>CM016620.1:100468304-103138673 GCA_005393395.2 Gossypium australe
AAAAACGGATTCGGGAGTCGATTACGTGCAAGGAAGGATGAGCACCCTTGCGACGCCCCAAATTGGTACCAAATTGATTGATTAATGTCCCAATGCTGAAAACTTGGAATTTCTTAGGGTAAAAATGAAGGAATTAATTAAATCGGGATTGAATCTCAAGATCAACTCGTTCCAAAGGAATAAAATACCATACCCAACACGTTAGGATATAGCGCATTCATATTTTGACACCGAGATCATCTTTGATTTCAAAACGCGTGAAGAAGGGTATTCGAATATTTAGTCGAACAGAAAAATCAACATCCAGCACGTAGGACGCGATCTTTCGAACTTCTAAACACTCGAATATTGCCTTGTTTTTTTTTTGAGAAACCTTTGGATGGAGTATAATTTCGTAAAAATGTGTTTTTTATTCTGAAATGCCGTTAGAAACAAATGTACATGATAACGTTCAGATAGGTAATCAAGAAATATTGACAAGACGTCAAATAATAATTTCTATATTCAAACAATTACAAGTATATGATGACGTGTAGACAAATATAATGAGCCATAAAACAAATGTGAGCATATTCCATGCAAGTTTAGAATAATAGTAAAAAACATTTCGACGATATAAGCAAAGTGAACAATATGTAATGAAATAATACGTAATGGGTTTAAATGAAATATCTAACAATATAGACTATATAAATAATATATAATAATAATAAAGGTAATAATAATAATATATAGTAAATAACATTAATATAGTAGTAATGGCAATAATAATAAATAACAATAATGATATGAACATATATATACTATGCTAACATGAATACAGTAATAATAATCTAATAATAATAATACTATTAATAATGATATAGTAATAATAATGTAAGGATAAGGTAAATAATAGTACTAATCAAAAAATACTAGAAAGGGAGCACAAGAGATTAAAAATGTGACTTTGAGATCGATTTGAAACAAAATGAGGTGGGGAGGGCTGATTCAAAATGCGCGCAATATGGAGGGCCGAAACACAATAATCCCCTGCCTTATGCGCAGCGTTTTGGCGCTGGACTAAAAAGAAACAGAACTAAGCTTAAGGGCTAATTAAAACTTAACAAAAAAACCAAATTGTGAGTAAACAAATAGGGAAGGGCCAATTCAGAAAATATCCCTTTTAGGCCGAACACGCGGATCCTCCGGGTCCCGAGTCGGGTCACACGCGGATCCTATTTCTCTTATACGACGTCGTTTCAACTTTGTTTAAAAGTCTACTCCTTCTTTTCTTTTATTTGATTTCTCTTTCAAAAAAAAAAATGAACAGATCCCCCCCGATGCTTGCTAGGGTTTGCATAACCCCCCATCGCGCCGTCGATTGGGTCTCCTCGATCGGCGTTCGAGCCACACCACGCCACTTCCGAAGGTTGATAACGCGCGCAGATAGGTCTTTGGCTCTGTCGCAGCCCACCTGGGTCAACCGCAACGCTCGAGGGAAGCAAACCCTATTTTGGGTTTCAGTTCGGTCTTTGCAACAGAGAGGGAGCCTCCGACACGGCGTTCGGAGTCCAGGTAAGGATTTCCCCTTCTTTTTAATTTTGTTTTTTTGTTGATTTGATTCGTAAAACAAATAAATAGATGTATAAAGCGACAGAAGATGATAACAGAAAATGCAATGGAATCAACCTTCTATTACTCTGTTGATTGCTGATTTTTCGCTTTTGGATTACAGTGTTCCTAGCGGTTCCAAAAAAGAAAATCCCCCCCTCTTTCGTTTTCTGATTTTTTTGAAGGCTGTTGATTCTCTTTTTTTTTTTAAAAAAAAACCGAGGTCCGAACCCCCATTTCATCCAGTTCTTACGGCTTTATAGCCAAGAAGTACATTTTCTCCAGTATTATTCTACCATTTCGTCCATACTCTGCTGTTGGTTGCCTCCGTTTTTGGCTTGTCGGTCTTTTGCAGGTGATGGGCTAAGCATGCGGATGGTCGTGGCATCTGGGAGTTGGTGGATTCGGGGGCCGAGGCGCTCGGGGCGTGCGAGGCGAGGGGGCCGAGGGAGCGTGGGCACGCGTGGGCAGCGGGAACTGGAGCGTCTCGCGTGGCGCGTGGGGAGCTGACGGCACGGGCGTGCGCGTGGGGAGCCTGTGTTGCGGCGCTGGGAAATAAGGGGTCCCTAGGTTTTTTTTTTTGGTTTGGTCAATGGGCTATTGTAACTGGGTTAGGGATTGGGTTCATTTAATTTGGGCTAGTTGGGCTTACCTTGATTTGGTTTGGGTCTGGTATTTTGGTTTTAGGGTTGTTGGAATTGGGCTGGTGAATTTAAATTTGGGCCTGCGTTTGATCTTTGTAATTGGACTCTATCTTTGTAATGGACTTTGGACTTTATTACTTGTTGGGTCTTGTGTACTGGGCTTTAAATTTTGGTGCTTAATGGCATTTTGTTTTATTCCAATTCTTGGTTTTGCAACTGGGCTCGGTTTAACCTGGTCTTTAATGTGGTTCCAAATTTGCTCTGTAACGGACTTTCATTTGGACGTTTATTTCGGTTCTTTATGTGGGTATTGGGCCGGGCAGAAATTGGGTATTACAGCTGCCCTCTTTGCTCATTGTCGTGGAACGAGGATAGAGCAAAGATAATAAAAGAGTCAATTTTTTGCCCGGTCTTGGCCAAGGTTTGTCTTCTCGGTTCTCGTCTTCCCCAAACATCTTCAAACTCCTCTGTGACTTTGATTCGTTCCGTCTTCGTTCCTTGAGCCATAACCCGCCGCTTCAATTCGCTTTTCTCCAATCTTGTTTGTTCTTGAACTTGCTCTAACATGAGTTCATGACATGAAGAATTTGTAGCTTCAATCCTTCGACTGTTCCACTAGGACATTTGAGGAAATGAATCTGATCTTTTCAAGTTGCTTCCCTACCATCTTCAAGGAAACTCCGATCTTCGTTTTGCCCTTGGTTAATCTTCTTTGTCCGCTGGAACTTCCTTGTCAAATTTGCTCAACGCGACTTCAGTCTTCCTTCCGTAAGCACCTCCTCGTATGCCCCGAGGCTCAAACATACTCTCATGAGTTTTTTTTTTGAGACAGAAATAGAAATAGAAATCGAAAATACCAGCAGATGCACCATTTTGAAAAGAAAAGTAAAGACAGACATTAAATACCTCGGCGTGTGCCGAGGCCCAACTCAACTCTCACATTATGAGTTGATTTTTTTTGAGCGGAAATTTAAAGACAGAATTTAAATACCTCGGCTTGTCCCGAGGCCCAACTCATTTCTCGCATTATGAGTTGATTTTTGAACAGAAATTTAAAGACAGAATTTAAATACCTCGGCTTGTCCCGAGGCCCAACTCATTTCTCGCATTATGAGCTGATTTTGAACAGAAATTTAAAGACAGAATTTAAATACCTCGGCTTGTCCCGAGGCCCAACTCATTTCTCGCATTATGAGTTGATTTTTGAACAGAAATTTAAAGGCAGAATTTAAATACCTCGGCTTGTCCCGAGGTCCAACTCATTTCTCGCATTCATGAGTTGATTTTTGAACAGAAATTTAAGGACAGAAATTAAATACCTCGGCGTGTCCCGAGGCCCAACTCATTTCTCGCATTATGAGTTGATTTTTGAACAGAAATTTAAAGACAGAAATTAAATACCTCGGCTTGTCCCGAGGCCCAACTCATTTCTCGCATTATGAGTTGATTTTGAACAGAAATTTAAAGACAGAAATTAAATATCTCGGCTTGTCCCGAGGCCCAACTCATTTCTTGCATTATGAGTTGATTTTTGAACAGAAATTTAAAGACAGAATTTAAATACCTCGGCTTGTCCCGAGGCCCAACTCATTTCTCGCATTATGAGTTGATTTTTAAAACTTATTCTCTGGTGGAACTCGGACGTCTTTCTTCCTTGATTTGGTACAACTATCACCAGAATTTCTTGCTTCATTGGCGTACCTGTATGTGTCATGCGTGATGTTATCATGATATGCATATGTTTGTCTTAAATGCTCTTATGCCTACATGATTATGCCATGCGTTCTGGGTTTGTTTGTCGTGTATCTCTTGTTATGATGACTTATACCCACTGCTTCGATTCTTGACTTTCCTTTCAGTTTTTGTACTAGTGTTCAAGTTTTACGAGTAGTCTGTACCTCTCATATATCAACCATTTTGTCCCCTGGCTGAACTTTTGTCTTTGCTTTGAGGTTCTTGTACTTACCAGGTTCTCGTCCAGGTAATGCTCAATGTTTCTTTTGTTCAGAGTATGTAATTTCGCTATTTACCATTTAATGAATTAAACACAAGATGCATGCTAATGGCCAAGTAGGTGTGAAAGAGATGCCTTACGTTCGTATTTATTTCGAAGCAACAAGGAAAGAAAATTGACAAGGAATGATTCGATAAAGAAGGCATAAAAAGAAAGTGGATTCAATTGTCACTAATGCTCTAGATATCCAACGCGTGAACTTCTCCATGTTCCTTCATCCTGAACCCCTTCGAGTGAAGCTCCTTGCGTAGAAGACCTTGAACTTCCGAGTCCGCTTCGAATATTGTAACCTCGCCCCTTGACTTCCGTTCAAATCGTTCTTGCTCTTTACGTGCGAATCCCCTTCGTTAGGACGCCTTTTCAGGTTTTCATCCCAATTTGATTATCAAGACGCCCTTTTCGAGTTTTCATCCTGATCCCTTTTTTTTTTTCAAAATGCCTCTTCAGGTTTTCATCTTGACTTTCTTTTTCTTTTTTTTTTTTTTTTTTAAGCGTAGTACTTCTTCACGGCATCTGAGTTCACCGGGTTCGATACCTCTTTCCCATCCATCTCTGTGAGAATCAAAGCTCCGCCAGAGAAAGCCTTCCTTATGACGTAGGGTCCTTCCCAATTCGGTGCCCATTTTCCTCGGAAGTCTTTTTGTATTGGGAGGATCTTTCTCAACACGAGCTCTCCTTCGCGAAATTCCCTCGGCCGTACCTTCTTGTCATGGGCCGTGATCATTCTCTTTTGGTACATCTGTCCATGACAGATTGCTTTCAAGCGCTTTTCCTCAATCAGATTCAGTTGGTCATATCGAGCTTGTACCCATTCTGATTCCTCCAGTTTTGACTCCATTAAGACTCGTAAAGAAGGGATTTCCACCTCGATGGGTAGTACAGCTTCCATTCCATATACCAGAGAGAAGGGAGTTGCCCCCGTGGAGGTCCGCACGTATGTACGATATGCGTATAGAGCGAACGGGAGCTTCTCATGCCAGTCTTTATATGTCTCAGTCATCTTCCCAATAATCCTCTTGATATTCTTGTTGGCAGCTTCTACGGCTCCATTCATCTTTGGGCGATAGGGTGAGGAATTGTGATGCTTTATTTGGAATTGTTCACATACTTCCTTTATCATCCTGTTGTTCAGATTCAAGGCATTATCTGAGATGATTTTCTCAGGTAATCCATATCGACATATAATCTCCTTTTTCAAGAACTTGCAAACTGCGGTCCTTGTCACGTTTGCAAATGAAGCGGCCTCAACCCATTTTGTGAAGTAATCTATGACCACGAAGATAAATCGATGGCCATTAGAAGCTTTTGGGGAAATCGGACCTATAACATCCATGCCCCACATGGAGAAAGGCCATGGAGAGGTCATAACGTGGAGGGGCGATGGTGCTGCGTGAACTTTATCGCCGTAAATTTGGCATTTGTGACACTTTCGGGCGTAACTGATGCAGTCATTTTCCATCGTCAACCAGTAATAACCGAGTCTCATAATTTTCCTGGCCATAGTGAAACCGTTGGCATGTGTTCCGCAAGTCCCTTCATGAACCTCTTCAAGCACTTTTCTGGCTTCAACATCATCCACGCATCTTAAAGCACTTGATCCTTTCCTCTTTTATATAAGATGTCCCCATCAAGAACAAATCCTGCCGCCATTTTTCTGATTGTTCTTTTGTCGTTCTCGTTTGCTTGCTCCGGGTACCTTTGATGTTTGATATATTCCAAGATATCATGGAACCATGGTCGTCCATCCGCTTCTTTTTCAATGCTAAAACAATGCGCCGGGGCTTCATATATGCTCATTGGAGAGGCATTATTTCTGCTTCTCGATTCGCTTTGAACATAGAAGCTAAGGTGGCCAGGGCATCGGCCAATTGGTTCTCCTCTCGTGGGAAGTAATTAAAGGTTACTTCCTCGAATTCTTTGACTAAACCCATAACAAAATCATGATATTTGACCAGCTTTGAGTCTCTCACTTCCCAATCTCCACGGATCTGGTAAATCACCAATGCCGAATCTCCTGATACCTTTAGGATTTTGATGCCTCGTTCAATAGCTGCGCGGAGCCCCATGACGCAAGCCTCGTATTCCGCTATGTTATTGGTACAGAAGAAGTTTAATCGGGCAGTGAATGGATAATGATTCCCTTCCGGTGACACCAAGACTGCTCCGATCCCATGCCCTAATGCATTTGATGCCCCGTCAAAACTCATTTTCCATGACTCTTCTTTTGACGATTCGCATTCTTTTTCTGTGATGCACATCAAATCTTCATCCGGGAAGTCAAATCTTAATGGCTCATATTCTTCCGTGGTTCGGGCTGCTAGGAAGTCGGCTATTGCGCTCCCTTTTATCGACTTTTGGCACACATAGATGATGTCGTACTCCGATAGCAGGATCTGCCATCGCGCCATTCTTCCTGAGAGTGCAGGTGATTCCATCATGTAC
Source organism: Gossypium australe (assembly GCA_005393395.2). Taxonomy (NCBI): domain Eukaryota; kingdom Viridiplantae; phylum Streptophyta; class Magnoliopsida; order Malvales; family Malvaceae; genus Gossypium; species Gossypium australe. The sequence goes on from CM016620.1 coordinate 100,474,998, forward strand.
TTTATTGGGTCCAATTTAGAGATTAACCATGTCGTATGATACAACATATATTGTCTAAGCCTTCGAGCTGCCCAGACCAGAGCACAACAGAATTTTTCGATTGATGGATATTTTGCTTCATACTCTGTGAACTTCTTACTGAGGTAATAGATCGCCCTTTCTCTTCTCCCCGACTCGTCATGCTGCCCCAGTACACAACCCATTGAATTTTCGAACACCGTCAGGTACAGTATTAACGGTCTCCCGGGAGTCGGTGGTACTAGCACAGGGGGGTTAGACAAATATTGTTTTATTTTGTCGAAGGCAGTCTGGCAGTCCTTGTTCCATTCCCCAGGATTGTGTTTTCTCAATAGCCGAAAAATTGGGTCGCATTGGTTGGTAAGTTGAGCAATAAAACGGGCGATGTAATTTAACCTTCCTAGAAATCCTCTGACTTCTTTTTGTGTCTGTGGAGGTGGCAATTCTTGTATGGCCTTTATTTTGTCGGGATCGACCTCGATACCTCTCTTGCTAACGATAAAGCCCAGTAGTTTTCCCGAGGTTGCTCCAAATGTACACTTAGCTGGATTAAGCTTCAGTTGAAACTTTCTAAGTCTTTCAAACAATTTCCGAAGGTTTCCAACATGCTCTACTTCTCCCCGAGATTTGGTATCATATCGTCGACATAAACTTCTATCTCTTTGTGCATCATGTCGTGAAACAGCATCACCATTGCCCTCTGATATGTTGCCCCAGCGTTTTTTAATCCGAACGGCATCACTTTGTAGCAAAATGTTCCCCACATTGTCACGAATGTAGTCTTCTCCATATCCTCAGGAGCCATCTTTATCTGGTTATAACCCGAAAATCCGTCCATAAAAGAGAATAATGAATGTTTCGCCGTGTTATCTACCAGCGTATCGATGTGCGGCAAGGGAAAATTATCCTTGGGGCTTGCTCGATTGAGATCACGGTAGTCCACACACATTCGCACCTTGCCGTCTTTCTTTGGCACTGGGACTATATTAGCCACCCATTCCGGGTATTTGGAGACTTGTAAGAAACCAGCATCGAACTGTTTTTTGACCTCTTCTTTTATCTTTAAGAGCATTTCGGGTCTCATCCGTCTTAGCTTCTGCTGGATTGGCTTGCATTCTGGTTTCACTGGGAGCCTGTGGACCACTACATCCTCGCTTAATCCTGGCATGTCCTGATATGACCATGCAAATATGTCTTTGTATTCATGAAGCAAGGTGACCAAGTCGTGTCTGGTGGGCTCTGAGATGGAGGTCCCAATTTTCACCTCTTGCCTTTTTTCTTCGTTTCCCAAGTTCACCGTCTCAACAGATTCTTGGTGGGCGAGTATTTGTCTATCTTCCTGTTCTATCGTCCTTAACAAGTCAGGGGTTAAGACATAATCTTCAGCATTATCGTCAGCTTCGGATTCTCCTAAACAAGCAGCTTGTTCAAAGTCGATTTCAGGATCAGTAGCAGGATTGTTTACGTTGTCGTTATCTGAGCACCTGACAAGTAAAAAGAAACTATAGAGAAATATCGAGGTATTGGAAACAAAAATGTGATTCTATGACATGAATATATATGAAGACAAGCCATGAGAAGAGGGATAGATATGAGGCTAACGCGAATGAGAGACAGTGACAAAATGCATCTTCATTGATTGTTCATTTAAAAGTTAGATAGCTGATACAAACTTTTATAACACATTCCCCTTCGACTTAGAGGAATACAGAAGGTTGTCATTGGGAATTACTCTGGAGGGGTCCTAGAAACTACAAGGAGGTCCTCAGCAGTCCAATTGTCCAACACAAATCCCGGAGGACCAGGGCGTATCTTCGAAAGGCCTTTCGTCGTATTATCCGCTCCGTCGATGACGTTTATGTTGAAGTTCTGAAAATCCCTTTCAACCAATAACAGCATGTTTCGCGAATCATCTCCCTCTGTGTACATCATTCCTGCTGATGTGAAAGTTCTTGACAAGGGCGGGTACGTCATGGGCTCCCATTCTACCTCCCGTCCTGAGGCTCTTGCAATCCTCCTTCCCTGATCTTTTTGCCGTTGTTTCCTCCTTTGTCGCTCATCAGGTTTGAACCCCAAGCCGTACGGAGCCTTGTGGTGCACAGGATTTAGCGCCCTAGCTATCCCTTGTTGGTATCTTCCTAAACCCTTTCCTGCTCGGACACCTTTTCCTACGTCAGCTTGACCCCCATCTTGGTGTTTCTTGACAGCTTGGGTGTGGGAGTCCTATCTCCTTCGGCGACGAATGTAGCGTTGATGAATTCAAGGAACGGAAGGAGCATTCTGGTGCATCTTTGTTTGCCTCGATGTAGGGTGTGTCAGCAGATAGCGATGCGACGATGTCTTCTTCACCGGCGATCGTGATCAGGCGGTTATCCATAATAAACTTTATTTTCTGATGAAGAGATGACGGGATAGCTCCTGCGGAGTGGATCCAGGGCCTTCCTAAGAGGCAATTATATGAAGGAGCAATGTCCATGACTTGGAATTCGACATTGTATGTGCACGGGCCCACCTCCAAAGGGATCTCGATTTTTCCCATAACTTCCCGCCGTGTTCCATCAAATGCCCTTACCGCGGAGTGACAAGGCCTCAGGTAGACATGTCGACGGGCATCCTAGACAGTGTAGCTAGCGGCATGACATTGAGCGCGGACCCGTTGTCAATAAGCACATGCGGTATTATATATCCTTTGTACCCAGTCGTGATGTGCAATGCTTTAACAGAGCCCCTGCCATTTGGCGGTATTTCATCATCGCTGAAGGAGATGAAATTATCTGTTTAAATTGTTCACCCACCTATCGAGTTTTTCAATGGGCACATTGCTTGGTACATATGCTTGGTTCAACACCTTCAGTAAAGCGTTTCGATGTGGCTCTGAGTTCAACAAAAGGGATAATACTGAGATTTTTGCCGGTTGTTTATTCAGCTGCTCCACGACATTGTATTCGCTGTGCTTAATGAACTTTAAGAATTCATGTGCCTCCTCCTCATTCACCGGCTCCTTAGTTCCTTGCTCAGCTTGTATTTCAACCTCGCCCTCGACCTCGTGTATTGGTGCCTTCCCTTTCTGACTCGTGCCAATGACTTTCTTCTTTGTCTCAACCACCTCAGGGGAATAGCACCTCCCACTGCGGGTAAAATGCCCCACCTCACTGATGTTTCCAGTTGTAGCTTCGGGTATATTGACATCGTATTTCCACGGCACTGCCTTGCTATCCTTGTACGGAAAAGGGGAAGGTACTTGAATTATCATTTTTGGTTTCCTCTCTTCTTCCTTTGTCTCGTAGTAAATTACCAACGGCCGATCGGCACTGTAAGGAGGTCCTGATGATTGGGCCTCAGATGCACATATCTCCTTTCCACCAGTCTCTTCCATCTTATTGAAGATTTCTATCTTTTTATTGTCCATCATGCTTTGAAGCAGCTCTTTGAACTCCTCGCAAGATTGGATATGGTGTCCTGATATGCCGTGAAAGACACAGAACCTTGGACTCTTCGCGTTTTCCTCCTTGAAGTTCCTATCGAGCATGCCCTTCTCAATCATTACTTCCCAGACCTTTTCCAAAGGTGTCCTTATCCTAGAGACACAGCTTCTGACTCGCCACCCATCTTCCGGTGTCACCATATTCACGTTCCCTGTGGCATGGTTAGGGGGCGGGTTTCTTGTCATATTGTTGGTACCGTCAAACCGCAAGATCCCGGCGTCGATGAGGCCTTGCACTCTTCTCTTAAAGGCTAAACAGTTATCTGTAGAGTGTCCCTGATTCCCGGCGTGGTACATGCAATTAGCGTTGGGATCGTACCACCTTGGGAACGGGGGTTTTAATGGCGCCATGTAATGTGGTGAGATTAACTGTTTTTCCAATAGCTTCGGGCATAATTCTCCGTATGATACGGGAATGGGGGTGAATTGGGGTCTTTCAGGATTGGGCTTTACTGGTCTTTGCTCGTTTTTTGGCTGGCCTTGGGCGGGCATAGCGTTTGGAGGGAATATGGTGAATGGTCTTTGATTTTCGGTGGCGTAAACGGGGTAGGGAGGAGGTGTTTGATAGTAGGGGCCTTGTGGATAGAAATTCGGCGGTGGGCGAAACTGGGGGCGTGGTTGTGTCGGATATGGATTAGGAGCATAGTGGCCTCCGGTCCCCACCATGTGGGATTCGGGATCCTTTTTCTTTGCAGGTGTTGGTCTTTTTGAGCTCTCAGAGCCCTCCATTCTTCCACTTTTGATGCCATTTTCGATGAGCTCGCTGGATATTACGAGGTCGGTGAAATCTTTCGTGGCGTTTCCCACCAGTCTGTCGTAGAATGGCGCCCTCAAAGTATTGATAAAAAGGACTGTTACCTCACTTTTAGTTAACGGGGGCTCGACCTGGACTGAGAGATCCCTCCATCTCTGAGCGTATTGTCTGAAGGTCTCCGTTGGCTTCTTTTCCAACATTTGTAGCGTCATCCGGTCGGGAGCCACATCGGAAACATGCTTATATTGTTCACAGAATGCAGTTGCCAGGTCCTTCCATGACCGGATCCTCTCGGTGCTAAGCTGATCATACCATCGGAGGGCCGATCCGATCAAGCTATCCTGGAAGCAGTGTATTAACAATTTGTCCTCGTTTAAATGTCCGGCCATCTTCCGACAGAACATAATAAGGTGTGCTTTCGGACATCTCGTTCCCTCATACTTCTCAAAGTCTGGCACCTTAAACTTTGGGGGTAGAACCAGATCGGGCACTAAACTAAGCTCCTTGGCACTTAGTGAAGAAAAGACTCCAGTACCTTCCACCGCCTTGAGTCTTTCTTCTAGATTCTTATATTTTTCTTCAGCATCATGGTCACCCCTCTTTAACCTAGCTATCTCCATCGGATCATCCAAATCCGGAACCATCGGATTAGCCGAATTATCCCCAGCGTTTGATACGTATATACCCTCCCCCAAATGGGTAGGTGGGATGGGTTGTTGCTCCAGGCCTACTGGGTTTCCTTGAGGATACCCTCTTTGTGCTGCATGAGCGTGGGATGGCATGGATCCTAGGGGATAGAGCGGATCTTGATTATCCCTCGAATGGGGCTCCGTAAGGTCAGGACTTTGTGCGGGTCCTTTTCCTTGGGTCATGGCTGTCAACATTTCCAACATTCTGTCCATTTGACTCTTATGCTCTCGTGATTCCTCACGGGATCTCATCATTAGGTCCTTTGCTTCTTGCTGTGATTTGGTCAGCTGTTCTTGTAACTCCTTCTGGGTTTTTTCCATCCTTTCAATCCTCTCATTGAGTTCGACGTCCATAGCTCTAGCTCTTAAGCGTGTTCTATAGGGATGATGTGATTCCAGGTTCGTAATGTCGTAGCTGCGGATTATGATTTTAAGTTTAGCGAACAGTTAAGGTGATATGATGCTAATGTATGTAATGCAATGCAAATGCATGGTATGAATGGAAAAGGTGTCAACTCTGATTCGATTCCCCATAGAAAACTTCCTTAGATAACCAAGCTCTTTACATAAAAGAGGTTACAAAAACGGCCTTGCTCTAACACCTAAGGCTTTAATCCTTGTTAGTAAGGAAGCTAATTCACGTCCACGATCCGACTGTGTCTCGAACTGTATGCTCAACGTGTCGGCTTGTACAGCTAGAGTCTGTAAATACTCGGCTATTTCTCGCATCCGAATTATAGCCTCTCCCATGAGGTGGTCTCTATCTTTGACTTGATTCTGGGAATGGTACAATTCCGCTTCCCTTCGTTCTTCGTTCTCTCTCAAATACCCTATATGAGTCTGACATTTCAGCAATTCCATTTCTAACTCTCCAGTCCTCTTTTTCATTTCTTCGATTCTACTCAGACTTGCTTTTAACTCTCTCGCTGAGTTACGGCTTCGATAATGGTCGAGGGACTTTTCTAACTCTGACACCCTTGTCTTCAATTCGTTTCTTCTATTCTGGCCTTCTGATATTTGCTTTTCTAGGATCTCGTTCTGAGCTTTTATTTCTCGGAACTTCCTTTCCCATTGCTCGGCTTTAGCTCTTTCTTCTTGCAACTCTTGTCGCCATTGGCTCGAAGTCTTTCCCAGTCCAGCAGTTCTCATCGAGAGGCGCATCTTCTTGTAGTCCCCCTTTAAGCTATCCAATTCTTCTTCGGCTTCGCTCTTCCCCTTCTGTACCTTTTCCGTCTCTGATTTCTGTATCTCTACATCTAGCTTCAAAAACATCTTTTCCTCCTCCAACTGCTCGATTCTCTTTTCGAGCTCTGATCTTCGCTGTAAGAAATCTTGCTTTATAACTTCTAATTCTGTTGGTATCACTCGCAACCGTTCCTCCAAAGACTGAGCATTATCTAAGTTTGGTCCCAGGATGTTATCATTGATTCTCTTGCTTAGCCATGCTTTGTATTCAGGAGTTGCCGTTTCGCCCGCAGCTAATCTCTTCATTCGGTGCGTTTGTTTCCAAGCATTTGCTGTTTCTTTGATCTTCTTCTTGTATCCCTCTCCCGTATAAGAGAACTCACTTAGGTTTAACCCATGTGTTGCCGGCACGAACTGTCTAGACTGGTATTGTCTTGCCGCTAGCAATGGGGCATACCCGATGACTCCCCAAATTCCGGGTAGAGGTACCCAATTGAAGTCTCCGCATCTATAGAGTATCTCTCCAGGCATCATCCACGGAGCTCTCCACTCAACGTCTTCTCCTTGAAGGTTCTGAAAAATTGCCATCCATCCTTCTTCTGTTATGTCCTCTCTTCTTGACGTAGCAGCTTCCTCTTTTATTGGTGAATAGTCTCTGTGAAAAGGTCGACAAGAGACTTTGTCCATCTTCCAGAAATGCCCGTGAAACCATACCATCAAAAGTTGGGCGCATCCGATGAACCTTCCCTCTCCCGCTCTTCTGCAAGCATTTAACGATCTAAAAGTTTCTGCGAGAATCGCTGGGACAGGTGTGACTTGCTTACCCAATCGGTCGAACAGATCCACCACCGCCTCATCTATATGCCTCAGAGCTTTTGGGAATATGACTAAACCGTAAAGGCCGAGGGCGAAAATATCAACCTTTCTCCCCATGTCAGGGTGCGTTGAAATTAGATCCCTTAAATCCACCCAAGGAAAACATCTTCCTTCACCCTTCTGTTGAATCTTGGCTGAGATCCACTGCTCACTCATTCCCGTAACCTTCATTAACTTCTTTGCCAAAGGAGGGACATAAGCAGGCCTAATATAGACCTTATCGACTTGCATATCAGGGATACGAAGCAGAGTAGTGTACTCTTCTATTGTTGGCACCAAGTCCACCTCCCCAAAAGTGAAACAACTGTAGGCAGCATTCCAAAATTGGACCATGGCCCGGAACAAGTGTCTATCTACTTTGACATCCAACAAGTGAGATATATCACCGTAGCGGCGGTAGAACATCTGTTTGGCTTCTTCTTCCAATGGGTCCAGATATCCCGCAACTCTCGAAGCTCGTTTTGCGTCACGCTAACACGGGTGAAGTCCCATAATTCTGACGTATGACTCTCGACTAAGCTATCTCCTTCCCCGGATTGCAACTTTTCTGACCATGTGCGCACGGCTGCGTTGTCCTCTACTTTATCAAGAAAGTCGTTCTCCATAGCAAACTTTCTATTTCGGCAACCGAGCAGAAATTGACACCTCTATTGTATGAAATGACATGCAATCAAAAAAACAACGCTAGTTAGTGCTGCATAGTCACATAAGCGAAATATCATTAAACACTCATCCGGATAACTATCTCGATACTATATCTAGGGTAGGTTCTAGGGCTTCTATATGAGGTTCGGTTCTACGGAGGGGTACCCGAACCAGCAGATTCCTCGATCCTCACCCATTATAGGCTCATGCGGACCGAGTTCGGTTCAGGGGGATACATTTCCCTACGGCCATGCGGAGGTGAAAACCTCACGAAACACGTAGGTACGGATGTCTCCCGGGAGCGATCCACTAGCCCATGCGGAGGTGAAAACCTCACGAAGGCTTAGTTTCTTGCTCCCACTTAAAGGTGGGACCGACGGTCATGCAATGCAATGCCAAATATTTCATAAGACTCGACATTATAGCACGAGCAAATGCATCAAAGAAAAACACAATTTTTCGAAACAATTCTCCAAATTTTTTAATCGAAGGGACAAAAATCAATCAATTTACGGCCTGACTCTCGAGGTCCCCAGCGGAGACGCCAAGCTGTCGTAACCATTTTTTTGTCAAAACGGGAATCGACCTTAAAAAGGGAGTCGCCACCGATCATTTCGGTGTGATCGGGTCACCTTTGTTTTAATAAAACATTTTGGTTTACTAAAACGGCATTTTGGTCTACGAGATTTGAGAAAAACGGATTCGGGAGTCGATTACGTGCAAGGAAGGATGAGCACCCTTGCGACGCCCCAAAATTGGTACCAAATTGATTGATTAATGTCCCAATGCTGAAAACTTGGAATTTCTTAGGGTAAAAATGAAGGAATTAATTAAATCGGGATTGAATCTCAAGATCAACTCGTTCCAAAGGAATAAAATACCATACCCAACACGTTAGGATATAGCGCATTCATATTTTGACACCGAGATCATCTTTGATTTTCAAAACGCGTGAAGAAGGGTATTCGAATATTTAGTCGAACAGAAAAATCAACATCCAGCACGTTAGGACGCGATCTTTCGAACTTCTAAACACTCGAATATTGCCTTGTTTTTTTTTTTGAGAAACCTTTGGATGGAGTATAATTTCGTAAAAATGTGTTTTTTATTCTGAAACGCCGTTAGAAACAAATGTGACATGATAACGTTTCAGATAGGTAATCAAGAAATATTGACAAGAAATACGTCAAATAATAATTTCTATATTCAAACAATTACAAGTATATGATGACGTGTAGACAAATATAATGAGCCATAAAAACAAATGTGAGCATATTCCATGCAAGTTTAGAATAATAGTAAAAAACATTTCGACGATATAAGCAAAGTGAACAATATGTAATGAAATAATACGTAATGGGTTTAAATGAAATATCTAACAATATAGACTATATAAATAATAATAATAGATAATAATAATAAAGGTAATAATAATAATATATAGTAATAATAACATTAATAATAGTAGTAATGGCAATAATAATAAAATAACAATAATGATATGAACATATATATACTATGCTAACATGAATACAGTAATAATAATACTAATAATAATACTATTAATAATAATAATAATATATAATAATGATATAGTAATAATAATGTAAGGATAAGGTAAATAATAGTACTAATCAAAAAATACTAGAAAGGGAGCACAAGAGATTAAAAATGTGACTTTGAGATCGATTTGAAACAAAATGAGGTGGGGAGGGCTGATTCAAAATGCGCGCGCAATATGGAGGGCCGAAACAACAATAATCCCCTGCCTTATGCGCAGCGTTTTGGCGCTGGACTAAAAAGGAAACAGAACTAAGCTTAAGGGCTAAATTAAAACTTAACAAAAAAACCAAATTGTGAGTAAAACAAATAGGGAAGGGCCAATTCAGAAAATATCCCTTTTAGGCCGAACACGCGGATCCTCCGGGTCCCGAGTCGGGTCACACGCGGATCCTATTTCTCTTATACGACGTCGTTTCAAACTTTGTTTAAAAGTCTACTCCTTCTTTTCTTTTATTTGATTTCTCTTTCAAAAAAAAAAAAAAAAGAACAGATCCCCCCCGATGCTCTGCTAGGGTTTGCATAACCCCCCATCGCGCTGTCGATTGGGTCTCCTCGATCGGCATTCGAGCCACCACGCCACTTCCGAAGGTTGATAACGCGCGCAGATAGGTCTTTGGCTCTGTCGCAGAGCCCACCTGGGTCAAACCGCAACGCTCGAGGGAAGCAAACCCTATTTTGGGGTTTCAGTTCGGTCTTTGCAACAGAGAGGGAGCCTCCGACACGGCGTTCGGAGTCCAGGTAAGGATCTTTCCTCTTTTTGATTTTGTTTTTTTGTTGATTTGATTCGTAAAACAAATAAATAGATGTATAAAGCGACAGAAGATGATAACAGAAAATGCAATGGAATCAACCTTCTATTACTCTGTTGATTGCTGATTTTTCGCTTTTGGATTACAGTGTTCCTAGCCGGTTTCCAAAAAAGAAAATCCCCCTCTTTCGTTTTTTGATTTTTTGAAGGCTGTTGATTCTCTTTTTTTTAAAAAAAAAACCGAGGTCCGAACCCCCATTTCATCCAGTTCTTACGGCTTTATAGCCAAGAAGTACATTTTCTCCAGTATTATTCTACCATTTCGTCCATACTCTGCTGTTGGTTGCCTCCGTTTTTGGCTTGTCGGTCTTTTGCAGGTGATGGGCTAAGCATGCGGATGGTCGTGGCATCTGGGAGTTGGTGGATTCGGGGGCCGAGGCGCTCGGGGCGTGCGAGGCGAGGGGGCCGAGGGAGCGTGGGCACGCGTGGGCAGCGGGAACTGGAGCATCTCACGTGGCGCGTGGGGAGCTGGGACGGCACGGGCGTGCGCGTGGGGAGCCTGTGTTGCGGCGCTGGGAAATAAGGGGTCCCTAGGTTTTTTTTTTTTGGTTTGGTCAATAGGCTATTGTAACTGGGTTAGGGATTGGGTTCATTTAATTTGGGCTAGTTGGGCTTACCTTGATTTGGTTTGGGTCTGGTACTTTGGTTTTAGGGTTGTTGGAATTGGGCTGGTGAATTTAAATTTGGGCCTGCGTTTGATCTTTGTAATTGGACTCTATCTTTGTAATGGACTTTGGACTTTATTACTTGTTTGGGTCTTGTGTACTGGGCTTTAAATTTCTGGTCTGCTTAATGGCATTTTGTTTTATTCCAATTCTTGGTTTTGCAACTGGGCTCGGTTTAACCTGGTCTTTAATGTGGTTCCAAATTTGCTCTGTAACGGACTTTCATTTGGACGTTTATTTCGGTTCTTTATGTGGGTATTGGGCCGGGCAGAAATTGGGTATTACACCCGGTCCATTACTGATCGTCACCTGAAAATAGTCCCACAATGGGGTGAGTCAACAGACTCAATGTGTACACAACACTAAGTCAAAATAGAATCAGGCATACATATGATACACATTCAAATCATAGAATACATTTAATGATGCATTCCCAAACCCAAACCTATTTGTCCATCCGCTACACACCCCCGTACCTGCCAGTCACACCGTGGGGACTACTAAGTCGACCCTCCTTCCGCTACACTCCAAATTTGCAGTCTTAGGTCACCGCATACTGTGGTCTTAGGTCACCACTTTCAGATTACTGTGGTCTTAGGTCACCACTTTTCAGATATCACGGTCTTAGGTCACCGTGTTCGTGGTCTTAGGTCACCACACTCACTTCCCCTTTCAAACAAACCCATATGCCCCATATAATAACAATATGCATGGATATGCCAGAGTTCACATTCTTATTCTTATTCTCATGTTATAATTAACATATTTCATAATCCTAGTAGGAGTAGGAAACGTACCTGAGTACTTAGTACCATAACATGGTACCTTAGCCACTTTCATATTCTTATTAACACATGTTTTAATAAACATAGCCATAATACATATTATAAAGTAGGGTGGGGTACACACCTGATTTGCTTAACGAATTCCTTGAAATCCCGAAAAACTGATCTATTGCTTTAGATCTCAATTCCTACATTTGGTAACCTTAATATGTTAGCATAAAGCCTATTCGGCTATAAAACCAAATCCTAGTAGGATTTGTATTCTTAAAATCTACCTTGTTGCCGAATTGACTATAGTCAAATCCCGAAAACTTGTATTCTTCCCCTTTGAAATCGGCTAATCACTAGATCCCTTGAATCTGTTAGTTTTCGGCTTAAAACACATAATAATAATAGATCTAACTACCAAAATAGGCCTTGGCCGAATATTCATAGTTACTTACCTTAAATCTTTAAATCCTGAAACTCACCGAATAACTAGGGAACACGTAGCTTATAGTGTACCTTCGGGAAAAGAACTTCTCCTTCCTTGTAGTCTACACTTAGTAAATCCCGAAAGATCCTTCCATATTCGGCAACCAAAATATGTATGGGGTTAGATTATCTCTCGGCTAATCTAAAAGAAAAGAATGGAAACCAAACTTGGATCTTACCCTTATTTGAAGAAATCGATTGCACCTTCACTTCAACCTTCAGAGATTCGGCTATGGCTAAATGATGCTCTCACAACTTTCAGCTTTTGGAGGGATTAGAAAGAAAAGAGAAGGAAGAATAAAGATGGAGGATTCGGCTAGAACACAAGGTATTTCGGCTTGGCAAAAATAAAAGAAGAAGAGGATTTGGTGAAGAGAATTCGGCAGAGGCTTTCAAAGAACAGAAAATAATACAGAATGGCCTCTCCTTTCCTTTTATAGCCGAATTTACTAGGCTAGAGTCCCTTACTTGGCCACCACTCTTCTATTTTGATAACTTTATCCCTTGATTTATCACTTTAATTATCAACAAAACTTAATCCAATATTTATCTCTTATCTCCTAATAAAAATAACAATAATTATCCATCATTTATCTCTTGAAAATAATCTAAAATAAATCCATTATTTATCCCTTATTTATCCACCCTTTATCTCTTAAAAATAAAAGAATAAAAGCTCCTAATTTATAGCCATGTGTCGTCCACCTCACTTCTTCTGGAAGCAAAATAAAATTTCTTTTATTTGCTTCCCATGTGACTCGAACTCAGGCCCACTTGCTCATGTAGGTGGCGTCACTTACCTGGGCCTTAAGTGGCATTTCCAGACCACTTTTCCAAGCCTGTTTGTGTGTCAAATTCCTCCTATTATTTTTCTTAAGGCCACCTTGCCTTAGTTTTCTCTTTTTAAGCCTTAAAACTTGACATTTCTTTACATTTCCAAGTTTCCAAAAATTTTCGTTTGGCTCTTTAAACATGACATTTCCTTACATTTCCAAGTTTCCAAAAATGTTCACTTTCCTCTTTTAACCTTAACGTTTCCAAAGCATTTCCTTACATTTCCTTACATACATTGCCTTACATTTCCACACATTTCCTTACATTTCCATACATTTCCATACATGTCCTTACATTTCCTCATATCTTAGGGTTCCTAAAACTCCTCAGAACACATCCAACACACCCACTGAGCCCACTATCTCATAAATTACGCACGAACGCATAACCCCTAATCTAGGATGTTACAGTTCTACCCTCCTTAAAAATAATTTCGTCCTCGAAATTACTTATTAACAGTCGTACAATCCTTCTCACCGCACTATGCTTACGCTGCGCACTCTGATCTTAATAGAACCATCATACTTTCTAGGCACAATTTTTAAGTTCACGTCCCCTAAAACTTATTTCTAACGTCGCGATTTAATCCGAGTAAAAAGTTTTATGAATTAGTCCTTGTTTCACTGATTATTCGCGAAGAATTTTTATGGAAAAATTTTAGGAGTGGTTCTTCCGTATCCATACATGCACACAGTCTTTTCATTCATTCATACATCCATCAAACAATTATGAACCTTCGTTCATTCAGAGAAACGTTGTAGTTTTCTTTGTTGTTATTTTTCCACTACCTAGGGGTATTTTCGTAATTTTCCCTACAAGGGTATTTTCGTAATTTGTCAAAATAAGGTTCCTTGGTGATTTTGTCAATAAGGGTATTTTGGTATTTTTTTTTGAAATCCCGGGGGTATTTTGGAAATTTTTAAATTACAGGGGTATTTCTGTAAATTTTGAAACTCGGGGGTATTTTGGTAATTAATCAGAGTAAATTTGTAAAGCTTAATAAATCAAGGGTATTTCCAAAATTTGCAAAACTTGAGGGTTCTTTTTGAGAATTTGTTTCCAAATCGGTGATGTTGCAAAATTTTTGAAATTCAGGGTCATTTTGGTAATTTTGCAAGTCAGGGGCAATTTCGTAATTTTCCAAAATCAAAGTATTTTGATATTTTGCAAATTAGGGTTTTTGGTCTGGTTATAAAGTAATGAATTTTTTTGAATAAGAACTGTGGGTATTTTGGAAATTTCATAAACCAAGGGCATTTTTATGCATTCGGTGGGAGCTTGGTTTTTAAGCAGTCCGCCGAAGCTACGCACCAGGTAGGATTCGAGTGGAGAGGAGGTGAGTCACGCAGACTGCTTAAATACCAAGCTCCCACCGAATACCAATCCTAGACATGCGCACAATGGTTGCCACACCCTAACTCGGCGGCTTAGACACAGGTTTGTTTAATTAAGCATTTAAAATCTTATGTAACTGTTGGGGTAAACTAGTCCTAGGGTTCAAGTACCTATCATACTATTCTACGTTCCATTCCATTTCTACCCTTCTACAAATCACAATATAAATCACACAAAGGATAGGGGTACTTACCTGGTGGACTGCGGGTCGGAGACTTAGGTGCCATGCCAGAAAAACCTGCTTATCTTCAAAAACCCATTTGGGCTCGATTTGAAAACGTTTTGGGCCTTAAACCCCAGGCCGAGGGTTTAAAACTAGGCGCTGATACCAAACTGAAACACCCCAAACCCGGCCCACGAGCTTTGACCAGATTTGGTATGTTCCTCAAGTAAACCGGTTCAAAGTTCTTTTGTTCCTTGGGAAAAACTTATGCGATTTAAAAAATATTGTTTTGGGTTGGGCTTGTGTTGGAACCCAACTTATCTTATATTGAAATCCATTTAATTAAAGTGACAAAACAATTAGGGTTTATTTTAAAAAAATTTACTCAAACTTTAATTGATAATAATTCGTAAGCATAAAAAAAATTGAAAATAGAATAAAGAAATAAAACTATGGCCTTATTACATCAAGTAAAAACCCAAAATAAAATTCTTAAGTACTTAAATAAAATAAAATGTCCATATTGAATAAAACTTCAAGTTGAGCATGGCCACCACAAGTTCTGCCGTCCCGGTCCATCACTGTTCATCACCTGAAAAATGTTCCCACAACCGGGTGAGTCAACAGACTCAATGTGTAAACCAACACTAAAATTTAATAGATTTAGGCATACCATACATATCATGCTCACAAAATAATTCAAGATAATGATGCAATCCCAAACCCAAACCTAGATGCCATCCGCTACACATCCCCGTACCAACCTGCACACCGTGGGGACTACTAAGTCAACCCTCCTTCCGCTACACACCATCGAAGGCAGTCGCTGCAGTCGACGTACTCATCGCCCATATAAATTCGTGGCATAGCCACCAGATTCAGATAATTGTGTCATGAGACACCACATTCAGATAATGTAACCGAAGTTACCACATTCAAATAATGTAACCGAAGTTACCACATTCAGATAATGTGACCGAAGCCACCACATTCAGATAGTGAGACCGAAGTCGTCACATTCACTTCCCCTTTCTCATATAACCCGAATGCCCCATATTATTCATATCATGCATATCATACTTAAATTCACATTCATGTCACTTTTCACATGTTAAATATAACATATTTCGTAATCCTAGTAGGAGTAGGAAACGTACCTGAGTACTTTGTACCACATTAGGGTACCTTAGCCATATTCACATTCTTATACATACTTATATTAAATATTGCCATAAAACGTATTAAAGATAGTGTGGGGTTACACACCTGATTTGCTTAACGAATTCCTTGAAATCCCGAAAAAACCGATCTATTGCTTTAGATCTCAATTCCTACATTTGATAACCTTAATATGTTAGCATAAAGCCTATAAAACCAAATCCTAGTAGAATTTGTATTCTTAAAAGCTACCTTGTTGTCGAATTGACTATAGTCAAATCCCGAAAACTTGTATTCTTCTCCTTTGAAATCGGCTACTCACTAGATCCCTTGAATCTGTTAGTTTTCGGCTTAAAACACATAATAATAGATCTAACTACTAAAATAGGCCTTAGCCGAATGCTATAGACACTTACCTTGTGGATTTTAAATCCCGAAATTCACTGAATAACTAGGGAACACGCGGCCTATGGTGTACCTTCGGGAAAAGAACTTCTCCTTCCTTGTAGTCGACACTTAGTAAATCCCGAAAGATCCTTCCAAATTTCGGCAAACAAGTTTCTAATGGGATTAGTCCTAGATTTCGGTAAATCTAAAAGAAAAGAATAGAAATCAAACTTGTTCTTACCTTTGAAGAAATCGACAGCACCTAAGCTTGAAGCCACTTGAGATATTCGGCTATGGCCTTAAAAGGCTTACTTCCGGCTTTTGGAGGGATTAGAAAGAAAAGAGAAGGAAGAATAAAGATGGAGGATTAGGCTAGAACACAAGGTATTTCGGCTTTGGCTAACAAAGAGAAGAAGAATAAAAACTGTAGGAAATTCGGCAGAGAGAAGAGGAGAAACTTTAGAGAATTTCGGCAGAGGTTTTCTTGAAGAGAAAAGAATGAATGAAGAATAGCCTTACTCTTCCTTTTATAGCCAAAATTACTAGGCTAGAATCCCTTACTTAGCCACCACTCTTCTATTTTGATAACTTTATCCCTTGATTTATCACTTTAATTATCAACAAAACTAAATCCAATATTTATCTCTTATCTCCTAATAAAAATAACAATAATTATCCATCATTTATCTCTTGAAAATAATCTAAAATAAATCCATTATTTATCCCTTATTTATCCACCATTTATCTCTTAAAAATAAAAGAATAAAAGCTCCTAATTTATAGCCATGTGCCGTCCACCTCACTTCTTCTGGAAGCAAAATAAAATTTCTTTTATTTGCTTCCCATGTGACTCGAACTCAGGCCCACTTGCTCATGTAGGTGGCGTCACTTACCTGGGCCTTAAGTGGCATTTCCAGGCCACTTTTCTAAGCCTGTTTGTGTGTCAAATTCCTCCTATTATTTTTCTTAAGGCCACCTTGCCTTAGTTTTCTCTTTTTAAGCCTCAAAACTTGACATTTCTTTACATTTCCAAGTTTCCAAAAATTTTCGTTTGGCTCTTTAAACTTGACATTTCCTTACATTTCCAAGTTTCCAGAAATGTTTACTTTCCTCTTTTGAATCATTTCTAAATCTTTTCCTTACATCCCCTAGTTTCCAAAAATGTTCACTTTCCTCTTTTAAACTTAACGTTTCCAAAGCATTTCCTTACATTTCCTTACATTTCCATACATTGCCTTACATTTCCATACATTTCCACACATTTCCATACATTTCCATACATTTCCATACATTTCCATACATTTCCTTACATTTCCATACTTTTCCATACATTTCCATACATTTCCATACATTTCCATACATTTCCACACACCTTAGGGTTCCTAGAACTCCTCAGAACACATCCAACACACCCACTGAGCCCACTATCTCATGAATTACACACGAACACATAACCCCTAATCTAGGATGTTACACTTATCGATTGAGATTCTTGAGTATCCGACTTCTATTCCGAATGGTTCAACGGGTAAACAAATGATGTGGTTGAGAAAGAGGTTAGTACGAGGCAATACATGTATGTATAAAACCTATTCAAGTATTAAATAGAGAAAGTTTGATGAGATGGTATTTGATCATGTTTTGAGATATGAGAAATGTTTATAGTTAATGTGTATATGTTGATGTTATGTATAATAGGTTGATTTGTATTTATTTGATGAATTAAGTTATTCATATACGAGCTTATTAAGCTATGAAGCTTACTTCGTGTTATTTTTCTATGTTTCATAGTGAATCAAGGCTAGCTCGGATCCGGGAGCCATCGGGAACATCATCGCACTATCAAACATCTAAGTTGGTACTTTTGAGTTATATAATTATGGTATATGGCATGTATAGGCTACTTGTGGTATTTTGGTTATGATTATAGCCATGTGAGTTGGCTTGTAAATGATGTTAATATGGTTGTGTGTTTAGCTATTAGAAATGGCTTGTAAATGTATATGTTTTGGTTGTATATATAGCCATAAATGATGGCTTATATTGGCATATTTGATATGAAAATGGTTATGGTTTTATAGTTGTATATGGTTAATGGATTTATGGAGTTTAATGTTTGAGAAATGCCTTGATGAAGTATGATTTTAGAAGTTGAATTGATAAGTATTTGAATAGGTAATTGGCAATGACTTGAGTATGGAATTTGGTTGAAATGGATATGGTGTAAATTGTGCATTTGGATGATGATTTTGGCTGCCTATTGTATAATTAAATGGTACCATTTTGGTTGTTTAGGTGAACATGAGTAAGGGTGACAATTTGGCCTTGTAAATGGCCTGTTTTTTTTCCACACGGGCAGAGACACAGGCTTGTGTCTCAACCGTATGTGACATACGGTCATGCTATACGGCCGTGTGTCCCCTAATATTGAAATTGAATTGAAGTCAGTATGCTCCATACGGCCTCACACACGGGCGTGTGATTGGCAATATGGCACAAGTCAGTATACCCCCTAAATGGCACACGGCCTAGCACACGGGCGTGTGACTTGGCCGTGTTGCATAAGTTAGTATACCCTACATGTTCGACACGGCCTAGTACATGGCCTGGTACACGAGCGTGTGTGGCCATTTCGAAAGGCACACGGGCTAGACATACGGGCATGTGGTCGGCCGTGTGATGTAAGTCAGTATGTATGCCCTATTTCCACACAGCCTAAGAGACGGGCGTGTCTAGAGCCGTGTGAGGCACACGGCCTGTTCACACGGGCGTGTGACCCCTATATGAATGAAAAATTTTTAAGTTTTCCAAAAGTTTTGTATGTTATCGGTTTAGTCCTGAACTATTTCTAAAGCATATTTAAGGCCTCGTAGGCTCTTATGAGGGACAATGTGAATGTGTTGAATGGTATTTTGAGTATGAATGTATAAATGTATGAATTATGCATGCTTTATGATGTATATTGATCGGTAATGCCTCGTAACCCTATTCTGACGATGGATACGGGTTAGGGGTGTTACATTTATTAGTATTAGAGCTACGGTTTAGTCGATTCTAGGACTAACGTAGCGTGTGTGTGAGTCTAGCTATACATGCCATATATACTTTGCGATAGTGTGATGATTCCTGACAGCTTAAATTGTGTTTTCGTATAGTAATGAATCCAGAACGAGCTGTGGCCGATGATGTAGAGAGTAATGCACCCCCTCCTACTCAAGGGGTAACGCCATCTAACTTTAGACCTATAACAAGTAGCCATGAGGGAGAGGCTAAACAAGCATTTTCCAAATGTTGAACGAGTGTTTACGGAGTTTGTTAGAACGAATCCGGTTACTCAACAACCTCCACCCCACCTATTTCTCAACAAATCCCTGTTGTTTCTTAAGTTATAGATCCGTTAAGGTTGAACAAATCGCCAGTAGATAAGATTCGTAAACATGGGGCTAAAGAGTTCTGGGCTACTGTAGACGATGATGCTAAGAGAGCTGAGTTTTGGCTCGAAAATAGGATTTGAGTATTCGATGAATTATCTTGTACTCCTAAGAATATATTAAATATGCTGTATCTTTGCTGAGAGACATCGTGTATCAATGGTAGAAAACGCTGATATTTGTGGTTCGAAAGAATGGGTTACTTGGGAGCTCTTTCAATCCGAATTTCGAAAGAAATACATCAGTCAAAGATTTCTTAATCAAAAGCATAAAGAGTTTCTGGAATTAAAATAAGGCCGCATGACTGTCACTGAGTATGAAAGAGAATTTGTACGGTTAAGCAAGTATGCTCGAGAATATGTGTCTACCGAGGAGATTATGTGTAAACGGTTTGTTGATGGGTTGAATGAAGATATAAAACTACTTGTTGGAATTGTAGAGTTGAAAAAATTTTTCGTTTTGGTTGAAAGGGCTTGTAAAGCTGAGGATCTTAGCAAAGAAAAGAGAAAGGCAGATTTAGAAGCTAGAAATTCGAGAAAAAGATCAATGAGTAAACCGTATCAATCATCGTCAAAGAAATCCAAAGATTTGTATGCTCGTCTGAATGTTTCAAATGAATATTTGAGTAGAGATTGTAGAAAACAATACTCCAGTCCTAAAGCTCAAGCTACATTAGTGTCGAGTGTTGGCAATGTGCGAGACAACAAACTCGAGTGTCAGCATTGTGGGAGACAACACTTCAGATAATGCGGGAATAAAAGTACTAAAACTTGCTTCAAATATGGCTCGCCAGATCATTTTATTAAAGACTGTCCTGATATGAGTGAGAAAGATAGACCTTAGAATGTGAGATTGAGTAATGCGTCAACTAGAGGAAGACCACCAAGAAATACTGGGAATGTGAGTGGTAGTCGAGGGGCGGCGAGAGACTCTACAGTGAGATTTGAGGCTAGAGCACCTGCTAGAGCCTGCGCTATTCGCGTTCGCGAAGAAGCATCATCTCCAAATGTTATCACCGGTACTTTCACTCTTTATGATGCTAATGTGATTGCATTGATAGATCTAGGATCGACTCATTCTTATATATGCATGAATTTAGAATTTAGTAAGACTTTGCCTGTAGAGTCTACTGAATTTGTGATTAGAGTATCGAACCCCTTAGGCAAATGTGTTTTGGTTGACAAAGTCTGCAAGAATTGTCCGTTAATGCATCGGAATTTCTGTTTTTCGGCTAATCTGATGTTGTTGCCATTCGATGAATTTGATGTGATTTTGGGTATGGATTAGCTAACGATGCATAATGCTATAGTGAATTGTAGACGAAAGACAATTGAACTGAAATGTCAGAATAATGAGACTATTAGAATTGAATCTGATGCCAGTTGTGATATCGTCTATGTTAGCTCGGAGATTTGTGAGAAAAGGGTGTGAAGCTTATCTTGCTTATGTACTTGATACGAAAGTGACAGAAATAAAGATTGGATCAGTACCAGTTGTGTGTGAGTATCCAGATGTATTTCCTGAAGAGTTACCGGGTTTACCACCTATCAAAGAGGTTGAGTTTGGTATTGAATTAGTACAAGGAACAACGCCGATATCGATAACTCCGTACAGAATGGCCTCGATAGAGTTAAAAGAGTTGAAAGCTCAGTTGCAAGAGTTGACAAATGAAGGTTTTGCTAGATCGAGTTTCTCTCTCTGGGGTGCACCGGTGTTATTTGTGAGAAAGAAAGATGGCATGATGTGAATATGTATAGACTATCGACAACTCAATAAAGTGATGATCAAGAATAAATACCCTTTGCCACGAATAGATGATTTTTTTGATCAGTTAAAAGGGGCAACAATGTTTTCGAAAATTGATTTGAGATTGGGCTATTACCAATTGCGAGTTAAAGACTCGGATGTGCCAAAGACTGCATTTAGAACAAGGTACGGACACTACGAATTTCTTGTTATGCCTTTCGGACTAACAAATGCACCTGCTATTTTTATGGACTTGATGAACTAGATTTGCAAGCCGTATTTAGATCGATTTGTAGTTGGGTTTATTGATGACATTTTGATTTACTCTCATGATGAATCTGAGCATGCTGAGTATTTGAGAATCGTGTTACAAACTTTGAGAGATAAACAGTTATTTGCAAAGTTCAGTAAATGTGAGTTTTGGTTACGAAATGTTGGTTTTCTGGGACATATAGTTTCAGCCGCGGGTATCCGAGATGACCGAGCAAAATTTCTGCGATCATAGATTGGAAGCCTCCGAGAAATGTAACCAAAGTCCGTAGTTTTCTGGGACTAGCCGGCTATTATAGACGATTTGTGAAAGGTTTCTCAATGATTGCGACTCCGATGACACGATTGATTCAAAAAGATGTTAAATTTGAGTGGTTAGAAAAGTGTCAGTAGAGCTTCAAATAGTTAAAAGTATTATTGACAGAGGCACCAGTGTTGGTTCAACCTAAGTCGGGTAAAGTTATATCTTATGCCTTAAGACAATTGAAGCCGCACGAAAAGAATTATCCGACGCACGATCTTGAATTAGATACGATAGTGCTCGCATTGAAAATTTGGCGCCATTACTTGTTTGGTGAGAAATGCCATATTTATACTGACCACAAAAGCTTGAAATATCTGATGACTCAGAAGGATTTGAATTTACGACAGCTGAGATGGTTAGAATTGCTAAAAGATTATGAATTAATGATTGATTATATAATCCAGAGAAAGCGAGTGTAGTTGCTGATACGTTGAGCCAAAAATCCTTATTTGCTTTATGTGCTTTGAACACACAATTAGCCTTGTCTGATGACTGGTCGATAGTAGTCGAGTTGAAAGCAAGACCGCTATTTATACAGTAGACTTGTGAGGCTCAGAAATTTGATAATGAATTGCAAGCAAAACGAACTCAATGTGAGTCAACTTCTGATTTAGAGTTTCGAATAGGGCCTGATAAATGTTTGACGTTCCGAGGTAGAATTTGTGTACCGAGAAATCCCGAGCTTATTCAGAAAATTCTAAATAAAGCACACAGTAGTTTTTTATCAGTACATCCGGAAAGCACGAAAATGTATAACAATTTGAAATGAGATATCTCAGAATTTGTTGGTGGTGGCTTTGCTGATGGCACGGCATGAAATGAGATATCTCAGAATTTGTTTCGAAATGTTTGATTTGTCAGTAAATCAAACCTGGGCATCAAGTGTCGTCAGGTTTATTACAGCCTACTATGGTTCCCAAGTGGAAGTGGGATAGAGTAACAATGGATTTCGTATCGGGTTTTCCTTATCTCCGAAAAAGAAAGATGCGATCTGGGTTGTTGTTGACAGATTGACGAAATCAGCTCATTTCATTCCGGTACGTATAGATTTCTCGTTAGATAAATTAGCTGAGTTGTATATCTCAGAGATTGTTCAATTGCACGGAGTGCCACTATCTATTGTTTGAGATAGAGATCCGAGATTCACTTCGTGATTTTGGAAGAAATTGCAAGAAGCTTTAGGTACAAAGCTGCATTTTAGCACTGCGTTTCACCCGCAAACGGATGGTCGGTCCAAACGAGTTATTCAAATACTTGAGGATATGTTACGATGTTGCATTCTTGAGTTTGAAGGTAGCTGGGAGAAATATCTACCATTAATTGAATTTGCTTATAATAATAGCTTTCAATCAAGTAAAGATGGCACCTTACGAAGCTCTATACAGACGTAAATGTCGAACATCGTTGTATTGGACTGAGCTTCGTGGGAATAAGATTCACGGATTTGATCTGATCAGAGAAACAGAAGAAAAAGTGAAAGTGATTCGTGATAGTTTGAAATCAACTTCGGATCGACAGAAATCGTACGCAGACTTGAAACGGAAAGATATTGAGTTTCAAATCAAGGATAAAGTATTTCTAAAAGTCTCACCGTGGAAGAAAATACTTAGATTCGGTAGAAAAGGGAAATTGGGTCCGCGATTCATCGGACCGTATGAGACTATCGAGCGTGTTGGACCAGTGGCGTATCGACTATCTTTACCAATTGAGTTAAAGAAAATACATAATGTGTTTCATGTATCGATGCTTCGACAATACCGATCTGACCCTTCACATGTCATTTCCCCGACCGAAGTTGAAATTCAGTCTGATATGTCATATGCTGAAGAACTGATTAGAATTTTAGCTCTTGAGATCAAAGAGCTGAGAAATAAGATAATCGCATTAGTGAAAGTATTATGGCATCGACACGGGGTTGAAAAAGCTACATGGGAACCCGAAGATGCTATGAGAAAGAAATATCCGAACCTATTCAATTTTCGGGGATGAAAATCCCAAAAGGGGGAGAGTTGTAACAGCCCGATTTTAGCTAAATCGGAACAGTGGTTTTAGAACCACAAATCTGACGTCAAAAAATTATTTTAATATTATTTTTGGTGTTTACAACATGATAGCATGTATGTGTGAAATTTTCTTGAAGTAATTTTATCGTTTAATTGCTCAATTTGAGAAAAAAGGATTTAATCACATAAAATGCAAAAGTTTCATTCTATTAGTTAAAGGTGTCAAATAGCTTTGGCTTTTAAATATGATGGCCTTAAATGGTAATTATCCCATTATATTAGTAAGTGGACAATTTTGGGCATGTATTAAGTGATTTTAATGGTTATTAAATAAGGTTAAATGTGGTATTTTGTAATTTAATGTTATTTTCTAATTAAACAAAACATAAAGATGAATTTCATTCATCTTTCTTAGCTGTGAATAGCAAAGAAGAAAGCCATTCTAGAGCTTGAAATTTCGGCATACACCTAGCTTGATTTAGGTACGGTTTTAGCTCGGTTTTTAATGATTTCTATGTTTTTGTGATCGTTGCTTCGCGTTCTAGCTAGCCCGTACCTTAGATTTTAAAATTGTTAAAGGTTTAACAAGTTGCCATTGTTGAATGCTTGAGTAATTTGATGATTTATGATAGATTATGAAATTTTGTTAATAGTTTTACATGTTTTGTTAAGTGATTTTTGACAAAAATGTCAAAAAGGGATTAAATTGTGAAATATACAAACTGAGTGGTTGAAATGTGAAATAAATGAAAGTTTTAGGCTGCTAGAGACTTATGTATAAATTGGCTAAGCATGGGTTAGTCTTGAATTTCATAAAATTTTGATTTTGTGAAATAAGGACTAAATTGTAAAAAATGTGAAAGTTTAGGGGCAAATATGTAAATGTGCCTTAAAATGTGATTTGGATTAAATTGAATGAATGTATGATTAAATGAGTTAATTTTGAATACATATAGATCAAGAAAGAAAGAATTCAGATTTAGATCGGGGGAAAAGCAACGTTATTGAATAGTCCATCCGATCCGTGAATTCTGAATACGAGGTAAGTTCGTATGTGACGGTTTCTTTATAAATGTATGTTAAATGTTTTGATATTTCCTAAACTGTGTGTCGAAACCATTTTTTAAGTGTTTGAAAAAAAAGGGGATCGACTTTAAAAATATGGAGTTGCCACCAACCCTTTTTTGTTTAGGTGGGATTGGATCACCTTGTAAAAAATAATTTTGGTCTACGAAATAGAAAAAACAGGTTCGGGAGTCGATTACATACGAGGAAGGATTAGCACCCTCGTATGCCCAAAACTGGTACCAAATTGATTAACTAATGTCCTTATGTTGAAAATCTAAAAAATTTAAAATGTAATCTTTTTTGGAAAAGGTTAATCAATTTGACTCAAGATTCACTCGTTCTAAGGAAATAAAACATCACATCCAACACGTTAGGATATGTCATATTTATGCCTCAATACCGAGATTATCTTTGATTTTCAAAATGAGCAATTAAAAGGTTATTTATTTATTTGGTCAAACGAAAAAAATGCAACCCAGCACGTTAGGGCACAATTTCCCGAGATACCAAATACTAAATATTGCCTTATTTCATAAGGTTTTCAAATATGTGATTTTAAAACTGGTTCAAAATATTTGGTTTGAAATTGGAGGAAAGTTAGAATTGGAATCGTGATACAACAAAAAGAAATAGAAGCATAATTACAAGCATGAAATATGGATTTATAGCAATAACATGTATACAAAATGAATAATAGCATTAACATTAACATTCAAAAGATAATAAATTAAAAACTAATTTTAAAAAGAAATACCAAGCCAATTAACACAAATAAAGTATAACAAATTTAAAAAAACAAATAATTTGTAAGAAGAACAGTTTGAAATCATTGATATATATAAACAATAAAAAAATAAATAAACAAATAATATGTATGAGAATTTAAAAATCAATAAGAAATAAAGAGAACAAAATCATATATTAAATAGTAATATATAAAGAAATTTTAAAATAAACATTAAGTATGTAGAAAATCAAAAGATGTAATATATTAAGTAATCTATATTAATTTAAATAAATAATATACATGAGATGAAAGATTATATAAATATATAGATAGATAGATAGATAGATAGATAGATAGATAGATAGATAGATAGCAATATATAAAAGTATTTGAAATGAGCGAAAATATATAATAAAATATGGTCTCTTAAAGAAATAAATTATGTATACTAAATTTAAAAGAAAATATAAATATACATAAGTAGTTTTTAAAAGAAACTAAATATATACATAAATAGATTTAAAAGAAAATATATACATAAAATAATATGAAAGTCAATAATATATACATAAAAAAATAATTTTATCATAAATTATATAGTATGTATAAAATAATAATATATAGAGTATTTAAATTAAACATTATACAAATCTTTAAAACAAAGTAATATACAAAAGAATTTAAAAATAAATCATAGAAAAACAAATAAAAATATATAAATGAAAATATAAAATAACATATTAAAACAATGTAAAATTAATAAAATATTTCCAAGTTCTATGTTAAAACAATATTTATTTAAGAAAATAAATAAATTATAAGGAATAAAAAACATAAAATTAAAACAGACTCAATTGAAATAAAAACAAAATCAAAAGAATAACGTTTAAACAGATAAAAACAAAATCAAGGACTTAAGTAAAATGCGCATAAATGAGTGAGGATTAAAAATGAAATTGAGCCAAATCCTTGCGCACATCGTTTAAGCACAGATCAATTTGGAATGACGCATAAATTACAGAGATTAATTAAAAAAACAAAGAAAAGATGCATAGGATTTAATCAAATATCTGCACAACTAATCGCGCAATAAAACCAATGCTTAGAAACACACGGGTCGGATTGAATCGGGTCGTGGCCTATACGGCACCATTTAAGAGCCACTGAAATAGGCCCCAAACGGTGCTGCTTCATGCAACTTAATAAGATAAAAAAAATTAACCTAAATCCCTAATCCTTTATTTGCTTTAAAACAGAGAAAAAAAACTTAACTCTATCCTAATCCCCTAATTGGCCGACTCCAAAACCATCCGATCGGGCATTAAAACATCACCATGAACAACGATTGGTGGAGCATGAAGGCACCCAACCTCGGCCTCGAAGTCCCCCTTACTTCGATCACGACGAAGAAGAGAGGCTCCGATTCAAGGTAAACCCTCCTCCCCTGTTTTGCTTCCACATGCAAAGGGAAAAAACGAATCGAAATCCAATGGAATAGATTGAAATCTTAAAGAAATTAAAATCGAAAATCACCCTCTCTATTCTGATTTCCTTTGTATTCAGTATATATGCGTTCGTATACATAAAAAATCCGATCCTTATACAAGTATCTAATGTGGCTTTATATAGCCGAATAAATGAAAAATACTATTTGCTTTTTCTTTTTTTGTTATTTCTTTTTTCTGCTCTATTTCTTGTTGCTGCTGTTATTTTTGTTTGTTACAGATAAAGCCGTCGCGGAGGGGTAGCCCGAATGCTCTGCTAGCGTGGAGGCCAGAGCGTGTGGAAGCGGGGAAGGGTTGCAGCACTGGCTGATTCTAGAACCCTCTAGGGTTTCTGGAACATGTTGAAAATCTTGGGTCATTCGGGCCTGCAAATTTTGGGTAGTGGGTCTAATAAATTTGGGCTAGTTTAGTTTGTTGGGCTTGTTATTATTAATTTGTAATGGACTGATGGACTGTTATTATTAATACTAGGTTAATAGGCCCGGGCAAATTGGGCCTATTACACTCTGGTTATGAGATTTTTATTAATGTATGAATTGTAAATACGATCCTACGGATATATTCGAAGATGGAATTGACAAACTAAAAATCCCGGTTGAACCTTAGGAATAGATTTTTGGATACTGATGATATGTTATAAGATGATATATCGATTTGGCTTTGGGCCATGTATATTGGATGTGTTGGCTTCGGTCACGATATAGGCACTACGGCTGCGAGTGATACCTTGATTTGGCTTCGGGCTATGGTATAGGTACTTATCAATTGAGATTCTTGAGTATCTGACTTCTATTCCGAATGGTTCATCGGGTAAACGAATGATGTAGTTGAGAAAGAGGTTAGTATGAGGCAATACAGGTATGTATAGAACCTATTCTAGTATTAAATAGAGAAAGTTTGATGAGATGGTATTTGATCATGTTTTGAGACATGAGAAAGGTTTGTAGTTAATGTGTATATATTGATGTTATGTATAATTGGTTGATTTGTATTTATTTGATTAATTAAGTTATTCACATACGAGCTTACTAAGCTATGAAGCTTACTTCGTGTTATTTTTCTATGTTTTATAGTGAATCAAGGCTAGCTCGGATCCGGGAGTCATCGGGAACATCATCGCACTATCAAACATCTAAGTTGGTACTTTTGAGTTATATAATTATGGTATATGGCATGTATAGGCTACTTGTGGTATTTTGGTTATGAATATAGCCATATGAGTTGGCTTTTAAATGATGTTAATATGGTTGTGTGTTTAGCTATTAGAAATGGCTTGTAAATGTATATGTTTTGGTTGTATATATAGCCATGAGTGATGGCTTATTTTGGCATGTTTCATATGAAAATGATTATGGTTTTATAGTTGCATATGGTTAATGGATTTATGGAGTTTAATGTTTGAGAAATGCCTTGATGAAGTATGATTTTAGAAGTTGAGTTGATAAGTATTTGAATAGGTAATTGGCATTGACTTGAATATTGAATTTGGTTGAAATGGATATAGTGTAAATTATGTATTTGGATGATGATTTTGGCTGCCTATTGTATGATTAAATGGTACCATTTTGGTTGTTTAGGTGAACATGAGTAAGGGTGACAAATTGGCCTTGTAAATGGCCTATTTTTGTCCACACGGGCGTGTGCCTCAGCTGTGTGCGACACACGGTCATGCTATACGGCCGTGTGTCCCCTAGTGTTGAAATTGAATTGAAGTCAGTATGCTCTACACGGCTTCACACACGGGCGTGTGATTGGCCGTGTGGCACTAGTTAGTATACCCCCTAAATGGCACACGGCCTAGCAAACGGGTGTGTGACTTGACCGTGTTGCTTAAGTCATTATACCCTACATGTTAGACACGGCCTAGTACACGGCTTGCTACACGGGCGTGTGTGGCCATTTCGAAAGGCACACGGGCTAGATACACGGGCGTCTGGTCAGCCGAGTGACCTAAGTCAGTATGTATGCCCTGTTTCCACTCGACCTGAGACAAGGGCGTGTCTGGAGCCCTGTAAGGCACACGGCTTGTTCACACGGGTGTGTGACCCCTGTATGGATGAAAATTTTCTAAGTTTTCCCAAAATTTCGTATGTTATCGGTTTAGTCTCGAACCATTTCTAAAGCATGTTTAAGGCCTCGTAGGCTTTTATGAGGGACAATGTGAATGTGTTGAATGGTATTTTGAGTATGAATATGTAAACGTATGAATTATGTATGCTTTATGATGTATATTGATTGCTAATGCCTCATAACCCCATTCCAGTGATAGATACGGGTTAGGGGTGTTACAGGTTCATTCTGATATGAATTTACAGATAATTTAATATAAACCCATTGAACAAGTATAAAACTTACGTCAGAAAAATACCAAAATTTACAAAAGGTAAAGCTTGAACTTAGGACCTCTCACACACACACCCCTAGAACACTTAACCACTAAGCAGATACACAATTGTGTCAAATTTATCCAAAAACAAAAATAGAAATATTGGGGTGTTACAACTCTACCCCCTAAACGAAATTTCGACCTCGAAATTTACCTGATCAGAACAGATGAGGTTACTGCTGACGTATCGAGTCCTCAGTTTCCTAAGTAGCCTCCTCGGTGCTATGATTTCGCCACAGCACATTTACTAAAGGAATGGACTTCCTCCTCAGAAGCTTAATATCGCGATCCAAAATCTGAATCGATTCTTCCTCAAAGGTCAAGTCCGGCCTAACCTTAATCTCCTCAATCGAGATGACACGGGATGGGTCAGAAGGGTACCGCATCAACATCGGGACGTGAAACACATCATGAATACGATCTAACTCAGGGGGTAGCTCCAACTGATAAGCAACTAGTCTCGCACGCTTCAGAATTTAGTACGGTCCAATAAACTTAGGGCTCAGCTTGTCCTTCCGACTGAACCTCAGAACTTTCTTCCCTGGAAAGCACTTAAGAAACAAGAAGTCCCCTACAGAATACTAAATCTCACGTCTCTTTAGACCTGCATAAGACTTCTATCTATCAGAAGCCGCTTTCAGTCGATATCGAATCAGTCGAACCTTATCCTCAGTTTCAGAAACCAACTCAAGACCCAAAACTTGCCGTTCACCCAACTCAGTCCAACACAAAGGAGTACGACACTTACGACCATACTGAGCCTCGTAAGGTACCATTTGGATACTAGACTAGAAATTGTTATTATAAGCGAAACCGGCTAACAGCAGATAATCCTCCAAACTACCTCGAAAATCAATCACGCAACTCTGAAGCATATTCTCCCGTATCTGAATCACCCTCTCGGATTGACCATCGGTCTGAGAATGGAATAAAGTACTAAAGTCCAACCTTGAACCCAGAGCCTCGTGCAATTTCTTTCAGAACTGAGATGTAAAACGAGGATCTCTATCAGAAATGATTGATATTAGAACCCCGTGCAGTCTAACAATCTCAGAAATGTACAACTTTGCTAGCTTTTGTAGAGAGTAATCAGTTCGAACCGAAATGAAGTGAGCAAACTTGGTCAATCGGTCCACGATGACCCAAACAGAATCCTTCTTAGTGGGTGTTAAGGGTAACCCACTAACGAAATCCATAGTCACTCGTTCCCATTTCCATAAGGGAATCTTGACTGGTTGCAATAAACATGATGGTAACTGGTGCTCAGCCTTAACTTGCTGGCACGTCAGACATCGAGCCACAAAGTCAATAACCTCACATTTCAAACCCGGCCACCGGTATAACTCACGGAGGTCACGATACATCTTCTTACCGCTGGGATGCATAGCATAAGGGCTACTATGCACCTCCCTCAGAATCAATTGCCTCAGATCTACATCATTCGGTACACAAATCCGACCATGGAAATAGAGTACCCTATCATTATTCAGTCTAAAATCTGAAGTGCTGCCACTCTCAACCTGACAGAACCGTAAACTCAGATACCATCCCCCAACTGCTTATCTCGAATCTGCTCAATCCAAGTCGGCTTAACTTGCAACCCGGCCAAGAGACTCCAATCATCAAACAGACTAAGGTGAGCAAACATCGCCATCAAATCTGACATTGCTCTTCGGCTTAAAGCGCCGGCCACCACATTGGCCTTACCAGGATGATACTCGATGGTGCAATCATAATATTTGAGCAGCTCAATCCATCATCGCTGTCTAAGATTTAACTCCTTCTGAGTAAGCAGATACTTGAGGCTTTTGTGATCGGTGTAGATGATACACCTCTCACCATACAGATAATGCCTCTAGATTTTCAATGCAAAGACTACTACAGCCAACTCGAGATCATGCGTTAGATAATTCCCCTCATGTGTCTTAAGCTAATGGGATGCATAAGCCACAACCTTTCCATCCTACATTAGAACACAACCCAATCCAACATGCGACGCATCACTGTACACTACAAACTCCTTTCTAGATTCAGGCTGTATCAGAATAAGAGCCTGAGTCAGAATAGATTTGAGCTTCTCAAAGCTCGATTGCTACGCATCAATACAAACAAAAGGCACACCCTTACATAGAAGCTTAGTCAATGGTGCGACAATCAAAGAGAACCCCTCAACGAAACTCTAATAGTATCCTGCCAAACCCAGAAAGCTACGAATCTCAGATACATTTTTAGGCTCTTTCCAATCCAGCACAGCCTCAATCTTTCGAGGATCAAGACGAATCTCTTCAGCAGAAACCACATACCTCAGAAAAGTTACTTCACGAAGCCAAAACACACACTTGCTTAACTTAGAGTAAAGTTGCTTCTCACGCAGAATCTGAAGCACTACTCTAATATGCTCATCTTGCTCATCTACAGTCTTAGAGTAAACTAGAATGTTGTCGATGAAGACCACGACGAACTGATCCAGATAGGGCTGAAACACTCTGCTCATCAGATTCATAAATGCGGCTAGTGCATTTATCAACCCAAAAGGCATAACTAGGAACTCGTAATGTCCATAGTGAGTCCTAAATGCAGTCTTATGAAATCAGCCTCCTTAACCCTAAACTGATGATACCCAGAACACAAATCGATCTTCAAAAACACAGAAGCCCCTCTGAACTGATCAAACAAGTCGTCAATCCTCAAAAGCGGATGCTTATTCTTAATGGTCAGCTTGTTCAATTGCCGATAATCTATGCACATCCTCATGGTCCCATCCTTCTTTTTAACAAACAACACTGGTGCTCCCCACGGAGACATACTAGGACGGATGAAGCCACGGTCCAACAACTCCTGCAGTTGAGCCTTAAGTTTCGTAAGATATTTTGGTGCCATTCAATAGAGAGCGATAGACACCGGAGCTGTACCTAGAAGAAGCTCGATCCAAACTTAACCTCTCGATTCGGAGGTAATCCCGGTAACTCTTCAAGAAAAATATCCAAAAAATCCCTCACCGTTCTGATATCCACAATCGAAGAGTTTCCAGAAGCAGTAGTACTGACGTAAGCCAAATATGCCTTGCACCCTCTCTGGACTAGTTTCTCAGCTACCGGTGCGAAAATCACATGCGACAGATAATCCTGACGCTCTTCGATTACAACTGCCTCTTCATCTTCCTCAGTTCTCAGAATAACCCATTTAGTCGCACAATCCAGACTAACCCAGTGATTGACCAACCAGTCCATTCCCAGAATTATATCGAACTCCCCAAACAGAAGCTCCATCAGATCCGCTAGAAAAATAGTTCCTTGCACCACTAAGGGTACATCCCTATAAAGTTTACTAACCTAAGCAAATTGCCATAATGGACTCAGTACAGTGACCTCACTCGTAGTGCTTTCAACTGTAATCCCCAGGTTTTTAGAAATTGAACTAGCTATATAGGAATGAGTAGATCCTACGTCTATCAGAGCAAGTTAGGGTACATCAAATATAAAGAACGTACCAATGATGACGTCAGAAGCATCTCTGTCCTCTCGGCGTTGTGCTGCATAAACCAAACCAGGCTGCCTCACATCTGTCTGACCTGCACGTCTGCCCAGTGTTCTCTACCCTCGGCCCATACCATTACTACCCCTAGCTTAACCACGGCCCCTAGGTGGCTGCTGAACTGCCCTTTGAGGCTGTACAAAACCCGGAACCTACGCCTGATCTGCCCGCTGTGGATAGTCTCTAATACGGTGCTCCAAAGATCCACATCTCAGACAGACCCCAATCCTCCTCCAACACTCGCTCGGATGGCGCCTACCAAAATCGTTGCACGGCTGCAACCCAATAGGAGCAACAGAAGGAACAGGGGCCCCCACTCTGATTGGCCCATCAGATCTAGCCTTTTTCTTAGGCCTCTGCATAGAACTCGAGGGCTCTGAATCCCTCTTGTTCTTACATCTCTCACGGTCCCTGTTCTGGCGCTCCGCGCTCTTAACATCCTCAACAATCTTTGCTTTCTCTACCAGTACCGCAAACTCACGCTCCCTCTGCAAAGCTATCAGAACCCTCAGATTGTTCCTTAGGCCATCCTCAGACCTAACACATCTTCCATACTCCGATGCCACCATACCTCGAGCATAGCAGCTCAGCCTTAGAAATTCGGCCTCATATTCAGCCACAGATCGATCACCTTGCGTGAGGTTCAAAAACTCATGTCTGCGAGCATTAACGTAGCCGGCTCCCACATATTTGCTCTGAAATCAAGTTTTCAAGAACTCCCAAGTCAGAAGGTCAGACTGAGTGCCCTCATTAACTGTTGACCACCACTGATATGCTTCGTCATGAAGCAAGGAGACTGCACCCTTTAATTTCTGCTCGGGGGTACAGTTCAAGTCATCCATGATTCTCTCAGTGGCCTCCAACCAGTACTCAACCACATTATGGGCGACTCTTGTGACACCCCTAAATAACTTAGCTCTATTAGACCGGAGTCGCTTAGTTACCGACCCTCGGCCCCGAGATCCAAATTCGGCCCAGTGACCCTCTCTAATATTCTCAGCATGGCTTGGGACAGTGCGTCATCCCCAGCCGAACGACTCTGAGGCCCAGTCTCAGTAGCAGGTGACACAGGTGTCTCACTCATGTCTAGATTCGGCATGCTGCCCAAAGATGATGACTCAGCTCGAGCCCCCCTACGGCCTCTACCTCGGCTTCAAATACCACGTCCATAGATACCTCGTGCGCTCGTTATGACTTAAAAGTTTTATCTACATTAAAAATTTTATGTATCAGTTTCGATATTTATTAACAGATGTTTTATGCATAAAGTATTAGAAATTCAGAGTTGTTTTCGAAAGTTTTAGTCTCAATCAGTTTCACTACAGTTTTAGAGTGTACTAACTATAGTATTTCTAAAATTTTCTATCAGAATTCAGAAATACTTACAGGATCGGCGCCTGAGACTCGGTGTACTATATACTTACTTCAGAATGTTTAAGATCTTTAGAAAACCAATTCTTTAAAAACAAATTTTGAAACCCAAATTCCACAGCCGAGTTTTGTAACTTGGCTCTGATACCACTAAATGTAACACCTCAAACTGGGCCTATACGTTATGGCCGAATCGGCGATGTCACATAAAAGGGATTCTGAAAACGGCACTAACTCGATAAAACTTAAAGTTCAAACCCTTATTTGCTTTCAGTTAATTCAAATTATAATTTCATATAGTCGATTAGCTTCAAAACATATATTTTTAGTGGAAGCTTAGAAAAACTGTCACGTTTAGGGAAAATATTTCACATTTTTAGAAAATCTTGTTTTTAGTAACCCGTTGTCTTGAAAGAAAACTTTTGTAAAATCTATTTAAGATTTTAGAAACCCGTGCTTTTGGAAAACAAATCCGAGTTATATCACATTTTGCAGTTATAAAGTCATGAAATCACAGTCCATCCCAAATTAAAACAAAGCAGTCTGTAGAGTTTGAATTACATAAAAACAACTCAGATTAAACTAGAACATGAAATGTAATTGTATTTATAACCAGTCCGAACATGTGGTCACCGAGGGGCTCCGCAGCACTGATCTGCCTAACTTTGTGGATTACCTGTACAGATTAAACAGAAAGGGATGAGTTTACGTAAACTCAGTGTGTAACCCAACAGATTTAAGCATGCACACAACCAGGAAATCAGAATCAGACAGATATAGACTCGGGCCTAAGCCCATTACAGTCATAGAGGCATGTTCGGGCCTAAGCCAATCTCAAATACAGGTACAGATATAAAGATATAGTCATCATCAAAAATCAAATATCCTACCCCCATCCTCTACACACCATCTCCGACCATCCCAACACACCATGTGGGGTTTAAAACACCCACCCAGCCCTACACACCATATCGTACCGATGTGGCACATAACAGATATACGAAACCATGCTGCTAGAGAATAGGCAAAACTGCCTTTCAAAACACTTCCTTCATTACAACAATCCCTCCCCATTAACAATAACAAAATAGAACATACATACAAAATTACAGATAATACATGCTTAACATGCTTATAAAAACAAATAGCAGATATACATGGTACAGACATGCTCAGAACAGTACATCAGTCTAGCAGAACACATAGTTTTAGGGTTAGTAAGCCTTTACCGACCTTACGGTAGGTCCATAGTTGATTAGGATGACCCGTGCGGCCCTACAGAATATTTCAGTATAATAACCCATATGCTCATGTGGGCCCACACGCCCAGATTGGCCTTGCCCGTGTGGATCACACGACTTGGCCCAGATATCACACGCCCGTGTGGAGTAACCGTGTGGGCCCATACGCCTATTTTGGCGTAGCACGTGTGGCTCACAGGGCCACACCCTGGCTATCACACGGTTGTGTCTTGAGCAGGCCTGGCCTTCGTCGATCACACGGCCGTGTCATTGCACACAGCGTACCACAAGGCCGTGTGGTGTCTACAGTGGGGTTTTTTAGCTTTCGTCGAATCCCTTTTTTTGTGTTTCGGGTACACACTTGGTTCGTTTTCGTAGCTAACGTAATCCCAAGACCACCAGAACCTATAACCAGAGTACCCAACATCGGTTTAGCAATTGATTAATGAATTTCGACACAAGAATCGACAAGAACCCAACTTACCACTGATGCCAAA
Source organism: Gossypium australe (assembly GCA_005393395.2). Taxonomy (NCBI): domain Eukaryota; kingdom Viridiplantae; phylum Streptophyta; class Magnoliopsida; order Malvales; family Malvaceae; genus Gossypium; species Gossypium australe. The sequence goes on from CM016620.1 coordinate 100,510,964, forward strand.
AATGCCACCAACGTGCACTAAACCGCTGAAATGGAATTCCCATTTAACAATCTTCACCTAAATACTGAATCCATCAATAAATCTCCCCGGATTATCATTGCTCAGCAAAACTCAAACAAAAAATCAACAACAGTGGAGTTCTACTTACCACACTAAAAGGAGGATCCGACAATTCCAACGGTATAATCGAACAACAAGTTCATGAGTCGCACGAAAGAAAACCAAACAAAGAGTTTCAGAGATGGAAGAAAAACGTCAGAGAGGGGAAACAAAAGAAATTTTTGACTTGATTATTCTTTGCAGGAGAGAGAAATTTTTTGAAAAATAAAATAAAATAATAAAATTAAAAATATTTGATAACTCCTAAATCCCTCAAATTACTCCCCACTAACCCACTACCAACCAACTTCACATAAACCCAACTCCACCGAAACTCTTCCAATTAACCGAGCAAAAATAAACTTCCTTGCTCGCATGAGGATTCGAACACAAGACCTCCACATCACAAACAGACTCCCTTACCACTTAAACTAGCAAGCTCATTCTAATATAAATTTACAGATAATTTAATATAAATGCATTTAAAAAGTATAAGGCTTAAGTAAAAAAAATACCAAAATTTATCAAAGGTAAGGCTTGAACTTAGAACCTCTCATACACAGGGGCGAAGCCAGGAAAATTTTTTAGGGGGGGCCGGATGAAATTTTAATTTTTTATAGTTTATATCTTTCTAATTTGTAAAGGATTAAATCGAATTTTTATAATTTTAGGGGGGGCCAAAATGCAATTTTACCTTTACTAATTTAAAATTTTAAAAAAATTTGAAGGGCCTAAATGGAAATTCTACCTTTTAGGGGGGGCCGGGGCCCATGCCAGCCCCCCTGGATTCGCCACTGCTCATACACACGTAAAACACTTAACCACTAAAACAGATACATAATTATATCAAATTTATCCAAAAACAAAAATAGAAATATTGGGGCGTTACAATTTTAGCTTGGCTCATGAACGAACATATGGATCTATACCTTTAAAAATATAAATTAAAAAATTAAAAACATAATTGTATCAAGTATGAATTTGCGAGTAAACATACCGTTTAAATGCATCATTTTAAAATTAAATTTGAAATAATAAATTAATAAAATATATTTTTCATGCAAGTATATAAAAATTATTATTTAGAAATAAAAACTAACTTTATGTTTTTTATTTTTTTCCTAAATTGTTGGAAAATAAATAATAAATTTATCAATTCGTAAGTTGGAATATACAGTCGCCATTAAATATGTATTTTAAAATAAAATAAGTTAATAAAATATTTTTATTGGATTAACTATAAATGTTAAACTGTTGAGGCAGATCAATATAGATTTTTTTGTGTTAGAAAGGTGTTTTAAAGAACAAATATGTTATTATTTTTATCGAAATAGTTGACGGTAATGGCTATTTGGATTAATTAATATTATTGTAAAATTAGATGACCAAATTATGTCACGTTAAAATATAAAAATTAAATTTCAAATGTGATCATGATTGAAGGACCAAAACTGAAAAATTACCATAATTTTTTTAATGGCAAAAAAGGAAAAGAATAGAAGCAGCAGTAAAGTGTTGTGAAGTTAACCCTAATGGAAACTACTTTTATATATAATTTATAGATATAATATATGGTTGATTTACTCATAGATGCGGAAAACTTTTGATATTTAACTATATATGTTGTTTTTATTTTAAATTTATTGATATAAACTAAATTTAGAGGGAGAAACGAAAACGATTTTAATTTTTGTCAATTTAATCAAATTGATGATATTATTAATTCATTTTTATTAAATTTGAATATCTATTATTAATTGGACTTTAATTTTAGTTAATATTGTATTTTTTGTTTTCGAAACAGTACACAAATTTGAATGCTTTTTTTTTTATACAAGCAAGTGGCATATTAAGTTACAGGGTTCAAGTATTTGCAATGACATCTTCACTCTCAATTTGTAATCAACCAAATATACACATGAATATTATTTGATATATTGGACTTGGAATTTTTTTTAATTCCACAACTATAGAGGGCTAAGAAATCGTCACGTTTTTCATTTATTTTGTTTTTAATTTTTGTAAATATTATTTAAAGGTATATGATCATTTCTTAATCTCAATTATGAAGTACAAGAAATTTGTCATTTCTGTATCAAATAATTATATATATATAACATAATTTAATAATATAAAATATTTAAATATATATATATATATATATATATATATTTGTTAATACAATATACAATAAGAGAGGAGGATAAGGAGGAGATCAAGTTGGTGATGTTGAAGTTGGTTCACCTAAAGAGGCCTAGAGCTGGAATAAGGACAAGAGGACAAACTAATTGTGAAGATAATTGCTCAGAATAGCTTTAGGGTGCTGAAAGATCAATCCCTTCTTCATCGCTGATTAGGGTATTTATAGGAGATGTTTCCTTATCCATTGGTGTGACGTGACAAGTAATTATGAAGAAAGTTACCCTCATCCAACATGTGAAGGACCTGTGTTGTAGGGCCCGTTTTGTTGTTCATTCAATCAATACGAGGCTATTACGCTCAAGTGTGCCCTTTATGACCTTGAGAGCAAGTTCTCACTTGAAGAGTGTTCACACTTAAGAAGCGAATGTCTGGCCCTTTCTGAGAAGAGCGGATAGTCTTATCAAAGGGTGCTGAGAGCGGGCGGTCAAGAGCGCGGGAGGTTGATGTTCCTTTAATCAAAGTGGGTGGTTGGGCAAGGCATTGTTTCCAGCGGAGTCAATAGGGAGGTCAACACTAATTTTGATGTTGACACGTGTTCAAATGGCAGAGGGATATAACAATATTAAAATGAAAAGTTCAATAAGGCATGCAAGCCATTTGAGCTGAGTATTACTAAGCTCAAATTTAACTTGAGTTGCTTGAGTTTGAACTTGGCTCGATAATTACCTAATTGAATTTAAACTATTTTTAAGTAAAAGTCGAGTAACTTGCGAACACTAATATTATCTTGTTTACACTTCTATGTGTGTATTTTTCTAAATTTTATATAAAAGTACAAATAAAAAAGATCTTTATAATAATTTAATTCAGGTTGTTGAATTACACCAACCTTAATATCAAGAATAACCAAAACACATTGATTGCCGATCGAAAGCAGTAATGAATCGAGTCAAATGGCGCTCTCAAGTAATTCCGTCAAAATAGCCAAACACATTGATTGCCGATGAAAGCAGTAACGAATCGAGTCAAATGACGTTCCCAAATAATTCCGTCACATTTGGTGGTTGAAAACACAGATTATGTTGCCTATGAGTGCTTCAAAGTCATCACAACTATGTCTGTCGCCATTATTTCGACCACATATCTGGTTAAGTACTGAAATTTGCAAAGTCAGGTGTAGCCAACTTTTCAGTAAACAATTTCTAGTGAAAGTAATGTTTCTTTGGGTTTTTTTAAAGTGTGGTTAATATATTCTAGGTTTCTCTACTTTCAAGAATTTGATCTCCAATTTTTAGATATAAAAATAAAAGTTTAATTATTAATACGGTTAAAACCCTTATATTGAATTCAAGTTTTTTTCTCTCAATCATAAAATTTTATTAAGAGTAATACGAGACTAAGGTTCGAATAGCCATACAACCAACAACAAAATACGCAGATAACATACAAAAAAAAAAAAAAAAAAAAACTTAGAAAATAAAGATAAAAAATAAGAACATAAAAACTCTCTTGTACATTTAATATTGTGTATCTTGTATATAAAAGAATATTTTAATTGAGTTGATATTCGATTGATTCATGTCACCAACTTAATCAAAAGCTTAATTTTAAGTATAGATAAATATTTCTTTGAGCTATTAGTAATTTCCAACTAATAGAATTACACTAAAATTTATTAATTAAGTTTTAACTCAATTAGCATTATTACTGTGACAGACCGATTTTGACCCTAATTGGAACGGTGGTTTCGGGACCACGAATCCGAGCCCAATGAATATATATTTTTTTTATATATATTTTACTTTGTATCCATTATGGGTGAATTGTTGCATGTGAATGTTTTGTTGGAGAATTTAACTGTTTGGGTGTTTAATTGGCAAAAGGACTAAATTGCCAAAGGAACTAAGATAGCAAACATGAAACAAATAAGGGGCTAAGTGAATTGAGACTTCAACATAGGGATTTGCATGTCAAATTCCCCTTGTTAGAGAGGTGGACGGCAAGCATGTAATAAAATAACTCATGGCTTTAAAATGTTGTTTTTTTTGACATTATTTTATGTAAGCATGCTAAGAATATTAAGCTTTTATAAATATATTATAAACATAAATAATATATTATATTAAAAGCATGCTAAAATAAGGTGTTAGTAGAATTAAACAAAAAGGAAATTAGTTTACATCTCTTTCCTCCTTCATCTACCCGAATCTCACCTTGAAGAAGAGAAGAAACTTACCTTCTTCATTCGGCTGATGCATGTGTCTCTAAGATCGGGAACAAAAAGAGAAGGAACAAGATCGAGGAAAAGCAAAGATTATCGAGTAGCCGATTTGCACGGCTTATCGACAACCGAGGTAAGTCCTTTATCTAAAATATGTTAATAAGTTAATCACAAATTTAGTGAATGATAAACTGTGGAAATTTAATGTACAAATTCATGATATAGCCGAGAATAACTGTATAGCATTGAAGTGAATTTATTTGGCTAATGCAAATGAATAAGTAAGTTCTTGAGCAATCTTATGTTTTGAGGCTAATTACAAAATCTCATGAATGATAGAATTTGTATGAGTTGGTGTAAAACCATGAGTTGGCCGAATGTGATGATGATGGATTGGGTTGAATTTCAAATGTATTTAACTAAATGTGAATAAATGCATATGCTTTGATATGTGACAGTGAAATGCGAAAAGTATGTAAAGTTATTTTTGACATTCGGGCTTTATGCCTAGCAGGCCTTGTGCCGGTGACATAATCGGGCTTTATGCCTAGCAGGCTTCGTGCCGGTGACATAATCGGGCTTTACGCCTAGCAGGCCTCGTGCCGGTGTTATTTATCGGGCTTTACGCCTAGCAGGCCTTGTGCCGGTGTTACTTTTCAGGCTTTTACGCCTAGCAGGCTTGATGCCGGTGATGTATTTTACCAAAGAGGAATTTAATCTTTGTCAAGACAATTTAGAGCTAAATTGTCAGAAATATGGTTCAGGTAAGTATGCGAGGTATGCTATGTTTAATATTACTTGGGCCAAATTAATATTGATGGATGTAATCTGACGGAAGTCGAGCTTAAAACGTGCTATTATGGAACAATTGGTTTTCATGTATAAACATTAAGAAAGTAGGTTACCGAATTATTAGTATTTGGCTTAGTGTAAACTATTTACTTAATTGCCTATGTGAAATGCCATATGTGGATTGTTTTCTTTTCATAGATAATTAAATATTCTATTATTATGAGTGAGGACTTACTAAGCTAGTAAGCTTAATTATGTGAGATGTTTCCTCTGTTTTATAGATTAGGGGGCAAGCCACAAGCTCATCGGGATTATCGGAAGGTCGCTCACACTATCAACGTACATTTTGGGTACTCTTTCATTTTGGTTTTAAACGAAGGCATGTATAGGATAGGCTCGGTTTTTGTTTGATGGAATCTTAAGGTTCATGTGTAAAAACAACTAAAAATAGCCATGCGAAAATGGCTAAAATCTTTGTTAAGTACGTTGGTGTGTTTTGAATGTAAGTTGGCTCATGGTGGCAATGTCTATGCATTCTTAATCAAGTTAATCGTTTTTATTAAGGAAATGTTTGTATATGAATTGGATCCTTGAACTTGAGATGTGGGTAGGTTCGGTTAGAAGCTAGTTATTTTTTTTGAGTGCAATAAGACAGCTTGTAGTGGTAGCATTGACATGAGTTAGAAAAATCACCAAAAATTGAGTGTATTGAATGTGCAGGTGAGTGAGTTATGAAATTGAACCTTAGTGTGTCTATTTTTACATGAAAGAAACAGAATAGGTAAAAGATTTGTATATTATGAGATAATTAAGTTCTAACGAGACCTGCTCTAAATGAATTCGTGAGCTACTGTTCTGTTTTGGAAAAATTGTCAAAAATTGCACAAAAATAATTAGGAATAATGGTTTATATGTGTAGAACCCTAAATGAGTCTATTTTTCATTGGTATAAACAAGAACACCATAGGAAATTTGTGCAATCAGATAATTGCAGTTTTATAGGGACAGGTCAGAATTGTCCAGCAGTGTAATAAGGGTAACTTTGAAGAATAAACTGTACTAATTGGCCACATGAAAAATTCTGGAAACATTATGGTGAATAGTTACCTGAGTCTAGTTTCAAGGAAAATTTACGGATCTAAATTTCGAGTTTTGTAACTCGAGTTATGGCCGATTTAGTCAGCGTGACGCAGTTGGACAGTTTTAAAAATTTTACTCTCTGAGTTAATGGTCACGTCTAGTAATGCCACGTACTCGATTCCGGCAAGGGTTTCGGGTAAGGGGTGTTACATTTGATTGGTATCAGACCTTACGGTTTAGTCAATTCTAGGACTACCGTGGCGCGTGTGAGTCTAGCTATACATGCCTGTGGTTATATGTTGATAGTGTGGTGACTTCTGACAACCTGAACTTTGTTTCGTATAGTAAATGGACTCTGAACCAGAAAGAGATGTAGCTGATGATGTGGAGAGCGTGGCGCCTGACCGTACCCACGGATCAGCGCCGATAGACTCTCGACCTGTTTCGGGTAGCCACGAAGGAGAAACTAAGCAAGCCTTTTATCGGATGATGAATGAGTGGTTTGCCCAATTTATTCAAAATAACCCGGCTGTGCCCCAACCTCCGCCCCCGAATAATCCAACTCCGGATCCTCTAGCTCCCCCAATGATAGACCCAATGAGATCTAGTAGGCCCCCAGTTGACAAAATTCGAAAATATGGGGCCGAAGAATTTAAAGCCAATGACGATGATGATGCTGAGAGAGCCGAAATGTGGCTTGATAACACTATTCGGGTACTTGATGAGTTGTCTTGTACTCCGGATGAATGCTTGAAGTGTACTATATCCTTATTACGGGACACTGCATATCACTGGTGGAATACACTAGTATCAGTGGTTCCGAAAGAAAAAGTGACATGGGATTTCTTCCAAACTGAATTTTGCAAGAAGTATATTAGCCAAAGATTTATTGATCAAAAACGAAAAGAGTTCCTTGAGCTGAAACAAGGACGAATGACTGTAACGGAGTATGAAAGAAAATTTGTCAAGCTCAGCCGTTATGCTAGAGAGTGTGTCTCTACTGAAGCCATTATGTGCAAAAGATTCGAAGACGGCCTAAGTGAAGATATAAAGTGAAGATATAAAGATGTTTGTTGGCGTTCTTGAAATCCAGGAATTTGTAAATTTAGTTGAGAGAGCTTGCAAAGCTGAAGAGCTCGAGAAAGAGAAAAGAAAGGCTGACACAGAAGCCAGAGACATCCGAAAAAGGTCTTCGGGTAAAGTTTTTCATTCCATGAGCAAGAAGCCCAGAGATGACTACAGCCGACAGAAAGCTACTACAGATCCGCCTAGACGAGATCGACCTCCTATGAGCTCCCGAGCTACCTCAATAGCCAGTGTTGGTAACATTCCACAAAATAGAGTTGAATGCAAGTACTGTGGGAAATGGCACTCAGGGAGTTGTAGATTCCATGATCGGTCTTGCTATAAGTGTGGATCGTCAGATCATTTTATCAGAGAGTGTCCGAAGTTAGCTGAGCAGAATGCAGTTTAGAACACTACACCGAGTAACGTGCCAATGCGAGGTAGACCACCCAGACATTCAGGCAATGTAGGTGGTAGCCAGAAAGGAACAAAGAACACTACAGATCGATCTGAGGCTAGAGCTCCGGCTAGAGCATATGCTGCGCGAGCTAGAGAGGATGCTTCCTCCCCCGACGTCATTACCAGTACTTTCACTCTTTTTGATACTACTGTGATTGCACTAATTGATCCTGGTTCGACTCATTCTTATGTGTGTGAAACTTTAAAATTTGGCAAGACTCTGCTAGTCGAGTCTACCGAATTTGTAATTCGTGTGTCCAACCCTTTGGGTAGATGTGTGCTTGTAAATAAAGTGTGTAGAGGTTGCCCGTTGATGGTACGAGACTATTGCTTTCCAGCTGATTTGATGTTGTTGCCCTTCGATGAATTTGATATAATCTTGGGTATGGATTGGTTAACTTCACATGAGGCAGTGGTGGATTGCAAAAGAAAGTTTATTGATTTGAAATGCCGAAATGGTGAGACAATCAGAATAAAATCCTGTGATGTAAATGGGTTACCTACGGTAATATCTTCAATGGTAGCCCAAAAGTATGTGAGAAAAGGGTGTGAGGCCTATTTGGCTTATGTACTGGATAATAAAATGTCCGAGAAACTAATGAAATCGGTACCAGTTGTATGTGAATACACCGATGTGTTTCCTGAAGAGCTACCGGGCTTACCCTCAGTACGAGAGGTTGAGTTCGGCATTGAACTAGTGCCGGATGCGACCCCAATTTCGATAGCCCCGTACCGAATGGCGCCTACTGAATTAAAAGAATTGAAAGTGCAGTTGCAAGAATTGACAGAGAGGGGTTTCGCACGACCGAGTTTTTCCCCGTGGGGTGCACCAGTTTTATTTGTGAAAAAGAAAGATGGGACAATGCGAATGTGTATCGACTACCGGCAACTAAATAAGGTAACTATAAAGAATAAGTACCCGTTACCTCGGATTGACGATTTATTTGACCAGTTGAAGGGGGCTTCAGTGTTTTCGAAAATAGATTTGAGATCGGGCTATTATCAATTACGAGTCAGAGATTCAGATGTGCCAAAGACGGCATTTCGAACGAGGTACGGACATTATGAGTTTTTGGTTATGCCTTTTGGACTTACTAATGCGCCTGCTGTTTTTATGGATCTAATGAACCGGGTCTTCCGACGGTTCTTGGATCAGTTTGTAGTAGTGTTTATTGATGATATATTGATCTACTCCAAAAATGAAGCAGAACACGCTGAGCATTTGAGAGTAGTACTACAAACTTTGAGAGATCAACGGTTATATGCAAAGTTCAGTAAGTGTGAGTTCTGGATGAATGAAGTCAGCTTCTTGGGTCATGTTGTTTCAGTGTCAGGTGTTCGGGTGGATCCAAACAAAATAGCAGCTATACTCGAGTGGAAACCACCAAAGAATGTTTCCGAGATCCGAAGTTTCCTAGGCCTCGCGGGATATTATAGACGATTCGTAAAAGGTTTTTCCGTAATAGCTACACCCTTGACGAGACTACTACAGAAAGATGTCAAATATGAGTGGTCAGAAAAATGTCAGAAAAGTTTCGAGCAATTGAAAGCCCTTTTAACCGAGGCTCCAGTGTTAACTCAGCCCGAATCGGGTAAAGAATTTACTATTTTTAGTGATGCTTCTTTGAATGGGTTGGGTTGTGTTCTAATGCAAGAGGGCAAGGTGATAGCCTACGCTTCAAGACAATTGAAGCCACATGAAAGAAATTATCCAACTCACGATCTGGAGTTAGCAACCATTGTGTTCGCATTAAAAATTTGGCGTCACCATTTATTCGGTGAAAAATGTCATGTTTACTCAGATCATAAAAGTCTAAAATATTTAATGACTCAGAAAGATCTAAATCTGAGACAACGCCGGTGGTTAGAATTGCTGAAAGACTATGATTTAATGATCGACTACCATCCGGGGAAAGCTAATGTTGTTGCGGATGCGTTAAGTCGAAAATCGTTATTTGCTCTTCGCGCATTAAACGCACGAGTGGCTATGTCTGATGATGGTTCGATCATAGTCGAGTTACAAGCAAGACCGATGTTTATTCAGCAAATTCGTGATGCATAGAAAGTTGACGAAAAGTTAGTTGCTATTCGAATTCAGTGTGAAAATGCTACAGAATCAGATTTCCAGATAGATCCAAATGACTGTTTGAATTATAAAAGTCGATTGTGTGTTCCGATGAACTCAGATTTGATACAGACGATTCTGAATGAGGCCCATAATGGCCGAATGTCGATACACCCGGGTAGCACGAAGATGTATAATGATTTGAAACAGTTCTATTGGTGGCCTGGTATGAAACGAGATATATCCAATTTTGTCTCCAAATGCTTAATCTGTCAACAAGTGAAAGCTGAGCATCAGGTACCATCCGGATTACTTCAGCCGATCATGATACCCGAATGGAAATGGGATAGAATTACCATGGATTTTGTATCCGGTCTCCCTATGACACCTAGTAAGAAAGATGCCGTATGGGTTATCGTTGATAGACTGACTAAATCAGCTCATTTTGTGCCGGTACGTACCGACTATTCACTTGACAAACTCGCCGAATTGTATGTGTCGCAGATTGTAAGATTACACGGTGTACCGAGTTCCATTATTTCAGATAGAGACCCAAGATTTACATCGCGATTCTGGAAGAAATTGCAAGATGCATTAGGTACTAAACTTCATTTTAGTACAGCCTTCCATCCGTAAACAGACGGTCAGTCTGAGCGAACTATTTTGATACTTGAGGACATGTTGAGGTGTTGCGTTCTCGAGTTTGAAGGTACGTGGGAACGATACCTACCTTTGATTGAATTTGCTTACAATAATGGCTTTCAATCTAGCATAAAAATGGCACCTTATGAAGCCTTATATGGTCGAAAATGTCGCACACCGTTGTATTGGACTGAGCTCAGTGAGAATAAGATACACGGGGTTGATTGGATTAAAGAAACTGAACAGAAGGTAGCTGTAATTAGAAGTAATTTGAAAGCTGCTTCGGATCGTCAAAAGTCCTATGCCGATTTAAAACGCAAGGACATTGAATTTCAGGTAGGAGATCGGGTGTTCCTGAAAGTTTCTCCGTGGAAGAAAATACTCCGATTCGGTCAGAAAGGCAAGTTGAGTCCGAGATTTATCGGACCGTATGAAATCACCGAGCGTATATGGCCTGTTGCTTATCGATTGAAACTGCCCCTTGACTTAGAAAAGATACACAATGTATTTCACGTTTCGATGCTTCGCAGATACAGATCAGATCCGTCCCATGTGATCACCCCGTCAGAGATTGAAATTCGATCTGATTTGACCTATGATGAGGAACCGATCCGTATCTTAGCTCGGGAAACCAAAGAGTTAAGAAATAAAAGGGTCCCATTAGTAAAGATTCTGTGGAATCGTCACGGAGTTGAGGAGGCTACGTGGGAGCCTGAAGAGTCAATGAAACAACAATATCCGAACTTATTTAATGGTAAGATTTTCGGGGACGAAAATCCTTAAGGGGGGGAGAGTTGTGACAGACCGATTTTGACCCTAATTGGAACGGTGGTTTCGGGACCACGAATCCGAGCCCAATGAATATATATATTTTTTTATATATATATTTTACTTTGTATCCATTATGGGTGAATTGTTGCATGTGAATGTTTTGTTGGAGAATTTAACTGTTTGGGTGTTTAATTGGCAAAAAGGACTAAATTGCCAAAGGAACTAAGATAGCAAACATGAAACAAATAAGGGGCTAAGTGAATTGAGACTTCAACATAGGGATTTGCATGTCAAATTCCCCTTGTTAGAGAGGTGGACGGCAAGCATGTAATAAAATAACTCATGGCTTTAAAATGTTGTTTTTTTTTACATTATTTTATGTAAGCATGCTAAGAATATTAAGCTTTTATAAATATATTATAAACATAAATAATATATTATATTAAAAGCATGCTAAAATAAGGTGTTAGTAGAATTAAACAAAAAGGAAATTAGTTTACATCTCTTTCCTCCTTCATCTACCCGAATCTCACCTTGAAGAAGAGAAGAAACTTACCTTCTTCATTCGGCTGATGCATGTGTCTCTAAGATCGGGAACAAAAAGAGAAGGAACAAGATCGAGGAAAAGCAAAGATTATCGAGTAGCCGATTTGCACGGCTTATCGACAACCGAGGTAAGTCCTTTATCTAAAATATGTTAATAAGTTAATCACAAATTTAGTGAATGATAAACTGTGGAAATTTAATGTACAAATTCATGATATAGCCGAGAATAACTGTATAGCATTGAAGTGAATTTATTTGGCTAATGCAAATGAATAAGTAAGTTCTTGAGCAATCTTATGTTTTGAAGTTAATTACAAAATCTAATGAATGATAGAATTTGTATGAGTTGGTGTAAAACCATGAGTTGGCCGAATGTGATGATGATGGATTGGGTTGAATTTCAAATGTATTTAACTAAATGTGAATAAATGCATATGCTTTGATATGTGACAGTGAAATGCGAAAAGTATGTAAAGTTATTTTTGACATTCAGGCTTTATGCCTAGCAGGCCTTGTGCCGGTGACATAATCGGGCTTTATGCCTAGCAGGCTTCGTGCCGGTGACATAATCGGGCTTTACACCTAGCAGGCCTCGTGCCGGTGTTATTTATCGGGCTTTACGCCTAGCAGGCCTTGTGCCGGTGTTACTTTTCAGGCTTTTACGCCTAGCAGGCTTGATGCCGGTGATGTATTTTACCAAAGAGGAATTTAATCTTTGTCAAGACAATTTAGAGCTAAATTGTCAAGAATATGGTTCAGGTAAGTATGCGAGGTATGCTATGTTTAATATTACTTGGGCCAAATTAATATTGATGGATGTAATCTGACGGAAGTCGAGCTTAAAACGTGCTATTATGGAACAATTGGTTTTCATGTATAAACATTAAGAAAGTAGGTTACCGAATTATTAGTATTTGGCTTTGTGTAAACTATTTACTTAATTGCCTATGTGAAATGCCATATGTGGATTGTTTTCTTTTCATAGATAATTAAATGTTCTATTATTATGAGTGAGGACTTACTAAGCTAGTAAGCTTAATTATGTGAGATGTTTCCTCTGTTTTATAGATTAGGGGGCAAGCCACAAGCTCATCGGGATTATCGGAAGGTCGCTCACACTATCAACCTACATTTTGGGTACTCTTTCATTTTGGTTTTAAACGAAGGCATGTATAGGATAGGCTCGGTTTTTGTTTGATGGAATCTTAAGGTTCATGTGTAAAAACAACTAAAAATAGCCATGCGAAAATGGCTAAAATCTTTGTTAAGTACGTTGGTGTTTTTTGAATGTAAGTTGGCTCATGGTGGCAATGTCTATGCATTCTTAATCAAGTTAATCGTTTTTATTAAGGAAATGTTTGTATATGAATTGAATCCTTGAACTTGAGATGTGGGTAGGTTCGGTTAGAAGCTAGTTATTTTTTTTGAGTGCAATAAAACAGCTTGTAGTGGCAGCATTGACATGAGTTAGAAAAATCACCAAAAATTGAGTGTATTGAATGTGGAGGTGAGTGAGTTATGAAATTGAACCTTAGTGTGTCTATTTTTACATGAAAGAAACAGAATAGATAAAAGATTTGTATATTATGAGATAATTAAGTTCTAACGAGACCTGCTCTAAATGAATTCGTGAGCTACTGTTCTGTTTCAGAAAAATTGTCAAAAATTGTACAAAAAATAATTAGGAATCATGGTTTATATGTGTAGAACCCTAAATGAGTCTATTTTTCATTGGTATAAACAAGAACACCATAGGAAATTTGTGCAATCAGATAACTGCAGTTTTATAGGGACAGGTCAGAATTGTCCAGCAGTGTAATAAGGGTAACTTTGAAGAATAAACTGTACTAATTGGCCACATGAAAAATTCTGGAAAAATTATGGTGAATAGTTACCTGAGTCTATTTTCAAGGAAAATTTACGGATCTAAATTTCGAGTTTTGTAACTCGAGTTATGGCCGATTTAGTCAGCGTGACGCAGTTGGACAGTTTTAAAAATTTTACTCTCTGAGTTAATGGTCACGTCTAGTAATGCCACGTACTCGATTCCGGCAAGGGTTTCGGGTAAGGGGTGTTACAATTACTTTTGCAATAGCATTATTACTTTTGCAACAATTAGAAAAATGTGAGTTTAAAGACATTTAAACGTGTATTTTCCTCCGATTTAAAGTTGGGAAAGGATTTTAAGTAAAAGTAGGCTTTGTATATATATATATATATATATATATATAAAAGAATTAGACTAAAATTCTAATTAATTATTATAAAATAGAATTTGAGTTAATCTATACTATATATTAAGCTTTTGAATCAGTTTATGTTACCTATCAACCATGTCACAAATCAATTTGTAAATTATCAAAAGCCCTTTATTTTTATAAATTAATAAATATTAATATAAATATATTTTTATACTTTTTAAATGGGCATTTTACTCAAAAATACCCTTTTTACCTTATTTAAGGAAATGGACCGAATTTTTAATTATTTACAAGTCGATTTCCCCTAAAACGCGTCCACGTCAACGTGATGTCAGGGGACGTGCCAGTAAAAAGCGTCCTTGGGGGAGCGTTTTGCCCACGTCAGCACAAAGCACTTCCTTGAGGGTGCGCTTTGTGCTGATGTGGCAAAATGCTCCCCCAAGAATGCATTTTGCCCGTGTTTTTAACCCCCAACGACTATTTTTTTTGACCGTTTGGCCTCCAATGGTAAAAAAAATATATATCTATAAAAGCCTCCCTTTCATTTTTTTACACAAAAGTCCTCTCAAATTTCTCTCAACTTTCTCTCAAATTCCTCTCAAATTCCTCTCAAATTTCTCTCAAATTCCTCTCAAATTTCACAAAAGTCCTTTAGTTTTTGCAAAAAAAGCTCTGTTTAAAAGTTTTTTGAATTAGTTTTTTTAAATTAAAAAATATTCGATCGTGTTAGTAATGGCTGGGGAATTAATTCGTCTCGATAATAAACACATCTTCGTCGATCAAATGACAATGGTAAGTTATAATTTTATATTTTCAATACTATTTAATATTTTTTTTTCATTTATGCAATTTTAATTAATTTTTATTTTATAATTTTTTATAACAGTCTTAGACCGGGTGTTGCAATGCTATATTCGTAATATGCCTGGTTCGCCATCACCGTTGATAGAAAATTACCTGCGGGAAGCAGATTTTTGGCACGTAGCCACTATAGGCCGGGGGTGCAAGTCAGACCCGAAACTAATCAGTGCGTTGATAGAGAGGTGGAGACCTGAGATGCACACTTTTCATCTTCCATGCAGAGAGTGTACTATCACTCTGGAAGACGTGCAGTTGCAATTGGGATTGCCGGTGGATGGGTACGTAGTCACCAGGTCCACAACTTCTGTTGATTAGGGAGCCGTATGCTACAAGCTTTTGGGTGCTGTTCCGGATAATATTAACTGAGGTCGAATCGAGATGGGCTGGTTACGAGACACATTCCCGGAGCCGAATAATGATTCGACTGAACTAGAAAGAATGCGATATGCTCGGGCATACATTCTTGAGATGATTGGAGGTTATCTGATGCCAGACTTGTCACGAAACCTCGTACATCTGAGATGGCTGCTGAAACTTGTTGATTTTAGAGCAGCCGGCGAATTTAGTTGGGGGTCTGCCATGTTAGCAAATTGTACCGGGAGATGTGCGGGGCAACGCGACCGAATAGAGCCAAAATCGGAGGTTGTCTATTACTACTGCAATCATGGGCACGGTTTCGCTTTCCATTTTTATGTCCTCGAGTGGACCACCCATATACATTCCCACTCATAACGAGGTAAATTTTATATTAGATTTTACAATTATTACATAGATTTAAAATATAATTGTACGCTAAAAATTTATTTTATTAGGTGGAACCATTCGACGAGTTATGTTCGAATACCTACCTCTCTTGAAGATATACGACTTCTATTAGACCAACAGTCAGAAGCACAAGTAAGTATTAAATAAAATATATATACATAATAAAATAGTCGTTTCGTATTTAGTATTTAGTATTTAGTATTTAGTATTATGTATATAACTAATATTTTTATCATGTTCATATAGTTTCAATGGACACCATACGAGGATTCGACAATTCGGGCAGTAACTCTATATGAATTCTTTGAAAATCCGAACATTTGGCATGTGAAGGTCCCATTGGTCAACTATGCCACCGTGGAGATGCACTAGTCAGATAGAGTATTGCGACAATTTGGATTTTGACAACTGATTCCCGTGGCACATGAGGTGCTCGATGATGAGCACAAAGTCAACTTACGATAGTTGCATACGGATTAGCCTAGATTTTGGTCAACATATATTGAAATGTGGGAAAATCGATATGATTATATACCTACTCAGGAACTGATCATCGTTCCTGAGTTAGCGTGCGCGCCGAGATACGTGCCATGGTTTGGGATCCATGGCAAGCCATATTTATTGTCGGAAGAGGAGAGGTGACGGCAAATTCGTGTACAAAAGGAACGAAGGGGCCTTTTAAATCCAAGGAGAAGGGATGATGGGACGGGCCCATCAACAATGCCGACACAATCACCGGGCTCAACACTTCAATCGACGACACCCACATCACAGCCTTTTCAGATTATGCCAGGTGCGTATCCTAACCCTTATATGTTATCTTTTCCCAGTCCTATGGCAGGTTGGAATGCATGGCCCGGTTCATCTTCATTCCCGATTACTCCGAGTGGACCGCTAATCTATAGGCCGTCGTTGCACGAGGGATCGCACAAGTCGCCGTTGGGGAGCTCTTCTTTTTACCAATCCCCATAACCTTATAGGATTCAAACACCTCTGCCATGGGTGATGCAAACACCTCCGCATTGCTTAAAGGTACCGTCAATTTGTACCAATGGCTTGCAATATAAAAATGCGTCTCGGCATTGCTTAAATATCCAGAACAGACACTCGAACACTTGGCATCCACGGAGCAACCGATCGTTATAGTACGCAAATGCTGTTTCAATGTCTGTTATATAGCCTAGGACATATCTCTCCAGCATCTGACACCACTGCCACACTTCATTATATGAAGCGTCCCACCGACCATACAACTTTTCCAACTCCTTCTACTTAGCTATCCAAGCCTTCCAGTAAAAGGGCATGTACCTTAATTGGCTACGAATATTGGCAATTATATGAAGTCCTGGGATCCGCCTTCACCGTCGGTAGTATTAAGCTAGCTAACATATCTGAATCGATCTTGGGATGATCTTGTGAAACACCTACCAATGAAGTACGTTAAATAATGCAACATTACGTAATAACATTATTATTCAAAAACCCTAAACACCTAGTGATATTGTACCGACAACACATGTATGTGGACCTTTGTACTTTTTTATCTCCCACAAGCCTGTCCTTTTCCTTAATGAGGCCATGATTTTCCATGAACATATACCGTCTTGCACTGCACACTTGGCTTCATACTTATTGGGTTTGGATTTAACCACATTGTAGTTAACCCCATTCTTGATGCTATGTTGTTTCAATGCACCAAGAAAACTATCCTTATTGGAAAAATCCTTACCAACTTCCAATTCAGCCGAATCCAACAACAGACTTGTACGGTCACGCCTTCTGTGTGGTAGATCTGGAAACTCCAATGCATCATCTTGAGATAGATCGACATTATGCATGTGGGCTGGAGGCAAGTATGCCCTGAATCGCAGATCTTCTTCTTCTTCATTTGAACCCCCTTCAACATCTTCAGGTATGGTTGGAACAGGCTCCGGTTCAGAAAATAATGCAACTTTTGCACCATCGGAGCCGGGCTCTCGAGGTGGATCCACATCGGACTCATCATCCGACCCACCATCATCTACAACGAATGAGGTCCCCTTGACGATGGACATCGTAGGGAGTACATTATCCCTTCTTAAACAAGTTTCGTAACGTATCCAATCATATGTGGATTGCTAACCACTAGAAGTTGATGTTGTTCCCCAATACGTATTTCTAGCATCGAACATCGACCCACCGATATGCATATCTCATCTACCAACCGAGTGTCATATAAGGGTTGTATTTTCCATACTGTCACCAAAAACAGGCACTTCCGTATTCTGCTTCCCACTAATAAAGTGTCGGATTGGGGTCGTGTATTCCTCTTGAGTAGTAGTAGATGTTGAAGTCAAAAATTCATCATTTGAAAAATTGTACATAAACCTCAAGATAGGGTGATCCACTAGCAAGATGAGTCTGCACCATTGCCTCCAAGCTACGAGGACCTTTGATGTCGAATGAGTCATATCTCACGGGATCAACCGAAGCACAAAATCTATACTTAATAGAAAAAACTTTCATTGGCGTCATTCCGAAGATTTTACGCCTAATTCTTTTACGAAGTTCTGTCAAATCTATGTTCTGGTTAAAAACCAGTCGTGCTGTGTTCTCTAATAAAAAAATAACACCGTTCTCGGTGTCACGGACCTCACCATCATAGTAAATAACAGCACTAATGCGTTCACTCATCTTCAGATTCTATTCTACTTTTGCCTCAATTTCTCTTGCTGTAACTTATGCAACTTGAGAATGAAATTTGGCTTATTTATAGTCTAAGGCCAAATAGGAACTACTGTAGAAAAAGAGCATCCACATGGGAGCTTTTTTCAGTAATCTTGCTGACAGTGCATCCTGTTTGAAGCGTTTTAGACACTATTTTTTAGAAACGTCTTCTCAAAATTATTTTTTCAGATACTACTGTAGAAAAAGAGCATCCACGTGGGAGCTTTTTTCAGTAATCTTGCTGACAGTGCATCCTGCTTGAAGCGTTTTAGACACTATTTGTTCAGAAACGTCTTCTCAAAATTATTTTTTCAGATACTACTGCAGAAAACAAGCATCCACATGGGAGCTTTTTTCAGTAATCTTGCTGATAGTGCATCTTGCTTGAAGCGTTTTGGACACTATTTGTTTAGAAACGTCTTCTCAAAATTATTTTTTCAGATACTATTGTAGAAAAAGAGCGTCCATGTGGGAGCTTTTTTCCAGTAATCTTGCTGACAGTGCATCCTGCTTGAAGCATTTTGGACACTATTTGTTCAGAAACGTCTTCTCAAAATTATTTTTTCAAATACTATTGTAAAAAAAACAAAAATTTTTTATATTGCTAATATATTTTTTCCGAAACCCTTAACACAAAAATATTTTAAAAAAAAACCTTAAACATAATTTAATTAATTAACCTTAAAACCCTAAACCCTAATTTAATTAATTAACCCTAAACCCTAATTTCATTTATTTTTTCCTTAAAAACCCTAACCATAACCCTAAACAAAGTTGAAAACCCTAACGTAAAAGATGGGCAAAACACGTCCTTGGGGAGCGTTTTGTCAACGTCAGCACAAAGCGCGCCCTCAAGGAAGCGCTTTGTGCTGACGAGGACAAAACGCTCCCCATGTGACGCGTTTTGCTGACACGTCCCCTAACATCGCGCTGACGTGGACGCATTTTCAGAAAAATCAGTCCATTCCAGTAAATAATTAAAAATTTGGTCTATTTTCGTAAATAAGATAAAAAAGATATTTTTGGGTAAAATAACCCTTTTTAATAATATATTATTTGAATTTAGAATAAATAGAATACATGATATTTCAAGTAAAGCACCACTCGATTATATGGTAACATTTTTATACTGATTGTTTGTCCTTTAGCAATTGAAGATCTTGTGGCGATTCTTTGAAAAGATAGTTACAGAGAATCTCGCTACTTCAAAATGCTTAGTTTAGAAATTATAACATGACATTAGAGAAAATTATTAGTTTGTTTTTTTCTATCTATGGTTAGGTTGATTGGTTGGTTGCTTTTGTCTTATTATATGATAAAAGGTGGTTGACATTATTTTTTTTGAATATATCATGTATTTTTATTTAAATTGATTTTTTAAGTTAACAATATAATTTTTAAAATTAAAATCTAAATCCTTTCACTAAAAATTTAAAGTGTCACTATTTCACTTAAGTGTGAGGTTGACATAATATCGAATGAAAAACTAGATAAGTTAAACATATTTGGGCTCCACATTAAATGATGAAATATAGTTGAAAATACAGTAATCTTGACGTGTTGGAATTGTATTAATAACTAAATGATTAATATTTAAAATTGAAGAAATTCATATAAAAAACTAATAAAATTCAAGAGATTTTTTTTTAGGTTTAATTGTGAATTTCATCGGTATATTGAGAGGTTAGTTTCTTTATTTTCGTTGATACAAGGTTAAGATGATGGAGACTAAGGATGGTTCACCTAATCGGCGAATAGTGGTAGTGGTGGAGTATGGTGGATGTCTTGACAGAGAGAAGGGTTGTAGACGGAATGGGGAAAATAAGGAGGAGAGAGAGAAGGGGTTGGGAGAGGGTATGAGTAATGTCTTTGGGCCTCGAGGCCCTATAAAGGGTAGTATTACTGTAACCTCCCCAACCTAATCCAGATGTTATGGCCGAATTATGAAGGTCACACTAGCCACCGAGATGACCCAGTAAAACATTCAGTTTTCGAAAAAAGTTAGAAAGTCCATTACATAAAAAATTCAGATTATACACACTACAGCAAAACAGACTTTTAGCGGCGTTTTTTTGGCCTTTAGCGGCATTTATAAGTGCCACTAAAAGTATAAGCGCCGCAAAAAATGCCGCTAAATCAAACGCCGCAAACTTTAGAGGCGTTTATGAGAAAAAAATGCCGCTAAAAGTCATGACTTTTAGCGGCGCTTTCCCCATAAACGCCGCTAAAAGTCATGACCTTTAGCGGTGCTTCCCCAACAAACGCCGCGAAAAGTCATGACCTTTAGCGGCGCTTTCCCCACAAACGCCACTAAAAGTCATGACTCTTAGCGGCGCTTAAAATAATGACTTTTAGCGGCGCTTTTTTCACAAAATCCGTTAAAAGTAATGACTTTTAGCGGCGCTTTTTTCACAAACGCCGCTAGTTTGTACAGATTTGCAATGTACAATTTGCTCAATATTATACCCCTCCTACACTAAAACCAACCAATAACAGTAAATATAGCATATAATTCCAACACAAAACAGCAAATTTATCATAAAAATCACACCAAATGCATTAATTCTAAATGATACTTGAAATTCAATAAATTAAATGAATTATAACTGAAAATATTCTTACAATAATGTTAAATGTAATAATGTTAAAATAATCTTACAACGAGAAACTAAACGTCTAAGATGGCAGCTTCTGCGACTGCTGAAACATCTGCATCATATGCTGAAGCTGTAGCTGGAGCTCATCGTACTTTCTGTTCTGCTTTGCTAGCATCGATGCTACCTTTGCCTCCCTCGCAGCTGCCGCTGCCTCCCTCGCTGCTGTCGCTACCTCCCTCGATGCTGCCGCTTCCGCATCCACTCTAAGCTGTTGCTGGAGTTCTTCATATTTTCTTTGAACATCAACAATTTGCTGCCTCTGCTCAACCGTGCTCTCTTGCATCTGAGCTATCTGGTCTTTTAGCCTCTGAGCTTCAGCATGAGATTGACCCCCGGAAGACATGTATTGCTGGGAGCCGGATCCAAAATATTGGGTCGGGGTAACACCAGATCCTTGAAATCGAACCCGACCATAACTTTCAAGACCAAAAACATTAGTGATAATTCTATTATAAATACACTCAAGATTAATAGAACTATCAGTCGAAGCAGTCGTACCTTTCAGGACCCAAAACATCGGTAATAATTCTGTTATCAATCTCCTCAAGATTAACAGAACTATCAGTCGAAGTAGCCGCTTCATACTCCGCCTTCTTCTCCTTTAGTTTATCTTAATAAATCAATGAAAGCGTTAGAAACGAAATATATAATAAGAAGGAATGCAACATAACTTAACATTATAAATTTAAAACTACAAACAATGAATTAAACTATTATAATTAAACATTAGAAATATTTATAATAAATCAAATTTTATTAAGTAAATATACCATAATTTCTACAGCTTCGGATGTCATCGGAGATCCATCCTTCTTCCTATGCGTAATGTCAAAAAGCTGAAGGCGTCCAACTTTTTGACCAGACAAGGCTTCCTACACTGTAGCAGAAAAAATATAATTTAATAGTATAAAGTCATTAATATTTGACAGAATTAATAAATTATAATACCTCGTCCTCTGCTACACAAGCAAAACTTCTGGACCCTACCGTGTGCGTGAATTTTTGTTTCTGTCTGCTACTTGTTCCAACTCGCTCACAGTCCTACATAATGAAATTTGAATTATGTATATAGTAAATACTATAAACCAAAAAATTTATAAGCTTTAGAAGTACGTAATACCTCTCCTTTCTTTGAATTCCAGAATCTAACTTGATCTTCCCATTGGTACCTCAACATTCCCGGTGGGACATTTCTTAATTTTTCGTCGAGGCTTATGTCTTTCTTAAAATATTTTTTTTTCAACATGCTTTTATGGTCTCTCCATTTTTTACCCAATGTCTTCTTAACATAGTCATCGAAGACCTCTAAAGCAAATCTCTCCTGAAAAAACATAAGTTTAAAAAGTAAATATAAATGAAAGTTAAACCAAAGTATTATAAATTACATTTATGTTTTGTTACCTTAATATTATCGAGAGCCTGATTTTTGTTGGCATCAGGCATGTGATGCCATGATTCGTAGTTAATGGGTAACATATTGGCATTTCGTGCTATAATGCCCAAATAGCCTGCTAACAGTCGAGCTTCAGATCCAACAGGCTGGCCATGACTGTTTCTCCTTACTTTAACACGCTCAACAAGATTTAGGACGTATAAATCTTTAAGCAATGTACATCCCCGACCTCTTCGCGTCCCATCACCTTCAGCTGAAAAATGATATATTATTATTATATTAAAACTGAAAAATGAATCAATAATAAAATTCAACATGCATGTAAAATAAACTTAACATTACTTTGAAATTCTCCAGGCTCGTCATCTATGTCCGGCAGACTAGAAGATCCAACAACTGTTTGCTGTTCACTATTTGCTTCTTCTGAATTTGGAGTATTTTGGACAATACTTAACTCTCGTAATCATCTTCTAGGCATTTTTCCTGCAATACACATAAAATAGTTCAAAATTTTAGTAACAAATAACAATAATAATAGTACATTTAAAATAGTTAAATTATATAACATGACCAATATTAAAATTATAATATTACATATAAATAAAAAATCGTAAAATCTTACTACATCATATTTCGTAAATATCTTCGTCCACATCCTGACGAACCCATTGAAATTGTTGACTAGTACTAGGGATATTTTCATTTAAGTTTTGTTCTGGAAAAGGCAGAGTTTCTGATCTTTCGACTATGTCATCTCTACTTCCATTGCCCATGTCAAACAAGTCTCTAGGGGTGCTCCGGAGTACAACGTACCAACCCTCATCAATTAGATCTTTTGAGTAAAAAACTTGTTTCACTTGAGAAGAAAATACATACGGCTCGTCCATCAATTGTTCTCTAGTGTGAATCAATCGAGAAAAATTCACCATTGTAAAACCATATTGATCGTTTTTAATTTCGCGAGTCGTATTCACATCAGCCCAATCTCCTCGAAATTGTCCCTAGCACTAGCATAGCTTGTAATTGAAGAATTAACAACAATTTCACAATTTTGGGTTCTCCTCAATCTCTCGCGATACTTTGTACAATTCTTAATTTTAATTCAAACAACTTTAGTAACTTGAGCATAAAATAGGATTAATTTGCAAAAAATTCAAAATTTACAATGGGGTATCGATACCAACTAGAAAAGTATCGATACTTATTAAAGTATCGGTACAATTTTGGCATTTTGCCAATTTTGAAATTTGTAAAACATGATCAATCGGTATAAGTATCAATACTGATTTTGCATTCTGTTTGTTATTAAACCCGTTTATTTGGTCAAGTATTAATACTAGATGCCAATGTATCGATACTTTTCACTATAATTGGTGAAAATCGCTTTTTAGAAAAAAATTTCAATTCAATTTCAAAAACACTTATTAATTTAACCCTTTTAGGGGAAAAAATCAGTTTAATTAAGTTATTATTCTTTTAATTTTAGTTCCAAATTTTTTAGGAAAAAATATATTTAAACCATTTTAAATTGATTTAACAATGTTCAAGGTTGATATTAAAACATGTAATTGTAACCTACCCAACCCGACCTAAACATTAGGCCCGAATTTAGAAGATTACATTTGCCACTGAAATGACCTAGTAAGTTATCAGAGTTTAGAAAACAATCATTTTAAAACATTAGTTTATCTTAGATGAAAACTTAGCTTATTTTTAGAAAAACTCATGAGCTAATAAAAATTGATTAAATTTAACAAATTTCTTGTAATGGTGATTACCCTTGAAAACTTTGTTAACTTCTAATTTATTTATTACTCAAATTTTAATTATAACCTAGCAGCGGAGAAGTGATATTCAATTTAGTTTTAGTTAAGTTAAATCAGAATTATTTTATGCATAACCAAATCTAATTCCATGATCAATATCCTAAATTCAAATTAAAAATCAACCCTAAACATAAGTCTCATGCCACAGTTTAAATAAATCAATACAGTTATAAAGCAATAGGAATTATAAAAATAAGCCTAATAATACTTTTATATCAATAAAACGATTCTGAGCCCTCCGTATACCGTGTCTGCATCCTAACCTAGTGGGTTATATGTAAAGATATAAAATAAGGGGGAGTTCAATCACAAGAAAACCAATGCAAACGATACACAAAACATACAGAATCACTGTAACACTCCTAACCCGAAATCATTGCCGGAATAGGGTTAAGAGGCATTACCGAACAATCGAAACAATTCACATCCATTTCACGACACAAAGTCAATCGTCAATCAAACATATTCAAATACATGTATATAGTCCCTTATTAAGGTCTACGAGACCTTAAACACATGTTAGAAAAAGATCGGGACTAAACCGAACACTTCCGAAAGTTTTCAGAAATTTAAACATTCTTCAACACTGCAAAAGTCACACGCCCGTGTGGGCCGGTCTTGTGCCTCACACGACTACCAGACACGCCCATGTGTCCAGGTCATGCCCAAACAAGGCATACGTACTGACTTGTTCACACGGCCACTAGACACGCCCGTATGCCATGGCCGTGTGAAATTAAGCTAGCTACTGACTTGGTCACACAGCCACCATGCACGCCCGTGGGTCTCGACCGTGTAACCTGTCCAGACACACCCAGAAGTGACCCTTAAACCACATGGCAGAGACACACGCTCGTGTCTCTTGGCCATGTATGAAAAATAGGCCATTTGCAAGGCTAATTTGCCACCCATACAAAGGTCAACCAACAAGCTTCAAAGCAATACCAATTCATACTTCTAAATGCATACAAACATACCATTTCATTCACTGATTAATCATCAACAATACTACCTACTTCCATACCTAATATCATCACAAATGAATCCATTCAAAGTAACAATTGTACATCTCAAAACATATATATATATCAAACATTATATAATCCATGCCATAATTCATCTTCAAACCACATCTTCCATCAACCACAAAATCATGAAATATACCAAATTCATAGCTCATTCATAAATTAAATATCATTCAACTTCCCAAGCCAAATCACATGGCAAGGATTAAACATTTCAAAACATACCATAACTTCTAGCCTATACATGCCATATTTCAACTATATACATCTCTCCAAAAGTACCAAAATAGGTTGTCGATAGTGTGATAGAAATGCTGACGATCTCCGAATCCGAGCTAGCTTTACTAACATTGTAAAACAGAGAAACAAATCACACAGTAAGCTTTCAAAAGCTTAGTAAGTTCGTAACATAATACATATTGCTCATTAATACCAATACATTATACCAAAAACAAATCATCACATAGATTAATCCACAATCAGATATACCATACCATCCAAAACTAATATGCTCAATTAACCTTCCATAAGCTCATTTATAATGTCATCAACCATATAGGTTCCGAATGTACCTTAGCCAACACTTAGTTATCGATTACATATGCTACTCGATACTCACTATTTCATTTCGATCAACTTTCGTCACTTCTTTGGTTCAATCGCACACTTAGTGCTCAATTCATTAGCTGAAGCTTAATTAACATCACACACTTAGTGCATCTATATCAAACCGATCTTAAATCGGTTTCGCACACACAATGCCAACCACAAAGCCGAAGCTTATATTATTTCGCACACACAGTGCTAATCATCTTGGTCACATTTCTGAATACGCCCACTTAGTGCCACATAACTCGAGCCCTCACACAGCATTCACAATTCAATAATATCATACCATTCATTTCATAACATTAAACATAGTTAAATACACATATTATGTCCTAACTTACCTCGGACATCGAAATACCGAAACGGTCGATTAATCGAGCACTTTGTCTTTGCCTCGATCTCAATCCGAACCTCTCCTTTCTTGGTCTATACACATTCAAATTCAATCCATTCAATCACCAATTCATTCAATTTAGTCCACACACACTTATTTAAGGCATTTTACAAAATAGCCCTCACATTTTCACATTTCGACACTTTAGTCCTTAATTCATAAAATCATCAAATATACATAATTTGCTTGTACCCATGCCTAGCGAAAATCTCACTTTACTCATACAAGGCCAAATATTTCATTTATTTCACATTTTAGTCCTTCCATTTCTCATTTTCACAATTAAGCTCAAATTACTCAATTTCACTAAAATTCCAAGACAAAATATGTTTATCATTCACATATCTTTCATAATTCACTATCAACTAACATATAGCTCAAGCATTCATCAATGGCTCATCACAAAAACATCATCAATTCACAAAATTGAAACATGGATTTTGTAGAGTACGAAGCTGTAACACCCCAAACCCGGCCTAGACGTTATGACCGAATCTGGCATGTCACATAGAAGGGTTGTTTAAAAACTGCGAGTTTGTTAAAAACTCCGTATTCTTTTTGAAAACTTCCAGCTTTGTTGTTTGTGAAATTCAATTTCGCTTTTATGGTTTTCTTGTAAAAACTTTGTTATTATTATAATTGAAAACTTTATTTATAACAGAAATCAGGTTTAGTGCATTGCGAAGATGTGATATTTTGAAAACAGTTATTGTCGTTTTAAGAAAACCACGTATTTATAAGTTTAACAGTTATTAAACTTAAAGGAAAATAAACCAACGGCCTTATTACAAAATATTAACCCAAAATAAAATAATCTTAAAATAAAGCAAAAATGAAAATTTACTAATTTCACGAGAAATATTCCCGATGTATGGCCACCACAGAGTCCTCCGCAGCTCCAAATCCTTTAACGCTGGAGATCACCTGCAAGGTTAAAGCAGAGGGGTGAATTACGAGAACTCAGTGTGTAATCCCCTAAACGGTCATTAACTGGGCCCAAGCCCATACAGAAGCAAACTAGGCCGAAGCCCGTACAGAAGCAGACTGGGCCGAAGCCCTATAAACATGATAATGCAACTGAGTATGCAACCCAACCTAATAATCCATCCGCTACACACCACTCGTACCAACCCAACACACCTGTGGGGATTTCTAAATCGACCCACCCATCCGCTACACACCAATATAGCAGACAAGCTGCTAATCACAGAATTTGTGGCGAAGCCACCAGAATAACAGAATATAAGTGGCATAGCCACTATACAGATTGTGTCAGAGCCACTAGAATATGTGGCAGAGCCACTAGATTACACTTCCTCCGATCATCAATATCCCAATCCCATGCAGAATGTCATGTATGCAAGGCATATATCAAAAATGATGTATGAAATAAATTACCATCACAACCAGCTAAACAGAATACATGCAATCATACTAATCAGCCCTTAAGGGTATAACAGTAATTACCCACCGAGGGTATCTCAGTAATTTACCCATCAAGGGTACTTTGGTAATTTTACCCCCAGGGGTATTTCAAAAATTTTACCCTCTAGGGGTATTTCGATAATTTTACCCTCCAGGGGTAGTTCAGTAATTTCGCACTCAACAGCCTTTTTGAAGGCCTACTATCGCCTCGAGCGACACAGGACCCTTTTTAGGCCACTACGAAACTATTGGGCCTAAAATCCATCTTAGGCCCAATCGGGCCCACACACTCTTGTGGCCCATTTCACATGATTTCGGTCTCAGATTTGTAGATTTCGCATTCGGACTTATCATTTGACAGTTTTTCTAACAGATTTACCCAAGTGGGCCAGATAGCCCATTGGGCCCATTTGGCCCGTTTCGGCCTGATTAGGCCTGTTACAGCCTCAATTTCGCGAGAGTGCTCGTGAGACTCTCAAGACTTACCGCCATTATTTGCATTTCGTTTTACCACTCCGAGCGTTCGCACACTCGAGTGGTCACAGATGCCAGTTTCTGGCTTTTCGGCTTTCAGCCGAATCACAGAACATTGCACATATGCATTCGAAAGGGTGTGAGATTACACACTTGTTACAAGCGTAGATTGAACCCTCGAGATTACGCACCTATGAGATCAAATCATCCCAATCTATTAGACTCATTACCGATAAAACATAGTTAAAACTTGAATCCGAATAATCACCAATCACCACTTACCACAAGATGGCCTCCTTCAACAAAGTGGCAGTACTCGGCTTTGCTTCCTCTTGGCTAGAGCAACCAAATTCCTAAACCAATTAACATCCTCCAATATTCGGCATTAGGGAGAGATTTAACAAGATTAGTATTACCTACCCTTAGATTCGGCAACAGCAGACCCTTAAACCAAAGAAGTTTAAGCACGCACGCCCTCAAAGATGATATCTAACTAGAAGAAGAAGAAGAAGAAGAAGAAGAAGAAGTTAGAAGCATACTAGGAACCAAAATAATTAGATTCGGCAGTTGGTCCCTCCTCCCAAAGAGTTTCGGCTCTTACCAAAAACTTCCCGAAACCCAAACATTTAAAGAACAGAGAAGACGTAAAATCGGCCTAGGCAAAGAGATGAGGGTTTCGACTTTAGTAAGGACAAAAAGAGAGAAGAAAAAAAGAAACTAAGGGAAAGAAACATTACCTTGTGATCACAGAAGAACCAAATAGACCAGGCAGATTCGGCAGACCAAAAAACACGAAGCCTCCGGCTACAAGATGTTTGGTTATTAACAAAAGAAAAAGAAAACCGTTTCAAATGAGAATAAGAGAAAAATTCGGTCGATGGAGAAAAGAGTAGAAGAACAATGAAGAAAAAGAAAGGTTTCGGTTATGGTGAATACGAGTGAGGAAAGGTGGGAGGAGAGTAGAAAAGAATGTGACAAAAGAGGTGGAAGGGAGAGGTTCGGCTAAAAGGTGTTTTGGTAACAAGTAGAGAAAACAAAGTATCAAAAAAAAATGGACAAGAGAGGAAGGATGAAGCTAAAAAATTCGACAAAAGCCAAGATGATAAAATGAACCCCAAATGCTATAATCAAAACGTCCAAAAAGCCACACACCCCAAATTGAACTTGCAACAAACGACACTCCTCCCCTCTCAAATCCGAATATGCTACCAAATCCCTAACTTCAGCAGAAATCCCTTTAGAGACCCCCACATTCGGCCAACACTTCCTTCCACTTGAATCCCACGATTTTCTCCCCCTTTTTGCTCCACAAATTGCTCTCCACCTCCCATTCAAATTCTCCCAACAACTTTGGCCAATTCAAATACTTCTCCCATTCAAATCACCTTCCTAACAAGCCCAACTTCAAATAATGTCGTTATCATATTCCTAAAAATTCTAAAATGCTTTCACGCTCGGGGCCCAATAGGCCCAATTCTCCTAGGCCCAAATTCAGGTCGTTACAAATCTACCCCCTTAAAGAAATTTCGTCCTCAAAATTTCCAGCTATCTAACAGTGGTTTTAACACAGGCTACTCTACCACGCTGCCGCTGCGTACTCTCATTCCAATAACACTAATACACTTCTAACCTAATATAGAAAGCTCTTCACACGGCCAAATATCTAACCATAGAAGCCAACAAATATTTACCACATATACATAAAATTTTCTACATTCAAACTCCACATCCAACTAAAACATACCTGACTTAATGGTAATGGAACAATCCCGAGCCTTATGCTCCTTAGACCCGCATCTCAAGCATGCTCCTGACCTCCTCCAGCATTCACCCGGATGATGCCTTCTACAATAATCGTAAGCCAGAAAGTTTGGACGTGCCTTCACATTCTTCATAGAATGGGACTGCGACCCTAGAGAAATGCGATATGTTTTCTTCTTACAATCCACGCACCCAACTCGAAGTGTTTTGCCAATTTCTTTAACCTCCTCCAACACTTCCCTAACTAGCTGAGTCAACACATTAGCTCCGGCTCGGTCATGAGACCCCGTCTCAGTTACTAGCGATGCCGGTGCCTCCCTTTCAAGCCTATGCCCCGATGCTGAGAATCCAGTCCTAGCACCTCGGCCTCTACCACGGCCCCGTGTACCTCGTTCACGTCCTCTGTTACTCATATTACTGAATCGGATTAATCTGATTAAGAATTTTATGAATCAGTCTATATTTCTAATGTTTATTAACAAGTGTCTTATGAAAAGTAGGTATAAGAGTTGTTTTCACGGATCAAATTTCCTACTGTTTCAGCCTCTATAAGCTTAATTCCTAGCTAACAGTTCTAGTGTACTACCACTGACCCTAGCAGTTTCCTCTCTTACAGGCATTTCCACATATAATCAAATATAAAGTAAGAAAGCTTACAGATTTGGTGCCGGAGACCCAGTGTGCCATACTTCCAGTAAAGCTATATATTTTTTAAACCATATTTCAAACAAATTTAGAAACATTTTTGAACCCATTCCACAGCCGAGTTTTGCAACCGGGCTCTAATACCACAAAATGTAACACCCCAAACCCGACCTAGACGTTATGACCGGATCTGGCATGTCACATAGAAGGGTTGTTTAAAAACTGCGTGTTCGTTAAAAATTTTGTATTCTTTTTGAAAACTTTGAGCTTTATTGTTTGTGAAATTCAGTTTCGCTTTTATGGTTTTCTTATAAAAAAGTTGTTATTATTATACTTCAAAACTTTGTTTATAACAGAAATCAGATTTAGTGCATTGCAAAGATGTGATATTTTGAAAACAGTTATTGTCGTTTTAAGAAAATCACGTATTTATAAGTTTAACAGTTATTAATGAAAACTTAAAGGAAAATAAACCAACGGCCTTATTACAAAATATTAACCCAAAATAAAATAATATTAAAATAAAGCAAAAACAAAAATTTACTAAGTTCACGAGAAATATTCCCGATGTATGGCCACCACAGAGTCCTCCGCAGCCCCAAATCCTTTAACACTGGCGATCACCTGCAAGGTTAAAGTAGAGGGGTGAGTTATGAGAACTCAGTGTGTAATCCCCTAAATGGTCATTAACTGGGCCCAAGCCCATACAAAAGCAAACTGGGCCGAAGCCCGTACAGAACCAGACTGGGCCAAAGCCCTATAAACATGATAATGCAACCGAGTATGCAACCCAACCTAATAATCCATCCGCTACACACCACCCGTACCAGCCCAACACACCTGTGGGGATTTCTAAATCGACCCATCTGCTACACATCAATATGGCAGACAAGCTGCTAATCACAGAATTTATGGCGAAGCCACCAGAATAACAGAATATACGTGGCATAGCCACTATACAGATTGTGGCAGAGCCACTAGAATATGTGGCAGAGCCACCAGATTACACTTCCTCGAGCGACACAGGACCCTTTTTAGGTCACTACGGAATTATTGGGCCTAAAATCCATCTTAGGCCCAATCGGGCCCACATGCTCGTGTACCCATTTTGCATGATTTCGATCTTAGAATTGCAGATTTTGCATTTGGACTTATCATTTGATAGTTTTTCTAACAGATTTGCCCAAGTGGGCCAGATAGCCCATTGGGCCCATTTGGCCCGTTTCAGCCCGATCAGGCCCGTTACAGCCTCAGTTTCGCGAGAGTGCTCGTAAGACTCTCAACGACTTACCGACATTATTTTTATTTCGATTTACCACTCCGAGCGTTTGCACACTCGAGTGGTCACAGATGCTGATTTCTGGTTTTTTGGCTTTCAGTTGAATCACAGAACATTGCACATATGCATTCAGAAGGGTGTGAGATTACACACCTGTTACAAGCGTAGATTGAACCCTCGAGATTACGCACCTATGAGATCAAATCATCCTAATCTATTAGACTCATTACTGATAAAACATAGTTAACACTTGAATCCGAATAATCATCAATCACCACTTACCACAAGATGGCCTCCTTCAACAAAGTGGCAGTACTCGGTTTTGCTTCCTCTTGGCTAGAGCAACCAAATTCCTAAATCGATTGGTGCACAAAGGGGGTTAACATCCTCCAATATTCGGCATTAGGGAGAGATTTAACAAGATTAGTATTACCTACCCTTCGATTTGGCAACAGCAGACCCTTGAACCAGAGAAGTTTAAGCACGCACGCCCTCAGAGATGATATCTAACTAGAAGAAGAAGTTAGAAGCGTACTAGGAACCAAAAGAATTAGATTCGGCAGTTGGTCCCTCCTCCCAAAGAGTTTCGGCTCTTACCAAAAACCTCCCGAAACACAAACGTTTAAAGAACAGAGAAGAGGTAAAATCGGCCTAGGCAAAAAGATAAGGGTTTCGGCTTTAGTAAGGACAAAAAGAGAGAAGAAGAAAAAGAAACTAAGGGAAAGAAACATTACCTTGTGATCACAGAAGAACCAAATAGACCAGGCAGATTCGACAGACCAAAGAACACCAAGCCTCCGACTACAAGATGTTCGGTTATTAACAAAAGAAAAAAGAAACCATTTCAAATGAGAATAAGAGAAAATTCAGTCGATGGAGAAAAGAGTAGAAGAACAATGAAGAAGAAGAAAGGTTTTGGCTATGGTGAATACGAGTGAGGAAAGGTGGGAGGAGAGTAGAAAAGAATGTGACAAAAGAGGAGGAAGGGAGAGGTTCGGCTAAAAGGTGTTGGTAATAAGTAGAGAAAACAAAGTATCAAAACAAAATGGACAAGAGTGGAAGGATGAAACTGAAAAGTTCGACACAAGCCAAGATAAGAAAATGAACCCCAAATGCTATAATCAAAACGTCCAAAAAGCCACACACCCCAAATTGAACTTGCAACAAACGGCACTCCTCCACTCTCAAAGCCGAATATGCTACCAAATCCCCAGCTTCAGCCGAAATTCCCCCCTTAGAGAGCCCTACATTCGGCCAACACTTCCTTCCACTTGAATCCCACGATTTTCTCCCCCTTTTTGCTCCACAAATTGCTCTCCACCCCCATTCAAATTCTCCCAATAACTTTGACCAATTCAAATACTTCTCCATCAGTATTTGATTTCAACACAACCTCTTATCTTCTCCTGAGCAAAATAAAAGCCTTCCATTTGCCATCTGTAGGATTCGAATCCTTCTCCTCCTACTCTGCCAGTGACACCACGGCTACCACACCACACACTCCACTTGCGTCTCCTATACACACCCAATTTTACTTAAGTCCTACTTCCAGTAACCCTCTCCCCTAAAGAGCCAAAAATGAAAATTTTTCCTATGGCCTAACTTGAACCTGGGACTTCATAGAAACCCCGTAACCTTCCAAAATCACCTCCCTAACAGGCCCAACTTGAAATAATACCGTTCTCATATTCAAAAAAATTATAAAATGCTTCCACGCTTGGGGCCCAATAGGCCCAATTCTCCTAGGCCCAAATTCGGGGTGTTACAGAAGCAACGATTATAGAAATGTAGAAATTATCAAAAACCAAGCTCAAAACATACCTTGATTAAGCTTAACAATGGCCGAACATTCAAAAGATTAAAAACCCTTGTTCCTTCTCTTATTTTCGGTAAAAAGATGAATAGAAATGGCCATTTTAATGCTTTGTTTTATTATAAAATAACTTAATTATCAAACACCAATTTTGCCCTTAATGAAATATTTATAAAATCATTTAAACTATGGACATAATTGTCCATCAACCACTCCACTTACTAATTAATGGATCAATTGCCTCATAAGGCCTCCTCATTTAAAAGTCTTAACACATAGATACTTCAACAATCAGCACACAGCTTTTACACTTTATGCGATTAAGTCCTTTTCGCAAATTAAACACACAATCGATAAAATTTTCACTCAGAAATTTTACACAGACTAAATCACATACTGTAAACACGGAAAATAATATTAAAATATTATTCTGACCTTGGATTTATGGTCTCGAAACCACTGTTCCAACTAGGGTCTAAACTGGGCTGTTACAATCATGATTCATAGCGTAACTCTCAAGAAATTTCAAAATTCATAGTTTTGTATATGCATGCTTCTGAATGCAATGTAGTTTCAGTTTAACAGAAAAGATCCTACCTCACTGCTATAGACCATAATAAGAGTTTCCCAAAACTCTTCTATTCTTACACACTGTGTTGTGGATGAACCACCAGAGTCGCAGGTTATTACGCTACCAGAAGGTTGTGAATACACAATGTTTTTGTAGATAAGAGTTGCCAGAATATTTGTTGATGAACCGCCAAAGTTTTAGGTTATTACGCTGCCAAAAGGTTGTGAATGCACAACGTATTTGCAGATAAGAGCTACTAGAAAATTTGTGGATGAACCACCTATCACATCCCAAAAACCAGGTTACAAAAATTGGGTTAGTGGAATCAAGAATGGTCACGCCTTGTTTTGAATTAAGGTTGTGAAAATTATGTCAAGTAATTTGTTCTGGTTCAATGGTTAAGAGATGTGAGTAGTGTGTATGAGGTTCTAGGTTTGAATCCTTCCATTGAATTTTTGTTATTTTTGCTAAATCCTTATATTTGAACATCTGATTTATAAATTATTTTTGCTCAATTGATGTTAAGAATGAGCTTGCTGGTTCAGTGGTAAAGCTTCAGCTTACCCTTTAGTCTTGTGTTCGAATCCCTGCGTATGCAAAGTGAAAATTATTATTATTTTTATTTTAAACTCTGGGAAAAAAATCTGATGTGAATGGTTAATAAGAGTTAGTGGGGGTAGTTTTAAAAAAAAGTGATGAGGGATTTTCCTAATTTTTCTCCATCAACCGACCATCTCTCACTCTCCACTCTTCCATTTTGCATTTTCACGTTAGAGAACTGTTCTCCGTTTTCTTTTCTTTTCTTTTCTTTTGTTTTCTTCAGTTTTTTCTATTATTCCTTTGCAACATTTAATCTTTTCTTTTTGATCATTTATACGTGTTTTTCGCCATTATTCTATCATTTTTTGTGCATAGTTTTTGGATTTTGTTCTTTGGTGAGCGACCTGGGGTTCTGAAATTGTGGTAAGTGACATGTATGTATGGTGTTATTTGCCATTATTGTTATTAGTGAAAAAAAAGATGTTCCTTTGGTAAGGTTTTATTTAAGGAATTCTTGTCGGTTAGATTGCGCTTTGATGACTTCTTTTGGGGGTTTCTGTTAGGGGAGGATTGTGATAAACATAAATCTCTTCTGACAAATTGAGTACCTTAGTAATTGTTTTCTAGGTAAGGGCTGATATTTCTAGCATTTTTAGTCGAATGAATGTTTTGAGTTCGTTGAAATTGTATTACATTACATGATGTTTTGGCTTTAATTCGTTCTTTTGGTGTTGTAATAGGAGTTGGCACTGTTGCTTTTGAGCTAGCACCAAAAAACAATCAAGTGTATGTTTCCAACTTGAAACCCCTGCGAATAAATCTAGAAAATAAGGAAAAAACCCAAGAAATTCGAAACTATTTTTTGTCACAGGGCCGTGTGAGGGCACACGGGCGTGTGCGATTATGCGGATAAATCAGTTAGGTCGTGTGGGGCACATGGGCATTTGAGATTACACGGGCAAATCAGGTAAGCCGTGTGGGGCACATAGGCGTGTGTGATTACACGGGCAGGATAGGTAGCTCGTGTGGGCCACACGGGCTGGTCATTTAGGCCGTGTGAAACCATACAGGTGGGTGACCCATTTTTTTAAAATTTTCATTTAGGGCCGAATTAATCTGTAATTCGGAATCAAACCCTCTATGGGGTCCATTTTTCTTAAAAAGACCTGAAATGAGGTATATGTGTTGTTATGTTCAGTATGTGAGTTACATGTATAACATGTGTCGATGATTTTTGAAAGCATGATTATTAAAGCATGTGTGACATCCATATTCTGTCATCTATTTTGATTGATATATGATTCGACTATGTGATATGTACGCTTGCCATTATGATTTTCCATGAGCATTGGAGTGGGTTTTAATGACGGAGGAAGTGTTTTCAAGCAGTATTATTACAATTTTGGTGGTTAAATCACAATATATGTTTGGTAGCTTAGCTACACCATTATGAGCGACATACCACCATGACTTGGTGTGATTGGATGGATGGACTATTGCAGTCCTATTTGGTGTGATTGGTTTGACGGAGTTGGTGTGTAGGGGATGGGGGTAGCATTTGTTCTAATTTGAAACAACATTCTTATCTGATATATGTTTCTAGAAATATGACATTCTTATCTAATATATGTTTATGGTAATATGGCATTCTGATATGATCTTTGTATATATGCATGTTATAAGTAAAAGTTTTGTTTGTGGGCCGAGTCATACATTGGGCTTCTAGCTCACTTGTTTGTTTAATACATTTAAGGTGATCTTCAGACTTAGGACCGGACAGCGTGTGGGAGCTCGATTGGTTTTCCATATAAGATGGTTCGAATTATTTTAATTAAAATTTTTGGGCTTTTGAATTTTTGTACTAAGTTTTCGGGTTTGGTTTTGTTTTTGGGTTTTTGATCTGTTCGTCGATATTTGGGTGATCTTAAATGTAAAACTGCAAAATCAAATGAATTTGTCAAATTGGAATTCAATTTTCAAAATTTAAAAACTCTGAAAATATCCGCTGCAAAATTAAGTATCAAACTAAACGCTTTTCCATAAAATGAGTAAGTACTATGCATGATTTTTTCTAAATAATAATGTAAGAGTTTTGCCAAAAATTAATATTTCCGAATCACGTGATTACTAAAGTTACAGTGCAACTTTTGAAAGTTTCTGCTGTTTTTTTATAAGTAAATGTTTAAGAGATTGTGCTATGAAATAGGTGTTTTTAGACTTGAGAATTTCCTGAAACTCATATGAGCTTAGCTAAATTAAGATTTCATATCACACAATTTCTAAGCTAGATTTTAAATTAGTTTTTCAAATGAGTTGACGTAACTTCTCCAGATTCGGCCATAATGTCTAGGTTGGATTTGGGGTGTTACACCACAAGAGTTGCAGATTATTGAGCTTCCACCTTTCAAAATGTCCCACCCCATGCTATGCAGTACTGTAACGCCCCGAATTTGGGCCTAGTAGAATTGGGCCTATTGGACTTTGGGTCTCATAAAATTTTTAAGTGAGCAAGAAAATGACAAATGACATGACGGCTTTAAAGGTTTAATGAATTTGGAGTGTCTAGGTGTGTTGGAGAAGCTCTAGGTTCGAGTTTTGTGGTAGAGGATTCTTAATTTAATTAATGAAGGAATTAGGGTTGTGAATAGTGGGCTTTGAAATAAATAAGTGGAAAATGGCACAAAGAAGCCTGTGGTGAAGTGGCTAAGTGACGCCACTAAGGTGTAGAGAGGTGGCGACATATGCATGCAAGGAGGTCTGAGGTTCGAGTGCTAGCTTAGTTTTATTTTAGAGTTTAATTTTAGGCTTCTAGAAGGCTGGAAGTGGCGTGTAGAGGGACTCTGAGGAGAAGTGATCAGTAGAGAGAATTTAGGATAAGGATAAGGGAGATATCATGGAGAAAAATTAGGAGATAAGTAGTGGATGAAGTGGTGCCGAATTGGACTTTAGGGGTGGCTAAGTTTCGGCTATAGGCTATATAAATGTGTGTGTGCCGAATTTGGGGTCCTAGGTAATGCCAAATTTTCCATTCTTTTTCTTTTCCTTGCCGAAACCTTATTTTTCCACAACCAAAAATACCTTTCCTTGTTGCCGAAATCTCCTATAGCCGAATCCCTTTTTGCTAAATTCTCTCATAGCCAAACTCTTTTGTTGCTGAAGTATCATCATTTTCTCTTGCCGAAATCCCTATTAGTGCCGAATCTTTGTTGTTTTCCTCCATCACAAATTGATTGTTATCTACTATCAGTCAAGGTTAAAAGCCGAATCTCGTTCAGTAGCTATCTAGGCCACAGGATCAAAAGTGGATTCGGGTAAGGTTCAGAGATCGCAAGCGTGGTAAGGATCATTAGCAAAGTGTAAGTGTACTCAACTCGATTATGGCCGAATGTGAGTATGATCTATAGTGGGGTGACTTGTGTGGATTATGAGTCACTCGAAGTTTGATGGTGTATGTGTGAGTGTAGATCTAGGGGATACTCGTGATTAGTAGCTAAGGAAGGGCTATTAGAACCCGGTGGCACACGGTAAGGTTACGGTAAGGCTTCGGCTTTTGGTAAATATTTTGATTAAGTATGGGTGATTGATTGAAGGTTGGTTGGTTGTAGGTTCAAGACCAAGGATAGTATAGCACGTCGTGGTACCCAAGTGTGTACAAACACTACACACACATGATATCGGCAATGCCGGAAAGCCGAAAAGCCGAAAGTGGCTAAATGGGCCCGGTAGGCCCTGAGGCTAAGTTTGATGAAATTGATTGATTTGGTTATATGAATTGAGTTAGTCATGTATGTTACATGATCTGGAATTGTTTTGGGCCTAATAGGCCATACAAATGAGATCTGGGCCTAATGGGCCATAAGGATGTGATTTGGGCTTAATGGGTTATATGAACGTGAAATGGGCTTGATGGGCTTTATAGGGACGTAGACAAGTATGCTAGGGTTTAATGGACTTTAGGCCTAGTTCTGAACAACTCTTAAACCGCATAAGACTTAATCTAATAATTAAACATGTCCGTGGACAAGTCGCTGGGTTAGAGTGTGGCAACAGACATATGCATGTCTAGGATTCGATCTAGGGAGAGCTTGGTACTTAAGCGGTCCTAGTGGCCCACCTCCTCTTCTTTGGAATCCTACCTGGTGCGTAGTGTCTGTTCACTTTAGCCGCAAGGACTTGTTAATGGGCCAAAGTTCATAACTAAAACCGGAGAGGGACCAAAATACCCCTGATTTGAAAATTACCAAAATACCCTTAGTTTGAAAATTACCAAAATACCCTTAGTTTAGATTTGCAAAATTACTAAAATACCCCTAATTTGTAAAATTACCAAAATACCCTTGATTTGTAGAATTAACAAAACATCCCTGATTTACAAAATTTCCAAAATACCCCTATTTTATAAAATTACCTAAATACCCTTGTAGAGTAGATTTACAGAAATACCCTTGGGTAGTGAAATGACTAAAATACCCCTAAGTGCGGAATGTGTGAAAATGTGTATGTTGCATTCATGAAATATATGTTGCACTTAGGAGGGTTTTGATGATACGGAGGAAGATTTGAGGTCGCATAGTCGCTTAACGACCGTCGATCCACCGGTGGCTTTAAGCCCATTATAGTAGCTTTGCTGCAACATTTGAGTAGTGTCGTTGCTGGTGCTACCTTTGGAGTGTAGTGATGGGTGGGTTGATATTTATATCTCCACAGGAGTGTTGGAAGGGAAATAGAGTGCAGGGTTGGATTTGGATGGGTGGATTGCATTCATGTGATACTGATGTGATATGAGGTCATTGTGGGCTAAGGCCCAAGACCACCGTTTTTTATAGGGCTTAGGCCCAATGTAATAATTGTATGTTGATTGGATTACCAAGGGTCGTACACACTGAGTTTCGAAACTCACACCCTTTTTATTAAATGTTTCAAATGATCCTTAATAGACGGCTCAACGTGGAAGAGGACTCGGAGGTGGCCACACTACAAGTAGTTTTTAATTAGTTTGAAAGACTTAATTTTAATTACTAAATTTTCGCTGGTTGTAATAAGGCCTTGTACTCCGATTTGACTTTAGATTTTGTGTTTTGTTATCATTGTGCAACTATTTACTTAATTGTTAAACTTAAATAAATTTTCTTAAACATGGTTTTCGAAATACCTAAAAATATGGGCTTTTATCATTACTTAACAAGATTCAAGGATTTTGGGCTTTTAGGCCTTAAATTTTAACTTTGCAAAATCGTTTTGAATTATGCCTTTGATGTGACATTCCCGGATTCGGCCATAACATCTGGGCCGGGTCTGGGGGTGTTACAAGTATCACATACTAGTAACAGTTCAATACAAAAATAGTATACATGCTTACATGTATTGATGGTCACTAAACTAACTATAAATACGACTAAGGCAAGTGCACCTATCGAACAATAGTATAGTTATGGTGAGTAGGGAATATTGTATCCACGATGACTAAAAGTACTAGTAATTACCGTTTTTCTATTATTTAGCCGACAAATTGGAGTGATTATTTTTAATCTAAAATTACTAAACTAATCTAATTAAGAACGTAACAGAGAATGGAAAATAATCGAATATAACCAATGAGATAAACAATACCCAGGAAAGAATCAACTTAGACTTCACATATTATTATGAATCTGAATGAAATGATTTATTCACTTGTGTCTTGACCCGTAGAAATCCCTAAATTATGTTAATATCTCTTTCGAGAGTAAAAACAACTGACTCTAGGTTGATTAATTGAAATCTCTTTCTAATTAAAACCCCTATCGTCGCATTAACTGGATCTATGGATTCCTCTATTAGATTTGACTCTAATCCGGTAGATTTATGTCATCCTATTTCTAGGATTACATGCAACTCCACTCAATTATGCTAGATCTACTCCTAAATAGGGACTTTTGCTCCAATGAAATAAGCATATTAAACATGAATTAATAACCCGGAAATATTAAACAAGAAATAAGCATACATAATTGAGAACAAAAATCAAGTATTTATCATATAAATCAGAAATCAAATAATAAGATTCATCATAGGTTTCATCCCCCCTAGGTATCTAAGGAATTTAGTTCCTAATCCTGAATAGAAACATCTCAAAGTTAGGATAACCACAAGACATAAAGAAACTCAATAAAACTTCGAAGGAAATTAAATAGAGATCTTCGATCTTGAGGGAGATCGGCTTCCGAGTTGATTTCGATGGCGCTTTTCGAGTGTTTTTTTTTTATTTTATCTCATTGACCCCTTCTCTATTCTCCTAATTGGTATTTATAGTCTTTAGAATGCTCAAAAAGCCTAAAATTTGTGTTTTTCCTCGTATTTGGGAAGTGGAGTGCGAAATCGACATGGGCTGGCACATGGGCGTGTGGCCAGCTCGTGTGGCTCATATGGGCATGTGGCCAGCCCGTGTGGAAATGCCCAGGCCATCTGGATCCTGAAAATAGCTCTATTTGTCTGATTTTGGCTCGTTTTCCGCTCCCAAATGCTCTCATAAGTATAGAAACATGAATTTAAAGGATTAAGAGCATCAAATTCACTAATTTGCATAATTCATAATCCAAAATGCATTAAGAATAGGATTAAAATATGTTACTTTTACAGTTGATCAAATATCCCCACACTTAAGCGTTTGCTTGCCCTCAAGCAAAATCCTCAACTCCCATTAAAATTAATATTTCTCAACTTGTAATTCCCGTCAATAATGTCTCAAAATAATTCACAAATAGTCATACATTGAAAATTCAACAAAAAGAACACTAAAGTCTCAAACAATCCAAGCTAACATTTTTAAATACGAAAACGTACGTGTCTCCCCTTATTTAAGTAGTTACCTTTAGTTCAAGATTTACAAGAATCGGCATTCTCACTAAGATTCACTCAAATCACTCAAAGTGTTTGAGGTTCACAGTTTACGAATAAGCACTCAATAGTCAAACAAGAAAAGTCATTACCATAGGCTTGCATGAAATTAAATCTCCACCATTATAAAATGAGATGATACACAAATCAAAAGGTTTTTAAGAGGTTGTAATGGGGCTTAGGTTAAGGGTGTGGAGAAAATCCAAAAAATATGGTTAAAATCGAGATCAAATTGATAAATTACCAAACTAGAAAAATCACAAATGTTAAATTAAAAACAAGTGCATAAATAAATAACTATTCAAGAATAAGAAACAAGCTTCTTCTCAAAATATGAATTCAATTGTTCAAGCTTAATCATAGAACTAAAATAATAATCAGTATATATATATATATATTTCGATTTTTTTTATTTTTTTTACAATAAGAAATAATTTAGCAAATTAAACAAAAGAGCATAGTTAGGAAACTAACCAAATCAAATCTCGACAAAAGGGGAGTCAATAAAACGAGAAAAAGTCTCAACGAAAAAAAAATGAGTTATGGGTTAACATTAATAGGTAAATCAAGAAACGGTGTGTTAGGCTCAACGAGGTTCGCTAAGAGTTAATTACGAAGGTAGGCTTTTTATGGGATAAGTGGGTTAAGACCTAAGTGTCTTGATCATCTCAATATATCAAATTAAATGTGTGGTCTCGACATGTATAATCGAAGCAAGTTCTAGAATAACAAGTCAAATTGACACACTCATAACTAGTAATAAAATGAGCAAGAAAATGTATGCTTTAAAGGCTCAAAATCTCACAAAAAATAATGGTTTTTGATGTCAAACTTCAAGGTAATACTTCAATTTAGAGAAACAACCTAAAAATTTTAATTTCTGAAAAATAGCTTATCATGCTTGATTCTCTCATGTATTAAAGTTTAAATCAACCAATACACATTTATCGGCAAATTAATCTAAAACACATCAACAAAAATTTCAAATCGACAAAAATTCATTCTAATGGAAGTATGAGAAAATTACTTAAATACAAGACATAATTCAGGGATTTTCTAATAATTATATAAATAACCTCTCCACACTTAAGAAGTACATTGTCCTCAATGTACAAATAGATATAATCACAGTATAAATAGAATATCGAAAGAGAGGGAGAAAACTGAAACTTCCCTGAATATTGGATGAAATTGTCAAAATGGTGAAAAACGGATTTGTAGACAAATCTAGATGTAGTGGATAATTTCGAGCAAACTAATAAGAAAATAAACACAAATAGTGAAGAAGATTAAAAGGTTATAACTCGAGTAGAAACAACTACAAAAACATAGTTCAAAAGATAATAATTAAAAAAATACAAGAAAATAAAAATAAAACAAAAAAATTAAAATAAAAAATAAACATAAACATAGAAAAAAATTAAATTAAAAAGAAATCAAATGAAATCAATGATCCTCATCGTCGGAGGCATTAGTAGGGTGAGTCGCCAGTGCCAAAGAAGAGATGTGGAGGTGCTAACAAATCTGCTGCAGTGTCGCGTCAATACTATTGAACCTCTGAAAGCAGTGCTGATCGAAGTGAGTGAACCGCTCGGAGAGGTCCTCTAATGTAGCAGCAAAAGAAACAAGATGGTGCTTTAAAGGTGGAGGATGTGGTGGGTCCTCGTGATGGAAAGGGACATCATCAGTCATTGGGTTCATTCTGAGAGTCAGAATGAAATAATCGGTACTGAGGAGGATCCACTCCACGAAGTTGCTCGATCATCCTCATATGGGTCATGCTCCATATCCTTTGTGGAGACATCTGGTCGGCGAGTGTAAGCATGGATGACTACTCCGGTGTGTCGAGGAGACCGAAGTGTTGAGCGAGTCGAGTCACATAAGGTTCTAAATAGATACGACCCTTCTTGTTGAGGTCTGTCTGATGGCGGAAGGCGAGGGCGATGAAGTATGCTAAACAAAAATTATGCCCTGTGGTCATGCTCCATAAAAAATATACATCAGTAGTACTGACGACTTCGGTGCTCTCCCTCCTACCGGCCAATGTATAAGCCAAAAGAGCATGAATATACCGTAAGGCAGACGGAAGAGAAGTCGCCTTCGAGCGACTCGCGTCATAAGGTGTCGTACTCACCGTAAGATCTACCCAACAACTAGATGGCGAGTAGTGGATGTGCCGATGTAGACGGAGGAAGTTATCAGCACTCATAAACTCCTTAGTGTATAGTCCCAAAATAGTGTCGAACTTAAGGACATTCATATGGCGCACAAGGCCACCGAGTCAAAAAGTGATGGTACCCAGCTCGTCATGAGTCGTCATCACATGCTGGAGAGTAAATGTAGAGCAGAACTCTAAAATAAGCTCCATGTAAGAGGGCTCGATAATAGAGAAAAACTGGTCCCACGGGGTTGTAGTAAGAAAGGCTCGAACATGATCAGTTAATTAGACCTACTCTAAAGCGACCCAATCAATATAGCGGCCTAAACCGAGTGGCCGTAATCGAAGTAGCTGATATAAGTCCTCCTGGGGACCCACTGAAAATAGAATATA
This sequence comes from Gossypium australe, assembly GCA_005393395.2. NCBI lineage: Eukaryota > Viridiplantae > Streptophyta > Magnoliopsida > Malvales > Malvaceae > Gossypium > Gossypium australe. Next base: position 100,555,218 of record CM016620.1, read on the forward strand.
AGAGTGGTGGGCCTTGGCAGAAGTGCTCGAGGAAGAGGTCATGCCAGGTGTCTTTCGCTTTTTTGAAACGGGGGCGACAACCTTAGATTTTCCACGTGTGTTCGTCATGATGTACCTGAAAATAAAAGAATGCAATATTAAAAAACTGAGAAATAAAGCATCACCAAATATGCAAATAGAGGGCCAGCAAATCAAAATCCAAGCAGATAAAGAATGAAAACCTAAAAGACAAATAATAATCATAAGAACAATAGTAACAAATAAGAATAATAAGATAATGATAATAAAGCTAAGAAAATCAAAGCAACCAAGAACAAAATTAGACTTATAATAAAAACACTACTAAAATAATAATAAAAGGAATAAGAACATGAATAAGAACAAAAACAGAGGTACAAAACAGAATAAACAAAACAAAAATAAAAAGGACAATATAAATTAAAGCTACTACTAATAAGAAGACAAATAGAAAGAAAACTAAAAAGACTAATAAGACTAAACTAATAGATAAAACAAAATCAGAAGCAGGAAAATGAAAAAAATAATAACAATAAAAATAATAAAGATACAAAAATAAAATAAACTAAAATAAAATAATAACCAAAGAGAATAACAAGAAAATAAGTAACTAAAATAAATAAATAAATAAATAAAATAAAAACAAAGAAAATAGGGAAAAAGGGGAAACCGACGGTGATGGTGGTGGTACGCACGGTGGTCGACGGGTGTGGGTGGGTGGTCAAAGGAGGCTGGACGTGGGACGGCTTTGGGGTCAGGGTGTATGTAGGGAAGAAAGGGAGAAGGGGGAGAGAGCATGGGTAGTGGTATGGACGGTGGAGGGGCCGTGTGTGTGCGACGTGGAATGGGTAGGAGCTTTGGTCGAAGGTGGGTCGGCGATGGGGAGAAAAGAAGGAATAAAGAATAACTGAGAAATGGAGAGGGGGTGTGTGGTGGTTTGAAGGAGGAAGGAGGGGAAGGGTGGTCGTGGAGGTGATGAGGTAGATGGTGGGACAAACGACGATGGAATGGGGGCGACAGTGGCAGAAAGGGGGTTGGTGTTGTGAGCAGCAGCGCTAGGGTTTGATGGTGAAGAAGAAGACAAAGTAAAAGAAAATATTTTAAGGTTTGGGGTTAAAAGGGAGACACAGTCGTATGAGGCTCGTGTTGGACCACATGGTCGTATCCCACGGTTGTGTGGTTCGTCTCAGCCCGTGTGTGATTAAATTTTTAACCCAGTCTTCACACGGCCGCGGACACACCCGTGTGTGCCACACATTCGTGTGCACTCTCCTCCGCTTCACCCACGCTCGTGTGAGAGCCCACACGCCTGTGTGGCTCGACCGTGTCTTGCACACAGCCGTGTGCCTTGTCCATGTAACTCTCTGACTGTATTTAAAGTTTTAAAAAATAGCTCTAGGTTTCACACAGCCTAGAACATGCCCGTGTGTCTAAGCAGTGTGTGCCATTGGGCCGTGTGGACTATTTTAAACCTTGACTCCATCGATTTTTTGAAAAAAAAGTCCCAGGATCCACACGGCCAAGGACACTCCCATGTGTCCAGGCCGTTGGGTTACAAACCATGTCGCTAGGCCGTGTAACTCACTGTCAAACCCCTTATATTACACGCGACCTGGGACATGCCCGTGTGTTCAGGCCGTGTGGATCAAAAACACTTTTTTTGAAAATTAATTAATTTTAAAAATAACATGAAATAAAATTAAGAAAATTAGCAGTTTAACACTCGGGTTGCCTCCTGAGAAGCACTTATTTAAAATTTAAGCTCGACTTACCTTGTATTCGCACGGTCATGGTGGTTCGCGGAGTCGAAACTCCTTTTTCTCGTTATCAATTTTATTATCAAAATAAGGTTTAAATCGAGTACTATTTACCTTAAATGTGCCAAATTCAGAATGAGTTACTTCGACTATATCGTATTGGAAAACATTCAGTACCGAAAGGGATTTGATCCGTTTGCATCAAACTCTGAAGTGGCAATTCGAGGATCCGTTTTATCTAGCAGTATCTTGTCCCCAACCTTAAATTGGTTCATTCCATCCACATACTCATCATGGCGTCTCTTTGGCTCTTTTTCGTGCTTTTTAGGTTTCTCCTTGACATGTGTTCGCCATTCATCTAGTTCATCAATTTGTAACATTCGTTCTTCTTGAGTCATTCTGTTGTATTGACTGGAACATGGCTCCATTGCGTTTTTCCGAAGGGTTTCTTGCAAAGAAGGTTGAGCCACATGGTTACTCATATTAACAGAACTTGTAAAATCATCTCGATCATTAGATGTCTTAACAGAATCACGAGCTTGGAGAGTAATCGTTTCGTCACCTATACGAAGTACTAACTCACCCGTACCAACATCAATTATAGTTCTAGCAGTTGCTAAAAAAAGGCTGACCTAGAATCAAAGGTACACCACTATCCCCATCCATGTCTAAAACAACAAAATCAACTGGAATATGAATTTATCAATTTTTACAAGAACATCTTCAATAATACCCCTAAGAAATCTAATGGTTTTATCTACTAATTGAATACTCATCCTAGTTTGTTTGGGTTTCCCAATACCTAATTGCTTAAACATTTTATAAGGCATGATATTAATACTAGCCCCTAAATCAGCTAAAGCATTATTAATATTCAAACTACCAATTAAACAAGGAATAGTAAAACTCCCTGGATCTTTCAATTTGTTGGGTAGTTTATTTTGTAGTATGGCTGAGCAAATTGCATTAGCTCCGCAGTCGACGAATCATCTGACTTCCTTTTTTTCGCCAAAAGCTCCTTTAAAAATTTAATGGAATTGGGCATCTGTGAAACAGCTTCAATAAACGGTAAGTTAATATTTAATTTTTTTCAAAAGTTTAAGAAATGTACCAACTTATTCGTTTATGTGGTCTCTTTTCATCTCGTTAGGATATGGAAATTGAGGATTATATTCTTTACCAATCGGATTTTGTTCATTCTGGCTTACCTCACCTTACCGTTACTCACCATAATTTTCTGCCTCAATTCTGGTTCAGATTCAACTAACCCTTTTTCATCTCACACAGTAATTGCATGAAGTTGCTCCCTTGGTTTAGTTTTGGTATTGCTAGGAAAGCTACCTTGTGGCCGTTCTAAAATTAACTTAGCAAGTTGGTCGATTTGGTTCTCGAGCCCTTGAATCGATGCTTGTTGATTTTTAAGTACTGCTTAAGTGTTTTGAAAGTAGGTTTCTGACACTGAGATAAACTTCGTTAACATCTCCTGAAGGCTCAGCTTCTCTTGCTGGTAAGGTTGTTGTTGGAAGCCTGGAGGGGGTTGTGCTCTCTAATTTCCTTGACCACCCCAAGAGAAATTGGAATGGTTCCTCCAACTTGCATTATAGGTATTACTATAAGGGTTATTTTGAAGCCTAGAATTATTACCCATATAATTGATTTGTTTGTTTTTTGTGCTAGGACCACCGTAGGGTAGACATTTTGGATTGTTCATTCCTCCTCCATTCGTATCGCATTGTATCACCGGATGTACTTGCGTAGAAACATATAAACCATCAATTTTCTTATTTAACTATTCTACCTGATTTAAAGACACCGGCTGCTTCCATTAGCTTTGTCCTCATGACTTGCCACTGATAATTATTCAGTGCCATCTCCTCTATAAACTCATAAGTAGCTTCAGGTGTTTTATTGTTCAGAGTTCCACCGGCTGCTGCATTGATCAACTACCTAGTTAAGGGATTCAAATCATTGTAGAAGGTTTGAACCTATAGCCATAGAGGTAACCCATGGTGAGGGCACCTTCTCAATAAATCATTGTATCTCTCTCATGCATCATATAAGGTCTCTAAGTCAATCCGAACGAGGGAAGTGATATCATATCTCAAATTGGCTGTCTTAGCCGATGGGAAGTACTTCAGTAGGGATTTCTCGGTCATTTGATCCCATGCAGTGATAGAACCCCTTGGTAAAAAAATTCAACCACTGTTTAACGTCGTCAGAAATGCCATTTATCTTGAAAGTAACACAAACTTTTAGAAAATTAGCCAAATGAGTATTTGGATTTTTGTCTTGCAAACCATCGAACTGAACAAATTGTTGAATCATCTGAATAGTGTTCGACTTCAGTTTGAAATTATTTGCAGCAATGGTGGGTCTCACAATACTTGATTTATCCCCAGTTAGAGTGGGCTTGGCATAATCGTACATAGTACGAGGAACATGATCTAGATTTGCAGGATTTGCAGCAACTATAGGAGGTAGCTGATTAGTTTGATTACCACCCATCTCCTCAATAATAATAATGTCCTCTTACTCATTTACTATATTCTATCGACTTTCCCTTGCTTCTCTACAGTTTCTACGAGCTGTACTTTCAATTTCACTGTCAAATAATAATGGTCCCGATGGGTTTCTTCTAGTCATAAACTAAAGAAACCTCTCAGAAGCAAATAAAAGAAAAAATTAGAATGTAAAAATCAAACTAAAAACAAAAATAAAATGCAATAAAAATAAATGGCTAAATTAACAAAAATCAAGTGTTCCTAATATTTTAGTCCCTGGCAATGGCACCAAAAACTTGATGGTCATTGAACTAACTATAAATACGACTAAGGCAAGTGCACCTATTGAAAAATAGTATAGTTATGGTGAGTAGTGAATATTGTATCCACTAGGACTAAAAGTACTAGTAATTACAATTTTTCTATAATTTACTTGACAAATTGGAGTGATTTTTTTAATCTAAAATTACTAAACTAATCTAACTAAGAACGCAACAGAGAATGAAATAGGAAAATAATCAAATATAACCAATGAGATGGACAATACCTAAGAAAGAATCCACTTAGACTTCACCTATTATTATGAATCTAAATTAAACGATTTATTCACTTGTGTCTTGATCCGTAGAAATCCCTAAATTATGTTAATATCTCTTTTAAGAGTAAAAACAACTGACTCTAGTTTGATTAATTGAAATCTCTTTCTAATTAAAACCCCTATCGTTGCATTAACTCAATCTATGGATTCCCCTATTAGATTTGACTCTAATCCAGTAGATTTATGTCGTCCTATTTCTAGGATTGCATGCAACTCCACTCAATTATGCTAAATATACTCTTAAATAGGGACTTTTTCTCTATTGAAATCAGCACATTATACATGAATTAATATCCCAGAAATATTAAAACAAGAAATAAACAGAGATAATTGAGAACAAGAATCAAGTATTTATCATGTAAATCAGAAATCAAATAATAAGATTCATCACAGGTTTCATCCTCCCTAGGTATCTAGGGAATTTAGTTCATAATCCTAAATAGAAACATCTCAAAGTTAGGATAACCACTAGACATTAAGAAACTCAATAAAACTTCGAAGGAAATTAAATAGAGATCTTCGATCTTGAAGGAGATTCATAAACCATAAAAGTAACATATTTTAGGTCCACATTTAGAATGCTTTTGGATGATTTAAGCATTTAATTATGTAATTTGGTGCTCTTAATCCTTTGTTTTCATGTTTTATACTCAAAAGAGCACCGGGTGATGAAAAGAACGGAAAACGGGCCCAAAACAGAGTAAATGGGCCATATCACGAAATCCACACGGCCTGGGCCCAAGACCACATGGCCGTGCCTCATTCAACAGCTTCAAACACGGCCTGGCCACGACTTACACGGGCGTGTGCCATGGGCGTGTCCCTGCCGTGAGAAAGAAGAGTTTCACTCGGATTAGGATACTTAGGGGTAAAGAAACATATTCAGAAGCCTATATAAACACCCTAAGTATGACCTAAAAGGGAGAACCCAAGGCTTTAGTCAGGGGGCGTCCAGCTAGGCCAAAGAAAGCAGATTTGTAGGGATTTACTCGAAAATAGCCAGTTGATCCATCTCAAGAAGCCGGAGTTATACTCAAGACGGAGGATCTCTCATTCAATTCCTTCAGGGGGTTTTAGGGATTTCTTATGTTTTGTTTTATCTTTTCTTCTGAGATGTTTTCTTTTATTATTATGAACTAAACCCTCAGATACCTGAGGGGGATGAAACCTAAGATGAATCTTGTTATCGTTTGCTGAACTATATGATAAATATTTGACTTGTTCTTAATTATGTGTTCTTAATTCTTGTGTTAATATTTTCGGGATATTAATTCAAGTATGATGTGCTTAGGTGGAGGAGCAAAAGTTCCTGTCTAAAAGTAGATCTAGCATAATTAAGCAGAGTTGATTGCACGCCTAGAGATAGGATGACGAGATTTTGCCGGATTAGATCGAGTTAATGCAATTCTAGGGGTTTTAATTAGAAAGAGATTTCAATTAATCAACCTAGGGTTAGACGTTAGTTGCCTCGAGAGAGAGATTAATATAACTTAGGGAATCTTACGGATCAAGTCAAATGAATAAATCGTCTAGTTCAGAATTAGATAACAATTGAAGTCTAGGTGGATTCTTCCTTGGGTGTCGTCTTAATAAATTGGTTTTTCCTAAAAGTTATTCTCCAATTTCATTCTTCTTTGTCTTAGAGTCTTTAGTTTAGTAGTTAATTAATTTTAGATTAGATAAATAATTCCCTTAATTCTTAGGCTAGACAATAAAAAGAGAGTTAGTATTAGTACTTTTGGTTCCTTTGGGTTCGACAATCCAGTCTTGCCTTAACTATACTACTGTTCGATAGGTGCGCTTGCCTCAAATCATTGTCATAGTTAGTTTCTAGGTTTGATCATTCTTTTTATAAATTTTAAGACTTTGACATCGCATAAAACAACGATCAAGTTTTTGGCGTCGTTGCCGGGGAACTGAAATATTAAGAAAGCTCGATTTTTATTACTTTAGCCATTATTATTATTTTTTTATTTTTTTATTTTTTTACTTTGCTAATTTTTCTTTTTTTTTTTGGCAGATAAAGGAGATGGCACTGAATAACTATCAGTGGCAAGTTATGAGGACAAAGCCAACAAAAGCAACTGATATCTACAACCTCGACCCAGTAACCATGCTATCAAACCAGGTAGAGGTGTTACATAAAAAATTTGATGGTTTATACGATTCTTCACAGGTACATCCAGTTATGCAGTGCAAAACAAGTAGAGGTGTGGCGAATCCTGAGTACCCACCGTACGGACATGGCAGGGAAAATGAACAAGTTAGCTATATGGGTAACTATTCTAGACCTCAAAATAATTTTTATAGTAACACTTATAATGCATGTTGGAGATACCATCTCAATTTCTCGTGGGATGATCAAAGTAGCCAGAGACCGGAACTTCCTCAAGATTTTTAACAACCACCTCACCAACAGGAAGAGGAGTCGAACCTCGAGAAGATGCTGACAAAATTCATAGTAGCCACAGAAACACGTTTTCAGAATACTGAGACAACCCTTAAAAATCAACTTGAGGCATCAACACAGGAAATCATAGATCAGTTAGGGCAACTTGCTAAACTGATCTCAGAACAACTACAAGAAAACTTGCCAAGCAACACTGAAACTAACCCAAAAGAGCAAATTCAAGTCGTAACAGCTCATGACAATGAAAGGTTAGTGGAATCTGACCCAAGGCAAGAGCCTGTGGTAAGTGAAGGTAAGGTTGAGGTAAGCCATGATTTACCAAACCTGGTAATTACAGAGTACCAACCCCGTGTGCCATACCCCGATATGACAAAAAAAGACCACACAGAGGAACAACTCGGTAAGTCTCTTAAACTTTCAAAGAAATTTCATATTAACTTGCCATTTCTTAAAGCTCTTTCGCAGATGCCTGATCCTAGACCTCGTGTTGATAAAGAAGAAATTCATGAGGAACGAAGGCTTTGGATCGATGAACTAGACGAAGGGAAGACACACTTCAAGGAGAGACTAAAAACACACGAAGCAAAAATGAGGTAACTCCACGACGAACTTAACGATGGAACAACCCAGCTTAAGATAGGAGATCAGGTACTCAAAATCTTCCCAGATGGAACAGTCAAGGTAACTAGTCCTAAAATCAGCACCTTTAAGGTAAACACTACTTGACTTAAACTTTATATCAATAACCGAATTGATCGTATGAGAAAAGATTTTCACCTCCTCAAACTACCATGATTATGCAAATGAGAGGTAAGTCTAGCTCAAGACATTAAACAAGCGCTTCTCGGGAGGCAACCCGAGCACTAACGTTACTAACTAGTTTCGTTTTATTTCTTTTCGTATTTAGGCGTAGGTTTCCATACCCACATAGCCTTGCACACGGCCGTGGCCGTGGCTGTGTGGGCACCACAGGAAGGAACACGGGCGTGGGATGCATCTCTATTTAAACCCCCTTCTTCCTTTCCCTTTCCCGTTATCTTTCTTCTTTCATTTTTCATTATTTACTTTTATTCTTATTTTTATTGTTATTACTTACTTCTTTTTCTCCATGACATTTAGATTTAGCTTAGGATACAATGAAACCAGACTAGCTACTTTGAGGATTCAAGTTCAAACGACTCGAGGCACCCCCTACGTTTCTTTTCATTAACTCCATCCAAAATTCAGGAAGTTTCACTTCTCTCCCTCTCTTTTGATTTTCTTACTATATGATCATTATCTACCTTTGTACATTGAGGGCAATATACATCTTAAGTGTGGGGGGTTAACTATAGTATTATTTGAAAATCTCTTAATTATGTCTTGTTCTAAAGTAAGTTTCTCATATTATGATTAGAATGAAAATTTCCCCTGATTTATGATTTTTTATTGACGTGTTTTGAATTAAGTCATAGTTAATTATGCATTGATGATTAAATTTGAAGAATACTGGAGAATCAAGCATGATAAGTCTATTTTTCAGAAATTAAAAAAAATTTAGGTTGTCTACCTGAATCTAATTATTACCTTGAAGTTTGAAATTTAAGAGGTTGATATCAAATACCCATAATTTTTGTGAGATCTTGAGCCTTATAGAGCATATATTCTTTTTCTTGCTCACTTTAATGATTATGAGTGCGTCAACATTTGTTTGTTATTCTGGAACTTGCATCGATTGTACATGTCGAGACCACACCTTTGAGTTGATATACAGATATGATAAGGGCACCTATGTTTTAACCCACTCACCCCACTAAAAGCCTACCTTCAAAATTAACCCCTAGTGAACCTCGTTTAATCCTAACAACCCTTTTTATTGACTCACCTACTAATATTAACTCAAAACCCTTTGTATTTGTTATCACCATTCCTTGACTACCCTTTCTGTCGAGATTTGATTTGATCGGTTGCCTAATTATTTTATTTCAGTAATTGAATTTATCTTTTATTATGTATTTGACTTGTTCTTAAAAAAAATCAAAGAATATTCACTATTAGTTTTGTGATTAGGTGAGATCATACGTTAAATTCTAATCATTGAAGAAGAAGCTCATATCAGGGTATTATTATTAGTAGTACAAGTTTTCAATTTATGTAATTATTATCAGTTCGATATCTCTAGTTAGGTAAATTGTCAGGTAAATCTTGATTCTAACCCGCTAATTCAGCCTTTATCCACACCTTTAACCTAAGCCCCGTTACAACCCTGTTAAAGACCTTTTGATTTGTGTATCATCTCATATTATAGTGGTGGAGATTTGATTTTCATTCAAGCCTATGGGATTAACTCTTCATGTTTAACTTTTGAGTGCTTAATTTTGAACCTTAAACACTTTGAGTGATTTGAGTGAATCTTTAGTGAGGATGTCAACTCTTGTCGATTTTGAATCAGAGGTAATTAATTAGGTAAGGGGAAACACCTAACGTTTTCGGGCTATAAATGTATGACTTAAATTGTTTGAATCTTTAGGACCCTCTGAGTTGAATTATCCATGTATGAATTATCTTTAGATTATCACAAAACATTATTGATGAATATTATGAATCTAGGAAGTTCGTTTTAATTGTAGGTTGAGAATTTTGCTTGAGGACAAGCAAAAGCTTAAGTGTGGGGGTATTTGATAAACCGTAAAAGTAGCATATTTTAGGCCCACATTTAGCATGCTTTTGGATGATTTAAGCCTTGAATTATGTAATTTGGTGCTCTTAATCCTTTGTTTTCATGCTTTATACTCAGAAGAGCACCGGATGATGAAAAGAACGGAAAACGGGCCCAAAACAGAGTAAATGGGCCATATCACGAAATCCACACGGCCTGAGCCCAAGATCACATGGCCGTGCCTCATTCAACAGCTTCGAACACGGCCTGGCCACGACTTACACGGGCATGTGCCATGGGCGTGTCCCTACCGTGAGAAAGAAGAGTTTCACTCGGATTAGGATACTTAGGGGTAAAGAAACATATTCAGAAGCCTATATAAACACCCTAAGTATGACCTAAAAGGGAGAACTCAAGGCTTTAGTCAGGGGGCGTCCAGCTAGGCCAAAGAAAGCAGATTTGTCGGGATTTACTCGAAGATAGCCAGTTGATCCATCTCAAGAAGCCGGAGTTATACTCAAGACGGAAGATCTCTCCTTCAATTCCTTTAGGGGGTTTTAGGGATTTCTTATGTTTTGTTTTATCTTTTCTTCTGAGATGTTTTCTTTTATTGTTATGAACTAAACCCTCAGATACCTGAGGGGGATGAAACCTAAGATGAATCTTGTTATCGTTTGCTGAACTATATGATAAATATTTGACTTGTTCTTAATTATGTGTTCTTAATTCTTGTGTTGATATTTTCGGGATATTAATTCAAGTATGATGTGCTTAGGCGGAGGAGCAAAAGGTCCTGTCTAAGAGTAGATCTAGCATAATTAAGCAGAGTTGATTGCACGCCTAGAGATAGGGTGACGAGATTTTGCCAGATTAGATCGAGTTAATGCAATTCTAGGGGTTTTAATTAGAAAGAGATTTCAATTAATCAACCTAGGGTTAGACGTTAGTCGCCTCGAGAGAGAGATTAATATAACTTAGGGAATCTTATGGATCAAGTCAAATGAATAAATCGTCTGGTTCAGAATTAGATAATAAGTGAAGTCTAGGTGGATTCTTCCTTGGGTGCCGTCTTAATAAATTGGTTTTTCCTAAAAGTTATTTTCCAATTTCATTCTTCTTTGTCTTAGAGTCTTTAGTTTAGTAGTTAACTAATTTTAGATTAGATAAACAATTCCCTTAATTCTTAGGCTAGATATAAAAAAGAGAGTTAGTATTAGTACTTTTGGTTCCTTTGGGTTCGACAATCCGGTCTTGCCTTAACTATACTACTGTTCCATAGGTGCGCTTGCCTCAAATCGTTGTCATAGTTAGTTTCTAGGTTTGATCATTCTTTTTATAAATTTTAAGACTTTGACATCGCATAAAACAACGATCAGAGATTTGCTTCCGAGTTGATTTTGATGGTGTTTTTCGAGTATTTTCTTCGATCTTCTCTCATTGCCCCCTTCTCTGTTCTTCTAATTGGTATGTATTGTCTTCAGAATGCTCAAAAAGCCTAAAAATTAGGTTTTTTAGCGTATTTGGGAAGTAGAGTGCATAATCGACACGGGCTAGCACATGGGCATGTGGCCAGCTCGTGTGGCTCACACAGGCGTGTGGCTAGCCTGTGTGGAAATGCCTAAGCCATGTGGATCCTAAAAACAACTCTATTTGTCTGATTTTGGCTTATTTTTCACTCATTTCATTCCTTTCACTCCCAAATGCTCTCCTAAGTATAGAAACATGAATTTAAAGGATTAGGAGCATCAAATTCACTAATTTTCATAATTCATCTTCCAAAAACGCATTAAGAATGGGATTAAAATATGTTACTTTTATAGTTTATCATGTATTCAGTTTAACAATAGCGGAAGGCATGCTTAGCATGCAATGAGTAATACAATGGAAAGTTTTAATAGTAGCAATTTATCAAAAATTAAGAGACAGTGGCATGTATCATTCACATATCATGCACATAACAATAGTAATTCAATCAATCAGACCATGGATTCCAAAATATTAATATTATTAGAGACTCAATAGAGTGAAATAAATTTCTAAAAATAGTTTAGGGAACATCCAAGGACTAAATTGCACTTAACATAAATTTTTAGACAAAATTGTAAAACATGGGATACATAGCCGTGTGGCTGGGCCGTGTGAGAAGTTATAGGCCGGGTGAAAGGGTTAGACAGCCATGTGGCCAGGCCATGTAACAGATTGTGGCCATGTGTAAAAAGTTAAAATTATCCTACATGTGAGACACGACCGTGTAGAAAGGCTATGGCTGTGTGGTTCACGAACTAGCCTAGGGTTTTAGAGGTACATGGCCGTATGGGGGTCATGTGGTCCATTTGCTCGTGTGGGAGATCATGTGGCCCTATTCCTGGACACGATTTGTCCCGATTCTCTTGTAAAAGAGGACACACCTTTCATCTTGAGATCAATTGACGTTCCTCATACCCGATTCTGATTTGATTCAACTAAATTAGGTCATTCAAATAGAATTTATACACGAGTCAATGATTTATTTCAAGATTTATCAAGATTATCGAAAGATTCGACAAGAACCAAAAAGATTGAGTAATTGAATTGAAAGATTAACGTAATTCAATGTTACTACAGAATTTACGAGTTCTACTAATTGAAACAAATGTACTTACCAAACCTTGATGAAAAGAAACAAATGCTATCAATGATGAAATCGACAATTGATAGGCAAAACGATTTGTATAGGGATTGATTTTGATTCGAAAAGAAAAAATAATTTCAGAATTGGAAAGAAAATATGATGCAAAGAAGAGGATGGGAAAGAAAAAGGAGAAGAAATAGAGAAAAGAAAGCAAAATCTATTTTGAATGGAAAAGAAACAAAAATCCTAGTTTAATTAGGAAAAGAGAGACTAAGTACCTAGGGTTTGGGAACCTTAAGGGCGTCATGGTAATTTACCCTTGCTGTCGAAAATGAAATTGCATTTTAAAGAAAGGGGTGGGTGAACTTGGGTGCACAAAAGGGAGACTAGCATGCTAACCATTAGGCCTAAGATCTATTTCTTGCTTAGTTCTTACACCGTACATTATATATTTTAGTGTGGTTTTTATCTTGGTTTGTGGAAAATAAAAGGAAAAGAAAATGGGAGGAGTGGAGCTCGAACTTTGGATCTCTAAGAAAACACTAATTACTTAACCACCAAGCCTAATTCATTTCTTGGTTAATTATTTCAATTAACCCCCTAAACTTTGGGGCGTGACAGTAGTACTAAATCCCAAACAAACCATCCATATGAAAAACTAAGTCCATGCCACAGTTTGCTTAAAACAATGCAAAACTCGATAGAGTTTATAAAATAAAGTTTAAAATACTTTTTTTTCAAAACCGTTGGTAGTGCTCCGAATGACGAGTCTGAGCCCTAACCTTATGAGTTATCTAAAAAAGAGGGAAACTAAAGGGTGAGCTATAAAGCTCAGTATGGTCTTAACACAAATACAGAAAAATATATAAACAACAATTATAGCATACAAGCTTGCAGAAAATAATGCATATCAGATGATCAATCTCACGGTGATTTTAGAAAGCATACAGTATACATGAATGGCAGTGCAATTTTCCTACCTATCCATCTGCTACACACCACAATAGGAGTTCCCTAGAACTCGTCCAGCCTTACCTACCATATAAGTAGGATTATAAGATCTTGCGAATGAATCGCCAGTATATCAATAGATTGCGGATAAATCGACAATAAAACAATAATTTGATCGAGAAACCGATCTGACATTAAATCCCTGCACTTCCTCCTTTAAAACCAAACCCCATACAACAATATCATGCCATTAATAACTAGTGACAATATAATATAAGGTGACAATATCAACATGTTATAAACATGAAATTAGTGACAATTTAACTTATATGCAGCAATAGTAGGGCATACACCTACAATATGTGCAATAACGACATGAAATTAACATCACATCTACCCAACATCAAAATTTCATAAATTGGAAGTATAGTAATATCATACTTACGGCACACGATTAAGTTTTCAACCAAACAGTACTCACAATTTTTCAGCAACTCAACAAAGGATGTAACCTTTTCAGATATGTTGCTACTTGTCGCAACCGAAACCGTTAGGATATTATACCAACACTAATAAATAAAAATCAACAAACATCACACAAAAATAAGAACTTATACATCCAGCCAAGCCCATACACACATGACAAAACGCGGTTAAGACACACCTTTAGCTGTGTGACATTTCACTATTCCTGCACACTCCTTCCATTCAATTTCTGATTTGATTCTCCTTGATCTATTGTTTCAAATGGTAAATACATACAAACACATATAATATCATATTCGACAATAAAGATTTTGAAAAATCCAACAGAAATTGGTTAAACAAAATGGAAGAGTGTAAACTGCAACCCCATTATGAATCTGAAATCAGAGTGTAACCACTATAAGGGGTTTTGCTTATCGACTTGTAGCATATGAAAACGGATCAAATGCTAAAAGTCCAAACGCTAACGGTGATTCAAATGAACAAAGGTAATTCGACAAGAAGTGAAATCAATTATGTAAGAAGTGGCGGTGACAAGGGAAATAATCCTAACATTGAAGATACGACGAAGAAGAGGAAAAATACGACGATTCAATGATGGTAGAAGGTGCGATGGCTATGAAGAAAAGAGAAAAGGGAGGCGACGCAATGGAGAGGGAAAGTGGAGAAAGGGAAAATGAAAAATAAAAAAAAGGGCCTGACCAAGAAAAAATACCCTTAAATACTTAGGGTTTTCTACTCTGAAAATTACGAAGGTATCGATACTCGTTAGAAAGGTGTCAATACTTGTGTAATTATTTATACAACTTTGGCAATATGACAGATCAAGCCCCAATAGAAGCCTATTTGGACACTCAAATAGAAAATTAAAATAAATCAAACAATTTCATATTTAACTCAAAAATTTAACCCACATTTTGGGACGTGACAATTAGCCCCTTCCTGAGCCTCCACGTGCCCTTCTACTACTGGTTTCGTACTATTTGAGTTTAGTCATCCTATTTATGTTCCTCTTCCCTAGGTGTAGGTTGCCCTTTCAAGGTAATAAGTAAGTGCAACATATGAATGTCAGGCATGTTGCCTTTGCCAAGGATGCAATCCCTTAACATGTTCTCACTTTATATTGCACTCGTGAGATAGGTGTCCCGAGATCTTGGTTGGTAAAGTAATGTCTATACTTTCAGTATTAGGTTATAAGGGTTCAACGAGGTCCTGAGACAACCAACGAGCTCGGCAAGTGCCATTAGTGGTCTTACGAGGTGTATGTATATTAATTTTAATTTGTCAAAATTTAATCCTCGTATTTTATAAAATCCGAAAAGTTAATCTAAGTAATATTGCTAAACATTTTCGTTTAATTGCTCACTTGAAAATCAATAATTCAAAAACCTATATGTAAACATTTTCATTTAATTGCTACAAATTAACAAAAATCAACCATCTAAGTTCATGTTTCTTATTAACAATTGGATTAACTTTTCAAATTTTGCAAAGTATGTTGATCAAATTTTGTCAAATTAAAGTAGGACTAATTTCTATTCTCACTAAAACAATAAAAAATAATAAAATAAAATAGGGTAAACTACACCCAAGGTTAATAAATTGTTAGTGTAACGTCCCAAAATTCTTATTTCTGTTTTTGTGAAAATGTGACACAAAATGTGTATCTGCTTCAATGGTTAAATGTTCAGAGTGTGTTTGAGAGGTCCCAAGTTTAAGCCCTATCTTTGGCAAATTTTGGAATTTTTCTGACTTAAGCCTTCTATTTACTTAGTGAGCTTATATTAAATTAATTGTAAAACTATATCAAAATGAGCCTGCTGGTTCAAGTTGTAAGGGAGTTTGTGTGTTGTGTGGAGGTCTTGTGTTCGAGTCCCTACGTTGACATGAGTATTTATTTTTGTTCGATTGTTTAAGAGAGTTTCGGTAGAAGTTAAATTCTGGAGTGGTTGGGATTAAGGGGTTAATGGGAGTTGAGGGAAATCTATTTTGTTAGTTTTTAATTTTATTTTTTAACTTTTCCCAAAGTTCCCTTTGCTTCTGACATTTCTTTCTTCTCTTCCAAAACAAAAAATCCCCAATTTTACTCTTCTTTGTTTTATTTTCTCCCGGACAAAATTGTTAAACCCTTTTCTTCCGTTCTCGGTCCTTGCCCTTAATCCTTGCTTTTGTGCGCTTCGAACCTTTGATTTTGGTATAATCGATAAGTGAGTTCGGTTGTATTTTGTTGTCATTCAATTTATTAAGGTTGAGTCTTTGCTATATCTTTTGCGTAGGAGAAAGGGGTGGAACAGCAGCTTCTATTCAACGGTTGAATCGATGCGAGTAAACGGGTGTGTTGGTGGTAAGTGTGTATGCGCATCTTTCGGTTTAGTTTTGAAGGGTTGAGAATTGTTGGCGAAATTCATTATGGGTATTCTATTTTTAGGTTCTGAAGGACTCGGGTTTGGTTTCACATCGAATTTGTACCAGGTGTGTACTCGAAATGCAGAAAACGAGGCTTCGGCAAAAGCCAAAAAGTGCCACTGTCGACGCCATACGGCCGTGTTGTAGGTCGTGTGGTAGGCCGTGTGCGACAACACGATTGTGTGATTGATGAAGGGCTGGCTGTGTGCAAGACACGGCCGTGTGGTGGCTCAATCGTGGCCGTGTGGGCCACACGGGCTAGGCCAAGTTGGGTCGTGTGGGCTATGTGGGCATGACACACAGGTGTGTCGTTTATTGGGCCAGGTTGTGTGGGCCACACGGGCATGTGGGCCCACACGGGCATGACACACGGGCGTGTTGCTTATTGGGCCAGGCCATGTGGGCCACACAAGCAAGGTCAATCTGGGCTTGTGGGCCCACACGGGCATGTGGGCCCATTTATCTAAATTTCTCCATAGGGTTGCACAGGTAGTCCCAAACGACTGTGGACCTACTTTAGGGACGGTAAGGGCTAACAAAACCCTAAACTGTATGGTCTGATTAACTAATGTTCTATACTGAGCATGTTAACATTGAGTATGTTTGATTACTGATCCGTACGACTGTCTGTTATCTGTTAATAAAAGCATGATTATCTGTTAATTCTGTATGTATGATCTGTTACTATTATTGGGGTGGGATGATTTATATATTTTTGGAGGAAGTGTTCTGAAAGGCAGATTGTGCCTGTTGTCTGGCAGCATGGCTGCATTAAATCTAATATGTGCCGCATTGGTACAACATGGTGTGTAGGGCTGGATAGGTGTTTTAAACACCACATGGTGCGTAGGGATGGTCAGAGATGGTGTGTAGAGGATGGGGGTAGGATATCTGATTTCTAATTCTGATTTGTATATATACATCTGTATCTGGAATGGGCTCAGGCCCTAATATGCATCTGTATCTGTGATGGGCTTAGGCTCGAATCTGTATCTGACTGATTCTGAGTTTGCTGCTTGTGTGCATGCTTAATTCTGTGCGGATTACAAAGTGAGTTTACGTAAACTCACCCCTTTCTGTTTATTCTGTACAGGTAATCCACAGAGTTAGGTGGATCAGTGCAGCAGAGCCTCTCGGTAACCACATGATCGAACTGGTTATGACTACGATTTAATTTTTATGTTCTGGTTTAATCTAGGTTTTATTTTATGTGATTCGGACTTTATGGACTGTCTTGTTTTAATTCGGGATAGACTGAAATTCTATGATTTTAGAATTTGTTAAATGTGTCATAACTCGGATTTTACCAAAAAAAAACAAAGGTTTTACAAATATTGTACTGTTTTCTAAACACGAACGGTTTTATTCAAAATAAGCTTTCGCTAAAATGATATGTTTTAAGACAAGTGGACTAATTAAAAACATGTTTTGAATGTTACAAAAGTAATAAAGGGTTTATGAGTTTTGAGGTTTTTATCAAGTTAGACGTTTGCATAATCCCTTCCATGTGGCATTACCAGATTTGGCCATAATGTCTAGGCTGGGTTTGGGGTGTTACAGTTAGTAAGGTTACATTCTAGTCAGTCAACTTCAAAAAATTACAAAATAGTTATTGAACTATTCAAATGTTTTTCATCTAAGTCATTGGATTCTTAAGTCTTTTTCTTTTAAAGTTCAACCAGTGAACTTCAAGCGATGATTTAACAATTGATACAGTAGAACGGTACCCATCAAGGAGTAGAAGAACATATACAAGCTAATTTGACAGTCGATGTCGAAGATCGAAAAAGAAAACTATTTGTATTCTAGTTCACAGATTGTGGCATTCAAAACAAAACTATAGAGGAAGAGGGGAAGCTTATGCTTTTGATTGGTGCTAGAGGTGAGAATGGAGAAGCCCATACAACGGCGATTTTAATAGCCCGGTGACTTAAATGAAAACTTTTGAATAGTTTAGTAATTATTTTGCAACTTTTTGAAGTTGAGTGACCAAAACATAAACTTATTAATAGTATAATGCACTTAGTTATAATTTACTCAATGAAAGGGTAAAAAGGGAAAACGAAAACTGTAGAAGGAAAAAAAAAGTAAATAAATGAAGTTGTAAAGCATAACATTGTTTGACCGATTACCAACCTAAATTTTCAAATGGTATACGTGGAACCCGAAACATTAAAAAGAAATTCTGAGGTCTAAAAAAAAACTCAAAATTATTATTAGATTAAATTAATTAAAACTGTTTTCCATCAAAAAATTATTAAATCTAAAATTAAATTCCAAGTGAAAAACAACAACAACAAATGTTTATTAGAAAGAAAAGGACCTTTTCAGCATTAAACTTCTACCAAACATGAACGTGCAAATGTTCGTTCTCAAGACACACACATATATATAAATAAACCCAAAATACATATATGACATTTTAATTCTGAGGTCTAAAAAAATGTTGTTTTCATTAAAAGTATTTTTGTAAAACCGAAAAAGTTGAAAATAATTATTTTTAAATTTTATATAAATAGACTTGAATTGAAACCCATCTAAATGCAAAAAAAATGTTCTTTTATTTCAATAATTTTCAAACATCAAACTTTCACCCTAGTTCAAATCCATTTAAATATATGAATTTTTTATTTTGATTATGATCCTTTTATTATATACTAGACATGTTTTCATGTTTTTATTATTGAAATTAAATTTTTATTTTTATTTAGATAAACATGCTTTCCAATTTTAAAAAATAAAAATAAAATTTAGTTTTTAAAAATGAAAATAAAAAATATTTTTAGAAACTAAATGGAGCCTCAAGACTTTATTTGGTTTTAGGAAATATATGTATTTTTTTTTTCATTTTATTGAAAAATGGAAAATATTATAGAAAACATGGTTAAAAATTAAAAAAATTGATTTTTAAAAAATGAAAAAAAATATAAATTATAAACTAATAAAAAATTTGTTTTCATTATCTTACCGAAAACACATTATAAAACTAAAAAGAGAGAATTTAAAACACCTTATTAAATCTATTATCTTGGTTCGAATTCATATAAATATAAAAAGAAATTAAAATTTCCTCATATTATCATTATTGAAAACAAATTTTTGTTTCTATTTTACCAAATGCATTTTTTAATTATTAAATAATATAAACAATATATACTCAAACAACTATCATCGGAATTAACTATTACAAAGTATATTGTGCTAAAAATTGAAAGATATCAAAATCTAAATTCTGGGGCAAAAGAAAGGGGTAAGCAAGGCCCTCGCCTCCCCTAAAATAGAAAGTTTTGCTTTTAATCTTTAAAGTTTTATAAAATTTTAAATAAATAAATGGTAAAATTTTAGTCTAACCCTTTAAAAATGATAAAATTTTGATTTTGTCCTCTTAAAAACTACAAAGATTTGTATCAATTTAGTGGTGAAATTACAATTTAACTTTCATAAAATATATAGCTCAATCTCACCCTCCTTCCGAGAAAAATTTCTGACTTCACCCCTACCTAAATTGTAAACTCACATATAATTCTAACAAAGTGAAAACTGGAACTAGAAAACTTATAACCTCTGCCATACATGTAAGCTACTACGTCAGATTGAATAATACACATATTTGTACATGTTTTGGAATTATATAGTTGGAATGGTAGCTGCAATCAATACTTTTTAAAACAGAGCCGTCACTACTTACTTTCTCTTAGGAGGAACTTTTCTGCGGATAAGAAACCATGCACGTCGCCATTGTTATTAAGGCTTTTCTATCTTCCACTGAGATTCTAAGCTATAAATAAACGGAGTTTGGCCAACACATGATATTATAGAAAAAGTGACATATAAACACACCTAGCTAGCAAGCTAGCTATAACAGTTTCTATATGGAGGGCTCATCTTTAAGAGTTAGAAAAGGTGCATGGACTGAAGAAGAAGACCTTCTTCTTAAGAAATGTATTGAGAAATATGGTGAAGGGAAATGGCATCAAGTGCCTGCTAGAGCTGGTAAACACACACATACACACAATGGGTATTTTTTTTTTTTTTTACATATTGTAATTTTCGTGATGATGAGGCAAAAAAAAGGGGGTTAAAAGACTTAAAGTGCAGGCTTGAATCGTTGCCGGAAAAGCTGTAGACTGCGGTGGCTAAATTATTTGAAGCCTAATATCAAGAGAGGACATTTTGCTGCTGATGAAGTTGACCTCATTATTCGCCTCCATAACCTCCTAGGTAATAGGTAAGTCAATATTCTAATTCCAATTATTCAATCATTCTTACAGTTATTCATGTTTTATGATAAAATATCAGCTCAAATATAACACGGAAGACATTCGAAATAATATATTAAACAATAAATATATATCTATCCTATTTATTGTTTAGATTTAATGTGTTAAAAAAAATAATCTTTTGAATTTTAATAGTATGCTACTTTTTATCTTCTAACATATCAATTCCAACTATCTATACAAAAGTTTATAATTTACCCCAATGCTTTTGAAAGGTTAAAATGTATTCTAAGGTAAATTTTTCGTACATTTGAAATATAGTCCCCTTACTTTCATTTTAAGAAATTTAGTGTCTTTGCTTATAAAAAACAAATGCAAGTCCAATGTAAACAAATTTGAAGTTTTTTTTGTTAAAAATGCAAGTCCAATAGTAAACAATATTATATTTTTTTTATTATATGATTATCAAGTGAGTATTTTTTTAATTTTAAAATGTCATAATAGTGAATTTGATAGAAATTTTTTAAAGTGAAGTTAACAATTAGATTTAAATTTTGAATTTTGAAAAATATAGGGACTAAATTTTTAAAAATAAACTTAAAGAGATTAAATTCTAAATTTATTTTTAAAAATTAAAGTTTGAATTTTTATTTATAAATGAGAAAGTTACTATATTACGTATAATTTCAGGAAATTAAATTTAATATTTTATAAATAATCCAAAGATGGTAAAATAAAAATATTGTTACCTCGTATCACAAGCCCTACTTAACTTCTCAAGCCTCTTAAATCCATTCCAACCCGCGACTTTTAAAGTGAATTATTTCAATGACGTAGCTGAAAAAAAAAGGAAACATTTTAGAATTGAATTAAATTATAAATTTTTTAAATTAAAATATAATATGATTATATTAATTTATGATTATACAATTTTTAAAATAATTTAGCTATCGAAATAATTAGTAGCTAATCCAATTCAAAACAACATGTATTTTAAAACTAATCAAATTGGATAAGTGTAAAACACTTTATTAATATTATTTTAATATTGGACAATTGAATTATTAAACTAATCATTATTTTAACAACGATATCAAATTGGACAAGTGCATTTTATTTTAAAACTAATTCTAAATATAATGACATCGTTGAATTGCACCTTTACAGAAAGTGCATGAGGAAAAATAAAACACTTCACTTGTAACAAAGTTCCTTGTGTAATAATAAAGCTATAAATCACTATATAGTTAAGCTAAAATTAATAGTCATGTGTCTTAGTTGAAATTAATAGCACAATTAATTTTTTTTAGTTAGAAATGTAGAATATATATATTAAAAAAAAAAAACTCAGTTCATGAGATTGAGCTAAATTTTTATTTTATTTCTCTATAAATGACAAATTAGTAGGAAGTTCCTATTCTAATAACCATAATTTCACCTTCCGAATGACATACAAAATTCCTAAGTTTCAAATACTAAAAAAACAAACATTCCATGTCCACATTTAAGCTATTTAAACTAAGGCTTAACATTGATAATAGTAGAAAGTTCAAATTATGAGAATTTAAGCTATAGGATTAACTCTTTAAATATAGTATAAAGGATGAAATCATAATTTGACCTAAATTAATCATATAACGTTATTAACATATTATATTTTACCACATAATTGTCTTTTATCATTTTCTCCACTAAGTTGAGTTGATATCACTTCACTTTGTGATACTAATTCAGTTCTAGCTTTAATATTAGACATAATGATAAATTTAGTACTCAATATTTACATCTTTTGTTAATTTATTTTTTTAGTTAAATTTGATCATTAACCTTTCAAAAAGAGTCAAAATGTTCTTTTAACTAAAATGTTGACTAAAAAAATTATTTTTTTAACAATGTTGGTATGACAACTCGCATGGCAGTCCATGTGTATTTCATGTTGATATATATGGCTCTATGTGTCTTATATGCCACATCAATAAATAATTAAAAAATTATAAAAACACTCAAAAATAAAAAATTCAAAATTCAAAAAATTATAAAAGTTCATAATTTTTTTTTAAATGAAGTATCGTGGATTACCATGTTGGCTACCTTATCTAAAAAATTAATGTTTTAGTTAATATTTTCATTAAAAAATAACATTTGACTCTTTTTGAAATATTGATGATCAAATTTGGCGTTTTATTAAAATTTAAGGGTCAAATTTAACTATAAAAATAATAATAAGGGTAAAATTTAACTAAAAAATGACTAAATTAATAAAAAATATAAATATTGAAGACTAAATTTACCCCTAGATATTGTGTAAATTAACTCTATGGAAACTCATTAGGTTTATGTGGATAATAAAATGATAAATTAACTAATAATTTTTTGAAAATTATAATTATTAATAAGATAATTAAAATATATAGTTTCGATAAAATCTATATACTTATATATTAAAAGAAGGTTCTTCAGACGCGTGGCACACACCCACTAGCTTTTTACTTTAATTTCTAGCTTGGTCTCTATATTTTTATAATTGTATTAATTTGGACCTTCCTCCTTAAAACACGTGGCACACACCCACCAACTCCATTTCTTTTCTTTTTCATTTTATGAAAAATGGTTAATTTTTAATTTTGGTCCATGTAATATGCTTAAATTTGAGATTTAATCCTTACATTTTATTTTTTAACATAATTTGGTCTCTATATTTTTATAATTTTACTAATTAGTTCAAATAGTTAATATCATTAGCTTTTCAATTAAAATATTACGTGGTTATATATAATTTGAAAGCGGATTTTTAAATCTACAAAGTTGAGAGATCAAATTCTTGAAAGTAAAAGTTGGAAGACTAAATTCCAAATGTACAAAGTGTAGAGACTTAGAGTCATGAATGTTTGAACCTATCGGGGTACTAGTCTAGAGAGAAGAATCAAACAGGTTGACCCACGAATTGTTATAGGCTAGGAGAACTAGGCTAAAAAATCGATTGAACTGTTTTTTTAAAGAAAATATTTCTATTTTTGTGTTTTAAATGATTCATTTAATCGAACCATACAAAACAGTAGTCTGATCAATTCGACCACCATTTTGGTTCTAAAAACTTTGCTTAGAGTATATTTAATCTTCAAACTTTTACTTTATAATTCAATACAAACAAATAATCAACCTAGGACAAAAAGTGAGTGAACCATACTAACACATTATAAAAGTAGGGGAGCAATTATCTAAATAGAATATTATTTTTACTTTTCTTAAAAAATAAATTTAAAAATATAAAAGTAAATTTTGAGCCAACAATTAATTTTATTTTTAGATACAAAAAGGTAACATAAGTAGTGGGTAAAGAGTGTATTTTTTTTTAATCATTACAATATTACAATAGTAGAAAGAACTTTAACCACTACAAGAAATTTTTAGTAAAGATTTTAAATTTTTTTTGTTGAAGATATGTTTTTTAAGGGTAAACTATATTAGTAACTACTCAACTATGTTTCTTTTTTTTTTTTTGGTTACCCAATTATTTTGGATTTTTTAGTGTTTTCACTTTTATGTTTGTGAGCTAGTGACCAAAAAAGACAAAATTGATTAGTTGAGTGATCATTTTGTAACTTTTCATAGTTGAGTGACTAAAAAAGAAATTTATCAATAGTTAGGTGACAAAAAAATCATAGTTGTGCAACCTCTACTATAATTTACCTTTTTTTAATATAATGAAGTTAATATTTTTATTTTAATTTATGTAAATTTTAATTTAGTTTTTGAAATGTTAATACTTGATTGAATTGAATATTACTTTTAACAATTGCAGATGGTCACTGATTGCTGGTAGACTACCAGGAAGAACAGCAAACGATGTGAAAAACTATTGGAACACCCACTTGCTTAAAAAAAATATAGATACTTTCAGTAAAACCTCGAACCCGAAATCTCATCAACTAAAACCCAATACTAAGGTTATCAAGCCTCGGCCTCAGATCTTATCAAAGCGTAGTTTTCTTGTAAATTTAGATGAATACAACAATAACAACAACCGTGCAGAAACAAGCAACAACGTGGTATTGGCTGACTGCGGTGACAACCACGGTGGATACTGTTTCCCTCACCATGATGAGATGATGTGGTGGGAAAATATGATGATGAATGAAAAGGAGGTTGATGGCCATCAGCTAAATTGTTCAGCCAATGATATTGATCAAAGTGTGTTGGACCAAATTATGAATGAAGACAATTATGGCAATACTATGGATGAGCTTTTTCTTGATGAGGAACTGTGGAATGTGTTCAACCCATAGCCATAAATATTGTGTATGTATGTGTGTATATATGTGGTTGTTTGTTGTTTTTGATGTGATAAGTAGTAAGTGACAATAAAAATAATTTGTATTAGACATATTAGTAATAGAATTTTTAAATATGTTGACTACCAACTTCATAAAGTTTTAGTGTTTATTACTTAAAATGTTTTATTTGTGCATGGTGAAATATGTGTTTATACATGAGTTAATGTGTATGTTGAGTTGTAATTGGATTGATTTATTGTCAATTATAAAATTTGAGATAGACACAAAACTAAATTTAGTTATGTAATTTGAAAACTTTTCACATTTATATGGTCTTGAATAATCTATTATAAATTATTTTATATAAGACATGATTTAAGTTCAACTATCGAAGTTTCATTCTCACTCATATACCAATAAAATATGACAAATTGCATTTTGGAAAACTGTTATTGTATAAAAATAAAAAATATAATTTAAACATTTTAATATCAAAATTTTAACCTTGACCTCTCCATAATTTTATAATTTTATCTCAATCCCCCAAATAAAATTTCTAGTTTCACCTTGCTTTCTGACCTCTTTTCTTCCACCAGCTTTGTCAGTTTTAGCCAACAACAGGATGAAAGTGAGAGGCTCGGAGCACTTTGGCCTCTCCCCCATCTCGTCATTTTCTTTTCCTTTGTTTTCCATTTTACGACATAATAATATGCCGGTCTTAGTGTGCTTGACGTTGGGAACATCCTTGGCCACCTCCAATGTCGAGGTGATTTTGTCTTCCTTCTTTGTGAGTGTTGTCGCAATTGTTTACGTATTTTGAAGATGACGCCATTTGACAAATTTGACCGTTGTATAGATTTTTTAAGCTTTCTAAAATAGCCTAGTTTGATATGAGCTTTTCGTAGTTATTGTATCAGGTTAGCAGAGACGTGTTCATTGCAACAAAGGTAAAGACATTGATAGAGTTCTCCTCATCATGGTACCTTCCCTGTTATAATGGCTGAACATAAATAGACCAATGAGAGTTTCTGTCGTCACTTTCTCTTTATCAACAATGACGATTTGATTCAAACGTAATTTCTCATTTTTTCTCAAATTTAGATTTCTGCACGATTGTTCTTTTTCTTGGGCTTTTTGTTTTATCTACCTTGAACTAATTGTTGTTGTGTACAAGATGATGTTGTCACATCTCAAAAATGGGTTTAGAAGAATTAGGTTAATAGAGAAAGAGTTGTTACGTTGTGACTCTTAGTTAAAATTTTGTAAATTTATTTTAAGAAAGGGTTATTGGCTAAATAGTTAAGAGAAAGTACGGAGTGAGTGTAGCTGTCTTAGAGATCTAAGTATGATTTCCTTCTCTTGCAAAATATTAAATTTTAGTATTTTTGCTCCCCTTGTGCCGTCCATAACCGTCCCCTAATCAACTGTCAAATTTCAGTTTAACTCAAACACTGGAAAATTGATTAATTTGAATAATTAAAAGATTTATCTACACTATCTAGAAGATATTATCAATTTTTTTTTCAAAGGACTAAGCTAATATTTTTGTTTTCTTTCTTTTCATTTTTTTTTTCTTTTTCTCTTCTTTCTTTCCTCTCCCTTTTCGTCCCTCTCCTCCTTTCCTCCTCTATGTGTGGCTGTCCCACCACCTTTTCTCCTCCACTAGTAGTGGTGCCATCTTGTTTTTTTTTTTTTTCTCCTTTTCTTCTCTTTTTGCTGCTCGTCCTTCTTCAATTTTCTTCCCTATTGTCTGTCATTTTTTAGCCCTCAAGCCGCCCGATTACTGTTATTATTTTCAGCACCACTGCTACCCATTTTATTGCTTTCTATTGTCGCACATTGCAACCCTTTTGCTGCTGATTTTTCCTCTTCTGTTGTCGTCCATAAAGCCTTCACTTTGCATTTGTTTTCCTCCTTCAATTTACTGTCATTTTCCATCATTTATTCCAGCCTCTTTGTTACTATTTTTGGTCACCAAAATCGTTCTTTTTGCTGTTCGTTTAACCCATTTATTGCAGCTCAAAATAGCCCCCTTTGTTGTCAACATTTGTGGTGTTGTCGCCCCTTTTAATCATCACAAGAGGCTGTTGTTTTTCTTTTCATTTGCTGCCCTTCATTGCTGTCTTTTTGTGCACTATTTCCTTTTTAAATAAGCCCCTTTAATTGGTTGAATAGTGCCATTCAATTTCATTTGAGATCACATCTCAGATCTAAGAAAAGGGAAAGCGTAAGTGTGGATTTAGGCAAGATCTAGTATTGTTTCTTTCCCAATAAGTTTTATACTTTGGCCAAATGCCTCCAAGGCTATGAGTGATTTTTAATTGTTGATTTATGTGTTATTTTGGTCTTAGGAACTGATCTAAACGCCTCATATTAGCTGTGGCCACGGAATCAATTCACATCTTTGGTTAGTGGCAAAATAATGCAACTATGCTTTTCGAAAGCATATCCAAATTGTCGTTAGTGATTCATTGGTTGCTTGAACCCTTTTGGGATGCCTAAGGCTGGTTTTAACTAAGTTTTATGATGTTTAGGTGCGGATTCGATCTAGGTTAGTCTAGATGTAACACGTTAAACCCGACCCTATAATAAGATCCAAGTATGGTGTGTCATTACTTAAAATCAAACTAAATTTAAAACATTTTGGCAGAAGCTTTATATAATTCTTGCAAAGTTATAAATATAAGACAAATATTAGCTGTTACTTTACCAAGGTTTGAATGAAAACATCTACAGTTTAAAAATAATATACAAACCATATGGCGTATATGTTCAAATATAATAATTTCATTAAACAAAATATATTAATTTAAAACCAAGCATTAATACTTCCTAGAAATCTCATACAAATAGAGTCTTATCAAAACAAAAGTTCTTTGTACAAATCATTCACAATACACTTTTATGCCACCCCCACGAGTCATGCATGATACAAAACAAAGTAGTCAGCTCACAATAGTAGTAGCATTCTAGCGTAGCCCTTCTAACAAAGCTTTCCTTTAATTAGCAAGCCTAAGAAGGAAAATATAACAAAGTAAGTTCATATGAACTTAGTAAGCTCCAAAGAGAAATCATACATAACATTACTGATAATACATCTAAACCTTTCTGAAAGATTTACACACATTCACATAGTACGGCCAATGTTGTATACTGGAATGATGAAAATGTGCAAGTGTACACAATCGTATCAAGTAATAAAGTGACAAGTAATGTTGAGTTATCGTACCCACAAGGGATGTGCAAGAAGATATTTATGAAATGAAAATTTAAACAATTTGGTGATGCAAAATTCAAAGAGGTGTTGTAAAAATTAAAAAATAACTAAGTAATTTAACTAAGAAAAATAAAAAGTAAAAATATTTCAATGCAAGTCTAAAAGATGAGTTTAATCAATATGGCGTAAATGTGTTAGATCAATTTTATTCTTTAACTTAGAATAATTAAAGATGTGTTCATGTTGTTATGAATAATTTCACGGCAACTTGGAAAATTGCTAACTAATGCACATACTTACCTATTAGAACCTATTAATCTCTTGACCATATTTCTATGTCAATTCAACTGATTAATTTAATTTTAATAAGCAAATAAAAGATTACATGGGGTAACAATATATCTCTATATTGAAACAATTTGATCACAATAATTTTGCAAGTTATGCAAGGTTAATGGATTGTTTAATATCGTCGCTAAAGCTACCTTAGAAGAACAAACATGCTCCAATTAAATATTGTGTCCATTAATTACAATTTCAATCCGTTTAAATAATTAATTCAATTGTTACCTTACAACTAAAATGCAAGCATAACATAAGCATGATTTTATTCAATTGAACAATCTATTGAGACCTAATAACAACACAAACACATTTTTAATAATCTAAGCAAACATAATGCAATTAATCTAACACGAAAGGGATTTAAGTCATTTTAATTAATTGAAGAACAATAATACAAATATTCATGTTCATGATAAAAAAAACTTAAAACCAAGTTTAAGAGAAAGGAACTAGAAGAAAAAATCTCGATGGTTTTTTAAAGCTAGACTAGCGCGCTCCTCTTTTCTGCTCGATTACTGCTGATCTAAGGCATTTGTAACAGCCCGTTTTTAGTCAAATCTAAACAGTGGTTTCGGGACCACAAATTTGAGGTTTAAATAATTATTTTATTATTATTTTAATGTTTATAGCATGATAGTATGATTGTGTGAAAGTTTCGTTAAGAAATTTTATCGTTTGAATGCTTAATTTGATAAAAAGGACTAAATCGCGTAAAGTGTAAAACTTGAGTTCTATTAGCTCAAGGTGTCTAATAGCTATAGAAATTTAAAGTGGAGGTCCTTGTGTGGAAATTAGTCCATTAATGAGTTAATGGATGACAATTTCTTGGTATTTTGTGTAATTTTTAAAGTTTTTAAAGGTTATAATAGTAATTTGGTAATTAAATGATAATTAAAATTAGTAAAAGGCATTCATCTTCTTCATTTCATCAAGCCACCACCGAAATTTCATAGTTCTTCTAAGATAGGGTTCGGCTATAATCATTTTTGCTTGATTGGTATGTATTTTTGTCCCGTTTTTATTGATTTCTATGTTTTTAAGATCATTGCAGCTTAATCTAGCTAGTCTAGGGACTAATTTGTAAAATTATTAAAGGTTTAGGGTTTTTCCATTCTATATGTGTTCTGATGTTTAATGATAGAAAATGTATGGTTGTTGTTAGATAAACAACATCTGTTAAGTGATTTTTGACAAAATTGTCAATTAGGGGTCAAATTGTGAAATGTGTAAATTTAGTGGTTAAATTGTGAAATAAATGAAAAATATGGGCTTCTAGAGACCTAATTGAAATTTGGCTAGCATGGGTTTTGGTTGAATTGCATGAATTTGTGATTTTATGAGAAAAGGACTAAATTGTAAAAATGTGAAATATTGGGGGTAAAAATGTAAAAGTTCCTTAATGTGTGTTTTTGGATTAAATTGAATAGAGAGATTATTAAATAAGTTAAAATTTTGATTATATTTAGATCAAGAAAGGTGAAATAAGAATTTAGATCGAGAAAGAATAAGGTTTCAGGTAAGTTCGTATGTAATAAGCTTTGTTATAATTGTATTTTAAATGCTTTGATATTGCATAAATTGTGATTATGACATTACGGACATGTTCGACGATGATTCGACAAGTGTGAAATCCCGATTGAACCTTAGGAATAGATTAGGGTATAAATGACATGTCATTAGGGGTTATGTGATTTGGGTGCTGGTCCGTACGTCCTACCGGTGGCTGAGTTATCCAGCATGTGTTTCGGATACTGGTCAGCTTGTGTAAGCAGCACTGTGTAGCTTCTTCATGACCGTCAGCTTGTGTGAGCAGACCCGTTGATAGCTCGAGAGTGAGCATTATATATCATACGAGATTGAGATAGCTTCGGTTATGTATGTAGCACTTAGGGTGCGAGATTCCCGAGTATCTGATAGTATTCTGAATGGTTCAACGGGTATATCAAAGACACGGATGAGTATGAGACTAATAAGAGGTGGTATAGGTATGTACATAAACCGTATAAACGTTGAATCGAAGAAACTTGTGAATTTCACATCTAATCTTATGCTTGAATATGTGGAAGGTTTGTTAGCTAATATGAGCTATGTGTTGATATATTAAATTTTTCGATTTGTCTATTTATAATTAATTAAGTTTATTTCATACGAGCTTACTAAGTTTTATAACTTACATTATTTATTTTTCCGTGTTTTATAGTGAAATCAAAGCTAGCTCGAATTCGGGGATCATCAAAGACTTCGTCACACTATCCTACTATCTCTTGGGTACTTTTGAACTTAAGTGCTTTAAGTATATGGCATGTAAAGGAGTTTGGTCATTTTGGTATATGAGTTGGTAATGACTTTGTTCATTTGAAATGGCTTGTAAATGTTAAATGTTTTTAGTTTTGTATATAGCCATGAGAGTTGGCTTAATTTGGTTGGTATAGTTGTGTATATATATGTGTATATGGCTTGTGTTGTGAGTTTATGGATGGATATATGATGCTTATGGATTATAAATATTGTGGTTGTCAAATGGTTGATATTGGAGAAGTTATATGCTTGTGAATTTGAACATAATGGTGCATGTTTGAAAGTGTCTAATTAGTTGAATTGTATATGTGAATTTGGTATAAATTGAATGGCATATTTTGAGATTATATGCCTTATATTTGTTAGCATTGAAATGGTGTAAATGATGCTTGGTTGAGGTTGACAGAATGCCTATTTATGCCATGTCTTCGTGCCATTTGGTTTGGTGTAGGTGTGTGCAAGATTGGATGGCAAATTGGCTTGGTAAATAGCCTATTTTTGTCCACACGGGCGTGTGTCTCAACCGTGTGTGACACACGATCAGGTTACACGACCGTGTGTCCCCTGGTGTTGAATTGAAAATCAAGTCACTATGCTCCACACGGTTTAGCACACGAGTGTGTGACTTGGCCGTGTGGCATAAGTCAGTATACCCTACAGGTTTGGCATGGCCTAGTACACGACCCAGCACACGGGCGTGTGTGGCCATTTTTAGGGTACACAGGCGTGTGTGTTGGCCGTGTGACCTAATTCAGAGAGTTACACGGGGTCAGACACGGGCTGGGACACAGCCATGTGATCCCATTTCAAATGTCCACACGGCCTGTGACACGGGCGTGTCTTTGGCCTTGTGAGACACACGGCCGGGACACACGGGCGTGTCCCCTGAAATTGGAAAAATTTTCTAAGTGTTTCAAAAATTTCTTGAGCTATCGATTTAGTTCCTAACCACCCTGAATGCATGTTTAGGGCATCGTAAGCTCGTATTAGGGACAATGTGATTGAG
Organism: Gossypium australe; assembly: GCA_005393395.2. Classification (NCBI taxonomy): domain Eukaryota; kingdom Viridiplantae; phylum Streptophyta; class Magnoliopsida; order Malvales; family Malvaceae; genus Gossypium; species Gossypium australe. Next base: position 100,586,954 of record CM016620.1, read on the forward strand.
TTGGAATGATGATTGCATGAAATTTGAAAATGTATGCGAAATTATTGTTTAATTGTTTTATAAGTCTAGTAATGCTCTGTAACCCTATTCTGGCGTTGAATACGAGTTAGGGGCATTACAACCTTCATGAACACTCGATTACTGCTACTCCAAGAGGCGTGCAAGCTTTTTTTTTCAAGAGGGGAAATCGGTAAGGGAGGAGGGAATTGAAAGGCAACTAGAAGGGAGAAAGAAAGAAAATTTAAGAGAGAGAGAGATGTGTGAAGTGAGGGATGAGAAATGAGGGAGTGAAGGGGGCTTTTTATAGGTGGATATGGCTACTAAAATAGCTTGTGGCTAAAAATAGCAAGCTTAAAATAGGAGGGGTTTGAACGGAATTAAAGACAAGTTCAATGGCTGATTTGCAGTTACAAAAATCAACTAAAATAGCTTATTGGGGCAACTACATGAGACAATTTGGGCTGCTAAATTTCTTGGTGGATTAGTCCTCTTCACTTTGCACAACTAGACTCATTTCTCTTCATCAGGCTTGTAATTAATTGTAACCCAATTTGTGTTGGATCAAAATTAATTATAAAATGTGTTCACTAATTATTATTGTACCATCTATGGTTGGAAAAACAATAAACCATACTCTTGAGTCACTTGATACAAAAATTGCCTTAACGGTTCAAGCTTCTCAAGGTGACTATCGAGCCAATTTTCACCCTTCGTACAAAACTGTTGAAAATAAATAGGTCTTTTAAATAGGTTGTAACGTGGCTAGGCTAAGGATAGGTAAAAGATCAGTAATTTTGAACTAAAACCCTAGACTCAGCTTGCATCGGACCTTCAAAAAAAATACCTCCACATTCACCAACTAATTTTGCTTTTGAGTACAGATGCTTCTTATACATCTATTTTTTTTGAGTACATATGCTATTTTTTTCTTTTTTTTTTCTAGTATATTACTACATGTACTACAATTTTGAGCATTTGACACTTCTTCTCAACTCCCCCAAACTTATTTTTAGAGAATATTTTAGATAGGCTGAGTCTAGTGTTTGGGATAATTTATAGATAATTATGAGAGAAGTGTTGACTTATTATTGCAAGGTTCAAATAAAATCAGGCTACATAGTTTCTGTCACATCCCAAAAACTAGGTTAGAAGAAATTGGATTCGTGAAATCAAGAGTGGTCACGCCCTGATTTTTGAGTTAAGAATGTGAAATTTTTTTCAAGTGAATTAATCTGGTTCAGTGGTTGAGAGATGTAAGTAGTGTGTGTGAGGTTCCGGGTTTGAATCATTTCCCTTGAATTTTTGTTATTTTTCCTAAACCCCTATCTTTGAACTTGTAGCATATATGTTATTTTTGCTCAAATGATGTCAAGAATAAGTCTGTTGGTTCAGTGGTAAGGTATTAGCTTATCCCTAAGTCTTGTGTTCGAATCTTGTGTGTGTAAAATGGGGATTATTTTTTTATTTTAAATTCAGAAGAAAAAAATCTGATGTGGATAATGATAGAAGTTAGTATGGTAGTTTTAAAATTAGTGGTGAGGGATTTTCCCTTAAAATTCCACCCTCACAACCGTCCCTCTCACCCTACTCTCTCTCACGTCCCACACTCCCATTTTTCCATTTTTTTCCCATTTTGATTTTCACTACTTTTTGCTACTGTAATTTTTCTACCATTTTTTCCTATATTGTTTTCTTTTCCTTTTTCGTCTTATTTCATATATTTTCTCTTAAACAATATATTTTTTCATTCTCTTCAAAGATGCCATTTGCTAAGGTGCTACAGTTGCTTATCACTACTGTTGCTGCCGTCTCTTCCTCTATTTTTATTTTTCGAAGTGGTTCATGAGGCGTAAAACGTTCTTCAGCGAGTGAGGGGATTCTCTTATGGTTATTGTTTGTTTGGAGTCTAGAGAGGTGTCGTACTTTCGTGTTTTAGAATAAGTAAGGTGTGTAACAGAAAACTCGAAAAATAGCGAACTATGTGAAGCCGAAAACTGCACAATCGGTGTCACAGGTCGTGTGCCAGACCGTGTGTGTCACATGGACTGGGCTATTTGGGGTCGTGTGTTAGACTGTGTGGACCACACGAGCTGGGCTAGTTGGGCCATATGGGCCCATTTTTTGAAAATTTTCACCTAAGCTCATTAGACTTTGAAATTTGTAATTAGACCTCTCGTGGGATTCGCTTGGCTTAAAAATGACTCGAATATGTGATATTTGATATTTTTCTATTGCATGTGATAGGGATATTGTTTGTATTTCAATTACAAGAATGTCTAAAATGTGAAATTAGTATATGGTTTGTGATCAGATAATTCTGTTAGCATGTTTTGATGTGAAAAATATGTATGGCATATGTGCATCTAATGTCTATTAGTATTTGTATGTGCATTAGGATGGGAGATTATATGTGATGGAGGAAGTGTGATTTTGGTAGTATTGCTGCACCTTTTGGTGGTGTATCCGCAATATTTGTTCTGGTAGCCTGACTGCAATTATAGTAGCTCAACCATATATATATGATTATGGCAATTTACTGCAACATTTTTGTCTAGTAGCTCAACTACACTTATATGAGTGGTATACCACCATGACCCGTTGTGATAGGGTGGATGGACTCTTGTAGTCCTAATTGGTGTGATTGGTTGGACGCAGTTGATGTGTAGCGGATGGGGGTAGGATATGTTTCTGTATCTATGTTTGAATCTGCATATGCATTTGCATTTGATTATGAGAATACATCTGATTTCGTATATGAGAATATAGCTGAATCTGTATATGAAAACGTATCTATTTGTGTACGTTTTATGATTCGTTGCTTGGATGTGTTACACATTGGGCTTCTAGCTCACTTGTTTGTTTAATGCGTTCCAAGTGGTCTTCAAACTTAGGACCGAACGGTGTGCGGGAGCTCGGATTGATTTTCTAGTTAAGTAAATTAATTGATTTATGATTAGTTTATTTATGATATTTTGGTTTGTAAAATTGTTTTATGGTTTCGATTCATTTTCATCAGATTTTGGTATTTTTAACGTAAAACGATGATAACGTACGATTTATCAGATTCGAAATCGGTTTTCAAAATTACAATCTGTAATAGGAAAAATTCGCTACTACATGACTTGATGGTTTTACTGTGATATAAAAGTATTCAAGTATAAGTTTTTCTAAAATATATAGGAGCTGTGCCATATTTATATATTCGAAACACACACTGAAATCAGAAAATTTCAAATGAGATCAGGTTGGGAGTTTTCTGTAAAATAAATATGTTATGTGCGTAATTTCTATAAGAGTAATGTATAAGTGTTTTGCTTTAAGTTATTACTTTCAGAACTTATGGTTTCCAAAGTTGGGATTAAAACTTTTGGGATTTTAAACAAACTAATATAATTTCTCCAGATTTGGTCGTAACATCTAGGCCGGGTTTTGTGTGTTATAGTCTCAAAGTTGGGTTTCAAGGGTTAAATATTCGTTAAGGTTTGCTTGAAAGGCTCAATCGGTCCAAACAAAAGTTTGCCTAAATCATTTTCAAAATTTCATGCTTCCTAGGATTTCACCTCAAGAAATTATTAAGTCAATTCTAGAGACTTAAACTTTCAAGCATGCTTAGCTTTCCTAAGGAATTAAAAACTTTATTGTTCGATTTACATAATTTATTAATAGTAACATTTATTTCATAAACCAGCTAACATAAAACTTTATTTATACTGAAGTTTAGCATAATTACCATAAAATTTAAATTTTTGAACAAAATATAACTTAATCATAATTATAAGAAAAATGTATTCTGAAAAAAAAATTCAATTTTGGTCCCCCTATTTAAGATGAACAATGTCCTCATTATTAAAAGCAATACAGAGAACGAAAATATAGAAGTGAATAAATATTGTACACTTGGTAGGATCCCAGGAAAAGGAGGTGCGTCAAATTTGACTACTTAAATATCAAGTTATTCCTAGATCCAATCCTAGACATATACATATCTATTGTCACACTCCTTATTTTGCAAATTGTTCACTTTTATTTATGATTTATCCTCTTATTTTATTATGCGAGAAATAGAAATATCCTAAAAGAACCTAAGCCTAAAAACTTTAAAATATCTTAAGAAATAATATAAAATAAAGTAAAGACAAGATCTCCCATTTTTATTTATTTGCAGACCCTTGAGAATTTGGCCCATCTTTTACTTCATCGTCTTTGTTTTTGCTTGAATCAGCTCGTTCTTCCTCCACATTAAAGTCCATGGATCAAATTTGAAGTCCAAAATTTCAGGCACAAAAATAAATGGGTTATGAAATATTTTCGTAAAAGAGACCCTCATTGTGTCGTCCCGTATTTTTTAGTGCCACTGCATATATTGCATTATGTCCATCAACTTTGATAGGTCATCACGAAGATCTGGGCGAGGCGAATGAGTTCTAAACGTTGGGGCAGCCATGTCAGGTTCAGAGATTAGTTCATTTGGCTTTGCCAAATCAGGAATTTCAACTGGCTGAATTGGTTCTGTCTCTATAGGAACTTCTTCTTCTCCAGGTCATCACTTTATTCAACTTGCTGTTGTAGAATAGAATTTCCCACTACTCGGAAAAGGTCCCAATCTATGATTGTGCCTTAGCTATACCCTATCTTCTTTACGTTTGCAAAAATTTTAGCTTTCAAGCACAAAACTGTTATGGTAAAGGGAAAGTAGGCTGGACTAGAACGTCTAGCGGCACAGTTTCGAATTTTTCTTAGAATGATCTTTCTCACATCAATGGTCTTTGTTACCATAATTGCCTATTACTGAAATCGTAGCCCCATGTGAGATAGGCATAAGACTGAATCGAATAAAATAAAATCATACATTCGCTAATGGTGTCAAATATTCTCTGCGACAAGTGTGAGTCCTATGATTTGACACAGCCCATTTAGAACACAGAACTTTAAGTTCTTCTAAAATTTCTTGAAATTTCTCAACCTCAATATTTTTGTCAAGGAAGAATAGTCGTCATCTTTGAAATAAGGTAAATCAAAGAATTCATTAGTTGTATTGAAGTTTATTGGTATCTTGATTACTCGGACGAAGACTTCTATTAAGTCTCTTGAGGTCAAATTTGCATAAATTTCTTAGACTAACTCTTCATCTGTACTAGGTCTTTTCTCATAAAGTACTTCCCAATTTAAAGCTTCAGTAACTTGTCGAATACTAGCCATGAAATTAGTATAGCTGCTTTCTTTCAACATAAAACCTTTTTTTGGGAGCATTTGTTGATTTTTGAATATGATGTCATATTTTGCTTCATTGTACGAGCTTTATGAGCTATTCGAGTATCCTTATTGATTCCGAACGGTTGAACGAGCATTTCGAGATATGATGGAATATGTGAATATGTATCCGTTTCAAGTACGTATGAAATATATATGAAATTAGATTCTTCACAAAGGAATTTGTTTTGTGATTCTTCAACTTGGACAGAGGCATGAGTTCTTTTGCGAGACATGATTTAACCTGAATATTACACAAGACGAAAACAAATAATAATTTCCCAAAATTTAATTAGAAAGAAAAGATCAACAATGTAACACCCCAAACCTGGCCTAGACGTTATGGCCGAATCTGGCGATGTCACATGGTAGTGTTTTTTGAAAAGTGAGTTGCCGTTAAAAAACCTCTTTACGTTATCTTATGTTAATTCTAGGACGTGTTTTTCATTTTCAAGATGTAATTCATTATCACAAAGTTATTCTCTTTCAAAACGTTATTAATTTTCAAAACATCACTTATAGCGGAAGCTTTTAAAAACAGTTTGCGTATTTGAGTGTATTTTGCTAAAACGTTTGATTCTTTTTGAAAACCTGATTAGCCCTACTACTAGCAGATATAAACAGGAAATTGTATAAAATCCAAATTTTAGGTAAAAGTCCATAGAGGCCATTATTCAGAAAAATACCCCAGAATAAAACTTAAAATCGTAAATAAGTATCAAATAGCAAAAAAGAGTTATGTGGCCACCGCAGAGTCCTTCGCTGCACCAATCCGCCTATGTCTGGGGATTACCTGTACAAATTAAACAGAAGGGGTGAGTTTACGTAAACTTAGTGTGTAATCCCCATGCAATCAAACAGACGATAACACATAGTCACAATTTGGCCTAAGCCCTTTTTAATATCAGTATTAGTATCAATTTGGGCCTCAGCCCATTTCAGTAACAGTAAGCATTAGGGCCTTACCCCATCACAGTACGGTAACAGTGACAGTTATGTAGTTATAAAATCCTACCCAACCAGCCTCTACACTCCATCTCCGTCCAACCTTACACTCCATGTGGGGATATAATCAACCCACCCATCCCTACACTCTAAATAGTATCGAATGTGGCACTAGACAGTAGTTGCAGCTGAGCTGCCAGTAAGTTAGGCTTGAAGCTTTTCAGTACACTTCCTCCAATCAATATGAATCCCTAACCCAATGCAATGCATCATAAAAACATGTCATGGTATCATGTATAATAAGTATAATGTGAATACCATGCTCAACATACCGACATACATATCTATCTCCTATAGGCATATAACAGTCTTTCAGTCATTTCAGTTAATTAGGGGTCTAGGTAAACTTACCAACCCTACAGTAGGTTCACAGTTGACTTGAGCGACCCGTGCAACCTTGGCAAACAAATCAGTTAAATCAGGCCCACACGCTCGTGCTGTCTGCCCATGTGGCCCACACGGCTCAAATTGGCCTTGGACCAGAATTTCACACTCCCGTGTGGTTCACCCGTGTAGGCCTACACGCCCATGTGGCCCACATGGCTGATCGCTGAAATCAGAGCTTTAAAATTTATAAAAAGAATGATCGAACCTGGAGACTAACTCTGACAACGATTAAAGGCAAGTGTACCTATCGAACAGTAGTATAGCTTAGGCAAAACCAGATTATCGAACCCAAAGGAACTGAAAGTACTAATACAAACTTTCTTTTTATTATTTAGCCTTAAAAATGGAGTAAAGTTGCTTTTAAACTAAATTGACGAAGACTAAGCTAAGGACACAAAGACGAAAAGAACGATTTGGAAAATAACTTGAAGAAAAACTCAATTGATCACGATGATACCCTCAGGAAGAATCCACCTAGACTTCACTTGTTATTTAACCCTAAACCATATGATTTCTTTACTTAGCTTGATCCGTAGGACTCCCTAACCTATATTAAACCCTCTCTCGAGGCGAATAACGTCTAACCCTAGGTTAATTAGTGGAACTCTCGTTCGCTTATAATAACCCCCTAGAATAGCAGTAAATCGATCAATAGACTTCCGTATTAGGTTTCACCCTAATCCGGAAAAATCTCGTAACCCTATCTCTAGGCGTTCGATCAACTCCGCTTAATTATGCTATATCTACTCTTGGGCAGGGTCTATTCCTCCTCCACCTAAGCACATCAGATTTGCATTAAGCAACATAATTAAGAACAAACTAAGTATTTATCATATAATTCAGAAATAACATAACAAGATTCACCTAGGTTTCATCCCCTTCAAGTATCTGAGGGGTTTAGTTCATAATGAATAAAAAGAACATCTCAAGAGAAAAGATAAAACAAAACATAAGAAAATCCTAAAACCCCCTGAAAAAATTGAATGAGAATTCCGCCGTCTTGAGTATAATTCCGGCTTCTTGGGATGGATCAACTGGCTATCCTCGCGTTATTCCCTAACTCTGACCTTCTCGGCTTGGCTCCTTGGCCTAGCTTTGACGCCTTTTCAAAGGTGGCACTTAGGGGATATATATAGGCTCTTGGAATGCGATTCTTTCTCCCTAAGTATCCTTTTCCGACTGAAATTGCTCTTTCCAGCGACAGAGGCACGGCCATGGCACACACCCGTGTGGATCGACTGCAAATCGTGTTTGGATTTCTAACTTGAGGCACGGCCGTGTAAGGCGGGGTTGAGGCCGTGCTCTAGGTGATCGGTGAGGCACGGCCGTGTGGACTTTGGGCCAGGCTGTGTCGAATTCATGCTAAGGCCCATTTACTCCGTTTTGGGCCCGTTTTGTGTTCTTTTCATCCTTGGGTGCTTTCCTGGGTATAAGACATGAAAAGAAAGGATTACAAGCACCTTTTTATATAAATTGAAGGATAAATCATCCAAAAGCATGTTAAATGTGGGATTAAAATATGTTACTTTTACGGTTTATCAAATACCCCCACACTTAAGCTTTTGCTTGTCCTCAAGCAAAATTCTCAACTTACAATTAAAACGAACTTTCCATAATTCACAATTCCTATCCACAATGCCTTATCCTAATTCATAGATGACTCATACATGGATAATTTAATTCAAAGAGTCCTAAAGATTCAAACAATGACAAGTCATTCTTTTGTAAATTGAAAACGTAGGTGTTTCCCCTTATCTGAATAATTACCTTTAATTTGAAATTGACAAGAGTTGACATCCTCACTAAAGATTCACTCAAATCACTCAAAGTGTTTAAGGTTCAGGAAAAGAAGCACTCATAAGTCGAACCTGAAAAGGTAATCCCATAGGCTTGCCTGAAAATCAAATCTCCACCACTATAAAATGAGATGATAAATAGATCAAAAGGTCTTTGTTAGGGTTGTAACGGGGCTAGGGTTAAAGGTGTGGTTATAGGCTGAATTTAGAAGGTTAGAATCGAGATTGACTTGACAAGTACCTTCCTAAAAATACCGAAATTACATCAACTAAAAATGATAATGAACCTACTAATACGAGCCCTTTCTTTTTGAAAATAGACTTTGATCGTGTAAGCTCACTCTTTATACTACTAATTTTGAATACCTTGATTGATTTTTATTTTTATTTTTCTTTATTTTTTTATTTTTTAAGGAACAAACTAAGTAATACAAGATAAATTTAACTACCAGAATAATATACTTAGGTAACTTCATCAAATCAAATCTCAATTAAGGGGTAGTCAAAAGAAAGGGTGAATACAAAGAGTGTAACACCCCCTACCCGTATTCGTTATCAGAATAAGGTACGAGGCATTACCAGAATTTACGATTTTTTTTTTAAAAACCGAGACCATTCCAATTCAACATATTTTCAAGATAATTCATGCATATTTATAAGATAACTTAAACACATAAGCCATACCAATGGCTGACCTTACATTCATTTCATATTAACATCTATTTTATTAGCTTATACATGCCATTCATTTCCAAACTAAAGTTTCTTTAAATACCGAAATATTGGGGTTGATAGTGTGATGAGTCTCCCACCGATCCGACCTCCGAGCTCTTAACACTACAAAACAGGGAAAAAGGAAATAGGGTAAGCACTTTGTGCTTAATAAGCCCATGTAACAAGAATTATACTTACCTAGTAATTTCAATACAAGCGATAAACATTCATATACTCATTCAATGCATTATTACCCTAACATTTACAAGCTCAACGTTCAAGTCAGTCCAATAATTTCCATGTATCAATAATATATATTATGATTGATGAGCTCATCAATACCATAATTTCCATATTTTTTTTATATTTATCCCATTGAATTACTCGGAATTTCGATGGATTTTCAGAGGTACACTTTAGTGTACAAATTCGGGTCCGTCAATTCATATTCATGTGCGCACATTTCCATTTCAGAGAGCACACTCCCGCGAACCTCATCCTTACAGCGGGATTACCAGTCCAGGCTAAATCCCCTGTAATATAAACTCACAGAGTATTGTCGGGATTACCAGTCCAGGCTAAATCCCCTGCAACGACAATTACTCTAATGAGCTTGGATCTGAATTACCAGTCCAGGCTAAATTCAGACCCTAATTTGGATTACCCGTCCGGGCTAAATCCATTTTCCACATATTCTTCGGGAGGGCTATATCAGGATAGGATCACCCGTCCGGGCTAGATCCTTTTTACCGTCAATTCCTTTTCAGAGATCCATCGAATTTTCCTTTCATTCAACTGGGATTTCTTTCCCTTTTTATCAAAAATATCAATATTGCATAAATTTTCATACAATGAACATTCAAACTATATTCACATCAATAACATACATTTCAAGCATTTAAGAATATAATTCAAGTTACATGAACTTACCTCGATACTAGTTCGTTTACAAAATCTACTAATCCGAGACTTTTTCCTTTCCTCGATCTAGCTTCGTATTTGATTTTTCCGGATCTAAATAAACAAATTCAATCATCAATTTAATACATTTCATGTTCACATGTAGCATTTTCTATAATTCTATTATTATTTTTAATATTCAAAGCTATCTACTTAAGTCACAGTCACTAAATTATTTATTTCTTGAGATACAGAGCTCCAAATGAAGAACCGTTAATTTTCCCTAAAACTAGACTCACATATATTCTTTCCATAAAAGTTTCAGAATTTTTGGTTTAGCCAATAAGTACAGTTTATTCATCAAAGTTACCCCTGTTTTGCTGTCTGGCAGTTCTGACTCTTCTTCACTAAAAATTAATTATCTCTTCATACAGAAATCAGATGGTGTTCCCGTTTATTTCTATAGAAAATAGACTCGTTCAGGATTCTAAAAATATAAATTTAAGCCCCTAGTTATTTTTCTTCAATTTGTGATGATTTTATAAAGTCAAAACAGAGGAACCCGAATTCATTCTTAACCAGTCTTACAAAAATCTAAATATCTCAAAATACAGAACTTCTTTTCTTTCCTTGTTTCTTTCATATGAAAATAGACTCAATAAGCTTTAATTTCATATCTCACTCAACTTATAATTCCACTTATACAATTTTTGGTGAATTTTCAAACTTACTCTACTGCTGCTGTCCCAAAACTGTTTTCTTATAGCTTGTTTTACAATTAAGTCCTTTATCCAATTCTAACTTCAAATTCTTTCAATTAAACCACTAATTCATCATTTTATTCATCATAAACTATATTCAAAAACTCTAAAACTTCAAAGACTTCAACTTAAATTCATCAAAACTTTGTTCTAAAACTTATAAAGCATCAAAATTAAAAGAAAAGGACTAAATTAACTTACCAAATTAAACTCCAAGCTTTAAAAACTCTATTATCCCTTTTCTTTCTTTCTCCCCTATTTCTTCTCTGTTTCGTCTTGGGTTTTTTGTTTTCTTCTCTGTTTCTTTCTTTCTTTTTCTCTTTTTAACCTTATTATATAATATTATATTATATTAACATAAAATAATAATATATTTTATCACACACAAAAAAAATCTATACTTATGCCGCCTCATCAATTAAAATTGGCATAATTGCCTTTTTGGTCCTTCATAATTTCTTTTCTATAATTCAACTTTTACTTTTATTTCAATTTAGTCCTTTTTATTTAATTACCTACCCAAACGTTAAAATTTTCTAACGAAATTTTAATACCACATTACTAACATTTTATAAATATTTATAAAAGTATTTCCTATCATATAAATATTCATGCAAATATATTGAAATAAATTTCTCTTTAAGTCGGATTTATGGTTGCGAAACCATTGTTCCGATAACCTTGAATTTAGGCCATTACAACTCTCCCCCCCTTTTAAGGATTTTCGTCCTCGAAAATCTTACCAGTAAAGAGGTTTGGATATTGTTTCCTCATTGCCTCCTCCGGTTCCCATGTCGCTTCCTCAATCCCGTGTTTTTCCCACAATACTTTCACCAAATTTATTTTTTTATTTCTAAGCTCCTTTGTTTCCCATGCCAATATCTTGATCGGTTCTTCACTGTAACTCATATCCGGTTGAATCTCCACTTCTATTGGAGAAATAACATGTGAAGGATCTGACCGATATCGTCGTAGCATAGACACATGAAAAACATTATGGATTCTATCAAGTTCTGGTGGTAATGCCAACCGATAAGCGACCAGTCCAATTCTTTCTATGATCTCATATGGCCCGATAAATCTTGGACTCAATTTACCCTTTCGACCGAACTGGAGAACTTTCTTCCAAGGAGACACTTTCAGGAATACCTTGTCACCAACCTGAAATTCAATCTCTTTTCGTTTAAGATCGGCATATGATTTTTGGCGATCGGAAGCAGCTTTTAAACTATCCCGAATAACCTTTACTTTTTCTTCTGTTTCCTGGATCAAATCAACCCCGTGTATTTTCTTTTCACTGAGCTCTGTCCAGTATAATGGTGTTCTACACTTTCTACCATACAAAGCTTCATATGGAGCCATTTTAATACTGGACTGATAACTGTTATTATAAGTAAATTCAATCAAAGGTAGATACCTCTTCCAATTACCTTCAAACTCTAGTATACAACATCGGAGCATATCTTCCAATACTTGAATTACACGCTCAGATTGGCCATCTGTCTGAGGATGAAATGCAGTACTGAAATACAACTGAGTACCCAAAGCTTCTTGCAATTTATCCCAGAAACGAGACGTAAATCGGGGATCTCTATCTGATATAATGGAGACAGGCACTCCATGTAGCCTGACAATCTCAGATATGTATAATTCAGCCAGTTTATCTAAAGAATAATCCATACGTACCGAAATAAAGTGTGCTGACTTTGTCAATCGGTCAACAATCACCCAAATAGCATCTTTTTTCCTCGAAGACGATGGTAACCCCGATACAAAATCCATAGTGATTCTTTCCCATTTCCATTCTGGTATAGTAATTGGCTGAAGTAACCCCGAAGGTACCTGATGTTCTGCTTTGACCTGTTGACATATCAAACATCTTGATACAAACTCAGAAATATCACGTTTCATACCTGGCCACCAGTACATCTTCTTCAAATCATTATACATTTTATTACTTCCCGGATGTACAGACATAGTACCACCGTGAGCCTCGTGTAAAATTTTCTGTATGAGCTCTGAATTCTTGGGTACACATACCCTACCTCTGAATAATAAACAATCATCAACCCCAACTTGAAATTCAGAATCAGTACCTGACTCACATTGTGCCCGTTTAACCTGTAACTTCTCATCATTCTTCTGAGCTTCACATATTTGCTGTAGAAGTGTCGGTTTAGCTCTCAATTCAGCTATGATTGAACCATCATCAGTCAGTGACAATCGGGTATTCATAACTCGTAAAGCAAACAGAGATTTTCGACTCAAAGCATCAGCCACAACATTAGCCTTACCCGGATGATAATCAATAATCAAATCATAGTCCTTTATCAGTTCAAGCCACCTGCGCTGTCTCAAATTCAAATCTTTCTGTGTCATCAAATATTTCAAGCTTTTATGATCAGTATAAATATGACATTTTTCACCGTACAAGTAATGCCGCCATATCTTCAATGCAAAAACAATAGCAGTTAACTCAAGATCATGTACCGGATAATTTCTTTCATGTGGTTTAAGTTGTCTTGAAGCATAGGCTATTACTTTACCTTCTTGCATCAAGACACAACCTAAACCATTTAATGAGGCATCACTGTAAATAACAAATTCCTTACCCGGTTCAGGCTGCACTAATACCGGTGCTTTCGTTAGTAGATCTTTCAATCGGTTGAAACTCTGCTGACATTCATCAGTCCACTCGAACTTTACATCTTTCTGCAATAATCGAGTCATCGGAGAAGCTATCATAGAGAATCCCTGTACAAATCTCCGATAATAACCAGCTAAACCCAAGAAACTTCTAACTTCAGATACAGTCTTCGGTGGACTCCAATTGACAATAGCTGAGATTTTACTTGGATCTACCCTGATGCCTTCAGCGGATACAATATGTCCAAGAAAACCCACTTCTCGAAGCCAAAATTCACATTTACTGAATTTAGCATATAACTGTTTCTCTCGCAAAATTTGTAACACAATTCTCAAATGTTCTGTATGTTCTTCTTCATCTCGAGAATAAACCAAAATATTATCAATGAATACTACCACAAATCTGTCTAAGTACGGTCTAAATATTCGATTCATCAGATCCATAAATACTGCAGGTGCATTAGTCAACCCAAATGGCATAACCAGAAACTTATAATGCCCGTACCTGGTTCTGAAAGCTGTCTTTGGCACATCTGACTCCTTTACTCGCAACTGATAATAGCCCGATCAGAGATCAATCTTTGAAAATACAGTAGCACCTTTCAGCTGATCAAATAAATCATCAATCCGGGGCAATGGATACTTATTCTTTATAGTTACCTTATTGAGCTGTCGATAGTCAATACACAATCTTAAAGACCCATCTTTCTTTTTCACAAACAGAACCGGAGCACCCCAAGGTGAATGACTCGGTCGAACAAAACCTCTATCAACAAGTTCCTGTAACTGTGTCTTTAATTCCTTTAATTCTGTAGGAGCCATTCGGTACGGAGCTATGGAAATCGGAGTAGTTCCCGGAATCAAATCTATAGAAAATTCCACTTCTCTTTCTGGTGGCAACCCTGGTAACTCCTCTGGAAACACATCAAAAAATCCGCATACCACTGGCACTGCTTGAATCTTCGACTCAGATACCTTGGTATCTAATACATAAGCAAGAAAAGCATCATACCCCTTTTTGACATACCTCTGAGCAGTAATAACTGAAATCACATCAGATAGTCCCTCTGTCTGATCGGATTTAACCCGAAGTAATTCACCATTCTGACACTTCAACACAATATATTTCTGTTTACAGTTTACTACTGCATCATGCTGAGTTAACCAATCCATGCCCAATATCACATCAAACTCATCAAATGGCAGTAACATCAAATCAGCCAGGAAACAATAACCTATTACCATCAGTGGACAATTTTTACAAATTTTATCCACCAAAATAGATTGGCCAAAGGGGTTCGAGACTTTAACCACAAATTCAGTAGGTTCAACAGATAAATCTTTAACGCATGCAAGTTTTACACATATATATGAATGCGTAGAACCGGGATCAATTAATGCAGTAATATCAGTTTCAAGTAAAGAAAATGTACCAGTAATAACATCGGGTGCTGAGGCATCTTCTCTGGTACGCATGACATATGTCCTAGGAGGCGCTCGTGTCTCAGGCCTACTTGCAGTATCTTTTGTAGCTCCTCGGCTACCACTAACATTACCGGATGGTCGAGATGGTCTACCCCTCAAAGATGGATTACTTGGCTTCAATATATATTCAGATTCTTTTTCACTTCTTTCTGGACAATCTCTGAGGAAATGGTCAAAAAAACCACATCGGTAACAAGCCCCGCTCTTAAATCGACATTCACCAAAATGAGCTTTATTACAATACTGGCATCTCGGCTTAGGGGTACCAACACTGCCAACACTGGTTACCGATGGAGTGGAAGGTCTTGAATTAGTGCGCTGTGAAGCTCGCACTCTATCTGAATACCCAGTGGTTGAGGTAGAACGATCCTGGTACTTCTTCAATTTCTTTGGAGCAGAAAACTGAGATTTTTCCATTGGTCTTTTACTAAAAATTCGAGCTTCCCTCTCAGCCTGTTTCTTTTCTTTGCTCCATTCTTCTGCTTTATAAGCTCGTTCTGCTAGTGTAGCAAACTCTCGAATTTCAAGAATTCCAACAAGGAGCTTAATTTCTTCATTCAACCCTTCTTCGAATCGTTTGCACATTTCAGCTTCCGACTGTACCCATTCTCGAGCATATTTACTCAACCGAACAAATTCTCTTTCATACTCAGATACTGATCTATTGCCCTGTTTCAGCTCAAGAAATTCTTTTCTTTTCTGATCAAGAAATCTCTGACTGATATATCTCTTTTTAAACTCGGTCTGGAAGAATTCCCATGTAGTTTCTTCTTTCGGAACAACTGAAGCTTTAGTATTCCACCAATGATAAGCTGTGTCTTTTAGCAGTGAAACGGCACATTTCAAACATTCTTCTGGCGTGCAAGATAATTCCTCCAAAACCCGAGTAGTATTTTCTAACCAAAATTCAGCTCTTTCGGGATCATCATCAACTGCTGCTCGAAATTCTTCGGCCCTATATTTTCAGATTTTATCGACCGGAGCTTTTCCTTTTCTGACAGATTCAGTACCTGTACCCTGTGGAATCTCGGGAACCAGTGGAGGAACAGGAGGGGGAGCTTGAGTTTGTTGCACTGTAGGGTTAGTTCTTATGTACTGGGTAAACCATTCATTCATCATTTGAAAGAAGGCTATTTTTGCCTCCTCCCCTTGACCCTCTATACCGGGCCTTCTACTGCTAATTTCTTCTCTTTGTACTGAAGCCGGAGCATGACTCCCAGCTTCCTCAGATTGAGCTCGGTCAGATGACATTACTATAAGGAAAACACAATTTAAATGGTCAGGAGATATCACACTATTAAAAATAATTTAAATGGCATGTATAGCTAATCCGTATTAGCTATGTCGGTCCTAGAACCGGCTAAACCGTAGCTCTGATACCAACAAATGTAACACCCCCTACCCGTATTCGTTGTCAGAATAAGGTACGAGGCATTACCAGAATTTACGATTTTTTTTTAAAAACCGAGACCATTCCAATTCAACATATTTTCAAGATAATTCATGCATATTTATAAGATAACTTAAACACATAAGCCATACCAATGGCTGACCTTACATTCATTTCATATTAACATCTATTTTATTAGCTTATACATGCCATTCATTTCCAAACTAAAGTTTCTTTAAATACCGAAATATTGGGGTTGATAGTGTGATGAGTCTCCCACCGATCCGACCTCCGAGCTCTTAACACTACAAAACAGGGAAAAAGGAAATAGGGTAAGCACTTTGTGCTTAGTAAGCCCATGTAACAAGAATTATACTTACCTAGTAATTTCAATACAAGCGATAAACATTCATATACTCATTCAATGCATTATTACCCTAACATTTACAAGCTCAACGTTCAAGTCAGTCCAATAATTTCCATGTATCAATAATATTTATTACGATTGATGAGCTCATCAATACCATAATTTCCATATTTTTTTTATATTTATCCCATTGAATTACTCGGATTCGATGGATTTTCAGAGGTACACTTTAGTGTACAAATTCGGGTCCGTCAATTCATATTCATGTGCGCACATTTCCATTTCAGAGAGCACACTCCCGCGAACCTCATCCTTACAGCGGGATTACCAGTCCAGGCTAAATCCCCTGTAATATAAACTCACAGAGTATTGTCGGGATTACCAGTCCAGGCTAAATCCCCTGCAACGACAATTACTCTAATGAGCTTGGATTTGAATTACCAGTCTAGGCTAAATTCAGACCCTAATTTGGATTACCCGTCCGGGCTAAATCCATTTTCCACATATTCTTCGGGAGGGCTATATCAGGATAGGATCACCCGTCCGGGCTAGATCCTTTTTACCGTCAATTCCTTTTCAGAGATCCATCGAATTTTCCTTTCATTCAACTGGGATTTCTTTCCCTTTTTATCAAAAATATCAATATTGCATAAATTTTCATACAATGAACATTCAAACTATATTCACATCAATAACATACATTTCAAGCATTTAAGAATATAATTCAAGTTACATGAACTTACCTCGATACTAGTTCGTTTACAAAATCTACTAATCCGAGACTTTTTCCTTTCCTCGATCTAGCTTCGTATTTGATTTTTTCGGATCTAAATAAACAAATTCAATCATCAATTTAATACATTTCATGTTCACATGTAGCATTTTCTATAATTCTATTATTAATTTTAGTTTATTCAAAGCTGTCTACTTGAGTCACAGTCACTAAATTATTTATTTCTCGAGCTACAAAGCTCCAAATGAAGAACCGTTAATTTTCCCTGAAACTAGACTCACATATATTCTTCCTATAAAAGTTTCAGAATTTTTGGTTTAGCCAATAAGTACAGTTTATTCATCAAAGTTACCCCTGTTTTGCTGTCTGGCAGTTCTGACTCTTCTTCACTAAAAATTAATTATCTCTTCATACAGAAATCAGATGGTGTTCCCGTTTATTTCTATAGAAAATAGACTCGTTCAGGATTCTAAAAATATAAATTTAATCCCCTAGTTATTTTTCTTCAATTTTTGATGATTTTATAAAGTCAAAACAGAGGAACCCGAATTCATTCTTAACCAGTCTTACAAAAATCTAAATATCTCAAAATACAGAACTTCTTTTCTTTCCTTGTTTCTTTCATATGAAAATAGACTCAATAAGCTTTAATTTCATATCCCACTCAACTTCTAATTCCACTTCTACAATTTTTGGTGAATTTGCAAACTTACTCTACTGCTGCTGTCCCAAAACTGTTTTCTTATAGCTTGTTTTACAATTAAGTCCTTTATCCAATTCTAACTTCAAATTCTTTCAATTAAACCACTAATTCATCATTTTATTCATCATAAACTATATTCAAAAACTCTAAAACTTCAAAGACTTCAACTTAAATTCATCAAAACTTTGTTCTAAAACTTATAAAGCATCAAAATTAAAAGAAAATGACTAAATTAACTTACCAAATTAAACTCCAAGCTTTAAAAACTCTAT
Organism: Gossypium australe; assembly: GCA_005393395.2. NCBI lineage: Eukaryota > Viridiplantae > Streptophyta > Magnoliopsida > Malvales > Malvaceae > Gossypium > Gossypium australe. Next base: position 100,605,363 of record CM016620.1, read on the forward strand.
TATCCTTTTCTTTCTTTCTCCCCTATTTCTTCTCTGTTTCGTCTTGGGTTTTCTGTTTTCTTCTCTGTTTCTTTCTTTCTTTTTCTCTTTTTAACCTTATTATATAATATTATATTATATTAACATAAAATAATAATATTTTATCACACACAAAAAAAATCTATACTTATGCCGCCTCATCAATTAAAATTGGCATAATTGTCTTTTTGGTCCTTCATAATTTCTTTTAATCTATAATTCAACTTTTACTTTCATTTCAATTTAGTCCTTTTTATTTAATTACCTACCCAAACGTTAAAATTTTCTAACGAAATTTTAATACCACATTACTAACATTTTATAAATATTTATAAAAGTATTTCCTATCATATAAATATTCATGCAAATATATTGAAATAAATTTCTCTTTAAGTCAGATTTATGGTTGCGAAACCATTGTTCCGATAACCTTGAATTTAGACCATTACAAAGAGGCTTTGGGTTAATATTAGTAGGTGAGTCAATAAAAAGGGTTTGTTAGGATCAACGGGGTTCACTAGGGGTTAGTTATGAAGGTAGGCTATTTAGTGGTGTAAGTGGGTTAAAACCTAGGTGCCTTTATCATCTCTGTAATATCAACTCAAAAGTGTGGTCTTGACATGCATAAACGAGGCAAGTTCTAGAATAACAGTTCATGGTAGACACACTCATAATCAAAGAATGAGTACGAAAAAGAATATATGCTCTGTAAGGCTCAAAATCTCACAAAAATTATGGGTGTTTTGACATCATCCTCGTGAAATTCAAATTTCAAAATAGTATTCAAATTTAGGTCAACAACCTAACAGAATTTTAATTTATGAAAAATAGACTTATCATGCTTAATTCTCTAGTATTCTTCAATTTCAATCATCAATGCACAATTAACTATGATTTATTCTAAAACATGTCAATAAAAATCATAAATCATTAGAAATTTCATCCTAATTAATAATATGACAACTTTGCATAAAAACAAGACTAAATCAGGGATTTGAGAATAATGAAAAAATTTTGGCACTGTTATTCCACTTTTACCCTCAGTGATATGAGAATAATGAAAAAAATTAGTCCTTTTTACCCCCCACACTTAAGATGTACATTGTCCTCAATGTACAAAGATAGATGATATCTCTATTTTTATAGAAATCAAAAGTGAGGGTGAGAGGTACTCCCTGAATTCTTGGGTAGGTTCGGTGGAGGATGTGGTAAATACAGCGAAGGCGTCGGTATGGTGGTGGTGTTGGTTCCCAAGCTCTGCGCTAGATGAAGAAATTGGGGAACTCGTGAAGGATTAGCCAGGGGTTATTAAGACATAATAAAAATAAACTAAATATAAAATTAAAGAAAAGCAAACTAAAGGGAAGGAGACTAAGAAGGAAAACAAAAATAAAAGAAAGGAAGAATAGACCGAAGAGTCCTTATTGAAGGATGGTTCGCAAGGTGCGTGTGACTTTTAGGGCTGCGGAGGTGGTGGCGGTGGTGCGAGTGGTGTAGTTATCGTGGTGGTTGGCGTGATTCCCTAGCAGCCTGGCAAACCTGACATTAAGAAGCTAAAAGAAAATTAATCAAATGCAGCAGAAGAGAAGTTTAGAAAACGAAAATAAAGGAAAAGAGAAACAAAAAGGAAAAATGAATTGGTCTCAAAGACCCTTGGCTTGGTGTTTAGTCGAAGCTGCCGGCATGAACTCATGTTGACAGTTCTCCTTTTGGGGAGACTATGCTTAGCTTCCTCCGTTTCTTCGACATGATTTTGTGTGGCTCAAGAGTATTAGAGATGAAGTGAAAAGTCTGAGAGGGAGAAGAGTGAAAATAAAGGTGAAACCAGATGAAGGAAAGGGGAAAAGTTGTGGGGTTTAAATAGGGGTTCAAATCTGTCATGTCCCCACGACCGTGGTCCTAGGGTGTGTCAATTTACACGGCCGCCTCGCACGGCCGTGTGTTGGGGTGTGTTGTTACCCCATGTCCGTGTTTCATCCACTCATGCCCGTGTTTGTGAATATTGTATGTTGGCACGGTCGGGTTGCAAGGGCGTGTCTTGCCCGTACTCGATAAGTCAGTATCTTCGCATGGTTTTCAGGCACGGGTGTGTTCGGCTCGTGGTGTGGAAGTCAATAGCTTCACACGGTTAAGGGGCACGACCGTGCTATTCTGTCGGTGCCTATGGAGAGGGTGGTTGGATCAGTGACGTGGGAGGGTGGTTGGACTGAATTGCACGGCCTCTGTTTTGTCAGTGTGGCTGTTCCGGTGGTCCACACGGCCATGGACACGGTCGTGTGTAAGGCCGTGTGGCCTGGGAATCTGCACTTTTGGTTAGTTTAAAAGGAGAAAAAGAAAGAAAAATAAAAAGGAATGAAAACGCTTTTAAAAAGAAATAGGGTTAGTGCTCGGGTTGCCTCCCGAGAAGCGCTCGTTTATAGTCTTAAGCTAGACCTTCCTCGTATTTGAAAATTTTAGGGAGGTTTAAAGGTTTGAATATCTTCCCTCATGCTTAAATTTCTATTTCCTTGACAAAGTTGAAGTCGAGAAGCTTTTACCTTGAAATTGCCGAATATTGGATTGCTTACCTCAACTATTCCGTGTGGGAAGATATCATGTACCTTAAGAAGAATTTCTCCCTTTGCCCTCAGGTCTGTTGTAGTGATGTGAGGATCGATTTTGTCTAACAGTACATGTTCTCCTATTTTGAAGTGGTTGGATGTCCCTACGAGTTCCTCTGGTGGTTCTTTGGGTTTTACTTCATGTGGTTCTGGCTCTTCTTTGACCTGTGTCTTCTGCTCCTCGACCCTAAGGCTTTGTTCCTTGTGTGACTCGACTTTGTCGACTTGGGGTCTATGAGTTGGCTCAGGTTTTAGGCTTTATGATGTTTCCTGCGATGAAGGTTGAACAATTTGTTCATCAATTGAAGTGACTTTCTTACCTTCATCGACTGTTGTCCTGGCCGAGTCGAGAGCTTGAAGATTGATCGATTAATCTCCTACATGAAGTATGAGTTCAACTGTGGCAACATCAATTTTTGTCTTAGAAGTTGCTAGAAAACGCCTTCCTAAAATTAAGGGGATTGAATTATCCTCATTCATGTCTAAAACAACAAAATCTACTGGGAAAACAAATTTATCAATTTTTACGAGAACATCTTCAATAATGCCCCTAGGAATTCTCACAGTTTTATCAGCTAATTGAATACTCATCCTAGTTTGTTTGGGCTTCCCTAGACCTAGTCGTTTAAATAGTGAATAAGGCATGACATTTATGCTTGCCCCTAAATCAGCTAACGCATTATCAATACTTAAACTACCAATTAAACATGGAATTGTAAAACTCCCTGGATCTTTTAGTTTCTGTGGTAGTCTATTTTGTAACATTGCCGAGCATGTTGCGTTTAATTCCACGTGGTGCTCTTCATCTATTTTGCGTTTGTTGGTCAAGAGCTGTCTTAAAAATTTCCTTGAGTCTGGCATCTGGAAAAGAGCTTCAAGAAGAGGTAAGTTAATATGTAATTTCTTTAAAAGTTGAAGAAACTTACCAAACTGTTCCTCTGAATCGTCTCTTTTTATAGCTTCGGGGTAAGGTATGCGAGGTTAGTACTCTTTAATTGCCGGTTTTGGCTTTTCTTGTGTTACCTCTGTTTTACCTTCTTCTACCTTATTTTCTAGCCTTGTATCAAGTTTATCTAACCCCTTATTATTCTAAGGTGTGATGACTTAAACTTGTTCCTTAGGGTTAATCTCAGTGCTGCTTGGTAGACGTCCTTGCGGTCGTTCTGACATCAACTTTGCGAGTTGTTTGACTGCATTAGTGACTTCTTTGACTGATTTAGTAATTTCCCCGATTTGGCTCTCATTGCTTTTGTTTGTTCTCTCAATTTCTTGGATACGTTTCTCTGTGTCTGCTGAGAGTTTTGCCATCATCTCCTCGAGGATCGGTTTCTTCTCTTGTGGATAGGGCTGATTTTGGAAAATTTGAGGAGGTTGTTGCCTTTGATTTCCTTCCCCACGAAAAATTTGGGTGGTTCCTCCAACCTGGATTGTAAGTGTTATTATAAGGATTATTATTGGATCAGAAATTATTACCTATATAGTTCATCTGTTCGCTCTCTGCTTCCGGTTGGTAGGGTGGGTACTCAGGATTCGCCACGGTTCCACTTGTGTCGCACTGCATGACTGGATGTGCCTGCAAGGAATACAAACTATCAAGCTTTTTATTCATCATCTCTAGCTGCATTGATAGCATGGTCACTGCATCGACGTTGAAAACTCCCGCTGATTTTGTTGGTTTGGTTCTTGAAGCCTGCCACTGGTAATTATTCAGTGACATCTCTTCGATGAACTCGTATGCTGCTTCTGGAGTTTTGTTATTTAGTGTTCTACCGTCGGATGAATCAATTAGTTGCCTCGTTGAGGGGTTTACACCGTTATAAAAGGTTTGGACTTGTAGCCACAAGGGTAAGCCATGGTGTGGGCACCTCCTCAAGAGATCCTTGAATCTTTCCCATGCGTTGTATAACGTCTCTAAATCCATCTGCACAAAAGAAGAGATATCATTCCGTAATTTGGCCATTTTGGCCGGTGGAAAATATTTCATTAAAAATTTTTCGGTCATTTGATCCCATGTAGTGATTGACCCTCGTTATAATGAGTTTAACCACTGTTTAACTTTATTTCTCAATGAAAAAGGAAATAACTGAAGACGTATGGCATCATCAAAAACGCCATTTATTTTGAAGGTATCACAGAACTCTAAAAGGTTAGCTATATGCGTGTTTGGATCTTCGTCCTGCAAACCATCAAATTGAACAAACTGTTGAATCATTTGTATTGTGTTAGGCTTTAATTCAAAATTGTTAGCAGCTATAGCAGGCCTAACAATACCCGATTCTGCTCCTGTTAAATGCGGTTTCGCATAATCAAACATTGTACGTGGAGCATTATTTTCCCCCATATACCGTGGTGGTGGGTTATTCTCGTCCATCCCTTCAGTAGGATTGGATCTGCCTTCTTCCTTTATTTCTGTGTAATCTAAGGCTCACCTGGTTTCTCGACGATTCCTGCGATCGGTAGCTTCGATTTCGCTGTCGTATACCAAAGGTCCTCATGGGTTCCTTCTAGTCATAAATTAGAGGTACCTGCTAGGAAAAGAAAGAAAGGAAGAAAATTTAGCAAAAAATTAAAATTCGACCTAAAAAATAAAATTGCAAAAAATAAAATAAAAGAAAAATAATGGCTAAAATAATAAAAATAGAGCGTTCTTAATATTTTAGTTCCCCGGCAACGGCGCCAAAAACTTGATCGCTGAAATCAGAGCTTTAAAATTTATAAAAGAATGATCGAACCTGGAGACTAACTCTGACAACGATTAAAGGCAAGTGTACCTATTGAACAGTAGTACAGCTTAGGTAAGACCGGATTATCGAACCCAAAGGAACTGAAAGTACTAATACTAACTTTCCTTTTATTATTTAGCCTTAAAAACAGAGTGAAGTTGCTTTTAAACTAAATTGACGAAGACTAAGCTAAGGACACAAAGACGAAAAGAACGATTTGGAAAATAACTTGAAGAAAAACTCAATTGATCACGACGATACCCTCAGGAAGAATCCACCTAGACTTCACTTGTTATTTAACCCTAAACCATATGATTTCTTTACTTAGCTTGATCCGCAGGACTCCCTAACCTATATTAAACCCTCTCTCGAGGCGAATAACATCTAACCCTAGGTTAATTAGTGGAACTCTCGTTCGCTTATAATAACCCCCTAGAATAGCAGTAAATCGATCAATAGACTCTCGTATTAGGTTTCACCCTAATCCGGCAAAATCTTGTAACCCTATCTCTAGGCATTCGATCAACTCCGCTTAATTATGCTATATCTACTCTTAGGCAGGGTCCATTCATCCTCTACCTAAGCACATAGATTTGGATTAAGCAGCATAATTAAGAACAAACTAAGTATTTATTATATAATTCATAAATCACATAACAAGATTCACCTAGGTTTCATCCCCTTCAAGTATCTGAGGGCTTTAGTTCATAATGAATAAAAAGAACATCTCAAGAGAAAAGATAAAAAAAAAACATAAGAAAATCCTAAAACCCCCTGAAGGAATTGAAGGAGAATTCTGCCGTCTTGAGTATAATTCCAGCTTCTTGGGATGGATCAACTGGCTATCCTCGCGTTATTCCCTAACTCTAACCTTCTCGGCTTGGCTCCTTGGCCTAGCTTTGACGCCTTTTCAAAGGTGGCACTTAGGGGATATATATAGGCTCTTGGAATGCTATTCTTTCTCCCTAAGTATCCTTTTCCGACTGAAATTGCTCTTTCCAGCGACAGAGGCACGGCCATGGCACACGCCCGTGTGGATCGACTTCAAACCGTGTTTGGATTTCTAACTTGAGGCACGGTCGTGTGAGGCGGGGTTGAGGCCGTGCTCTAGGTGATCGGTGAGGCACGGCCGTGTGGACTTTGGGCCAGGCTGTGTCGAATTCATGCTAAGGCCCATTTACTCCGTTTTGGGCCCGTTTTGTGTTCTTTTCATCCTTGGGTGCTTTCCTGGGTATAAGACATGAAAAGAAAGGATTACAAGCACCTTTTTATATAAATTGAAGGATAAATCATCCAAAAGCATGTTAAATGTGGGATTAAAATATGTTACTTTTACGGTTTATCAATGGCCCAATTGGTCAAGCCTGTGTCTCACACACGGCCTTGCTTGACCATCACACGGCCGTGTCACCTGCGCACAGCCTGCCTCATCGATAACATGGTTGTGTTGTGGCTTACAGCCTTGCACACAACCTACCACACGGGCTACCACATGCTCGTGTGGCTTCGACAGAGAGCTTTTTCGACTTTTCGCTGAGACGCATTTTCAGTGTTTTGGGTACACACATGTACTATTTCCGATGTGTAAGCACTCCCAAGCACACCAAAGCCTACAAATCATTGTACACATCCTTGATTTAGCCATTTAAAGATTTAAAACTAACGAATTCGTCATTAAGGAGTTACCCAAAACTTGACTTACTGCCGACAGGGGACCTTTAGGACCACTTCTCAATCCAAGAACGAACCTACTACTCCAAGACCTTCACCTAACCCATCAATTTCAGAAAAACTTCAGATTCCCACTCGAAAGACATACGAATACGAGAGAATGTTGCAAAAAGGGAACGATAATGACAATAAAACGGGAAAAGGAAAAAGAAAAGGAAGGATTTTGACAAGAGTGAAAGAAAAAGAAAACCGAGACTGGAGAGGGAGAACTGAGAATTTCGGCAACACCCTCCAAAGTCCCTTAATCCCATCCTAAAAACCGGCCACCACTTTTCACAAAAACCGAATTCGAAATCCACTCAAACACTTCAGTGTTTCGGCTAAACCAAAACACCTACACAGCACAAGCAGCAAAATAAGTCTTTTGTTTGCACAGAGACTCAAACTCCAGACCTCCTGCTCATTTGCACTCCACTTAACCACCAGACCAGTAGGCCCATTCTGACATATTTAACCAACATTTAACTAAAAAACCTATTGTCTAAAAATAGGGCTTTATTCAAAGAAAAACAAAAATTTGCCCAAGCCAAGGCTTGAACTTGGGACCTCTCGCACACACCCAGAACACTTAACCACTAAAGCAAATACACAATTGTGTTACAACACACGAAAATAAATATGTAAGAGAATTTTGGGGCGTTACAAACAATTCAATAAATTTTAAAATTAATTAATTAATTAAAAAAATTAAAATTTTAGGAAAAAAAAATTTTCGTACCACATTTGTAATTCACTAGATAAAAACTCAAGAAAATAAGGAGAGGGTGAAGCAATTTGTGTCGGGTTAGGGTTGGTTGAAGGGAATTTTGATGTTACCTTAAAAATAAAAACTCTTAGGTAAAATAATGATAAAATAATGAACAATTCTAATCCTATAAAAGGTTAATAACAATTAATATATATATATAAATATAATAATATATTAGTTGTTATTATCCTATTTATTAAAAATAAAAATTTAAAACATTTATTTTAGCTGTTTTAAAATATTTACAGAAAAAGAGCTAATTTTAATATTTATAAAAAAATAGCTAATTATTGCAAATAATTCAATTAAGTACCTGGACTTAAAGATAATTTGAAATTTGAGTAGAAAACTAAAACTTGGATCAAGATCGACCCTTTTATTCAACAAATTAAAAATTTATTTTGTCACTTAGGAAACATTTTCTCGGAAGATTATGTTAAAATCAATTCACAAGAAAGATTGGAGGGGTCACAAGTGGTCCCTCTTAAGTTTCAATCTCCTAGACAAAATTTATTGTAACATACTATTCTAGAAGTATAGCCTAAGTGATTTATTTAAAAAGGAAAAAAATGGAAAAAAATTAGGAATCCAATAAAATGGGCAAGGTTTTATCCTATTCAATTTTATCCCCCCAGTAATGTTTCAAGCGTTGAGCGTTAACTCTGAAATTACCTCTCTTACTGTGAAGTTAAACAACCTCATATGAGAAAACTTGATGAATAGTGAATGGACCAAACCAACATGATTTTAACTTACATAGAAAGAACCTTATTCTGGAATTTAACAACAAGACCTATTGACCTACTTCAAATTCTCGAACTCGGATGTGCTTGTCATGCCATGTTTTTAATCTCTCCTTGAGCAATTTTGCATTTTCATATGAGAACATTCAAAATTCTTCTAACTCATTAAGTTGAAGCATCCGTTTCTCTTTAGCAAGCATGGGATCCAAATTGAGCTGTAGAAGAGCCTAGTAAGCTTTATGTTCTAACTCCAAGGGCAAATGACAGTCTTGCTCAAAAACTAACAGATAAGGGGGACATCCCTAAAGGAGTTGTGTATGCTGTCCTGTAGGCCCATAAAGCATCATCCAGTATTTTGGACCAATCTCGTCGGTTTGGACAAACTACCTTCTCGAGTATACCTTCTATCTCCTTATTTGCTAGTTCAGTTTGACCATTTGTTTACGGATGGTAAGTTGTGGCAACCTTGTGCTTTACTCCATGTCAATCGAGCAACCATTTCAACCATTTGTTCACAAAATGGGACCCCTCATCATTGATGATAGCCCTAGGAGTTCCAAACCTTGTAAAAACATGTTTCTGCGAAAGCTTCATTACTTCATTGGCATCGTTCGTTGGATATGCCTCAGCCTCAGCCCACTTAGATACGCACTCTACTGCTACCAATATATACTTATGACCAAAAGAATGAGGGAAAGGACCAAGAAAGTCAATACCCGAAACATCGAATAATTCTACCTCAATAATGTTTGTTCGGGGTATCTCATTTATGTTGGTTATATTTCCAACCCTCTAGCATCAATAACAACTCTTTACGTAGGCATACGCATCTTTGAATAGAGTTGGCCAAAAGAATCGGGCTTGAATACTTTAACTGCAGTGTATGATCCTCTGAAGTGTCCTCCACTTGGAGTTGTATGGCAATGATATAAGATTTCTCAAGTGGAATCAAACTACAAGCTAAATAGTTAACAAAATCAACAAACCAATGGGTGTTATAAACGTGATTTACCTTAAGTATGTGCTCATCTGGGAATGTCTCCTGAATGGGTATAACCGGAGAAGTTCCTTCTTGCGGCTCCAATCTTGATAAGTGATCTGCTACTTGATTTTTTACCCCTTTTCAATCTTGAAATTCTAGATCTATCTCCTGAAGTAGAAGTACTCATCGGATCAATCTTGGCTTAGCATCTTTCTTGGCAAGTAAGTATTTAATTGTCGAATGATCCGTATAGACAGTCACTTTGTTACCTACAAGATAAGATCAAAACTTGTCAAAACCAAATACAATGGCAAGTAACTCTTTTTCTATTACTGTATAGTTTAGTTGAACTCCAGTCAGAGTCTGACTTACGTAGTAGATGGGATGAAAAAAAATTTCCCTTGGCTGGCCCATCACAACTCCTACCGTGAAGTTATTTGCATCACACATTAATTCAAATGGAAATTCCCAATTGAGTGTGACGATAATAGGTGCCGAAACTAGCTGATTCTTTAAATCATTAAAAACTTTCAAACATTCTTCATCGAAGTTGAATGTTGTATCCTCTCCAATAATTTGCATAAAGGTTTAGCAATTTTGGAAAAGTCTTTGATAAATCTCCAATAGAATCCAGCACATCCCAAAAAGCTCCTAACACCATTTAAAGATGTTGAAAGTGGGAGTTTCTCAATGACATCTACATTTGCTTGATCTACCTCGATCCCTTTTCTCGTTATTCAGTGCCTCAAAACAATACCTTCTCGTACCATGAAATGACACTTTTCCCAATTGAGTACGCTTTTTTTCTTCGCACCACCTTAGTACCTTAGCTAGATTGGCTAAGCAATCATCGTAAGTGTTTTCAAACACTGAAAAATTGCCCATAAAAACTTCCAAAAACTTTTCCACCATGTCAGTAAAAATCGCCACCATACATATTTGAAACATAGCATGTGCATTACATAAACCAAATGACATACGTCTAAAGGAAAACGTACCATACAGGCATGTGAATGTTGTTTTGTTTTAATCCTCTGGTGCTACCGTGATTTGGTTGTACCCTGAATATCCATCAAGAAAACAATAATAGTCTCGCCCCGCAAGTTTATCCAGTATTTGATCTAAGAATGGCAAAGGAAAATTATCTTTCCTAGTTGTCTTGTTCAATTTTTAGTAACCTATACAAATTCTCCATCCTATAACTGTTCTGGTCGGTATTAACTCATTTTTTCATTCTCCACAACCATATTGCCTCCTTTCTTTGGCATGCATTGGGCCGAAATTACCTATGAACTATCTAAGATAGGGTAAATTATACTCGCATCTAACCACTTAATGATTTCTTTCTTTACTACACCCTTCAAATTGGAGTTCAGTCTCTATTGTCCATCAATCGTCCCTTTCTCACCATCTTCTAGGATGATCTTATACATGCGCACAGATGAACTAATTCCATGAATATTAGCTATGGTCCATCTGATAGCCTTCTTGAATTGTTTCAACACTAAAATAAGTTTCTCTTCTTGCTCTTTAGCTAACTCTACTGAAATAATTATAAGCAAAGTAGAAGCATTACCTTGATGAAGATATTTTATGTGCGAGGGAAGTACCTTTAGTTCTAATTTAGGTGGCTTCTCTATTGACGCTTTTGGTTGGACATAATCTCTACTTTCTAATTTCAAAAATTCAAAGCAAGATTGCAGATTAAATCCCCTTTGGTTAGCTTTTAGCAAGGCTAAATATTCCTCCCCCTCCTTATCACTTGGAGGGTCTGGCATAAAGATCTCTTCCAACTGGTGGGTCCTCAATAGAATTGAGTTCCCATTCTACAACTAAATTTTCTAACTCAAATACTACAGAACACTTATCAATTGCATTAGGAAATCGTATGGATTTAAAAACATTGAATGTTACCTGATCGTTCTGAACATGCATGGTAAGTTCGTCGTTCTACACATCAATAAGGGTTCTTCCAATTACTAGGAAAGGCCTTCCTAGGATGATTGACACCTCTTTATCTACTTCAAAGTCTAATATAACAAAGTCAGTATGAAAAATAAATTTATCTACACATACCAATACATCCTCGATTTTTCCTTATGGATGTGTTAAGGATCGATCTGCTAACTAAAGCATAACTTTAGTTGGTCTAACCTCAATTTTCCTCAATTTTTTAAACATGACATGGACATCAAGTTTATGCTCGCACCCAAATAAAAAAGTGCCTTACCACAATAAGATTCTCCAATGTGGCAAGGTATGGTAAAACATCCAGGGTCATTCATTTTTGGGGGTAGTTTATCTTGTAAATATGCATTGCATTCATTCGTCAAAGCTACTGTCTCAAATTCTCTAAGTCATCGTTTCTTGACAAGATATCTTTAATGAATTTGATGTAGTTTGGCATCTGCTCAGGAGCTTCTACCAACGGGATGTTGATATGAAGTTGTTTGAGCACGTCTAGGAATTTTTTGAACTAGACTTCTTATTTTTTCTTTTTAAGTCTTTGAGGGTAGAGTGGTGGAGGATTCTTAACTTGAACTGGGCACTTTGTCTGTTGTGATACTTCTGTATCTAAAAAAGGTGAAAGTGGAGTTTCAACACTTGGTTAAACTGCCACTGCATCTTGAACATCAGCTGGCTTTTCTTCGACTTCGACAATGTTAGGCTCTATTGTCTTTCTGCTCCTTAGTGTCAATGCTTTGTAGTGCTCTTTCCCCGAATTTCTTAGATTCTTCGTCTCTCTAGGCAGAGCACCTTATGGTCAGTTCCTAAATTAAGTTGCAAGTTGGCCCATTCGGTTTTTCAAGTTTTTCAATGTGGCTGCTAAACTTTGGATCAATGCATCATTTTTCGCTATGTATGCCTTCAACAGGTTTTCTAAGCCATTAAAAGGTTCAACTTGAGTTGGTTTTTGAACTTATTGGGTAAATCCAAAGGGCTGGGTTGGTTTGGGTTGGGTTGTGAGTAAGTGTTACTGTGGTTACTCCAAGAGAAATTCAGGTGGTTTCGCCAAGATGGGTTATAAAAATTGGATTGCAATCCTTGCCTACCTTGGTTTTGGTTCTAGTTACCCATGTAATACATGGATTCTAGGTTTGGTGGCCATTTTTCGAATAAGTGCCCTTCCCCACAATAAACACAGGCTACATTTTCGAATTGATTCAGTGGTTGAGCTGCAAATTTATTAAACTCATTAGTAGTAAAGTTTTGAAGCATTGAGTATATCGAAGATACCTAAGATACGAGTGAAGTGAGAGCGTCTACTTCATGTATTCCTGTGACTCATCTTCCTAACACTGATCGATTGGCCAGCCATTGGTAATTGGTGCTAGCAATTCTCTCGATAATTTCATAAGCCTCATTATAATACTTAGAAAGGAGAGAACCATTAGCAGAAGCGTCTACTACCATCCTCGTGTGAGCATTGAGACCGCTATTAAATGTCTCTAATTGGATGCAATACGGGATTCCGTGATGAGGGCATCTTCATAATAGTTCTTTAAATCTTCCCAACGCCTCATACAAGGATTCGTCATCCATCTGTTCGAAGGTAGTGATCTCATTCCACAATTTAGCATTCTTGCTAGGTGGGAAGTACTTCATAAGGAAAAGTTCTGCTAACTCTTACCATGTGGTGATGGAATTTGGTGACAATGAGGTCAACCAGGCTCGAGCTCTTTCCCTTAGTGAGTATGGGAACAACTTTAATCGTGGTGCATTTTAGGGTACTCCAGTTAACTTGAAGGAATTACTCACCTCCATATACAATCTAAGGTGAAGGTGAGGATCTTAGCTTTTTTGCTACTCGTCCTTCTTCATTTTTCTTCCCTATTGGTTGTCATTTTTTATCCCTTAAGCACCCCATTGTTGTTATTAGTTTTAGCACAATTACTGCTCATTTTATTGCTTTCTATTGCCTCACATTGAAGTCGCACATTGCAACCCCTTTTCTGCTAATTTTTCCTCTTGTGTTGTCGTCCATAAATCATTCATTTTGCATCTATTTTCCTCCTTTGATTTATTGTCGTTTTCCACCATTTATTCCAGCCTCTTAGTTACTATTTTCGGTCACCAAAATTGTTCTTTTTGTTGTCAGTTTAACCCATTTATTACCACTCAAAACAACCCTTTTGCAGTTAAGATTTTTGGTGTTGCTGCCCCTTTTAAGCATTACAAGGGGTTGTTGTTTTGCTTTTCATTTGCTGCCCTTAATTGTTGTCTTTTTGTGCACTTTTTCCTTATTAAATAAGCCCCTTTACTTGGCTGAATAGTTTCATTCAATTTCGTTTGAGATCACATCTCAGATCTAGGAAAACAGAAAGCGTAAGTGCGAATTTAGGCAAAATCTAGTATTGTTTCTTTCCCAATAATTTTTCTACTTTGGTTGAATGCCACTAAGGCTATGAGTGATTTTTAATTGCTGATTTATGTATTATTTTTGTCTTAGGAATTGATCTAAACACCTCAGATCAGCGGTGACCATAAAATCAATTTGCATATTTGATTAGTGGCAAAACGGTGTAAGTATGCTTTCTGAAAGTGGATCTGAATTGTCATTAGTTATTTATTGGTTGGTTGAACCCTTTTGGAGTTGCCTAAGGGTGGTTTTAACTAATTTTTAGAATGTCTAGGTACGAACTTGATCTAGGTTAGTCTAGATCTAAGTTTTGGAGTTGCGAATTTACAGACTTGTGCTGCGGACTTGTGGATTAAGGTGTGAGTTTTAACAAATAAAATCTATGCGATTAATTATTTAATGTTAATCAATTGTGTTTAATATATGAATAACATATGTTCCGAAACATGATCAAGTGACGATTGGGTTGTACTAAAATGCTTACTGATTTTGAATCTAAGTTAAGTGTTCTTATTTGAATTATGTGATGTTTGATTGATTGTATGATAATGAAATATGTTATGTTTTGACACTCATGTTTTATGATACTATGGCATAATTTTGTTTCTGCTAGTTTGATCTCTTAATACGAGATAAATTTCTGAAATCGCTATATTTGGTTGCATGTAGAGCATGCCCATTGTTCTGATTTTGTTTTTGTATGCCATAACGCATAACATGGGGCTGGGATGACATTGAAAGGAGAAATATTCTGGCAGTTTAATGATCTACACTTTCTAGTGGTATATCCACATATTCTAGTAGTATATCTGCGATTTTGGTGGCTTGTCCACGTATTTGTCTGTTCTGGCAGCTTAGCTTGTCTACACTATCTGGTGGCTTGTCTACAATTTTGATGTGTTATTAGATAGACGAGTTTTGGGGAACTCTTTTATTGTGTGTAGCGGAGTTGGGTAGGAACATTTTCTAAAAATTTTACACTGATTTCTGAATAACTTTGCATCAGCATCATCATGCATACTGATATCTATTAAATTAGAATGCTTATATACTTTATGTTATTTTCTAAAATGTATGTTTAAATTACAGTTTGTTATAAGTTAAGACCCACTCTAAGCTCTTTAGCTTACCCCCTTAGTTTACTTTTTTTATAGATAAGCCTCAAGGTTAGGACTTGGGCACAGCTTTCGAAGGAACTTTTTAGATGTTTTCATATTTAAGTATTTTAAATTAAATTTTAATTATTATTTTGGGACTGTAATAAGTTTGCTTACGGAATGTGGCATGGAACATTATTTTAGGGATTATTATTCTAATTTTCATAACTTGACCGCATGACACTAGAGTTTTAAAAACTGCTCAAATGGGTATTTTAAATGATTTCGCTTGAAATTCGGTTTTTAAATAAAGTTTGCCAACAACACATTTTTCCTCTGCTAATATTGAAAAACGAGTTTTTAATATAACCTGAAATAGTTTTGAATAATTATTTATTTTTTTTCAAATGAAATACTAAATATATATATATATATATATATATATATATATTTCTAAAATTATCAGATTTTTGCGAAATTAAAATAAATGTTAAATTTTATTTGTTTTGAATTGATAAGCCTATAGCTTTAAAATATGTTCAATAATACAAAATTTTAATTTAAACGACTTTTTTTATTTCAATATATTTGAATAATAACGTAAATGGTTTAAAAACTACGTTTCAACTTTCTAAAATTTACTTCGACCATTCCGATCGCATATAGAACTTTTCGAATTCCATCATAACGTTACTCCTCAAAATGTTAGTACTATTCTTTGAATGGACCCAAAAAAATCTCAACAAAATTTCAATAACAATTCCCATTTAAAATCTCAAGGTCGTTAATACGTGTGACCTTCAAGTAGTATCATTCAATCACTATCCTAGATGATGTGACTCTAAAATACTTTCAGAGCTAATCATAAGCTTTTTAATAGCAACGCACATCAAATAGGGTTTTGGGCTGCAGAAAGGTTTTTATACATTGAAATGAAATTGTAGATAGGGACGTTTAAAGGGGATTTTGGGATGAGCTTTTGCTTGATGTGGAACTTACCATTGTGTTCAATCCATAGCCAGAAAATACATACTGTGTTTAAATTATTATTATTATTATTATTATTATTATTATTATTATTATTATTATTATTATTATGTATTTTTTTATAAATTTAGAATTAATTTTATTTAAATTTTTAGAAATTTAATTGTTTACTTTTTAAATTTTAAAATTTAAGTTTAATTGTAAATGTTGTTAAAAAGAATTTGTTAAATTTGTTAGTGTAATATTTAAAAAAAACTCATTTAATAGTAATGTTACTAAAAATGAAGTTATAATAAATATAAATTTAACAAAATAATTTTAATTGTGTCAAGAATTAGATCTGAATTTTGAAATCTTAAATGGGATAAGAGCCTGTTTCTAAAATGTGAGGGATATGAGTAATGGGGTTAAAAAGAGAGGGCAGTTAGGAAGCTGATTAAGGGGAATGAGGTTGATATGTTGCGTCTGGTTTGAGGACTAACAGCAGATGAGAAGTGTTATTGTCGAATTGATGGAAATCAAAATAGATAGGAAGAGAGGGAAGTAGCGAAGATAAATTGGAGTTTTGAGGGTGTTGAAGTATTTAATTATAGAAATTTGGTGGATATGATCATATGATTTATGAGACAATGCTTGAATCTATCTCGATGAAAGGGATAAGTAATGTATGTTCCTTTGAGCTGATTGGAGCATTAAGGATCGACTTTATTGGAATATCAATGTGCAATTTCCATAAGACTTACGGAATTGACACAACTAAAGATGTGAAGACTGAATCGATATTTCATGAGTAAAAACTTATCTTATTTTTGAGCCATGGAAATGAAGTTTTTGAGATATGGTGGAATGGAATCAAAGATATTTCAGGGACAAAGTCGAGGAAGTTTGGTTTCCTTTATGTTTTAAGCGTGGCGGAAGCATTACTTTTTATACTGCCTTTTGTTGGTTTATATTGGCCTTGTTCTGGTTTGAATTGGATTTGCTCCTTTGATTGCTTTAACTGGATTTAATTGTGTGTTCCTATTTAGGTGTGTAGTTGCTGGTTGTATGAGATTCTTTATGCCCGTAGCTTGGTATCTTTATGCCTTGTTGGAATTAATAAAATCATTAGTATTTGTTGAGAAAAAGAAAACAACTTTTCACATATTTAAATGTGTAACTTATATGTTTGATATGTGACATTGATGTTAAATCATGGAGAGTAACGATGGAAGTTGATCATACATCAGTGAATTTGAGAGTGATATGAACTGCTTTAAGAGGGTGATTTGATTGCCATTAAAAATGTTTGTAATTTGATTTATTATGATCCGATATGACAATGATCTTACATCACTGACTGCTTTAGAAATGATGGAATTGCTATTTTAAATTGTTGGAAAATTTTATGGTTTTTTTCCTAACAAGAAATAAAATTAATTTTAGTGAGAACAAAGCTCTCAATTAATTCAAAACCAAAAACAGCGGCCCCAATGAAAGCTATATAAACACCTCAATCAATTCAACACCTCATACAAAAACAATCGAGTACGTATCAATAGATATCATTAAAACATAATATAAAATACAATAACAAATTAATAGATACTTTTACCACTATACCTCCCCACAATAAAATGTAATTCTAATGTGGACAACAGGAAAGTCGACACCAAAAATAATAATTAGTATCGGAAACGGGAAAATCGACAGTGAGATGGCCGACATCCAAATGCTGTAGAAACTAAGTTAATTTCGTATAAAATTTTGTATCTGAATTATTTTTATAAATAATAATTTTGTTTAGATCAGTTTTGAAAACAAAATCCAACAATAACAAATCAACAAAATACTCTCACCGCCCCCAATAAAATGCAACTCCAATCAACACCCAATACCAAATCAAAGAAGAGACAACAAAAAATCATATATTATCAAACAATATTTCACGTAAAATAAAATTTATGATAATTATAAATTTAAAAGTAATTATAATTTAATAGAAATTGCGGTAATTTTATATTTAAAAATAATTATAATTTAATTTACTACTATTATTTCAAATATTTAGTTAAAATAATTATAATTGAAGTAAAAGCTGATGTAATTTTTTTTTTATAATTTCAATCATTTAAAAAAGTTAAAACAATACCACAAAAAAAAAAAGCTAAAACAATTTGATTGAGTCTTAGCTCAATTGGCATGGGCATTGTTACTAATGTAGGAGGACATGGGTTCGATTGGAATGGGCATTGTTTGCTCGGATTTTCTTGCGATGGAACTCACATTGAGCTCCATAGTTCACTATCTTTTTATTTCCATCTCTAGAGATAACTCACTAGGTTAGGGTGCGGACACGACATCCGAAAGGTCTCAAATCGGACCTTTTTTTATAAAGTATTTTAGATTTATTATCTAATATTTCTATTATTCAGAGACTGTATTGATTTATTTTTGAACTGTGGCATGGACTTAGGATTTGGGTTTTTATAGCATGCATGACATTTAATTTGATTTTAAGATTGTTAAAATATGGATTTTAATTATTTATGCATAAAACTTGGTTTTCATTAGAGTTATGTTGAGTATCACTATTCCGCTGCATTACTACGTAAATAGGTTTTGAAAAACATTTAAATTGACAACCACTTTTAGAAATTAATCACTATAAACAACTAGTTTTGAAACTAAATCATAATCATATTGAAACCCGTTAAGTTTTCTTTAAAAAGTAAAATAAATGTTCTAAACAATTGTTTTTAAAACTCCGATAATTTTGCTAGGATATTTTGGTAGCCAATGTAATCTTTTGAATTCGGATCTAATGTCTAGGACTAGTTTTGTAACACCCCTAATCCATATCCGTCGCCAGATTTGGGTTACGGGCATTACCGGATAAGTCATAACTTCTGCTCAAACGATTAAATCTTAGCTAAACATCTTTATCAAAAATTCATTTATAAACAGACAAATCACAGATGTATAATACATGCTTAATACTTTAACCCAAATCATATACAATGTAATCATCAACAACCACAAAATGACCCGGAAACGTACATTACGACAATGTCACCCAGCAATACCAATTCTATATACCACATTCGACAAGTTGATCATAATATGTGAAGTTTATAAATAAGTAAACCATTTCTAAAATCAATTCATTTTAATTACTAATGAAAACAACCCGACAATCAAAACTTTATGCTATATAGTCAAGGTACATAAGTTCATTACATTATCATAAACGCAATTAATAGCTTAGCCGAATATACAAGAACATATACAACATTAGATCATTACAATTCATATGTCTCCACCTCAAACTGGCACAAGAGAAAAGCCATATTCGAATGGCCATATTACCTATAAAACGAACTCAACCCAAACATGAACATTATCCATCCTGTACATATTAAACCCAAAGCACATACAATCATCTTAGTCGCAAACATACCTTCCATATAACATGCATCAACCTAGATATACATGAACAGGGTAGGTATAAATTTTCCATGAACCAAGCACATTAAGCATTCAACCATTCACACATATAATGAAGCTTAACCTTTGAATTCCAACCATTAGGTCATAGAGCATAAAAACTTAAGTTAACCAAATGAAATAAGCTTTTTTCGCAAGGCTATATTATAGTTATGTACAATCACTCAAAATCTAATAGTTAACACTTAATTCTAGCCTATACATGCCTTTCGAATAAAACTAAGATAGGTATACCAAAAGGTTTGATAGTGCGGTTGACTTCTTGGATGATCCTTCGAGTCCGTAGCTTGAATCAAAGATCTATAAAACAGAGGTAGATAAGAGCACACACACACGGTAAGCTTGCTAGCTAGTAAGTCTTAAGTAAACATATACTTATATAAGTAAAATACATACAACCATTCTAGTCAATATCTTCTATCACTAATTCGAACATAAATAATACATAACCTCTTTTATCTATAAAGCCGAAACAACTAAATACCATTGATGCACTTAATATTGAAGCTTTACTTTTTTTTTATCCACATACACCAATCATCAAGTATATCACAGACATATATACATATCATATGCTTATCCAATCAACTAAATACGTTCATGCTTTCAAATATTCACTATCACACGATATAACTTGCATATACATATTCATTTATCTCTAATAAATTAATGTATAAAACCTTCACTTACTCGAATACTTGTTTGTCATTTTATTGAGTAACACGACTATAAAATATGTACCTCTCCGTCGAATTTTTACGAATCATGTTTCTAAACCGAAATTTCTTGATATGTTCATAACTTGATTTTCATGTGCTTAGAGCTCAAACACATTCACCGGCACTAGGCCTGCTGAACTTAAGGTCCGAAGTATATCACCGGCATTAAGCCTGCTAGGAAATAAGCCCGAATTGTTTCACCGGCACGTGGCCTGCTAGGCTAAAAGCCCGAACTGTTTCACCGGCACAAAGCCTGCTAGGCTCGAAGCCCGAACAACTCACCAGCACAAGGCCTGCTAGGCTCGAAGCCCGAATAACAACATAATTAAACCTTCAATACATATTTATTAATGCTAACATCACAACCAAACCATATACATCTTATTACATCCACATATCATATCGAAAACATATACTTGTTCATATCACATTAACAAAATATATTTAATCCAATTTAACACCTTTACATTCGGCTAACACATAATTCTATAGTCAACATTATTAAATTTCATCCTTTAACATGTTTATAATTAACTGTTTAACATATAAGTGCTTAAGAACTTACCTCGGTTGTCGATAGACCGTGCAAATCGGCTATTCGAGAACCTTCGTCTTTCCCCGATCTAATTCTGTTTTTCTTTGCTCTTGATCTAAAACACATTAAAATTTAGCTCATTCAAGTACATTTCATCTCAATTTAGTCCCTAAGCACATAAATAGGAAAATTACCATTTTACCCCTACTATTTCAAATTTTTACAAGTTAGTCCTATTTGCCTAAAACATAAAATACACCAAATTTCTCAATACCCCTTAAGGGCCGAATATGTATAGGGACTATACAAGTCCATTTATTTCATTTATTTTGCAAATAAGACCCTCTAAAATTTCATTTTTACAAATTAGCCCTAAAAACAAAAATTCATCAAAACTTCCAATACATAATATACTAATTTTCAACTTATCTTTTATCTAATATCATCAAACATCAAAAACCATATAAACCTATCAATAGCCGAACATCAAGCATGCTTAGATTCAAAAATTTTAACATGGGTCAGCTACGGTTCGAAGCAACGATCTCAAAAACGTAAAAATTAACAAAAACCAAATTCAAACTAACCTTGAAATCAAGCTTCCAAATGTCGAAAATCAAAGAACATAAACCCCCCTTTTTCTTTCTCAATATTCGGCCAACAAGAAGATGATAATGGCCATTTTCTTATGTTTTATTTAACATATATTAAGTTATTACTAAATTACTTAACTAACCTTAAAATTAAAATAACCAAATAATATAACTTAAGGACAAACTTGTCCATGGTCGGCCACTAACTCATAAAATGGGTTATTTACCCTTTCCATACTTCATATTATAAAGCCATGCTCAAATTAACACATTTCACTTTAGTATGCCACTTTTACACTTTACGCGATTAAGTCCTTTTAATCAAATTAAGCACTTAAATGATAAAATTTTCATACGAAACTTTCACACACATCAATTCACATATAATAGACTCAAAATATAATATTAAAATATTTCTCGAATTCGTGGTCCCGAAACCACCGTTCCGATTAGGGTCAAATTCGGTCTGTTACAACTCTCCCCCCTTTAGGATTTTCGTCCCCGAAAATCTTATCGTTAAATAAAGTCGGATATTGTTGCCTCATTGAATCCTCAGGCTCCCACGTAGCCTCTTCAACTCCGTGACGATTCCATAATACCTTTACTAATGGAATTCTCTTATTTCTCAACTCTTTTATTTCCCGAGCTAAGATACGGATCGGTTCTTCATCATAAGTCAAATTGGATTGGATTTCAATCTCTGACGGTGTGATCACATGAGACGGATCTGATCTGTACTTACGAAGCATCGAAACGTGAAATACGTCATGTATCTTTTCTAACTCAGAGGGCAACTTCAATCTATAAGCAACAGGCCCAATACGTTCGATGATTTCATATGGTCTGATAAATCTCGGACTCAACTTGCCTTTCCGACCAAATTGGAGTACTTTTTTCCACGGAGAAACTTTTAAGAACACACGATCTCCGACCTGAAATTCAATGTCTTTACGTTTCAAATCAGCATAAGACTTTTGACGATCCGAAGCAGCTTTCAAATTGCCTCTAATAATAGCTACCTTCTGTTCTGTTTCTTTAATCAAATCAACCCCGTGTATCTTATTCTCGCTGAGCTCAGTCCAGTATAACGGTGTTCGACATTTTCGCCCGTACAAAGCTTCATAAGGCGCCATTTTGATACTAGATTGAAAGCTATTATTGTAAGCAAATTCAATCAAAGGTAGATATCGTTCCCACGTACCTTCAAATTCGAGAACGCAACATCTCAACATGTCCTCAAGTATCTGAATAGTTCGCTCAGACTGACCGTCTGTCTGCGAATGAAAGGCTGTACTAAAATGAAGTTTAGTACCTAAAGCATCTTGCAACTTCTTCCAAAACCGCGATGTGAATCTCGGGTCTCTGTCTGAAACAATGGAACTCGGTACACCATGCAACCTTACAATCTGTGATACATACAATTCAGCAAGTTTATCAAGTGAATAGTCTGTACGTACTGGCACAAAATGAGCTGATTTAGTCAGTCTATCAACTATAACCCAGACGGCATCTTTCTTACTCGGTGTTATAGGAAGACCGAATACAAAATCCATTGTAATTCTATCCCATTTCCATTCAGGTATCATGATTGGCTGAAGTAGTCCGGATGGCACTTGATGCTCAGCTTTTACTTGCTAACAAACTAAGTATTTCGAAACAAATTCAGATATATCCCACTTCATGCCCGGCCACCAATAGAACTGTTTCAAATCATTGTACATCTTTGTGCTACCCGGATGTATCGACATTTGACTATTATGAGCTTCATCCAATACCATCTGAATCAAGTCAGCATTTCTCGGTATACACAATCGGCCTTTATAGTTCAAACAGTCATTTTTATCAACTCAAAATTCTGACTCTGTATCATTTTCACATTGTGCCCGTCTAGAAGTCATATCTTTGTCAACTTTCTGTGCATCACTAATTTGCTGAATAAACAACGGTCTAGCCTTCATCTCAGCTATGATCGAACCATCTCTGGACATAACCATATGTGCATTCAATGCACGAAGGGCAAACAATGATTTTCGACTTAGGGCATCCGCAACGACGTTAGCTTTTCCCGGATGATAGTCAATTACCAATTCATAATCTTTTAACAATTCCAACCACCTGCGTTGTCTTATATTCAGGTCTTTTTGAGTCATCAAATACTTCAGACTTTTGTGATCCGAGTAAGCATGGCATTTCTCGCCAAATAAGTAATGACGCCAAATCTTCAGTGCGAACATAATGGCTGCAAGCTCCAAATCATGCGTCGGGTAATTTCTTTCATGCGGCTTCAATTGTCTTGATGCGTAGGCTACTACTCTGCCTTCCTGCATCAATACACAGCCCAAACCACTTAAGGAAGCATCAGAATACACAACAAATTCCTTACCCGATTCAGGCTGAGCTAATACTGGAGCTTCTGTCAAAAGGGCTTTCAACTGATCGAAACTCTTCTGACAATTTTTCGACCACTCGAACTTTACATCTTTCTGAAGTAGTTTTGTCAAAGGTGTAGCTATCACAGAAAAACCTTTCACGAACCGTCTGTAGTAGCCCGCAAGTCCCAGAAAACTTCGAATCTCGAAAACATTCTTCGGTGGCTTCCAATCAAGTATAGCTGAAATTTTGTTCAGATCGACTCGAATACCTGATGCTGAAACAACATGTCCCAAAAAGCTGACTTCTTTCATCCAGAACTCACACTTACTAAACTTCGCATACAACTGTTGATCTCTCAAAGTTTGTAGCACTAATCTCAAATGCTCGGCATGCTCGGTTTCATTTTTGGAGTAGATCAGTATATCATCAACAAACACTACTACAAACCGATCCAGAAACTGTCTGAAGACTCGATTCATTAGATCCATAAAAATAGCAGGTGCATTAGTGAGTCCAAAAGGCATAACCAGAAACTCAAAATGTCCGTACCTCGTCTGGAATGCAGTCTTTGGCACATCTGTATCTCTGACTCGCAACTAATAATAGCCTGATCTCAAATCTATCTTCGAAAATACCGAAGCCCCTTTCAACTGATCAAACAAGTCATCAATCCGAGGTAACGGGTACTTATTCTTTATAGTTACCTTATTTAGTTGCCGATGGTCGATACACATTTGCATAGTCCCATCTTTCTTTTTCACAAATAAAACCGGTGCACCCCAAGGACAGAAACTCTATCGTGCAAAGCCCCTATCTGTCAACTCTTGTAACTGTGCTTTCAACTCTTTCAACTCGGTAGGTGCCATTCGATACGGAGCTATCGAAATCGGAGTCGTCCCCGGTACTAGTTCAATACCAAACTCAATCTCTCGCACTGGTGGTAAACCCGGTAATTCTTCAGGAAACACATCTGAGTATTCACATACAACCGATACAGATTCAATTTGTTTCTCAGACACTTTATTATCCAATACATAGGCCAAATAAGCTTCACACCCTTTTCTCACATATTTTCGAGCTAACATCAAGGATATTACTGTAGGCAACCCATCCAAATTATTGGATTCAACCCGAATGATCTCACCATTTTGGCATCTCAAATCTATGATCTTTCTTTTACAATTCACCACTGCATCATACAAATTTAGCCAATCCATTCCCAGAATTATATCAAACTCGTCAAAGGGCAACAACATTAACTCAGCTGGGAAACAAGAATCTCGAATCATCAACGGACAACTTTTACACACTTTATCAACAAGTACATAGCGACCCAAAGGGTTGGACACACGAATCACAAACTCAGTAGACTCAACAGGTAGAGTCTTACTGGATACTAAAGTTTCACACACATATGAGTGAGTCGAACCAGGATCAATCAATGCAATCACAGTAGTATCATAAAGTGTGAAAGTACCAGTAATAACATCTGGGGACGAAGCATCCTCTCTAGCCCGTACAGCATAAGCTCTAGCTGGTGCTCTAGCCTCGGATCAAACTGCAGTGTTCTTCGTTCCTCTCTGACTACCACCTACATTGCCTGAATGTCTGGGTGGCCTGCCTCGCGCTGACGTGTTGCTCGACTTAATGTTCTGAACTGTATTCTGCTCAACTAACATCGGACATTCTCTAATAAAATGATCTGACGATCCACATTTGAAGCAAGACCAATCATGGAATCTACAACTCCCAGAATGCCATTTCCCACAGTGCTTGCATTCAACTCGATTCTGTGGACGTTACCAACACTGGCCATCGAGGTAGCTCGGGAGCCCACTGGTGGTCGATCACGTCTAGGTAAATCTGAAGTAGCTTTATGTCGGCTGAAGTCATCTCTGAACTTCTTAGATGTGAAATGGAAATTCTTACCCGACGATCTCTTACGAGTGTCTCTAGCTTCTACCTCAGCCTTTCTTTTCTCCTTCCCGAGCTCTTCAACTTTGCAAGCTCG
This sequence comes from Gossypium australe, assembly GCA_005393395.2. Taxonomy (NCBI): domain Eukaryota; kingdom Viridiplantae; phylum Streptophyta; class Magnoliopsida; order Malvales; family Malvaceae; genus Gossypium; species Gossypium australe. The sequence goes on from CM016620.1 coordinate 100,631,069, forward strand.
CTCAACTAGTGTTACAAACTCTTTTATTTCAAGAATGCCAACCAGCAACTTTAAATCTTCATTCAAACCGTCTTCGAACCTTTTGCACATAATGGCTTCAGTTGATACACACTCTCGAGCATATCGGCTCAATCTGACAAATTTTCGCTCATATTCAGTCACAGTCATTTGCCCCTGTTTTAGTTCAAGAAATTCTTTACATTTTTGGTCGATGAACCTCTGGCTGATATATTTCTTGCGGAATTCATTCTGGAAGAAATCCCGTCACTTTTTCTTTCGGAACCACTGATACTAGTGTCTTCCACCAGTGATATGCAGTGTCCCGAAGTAAAGATATAGCACACTTCAGGCATTCGTCTGGAGTACAAGATAGCTCATCAAGTACCCGAATAGTGTTATCAAGCCACATTTCGGCTCGCTCTGCGTCATCATCATCATTGGCTCTAAATTCTTCGGCCCCAAATTTCCTGATTTTATCAACTGGAGGCCTACTAGATCTCATCGGATCTATCATTGGGGGTGCTGAAGGTATCGGAGTTGGATTATTCGGGGGTGGAGGTTGGTGTACAGCCGGGTTAGTCTGAATAAACTGGGTAAACCACTCGTTCATCATCTGATAGAAGGCTTGTTTAGCCTCCTCCTCGTGGCTACCCGAAACTGGTCGAGAGTCTACCGGCACTGATCCGTGTGCACGGTCGGGCGCTACACTCTCTACATCATCCGCTACGGCTCTTTTAGGATCAGTGTCCATTTACTATATAAAACACAGTTCAGAAGGTCAGAAGTCACCACACTATCGATATATGATAAAGGCATGTATAGCTAGACTCACACGCGCTACGGTAGTCCTAGAATCGACTAAACCGTAAGCTCTGATACCAATAAAATGTAACACCCCTAACCCGTATCCGTCGCCAGATTTGGGTTACGGGCATTACCGGATAAGTCATAACTTCTGCTCAAACGATTAAATCTTAGCTAAACATCTTTATCAAATAATTCATTTATAAACAGACAAATCACAGATGTATAATACATGCTTAATACTTTAACCCAAATCATATACAATGTAATCATCAACAACCACAAAATGACCCGGAAACGTACATTACGACAATGTCACCCAGCAATACCAATTCTATATACCACATTCGACAAGTTGATCATAATATGTGAAGTTTATAAACAAGTAAACCATTTCTAAAATCAATTCATTTTAATTACTAATGAAAACAACCCGACAATCAAAACTTTATACTATATAGTCAAGGTACATAAGTTCATTACATTATCATAAACGCAATTAATAGCTTAGCCGAATATACAAGAACATATACAACATTAGATCATTACAATTCATATGTCTCCACCTCAAACTGGCATAAGAGAAAAGCCATATTCGAATGGCCATATTACCTATAAAACGAACTCAACCCAAACATGAACATTATCCATCCTGTACATATTAAACCCAAAGCACATACAATCATCTTAGTCGCAAACATACCTTCCATATAGCATGCATCAACCTAGATATACATGAACAGGGTAGGTATAAATTTGCCATGAACCAAGCACATTAAGCATTCAACCATTCACACATATAATGAAGCTTAACCTTTGAATTCCAACCATTAGGTCATAGAGCATAAAAACTTAAGTTAACCAAATGAAATAAGCTTTTTTCGCAAGGCTATATTATAGTTATGTACAATCACTCAAAATCTAATAGTTAACACTTAATTCTAGCCTATACATGCCTTTCGAATAAAACTAAGATAGGTATACCAAAAGGTTTGATAGTGCGGTTGACTTCTTGGATGATCCTTCGAGTCCGTAGCTTGAATCAAAGATCTATAAAACAGAGGTAGATAAGAGCACACACACACGGTAAGCTTGCTAGCTAGTAAGTCTTAAGTAAACATATACTTATATAAGTAAAATACATACAACCATTCTAGTCAATATCTTCTATCACTAATTCGAACATAAATAATACATAACCTCTTTTATCTATAAAGCCGAAACAACTAAATACCATTGATGCACTTAATATTGAAGCTTTACTTTTTTTTTATCCACATACACCAATCATCAAGTATATCACAGACATATGTACATATCATATGCTTATCCAATCAACTAAATACGTTCATGCTTTCAAATATTCACTATCACACGATATAACTTGCATATACATATTCATTTATCTCTAATAAATTAATGTATAAAACCTTCACTTACTCGAATACTTGTTTGTCATTTTATTGAGTAACACGACTATAAAATACGTACCTCTCCGTCGAATTTTTACGAATCATGTTTCTAAACCGAAATTTCTTGATATGTTCATAACTTGATTTTCATGCGCTTAGAGCTCAAACACATTCACCGGCACTAGGCCTGCTGAACTTAAGGTCCGAAGTATATCATCGGCATTAAGCCTGCTAGGCAATAAGCCCGAATTGTTTCACCGGCACGTGGCCTGCTAGGCTAAAAGCCCGAACTATTTCACCGGCACAAAGCCTGCTAGGCTCGAAGCCCGAACAACTCACCGGCACAAGGCCTGCTAGGCTCGAAGCCCGAATAACAACATAATTAAACCTTCAATACATATTTATTAATGCTAACATCACAACCAAACCATATACATCTTATTACATCCACATATCATATCCAAAACATATACTTGTTCATATCACATTAACAAAATATATTTAATCCAATTTAACACCTTTACATTCGGCTAACACATAATTCTATAGTCAACATTATTAAATTTCATCCTTTAACATGTTTATAATTAACTGTTTAACATATAAGTGCTTAAGAACTTACCTCGGTTGTCGATAGACCGTGCAAATCGGCTATTCGAGAACCTTCGTCTTTCCCCGATCTAATTCTGTTTTTCTTTGCTCTTGATCTAAAACACATTAAAATTTAGCTCATTCAAGTACATTTCATCTCAATTTAGTCCCTAAGCACATAAATAGGAAAATTACCATTTTACCCCTACTATTTCAAATTTTTACAAGTTAGTCCTATTTGCCTAAAACATAAAATACACCAAATTTCTCAATACCCCTTAAGGGCCGAATATGTATAGGGACTATACAAGTCCATTTATTTCATTTATTTTGCAAATAAGACCCTCTAAAATTTCATTTTTACAAATTAGCCCTAAAAACAAAAATTCATCAAAACTTCCAATACATAATATACTAATTTTCAACTTATCTTTTATCTAATATCATCAAACATCAAAAACCATATAAACCTATCAATAGCCGAACATCAAGCATGCTTAGATTCAAAAATTTTAACATGGGTCAGCTACGGTTCGAAGCAACGATCTCAAAAACGTAAAAATTAACAAAAACCAAATTCAAACTAACCTTGAAATCAAGCTTCCAAATGTCGAAAATCAAAGAACATAAACCCCCCTTTTTCTTTCTCAATATTCGGCCAACAAGAAGATGATAATGGCCATTTTCTTATGTTTTATTTAACATATATTAAGTTATTACTAAATTACTTAACTAACCTTAAAATTAAAATAACCAAATAATATAACTTAAGGACAAACTTGTCCATGGCCGGCCACTAACTCATAAAATGGGTTATTTACCCTTTCCATACTTCATATTATAAAGCCATGCTCAAATTAACACATTTCACTTTAGTATGCCACTTTTACACTTTACGCGATTAAGTCCTTTTAATCAAATTAAGCACTTAAATGATAAAATTTTCATACGAACCTTTCACACACATCAATTCACATATAATAGACTCAAAATATAATATTATAATATTTCTCAGACTCGGATTCGTGGTTCCGAAATCACCGTTCCGATTAGGGTCAAATTCGGTCTGTTACAAGTTTGGGGGTTATATGTAGTGGTATCAGAGCCTAAGTTTTCTAAATTTGGACTGTCAAAATTTGAGTGAGTCTGCATGTATGCATTTAAAAGGGGTATTTTAGGGAAACAATGCCACAAATTTTTTAAAAATCAATTTTCTACAAAGAAATTGAATCTGAGATTTCGATGTCGGTCCTACTTTAGTTACTGTTACTCTAAGAGAAACTGTAACCCTTAGATTGTGAACTCTTAGGAGAAATAACTAATGCTTGAACTTTTGTTTGAAAACTGTAGAGATATTTTAGATTTTAAGATTTCAAAAGAAACATTATGAACACTTAAGGTAGGTGTGGTAGGGGTAGGCTACGTAGGGCTACACCTATTGAGCTGCCCACTGTTCAGGGAGAAAACCCAATCCCTGAGGAGGAATATGTTGAGAACTCTACCGCCAATGGTGGCTGAGGCAATGAGAATGGAGATGATATAGTATCGCAAGTGATGCCGAGGGTTCTGCAAAGGGTTGTTGTAACCTAAACTAGATCGAGGAGCCGTGGATATATTACGGAGAGGCTTCGGTCGAATAGGGCTGAAATATTTAAAAGTATTACTAGAACTGTTGGGAAATGTGCCCATATTGTAGTAAACATGTGACTATTTTCTATTTATTTGAACGATAAATAAATAAATAAAGTTAACTTCACATTTCACTATTATGTCTTTTGTATTTATGTCTTTTATATTTTGCATGAATCACAAAATTGTGACAAGCAAATATTAGCTCATTGATTGTCTAAAGTTCAAATTGAAGATAAGTGGCATTGTAAAGAATGTTTACATTGCAAGAAAGACAACTTACTTTAATAGATAATCTAAATGAGTCCATAATCCCGTAAAAGAATCAAAGTGAGCATTTGATTCAAATATTGAGAAAGATTATTATGTCGTCTGCAATTCCAATTGAGAAGATGGCTAGTCTTGGATATCAGAGCAGTTGACTCTACGAGTAGATACATAGATGTATTCATTTACAGAATGATACATTAGACTGGATCCAAGATGAATTAATTCTGAATCCGTTTGTGAATTAATTCACTTGTGACGTTCATGGTGTGATTTACCTAAATCCTGAGTTAGTCACTGACCATGCGTATGCAACTTATATACTTTGATATAAGTGGATGCTTATGCTCTAAAGATGATCAAGTCCATAGTTGGTATGTTGAGTACATGACTTGTGTATAAATGGTTTTACTAGTAATAGTGGAATTTATAGCTCAATTAAAGAGTTAATGATATCCTCTCATTGACATTTTGTGGATTGATAAATATGAAATGTAATGATAAACCGTAATATATACATATTTTAATCTCACATTTAGCATACTTTTGGATGATTTAAACCCTGAATTGTGGAATTTAGTACTCTTAATCCTTTGTTTTAATGTTTTATACTCAGAAGAGCACCGGATGATGAAAAGAACGAGAAACGGGCCCAAAACAGAATAAATGGGCCATATCACGAAATTGACACGGCCTGGGCCCAAGACCACACGGTCGTGCCTCATCAACAGACCTGAACACGGCCTGGCCACGACTTACACGGGCGTGTGCTATGGGCGTGTCCCTGACATGACAAAGAAGAGTTTCATTCGGATTAGGGTACTTAGAGGCAAAGAAGTCATTCCAAAAGCCTATATAAACACCCTAGAGGCCAACCTTCAGGCGGCGTCCAGTTATGCCGAAGAGTCGAGCCAGAGAGGCCAGAATTATGGAATTTACTCGAAGAAAGCAAGTTGATTCATCTCAAGAAGCCAGAATTATACTCAAGACGGAGGATCTTCTTTTCAATTTCCTTCAGGGGGTTTTAGGGTTTTCTTATGTTTTGTTTTATATTTACTTCTGAGATGTATTCTTTTATCATTATGAACTAATCCCCTCAAATACCTGAGGGGGATGAAACCTAAGACGGATCTTGTTATTTTTTTCTGAACTATATGATAAATACTTGATTTGTTCTTAATTATGTGTTCTTAATTCTTTCTTTGATATTTCAGGATATTGATTCAAGTATTGATGTGCTTAGGCAGAAGAGGAATAGACCCTGTCTAAGAGTAGATCTAGCATAATTAAGCGGAGTTGATCGCAACCCTAGAGCTAGGATGACGAAAATCTGCCGGATTAGGGTCAAACCTAATATGGGAGTCCATAGATCGAGTTAATGCAATTCTAGGGGTTTTAATTAGAAAGAGATTTCAATTAATCAACCTAGGGTTAGACGTTAGTAGCCTCGACAGAGGTATTAATATAAATTAGAGAATCCTACAGATCAAGTCAAGTGAATAAATCGTCTGGTTCAAAGTTAGATAACAAGTGAAGTCTAGGTGGATTCTTCCTCGGGTATTGTCTTAATCAATTGTTTTTTCCCACAAGTATTTTCCCAATTCATTCTCTTTGTCTTAGCATCTTTAGCTTAATAGTTAGTTAATTTTAGATTAATTAATAATTCTCTTAATTCTTAGGCTAAATAATAAAAAGAAAATTAGTATTAGTACTTTTGGTTCCTTTGGGTTCGACAATCCGATCTTGCCACTAAGCTATACTACTGTTCGATAGGTTCACTTGCCTCAAGTCGTTGTCACAGTTAGTTTCTAGGCTTCAACATTCTTTATATAAATTTTTAAGACTCTGACACACTATCACAACTTTATATAAATTATTTAGGAATAATTCTACAACTTTAGGAATAATTTAATTGAGTTGATTTATTCGATATGGAATTACATTAGGTGGTCGTGAGAATTGTTCAACTAGAGAATTTTATTAAAGAATTTTCTTGAAAAAATAATTTGGAAAATCTAATTGATTTTTGGAAAAATTAATTTTGATCAAGTAAAATTAAATTAATCAAATCAATTAAAATTAATATGATATTTTTAGAAGTTAATTTTCAAGTCAGACAATTGGCTCAATGGGTGAGGTTCGAAAATGGCTATGTTTCGACTTTAAAATTCAAGTTTCTCCATACTAGAACGGGTGCTTGAGACCATAGTGGAGAAAACCAAAATTGTAGAGGAGATCAAACACGCGGAACACGAAAAATGGGAGAAAAGTAAGGTCCCGAATAAGAGAGATTCTTGTTCCACTAGTTTAAATGATCGTCCTATAAAACGAGCCAGAGAAGGTAGATCGCAGCAAGGGTCGCGATTGCTAACTCTTGGGATAAGATTTACAAGCGTTTGTATTGTAGAAAACGCCACCCGAATGAGTGTTGGAAGAAATTGGGCATTTGTTTGAAATGGGGGTCAATAAAGCATGTGGTGAAAGATTTTCCTCATCCAAACAAGTAGGTGCAAGCTCTGGCCCAAAATCAGACCCAAAATTAGAGTGAAGATTAGTTACCTCCGAGAGGTCGAGGACAAAATAGGGCCACAAATACCGTAGCAACTGGTGTAAACTGAATTGAGGCTAGACAACTTGTACTCGTTTATGCCATTAGAGGTCATGAGGATAGAGATGTGCCCAATGTTATCACAAGTAGTTTTACCATTCATTCTATCTCATACTTTGCCTTAATCAACATAGGATCCACTCATTCATATGTTGCTTGTAATATGTATGAAAAACTGGATGTTGGGGTAGAGGAAACCATTACTGATGTTATCGTAGTAAGCCCCTTAGGACAATCAGTTATTGTAAATAAGAACTATAGGAGATGCCCATTGGAGATTCAATGAGTAGTGTTTCCAGCGGATCTTATGGACTTACCTTTTGGAGGGTTCGATTTAATTCTGAGTATGGATTGGTTAATGGAACACGAAGTTAGCCTAGATTGTGCCTCTAAGAGAGTAACCATGAAAAGGCAGAGGGTAGTAAGATTGTTATGGTTGGGGGTGACCACCTCTAGACGTATCAACATCCAGAGTAGAAATCTTGCACAAAATATTAAAAATGTGGTATTTGCAAGTATACGGGTCAGGATGTAATATAGTTACAACGAAGTAGGTGAGTACTCAGAGGATCATACCCAAGGGAGGCGACCACTAAATTAATCTTAACCTAAGCACAAATAGAGCTAATTAGTACTTTGAATAAATTATATTAAGACTAAACATAAAGAAAGATTTTTGGTATTTTAATAAATAAATAATAAAATAACATAAATAGACAAACTTTAGGAAATTTGTTATGGAACTAAATCAGATCTGAAGCATATACTCTCTTAGAGTTATCTCATTGCGCGCCATAGGTAAGTTTGTGGTAGTTGTTGTGGTGGTATGTCTTGTGGGTTATCATTAACTTTGTCAAACAATGGGTTTTTGCGAGGTAAATTGCCCACATCAGGTGGTAGGTTTTGCATCTGCTGTTGCTATTGACGGTTCCTACGAATTATTTCCTTTGGATCAACAAATGGCCCTATAAGTATTCCTCTACTACGAGTAACACACTGAAACTAAGAAGAAAGTAACAATGGTTAACACAAAATAGAAATTAAAATCATATCTATAATCTAAAAATTTTCTAATTATTCTATTTAAAGTGCAAAAATTAAAACTAATATAGTGAGATTGCCTCCCCAGCAACGACACTAACAACTTGACCATCTCTAGACATGCCAACATCCAGAGTAAGAATCCTGCACAAAAAATATTGAATAGGCAATGTCCGCAAGTATACAGGTCAGGTTGTAATATAGTTATAATGAAGTAACGAGTACTCTAAGGATCATACCCAAGGGAGGCGAGCACTAAGTTAATCTTAATCTAGCACTAATAGATCTAATTAGTATTCTTAATAGATTATATTACGATCAAATATAAAGAGTGACTTTTGGAGGTTTTTATGTAATAATAAAACAAAAGAAATCAAAGAAACATTTGGGAAATCAAATAGTGAACTGTATCAGATCTGAGCATTCGATTAGCTTGCTTCGATAATAATAACCAACTATCGCTTCGGGTTTTTTGTTCAATCAACTAGTCGATACCTTAACAGGATTATCCGATCTTCCACTAGAATAACGAGTCGGTAAGAACTACGTATCTCTCGACCTTATAGTCCAAACTGGTTCAGGGCTAAGGTGTTCACGAATAAGCCATACCAATTCTGGGTTAATTCCCACCTAGATGACTTCCTGGGGCATCAAGCCTAAGGTTTAAATTCTTCCTCTCCCGAACAGCTGATTTGTTAAGAAAACCCTACAAAACAGTTAATTAATCACACCTCCACTCGCTAATCCCCCATAGGAGGATTAGTTCCTCCTAGATCTCGTAAATAAATAAACTTGATATAAAAGGTGAACATTAATAACGAATCAAGAGAATAAAGTTTAGAAGAGCCTGAATTGTATTGAATAAAATGATGAATCCACACAGAGTTGATCGAGCTCCACAAATCAGATCTTTGGAAAAATGAAAAGAGAAAATCTAAAAATAACCTAAAACCTCAAAAAAGGAAAAAGTCAAAATTAAAATTACAAAGAAAATTCTAAACTATCAAAAGTCATCCATAACATGTGTTAACTAAGCCTATTTATAGAGCCAGGATGGTCGTCCTCCTCAACCCTAGGTCTTTAGAGAGAGGTGCTAACCACTTAACTATTCAGCCCTATTCATTTTCTTACTTATTTTAGGCACTTAATCGTATATATATGTATATTTTGGGGCTTTTTTTACAAAGTTACGAAATAAAAAAGGAAGGAGGAGGCTCGAACTTGGGGTCTAGAAGGATTATAACGCTTTAACCATTGAGCCTATAGCTCATTTCTTATCTAATTTAGACACTTAATTTTACATATTTCTTTCTTTTCAGGAGACTTGTCAAATTCCCAAAATAAAAAGGGAATGAAGGGGCTTGAACCTAGGAGCAGAAGGGAGAGAACTTAACTCTTAACCATTAGCCTAAAGCTTATTTCTTGCTTATTTTATTTCTTAACCATATATATTTGTTTCAAGGTGTGACTTTTACCCGAGTTCGCTGAAAATAAAAATGGGAGGAAGGGGCTCAACTTACATATTCTTTATTAGCTTACACTTTTACTTAATTTTTCATTAATTTATTTAACTTATAGTTCTTAGCACATTCTACTTTAGTTTATAAATAACAATTAATACTCATAGTCAAGTCTCACTATTAATATTTTAATTCATTTCACCCTTAGTAAACTCTAATAAAATGATTTAGATACACGGTAACCATCCAAAACACCAGAGAGCACAAAAGTGCTTAGCTCTAAGGCATCATATCACATCCCTCCAAAACAAAAACCACATATAATCCCTATTGGTATGTCAATTATATCCTACAGTTTCAAGAGAATATCTACAATTACTCATATTTAATTACTATTTTAATGCACATAACCTCTATTCATATTTATCCATTCAGACCACAATCTCATACACAATACATGCTTATTAGACTCACATTTAACTGCACTATAAATGTCACAATAATGCTCCTTGATCTATCATATATCAAATCTCATATGTGTGCGTTAAAAACAGTATATCACATATCATGTTCACCTATTACCTGTTGTAATAGCATCACACAACACAGCCCAAATTTCTTAGGCATGACTTTTCAACAAAAAAAACAAGTATAAGAAGACTTACTCTCAGAACTTAGGATGGGGGTTTAGGTTAGGAGAGGGAAGAAGAAGATGGTGGAAATTCTTAGTAGAAAACTAATTTCTCAAAATTTGGGCAATTTGCCCTTTTGGACACTCCCTATTTCTCCCTTTTTCCAATTAGGTCATAACTCAATTAAAACACACTATTTTCAAATTAAACCTCGTAATCAAGTTTTGTTCTAGATTAATTAGTATAATAAAACTTTATTATATTATTTAATACTTTAATTATTTATTTACGAACCAAATTTCAATATCTATTTCAAACCCTCGATTTATTTACAAATGCACAAAGATAACATCATAAATCGGGGTGTGACCATTCTCGACTTTCACAAGCTCAATTTTTCTAACCTGGTTTTAGGGTGTGACAATATTATTAATAGACTTTTATTAAATTTGAATATCCATTATTAATTGGACTTTATTTTTAGTCAATATTGTATTTTTTTTATTTTCGAAACAATACACAAATTTGAGAGTTTTTTCGTTTATACGAGCATAATTTTAGTCAATATTGTATTTTTGATTTTCGAAACAGCACACAAATTTTAATGCTTTTTTGGTTTATACTAGCAAATGGCATATTAAGTTGCAGGGTTCAAGTATTTGCAATGTCTCTTTCAATTTGTAATGAACCAAACATATACATGATTATTATTTGATATACTGGACTTGGAATATTTTTTAATTTCACAAGTATATAATTTTAAATTTTTGTAAATATCATTTAAAGGCAAATGATCATATCTTAATTTTACTTATGAAGTATAAGAAATTTGCAAAAATAATTATATATATATACACATTCCATTATGACACACCTACGATAATGGTGAAAAAGTTGAAAAGTTATATAGCAAATATATTTGGTAAACATACTTTAGCGTATCAATCTCACATTCTCCTGTACTAGAAAATTTTGGTTCTTTTACTATGTTTAAATTTGAGGTTTAGTTCTCACTCTTTTATTTGGTAAAATTTAGTATCTATACTATTATAATTACATTAGTTAATGAAAATAGTCAACATCCTTCACTATTTTAGTGAATCTATTGATGTGGTTTTTCATTAAATGTTCATTCGAACTAATCATTATAAAATGGAAATTTTTTGTTAGAATAATGTTCTTAAGAAAAATTGACATCAAATTATTAGTTGAAATAAGTAACAATATTAACTATTTAAATTAATTGATAATATTATAAGAATAAAATGTCAAAATTAAAGTATAAAAATTATATCTTAAATTTTAATATAAAGATTAAAACTGAAATTTAATGATTGTTGGTAAAAGAAAAACAAAATGCAAAGGAAAATACAAACACAACATTTGTAAGAGTGTAGAAACCTTTTGGATGTTCCTTTTATCTATTGGAATTTAAAAGTAGTAAATGAGAGATCCATTGGAACAGAAAAGAGACGAAGAAAATACCTCTTCAAATTATTTAAATTGAAAAATATAATAATGAAAAAGACAGCAAGAGGAAGGAAAAGTCACAAATGAACGGAGGGCAAAAATAGATAGAGAAGAAAAAGTTAAAAACCCTAGTTGCTAGAATTTTAATTATTCAATTGAGTTGTAAAAAACATAATAAATGAGTTCAAAAATAAATAAGTCAGGTCAAAACTCCACTCTCAGCCAATTATAACTGTCAATTGGGTTGTAAAACACATAATAAATGAGTCCAAAAATATATAAGTCAGGTCAAAAGTCCACACTTAAGTCTCAGCTAATTATAATTGTCTATTAGTATAGATTTTGACCCACATTTTGGTACGAGTTAGTTAATTTTTTTATTATCAAAGCTTTGTTATTGGTTTAACCTTTTAACATTAATTTTATTATGACTTCTTATCATATTTATTCTTTTTTATACAATGTCTAAAATTATTTATAACCTCTTTCTAACCATTAAATAGAAGGATAGTGCATTTTAATGCACTCGAACTCACGTTCTCTTGCACTAACAACAATACCGATGCCAATCGAGCTAAGACTCAATCAGCCCTATTGAGTTAACTTTTTTCACCTAATTATAAAGTAAAAATTTGAAAATCAAAATATACTTTAAATCTCTATATTTTTCATACATTTAGAATTTAATGGTCATACTTTTATTTTAAAAATTTTAGTTATTTTATTTTATGGATTCATTTATTAACACCGTTAAATTTTTGTCGAAACCTCTAGTACTACATATTGAATTTTTTTTTAAAAAAAATACTTGCTTGTAGCCATTTAACGAAAAAAAAAAAGACATTGTAATGGACTTGAGTTCACTAGAAAATTTTAACAGTATTAACTATTTTTTAAAATTCACTCAACATTCTAATAAGAATAAAATATTTAAACCAACTAATAGTATCATAAAAGTTGAGATACTTAATTATGTCAAAAATTAAAATATAGAAATTTAAACTAAAAATTGATAATTGTCATATATGAAAAGATATGACAAACAAAAAAATGGTGTCTGTTGATAAGAAATGCCTTTCAACATTCACGTCCTAAAGAGTGGATTTGCTAATAATTTTAACTTGACTCGTGAATAAACACACGGATCAATATCATTAAAAATATAAATTAAAAAAAGTTAAAAACATAAGTGAATCAATTATGAATTTGCGAGTAAATATAACGTTTAAATGTATGATTTAAAATTAAATTTGAAATGATAAATTAATAAAGTATATATTCTTATCGACACTACTTTTATATATAATTTATATTATATATATATATATATATATATATATATATTCTTATGAAAAGCAACTATTTGAATCAAGAATAGGAATTTGATCAGTTAAACATTCTGTTCCATTTTTACAATATTGATAATGGTTTACCATTCTTTTGTCTTTTATCATTTTGGTTAACTTTCCCCTTAAAACATGGTAAATAACATGTTTTAATAATAAATTGTATTTTTCTTCTTCTTCTCATTTTTCTGTCAGTTTCATTAAAAAAATCTTTTTCTAATTTCAATTTATTTATTTAAGAAAAAAGATACGTAATTAATTTAGTAAATAAATGTATGTTTTTATTAGTAAAATATAATGTTATAAGCTTCAACATTTGTGTAGTAACAATAAAAAAAAAGTAAATGATACTAGGACAATTTATTAAAATATACTTTTAGATAATATTATATTTTATCAGTTAAACAATAAATTATTACATTTCAATTAAATGAAATAAATAAAGTAATGTCATATCCTTAGTAATATGCTAACTAATATTAAATTTCGATAATCATATCAAAAATAAATTTACATTTCATAAATTAAATCCCTTAAAATATATTATTTCTTTTTACGTTATGAACATTTTATAATGTTTGCAATATTTTCTTTTAGGTTTTAAGCCAAGGAAAAAAGGAAAAAAAAAATTAAAAAGCGGTGCTCTCTTTCTATATTTCTCTTTTGTTTTTTTTTTTTGTATTTTGTAACTTTTTATTTATTTTTAAATTGAAATAAAGTATTTACTTGGTTTATGAATAGTACTTTAGGTAGCTTAAAATGTATTCCAATATATTTATGAAATAAAATTTCATTGAATAGCTTCAAAACTTAGGTAAAAAAAATTAAGGATAAATCTTAAAATTATATATTAACTTTAATTTAATGTGCAATTGTATACATGAATTTTAATTTGGTGCAATTATACAAGTGAAACTCTAATTGTGGTTCAAATGTATACTTGAAACTTTAATTTTGATTTAATCATACATTTAAAGAAATAATACATCAATTTATTTTTATATTGGATAAATATAATTACTTATGTATGCAATATATAAATATAAAATGATGTTATTGTTGGAACGCCGGTACCCCATGGCGCAGCAGAATAAAATTAGATTCGGCGATCCAAATCATGGATCCATGTGTGAGGAACGAATCGGGGTGAAATAAAGGTTTCGAAATTACCAAAACTTCAATCTGAGTAGACAGCGACGTCTTGGCAACAAGAGTTTTGATCTACTGTCGAATCAAGCCTCAACCTTTTCTGATGTCGGCCTCTACGTAATCCACCCGGTTTGACTATGAACGGAAGAAATCTCCAAAACTGTTTTGGAGGCTTATTTGCTTGACGGCTGCTAGACCTAACAAGCAATCACTTAGGGTTTTCCTGTTGAGTTTTGTCTCCTTTTAATACCTTTTATAATGGGTGCCTTTCTCATTGGGCCTTTTATAATAGGTATCCTCTTAATTGGGCCTTTTATAATTGGTATCTCTTGAATGTATTACAAGATTAAATAAATACAATAAAGTTTTTAACCGAAAATTATTATTACATTAATTATATCTGAAAATTATAATTACATTAATTATAATAAGGATTCCGGTAAACTATATTTATTTAAATTTATATATGAATCAAATTCATATATTAATAAAATTATGTTATCATTATGTGTACAACATCCTTGTACATATAATATGTTCAATATTTGATTGCCCAATTAAATTAATTCTTTAATTAATTTAATTTATGTGACAACCAAGCACAATACCAACTATATTTTATTCCGTTCATTTCAACCATAGGGTGTGACCCTGTAGGTTCTTGCAACGTTAGCAGTATTACTAGAACGATTCTATTGTCACAGACAATGAGTGGCATCTAGCAATGCATCATTGCTACCTAAGTTACAAGAAGTCATGATTCGACATAACCTTTCGTGATTAACCTTTCATGCATTAATCCTTAAGTCCTTTATCTCTGGAACGGATACAAGTCATGGGATAGTCACACTTGCATAGTCCATCCCATGTTTTTTGATATCTTGAGTAGACTATGATATACAAATTAGTATGACATCTCATATCAACTTATTTGAGCATGGCCATGCATTTCTAGTCTCACTCAATCAAGTGGCCTAAGATATTACTCCTATTATGTAGGAGAGACTTATCCTTTATTGATCAACCATATCCCTCTACATAGATTGTGGTATATCCAACATCAGTCTTTATAGAACAACCTGTTATGGTGTACGTTTGACTGTATCAAAATATACAACTCACGATGCTGGGATAATAATGATCTCAAGTCTGAGGATCATATACATATTAATCACTATGAGTAATGTTGTGACAATTACATAATAATCCAAGAAACATACTCATAGCGGGTCAATCCAATATGTTGTTCTCTAACACACATATTCATGCATTGATTTTGACACTCCATATCAATGACAACTCTTTATCATCAATCAACTACATGTTAGTCTTAATGCATTATTATTGTCCTAGTCAACAATAATACTCGACTAAGGATCTTTTAAGAATAATCATATTATTCTCAGGACATTATTATAAAACAGTTTATCTATACACACAGAAAGAAAAACTGAAATAATAATGACAACGCTTTATATTAATAAACATGGTAAATTAAGTATGTTATTACAACCATCTCATGATTGATCTTTGGGCATACTCTTACAATCTCCTACTAGCACTAAGACCAATCACTCATATATCTAATACCAAGTGACTTAGTGTGACGATCATGCTTCTGCTGTGTCAGAGGCTTGGTCAGGGGATCAGCGATGTTATCATCTGAAGGTACTCTGCATATCTCTACATCCCCTCGATCGATAATCTCTCGAATAAGATGGTAGCGTCTAAGTATATGTTTGGATCGCTGGTGAGATCTGGGTTCTTTAGCTTGTGCAATAGCTCCATTGTTATCAAATCGGAGTTCTATAGCATCTGATATGCTAGGCACAACCCCTAGTCCAGTAATGAACTTCTTGATCCAAACTGCTTCTTTTGCTGCCTCACTGGCTGCAATATACTTGGTCTCTGTTGTAGAATCGGCTACTGTACTTTGCTTTGAACTCTTCCAGCTCACAGCACCACCATTAAGGCAAAACACAAAACCTGATTGCGATCGAGAATCATCCTTGTCGGTTTGGAAGCTGGCATCAGTTTAACCTTTTACACTTAACTCTTCCTCAACTCCATATAATAGGAACGTATCCTTAGTTCTTCTTAAGTACTTAAGGATACTCTTGATTGTGGTCCAGTGACCTTCACCGGGATCTACTTGATACCTGCTCGTCATACTTAAGGCATACGAGACATCTGGACGGGTACATAACATTGCATACATGATAGATCCAATAGCAGAAACATATGGAATTTTACTCATACGTTCTCTCTCTTGTAGAGTTGAAGGACACATTTCCTTCGAGAGTGAAATACCATGTCTCATAGGTAGGAATCCTCTTTTAGATTCTTCCATACTGAACCTTTTCAGTACTTTATCTATGTATGTACTTTGGCTTAGACCTAGTAGTCGTCTTGATCTATCTCTATAGATCTTGACTCCTAAGATATAAGTGGCTTCGCCCAAGTCCTTCATAGAAA
This sequence comes from Gossypium australe, assembly GCA_005393395.2. Taxonomy (NCBI): domain Eukaryota; kingdom Viridiplantae; phylum Streptophyta; class Magnoliopsida; order Malvales; family Malvaceae; genus Gossypium; species Gossypium australe. The sequence continues at coordinate 100,647,953 of CM016620.1, forward strand.
AACAACTTCTTAACCAAGTCTTAATAGACTGCAAGGTAGGTATGTCATTTCCCATGATAAGTATGTCATCCACATATAGTACCAAGAATGTGATAGTGCTCCCACTAACTTTCTTGTAAACACATGGTTCATCTCCATTTTTGATAAAACCAAACTCTTTGATTGCATCGTTAAAACGAATATTCCAACTTCGAGAAGCTTGCTTTAATCCATAAATGGATCTTTGTAGCTTACATATCTTTCTAGCATCCTTTGGATTTACAAAACCTTCAGGTTGTGTCATATACACATCCTCTTCAAGTTTCCCGTTAAGGAAAGCTGTTTTGACGTCCATCTGCCAGATTTCATAATCATGAAATGCAGCTATGGCGAGCAAGATCCTGATGGATTTAAACATAGCTACAGGAGAAAAGGTTTCATCATAGTCAACACCATGAATTTGGCGAAAACCTTTAGCGACTAATCGCCCTTTGTATGTTTGTACATTACCATCCATGTCTATTTTCTTTTTGAAAACCCATTTGCACCCTATAGGTTTAACCCCTTCGGGTGGGTCAATCAAAGTCCATACTTGGTTTTCATACATGGAATCCATCAGATCTCATGGCCTCAAGCCATTTCTCAGAGTCTGGGCTCGTCACCGCTTCTTGATAAGTCATAGGCTCATCTTGATCTATAAGAAGAACGTCACCATGCGTTGTAATGAGAAATCCATATCTCTCAGGTGCACAGCGTTCTCTTAAAGATCTGCGCGATGGTTGTGTTTCTAGAGCAGTTGTTTGTTCCTTAATTTCTTGTGGAATTTGGTTTTGTTCAACCTCTGGTTCAGTGGTAGCTTGTGATTCTTGAATTTCTTCAAGTTCAATCTTTCTCCCACTTCCTTTTCTAGAAGTAAATTCTTTCTCTAGGAAGATACCAGTCCGAGCAACAAAAATTTTGTTCTCAGTGGGATTAAAAAAATAATATCCTTTGGTTTCTTTTGGATACCCCACAAAAATACACCTTTCAGATTTGGGTTCAAGCTTAGTAGACGTCTGACGTTTAACATAAGCTTCACAACCCCAAGTTTTCATAAAGGACATACTAGGACGTTTCCCAGTCCACATCTCATATGGCGTCTTTTGAACCGATTTAGATGGAACACGATTTAGTGTGAAAGCAGCAGTCTCAAGTGCATGTCCCCAAAAGGAAGTCGGTAGATCAGCATGACTCATCATGGATCGAACCATGTCTAACAAAGTTCGATTTCTTCTCTCAGATACTCCATTCCATTGAAGAGTACCAGGAGGAGTAAGTTGTGAGACAATCCCACATTCTTTCAAAAGATCATCAAACTCTAGGCTCAAATACTCTCCACCTCGATCAGATCGAAGTGACTTGATAGTTTTACCTAGTTGATTTTGTACTTCATTTTTAAATTCCTTGAACTTTTCAAGGGACTCAGACTTATGGCGCATGAGATAAACATACCCATATCTACTGAAATCATCAGTGAAAGTAATGAAGTAGTGAAATCCACCTCTGGCCTGTGTATTTATTGGTCCACATACATCAGAATGTATTAGGCCCAATAAATCACTAGCTCGTTCACCTTTTCCAGAAAAAGAAGATTTAGTCATTTTTCCCAATAAGCAAGATTCACATACTTCAAATTGTTCAAAAACAAATGAATTCAAGAGACCATCTCTATGGAGTTTAGATATGCGTTTCTCACTTATGTGGCCCAAACGACAATGCCAAAGATAAGTTTGATTTGAGTCATTTATTTTAGATCTTTTAGTATTTATGTTGTAAATGGGATTCGTTTGATCTAAAATATAGAGGCCATTAATCAATTGTGCCGAACCATAGAAAACATTATTGAGATAAAATGAACAACAATTATTCTTAATAATTATCTCAAAACCAATTTTGTCTAAACAAGAAATTGAAATAATGTTTTTAGTCAAACTGGGCACAAAATAACAATCCTCTAAACATAAATCAAGTCCACTAGGCAAAGATAAAGTATATGTTCCCACAGCTAATGCAGCAACTTTTGCTCCATTTCCAACTCGTAGGTCCACATCTCCTCTAGCCAAAGTCCTTCTCCTTTGTAGTCCCTGTACAGAAGTACAAATATGAGAACCACAACCAGTATCTAATACCCAAGAAGTAGTAGTTGATAAATTAATATCAATAACATAAATACCTGAAGCAGACATTCCGCTTGCTTTAGCCTTCTTGACTTCTTCAAGATAGGCAGGGCAGTTCCGTTTCCAATGTCCAGTCACACCACAATGAAAACAGTTTCCTTCCTTAGACACCCCACCTTTAGGTTTCAGTGCAGCCTTTCCTTTTCCAAATTTGGGCTTACCTTTACCCTTGGGCTTTGTTTGAACTTTGGCCTTTCCCTTGCCCTTGTTATTACGGACCATCAGTATGGGCTTGGGTCCAACCTTTTTCAAGTTGCCTTCAGCAGTTCGTAACATACTGAGCAATTGTGGTAAAGTCTTGTCAATTTCATTCATATTGAAATTGAGGACAAACTGGCTGTAGCTATCCGGCAACGATTGTAAAATAACATCAGTGGCCAAATCTTGGCTCAATGGAAACCCAAGCTTAGACAGGCTTTCAATATAGCCAATCATCTTAAGGACATGAGGTCCTACTGGGCTTCCTTCAGCCAACTTACATTGGAATAAGGCCTTAGAGATATCAAACCTCTCTTGCCATGCTTGTCCCTGATAAAGTTCTTTCAGGTGCTCGACCATATCATAAGCAACCATGTCCTCATGTTGCTTCTGAAGTTCAGGATTCATAGTGGCAAGCATAAGACATCCAACATCTATCATGTCATCGAGATACTTCTTGTAAGCATCTCTATCAGTCCTCGAGGCATTAGCGGGTGGTTCATTAGGAAGTGGTTGTTCAATGACATATAATTTCCGTTCTTGTTTAAGGACAATCCTCAAGTTACTGAACCAATCAAGAAAATTCAAACCATTCAATTTGTCCTTCTCAAGGACCGATCGCAATGAGAGTGTGCTAGTGTTTGCAGCCATAATATATCTACAACAATTAAATATGCATGTGAGTAAATTTACCAATTTTATATCAATCATTAAAAAGACTTTATTAAATGATATTCCCACTATTTTATTTCAAAATTAATAACCCTCGTATATTAATTTCGGAAAAACTTTCTCAAAAGTATTTCTAGTAGGTTAAGGATCCATATTTCACCACCTCTTAAGTCAGCTTTGGCTTTACTCTTAAGATTATGGTTATTTAGGTAAGCAACATTTGCTAATTACATCATATGTAACTCCTAATATTTGGTGAACAACTCTTGTTCTAATCATCTTATGATTTATCCAATTTACTTGCCTCTAGGTTTCTAATCCTATTAGAGTAACCTAGTTAAGTCATTAACCAATTTTTTAACCAGCGAATATCACTTGTTTATTCTTCGCGTTTAACCAAGATAAATACTAGTACTTCGCTTTGGCAGAACCTACATAGTATTGATCGAGGCCTTAACGAGGGCAAAATTGGAAGGCCATGTTGACTTAATTTTTAATAGAGGGATTTTATTAAGGTTGTTGCATCTCACCAATTATGGTCTACTTTAGCCCATTTAGTCTTCTAATCGATCTCATCAATTAATAGGGTTTATTATCAACAAGGTTTATTATCATCCATAGCATCTCATACATGAATAAATAAAGCAATAAATAAATGCAATAGTTATAGCCCATAAACTAAAGTGGTTCAACCCAAGCCAATAGGAAAACCAAAAGGAAACCTAAAGGTGTAAGCCCTTTCACAAGCTATCATTCACAATCATTGTCCCACCTTCCTTCTTGTTTGGCCCACATCAACTCTTGCAAATTACAATATGCAGAAACTCATTTTACATACGAGGGAATAAGATGAGAAGAGAAATACAAGAGAATAGTAGTAAGGCACGACACGCAGGCCGTATTTTAAAAAAAAATACAACCTTTTATCAAATGGGTCATTGGGCTATAACTATGCATTTCAAACACCGTGCATGTCAAAAATAGCATACATAATTCAATGCTTTTTTGCTAAGGTGAATTATAAAATATCCTTTCAACCTTTTGTGGCCCATCAAGTTTATAAATTTCTTTTATTAACAAATTTTTTTGCGGGGGTCTGAGGATGTTGGAGGAAGCGGGCCGAAGGCCCGCGGCCGGAGCCATCCTCAGATCCTTATCCCGGGGGGTGCGGGGGCGGAGCCCCCGCGGCGCGAATCGCATACCCCAGTCAAATGAAGCCTCACGATTTGATAAATTTTTATCAACAGAATCGTGTTTTTAGGATTTTAATCCTTGAGGTTTCATATCGGAACAACCCTTGTTCCACTAGCCAGTTAACACTTACTGGAAATTATAAATACCACCGCCGCATTATTACAAATTTGTTAATAATTAACAGTAATAACATAAAATCGAATAGGCCACAACACCATGATTAACATTTAATCAATTACCGAAAGGAATAATTATCAGATTATGCTTAAACGATTTAAACAATCGAAAATATAATAAGATCAAAACATGTATCTCATACAATTGCATCACCCAAGTATTTAAACCCGAGTTCGTATCACACAAGTGGCTCTGATACCACTGTTGGAACGCCGGTACCCCATGGCGCAGCAGAATAAAATTAGATCCAGCGATCCAAATCATGGATCCATGTGTGAGGAACGAATCGGGGTGAAATAAAGGTTTCGAAATTACCAAAACTTCAATCTGAGTAGACAGCGACGCCTTGGCAACAAGAGTTTTGATCTACTGTCGAATCAAGCCTCAACCTTTTCCGATGTCGGCCTCTACGTAATCCACCCTGTTTGACTATGAACGGAAGAAATCTCCAAAACTGTTTTGGAGGCTTATTTGCTTGGCGGCTGCTAGACCTAACAAGCAATCACTTAGGGTTTTCCTGTTGAGTTTTGTTTCCTTTTAATACCTTTTATAATGGGTGCCTTTCTCATTGGGCCTTTTATAATAGGTATCCTCTTAATTGGGCCTTTTATAATTGGTATCTCTTGAATGTATTACAAGATTAAATAAATACAATAAAGTTTTTAACCGAAAATTATAATTACATTAATTATATCTGAAAATTATAATTACATTAATTATAATAAGGATTCCGGTAAACTATATTTATTTAAATTTATATATGAATCAAATTCATATATTAATAAAATTATGTTATCATTATGTGTACAAGATCCTTGTACATATAATATGTTCAATATTTGATTGCCCAATTAAATTAATTCTTTAATTAATTTAATTTATGTGACAACCAAGCACAATACCAACTATATTTTATTCCGTTCATTTCAACCATAGGGTGTGACCCTGTAGGTTCTTGCAACGTTAGCAGTAATACTAGAACGATTCTATTGTCACAGACAATGAGTGGCATCTAGCAATGCATCATTGCTACCTAAGTTACAAGAAGTCATGATTCGACATAACCTTTCGTGATTAACCTTTCATGCATTAATCCTTAAGTCCTTTATCTCTGGAACGGATACAAGTCATGGGATAGTCACACTTGCATAGTCCATCCCATGTTTCTTGATATCTTGAGTAGACTATGATATACAAATTAGTATGACATCTCATATCAACTTATTTGAGCATGGCCATGCATTTCTAGTCTCACTCAATCAAGTGGCCTAAGATATTACTCCTATTATGTAGGAGGGACTTATCCTTTATTGATCAACCATATCCCTCTACATAGATTGTGGTATATCCAACATCAGTCTTTATAGAACAACCTGCTACGGTGTACGTTTGACTGTATCAAAATATACAACTCACGATGCTGGGATAATAATGATCTCAAGTCTGAGGATCATATACATATTAATCACTATGAGTAATGTTGTGACAATTACATAATAATCCAAGAAACATACTCATAGCGGGTCAATCCAATATGTTGTTCTCTAACACACATATTCATGCATTGATTTTGACACTCCATATCAATGACAACTCTTTATCATCAATCAACTACATGTTAGTCTTAATGCATTATTATTGTCCTAGTCAACAATAATACTCGACTAAGGATCTTTTAAGAATAATCATATTATTCTCAGGACATTATTATAAAACAGTTTATCTATACACACAGAAAGAAAAACTGAAATAATAATGACAACGCTTTATATTAATAAACATGGTAAATTAAGTATGTTATTATAACCATCTCATGATTGATCTTTGGGCATACTCTTACAGTTATATCAATAATTATGTTAATAATTTACAAAAATTAGATTAAATCAAAATTTCATGTATAAAACTGCATAAAATCAAAGTTCACGTATATAATTGCACATTAAACCATAGTTCATATATAATTTTGATATTTATCTCAAAAACTACAAAAATAAAAACAAAAAATTTTGTAATTACACTAAATGCTATATTAAACATGCAAATTATGCAAAAAGTAAGTACTTTAGGCTGCTTAAAATGTATCAAAATACTTTTAGTAGGAACGTGCATTAAACCACTGATATTTACAAATTGAAATAAATTGATAATATTATTAATTGATTTTTATTAAATTTGAATATCTGTTATTAATTGTACTTTAATTTTAGTTAATATTGTATTTTTTGTTTCCGAAGCAGTACACAAAATTGAATATGTTTTTCGTTTATACAAGCATAATTTTAGTCAATATTGTATTTTTTTTTCCGAAATAATACACAAATTTGAATGTTTTTTTGGTTTATAAGAGCAAGTGGCATATTAAGTTACAGGGATCAAGTATTTGTAATGAACCAAACATACACATGATTATTATTTGATATTCTGGATTTGGAATTTTTTTTAATTCCACAAGTTGAGGGCTAAGAAATCGCCACGTTTGTTATTTATTATTATTTTTAATTTTTGTAAATATCATTTGAACGCAAATCATCATTTTTTAACCTCACTTATCAAGTATAAGAATTTGCCACTTCTGCATCAAATAATTATATATATATATATATATATATATATATTCTATTATGACACACCAACAATAATGGTGAAAATTATATAGCAACTATATTTGGTAAACATGTTTCATTGTACTCAAACTCACATCTTTCTGAATAATTTTGATCATTTTACTATGTTTAAATTTGAGGTTTAATTTCCATTATTTTATTTGGTAAAATTTAATATCTATACTATTATATTAATTAGTCAAAATAGTTAACATCCTTCATTATTTTGGTAAAAATGTTAATGTGGGTTTTTCCTTAAAAGACTATTCGAACTAATCATTATAAAATGGAAAACTTTTACTACAATAATGTTCTTAAAGAAAAATTGACATTAGATTGTTAATTGAAATAATTAATAATATTAACTATTTAAATTAACTAATGATATTATAAAAATAAAGAATTAAAATATAAAAATTATATTTAATCATTATTGGCAAAAAAGACAAAGAAAATACAAAGAAAAATACAAGCACAACATGTGTAAGAGTGTAAAAACCTTTTGGATGCTACTTTTATCTATTGGAACAAACGAGAGGAAGAAAATACCTCTTCAAATTATTTAAATTGAAAAAAATAATAATGAAAAAGACAGCTAGAGAAGAAAAATTCACAAATGAATGGAGGGCAGAATAGAAAGAGAAGAAAAAAGATAGAAACCCTAGCTTCTAGAATTTTAATTACTCAATTGGGTTGTAGAAAACATAATAAATGAGTCCAAGAATAAATAAGTCAAGTCAAAAGTACACACTTAAGGTATCACAAAAAAAAAAAAAAAAAGGGGGTACACACTTAAGTCTCAGCCAATTATAATTATCTATTAGTATAGATTTTGACCCACTTTGATACGGGTTAATTTTTTTGGATCAAAGTTTTGTTTTTCGGTTAAATTTTTTTTAACATTAATTTTATTATAAATTCATATTATATCTTTTTTTTTATGTAATACTTAGAACTACTCATAACCCTTCCCTAACTCATAAATAGGAGGATAGCACGTTTCAACGCACTTGAACTCATATCCTCCTGTACAAGCAACAATGACGATGCCAATCGAGTTAAGACTCAATCGATCCTATTGGGTTAATTTTTTTATCAAATTATAAATTACAAATTTGAAGATCAAAATATACTTTAAATCTCTATAATTTGAACAAAAATTATAGCTAATGACATTGTAATAGACTTGATTTCACTAGAGAATTTTAATGGCTTTAACCATTTTTTAAAATTTACTTAGTGTTTTAATAAGAAAAAAATATTTCAGCTAACGATATTATAAATGTTGAAGTACCAAATTATGTCAAAATTAAAGTGTAGAGATTAAATTTCAAAATTAAACATCGTATAGGGACCAAAACTAAAAATTGATAGTTGTTATATAATCTTTGAAAAGAAATGACAAATAGAAAAAAGGTGTATATTTGGACAGGATTAAATATAAATGTTAAATTATAATTAAATTGCTGAAGCAGATCAATATAAATTTTTTTTTTGTTAGTAAAATGTTTTAAAGAAAAAATTTATTATTTTAATTAAAATAGTTGACCATAATAACTACTTGAACTAACTAATATCATCAACTAATATCATTATAAATATAGATGATTAAATTAAAATATAAAATAGATGTATGACCAAAACTGAAAATTTACCATCATATTTTTAATCGCAAAAGAAAGAAAAGAAGCAGCAGTAAAGTGTTGTGAAGTTAACCCTCATCGACACTACTTTTATATATAATTTATAGATATAATATTCTTAGGAAAAGCAACTATTTGAATCAAGAATAGGAATTAGATCAGTTGAACCCAGTCGCGTATTTAGGGGCTGAAAGGTCCCAGTACACTAAATGAAAAACTCTACATTTTAAGTTTTCTAAAAATTTTAAAATTTTAAAATAGTAAAAATAAAATTATATTTGTCATTTTTTAAAATTGATAAAATTTTAATTTAATTTTTTAAAAATTATAAAATATTGACTATAAAAAATTAAAATTTAATTTCAACCATTAAAAGAATTTTCTAGCATCGCCCTAATTTACCATTCTTTTGTCTTTTATCATTTTGGTTAAATTTCCCTCTTAAAACATAATAAATAACATGTTTTAATAATAAATTGTATTTTTCTTCTTCTTCTTCTTCTTTTCTGACACCTTGATTAAAAAAAACCCTAGTTATTTATAGTTGTTTCCTAATTTCAATTTATTTATGTGAGAAAAGAAATATGCAATTAATTTATTAGATAAATGTATGCATTTATTACTAAAATAATGTTATAAGCTTCAACATTTGTGTAGTAAACAATAAAAAAATTTAAGGGTGTAAAAAGCACTCAAACTTTTTAAAAACAAGCAATTAAGCTCCTCCTTTTTTTTTGCACTTAATTGAGCACTTAAACTTTCAAAATGTATCAAAAAGGTCCTCAAACTTGTTCAAAAAAAAAAAAACAATTAAGCCCCTATTTTTTTCACTCAATTGGGTACTTAAACTTTTAAAATGCATCAAAAAGACCTTCAAATTTTTTCAAAAAATCAATTAAGCCCCTGCTTTTATTAAAAATTAGAAAAAATATAATAAATAATAATTTTAGAAAATTAAAAATTTAAAAATTAAAATTCATCATAAATGTCGAAACTATTTTTATATTTTAGAACACGGGATCGACTTTAAAAAAAACGGAAATGGAGTCGCCACCAATCCCTTTTTACTTAGGTGTGATTGGATCACATTGTAAAACGTTTTATTTTAAAACATTTGATTTTGGTTCACGAAAAACAAAAAAACGGGTTCAGGAGTCGGTTACGTATGAGGAAGGGTTAGCACCCTCATAACGCCCAAAAATTGGTACCTAATCGATAAAATCATGTCCTAATGTTGAAAATTTTAAAAAACTTAAAATATGATTCCTTAAAGAAAAACCTGAACAATTTGAGTTAAAATTTGAGATTTCTTCGTTTCGAAAGAATACAAACATCACATCCAGCACGTTAGGATATGATATTTTTAAACCCTCGTAACTAAAATCGTCTCATGATTTACAAAATTTTATTAAAAGGATATTTAGTCATTTAGTCAAACGAAAAATCGAAACCCAACATGTTAGGGCACTATTTCCCGAATTTCTAAATACAAAATATTGCCTCATTTTTTTAAAAAAAAACTTTAGATAAAATATAGTAATTTTGTAAAATGTATTTTATTCTAATCATTGATCCATGTGAAAATATCGCATTAATACATCATCATACTTAAATATCAAAAGCAATCATGATATACTAACATTTCATATTAATATAGGCAATAAAGGAAAAAAAATAACAACTAATAAAAATAACTACATTAAGGCTATCACAAATAAATGAAATAGAATATATAAAGCAACAAATGACAAATTAATATAAAAAAAACTAAATAAATATGAAAATTTCTTATGCAATATTAAACTTTCATGCAATGATATATACTAAATAATAAATAAATATTGCAAAATAAAAAATAAAAACCAGTATATATATATTGAGAAAATAAGATACGTTTTGAAATAAATAAACGATTTTAAATAAAAACATATTTATAATAATCTAATACAAAACTATATATTTAATACAAATAATATAAACAATATATGTTATATAATATACAAAATTTATAAAATTCGAATTATACATATAATATATAAAATTTTGAAAATTTATAATACAATAATAAATATACAAATTATAAAATAATACATATAATTTAAATAATATTAAATGAATAAAGTAATACATAGTAGTAATTTAATATATACAAAGCTAATAATAAAAAAATACATGTGAATTATATTATTAACAAAATTAATATAATAAAATAAATAATATGTTAATATGATAAAATATTTAATATAATATAGGATGATTTTATGATAAAATAATTTAATATAATATTAGGATGATTTTAAAATAGAATAAAAAAATAAAATAAAATAAGGATTAAATAGCAAGTAAAAATAAATATAGAAGGATTAAATTAAAAAGCGTGTTACACTGTAGGGACTCATTAGGCAATTATTCCTTCTTTCCCAAAACGATGTCGTTTGGATATCCACCCTTAAGTGGCCTTCGGACCAGATTGAAACAGAAAATAAATTTTAGGGCTAATTTATCAAAAATAAAAATTCAAATTGAACTTAATTAAAAAAACTAAAATAGCAGAAGGACCAAAGGGGCAATTATCCCTTTTAACAAAAACGCGCGGATCCTCCCCTGGTTTTCTGGTCAACGCGCGGATCTTTTAATAAAAAACGATGTTGTTCTTTCTTGCCTATATAAGTTAAAAAAACTAAAAAAAAAATCATTTTAAACACTGAATAAAAAAAAATCAGAGACCCCCCCAAATGCTCTTTGACCTTCGGCCAGGGCTCCGATGGAGGGCCGTCATACATGCCTCCGCACGCGCCACCGCATATGGCGGTCGAAGATCAGAAAAATAAAAAGGTAAAGCTCTTTTTATCTATTTTAGTATTTTTATATAAAATATGCATGCATGAATCGAAAAATAAAAAGAATGCAAGATAAAAAAAAAATCACCTTTGTGTTGAAAAAGAAATTTGTTCTTTTTAATTTTGTATATTTTTTGTGTGTTCTCTCTGTGTTCTTGTGTGTGTTCGTTACAGATTATTGTAGACTTTTTATAGCCTTCGAAATGAAAATAAAAAAATGTTGCCATGTTTGCTGTGTTTTTCCTTTTATGTGCAGGCCAAAGGCGAAGATCTCGCGACGGAGATGAGGCGCGTTAACTGCGGCGCGAATAGTGGCGGCATGACCGAAGGGCTACTGGGACATTTTGCGGCGCAAAGGCTGGAGCGCTTGCGGCGCAGTGGAAACCTAGTGTTTCCTGCGTCCGCAAGCCAAATGGGCCTCTTGGGCTTAGGTTTAGATTGGGTCGGGGTCAGGGTTTAGTTTTAGGGTCTGTTTAGGTAATTGGGCTCGGGTGTAACGGGCCTTGGGTAATCTGTCTGGGTTTAAGGGCTGTAAAAATGGATTGTTTAAAAAACATTGGACATTTATTATTATTTATTATTGTTTTTGTTTTGGTTTGTTACAAGCCCGGGCAAAATGGGCTGATTACAGCTGTCCGTCTTTGCTCACTGTCGTGTAACGAGAATAGAGCAAAGACGATAGACAGACCCATTTTGCCCGGTCTTGTCAAATGGCTTGTATCTTCAATTTGCCCCACTTCTGCTCAGTGGAGATAAGATCTGCTATCTTCAGTCTGCTCCATTACCGATACATAGAGACAAGACTGAAAGTGTCTTCGATTTTCTTCCGGCAACTTCAGGAAGATGAGATCTGCTATCTTCGATCTACTTCTTGCAACTTCAAGAATGCCAGATCTGCTATCTTTAGTCTACTCCACTGCAACTTCAGGGAGACAAGGCTGAAAGTGTCTTCGATCTGCTTCCTGCAACTTCAAGAAGATGAGGTCTGTTGTCTTTAGTCTACTCCACTGCAACTTCAGGGAGATAAGACTGGTGGCTAAAATTTGCTTCCCTGCTACCTCGGGAAGATAAGATTCACCGTCTTTGATTTACTTCACTGCAACTTTAAGGAGACAAAATCTAAAATTTTTAGTCTGCTTCCTTGCTACCTCAGGAAGATAAGACTACGAACTTCAGCCTGCTCCCTTGCTACCTCAGGGAGATAAGGCTGGTGGCTAAAATCTGCTCCTTTACTACCTCGGGAAGATAAGATTCGCCATCTTCTATTTGCTCCACTGCAACTTCAGGGAGGCAAAATTTACAATTTTAAGTCTACTTCCTTGCTACCTCAGGAAGATAAGGCAAAATCTACAATTTTTAGTCTGCTTCCTTACTACCTCAGGAAGATAAGACCACAAACTTCAGCCTGCTCCCTTGCTACCTCAGGGAGATAAGGCTGGTGGCTAAAATTGCTCCTCTGCTACTTCGAGAAGATAAGATTTGCCATCTTCGATTTGCTCCATTGCAACTTCAGGGAGGCAAGATCTACAATTTTTAGTCTGCTTCCTTGCTACCTTAGGAAGATAAGACCACAAACTTCAGCCTGCTCCCTTGCTACCTCAGGGAGATAAGACTGGTGGCTAAAATATGCTCCTCTGTTACTTCGGGAAGATAAGATGTGCTATCTTTGATTTGCTCCACTGCAACTTCAGGGAGGCAAAATCTACAATTTTTAGTCTGCTTCCTTGCTACCTCAGGAAGATAAGACCACAAACTTCAGCCTGCTCTCTTGCTACCTCAGGGAGATAAGGCTGGTGGCTAAAATCTGCTCCCCTGCTACCTCGGGAAGATAAGATTCGCCAAATTTGATCTGCTCCACTACTGCTTAAGGAGATAAGATCTGCAAATTTATCGATATTGCTGCACCGTCCACGGAGGGACATGTCCTGTAGACTCGGTTCCATATGCTTATGTCACATGACTAAGATGCTATGATCAGAATGAATCAAATGCTTCTAGCCACATGTGTTATGAGTGACATGAATGCAACATGTCATGAAAATGATTGATTTTTAATCGTTTAAGAATTAGGATGTAATGATCGGAATGAATCAAATGCTCCTAATAAAACTTGCTATGATATGTGAAAAATGTTATGAGTATGATTCCTACTCTAGGTGTCATCACTCATCTGTTCTTCATCCTTATTCCTCTCGAAACACCAATCATATTCTGCTCAACAAGCTTGCCCCGCTGTAATTTTAGAGTCAACTCCACTTGAAACTTAAGGGCACAAGGCTTGTACCATCCTATCACGATAGGAACTGAAACTTTTCAATTCGTCCCATCTGCAGTTTTAGGGTATATGATTTATTTCAAATTCAACCCTTTCCACCATAATTCAGGGATTCTGAATTTTTCATCAACTTAGTTTGTCACACCATTCCCCGAATGTTATGACTTGATGACATCATTTACTTTTGTCACATCAACTCATTATTTAGTCCATTTATCATTTGGGCAAAGAATTCAGAGAAATAGTCTTCGTCCAGACTCTTCTTTCTAAAATATTTTTAATCTATGCTCATGGAAATTTTAAACAGTTGTCTTGTTTTGGTTCCTTGTTTTATCTGGAAACTTCCAAAGTAATATGTAGAACTTCTTTTTGTGAAATTATTAGTTCATCAATCATTATTTCAATGCAACACATTTATGAATAATGGGTAAGTTGATCTCAAGGATAGTCAAAGTTAAATAAATTATCCAAAATACAAAGAAAATTAACTGGGAATATATCTTTGAGAAGAAAAAAGAATCCAAATATAGTAAAATGAATAGGACAAAGATCAGATGCCCTAGATATCGCAGATTGGGCTTCTATATACAAACTTCACGAAGACTGCTTTGAGCTTAACATGTGTTTAGAAGACCCAAAGTACTTTGTTGATGCCCCGATATGCAACATATTTCATTTTTGTTGATTCAGGTATAGTAAGACGACTGCATGTCTATTCAGAATTTGAGCCGCCCTTTTCGGGCTTTCAACTCAAAACCCCTTTGGTCTCAAGGCGCCCTTTGCGGGTTTTCACCTTGGCCTCTCCTCTTTCTTTCTTCTATTTTTTTTTTAGAAACTCAAAGCTCCCTTTGCGGGTTTTCACTTTGGCCTCTTCTTCTTTTCAAGCAAAATACTTTTTGAATGAGTCCGAGTTTACGGGGTTAGGTAAGCTTTTCCCATTCATTTCGGTCAAGATCAGTGCTCCTCCAGAGAAAGCCATCTTCACCACATATGGTCCTTCCCAATTCGGCATCCATTTTCCTCTGAAATCCTTTTGTATAGGAAGAATCTTTTTCAGCACAAGGTCCCCCTCATGAAATTCTCTTGAGCGAACTTTTTTATCGTAGGCTTGCATCATTCGTTTTTGGTACATCTGACCGTGACGAATAGCCCTTAGCCTTTTTCTTCAATTAAGTTCAATTGGTCATACCGAGCCTGGATCCATTCAGCCTCATCCAGCTTTATTTCTGACAAAACTCGAAAAGAAGGTATTTCCACTTCAATAGGTAGAACTGCCTCCATCCCATAGACCAACGAGAAAGGCGTTGCCCCAGTAGAGGTTCTGACGGACATCCGATAAACATATAGTGCAAACGGTAGTTTCTCATGCTAATCCTTATAAGTCTCAGTCATCTTCCCTACTATCTTCTTGATATTTTTATTGGCCGCTTCCACTGCCCCATTAATTTTTGGACGATACGGAGACGAGTTGTGGTGTTTGATCCCAAATTGACTACAAATTTCTGCTATGTGCTGTTGTTCAAATTCAGTGCGTTGTCTGGTATGATCCTCTTGGGCATTCCATATCGATAAATGATCTCCTTCTTCAGGAACCGACTAACTGTTGACTTAGTAACGCTAGCATATGAAGTAGCCTCTACCCATTTCGTGGAGTAGTCAATTACCACGAAGATGAATCGATGTCCATTCGAAGCTTTTGGTGAGATTGGTCCAATAGCATCCATGCCCCACATGGAAAAAGGCCATAAGGAAGTCATAACATGCAAAGGTGACGGAGGCACATGAATTTTGTCTCCATAAATCTGGCATTTATGACATCTCTTAGCATAGCTGATACAATCTCCTTCCATGGTGGACCAATAATATCCAAATCTCATTATCTGCCTGGCCATTGTGAATCCATTGGCATGTGTCCCACAAACACTCTCATGGACTTCTTCTAGGATTTTCCTAGCTTCAACTGCATCAACGCATCTCAATAGCACTTGATATTTTCTCCTTTTGTACAAGATATCCCCGTCTAAAATATAGTCAAAGGCCAATCTTCTTAATGTCCTTTTCTCATTCTCAGTTACATGCTCCGGGTATTCACGATTTTTTATATATCGCAATACATCATGATACCAAGTATGATCATCTTTTTCCTCCTCTTCCAAATTATAACAATGAGCTGAAACTTCGAAAATACTCATCTGAATAGGTCTCATATCCTCTGGTCTGTTTACTTTGATCATAGAGGCCAAGGTTGCCAAAGCATCCGCCATTTGGTTTTCATCACGTGGGAGATAATTAAAAGTGATGTCATCGAACTCCTCAATCAATCCCAAAACTATTTTTCGATAATCAATTAGTTTGGGATCTCTTGTCTCCCACTCTCCTTTAAGCTGGTAGATTACTAAGGCAGAATCTCCATACACTTCTAGTACTCTGATTTTACGATCCACAGCCGCTCGAATTCCCATGATGCATGCTTCATATTCTGCCATGTTATTCGTGCAATCAAAATCCAATTTGCATGTGAATAGATAATAATCACCATTAGGGGATACCAAGATTGCCCCAATTCCATTTCCCACAGCATTTGACGCTCCATCAAAATTTAGTTTCCACGGACATTCTTCAGTATTTGCCACATACATCAACTCTTCATTGGGGAAATCGAAGCTCAAAGGTTCATAATCCTCTAAAGCTCTACTAGCTAGAAATTCCGCTACTGCGCTCCCTTTTATAGCCTTTTAGTTCACATAGACTATATCGAATTCAGACAGCAAAATCTGCCACTTTGCCATTCTTCCATTCAAAGCAGTTGACTCCATCATATACTTTAACGGATCAAGCCGCGAAATCAACCAAATTTTATGATATAGCACATACTGCCTCAATTTTCGAGTTGTCCAAATCAAGACGCAACACAATTTTTCAATTGACGAATATCTCATTTCACAATCAGTGAACTTTTTGCTGAGATAGTATATCGCCTTTTCTTTCTTTCCTGACTCATCATGTTGGCCAAGCACACATCCCATGGAGTTATTAAATACTGAAAAATACAGTATCAACGGTCTATCTGAATTAGACAGAGATAATACTGGTGCATTTGACAGATATTGTCGAAAGCTCTCTGGCATTCATCGTCCCATACACCTTGGTTGTGTTTCTTGAGAAGACGAAATATGGGATCATATTTCTTAGTTAATTGTGAAACAAACCGAGCAATGTAATTTAATCTTCCAAGAAAACCTCAGACTTCCTTTTAAGTGCGCGGTGGAGGCAGTTCTTGTATAGCTTTGACTTATTTGAGTCAACTTCAATTCCCCTTTCACTGACTACGAAACCCAGTAACTTCCCTGACCGAGCTCCGAATGTACACTTTGCCGGGTTGAGCTTCAATTGAAACTTTCTTAATCTTAAAAACAACTTCAACACTTCAATGTGTTCCTTTTCTGTTCGAGATTTGGTGATCATGTCATCAACATACACTTCAATCTCTTTATGCATCATGTCATGGAATAAAGTTACCATGGCCCTTTGATATGTTGCCCCTGCATTCTTTAGTCCGAATGGCATTACTTTATAACAAAAGGTACCCCACAATGTTATGAAAGTATTTTTCTCTATATCCTCAGGGTGCATCTTGATCTGATTGTATCCCAAAAAACCATCCATAAAAGAAAACAATGAGTATCCTGCTGTATTATCCACCAACGTGTCAATATGAGGCAAAGGGAAATTATCCTTTGGGTTGGCTTTATTTAAGTCCCTATAGTCTACACACATCCGGACTTTTCCATCTTTCTTAGGGACAGAGACAATCTTGGCAACCCACTCTGAGTACTTGACCACTTGTAGAAAACCAACATCAAACTATTTTTTAGCTTCCTCTTTTATTTTCAACATCACATCCGGCCTCATCCTTCGTAGCTTTTGTTGAACTGGCTTGCACTCTTCTCTTATGGGAAGGCGATGCACCACAATATCAGTACTTAGTTCGGGCATATCTTGGTATGACCATGCAAAGACGTCCTTGAATTCCCGTAGCAACTCAACAAGGTCTTGTTTCATTTTCTCGGCTATGTGTGTTCCAATTTTCACAACCTTTCCTTCCTCCAAGGCTATGTTCTCCACCTCTTCTTGATGGGGTAAAATTTGTTTCTCCTCTTGCTTTACCATTCTTAACAAATCTAGAGATAAGTCACAGTCTCTGTCACCTTCAAAATCCTGAGATTCCTCTAAACACATGTCTTGCTCAAAATGGACCTCTGGGTCTGTAGTATCGTTGCTCATATCATTGATATCTAGAGACTTGTGGTGGGCACCAAGGAATGTATAATGAACAAATGAATTTGAGGACAACTATTCACATGATATGAATGAGAAATAAAAAAAAATTTGGAATGAAATTAGAAAGTCGAAAGAATAAAAAAATGAAAGAATATTTGCTAGAATTGGTCATTAAAGATGTATTTTATTGAAACAAAATATCTAAACATGAGCCTATTTCACAAAAGAAATCTTACTGTTCCTAGGCTAAAAAATAACAAGAGCGTTCTGAATATTACTCTGTATAATCTCTAAAAACTACAGGAAGTTCCTCTGCAGTCCAATTGTTCAAAATGCTTCCATGTTCATAAGGGCAAATGCCCAACAGGTTTCTTTGCTCAACTTCTTCCCCATGTATGGCATTAATGTGAGGACTTTCCAATAAACCTCTTTTAGGGTGAATTATCCCTCCGGATATAAAGGTCTGGGATATGTGGGGGAATGTCATCGATTCCCACTGGATTTCTTCTCCATTCAACCGTGCTCTTCTTATTTCCTGCTTCTTCTCCATTTCTCTCTTCTTTTGTTTAGCATCTGACCTGAAACCCAAGCCAAAACAGTCTCTCTTTTCTTTCAGTATCGGCACTTGAACTTCTCCTTGGAAATGTCTGCCCAGTCCTTTTCCAGGTAGGGTTCCCTTCCCGATCATCATTTGTAGGCCCATTCTCGTACCGGAACTTCATTTCCTTTCAAAATGAATGTTGCATTGATAAACTCTAAAGACCGGAAAAAAAAAAACTCAATGACCTCCTCATTCATCTCTACATATGGCGCGTCATTGGTAACAGTCGCTATGATGTCTTCCTCCGCGTTTACGGTAACTAGCTGGCCATCTGTCACCAGCTTCAATTTTTGGTGTAACAATGAGGGCACTGCTCCTGCCGGATGAATCCAGGGCCTTCCCAGCAAGCAATTGTACGAAGGCTTGATATCCATCACCAGAAAATCCACTTTATACGTGTTTGGTCCAATCAGCAACGGTATATCAATTCTTCCCATCACTCTTCTCTCGGTGCCATCAAATGCTCTCACTATGTTCTAGCATGTCTTCATGTGAGAACTGTCTATCGGTAACCTTTTCAGCATGGACAATGGTAAGACATTCAAGGCTGATCCATTGTCAATTAACACACTTGGCAGGAGTGTATCCCTTGCAACGAGTAGTGATGTGCAGAGCCTTTGTCGATCCCATGCCCCCCGGTGGGATTTCATCATCACTGAAGTAAATGAAATTATAAGCACTTATATTACTAACCAGACGGTCAAGCTTGTTGAAAGATATATCTTTGGTAACGTAAGTCTCGTTCAGCACTTTCATCAATGCCTCACGATGTACTTCCAAACTTAAAAGCAGTGCCAGCACTGATATGCGAGTCGGTTGTTTGCGCAGTTGTTCTACTACACTGTATTCACTGTGCTTCAAGAATTTTAGAAATTCTTTAGCCTCTTCTTCCTTCACTGGTTCATTAATAAGGGCCTCAGGTCCTTTCTCTTGTTCAACTGCCATAGTTTTTGACCTTGCTGGTTCTGTTCTGACCGAGTCGTAACGCCTTCCACTTCGTGTGTAGAATCCCTCACTTTGGATAGCCTTGGAAATGCTAGCTGAATTTTCCCTTCCTGGTATTGTCACGTCACAGTCGTAATTCCAAGGCACCATTTTGTTATCCTTGTAAGGAAAGGAAACAGGTTTCTGGATTACAACTTTATGCGCGATTTGTGCTCCGCCTTCTGTGTTTCTCGGTAGGGAAATGATGATCCTCAGATAATTGACTTTTTAGTTTGTCAACTCTCCTTCTGTTACACATACGTTTCCTTCCTCTGAGCTTTCTTAATAAAATTCCACTTCCTTATTATCCATAAGGCTTTGCACGAAGACCCTAAACTCAGCACATTCCTAGATCTCATGTCCTTCAGCTTTATGGAACTCACAGTAGTTCCTTAGCCCTTCATATCCTTTCAAAGAATTGGATAATATCATTCCTCTTCTTACCATTTCTTTCCACACCATTCTCAACGGAGTTTTCACTTCCGAAATATCCTCCTTGATCCTTCTCACGACCTTCTCACCGATCGCATTTATCCTCTTATCACCATGGTTTGGTAATGGATTCTTCGCACTAGGTGTATCATCGAACTTTACAATCCCCATCTTGATGAATCTTTCAACTAACTTTTTGAAGGCAATGCAGTGTTCTATTGAGTGCCTTGTTATTCCCGCATGGTAGTCGCATTGAGCATTTGAATCATACCATTTGGGATATGGGGGCTGTAACGGCTTCAAATAAGATGGAGACACGTGTGCGTAAAATAAGCTTTGATATAGCTCCTTATACGTAATTGGGATTGGCGTAAATTGGAGCTGTTCAAAATTTTTCCTTGGGCCTGATTCTTATCTTGTTGATCCTTGTTGCCCGGCAGTAACTACTTTAGGCTGGCTAACAGTAACTGCCTTTGAGTACCCTTTGTTGTATGTACTCGTATTATTCACCTCACTATCCTTTTTCCTAGGAGCAGACCTTCTAGTGGTTTCTCCCGCTTCAATCCTACCACCCCTTATGGCATTTTCTATCATTTCCCCAGCCATCACTGTATCCGCGAAACTCTTAGTGGTGCTTCCTATCATATGGGTGATAAATGGTGCCTTTAAAGTGTTGATAAACAACATGGTGGTTTCCATCTCTAGGAGAGGTGGTTGAACTTGCATGGCAACTTCCCTCCATCTTTGCGCGTATTGCTTGAAGCTTTCATTCGATTTCTTTTCCATGTTTTGCAACATGATTCTATCAGGCGCCATGTCTGTAACACGATTGTACTGCTTCATGAAGGCTTGGCTAAGTCTCTTCAGGAGCTAATATTAGCACGGCTGAGTTGATTGTACCACCTGGATGCTGCCCCCACTAAACTGTCTTGGAAGCAATGAATCAAAAGTTGATCATTGTTCATGTAACCAGTCATGCGTCCACAGAACATAGTGATATGGGCTTCAGGGCAGTTAGTCCCATTGTACTTCTCAAATTCTGGCATATTAAATTTATGAGGAAGCACCAAATCTGGAACCAGACTCAAGTATTTTGTGTTAATACCATGATGATGATCGACATTTTCCAAAGCCTTGAACTTCTCTTCCAACCATCTACAGCTATCTTCCAACTGCCTTGAAGATTCAGTTTTTATCCCCTTTCTCTGTGCTATGCCTAGGTCAGGGATAACAGGATTAGCAGGGTTATCTCCTGGGTTAGATCCTGAGGCGACCTAGAAGTTCATGGGTGGTCTAGTATCAGCTTGTCCCTGTTGAGGCCTAATCGTGACAGGTGGCCTTTAGGGATACTCCTCAGGTTGTACGTGCGGTGGGGTGAAACCCCAAGGAAAGTCCTCATTGTCCTCAGCGCTAACTATGGGACCCTTTCCCTTGTCCATTGCACCACTCAGCATCTGGGCCATTTGAGCCATCATGTTCCTCTGAGCTTCCAACATTTGGTCTCTTATTTCTTGTTGGAGCTTTGCTAATTGCTCCTGCATCTGGTCTTGCATATCTCTTTGGAATTGTTCCAGTCTTTGATCCATTTTCTTTGATTTGGCACGTGTACTGTAAGGGTGTTCAGCTTTTAGATTTTCCTTCTCTCTCTCTCTCTTTCTCTGTTATAATTTCAACTAATTAGACTCTCTCTATGGACTTAAATGCATATGATATGATGTAATGCAAATGCATGAATGTAAAGAGGCATCAATTTTGATTCAACTTTATTTTAGAAAACTTTTGATAAACTGTAATTATAACATATTTTAGACCCACATTTAATATGTTTTTGGATGATTTATCCCTCAATTTAAGTAAAAAGGTGCTCTTAATCCTTTCTTTTCATGTCTTATACCCAGGAAAGCACCCGAGGATGAAAAGAATGTAAAACGGGCCCAAAACGGAGTAAATGGGCCATATCACAAAATCCACATGGCCTGGCCCAAAGAGCACACGGTCATGCCTTGTCATGCATCTAGAACACGGCCTCACCCCGATTTACACGGCCGTGCCTCAACTTAAAAATCCGAACACGGTCTGAAGTTGAACCACACGGGCGTGTGACATGGCCGTGCCCCTGTCGTGGACTTAGACAATTTTAGTCGGAAAAGGATACTTAGGGAGAAAGAATCGCATTCCAAGAGCCTATAAATACCCCCTAAGTACCACCGTTGAAGGGGCGTCGAGCTAGGCCAAGAAGCCAAGCCGGAAAGGTCAGAATTATGGGAATCACTCGAAGTTAGCCAGTTGATCCATCCCAAGAAGCTGGAATTCTACTCAAGATGGCAGATTTCTCCTTCAATTCCTTCAGGAAGTTTTAGGGATTTCTTATGTTTTGTTTTATCTTTTCTCTTGAGATGTTTTCTTTATTTGTTATGAACTAAACCCCTCAGATACCTGAAGGGGATGAAACCTAAATGAATCTTGTTATTTGTTCCTGAATTATATGATAAATACTTAGTTTGTTCTTAATTATGCATGCTTAATCCAAATCTGATGTGCTTAAGTGGATGAGGAATAGACCCTGGTTAAGAGTAGATCTAGCATAATTAAGCGGAGTTGATCGAACGCTTAGAGATAGGGTTACGAGATTTTGCCGGATTAGGGTGAAACCTAATATGGGATATCCATAGACAGATTTACTACTATTTTAGGGGGTTATTATAAGAGAACGAGAGTTCCACTAATTAACCTAGGGTTAGATGTTATTTGCCTCGAGAGAGGGTTTAATATACGTTAGGGAGTCCTACGGATCAAACTAAGTGAATAAATCTAATGGTTCAATGTTAAATAAAAAGTGAAGTCTAGGTGGATTCTTCCTGAGGGTATCGTCATGATCAACTGAGTTTTTCATCAAGTTATTTCCCAATTCATTCTTTTTGTCTTTGCGTCTTTAGCTTAGTAGTCGTTAATTTAGATTAAAGCAGCTTCACTTTATTTTAGGCTAAATAATAAAAAGAAAGTTAGTATTAGTACTTTTAGTTCCTTTGGGTTCGACAATCCAGTCTTGCCTAAGCTATACTACTATTCGATAGGTACACTTGCCTTTAATCGTTGTCAGAGTTAGTTTCCAGGTTCGATCTCATTCTTTATAAATTTTAAAACTCTAATTTCAGCTATCAAACCGTTGCTGGGGAACTAAAATATTAAGAACGCTCTATTTTTATTACTTTAGCCATTATTTTTATTTTTCGCAATTTATTTTTATTTTTTAGGTTAAATTTTAATTTTTGCTAAATTTCCTTTCTTTCTCTCTTCCTGAAGCAGGTACCACTAGTTTATGACTAGAAGAAACCTGAGAGGACCTTCGGTATACGATAGTGAAATTGAAGCTACCGTTCGTTGGACCCGCAGAGAAATCAGGCGAGCCTTAAATTACACAAAGGAAAAGCAAGAAGGCAGATCCAATCCTACTGAAGGCATGGACGAGAATAATCCACCACCACATGATGTGGGGGAAACCAATGCTCCACGTACAATGTTTGATTATGCTAAACCGCATTTAACAGGAGCATAATCGAGTATTGTTAGGCCTGCTATAGCTGCTAACAATTTTGAATTAAAGCCTAACAGAATAGAAATGATTCAACAGTTTGTTCAATTTGATGGTTTGCAGGACAAATATCCAAACACTCATATAGCTAACTTTTTAGAGTTCTGTGATACCTTCAAAATAAATGGTGTTTCTGATGATGCCATACGTCTTCGGTTATTCCCTTTTTCATTAAGGAATAAATCCAAACAGTGGTTAAACTCATTACCACGAGGATCAATCACTACATGGGAATAGATGACCGAAAAGTTTTTATTGAAATATTTCCCACCGGCCATAACGACCAAATTACGGAATGATATCTCTTATTTTGTGCAGATGGATTTAGAGACATTATACGACGCATGGGAGAGATACAAAGATCTCTTGAGAAGGTGTCCACACCATGGTCTACCCTTGTGGCTACAAGTCCAAACATTCTATAACGGTGTAAACCCCTCAACGAGACAACTTATCAATTCAGCAGCTGGTGGAACTCTGAACAATAGAACTCCTGAAGTAGCCTACGAGTTCATTGAGGAGATGTCACTGAATAATTATCAGTGGCAGGTTACAAGGACGAAATCGACAAAATCCGCCGGAGTTTACAACCTCGATGCGATAACCACACTATCAACACAGGTAGAGATGATGAATAAAAAGATTGATAGTTTGTGTTCCTCGCAGGCACATCCAGTCGTGCAGTGCGACGCAAGTGGAACCGTGGCGAATCTTGAGTACCCACCCTACCAACCAGAAACAGAGAGAAAACAGATGAATTACATAGGTAATAATTTCAGATCCAATAATAATCCCTATAGTAATACTTACAATCCTGGTTGGAGGAACCACCCAAATTTTTCGTGGGGAGGTCAAGGAAATCAAGGAAATCAAAGGCAACAACCTCCTCAAAACTTCCAAAATCAGCCTTATCCATAAGAGAAGAAGCCAAACCTCGAAGAGGTGCTGACAAAGTTTATGGTAAACACGAAAAACTGTTTCGAAGAAACTGAGAGAACACTTAAAGATCAACAAGTTTTAGTTGAAAAACTTACTGAGTCATTCGGGGAGCTATCTAAGTCAGTTGGATTGCTTACTAAGATGATCTGCGAAATACAGGCAGAGATTTTTTCTAAAGGAACAGAACAGGTAAAAGCAGTTACGCTGAGAAGTGGAAAAGAGTTAGTCGAACCAAAGAGACCACACGGAGATAACAAAACAAAAGATGAGGGGGTAGAGGACATAAATCCAATACGCAAAGAAAGTAAACCACCAATCCCGTATCCAGCAAAGTTAAAGAAAGAAAGATTAGATGCCCAATACGGTAAGTTTCTCAAACTTTTTAAACAAATGCATATTAACTTACCTTTTGTTGAAGCTATTTCACAGATGCCGACGTACGCAAAATTCTTAAAGGAACTCTTGACGAATAAAAGGAAGCTTGAAGAAGTGTCGACCATGGAACTTAATGAAGAATGCTCAGCTATCCTCCAAAACAAGTTACCAACCAAATTAAAAGACCCAGGAAGTTTTACTATCCCTTGTTTAATCGGTAACCTGAACATTAAGAAAGCATTAGCTGATCTAGGTGCCAGTATTAATTTAATGCCTTACAAAATGTTTAAACAACTAGATCTTGGGGAACCAAAACCCACTAGGATGAGTATTCAGCTAGCTGATAGATCCATTAAATATCCTAGAGGAGTTATCGAAGATATCTTGGTAAAAATGGACAAATTTATTTTCCTTGTTGATTTTGTTGTGCTAGACATGGATGAAGACATTAATGTTCCTTTAATTTAGGACATCCCTTTTTAGCTAATACTAGAGCTGTTATCGATGTAGGTGACGGTAAACTTGTATTAAGGATAAGTGATGAGGAAATTATTTTTCAAATTTATGATGCCATGCGATACTCTAAAGAACAAGATGATTCCTGTTATTTTGTTGATACTACTAATCAGATCATTCAATATTCATTACAGGAAATCATCCATGACGACACGATGGAACTGTGCCTGACTCAAGAAGAGGGGGGAGAAGATGAAGGCGAAAAGATGAACTTGAATACATATTCATTTAGACAAATAAAAGAAGAAAGCATTAAAGACAATGACAAATTAAAATAGAAAACCTCCATTGATGAGCCACCCAATCTGGAATTGAAACAATTGCCAACACACTTGGAATACGCATTCATTGGGGAAAATTCTACGCTACCGGTTATTATCACTTCAGAATTAAAACACAAGGAAAAAGAGGAGTTGATACAGGTTCTAAGAGAACATAAAATGGCCATAGCTTGGAAAATCTTTGACATCAAAGGAATAAGCCCATCGTTCTGCACCCACAAAATTCTAATGGAAGAAGAATACAAGCCGTGTGTGCAACCCCAGAGACGGCTAAACCCCAACATGAAAGAAGTGGTCAAAGCCGAGGTAATTAAACTTCTAGATGCAGAAATAATTTATCCTATTTCTGACAGCACCTTGGTAAGTCCTGTGCAGGTAGTTCCAAAGAAAGGAGGTATGACGGCAGTGCCTAACGAAAAGAACGAGTTGATCCCCACAAGAACGGTTACAGGTTGGAGAGTCTGTATAGATTATAGACAGCTGAACGATGCCACCAGAAAGGATCACTTCCCTCTACCCTTCATAGACTAAATATTAGAGAGACTATCCGAGCATATGTACTACTGCTTCTTGGACGGACTCTTCGGCTACTTTCGAATCCTCATAGCTCATGAAGACCAAGAGAAGACAGCATTTACATGCCCATACAGTACGTTATCTTATCGTAGAATGCCTTTTGGATTATGTAATGCTCTTGCTACTTTTCAGCATTGCATGTTAGCAATCTTTGACGAACTCGTGGAAGACATCATGGAGGTATTTATGGATAATTTCTCGGTATTCGGTAATTCTTTCCATCTTTGCCTTAAAAATTTAAAACGAGTTCTAATGAGATGTGAGGAAACAAACCTTGTTTTGAATTGGGAAAAATGTCACTTTATGGTTAGAGAAGGGATTGTGTTAGGACATAAGATTTCTAGTAAATGGATTGAGGTAGATAAAGTAAAAGTTGAGACCATAGAAAAATTACCTCCCCTTAGTTCAGTTAAGGCTATTAGAAGTTTTTTAGGACATGCAGGGTTCTATAAAAGATTTATTAAAGATTTTTCTAAAATAGCTAAGCCATTGACAAAATTACTAGAAAAAGATGTTCCTTTCAATTTCAATCAGGAATGTTTAGATGCGTTTAATGTCCTTAAGGATAAATTAATAAATGCTCCAATTATAATTACACCTGATTGGAACTTACCCTTTGAACTAATGTGTGATGCAAGTGATTTTGCAGTAGGTGCAATTTTGGGGCAACGAAGAGACAAGCATTTTCAGCCAATATACTACGCTAGCAGAACATTAACACCCGCACAAGAAAACTACACCACCACAGAGAAAGAATTGCTAGCTGTAGTTTTTGCTTTTGATAAATTTAGGTGGTACCTAATTTTGTCTAAAGTTGTCGTTTATACTGACCATTCAGCTCTGCGTTATCTTTTAAACAAACCTGATGCAAAACCTAGACTCATACGATGGATTTTACTCTTACAGGAATTTGACTTGGAAATACAAGATAAGAAAGGAGTTGAAAATCTTGCAACAGATCACTTCTCTAGACTTGAAAATCCACATACCAAAGAACTCGATGAAAGCGAGATAAACGATTCGTTTCCCGAAGAATGACTCTTTTTTATAACGCATTTTGAGGTACCATGGTTTGCAAATATTGCGAATTATTTAGCAGCTAACATCTTGCCAAAAAGATTAACACATCACCAAAAGAAGCGATTCTTTGCTGATGTGAAAAATTATTTTTGGGAAGATCCATTTCTTTTCCGCATATGTGCAAATCAGGTAATTCGAAGATGCGTTACAAAGGCAAAAGCAAGCAAAATCTTGGATCATTGCCATTCAGGACCGTCAGGAGGACACTACAGTGGTATTAAGACAGCACACAAAATACTCGAATCAGGTTTCTATTGGCCCACTTTATTCAAAGATGCCAACAGGTATGTTACTTCGTGTGATAAATGCCAAAGAACAGGTAATATTTCTAAATGTGATGAAATGCCTCAAACATACATGGTGTCATGTGAAATATTTGATGTATGGGGTATTGATTTTATGGGACCATTCCCTAGTTCATTTGGAAACAAATACATCCTAGTGGCAGTCGATTACATGTCAAAATGGGTAGAAGCAGAAGCTTTACCTACCAATGATGCTAGGGTAATTTCTCAAGAAACTGTTTTCTCGATTTGGAACACCTAGAGCCATCATTAGTGATAGGGGTACTCACTTTTGTAATACTCAATTTGAAAAAGTACTAAAGAAATATGGAGTATACCACAAAACTGCTACCCCATATCATCCTCAAACTAGCGGACAAGTTGAAGTAGCAAACCGAGAACTTAAACGCATCCTAGAAAAGACGGTTGAATCAAATAGAAAAGATTGGGCATTAAAAGTAGATGATGCTTTATCAGCCTATAGAACAGCATTTAAAACACCTCTAGGGACATCCCCATACAAACTTGTATACGGGAAAAGCTGTCATCTACCATTCGAATTAAAACACAAAGCTTTTTGGGCAATAACATTTTTAAATTCTGATCTCAAAGTTGCAGGAAAGAAAAGAATGATGCAGATGAATGAGCTGAACGAATGGAGAACTAAAGCCTACGAGAATTCAAAACTATACAATGAAGCAACAAAACGATGCCATGATACTTGTCTCAAGAGATCAAAACAATTCGAAGTAGGGGATCTGGTCCTGCTATACAACTCAAGGCTTAAACTATTCCCGGGAAAGCTGAAATCAAGATGGTCAGGCCCATTCATGATTAAAACCATTTTTCCATACGGCACAATCGAGGTAACTCACCCCACTAAGGGCACATTCAAGGTAAATGATCATCGACTTAAAATTTATAATGGTGCAGATTTTGGAGATATGAGAGAGGAGCTTTTGCTCCATGAACCTTCTTTTAGAATCGAAATCAGGGAAAGTCTAGCTTAAGACTATAAATAAGCGCTTCTCGGGAGGCAACCCGAGCACTAATTCACTAACATTTTATTTTCATTTTTATTTTGATTTTTACTTTTATTTAGCATCTAACTCCATACTAATTCAGTCTAATAAAAGCACAGGTTTAAAACCACACGGCTTTGAACACGGGCGTGCCCATGGCCGTGTGGAAGACAGGGAACAAACCACGGTCATGCCAGTAGCCGTGCACAAACAGGGACGAATGGTTTTTCCCTACGCGGGCTACGATACCAGACCACGCCTGTGCCAACCTCCCGTGCGAGGTTACTAACTTGTTAAGCATGGGCCAAACACGGCCGTGCCCAGCGGCCGTGCGAAGATACTGACCTCCCAACCACGGGCAGAACACGCCCGTGTCTTACAACCGTGTGAGGTTACTGACTTGTCGAGCACGGGCTAAACACGCCCGTTTAAACCAATCGTGTGAATAAACACACGTGCATGTCATTTGCAACAGGGCCGTGGCAAATCCACCTGAACGCGCCTAAAATTCGAAATCGCAAAAAACACGGGCATTTAAAACAGAGCACGAGCGTGGCGATGGACCGTGCCCCCACCCCTATATAACAAAAATCTAACCGTCACTTTCCCAGAACCTAACCTAAAATAAAAAATTCAGTCCCCATGAATATTTATTGGTTGTTATTTGCTAGATTTCATGATTTAGGAATAAATTCTTGCACTTTAGAACTAATAAGATTGATACATTTCTTTGCTCACTGCTGTCAAATAATTTATGCTGATTCTAACCTTTCAAATTTTGCTTGATTTGGTATGGCGCATTCTAGCTATAGTGTTGTTGAGGTTTGATAAAAAAGAACTTGCTTTATATTTGATTACAAATTGCAGGTACAAATGTTGTCATCACGACCAAAATGATCCTCATCCGCCCCAAGTAAGAAAAGAAAGGGGCCCGGATCATCTTCCGCAAGTGCTTCTTCCGAGCTTCGAACCCATTCCTTAGATTTCCTTAAGCAGCTCAGGAAGAGTGGTACAAGACAATCCGGGATAGACCCCCAAGCGCCGGTAGGTGCATCAATTGGGATGCAATAGAACAAGTTGGAACCGCAACCGATATTCAGCCTACCTCTCGACCTACCCGTGGGAGCAGTTCTTCTCAATCATCGAGCCCACATACTTGGAGCTCACACTAGAATTTTGCACAACCTTCACATTGTAGACAGTGATGGCACAGTTCAACGATCTGGGTACCATCCAATTCATTTTAGGGGGCACGGTACATCGACTAAGCATACCACAATTCCGCTTGGCACTCGGACTTTATACACCAGAATTTATAGAAGAAAATCTACTCTCCAGGTTAAACCGCCAGCTCCATTGCACTCCCTTCAACTGCTGGAATAACTTAGCACCCACCACGAATGTCTATGACCCCAGTCGCTCGAAGGCGATAGCCCTTCCCCCACCCCTACGATATATCCACGCCATTCTCGCTCATACCATCACAGGTCGCCGAGAGAGCACT
This sequence comes from Gossypium australe, assembly GCA_005393395.2. NCBI lineage: Eukaryota > Viridiplantae > Streptophyta > Magnoliopsida > Malvales > Malvaceae > Gossypium > Gossypium australe. The sequence goes on from CM016620.1 coordinate 100,678,220, forward strand.
GGCGTGGTAAACAAACACGATGTTTACTACCTATCGTGCATTTCAGAAGGGCACGTTTTCGACCTGGCATACTTCATTGTCTGTGCAATTCAACACCAGACAGAGCCGCACAGAAAGGGGATTTTATCGATGGGGCCATACACCACAAGGTTGGCTCGATACTTTGGCCTCCTCCACAGTGAGGCTCAGATCACCTCCCTCACACTGATGGGCAACATGGCACCTCAGGGCATCCAGACGATGCTACACATGAGAATGATCAAACACCATCGAGGGACCGACCCCTCTCAGTACCGATTAGTGACACCCACAGACGAGGGGGAGGCCGAGGACATTACTGATGATGTCCCACCACCATCACAGGAGGCACCAATTCCAAGCCAGCGACCATCCCGTGCAACACCATCATTAGCTGATATCTCTGTACGGCTCCACCAGTTTGAGCTGTATTTTGCTGAAAACACTCGACGCTTTGACGGGATAGAGGCCACCCTTCAACAAATATGCCAGCACCTCCATATATCACCACCAGAACCACCATAAGACCCGACCGATGATGAGGACTTTTGAGTCCTTTTATCTAGATTTTCTTTCTTTATTTTTAAGTCTTTTTATTTCATTTTCTCATTATTTTAATTTAATTTCGATTCATCTTAAGTTTGAACATTTCACTCATACATTTGATAACTTTTATCATGCTTGTCATCAACTACTAACCTTCAAGTATTCCTAACATTTATTTCATTACGCCCCTAAGATTTCTAACTGATGACTTAGCAGTTTCAAAAACATCACTAGGAAGCAATTCACCACTACACAAGTCATCAGACAACACGACCTCTACCATCCTCCAAGGAAATCATCCATTAATTCAGGGAGTGCCACTTTCTCACCTCTATTTTAATTTTGCATATTGACTGTCATTATCCATCTTTGTACATTGAGGGCAATGTACATCTTAAGTGTGGGGGGGTAAAAGTGTCAAACTTTTTGCATTATTCTCAAATCCCTGAATTTAGTCTTGTTTTAAGTAAATTTTTCATATTACTAATTAGGATGAAATTTCTGATAATTTATGATTTTTATTGACATGTTTTAGATTAAGTCATTGATAATTGTGCATTGATGATTAAATTTTAAAGTTATTAGAGAATTAAGCATGATAAGTCTAATTTTCAGAATAAAATTTTTGCTAGGTTGTTAACCTAAATTTGAATATTGCTTTGAAATTTGAAATTTATGAGATTGATGTCAAAACACCCATAATTTTCGTGAGATTTTGAGCCTTAAAGAGCATATATTCTTTTTCGTGCTCACTTTTTGATTATGAGTGTGTCAACTTTGAACTGCTATTCTAGAACTTGCCTCGTTTATACATGTTGAGACCACATTCATGATTTGATATACAGAGATGATAAAGGCACCTAGGATTTAACCTACTCACTCCACTAAAAAGCCTACCTTCATAAATTAACCTCTAGTGAACCCCGTTGATCCTAACAACCCTCTTTATTGACTCACCCATTAATAACCCAAAAACCCCTTTGTATTTGTTATCGCCATTCCTTTTGACTACCTTTTAATCGAGATATGATTTGATTAGTTACCGAATTATATTATGCTATGAGTAGAATTCATCCTTTATTATTAGTTTGTGATTAAAAAATTTTCGAAGTATATTCAGTATTAATAGTGAGCTTATACAGTTAAAGTTTATTTTCTGAAAGAAAAGCTCGTATTATTAGGAATACTATTATCAGTTGATGTAAAAAATTAATTCAAGTATTCATTAGGTAGGTAGTTGTCAATTCAATCTCGATTCTAACCTTCTAATTTCAGCCTTTATTCACACATTAACCCTAGCCCCGTTACAACCCTAACAAAGACCTTTTGATATGTTTATCATCTCATTTTATAGTGGTGGAGATTTGATTTTCAGGCAAGCCTATGGGATTAACTTTTCAGGTTCGACGTATGAGTGCTTCTTTTCCTAACCCTTAAACACTTTGAGTGATTTGAGCGAATCTATAGTGAGGATGTCAACTCTTGTCAATTTCGAATTAAAGGTAATATTTTGGATAAGGGGAAACACCTACGTTTTCGAATTACAAATAAATGACTTATCATTGTTTGAATCTTTAAGACTCTTTGAATTGAATTATCCATGTATAAATTATCTATGAATTATGATAAGGCATTGTCAGTAGGAATTGTGAATTATGAAAGGTTCATTTTAATTGTAAGTTGAGAATTTTGCTTGAGGACAAGCAAAAGCTTAAGTGTGGGGGTATTTGATAAACCGTAATTATAACATATTTTAGACCCACATTTAATATGTTTTTGGATGATTTATCCCTCAATTTATGTAAAAAGGTGCTCTTAATCCTTTCTTTTCATGTCTTCTACTCAGGAAAGCACCCGAGGATGAAAAGAACGTAAAACGGGCCCAAAACGGAGTAAATGGGCCATATCACGAAATCCACACCGACTGGCCCAAAGAGCACACGGTCGTGCCTTGTCATGCATCTAGAACACGGCCTCACCCCGATTTACACGGCCGTGCCTCAACTTAGAAATTCGAACACGGTCTGAAGTCGAACCACACGGGCGTGTGACATGGCCGTGCCCCTGCCGTGGACTTAGACAATTTCAGTCGAAAAAGGATAATTAGGGAGAAAGAATCGCATTCCAAGAGCCTATAAATACCCTCTAATTACCACCGTTGAAGGGGCGTCGAGCTAGGCCAAGAAGCCAAGCCGGAAAGGTCAGAATTATGGGAATCACTCGAAGTTAGCCAGTTGATCCATCCCAAGAAGCTGGAATTCTACTCAAGACGGCAGATTTCTCCTTCAATTCCTTCAGGAAGTTTTAGGGATTTCTTATGTTTTGTTTTATCTTTTCTCTTGAGATGTTTTCTTTATTTGTTATGAACTAAACCCCTCAGATACCTGAAGGGGATGAAACCTAGATGAATCTTGTTATTTGTTCCTGAATTATATGATAAATACTTAGTTTGTTCTTAATTATGCATGCTTAATCCAAATCTGATGTGCTTAAGTGGAGGAGGAATAGACCCTGGTTAAGAGTAGATCTAGCATAATTAAGCGGAGTTGATCGAACGCTTAGAGATAGGGTTACGAGATTTTGCCGGATTAGGGTGAAACCTAATATGGGATATCTATAGACAGACTTACTGCTATTCTAGGGGGTTATTATAAGAGAACGAGAGTTCCACTAATTAACCTAGGGTTAGACGTTATTCGCCTCGAGAGAGGGTTTAATATATGTTAGGGAGTCCTACGGATCAAACTAAGTGAATAAATCGTATGGTTCAATGTTAAATAACAAGTGAAATCTAGGTGGATTCTTCCTGAGGGTATCGTCATGATCAACTGAGTTTTTCATCAAGTTATTTCCCAATTCGTTCTTTTTGTCTTTGCGTCTTTAGCTTAGTAGTCGTTAATTTAGATTAAAGCAGCTTCACTTTATTTTAGGCTAAATAATAAAAAGAAAGTTAGTATTAGTACTTTTAGTTCCTTTGGGTTCGACAATCCGATCTTGCCTAAGCTATACTATTGTTCGATAGGTACACTTGCCTTTAATCGTTGTCAGAGTTAGTTTCCAGGTTCGATCTCATTCTTTATAAATTTTAAAACTCTGATTTCAGCGATCAACTTTATTAGAAAATAAAATCCTTTACTTTAAATAGATTACAAATATGTTTTTGCCCTAAGTCCTAAAGTTTTGATTTTTCCCAAAAAAGGAGGTTAGCTCTTGACCACGATCCGACTGTAGCTCATACTTCATGCTCAATATATCAGCCTGCGCTGCCAAAGTCTATATGTGATCAGCTACCTCTTGAATCTGAACTATTGCTTCACCCATGAGGTAATCTCGACTTCTAACTTTATCATGAGAATGGTGAAGCTCTTCCTTCCAACGCCCTTCTCTTGTTTCAAGAAGCTCGATCCGAAGTTCACAACTATGCAATGCTGATTCTAACTCTTCAATCCTACCCTTCATTTCCTCGATTTTGTTCAGACTTGATTTTAGCTCGATTTCAGAATTACGACTTCGATGGTGATGAAGAGACCGCCCAAGTCCAGCCACTCTAGCTTTTAATTCTCCTTTTTCATTTCAACATTCTGCCAAACTCTTCACTAAGGCCTCGTTTCGCGCTTGCATTTCTTGAAACTTTCTCTCCCAATAGTTAGCTTTGGCTTTTTCCTCTTGAATCTCCTGTTGCCACTGCTCTGAAGTCTTTCCCAATCCCGCGTACTTCATCGTCAGACATACCTTCTTATATTCTGTCTTCAAACTATATCGATCTTCCTCTTTTCTTTTCTTAATTTCTCGGCTTCTGATTTCTGAACATGCACATCTAGCCTCAAGTACATTTTTTCTTCTTCCAGCTTCTCTATCCTCTTTCCGAGTTCTAAACTTTGCCTCTCAAAGTTTTGCTTTATAATCTCTAACTTCGATGGGACCACTTGTAAATACTCCTTCATCGATCGAGCACCTTCCAAGCTTGGCCCAGGGATGTTATCACTGATCCTTTTACTTGACCATTCCTTGTATTCCAGGGTTGTCATCGGTCCTCCAGTCAATATCTTCATACGGCGAGCCTACTTCCAAGCCTCAGAAATCTCTCGAATCTTCTTCTTATAATTATCCCCCTTATATGAGTATTCACTTTGAGCTAATCCATATGTTACCGGTACGAACTGTCTTGCTTTGTATTGCCTTAGTACAAGCAACGGTGCATATCCAACGGCTCCCCAGATTCCAGGCAGAGGTACCCAATCAAAATTTCTACACCGATAAAGGACTTCGTCGGGAACCATCCAAGGGGCTTTCCAGTCAACATCTTCCTCTTGGAAGGTTTTGAAGAATTTCCATCCATCTTTCCTCTGATATATCGTCCCTCCTTGTCGTAGCTGTGGCCTCCTTTAAAGGGAAATAATTTTTAGAGAACACTCGGTAAGAAACCCTGTCAACCCTTCAAAAATGATTGTGAAACCAAACCAATAATAACTATGCGCATCCAATGAATCTACCTTCACCAACTCTCCGACATGCATTCAAAGATCTGAATGTCTCGGCTAAGATCACAGGCACAGGTGTGACCCCTTTGTTAAGTCAGTCGAATAAATTAGTAACTGCTTCATTTACGTATCCCAATGCCCTAGGGAAGATCACTAATCCATATATACTCGAAGCAAATACATCAATTTTCTTTTTCATATCAGGCTGCTCTAAAATCAAATCCTTCAAAGCTTTCCATGAGATGCACTTATACTCACCTTTTTGCTTGATTCTGGCTGTGACCCACTGCTCACTCATCCTAGTAATATTCATCAATTTCCTCAAAAAGGTCGTAACATTAGGAGCCCTTGAGTAAGCTTTATCAACTTGAATCTTGGGACATCGCAATAAAGCTGTATATTCCTCCACTGTAGGTACCAAATCAACTTTTTCGAAAGTAAAGCAACTATACGCAGAGTTCCAATATTGGGAGATAGCTTGAAATAGATGTTTATCTATCTTGATGTCCAACAGGTACGGCAAATCCCCATAGCTGCAGTAAAACAAATTCTTGGTCTCGTTACTCCACTAATCCCATATCTCTCTTAATTCCTGAAGATTATTCTGCGTCACACTAATGCGAGTGTAGTCCCATAGCTCTGATTCGTACCCTTCGGCTAGGCTATCTCCTTTTCCTAACTGTGTTTGCTCTGACCATCTATGAACGGCTGCATTGTCCTCCACTTTATCAAGGAATTCGTTCTCCATAACCAGCTTTCTAATTTAGAATCTGACCGTGAATTGATACCTCTTTAAAATATGAAATAACATGCAACAAAATAAAACGCAATCAATTAGTAACATGAAGTAAAATATAAAGTAAATAATCATTCATGTATCTGGGTGATTGCTAAGGTTTGGTATAGTTCTACCTAGGGTAAGCACTTAGGTTTTCTATATGTGGTTTAGCTCTAAAGTTGAGGTACCTGAATCAGCAGATTCCTCGATCCTCACCCATTATAGGCTCATATGGATCGAGTTCAGTTCAGGGGAATACATTTCCCTATGGCTGCACAAAGATTAAAATCGCACGAAGACATAGGTACGGATGTATCCCGAAAGCGACTCACTATCCTGCACGGAGGTGAAAACCTCACGAAAGAGTAGCTTCTCACTCCTACTTAAGGGTGTGACCACAACGGTCATGTAACGCAATGCAGAAATAAAAATAAAACCACATGCAAATAAAAAAAGGATCATTATTTTTTAAATCAGATTTCAAATTCAGACATAAGGATATTAAATTATCGATTTTATGGCTTGACTCTCTTATTGTCCCTAGTGGAGTCGCCAAGCTGTAGAAACCATTTTTATATTTTAAAACACGGGATCGACTTTAAAAAAACGGAAATGGAGTCGCCACCAATCCCTTTTTACTTAGGTGTGATTGGATCACCTTGTAAAATGTTTTATTTTAAAACATTTGATTTTGGTTCACGAAAAACAAGAAAACGGGTTCGGGAGTTAGTTACGTATGAGGAAGGGTTAGCACCCTCATAACGCCCCAAAATTGGTACCTAATCGATAAAATCATGTCCTAATGTTCAAAATTTTAAAAAATTTGATATATAATTCCTTAAAGAAAAGCCTGAACAATTTGAGTTTAAATTTGAGATTTCTTCGTTCCGAAAGAATACAAACATCACATCCAGCATGTTAGGACATGATATTTTTAAACCCTCGTAACTAAAATCGTCCCATGATTTACAAAATTTTATTAAAAGGATATTTAGTCATTTAGTCAAACGGAAAATCAAAACCCAACACGTTCGGGCACTATTTCCCGAATTTCTAAATACAAAACATTGCCTCATTTTTAAAAAAATAACTTTAGATAAAATATAGTAATTTTGTAAAATGTATTTTATTCTAATTGTAATAGGCCAATTTTGGCCTGGCCCGATTGGCCCATTTGAAACCAAATAAACCAAATATAACTAAAAATAAAAATAACTATAAAAATCTAATAAAAGTCCACTCCACAGTTTCTTTACAAACCCAATAAATAACCCTAGCCCAATTCTGAAGCCGGCCCAAATGGCCCAAATCTCGGTTTCAGACTGAAACCCTAGGGGTTCCAGAAGCTGTCCAGCGCCGCAACAGCCTTCCTCGCGTGTGCCTCCACGCACACTGCTGCTCGCGCGTGCCTCCACGCACACCGCTGCTCGCGCCTCCATACGCTACGTACGAGCCTCCGTACGCCACGTCTGCCAGCTATACCTGCGAAAAGGACACACCACGATAGTAGAGAATAAAAAAACAAAAAAAGGACACTGTATTTTTTCGTTTTTTCTCCGAGGCTATATAAGAGCCAGAAAATCTTGTAACATTTTTTTTACACTCACGACTCTTACGCACACATAAATTGAATACAAAAAGAAAACAGAAAAGAAATCAGAAATACCATTTTTCGAAAGGTGATATTTAACTTTCAATACTCTTCTTTCTTTCGTTTTTTGGCCTCTGAAATGTTTTTTTGTTGGTTTGTGTAAAAACTTAAACAAAAGGGAAGTGTCTTATCTTAGTAGGTGAACCAACGGACTGCTTCCTTCGTCAAAATAGAAGCGAGGGTGGCCGTCGAGGTCGGAAAAGAGGACGCATTCGGGATTGTTTTAAAAGGGGGCTTGTAGGTGACCGGAATCTGCCACTAATCGCCGATTACCATGGCGTTTTAGTGGTTAGATGCCCTCTCGATGGCGGTTGAGAATGGAACAAAGAGAGGGGGCTAAGGTTCGTCTGTTTTAACTTGGTTTTTAAGGGGGCAATCGCCATTAAGAAAACGACGTCGTTCAGGCTTATCTCAATAGCCTTGAAACAACGCCGTGTAGAGGTAACCGGACCGATTCGACCTTATGCCCAAAAGATCCGCGTACTTCTGCATCGACGAAATATTTTCGTGTCTGGTCCTTTAATTTCCGCATCGCCATTCAATTTGATTTATCATATTTTCTTTATTTTCGTAATTGATCTCTGCAATTAATGCATTATATCATTTTAATCCAATCCATGCGTTGTGTTCTAATTTCACAATATTTGCAAGTTCAACCCTTCGTTATTTACACTAAATGCAATATGATCTTATATATTTGTTTAAATAACTTTATTTAGTTATAAACTGGCTCTCTAATTACATTTTTAATTCGATTAAGCCTTAACTTTTGTTTCAATTCCCTTGGCTTTTTATAATATTAAATTAGTTATTATCAAGGTTTTTATAAGGGGAATTGTTTTGGAGATCAAATTTATAGCTTCTTAATTTGTTTTACTCTTCGTTTAAATGTGTTTTAATTTCCATTTTATATTTACTTGCTATTTATGATTCAATAGTTTGTATTTCACTTGTAAATCGTTATTCATCACTATTATGTATGCTTTAAATCCTCGTTTTATATTTATTTACTATTTGCGATTCAATAGCATTGTATTTCATTTGTAAATAATTGCTCCGCATTGTATATTATTATGCCATCGCATTATATTCACTTGAAAACATCATGTTTTAACACTATTTAAGCTTTAAAATCATTTTTTACTCAAATTTTCAAAATAAGGCAATATTTGTGCGTTTAGAAATTCGAGGAATCGTGCCCTATCGTGCTGGGTTTTGGTTTTCAGTTTGACCAAATAAACAAATACCCTTTTTAAAAAAAACAATTTGTTCCCATTTTCAAAATAAGGCAATATTTGTGCGTTTGGAAATTCGAGGAATCGTGCCCTATCGAGCTGGGTTTCGGTTTTTCGTTTGACCAAATAAACGAATACCCTTTTTTAAATTTTGTTCCCATTTTTAAAATAAGGCAATATGTGTGCGTTTGGAAATTTGAGGAATCGTGCCCTATCGAGCTGGGTTTTGGTTTTTCGTTTGACCAAATAAACGAATACGCTTTTTTTTAAATTTTGTTCCCATTTTCAAAATAAGGCAATATTTGTGCGTTTGGAAATTCGAGGAATCGTGCCCTATCGTGTTGGGTTTCGGTTTTCCGTTTGACCAAATAAACGAATACCCCTTTTTTTAAATTTTGTTCCCATTTTCAAAATAAGGTAATATCTCATGTTTAGTAATTATGAGAGGATCTCGACATCGAAGGTTTGAAACATTACATCCTATCGTGCTGAATGTGATATTTTGTCCCTTCAAAACAAGATAATCTCAATATCCAATTCGAGTTATTTAAAATTGAAATTTCAAAATCATTTCAAACTTTTTGACATTAGGACATCAATTAATCAATTTGGTACCAAATTTGGGTGTTGCGAGGGTGCTAACCCTTCCCCGTATGTAACCAACTCCCGAACCCGTTTTCTCGAACTTCGCAGACAAAAATATTTTTGATAGGTGATCCGATCACACCTAAACAAAAAAGATTGGTGGTGACTCCTTATTTTTAAAGTCGATCTCCATTTTTTCAAATTCGAAAAAAATGGTTTCGATAGCTTGGCGACTCCGCTAGGGACTGGTTGAGAGTCAAGCTATAGATTGATTAACTCTTGTCCTTTTGATTGAAAATTTGGAAAATTGTTTTGAAAAATCATGTTTCCTTTAATGCATTTGGTAAAATACTTGCATCGGCATTGCATGACCGTTGTGGTCACACCTTTAAGTGGGAGTGAGAAACTATGCTTTCGTGAGGTTTTCACCTCCGCATGGGCTAGTGGGCTGCTTCCGGGATACATCCGTACTTATGTCTCTGTGAGGTTTTCACCTCCGCATGGGCATAGGGAAATGTATTCCCCTAAACCGAACTTGATCCATATGAGCCTATAATGGGTGAGGATTGAGGAATCTGCTGGTTTGGGTACCCTTTTCTTTAGAACTTTACCCTATATATTGGACTGCAGGAACCCTCCAAACGTAGTAGTGCTGAATGTTAATGGTTGCCCGTATAGGTGTTTGATTATTTTTCGTTTGCCTTCAATTTGATTATTTGATACTGGCTTGTGTATCTTGTTATGATTGCATGACAGTACATACTAAGGAGGAGTCGATTCGCATTCAGTTACTAAGTTAGAAGGCTTAACATGGAGAATGAATTCCTTGATAGAATCGAGGATAACGCGGCCATCAACACATGGTCAGAGAAGCTACAATTAGAGAAAGGGGACAGTTTGGCTAAAGGACACATATTAGAGCTGTGGGACTTTACCCATGTAAGTGTATTACAAAATGAGCTGCAAGAGTTGAGAGATATATGGGCCCATTGGGACGAGGGAACTAGGCATTAGTTCTACCAGAAGTATGGTGATATACTTATTTGTTGGATGTCAAAGTAGATAAACATTTGTTTTGAGCCATGACCTAGTTTTGGAATCCAGCGTATAATTGCTTCACCTTTGGGAAGGTAAATTTGGTGCCCACTATAGAGGAGTACACGACTTTGCTTCGTTGTCTAAGGATCCTAGTCGACAAAGCCTACTCTAAGGCAGCTAATGCCCCAACTTTCATGAAGAAGTTAACGAGTATCACCAGGATGAGCGAACCTTGGGTTACGGCCCGAATTCAACAGAAAGGGGATGGTAAGTGTATCCCTTGGGTGATTCTGAGGGATTTGATCTTAGAACACCCGGATACAAAGAAGAAAGTAGATATCTTTGCCTTGAGCATTTATGGTTTGGTGATTTTTCCTAAAGCTCTAAGGCACATAGATGAAGTGGTCACTGACTTATTTGATCGTCTGGATAAAACAATTACGCCAGTACCTACAATTCTAACTGAGACATTCAGATCCTTGAGCTTGTGTCGAAGGGAAGGTGAAGGAAGATTTATTGGATGTGCGCAACTGTTACTGGCATGGTTTCACGGGCATTTCTGGAAGGTGGATAAGGTCTCTTACCGGGTTTTCTTTGAAGGTTATTCCCCATTAAAAGAAGAGGTAGCTATGCAAAGGAGAAGCGACATCTCAGAAGAAAGATGGATGGCAATCCTACAAAATCTCAAAGAGGAGGATGTCGAATGGAGAGCCTTTTGGATGGTCCCTAATGAGATTCTTTATCGATGTGGGAACTTTGATTATGTCCCTCTGCCCAGAATTTGGGGAGTCACTAGATACACTCCGTTGCTTGGATTAAGACAATACAAGTCGAGGCAATTCATACCGACGACTTATGGGCTTGCTCAATCTGAATTCTCATATAAAGCGGATAATTATAAGAAAAGGGTTCGAGAGGTTTATGACGCTTGGAAGCAAACTCGCCTGATGAAGAGACTGGTCGTTGTTGCTATGATGACGCCGGAATATAATGATTGGTTCAGCCGAAGGATTAATGATAATATACCTGGGCTGAGTTTAGAAGGCACTCGATCAATAGAAGAATGCTTGCAAGTTGTCCTGTCAGAGATAGAGATTATAAGGCAGAATTTCGAAAAGAAGAGTCTCGATTTTGGGAAAAGGATCGAACAGCTAGAGGAGGAGAAAATTCACTTAAGATTAGACGTGGAAGTACAAAAGGCTGAGGCTGAGAAATTCAGAAAAGGAAAAAATCGAGTTGAAGAGGATTTAGACAGCTTGAAGACTGACTATAAGAAGATGCACCTATCCATGAGGACTGCTGGTTTAGGAAAAACTTCAGAACAATGGCGTCAGGAGGTTCAAGGCGAAAGGGCTAAGGCTGATCAATGGGAGGAGAAATTTCGAGAGGCACAAGCACGAAATGAATCTGTGGAAAAGAGCCTCTCAGAAAGCTGAAGTGAACAAAGCGAGTTAAAGGCTAGAGTCGCTAAACTCGAGAGATCTCTTCATCATCTTCGAAGCCGTAACTCTATGAAATAATTAAGAGCAAGTTTGAGCCAAATTGAAGAAATGAAGAAGAAGATTGAAGAATTAGAAATGGCATTGCAGAATTGTCAAAACCATATCGAGTCTCTAGAGGTGAATGAAAAACGATGGAAAGAAGAGCTTCACTACTCTCAGAATCAAGTCAGAGATAGGGATTACATCATGGGAGAAGCCATAACCCAGATGCGAGAGATAGCAGATTACTTGCAGACTTTGGCAGTACAAGCTGATGTATTGAGCGTGCAGTTTGAGACGCGGTCAGATCGTGGACAGGAGTTAGCTTCCCTACTTAGGAAAATTAAAGTTTTAGGTGCTAGGGCAAGGCCTTATCTGTAACTTGATTTTATGTAATGGATTTTGTTCTGTAGTAAAGTTTTCTAAATGGAATTGAATCGGAATCGACACCTTCTTTGCATTCATGCATAGGCATTTATCTACATTTCTTGCATTAAAGGTCATTAAAAGATTCTAATTAAAAAAAATTATTTCAGCATTAACCTAGACACCGGCAAAACCAAACATCCTTACAGTACCCGGACCAAAACGAAAGATATGGACCAGAGATTAGAGAAGCTCGAACAACTCCAAAAGGAGATGCAGGAAAAACTTTAGCTGCAAATGCAGGAGCAACTTGCTAAAATCCAGCAAGACATGATGGATTGGATGATGGAATCACAAAAGAATATGATGTCTCAACTGACTCAATTACTGGTAGGAGGAATAGACAAAGGGAAAAGCCCTATGGATAATATCACAGAAAGTAAACAATATCCTCTTGGCTTTATTCCAATGCGTGTACGTGCACCGCCAGAGATAAGTCCACAAGGGCCATTTATCTCTATCAGGCCGCAACAGATTCCAGTCGGAGCCTCGATATCGATGAATTTCCAGGACGGCTCAGACTCTAACCCTGGCCATAGTCCAATTAATCCCAATGTCCCTGATTTGGATGAGATAGCTGAAAAAGAGAGGGCAAAAGTGGAATTACCAAAGTAGCTAGAAGATAGATGCAAATGGTTGGAAGAGAAATTTAAGGCAATAGAAAATGCTGATAGCTGTTATGGAATTGATGCCAAGGATTTAAGCTTGGTCCCCGACTTGGTGCTCCCATACAAATTCAAGATGCCTGAATTCGAGAAATATAATGGGACAAGTTGCCCCGAGGCCCATATTACTATATTTTGTAGAAGGATGACGGGATACATTAACAATGACCAACTATTGATTCATTGCTTCCAGGATAGCCTGGTGGGAGCCGCAGCCAAATGGTATAACCAGTTTAGTCGTGCCAGAATTGGTTCATGGAGAGATTGGGCTCAGGCATTCATGAAGCAGTATAGTCATGTGACAGACATGGCTCCCGATAGGATTACTCTTCAAAACATGGAGAAAAAGGGAAATGAGAGCTTTAGACAATACGCACAGAGGTGGAGGGAGGTTGCCATCCAAGTCCAGCCACCACTTCTGGAGAAAGAGACCACAATACTCTTTATCAACACACTTCTCAGATGTACTAGTACTAGCAAATGCCTCAAAGATGCAGTCATCGATTCTCCCGAGAGGCCACAATTACCGCGAGCAAACACATTAATTTAATGACGAGGAGCGCATTTTTTCTATGCTACTAATACTTGTACTTGCTCTGCTATTCTGCCCAAGCCTGGCTGAGGAAGAGTTACGGGGCGTAAAACAAAAAAATATGCTTATTTCTAGGAAGTGCTACAAAGAGTTTCTCGGACATTGTAAACACCGGAGAAATGATCGAGAATGCCATAAAAAGTGGAAAGATCAAGGCAGGAGAAGACAACAAGAGAACGGCTACAAGGAAGAAAGAAAGCGAAGTGAATAACACAAGCATAGGGTACTCGAAGTTAATCACCGTTAATCAGCCAAAAGCGGTAACTACGGGGCATCAGGGTTCAACTAGGAAAGAATCTGGCACCACAAGACAAAGTAATGAGAGACTCCAATTTACGCCGATCCCCATAACGTACAAGGAGATGTATCAAAACTTATTCGACGCGCATGTTGTATCTCCTCACTATCTAAAACCAATGCAGCATCCGTATCCCAAATGGTATGACTCGAATGCACAGTGTGAGTACCATATGGGATCACAGGGCATTCAATAGAAAATTGCCTTGCCTTTAAGAAATTGGTAGAAAGATTCATCAATATGGGTGTTGTGAAATTAGATGACGCGCCAAACGCAGAAAATCTATTTCCCAATCATGCTAATAATGGGGTCAATGCAATTAGTGAAAGTTCAGAGAAAAGAATCAAAGCAAGTGTCGTAGAGATTAAGATTCCTTTAAGAGTGGTCTAGGAAGAAATGGTCAAACAAAGACTAGTTGTTGCAGAAGAGAGTCAGGAAAAGTCGATGAATTATTGTGAATATCATCGTGAAATGGGACATGAGATTCAGAATTGTAAGGAATTTAGAACTTTGGTTCAAAATTTGATAAACAATAAAGAAATCGAGATTTATGAAAAAGGCGTAGAAGAGAAGAGCATATACGCGTTACATGTTCGGTATCTGAGACCCTAAGTATAGACTCTGAAACAACTACTAGGAAGATGACTGTGATTAGTCCTTGAGGACAATCTAGGGTAGTGGACAAACTGTTTAGGAACATACCTTTAGAGACTTAAGGGGTAGTGTTCCCGACGAACTTAATGGAATTACCGTTTGGAGATTTTGATCTTATCTTAGGAATGGATTGGTTGACTAAACATCGTGCTAAGTTGGATTGTGAGACTAAGCGCATGGTGTTGAGTACCCCGGAAGGCGGGGAGGTGGTTGTGTTAGGAGAAGGAAGGAATTATTTGTCCAACGTGGTATCTGCATTGAAGGCTGTTAAGATGATTCGAAAAGGATGCAATGCATTTCTAGCTTTTATTAGTGCTTTGGATGCTAAGTAGGTGACTATCGATGGGGTAAGAACAGTAAAGGATTTTGCGGATGTTTTCCCTGAGGAGCTGCCAGGATTACCTCCGGATCGCGAAGTGGAGTTTGGAATAGAGCTACTTCCAGGTACGGCTCCGGTGTCCATTGCTCCTTACCGAATGGCACCGAAGGAGCTGGTGGAGCTCTAAGCTTAGATCCAGGAACTGTTGGATCGAGGTTTTATTCGACCGAGTGTGTCTCCATGGGGAGCGCCGATCCTATTTGTGAAGAAGAAGGATGGATCCATGCGTATGTGTGTGGATTACCATCAACTGAATAAGTTAACGATTAAGAATAAGTATCCGCTGCCGAGAATCGACGACCTGTTCGATCAGCTCAAAGGAGCTTCGATTTTTCTAAGATTGACTTAAGGCCGGGATATCATCAGTTAAGGGTAAAGGAAGGAGACATTCATAAGACGACGTTTCGAACTCACTACAGTCATTATGAGTTCTTGGTGATGCCATTTGGGTTAACGAATGCGCCCGCAGCATTTATGGATATGATGAACCGGGTGTTTCAACCATACCTTGATCGGTCTGTGGTGGTGTTCATCCACGATATTCTGGTTTATTCCAAGTCTGAGGAGGAGCATGATGCACATCTTCGTGAGGTGTTGCAAGTGCTGAGGGAGAAGCAGCTATTCGCTAAGTTCAGTAAGTGTGAGTTTTGGTTAAGGGATGTAAATTTCTTAGGGCATGTGGTTTCCGCAGAGGGAATTAGGGTTGACCTTCGGAAGATAGAAGCTGTATTGGATTGGAAATCGCCGAAGTGTGTGGCAGAAATTCGAAGTTTCTTGGGATTGGCAGGGTACTACAGGAGGTTTGTTGAGGGGTTCTCATTAATTGCGGCACCTCTAACTAAGTTGTTGAGGAAGGGAATACCGTTTGTTTGGACCGACAAACAACAGGAGAGCTTTGAGAAGCTGAAGAAAATTTTGACAGAAGCACTGGTGTTAATTCAGCCAGAGGCGGGAAAAGAGTTTACAGTCTACTGTGATGCGTCACACACTGGTTTAGGATGTGTGTTGATGCAAGATGGGAAGGTTGTTGCATATGCGTCCCGACAGTTAAGACCGCATGAATTGAATTACCCTACGCATGATTTAGAATTGGCGGCGGTAGTGTTCGCTCTGAAGATCTGGAGACACTACCTGTATAGGGAGAAGTCTGTTATTTACACCGACCATAAAAGTCTGAAGTATCTCCTTACCCAGAAGGAGTTGAACCTAAGACAACATAAGTGGGTTGAACTTTTGAAGGACTATGACTGCTAGATCGAATATCATTCAGGCAAGGCTAACGTGGTGGTGGATGCGTTGAGTCAGAAGGCGATAGCAGATTTAAGGGCGATGTTCGCTCATCTCAGTCTGTATAAGGATGGCAGTTTGGTAGTTGAACTCTAGGTGAGACCAGTGTGGACTAGTCAGATAAAAAAAAAGCAGCTTTTGGACGATGTTTTGAGTGCTCGACTCCGGCAAGTGCAGAGTGGTGAAGGAGAGGACTATAGTTTGAATGGTGATGGGGTTCTGTGTTTCCGTGAGAGAATTTGTATGCCAAAGGATGTTGAGTTAAGGCAGATGATTCTGCGGGAGGCGCATAGTAGCCCATATGCTATGCATCCTTGAGGGGTTAAGATGTATCGGGATTTGCGAGAGCAGTTCTGGTGGCCAGGTTTGAAGCGAGAGGTAACAGAATTCGTGGGTAGATGTTTGACGTGTCAGCAGGTGAAGGCAGAACACCAGTTGCCTTCAGGGTTATTGCAGTCAGTAAAGATTCCGCAGTGGAAATGGGAAAGAATCACGATGGATTTTGTTAGTGGGTTACCTCTTACACCCAGTAAGAAGGATTCGATTTGGGTGATTGTTGATCGGCTGACGAAGTCTGCTCACTTCATACCGGTTCGTGTCGACTATTCTCTGCAAAGGTTGGCCAAGCTGTACGTGGCTAAGGTTGTGAGACTGCATGGTGTACCTGTGTCGATCATATCAGATAGAGACCCTAGATTCACGTCATGATTCTGGAAGGCTCTGCATCAGGCAATGGGAACAAGGTTAGACTTCAGTACCGCTTTTCATCCCCAGACTGATGGTCAGTCTGAGAGGGTAATCCAGATCTTGGAAGATATGTTAAGGGGTTGCATAATTGATTTCAGGGGGAGTTGGGAGGAGTATTTACCTTTGGCAGAATTCGCGTACAACAACAGCTATCAATCTAGTATTCAGATGGCGCCTTATGAAGCGTTATACGGACGTAGATGTCGTACCCCTACTTATTGGACAGAGTTGGGGGAGCGTCAGGTGTTGGGTCCCGAACTGGTTTCGAAAATGGAAGAGAAAGTTAAGTTGATTCGGGCTCGGTTGAAGGAAGCGTCTGATCGACAAAAATCTTATGCGGATCTTAAGCGTAAAGAGTTGGAATTTGCAGTGGGAGATTAAGTCTTTTTGAAAGTGTCACCATGGAAGAAGGTAATGAGGTTTGGTCGGAAGGGTAAGCTAAGTCTTCGGTTCATTGGACCTTATCGGGTGCTAGAACGTGTGGGACCAGTGGCGTATTGATTGGAGTTGCCTTCAGAGTTGGAGCAGATACATGATGTGTTTCATGTCTCGATACTAAGACGTTATCGTTCCGATCCATCGCACATTGTGCCAGTGGAGGAGATTGAAGTAAGGCCAGACTTGTCCTTTGAGGAGGAACTAGTGCAAATCTTGGATCTAGACATAAAGGTGTTAAGAAGGAAGTCCGTCCCTTTGGTCAAGGTTTTATGGCGAAATCACGGAGCAGAGGAAGCGACATGGGAGCCAGAGGATGTTATGTGACAACAGTAACCCCATCTTTTCTGATCAGGTAAATTTCGCGGCCGAAACTTCTTTAAGGGGGTAGAACTGTAACATCCTGAATTAATGGGCCTGTGCATTTGTGTGATGTATGCTTAATATGTTAATTTGAGGATTAGGGGTCCAGATTGGGCTCAAGGATGGGGTCGAGGCTTTGACTAAATATTCTGTTTGGTCACTCTAGAGCTTAAAAATATTGTATTTATAGTTTAAAAATATCAAGTTGGGCTTGTGGCCCAAAGTAAGGTGGCGCCATAAGGGAAGAAAGGGTGGCGTCACTAGTGGATGGAGAGGGCCCAAATTTTGGCTGCTTGGAGCCCAAGCTTTTGGGCCAATTTTGGCACTTAAAAGGGGAGCAAGGGGGAGACGACAACAAGGCTAAAATTTAGGGATTTTTAATGTTTAATTTATGAGGATAATAAGCAGATAAATGGGGAAGGAGTGCTGTGCTGTAGGACTCTTTTGGATGTGAGTTTTGATAAAGATAAGGGAAAAGATGAGAGGCTATCCAGGAGGCTAGAGGTGGCCGAAATTTGGACTGTGTCTGTAAAGAGGGGGACGGCTAGATAGAGTTAGTAGATGCCGAAATTCTGTTAGTTTTTCTGAAAGCTTTCTCTCATTTTTCTTTGCTGCCGAAATTTTCTTTCCATTCTTTTTCTTCCTAGCCGAATTCTCCCTACCC
This sequence comes from Gossypium australe, assembly GCA_005393395.2. Lineage (NCBI taxonomy): Eukaryota > Viridiplantae > Streptophyta > Magnoliopsida > Malvales > Malvaceae > Gossypium > Gossypium australe. The sequence continues at coordinate 100,696,543 of CM016620.1, forward strand.
ATTCATTCATCTTTTCTTCCATCCATTAAAAGCCGAAACCACACTCCTATTTGCTCCTTTAGCTGAAAATCTCTAAGCCTCTCCACCGAAACTCTTCACTCAGTACTTCTAAAAGCTGAAAACGTATTAGCCTCCTCTTGTTCATCTTTTCCGGGATTTCCTTAAAAGCCGAAATCCCTAGATCTCGCCTTCTGTGATTGCCGAATCTTGAAGGAAACTGAAGGTAAGTGTCGATTCGTGTGATTTCAATCTTTATTCAGCTTTTGGAGACCATAGCCGAATGGCCACATGGTGGACTGATCTTGTGTTTTTCTTTCCTTTGCGGCATTCTGGGATTTGTAGGAGATCCAATCGCCTAAGGTTCTAAATCGGTAGCACTCGAATCATCCTACTTCCGGGATCTAATCGATTTAGGTAAGGAGATTTGTTTATTTAAACATATTAATTTGGGTAAATAATAATCCTTGGCCGAATGTAGGGGAAGCTTTATCTTCGCGTTCTTCCGGCTTTTGAGCAAAGTCGTAGACAAAGGGCAGTAGATCCGATTAGCGGGGGTATCAACGTAGAGGGTAGTCCTACGTATTTATCAGGTGTGTAACGTTCTCACACCATATAGATTGCCTGTTAGTATATGTAGATATATTTGGCTATATTCTGTTAAATGCCGAAATCCTGGCATAACGGTTGAAAACCCGAGGAGGGTAAAGACGAATCACCAGGTTAGTGATTTATGTCATTCATAAGTGAATTTTTCTGTTAAGATGATATGTTTTATATGTATGCTGATTTCTATGTATGCACGGGGTTGGGTGATTAATGAAAGGGGAAGTGTTCTGTTGTAGTGGCTCTGCCACGATCTGTTGTAGTGGCTCTGCCACGATCTGTTCTGGTGACTATGTCACAACTCTGATGATGAGCAGCTAACTGCAGCATGACTGCCATCGATGGTGTGTAGCGGTGTGGGTTGATTGTAGAAATCCCCAATGGTGTGACTGGCAGGTAAGGGTTGTGTGTAGCGGATGGAAACCTAGGATTGGGTTGGGCTTTGCATAATTTCTGTTATATGATATTCTGTTATTCTGATCTGTGGGGCTAAGGCCCAATCTGATGATGCACGAGGGTTGCACACTGAGTCTCGTGACTCACTCCGTTGTTTAACATTTTTCAGGTAGCACTTAGTGCATCGGACCGGGCTGGAAGGGAGCGCAAGGTGGCCATGCAGGAGTTTATTTGATTTAGAAGAAGGGCTTTGTTAAAATCATTTATTCTTAATATTTTTAGTTAACTTGGTTTATTATTTCATTGTAATAAGGCCATAGGCCATTAGCTTTATATTTTCAGTTTTTGGCCTTTACTTTCAAACACTCGAATTATCTGATAAAATTGGAACTAAGGCATGTACTAAATTTCGGTTTTAAATTCATAAAGGCATCATATAGAATTTATATCTTATATAAATTATCAAATTATTAAGTTTTCCAGTATAAATGTTTAAACTCGACAAATGTTTTTCCCAAAAATGCGACATGTTTACTAAATCTTCTTAGTGACATCCCAGATCTGGTCGTGGTGTTTGGGCCGGGTTTGGGGTGTTACATGAAAAGTAATAAACCTACTAATACGAGCTTTCCTTTTAAAAATAGACTTTGATCGTGTAAACTTCACTATTTATACTACTAATATTGAATACCTTGATTTTTTTTTCTCTTTTTTTTAGAACAAACTAAGTAAAACAAGATAAATTTAACTACCAGAAAAAAATACTTAGGTAACTTGATCAAAACAATTCTCGATTAAGGGGTAGTCAAAAGAAAGGGTGAATACAAAGAGGCTTTGGGTTAATATTAGTAGGTGAGTCAATAAAAAGGGTTTGTTAGGATCAACGGGGTTCACTAGGGGTTAGTTGTGAAGGTAGGCTATTTAGTGGTGTAAGTGGGTTAAAACCTAGGTGCCTTTATCATCTCTATGATACCAAATCAAAAGTGTGGTCTCGACATGCATAAACGAGGCAAGTTCTAGAATAACAGTTCATGGTAGACACACTCATAATCAAAGGATAAGCACGAAAAAGAATGTATTATCTTATAAGGTTCAAAATCTCACAAAAATTAAAGGTGTTTTGAGATCATCCTCGTGAATTTCAAATTTCAAGGTAGTCTTTAAATTTAGGTCAACAACCTAGCAAAATTTTAATTCATGAAAAATAGACTTATCATGCTTGATTCTCTAGTATTCTTCAAATTTAATCATCAATGTACAATTAACTATGACTTATTCTAAAACATGTCAATAAAAATCACAAATCATTAGAAATTTCATCCTAATTAGTAATATGACAACTTTGCATAAAAACAAGACTAAATTAGGGATTTGAGAATAATGACAAAAGTTTGGCACTGTTATTCCACTTTTACCCTCAGGGATTTGAGAATAATGCAAAAAGTTAGGCATTTTTACCCCCCAACACTTAAGATGTACATTGTCCTTAATGTACAAAGATAGATATTATCTCTATTTTTATAGAAATCAAAAGTGAGGGTTCGAGGTACTCCTTGAATTTTTGGACGGGTTTCGTGGAAGATGTGGCAATTACGGCGAAGGCGTCGATATGGTGGTGGTGTTGGTTCCCGAGTTCTGCGCTAGATGAAGAAATTGGGGAACTCGTGAAGTATTAGCCATGGGTCATTAAGACATAATTAAACTAAATTAAATATAAAATTAAAAACAAGAAAGAAAAAGGAAAAGAGACTAAGAAGAAAAATGAAATAAAAAGAAAATACTAATGGACTATGAAGTCCTTATTGAAGGATGGTTCGCAAGGTGGGGATCAATGCTGAGATTGGGGATGTGATTGCGGTGGCGGAAGTGAAGAGGTTGTCGTGGTGGTCGATGTGATTCTCAAGCAGCCTGGTGAACCTGACACTAAGAAACTAAAGGAGATTTAAACGAAAAGAGCAGAAGAGAAGTTTAGATAAGGAAAATAAAGGAGAAGAGAAACAAAAAGGAAAAATAAATTGGTCTCAAAGACCCTTGGTTTGGTGATTAATCGAAGCTGCCGGCATGAACTCATGTTGACCGATCTCCTTTGGGGAGACTATGCTTAGCTTCTTCCGTTTCTTCGACATGTTTATGTGTGGCTCCAAGGATTTAGAGTTTTAGTCTCAGGATAGAAATGTTTTGAGAGGGAGAAAGAGAGGAAGAGAGGGTAGAGAATGAAGGAGAGGATTGGGTGAAGGGAGGGGTAGTATTTAAATAGGAGTTCAAGTCTGCCATGTCCCCACGGCCGTGGTCCTAGGGGGTATCGATTTACTCGGCCGTATCGCACGGCCGTGTGTTTGGGTGTGTTGTTCCCTCATGTCCGTGTTTCATCCACCCACGCCCGTGTTTGTGAAGTTTGTATGTTGGCACGGTTGGGCTGCACGGGCGTGTCTTGCCTGTGCTCAATAAGTCAGTAGCTTTGCACGGTTTGCAGGCACAGGCGTGTTCTTCCCGTGGTGTGGAAGTCAGTAGCGTCACACGGTTGAGGGGCATGGCCGTGCGGTTTTGTCGGTGCCCGTGGGGAGGGTGGTTGGATCCGTGACGTGGGAGAGTGGTTGGACTGAATTGCATGGGCTCTGTCTTGTCAGTGTGGCAGTTCTAGTGGTCCACACGCCCATGGACACGACCGTGTGGCCTGGAAATCTGCACTTTTGGTTAGTCTAAAAGGAAAGTAAAAAGAAAAATAAAATAAAATTCAAGCAAATGTAAAAAGAAACAAATTTAGTGCTCGGGTTGCCTCCCGAGAAGCACTCGTTTATCGTCTTAAGCTAGACTTTCCTTGTTTTTGAAAATTTTAGGAAGGTTTAAAGGTTTGAATATCTTCCCTCGTGCTTATAGTTCTATTTCCTTGATAAGGTTGAAGTCGAGAAGCATTTACCTTTAAATTGCTGAATATTGGATTGCTTACCTTGACTATTCCGTGTGGGAAGATATTGTGTACCTTAAGAAGAATTTCTCCCTTTGCCCTCGGGTCTGTTGTAGTGATGTGAGGATCGGCTTTGTCTAATAGTACCTGGTCTCCTACTTTGAAGTGGTTGGATGTCCCTGCAAGCTCTTCTGGTGATTCCTCTGGTTTTACTTCGTGTGGATATGGTTCTTCTTTGACGTGTGCTTGCTGCTCTTCTAATTTGTTTACCTTAAGGCTTACTTCCTTGTATGACTCTACTTTGTCGACTTAGGGTCTATGAGTTGGCTCAGGTTTGTGTTCTTGTGATGTTTCCTGTGATGGAGGTTGAACAGTTTGATTATCTATTGAAGTAACTTTCTTACTTTCATCGACTGTTGTCCTGGCCGAGTCAAGAGCTTGAAGATTGATTGATTCATCACCTACATGAAATATGAGTTCACCTGTGGCAACATCAATTTTAGTCTTGGCGATTGCTAGGAAAGGTCTTCCTAAAATTAAGGGGATTGAATTATCCTCATCCATGTCTAAGACAACAAAGTCTACTAGGAAAACAAATTTATTGATTTTTACGAGAACATCTTCAATAATGCCCCTAGGAATTCTAACAGTTTTATCAGCTAATTGAATGCTCATCCTAGTTTGTTTGGGCTTCCCTAGACCTAGTTGTTTAAACTGTGAATAAGGCATGACATTTATGCTTGCCCCTAAATCATCTAAGGGATTATCAATATTTAAACTACCAATTAAACATGGAATTGTAAAACTCCCTGGATCTTTTAGTTTCTGTGGTAGTCTATTTTGTAACATTGCCGAGCATGTTGCGTTTAGTTCCACGTGGTGCTCTTCATCTATTTTGTGTTTGTTGGTCATGTCTTAAAAATTTCCTCGAGTCTGGCATCTGAAGAAGAGCTTCAAGAAGAGGTAAGTTCATATGTAATTTCTTTAGGAGTTTAAGGAACTTACGAATTGTTCCTCTGAATCGTCTCTTTTTATGGCTTTGGGGTAAGGTATGCGAGGTTGGTACTCTTTAATTGCCGGTTTTGGCTTTTCTTGCGTTACCTCTGTTTTACCTTTATCTACCTTATTTTCTGGCCTTGTATAAGGTTTATCTAACCCCTTATTATCCTGAGCTGTGATGGCTTGGACTTGTTCCTTAGAGTTAATCTCATTGTTGCTTGGTAGACGTCCTTGCGGTCGTTCCGACATTAGCTTTGCGAGTTATTCGACTGCATTAGTGACTTCCTTGACTAACTTAGTAATTTCCTCGATTCAGCTCTCATTGCTTTTGATTGTTCTCTCAGTTTCTTGGATACGTTTCTCTGTGTCTGCTGAGAATTTTTCCATCATCTCCTCGAGGGTCGGTTTCTTCTCTTGTGGATATGGCTAATTTTGGAAATTTTGAGGAGGTTGTTGCCTTTGATTTCCTTGATTTCCTTGACCTCCCCACAAAAAATTTGGGTGGTTCCTCCAACCTGGATTGTAAGTGTTACTATAAGGATTATTATTGGATCGGAAATTATTACCTATATAGTTCATCTGTTCGCTCTTTGCTTCTGGTTGGTAGGGTGGGTACTCAGGATTCACCACGGTTCCACTTGCGTCGCACTGCATGATTGGATGTGCCTGCGAGGAACACAAACTATCAAGCTTTTTATTCATCATCTCTAGCTGCGTTGATAGCATGGTCACTGCATCGACATTGAAAACTCCCGCTGATTTTGTTGGTTTGGTTCTTGAAGCCTGCCACTGGTAATTATTCAGTGACATCTCTTCGATGAACTCGTATGCTGCTTCTGGAGTTTTGTTGTTCAGTGTTCCACCGGCGGCTGAATCAATTAGTTGCCTCGTTGAGGGGTTTACACCGTTATAAAAGGTTTGGACTTGTAGCCACAAGGGTAAGCCATAGTGTGGGCACCTCCTCAAGAGATCCTTGAATCTCTCCTATGCATCGTATAATGTCTCTAAATCCATCCGCTCCGTAATTTGGCCGCTTTGGCCGGTGGGAAATATTTCAATAAAAACTTTTCGGTCATCTGTTCCCATGTAGTGATTGATCCTCGTGGTAACGAGTTTAACCACTGTTTGGCTTTATTCCTTAATGAAAAAGGGAATAACCGAAGACGTATGGCATCATCAGAAATGCCATTTATTTTGAAAGTATCATAGAACTCTAAAAAGTTAGCTATATGCGTGTTTGGATCTTCGTCCTGCAAACCATCAAATTGAACAAACTGTTGAATCATTTGTATTGTGTTAGGCTTTAATTCAAAATTGTTAGCAGCTATAGCAGGCCTAACAATACTTGATTCTGCTCTTGTTAAATGCGGTTTCGCATAATCAAACATTGTGTGTGGAGCATTATTTTCCCCCACATCGCGTAGTTGTGGGTGGTTCTCATCCATCTCTTCAGTAGGATTGGATCTGTTTTCTTCCTCTCTTTCTATGAAATTTAGGGCACGCCTGGTTTCCCGACGATTCCTGCGAGCGGTTGCTTCAATATCACTATCGTTCCAAAGGTCCTCTCGGGTTCCTTCTAGTCATAAACTAGGGTTACCTGCTGGGAAAAAAAGAGAAAGAAGATTAAGTTAAAAGTAAAAAATAGGAATAAAAACAAAAACAAAAATAAATTGCGAAAAAATAAAAATTAGGGCTAAAGTAATAAAAATAGAGTTTTCTTAATATTTTAGTTCCCCGGCAACGGCGCCAAAAACTTGATCACTGAAATCAGAGCTTTAAAATTTATAAAACGAATGATCAAACCTGGAAACTAACTCTGACAATGATTAAAGGCAAGTGTACCTATCGAACAGTAGTATAGTTTAGGCAAGACTGGATTGTCGAACCCAAAGGAACTAAAAGTACTAATACTACCTTTCTTTTTATTATTTAGCCTTAAAAATAGAATGAAGTTGCTTTTAAACTAAATTTACGATGACTAAGCTAAGGACACAAAGACAAAAAGAACGGATTGGGAAATAGCTTGAAGAAAAACTCAGTTGACTACGACGATACCCTCAGGAAGAATCCACCTAGACTTCTCTTGTTACCTAACACTGAACCATATGATTTCTTTACTTAGCTTGATCCGTAGGACTCCCTAACCTATATTAAACCGTCTCTCGAGGTGAATAACGTCTAACCCTAGGTTAATTAGTGGAACTCTCGTTCGCTTATAATAACCCTCTAGAATAGCAGTAAATCGATCAATGGACTCCCATATTAGGTTTCACCCTAATACGGCAAAATCTCGTAACCCTATCTCTAAGCGTTCGATCAACTCCGCTTAATTATGTTAGATCTACTCTTATGCAGGGTCTATTCCTCCTCCACCTAAGCACATCAGATTTGGATTAAGCAACATAATTAAGAACAAACTAAGTAATTATTATATAATTCAGAAATCAAATAACAAAATTCATCTAGGTTTCATCCCCTTCAGGTATCTGAAGGGTTTAGTTCATAATGAATAAAAAGAACATCTCAAGAGAAAAGATAAAACAAAACATAAGAAAACCCTAAAACCCCCTGAAAGATTTGAAGGAGAATTCCGCCGTCTTGAGTATAATCCTGGCTTCTTGGGATGGATCAACTGGCTATTGTCGCGTTATTCCCTAACTCTGACCTTCTCGGCTTGGCTCCTTGGCCTAGCTTTGACGCCACTTCAAAGGTGGCACTTCTGGGATATATATATATAGGCTTTTGGAATGCGATTCTTTCTCCCTAAGTATCCTTTTCTGACTGAAATTGCTCTTTCCAGCGACAGAGGCACGGCCATAGCACACGCCCGTGTGGATCGACTTCATACCGTGTTCAGATTTCTAATTTGAGGCACGATCGTGTGAGGCGGGGTTGAGGCCGTGCTCTAGGTGATTGTCGAGGCACGGCCGTGTGGACTTCGGGCTAGGCCGTGTCAATCTCGTGCTAAGGCCCATTTACTCTGTTTTTGGCCCTTTTTGTGTTCTTTTCATCCTCGGGTGCTTTCCTGGGTATAAGACATGAAAAGAAAGGATTACAAGCACCTTTTTATATAAATCAAGGAATAAATCATCGAACAGTGAGCTAAATGTGGGATTAAACTATGTTATAATTATGGTTTATCAACATTCCAATCTTTGAATGCATGCCGAAGAGCGGGTGAAGAAAGATTCATTGGATGCGCGCAACTCTTGTTGGCATAGTTTCATAGCCACTTTTGAAAAGTAGAAAAATTTTCTTATCGAGTATTCTTCGAGAACTACTCTCCATTAAAAGAATTAGAGGCTACACCGAGGCAAGACAATATTACAGAAGAAAAATGGATGAAGATACTCTAGAATCTCCAAGATGATGACGTCGAATGGAGAGCCCCTTGGACGATCCCTGATGGGATTTTATACCGGTATGGAGATCTCGACTGGGTTCCTCTACTTGGGATTTGGGGAGCTGTTGGATATGCTCCTCTACTTGTGTTGAGACAGTATAGATCGAGGCAGTTCATACCAGCAACACAAGGGCTGGCTCAATGTGAGTATAAGGGAGATAACTACAAAAAAATAATCCGAGAAATGTCTAACGCCTGAAACCAAACCCGCCGAATGAAAAGATTTGCTGCAGGTCTAGCGATGACCCCCGAATATAATGGATGATAGGGTAAAAGAGTCAATGATAACATCCCTGGGCCAAGTCAAGAAGGCACTCGACCAATGGAGGAATACCTGCGAGTGGTCCCATCTGAGCTAGAGATCATAAGGCAAGACTTTGAAACAAGGAATTCAGAGCTAGGAAAGAAGATAAAGCAATTGGAAGAAGAAAGGATGCAATTAGGACTAGACGTTGACGTTCAGAAGTTAGAGGCCAATAAGCTAAGAAAAGGAAAGAATAAGGCCAAAGAAGATCTGGACAGTTTAAAAACGAATTACAAGAAGCTACGCTTATCAATGAGGAGTGCCGGGTTGGGAAAGACATCAGAACAATGGCGGTAAGAGATCAAAAAAGAAAAGAATAGAGCCGATCAATGGGAAAGGAAATGCCAAGATGCCCAGGGTCGAGAAAATGCTCTAGAAAGAGACTTATCGGAATGTTAAAATGAAAAGGTCAGATTAAAAGCCAGGGTAGCAGAACTAGAAAAGTCACTTCATTAGTATCGTAATCCCAACTCCACAATTGAGCTAAAAACGAGCTTAAGCAAGATTGGAGAGCTAAAAAGGAAAATAGAAGAGCTCGAGATCGCATTACAAAATTGTGAACTCTGAGTTGAACTCCTTGAAGCAAACAACGAGCAGTGGAAAGAGCAACTTCACAGTTCTCAAGGTCAGGTCAGGAATAGAGATTATATCATGGGTGAAGCTGAGGCTTAAATATGAGAGGAGGACGATCACTTGTAAATCCTAACAGTTCAGGCTGACGTGCTAAGCTTGAAGTATGAATCAGAATCGGATCGGGGTCAAGAGTTAGCTTGGTTTCTTAGGAAGGTTAATGCTTTGAGCATTAGGGCAAAGCCGTATATGTAATTTATTTTATGTAAATAAATTTGTTTTCTAGTAAAGTTGTTTTAACAGAATTGAATCAGAATCAATGCCTCTTTTTGCATTCATGCATTTGCATTACATTGCATTATATGCATTAAATTTCACAAAAATACCCTAATTAAATGAAATTATTTCAGTTAATCTGGAAACAAACAAGAGTTGACGAACCGAATATCGTTACAGTACTGGCGCCAAAACCAAAGTAATAGACCAAAGATTGGAAAGGCTAGAGCAATTTTAAAAAGAGATACAAAACCAGTTGCAAGCGCAACTGCAAGAACAGTTAGCGAAAGTACAACAGGAGATGAGGGATCAGATACTGGAATCCCAAAGAAGTATAATAAGCCAATTGGCGCAGTTGCTAGCTGGAGAACGTGAAAAAGGGAAAAGCACTGCGATCAATTCAGGGGATGATAATGAGAATCCTATTTACCCCTTAGGTTTTACCCAGATAAACACCCAGGCACAACAAGATGTGTACCCGTGAAGAGTACCCGTCATAATCAGACCCCAACAGTATCAAACCGGTACCTCGGCGCCAATGAACTACCAAATAGGCTCAGGTTCCAATCCGGGGGATAACCCAACCAATCTCGTTGTTCCTGATCTAGATGATATGGCAAAAATGGAAAAAACAAGAGTTGAACTACCAAAACAGCTTGAGAATTGATCGATGTAAATCCAGAATTTTAAATATTTATAAAAGAATGATCAAACCTGGAGACTAACTCTGACAACGATATTAAGGCAAGTGTACCTATCGAACAGTAGTATAGCTTAGGCAAGACCGGTTATCGAACCCAAAGGAACTAAAAGTATTAATACTCACTTTCTTTTTATTATTTAGCCTTAAAGTTAGAGTGAAGATTACTTTTTAAACTAAATTGACGACAGCTAAACTAATGACACAAAGACTAGAAGACGAATTGGAAAATAACTTTTAAGGAAAAACTCAGTTGATTTTGATGATACCCTCGGGAAGAATCCACCTAGACATCTCTTATTACTTAACCTTTAATTATATAATCTCTTTTACTTAGCTTGATCCGTGAGACTCCCTAACCTATATTAAACCCTCTCTCGAGGCGAATAACGTCTAACCCTAGGTTAATTAGTGGAACTCTCGTTCACTTATAATAACCCCCTAGGATAGTAGTAAATCGATCAATGGACTCCTGATCGATGTAAAACCAGAGTTTTAAATATTTATAAAAGAATGATCAAACCTGGAGACTAACTCTGACAATGATATTTAGGCAAGTGTACCTATCGAACAGTAGTATACCTTAGGCAAGACCGGTTATCGAACCCAAAGGAACTAAAAGTATTAATACTCACTTTCTTTTTATTATTTAGTTTTAAAGTTAGAGTGAAGATTACTTTTTAAACTAAATTGACGACAGCTAAACTAAGGACATAAAGACAAGAAGACGAATTGGAAAATAACTTTTGAGGAGAAAACTCAGTTGATTTTGATGATACCCTCGGGAAGAATCCACCAACACTTCTCTTATTACCTAACCTTTAATTATATAATCTCTTTTACTTAGCTTGATCCGTGAGACTCCCTAACCTATATTAAACCCTCTCTCGAGGCGAATAACGTCTAACCCTAGGTTAATTAGTGGAACTCTCGTTCACTTATAATAACCCTCTGGATAGCAGTAAGTCGATCAATGGACTCCCATATTATGTTTCACCCTAATCCGGCAAAATCTCGTAACCCTATCTCTAGGCATTCGATCAACTCCGCTTAATTACATTAGATCTTCTCTTAGACAGGGTCTATTCCTCCTCCACCTAAGCACATTAGATTTAGATTAAGCAACATAATTATGAACAAACTAAGTAATTCATTATATAACTTAAAAATCAAATAATAAAATCCATCTAGGCTTCATCCCCTTCAAGTATCTGAGGGGTTTAGTTCATAATTAAAAAAATGAGCATGAAAAAGAATGTATGCTCTATAAGGTTCAAATACTCACAAAATTTATGGGTGTTTTGACATCAACCTTATGAATTTTTAAATTTCAAGGTAGCATTTAAATTTAGGTCAACAACCTAGCAAAAATTTTAATTCTTTGAAAAAAAATAGACTTATCATGCTTGATTCTCTAGTATTCTTTAAATTAAACATCAATGTATAATTAACTATGACTTATTCTAAAACATGTCAATAATTACCACAAATCATCAGAAATTTCATCTTAATTAGTAATATGACAATTTTGCATAAAAACAAGACTAAATCAGGGTTTTGAGAATAATGAAAAAAGTTTGGCAATGTTATTCCATTTTTAACCTCAGGGATTTGAGAATAATGAAAAAAATTAGGTCTTTTTACCCCCCCACACTTAAGATGTACATTGTCCTTAATGTACAAAGATAAATGATGAATTTAAAGTCAAAAGGAAGGGGATAGTATACTCCCTGAGGTGTGGGTTGTTTCCTTGGAAGAGAGTAGGGGTCGTGGAGGATACGGAGAAGGCGTCGTGAGGTGTTGGTTCCCGAGCTCCGTGCTAGATGAAGAAATTGGAGAACTCATGAAGGACTAGTTAGGGGTTTTTAAAACATAATATAAATAAACTAAAGATGAATTTAAAGAAAAGTAAGCTAAAGTGAAAGAGACTAAGAAGAAAACTGAAATGAAAAGAAAATACTAATGGACTATGAAGTCCTTATTAAGGGATGGTTCGCAAGGTGGGAATCATTGTTAAGATTGGGGATGTGGTGGCAGTGGTGAAAGTGGTGAGGTTGTCGTGGTGGTCGGCGTGATTCCCTAGCAGCCTGGCGAACCTGACATTAAGAAGTTCAGAGAAAATTAAACAAAAATAGTAGTAGAGAAGCTTAGATGGGGAAAATAAAGGAGAAGAGCAGGAAATTGAAGCAAGAGAGAAAGAAAAAAATAAAAACTATTTGGTCTCAAAGACCCTTAGCTTGGTGTTAAGACGAAGCTGCCGGCATGAACTCATGTTGATCGTTCTTTGTTAAGGAGTCTATGCGTAGCTTCTTCCACCTCTTCGGCATGGTGTTGATTTGCTCAATTATCTAGTGTCTTGAAGGGTCTGAGACTGAAGAGAGTGAAAAGGAAAGGAAAATTTAGATGGAGGGAAGGAGAAGAGGTGAGGGGTTTAAATAGGATTTCAAATTTTGTGCTCCCCACGGCCGTGGTCACAGGGTGTGTCGAATTACACGGCCACCTCACACGACCGTGTTATAGGGGGTGTTGTCTCCATTTTGCCCGTGCTTGTCAATTCTTTCTTTTGGCACGGTCACTATACACGGGCGTGTCTTCCCCGTGTTTTATAAGTTTGTAACCTCAGTAATTTCACACGGTTATGTAGCATGGGTGTGTTCTGGCCGTGGTGTGCAAGTCGGTAGCTTTAGTTATTTCACATGATTCTGGGCATGGGCGTGCCCTTTCTGTCAGTGCCCATGGGGAAGGTTTGTTGGATCCGTGACGTTGGGGAGGGTGGTTGGGCTGACTGCACGGCCTGTGCACTGTCAGTGTGGTGGTTTAGGTGGTCCACACGGGCACGGACATGGCCGTGTGTAAGGCCGTGTGGCCTGGAAAACCTACATTTTTGGTTAGTTTAAAAAGGAAAACGGGAAGAGAAAGGAAAAGATAACTAAAAACAAAGGGAAAAAAATAAGGTTAGTGCTCGGGTTGCCTCCCAAGAAGCGCTCGTTTATAGTCTTAAGCTAGACTTCCTCGTGTTTTGAAAATTTTAGGGAGGTTTAAAGGTTTGAATACCTTCCCTCATGCTTACAATTTTATTCTCTTGACAAAGTTGGAGTCGAGAAGCGTTTACCTTGAAAGTGCCGAATATTGGATTGCTTATCTCGATTATTCCGTGTGAGAAGATATCATGTACCTTGAGAAGGATTTCTCCCTTTGCTTTCAGGTCTGTGGTAGTAATTTGGGGATCGGTTTTGTCTAACAATATTTTGAAGTGATTCGATGTCCCCATGAGCTCTTCTTGTGGTGCCTCGGGTTTTACTTCGTGTGAATCTAGCTCTTCTTTGATCTCTGTCTTCTGTTTCTCCAGATTGTCGACCCTAATGCTTTGTTCCTCATGTAACTCTTCAGTGACTGTTGTCCTGGCTGAGTCGACAGCTTGAAGATTAATTGATTCATCGCCTACACGAAGTATGAGCTCACCTGTAGCAACATCAATTTTAGTTCTGGAAGTTGCTAGAAAAGGTCTTCCTAAAATTAAAGGGATTGAATTATCCTCATCCATGTCTAAGACAACAAAGTCTACTGCGAAAAGAAATTTATCGATTTTTACTAGAACATCTTCGATAATGCCCTAAGGAATTCTAACAGTTTTATTAGCTAATTGAATACTCATCCTAGTTTGTTTGGGCTTCCCTAGACCTAGCCGTTTAAACAGTCAGCTAATGCATTGTTAATATGTAGGCTACCAATTAAACATGGAATTGTAAAACTCCCTGGGTCTTTTAGTTTCTGTGGTAGTCTGTTTTGTAACATTGCCGAGCATGTTGCGTTTAGTTCCACGTGGTGCTCTTCATCTATTCTGCGTTTGTTGGTCAAGAGCTGTCTTAAAAATTTTCTCGAATCTGGTATCTGAAAAAGAGCTTCAAGAAGTGGTAAGTTAATATGTAATTTCTTTAAAAGTTTAAGGAACTTACCAAACTGTTCCTCTGAATCGTCTCTTTTTAAGGCTTCAGGATAAGGTATGCGAGGTTGATATTCTTTAATTACCGATTTTGGCTTCTCTTGTGGTACCTCTATTTTACCTTCGTCTACCTTCTTTTCCGGTATTGAATTTGGTTCAGCCAATTCATTACTATCTTGAGTTGTGATTGCTTGAATTTGCTCCTTAGGATTAACCTCAGTGTTACTTGGTAGACGTCCTTGCGGTGGTTTTGACATTAGTTTTGCGAGTTGTTCGACTGTATTAGTCACTTCCTTGACTGACTTAGCAATTTCATTGAGTCGTCTCTCGTTGCTTTTGATGGCTCTATCAGTTTCTTGAAGATGTTCCTCGAAGGATAGTTTCTTTTCTTGTGGATAGGGTTGATTTCGGAAGTTCTGATGAGGTTGTTGCCTTTGATTTCCTTGGTTTCGTTGTCCTCCCCACGAAAAATTTGGGTGGTTCCTCCAACATGAATTGTAAGTATTACTATAAGGATTATTATTAGGTCGGAAAAGGTTACCTATATAGTTTGTCTGTTCATCTTCTGCTCCTGGTTGGTAGGGTGGGTACTCAGGATTCGCCACAGTTCCACTTGCGTCACACTGCATGACTAGATGTACCTGTGATGAACACAAATTATCAAGCTTTTTATTCATCATCTCTAGCTGTGTTGATAGCATGGTCATAGCATCGATGTTGAAAACTCCTGCCGATTTTATCGGTTTGGTCCTTGAAGCTTGCCACTGATAATTGTTTAATGACATCTCCTCAATGAACTCATAGGCTGCTTCTAGAATTTTGTTGTTCAAGTTCCACTGGCGGCTGAAACTATAAGTTGTCTCGTTGAGGGGTTTACACTGTTATAAAAGGTTTGGACTTGTAGCCACAAGGGTAGACCATGGTGTGGGCATCTTCTTAAAAGATCTTTGAATCTTTCCCATGGGTCGTAGAGCGTCTCTACATCCATCTGCACAAAAGATGAGATATCATTTTGTAATTTGGCCGTTTTGGCCGGTGGAAAATATTTCATCAAAAACTTCTCGGTCATCTAATCCCATGTAGTGATTGACCCTCGTTGCAATGAGTTTAACCATTATTTAGCTTTATTTCTCAATGAAAAAGGGAATAACCAAAGACGTATGGCATCATCAGAAACCCTATGTATTTTGAAGGTATCACGGAACTCTAAAAAGTTAGCTATATGCGTGTTTGGATCTTCGTCCTGTAAACCATTAAATTGAACAAACTGTTGAATCATTTCTATTGTGTTAGGTTTTAATTCAAAATTATTAGCAGATCTAGCAGGCCTAACAATACTAGATTCTGCTACTGTTAAATGCAGTTTCGCATAATCGAACATTGTGCATGGAGCATTGTTGTCACCCATATCGCGTGGCGGTGGGTTGGTTTCGTCCATCCCTTCAGTAGGATTGGATCTATCTTCTTCCTCTCTTTCCGTATAATCTAGGGCTCACCTGGTTTCCTGACGATTCCTATGAGCGGTAGCTTCGATTTCGTTATCAAATACCAAAGGTCCCCTCGGGTTCCTTCTAGTAATAAACTAGAGGTACCTGTTGGAAAAGAAAGAGAAAAAATTTCAATAAACAAAAAAAATATAAAAATAAATTGCGGAAAAAAAATTAGGACTAAAGTAATAAAAATAGAGTTTTCTTAATATTTTAGTTCCACGGCAACGGCGCCAAAAACTTGATCGATGTAAAACCAGAGTTTTAAATATTTATAAAAGAATGATCAAACCTAGAGACTAACTCTGACAACGATATTAAGGCAAGTGTACCTATCGAACAGTAGTATACCTTAGGCAAGACCGGTTATCGAACCCAAAGGAACTAAAAGTATTAATACTCACTTTCTTTTTATTATTTAGTTTTAAAGTTAGAGTGAAGATTACTTTTTAAACTAAATTGACGACAGCTAAACTAAGGACACAAAGACAAGAAGACGAATTGGAAAATAACTTTTGAGGAAAAAACTCAGTTGATTTTGATGATACCCTCGGGAAGAATCCACCTAGACTTCTCTTATTACCTAACCTTTAATTATATAATCTCTTTTACTTAGCTTGATCCGTGAGACTCCCTAACCTATATTAAACCCATTCTCGAGGCGAATAACATCTAACCCTAGGTTAATTAGTGGAACTCTCGTTCACTTATAATAACCCCCTAGGATAGTAGTAAATCGATCAATGGACTCCCATATTAGGTTTCACCCTAATCCGGCAAAATCTCGTAACCCTATCTCTAGGCATTCGATTAACTCCGCTTAATTACGTTAGATCTTCTCTTAGGCAGGGTCTATTCCTCCTCTACCTAAGCACATAGATTTAGATTAAGCAACATAATTAAGAACAAACTAAGTAATTCATTATATAACTTAAAAATCAAATAATAAAATCCATCTAGGCTTCATCCCCTTCAGATATCTGAGGGGTTTAGTTCATAATGAATAGAGAAAACATTACAAGAGAAATGATAAAACAAAACATAGGAAAAATCCTAAAACCCCTTGAAGGAATCGAAGGAGAATTCCGCCGTCTTGAGTATAATTCCGACTTCTTGGGATGGATCAACTGGCTATCCTCGCGTTATTCCCTAACTCTGACTTTCTCGGCTTGGCTCCTTGGCCTCGCTTTTGCTCCCCTCAAAAGGTGATACTTGGGGGTTATTTATAGGCTCTTGGAATGCGATTCTTTCTCCCTAAGTATCCTTTTTCGACTAAAATTGCTCTTTCCAGCGTCAGAGGCACGGCCATGTCACACGCCCGTATGAATCGAAACCTGACCGTGTTTGGATTTCTCTTGAGGCACAGCCGTGTGTGACGGGGCTGAGGCCGTGCTCTAGGTGTTCGTCGAGGCACGGCTGTGTGTGCTTTGGGCCAGGCCGTGTCGATTTCGTGCTAAGGCCCATTTACTCTGTTTTAGGCCTGTTTTGTGTTCTTTTCATCCTCGGGTGCTTTCCTGAGTATAAAACATGAAAAGAAAGGATTAAGAGCACCTTTTTATATAAAACAAGGGAAAAATTATCCAAAAGCATATTAAATGTGGGTCTAAAATATGTTACTTTTACGGTTTCTCAAATACCCTCACATTTAAGCTTTTACTTGTACTCAAGCAAAATTTTCAACTTACAATTAAAACGAACTTTCCATGATCTGCAATTCTTTATCAACAATGTCTTATCCTAATTCATAGAGAATTCATACATCATCGATTTGATTCAAAGCGTCCTAAAGATTCAAACGAGATAAGTAATAATTTTGTACCTCGAAAACATAGGTGTCTTCCCTCTTTTAAATAACTACCTTTTTAATTCAAAATTGAAAAGGATTGATATCCTCACTTAGGGTTCACTCAAATCACTCTAAAGTGTTTAATGTTCAGAAGAAGATCGCTCATAAGTCGAACCTGAAAAGTTAATCCCATAGGCTTGCCTGAAAATCAAATCTCCACCACTGTAATATGAGATGACAAACAGATCAAAAGGTCTTTGTTAGGGTTGTAACGGGGTTAGGGTACAAGGTGTGGTCACAGGCTGAAATTAGAGGGTTAGAATCGAGATTGACTTGACAAGTACCTATCAAAAAAAATTTCCTAAACTTTATTAACTGAAAAGTAATAATCCTACTAATACGAGCTTTTCTTTTTGAAAACAACCTTTGATTATGTAAGCTCTCTTTTCACACTACTAATATTGAATATTTTTTTTAAGAACAAACTAAGATGTAAAACCTAGTTAGGGAACTTGTTTAATCATCAAATCTCGACAAAAAGGTAGTTAAAAGAATTGGTGATAACAAATATAAAGGGTTTTTATGGTTAAAGTTAGTAGGTGAGTCAATAAAAAGGGTTGTTAGGCTCAATGGGGTTCACTAGGGGTTAATTATGAGGGTAGGCTTTTTAGTGGAATAAGTGGGTTAAAACCTAAGTGCCTTTATCATCTCGGTATATCAAATCATAACTGTGGTCTCAACATGTATAATCAAGGCAAGTTCTAGAATAACAATTCATAGTTGACACACTCATAATCAAAAAGTGAGCATGAAAAAGAATGTATGCTCTATAAGGTTCAAATACTCACAGAATTTATGGGTGTTTTGACATCAACCTTATGAATTTTTAAATTTCAAGGTAGGATTTAAATTTAGGTCAACATCCTAGCAAAATTTTAATTCTTTGAAAAAAAAAATAGACTTATCATGCTTGATTCTCTATTATTCTTTAAATTAAACATCAATGTATAATTAACTATGACTTAATTCTAAAACATGTCAATAATTACCACAAATCATCAGAAATTTTTACCACAAATCATCAGAAATTTTATCTTAATTAGTAATATGACAATTTTGCATGAAAACAAGACTAAATTAGGGATTTGAGAATAATGAAAAAAGTTTGGCAATTTTATTCCATTTTTAACCTCAGGGATTTGAGAATAATGCAGAAAGTTAGATCTTTTTACCCCCCACACTTAAGATGCACATTGTCCTCAATGTTCAAATATAGATAATGCATTTAAAATCAAAAGGGAGGGGATATATTACTCCCTGAGTTTTCTGACGAGATCCTTGAGGATGTGAACAGTATGTGGCATCAGGTAACTTTTTGTATTTCGCCTAATTGTGCTTTTGTGGAGGTGGAATGAATGATTTATTCTGCAAAGTCACTTGTTAATGATCTTTTCGATGAAAGAGGTATGTTGTTAGAGGTGCTTAATTGGTTGAATAGCCAATGATAAGAGTTTGTAATAATAATGAAAGTTCAAATTTAAACAACATAACATAAAATAAAGTCTTAAAAATGAAGAAAAAACAAATTAAATGGACTCAGAGGTCCTCATCCATGGTTGGGTCTGGTGGTGGTGCTGATGATGAAATGTTGAGGTGGTGGCATATTTATTGGAGCGGCCTCCAACCCGTCAAAGTGCCTAGTGACATGAGTCTCGAACTGATCAAGTCGAGCAGATATGTCTGCTAATGTTGTTGTTACTTGGTATGGGTGTTGGCTTGGATGCGTTGCCTCCTCTGATGGTGGTGGGACATCATCAGGAATGTCCTCGTCCTCCTCCTTGTTGATTAGGTTCTTTAGTTTGTACTGGGGAGGATCGGTCCCTCGTCGTTGTGATATCATCCTCATATGTAGCATGGTTTGGGTGGCTTGAGGTGCCATGTTTCCTATCAGTGTGAGGGAGTTGATCTGCTCATCGGTGTTGAGGAGGTTGAAGTGTCGAGCTAGCCTTGTAATATAGGGCCCCATTGACAAAATTCCCTTCCTATGTTGCTCCGTCTGATGTTGAATTGCACACGGCATAAAGTATGCCAAGTCGAACACATGTCCTTTAGACATGCAGGAAAGGAAGTAAACGTCGTGTTTGTTGACGACGCCGGTGCTCTCTTTTCGACCTGTGATGGTATGCGCGAGTATGGCATGAATGTACCGTAGTGCTGGAGGAAGGGCTGTCGCCTTAGATTTACTGGGGTTGGAAGTGGCCGTCGTGGGCTTTAGGTCGATCCAGCAGTCGATCGGAAGGCAGTGGGGTTCGCGGTTTAGACCGGCCAGTGGGTTCTCTGCTATGAATTCCGCCGTATAGAGGCCAAGAGCTGCTTCGAATTGAGGTACGCTCAATCGATGTACTGTGCCCCCGAGACGGAATTGTATAGTTCCTGGGTCATCGAATTTTGCCATCATTGTTTGTAGCGTGAATGTGGAGCAGAACTCGAGTGTGAGCTCGAGGTATGTTGGCTCATTAATTGAGAAGAAGGTCTCCCATGGATCAATCGATATGAGTGCTTGGATATCAGTGGTGAGCCCTACTTGCCCGACAGTGTCCCAATCAATTCATCGTCCAGTGCCTATGGGCCTATCCTTGATGGCTTTGTACCGGTCCTCCTGGGCGGCTTGTGGAAATCGGAGGAACGAGTGTCGGAGTTTGGCGCTTGTAGAAGAGGATCCGGGCCCCTTTCTTTTCTTACTTGGAATGACGCGTTTCACTCGAGATGTCGACATATTTCCTGTAAATCAAATATAACGCAAGTTTTCTAGTTCAACCAATATATTTGAAAATTGAGAGTCATTATCATTCATAATTAAATTTTACCAATAGCAAAACATCAATTCTCCATGAAAAGAAGCAATCTTAAACATGCAACAAAACCACTCTATCATGCATTAATAAATAAAAAGATGAATCAAACGTTAAGAATCATGTTGTTAAAGTAATAAAATAAAGCAACAAGAAGCATTCAAACAAAGAAAAAGAAATGAACTAAACACAACCATGTATAAACTAAACAAGAAATAGAATAAACTAAACAATATGAATCAAATTTGTAAACACAAACTTGACATGAAGGGTAAATATGCAGAGATGGTAGGAGGATTTTAAGAGAAAGGGAACCAGAAATGGTGGAGAATGACGAGCACGGGCGGCACGCACGACGGTGTTGCTGGGTCTGTGGCGTGGGCACGACGCTGTCAAGGACGTGGTGCTTGGGTGCACGGTGGTGTTGTGGCCGTGTGGGTGGTTGGACTGAGTTTTTGGAGGAGAAATGGTGGTGGGGATGGGGTAGACTGGTTGAGTGGCCAGATTTTGAGGTTGGGGATGGGAATTTGATTTTAGGGTTTGAGGTTTGGGGGGAAAGACGGTTACTTTTAAATAGGGGGAGCACAGCCTTCCGCACGACCGTGTTGAATTTGAATTGCCCGTGCTTTTTGTGATTTCTTAAAATTGGGCGCGCTTCAAAGGCTTTGGCACGGCCGTGTGGCAATTTGCATGCTCGTGTTTGATAGGAAAAAATCGTTAGCACGATGGTATAACACGGGCGTGTCTCGTTCGTGTTTAACAAGTTAGTAACCTTAGTAATTTCACACGGTTGTGAGGCACGGCTGTGTTGTGCCCGTGTATTATAAGTCAGTAACCTCAGTAATTTTACACGGTTATCTAGCACGGGCGTGGTCTGGTGTCGCAGCCCATGTTGTCTATAGAAATTTTTCTCTGTTTGGGCACGGCTCTTGGCACGCCTGTAGATTACCCCCTGTTTTACACACGGCCATGGACACGCCCGTGTTCAAGGCCGTGTTAAAAAATCCTGCATTTTCCTGTTAGACTATTTTAACGTGGTGTTAGGGAAATAAAAACTATGTTAATATGTTAGTGCTCGGGTTGCCTCTCGAGAAGCGCTCGTTTATAGTCTTAAGCTAGACTTTCCCTGTTTTCGGTTCTAAAGGATGGCTCATGGAGCATAAGCTCTTCTCGCATACTTTCAAAATTTGTACCATTATAAATTTTAAGTCGGTGACCATTTACCTTGAATGTGCCTTTAGTGGGATGGGTTACCTCGATGGTGCCATATGGAAATATTGTTTTGATCATGAATGGTCTTGACCATCTTGATTTTAACTTTCCCGGGAATAGTTTAAGCCTTGAGTTGTAAAGTAGGACTAAGTCCCCTACTTTGAATTGCCTTGATCTCTTGAGACGAGCATCGTGGCGTCGTTTTGTTGCTTCTTTGTACAATTTTGAGTTCTCATAGGCTTCCATTCTCCACTCGTCCAGCTCGTTCATCTGCATCATTCTCCTTTTACCTGCAATTTTGAGATCAGTATTTAAAATTTTCGTTGCCCAATAAATGGCAGCTTTTCTCGTATACAAGTTTGTATGGGGATGTCCCTAAAGGTGTTTTAAATGTTGTCCTATATGCCCATAACGTATCATCTACTTTTAATGCCCAATCTTTTCTATTTGATTCAACGGTTTTTTCTAGAATGCGTTAAGTTCTCGGTTTGCCACCTCTACTTGCCCACTGGTTTGAGGATGGTATGGAGGTGCTGTTCTATGATATACTCCATATTTCTTTAGAACTTTTTCAAATTGGGAATTACAGACGTGCGTACCTCTATCGCTAATGATGGCTCTCGGCGTGCCGAATCGTGAAAAGAGTTTCTTGAGAAACTTGAATACTACCCTAGCATCATTGGTAGGTAAAGCTTCCGCTTCTACCCATTTTGACATGTAATCAACTGCCACTAGGATGTACTTGTTCCCAAACGAATTAGGGAATGGTCCCATAAAGTCAATACCCCATATGTCAAATATTTCACATGATAACATATATGTTTGAGGCATTTCATCTCGTTTAGAAATATTACCTATTCTTTGACATCGATCACACGAGGTAACATACCTGTTGGCATCTTTACATAGAGTGGGCCAATAAAAACCTGATTCGAGTATCTTGTGTGCTGTCTTTATGCCACTGTAGTGTCCTCCTGATGGTCCTGAATGGCAATGCTCCAAGATCTTGTTTGCTTCTATCTTCGTAACAAATCTTCGAATTACCTGATCTGTACAAATGCGGAAAAGAAAGGGATCTTCCCAAAAATAATTTTTCACATCAGCAAAGAATCGCTTCTTTTGGTGGTGTGTTAATTTTCTTGGTAAGATGTTAGCTGCTAAATAATTTGCAATATTTGCAAGCCATGGTACCTCAGAATGTGTTATAGAAAAGAGTTGTTCTTTAGGAAACAAATCATTTATCCCACCTTCATCGAGCTCTTTGGTATGTGGATTTTCAAGTCTAGAAAGGTGATCCGCTGCAAGATTCTCAGCTCCCTTCTTATCTTATATTTCCAGGTCGAATTCCTGTAAAAGTAAAACCCATCGTATGAGCCCAGGTTTTGCATCAGATTTGGTTAAAAGATAACGAAGAGCTGAATGGTCGGTGTAAACGATAACTTTGGACAATATTAGATATTGTCTAAATTTATCAAAAGCAAAAACTACAGCTAGCAATTCTTTCTCTATGGTGGTGTAGTTTTCTTGTGCGGGTGTTAGTGTTCTGCTAGCGTAGTAAATTGGCTGAAAATGCTTGTCTCTCCGTTGTCCCAAAACTGCACCTACTGCAAAATCACTTGCATCACACATTAGTTCAAAGGGTAAGTTCCAATCAGGCGCAATTATAATCGGGGCATTTATTAATTTATCCTTAAGGATATTGAATGCATCTAAACATTCATGATTGAAATCGAAAGGGGCATCTTTTTCTAGTAATTTTGTTAGAGGTTTAGCTATTTTAGAAAAATCTCTAATAAATCTTCTATGGAACCCTGCATGTCCTAAAAACCTTCTAATAGCCTTAACAGAACTAGGGGGAGGTAGTTATTCTATGGCTTCAACTTTCGCTTTATCTACCTCGATCCCTTTACTAGAAATCTTATGCCCTAACACAATCCCTTCCCTCACCATAAAGTGACATTTTTCCCAGTTCAGAACAAGGTTTGTTTCCTCACATCTCATTAGAACCCGTTTTAAATTTTTAAGGCAAAGATGGAAAGAATTGCCGAATACCAAAAATCATCCATAAATACCTCCATGATGTCTTCCACGAGTTCATCGAAGATTGCCAACATGTAACGCTGAAAAGTAGCAGGTGCATTACATAATCCAAAAGGCATTCTACGATAAGCAAACGTATCGTATGGGCACGTGAACGTCGTCTTTTCTTAATCTTCAGGAGCTCTGGGGATTTGGAAGTAACCGGAGAGTCCATCCAAAAAGCAGCAGTACATATGCCCGAATAATCTTTCTAACATTTGATCTATGAAGGGTAGCGGGAAGTGATCTTTTCTGGTGGCATCATTAACTTTCTATAGTCTATACAGACTCTCCAACCCGTGACTGTTCTTGTGGGAATCAACTCATTCTTTTCATTGGGCACTACCGTCATTCCCCCTTTCTTTGGAACTACCTGCACAGGACTTACCCAAGTGCTGTCAGAGATAGGATAAATTATTCCTGCATCTATGAGTTTAATGGCCTCAGCTTTGACCACTTCTTTCATGTTGGGGTTTAATCGTCTCTGGTGTTGCACACATGGCTTGTATTCTTCTTCCATTAAAATTTTGTGGGTGCAGAATGTGGGGCTTATTCCCTTGATGTCAGAAATTTTCCAAGCTATGGCTTTTTTGTGCTCTTTTAGTACCTTTATCAGCTCCTCTTTTTCCTTAGGTTCTAGTTCTGCAGAGATGATTACTGGTAATGTAAAATTGTCTCCGAGGAATGCGTATTCTAAGTGTTTTGGTAACTATTTCAATTCCAATTTGGGTGGCTCTTCGATGGAAGATTTCTGTTTTATTTCGTCATCATTGTCAATTCTTTCTTCTTTCATTTGTTTGGATGAAGATGTATTCATAATCAGCTCATCATCCTCATCTTCTTCCCCCTCTTCTTGAGTTAGGCGCAGTTCCATCGTGTCATCATGTATGATTTCCTGTAATGAATTTTGAAGGATATGATCAGTAGTATCAACAAAATAAAAGGAATCATCTTGCTCTTTAGAATATCGCATGGCATCATAAATTTGAAAAATAATTTCTTCATCTCCTATCCTCAGTGCGAGTTTACCATCTCCGACATTAATAACAGCTCTAGCAGTGGCTAAAAGAGGACGCCCTAAAATTAAGGGAACATTAATGTCTTCATCCATGTCTAATATAACAAAATCAACAGGGAAAATAAATTTATCAATTCTTACTAAAACATCTTCGATGATCCCTCTAGGATATATAATAGATCTGTCTGCTAGCTGAATACTCATCCTAGTGGGTTCTGGTTCCCCAAGATCTAATTGTTTAAACATTTTATAAGGCATTAAATTTATACTAGCGCCTAGGTCAGCTAATGCTTTCTTAATATTCAATCTACCAATTAAACAGGGGATAGTAAAACTTCCTGGGTCTTTTAACTTGGTTGGTAGCTTATTTTGGAGGATGACTGAGCATTCTTCATTATGTTCCACCGTTGATACCTCTTCAAGTTTTCGTTTATTTGTCAGGAGTTCCTTTAAGAACTTTGCGTACTTTGGCATCTGTGAAATAGCTTCAACAAAAGGCAAGTTGATATGTATTTGTTTAAAAAGTTCAAGAAACTTACCGTATTGTTCATCAATTCGCTCTTTCTTTAACCTTACTGGATATGGGATTTGTGGTTTGTTCTCATTGCGTAGTGGATTTACTTCCTCAATTCCCTTATCACTTGGTTTATTTTTGTTTGAGATTTGTTTATTTAATTCACCTAATTCCTTTCCACTTCTTAGTGTGACTGCTTTTACCTGTTCTGCCCCTTTAGGAAAATTGTCTACACGTGTTTCACAAATCATCTTGGTGAACTTTCCAATTGTCTTAGTGAGTTCCCCAAATGACTCAACAATTTTTTTAAATGATGCTTGTTGATCTTTAAGGGTTCTCTCGATATCTTGCAGACGTTTTTCTGTGTTTGCCGATTCCTTTTCGTGTATTGACTTCTTCTCTTGTGGATAGAACTGATTTCGGAAGTTTTGAGGAGGTTGTTGCCCTTGATTTCCTTGGTTTCCTTGTCCTTCCCACGAAACATTTGGGTAGTTCCTCCAACCTCGATTGTAAGTATTACTATAAGGATTATTATTAGGTCGGAAAGTGTTACCTATATAGTTTGTCTGTTCATCTTCTGCTCCTGTTTGGTAGGGTGGGTACTCAGGATTCGCCACAATTCTACTTGCGTCGCACTGCATGACTGGATGTACCTGTGATGAACACAAATTATCAAGCTTCTTATTCATCGTCTCTAGTTGTGTTGATAGCATGGTCATGGCATCGATGTTGAAAACTCCTGTCGATTTCGTCGGTTTGGTCCTTGAAGCTTGCCACTGAAGACCAATTATCGAACCCAAAGGAACTAAAAGTATTAATACTCATTTTCTTTTTATTATTTAGCCTTAAGTTAGAGTGAATATTACTTTTTAAACTAAATTGACGACAGCTAAACTAAGGACACAAAGACTAGAAGACGAATTGGAAAATATCTTTTAAGGAAAAACTCAGTTGATTTTGATGATACCCTCGGGAAGAATCCACCCAGACATCTCTTATTACCTAACCTTTAATTATATAATCTCTTTTACTTAGCTTGATCCGTGAGACTCCATAACCTATATTAAACTATCTCTCGAGCCGAATAACGTCTAACCCTGGGTTAATTAGTGGAACTCTCGTTCACTTATAATAACCCCCTAGGATAGCAGTAAATTGATCAATGGACTCCCATATTAGGTTTCACCCTGATCCGGCAAAATCTCGTAACCCTTTCTCTAGGCGTTCGATCAACTCCGCTTAATTACGTTAGATCTTCTCTTAGGCAGGGTCTATTCCTCCTCCACCTAAGCACATTAGATTTAGATTAAGCAACACAATTAAGAACAAACTAAGTAATTCATCATATAACTTAAAAATCAAATAATAAAATCCATCTAGGCTTCATCCCCTTCAGATATCTAAGAGGCTTAGTTCATAATGAATAGAGAAAATATCGCAAGAGAAAAGATAAAACAAAACATAGGAAAAATCCTAAAACCCCCTGAAGGAATCGAAGGAGAATTCCATCGTCTTGAGTATAATTCCGGCTTCTTTGGATGGATCAACTGGCTATCCCCGCGTTACTCCCTAACTCTGACTTTCTCGGCTTGGCTCCTTGGCCTTGCTTTCACTCTCCTCAAAAGGTGATACATGGGGGTTATTTATAGGCTCTTGGAATGCGATTCTTTCTCTCTAAGTATCATTTTCCGACTAAAATTGCTCTTTCCAACGTCAGAGCCACGGCCATGTCACACGCCCGTGTGAATTGAGACCTGACCGTATTTGGATTTCTCTTGAGGCAAGGCCATGTGTGACGGGGCTGAGGCCGCACTCTAGGTGTTCGTCGAGGCACGGCCGTGTGTGCTTTGGGCCAGGCTGTGTCGATTTCGTGCTAAGGCCCATTTACTCCGTTTTAGGCCCGTTTTGTGTTCTTTTCATCCTCGGGTGCTTTCCTGAGTATAAAACATGAAAAGAAAGGATTAAGTGCACCTTTTTATATAAAACAAGGGAAAAATCATCCAAAAGCATATTAAATGTAGGTCTAAAATATGTTACTTTTATAGTTTATCAAGAATCGATGCAGATGGCTAGAAGAAAATTTTAGAGCAATGGAAAGCGTTGATTATCATTGCGGAATTGATGCCAAAGACTTAAGTTTGGTCCTAGATTTGGTACTCCCTCCCAAGTTCAAAACTTCAGAGTTTGAAAAGTACAACGGGACTAGTTGCCCTGTAGCTCACATCACTATGTTCTGTCGAAGGATGACAAGATATGTCAATAATGATCAACTGTTGATCAACTGCTTCCAAGACAGTCTGATCCGGTCAACAGCCAAATGGTACAACCAACTTAGTCGTGCCAAGATCAATTCATAGAAAGACTTAGCACAAGCTTTTATGAAGCAATTTAGTCATGTGACAAACATAACACCCGACAAAATCACGCTGCAAAATATGGAGAAGAAGCGGAATAAGAGCTTCAAGCAATATGCCCAAAGATGGAGAGAGGTGGCAACGCAAGTCCAGCCGCCTCTTCTAGAAAAAGAAACCATAATAATTTTCATCAACACTTTGAAAGCCCCATTCATCAACCATATGTTGGGGAGCACTACTAAGAGTTTGTTGGATATAGTAATGTTTGGTGAAATGATTAAAAACGCAGTGAGAAGTGGTAAGATAGACGCGAGGGAGAACTCCAAAAGATCAGCCTCGAGGAAGAAGGAAAATGAGGTGAATAATGTAAGCACATACAACAAGGGTTATTTGAAACCAATTACTATTAGCTGTAATATCCAGGATTTAGGGGTTATGTATTTTCACTTGAATGTGTGCAGTGGCATGTTGTGTGCTGTTTGTATGTGTTTTGGGAACTTCGGGAACTTTAGAATGTAGGAGAATGCCTTAGAAAAATATTAGATTTTTAATTCTTAAAAGGCATCTAAGCAAGATTGGCCTTAAGAAAAATTTGTATGAGGATTTAATCACAAGAATTCAGTTGGCAAAGTGGTAAGGAGGCGCCACTTAGGGCCTTAAGAAGTGACGCCACAAGCAGTGTGAAAGGGGCTTAGGTTCGAATCCCATGGATAGTCTTAATTTGACTTTTATTTTGCACTTGTATGGCATGTGACGGTCAAACTTTAATTAAGGTAAGGTTGGACTATTTTTTTTTATGGATAGTAGACTAAGGAAGAAGGCAAGTGCTAACTTAAGGTATGGAATCAAGAAGTTTTGGTATGATAAGGGGACATAAGGCTTGAAGTAAGGAATGATGTTTTGGAAAATTTTTTTTTATGGCCTTTTGACCATGTATGTAGACGGCATAGGGGGCAAAGGGGGTTGACCGAATTTTGAAAGGGATTAGGAGGAAGATTAGGAGGAAATAAGGAGGAAAATGTGGGATTTGTGATGAGAATGTGAGTTGGCCGGCCAAGGGATTTCTTTGATGACCATTTCGGTCATGTGGGTAGAGGGGAGTAGCCGAAATTTTCTTAAGAGGTTTAGGTGTTTATTTTTTTCGGGTTTCTTCTTCTTTCTCTAGTGTGGTGCCGAAAGCTTAAGGCCATCAAAGAGCCATTTTGGTCACTTTCTTTTGCCGATTTCCAACCTCATTCTCTCCTAAACTTTCACCTTTTTCTTTGTAACCAAACCAGACCAAAATCTATTCTTTTTCTTCTATTGTTAGACTTTGGCCGAATCATCCATAGACCATAAGGGTCAATTGTTTCTTTTTTTTTCTTTCTTATTTGTTTAAGGGTAAGCCGAATCTCCCTCTTGTCATCAAGCCAACTCGCATCACACTCCATCCCCTTTATTTCTTCTTTTCATATTTCATCAAAAGCCAAGAACATTTGACCTTAGCCGATTGTTCATCAAGCCGAATCTATAACCCCTTGCTATTCTTTTCTTAAGCCGAAAGTTCCACTTCATTGTCACCTATTGAAACCGATTGCTCCTAAGCACCAAAAGCCTATCATCTTTCTCATATGAACCGATTTCTCTACTGCAGGTTACCTTTATCGATTTTCTTAGAGGTTATTGACCATTTGCGGTTTGGTCATTCTTTTTCGGTCTCTTCTAGGCTAATTTCTTTTCCTTTATCTTTCTCTGACTGTCGAAAATCAAGACTCTAATCCTTCTAGTTTCTTTGGTCAAATCATGAAGAAAAGTTTTGGGGTTCTTCTGTAGCCGACGTTTAGGGAGGAGATCATTCGGGATTTAAATATCCAAGGTAAGCAAGTGTAATATTAGGCCAAAGGCCATGCATTTTGGTTTATTAAAATGTTAGAAATCGAATCTAACATAAACCATGTAGGGGTTTCGACATCTCCAAGGACAAGTGATATTTCGGGATCTAGACAATCAAGGTAAGGAGTCTTAATATGCGGCCAAAGGCCATATTGTCTGTTAAGGTTGGCCGATTCTGACTATAATCTTTTAGGGGCAGTTCGATAGGGATAAGCATTTCATTGTTATTCTTGCTTGCGAGAACGTTGGTATCGGTAGTATTGTAATCACTGTTATCAGGTGTGTAGCCCTACACTAAACTTCCAATAAATCGATAGTATTAATATTTGCATGTGTTAATAAGAAATATGTTTGATAATGGTTGCGGGTACCATTCAGTGGTATATGATATTCAGGTACGTTAACCCCTTAATACTTCGTTAATAATGCTGTAAGCATGGATATGAAATGTGTATGATTTTGTTATGATTTTGGGGGTATATTGCATAAAATCTGAATAATATGTATGTGCATGGGCATATGGGTGATTTTGATAAAGGGGAAGTGTTCCGGTGGTTTTTACCACATTATCCGGTGATTTCGATCACAATAATATTATTCGATGACTTCGGTCACATATTATGATTCCGGTGACTTTGTCACAATTATCTGGTGGCCATGCCACAATATATAAGGGCGACGTACAGTTGACTGCAGCGACTGCCTTCGATGGTGTGTAGCGGATGGAGGGTCGATTTAGTAATC
Source organism: Gossypium australe (assembly GCA_005393395.2). Taxonomy (NCBI): domain Eukaryota; kingdom Viridiplantae; phylum Streptophyta; class Magnoliopsida; order Malvales; family Malvaceae; genus Gossypium; species Gossypium australe. The sequence continues at coordinate 100,726,560 of CM016620.1, forward strand.
CCCACGGTGTGATTGGCTGGTACGGGTGGTGTGTAGCGGATGGATGTTTAGGTGGGCTCGGGATTGCATTTCATTTTATATGTACATATGATTTAATTTGCTTGATTTGATATGTTATGGGCTTATGGCTAAATGTGATTAAAATGGGCTTTGCCAAGAATGTTATCGCTAAGGCTATAATCGATTGGGCTTTTAGTGTATTGTTACACATTGAGTCTGTTGACTCACCCTTTGTGGGATATCATTTTCAGGTGATACACAGTGATTGGACCGGGTCAGCGAGGACTATGTGGTGGCCATTGCTCAACTCAGTATTTTGGTTTTCCCTTTTTATTAAATTTTACTACGCTTTCTTTTATTATTTCGGGATTTATTTTGGGTTATGTTTTTGTAATAAGGCCACCATTGGCTATGTTACTTATACGTTTGAAATTTTTTTTTATTCTGCTATGATCAACTTCAACTAAGTAATTAAATATTTTCGATAACCGAATTAAATTGTTTTGACACCTAAACACCTATGGTTTTCAACTTAATAATAAGTTCTAAATCCGGTTCTTCTTTTGGTTTATAAGTTTTCTAAAATCATAAAGATAATGTTTTAATAAGATACAAACTTAAATCATAACACGGTTTTCAACAAGAACATACTTGAAATTTATTTTTCTTTGAAATCAACATGTTTTCCATCATAACATAAAACGAGTTTTTCTCAAGGAGCATGCCAAATCCGGTCGGGGCTTGTAGGCCGAGTTTGGGGTGTTTCAACTTGGTATTAGAGCCCAGTTTTAAACACTCGGCCTTGAGTTTTGAAGCCCACAACGTTTTCAAAATTGAGCCCAATTGAGTTTTGAAAAGTTTTGGTTAAACTGGTTTTTATGGAAGCATGGCACCCGAGTCCTCGGCCCAGGTCCGCCAGGTAAGTTCTTTTGTTGATAAATTGATGTGAGTATGTTAATGTATGATACTTTAGTTATAAGCCTAAGGAAACTATACTTTAGAGACACGGACCCTAGGTGTATGTGTACTTCTACGGAAAAACCACTGATTAAAACTCTGTTGCATAAAAGTTTCTTTAAACAAGAAAGTGAAAAGACGCTAATGCATAAAATTTTCGTAAAAACAGATAAGACGCAAAGTAGACATGAGTTCTAGGGGACGTGGTCGTCGTGGACGCGGTAGAGGCAGAATGGCTGTGTCGGAACCAGTTGGGTCTGGACAGGGTTCCGAGAATGAGGCACCGCCACTGGCTGTAGGGGCAGAATTTCAAGAGTAAACAGGAGGAGATGACGCAGTATTGCAGGCTATGCTGCGAGTTTTAGAGCGAGTAGCAGGAGCTAGTATGGGAAATGGGGCTCGGAAGTCAGTGGCTGAGAGACTTAGATCAAATGGAGTGGAGGTTTTTAGGGGAGTATCTGGGGTAGCTCCGAATGTAGCGGAGTACTGGTTAGAGGCAGTCGAGAGGATCATGGACGATTTGGACTGCACTGCTGAGGAAAAGCTGAAAGGTGCTGTTTCGCTACTTCGAGATGAGGCCTACCAGTGGTGGCTCACTGTCAAGGAGAGTACCCCTGCGGATCGAGTGGATTGGGGGTATTTTAAGGTTAAGTTTGAGGGAAAATATGTTGGAGCTAGCTACATAGACTCTTAGAGAAAGGCGTTTCTGAATTTAGTGCAAGGAAATAAGTCGGTAGCTGAGTATGAAGCGGAGTTTTTGCGGTTTGGCCGGTATGCCAGAGGGATAGTAGCTACTAATTACGAGCGGTGTGTTAGATTTGAGGATGGGTTGCGAGATGAGCTGCGAGTGTTGATTGCTCCGCATCGAGAGAGGGACTTTGCAGTTTTGGTGGATAGGGCACGAATAGCTGAAGAAGTTAAGCAGACTGAAAGACAGAACCAGGATAGAAGTCAGAATAGGAATAAGAGGAGCTTTGGGTCTTCAGGGTTATCCGAGAATTTTCAAAAGAAACCTAGAGTTGATGGGCCGCAAGGTCAGCAGGTTGCTACGGGAGGACAGTACCGTACTTGTGCTCAGTGTGGAAAGATACACCCGGGAGAATGTTGGAAAAAGACAGGGGGATGTTTTAAGTGCGGGTCCAAGGATCATATGATTAGGGATTGCCCGATGGATACAGATAGGAACCGCTCAGCAGGTCAGGGGTTTAATCAGGCTGGCAGAGGTGGACAGCAGCCGTTGAGGGGTCGTGGTTCGAATGGCAGAGGTAATGGTTCTGGTAGAGGTCGCGGGACCCCAAGCAGAGGTAGTGGTAGCACTGAGGCTAGACAGCCAGGTCTGGTATATGCAGTTCGTCGGAGGGAGGATAGCGATGCACCTGATGTCATAACGGGTACGTTCCTTATTTCTGGGTTACCCTTTATTGCTTTGATAGATATAGGGTCAACTCATTCATACATCGCTAGTGAAGTATCTGGAACTCTGCATGTGAACTCTGAAACTGTACCTAGGAAGATGACCGTACTTAGTCCGTTAGGGCAGACTGTAGTAGTAGATAAGCTCTTTAAGGAAGTGCCTTTAGAAGTTTAGGGGACGCAGTTTCCGGCTGACTTAATGGAGTTGCCATTCGGGGAATTTGACCTAATCTTAGGCATGGACTGGCTAGTGAAGTACTGTGCGGATGTGGATTGTGCTGCTAAGCACTTGTCATTGAGAACCTCTGACGATAATGAAGTTATGGTGATGGGCGAGAGACGGAATTACTTGTCAAATGTAGTATCTGCCCTTAAGGCAGAAAAGATGGGAAGAAAGGGATGTGTAGCTTTGCTGATGTTGGTTAGTGCCTTGGAGATTAAGGAAGCAACTGTTGAAGAGGTCAGAACTGTAAGAGAATTTGTGGATGTCTTCCAGGAAGAACTTCCAGGATTGCCTCCAGAATTTGTGGAATTTGGGATTGACTTATTGCCTTGAACGGCGCCAGTATCTATCGCTCCGTACAGAATGGCACCAAAGGAGTTGGTTGAGCTTAAGGCTCAGATTCAAGAGTTGCTTGATCGTAGGTTTATCCGACCTAGTGTGTCTCCATGGGGAGCACCAGTTCTATTTGTGAAGAAGAAGGATGGGACGATGCGGATGTGCATAGATTACCGACAGTTGAATAAGCTGACCATCAAGAACAAGTACCCTCTGCCGAGGATCGATGACTTGTTCGATCAGCTTAAGGGAGCTACGGTATTTTCAAAGATAGATCTAAGGTCAGGGTATCATCAGCTTAAAGTGAAGGAAGCGGATATCCATAAGACAGCTTTCTGAACAAGATATGGGCATTATGAGTTCTTGGTAATGCCATTCGGTTTGACGAACGCCCCAGCTGCGTTCATGGATATGATGAACCGGGTTTTCCAACCCTACTTGGATCGGTTCGTCGTTGTGTTCATAGACGACATCCTAGTGTATTCCAAGTCTGAGATAGAGCATGTTGAGCACCTTCGGATAGTGTTGCAAGTGTTAAGGGAGAAGAAGCTTTATGCTAAATTCAGCAAGTGTGAATTTTGGCTGAAGGAAGTTGCGTTCTTAGGGCATGTGGTGTCTGCAGAAGGGATAAGGGTGGATCCTAGGAAGATTGAGGCAGTGTTAGATTGGAAACCACCTAAGTCTGTAGCTAAGGTTCGCAGTTTCTTGGGATTAGCAGGCTACTACAGAAGATTCGTCGAAGGATTTTCATCGTTAGCTGCACCTTTGACGAACTTGTTGAGAAAGGAGGTACCTTTCGTATGGGCGGATAAGCAGCAAGAGAGCTTTGAGAAGCTTAAGAGGGTTTTGACTGAAGCTCCGGTTTTGATTCAGCCTGAGGGAGGGAAGGATTTTGTGGTATATTGTGATGCTTCTCACACAGGATTAGGATGTGTTCTGATGCAAGACGGGAAGGTAGTCGCTTATGCGTCTCGGCAATTAAGGCCACATGAGGTTAACTATCCGACGCATGACTTGGAGTTGGCAGTGGTAGTCTTTGCTCTTAAGGTGTGGAGGCATCATCTGTATGGAGAAAAGTCAGTGATTTACACGGACCACAAGAGTCTTAAGTATCTGCTGACTCAGAAGGAGCTGAATCTGAGACAGCGAAGATGGGTAGAGTTGTTGAAAGACTACGATTGTTCTATAGAGTATCACCCGAGCAAGGCGAATATAGTGGCAGATGCCTTAAGTCAGAAAGTGGTGTCGGATCTAAGGGCGATGTTCGCACATCTTAGTCTTTATGACGACGGAAGCTTGCTGGCAGAATTGCAAGTAAAGCCGACGTGGTTGAGTCAGGTGAAAGAAAGACAGTTGGTAGACGATGATCTAAGTGTTAAGCTACGGCAGGTGCAGAATGGGGAGCTGGAAGATTATGGTGTTAACAGCGATGGAGTTTTGTGTTTCAAGGGTAAGGTCTGTATGCCGAAGGATAAGGAGCTGAGGAAGAGAATTCTTCAGGAATCGCATAGTAGCCCTTATGCTATTCATCCTAGAGGAAGTAGGTTATACAGAGATTTATGGGATCAGTTTTGGTGGCCTGGTCTTAAGCGGGAAGTTACAGAATTTGTAGGGAAGTGCTTAACGTGTCAGCAAGTTAAGGCTGAACACCAAGTTCCATCAGGATTGCTTCAGCCGATAAAGGTTCCGCAGTGGAAGTGGGAGCGAATCACTTTGTTAGTGGGCTTCCCCTTACGCCTACTAAGAAAGACTCGGTATGGGTGATAGTGGATCGATTGACGAAGTCTGCACATTTCATACCAGTGCGGGTTGATTACTCTTTGCAGAAATTGGCAAAGTTGTATGTGGCAGAGATTGTAAGGTTGCATGGAGTGCCGGTGTTGATTATTTCGGATAGGGATCCGAGGTTTACGTCTCAGTTTTGGAAAGCATTACATCAAGCTTTAGGCACCAGATTGGACTTCAGTACGGCATTTCATCCACAGTCGGACGGCCAGTCTGAGCGAGTAATCCAAGTGTTAGAGGATATGTTAAGGGGATGTGTGATAGATTTCAGAGGAAGCTGGGAGGAGTTCTTACCTTTAGCGGAATTTGCGTACAACAACAGTTATCAAGCCAGTATTCGAATGGCACCGTATGAAGCACTGTATGGACAGAAGTGTCGCACTCCTACGTGTTGGACAGAATTGGGAGAACGTCATGTTTTGGGTCCGGAGATGGTGGCAGAATCTCAAGAAAAGGTTAAGGTAATTCGGGCTCGGTTAAAAGAGGCATCTGATAGGCAAAAGTCGTACGCAGATCTTAAGCGGAAGGAAATAGAGTTTGTTGTGGGAGATCAAGTATTTCTTAAAGTGTCGCCATGGAAGAAGGTAATGAGATTTGGTCGCAAAGGAAAGTTAAGTCCCAGGTTTATAGGACCTTATCGGGTTTTGAAGCTGGTTGGACCAGTGGCATATCAGTTAGAGTTGCCTTCGGAGTTGAAGCATGTTTCGATGTGTTCCATGTTTCGATGCTACGTCGTTACCGGTCGGATCCATCTCATGTAGTGCCAGTTGAGGAGGTAGAACTAAGACCAGATTTGTCCTACGAGGAAGAGCTGATTCAGATTTTGGAACGGGATGTGAAGGTGTTACGGAGGAAGTCAGTTCCTCTCGTCAAAGTGTTATGGCTTAACCATGGATCGGAAGAAGCTTCGTGGGAGCCGGAGGAAGCAATGCGACAGCAATACCCTCACTTATTCTAGCCAGGTAATTTCGAGGTCGAAATTTTTTTTAAGGAGGGTAGAACTGTAATATCCAGGATTTAGGGGTTATGTATTTTCACTTGAATGTGTGCAGTGGCATGTTGTGTGCTGTTTGTATGTGTTTTGGGAACTTCGGGAACTTTAGAATGTAGGAGAATACCTTGGAAAAATATTAGATTTTTAATTCTTAAAAGGGAGCTAAGCAAGATTGGCCTTAAGAAAAATTTGTATGAGGATTTAATCACAAGAATTCAGTTGGCAAAGTGGTAAGGAGGCGCAACTTAGGGCCTTAAGAAGTGACGCCACAAGCAGTGTGAGGGGGGCTTAGGTTCGAATCCCATGGATAGTCTTAAGGTGACTTTTATTTTGCACTTGTATGGCATGTGACGGTCAAACTTTAATTAAGGTAAGGTTGGACTATTTTCTTTTATGGATAGTAGACTAAGGAAGAAGGCAAGTGCTAACTTAAGGTATGGAATCAAGAAGTTTTGGTATGATATCTGAGGCTTCATCCCCTTCAGATATCTGAGGGGCTTAGTTCATAATGAATAGAGAAAACATCGTAAGAGAAAAGATAAAACAAAACATAGAAAAAATCCTAAAACCCCCTGAAGGAATCGAAGGAGAATTCTATCGTCTTGAGTATAATTCCGGCTTCTTGGGATGGATCAACTGGCTATCCCCGCGTTATTCCCTAACTCTGACTTTCTCGGCTTGGCTCATTGGCCTTGCTTTCACTCCCCTCAAAAGGTGATACTTCGGGTTATTTATAGGCTCTTGGAATGCGATTCTTTCTCCCTAAGTATCATTTTCCGACTAAAATTGCTCTTTCCAGCGTCAGAGCCACGGCCATGTCACACGCCCGTGTGAATCGAGACCTGACCGTGTTTGGATTTCTCTTGAGGCAAGGCCATGTGTGACGGGGCTGAGGCCGTACTCTAGGTGTTCGTCGAGGCACGGCCGTGTGTGCTTTGGGCCAGGCTGTGTCAATTTCGTGCTAAAGCCCATTTACTCCGTTTTAGGCCCGTTTTGTGTTCTTTTCATCCTCGGGTGCTTTCCTGAGTATAAAACATGAAAAGAAAGGATTAAGAGCACTTTTTTATATAAAACAAGGGAAAAATCATCCAAAAGCATATTAAATGTAGGTCTAAAATATGTTACTTTTATAGTTTATCAAGAATCGATGCAGATGGCTAGAAGAAAATTTTAGAGCAATGGAAAGCGCTGATTATCATTGCGGAATTGATGCCAAAGACTTGAGTTTGGTCCTAGATTTGGTACTCCCTCCCAAGTTCAAAACTTCAGAGTTTGAAAAGTACAACGGGACTAGTTGCCCTGAAGCTCACATCACTATGTTCTGTCGAAGGATGACAAGATATGTCAATAATGATCAACTGTTGATCAACTGCTTCCAAGACAGTCTGATCCGGTCAACAGCCAAATGGTACAACCAACTTAGTCGTGCCAAGATCAATTCATAGAAAGACTTAGCACAAGCTTTTATGAAGCAATATAGTCATGTGACAAATATAACACCCGACAAAATCACGCTGCAAAATATGGAGAAGAAGCGGAATAAGAGCTTCAGGCAATATGCCCAAAGATGAAGAGAGGTGGCTACGCAAGTCCAGCCGCCTCTTCTAGAAAAAGAAACCATAATAATTTTCATCAACACTTTGAAAGCCCCATTCATCAACCATATGTTAGGGAGCACTACTAAGAGTTTGTTGGATATAGTAATGTTCGGTGAAATGATTAAAAACGCAGTGAGAAGTGGTAAGATAGACGCGAGGGAGAACTCCAAAAGATCAGCCTCGAGGAAGAAGGAAAATGAGGTGAATAATGTAAGCACATACGACAAGGGTTATTTGAAACCAATTACTATTAGCTGTAATATCCAGGATTTAGGGGTTATGTATTTTCACTTGAATGTGTGCAGTGGCATGTTGTGTGCTGTTTGTATGTGTTTTGGGAACTTCGGGAGCTTTAGAATGTAAGAGAATGCCTTAGAAAAGTATTAGATTTTTAATTCTTAAAAGGGAGCTAAGCAAGATGGCTTTAAGAAAAATTTGTATGAGGATTTAATCACAAGAATTCAGTTGGCAAAGTGGTAAGGAGGCGCCACTTAGGGCCTTAAGAAGTGACGCCACAAGCAGTGTGAATGGGGCTTAGGTTCAAATCCCATGGATAGTCTTAAGGTGACTTTTATTTTGCACTTGTATGGCATGTGACGGTCAAACTTTAATTAAGTTAAGGTTGGACTATTTTCTTTTATGGATAGTAGACTAAGGAAGAAGACAAGTGCTAACTTAAGGTATGGAATCAAGAAGTTTTGGTATGATAAGGGGACATAAGGCTTGAAGTAAGGAATGATGTTTTGGAATTTTTTATTTTATGGCCTTTTGACCATGTATGTAGAGGCATAGGGGGCAAAGGGGGTTGACCGAATTTTGAAAGGGATTATGAGGAAGATTAGGAGGAAATAAGGAGGAAAATGTGGGATTTGTGATGAGAATGTGAGTTGGCCGGCCAAGGGATTTCTTTGATGACCATTTCGGTCATGTGGGTAGAGGGGAGTAGCCGAATTTTTCTTAAGAGGTTTACGTGTTTATTTTTTTCGGGTTTCTTCTTATTTCTCTAGTGTGGTGCCGAAAGCTTAAGGCCATCAAAGAGCCATTTTGGTCACTTTCTTTTGCCGATTTCCAACCTCATTCTCTCCTAAACTTCACCTTTTTCTTTGTAACCAAACCACACCAAAATCTATTCTTTTTCTTCTATTGTTAGACTTTGGCCGAATCATCCATAGACCATAAGGGTCATTTGTTTCTTTTTTTTTTCTTTCTTATTTGTTTAAGGGTAAGCCGAATCTCCCTCTTGTCATCAAGCCAACTCGCATCACACTCTATCCCCTTTATTTCTTCTTTTCATATTTCATCAAAAGCCAAGAACATTTGACCTTAGCCGATTGTTCATCAAGCCGAATCTATAACCCCTTGCTATTCTTTTCTTAAGCCGAAAGTTCCACTTCATTGTCACCTATTGAAACCGATTGCTCCTAAGCACCAAAAGCCTGTCATCTTTCTCATATGAACCGATTTCTCTACTGCAGGTTACCTTTGTCGATTTTCTTAGAGGTTATTGACCATTTGCGGTTTGGTCATTCTTTTTCGGTAAGGATCTCTTCTAGGCTAATTTCTTTTCCTTTATCTTTCTCTGACTGTCGAAAATCAAGACTCTAATCCTCCTAGTTTCTTTGGTCGAATCATGAAGAAAAGTTTTGGGGTTCTTCTGTAGCCGACGTTTAGGGGGGAGATCATTCGAGATTTAAATATCCAAGGTAAGCAAGTGTAATATTAGGCCGAAGGCCATGTATTTTGGTTTATTAAAATGTTAGAAATCGAATCTAACATAAACCATGTAGGGATTTCGACATCTCCAAGGACAAGTGATATTTCGGGATCTAGACAATCAAGGTAAGGAGTCTTAATATGCGGCCAAAAGCCATATTGTCTATTAAGGTTGGCCGATTCTGACTATAATCTTTTAGGGGCAGTTCGATAGGGATAAGCATTTCATTGTTATTCTTGCTAGCGAGAGCGTTGGTATCGGTAGTATTGTAATCACTGTTATCAGGTGTGTAGCCCTACACTAAACTTCCAATAAATCGATAGTATTAATATTTGCATGTGTTAATAAGAAATATGTTTGATAATGGTTGCGGGTACCATTCAGTGGTATATGATATTCAGGTACGTTAACCCCTTAATACTTCGTTAATAATGCTGTAAGCATGGATATGAAATGTGTATGATTCCGTTATGATTTTGGGGGTATATTGCATAAAATCTGAATAATATGTATGTGCATGGGCATATGGGTGATTTTGATAAAGGGGAAGTGTTCCGGTGGTTTTTACCACATTATCCGGTGATTTCGATCACAATAATATTATTCGGTGACTTCGGTCACATATTATGATTCCGGTGACTTTTTCACAATTATCTGGTGGCCATGCCACAATATATAAGGGCGATGTGCAGTTGATTGCAGCGACTGCCTTCGATGGTGTGTAGCGGATGAAGGGTCGATTTAGTAATCCCCACGGTGTGATTGGCTGGTACGGGTGGTGTGTAGCGGATGGATGTTTAGGTGGGCTCGGGATTGCATTTCATTTTATATGTACATATGATTTAATTTGCTTGATTTGATATGTTATGGGCTTATGGCTAAATGTGATTAAAATGGGCTTTGCCAAGAATGTTATCGCTAAGGCTATAATCGATTGGGCTTTTAGTGTATTGTTACACATTGAGTCTGTTGACTCACCCTTTGTGGGATATCATTTTTAGGTGATACACAGTGATTGGACCGGGTCAGCGAGGACTACGTGGTGGCCATTGCTCAACTCAGTATTGTGGTTTTCCCTTTTTATTAAATTTTACTACGCTTTCTTTTATTATTTCGGGATTTATTTTGGGTTATGTTTTTGTAATAAGGCCACCATTAGCTATGTTACATATACGTTTAAATTTTTTTTTATTCTGCTACGATCAACTTCAACTAAGTAATTAAATATTTTCGATAACCGAATTAAATTGTTTTGACACCTAAACACCTATGGTTTTCAACTTAATAATAAGTTCTAAATCCGGTTCTTCTTTTGGTTTATAAATTTTCTAAAATCATAAAGATAATGTTTTAATAAGATACAAACTTAAATCATAACACGGTTTTCAACAAGAACATACTTGAAATTTATTTTTCTTCGAAATCAACATGTTTTCCATCATAACATAAAACGAGTTTTTCTCAAGGAGCATGCCAAATCCGGTCGAGGCTTGTGGGCCGGGTTTGGGGTGTTTCATTAGCCCACCAAGGACAGTAACCACTAGCAATCAGGGGCCCCCAAGGCAGGAATCCAACCAAAGGTCAAATACTAAAAGGCTCCAGTTCACACTTATCCCGGTGACGTATAGGGAACTGTATCAGAGCTTGTTTGATGCACATGTGGTATCCCCTTTCTACCTGAAACTTATGCAACCTTCATTCCCCAAATGGTATGACGTAAATGCTCAATACGAGTACCACGCAGGAATCACATGACACTCATTAGAGAACCGCACAACTTTCAAAAAGTTGATCGAAAGGTTCATTAAAATGGGAATTGTAAAGTTTGACGACCCATCAAGACCTAATGTGGCAGGAAATCCATTGCCCAGTCATATAGATAAATGGGTAAATATGATAATTGAGAATAGAGGGAAAGGAACCAAGACGGATGTAGCAAAAGTAAAAATCTCCAATGAAATAAGTTTGGAAGAAAATGGTAGATAGAGGATTAATCACACAAGATTCAGAAGAGAGAGCTAAAGAGTAAGGAACTACTGTGAGTTCCACACTAAGGAGGATCATGAGATCCAGGAGTGCATTGAATTCAGGGCCTTAGTGCAAAATCTAATGGACAATAAGGAGCTAGAATTCTTTGAATATGCTATGGGCTCCAAAAAAGAAGATGTGTGTGCCTCTGAAGAGGGGTCAACAGAGAAGGTCTATAAAGTTAACCACCCAGTGGTTATCATTTCACAACCAAGAAGCAGTGAAGCTGGAGTATAAATTGCACCAAGGGTCATAATCCAGAAACTTGTAACTTTTCCCTACAAGGATAGTAAGAAGGTTCCCTGGAATTATGACTGCAACGTGACGATCCTGGGAGAAGAGAACCCGATTAGTGCTTCAGAAGAAGGCCAAGAGGTGGGTTTCTACACGCTCAGTGGAAGGCGCTATGATCCATCAAATGCAGGAGTTGAGCCTGTTAAAGGAAAGACCCCAATAGTTGAACAAAAGAAAAAAAAGACGGTCAGGCTCAAATTGCCAATTAACGAGCCAGTAACTGAGAACGAGGCTAAGAAATTTCTGAAATTCTTAAAGCATAGCGAGTACAGCATTGTGGAACAGCTACACAAGCAGTCGTCTTGTATCTCAGTGCTAGGTTTACTCTTAAGTTCAGAGACACATCGTGGCGCGTTAATGAAAGTGTTAAACGAAAATTATGTCAATAACGATATCTCTGTGAACAAGCTAGACCGCCTAGTCAACAATATAAGTGCTGACAACTTTATCTTCTTTAACGATGATGAAATACCGCCAGGGGGCATGGGATCTATAAAGGCTCTGCATATCACCACTCGCTGCAAAGGGTATACTTTGCCAGGGGTGTTAATTGATAATGGATCTGCACTAAATGTCCTACCCCTATCCACCCTGAATAGGTTACCTGTGGATAGCTCTCATATAAAGACATGTCAAAACATAGTGAGAGCATTCGATGGTACCGAAAGGAGAGTGATGGGAAGGATTGAGATACCCCTCTTGATTGGTCCAAACACGTATGAAGTAGATTTCTTGGTGATGGACATTAAGCCTTCTTACAATTGTTTATTGGGGGGCCTTGGATTCATACGGCTGGGGCAATGCCGTCATCACTGCATCAAAAGCTAAAGTTAGTAACTGAGGGTCGGCTGGTAACGATAAATGCGGAAGAAGACATTATTGCATCCGTAACCAGTGACGTGCCATACGTAGGGATGAACGATGAAGCGATCGAATGTTCATTCCGATCATTGGAATTTGTGAATGCAACCTTCGTTGTCGAAGGGAACAAGATCCCGATGCCCAAAATCTCTCAAACTACAAGGATGGGCTTGCGACTGACGGTCGGGAAAAGAGCTTTACCTGGGAGAGGACTAGGAAAATGCCTACAAGGAAGGGTCGAGACACCCATGCTCATGGACAAACGAGACCACTTTGGTTTAGGATTTAAGCCAGATGCGAGGCAAAGGAAGAAGTAGATGGAGAAGAAACAAGAAAGGAGAAAGCGCGACTGAGTGGGGAAGCGGTCAAGTGGGAACCAATAACCTTTCCCCAGATATCCAAGACTTTTGTATCGGGAGGAACTATTCACCCTGAAAGAGAGATGCCAAGAGAAGAGACTGTGGAAGAAATGTTGGGAAACCTGAACTTCAATACCATATCTGAAGAGGAAATCTGGGGAGAACATTTATCAGACATCTGCCTCTATGTACCTGGAAGTGTTTTGAACAACTGGACCGTGGAAGAGATTCCTGTAGGAAGAGTGCAAGCCGGTTCAAAAGAAGCTCCGAAGGATGAGGCCTGATGTTTTATTGAAAATAAAAGAGGAAGTCAAGAAATAATTTGATGCTAGTTTCTTACGGGTGGTTAAATACTCAGAATGTGTAGCCAATATCGTGCCCGTCCTTAAAAAAGATGGGAAAGTACGAATGTGCGAAGACTACAGGGACTTGAACAAAGCCAGCCCGAAAGACAATCTCCCATTGCCACATATCGAGACTTTAGCGGACAACAAGGCAGGTTACTCATTGTTCTCCTTCATGGATGGTTTCTCAGGATACAACCAAATAAAGATGCATCCTGAAGACATGGAGAAGGCCACATTCATGACCATGTGGGGAACATTTTGCTATAAGGTGATGCCATTTTGACTAAAAAATATGGGAGTAATGTATCAAAGAGCCATTGTAACTTTGTTTCATCATATGATGCACAAAGAACTCGAAGTTTATGTTGATGATATGATCGCAAAGTCCTGAACAGAGAAGGATCATGTACAAGTCTTGAGGAAACTATTTTTGAGATTAAGAAAATTACAACTGAAGCTCAATCCAGCAAAATGTACTTTTGGGGCTAGGTCGGGAAAGTTGCTAGGATTTGTAGTCAGTGAAAAGGGGATTGAGATCGACCCAGACAAAGTAAAGGCTATACAGCAATTTCTTCCACCACGCACTCAAAAAGAAGTTCGAGGTTTCCTTGGAAGACTAAATTACATTACCTGGTTCATTTCACAACTAACTGAGAAATGCGACCCCATATTTCGTCTCCTTAAGAAACACGACCCAGGCGTTTGGGATGAAGAGTGCTAGAAGACTTTCGATAAGGTCAAACATTACTTGTCCAATACCCCAATACTGATGCCACCTAACCCAGATAGGCCACTGATACTGTACTTGGCAGTATTCAGGAATTCCATGGGATGCGTGCTCGGTCAACATGATGAATCAGGAAGAAAAGAAAGAGTAATATACTATCTTAGTAAGAAATTCACTGAATGTGAGACAAGATATTCTTCAATCGAGAAGTTATGTTGCGCCTTGATTTGGACAACCCGAAGACTGAGACAGTACATGTTGTACCACACAACTTGGCTCATCTCAAAGCTAGACCTTCTAAAGTACATGATGGAGTCAACTGCTCTAAATGGAAGAATGGCCCGATGGTAAATTCTACTTTCCGAATTTGACATAGTCTATGTGAACCAGAAGGCAGTCAAGGAAGCGCAATAGCGAATTTTCTGGACAGTAGAGCTCTAGAGGATTACGAGTATTTGAACTTTGATTTCCCGAATCAAGATCTGATGTATGTTGCAACCACTAAAGAAGACTCTCAAGAAGGTTATCCTTGGAAGCTAAACTTCGACGGAGCCTCAAATGTTGTGGGTAATGAAATTGGAGCAGTCCTGATATCTCCAAACTGAGATCATTATCCCTTCACTAGCAAACTGGATTTTGATTGCAGGAACAATATGGCAGAATATGAAGCATGCATCATGGGTATCCGTGCAGCCATAGAAGGAAAGATTAAAGTGCTAGAGGTATATGGGGATTCGGCACTAGTGATCTATCAACTCAATGGAGAATGGGAGATAAGAGATCCCAAGTTAATCACTTATCGAAGGTTGGTTCTTGAGTTAATTGAGGAGTTTGATGACATCACCTTCTATTACCTCCTACAAGATGAAAATCAGATGGCTGACGCCTTGGCTACTTTGGCTTCGATGGTCAAAGCAAACAAACAAGAGGATGTAAAGCCTATCCAAATGAGTATTTATAAGACCCCGGCTTATTGTTACAACATCGAAGAAGAAGAAGAAGAAGAAGAAGAAGAAGAGGACGATCACCCTTGGTACAACAATATACTGCGATATGTGAAGAATTGTGAATACCTTGACCAAGCAACTGAGAATGATAAAAGGACGTTGAGAAGATTGGCCAACAACTATGTCTTAGATGGGGAGACCCTATATTAAAGGAGAAAGGATCATGTGCTACTAAGATGTGTTGACATTGTCGAGGCTAGAAAAATCATAGAAGATGTCCACGAGGGTGTCTGCGGAATAGATGCCAATGGTTTTACAATGGCTAGGCAAATCATGAGATTTGGGTATTATTGGTCCACCATGGAAGGAGATTGCATCAGTAATGCCACAAGTGTCAAATTTATGGAGATAAAATTCACGTACCTCCCTTACCTCTTCATGTTATGACTTCTCCGTGGCCTTTCTCTATGTGGGACATGGATGTCATTGGGCCAATTTCACCCAAAGCTTCTAACGGGCATCGATTCATCTTCGTGGTCATTAATTACTTTACAAAGTGGGTAGAAGGCACTTTATATGCCAATGTCACGAAGTCGGTAGTCAACAAGTTCTTAAAGAATGAGATCATATGTCGATATGGAATGCCAGAAAGGATAATATCTGACAATGCACTAAATTTGAACAACAACACGATATCAGAAATCTACAATCAGTTCAAGATCAAACACCATAACTCATCACCATATAACCCAAAAATGAATGATGCAATGGAGGCAGCCAATAAGAATATCAAGAAGATCGTGGGGAAGATGACTGGGACTTATAAAGATTGGCATGAAAAGCTACCATTTGCCCTCTATGCTTATCAAACATCTATTAGGACCTCAACCGGGGCAACACCTTTTTCTTTGGTTTATGGAATGGAGGCGGCTTTACCCATTGAAGTTGAAATTCCTTCTCTCCGAGTTTTGGCAGAATTGAAGTTGGATGAAGCAGAATGGATCCAATTCTGATATGATCATCTAAACTTGATTGAAGAGAAAATGTTGAAAGTCATCCGTCATGGTCAGATGTACCAAAAGCGAATGATGCGAGCTTACAATAAAAAGGTTCATCCCAAAGAATTCCATGAGGGGGAGCTAGTATTGAAAAAGATCTTGCCCATACAAAAGGATTTCAGAAGAAAATGGATGCCAAACTGGGAAGGACCTTATATGGTAAAGAAGGCCTTTTCCAGAGGAGTGCTGATTTTAACTGAGATGGATGGCAAGAACTTGCCCAATCCTGTGAATTCAGATTTAGTCAAGAAGTACTTCACCTAAATAAATAAAAAAAGGGGGGAGGGGCCAAGGTGAAAACTCGTAAAGGGCGCCTTGAGACCAAATGGGTTTTGAATTGAAAACCCAGGAAAAGGACAATTCAAATCTTGATCAAAGATGAGGCATGTGGCAGTCTTGTTATCCCTGAATGAACAAGGAGGAGCGATGCTATGTCTTGGAGCAACAACAATGTATTCTAGGTCTTCTGAACACATATCAAGCTCAAAGGGTTCTCGAGGAGTTTGTGCGGAGAAGCTCATGCTACGATATCTAGGGCACCTGTTTTCATCTTATTCACTTTGTATTTAAGCAAATTTATTTTTTTCCATTGGGATAATCTTTTTCAAGCATTTTTCATTGAAATAGCGGTTAATGGACGAATAATATTTAAGAAAAATGAGTTCTACATATTGCTCTGAAAGGTTTTCTAAATAGTACAAGGATCTGAAAATAGGACCACTATTCAGAACTAGCCAAACTTAGGGGTTTGGAAACATTTGAGAAGAAAATAGTCTAAATTGTGACTATTTCTTTCGATTTTCAGTTAAAGATACCAGCAGAGTAAGAAGGCATGGTAACACATCAGTAATAGAACCTTGATAAATAGCGAGCAATGAAAACCTAAGCATTAAAAAGGGATCATTCTCGAAAAATGACATTCTGCATTCATGCAAGTATCATTCATACACATCTAGTTAAGAGCATTTGATTCATCCTGATCATGATATCCTAATCACTAGGCATAAATAGGTCCATGAAATGGATTCTACAGGTCATGTTCCCTAGAGAACAGCGTAACAGATCAGTGAAACCGCAAATCCTATACCCCTGAAGTTGCAGTGGGACAGATTATGGTCATCGTGGAAAATCTTATCTCCCTGAAATTGCAGTGGAGCAGATTTAAGCTACTAATCTTATCTCCCTGAAGTTGTAGTAGAGTAGACTGAAGATAGCAAATCTTATCTCTCTGAAATTGCAGTAGAGTAGATTAAGGCTACAAATTACAAATCTTATCTCCATGAAGTTGCAGTGGAGCAAGTTAAAGCTATAATCTTATCTCCCTGAAGTTGCAGTGGAGCAGATTGAAGATAGCAAATCTTATTTCCTTAGAGTTGTAGTGGAACTGATTAAAGCTACAAATTACAAATCTTATCTTCCTAAAGTTACAGTGGAGCAGGTCGAAGAGACAAGTCCTATACTCTGAAGTTGCAGTGGGTCAGATTAGATCTACCGTAGCAAATCTTATATCCCTGAAGTTGCAGTGGAATAGACTAAAGCTACAAATTATAAACCTTGTCTCCCTGAAATTGCAATGGAGTGAGGCTACAAATCTTATCTCCTTGAAGTTGCTGTGGAGCATATTGAAGATAGAAAATCTTATACCCCTCAAGTTGCAGTAGGATAGATTGAGGCTACTTGAAGAAGAGAAGCACCAAAGTCGAGATTCAGAAACTGGGCAAATTTGGTCCTTAAAGGTCTTTGCTTCATCCTCGTTATATGATAACGAGCAAAGAGGTGCAACTGTAATAGGCCCAATTCGCCCGGGCCCAAAATAAAAAAATAAAGTCCAAATTAAATAGTCCAAAATTACAGCCCAAATTAAAAAACCGTAGGCCCAATTTACGAGGCCCACAAAATTTAGTTTTTTCAAGAAAAAACCATAACCCTAGCCCCATGTGCACCGCTCCTCCTCGGGCGCACCGCCCGTGCCTCGTCCCAAGGACCATCTGCTCCCCTCCGTCAATGCCTACAACAAGCATAAAAAAGCAGCAGAGAAGAAAAGCAAACAGTAGCCAAACAGTAGAAAAATATAGGAAAATAATCTTGTAAATCGGCTATAAAAGCGGGAAAACAAAGGGTATTAAAAAAACCCATGGAGACGAAAGATACGAAAAGAAATAAAATAAAAGAAAAGAAAAAGATTCCATTCAAGAAGAAAAAGGTTGCCTTTTATTTTTATTCTTTTCCTTTTTGCCTTATTTTTGCTATTATTTTTAAAAAAAATAATAAACAAAGAAATAAAAAAAGGGCTAAAATCGCACCTTTATTGTGTTTGCACCGCCGCGGGTGGCCGAGGTTGCCATCTCCGAGGAAAGATAGCATGTTTTTGAGATCGGGAGTTGAAAAGCCGAAAAATGGCTTTTTTTTTAAATCTCCGACCACCGTGGATGGCGGCGCCGTCGCCGGTGACCGGCAGTCGCCATGTTGGTCTGGCGCCGAAGCCTATGGCCGGAGGGAGAGAAAAAACAGAGAAAAAAACTATCATTTTTTTGTTTTTTTTAAACTGAGGGTTGAAATGAAATTTTAGAAAAAAAAATTGGCTTAAATTGCCGAATGAAACGGCGGCATTTCATTCGGCCACGTGCCTCAAAACAACATCTTTTAGGGGGAACCTGAGACCCGACCTGCTCCAACCTTAGGGTCTGCATGTTTTTGCAAAAACAGTCTAATTGCACTTCTAACCCTTCCGCTTTTTTATTAATTTATGATCCAGTATTTTTCATCTTTTAAAATTTACCTTATAATTTTATTTGTGTTTCATTTTAGTCCTATGAAGAACGGCACCGTTTTGGTATTAGACCCGAAATTTGACCCGCCCTTTTGATAAGATCTGCGTTTTTTAAAAAAATGGACTATTTTCATCTTTAGTCCTTCTGCTTTTGCAACAAGTTTTAATCCAATCCTTTTTCTTTTATTTATTTTTTAATTTTTCCATGAAACTTTGGATTTGTTTCATTTTGGTCCTTCGTGAAACGACGCGTCTAATAGGGTTGGGAATATTTTTAGTTCGACCCCTGATTCTTTTCGCGCATTACGTTTTACCCCTTTTGTTATTTATTCTATTTAATTCGTTCTTTAAATGTCATTTAAATTACAATTAAGCCTTTATTTATTTAAATTCTTTTATTTATTTATTCATTTATTATTTCCTTCACATTTAAATATTTAAGTTTTTATTTTTATATTTTTTTGAGTATTTATTGTTCTTTTTTAATATTCAAAATTGATTCATTTCCTTTATTGTGCATTTTTATTTTATTTCATTTTCTTATAATTATAATTATTATTAATATTATTGGTTTATGTTTGGATTATTGATATTAAAATTAATACATTATCTCATTTATTTATCTACTTATTATCCTTTTTATATGTATAATATATATATATATATATATATGTTTATATTTTTCTTTATTTGTGCATTTATCATCTGTATTATTTTTACTATTATAGTTTACATTATTCTCATTGATTTTTCCTCATTATCATTTAACCATAATATAATCATTGCTTATTTATTTGGTGTTTTATCATTATATATTATCTTCATTTTTGATTTTACTTTTTTGTATATCGTTGGTGTTGTCATTTCATTTTATTGTAACTATGTCATGAATCGTGTTTAAACATACTCACTCATTTTTTTACTATGCCCGAATAAACTAAGTATATATCATTTCAAATATTATGTATCAAAACATCTGATTGAGACTAAAACTTCCGAAAACAACTCTGAACTTCTGATACTTTATGCATAAAACATCTGTTAATAAATATCAAAACTGATGCAAAAATTTTTTAATGTAGATAAAACTTCTAAGTCACAATGAGCGCACAAGGTATCCGTGGACGTGGTAATTGAGGTCGAGGTAGAGGTCGTAGGGGGGACTCGAGCTGAGTCCTCATCTCTAGGTAACATGCCAAATCTGGAAATGAGTGAGACACCTGTGTCATCTGCTACTGAGACTGGTCTTAGAGTCATTCGGCTGGGGACGACGCACTGTCCCGAGCTATGCTGAGAATTTTGGAGAAGGTCGTTGGGCCTAATTTTGGATCTGGGGGCCGACAGTCAATAACTGAGCGACTCTAGTCTAATGGAGCTGAGTTGTTTAAGGGTGTCATAGGAGTCGCCCCTAATGTGGCTGAGTATTGGTTAGAGGCCAAAGAGAAGATTATGGACAATCTGGGCTGCACCTCTGAGCGCAAATTGAAGGGTACGAACTCCTTGCTTCATGATGAGGCTTATTAGTGGTGGCTTACTGTTAAGGAGGGTACTCAACCTGACCATCTGATCGCTGAAATCAGAGTTTTAAAATTTATAAAGAATGAGATCGAACTTGGAAACTAACTCTGACAACGATTAAAGGCAAGTGTACCTATCGAACAGTAGTATAGCTTAGGTAAGACCGGATTGTCGAACCCAAAGGAACTAAAAGTACTAATACTAACTTTCTTTTTATTATTTAGCCTAAAATAAAGTGAAGTTGCTTTAATCTAAATTAACGACTACTAAGCTAAAGACGCAAATACAAAAAGAACGAATTGGGAAATAACTTGATGAAAAACTAAGTTGATCACGACAATACCCTCAGGAAGAATCCACCTAGACTTCACTTGTTATTTAACACTGAACCATACAATTTATTCACTTAGTTTGATCCGTAGGACTCCCTAACGTATATTAAACCCTCTCTCGAGGCGAATAACGTCTAACCCTAGGTTAATTAGTGGAACTCTCATTCTCTTATAATAACCCCCTAGAATAGCAGTAAATCGATCTATGGATATCCCATATTAGGTTTCACCCTAATCTGGCAAAATCTCGTAACCCTATCTCTAGGCGTTCGATCAACTCCGCTTAATTATGCTAGATCTACTCTTAAGCAGGGTCTATTCCTCCTCCACCTAAGCACATCAGATTTGGATTAAGCATGCATAATTAAGAACAAACTAAGTATTTATCATATAATTCAGGAACAAATAACAAGATTCATCTAGGTTCCATCCCCTTCAGGTATCTGTTGGGTTTAGTTCATAACAAATAAAGAAAACATCTCAAGAGAAAAGATAAAACAAAACATAAGAAATCCCTAAAACTCCCTGAAGGAATTGAAGAAGAAATCTGTCGTCTTGAGTAGAATTCCGGCTTCTTGGGATGGATCAACTGGCTAACTTCGAGTGATTCCCACAATTCTGACCTTTCCGGCTTGGCTTCTTGGCCTAGCTCGATGCCTCTTCAACGGTGGTACTTAGGGGGTATTTATAGGCTCTTGGAATGCGATTCTTTCTCCCTAAGTATCCTTTTCCGACTGAAATTGTCTAAGTCCACGACAGGGGCACGGCCATGTCACACGCCCGTGTGATTCGACTTCAGACCGTGTTCAGATTTCTAAGTTGAGGCACGGCCGTGTAAATCAGGGTGAGGCCGTGTTCTAGATGTATGACAAGGCACGGCCGTGTGCTCTTTGGGCCAGGCCGTGTGGATTTCGTGATATGGCCCATTTACTCCGTTTTGGGCCGGTTTTACGTTCTTTTCATCCTCGGGTGCTTTATTGGGTATAAGACACGAAAAGAAAGGATTAAGAGCACCTTTTTACATAAATTGAGGGATAAATCATCCAAAAACATATTAAATGTGGGTTTAAAATATGTTATAATTACGGTTTATCAAATACCCCCGCACTTAAGCTTTTGCTTGTCCTCAAGCAAAATTCTCAACTTACAATTAAAACGAACCTTTCATAATTCACAATTCCTACTGACAATGCCTTATCATAATTCATAGATAATTTATACATGGATAATTCAATTCAAAGAGTCTTAAAGATTCAAACAATGATAAGTCATTTATTTGTAATTCGAAAACGTAGGTGTTTCCCCTTATCTGAAATATTACCTTTAATTCGAAATTGACAAGAGTTGACATCCTCACTATAGATTCGCTCAAATCACTCAAAGTGTTTAAGGGTTAGGAAAAGAAGCACTCATACGTCGAACCTGAAAAGTTAATCCCATATGCTTGCCTGAAAATCAAATCTCCACCACTGTAAAATGAGATGATAAACAGATCAAAAGGTCTTTGTTAGGGTTGTAACGGGGCTAGGGTTAAGGTGTGGATAAAGGCTGAAATGAGAAGGTTAGAATCGAGATTGAATTGACAAGTACCTACCTAATGAATACTTGAATTAATTTTTTACATCAACTGATAATAATATTCCTAATAATACGAGCTTTTCTTTCGAAAAATAAACTTTAACTGTATAAGCTCACTATTAATACTGAATATACATCAAATTTTTTTTAATCACAAACTAATAATAAATGATGAATTCTTCTCATGGCATAATATAATTCAGTAACTAATCAAATCATATCTCGATTAAAAGGTAGTCAAAAGGAATGGTGATAACAAATACAAAAGGGTTTTGGGGTTATTAATGGGTGAGTCAATAAAGAGGGTTGTTAGTGGATTGAGTAGGTTAAATCCTAGGTGCCTTTATCATCTCTGTATATCAAATCATGAATGTGGTCTCAACATGTATAAACGAGGCAAGTTCTAAAATAACAGTTCAAAGTTGACACACTCATAATCAAAAAGTGAGCACGAAAAAGAATATATGCTCTATAAGGCTCAAAATCTCATGAAAATTATGGGTATTTTGACATCAATCTCATAAATTTCAAATTTCAAAGCAATACTCAAATTTAGGTTAACAACCTAGCAAAAATTTTTATTCTGGAAATTAGACTTATCATGCTTAATTCTCTAGTATCTTAAAATTCAATCATCAATGCACAATTATCAATGACTTACTCAAAAACATGTCAATAAAAGCCATAAACCATTAGAAATTTCATCCTAATTAGTAATATGAGAGATTTACTTATGAACAAGACTAAATTCAGGGATTTGGCTGGAATTAGGAATAATGCAGAAAGTTAGGCCCTTCTTTAGATAAATATTCACCCCCCACACTTAAGATGTACATTGCCCTCAATGTACAAAGATAGATATAACATTTATGGGATAAATCAAAAGAGAAGGGGAATGAGTACTTCCTGAATTTTGGATGGTGTCCTTGGAGGATGTAGAAGGTTCGTGGGTGGTGCCGTCTTGCTGGTGGGGCAGTTGCTAACGAGCTCTGCGCTAGATGAAGAAATTGGGGAGCTCGTAGAGGATTAGCCATGGTTTATTGAGACATAATTAAAATAAACAAATTATAAATATAAAGAAAAGCAAGCTAAAGGGAAGGAGACTAAGAAGAAAACTGAAATGAAAAGAAAATACTAATGGACTGAGAAGTCCTTATGGACGGATGGTTCGCGAGGTGGGTGTAACTTCTAGGGCAGCGGAGGTGCTGGCGGTGGCGGAAATGGTGTGGTTATCGTGGTGGTTGGCGTGATTCCCAACCAGTCTGGCAAACCTGACACTAAGAAACTAAAATAAGTTAAACTAAACTAAGCATAAGATTGTCAAAGAGAAGAAAATTGAAGCAAAAGAGGAATAAAAACTAATTGGTCTCAAAGACCCTTGGCTTGGTGAGTAGACGAAGCTGCCGGCATGAACTCATGTTGATTGTTCTTCTTTGAGAAGACTATGGTTGGCCTTTTTCGCTTCTTTGACATGATGTTGGATGGCTCAAGGATCTGGAGATTTATTATAAAGTGGAAAAAGTCTGAGATGGAGAAGGGGGGAAAGAAAAAGAAAGAAGAAATTAGATGGGAAGAAGGTGAAGGGCTGTGAGGTTTAAATAGGGTTTCAAATCTGGCACGTCCCCACGCCTGTGGACCCGGGGCGTGTCGATTTACACGACCATCTCGCACAGCCGTGTGTCTGTGCATGTTGAATCTTCTTGGCCATTTTTCTGCTAACCACGCCCGTGTATGTAAAGTCAGTATGTTAGCACGGGCATGTTCTGCCCGTGGTCGATAAGTCAGTAATCTCGCACGGTTGAGAGGCACGGGCGTGTTCAGCCCGTGGTGTGTAAGTCAGTAGCTTCACACGGTCGAGAGGCACGGGCCTGCCACTTTTACGCAGTCCGTGGGGTAGTAGTTGGATCCGTGACGTTGAAAAGTGGTTGGGACTAATTTACGCAGCCTCTGATAAGTCGGTACGGAGATTCTAGTGGTCCACACGGTCACAGACACGGCCGTGTGTAAGACCATGTGACCTTGAAATTCTGCACTTTTGGTTAGTTTTAAAAGAAAAGAAAGAAGGGAACTAAAGAAACTAAAAATAAAATTGAAAGAAAATAATGTTAGTTTCCGGGTTGCCTCCCGAGAAGCGCTCGTTTATAGTCTTAAGCTAGACTTTTCCTTGTAATTGTAAAAATTAGAGAGGTTTAAAGGTTTGAATATCTTCCCTCATGCTTACAGTTTTGTTTTCTTGATAAAGTTTAAGCTGAGAAGCGTTTACCTTAAAAGTGTCGAATGTTGGATCGCTCACCTCGACTATTCCGTGAGGGAAGATATCGTGCACCTTTAGAGGAGTTTCTCCCTTTATTTTCAGATCTGTTATGACGATGGGAGGATTTGTGTAGTCTAACAATACCTGATCTCCTATTTTGAAGTGATTTGATGTTCCTATAAGCTTTTCTGGTGGTCCCTCGAGTTTTACTTTGTGTGGTCCTGGTTCTTCTTTGACATGTATCTTCTGCTCTTCTAATTTGTTGACCTTAAGGTTTTGTTCCTTATGTAATTTATCTTTGTCGATTTGAGGTTTTGGCTCAGGGTTATATCCTTGTGGTGTTTCCTGTGATGAAAGTTGCACAATTTGATTATCAAATGAATTTTCTTTCTTACCTTCATTGATTGTTGTCCTGGCCGTATCAAGGGCTTGAAGACTGATTGATTTGTCACCTACACAAAGTATGAGTTCGCCTGTGGCAACATCAATTTTAGTCTTGGTAGTTGCTAGGAAGGGTCTTCCTAAAATTAAGGGGATTGAATTATCCTCATCCATGTCTAAAACAACAAAGTCTACTGGGAAAACAAATTTATCGATTTTGACCAAAATATCTTCGATAATGCCCCTAGGAATTCTAACGGTTTGATCAGCTAATTGAATGCTCATCCTAGTTTGTTTGGGTTTCCCTAGACCTAGTTGTTTGAACAATGTATAAGGCATAACATTTATACTTGCCCCTAAATCAGCTAACGCATTATCAATAGTTAAACTACCAATTAAACATGGAATTGTAAAACTCCCTGGATCTTTTAGCTTTCGTGGTAGTTTATTCTGTAACATAGCTGAGCATGTTGCGTTTAATTCCACGTGGTGCTCTTCCTCTATTTTGTGTTTGTTTGTCAAGAGCTGTCTTAGAAATTTCCTCGAATCTGGCATTTGAAAAAGAGCTTCAAGAAGTGGTAAGTTAATAAGTAATTTCTTTAAAGGTTTAAAAAACTTACCGAACTTTTCTTCTGAATCGTCTCTTTTCATCGCTTCGGGATAAGGTGTGCGAGGTTGGTACTCCTTGATTACCGGTTTTGGCTTTTCTTGTGTTACCTCTATTTTATCTTCGTCTACCTCTTGGTTTGGTTTGTCTAACCCTTTGCTAACATGATCTGTGATGGCTTGAATTTGCTCCTTAGGGTTAATCTCGGTGTTACTTGGTAGACGTCATTGCGGTCGTTCAGACATTAGCTTCGCGAGTTGTTCGACTGCATTGGTGACTTCCTTGACCGACTTAGTAAGTTCCCCCATTCGGTTCTCGTTATTTTTAATTGTTCTCTCATTTTCTTCGAAGCGGTTTTTCGTGTTTGCCATAAATTTTGTCAGCATCTCTTCAAAGTTTGGCTTCTTCTCTTGTGGATAGGGCTGATTTTGGAAGTTTTGAGGAGGTTGTTGCCTTTGATTTCCTTGATTTCCTTGACCTCCCCACGAAAAATTTGGGTGGTTCTTCCAACCTAGATTGTAAGTATTACTATAGGGATTATTATTGGATCTGAAATTATTACCTATGTAATTCATCTGTTCACTCTCTGTTTCTGGTTGGTAGGGTGGGTACTCAGGATTCGCCACGGTTCCACTTGCGTCGCACTGCATGACTGGATGTGTCTGTGAGGAACACAAACGATCAATCTTTTTATTCATCATCTCTACATGTGTTGATAGTGTGGTCATCGCATCGAGGTTGTAAACTCCGGTGAATTTTGTCGGTTTCGTCCTTGTAACCTGCCACTGATAATTATTCAGTGACATATCCTCAATGAACTCGTAGGCTGCTTCAGGAGTTCTATTGTTCAGAGTTCCACCGGCTGCTGAATCGATAAGTTGTCTCGTTGAGGGGTTTACACCGTTATAGAATGTTTGGACTTGTAGCCACAAGGGTAGACCATGGTATGGACACCTTCTGAAGAGATCTTTGTATCTCTCCCATGCGTCGTATAGTGTCTCTAAATCCATCCGCACAAAAGAAGAGATATCATTCCGTAATTTGGCCGCTTTGGCCGGTGGGAAATATTTCAATAAAAACTTTTCGGTCATCTGTTCCCATGTAGTGATTGATCCTCGTGGTAACGAGTTTAACCACTGTTTGGCTTTATTCCTTAATGAAAAAGGGAATAACCGAAGACGTATGGCATCATCAGAAACACCATTTATTTTGAAGGTATCACAGAACTCTAAAAAGTTAGCTATATGAGTGTTTGGATCTTCGTCCTGCAAACCATCAAATTGAACAAACTGTTGAATCATTTGTATTGTGTTAGGCTTTAATTCAAAATTGTTAGCAGCTATAGCAGGCCTAACAATACTCGATTCTGCTCCTGTTAAATGCAGTTTAGCATAATCAAACATTGTACGTGGAGCATTGGTTTCCCCCACATCATGTGCTGATGGATTATTCTCGTCCATCCCTTCAGTAGGATTGGATCTGCCTTCTTTCTCTTCCTCTGTGTAATTTAGGGCTTGCCTGATTTCTCTACGGGTCCTACGAACAGTAGCTTTAATTTCACTATCGTATACCAAAGGTCCTCTCGAGTTCCTTCTAGTCATAAACTAGTGGTACCTGCTTTAGGAAGAGAGAAAGAAAGGAAATTTAGCAAAAATTAAAATTTAACCTAAAAAATAAAAATAATGGCTAAAGTAATAAAAATAGAGTGTTCTTAATATTTTAGTTCCCCGGCAACGGCGCCAAAAAATTGATCGCTGAAATCAGAGTTTTAAAATTTATAAAGAATGAGATCGAACCTGGAAACTAACTCTGACAATGATTAAAGGCAAGTGTACCTATCGAACAGTAGTATAGCTTAGGCAAGACCGGATTGTCGAACCCAAAGGAACTAAAAGTACTAATACTAACTTTCTTTTTATTATTTAGCCTAAAATAAAGTGAAGTTGCTTTAATCTAAATTAACGGCCACTAAGCTAAAGACGCAAAGACAAAAAGAACGAATTGGAAAATAACTTGACGAAAAACTCAATTGATCACGACGATACCCTCAGGAAGAATCCACCTAGACTTCACTTGTTATTTAACACTGAACCATACGATTTATTCACTTAGTTTGATCCGTAGGACTCCCTAACGTATATTAAACCCTCTCTCGAGGCGAATAACGTCTAACCCGAGGTTAATTAGTGGAACACTCGTTCTCTTATAATAACCCCCTAGAATAACAGTAAATCGATCTATGGATATCCCATATTAGGTTTCACCCTAATCCGGCAAAATCTCGTAACCCTATATCTAGGCGTTCGATCAACTCCGCTTAATTATGCTAGATCTACTCTTAAGCAGGGTCTATTCCTCCTCCACCTAAGCACATCAGATTTGGATTAAGCATGCATAATTAAGAACAAACTAAGTATTTATCATATAATTCAAGAACAAATAACAAGACTTATCTAGGTTTCATCCTCTTCAGGTATCTGAGGGGTTTAGTTCATAACAAATAAAGAAAACATCTCAAGAGAAAAGATAAAACAAAACATAAGAAATCCCTAAAACTCCCTGAAGGAATTGAAGGAGAAATCTGCCGTCTTGAGTAGAATTTCGACTTCTTGGGATGGATCAACTGGCTAACTTCGAGTGATTCCCACAATTCTGACCTTTTCGGCTTGGCTTTTTGGCCTAGCTCGACGCCCCTTCAACGGTGGTACTTAGGGGGTATTTATAGGCTCTTGTAATGCGATTCTTTCTCCCTAAGTGTCCTTTTTCGACTGAAATTGTCTAAGTCCATGACAGGGGCACGGCCATGTCACACGCCCGTGTGGTTCGACTTCAGACCGTGTTCGGAAAGGGTGTGAGGCGTACTTGGCCTATGTAAGTGTTTTTGGTTCTTGAGATTCTTCTGTTGGGGATATTAGAATTGTCAAGGATTTTCTGGACGTCTTCCCTGAAGGGTTATTAGGATTACCCCCTAATCAGGAAGTGGAGTTTGGAATCGAGCTTCTTCTAGGTACAGCTCCAGTGTCTATCGCTCCCTATTGAATGACACTGAAGGAGCTTGCGGAACTTAAGGCTCAACTGTAGGAGTTTTTGGACCATGGCTTCATCCGTTCGAGTGTGTCCCCATGGGGAACACCAGTACTGTTTGTTAAAAAGGATGGGACTATGAGAATGTGCATAGATTATTGCAGTTGAACATGCTGACCATTAAGAATAAGTATCGACTTTCGAGGATCGACGACTTATTTGATCAGTTCCGAGGGGCTTCTGTGTTCTCTAAGATCGATCTCTGTTCAAGGTATCATCAGTTGAGGGTTTAGAAGGTGGATGTGCATAAGACAACATTTAGGACTCATTATGGACATTACGAGTTCCTAGTTATGCCTTTCAGGTTGAAAAATATACCGGACGTATTTATGGATATGATGAACGGGTATGTCAGCTTTAATTGGATCGGTTCATCGTGGTCTTCATCGATGACATTTTGGTTTACTCTAAGACTAAAGAGGAGCATGATGAGCATCTTAGAGTAGTGCTTCAGATTTTGCGTGAGAAGTAACTTTATGCTAAGCTAAGCAAATGTGAGTTCTGGCTTCGACAAGTAACCTTTCTGGGGCATGTGGTTTCTGCTGAGGGTATTCAAGTTGATCCACGAAAGATTGAAGCTGTGCTTGATTGGAAACAGCCTAAGAATGTGTCTGAGATCTGTAGCTTTCTGGGTTTGGTGGGATACTATCGACGTTTCGTTGAGGGGTTCTCTGCGATTGCTGCGCCGTTGACTAAGCTCCTGTACAAAGGTGTGCCATTTTTCTTGACTGATGCACAGCAAGAAAGCTTTGAGAAGCTCAAGTTCGTTCTGACTCAGGCTCCTGTTCTGATACAGCCTGAATCTGGAAAAGAATTTGTAGTATACAGTGATGCATCGCATGTTGGATTGGGTTATGTTCTGATGTAGAATGGTAAGGTTGTGGCTTATGCGTCCGTCAGCTTAAGACGCATTAGGCTAATTATACAACGCATGACCTTGAGTTGGTTGCTGTGGTCTTTGCATTGAAAATTTGGAGGCATTATCTGTATGGTGAGAGGTGTATCATCTACACCGATCACAAGAGCCTCAAACATCTCCTTACTCAGGAGTTGAATCTTAGACAGCATCGATGGATTGAGCTGCTTAAGGATTATGATTGCACCATTGAGTTCCATCCTGGTAAGGCCAATGTGGTGGCTGATGCTTTAAGCCAAAGAGCGATGTCTGATTTGAGGGTGATGTTTGCTCACCTTAGTCTATTTGATGATTGGAGTCTGTTAGCCGAGTTACTGGTTAAGCCGACTTGGATTGAGCTGATTTGAGATAAACAGTTAGTGGATGAGACTCTGGGTTTGGTTCCGTTAGGTGGAGAGTGTTACTACTTCTGATTTTGGGTTGAACAGTGATGGTGTGTTGTGTTTTCAAGGATAGATCTGTGTGCCAAATGATTCTGATCTAAGGCAGTCTATTCTGAGGGAGTCTATTTTAAGGGAGACGTATAGTAGCCCTTATGCTATGCATCCGAGCGACAATAAGATGTATCGAGATCTTCATAAACTGTACTGGTGGTCAGGGTTGAAGCGTGAGGTTACCAATTTTGTAGCATGCAGTTTGACTTGTCAGCAGGTTAAGCCTAAGCATCAGTTACCTTCAGGTTTGCTACATCCAGTCAAGATTCCCTTATGGAAATGAGAACGAGTGACTATGGATTTCGTTAGTGGGTTGCCCTTGACACCCACTAAGAAGGATTCTGTCTAGGTCATCGTGGATCGATTGACCAAGTCTGTCCACTTCATTTCGGTTCGAACTGATTATTCTCTGCAGAAGCTAGCGAAGTTGTATATCTCCGAGATAGTTAGACTGCATAGGGTTCCAGTGTCAATTATTTCTGAAAGAGATCCTCGTTTTACTTTTCGGTTCTGGAAGAAATTGCATGAGGCTCTGGGTTCAATGTTGGACTTCAGTACTACATTCCATCCTCAGACCATGGTCAATCCAAGAGGCTGACTCGGATACTGGAGGATATGCTTCAAAGCTGTGTGATAGAATTTTGAGGGAGTTGGGAGAACTATCTGCCACTAGCCGAGTTCACCTACAATAACAGTTTCTAGTTGAGCATTCAGATGGCACTTTACTAGGCTCTGTATGGTTGTAAGTGTCGTACTCTTTTGTGTTGGACTGAGTTGGGTGAATGTCAATTTTTAGGTATTGGGTTAGTTTCTAAGACTGAGGATAAGATTCGACTGATACAGGATCATCTGAAAGCAGCTTCTAATAGATAGAAATCGTTTGCAAACTTGAAGAGGCGTGACATTGAGTATTCTGCGGAGGACTTCGTGTTTCTTAAGGTCTCTCTGTGGAAAAAAGTTCTAAGGTTTGGTCGGAAGGGCAAGCTGAGCCCTAGGTTTATTAGACCGTACCGGATTTTAAAGCGTGTGGGACCAGTTGCCTATCAGTTGGAGTTACCCCCTAAACTTGACCGTATTCATGATGTGTTCCACGTATCGATTTTGAGGCGGTACCGTTCCGATCCATCCTATGTTGTCTCAGTTGAGGAGATCGAGGTTAGGCTGGACTTTGTAACAACTCAATTTTGGGTCTAGTAAGAACAGTGGTTTCGGGACCACAAATTTGACGCAGTAAAATTTGTTCCTATTATATTTTTATGGTCTATAATTTTATGGAATTTTTTCGTGAAAATTTCGTTAAAAAATTTTGATGATTGGGCACTCAATTTAGTCAAAAGGATTAAATTCTAAAAAGTGCAAAAGTTAAGTTCTATATGCCAGAGGTGTCTAATTGCTATGAAATTTAAAATTGAAGGTCCTTTGATGGTAATTAGACCATTGGTTAAGTTAGTGGACAAAAATAGATATGAAGTAAGAGAATTGTTATGTTTTAAGTTAGGGGCATTTTGGTCATTTGGTTAATAAGTGAATTAAAAGGCCAAATTAAAAGCCAATTTTATCCATCTTCTACCTCAGGGCCGAAATTTGTGTAGAGAAGACATAGCTAGGGTTTTCCAAGCTTCCAAGCTCGATTGTCAGTCCGTTCTAGCCCCATTTTTAATAATTTCTACGTTTTTAAAATCCTCATAACAAGATCTACCTATTTCTACCACTAATTTGAGAAAAGATCAAGGTCTACGGGTTTTAACCATGTTGGATATTTGCATATTTTGATGTTTAATGGTAGATTATACAAATTTGATGTTGAATAAACGGCTATTGCTAAGTGATTTTCGGTGAAAATGCCAACAAGGACCTATTTGTAAAAGTTTATAAAATGTGTGTAAAAGTGTGGTTAAATGAAAAATGTGGGCTGTTATAAGTATGAAAATGGTTCAGCTAGGCTTGGGTTTTGAAGAAATTGAATGAAACTCATTTTACGAGCCTAAGGACTAAATTATTAAAATGTCAAACTTTATGGGCAAAAATGTAATTTTTGCCATAATGTGATTTTGTGCTAATTTGAATTGTATAATGATTGAATAAGTTACATGTGATATTATAGATCAAGAAAAATGAGGTTAGGACCTAAAACGGGGGAAAAACGAGTATTTGACGATTTAGTCCTTTTCGCCAATTTTTATGTTGAGGTAAGTTTGTATGTAAATAATGCAACGTTATATTTGTATTTATAATGCTTTGTTATTGCATGAATTGTATGATTGACTCTATGGATGAAATTGACGAAGTTTCGACAAGCGAGTAAATCCCGGTTGAACCTTAGGAATATTTAGGATACAAATATCATGACATTAGGGTCACTAAAAATACGTGTAAGACCATATTTGGGATATAGCATCGATATGAGACTTTGTGTAAGACCATATCAGGGATATGACATCGATGTGAGATTACGTGTAAGACCATATCTGGGATGTGGCATTGGTACGGTACTGTGTGTACGAGATCCCCGAGTATCCTTTAGTATTCCAAATGGTTCAACGGGAAATTCAATAGATATGTCAAAGACGAGGAAGTATGTGATTATGGTACGAGTTGGTATAGGTATGTGCGAAAAACTTAAAGAAAATGAACTCACTATATGATGAACAATTGGTAAGATTGTGATTGAGTAAGTGGTGTTTATGAATTTTTAATGACATTTATGTTAATATTTGTTAAGTTAATTGTATACTTTGTTTTGTATTATTTGCATATAAACTTACTAAGCTATATTGCTTACCCCCTTCCTTTCCCATGTATTTTAGAGTTATTAAGCTAGCTAGGGTTGGAGTTCGCTAGAGATCCTATCGCACTATCAAGCTACCATTTTGGGTACAAAATAATTCAAGTATTTTAAGTCTGTGGCATGTACAGGGACTTAGTCATTTTGTTAAATGTGTCATTTTGATTGTAGCCAATATGTTGGCTTGTGATTGTCAAAGGCTTGTTTGATATTTTGCCATGTAGATTGGCTTATTTGGGCTATCATGGTTGTAAACCTAAGTATGGATATATATTTGCTAATGTCTGCTTGGTGAATTACAGAAATGTTAATTATGACATGAATGTGAGATGTTTGGAAATGTGGTCTATTGATGAAATGATAAAGTAGTGTATAATTAGGTATCTTGAAACGTAGTCAATTGTGACTTAGTAAATGCTGTGAGTATGATAGATGTTGATATTGTATTGGCATGTGCTGGTCATAATTGTGGATGTTTGGTTGCCTAAGTATGATATGTTTTGTGCCTTTGAATTGGTGTAAGTTTATGTGTGAACAAGGGTGGCAAATGGCTTGGAAAATAGCCTTTATTTGGTCCACACGGGTAGACACACGGGCATATGTCTAGGCTGTGTGTGACACATGGTGTGCCCCACAGGCATGTGTTTTGGCCGTGTGTCCCCTACACCCTAAATAATTGCAAAACAAAATGTCCAGTATCCAACACACGGGCAGAGACACGGGCATTTGTCTCAGCCGTGTGGAGGACATGGCCTTGGACATGGGCGTGTGCCCTGGCCGTGTGAAGTCTGCACCTATTTTATGAAAATTATGAAAATTTAATCAACCAAACGGTCGAAAAACACGACCGTGTGCCGTGGCTGTGTGACTTTAATTTGTTCATGATGTCATAAACAGAGAGTTACACGGGCTAGGAACACGGACGTGTCCTCTACTACACGGAAGTGTGCCTTGGTCCACACGGGCGTGTGGCCCTTTTTCCATAAAAAAATTTCTAAGTTTTCTAAAAGTTCCAAAGTTCTCAGTTTAGTCCCGAACCACTTTTGATGCATGTTTTGGGCCTCATAGGCTCGTTTTAGGGACGATATGAATGTTTTTGAAAAGTTTTAAATTTGAGTGGAAATTTATGTCTCGGTTTTGAATGTTTGCTTGTGAATAAGTCTGGTAATGCCTTGTACCCTATCCCGGCGCCAGATACGGGTAAGGGGTGTTACATTTAATGGTATCAGAGATATGGCTTAGTCGATTCTTGGACTAACATAGTGTATGTGAGTCTAGCTATACATGCCATATTACTACCCGTGATAGTGTGATATCTCCCAACTCTGATGAAATTTTTTTGTTGAGGCAGAGATGCTTTCCAACCGAGCTATTTTCGAAAATGCTGCATGTGACACTAAGATATTTGAAAATGTGTTTTTGATGAGTCGAAACTTGGAAAGGTATGAATAAGAGTTCATGATATGTATGTGATGATGTACAAAATGGAATAACCACAAGTTGAGAAATATGGATAAAATGTCATTGTTCCGATTGAACGTTGTATTTCGATGGATTATGGTGATTTTATGAAACGGATAAAATGTTTTAAATGTTGCAAAAAGGATTTGGGGCTGGAAGGGTAATCTTGAATTAAGCCCTCTCGAGCATATGTTATGAAATGGATTTAGCCCGAACTGGTAATCCAGAGTAAGCCTTTAGAGCATACGTTATCGAAAGGATTTAGCCTAAATTGGCAATCCTGTTATGTCATATGTGGCTTGAGAGTGTGCTCCATGAATGTGTGTGTCAAAAGGATACTTTTGAATATGAATTGACAGATTGTTGACATGCATACCTTGAGTATACTACTCGAATATCAATCGAAATTACAATAGTTCAATGGGAATTATTCTTGAAATATAGAAAAGTGACACGAAATGAAAGTTTATATTATGATAAACATCCATGTTATTTGGCATTCATATGATGTTATGTGCCTGACTTGTTTGATTAAGTGAATATGATAAGTAAACTTACTCAAAATTTATGGAATGTATGTTTAAGTACACTTGTTTGAATAAAGGTAATCGAAAAGTTCGTGTGACATAAATATGTATGTTAATTAACTTGAAGTGAATTATAGGATTGTAAAGATATTATGTTGATGATGAATGTTAAGTGATATGTGTGTATTTATGAGAGTCGAGTTAAAGGCTTTACGACCTCACCCTTTTACCAATGTGGTCTTTTATAACAAAATTTCATGAGATTTAAGTTGAATGAGCTCACAAGTAAGAGACTAAAGAGTTCAGTAGCGGAATAACTAATAATGTGGTCAAAGTTAATAATAGTTTGACAAGTGAATACAGTTCTGGAAAAGATGCCAGGTTATTCTAAAGATCATTCGAATTTCGCTACGTCACGGTTAAGGAAAAAATTAATTTCGGCCAATCGACTCATTCAGGTATGATGTCTAAAGTATGTATTTGCTGGAATTTCTTTTGGATTGATTTTCGTTAGTGAATGGAATAATACGGGATTAGTGATGTCAGAATTAATCAGAGAAATGATATTTGAATTGTAAAGATGTCAAAGTGTAACAGTAGTAATTGAATAGATCATGATGATCTCTTCTGGGTATTTTATGTATTTATTTATCCTCGGAGATATATATGATTGTTCGTTTTCTGATGGAATCCTTATCGTATGAGAATGCTAGCTGATTATAATGATAGATGAAAGCGCTGTTAGTCTGGTTGGTTGATGAGAAGCATTTCTTATCTCTCTCTATGGGATTCTATTCTATTATGTTTAGAATAAAAGTTGTTGGTGAAAATTTATGTGAGGCTATTCTTCTGTTTCTACTGGATGATTGTGTTGTTTTGTTTTATATATATTTGGAATATATATTATCTTCGTTACAATTGAATCCAGAGCGTATAAGTATTGTTTTTCTTCTGGTCTTCTCTGAGGAATTATCAAGATCTTTATTATTTTTTTATGAGTTAGGTTCTCGAACTTCCAGTATGATATCGTATCTTGGATTTCTTTATCTCTATTTTCTTATCATCTTTATCTCGTAAATTATCAATCATGGCTCATCTTTAAAGTATGTTATGTGGCTTGTGATAACTATGTCTATTATGGTTGTATTTCTGGTTCGATTATGGGAACGTGGTGATTTTGGTATCAGGGTACCTCTAATTTTCGTGAAAGGAATTGACGTAGGCAAACATATAGATAGTGGAAGCTTAAGCTTAAATTGTACGATGGTTTTCATTCCTCATGTAAGTTTGATTAAGATTAAATGAGTTTAATCAGGATATTTTGTTTCCTTGAGCTAGTGCAGTTTAAAGATCTTTGACTAGCATGTGAGGAAATTTTGAAAGATTGTATGTTTGAGTTGTTTTAACAGCATGAAGAAGGAAGTGTTTCAATATGATATTATTTGATAGTTAAGATCGACTCAGTTATTTTTTTATCTGAACGAGCTGGTTAGTTGAAAAGGTAATTTGAGTCCTATGCATTTAAGTTTATCGCCAGGTAGGAAGATAAAACCTTGTACATCCATAAGTAAATTGACGAATAGTCTGAATGAGGACTTTATATTAAGAAAGGTGTGATACAGGGACATACCTATTAGATCAGTTCTAATCGGATGGTATTATTATGAGTTAAAGTTGTTCTAATTGATAAAGTTATCATATTTGTGAAAGTTTGAATGGTTTGTTGAGTGTTAACAAAGTTGAAAATAGTCAAAGGTATTGTTAACCGAAGCACTGATTCTAGGTCTAGTAAAATTGAGTAAAGGATTTGTGATTTTTCAGCAATGCACTATCGAACGGATTGCAATGTGTTTTAATACAAGAATATAAAGTGATAGTTTGTGCCTTTAGACGGGTAAAGTCGCATGAAAGGAACTATCTGACGGGTGATTTAGTGTCGGCCACTTTTTATGTCTGTGTTGAGAATTTGATGACATCGATTGTCTGACGAAAAAAGTCATATGTTTCCTGGTCCCAAGAGTTTAAAGTATCTAATGTCACAGAAGGATCTGAATTTAAAACAGCATAGATGGCTTGATCTATTGAAAGATTGTGAGAAGTTATCGATTAACCTTTGAGAAAGTAGATGTAGTTGCAAATGCTTGAATGGAAAATCTTTGATTATTTTGTGAGTATTTGATACATGATTAATCTTATTTGATGATGGT
Source organism: Gossypium australe (assembly GCA_005393395.2). Taxonomy (NCBI): domain Eukaryota; kingdom Viridiplantae; phylum Streptophyta; class Magnoliopsida; order Malvales; family Malvaceae; genus Gossypium; species Gossypium australe. The sequence goes on from CM016620.1 coordinate 100,763,055, forward strand.
CTGAATCTAACTAAGTAAAGAGCTAAAGTGAAGTTTTCTTTGCAAAATCGAGAACCTCAGGAATGTGATAGTGAGTGGTAAATTAAATGAATACAGTGTGAGACGACTTTTGATTCTGAATTTCAGGTCGGATCGGATGACTGTTATCATTATTCCGAGACAGAATTTGCGCACTAAATAATTCAGAGCTTATGCAGAAAATTTTGTACGAAGCTCAGTAATAGCTCGTTTGTTCATTCAGGGAGTAATAAAATGTATAGTTATTTGAAATACATGTTCTGATGATCGGGTATGTAACATGATAGATTAGTTGAGTTATAGGTTTCAGAGACTATCCAATCGGAAATCATACAGAAAGTAAAAGTGATTCGAGGCAGTTTAGAATCTACTTCAGATTGTTGGAGAATATATGTGAATTTGAAACGTAGGGATGTGAAATTCCCATTCAGCGTTAATATATTTCCGAAAGTATAGCCTTGGAAAAAGGATTCGAAATGTGTTTTGTGTATCTATGTTGCGATGGTATCAATTGGACTCTTTGGATATGAATTCTCCGATAGAGATTAAGATTCAGTCGATGTGTTGTATAACGAAGAATCGATCGGAATTTCGACATGAGAGATTAATAGTTGGGAAATAAAAGCATAACCTTAGTGAGGGTTCTCTGGCAGTGTCACGAGATAGAGGAGTCTACATGGAAATCAAACTTATTTTCTGGTAAGATTTTTGGGGACGAAAATCCCTAAAAGGGGGAGAGTTGTAACAACTCGATTTTGGGTCTAGTCAGAACAGTGGTTTTGGGACCAAAAATCCGACGCAATAAAATTTTTTCTTATTATATTTTTATGATCTACAATTTTATAGAATTGTTTCATGAAAATTTCGTTCAAAACTTTTAACGACTGGGCACTCAATTTAGTTAAAAGGACTAAATTGTAAAAAGTGCAAAAGTTAAGTTCTACATGCTAGAGGTGTCTAATTGCTATGAAATTTAAAATTGAAGGTCCTTAGATGGTAATTAGACCATTGATTAAGTTAGTGGACAAAAATAGACATGAAGAGAAATGTTATGTTTTAAGTTAGGGGTATTTTGGTTATTTGTTTAATAAATGAATTAAAAGCCAATTTTTGTCCATCTTCTGCCTCATGGCTAAAACTTGCATAGAGAAGACATAGCTAGGGTTTTCCAAGCTTCCAAGCTCGATTGTAAGTCCGTTCTAGCCCCATTTTTAATGATTTTTACGTTTTTGAAATCCTCGTAATAAGATCTACCTATTTCTACCACTAATTTGAGAAAATATCAAGATCTAGGGTTTGAACCATGTTGGATATTTGCGTATTTTGATGTTTAATGGTAGATTATGCAAATTTAACGTTGAATAAATGACTTTTGCTAAGTGATTTTAGGTGAAAATATCAAAAAGGACCTATTTGTAAAAGTTTATAAAATGTGTGTAAAAATTTTGATTAAATGAAAAATGTAGGCTGTTATAAGTATGAAAATGGTTCGGCTAGGCTTGGGTTTTGAAGAAATTGAATGAAACTCATTTTATGAGCCTAAGGACTAAAATGTAAAAATGTCAAACTTTAGGGGTGAAAATGTAATTTTTGCCATAATATGATTTTGTGCTAATTTGAATTGTATAATGACTGAATAAGTTAAATGTGATATTATAGATTAAGAAAAACGAGGTTTGGACTTAGAACGGGGGAAAAACAAGTATTTGACGATTTAGTCATTTTCGCCAATTTTTATGTCGAGGTAAGTTTATATGTAAATAATGTAACGTTATAATTGTATTTATAATGCTTTGTTATTGTATGAATTGTACGATTGACTTTATGGATGAAATTGACGAAGTTTCGACAAGCGAGTAAATCCTGGTTAAACCTTAGGAATAGTTAGGATACAAATGTTATGACATTAAGGTCACTAAAAATACGTGTAAGACCATATTTGGGATATGGCATCGATATGACACTTCGTGTAAGACCATATCAGGGATATGGCATCGATGTGAGATTTCGTGTAAGGCCATAGCTGGGCTATTAGCATCGATACGAGATTATATGTAAGACCATATCTGGGATATGGCATTGGCTCGGTACTGTGTGTACAAGATCGCCGAGTACCCTTTAGAATTCCAAATGGTTCAACGGGAAATTCAATGGGTATGTCAAAGACGAGGAAGTATATGATTATGTTACAAGTTAGTACAGGTATGTACGAAAAACTCAAAGAAAATGAACTCAGCATATGATGCACAATTGGTAAGATTGTGATTGAGTAAGTGGTGTTTATGAATTTTTAATGACATTTATGTTAATATTTGTTAAGATAATTGTATGTATAATGTTTTGTATTATTTGCATATGAACTTACTGTGCTATATAGCTTACCCCATTCCTTTCCCATGTACTTTAGGGTTATTAAGTTAGCTCGGGTTGGAGTTCGCCGGAGATCCTATCGCACTATCAAGCTATCATTTTGGGTACAAATTAATTCAAGTATATTAAGTCTATGGCATGTACAGGGACTTAGTCATTTTGTTAAATGTGTCATTGTGATTGTAACACCCCCAAACCAGGCCCATGCGTTTCGACCAGATCTGGAATGCTATGAGTTGTACATTAAAAACTTTCGCTTTGTTGGTTTTGGAAGTCGTAAGTTATTTAGACATAATTTGACTAAATAAATGACATTTTAAAAATAAACTCCTTTGTATTATTATTATTAAGTATAAATAAACCTTGCCATAAATTCATAATTTTTGAACATTGAAATCAACTTAGTTGAATAAAAACTAGGGGCCTTATTACATAAATAATCCCAAAATGAAATAAAATAAACTTAAAGAAATCCCAAATTAACTTGTAGAAATAAAAACTTGATGGCCCCCCGAGTCCGTCTCGGCTCCCATGACCACGATCTACTGTTCATCTGGAAGAGTAGAGAAAAAGGAAAGCGTGAGTCACCAAGACTCAATGTGCAAATCCCGAAAACACATATAAGGCTTGGGCCCACAAACACATTATGGGCCTTAGCCCATACACAATGGCAACAAACATAATTACATAATAAATGATAGAGAATGAATAGCCCAACCCATCCTAGAATTCCATCCTCTACACACCAACTCGTACCAACCATCACACCTTGGGGATTTCTACAATCAACCCTCCATCGGCTACACACCATAACGACAGCCGTACTGCCTATTCCTATTATTCAGGAATCATTAAACGTGGCATAGCCACCGATCACTATGTAACCTAACATTTACATTTGTGGGATTTTTACCACCGATCACCAAGTGACCTATCATGGACTTCCCCTTCAATATCATAATCCCACCCCATGCATACACACATAAAGAAAACATCATGCAGGTTTACATATATTTCGATACACATAGGGAGTTCTATGTTTACGTACCTGACATCCTAGCCTAACCCTTTTAGGGTTCCATTCGATTGTCTATACAGCCTCTTTCCGGCTTTTTAGCCCATAACATATATATAGACATACATACATGATTAATAGTGTGTTAGAGATCTACACACCTGATTACCGATAAAATGATGCATTCTATGTCGACGCTATCCTTAGTCGACACAACTGCTATCTGCCTAAGGTGTTGTTCAGAAGCCGATCCACAACCAAGTGGCCAATCTCGAACGGCAGATATCGCTCATTTATTAAACTTAGGGATTCTCTCCTTTGCCTGATCCATATTTAATTCCATCACAAGTCCTTATCAGAACTACTATCACAATATTTAATCGTTAATCCTCATCATAAGGTTAAGATCTTGTATACAATGAACGAATCTAGTAAAAATCTAGGGAAAATCACCTTACCTTAAAATCCCGAAATTAGAGACTAGCGATTTTTGGCTTTTACATCTAGACGACCAAGTTTCCTTCAAATCCCAGAATGCCCCCCAACATAGAACCATTAAACTATTAGCTTTTCGGCTTTTTCCTTTCAAGAACCGGAATAGAACATGAGAACTAACAGAAGTCGACACTTACCTTAACACAGGGAATTCGGCTAGCACTGGAGAGAAGATTCGGTAATGTCAAAGAAAAGATTTAAATGCCGGAAGATTAGAACTAATTCTCAAATAGGATGAATAAAGAAAAACTATGGAGATTTTGGCTTTGTAGAGAAATCGGCTCAAGGGGAAAAAGAATGGAGAAAAGGTTTCGGCTTTTGAAGAAATTGAAGGAAGAAATTGTAAAGGAAGGGGCTAGGGATTTTTGGCACAAGGAATAAAGAGAGAGTTAGGGTTTTAAATGCCAGAATCAAGGAGCTATCCCCCCTATTTATAGAAATTTCGGCACCTACTGCTAAAAACCAAAAATGCCCTTTCTGATAATTAAAAGGCAAGCTAATAAAAGGGAAAATTCGGCACCCCTTTGCCATACAGCCCGATTTCTTTACTCCTCTAAGTGGTGGATTTTCGGCCATCGCCTTCCTTGTAGATAGGCTCCTATCTTTTCTCCTTTTTATCTTCTAAATTATCAATTATAAAATCCATATAAATCCTCGTATTTTTGAGCCTTGTAGCCGTCCACCTCACCTAACCCTAATGTCGAATTTAGCTAACTTAAATTAAAAGATTTGGGCTCCATAAAACTTAAATTTTGAGCCCCACACACTCCTTGTGTGTGGCGTCACCCATTGCTCCATTTTAAATGCCGAAAATGGCCCAAAAACATGGGCTCCTTGCGGCCAAAACTTGGGCCCCTTTAATTGTTAATGACGCCACCTTCTAATTCCCTTGCAGTGCCACCTTTTGTTGGGCCACAAGCCCACGCTGGTATTTTAAACAGAATTACCACCTTTTAACTTTATAATGCCCAATCAGATAATTTAACCAAGGCCTTTGCCTAGTTCTGAGCCTAATTTGGACCCCTATCACTTAAATAAACATATTAAGCATATTCTTACACTAAATGCATAGGCCCATAAATTTAGGATGTTACAGTGATTGTAGCCAATGTGTTGGCTTGTGATTGTCAAAGGCTTGTTTGATATTTGGCCATGTAGATTGGCTTATTTGGACTATCATGGTTGTAAGCCTAAGTATGGATATATATGTGCTAATGTCTATGGTGATATGGTCATGATAGGCTTGGTGAATGATAGAAATGTTAATTATGACATGAATGTGGGATGTTTGGAAATGCGGTCTATTGATGAAATGATAAAGTGGTGTACAATTAGGTATCTTGAAAGTAGTCAATTGTGACTTAGTAAATGTTGTGAGTATGATAGACGTTGATATTGTATTGGCATGTGTTGGACATAATTATGGATGTTTGGTTGCCTAAGTATGATATGTTTTGTGCCTTTGAATTGGTGTAAGTGTATGTGTGAACAAGGATGGCAAATGCTTGGTAAATAGCCTTTATTTGGTCCACACGAGTAAACACACGGGCATGTGTCTAGGCTGTATGTGACACATGGTCTGCACCATAGGCATTAAATAATTGCAAAACAGAATGTCCAGTATCCAGCACACGGGCAGAGACACGGGCATGTGTCTCAGCCGTGTGGAGGACACGGGCGTTTGCCCTAGTCATGTGAAGTCTGCTCCTATTTTATGAAAAATTATTAAAATTTAATCAACCACACGGCCTAAACACACGGGCGTGTGCCCTGGCCGTGTGGCCTTAATTTTTCATAACGTCATAAACAGAGAGTTACATGAGCTCGGAACACGGGCGTGTTCCCTATTACACGGATGTGTGCCTTGGTCCATACTGGCGTGTGGCCCTGTTTCCATGAAATTTTTTTTCTAAGTTTTCTAAAAGTTTCCAAAGTTCTCGGTTTAGTCTCGAACCACTTCCGATGCATGTTTTGGGCCTTGTAGGCTTGTTTTAGAGATGATATGAATGTTTTTAAAAAGTTTTATATTTGAGTCAAAATTCATGTCTCGATTTTGAATGTTTGCTTGTGAATAAGTCTAGTAATGCCTCATACCATACCCCGGCGCCAGATACGGGTAAGGGATGTTACAGACTTGACATTTGAGGAGGAGCCGATTCAAATTCTAGATCAAGACGTTAAGGTTCCGAGGAGGAAGTCCATTCCGTTAGTGAAGGTGATGTGGCAGAATCATAGCACTGAGGAGGCCATGTGGGAACCTGAGGACTCGGTGCATTAGCAGTATCCTCATTTGTTCTGATCAGGTAAATTTCGAGGCCGAAATTTCTTTTAGGGGGTAGAGTTGTAACGCCCCAAAAATACCTGTTTCTGTCTCTATAAATTTTGACACAACTGTGTATCTGCTTCAGTGGTTAAGTGTTCTGGGTGTGTGTGAGAGGTTCCAAGTTCAAGCCCTAGCTTTGGCAAATTTTGGAATTTTTCTTACTTAAGCCTTATACTTGCTCAGTGGGCTTATATTAAAGTAGTTGTAAAACCTTATCAGAATTAGCCAGCTGGTTCAAGTGGTAAGGGAGTCTGTGTGTTGTGTGGAGGTCATGTGTTCGAAACCCTACGCGAGCGTGGGTATTTATTTTTGACTCGGCTCTGAGAGAGAGTTTGGGTGGAAGTTGAATTCTGAGTGGTAGTGTTAGTGGGAGAGAGTTTAGAGATGTGTATCACATCTTTTCTATTTTTTTTTCAAAATTCCATCTCTCCTCCAACTCCCAAAAGTTTTTTATGTGAAAATTCCCTCTCCTTACTCGCTTTCGTTTTCTCTTTTGTACTGCTGTAGTTATTTTTGTTTTGGCTATCTATCTACTGCCGAATTTTCGTGTTTCTTTAGTATTGGTGCTTTTCGTGCGATACCGTTAAGTGTGATGGGTGCGATTCTTGTTTTGATTTAATGAATCATTGGCTAAATAGAGTTTGATTTATGTTTAGGAGTGGATCAAGAGGTTGGAGGCTGCTAATCGACATCCTAGTAGTGCGAATTTGTTGTAGTGCTACCGAAGGTAAGGATCTTCGTAAATTTAGGGGGTGCCTGTTTCGATATGGTTCAGTTTAGTTGCACACTCAAGCGACTAATATAATTATTTTGTTGGACAATTATAGGTTTTGGAGGCTTGGGATTGCGTTTGCTGCAAAAAGGTACCAGGTGTGTACCCGAAAAGCAGAAAAACGGAATTCGGCGAAAGCCAAAATTGCGAACTGTCGATGCCACACAGGCGTGTGGTCGCCCGTGTGGTAGGCCATGTGCGACAATACGACCGTGTGATTAACAAAGGCCAGGCCGTGATAAAGACACGGCCATGTGATGGCTGGAGTGTGGCCGTGTAGGCCACACGGGATAGACCGAATTGGGCGTGTGGGCCTTCATGGGCACGCCACACGGGCGTGTGATAACTGGGCCAGGCCATATGATCCACACAGGCTAGGCCAATCTGGGCGTGTGGGCCCACATGGGCTAGCCACATGGGTGTGTAAGCCCATTTAACCAAAATCTTTCCCAGGGTTTCACAGGTTGTCTCAACGACTGTGAGCCTGCTATAGAATCAATAAAGGGTAATTAGACCCTAACTTGTATGATCTGTATGACTGATATTGTGTTTTGAGCATGTTATTATCATGCATATCTGACTGATCTGTTAGATAAATCTTTATCTGTAATTAAGCATGTAAGCATGGTTATTCTATAAGTCTGGTTCTACATTTACTGTATCTATTTTGGGGTTGGGGTTGACATATATATATTGGAGGAAGTGTTCTGAGAGGCGTTTACGCCTACTATGTGGCAGCTCAGCTGCAATGTATCTAATATGTGTCCCATTCGGTACAGCATGGTATGTAGGGCTGGGTGGGTGTTTTAAACCCCATATGGTGTGTAAGGATAGTCGGAGATGGTGTGTAGAGGCTGGGGGTAGGATCCTGATTTCTGTTTCTGACTGCATATCTGTATCTGTATCTGTATCTAAGGTGGGCTAAGGCCTAAATCTGCATCTGAATCTATAATGGGCTTGGGCCCAAGACTGTATCTAATTGATATATGTTATTTCGTATGTGTGCATGCTTGATTCTGTGGGGGGTTACACACTGAGTTACAAAAACTCACCCTTTCTTCTATCTATTCTGTACATGTAACCCACAAAGTTAGGTGAATCGGTGCCGCGGCGGACTCGACGGTGACCACTCTTTTAGAACTGTTTCACTTTTGTTTTATGGTTTCATTTTAATTTGCTAGGTATTTCTTTTGTAATCGGGACTTTATGGACTGTTTTGCTTAAACTTGGGTTTTTATAGTGTTTATGATCTTATAATTGCAAAACTTGATAAAAATCGGGATTTTACGAAACGCAAATGTTTTTTAAATCACGAACAATTTTACTTAATTACAATGGTTTTTCGTAAGCTTCTGCCTTTAAACACTTTTAAGAAAAGTTATTTAAATAGGAATGAACCTTTTGATAATAATTCTACGCAAATAGAGTTAGCAGATCCGAAACATTTTCATCGTGTTAACTGTTTTAAAATCCATTCTATGTGAATCGCCAGATTCGGCCATAACGTCTAGGCCGGGTTTGGGGTGTTACAGACTCACCCTTGTATTTCTACTAGGGTTGTCACCCATTTCATGTTATATAAGAGGTTTTGGGCCTCTCTTACATCAGGTCCAATTACAAGTACTTCTTGGGCCTTTTTGACCCAATACTTTGTAATGTGATCCAACCCAATTCAGTTTTTCTATTTCCTAAAATAAAATTTAACATTTACATATTAAATAATTTTCTCATCCCAATTTTACTCTAGTAATGTTTTGATGATTTTACCCTCCAGTAAAATTTCGAAAAAATTTGTTCAATATGTCACAACTTAACATGTTCACTATGACCGAATGGTTTATTTTCATTTCCGGGCTTCAAAACAGTCCAAAAACATAAATTCATTCTTCCATCATTTTTAAGTAATCCTATACAAGATTGCAAGTTTTCATTTCCATTTTTGGAAACCAAATTCATTTCCAAATGATTCCATTTCTCCATTTCGGAGAAACCATAATCACTCCTGAATGTTTCTCATTTCTCTTTTTCTATTCATTCCATTCATTTCTATTCAAACACGCAATTCATTATTTGTTTTAACGAGCTAACGGAGGGACCGATTGAACATATGTAGTTGAGGCTTAAATGATTTATAATTAAGTTTCGACTTTTTGCCTATTAATTATAAACTCATTTAGTCACGAAGCCATTCCACTATAGTATCATGTCTAGGCTCTCCCCAACGACATACCATTACAAAAGCAACTACCCAGTGTTCATGCAATGACCTTGTTATAAGTGTGTTACCCTCATAGGATATCCTTGATCTCTTTGGGATAATATTCACTCTTCTAATATGATCCTATTTTATCTCATGGTAACCATTACATCTTCCTTCATGAAAAGTCAATCACTATCAAATAGTGATCAAGTCATCCATCACAAATACGAAAGACCCGTGACCATGTTTACTTTTCATCAACCATGTAATGCCAATGAGAGGATATCATGTACCCATGTTTTGGGATATGAATTCTACTGTTGTGAATGATGCCACATACTACAGAAGTCGTACACCCAACACACTAGCTTTTGATTCCTTGTCTATTTGAACTTAGGCCTTTACTTACATCAAAATGTACGAGTTAGGCATACATAGTCCACCATCCACTCAGGATTTAGGTATGTCACACTATGAATGTCACAAGTGAATAAACTCATAAACAGATTCAGGATCTATTCTGCTTCTGTCCTTTCCGATGTCTTTATCTTCTAGGAGTCATCCACTCTGATGCCCAAGAAAAGACATCTCTTCAATTGGACTTGATAGATGACATATTAATCTTTCAATCGGTTTGCTCTTTTTCGACTAGACTAAGGACATGTCTAGGTTTGTCTACTAATACAAGTTGTCTTTCCGTACTACGATTCAACCATGTAATATCGCTTAGTATTAGTTAAACATTAGACAATCAATGAGCAATATCTTCTTCCATTTTGTTTTACATACAAAATCCATGTGATGATAATTATACAAAATATATTAATGTAATCAATAAATTTGTTTTCTTAACCAATTTATTTCAAAAAATTACAACTGTATATTGACGAAAATACTACACTTAAAACACTAAATCTAACACTTTGTGATTGTGTTAATTTTTGAAATTGTTAAATACATGTGCCTGTTTATACTTTGTGATTAAAAAAGTACTTGACTTTTATAAATTAACAAATATAAATATAAATATAAATATAAATATATTTTTATTTTTATTTTTATTTTTTTATTTTTATTTTTAATAAAATAATAATTGAATTTAGAATACAAGTAAAGCACCACTTGATTATATGATAACATGTAAACTGATTGTTTGTCCTTGAGCAATTGTCATCATTTTCGCTACTTCAAAATACTTACTTCAGAAATTGTAACATAACAGTAGAGAAAATTATTAGTTTGTTTTTTTTTTTTAAATCCATTATCATAATTAGCATATCTATGGTTAGGGTTGATTGATTGGTTGGTTGGTTGCATTTGTCTTATTATATGCTAAAAGATGGTTGACAACCCAAACTTTGGTTTTTAAACCTATAACGACTCTATGATTTAAAGTTTTAATTACAGTAAAAAAAAAAAAGCTTTAATTAAATGAGATTAGAGGAAAAAGGCATACAGAAAAATATTTAAAAAGTTTAAATGTCTTTAAATTATTTTATTTCTTAAATAACTTTTTCATTTTTTTATTGCAATTAAATGTATGTTTGATAAATCATTAAATATGTTTTAATTATTTTCAATTTAATCCTATTCGATTGATTGATCTGTTTCTATTTTTTTGTGATAAAAAAAATTAAGACTTTGTTTGATTTTAGGAAACAAAAATCATTTTCGTTTTTGTAATTAAATTTTTTTAATTATTTTCACTAAAAATATTTTGTAAAATTAAAAAAATTGAAAAAAATTATTTTTAATTTTATATAAATGGACTCGGATTAAAACACATCTAAATGCAAAAAATGTTTTTTTATTCAATAATTTTCAAATGTCAAATTTGTTATCGTAGTTTGAATCCATTTAAATATATGAAACTTTTATTTTGATTATGATCCTTTTATTATATGAAAATATGTATTAAACATGTTTTCATTATTGAAATTAAATTTTTTATTTATTTAACAAACATGCTTTTAAATTTTCAAAAAAATAAAAATAAAATTTAATTTTTGAAAATGAAAATAGAAAATATTTTTAGAAATAAAATAGAGCCTAAGACTCTATTTGGTTTTAGGAAATATATGTCATTTTCTATTTTTTTTTTTCAAAATGGAAAATATTGTAGAAAACATTATTAGAAATTTTAAAAATGATTTTTAAATAATGAAAAAAATATATAAATTATAAAAAAATAAAAAAAATCACTATTTTATCAAAAACGCAATATACGACTAAAAAACGTTTAAAACACATTATTAAATCTATTATCTTGATTTAAATTCATATAAAAGTAAAAAATTTTAAAATTTTCTGATATTATCATTATTGAAAACAAAGTTTTGTATTTATTTTACCAAATGCATTTTTAATTATTAAATAATATAAAATGAAAGTTTTTTTAAGGTGCAATTATAATTGTTAATATAAATAATATATATCTTGTGACAGATCATTTTTCAATGGTATCGAAAATGGCAGTTTGAAAATTCTATTTACCGATGATCGAGTCCGTAAAAATTATTATTTAATATTTACGAGTTTATTATAATAATATATAAAATTTCGGTCTAATAAATTTGATGATCGAATCGTTAATTAATGTACAAAAAATAAATTATAAAAATGATCAAATTGAATCATTAACAATTTTTATTTACTAGAGGGTATAAATAGTAAATAATTAAGGATTCAAAGTGACAATTAGCCACTTTTAGAAGATGGTGGACGGTTAGTGCATTAGGTAGCCTATGTTTCATTATAATTTATAATGAATAATATTAAAAAGTAATAAAAATAAAAGTAATAGAAACAAGGTGGAAGGAAAGAGAAATTTCATGGTCTCTTCTTCTCCACCATCGTTTCTCCATTACTAAACAAAAGGAAGTTCGGCCCTAGCCTTGCATGGTGAGAAATTCATTTTTCATAATTTTTATGTTTTTGAGATTGTTATAGTTAAATTTAGTTAAATTGTATTTTTTTAAAATTGTTAAAGTTTTAAAATGTTTTCATTAATGATTTTTGAAGTTTGTGGTATTAATATGTTAGTTTATAAGCTTAGAAATGAAAAAGAGACTAAATTGTAAAGTTAAATGTTAGTTTTTGAGTATAGGGACTAAAATGAAAATAATGTAAAAATGTCATCAGATTTTGATAGAAATTGATAGTAGAGGATTGTAGAAGGGTATAATTGAAATTAGAAAACAGAGTTCAATTGTGAAAGTTATAGTTGTTTCGATTTTAAGAACTAAATTGAATAAAATAAAACATTTTAGGGGTTTTGTAGAAATGAAAGAAAATAGGTCCATGCATATCATATTATGTTATTAAATTTCTGGAATTGATAAATTGAATTAAAATTATTATATAGATCAAGAAGTAAATCAACCAGAAGATAAATACGGAAAATAAAAAATTATGGAGTAGTCCTCGGAGTCGTATTTGTTGTTGTTTTGTTTAGGTAAGTTTGTATGATATTTATTTTGTTAATATATGGTTATTATTGTGTAAATTGTTTACTTGTAAGTTATGTTGTTGTAAAATGATAATTGTTCGTATTGAAAGGATTAAATTGCAAAGTACAATATATGTGTCTAGAATGAATATGGATTGTCACATCCCAAAAATCAGGTTAGAAGAAAATTGGAATAGTGGACCAAAAGATTGTCACTTTCTAACCTTTTATTTATAAGCTCGTAAAATTATTTTAAGAATGAGCTATTGGCTTAATGGTTAAGAGAAAATAAAAAGACCTTGTAATTGACTTAGAGACCTCTCTTTTCTCCTTCACTGTGCCTCCCTCATCAATCCCCCTCTTTGTCATCCACTTTTCCTCCCTTTGTGGTGGTTTGTTGATCGTTTTCTTCATCTTTTTGCTTTCTTTTTTCCATTTATTTTCCAGACTCCAGTCTATTACTTTTATCATTCAAAAATATCCACATTGCTACCATTAAAATCACCATTTGCCGCCCCTTCCTCCTCATTGTGTAAGTGTTGTTTTCTCTCTTTTTCTCTTCCTTTTTACTATCATTTTATTATTGATTTAATTTTGGAATTTTGGTGTTGTTTTTCTATTTCAAAATAGCCTTCGTTCAGCCCTTAAATGTTCCCTAAAGACTGCCCATGGCAACCCTTTAAGCCACCACCATTGGGGTGTTTGCCACCCCTTAAAACTCCTTTTGTGGCTGTCGTTTTATGTCCATAAAATATTGATTTAACCTTCCATTCATAGCCTTCTTTTCCCCTAGTTTTCAAGTCTTATACAATCCCTAATCAGGCCGTTAATCCCTTTTTTGTGCCGCCCCAAAGTAGCCCCTTGTGTGTCGTCCATGGTGGTGTGCCGCCCCTTTAAACACCACTTTGGGGGCTGTTGTTTTTTTATTTTTTGCCATCTCTTTCTAGAAAATAAAAATGATTATTCCCCTCCTCTAATCAACATTTAATTGTGTCATTTTTAGGTGTATTAGATCCCCTTCATTCAACAATTCGGAAGTAGTTAATGGGTAGCGTAAGTGCGGAAGCTTGTGAGATTTAGTGCCGTATTAATTTCATTTAAAAATTTTGATCTGGCTGATTATTCTAAGGATTTATTAATTATTTAGCTATTTATTTTTATATAAAATTAATTGTAGGTGCTGACTGTAACTTCCTGGATCAGCAGTAAAGTCAGAACCTATTTGCACTCTCGCTTAGCGTTGTTTTGCTTGTTATCGTGAATATGAAAATTCGCTATTATAGCATTGTTGTGGTCGAACCGTTACGGGTGTTTCAAGGCTGGTTCTAATCGTAAAAAATAATGTTTAATTGTTTTTTTTGGATCACTGATCATTTGTAACATCCTGAAAATGGGCCTATGCATTTTTTATTTAAGTATACGAAATGGCATGTCTTATGTGTTATGAATGTATTGTGAACATTTTTGGAAACTTGGAAATGTAAGAAATGTTAAGTTTAAAGGAGGCAAACGAACGTTTTTGGAAACTTGGAAATGTAAGGAAATGTCAAGTTTTAAAGTTTAAAAAGAGGAAACTAAGGCAAGGTGGCCTTAAGAAAATTAATAGGAGGAATTTGACACACAAACAAGCTTGGAAAAGTGGCCTGAAGATATCACTTAAGGCCCAGGTAGGTGACGCCACCAGCTATGCAAGTGGGCCTAAGTTCGAGCTGCAGGGGAAGCAAAATAAAAGAATTTTATTTTGCTGCAAGGAGAAAGGGAGTTGGACGGCACAAGGCTATATTTTAGGAGTTTTGTTCTCTTTAAAATTCGGCTAAATGATGGATAAATAAGGGATTTATTTATCATTATTTTCAAGAGATAATTGTTGGATTAAATTCTTTTAATAAAGTGATAATTCAAAGGATAAAGCTATCAAAATAAGGAGAGTGGTGGCCAAGTAAGGGACTCTAGCTAGTAAATTCGGCTATAAAAGGAAAAGAGAGGCCATTCATTCATTCACTTTTCCTTTGCCGAATTTCTTAAGCAAATTCTCCTCTCTCTGCCGAATTTCCTACAGTTTTTATTCTTCTTCTCTTTGTTAGCCAAAGCCGAAATACCTTGTGTTCTAGCCGAATCCTCCATCTTTATTCTTCCTTCTCTTTTCTTTCTAATCCCTCCAAAAGCCGGAAGTAAGCCTTTTAAGGCCATAGCTGAATATCTCAAGTGGCTTCAAGCTTAGGTGCTGTCGATTTCTTCAAAGGTAAGAACAAGCTTGATTTCTATTCTTTTCTTTAAGATTTGCCGAAATCTAGGACTACCCCCATTAGTATCTTGTTTCCGAAACCTTGAAGAGATCTTTCGGGATTTACTAAGTGTCGACTACAAGGAAGGAGAAGTTCTTTTCCCGAAGGTACACCATAAGCCGCGTGTTCCCTAGTTATTCGGTGAGTTTCGAGATTTAAAATCCACAAGGTAAGTGTCTATAGCAATCGGCCAAGGCTTATTTTAGCACTAGATCTATTTTCTTATATGATTTAAAAGTCGAAAACTAATCTATGAAGGGATTCAATACCAGCCGATTACAAGGAAGGGAATCTACAACATTCTGGGATTTGATTAGTAAACAAATCGGCAAGGTAAGGATTTTAGTGTACTAATCCTACTAGGATTTGGATTTATGGCCGAATGGCTCTTTACTAAGTATTAAATGATTGATTAAATGTAGAGATCTAAGATCTAAGGCATTAGATCAAGCTTTTCGGGATTTGGATTGGAAACCCTAAGTGAATCAGGTGTGTACCTCACACTATTTCTTGATATATTTATGGCAATAATTAATATGTATGGGACTATAAGAATGTGTAAGAATATGGCTATAATTAGTATGTGCATGTTTATAAGAATGTGAATATGGCTAAGTACCATGTAATGGTGCAAAAGTACTCAGGTACGTTTCCTACTCCTATTAGGATTATGAAATATGTTATATGTAACATGTGAATAAAGATAAGAATGTGAAATTTGGCATGTTAATGCATAATATTTATGATATGGGGCATATGGGTTATTGAAAAGGGGAAGTGAATGTGGCGACCTAAGACCACGCTATCTGAATGCAGTGACCTAAGACCGCGATATCTGAATGTGGTGACCTAAGACCACAATATCTGAACGTGGTGACCTAAGACCACGAGACTATAAGGGCGATGAGCACGTCCACTGCAGCGACTGCCTTCTATGGAGTGTAGCAGATGTAGGGTTGACTTATTAGTCCCCATGGTGTGCAGGTTGGTACGGGGGAAGTGTAGCGAATGGTTAACTAGGTTTGGGTTTTGGGTTGCATCAATATCGTAAATTATAATGTGAATATGATATGTATGTTATGCCTAAATTTATTTGGACTTAGTGTTGTGTACACATTGAGTCTGTTGACTCACCCCGATGTGGGACTATTTTCAGGTGACGAACAGTAATGGACCGGGCTTGGCAGAAGCTTAGGGATGGCCATGCACAGCAAGAAATTTACGATTTGGACTTTTATTTTATTTCAAGTATTTTAAATTTTAATTTTGGGATTATTTGATGTAATAAGGCCATAGTTGAATTTCTTTACTTCACTTTGATTTATTATGTTACAAATATTTATTAATTGAAAGATTAAGTAAATTTATTATCAAAACCAACCCTAAACGTTTTGTCACCTAAAGCTAAAGGATTTTTAATCAAATAAACTCGTTTTCAACTCAAGCCCAACCCAAAACAAATTTTCTTTCAAAACACACAAGTTTTTCCTAAGTCACAAAAGAATTTGAAACGGTTTACACCGGGGAACATACCAGATCCGGTCAAGGCTCGTGGGCCGGGTTTCGGGTGTTTCATCATTTAGGGCTTAAATGCGGAATTTTACGAATTAGCATTACGGATTTTGTGAAATGAGATATGGGTCCTAACTTTAAACAAGTGATTGCCAATTGTTAAAATATTTGATAAATCGTTAATATTTGCTTGTTGGTCAGGCAGGGTTGAGGGGCCAAATAAGCGATTTTAAAGGTGTCGAGCAAGGTACGTAACATATGGTTGATCGGGTGGTTAACCCTTATTGAATTTTGCCTGAATGCAAAAAATCTGACATGTCTGATTACTATTTGGTGCCCTTACTAGGGATGATTACATCTTGATAATGACGTTCATTGTGTTGATATGATATGAATTGCTATTGGTCATTGAATGTTTGTATAACATGCGACTCATTGAGTCATCGATTGATTTATGTATTAAGCATGCTTGACTGTAATGCTTGTTGTATGTATGATACATACCATTGGTGCCATTGTTACTAATTGATTGAAAGTATGAAATTCATGTACTGAAACTGTTACCGTAAGCATGTTAAGCATGCCATTGTATTTAATATATTACCGTAAGCATGTTATGCCTGCCATTGCACTAAAACCTATATAAAAGCATGATTTACTCAATGATTGTATGACATACTGCATATGCATAGGGTGGGATATTGCGGTTGACAGAGGAGTTCCACGGAGTACCAGCGACAGTTAAAGTTCGTAATATTGTTGTTAGTGTACTGCACCAAGAGTACCGAGGAGATTGGCGGTTTTATCACATTATTGGTAGCTTGTCTGCATTACTGGTGGTTTGTCTACACTATTGGCACTTTATCTACATTATTGTCATTGGCAGCTTGTCTGCATGTATTGGCAATTTATCTCCACTACTATATTGGTGGTTTATCCACATCGAGCTACAACTCGTACTGTTTGGTGTTCGGCAAAAGGGATTTTGTAACATCCTGAAAATGGGCCTATGCATTTTTGATTTAAGTATACGAAATGGCATGTCTTATGTGTTAGGAATGTATTATGAACATTTTTGGAAACTTGGAAATGATTTAGAAATGTTAAGTTTCAAAAGAGGAAAGTGAACATTTCTGGAAACTTGGAAATGTAAGAAATGTTAAGTTTAAAGGAGGCAAACGAACATTTTTGGAAACTTGGAAATGTAAGGAAATGTAAGGAAATGTAAGGAAATGTAAGGAAACGTTTTAGGAAAAGTTAAGTTCTGAGGTTAAGAGAGGGAAGTAAAGCAGGGTGGCCTTAAGAAAATTTATGGGTGAAATATGACGTACAATTGGGCTTGTCTAAGTGGCTTGGAGGCGCCACTTAGGGCCTCTGGAGTTGACGCCACAAGCAGGTGCAATTGGGCCTGGGTTCGAGTCACTTGGGGAGCAAATAAAAGAGTTTTATTTTGCTGCAAGGAGCAAGGGAGTTGGACGGCACATGGCTAAATTCTAGGAGCTTTTATTCTTTTATTTTAAGAGATAAAGGGTGGATAAATAAGGGATAAATAATGGATTTATTTTAGATTATTTCAAGAGATAAATGAGGATTTGTTCTTTAATTTTTAAATAAAGTGATAAAGATATGAGAGTGGTGGCCAAGTAAGGGACCTCTAGCCTAGTAATTTTGGTTTGTTAGCCAAAGCCGAAATACCTTGTTCTAGCCGAATCCTCCATCTTTATTCTTCCTTCTCTTTTCTTTCTAATCCCTCCAAAAGCCGGAAGTAAGCCTTTTAAGGCCATAGCCGAATATCTCAAGTGGCTTCAAGCTTAGGTGCTGTCGATTCCTTCAAAGGTAAGAACAAGTTTGATTTCTATTCTTTTCTTTTAGATTTGTCGAAAATCTAGGACTAATCCCATCAATATTCTTGTTGCTGAAACCTTGAAGAGATCTTTCGGGATTTACTAAGTGTCAACTACAATAAAGGAGAAGTTCTTTTCCCGAAGGTACACCATAGGCCGCATGTTCCCTAGTTATTCGGTGAGTTTCGGGATTTAAAATCCACAAGGTAAGTGTCTATATGCAATCGGCCAAGGCTTATTTTGGTATGAAGATCTATTTCTTATTTCGTTTAAAAGCCGAAACTAATCTATTCAAGTAATCTAGTGATTGCCGATTTCAAGAAAGAAGGATACAAAGTTTCGGGACTTGATTCTTAAGTCAATCGGCAACAAGGTAAGTTTTAGTGTACTAATCCTACTAGGATTTGGATTTATGGCCGAATGGCTCTATACTAAGTATTAAATGATTGATTAAATGTAGAGATCTAAGATCTAAGGCATTAGATCAAGCTTTTCGGGTTTGGATTGGAAACCCTAAGCGAATCAGGTGTGTACCCTACCCTAAGTTTTAATATGTTCATGGCTATGTTTTAAATTAAATGTGTTATTAAGAATGTGAAAATATGGCTAAGTACCATGCTATGGTACAAAGTACTCAGGTACGTTTCCTACTCCCAATAGGATTATGAAATATGTTATAAGTAACATGAGAATAATGATAAGAATGTGAACTTTGGCATGTTAATGCATAATATGATTTGGGCATATGGGTTATTGAAAAGGGGAAGTGAATGTGGTGACCTAAGACCACGATATCTGAATGTGGTGACCTAAGACCACGAGATTTGAATGTGGTGACCTAAGACCACGAAACTATAAGGGCGATGAGCACGTCGACTGCAGCGGCTGCCTTCGATGGTGTGTAGCGGATGGAGGGTTGACTTAGTAGTCCCCACGGTGTGCAGGTTGGTACGGGGAAGTGTAGCGGATGGCATCTAGGTTTGGGTTCGTGTTTGCATCATTATTTTATATCTGTTATATGAATAGGTATGTGATATGATATTGTATGCCTGAATTGTTAAGTTTTAGTGTTGGTTACACATTGAGTCTGTTTGACTCACCCCGTTTGGGGAATATTTTCTTCCAGGTGATGATCAGTAATGGACCGGGTCGGCAGGAGCTTAAAGGTGGCCATGCACAACAAGGAAAATTTTATTTGGACTTTTATTCTATTTAAGCACTTTAATTTATTTTTGGGAATTAGTTGATGTAATAAGGCCATAGTTGAACTACTTTATTTTTCTTTTATTTATTATGTCACGAATTTTTAATGGTTATAAGATTAAGTAAATTTAATTCAAAATAGACTTTAAATATTTTGTCACCTGAAATAAATGGGATTTCAATATAAAAAATAAACTCTCTTTCAACTCAAGCCCAACCCAAACAAACTTTCTTTCAAAACACACAAGTTTTTCCTAAGTAACAAAAGAATTTTGAACCGGTTTTCTTCGAGGAACATACCAGATCCGGTCAGGGCTCGTGGGCCGGGTTTGGGGTGTTTCAGTTTTGGGTCTTAAACTTTTCAGGTAGCCCTCATAACTAGGACCAGACCCGACATATGGAGCATCAACTTGGACATCGGATTATTTTTTTTAAGTTTGTTATTTTGATAAGAGTTTTTCCTTTGGTTTTGGTCTATAACCATGTTTATTTGGACTATGGCTTGGTGATTTCTTTTTCAGGGTTTTATTCATGCATGGGCTTTTGAAATTTAATAATCGATAATTGTATGTTATCTAGGTTATGAAAAACTAACATTGTTTATCAATTTTTGCTGCATTACAAAGATTCGAATTTTGAACAACAGAACGTCAACTCAACTAGCTTTCTTACACTTCACGAATAATGTCTAAAAGATGACAATACTAATGGTTTTCCACAATATCACTATTGACAATAAAACGAATTCTAAAGTATAGATGAATTATTAAATGAATGTTTTAACCTAACCCAAGGTCGCAACCACAATTTTTTAAAAAATAGATGAGTTAAGGTTTTTCTTCGAGAAAGTGATTAGATAGTCTGCTTAGCCCTTCTGGTGGCTAATGTAGTCTTCTCTATCTAGCCATAACATCTAGGGTAGGCTAGGGAGGTTACATGGATTGTTAATTGGATTATGTTCATGTATACAAGAACCAATTTAATGCTCGTGTGAAGTTAGTAAACGATTAGGATACAAATGGCATACCATTAAGGTGTAAAAAGTAAAAAGTACCAATTTGGACATCTTTATCGATGGTTGAGATCCTACATTTGTTGTGAATTCTCCACAGCTCGTGCGAGTAGAATCGTGTAAAATTCAAAGTCCCGATTTACAGCTCGTGTGAGCAATTTAAGTCTCATGTATCCGAAGTTATTTTTTTTGGAAAATTAGGTTTGGAAAACGCGGCGGAAAATAAGTTTAAGGGAAAAAACATGGTTTTAAAATTTTTTTCAACAACAATAGTTTGGTTGTGATATCTAAAGTAATAAACACTTTATCAAATTTTTACCTTTTCAATTCTTCTAGAATGAACGCTTCGATTGAGTGGTCTTCTCCTCTATCCTTATGTAACACCGCTAACTCGTATCCATCGCCGGATTAAGGTTAAGAGGCATTACCGGACATATCGGAACATTTTACGCTCATTTCAAAAAATCAATCATACAACATCATTTCATAATAATTCATACTCATATAGTCCCTTTAGAAGGTCTACAAGACCTTCAACATGTTTTAGAGAAGGTTCGGGACTAAACCGATCTCATACGAAAACTTTGCGAAACTTAGAAAAATTTTCTTTCAAAACAGGGCACACGCTCGTGTGGCTAGGCCGTGTGCCTTGGACCATGTCTCAACCCGTGTGCAACGCTGACTTGGGTTACACAGTCTGGCACACGCCCGTGCTTTTTGCCCATGTAGAATACTGACTTGCTTCGAATTGGAACCTTGAGAGACACGGTCGAGAAACACGCCCGTGTGCTCAACCGTGTGGGCAAATATAGGCCATTTGCAAGGCCAATTTGCCACCCAAAATTGGGTCATACCTACAAGCATCAAACAAACATCAATTCATGCCCCAAAGGTAGCCAAAAACATACCAAATCATGCACAACTTGACCCGTAATAACATTATTCATTTCCATATACAAAACCAACTCAAACATACCAATTCAAAGTACCAACTTCACATAAAAAAAAACATGTGATTCATACATCATATTAATCCATTTCAATTCATAGCATTTCTCATCATATCAATTTCCCAAATCAATATGAAACTTACCAAAATTGACCATTTCTTTTGGCCATTCTTAAGCACATCAAAACATACCAAATTTTGCATCATATAGCATGCACTAAATTCACTCCATAATCACATTAATTATCAAGCTATATCACAGGGCTATATTTACACATTTCAAAACATAATCAAAGTTCTCTAGCCTATACATGCCATACTTCAATATGTACATTTTCAAAAGATACCAAAATATAGTTCGATAGTGTGGTGATGATCCTCGACGATCCCCAAGCTCCCAGTAGCTTCGATGATCTATAAAACAATGCAAACACACACAAAGTAAGCTTTCAAAAGCTTAGTAAGCCATATACAAATAAACTTATCACATAAACAACTACAAACTATTTCATTCATGTGAACTATGGCATAACACAATAGCAAATTCATATTTCTCATCTAGCTCAATTGTTCATAACCACTTGCTTATAAACATATCACATTTTCATGTAGCTCACATATCAAATGATCATATTCATACTTATCTTCCATTGCTGAATTTCATATACATTTCATACGTACCTAAAACGGATACATATTCACATATTGAATCATATCTCGAAATGCCCTTTGAACCGTTCGGAATCAATAAGGATACCCAGATAGCTCGTAAAGCTCGTACAATGCCAACGTCCTAGACGTGGTCTTACATGTAAATAAATATCGATGCCTCTATCCCAGACAGAGTCTTACACGAAATCATATACGATGCCGATGTCCTAGACATGGTCTTACACGTAAACCTCAAATCGATGCCAACGTACCAGACGTGGTCTTACACAATAACTCATATCGGAATCCTATGTCATAACATATGTATCCTAACTATTCCTATGGTTCGTACGGAGCTTTTCGGACGTCATCACATTATCAGAATTTTCTCGGATTTCTCGGATTTCACATATTCAGCTCCAATAGCCATTCATCACATTTCATTAACATATAAGCAATAATAATTCAAATCAAACACATTTATTTGTATAGACTTACCTCGTACGGGAAAGAACGGTTCAACTACTTTCGATTTCCCCGGTCTAATTTCGTTTTCATTGGTTCATGATCTATACACATTCAAATTTAGCTGTTTTATTCACCAAATCATCCAATTCAATCCATTTACACATATTTAGGGCATTTTACAAATTAGCCCTCATATTTTTACATTTTAACACTTTAGTCCTCATTTCACAAAATCACAAAATATACAAAATTTCACATTTTTCATGCTTAGCTGAATTTTCATGGAGTTTATTTAAGCCCATATATTTCATTTATTTTACATTTTAGCCCATAAATTTCTCATTTCACAATTTGGGCCATAATAATCAAATTCATCAACACTCCCAATACAAAATACATTTATCTATCATCCAACACTTATTTTCTATCATTAAACTCACAAAGCTCACATTATCAACAATGACCTAACTCAAAATCATAATCAATTTCATGAATTTAAGCATGGGCTAGCTAATATACGAAGCAACGATATCAAAAACGTAAAAATCATAAAAAACCGAACAAAAATCACATACCAATTGAAGCTTCAAATGACCGAACCCTAAATAGCCATGGCTGTCTTCTTTCTTCTTAAAATTTCGGAAAAACAAAAAAGAACACTCCACTAACCTTTTTTTATTTTAATTTATTAACATTAATACATAATTTACCATTTTACCCATGGCTATTTAACTTATAAATTAATTAATGGTTGTCCATAAATGTCCTCTCATTAAACCAATGGTCTATTCACAACATAAGGACCTCACATTAATAAGCCATGTCAATTCGGCATATAACTAATTAGAAGGCTACTTTTGCATTTTCTACAATTTAGTCCTTATTGCAAATTAAGCACACAAACGATAATATTAACTCACGGAAATTTCACACATACGTAATCACATATTGTAAACACGGAGAATAATATTAAAATATTTTTTGACTCGGATTTGTGGTCCCGAAACCACTATTCTAACTAGGGTATAAACGAGCTGTTACAACTCTCCCCCTTAGGGATTTTCGTCCCGAAAAATCTTACTATTGAACAGATTTGGATATTGCTCTCTCATAGCATCTTCTGGTTCTCACGTAGCTTCTTCGACCTCGTGTCCATGCCATAATACTTTTACTAACGGAATTTTTTTATTTCTTAGTTCTTTAACCTCGCAAGCTAAGATACGGATCGGTTCTTCTTCATAAGTCATATAAGACTGAATCTCTATCTCAAACGGAGAAATTACATGCTAGGAATCTGATCTGTATTTTTGAAGCATCGATACATAAAACACATTGTAAATCTTTTGTAATTTGGATGGTAGCAACAGTCTATAAGCAACCAGCCCAATACGCTCAATAATCTCATACGGTCCAATGAATCTCAGACTCAATTTGCCTTTTCTGCAGAATCAGAGTATTTTCTTCCACAAAGACACTTTCAAAAATACTTTATCAACGATATCGAATTCAATATCTTTTAGTTTCAAATCTACATATGATTTCTATTGATCAGACACTACTTTCAGACTATTTCGTATCACTTTTACTTTCTGTTTAGTCTCTTTAATCAAATCAATCCCGTGGATTTTATTTTCACTAAGTTCAGACCAGTACAGAGGTGTTCAGCATTTCCTACCATACAAGGCTTCGTACAGTGCCATTTTAATGCACGATTGAAAACTATCATTATACGCGAATTTAATCAATGGCAAATAATGTTCCCACGTACCTTCAAACTTAAGAATGCAACATCTCAACATATCCTCGGGTATATGAATAATCCGCTCAGATTAACCATCCGTCTGCGGGTGAAAAGCAGTACTGAAGTGCAATTTCGTGCCTAAAGCCTCTTGCAGTTTCTTCTAAAATCGCGAAGTAAACCTTGGATCTCTATTAGACACAATAGATAATGGCATCCCGTGCAATCTCACAATATCAGAAATGTATAACTCAGCTAACTTATCAAGCGAATAATCCATTCTCACCGGAACAAAATGAGATGATTTTGTCAATCTATCAACTATAACCCAGAGTGCATCTTTCTTCCTCGAGTTAAAGGCAAACCGGAAACAAAATCCATCGTCACTCTATCCTATTTCCACTCGGGAATCATAATCGATTGTAACAAACCGGATGGCACCTGATGTTTAGCTTTCAGTTGCTGATAGATCAAACATTTTGAAACAAAATCAGAGATATCTCTTTTCATTCCAGGCCACTAGTAAAGTTGTTTCAAATCATTACACATCTTTGTACTTCCTTGATAAACCGATAAGCGACTGCTATGTGCTTCTTTCAAAATAAACTGAATTAACTCTGGATTTCTCAGAACACAAATTCGATCTTGTAATCTCAGACAATCATCATCATCAACTTGAAATTCTGAATTAGAGTTCAAATCACACTGAGCTCATTTCATTAACATTTCATTGTCAACTTTTTCGGCATCATAAATCTGCTGTAAGAACAACGGTTTTTGTAACATCCTAGATTAGGGGTTATGCGTTCGTGCGTAATTCATGAGATAGTGGGCTCAGTGGGTGTGTTGGATGTGTTCTGAGGAGTTTTAGGAACCCTAAGATATGAGGGAATGCATTGGAAATGATTTAGAAATGTTAAGTTTCAAAAGAGGAAAGTGAACATTTTTGGAAACTTGGAAATGAAAAGAAATGTCCTGGAAATGTAAGGAAATGTCATGTCTTGGAAATGTAGGGAAATGTCCTGGAAATGTAAGGAAATGTCTTGTCTTGGAAATGTAAGGAAATGTCCTGGAAATGTAAGGAAATGTCTTAGAAATGTTAAGTTAAAAGAAGGGAACTAAGGCAAGGTGGTCTTAAGAAAATTTATGGAGGAAATATGACATGAAATTGGGCTTGGAAAAGTGGCCTGGAGATGCCACTTAGGGCCTCTGGAAATGACGCCACATATAGGGGTATTGGGCCAAGGTTCGAGCTGTAGGGGAAGCAAAATAAAAGAGTTTTATTTTGCTGCAAGGAGTAAGGGAGTTAGATGGCACAAGGCTATAATTTAGGAGCTTTTATTCTTTTATTTTTAAGAGATAAATGGTGGATAAATAAGGGATAAATAATGGATTTATTTTAAGAGATAAATGAGGATTATTCTTTAATTTTAAAATAAGGGGATAATGAGGAAAATAAGGGAGAGTGGTGGCCAAGTAAGGGAGTCTTGGTCTAGTAATTTCGGCTATAAAAGGAAAAAAATAGGGCTACTCAGCAATTTTTCTTCCTCCTCTTCTCTCTGTCGAATTTCTTAGTGCTCTCCTCTCTTCTCTTCTCTTTTGGCCAAGCCAAAATACTCCGTGTTTTAGCCGAAACTTCTTCCAAAATTTAGTTAGTATCGATTCTTTCTAAGCCTCAAGCAGAATCTTTAAGGACTCAAGCAAAGGAACTGTCGATTTCTAAGGTAAGGGTAAGATCTCATTCGGTTTCATCCTTTTTCTTTTAAAATTTGCCGAAATCTAGGACTAACCCCATTAATATCTTGTTGCCGAAACTTTGAAGAGATCTTTCGGGATTTACTAAGTGTCGACTACAAGGAAGGAGAAGTTCTTTTCCCGAAGGTACACCATAGGCCGCGTGTTCCCTAGTTATTCGGTGAGTTTCGGGATTTAAAATCCACAAGGTAAGTGTCTATATGCAATCGGCCAAGGCTTATTTTAGCACTAGATCTATTTTCTTACATGATTTAAAAGCCGAAAACTAATCTATGAAGGGATTCAATACCAGCCGATTACAAGGAAGGGAATCTACAACATTCCGGGATTTGATTAGTAAACAAATCGGCAAGGTAAGGATTTTAGTGTACTAATCCTACTAGGATTTGGATTTATGGCCGAATGGCTCTTTACTAAGTATTAAATGATTGATTAAATGTAGAGATCTAAGATCTAAGGCATTAGATCAAGCTTTTCGGGATTTGGATTGGAAACTCTAAGCGAATCAGGTGTGTACCTCACACTATTTCTTGATATATTTATGGCAATAATTAATATGTATGTGACTATAAGAATGTGTAAGAATATGGCCAAGGTACCATGTAATGGTACAAAAGTACTCAGGTACGTTTCCTACTCCTACTAGGAATATGAAATTATGTTATATATGTAACATGTGAAAAGTGATAAGAATGTAAACTAAGGCATGATGTGCATGATATGTATGATATGGGGCATACGGGTTATATGAACGGGGAAGTGAATGTGGTGACCTAAGACCACGATATCTGAATGTGGTGACCTAAGACCACGATATTTGAATGTGGTGACCTAAGACCACGATATCTAAATGTGGTGACCTAAGACCACGAATTCTATAAGGGCGATGAGCACGTCGACTGCAGCGACTGCCTTCGATGGTGTGTAGCGGATGGAGGGTCGACTTAGTAGTCCCCACGGTGTGCAGGTTGGTATGGGGAAGTGTAGCGGATGGCTATCTAGGTTTGGGTTTGGGTTGCATCATTATTTTTATCTGTTATATGAATATGTATGTGATATGATAATGTATGCCTGAAATGTTAATTCTTAGTGTTGGTTACACGTTGAGTCTGTTTGACTCACCCCGTTGTGGGACTATTTTCAGGTGATGAGCAGTAATGGACCGGGTCGGCAGGAGCTTAAAGGTGGCCATGCACAGCAAGGAAAATTTTTACTATTTGGGACTTTTATGTTAATTAAGTACTTTAATTTAATTTTGGGATTATTTGATGTAATAAGGCCATAGTTGAATTTCTTTTTTTTTTTTTACTTTTATTTATTATGATTACGAACTATTATTAATTAATGGATTAAATAAATTTATTTTAAAACAAACCCTAAACGTTTTGTCACCTAAAGTAAAGGATTTTTAATGAAATAAACCCGTTTTCAATTCAAGCCCAACCCAATGATAATTTTTCTTTCAAAACACATAGTTTTTTTTTTCAAAGTAATAAAAGAATTTTGAACCGGTTTTCTTCGAAGAACATACCAGATCCGGTCAAGGCTCGTGGGCCGGGTTTGGGGTGTTTCAATTTGGTATCAGAGCCCAGTTTTAAACTCTCGGCCTTGGGTTTAAGGCCCAAAACGTTTTCAAAAAATTAAGCCCAAAAGAAATTTTATGAAAATTTTGTGAAAAGCAGGTTTTCTGGCATGGCACCTAAGTCTCTGACCCGAAGTCCACCAGGTAAGTACCCCTAACCTTTGTGTGATATATATTATGATGTGTAGAAGGGTAGAAATGGAATGGAACGTAGATAGTATGATAGGTACTTGAACCCTAGGACTAGTTACCCCAACAAATTACATAAGACTTAATTGCCTAATTTAACAAACATGTGTCTAAGTCGCCAAGTTAGGGTGTGGCAACCATTGTGCGCATGTCTAGGATTGGTATTCAGTGGGAGCTTGGTATTTAAGCAGTCCGCGTGACTCACCTCCTCTCCACTCGAATCCTACCTGATGCGTAGCTTCGGTTCACCCTAACCAAGAGGACTTACTCATAGGCTAAACCCCTAACTAAAACCCGAAAGGGACTAGCCGCATTTTTATGGAAACCCTAGTTTTAAAACTTTTAAAAATCACCCTTTTGAATTGCAAACACGATTTTATAAAATTCTCTCAAATATTCTTGATTTGTGAAAATTACTAAAATACCCCTAGTTGTAAAATTACAAAACTGCCCTTGGGATTTGAAAATTACCATATTACCCCGATTTCAATAAAACTCTCTTATTTTGTAAAAGCATCCTAAACCTCTATTTTGTAAAAGTCCAAAATACTCCGATTTGGAAAAATTTACGAAATTGCCCCTAACTTACAAAATTACCAAAATAACCCTGGTTTTCGAAATTTTGCAACATCACCAATTCGAAAAAAAACCCTCAAGTTTTATAAATTTTGGAATACCCCTTAATTATTAAACTTTACAACTTTACCCTGATTTATGACCAAAATATTTCCGAGTTCCAAAATTACCGAAATACCCTCGGATTTCAAAATTTCCAAAAATACCCCGAGAATGCAAAATTACCAAAAATACCCTTATTGACAAAATCCACAAGGAACCTTATTTTGAAAAAAATTATGAAAATACCCCTGTAGGGCAAATTACGAAAATACCCCTGGGTAGTGGAAAAACAACAACAATGAAAACTACAACATTTCTCTGAATGAACGAAAGTTCATAATTGATTGATGAATGAATGAATGTAAAGACTGTGTGCATGTATGAATACGAAAGAACCACTCCTAAAACTCTTATTCAAAAAACTTCTTCGCGAATAATCAGTGAAACAAGGACTAATCCATAAAACTTCTTAATCAGATTAACACACGAACGTAGACATGAGCTCTAGGGGTCGTGGACGTAACGTACGAGGACGCAGTCAAGGCAGAATGACCGTGTCGGAACCCGTTAGATCGGGTCAAGGATTGGACAATGAGGTACCACCGCTACCACCACCAGCAGCTGTTGGTACTGAACAGCAAGATCAAACGGGAAGTGATGCTGTATCGCAGGCTGTGCTGCGAGTTTTGGAAATGGTGGCTGGTGCTGGAGGAAATATGGGAGCTCGAAAGTCTGTACCCGAGCGACTCCGAGCTAATGGAGCGGAGATGTTCCGTGGCGTATCTGGGGTGGCACCCAGTACGGCTGAGTGTTGGTTGGAAGCAACCGAACGGATTATGGATGAGCTTGATCTGACCCCTGAGGAGAAGTTGAAAAGAATGGTGGCACTGCTACGCGATGAAGCGTATCAGTGGTGGCTCACAGTTCGGGATGGAGCCACAGCTGAGGATCTGACCTGGGAATATGTTAAGGCAGCATATCAGAAGAAATATGTTGGCACACGGTATACTGATGAGCAAAGGAAGGCTTTTTTGGGGCTGGTATAAGGGAACAAGTCCGTGGCGGAGTATGAAGCTGAATTTCTGAGGTTAAGCCGGTATGCTCGAGGAGTAGTGACTACGGAGCATGAGCGTTGTGTCCGATTTGAGGACAGACTAAGGGATGACCTGAGGTTGTTAGTTGCTCCACATCAAGAGCAGGAGTTTTCTGCGTTAGTGGAGAAAGCTAAGATAGCTGAAGGGATTAAGGACACTGTGAGGCAAAACACGGATCGGAATAAGCAGAAAAGTGGATATGGGCCGTCAGGATCATCTGGGAATGTTCAGAAAAGGCCTAGAGTTGATGGGCCGCAAGGTCAGCAAGCTGGTACTGGAGGGCAATACGGTACTTGTGACCAGTATGGGAAGAAACACTTAGGAGAATGTTGGAAAAAGACAGGAGGATGCTTCAAGTGTGGGTCAAAGGACCATATGATTAACGATTGCCCTATGAGGCCAGATGGAAATCGACCAGTAGCTCAGAATGTTAATCAAGATGGTACAGATGGACAGCAGCCTCAGCGAGGCCGTGGTCTGAATGGCCGAGGAAATGGTTCTGGCCGAGGTCGTGGAGCACCGAGCGGAGGTGCTGAAGGCTCAGATGCAAGGCAGCCAAGGTTGGTTTATGCAGTCGGCCGTCGCGAGGATAGTGATGTGCCAGATGTGACAACAGGTAAGTTTTGTTTCTGGAATGCCATTATTGCCTTGTTCAATGTAAAGTCAGTTCGTTATTAGGTGCTAGTAAGGTGTATGGAACCTTGATGGTGAACTAAGAGAATGTGCCTAGAAAGTATGATAGTTTCTTAAGATCAGAGTGCGCAGCAATAGCGTAGTGTGGTGAGCTAGGGTGTACGACTGTTCGTTAGTAAGTAATTTCGAGGACGAAATTATTTTTAAGGAGGGTAGAACTGTAACATCCTAGATTAGGGGTTATGCGCTCGTGCGTAATTCATGAGATAGTGGGCTCAGTGGGTGTGTTGGATGTGTTTTGAGGAGTTTCAGGAACCCTAAGATATGAGGGAATGCATTGGAAATAATTTAGAAATGTTAAGTTTCAAAAGAGGAAAGTGAACATTTTTGGAAACTTGGAAATGAAAGGAAATGTCCTGGAAATGTAAGGAAATGTCATGTCTTGGAAATGTAGGGAAATGTCCTGGAAATGTAAGGAAATGTCTTGTCTTGGAAATGTGAGGAAATGTCCTGGAAATGTAAGGAAATGTCTTAGAAATGTTAAGTTAAAAGAAGGGAACTAAGGCAAGGTGGTCTTAAGAAAATTTATGGAGGAAATATGACATGAAATTGGGCTTGGAAAAGTGGCCTGGAGATGCCACTTAGGGCCTCTGGAAATGACGCCACATATAGGGGTATTGGGCCAAGGTTCGAGCTGCAGGGGAAGCAAAATAAAAGAGTTTTATTTTGCTGCAAGGAGCAAGGGAGTTAGACGGCACAAGGCTATAATTTAGGAGCTTTTATTCTTTTATTTTTAAGAGATAAATAGGGCATAAATAAGGGATAAATAATGGATTTATTTTAAGAGATAAATGAGGATTATTCTTTAATTTTAAAATAAGGAAATAAGAAGGAAAATAAGGGAGAGTGGTGGCCAAGTAAGGGAGTCTTGGTCTAGTAATTTCAGCTATAAAAGGAAAAAAAATAGGGCTACTCATCAATTTTTCTTCCTCCTCTTCTCTCTGCCGAATTTCTTAGTGCTCTCCTCTCTTCTCTTCTCTTTTTGCCAAGCCAAAATACTCCGTGTTTTAGCCGAAACTTCTTCCAAAATTTAGTTAGTATCGATTCTTTCTAAGCCTCAAGCCGAATCTTTAAGGACTCAAGCAAAGGAACTGTCGATTTCTAAGGTAAGGGTAAGATCTCATTCGGTTTCATCCTTTTTCTTTTAAGATATGCCGAAATCTAGGACTAACACCATTAATATCTTGTTGCCGAAACTTTGAAGAGATCTTTCGGGATTTACTAAGTGTCGACTACAAGGAAGGAGAAGTTCTTTTCCCGAAGGTACACCATAGGCCGCGTGTTCCCTAGTTATTCGGTGAGTTTCGGGATTTAAAATCCACAAGGTAAGTGTCTATATGCAATCGTCCAAGGCTTATTTTAGCACTAGATCTATTTTCTTACATGATTTAAAAGCCGAACACTAATCTATGAAGGGATTCAATACCAGCCGATTACAAGGAAGGGAATCTACAACATTCCGGGATTTGATTAGTAAACAAATCGGCAAGGTAAGGATTTTAGTGTACTAATCCTACTAGGATTTGGATTTATGGCCGAATGGCTCTTTACTAAGTATTAAATGATTGATTAAATGTAGAGATCTAAGATCTAAGGCATTAGATCAAGCTTTTCGGGATTTGGATTGGAAACCCTAAGCGAATCAGGTGTGTACCTCACACTATTTCTTGATATATTTATGGCAATAATTAATATGTATGTGACTAAAGAATGTGTAAGAATATGGCCAAGGTACCATGTAATGGTACAAAAGTACTCAGGTACGTTTCCTACTCCTACTAGGAATATGAAATTATGTTATATATGTAACATGTGAAAAGTGATAAGAATGTAAACTAAGGCATGATGTGCATGATATGTATGATATGGGGCATACGGGTTATATGAAAGGGGAAGTGAATGTGGTGACCTAAGACCACGATATCTGAATGTGGTGACCTAAGACCACGATATCTGAATGTGGTGACCTAAGACCACGATATTTGAATGTGGTGACCTAAGACCACGATATCTGAATGTGGTGACCTAAGACCACGAATTCTATAAGGGCGATGAGCACGTCGACTGCAGCGACTGCCTTCGATGGTGTGTAGCGGATGGAGGGTCGACTTAGTAGTCCCCACGGTGTGCAGGTTGGTACGGGGAAGTGTAGCGGATGGCTATCTAGGTTTGGGTTTGGGTTGCATCATTATTTTTATCTGTTATATGAATATGTATGTGATATGATAATGTATGCCTGAAATGTTAATTCTTAGTGTTGGTTACACGTTGAGTCTGTTTGACTCACCCCGTTGTGGGACTATTTTCAGGTGATGAGCAGTAATGGACCGGGTCGGCAGGAGCTTAAAGGTGGCCATGCACAGCAAGGAAAATTTTTACTATTTGGGACTTTTATGTTAATTAAGTACTTTAATTTAATTTTGGGATTATTTGATGTAATAAGGCCATAGTTGAATTTCTTTTTTTTTTACTTTTATTTATTATGATTACGAACTATTATTAATTAATGGATTAAATAAATTTATTTTAAAACAAACCCTAAACGTTTTGTCACCTAAAGTAAAGGATTTTTAATGAAATAAACCCGTTTTCAATTCAAGCCCAACCCAATGATAATTTTTCTTTCAAAACACATAGTTTTTTTTTCAAAGTAATAAAAGAATTTTGAACCGGTTTTCTTCGAGGAACATACCAGATCCGGTCAAGGCTCGTGGGCCGGGTTTGGGGTGTTTCAGTTTTGCTTTCAATTCGGCTAAAATCGAACCATCATCAGACAGAACTAAATGAGTATTCATTGCTATTAAGGTAAACAACGATTTTTGACTCAAAGCATCAGCAACAACATTTGCTTTTCCCGGATAATAATCAATCACAAGCTCGTAGTCTTTTAACAGTTCTAACCATCTTCTCTGTCGCAGATTCAAGTCTTTCTGAGCCATCAAATATTTCAGACTTTTATGATCTAAAAACACATGACATTTCTCATCGAAAAGGTAGTGGCGCCAAAATTTTTAGAGCAAACACGATCGCAGCTAACTCAAGGTCGTGCGTCGGATAATTCTTTTCATGCGATTTCAATTGTCTCGAGGCATAAGCTATAACTTTGCCTTTCTGCATCAAGAAGCAACCCAGACCGTTTAACGAAGCATCACTAAAAATCACGAACTCTTTACCCGATTTTGGCTGTACCAAAACTGGAGCTTCAGTCAAAAGGGCTTTCAACTGATCAAAGCTTTTCTGACACTTTTCAGACCATTCGAATTTCACATATTTCTGAAGCAATCTCATCAATAGAGTTGCAATCATTGAAAAGCCTTTTACGAACTGTAGGTAATAACCAGAAAGTCCCAGAAAACTGCAGACTCCAAACACATTTTTCGGAGGCTTCCACTCTAAAATAGCTGAAATCTTGCTCGGATCAACTCGTATACCGAATGCTGACACAATATGCCTCAAAAAGCTAACTTCACGCAACCAGAACTCAGATTTACTAATCTTTGCATACAATTGCTTATCACGCAAAGTTCGTAACATAATTCTCAAATGTTTGGCATGCTTAATTTCATCACGCGAATAAATCAAAATGTCGTCAATGAATACAACAACAAATTGATCTAAATACAGTCTAAAAATTCTGTTCATCAAGTCCATAAAGACAGCATGAGCATTTGTTAGTCCAAAAGGCATAACTAAAAATTTATCATGCCCGTACCTCGTTCTGAAAGCAAGTTTTAGAATGTCTGAATCTTTTACCCGCAACTGATAGTATCCCGATCTCAGATCTATCTTTGAAAACACAGTAGCTCCTTTCAGCTGATCGAACAAATCATCGATTCTAGGCAGAGGTTATTTGTTCTTAATAGTCACTTTGTTTAACTGATGGTAATCAATGCACATTCTCATCGTGCCATCTTTCTTTTTCACAAACAGAATGGGAGTGCCCCAAGGAGAAAAGCTCGGTTGTACGAAACCTCTGTCTGTCAATTCTTGCAACTGAGACTTCAACTCTTTCAATTCTGTCGAAGCCATTCTATATGGAGCTATTGAGATAGGGGTCGTCCCCGGCACTAACTCAATTCCAAACTCAACTTCTCGTATCGGAGGTAATCCTGGTAATTCTTCAGGAAACACGTCAGGGAACTCACAAACCACAAGCATAGATTCAACTTTCTTTTCTGTCACTTTCGTATCAATCACATACGCAAGATAAGCTTCACATCCCTTTTTCACATAATTCAGAGCTTTCATCGAAGATATTCCAGCTGGTAGCCCATTCAAATCACTGGATTCAATTCGGACTATCTCGTCATTCTGACTTCTCAAATTAATAGTCTTCCGTTTGCAATTCACAATAGCATCATTCAATGTTAGCCAATCCATACCCAAAATTATATCAAACTCATCAAAGGGTAGTAGCATCAGATTAGCCGGGAAATAGATATCTCAAAACATCAACAGACAATTCTTGCACACTTTATTAACCATAACACACTTGCCTAAGGGGTTCGATACTCTAATTACAAATTCAGTAGACTTTATAGGCAAAGTCTTATTGGATACTAAGTTTATGCATATATATGAATGAGTAGACCCTGGATCTATCAATGCGATTACAGAAGTATCATAAAGAATAAATGTACCCATAATAACATCTGGAGACGAAGCTTCCTCACGAGCTCAAATGGCGTAAGCTCTGGCAGGTGCTCTCACCTCAGATCTCGTAACTGTATCTTTCGTAGCTTTCTAGCTACCACTCATATTTCCCGTATTTCTGAGAGGTCTACCCCTAGATGAAGCATTATTTGACTTCAGATTATGTACAATCTCTTGTTCAACAGACTCGGGACAGTCTCGGATAAAGTGATCTAAAGATCCACATTTGAAACAAGCTCGATCATTTAATCGACAATTGCTCGGATGTCTTTTGCCACAATGTCTACACTCGGATCGCTCAGATCTAACATTTCCAGCACTTGCAATCAAAGTAGTTGGAGCTCGGAAGCTCGAATGTGATCTTGCATGATCTCAACTCGAATGTCCCACCTTAGCCTTTGAATCGCTATAATCATTTTGGAATTTCTTTGATGCTGACTGATATGACTTACTCGTTGTTCATTTTCATACCTCTCTAGCTTTCGAATCAGCTTTTCTTTTCTCTTTCCTAAGTTCTTCAGCTTTACACGCTCAGTCAACAAGCACAACGAATTCTTTTATTTCTAGAATTCTGACTAACAAATGGATATCTTCATTCAAGCCGTCTTCAAACCTTTTACACATTATTGCCTCAGTCGAGACACATTCTTGTGCATACTTTCTCAGTCTCACAAATTGTCGCTTGTATTCTATAACAGACATACGGCCCTGTTTCAATTCAAGAAACTCTTTGCGTTTCTAATATATAAATCTCTCACTGATGTATTTCTTTCGGAATTCGGTCTAGAAGAAATCCCAAGTAATTCCTTCTCTCGGAACAACAAAAGTTAGAGTTTTCCACCATTGGTAAGCTGTATCTTTCAACAAAGAAACGACACATTTAACACATTCATTAGGGGTACATGACAACTCATCAAATACCCGAATTGTATTCTCAAGCCAGAACTTAGCTCTCTCAACATCATCATCAGTAGTAGCACCGAATTTTTTAGCCCCATATTTTCTAATCTTATCAACCGGAGGTTTATTCAGACGAATTGGTTCTATAACTTGGGGAGCTATGGGAACTTGCGGGGGCGGAGGTTGAGGAACAGCCGGATTTGCTCAAACATACTGAGTAAACCACTCATTCATCATTTGGAAGAACGCTTGTTTAACCTCTCCTTCCTGACCACTAGTAACCAGTCTAGAATCAGACGGTGCTGTCCCTTGAGCGAGAGCAGGCACATTACTTTCAACATCGTCAGCTACGGCTCATTCAGGATCCATTTAATATATGGAAAACACATTTTATCTGTCAGGATTCATCACACTATCACAGTTCGTATATGATCGTCGAATTCAGAGTTTTAAATTTATAATCAGAATGATCGAACCTAGAAACTAACTCTGACAACGATTTTTGAGGCAAGCGCACCTATCGAACAGTAGTATAGTTAAGGCAAGACCGAAATGTCGAACCCAAAGGAACTAAAAGTACTAATACTAACTTTCTTTTTATTATCTAGCCTAAAATAATTGAAGTTGTTGTTTAATCTAAATTTAACTAATTACTAAGCTAAAGACGCAAAGACAAAAAAAAAGAATGAATTGGGGAAATACTATTGGGAAAACTCAGTTGATTAAGACGATACCCTTAGGAAGAATCCACCTAAACTTCACTTGTTATCTAACACTGAACCAGACGATTTATTCACTTGACTTGATCCGTAAGATTCCCTAAGTTATATTAAACCCTCTCTCGAGGCGAATAACGTCTAACCCTAGGTTGATTAATTGAAATCTCTTTCTTATTAAAACCCCTAGAATCGCATTAACTCGATCTATGGACTCCCATATTAGGTTTCACCCTAATCCGGCAAAATCTCGTCACCCTATCTCTAGGCGTGCGATCAACTCCGCTTAATTATGCTAGATCTACTCTTAAGTAGGGACTTTTGCTCCACTACCTAAGCACATTCAACTTGATTCAATATCCCAGAAATATTAACACAAGAATTAAAAACACATAATTAAGAACAAATCAAGTATTTATCATATAGTTCAGAAAACAATAACAAGATTCATCTTAGGTTTCATCCCCTTCAGGTATCTGAAGGGTTTAGTTCATAATAATAAAAGAAAACATCTCAAAAGAAAAGATAAAACAAAACATAAGAAATCCCTAAAACGCCCTGAAGGAAATGAAGGAGAGACCCTCCGTCTTGAGTAGAATTCCGGCTTCTTAAGATGGATCAACTGGCTATCTTCAAGTGATTCCCCACAATTCTGACCTTTCTGACTCGGCTCCTTGGCCTAGCTAACCGCCCACTAACTAAAGCCTTGGGTTTCGGCTTCTGCCGAACTCCTCTTCAAGTTGCCCCCATGGGTGCTTATATAGACTTTGAGATGCCTTACTTGGTCCCTAAGTATCGTAATTCAAGTAGAATTCCTACTAGGGTGTTTGAATAGGCTTTGGAATGTGTTTCTTTGCCTCCACGTATCCAAATATGAGTAAAAATCCTCTTGGCCGCGGCAGGGACACGCCCATGGCACACGCCCATGTAAGTCGTAGCCAGGCCGTGTTCGAACCTGTTGAATTTGGCACGGCCGTGTGGTCTTGGGCCCAGGCTGTGTGGATTTCGTGATATGGCCCATTTACTCCATTTTTTGGGCTTGTTTTCCATTCTTTTCGTCATTGGGTGCTCTTCTAAGTATAAAACATGAAAACAAAGGATTAAGAGCACCAAATTACACAATTCAGGGCTTAAATCATCCAAATGCATGCTAAATGTGGGATTAAAATATGTTACTTTTACGGTTTATCACATACCCCCACACTTAAGCTTTTGCTTGTCCTCAAGCAAAATTCTCAACTTACAATTAAAACAAACTTACTCGATTCATAATATTCATCAATAATGTTTCATCATAATTCAAAGATAATTCAAACATGGATAATTCAACTCAAAGAGTCCTAAAGATTCAAACAGTCAAAGTCATAGTTTTTATAGTATGAAAACATAGGTGTTTCCCCTTGCCTAAATAATTACCTCTGATTCAAAATCGACAAGAATTAACATCCTCGCTAAAGATTCACTCTGTAACACCCCAAACCCGGCCCAAACACTATGACCGAATTTGGTTTGTTACGGAGGAAAACTTTTTGGAAACCATTTTAAAACCAATTTAAGTTTCATTGAAAACTTCTCGTTCTTGGTTATCTTGTCGAAACCATACTTAGATTTAATTTGAAAAATTTAATTGAGTCAAGTTGTTATACAAATTTCAAATGTGCCCGATAGCACGTTAAAACATTTTCGTGTTAATTTAGGAAAACATGTGATTTTAATTTAATTTTAATAATATAGTTTAAAACAAAGTATCCAACGTATGAAAAATAACAAAAATAAAGTATATGGAGGCCTTATTACATCCAAAATAAAAATAAACCAATAATAAAATAAAATAGCTAAGTTTAGGGTTCAATCAATTTAAGTCCACTGCATGGCCACCTCGAGTCCACCCGGCTCCATATCCGCGATCTATGTATCACCTGAAAAATAAAGAGGAGAAGGTGAGTCACCAAGACTCAGTATGTAACCCTTCCCCCGTTTTAAAACAATTTCCATACACAACATATAACATTTAATATGCAAAATGTCATGTGTCCCAACCTAGCCAGCCATACGCCACTGTCTACCCCGTTGTGGTACCAAACCACTGGTGGTGCCAAACCACTGGTGACATATAGTCACAATGTGTTACCAAAACACTGGTGTCCGTAGACACAAATCGGGTGATGGGGCCAACCCATCGTGTGATACCAAATCACTGGCAGACGATCCCATAACTCAAGTGGGGCCAACCCACGGTGGTGTTAACCACAGGGACAAGTCGCTTTGAGGTACCAAACCTCTGGAGGTACCAAACCTCTGGTGACCGTAGTCACGGTGTGTTACCAAAACACTGGTGCCCGTCGGCACGAATAATCCTGCCCCCTCCACTCATTTAACCCACAATAGTCAAATAGTCATGAATAGATCTCATACATTTATCACATGTAACATATAAACCATGCTTCCCAAAAGCATAATAATCTCGTACTAACAGAGACTTACCGGGATCCTCGCTTGTACCATTGAGGTACTAAATTAGTATCTATATCAAGCAGATTTACAGGCAACATATATTTAACACAAACATTAACTGCTATAAGTGTGTATGTACACACCTGTCACCGCTAAATAGTCTAATCCCGAAAAGAAGCGTTGGTCACCACAGATCTACTTGTCCTATATTCGGCCAAATTCATGGGTTAGTCTTATGGGCCATTCGGCCAAACCAAAACAAATCTAGAGGGTCAGTTGTGATCCCGAATCCTTACCTACTAGCTTTGAGTACTAGCTTCAGCACCCGAATCACGAATCTGGTTAGCTACAATCGATCAATGAACAATGTCAATAACCTTCGGCTTTTAATCACTCAAAGAACAATCCATTAGCCATAGATCCCTTACCACCACTTACCAAAGCCGAATGCTAGAGGTTAGAAACTCGGGTTGACTTGCTTCACCAACTTGGGGTACCTAAGAAGAATCGGTTACCAAAAATCGTTTAGAAGCCTTGTACTTATTGCTGAAATCGGCACTTATCCCTCTTGTAAAAGAAAATTAACAGAGATCAGGAAAGTGAGTATAGTCATTCGGCCAAGATTACTTACCACCTTATGAACCGATTGAAGGAGAGTCTAGAGGAGATTATTTTTGTTTGTTATTCGGTCAAGGCTTGGAATATGGAGAGGGGAAATTCGGCTATCAAAAAGGAAAAAGAAAGGAAGACAAATGAAGAAATCGGCACTTCCAATGGGTATATTCGGCCAAAGAGAGTTAGTAGGGGAGGAAAGAAGTTTCAGTTACTGAAATAGGGAATAGGTTCGATTGGAGAGAAAGAAGAAAAATAAAGAGAAGAGAAGAGTGGGGAGTTTCGGCCAAGCTATGTGAGAAGAGAGAAAGTGTGGAAAAAGAAAAGGAAGGAATGGAATGTGGGGAGAGTGTCTAGCCGAATTTTGTTAAAAGAGTACTAAAGAATTCGGCCTCCCCTTCCTAACACCTAGTCTCCATGCCGATTACTCCTCTTCAAGGAGTTTAAAATTCGGCCAACATCTAAAATCATTCTAGGCCACACATTTTGAATAATTCAAAATAGCTTGAATTAATCCCAATAATAATCTAATAATTCTTTTTAATCTTAATAATATCCCACATATTATCCTTAGAATTAAACAAATAAAATCCAATTAAAAAGCTCACATTATCCTATTATCTAAATAGATAATGAAAAGAATTTAAGGAGAGAAAATCTCTCCCCCTTGTGCCGTCCAAATAAAGAACAAAAAAGGAGGATTTCTGTGACTCGAACCAAGGTTCTCCCTTGCTCCTTGGTGGCGTCACAAGCAGCTCTTAAGTGGGCTTACTTTGCCACTTATTCTAGGCTCATCTTATGTCCAAATTATCCCCATTTATTCTTATAACACCCTCCTGCTAAGGCTCCCTGCCTTTAAAGTTAAAAACTGAAATTCTCTACCAAACCGAGCCAACACAAGGCCTTAAATAAATCATTATTATTCCATAAATAATATCACAGCAGTTCATACATAAGAAAAATAATTTATTTCCAAATAGCCCCATTTTTAGGATGTTACAGTTCTACCCCCTTAAAATAAATTTCGTCCTCGAAATTCCCTGGTCAAAAGAGGTGGGGGTATTGCTGCCGCATCACATCTTCGGGCTCCCACGTGGCTTCTTCTACACCATGGTTCCGCCACAGCACCTTCACCAAAGGCACTGACTTCCTACGTAGAACCTTCACATCTCGATCTAAGATCTGAACCGGTTCTTCGTCAAAAGATAAATCTGAGTTCACCTCAATTTCTGCTACTGGCACAACGTGCGAAGGATCTGACCGATACCATCTCAGCATCGATACATGAAATACGTCATGGATCTGATTCAATTCCGCCGGAAACTCTAGCTGATAAGCTACCGGTCCTACTCGCTTTACAACTGTATATGGCCCGATGAACCTTGGGCTCAGCTTCCCCTTTCGGCCAAATCTCAACACCTTTCTCCAAGGTGACACCTTCAGAAAAACCTTGTCTCCTACAGCATACTCCATTTCCTTGCGTTTTAAATCAGCATAGGATTTCTGTCTATCCGACGCTTCCTTAAGACGAGACCGAATCACCTTAACTTTATCCTCAGTTTCCGCTACCAATTCTGGACCCAACACCTGCCGCTCACCCAACTCCGTCCAACACGTCGGAGTACGACACTTACGTCTATATAGGGCTTCGTATGGAGCCATCTGAATACTCGCTTGATAACTATTATTATAAGCGAATTCCGCTAATGGTAGGTACTCCTCCCAACTGCCACTGAAATCCAGGACACATCCTCTTAACATGTCTTATAAGATTTGTATCACCCTTTCCGATTGTCCATCAGACTGTGGATGGAAAGCAGTACTGAAATCTAATCTTGTACCCAAAGCTTGATGCAACGCTTTCCAGAACCTTGACGTGAATCTGGGATCCCTATCCGAGATGATCGATACTGGCACACCATGCAATCTCACTATTTTCGACACATACAACTTAGCTAGCTTCTGAAGAGAGAAATCCACTCTTACCGGTATGAAGTGTGCTGACTTAGTCAGACGGTCCACAATCACCCAAACTGCGTCCTTCTTGCTAGGCGTCAGGGGTAGCCCACTGACGAAATCCATAGTGATCCGCTCCCACTTCCATTGAGGGATCTTTACCGGTTGAAGTAGCCCTGATGGCAATTGGTGTTCAGCCTTAACCTGCTGGCACGTCAGACATTTTCCCACGAACTCAATTACCTCACGCTTCAACCCGGACCACCAGAACTGTTTCCGTAGATCTCCATACATCTTGCTCCCCTCCGGATGCATAGCGTATGGGCTGCTATGTGCATCATGGAGAATTTTCCGCCTCAACTCCATATCCTTTGGCATACATGCTCGCCCTTGAAAATAAAGCACACCATCACTAGACAGACTGTACCCTTCCAAACCACCATCCTGGACTTGTACCCTCTTAGCATTCAATCCTTCATCCACTAACTGCTTGACCTTAATCTCCTTGATCCACGTTGGCTTAACTTGCAGCTCTGCCAAGAGACTCCCATCACCATATAGACTCAACCGAGCAAACATTGCTCTTAAGTCCGTCACAACCTTCCGGCTCAACGCGTCAGCTACCACGTTAGCCTTACCCGGATGATACTCGATTGAACAATCGTAGTCCTTTAATAGTTCAATCCACCGACGTTGTCTCAGGTTTAGATCCTTCTGGGTCAGAAGATATCTCAAACTCTTATGATCCGTGTAGACTATCGACTTCTCCCCGTACAGATAATGTCGCCATATTTTCAGAGCAAAGACGACTGCCGTTAACTCCAAGTCGTGCGTTGGGTAGTTAACCTCATGCGGTCTTAACTGACGGGACGCATAGGCTACTACCTTCCCATCCTGCATCAGCACACATCCCAAACCAGTGTGAGATACATCACAATAGACTGTGAATAACTTCCCTGCTTCAGGCTGTACCAAAACCGGAGCTTCCGTCAGAATTTTCCTCAACTTATCAAAACTTTCCTGTTGCTTCTCCGACCATACAAATGGAACACCTTTCCTTAGTAACTTAGTTAACGGCGCTGCTATTAGAGAGAACCCTTCCACGAATCTCCGATAGTACCCCGCTAAACCCAGAAAACTTCGTATTTCAGCCACCGACCTAGGTGGTTTCCAATCCAATACTGCTTCTATCTTGCGAGGGTCTACTCTAATTCCTTCCGCCGACACTACGTGCCCTAAGAAAGCCACTTCCTTCAGCCAAAATTCGCACTTACTGAATTTGGCATATAATTGCTTCTCCCTCAATACTTGCAGAACTATTCGTAAATGCTTGTCATGCTCCTCCTCCGTCCTTGAGTAAACCAATATGTCGTCGATGAACACTACAACGAATTGGTCCAAGTACTGTTGAAATACCCTATTCATTAAGTCCATAAATGCCGCCGGTGCATTGGTCAACCCGAATGGCATCACTAAGAACTCGTAATGCCCATACCGAGTTCGGAATGTCGTCTTGAAAACATCAGCCTCCTTCACCCTTAATTGATGATAACCCGACCTAAGGTCAATCTTTGAGAACACCGACGCACCCTTCAGTTGGTCAAACAAGTCGTCAATCCGAGGCAACGGATACTTGTTCTTGATTGTTAACTTGTTTAACTGACGGTAGTCGATGCACATCCGCATAGAATCGTCCTTCTTCTTGACAAACAACACAGGTGCTCCCCACGGAGATATGCTTGGTCGAATGAACCCTCTATCCAAGAGCTCCTGAATTTGAGCCTTCAGCTCCACCAATTCCTTTGGTGCCATTCGATATGGTGCTATAGACACAGGTGCCGTTCCGGGTAGTAAGTCTATACCGAATTCGACTTCCCAATCTGGAGGCAGACCCGGAAGCTCTTCTGGGAACACATCAGCGAATTCCCCAACCGTTCGGACCTTTCCAACTACTGACTCTTTAACTTCCAAAGCACAAATTCGAACCAAAAACGCCTTACAACCCTTCTTGACCATCTTCTCAGCCTTCAAGGCAGACACCACGTTGGATAGGTAATTCCTTCTATCGCCTATCATAACCACTTCACCACCTTCAGCCGTCTTAAGAACCATGCGCTTAGCCGCGCAATCCAAATTTGCCTGATACTTAACCAGCCAATCCATTCCAAGGATCAAATCGAACTCCCCAAACGGTAGTTCCATCAGATCAGCCACAAATACTACCCCTTGAAGTTCTAGGGGTACGTCTCTATAAAGTTTGTCTACCACTACAGAGTGACCTAAAGGGCTAACTACAGTCATCTCCCTAGAAGCAGTTTCAGAGTTTAGGTCCATAGTTCCTACCACACTACTAGCAATGTACGAGTGCGTCGAGCCCACATCAATCAATGCAACATAAGGAAAACCAAAAATTAGAAACGTACCGGTTATGACATCCGGTGCGTCACCCTCCTCGCGACGCCTCGCTGCGTAGACTAAGCCAGGCTGCCTAGCCTCTGTGTTGCCTGAACCTCTGCCCTGATTTCCACGACCTCTATTCGGACCATTTCCTCCTCGACCATTACCTCGACCCCTCTGTGGTGGTCCAACATTTCTGCCCTGAGCACGGTTCTGTCCCTCTGGCTGGTTCTTAGCTAGTTTTTGGGGACAATCTCTGACCCGATGCTCCAAAGACCCACACTCAAAACATCCTCTATCGCCGGTCGAACAACTTCCCCAATGGGTCTTTCCACAGCGGTTACACTGAGTCGGCCTCTGATTAGCAGTCATGGGCCTTGCCGCCTGATTTGGCCCACTTGGCCTAGCCTTTTTCTGAACACTACCACTGGATCCAGCTGACCCAAATCCTCTCTTCTGATTATTCCTACTATAGCTTTGCCTCACAGCCTCCTTGATCCCTTCGGCTACCTTAGCTTTTTCTACTAGAGATGAGAACTCACGAACTTGCTGCGGGGCAATCAGTAACCTTAAATCATCTCGGAGTCCATCCTCAAAGCGGACACAGCGATCGAGTTCAGTAGCCACAATGCCTCTAGCATACCTACTCAGCCTTAAAAACTCCGCCTCATATTCCGCTACTGACTTAGTTCCTTGCACTAGCCCTAGAAAAGCTTTTCTCTGAGCGTCAGTGTAGCCGGTACCCACATACTTCTTCTGATAGGTGGTTTTGAAATAATCCCAAGTCAGA
This sequence comes from Gossypium australe, assembly GCA_005393395.2. Taxonomy (NCBI): domain Eukaryota; kingdom Viridiplantae; phylum Streptophyta; class Magnoliopsida; order Malvales; family Malvaceae; genus Gossypium; species Gossypium australe. Next base: position 100,807,767 of record CM016620.1, read on the forward strand.
TCATCTGCCGCAGCGCCATCTCGAACTGTCAGCCACCACTGATACGCTTCATCCTTTAGAAGCGATACGGCCCCTTTCAGTTTTTCCTCCTCCGTCAGGTCAAGATCATCCATGATCCTTTCTGTAGATTCTAGCCAGTACTCTGCTGCACTGGGCGCCACTCCCGACACGCCCCGAAACACCTCAGCTCCATTAGACCGAATTCGCTCAGGAACAGATTTCCGAGCTCCTAAATTTCCACCAGCCCCAGCCACAATCTCCAGAACTCGCAGTACTGCTTGCGATACTGCCTCACCACCGGTCTGATCCTGCTCCTCAGCTCTAAAAGTAGGAGGTGGTGGTGGCGGTGGTACTTCATTCTCAGAACCCTGTCCCGACCCAACAGGTTCTGACACAGTCATCCTACCCCTACCGCGTCCACGGCGTCCACGTCCTCTAGCACTCATTCTATCTACTGCGCGTTTAATCTGATTAAGACAATTTTATGCATTAGTAATTTGTTACACTTGATTATCCGCGAAGAATTTTATGGAAAGTTTACTAGGGATTCTTTCGATCAAACAATTTTTTAAGTCTTCTACCCTAGTTCACACAAAACGGTACATACATCCATTCCCTAATACTTCCCATACCTATTCGCTCTTCGGACATTTCTGCCCATTTCTAACCCAGGGGTATTTTAGTCATTTTCCTACAGGGGTATTTTCGTAATAGAAGAAGTTGTAAAATTTTAATAAAACAGATCACTTTGAAATTCCCGAAACTGGAGGATGTTTCCGAAAATCGGCAAAATTTAAAGATATGGCATCGTTTTGGAATCCAGGGGTATTTTGGTAATTTTGTCAATCAGGGGTAATTTTGTAAATTTTGCACATCGAAGATGTTTTAACAATTGTAAAACTCTGAGGGTCCTTTTTGAGAGTTTTCTTTCTTAAAACGTTGCTGTTTGCAAAATGTTCAAAAGTCAAGGTCATTTTGGTAATTTTCACAAATTGAGGGCGTTTCCGTAATTTCCAAAATCAAAATATTTGATTACTGTTTTGCAAAGCAGGGTTCTTGAATGGTTGTAAAATCATTGAAACTTTGGGCAAAACCACTGAGTTGAGATTTTATGAACTAGGGGCGTTTTAGTAATTTTACCCCTAAGGGCATTTTCGTAATTTTCCACAAATCAAGTTTTTCGAGAAAAAACGTTGTAAAAGTGATGTTCTTCGATTTGAAAGAGTTTATTGCAAAAGTTTTGGAAACATTTGAGTTTTTGTTGTTTCATTCATTTCAAAACGTGGCTATATCCCTTTCGGGTTTTAGTCATTATGTTAGGCCTATGACCGAGCCCTCTTGGTCAGGGTGAACCAAAGCTACGCACCAGGCAGGATTCGAGTGAAGAGGAGGTGAGTCACGCGGACTGCTTAAATACCAAGCTCTCACTGAACCTTTCTAGACATGCGCACAGAGGTTGCCACACCACTGAGCCCTCTGAGTTAGGGTGAACCGAAGCTACGCACCAGGTAGGATACCTGCGAAGAGGAGGTGAGTCACGAGGACTGCTTAAGTACCAAGCTCTTCCGGATCCACTCCTAGACATGCGTACAGGGGTTACCACACCCTAGCTCAGTGACTAAGTCATAGGTTGGTTTGGTTCTTTAAGTCTTATGTTCCGTTTGTGTTTGAGTAATCTAACCCTAGGGTTCAAATCCCTACAAGTCTATCTACGTTCCATGCTTCCTACCCTTCTACAGAAGATAATCCACGAAGAAGTTTAGATGTACTTACCTGGGCGGATCGGTGCCGGAGACTCGGGCCATGCTGTCCAAAAACCAAAAACAATTCAAAAGGCCTACTAAAACATTTTTGGGCCTTGGGCCCCCACAGCCGAGCTTTGAACTGGGCTCTGATACCAATTTGTAACACCCCAAACCCGGCCCAAACACTATGACCGAATTTGGTTTGTTACGGAGGAAAACTTTTTGGAAACCATTTTAAAACCAATTTAAGTTTCATTGAAAACTTCTCGTTCTTGGTTATCTTGTCGAAACCATACTTAGATTTAATTTGGAAAATTTAATTGAGTCAAGTTGTTATACAAATTTCAAATGTGCCCGATGGCACGTTAAAACATTTTCGTGTTAATTTAGGAAAACATGTGATTTTAATTTAATTTTAATAATATAGTTTAAAACAAAGTATCCAACGTATGAAAAATAACAAAAATAAAGTATATGGAGGCCTTTTTACATCCAAAATAAAAATAAACCAATAATAAAATAAAATAGCTAAGTTTAAGGTTCAATCAATTTAAGTCCACTGCATGGCCACCTCGAGTCCACCCGGCTCCATATCCGCGATCTATGTATCACCTGAAAAATAAAATGGAGAAGGTGAGTCACCAAGACTCAGTATGTAACCCTTCCCCCGTTTTAAAACAATTTCCATACACAACATATAACATTTAATAAGCAAAATGTCATGTGTCCCAACCTAGCCAGCCATACGCCACTGTCTACCCCGTTGTGGTACCAAACCACTGGTGGTGCCAAACCACTGGTGACATATAGTCACAATGTGTTACCAAAACACTGGTGTCCGTAGACACAAATCGAGTGATGGGGCCAACCCATCGTGTGATACCAAATCACTGGCAGACGATCCCATAACTCAAGTGGGGCCAACCCACGGTGGTGTTAACCACAGGGACAAGTCGCTTTGAGGTACCAAACCTCTGGAGGTACCAAACCTCTGGTGACCGTAGTCACGGTGTGTTACCAAAACACTGGTGCCCGTCGGCACGAATAATCCTGCCCCCTCCACTCATTTAACCCACAATAGTCAAATAGTCATGAATAGATCTCATACATTTATCACATGTAACATATAAACCATGCTTCCCAAAAGCATAATAATCTCGTACTAACAGAGACTTACCGGGATCCTCGCTTGTACCATTGAGGTACTAAATTAGTATCTATATCAAGCAGATTTACAGGCAACATATATTTAACACAAACATTAACTGCTATAAGTGTGTATGTACACACCTGTCACCGCTAAATAGTCTAATGCCGAAAAGAAGCGTTGGTCACCACAGATCTACTTGTCCTATATTCGGCCAAATTCATGGGTTAGTCTTATGGGCCATTCGGCCAAACCAAAACAAATCTAGAGGGTCAGTTGTGATCCCGAATCCTTACCTACTAGCTTTGAGTACTAGCTTCAGCACCCGAATCACGAATCTGGTTAGCTACAATCGATCAATGAACAATGTCAATAACCTTCGGCTTTTAATCACTCAAAGAACAATCCATTAGCCATAGATCCCTTACCACCACTTACCAAAGCCGAATGCTAGAGGTTAGAAACTCGGGTTGACTTGCTTCACCAACTTGGGGTACCTAAGAAGAATCGGTTACCAAAAATCGTTTAGAAGCCTTGTACTTATTGCTGAAATCGGCACTTATCCCTCTTGTAAAAGAAAATTAACAGAGATCAGGAAAGTGAGTATAGTCATTCGGCCAAGATTACTTACCACCTTATGAACCGATTGAAGGAGAGTCTAGAGGAGATTATTTTTGTTTGTTATTCGGTCAAGGCTTGGAATATGGAGAGGGGAAATTCGGCTATCAAAAAGGAAAAAGAAAGGAAGACAAATGAAGAAATCGGCACTTCCAATGGGTATATTCGGCCAAAGAGAGTTAGTAGGGGAGGAAAGAAGTTTCAGTTACTGAAATAGGGAATAGGTTCGATTGGAGAGAAAGAAGAAAAATAAAGAGAAGAGAAGAGTGGGGAGTTTCGGCCAAGCTATGTGAGAAGAGAGAAAGTGTGGAAAAAGAAAAGGAAGGAATGGAATGTGGGGAGAGTGTCTAGCCGAATTTTGTTAAAAGAGTACTAAAGAATTCGGCCTCCCCTTCCTAACACCTAGTCTCCATGCCGATTACTCCTCTTCAAGGAGTTTAAAATTCGGCCAACATCTAAAATCATTCTAGGCCACACATTTTGAATAATTCAAAATAGCTTGAATTAATCCCAATAATAATCTAATAATTCTTTTTAATCTTAATAATATCCCACATATTATCCTTAGAATTAAACAAATAAAATCCAATTAAAAAGCTCACATTACCCTATTATCTAAATAGATAATGAAAAGAATTTAAGGAGAGAAAATCTCTCCCCCTTGTGCCGTCCAAATAAAGAACAAAAAAGAAGGATTTCTGTGACTCGAACCAAGGTTCTCCCTTGCTCCTTGGTGGCGTCACAAGCAGCTCTTAAGTGGGCTTACTTTGCCACTTATTCTAGGCTCATCTTATGTCCAAATTATCCCCATTTATTCTTATAACACCCTCCTGCTAAGGCTCCCTGCCTTTAAAGTTAAAAACTGAAATTTTCTACCAAACCGAGCCAACACAAGGCCTTAAATAAATCATTATTATTCCATAAATAATATCACAGCAGTTCATACATAAGAAAAATAATTTATTTCCAAATAGCCCCATTTTTAGGACGTTACACACTCAAATCACTCGAAGTGTTTAAGGTTCAGAATTAAGCACTCAAAAGTCAAACATGAAGAGTTAGTCCCATAAGCTTGCATGAAAATCAAATCTCCACCACTATAAAATGAGATGATACACAATTCAAAAGGTCTTTAACAGAGTTGTAATGGAGCTTCGGTTAAAGGTGTGGATAAAGATTGAATTAGAAGGTTAGAATCGAGATTGACCTGACAATTCACCTAACTAGAAAAATGAACTCATCCTAAATAATTACATCAATTGGAAACTAATAATACTACTATTGATAATACTTTAATGCGAGCCTCTTCTTCAATAATTGGAATTTAATGCATAAGCTCACCTTATCACAAAGCTAATAATGAATATACTTTGTTTTTTTTAAGAACAAGTCAAATAATAGGAAAGAACTTTTGCAACTGAAATATAGAAAATAATTAGGCAACTGTTCAAAATCAAATCTTGAAATGGTGATAACAAATACAAAGGGTTTTGGTTTAATATTAGTGGGTGAGTCAATAAAAAGGGTTGTTAGGATCAACGGGGTTCACTAGGGGTTAATTATGAAGGTAGGCTTTTTAATGGAGTAAGTGGGTTAAAACCTGGGTGCCTTTATCATCTCGGTATATCAAATCATAGGTGTGGTCTCGACATGTATAATCAATGCAAGTTCTAGAATAACAAATCAATGTTGACACACTCATAATAAAAAAATGAGCATTAAAAAGATTATATGCTCTTATAAAGTTCAAAAGCTCACAAAAATTATGGGTTCTTGATGTCAACCTCGTAAATTTCAAACTTCAAGATAACATTCAGATTCAGGTGGACAACCTAAAAAATTTTAAATTTGAAAAAAATAGACTTATCATGCTTGATTCTCTAGTATCCTTCAAATTTAATCATCAATGCACAATTATTAATGACTTAACCCAAAACATATCAATAAAAATCATATATCAGGGAAATTTCATTCTAATCATAGTATGAGAAACTTACTTTAGAACAAGGTATAATTCAGGGATTTTCAAATAATACTATAGTTAACCCCCCCACACTTAAGATGTACATTGCCCTCAATGTACAAAGATAGATAATAGCAAAATAAAATAATAAGATAGGGAGAGAAGTGAAACTTCCTGAATTATGGATGAAGTCATTGAAAAGAAACCGGATAGGATTGGAGGTGAATGTGGAGAAGCGCCTCGAACCGTTTGAAATTGAATCCTCAAATTAGCCGGTCTAATTTTATTGTATCCTAAGCTAAATCTAAATGGCATGAAGAGTAAGAAGAAAATAATGAAGAAAATAAAAAAAATAAAAAAATAAAAAAAAAGTAAATATTGGAAAATGAAAGAAGAAAGATAACGGGAAAAGGAAGAAGGGGGTTAAATAGAAATTATGGATCTGGTGGTTTCCCCGCCCTTGTACCTTTCTGTGGTGGCCACACGGCCACGGCCACGGCCGTGTGCAAGGCCGTGTGGTATGGAAATCTGTACTTTGGTTAGTTTATGGTTGGGTGCTAAAAGGAAAAATAAAAGTACAAAAATAAAAATGTAAAAATTAATGGGGTTAGTGCTCGGGTTGCCTCCCGAGAAGCGCTCGTTTATAGTCTTAAGCTAGACTTTACCTCTCATTTATATGGTCATGGTGGTTTGAGGAGGTGAAAATCCTTTCTCATGCGATCAATCCAGTTATTGATATAAAATTTAAGTCGAGTAGTGTTTACCATAAAGGTGCTGATTTTAGGACTAGTTACCTCCACTGTTCTATCTGGGAATATTTTGAGTACCTGATCTCCTATCTTAAGCTGGGTTGTCCCATCATTAAGTTCGTCGTGGAGTCGCCTCATTTTTGCCTCGTGTGTTTTTAGTCTCTCTTTGAAGTATGTCTTCCACTCGTCTAGTTCATCGATATGAAGCCTTCGATCCTCATGAATTTCTGAGCACAATGCGTTTAGCTCCACATGCGATGCCTCGTCTAGTTTTGTTTGTTTGTCAACAGCTCTTTTAAAAATTTTATATAATCGGGCATCTGCGAAAGAGCTTCGGGAAATGGTAAGTTAATATGTAATTTTTTTTAAAGTTTAAGAAACTTACCAAACTTTTCTTCTGTGTTGTCCTTCTTCATTGCTTCAGGATATGGTATACGAGGTTGGTACTCTGTAATTGCTGATTTTGGTATTTCATGGCTCACCTCAACCTTACCTTCACTTACCATAGGTTCTTCCCTTTGGGTTTGGTTCGTCTAACCCTTCACTATTTTGGGCAGTGATGGCTTGAATTTGTTCCTTTGGGTTAGATTCAGTGTTGCTTGGTAAGATACCTTGTGGTCTTTCTGAGATCGGCTTAGCAAGCTGACCTATTTGATTCTCGAGCCCTTGAATAGACGCTTGCTGATTTTTAAGCGCTGGATTTTCTATGGCTGCTATGAATTTTGTCAGCATCTCCTCAAGGTTCGACTTATCTTCCTGTTGGTGAAGTGGTTGTTGAAAATTTGGAGGAAGTTCCCATCTTTGGCTACTTTGATCATCCAACGAAGAAATTGGGATGGTACCTCCAACCTGTATTATAAGTGTCACTATAAAAAATATTTTGAGGTCTAGAATAGTTACCCATATAGTGGACTTGTTCGTTCTCCATGCCATATCTGTAGAGTGGGTATTCAAGATTCGCCACGCCTCTTGGATTCGAGTCATATTGCATTACTGGGTATACCTGCGAGAGGCTATACAAACCATCAATCTTTTTATTCATCATCTCTAGCTGGTTTGATAGCATGGTTATTGGGTCGAGGTTGTAGATATTGGTTGCTTTTGTTGGCTTTGTCCTCATAACTTGTCACTGATAGTTATTTAGTTCCATCTACTTTATCTACCAAAATCAAATAAAAGAAAATTTAGCAAAGTAAAAAAAAAATAAAAAAATAATAAAAAATAGTAATGAAAATAAATTACAATAAAAACATGGCTAAAGTAATAAAAATTAAGCGTTCTTAATATTTTAGTTCCCCGGCAACGACGCCAAAAACTTGATCGTCGAATTCAGAGTTTTAAATTTGTAATGAGAATGATCGAACCTAGAAACTAACTCTGACAATGATTTTTGAGGCAAGCGCACCTATCGAACAGTAGTATAGTTAAGGCAAGACCGGAATGTCGAACCCAAAGGAACTAAGAGTACTAATACTAACTTTCTTTTTATTATCTAGCCTAAAATAATTGAAGTTGTTGTTTAATCTAAATTTAACTAACTACTAAGCTAAAGACGCAAAGACAAAAAAAGAATGAATTGGGCAAATACTGTTGGGAAAACTCAGTTGATTAAGACGATACCCTTAGGAAGAATCCACCTATACTTCACTTGTTATCTAACACTGAACGAAACGATTTATTCACTTGACTTGATCCGTAAGATTCCCTAAGTTATATTAAACCCTCTCTCGAGGCGAATAACATCTAATCCTAGGTTGATTAATTGAAATCTCTTTCTAATTAAAACCCTAGAATCGCATTAACTCGATCTATGGACTCCCATATTAGGTTTCACTCTAATCCGGCAAAATCTCGTCACCCTATCTCTAGGCGTGCGATCAACTCCACTTAATTATGCTAGATCTACTCTTAAGCAGGGACTTTTGCTCCTCCACCTAAGCACATTCAACTTGAATCAATATCCTGGAAATATTAACACAAGAATTAAGAACACATAATTAAGAACAAATCAAGTATTTATCATATAGTTCAGAAAACAATAACAAGATTCATCGTAGGTTCCATCCCCTTCAAGTATCTGAAGGGTTTAGTTCATAATAATAAAAGAAAACATCTCAAAAGAAAAGATAAAACAAAGCATAAGAAATCCCTAAAACCCCCTCATGGAATTGAAGGAGAGACCCTCCGTCTTGAGTAGAATTCCGGCTTCTTGAAATGGATCAACTGGCTATCTTCGAGTGATTCCCCACAATTCTGACCTTTCTGACTCGGCTCCTTGGCCTAGCTAACCGCCTACTGACTAAAGCCTTGGGTTCCAGCTTCTGCCGAACTCCTCTTCAAGTTGCCCCCTTGGGTTTTTATATAGACTTTGAGATGCCTTACTTGGTCCCTAAGTATCCTAATTCAAGTAAAATTCCTACTAGGGTGTTTGAATAGGCTTTGGAATGTGTTTCTTTGCCTCCAAGTATCCAAATATGAGTAAAAGTCCTCTTGGCCGCGGCAGGGACACGCCCATGGCACACGCCCATGTAAGTCGTGGCCAGGCCCTGTTCGAACCTGTTGAATGTGGCACGGCCGTGTGGATTTTGTGATATGGCCTATTTACTCTGTTTTGGGCTCGTTTTCCATTTTTTTCGTCATTGGGTGCTCTCTTGATATAAAACATGAAAACAAAGGATTAAGAACACCAAATTACACAATTCAGGGCTTAAATAATCCAAAAGCATGCTAAATGTGGGATTAAAGTATGTTTCTTTTACGGTTTATCAGTATATATGGCATGTATACCTAGACTCTCACACGCTACGTTAGTCTTGGAATTGAATAAACCGTAGCTTTGATACCAATAAATTGTAACACCCCAAACCCGTATCCATCCCCAGACTAAGGTTAAGAGGCATTACCGAACATATCGAAACATTTTATGCTCATTTCACAACATCAATCATACAACATCATTTCATATTAATTCATACTCATATAGTCCCTTTAGAAGGTCTACGAAACCTTCAACATGTTTTAGTGAAGGTTCAGGACTAAACCAATCTTATATGAAAACTTTGCGGAACTTAGAAAATTTTTCTTTCAAAACAGGGCACACGCTCGTGTGGCTAGGCCGTGTGCCTCACACGGTAGTGCTTTGGACCATGTCTCAGCCCGTGTGCTCAACCGTGTGGGCAAATATAGGCCAATTTGCCACCCAAAATTGGGTCATACCTACAAGCATCAAATAAACATCAATTCATGTTCCAAAGGTAGCCAAAAACATATCAAATCATTAAAAAATGTATAAAATTACTCGGGGGTTTAAATTTGTATGTTTAAACTTTTAATGAGTCTCGATCTGGCACACGCCCGTGCTTCTTGCCCGTGTTGAATCCTGACTTGCTTCGAGTTGAAACCTTGAGAGACACGGTCGAGACACACGCCCGTGTGCTCAACCGTGTGGGCAAATATAGGCCAATTTGCCACCCAAAATTGGGTCATACCTACAAGCATCAAATAAACATCAATTCATGTTCCAAAGGTAGCCAAAAACATATCAAATCATGCACAATTTGACTCCTAATAACATCATTCATTTCCATATACAAAACCAACTCAAACATACCAATTCAAAGTACCAATTTCACATAAAAAACATGTGATTCTTACATCATATTAATCCATTTCAATTCATAGCATTTCTCATCCTATCAATTTCCCAAATCAACATGAAACTTACCAAAATTGACTATTTCTTTTGGCCATTCATGAGCACATCAAAACATACCAAAATTTGCATCACATAGCATGCATTAAATTCACTCCATAATCACATTCATTATCAAACCATATCACATGGCTATATTTACACATTTCAAAACATAATCAAAGTTCTCTAGCCTATACATGCCATACTTCAATATGTACATTTTCAAAAGATACCAAAATATAGTTCGATAGTGTGGTGATGATCCTCGACGATCCCCGAGCTCCCAGTAGCTTCGATGATCTATAAAACAATGCAAACACACACAAAGTAAGCTTTCAAAAGCTTAGTAAGCCATATACAAATAAAGTTATCACATAAACAATTACAAACTATTTCATTCATGTGAACTATGGCATAACACAATAGCAAATTCATATTTCTCATCTAGCTCAATTGTTCATAACCACTTGCTTAGAAACATATCACATTTTCATGTAGCTCACATATCAAATGATCATATTTATACTTATCTTCCATTGCCAAATTTCATATACATTTCATACGTACCTGAAACGGATACATATTCACATATTCAATCATATCATGAAATGCCCGTTGAACAGTTCGGAATCAATAAGGATACTCAGATAGCTCGTAAAGCTCGTACAATGCAAACGTCCCAGACGTGGTCTTACATGTAATTAAATATCGATGCCTCTTTCCCAGACAGGGTCTTACACGAAATCATATATGATGCCGATGTCCTAAACATGGTCTTACACGTAAATCTCAAGTCGATGCCAACATCCCAGACATGCTCTTACACGATAACTCATATTGGAATCCTATGTCATAACATATGTATCCTAACTATTCATATGGTTTGTACGGAGCTTTTTGGACATCGTCACATTATCGAAATTTTCTCGGATTTCACATATTCAGCTCCAATAGCCATTCATCACATTTCATTAACATATAAGCAATAATAATTCAAATCAAACACATTTATTTGTATACAGACTTACCTCGTACGGGAAAGAACAGAAACGAACGGCTATTCAACTACTTTCGATTTCCCCTGATCTAATTCCGTTTTCTTTGGTTCTTGATCTATACACAATCAAATTCAACCATTTTATTCACCAAATCATCCAATCCAATCCATTTACACATATTTAAGGCATTTTACAAATTATCCCTCATATTTTCACATTTTAACACTTTAGTCCTCATTTCACAAAATCACAAAATACACAAAATTTCACATTTTTCATGCTTAGCCGAATTTTCATGGAGTTCATTTGAGCCCATATATTTCATTTATTTCACATTTTAGCCCATCAATTTCTCATTTTCACAATTTAGGCCATAATAATCAAATTCATCAACACTCCCAATACAAAATACATTTATCTATCATCCAACACTTATTTTCTATCAGTAAACCTCTCAAAGCTCACATTATCAACAATGACATAACTTAAAATCATAATCAATTTCATGAATTTGAGCATGGGCTAGCTAATATACGAAGCAATGATCTCAAAAACGTAGAAATCATCAAAAACCGAACAAAAATCACATACCAATTGAAGCTTCAAATGACTGAACCCTAAATAGCCATGGTTGTCTTCTTTCTTCTTCAAATTTCGACAAAACAAAGATGAACACTCCACTAACCTTACGTTTTATTTTAATTTATTAACATTAATACATAATTTACCATTTTACCCATGGCTATTTAACTTATAAATTAATTAACGGTTGTCCATAAATGCCATCTCATTAAACCAATGGTCCATTCATAACATAAGGACCTCACATTAATAAGTTATGCCAGTTCGGCATATAAGTAATTAGAAGGCTACTTTTTCATTTTTTACAATTTAGTCCTTTTTGCAAATTAAGCACACAAACGATAATATTAACTCACGGAAATTTCACACATACTTAATCACATACTATAAACACGGAAAATAATATTAAAATATTTTTTCTGACTCAGATTTGTGATCTCGAAACTACTATTCTGGCTAGAGTATAAACCAGGCTGTTACACCTTAAGCTCACGTCTACCGACTGTGGGCTCGTTTCAAATCAAAAATTTTTTCACAAAATTACTAGTGAAGCAATTTTACAATTTCTCTAAACTTTGGTGTCAAGTTGTAAATAAGAAAAATATCTCTAGAATTTTTTTAAAAATAATATATTTAAAGAATTTTCTCTCTATAACTTTCTCTTAAATATAAGTGTGTGAAAAATAATAACCCAAAGCTCTCTTTATATAGGAAGTGTAACATCCCAAACCCGGCCCAAACATTACGACCGAATTTGGGTTGCTACCGAGAAAACATTTTGAAATCTTTTCAAAACCGTTTTAAGTTTTGTCGAAAACCTTGTGTTTTCAAGTCTCTTGTTAAAAAAACCATACTTGGTGTTGTTTAGAAATATTTATTAAGTCGGGTTGTTTATAGATTGCAAATGTGCCCGATGGCATTTTTAAAACATTTTACGTTTGAGTGGGAAAAACATGTGAATTCATTTTTAACATAGTTAAATAGTTTAAACAAATATTCAAAGCATGTAACAATAATAAAATAATTCTAGGAGGCCTTATTACAACTTAACAAAAATAAAACCAACATTAAAATTAAATAAACTAAAATCCAAGTCCATCTAATTAAAATTTCCACTGCATGGCCACCTTGAGTCCATCCGGCTCCATCTCCGCTATCTACTCATCTGCAAAATGTTAAGGGAAGGGGTGAGTCACCAAGACTCAGTGTGTAAATCCCCCACCCGGAAAATACATCTCATACACAATTCATTAATAAACATGCTCATGCAACCCAACTAGCCATCCATACTCCTTTTCTACCCCGTGTGGTCAAAACCACTGATGACTTAAAGTCACAATTTAAATGATGGGGCCAACCCATCGTGTGGTCAAAACCACTGATGACCATAGGTCACAATATATCAAATGTGGTCAAAACCACTGGTGGTACCAAACCACTGGGACTTAGTCGCAATTAATCAATCGTTGTGGTCAAAACCAATGATGACCATAGGTCACAAATAGTCTGATGGGGCCAACCCATCTTGTGGTCAAAACCACTGACGACAGTCCATAATCCATCCCCCTCCTCTCATCAATCCCACCATCACATGCTTATACATCAAATTTCATATATCATGTCATAGTATTAAACATCATGTGATGGCATGCAAACATATAAAAATTACAAGTTAGGGGACTTACCCGAAATCCATGATTATGCCACAAGCTAATCACAACCAAAAGATCTAAGGCAAATAATAATAGCATGTAAATTAATAAAGTCTGTATAGAGATCTTACACACCTGTTACTATCGTAATTCCTAGATCCCGAAAAGCCGATCTACGATGCTAGATCTTGACCCTTGAGCGGATTTGATTTCCAAACAAATCCCGAAGCCTTACTTGATCCCAACTTACCCTTGGAAAAATAAATCCCGCAAGCTTTCCTACAACGATCTAATCGTATTAGCAAGAATCATAGGCCATAACTTTAATTTTAAAGGAGAGGATTACCCCTGACCACACTTATTGAAAATCGGTAGCACCCTTTTTCCTCAAGGGAGATTCGGCCTAAGCACAATTGGAAGGGATGGAATTTTGAGAAGAGGAGAAAGGGTATTCGGCTAAAAAAAAAACAGCAATGCTGGAAATTTCTAAGCAAATTTTGCTAAGAGTTAGGAGAGAATTCGGAAGCACTATGAAGGGAGAAACAAGAAAAGAATTTGCTGGAAATTTTGGCACTTCTATGCTGTAACAAAATAAAATATGGACAGCCCCCAAGGAGTCCAACAATCGGCAAACACCCTTTTGCTTTGTGATAATTTCTAGCCTTGAATTATCACAAGTAAATCTAGCTTCATCATATTTTTAATCTCCTAATCCCCTCAACAATTTAATAGCAATTAAAACACTAATAGCTCTCCCTCTTCCAGCCGAAAATAGGTAAAAATAAAAAATAATAATAAAGACCAGCATATACCCCAGCCGAATTCAAAATCAAAACTAGCTTAATCTTTTATCAATTTCCTATATATTCTCCTATCCTTTAACAAATAAATTAATCCCATGCATAATCCTTATCTTATCACCTCTTCAATTAAAATATAATAATAATAATAATTAAAATAATACTCCCACAGTTCCAGCCGAATGTAAATACAAAGCTTCTAGCTTATCCTAATTGAAAATCCCATGTGCAGGCCAATTCACGCCAGCAGTAGAGGGAGGGAAAAAATAAAGTCAAGGTGCTGCTCCTGGGGTTCGAACCAGCGACCCCAAGCAGTAGCCTCCCCTCCAACGCGCTTTGCCACTTTTCCCCTTAGACTTTCATGTCATGAGCCCTTACCTTTTAATTATAAGCCCTCTTCTTGGCTCTCTTGCCTTTGACGCAAAAAGCCCAAAAATAACACTCCTTGCGTCTTTCATGTCTCTAACCCGAGACCTTAACCAAAGCCCCTTTTCAAGTAGCGCCTCAGCCACTCCGCCCACCTACCTTTCATGTCCGATCCTTACTCAAAATTCATTTAAGGCCTTCCTTACTTGGGCCCTTCCTTTAACGCCTCAACAGACAAAAAAATTTTCCTTATTACTTCTGCGGATCGAACCCAAGACCCCTAGCAAGCTCTTAGGCGCACCACGCCACTTATACCAAGCCCATCCTTTGTGCCTTAACTCGCCCAAAATTTTATTAAAGCCCTAACTAACCTAGCTCCTTCCTTTTACACACTTAAAAATAAATTTTTAATACTGGGTCAGGCTTAGCTCGAGTTATTTTTAGGTCCAAAAATCATGCCAAATAAAATCATATTCATTTATTTCTTGAAGCCCACATGGAATTTATTTAAATTACAAATAACCCCTAATTCAGGGTGTTACAAGAAGAGTTTATATAGTTCAACTATGATTAAGTTTAATCACTTTAATATTAAATTAATATAAAAACTTATCAAGATAAATATTAAATTTAATTTACTAGTAAATCTATTAAAATAATTTTATTTTTGGAATAGTTAATCTTAAATCAAATTATCTCGTAGAGTCCCACTAATAATATAATTCTTCCATTTCTCAACCACCGAAGAATCGCCACCGCCAGCCATCCACCAGTGACTGAAATGCCGCCATCACAGTCATCGGCATCGCTGTGCCCGGTGGTGTAAGCACTACATCTTCACGACACTCGAGCCAATTCGGTTGCTGCCAATTCGATCTAAGCTATTGACGACTCGATCGGTCTGAGCTAGCCATTAATTGGACCGTCAGCCCAGTTTCACATGCCAATCTGGTTCAATCAATTTTTTGGTCTCGGTCTTGGTTTTGGGTTCCCAAGCCCAATTTCCAATCTTAAGTCCAATTTTTAATTTCAATTACCCATTGGGCCAATTGTCTAACTTGAAAATTAATTTCCAAAAATATCATATGGATTTTAATTAATTTGATTAATTTAATTTTACTTTATCAAAATTAATTTTCCTAAAAATCACTAAGATTTTCCAAATTAATTTTCCAAGAAAATTATTTAACCAAATTTTCTAGTTGAACAATTCTCATGATTGCCTAATTTAATTCCACATCAAATAAATTGACTCAATTAATTTATTTCCAAAGTCATAATAATTTGCTTTTGATTCAAATACAGTTCGATCAAGCTTTTATTGAGCTAGCAAAGGGACCAATCAGACATATACAATTAGACTTTAGTAATTGCAATTATGTCTAGAAGAATCGATCTGATAATTTGTAATTTACTTAATCATGGAGCCAGTCCACAAGAAGTACTCTGATTGAAAACTCCTTATTCTATAATCTTTACAAAAGCAATTCATCGAACTACTTTTTCCAATTACCTCGTCATGTGCATTGTCGAAAATTAAGAGTATGAAGAAATTTAAAATACGGTCCTTCGTTAAAATATTGCTTAATTAAAAATTTATGAGAAAAGTGCGTATTTCACGTTAGTCGAGGGAAAGGATCACATCCTGTAAGTTAGGACACGATGCCTTAAATCCTCGAATCGAGAATAAACGCCAAAAAAATCATTTAAAAGGTGTACGATTATCTCGGTTTTAGAAAGAAATCGTATTCCGTAAGTTAGAACACGATCTTTTCATAATTACCAAAATTATTTAAAAATGTTTTAAAAATGCTCGTTATTCAAATTTATCGAGAAAATTGAAACCCTGTAAGTTAGGGTACGACTTTTCGAATCTCAAAATACAAAAATTACTTATTTTAAAAAAAAACAACATTTTCAATGTGACGGGTAAAATGTAAGGCGATTTTATAGCGAAAATGTAAAAAAAATGAATTACGGTACTAATATGCATAATAGACTAAAAATAAATGCATTAATGTAAATGACAATAATAAGAGAAAAAATGAAGATAAGATAAATAATAAATAATAAAACAAACCAATTATATAAAAATAATGAGTCAGTAAATAAATGAAAACTAAAAATATTAATTAAAAATTTAATAATGAACAAATATATAAATAAATGAATAAATATTAGGTAAAACAGCTTAAATAATAATAATAATAATAATAATAATAATGATAATAGTAATAAAAATAAAAATAATACTAGTAATAATAGTAATAGTAATTGCCGAAACCATTTTTAAGTTTTTTTTTTAAAAAAAACGGGGATCGACTTTAAAAACGAAAATGGAGTCGCCACCAATCCCTTTTTGCTTAGCTATGATCGGATCAACTTATAAAACATTTTATTTCAAAACATTGATTTTGGCCTACGAAATTCAAGAAAACGGGTTTGGGAGTCGGTTACGTACGAGGAAGGATTAGCATCCTCATAATGCCCAAAATTGGTACCGAATTGATTAGTTATTGTCCTAATGTCGAAAATTCGAAAAGATTTGAAAACATGATTTCTTTAAAACTTGAACAATTTGAGTTAGAACTTGAGATTCCTTTGTTCCGGAAGAATACAAACATCACATCCAGCACATTAGGACATGATGTTTTAAAACCATCGTAGCCAACATCATCTCATGATTTAAAAAATTCATTAAAAGGATATTTAGTTATTTAGTCAAATGGAAAATCGAAACCCAGCACGTTAGGGCACTATTTCCTGAATTTCTAAACACAAAGCATTGCCTTATTTAAGAAAAACTTTTGGATAAAATGTAGCAA
The DNA here is from genome assembly GCA_005393395.2 of Gossypium australe. Lineage (NCBI taxonomy): Eukaryota > Viridiplantae > Streptophyta > Magnoliopsida > Malvales > Malvaceae > Gossypium > Gossypium australe. The sequence continues at coordinate 100,824,906 of CM016620.1, forward strand.
TTAAAGGAGATAGATATTTTTAAACAAATATTTTAAAAAATAACATTAAATTATTACAAAAAAGTGCAATTTACTAAAGTTACAGGTCATATTAACAATTAGCACTAACATAAACAATTAAGTAAAAGAATGACAATCAATAATTGTGACACCCCAAACCCGGCCTAGACGTTATGGCCGGATCTAGCATGTCATACCAAAAGGTAGTTTAAAAGCTATGTGTTCGTTAAAAACTTTGCATCCTTTTTGAAACTCCAAATTTCGTTGTTCGTTTGTAAAAGCAAGATTTGCTTCATGTATATTCTTGTAAAGATGTTATTACTTTAGAAAACTATGTTTGTTGTGACAATCGGACTTGAAAAGTTGCGGAAACGTGATCTTTTGAAAACGGTTGTGAATATTTTAAAAAGCCGTGATTAACTGATTAACAATTCATAATTAATAGGAATACCAAATGAAAGTTTAAAAAGAAATTCCCAAAGGCCTTATTACAACAAATATTAACCCAAATAAAGAAAATAATGTAAAATAAGTTAAATTCGAAATTACTAAGTGTCGTTTAGAAAAACAAATCCGACGTATGGCCACCTCCGAGTCCTCCGCAGCTCCAAATCCTCTAACGCTGGGGATTACCTGCATGATTAAAAGAAAGGGGGTGAGTTACGAGAACTCAGTGTGTAATCCCCTATAACGGTCACTATCTGGGCCTGAGCCCTTATGGTATCGGTCTGGGCCTAAGCCCTACAATCATGATAATGCAAACAAAAATGCAACCCAACCCAATCCAACCATCACACCACCCGTACCAACCAATCGCACCATGTGGGGATCAAGTCAAGCCACCCCGCCAAACGCACCAATATTGCAGTCAAGCTGCTAATCACAGTATATGTGGCAGAGCCACCAAAACTGCACTTCCTCCAATCATCAACCCAACCCATGCAACATGATATGAATGCAATGTATTACAAGTGTAAATAGTATAAATAAAATCACATACACGATATTTAACCACAATCGAGGGTAAAACAGTCATTTTGTCACCTAAGGGTATAACGGTCATTTTCACCCCTTTGGGGGTATTTCGAAAATTTACCCTCTAGGGGTATTTCGGTAATTTACCCACCAAGGGTATTTCAGTCACTTACCCACCAAGGGTATTTCGGTAATTTCACAAATCAGGGGTATTTCGGTAATTTTGTAAACTAAGGGTATTTCAGTAATTTGTAAACCAATGGTATTTCAGTAATTTTAAACCAAGGGTATTCTAAACAGAGATAACGGTGCGAATGGGCCTAGGGCCCATTCTCGGTCCAAATGGACCCACACGCTCATGTGGCCCATTTAGCCCAAATCTAGCCACAGATATGAGATTCACATAGACCAATTCACTATCTACTACACAATCATACAATTTATTCATACGGGCCCACTTGGCCCAAGGTAGCCTAGACTCATGAAAACACTCATGAGGGCCTCAACTATCACGTCGAAGCTCCCACACATGCGCTCGCACGCTCGTGTGGCTACCATCGCCGTGTGACTGGCTTTTTGGCATTTGCCGCTCTACAGCTAGAGTAGGGCGAAATACACACCTGATAAAAATCTGGAGTTAATCCGCCTCCGACCACTCCTATGCCCAACGCCAACCAAGGTATGCTTACTCTCCTCATAGATTGCTCTATTTAAAGCCAGCTTCTCACCTTCCCTCATGCTAGCTTCCCGATGTGGGATCCCTCCTTCAACAGAGTTTAAATCCAACACAAACTCTGGTCGTCCCAACTTAGCAAAATAAATATCCCTTTTTGCTTGTGATGGGATTCGAACTCAGGCTCCCCTGTAACTTAATCCATGCCGCTAGCCACTAGGCCAGAAGCTCCTCTTGTGTCTCAAATCATGCGCAACTAAATATAAGTCTATGGGCCAAAGTCTAAGTTCACTTAAAAAATAAATCAAAATGAAATGCAAGCGCCAAGACTTGAACCTTGGACCCCTTGCTTCCTTGTGTGACGTCACCTCTTTGTCTCCAATGTGGCTCCATTTACCAATAGACCACAACTCCTTTTGTGTCATTTTTCTCCACATTTTATTCTTAAAGCCTACTTACTAACTCCCAGGGTTTTACTCACCTAAAACCAAAACTTTCCTAAAGCCCAAATTTGAACCCGGGACTTCATAGAAGCCCCCTAACCTTCCAAAATCACTCACCTAATATGTCCAACTTGCATTAGTGCCGTTCTCTTATTCTCAAAAATTTTGAACACTCCCCTGGCCAAGGCCCAATAAGCCCAATTCTACTAGACCCAAATTCGGGTCGTTACAATAATAATGTTAAGGTAAACAAAGATAATGGATTCAATTTTTTTTTAAATGAACAATCAAAATAAAAAATATAGAGTAGATAATAGCAATTCTAAAGAATCTATGAAAAAAAATTAAAAAAAATTATTCACAAGATTAAATTCATGTATAAAAAAATAATAATATAAGGTAAATAATATACTCAAAACAATTAATGAATATTATAACAATTTTAAAAAAATAAAAAAAGTATAAAAATGATATGGATAAATAAAAAAAGTGAAAAAAAACACATAAGTCAACCTAACTCCCGCAATATGAGGATTCAACGAAATTCCTGCACCAAAATCTAACTCGAAGGGAAGCAACTAAAAAAGAAACGAAGATGAGCGAAGAACAAAATAAGAACAAGCCACAGAAAATAAGAACACAAAAGAGAGAGAAATTTGAGTGAATGCTCTCAAGAATTTTTATTACTCAAAACTCAAGTGTGTTTTACAATGAAGGGAGAGGCCTCTATTTATAGCTGAGCCTCCCCAAATCCAACGATACAGATCAATTACATCAACGACTAAGATTAAAAGGTATCTACAAATTAAATCTCTAAGATTACAAAATCATATTTTCTAAGAATGCATACCATATCTTCTAATATTGCATATCATATCTAAGATTTGCATATCATATCTAAGATTGCATATCATATCTTCTAAGATTGTATACCATATCTTCTAGGATTGCATATCATATCTAAGATTTGCATATCATATCTAAGATTGCATATCCTTGAAGGTTGTGTTCCCATATACGTCAAGCTTGTAGATGGACCTTCAATCTTTTCAAGTAATGGGTCATTCTGATCGGGCCAAATGATATGTTTTGGACTGGACTTAGACTTTGTTTTATTATTTTGGGTTTATTATTTTTTGTATGGGCCCAGGCTAAATTGGCCTATTACAGCTGCCCCTTTTTGCTCATTGTCGTGTAACGAGAATGGAGCAAAGACTATAAAAGGACCAATTTTTTCGGTCTTGCCGAGCTTGAACTTCTTGATCCTCATCTTCTTCAAGTAGTCTCTAACCCAACTGTAACTTCAAGGAGATTGAATCTGTAGCTTTAATCTTATTCTACTGCAACTTCAGGGAGATAAGACCTGCTCTTGTAGATTTAATCCATCATACTATAACTTCAGGAAAGTGAGACTAGTATCTTTGATCTTGCTTCACTGCAATATTCAGGAAGACAAGATCTGTTATTTTCAGTCTTCTCCACTGCAAACTCAGGGAGGCAAGCTTATATCTTCGATCTGCTTCCTGCAACTTCAGGAAGATAAGATCTGCTGTCTTCAGTTTGCTCCGCTGCAACTTCAGGGAGGCAGGCTAATATCTTAGATCTGCTTCCTGCAACTTCAGAAAGATAAGGTCTATTGTCTTCAGTCTGCTCTGCTGCAAACTCAGGAAGGCAGGCTAATATCTTTGATCTGCTTCCTGCAACTTTAGGAAGATAAGATCTGTTGTCTTCAGTCTGCTCTACTGTAAACTTAAGGAAGTAGGATAATATCTTCGATCTGCTTCCTGCAACTTTAGAAAGATAAGATCTGTTGTCTTTAGTCTGCTCTGCTGCAACTTCAGGGAGGCAAGGCTGACATTTTTTATCTGCTTCCTGCAACTTTAGTAAGATAAGATATGCTGTCTTTAGTCTGTTCTGCTACAACTTCAGGGCGGCAGGCTAATATCTTCGATCTGTGTAACACCCCAAACCCGGCCCATGCGTTTCGACCGGATCTAGCGTGTCACGGGTTGTACATTGAAAACCTTCGTCTTGATGGTTTTGGAAGTCGTAAATTAAGTAGACATTATTTAAGAAAATAAGCGGCATTTTAAAAATAAAACCTTGTACTAAGTATAATTAATCCTTTGACATAATCTCATAAGTTGTAGAACATTAAAACTACTTAATTGGATAAAACTATGGGGCCTTATTACATTGATAATTCCAAAGTAAAAATAAAATAAAAGAAAACTTTAAAGAAATCCCAAAATAATAATTTGTAGAAATAAAGCTTGATGGCCCCTCGAGTCTGTCTCGGCTCCTATGTCCACGATCTACTGCTCATCTGGAAGAGTAGAGAAAAGGAAAGCGTGAGTCACCAAGACTCAGTGTATAAATCTCAAAACACACAACGACCTGAGCCCACAAACACATTATGGGCCCTAGCCCATACATAAAGGTATCAATCATAATCACATGATAAATAATAAATAATGAAAAACCCAACCCATCCTAGGTTTCCATCCTCTACACACCATCCTGTACCAATCATCACACCTTGGGGATTTCTACAATCAACCCTCCATCCGCTACACACCAAAACGACAGCCGTACTGCCTATTCCTCTTAATTAGGAACCATTTAACGTGGCATCGCCACCGATCACTATGTGACCTTATATTTAAATTATGTGGGATTTCTACCACCGATCACCAAGTGACCTATCATGCACTTCCCCTTTAATATCATCATTCCCACCCCATGCATACATACATGAAGATAACATCATACAGACTTATATACTTTTTGATACTCATAGGGAGTTCTATGTTTACGTACCTGGCATCTTTGCCTAACCCTTTTAGGGTTCCATTCGACTGTCTATACAGCCTCCTTCCGGCTTTTTAGCCCATAACATATATAAATAAACATACATACAGGTTTATTAGTAGTGTGTTAGAGATCTACACACCTGATTACCGATAAAACGATGCTTTCTATGTCGACGCTATCCTTAGTCGACACAACTGCTATCTGCCTAAGATGTTGTTCAGAAGCCGGTCCACAACCAAGTGGCCAATCTCGAACGGCAGATACTGCTCGTTCCTTAAACTTAGGAATTCTTTCCTTTGCCTGATCCATATTTAATTCCATCATAAATCCTTATCAGAGCTACTATCACAATATTTAATCGTTAATCCTCATCTTAAAGTTTAGATCTTGCATATAATGAATGAATCTAGTAAAAATCTAGGGAAAATCTTCTTACCTTAAAATCCCAAAATTGGAGACTAGCTATTTTCGGCTTTTAGATCTAGTTGACCAAGCTTCCTTCAAATCCCGAATTGCCGCCCAACATAGAACCATTAAACTATTAGCTTTTCGGCTTTTTGCCTTTCAAAAACCGGGAATAGATCATGAGAACTAATCAAAAATCGACACTTACCTTAGCATAGGAGGTTGACTAGCACTAGAGAGAGGATTCGGCAATGCCAAAGGAAGTTTTAAATGCCGGAATAAATAGAACTAATTCTCAAATAGGATGAATAAAGAAAAACTATAGAGTTTTCGGCTTTTAAAGAGAAATCGGCTCAAGGGAAAAAGAATGGAGAAGAGGTTTCGGCTTTTGAAGAAATTGAAGAAAAGAAATTGGAGAGGAAGAGGCTAGGGATTTTCGGCACAAGAATAGGGAGAGAATTAGGGTTTTAATTGTCAGAATCAAGGAGCTATCCCCTCCTATTTATAGGAATGTCGACACCTCCTGTATAAAATTGAAAACGCCCTTCCTAGTTAATTAAAATTTAAGCTAAATGAGAGGGAAAATTCGGGACCCCTTTGCCATGCAGTAGTCGAATTCTTTACTCCTCTTAGTGGTGGATTTTCGACCATCGCTCTCCTTGTAGATAGGCTCCTATCTTTTCTCCTTTTTATCTTCTATATTATCAATTATAAATCCAAATATATCTTCCAATTTTTAAGCCTTGTAGCCGTCCATCTCATCAAGTCTTAATGCCGAAATTTAACTCACTTAATATAAAAGATTTGGGCTTCAATAAACTTAAATTTTGGGCCCTTAAATCCCTTGTTGTGGCATCACCCTTGCTCCCATTTAAGTGCCGAAAATGGCCCAAAAACATGGGCTCCTTGCGACCAAAACTTGGGCCTCTTTAATTGTTGATGGCGCCACCTTCTAATTCCCTTACAGTGCCACCTATTGTTGGGCCACAAGCCCATGTTGGTATTTTAAACATAATTACCACCCTTTAACCCTATAATGCACAATCTAATAATTTAATCAAGGCCTTTGCCTAATCCTGAGCCCAGTTTGGACCCCTATCACTTATATTAACAAATTAATCCTATCCCTACACTAAATGCATAGGCCCATAAATTTAGGATGTTACAGTTCTACCCCCTTAAAGAAATTCCGTCCTCGAAATTACCTGATCAGAAAAGATGAGGGTATTGCTACCTTATTGCTTCCTCGGGTTCCCATGTAGCCTCATCAGAACCATGATTTTGCCACAGCACCTTAACCAATGGAACCGTTTTCCTTCTCAACACCTTGACATCACGATCCAAAATTTCTACTAGTTCCTCTTCGAAGGATAGATCAGGTCTTACCTCGATTTCCTCCACAGGCACAATATGGGACGGACCCGAATGGTAACGTCTTAGCATGGAAACGTGAAATACATCATGAATTTGACTTAACTCCGGAGGTAACTCCAGCTGATAGGCTACTGGTCCTACTCGCTTCAATACCCGATATGGTCCAATAAATCTAGGACTTAATTTACCCTTTCGACCAAACCTTAGTACCTTCTTCCATAGCGATACCTTTAGGAATACTTTATCACCCACTGCAAACTCTATGTCCTTACGCTTTAAATCAGCATAGGACTTTTGTCGGTCCGACGCCTCCTTCAGTCGAACCTGAATCAATTCAACCTTCTCTTCTGTCTCACTCACCAACTCCGGTCCCAAAATCCGACGTTCCCCTAATTCTGTCCAACAGGTAGGAGTACGACACCTGCCCGTACAAAGCTTCATAGGGCGCCATCTGAATACTTGACTGGTAACTATTGTTGTAAGTAAACTCTGCTAACGGTAAAAACTCTTCCCAACTACCTCTGAAATCTATGACACATCCTCTTAACATGTCCTCCAAGATCTGGATCACCCGCTCAGACTGTCCATCGGTCTGAGGATGAAACGCTGTACTGAAATCCAACTTCGTACCCAGCGCTTGATGCAACGCCTTCCAAAATCGTGAGGTAAACCTAGGGTCCCTATCTGATATAATCGAAACCGGTAGTCCATGCAACCTCACCACCTCCGCTATGTATAACTTAGCTAACTTCTGCAAGGAATAATCAACACGTACGGGTATGAAGTGTGTAGACTTCGTCAAGCGATCAACAACTACCCAAACTGCATCTTTCTTAGTGGGTGTGAGGGGAAGCCCACTAACAAAGTCCATGGTAATTCTTTCCCACTTCCATTGGGGAATCTTCACTGGCTGCAACAATCCTGATGGTAACTGGTTTTCTGCCTTGACCTGTTGACAGGTCAAACACTTACCAACCAATTCGGTTACTTCTTGCTTCAAACCCAGCCACCAGAACTGATCTCTCAAATCCCGAAACATCTTACTTCCTCCAGGGTGCATAGCGTATACACTACCATGCACCTCATTCAACATCCTCTTCCTTAACTCCGGATCTTTTGGCATGCAAACCTTCCCTCGAAAGCATAACAATCCTTCCTCATTCATACTGAATTCTACTGGCCCATCCTTTGATATTAGCTGCAATTTCCCTTTTAACAACTCATCGGTCTGTTGCCTCTCCTTCACCTGACTGATCTAAGAGGGTTTTACTTGTAGTTCAGCTAATAAACTTCCATCCTCATACAAACTAAGGTGAGCAAACATTTCTCTTAAGTCGGAGACTACTTTACGACTTAAAGCATCCGCCACTATATTAGCCTTACCCGGGTGATACTCGATCGAGCAATCGTAGTCCTTTAACAACTCGATCCACCTTCTCTGCTTTAGATTCAACTCCTTCTGAGTCAAAAGATACTTCAAGCTCTTATTATCTGTGTAAATGACAGATTTCTCCCCGTACAGATAATGCCTCCAAATTTTTAAGGCAAACACCACTGCTGCCAATTCCAAATCATGGGTGGGGTAATTTAATTCATGTGGTCTTAACTGCCGAGATGCATGTGCAACCACCTTTCCATCTTGCATCAACACATATCCTAATCCTGCGTGTGACGCATCACAGTAAATTACGAACTCCTCCCCTGCCTCCGGCTGAATCAACACCGAAGCCTCCGTTAGAAACCTCTTTAACTTTTCAAAACTCTCCTGCTACTTATCAGACCAAACAAACAGAACTCTTTTCCGTAGCAACTTAGTCAACGGTGTCGCTACAGAAGAAAATCCTTCAACAAACATTCGGTAGTACCCAGCTAAACCAAGAAAACTCCTAATCTCAGCCACAGACTTGGGTGGCTTCCAATCTAACACTGTTTCAATCTTTCGAGGGTCAACCCTAATCCCTTCTGCCGACACAACGTGCCCTAGAAATGTTACTTCCCTCAACAAAAATTCACACTTACTGAATTTGGCATATAACTGCTTCTCCCTTAGAATCTGCAAAACTATTCGCAGATGAGCATCATGCTCCTCCTCTGACTTCGAATAAACCAAGATATCAACTAAACACCACGACACACCGGTCTAGGTAGGGTTGGAACACTCGGTTCATCATGTCCATGAATGTTGTTGGCGCGTTGGTCAATCCAAACGGCATCACCATAAACTCATAGTGACTGTAGCGAGTCCTAAAAGCTGTCTTATGAATATCCGCTTCCTTGACCCTAAGCTGATGGTACCCTGACCTCAGATTTATCTTAGAAAAGATTGAGGCCCCCTTCAACTGATCGAACAAGTCATCGATCCTTGGCAGCAGGTACTTGTTCTTGATTGTTAGCTTATTCAACTGACGATAATCAATGCACATACGCATTGATCTATCCTTCTTCTTAACAAATAACACTGGCGCTCCCCAAGGCGACACACTCAGTCGAATAAATCCTTTATCCAGTAACTCCGGAATCTGTGCTTTCAACTCCACTAACTCTTTCATCGCCATCCTATACGGAGCAATAGATACCGGCGCTATTCCCAGAAGAAGATCGATACCAAACTTCACTTCATGATCTGGGGGTAATCTGGAATCTCTTCAGGGAAAAATCAGGAAATTCCTTTATCGTCCTGACATCCCCAACAGTCAGATCTTTAGCTTCTAGAGCCCGAACAAATAATAGAACTGCCTCATATCCTTTCCTCACCATCCTTTCTACTCTTAGGGCAGTTACTACATTCGACAAACAGTTCCCCCTTTTTCCTATCACCAACACTTCATCACCCTCGGGGGTTTTTAACACCATACGCTTGGCAGCACAATCTAGATTAGCTTGATACTTCACAAGCCAATCCATGCCTAAAATTAAATTGAACTCCCCGAATGGTAATTCCATTAGATTCGTTCGGAAGACCATCCCCTGAACTTCTAGAGGTACTTCCCGATAGAGTTTATCCACTACTACCGATTGTCCTAACGGGCTAACTATAGTCATTGCCCTAGGGGTAATTTTCGATTCTAGCCTTAAAGTTCCTGATACGCTACTAGCTACATACAAATGCGTCAACCCAATGTCAATCAATGCAGTGTAAGGCAAACCAAAGATTAAGAACGTACCGATTATGACATCCGGTGCATCAGCCTCCTCTCGACATCTGACAGCATAGACCACCCCTGGCTGTCTCGCCTCAGTGTTTCCTGCCCCTTGGCCTGGTGCTCCACGACCCCGACCAGCACCATTACCACCTCTGGCTCCACCACGACCTCTTTGTGGCTGCTGACCTCCTCTACCAGGCTGAGCATTCCCTCGACCCATGGTCCCTTCACCGTCCCGTTGCTGCGAATAGTTTCTAACTTGATGGTCCGTAGATCCACAGCTAAAACACTTCCCACTGCCTTCCCAACATTCATCGGTATGAAATTTACCACATCGAGCACACTTTGGTGTCTGGTTAGCAGCAGTAGGTTTCTCTTCTCGTTTTGGTCCATCAGACCGAGACCTTTTCTGAGTACGCCCGGTTGACGATCCAAAATTCCTCTTATTTCCACCCTTATCTCTATCCCGATTCAGTTTTTTGGTCTGCTTTACCTCCTCGGCTATCTTAGCCTTTTCCACTAGGACAGCAAATTCTCTCTCCCGCTGTGGGGCTATCAAAACACGCAAATCATCCCACAGGCCATCTTCAAACCTAACACAACGTTCGTGCTCCGTGGCAACCATTCCACGAGCATAACGGCTAAGGCGTAAGAATTTAGCTTCATACGCAGCCACTGACCTACTCCCTTGAACCAGATTCAGAAATGCTCTGCGCTGCGCATCCACATAACTCGATCCAATGTACTTATTCTGGAATGTCGTTTTAAAAAGATCCCAGGTGATACGGTCAGCCACTGTACCATCCTTAACCGTAAGCCACCATTGATAGGCTTCATCCCGTAGGAGAGATACAACTCCTTTCAACTTCTCCTCCTCCGTGAAATCCAAATCATCCATTATGCATTCTACTGCCTCCAACCAATACTTAGCTGAATTTGGGGCTACACCAGAAATTCCTCTAAACACTTCTGCCCCATTGGCCCTAAGCCGTTCAGGCACAGATTTTCGGGCTCCTGTGCCCATACCAGCCCCAGCAACCCTCTCTAAAACCCTTAACATTGCCTGAGATACCGCGTCATCTCCGGCAGTCTGATCCTGAAATTCCTCCTCTAAAGCTGGCATCTCGTTTCGAGATCCATGACCAGATCCTACTGGTTCTGACACCGTCATCTTACCCCTACCACGACCACGTGGCGGACGTCCTCTACCCCTTGTACTCATTTTACCGCTTCGCGTTTATCTGATTAGAAATTTTATGAATTATTAGTTTTCTTCCACTGATTATCCACGAACAGTCTTATGAATAATAGTTTTAAAAGTAGTTCTTTCGAATTACAATTCAGTCTCAAGTTCGTACCCTCTAATTCTAGAAAACACATACACTCAATCATCAACATACAAATAGCATCCATGAACTTACATTCATCGTGTAAGGGTGTTTTCGTTGTTTCACTCCCCAGGGGTATTTTCGTAATTTTTCCTATAGGGGTATTTTCGTAATTTTTCAAAATAGGGTTTCTTGGTGATTTTGTGAAATAAGGGTATTTTGGTAATTTAACAATCCGGGGGTATTTCGGTAATTTTGAAATCTGAGGGAATTTCGGTAATTTTGAAATCCAGGGTAATTTGGTAATTTTACAAACCAGGGGTATTTTGGTCATTTTGCAAAACAAGGGTAGTTTGGTAATTTTACAAACCAGGGAATATTTTGATGTTGTTGTTGCTGTTGTTGTTTTTTTTTTAAAAACAGGGGTACCTTAGAAAATCTTGTTTCATAATCTGGGTTACTCTTGTAAACATAGGATTTTCGGGTAAATTCTTCAAAGCATAGGTATTTTATAAATTCATGGTTGATTGGAAATTTCCACAAATCAAGTGTATTTTGAGAATTTTACAAAACTTGGGGATTTTTTTTTCAAATAAGGTGGCTGGTTCCTTTCGGGTTTTAATTATAGGGTTAGCCCATCAATAAGTCATCATAGCCAGGGTGAATAGTCACTACGCACCAGGTAAGATTCTAGTGAAGAGGAGGTGAGTCACTAGGACTGCTTAAATACCAAGCTCTCCCTGAATCCACTCCTAGGAATGCGTATGCCCATTGCCACACCCTACCTCAGCTAAGGCGAACAGTCACTACGCACCAGGTAAGATTCCAGCGAAAAGGAGGTGAGTCACTAGGACTGCTTAAATACCAAGCTCTTCCTGAATCCAATCCTAGACATGCGTATGCCTGTTGCCACACCTTAACCTATTGACTCGTTTCCGGGTTTTGTTTAGTTGGATTAAGTCTTATGGAATCGAAGAGTTGTTTGTCTAAGCATATGGTCCATTAATACTATCATACTAATCTACGTCCCTCAAGCCCATTAAGCCCACATGTATATCACAACAAGAGTTTAGAATACTTACCTGGGTGGATCGGGTGCCGGAAAACTCGAAGGCCATTTCTCAACCCAAAACTTTCTTTTCTCAAAATCACTTTTATTTTACAAAACATTACTAGACCCATTTCACAGCCCGAGTTTTGAACTGGGCTCTGATACCAAATCGTAACACCCCAAACCCGGCCTATGTGTTTCGACCGGATATGGCGTGTCACGAGTTGTACATTGAAAACCTTCGTCTTGATGGTTTTGGAAGTCGTAAATTAAGTAGACATTATTTAAGAAAATAAGCGACATTTTAAAAATAAAACCTTGTATTAAGTATAATTAAACCTTTGACATAATCTCATAAGTTGCAGAACATTAAAACTACTTAATTGGATAAAACTATGAGGCCTTATTACATTGATAATCCCAAAGTAAAAATAAAATAAAAGAAAACTTTAAAGAAATCCCAAAATAATAATTTGTAGAAATAAAGCTTGATGGCCCCTCGAGTCCGTCTCGGCTCCCATGTCCACGATTTACTGCTCATCTGGAAGAGTAGAGAAAAGGAAAGCGTGAGTCACCAAGACTCAGTGTATAAATCTCAAAACACACAACGACCTGAGCCCACAAACACATTATGGGCCCTGGCCCATACATAAAGGTATCAATCATAATCACATGATAAACAATAAATAATGAAAAACCCAACCCATCCTAGGTTTCCATCCTCTACACACCATCCCGTACCAACCATCACACCTTGGGGATTTTTACAATCAACCCTCCACCCACTACACACCAAAACGACAGCCGTACTGCCTATTCCTCTTAGTTAGGAATCATTTAACGTGGCATCGCCACCGATCACTATGTGACCTTAAATTTAAATTATGTGGGATTTCTACCACCGATCACCAAGTGATCTATCATGCACTTCCCCTTTAATATCATCATTCCCACCCCATGAGTGATCTATCATGCACTTCCCCTTTAATATCATCATTCCCACCCCATGCATACATACATAAAGATAACATCATATAGACTTATATACTTTTCGATACTCATAGGGAGTTCTATGTTTACGTACCTGGCATCTTTGCCTAACCCTTTTAGGGTTCCATTCGACTGTCTATACAGCCTCCTTCCGGCTTTTTAGCCCATAACATATGTAAATAAACATACATACAGGTTTATTAGTAGTGTGTTAGAGATCTACACACCTGATTACCGATAAAAAGATGCTTTCTATGTCGACCCTATCCTTAGTCGACACAACTGCTATCTGCTTAAGATGTTGTTCAGAAGCCAGTCCACAACCAAGTGGCCAATCTCGAACAGCAGATACTGCTCGTTTCTTAACCTTAGTGATTCTTTCCTTTACCTGATCCATATTTAATTCCATCATAAATCCTTATCAAAGCTACTATCACAATATTTAATCGTTAATCCTCATCTTAAAGTTTAGATCTTGCATATAATGAATGAATCTAGTAAAAATCTTGGGAAAATCTTCTTACCTTAAATTCCTGAAATTGGAGACTAGCTATTTTCGGCTTTTAGATCTAGTTGACCAAGCTTCCTTCAAATCCCGAATTGCCGCCCAACATAGAACCATTAAACTATTAGCTTTTTAGCTTTTTGCCTTTCAAAAACTGGGAATAGATCATGAGATCTAATCAAAAATCGACACTTACCTTAGCATAGGAGGTTCGGCTAGCACTAGAGAGAGGATTCGGCAATGCCAAAGGAAGTTTTAAATGCCGGAATAAATAGAACTAATTCTCATATAGGATGAATAAAGAAAAACTATAGAGTTTTCGGCTTTTAAAGAGAAATCGGTTCAAGGGAAAAAGAATGGAGAAGAGGTTTCGGCTTTTGAAGAAATTGAAGAAAAGAAATTGGAGAGGAAGAGGCTAGGGATTTTCGGCACAAGAATAAGGAGAGAATTAGGGTTTTAATTGTCAGAATCAAGGAGCTATCCCCCCTATTTAGAGGAATTTCGACACCTCTTGTATAAAATCGAAAACGCCCTTCCTAGTTAATTAAAATTTAAGCTAAATGAGAGGGAAAATTTGGCACCCCTTTGCCATGCAGTAGCCGAATTCTTTACTCCTCTTAGTGGTGGATTTTCGGCTATCACTCTCATTGTAGATAGGCTCATATCTTTTCTACTTTTTATCTTCTATATTATCAATTATAAATCCAAATATATCTTCCTATTTTTAAGCCTTGTAGCCGTCCACCTCATCAAGTCTTAATACCGAAATTTAACTCACTTAAAATAAAAGATTTGGGCTTCATTAAACTTAAATTTTGGGCCCTTAAATCCCTTGTTGTGGCATCACCCTTGCTCCCATTTAAGTGCCAAAAATGGCCCAAAAACATGGGCTCCTTGCGACCAAAACTTGGGCCTCTTTAATTGTTGATGGCGCCACCTTCTAATTCCCTTACAGTGCCACCTATTGTTGGGCCACAAGCCCATGTTGATATTTTAAACATAATTACCACCCTTTAACTTTATAATGCACAATCTAATAATTTAATCAAGGCCTTTGCCTAATCTTGAGCCTAGTTTGGACCCCTATCACTTAAACTAACAAATTAATCCTTTCCCTAACACTAAATGCATAGGCCCATAAATTTAGGATGTTACAATCTGCTTCCTGTAACTTCGAAAAGATAAGATCTGTTGTCTTCAGTCTGCTCCGCTGCAACTTCAGGGAGGCAAGGCTGACATTTTCGATCTGCTTCCTGCAACTTCAGGAAGATAAGATCTGCCATCTTCAGTCAGCTTCAGAAAAGCAAGCTAATATCTTCAATCTACTTCACTGCAACTTTAGGAAGGCCAGATATGCTTATTTTTAGTCTGCTCCACTACAAACTCAGAGAGACAAGATTGGTGTCTTCGATCTGCTTCACTGCAACTTCAGGAAGGCTAGATCCACTATTTTCAATCTGCTCCACTACAAACTCAAGGATGCCAAACTGGTATATTCGATCTGCTTCACTGCAATCTCAGGAAGACAAGATCTGTTATCTTCAATCTGCTCCACTGCAAACTCAGGGATGCCAGACTGGTATATTCGATCCGCTTCACTGCAATCTCAGGAAGATAATATTTGCTATCTTCAATCTTCTCCACTGCAAACTCAGGGATGCCAGACTGATGTTTTCGATCCACTTCACTGCAACTTCAGGAATGCCAGATTTGTTATTTTTAATCCGCTCCACTGCAAACTCGGGGAGACAAGATCTAATGTCTTTGATCTGCTTCACTGCAACCTCTGGAATGCCAAATCTATTATTTTTAGTCTGCTCCACTGCAAACTCAGGGAGACCAGACTAATATCTTCAATCTACCTTACTACATTGTCCTCTAGAGGACATAACCTGTAGAATGGGTATATGCTTATGCCTAATAATTAGGATGCCTTGATCGAAATGAGTCAAATGCTTCTATTTAGACATGCTATGATATATGAATGCAAAATGTTATGAGAATATCCCTATTTCATGTGTCATCACTCATTTATTCGTCAAGGTTTCGTCTTCGTTCCTCACGAAGCATCAATCATATTCTGCTCAAATAATTTGCCCGATGGTAATTCTAAGTCCACTCCACTTGAACCTTGGGACATAAAGTTTGTACCTCCCACTGAAAATTCAGGGGAATAACATTTGGTTTTTTCCATCCAATCTATTACCACTCAGAGGTATAGAATTTGTATCATCTTCAATCAATTTAATCTGTTACACCATTCCCTGGGTGTAATGACCAGATGTATGTGCCTGAAATTTGCATGAATGCAGGGTATCATTTTTCTTTTCCCGAGAATGATCCCTTTTACACTTGGGTTGACATTGCTCGTCATTTGTCGAGATGGTATCACTGACGAAATGTCTTATCTAATAAAAATCCGAAGAGATAATCATCTTTTAATGTTTCCAACCCTTAGGCTTGGTGAGTTCTAAACAATAGTCCTGTTTCAGATTCTCATATTATTTAGAAGCTACCAAAGTAATATGCGAAACTCCTTTTATGAAAGTATTATTAGTCCATTAATCGTTATTTCAATATAAAATGCTTGAAAAAGATCACAACAATGGACAAAAAAGAAATTAATCAGGAGCATAGCTCGAAACAAATAAGTTAATCAAAGATAACCAAGACAATAAAAAATTGATTGGGGTGTATCTTGAAAAGAATAAAGTAATCAAAGATAGCCAATGCCATAAAAGAAACTTGATTGGGGTGTATCTTGAAAAGAATAAAGTAATCAAAGATAGAAAATTAAAAATGGATAAGATAGAAGCTAGGTGCCCCAGATATCGCAGCTGAACTTTTCTGTACAAACTTCTTGAGGACCATTTTGAGCTCAATACGTGTTTAGAGGATCTGGAGTACTTTGTCAATGCCCTAAGACGTAGCGTACTTCCTCATTGTTAATTCAAGCATAGCAAGACTGCCACATGCTCTATCTTTGATCAAAATTTGAGCCACCCTTTTCGGGTTTTCAGCTCAAAACCCCTTTGGTCTCAAAGCGCCCTTTGTGGGTTTTCGCCTTGGCCTCTCCTTTTTCTTTTTTTTTATCTCAAGGCGCCCTTTGCGGGTTTTCACCTTGGCCTTTCCCCTTTTAGGTAAAATACTTCTTGACTGAACCTGAATTCGTCGAATTGGCCAAGTATTTTCCATCCATCTCGGTCAATATCAATGCTCTTTTAGAACAGACCCTTTTTATTACATAAGGTCTTTCCCAGTTTGGCATATGCTTTCCTCATAAATCCTTTTGTATAAGAAAGATCTTTTTCAACATCAGGTCCCTTTTGTGGAATTCCCTAAGATGAACCTCGTAAGCTCGCATCATTTGGCCGTGACAGATAGCTTTTAACCTTTTTTCCTTCGATTAGGTTCAATTAGCAAAACTATTTCTATTCCAATGAGAAATGTGTTGCCCTAGCGAAGGTTCTAACCAACGTTCGATAAGACAGAGGGTAAATGGTAACTTCTTTATGTCAATATTTACAAGTCTCAGTCATATTTCCCATAATCCTTGTTTTGTTGTTTTTTGTTTTTATTTTTTCCTTTTTTTGCTGCCTTTACTGCACTGTGATATGGTGTCTGATCTTGCAAACTTTTGAAATTGTCCCTTTTTAGCACTCTTTGTCGACACCTAATTTTTTTTTGAGAATTTGATGACTATCGACCTTGTAACATTGGCATATGAAGCTACTTCCACCCTCTTAGTGAATTAAATGACGACCACGAAAATGAATCGATGTCGACTAGAAGCTTTTGACAAGATCGGCCCCATAACATCCATGCCCCACATATAGAAAAGCCTGTGAAGAAAATGGAAGAGTCACATAAATCTTGTCTTCTTCAATTCAAAATTTATGGTATTGTGATCCCCTTCCATGGTAGACCAGCAGTACCTGATCCTCATGTTTAGCCCACGTCTTAGTAGCCCAGGCATGTCTTGATATGATCATGCAAAAACATCTTTGAATTCTTGAAAATAACTCAATGATGTCTCGCCTTATCTCTGTGGTGAGCTAGGCTTCGATCTTCACCCCTTTCCTAGGCTCGCAATGTCCATTAACCCTATGTAAGGTAGGATCTGTTTTTCATCATGTTCTACCATCCTTAACAAATCAGAAGATAGGTTACAATCTCTGTCATCTTCAAAGTCCTGAGATCCCTCTAAACACATAACTTACTCGAAAGGAGACTTTTAGTCAGTAGCGGCGTTGCTCACATCGTTGATATCTGGAGACCTATTGTAGGTTCCAAGGAAGATTCCAAAGAATAAATGATTCAAAGAATGATTATTTGTATGATATGATCATGAATGAATAATAAAAGAATATTTGAAAGAAAGTCCAAAAATAAAAGAATCTATACATGGAAAGAATATTTGTTCAAAAAGAAGCATTTTATTAAAATAAAAATTTTGGACATGAGCCTATTTCACAAAAGGATTCTTTATTGCCTCTAGGCTTAAGGCAATAAGTGTGTTTTGAATATTACTCTAGATTAGCTCTAAAAATACAGGGATCTCTTCCACAGTCCCATTGTTCAAAACACTCCCAAGTATGCAAGGGCTTGGAAACTTCGTTCCCCGGTTCCCTCTTCGCTTTTGACTTCTTCAAGGAGTCGCAACTTTCTTGTCTCCTCCTTTAGTTATCGCATTTACTGCCTCGCCAAAGATCAGGTTTTGATGAAACGTTGAACTTCACAATTACCATTTTAATGAACCTTTTGACCAACTTTTTAAACGTAGTACAGTTTTCAATTGAGTGACCCGTTATTCCCGCGTGGTACTCGCATTGGGCATTCTCATCATACCATTTTGGGAAAGGAGGTTGCCCGGGTTTCGAGTAAAACAGAGACACCATATGCGCATCAAACAAATTCTGATACAACTCCTTGTATGTCATCGGGATGGGTGTGAACTAAAGCCTTTCTGCATTTGGCCTCAAGTTAGATTCCTGCTTTGTAGAGCCTTGATAGCTAGTGGTAACAGCCCTTGGTCAGCCTACGGTGACTGATTTGGGATGCATGCTCAGGATACTTACTTTATTTTCCTTGTTTCTTAGGGCTGATCTTTTGGCACTTTCTCCCGTGTCTATCGCCCCACTTCTTACTGCATTTTCAATCATCTCGCCAGACATTACTATATCTAAAAAGCTTATGATGGTGCTTCCCAACATATGGTTAATGAATGGGGCTTTTAAAGTATTGATGAAAAGTATTGTGGTCTCCTTTTCTAAAAGCGGTGGCTAAACTTGTAGGGCAACTTCCCTCCATCTTTGCGCATACTGCCTGAAACTTTCATTCGATTTTTTCTCTATGTTCTGTAAGGTGATTTTGTCAGGGGTCATGTCTGTCACATGACTGTATTGCTTCATAAATGCTTGCGCTAGGTCTCTCCACAAATTAATCCTAGCATGGCTCAGTTGATTATACCACTTGGATGCTGCCCCCACCAAACTATCTTGGAAGCAGTGGATCAGCAATTGGTCATTATTAACATACCTAGTCATCTGTCTACAGAACATGGTAATATGAGTTTCAGGGTAACTAGTCTCGTTGTACTTCTCGAATTCTGGCATTTTAAACTTGTGAGGAAGCACCAAATTTGGAACCAAACTTAGGTCCTTAAACTCAATTCCATTGTGATTATCATCATTTTCCAAGGCCTTGAATTTTTCTTCCAAGCATTTACAACGGTCCTCTAACTGCCTTGGCAATTCAGTTCTTGCCCTTTCTCTCCCTACTATATCCAAATCAGGGATAACAGGATTAGCTGGGTTATCTCCTGGGTTAGATCCTAAGCCAACTTGGAAGTTCATGGGCACTCCAGTATCAGCTTGATCTTGTTGAGGCCTAATCGTGACAGATGGCCTTTAAGAATGCACCTCAGGTTGTATCTGTGCATGTGGTGGTGTGAAACCCGGAGGATAGTCTTCATTATCTTCTCCAGCATTAGTCATGGGGCCTTTTCCCTTGTCCATTGCCCCATTCAGTAGCTGAGTCATTTGAGCCACCATATTCCTTTGGGCTTCCATCATTTGTTCCCTCATATCTTGTTGGATCTTTGCCAACTGGTCTTGCTTTGATCCATATTTTTTTGTCTTAGCGCGAGTACCGTATCGATGTTTAGTTTCTAGATTAACGTTCTCTCGTTCTCTCTTTTTCTGAAATAACTTCAACTAATTAGGGTCCTTTTGTAAAAGTCTAATGCAAATGATGCGATGCAATGCAGATGCATGGAATGAATGCAAAAGAAAGAGAGATGTTGATTTTGAATTCAATTACATTAGAACAACTTTTCTAGAAAATAAATTCCTTTACATAAAACGGATATTTATACAGCCTTTCCTTCATATTCCAAGCGAAGACAATGATCCTTTTCTTCTTATCTGGATATTAAGGTCCAATCTCGCGAACTTTCTAATAAATGTCTCTACTAGCTCTTTTTACTTGATCTAGACCGCGACTCACTTGGTCACTTATTTTCGCAAAGCACGTTAGCCTTTTCAAGAAAGCCAAGACGTGGTGATTCTCGAATAGTCTTTGTCAGCTTGAAATCTTGGGCAATAAAGTTTTGAATTCCCTCACGGACTATCAGTCTTCTCTCGTTGTGTTTACTTGGACCATATTCGGACGACCATATTATAATCCACTTTATCAAGAAATCCATTTTCTCATGACAAACTCTTCTATTTAGCAATCGAATTTGAATCAACACCTCTTTTCTATGATGTGAATGCAATGCAATCAAAACAAAAGAGAACACGTTAGCACAAAATAGGGCACCTATCTGGATGACCACTAGGGTTTGGCATAGTTCTACCTAGGGTAAGCCCTTAGCTTTTCTACATGTGGTTTTGCTCTAAAGTTGGGGTACCCGAACCAGTAGATTCCTCGATCCTGACCCATTATAGGCTCATACGGACCGAGTTTAGTTCAGGGGAATACATGTCCCTATGACTGCACGGAGATGAAAATCTCACGAAGACATAAGTACGGATGTATCCCGAAAGTGATTCACTATCCTGCACGGAGGTGAAAACCTCACGAAGGAGTAGCTTCTCACTCCCACTTAAAAGGGTGTGACCACAACGGTCATGCAATGCAATGCAGAAATACCGTTTAAGATTAAAACAACATGCAATAAAAAGGATCATAATTTCTTATATCGGATTTTCAAATTTAGACAAAAGGACAGGAAATAATCAATTTTACGGCTTGACTCTCTTGGTGTCCCCAGTGGAGTCGCCAAGCTATCGAAACCATTTTTAAGTTTTTTTTTTTAAAAAAAGGGGATCGACTTTAAAAACGAAAATGGAGTCGCCACCAATCCCTTTTTGCTTAGGTGTGATCGGATCACCTTATTAAACATTTTATTTCAAAACATTGATTTTGGCCTACAAAATTCAAGAAAACGGGTTCGGGAGTCGGTTACGTATGAGGAAGGATTAGCACCCTCGTAACGCCTAAAATTGGTACTAGATTGATTAGTTATTGTCCTAATGTCGAAAATTCGAAAAGATTTGAAAACATGATTTCTTTAAAAACTTGAGCAATTTGAGTTGGAACTTGAGATTCCTTTGTTCCGAAAGAATAAAACATCACATCCAGCACGTTAGGACATGATGTTTTAAACCCTCGTAGCCAACATCATCTCATGATTTACAAAATTCATTAAAATGATATTTAGTTATTTAGTCAAACGGAAAATCGAAACCCAGCACGTTAGGGCACTATTTCCCAAATTTCTAAACACAAAACATTGCATTATTTAAGAAAAACTTTTGGATGAAATGTAGTAATTAAAGGAGATAGATATTTTTAAACAAAGATTTTAAAAAAATAACATTAAGTTATTACAAAAAGTGCAATTTACTAAAGTTACATATCATATTAACAATTAGCACTAACATAAACAATTAAGTAAAAGAATGACAAGCAATAATAATAATGTTAAGGTAAACAAAGATAATGGATTCAAATTTTTTTTAAAAAAAATGAACAATCAAAATAAAAAAATATAGAGTAGATAATAGCAATTTTAAAAGAATCTATTAAAAAAATTAAAAAAAATTATTCACAAGATTAAATTCATTTATAAAAATAATAATAATATAAGGTAAATAATATACTCAAAACAATTAATGAATATTATAGCAATTTTAAAAAAAATAAAAAAAGTATAAAAATGATATGGATAAATAAAAAAAAGTTAAAAAAAACGTATAAGTCAACCTAACTCCCGTAATATGAGGATTCAACGAAATTCCTCCACCAAAATCCTACTCGAATGGAAGCAACTCAAAAAGAAACGAAGATGAGCGAAGAACAAAATAAGAACAAGCCACAGAAAATAAGAACGCAAAAGAGAGAGAAATTTGATTGAATGCTTTCAATCAAGTTTGTTTTACAATGAAGGGAGAGGCCTCTATTTATAGTTGAGCCTCCCCAAATCCAACGGTACAGATCAATTACATCAACGACTAAGATTAAAAGGTATCTACAAATTAAATCTCTAAGATTACAAAATCATATCTTCTAAGATTGCATATCATATCTAAGATTTGCATATCATATCTAAGATTGCATATCATATCTTCTAATATTGTATACCATATCTTTTAGGATTGCATATCATATCTAAGATTTGCATATCATATCTAAGATTGCATATCCTTGAAGATTGTGTTCCCATATACGTCAAGCTTGTAGATGGACCTTCAATCTTTTCAAGTAATGGGTCATTCCGATCGGGCCAAATGATATATTTTGGACTGGACTTGGACTTTGTTTTATTATTTTGGGTTTATTATTTTTTGTATGGGCCTGGGCTAAATTGGCCTATTACAGTAATAGTAATAAAAAATAATTATAATAATAATAATAATAATAATATTACAAAAATAACTAAAAGGGGCTAAATCGAACTTAAAACCGAAGTTCGGGGCAAATTCGAAATAAATAGAAAGGAAAAGGACCACATTGAACGCGCGAATAACAAGGAGGGACCAAAAGGGAAATTAATCCCTACCCTCCAAAATGACATCGTTCGAATATGAACCTAATTGAAATCGAAATAAATCATGGGGTAAAAATTAAAAATAAGAAAAACTTGATTACAAAACAATAAAAAAGCGGAAGGGCTAAAAGTGCAATTAGCCCTTCTATTAAAAACATGTGGATCCCAAGCCTAGAGCGGGTCGGATCTCGAGTCGGAGGGCTAAACAGCGCCATTTTGGGCATCTAATGCTTGCCCCAAAACGACGCCGTATGGGGGGTGTTATAAAAATCAAAATTTTATAATAAAACAAATTCATTTTTCCCCTTTCTAAAAAAAAACTGGGAAGATGCTCTCCCCTCTCTCTTCCCTAGTCTCTCTGCCGGCGAGAGCTCCGGCGCCGATCGCTGCCGTCTGCTTCCATCAGCACCGCCGTGTACGGTGGTCGGACCCCTAGGTATGTTTTTTTCCTTTTTTATACTATATTTTAATATATATGTATCATTTTAAAAAATAAAAAAATCTTTATATGTATACATAAACAGTTTCGAAAAGAGAAAAAAATAATAAAGAAAAAGAAGATAAAAAGAACTTTCGCACGAGTTTTTGTTCTTTGATCCGCTTCGTTATTTTTAGTTTCTTTGTATTAATTGTGTGTCTAGAAAAAAATACATTTTTTTGTGGCTTTTTATAGCCGAAAAAAAGAAAAATAATACAAAGTTTTTCATTTTGTCCTCGTTTGTTGTTGTGTTCTTTTTTGCTTGGTTTGCAGGTATGGTGAAGGACGCTTGCTGGAACGCGGTGGTGTACAGAGGTGCTGACGTGGCGAGGTGGATGCGGCGGCTCTTAGAGGAAACCCTAGGGTTTCCTATTTTTCTGAGAATGTTTAGATTTTTTGGGCCATTTGGGCCTTGTAATTTTGGGTCTTGGATTGGGTCTGTTTTTTTTTTTTTTTTTGTAATGGACTGTTAAAAAATTTGACTTTATCTTTTACTTTTGTTTTAGTTCATTTGCTTATGGGCCCCGGGCAAATTTGGGCCTATACAT
This sequence comes from Gossypium australe, assembly GCA_005393395.2. NCBI lineage: Eukaryota > Viridiplantae > Streptophyta > Magnoliopsida > Malvales > Malvaceae > Gossypium > Gossypium australe. Next base: position 100,848,688 of record CM016620.1, read on the forward strand.
GTGTGTTACCCTTATATGATATCCTTGATTCCTTTAAGTTAAATATGTTTTGTCATGTAACACCCCTAACACGTCACCGTTGCTGGAGTAGGGTGATAAACCGTAATTATAACATATTTTAATCATACATTTAACATGCTTTTGGATGATGTATCCTTCGATTTATATAAAAAGGTGCTTGTAATCCTTTCTTTTCATGTTTTATACCCAGGAAAGCACCTAAGGATGAAAAGAACACAAAACGGGCCCAAATCGGAGTAAATGGGCCTTAGCACGAAATTGACACGGCCTGGCCCAAATCACACACTGCCGTGCCTCAACAATCACCTAGAGTAGGGCCTCAACCCCGCCTCACACGGTCGTGCCTCAAGTTAGAAATCTGAACACGGTCTAAAGTCGATCAACACGGGCGTGTGCCATGGCCGTGCATCTGTCACTGGAAAGGGCAATTTCAGTCTGAAAAGGATACTTAGGGAGAAAGAATCACATTCCAAGAGCCTATATATATCCCCTAAGTGCCACGTTTGAAAAGGCGTCAAAGCTAGGCCAAGGAGCCAAGCCGAGAAGGTCAGAATTAGGGAATAACGCGAGGATAGCTAGTTGATTCATCCCAAGAAGCCGGAGTTATACTCAAGACGGCGGAATTCTCTTTCAATTCCTTTAGGGGGTTTTAGGGATTTCTTACGTTTTGTTTTATCTTTTCTCTTGTGATGTTTTCTTTATTCGTTATAAACTAAACCCCTTAGATACCTGAAGGGGATGAAACCTAGATGAATCTTGTTATTTGATTTCTAAATTATATAATAAATACTTAGTTTGTTCTTAATTATGTTGCTTAATCCAAATCTGATGTGCTTAGGTGGAGGAGGAATAGACCCTGCTTAAGAGTAGATCTAGCATAATTAAGCGGAGTTGATCGAATGCCTAGAGATAGGGTGACGAGATTTTGCCGGATTAGGGTGAAACCTAATATGGGAGTCCATTGATCGATTTACTGCTATTCTAGGGGGTTATTATAAGCGAACGAGAGTTCCACTAATTAACCTAGGGTTAGACGTTATTCGCCTCGAGAGAGGGTTTAATATAGGTTAGGGAGTCTCACGGATCAAGCTAAGTAAAGAAATCATATGGTTCAGGGTTAGACAACAAGTGAAGTCTAGGTGGATTCTTCCTGAGGGTATCGTCGCAATCAATTGAGTTTTTCTTCAAGTTATTTTCCAAATCGTTCTTTTTGTCTTGTGTCTTTAGCTTAGTAAGTCGTTAATTTAGCAACTTCACTCTATTTCTAAGGCTAAATAATAAAAAGAAAGTTAGTATTAATACTTTTAGTTCCTGTGGGTTCGATAATCCGGTCTTGCCTAAGCTATACTACTGTTCGATAGGTACGCTTGCCTTTAATCGTTGTCAGAGTTAGTCTCCAAGTTCGATCATTCTTTTATAAATTTTAAAGCTCTGATTTCAGCGATCATAGGGTTACAAAGTATTACAATACATATCAGAAAAAATAACAACATAATTCATTCAACTATTAATTTTATATTAGCTAATCGCCATTCATAGCTTATACACTAATAGGAGGCTTACATTGAGCTTATGGAACCTAAAAATCCATTCGGGAATAATTCGAGACTTATTTGAAACAAAATGTAACACCCCAACCCGATTAAAACACTACAACCGAATCTGGCGTTCCACGGGAAGAAAAACGTTTGAAAACTGTTTTGTTGACTTGTTTTAAAAGAAAGTCGTTGTATCTTATAATGTGTAATACATGTCGAAACTTGGTTTGAAAACTTAGTGGTCATACTGTTACTCCGTATTAATTACTTAGTCATTGTATGTAAAAAGAACAAGTATTTATTTTAGCTTTTGAAAACATCCAAATCATAGTTTATTCACCATATTCAAACAGTAACTATAAAAAAAATGACTAAATAAAAGAACCCCAAAATAAAACTTAGGCGGCCTTATTACAGAACTGAAAATCGAAATGTAATAAAATAACTAAGTCTGAATGGAAAACTTTGTAATAAACCAAATGTTGTGCATGGCCACCTTGAGTCCACTCCGGCTCCATATCCACGATCTAAGTCTGATCTGCAAAATGTAAAGGAAGGGGTGAGTCACCAAGACTCAGTGTATAAATCCCCATCCCAAAAGAAATTATGCTCTTACACAAATTCATACCATAATATGCAAGTCATGCAACCCATCCAACCTAAGTATCCATCCATGTCTCCCAAATCTACCCCTTGTGGTACCAAACCACTGGTGGTGCCAAACCACTGGTAACCGAAGTTACAATAATAACATATGTGGTACCAAACCACTAGTGGTGCCAAACCATTGAGACTTAGTCACATATAATATGTGGGGCCAACCCACTGTGTGATACCAAATCACTGGTGACAGTCTTCTCATCACCCATAACACATATTTATGGTAACGGCATCGGTATGATCATGCTTAACATACCAAATTTTGTATACATAACAACATGCTTTCATAGATCACATTTATCGCAAGTAATAATAATAACTTACCCGGCATCCACGCTCTTACCCACAAGGGTATTTTAGTAACCATTGCTGTCATTCCAGCTTTTTAACACAACATTAGCATATTAAGTAGGAAAGTGTGTAAGAGTTACACACCTTGTTTTCGTACCAATGCTTTTACTGCTTCTACGCTACTGTCACTCGAGACTACCACTATCGGCCTACGATCTATTTTCGATGTCGGCCCACACCCCAATAGCCAATCTCGCACTCCCGATATTGATCGTTTCTTGTACTTTGGCGTTGGATTTACAGATCCAGCCTCTCCTATTGCTTGGCTGTCATTCGAGTCCATAGTAATCCCTTAATCACTAAACCATTTAAACGATGAGATCTAGTTAATAATACTAGTGTTAAAAAGGAACCCTTACCTAACTATCAAATCTCGAAAGTCTATGCGAACACGTCACCTTCCAACCTTAGGCTTTTCCACCAAATCGGCACTTCTGACTATAGCAGGACAGGATTCGGCTTCTAGGGACAGAGAGGGGAAATCGACAGGCATTAGAACAAATGATCCGAATTAGATCTTTATGAAAAGAAAGGGAGAAATCGTATAGAAGCAAAATCTCGAAACTCACCAGATTATTGAGGAGTATGCGGCTTATGGTGCACCTTCGGGAAACAGAGATCTCACCTGATGGTTCGGCTATGGAGGAAGAAGATGTGCACAAGGAGTATTCAGCTTTCAAAGGGTTTTCGAGGAGAGAAGAAACACTAGGGAGTTTCGGCTAGAAGAGAAAAATCAAGGCAAGTGGGTGAGAAGAGTTTCGGCTAGAGAGGAAAAACAGAAAAGAGGAGAAAAGCTTAGGTGATTTTCAGTAAAAGAGAGATTGAGAGAATAACAAAGTTTCAAGAAGTAGCAACCCACCCAAAATGCCGAAAATCCTATCACCTTTGCACTAAATTTCGGCACACACACAACCACACACAGAGTTGGAATTTCAGCCAACTCTCTCCCTCCTGATAACTTTATCCATCAATTATCACATCCCTCATCCATTTAATCCTTATCTTTCCTTCCTTGTTATCAACCTTTATCACTAAAAATAAAAGAATTAAAGCTCCTAAATTCTAGCACAAGTGCTGTCCACAACACTTGGGCCTAAAGCGGCCACACATGGCCCAAACTCCTCCCCCTTTGACGCCACCTTCATCCATACTTACAGCACCTCTTAATTTTGGGCCACAAGCCCAACCTACTACAAGTCATAATAATTTAAATTAAATTACTACTAGCACTATTTATAAGCAATTTAACCCAAGTTTAAGCCCAAACCTGAGCCCACTCCACACCTTAAAGCCTTAGCCTACTAACTTAGCCATGCAACAACCCAAATGCATAGACCCACAAAATCAGGATATTACAGTTCTACCCCCTTAAAATAAATTTCGACCTCGAAATTTACCTGGTCAGAAAAGTTGAGGGTATTGCTGCCGCATAATATCCTCCGGCTCCCATGTCGCTTCCTCCGATCCATGGTTCCGCCATAACACCTTTACCAAAGAAACAGATTTCCTACGCAAAATCTTAACATCCTGATCTAGGATCTGCACTGGTTCTTCCTCAAAAGATAAGTCTGGATTCACCTCTATCTCCTCCACTGGCACAACATGTGATGGATCCGAGTGATAGCGTCTAAGCATGGAAACATGAAACACATCGTGGATTTGACTCAAATCTGGTGGTAACTCAAACTGGTACGCCACCGGTCCTACTCGCTTCAACACCCGATAGGGCCCAATAAATCTAGGGCTCAACTTGCCTTTCCCACCAAACCTCAGAACCTTTTTCCATGGCGACACCTTCAAGAAAACCTTGTCACCTTTAGCAAACTCTATATCCTTCCATTTAAGATCGGCATAAGACTTTTGTCTGTCCGAGGCTTCTTTCAAACGAGCTCGAATCACCTTACATTATCTTCTGTCTCAGCAACCAGCTCCGGACCCAATAACTGCCGCTCTCCCAACTCCGTCCAACATGTAGGGGTACAACACTTCCGACCATATAAAGCTTCATATAGAGCCATCTTAATACTCGCTTGATAACTATTGTTGTACGCGAACTCCGCCAACGGTAAGAATTCTTCCCAACTACCCTTGAAATCCAAGACACATCCCCTTAGCATGTCCTCCAGAACTTGAATCACCCTCTCCGACTGTCCATCTGACTGGGGATGGAATGCTGTACTAAAATCCAACCTTGTACCCAATGCTTGATGCAAAGCCTTCCAGAACCTTGACGTAAATCTAGGGTCTCTGTCCGAAACAATTGACACTGGCACCCCATGCAACCTCACAATCTCCGCTATGTATAGTCTTGCTAACTGTTGAAGAGAAAAATCGATACGTACAGGCATGAAATGAGCAGACTTTGTTAAACGGTCCACAACCACCCAGACTGAATCCTTTTTAGTGGGTGTAAGGGGTAGCCCACTCACAAAATCCATTGTAATCCTTTCCCACTTCCATTGTGGAATTTTAATCGGTTGCAACAATCCCAAGGGTAACTGATGTTCAGCCTTGACTTGCTGACATGTCAGACACTTTCCCACAAATTCCGTTACCTCACGCTTAAGACCCGACCACCAAAACTGCTCCCGCAAATCCCGATACATCTTATTACCTTCCGGATGCATAGCATAGGGACTGCTATGTGCCTCTTGCAAAATTCTCTGCCTTAACTCCACATCCTTAGGCATACACACCTTCCCTTAAAAACACAACACCCCATTGCTGCTCAAGCTATACCCCTCCAATCCACCATTCTGTACTTGCAAACATCGAGCACTTAAAACTTCATCTACTAGCTATTTTTCCTTAACCTCATCAATCCATGTTGGCTTCACTTGCAATTCCGCTAACAGGCTCCTGTCTTCATACAGACTAAGGTGGACAAACACGGCTCTTAAATCTGCCACCACCTTACGACTCAAGGCATCTGCTACCACATTAGCCTTTCTCGGGTGGTACTCAATCGAGCAGTCGTAATCCTTTAACAGCTCAATCCACCTTCTCTGCCTCAAATTCAACTCCTTCTGCGTGAGAAGGTACTTCAGACTCTTGTGATCCGTATATACTACAGACTTCTCTCCCTATAAATAATGCCTCCAAATTTTTAGGGCAAAAACCACTGCCTCCAACTCCAGATCATGTGTCGGGTAGTTCACTTCGTGAGGTCTTAACTGTCGGGAAGCATACGCTACTACCATCCCCTCTTGCATCAACACACATCCCAATCCTGTATGGGACGCATCACAATAAACCGTAAATTCTTTCCCGGCTTCCGGTTGAATCAACATCGGAGCTTCCGTCAAAATCCTCTTTAGCTTCTCAAAACTTTCCTGTTGCTTGTCTGACCATACAAACGAAACCCCTTTTCTTAGCAACTTTGTTAACGGTGCTGCAATCAGAGAAAATCCTTCCACAAACCTCCGGTAATACCCTGCTAACCCTAGAAAACTTCGAATCTCCGCCACAGACTTCGGTGGCTTCCAATCCAAAACAGCTTCAATCTTCTAAGGGTCCACTCTAATCCCCTCAGCTGACACCACATGCCCCAAGAAAGTAACTTCCTTTAACCAAAATTCACACTTACTAAACTTGGCGTATAACTGCTTCTCCCTAAGAATTTGCAATACTACCCGCAAATGTGCGTCATGCTCCTCCTCCGACTTCGAGTACACCAGAATATCATCAATAAATACTACGACGAACTGATCCAAAAACAGCTGAAACACTCAGTTCATCATATCCATAAACGCTGCCGGTGCGTTCGTCAACCCGAATGGCATTACCAAAAATTCATAGTGCCCGTATCGAGTACGAAACACTATTTTATGGATATCCGTCTCCTTTACCTTAAGTTGGTGATTCCCCGACCTTAAATCTATCTTGGAAAAGACCGATGCTCCCTTCAGCTGGTCGAACAAGTCATCTATCCTAGGCAGATGATACTTGTTCTTAATCGTCAATTTATTCAGCTGACGATAGTCTATACACATTCGCATCGACCCGTCCTTTTTCTTAACAAAAAGTACCGGCGCTCCCCACGGAGACACACTTGGCCGGATAAAACCCCGATCCAGCAACTCTTGGATCTGTGCTTTCAACTCTACCAATTCCTTTGGCGCCATCCTATAAGGAGCAATAGACACTGGTGCTGTTCCCGGTAAAAGATCTATACCGAACTCCACTTCAAGATCTGGGGGCAAACCCGGAAGCTTTTCTGAAAAGACATCGACAAAGTCTTTCACCGTTTGAACATTCCCCATTCCTGATTCCTTAACTTCCAAGGCACAAACGTAGACCACAGATGCCTCACATCCTTTCCTTACCATCTTCCCCGCCTTTAATGCGGACACCACATTAGATAGGCAATTCCTTCTCTCTCCTATCATCACCACCTCTTCACCCTCAACCGATTTTAGCACCATGCGCTTAGCTGCACAGTCCAGTTCTACTTAATACTTTACCAACCAATCCATTCCTAGGATTAAATCGAACTCCCCGAATGGTAGTTTTATCAAATCCGCTTGAAACACGACCCCTTGAAGTTCTAGGGGTACCTCCCTATACAGTTTGTACCACCACAGAGTGTCCTAGAGGGCTAACTACCGTCATCTTCCTAGCAGCAGTCTCACTAACTAAGTCCAAAGTTTCCGCTATACTACTAGCAACATATGAGTGTGTCAAACCAACATCAATCAAAGCAGTATAAGATAACCCAGAAATTATAAACGTACCGGTTATAACATCCGGTAGGTCGCCCTCCTCTCGACATTTGGCTGCATAGACCAACCCAGGCTGCCTAGCATCAGCACCACCGCACCTCGGCCAGGTGCTCCACGGCCTCGGCCGTTACCATTACCACCCCTAGCTGTACCTCAACCCCTTTGTCGTTGCTCACCTTCCCTCCTGAATTGACCACGTCCTTGACCCTCAGCTTGAGTTCTAGCTAACTTCCGCGGACAGTCCCTTACTTGGTGCTCCAATGACCCACACTCAAAGCACCCTCTATTACCAGCCTAACACTCTCCCGAATGAGACTTCCCACATCGGGCACACTGGGGTGGCCACTGAGTAGCAGCAGGCTTTGAGGCTCTTTCCGGTCCACCAAATCTAGCCCTCTTCTGTGAACTTCCAGCAAACCCAGATGGCCCAAAACTCCTTTTATCTTTACTTCTGTCCTGATTCCACCTCTCGGTTCGCTTCACCTCTTCAGCTATTTTGGCCTTTTCCACGAGAACGGCAAATTACCTTTCACACTGAGGTGCAATCAACACCCGCAGCTCATCTCTTAGCCCGTCCTCGAACCTAACACAGCACTCATATTCTGTAGCCACCCATACCCCGAGCATACCTACTTAACCTCAAAAATCCAGCCTCGTACTCGGGTACCGACTTATTCCCTTGCACCAAATTCAAGAATGCCCTACGTTGCCCATCAGTATAACCAGCCCCCACATACTTTCTCTGATAGGCTGCCCTAAAATAATCCCAGGTGATATCACAGGTCGCTGCACCATATCGGATCATGAGCCACCACTGGTACGACTCATCCCGGAGAAGAGACACTACCCCCTTCAACTTCTCCTCAGCCGAGAAGTCTAAATCATCCATTATCCGCTCTGTTGCCTCTAACCAGTACTCAGTTGAGTTGGGAGCCATTCCAGAAGCTCTCCAAAACACTTCTGCTCCGTTAGCTCGGAGTCGCTCAGCCACGGATTTCCTAGCTCCTAAACCCGCGCCTGCCCCGGTAACTCTTTCTAAAACTCATAGTACTGCCTCAGATACTGCATCGTTACCACCAGTCTGATCCTGAAACTCAGCTTCCGCCGCCGACAGATCCAACATCACATTTCCAGACCCATGGCCAGACCCTGCTGGCTCCGACAAGGTCATCCTACCCCTACCACGGCCACGCGGCGGACGTCCACGTCCCCTTGTACTTATTCTTCTCGTTCGCGTTTATCTGGTTAAGAATTTTATGAATTATTAACTCTGTTCACTATTTATCCACGGACAATTTTATGAGAAGTAGTTTTAAAAGTGATTCTTTCGCATACGAATCTATCTTAAAGTTGCAATTCCAGGATTATCTCCTAGTTCTAGGTACATTCATCACACAAACAACATCCACAGAACACATTCAACGTGTAGGGGTATTTTCATCATTTCACTACCCGGGGGTATTTGCGTAATTTTAACCTACAGGGGTATTTTCATAATTTTCCAAAATATGGTCTCGGGTGATTTTGTGAAATAAGGGTATTTTGGTAATTTTCCAACTCAGAGGTATTTCGATAATTTTGCAAATTCGGGGGTATTTTGGTACTTTTACAAATTCGGGGGGTATTTTGGTAATTTTGCACATCCTGGGGGTATTTTGGTAATTTTACAAATCTGGGGTTATTTTGGTCATTTTCCAAATCTAAGGTAGTTTTCACAAATCCATGGGTAATTTGGTAATTTCAAAACTAGGGTTTTTACAAAACAGTGTGGCTGGTCCCTTTCGGGTTTTAGTTATAAGTTTTGGCCTGTCAACACGTCTTTGTAACTAAGGTGAATAGTCACTATGCACCAGGTAGGATTCTAGTGAAAAGGATGTGAGTCACTAGGACTGCTTAAATACCAAGCTTTCCCTGAATCCATTCCTAGACATGCATATGCCTATTGCCACACCCTGTCATAGCTAAAGTGAACAGCCACTATGCACCAGGTAAGATTCCAGCGAAGAGGAGGTAAGTCACTCAGACTGCTTAAATACCAAGCTCTTCCGGATCTACTCCTAGACATGCATATGCATGTTGCCACGCTTTAGTCTTGTGACTCATTTACAGGTTTTGTTTGATGAAATTAAGTCTTATGGATTTGAAGAGTGGTTTGTCTAAGCCTAGAGTCCATGAGTACTTATCATGCTTAACTACGTCTAAAGCCCACAAAGCCCAACAAATATATCACAATAAAAGTTAGGGTACTTACCTGGGTGGATCGACGCCGAGGACTCAGGTGCCATGCATTCCGGAAAATTTCGTTTCACCTACTTTTAAAATCTCTTTTGGGCCCTAAGCCCACAACGGAGCTTTTGAACCGGGCTCTGATACCAAAATGTAACACCCCAACCCGGTTAAAACGCTACAACCGAATCTGGCGTGCCACGTGAAGAAAAACGTTTGAAAACTGTTTTGTTGACTTGTTTTAAAAGAAAGTCGTTGTATCTTGTAATGTGTAATACATGTCGAAACTTGGTTTGAAAACTTAGTGGTCATACTGTTACTCCGTATTAATTACTTAGTCATTGTATGTAAAAAGAACAAGTATTTATTTTAGCTTTTGAAAACATCCAAATCATAGTATGTAAAAAGAACAAGTATTTATTTAGTAACTATAAAAAAAACGACTAAATAAAAGAACCCCAAAATAAAACTTAGGCGGCCTTATTACAGAATTGAAAACCGAAATATAATAAAATAACTAAGTCTGAATGGAAAACTTTGTAATAAACCAAATGCTGTGCATGGCCACCTTGAGTCCACTCCGGCTCCATATCCACGATCTAAGTCTGATCTACAAAATGTAAAAGAAGGGGTGAGTCACCGAGACTCAGTGTATAAATCCCCATCCCAAAAGAAATTATGCTCTTACACAAATTCATACCATAATATGCAAGTCATGCAACCCATCCAACCTAAGTATCCATCCATGTCTCCCAAATCTACCCCTTGTGGTACCAAACCACTGGTGGTGCCAAACCACTGGTAACCGAAGTTACAATAATAACATATGTGGTACCAAACCACTGGTGGTGCCAAACCACTGAGACTTAGTCACAATTTTATAATATGTGGGGCCAACCCACTGTGTGATACCAAATCACTGGTGACAGTCTGATAGATCATACTTCCCCCTCCTCTCATCACCCATAACACATATTTATGGTAACGGCATCAGTATGATCATGCTTAACATACCAAATTTTGTATACATAACAACATGCTTTCATAGATCACATTTATCGCAAGTAATAATAATAACTTACCCAGCATCCACGCTCTTACCCACAAGGGTATTTTAGTAACCATTGCTGTCATTCCGGCTTTTTAACACAACATTAGCATATTAAGTAGGAAAGTGTGTAAGAGTTACACACCTGGTTTTCGTACCAATGCTTTTACTGCTTCTACGCTACTGTCACTCGAGACTACCACTATCGGCCTACGATCTATTTCTGATGTCGGCCCACACCTCAATGGCCAATCTCGCACTCCCGATATTGATCGTTTCTTGTACTTTGGCGTTGGATTTACAGATCCAACCTCTCCTATTGCTTGGCTGTCATTCGAGTCCATAGTAATCCCTTAATCACTAAACCATTTAAACGATGAGATCTAGTTAATAATACTAGCGTTAAAGAGGAACCCTTACCTAACTATCAAATCCCGAAAGTCTTTTCCAACCTTCCAACCTTCGGCTTTTCCACCAAATCGGCACTTCTGACTATAGCAGGACAGGATTCGGCTTCTAGGGACAGAGAGGAGAAATCGACAGGCATTAGAACAAATGATCCGGGTTAGATCTTTATGAAAAGAAAGGGAGAAATCGTATAGAAGCAAAATCCCGAAACTCACCAGATTATTGAGGAGTATGCGGCTTATGGTGCACCTTCGGGAAACAGAGATCTCACCTGATGGTTCGGCTATGGAGGAAAAAGATGTGCACAAGGAGTATTCGGCTTTCAAAGGGCTTTCGAGGAGAGGAGAAACACTAGGGAGTTTCAGCTAGAAGAGAAAAATCAAGGCAAGTGGGTGAGAAGAGTTTCGGCTAGAGAGGAAAAAGAGAAAAGAGGAGAAAAGCTTAGGTGATTTTCGTCAAAAGAGAGATTGAGAGAATAACAAAGTTTCAAGAAGTAGCAACCCACCCAAAATGCCAAAAATCCTATCACCTTAGCACTAAATTTTGGCACACACACAACCACACACAGAGTTGGAATTTCGGCCAACTCTCTCCCTCCTGATAACTTTATCCATCAATTATCACATCCCTCATCCATTTAATCCTTATCTTTCCTTCCTTGTTATCAACCTTTATCACTAAAAATAAAAGAATTAAAGCTCCTAAATTCTAGCACAAGTGCCGTCCACCCCTTCCCCCTTGAAGTCCCGAATTTTGCCCCAAACACTTGGGCTTAAAGCGGCCACACATGGCCCAAACTCCTCCCCCTTTGACGCCACCTTCATCCATACCTACAGCACCTCTTAATTTTGGGCCACAAGCCCAACCTACTACAAATCATAATAATTTAAATTAAATTACTACTAGCACTACTTATAAGCAATTTAACCCAAGTTTAAGCCCAAACCTGAGCCCACTCCACACCTTAAAGCCTTAGCCTACTAACTTAGCCATGCAACAACCCAAATGTATTGACCCACAAAATCAGGATATTACACAAAACATAGAAATTCAATAAAAATTGACAACAGGGGTCACATAGCCATGTGGCCAAGCTGTGTGGCTCAGGGACATGGCCGTGTCGCAGACCGTGTGGGTGTAACACACTGTACCTGTGTGGAAAAATCCTACACCTAAAATCAATAAGAAACACAGCCATGTGAAGTGGTTGTGTGTCGTGTGATAGACCCTGTCTCAAGCTATGTGCAACCAAATGACTTCATTTTCAAGCCAGATCAACCACCATTACTTAGACACCAACCTATACCATTTGCAACCAAAATCACCTATTCAGAAATACATATAACACACCTAAAACATACGGAAATCATACAACTTATGTGCCTAACCAATGTGCCCTCATTGGCATCGCAAATTTTATGCATATACATTAAACAATTCACCTAAGATATCACCATCATATATATATTATTCAATCAACAACAATGTTTCCAAATACCAAATACCAAACCACATATCGAAGGCAAGTCAAACATGTCCATTATCATAAGTTATCTACGAAATTGGCCATTCCATATTTTCAATCACCATATGATTTACCAAGTCAAAACAATGCCTAACTAATAAATGCAGAAAACATTGCCATACCAAATAAAAATCAACATGAAACATAACTTATCATTTTATCACCACATAAGCTTAATTACAACTTCAACTAAAATGTTAACCTTAACAATTTCAACCCTAAATACATGCCACAAACCAAAATAGCTAATTCAAAAAATAAAAGGAAGGGTTGGATAGTGTGAGCTCTAAAGTAGATCCGTCCACCAATTCCACAAAATAATAGCTACAAAAAACAAAAAACAAAAGGAGGTAAGCTTAAGAAGCTTAGTAAGTCCATAGCTAAAGATTCAAATGAACTTACCTCAATCTATAAATTAATACTAAAAGAGCACTAAATTACTAAACCTGCCAATTGTTTCCAAAATCACATAATGCTAGTACCAAAACATTCAATTGAGTAATTAATAATCCACAATAGTTTAAACCAAAACAAATCGTTCTTCAATATTTAAATACATATCATCTCCAATAGAAATTTTCCACATGTTCAATACAATATCTCAATAAGTATAAGCTCTATTTAACAAATAATTTAACCCACATTCACATAAATTCATGGCTCGTTGACCTATAGCTGTAACAACCTAATTTTTAGTGGTGTCAGAAACAGTGATTCGAGATCACTAAATCCGATGAGTAAGTTTGAAAATTTAAATAAATTAACATTTATGAGTCAAGTAGGACATTAGAAGTATTTTTGAATTAGTGAATTTTGTGATTTAAAAGAATTTATTAGAAAAATTGGGTCAAAAATGAGGATCATGACCTCGAATTCATAAACCGAGCCATAAATATTTTTAGAAATATTTATGGAGTGTTATTGAGTTAGTATTGAAGTTTCGTTAGGAAATTTTAATGTTTTGATAGTTAATTAATTAAAAAGGACTAAATTGTAAAAGGTGCAAAATTTTCTAATGTGATTAAATAGCTTAAATGTCTAGTAAGGAAGGAGTTAAAAGGCAATTAGACCCAAATTATATGGGCTGGAGGGTATGGGTATAGAAATAGATAAGAAAACAATGTGAACTAAGGGCAAAATGGTAATTTGGTTAAAATTAAATATAAAACAAGTGACCAAATTGAAAAATCTAGACATTTCTTCTTAATTATCAGTGAAAAACGCCATTGAACAGTTCTTCTAAGCTATTTTTTCATATTTTTACATCATGTGAGTTCAATCCTTGCTTTTTCTTTGTAATTTTTATGTTTTTATGACTTTTACAATTAGGTCCAACTATCTAATTCATTAGTTTTTTATTCTATGGATAAATTTAAAAGTTACCATTGATGACTGTTGTATGTTTATGATGAATTTACATGGATTTGAAGCTTTAATTTAGTTATGTGATGATTTTATTAAGTGATTTTAATAGAAATTGATTTTTAGGACATTATTGTGAAAAAGATAAGAATTAGGGTTTGGTGCTAAAATTCTGAATATAAAAGGCTGTATAATAGCCTAAAACGATTAGATAAAGTGTTAATTGATAAAAAAAAGCTCATTTGATGAGTTAATTGATCAGGGACTAAATTATAAAAACTATAAAATTTGGGGTAAAAGTGTAATTTTGAAAATTGAAGGGCATAAATTGTGAAGTGAATTAGAATTGAATTAGATTTTGTAATACAACTTATGGTTTATATGGCATGTATAGGATTGAATGAAAAGGAAGTAAACTTGTAATATGGTTATGAATGGCTCTTATACATATATGTTAGTTTATGTGCATGAATTTAATATTATCTAATAGTAGTCAATGAATGGAATTACATTGTAAGTTATGCAAATGAGTAGTGTGATGACACATTAGGTTTAAAACTTGATATTTGTCTTGAATTGGTTGTTTGGTTGAGTTATATTTGTAATGGCCCAAAATTCACGGGCATTGAAAAAAGCGCAGTATCAGGCCTCCGTCTTAGTAAACCAAGTTCGTAAACAATTATTAGGAGTCTAGTGGTGTGCTTGATTAGGCTTTAATTAGGTGAATTTAGCTTAATTGAGAGAAATTAGGAAAAAGGACTAAAGTGAATAAAGGGTAAAAGTTGAATTGTAGATTAAAAGAAAATAAAAAGGACCAAAATGACAAATAGGCCATTTAGCATATTTGAGGCGGCAAACGTTAAAACAAAAATCTAACATTTTTGTTAAGTTATAAATTATAAATATATTATTTAGTTATAAATTATATTAAATTAATTTAAAATAATTATATTATAAGATTTTATATGATAAATGAGTTATGATTTTGACAAATGGATGGTGATAAAATAATACATGTGTAATTAAAATATGTATACAGTTGTAGTTTATAGATTTAATTTGCTTATTAATTAAGCATAAGATATTTATTATTTTTATTTTATTATTATTAAATTAAAAATATTTAATAATTAAATAATTAGTATAAGATTTTTGGTTTATAATAAATTATGATTTTGCCAAGTGTATGGTAAATGAAAAAATACAAGTGTATTAATTTAAGTATGTACATTTGTAATATTTTTATTTAATTAGTAAATAGATATTTATTATTATTAAATTAAATTAATAAAATATTTATGAGATAAATAATTATATTATGAGATTTTTTGTGATAAATAAATCATATGGTGACAATTGTAGGGTGATGATAGTGTACAAATGTTGTAGAATACATGAATACATTTGTAATACATACAATTAAAAATATAAAAGATTTGTATTAATTAAATAATTATAGTATAAGATTTTTCAATGATAATAGATTAAAAATTTGCTAAATGTATGGTCATGATATTGTACAAATGTACAAAAAAGTATGTATACAAATGTATTATTTAATTGGTATTAAATATATTTTTATTAATTAAATAATTATATCATAAGATTTAATTGTGAAAAACAAATTAATTAAAGACAAAGTGTAAAATATATAATTGTCCAATTGTAAAATAAGTATTTGTTATTAAGTAGATTATTATTATTAGTATTAACTATATATATATATATATATATATATATATATATATATATATATATATAAAGTAAAAGAAACAAAGAAAAGAAGAAAGTTACAGAGAAGAAGCAACGAAAATAGGGAAAGAAAAAGAGAGAAAAAGAAAAGGGGGAACTAGGGAATTGAAGCTTGAAGTTTAATTGGTAAGTTAAATTAAGTCCTTCTCTCTTAATTTTGATGTTTTAAAAGCTTTAGAACAAGGTTTTATTGAAATTATGTTGATATTTTGAGAGTTCATAGGTTTTCAAGTATAGTTTATATTGAACAAAAAGTTGAAGTAGGGGTTTAATTGAATGAATTTAATGTTAGAATTAATAAAGGGGTTAAATTGTAAAAGAAGCCATAAATTTTGTGTTGTAGGGACTAAATTGTAAGAATTTCAAAATTAGGTATTTATGATGAAATTTTGATAGATATGTATAAGTTTGGTTGAAATTTGGATAGAAATAAAGTAGAGTTAAAAAATAGATAAATCTAGTTAAGACCAAATTGGAATTAAAGTATAAATTGGATAGAAATTCAATTAATTGTTATAAATTAGTGCTGTAATTAATAGTTTAATTATTATTATTTTCGTAGCTAACAAAGAACCCGAGGCATCGACAACGAAAGGAAAAGAAAAGTTATCGAGGAGTAATCGCGGAATTCGGGTGTGTATTACTATAATTCAATTTGTTTAGTTTTTTATGATAAATTTAAATTATGAGAATGATAAGTAAATAATGAGGTAAGTGACTATATTGAATGAACTTGGGAAAAATAGAATTAAATGATGAATATGTGTTAGTATTGAATTATAAATTGAATTACATGTGATTGATATGAAAAGTATATTGAATTAAATTGTGAAATTGAATTGGAAGTGATTTGAATTGTGAATTTGAGATTGAGATTGAATTGATAATATGTATGAATTGAATTTGGATTATTTGTGATCAATTGGAAGAGAAAGAGAAATTGATATTTGAACCAATACTCTATTAACTAGTCAGGCTGAGTCGGATATAGTTGGCATGCCATAGAATTGGAAGAGTTCAGGGATCCTTCGACCTCGAGTCAATGAGACACTAGGTATCACTATATTTCTTCGGATAGTTTCGATGAGGTACTGGGTACCAACTTTCTTCGACTCTGCCGATGAGACACTGGGTGTCACTATATTGCTTCGAACTATCCAATGAGGCACTGGGTGCCAATCTGGTGTGTTTGGTTGGATCCGCGTATCCGCCAAAGTCCGAGTCTGTTAATAGGGGTAAAAAAAATGAAAAGCTAAATTAAATGAAATGAATCGGTTGAGCCATTGAAGAAATGTGAAAAAGGATTGTGTATTGAATTTGTGAATTGAAATTGGAAATGAGAATGAAAAAGCATGAACCAAAGGTTCATGAAATGTTAGTTGGCTCAATATGAAATTATATGATTTCAATTGATGGAAAGTTTAAATTAAGTAACGAATGTTAAAGAAATGAAAGTTATGTTTGATTTGGTTTTAGTATGTTTAAGTTGTCTAATTTAATAATTATCCTTATTATGTTTATAATTTGAATTATGGTAATACCACTGAGTATGAAATACTCAGCATACGGTTATTTCCGTGCGCAGGTTAATAGGTGTTCAGAGTCCCGGTTCAGCAACCAAAGTGATCCCGACTCCAACATAAAACTCGGTGATGTAATCCTCTTTGGTAAAAGTGGCATGTACATAGGTGTTATTTTGGTCACTTTAAAATGTTACATGATTTTTGTCGTAAAGAACGGTATTTGGAATTTTGGTGTTTAAACTAATAAAATGGTACGAAAATTTATATGATATGCATGGTATAATTGGTACTAAATTTAGAATGGAATGAATGAAATTATAAGTTAATTTTTAATAGTAATATAAATGTTTATAGAGTAAATTATCAAATTAATGATATAGGTATGATTTTAATACGATTAAATATGAAATTGCATTGGTTGTAATATTGGTTTTGGTTTGGTCTCGGTTTGAAATTGCAGGGAAGGTTAGATATTTATAAAGGGGTTATATTGAGTTCATAAAAAAAGTAATTAAAAAAATTACGAAATTTTTTTTTCGAAGTACTCGAACAAGTCTCATTCCATTTCTAATACATGTTTTGGGCCTCGAGGGTCCGTTATAGGGACTTAATGATTAAATTATACTATGTATGTTATTTTATTTGTGAATTATTCGTAAATTGTCTGATATGTCCAGTAATACTCCGTAACCCTGTTCTGACGACGGTTTAGGGTTAAGGAGTATTACAATATTGGTATAAGGAAATGTGTATGCAGGTTGATTTTGGAAAGGGTGAGAAAAGTGGTATTAAAATGACCTATTTTCGTCCGCACGGGTAGACACACGTGCGTGTGTCTTGACCGTGTGTGACACACGGCCTGGCACATGGGCGTGTGGTTTGGCCGTGTGTTCCCTGCAACTTAAATTTGAGAAACAGAATGCTCAAGATTGAGCACACGAGCGTGTGTCTCAACCGTGTATAGAAAGCAGGCGTGTGACTTGGCCGTGTGAAAACTGCACCTTAATGTTTTGCAAGTCAAAGAGTTACACAGGTTGGAGACACGATTGTGTGACTTGTGTCACTTGGCCGTGTGACTTACACAGCCTACTGATAAATAGTAATATATACATATTTTAATCCCACATTTGGCATACTTTTGGATGATTTATCCCTTGAATTGTAGAATTTGATGCTCCTAATCCTTTAATTTCATGTTTTATACTTAGGAGAGCATAGGAGGATGAAAAGAACGAGAAACGGGCCAAAAATGGAGAAAATGGGCCAAAGTAAGAAATCCACACGACCTGGAGTTTGCCACACAGCCGTGCCACTTTAGCAGACTTGAACACGGCCCAGGGCTCGATTCACACGGGTGTGTCCCTACCGTGACCAGTTTTAATTTCACTCGGACTTGTGGGCCAAGTAAGGCATCCCAAAAGCCTATATAAACACCCTAGAGGGCAACCTAAAAGGAGAGTTCGATAGAAGGCCTCTATCAGGGCTTTTGTGTAACACCCCAAACCCGGCCCAAACACCACGACCGGATCTGGCATGCCACTAGGAAATTTTTGTAAAACATGTCACTTTTTTGGAAAAATATTTGTTGAGTTTAAACATTCACACCAGAAAACTTAATAATTTGGTAATTAATATAGAATATAAATTTAACTGATGCCTTTATGAATTTAAAACCAAAATTTAGTACATGCCCTAGTCTAATTAAACATAACATTTAAATGTCTAGTAACAGTCAAACCCAAAATAAAACCCCAAAATAAATATGAATCCAGTGGCCCATGGCCTTATTACAACGAGATTTAAAACCCATTAAATAAAGATATAAAATAATAAACTAAAGTCTTTTCACTGAATCCAAATGCTCTTTTGCATGGCCACCTTGCGCTCCTCTCCAGCCCGGTCCGATGCACTAGGTGCTACCTGAAAATGTTAAGTAATTGGTTGAGTCGCGAGACTTAATGTGCAACCCTCATGCACCATTAGATTTGGGTCTTAGCCCCACAGAACAGAATAATAGATTAATATATATATAACAAAAATTATGCAAAGCCCAACCCAAATCCTAAGTTTCCATCCGCTACACGCCACCCTTACCTGCCAGTCACACCATTGAGGATTTCTACAATCAACCCACACCGCTACAAACCATCGATGGCAGTCATGCTGCTCATCGTCAAATCATGGCCGTAGCCACTACAACAAGTCATGGCAAAAGCCACTACAACAGGTCACGACAAAAGCCGCTACAACAGGTCACGGCAAAAGCCGCTACAACAGGTCACGGCAAAAGCCACTACAACAGAACACTTCCCCTTTCATCAAACCCAACCCCATGTAATCACAGGAATCAGCATACTTATCACATATGTCATCTTAATAGGAACATTCACGTAGGAATGACAGAGATCACTAACATGGTGATTTGCTTTTACCCTCATCGGGTTTTAACCATTATGCAGGGATTTCGGCATTTAACAGAACAAAATAGATTTATATACATGTATTAGCAAACAAATCTAGATGGTGTGGAAAGTTACACACCTGATATCGCGTAGTTTTACTCCCTTAGTTAAATCCTTACTATCTGGATCTACAACCCTTAGTCTAAAACCTTGCTCAAAAGCCGTAAGAATACGAAGATTTGGGCTCCCCTACATTCGGCCAAGGGTTAATAAATACCCAAATTTACACGTTAAAAATCAACACATCTCCTTACCTTGAAATCCCAAAAGTAACACGATTCGAGTGTTACTGAACTCTATCCTAGAAATCTAAGTGAGTGACTCCCCTTCAAATCCCGGAATGCCGCAAATAAGAGAAAAACTTAAGATTAGTTCCTTATAGCCATTCGGCTAGAGTCCCTAAAAAGCCAGAAAAGATTTAAATCTTACGAATCAATACTTACCTTTAGTTTCCTTCGAGATTCGGCACAAGCAGATACCCCAGAGAGAATTCGGCAAACACAGGAGATGAGATCTAAGGATTTCGGCTTTTATGGAAATCCCGAAAAAGATGAACTGATGCGTTTTCGGCTTTTAGAATAAAGAAGAGAAAAGAATAATGGAGTTTTCAGCTTTTAGAAGAAAGAAGAGAAAAGAATAATGGAGTTTTCGGCTTTTAGAAGAAAGAAGAGAAAAGAACAATGGAGTTTCGGCTTTTGAATCAAAGTGAAGGTGAGGGAATAGGGTTAGGAATTTCGGCTTCTACTTAGAGGAGAAGAGAAAGAAAAGATGGAAACCCTAAATGCCAAAAAATAAAGAAGAGAACCCTCCCTATTTATAGAAATTTCGGCACTTACCTATGAAAAACCAAAAGTGCCCTTCCTGATAACTAAAAATTAAGCAAATAAAAAGGGAAAATTCGGCACCCCTTTGCCATAAAGAAACCGATTTCTTCCCTCCTCTAGGTGATGGAATTTTGGCCAACACCTAGCCTTGCAGATAGCTCCTATCTTTTCTCTTTTTATCTTCCATATTATCAACTATAATATCTACATTATCCCATTCACATAAATCTTCCTATTTTTGAGCCTTGTTGCCATCCACTCCACCTAACCCTAATGCCAAAAATTAGCTAACTTAAATTAAAATAATTGGGCTCCATGAACCATGAACAATCTTATGGAAAGTAGTTTTAAGAGTGGTTCTTTCGAATCCGAACCTACCTACAGTTTCAGTCTCAAGTTTATCTCCTAATTCTAGAAACCACATACATTCATCGCATAAGGGTTTTTTTTTCATCATTTCTCTACCCGGGGGTATTTCCGTAGTTTTGTCCTACAGGGTATTTTCCAAAATAAAGTATCCTGGTGATTTTCTTTGAATTAGAAGTACTTTGGGTACATTTTTTTTCTTTTTATAAAGCAAGGGTCTTTTGGAAAACAAGTTTTCTTTCGAAGTAGAGGTATTTTGATGATGTTGTTGTTTTGTTCCCTTTTTTTTTATAAACAGGGATACCTTGGAAGGCTTTTTTTCTTTTGCAAACTGGGTTCTTTTGTAAATCTATTTTTGAGTAAATTTGCAAAACTTAGATATTTTATAAAATCACGGTTGTTTGGAAATTTTCACAAACCAAGGATATTTTGAAAATTTTGCCAACCGAAGTGTTTCGGTAATTTTCACAAATTTTGGTAGTTTTACAATTCTGGGGTATTCTGGAAATTTTCACAAATCAAGTGTATTTTGAAAATTTTACAAAACTTGGGGGTATTTTAGTTATTTTATAAATCAGGGGTAAAATTTTTTTCCAAAATAAGGGTATTTTAGCAATTTTGTAAAAATAAGGCGACTGGTCTCTTTCGGGTTTTAATTATAGATTCTGGCCCGTCAACAAATCCTCGTGGCTAGGGTGAACAGTCACTACGCACCAGGTAAGATTCCAGCGAAGAGGAGGTGAGTCACTAGGACTCTTAAATAACAAGGCTCTTCCGGATCCAATCCTAGACATGCGCATGCCTATTGCCACACCCTAGTCTTGCGACTCGTTCACGGGTTTGTTTAGTGAAATTAAGTCTTATGAGATTTAAGGAGTTATTTCAGTTAAGCCTAAAGTCCATCAAGTTCTAATCTAACTAATCTACGTCCCATAAAGCCCATCAAGCCCACATATACTTCACACAATGGTTTAGAATACTTACCTGGCGGACTTGGGCCGGAGACGCAGGTGCCATGCCGAGCTAACAGACCTGTTATCATTTAAAAATATGCATGTTTCAAAAACTCTACTTTAGAAAACGTTTTGAGCCCAAAAACCCCTAGAGCCGAGTTTTGAATCGGGCTCTGATACCAATTTGTAACACCCCAAACCCGGCCCATACGTTTCGACCGGATCTGGTATGCTACGGGTTGTACATTGAAAACTTTTGCTTTGTTGGTTTTGGAAATCGTAAATTAATTAGGCACTAATTGAATAAATAAGTGATATTTTAAAAAAAATAAACCTTGTATTATTATTGTTTCGTATAATTAAACCTTTGACATAATTTTATAAGTTGCAAATATTAAAAACTACTTAGGTGAATATGAACTATGGGGCCTTATTACATAAATATTCCCAAAATAAATAAAAAGAAAACTTAAAGAAAAACCGAAATAATGTGTAGAAATAAAAACTTGATGGCCCCTCGAGTCCGTCTCGGCTCCCATGTCCACATCTACTGCTCATCTAAAAAGTTAAGAAAAATAAAGGGTGAGTCACCAAGACTCAGTGTGCAAATCCCGAAAACACATTAAAGGCTTGGGCTCACAAACACATTATGAGCCCTGGCCCAAACATAAAGTCAACAATCAGAATTACATGATAAATATTAAATGATGAATAGCCCCACCCAAATCCTAGGTTTCCATCCGCTACATGCCACCCTTACCTGCCAGTCACACCATTGGGGATTTCTACAATCAACCCACACCGCTACACACCATCGATGGCAGTCATGCTGCTCATCGTCAGATCATGGCCGTAGCCACTACAACAAGTCATGGCAAAAGCCACTAGAACAGGTCACGGGAAAAGCCGCTACAACAGGTCACGGCAAAAGCCGCTACAACAGAACACTTCCCCTTTCATCAAACCCAACCCCATGCAATCACAGGAATCAGCATACTTATCACATATGTCATCTTAACAGGAACATTCACGTAGGAATGACAGAGATCACTAACATGGTGATTTGCTTTTACCCTCATCGGGTTTTAATCATTATGCCGGGATTTTGGCATTTAACAGAACAAAATAGATTTATATACATGTATTAGCAAACAAATCTAGATGGCGTGGAAAGTTACACACCTAATATCGCTTAGTTTTACTCCCTTAGTTAAATCCTTACTATCTGGATCTACAACCCTTAGTCTAAAACCTTGCTCAAAAGCCGTAAGAATACGAAGATTTGGGCTCCCCTACATTCGGCCAAGGGTTAATAAATACCCAAATTTACACGTTAAAAATCAATACATCTCCTTACCTTGAAATCCCGAAAGTAACATGATTCGAGTGTTACTGAACTCTATCTTAGAAATCTAAGCGAGTGACTCCCCTCAAATCCCGGAATACCGCAAATAAGAGAAAAACTTAAGATTAGTTCCTTATAGCCATTTAGCTAGAGTCCCTAAAAAGCCGAAAAAGATTTAAATCTTACGAATCAATACTTACCTTTAGTTTCCTTCGAGATTCGGCACAAGCAGATACCCCAGAGAGAATTCGGCAAACACAGGAGATGAGATCTAAGGATTTCGGCTTTTATCCTGAAAAAGATGAATTGATGCGTTTTCGGCTTTTAGAAGAAAGAAGAGAAAAGAATAATGGAGTTTTCGGCTTTTAGAAGAAAGAAGAGAAAAGAATAATGGAGTTTTCAGCTTTTAGAAGAAAAAAGAGAAAAGAACAATGGAGTTTCGGCTTTTGAATCAAAGTGAAGATGAGGGAATAGGGTTAGGAATTTCGGCTTCTACTTAGAGGAGAAGAGAAAGAAAAGATGGAAACCCTAAATGCCGGAAAATAAAGAAGAGAACCCTCCCTATTTATAGAAATTTCGGCACTTACCTATGAAAAATCGGAAGTGCCCTTCCTGATAACTAAAAATTAAGCAAATAAAAAGGAAAAATTCGGCACCCCTTTGCCATAAAGAAACCGATTACTTCCCTCCTCTAGGTGATGGAATTTCGGCCAACACCTAGCCTTGCAGATAGCTCCTATCTTTTATCTTTTTATCTTCCATATTATCAACTATAATATCTACATTATCCCATTCACATAAATCCTCCTATTTTTGAGCCTTGTTGCCATCCACTCCACCTAACCCTAATGCCAAAAATTAGCTAACTTAAATTAAAATAATTAGGCTCCATGAAACTTAAATTTGGGCCCCTTACTCCCTTGTGTGGTGTCACCTCCTAATATTGGACCACAAGCCCACTTTGGTATTTTAAACACAGATACTACCTTTTAAACCCTATAATGCCTAAACAGATAATTTTAATCAAGGCCTCTACCTAAGCCTGAGCCCAATTAGGACCCCTAACACTTAGATTAACACAATAATCATATCCACCCATTAAACGCATAGACCCAAAAATTCAGGATGTTACATTTTGATAGTAGCAAAGCTAGAGAGAGCTGAAATTAGGGAATTACTCGAAGAAAGCCAGTTCATCCGTCTCAGAAGCTGGAATCACGCTCAAGACTAAGGATCTTCCCTTCAATTTCCTTCAGGGGTTTTAGGGTTTTTCTTTATGTTTTGTTATTTAATTTCTTCTGAGATGTATTCTTTTATGAACATGAACTAAACCCCTCAAATACCTGAGGGGGATGAAACCTAAGACGAATCTTGTTATTGTTTTCTGAACTATATGATAAATACTTGATTTGTTCTTAATTATGTGTTCTTAATTCTTGCTTTAATATTTCAGGATATTAATTCAAGTATTGATGTGCTTATTCAGATGAGCAAAAGTCCCTATTTAAGAGTAGATCTAGCATATCGCACTCCTAGAGATAGGACGACGAAAATCTGTCGAATTAGAGTCAAACCTAATATCGGGGTCCATAGATTGAGTTAATGCAAAACTAGGGGTTTTAATTAGAAAGAAATTTCATTTAGTCAACCTAGGGTTAGACGTTAGTAGCCTCGAAAGAGGTATTAATATAAATTAGGGAATCCTACAGATCAAGTCAAGTGAATAAATCGTCTGGTTCAGAGTTAAATAACAAGTGAAGTCTAGGTTGTAACATCCTAAATTAGGGGTTATGTGTAATTTAAATATTTTCCCATGTGTGCGCTTGAAGAATTAAATTCTATAATTATTTGGCATATTTTAGGGTCTAAAATAATCCCGAGCTAGGCCTGACTTAGTATTAAAATTTATTTTTTTTTTGTGTGTGTTTAAAGGAGGGAAGCTAGGTGAGTTAGGGGTTATAAGTAACTTAGGTGGGTTTATGACGCAAGAAATGGGTTGGTAAAGTGGCTCCATGCGCTGCTTAAGGGCTGGAAGTGGCGCTAAAAAGGGCCTGGGTTCGAGTCCAGGCGGCAACAAGGGTGTTTTATTTTTGGGTTTTGTGGAGGCCTAGGAAGGCTTAGGGCAGACCACTTAAGGGTGCTAGCACGAAGGTCTCGGGTTCGAAACGCAAGGGAAGCAAGGAGTTTTATTTTTTGGGCTTTAGGCGTTGAAGGAGTAAGGGCCAGAAGGAGGGCTTATATATAAATGCTGTGATTATTTGACAAGAAAGTCCAAAGGGGAGAGTGGCTTAAGGCGTGAAAAGGGGGGGCTGCTGCTTGAGGTTACTGGTTCGAGCCAGCATAGCAGCAGTTTGCATTTTTATTTTATTTTAGGGTGATGGGCTTAAGGAGGGAGGCTTTAAAAATAAATATTGTGGTTATTTGACATGAAAGTCTGAGGGGAAAAAGTGGCAAAGCGCGTTGGAGAGGAGGCTGCTGCTTGGGGTCACTGGTTCGAACCCCAGGAGCAGCACCTTGACTTATTTTTTTTTCCTTCCTTCTGCTGCTAGCGTGACAAGGTGCATTGGCCTGCACATGCTGGAGGGAAAATGGATGAGCACATGGTTTCCTTTATTTTATTATTTATTTGATAAGATAAAAAAAAAGGGATAAAATTAGCATTATCATTAGATTATTATGGGATTATTATTTGATTATTATTTGAGGTATTTCAAATTATTTTGAATAATTTGAAATATGTGGCCTAGAGTGAATTAAGGAAATTGATGGGCACATGGGTATTTGGAAAAATTAGGATAAGCTTAGTATTTGTTTTGATTTTTAATTCGGCTGGAGTGGGGGATGGATATGAGTTGTTTTATTTTATTTTATTTATTTTTTTTATTATTATTATGTTGAATAGGGGTCAAAAGGAAATATAGGCACTTAGTTTATTCAAATTATTTTTAAATGGTTGGCTAGGAGTGTTTCAAGGAAATTGATGGAATTTTAAACTCCTTAGAGTGGAGTGGATGGCAAAGCAATTGGGGGGAGGGATAATGCCGAATTTTCTTGGCCTTTTTCTTCATAATTTTCGGCTAGTTCATCTTTTTGTTTTTTTCTTCTTTTTCTTCTCAAAATCCTTAGCCGAAACACCTATTCCACTCTTTCTTCATTCTCTTGTTCCACTCAAACTGAATCCTAAGCAGCCATAAATTGATTTTTCCTTCTTTCCTATAGCCGAATATACTCCTCCTTGGTGTGCCGAATTTCTTTCCCCTATTTGGTGTAGTCTTGGCCGAATCTCAAACAAAGGTGTTCTTCTCTATCTATTTCTTCAATCGGTTCTAAGGTGTTTCGAGATCTTGAAGTAATCGGTTCAAGTCTCCATTCTCTATCAACTGAATTTGGTTGGCCGATTGCTAGGGAACCCGTATAAGGATTTGGGTTGTTGGAAACCAAGTCGGAGCAAGGGTCAAGATCTAGCATCGTAGATCGGCTTTTCGGGATCTAGGAATTAAGATAGTATCAGGTGGGTAAGATCTCTATACACACTTTATTAATTTACATGCTATTATTATTTGCCTTAGATCTTTTGGTTGTGATTAGCTTGTGGCATAATCATGGATTTCGGGTAAGTCCCTTAACTTGAAATTTTTATATGTTTGCATGCCATCACATGATGTTTAATACTATGACATGATATATGAAATTTGATGTGTAAGCATGTGATGGTGGGATTGATGAAAGGAGGGGGATATACTATGGACTGTCGTCAGTGGTTTTGACCACAAGATGGGTTGGCCCCATCAGACTATTTGTGACCTATTGTCATCAGTGGTTTTGACCACAACGATTGATTAATTGCGACTAAGTCCCAGTGGTTTGGTACCACCAGTGGTTTTGACCACATTTGATAAATTGTGACCTATGGTCATCAGTGGTTTTGACCACACGATGGGTTGGCCCCATCATTTAAATTGTGACTTTAAGTCATCAGTGGTTTTGACCACACGGGGTAGAAAAGGAGTATGGATGGCTAGTTGGGTTGCATGAGCATGTTTATTAATGAATTGTGTATGAGATGTCTTTTCCGGGTGGGGATTTACACACTAAGTCTTGGTGACTCACCCCTTCCCTTAACATTTTGCAGATGAGTAGATCGCGGAGATGGAGCCGGATGGACTCAAGGTGGCCATGCAGTGGAAATTTTAATTAGATGGACTTGGATTTTAGTTTATTTAATTTTAATGTTGGTTTTATTTTTGCTAAGTTGTAATAAGGCCTCCTAGAATTATTTTATTATTGTTACATGCTTTGAATATTTGTTTAAACTATTTAATTATGTTAAAAATGAATTCACATGTTTTTCCCAATCAAACGTAAAATGTTTTAAAAATGCCATCGGGCACATATGCAATCTATAAACAACCCGACTTACTAAATATTTCTAAACAACACCATGTATGGTTTTTAACAAGAGACTTGAAAACACAAGGTTTTTGTCAAAACTTAAAACGGTTTTGAAAAGATTTCAAAATGTTTTCTCGGTAGCAACCCAAATTCGGTCGTAATGTTTGGGCCGGGTTTGGGGATGTTACATAGGTGGATTCTTCCTCGGGTATTGTCTTAATCAATTGGTTTTCTTAAAAGTATTTTCCCAATTCATTCTCTGTGTCTTGGCATCCTTAGATTAGGAATTAGTTAGATAACATCAATCCTTATTATTTTAGGCTAGATAATAGAAAGAAAGTCAGTACTAGTACTTTTGGTTCCCTTGGGTTCAACATTCTGGTCTTGCCACTAAGCTATACTACTGTTCAATAGGTGCGCTTGCCTCAATCGTGGTGATAGTTAGTTTCTAAGCTCGATCATTCATTATATAAATATTAAAACTCTCAGACACGAGCAAGTTTTTGGCGCCATTGCCGGGGAACTGAAATATTAGGAACACTCAATTTTTATTACTTTAACCATTTTTCTTTTATTTATTTATTTATTTCTAATTTTTATTTTTAGTTTTACGATCTCTCTTTTATTTTATTTTGATAGGTCTTTCTAGTTTATGACTAGGAGGAACCTGTCAGGACCCTTGATTTTTGACAGCGATATAGAAGGTACCGTTCACAAAAACAGAAGAGAAATAAGGCGAAGCTTACAATACATAGAAGAAGAGCAAGAGGACGATACCAATACTACCGAAGAGATGGCTGATAACAATCCACTACTTCCCGTGGTTGCCGCAAACCCGGTGAATCAAAATCCTGCTCCTCGTACTATGTATGATTATGCTAAACCTAATTTAACAGGAACTGACTCAAGTATTGTTAGACCTGCTATTGCTGCAAATAATTTTGAACTGAAACCTAACACAATTCAGATGATACAACAATTTGTTCAGTTTGATGGTTTGTAAGATGAAGATCCAAATAATCACTTGGCGAATTTCCTAGAATTTTGCAATACTTTCAAAATAAATGGCGTTTCTGATGATGCCATTCGTCTTCGGTTGTTTCCCTTTTCGTTGAGGAACAAAGCTAAACAGTGTTTGAACTCGTTACCACGAGTATCAATCACTTCATGGGAACAAATGACCGAAAAATTTTTATTAAAATATTTTCCGCCGGCTAAAACGACCAAGTTGAGAAATGATATCTCTTCTTTTACGCAGATGGATTTAGAGACACTCTATGATGCATGGGAGAGATACAAGGATTTACTAAGAAGGTGCCCTCACCATGGGTTACCTTTGTAGCTCCAAGTTCAAACATTTTACAACAGTGTGAACCCCTCAACTAGGCAGTTGATTGATTCAGCCATCGGTGGAACCCTGAACAACAAAACACCTGAGGCTGCTTACGAATTTATTGAAGAGATGTCACTAAATAACTATCAGTGGCAAGTCACGAGAAAAAAGCCAACAAAAGCCGCCAGTGTTTTCAACCTCGACGCAGTGACCATGCTATCAAACCAGGTAGAATTGTTAAGTAAGAAAATTGATGATTTATGTGGTTCTTCGCAGGTACATCCAGCTATGCAGTGCGATACAAATAGAGGAGGGGTGAAAAATACAGAATACCCACCTTACAACCCGAGCGCTCAAAGCAAATAGATGAACTATATGGGTAACAATTTTAGACCTCAAAATAACCCTTATAGTAACACTTACAATCCAGGTTGGAGGAACCATCCCAACTTTTCATGGGGTGGCAAGGGAAATCAGAGACAACAACCCCTCCCAGGCTTTCAACAGCAACCTTACTCACAAGAAAAAAAGCCAAACCTTGAGAATATGCTAGCAAAGTTTATTTCAGCATCAGAAACTCATTTTCAGAATACAGAAACGATGTTGAATAATTAGCAAACATTAATTCCAGGGCTTAAAAATCAATTAGGACAACTGACCAAGTTAGTTTCTGAAAGGCAACCAGGTCGTTTACCTAATAATATCAAACCTAATGCACAAGAGCAAGTGAAGGCAGTAACATTAAGGAATGGGAAGGTATTGGTTGAAACAGAAAAGATGCCACAAGAAACTAATAAGGAAAAAAGTGAGGAAATCGAGAATGTAACACCGGTACATGAAGAATATAAGCCACCGATCCCATATCTGACAAAGTTGAAGAAAGATCGCTTAGACGCACAATACGGTAAATTTCTTGAACTTTTTAAGCAGTTACATATTAATTTACCTTTTGTTGAAGCTATTTCACAGATGCCGACGTACGCAAAATTCCTAAAAGAGCTTCTAACAAATAAAAGGAATTTTGAAGAGATATCATCTGTGGAACTTAATGAAGAATGTTCAGCCATCCTCCAAAATAAGCTACCAACCAAATTGAAAGATCTAGGAAGTTTCACTATTCCCTGTTTAATTGCTAGTTTAAACATTGAGAAAGCACTAGCAGATTTAGATGACAGTATTAATTTAATGCCTTATAAAATGTTTAAGCAGTTTGGTCTTGGGGAACCAAAACCTACTAGGATGAGTATTCAGTTAGCTGACAGATCTATTAAATATCCTAGGGGAATTATTGAAGATATTCTGGTAAAAGTTGATAAATTTATATTCCCTGTTGATTTTGTTGTGCTTGACATGGATGAGGACGTTGAGGTACCTTTAATTTTGGGACGCCCCTTTTTAGCTACTGCTAGGGCTGATATTGATGTAGGTGATGGTAAACTTGCACTAAGGGTAGGCGACGAAGAAATTATTTTTCTAATTTAAGATTCTATGCGATATTCTAGAGAACAAGATGATTCCTATTATTTTATTGATGCCATTGATCATTTTATTCAAGATTCTTTGCAGGAAATCATACATGACGACACGATGGAACTGTGTCTTACCCAAGGTGAGGGGGCAGACGATGATACCAATGAATTGAATTCTAATACATCTTCCCCAAGACAAAAGAAAGACGAGGGCATTGAAATAAACGACGAACTAAAACAAAAACCCTCTATTGAAGAACCACCTAAATTGGAATTGAAACAGTTACCAAATCACTTAAAATATGCATTCCTCAGAGATAATTCTACACTACCAGTAATCATCTCTTCAGAACTGGAACCCAAAGAGAAAGGCGAGTTGCTGCAGGTACTAAAGGAACATAAAAGAGCCATAGCTTGGAAACTTTCTGGCATTAAAGGGATAAGTCCATCGTTTTGCACCCACAAAATTTTAATGGAAGATGAGTATAAACCATGTGTGCAACCTTAAAGATGATTGAATCAAACCATGAAAGAAGTTGTTAAAGCTGAGGTAATTAAACTTCTAGATGCTGGAATTATTTATCCTATTTCTGACAGTACTTGGGTGAGTCCCGTGCAGGTTGTTCCAAAGAAAGGAGGCATGATTGTTGTAGCTAACGAAAAGAATGAATTGATTCCTACAAGAACAGTCACAGGTTGGAGAGTCTGTATTGACTATAGGAAGTTGAACGATGCCACAAGAAAAGATCACTTCCCTTTACCCTTTATTGATCAGATGTTAGAAAGATTATCTGGGCATATGTGCTACTTCTTCCTAGACAGACTCTCTGGCTACTTCCAAATCCCAATAGCTCCTGAGGATCAAGAAAAGACAACATTTACATGTCCATACGGTACGTTTGCTTATCGTAGACTGCTTTTTGGATTATGTAATGCTCCTGCTACTTTTTAGCGCTGCATGCTAGCCATCTTTGATGAACTCATGGAAGATATTATGGAAGTATTTATGGACAACTTTTCAGTATTTGGTAATTCTTTCCATCTTTGCCTTAAAAATTTAAAACGAGTTCTAATGAGATGTGAGGAAACGAACCTTGTGCTTAACTAGGAAAAGTGTCACTTTATGGTTCGAGAGGGGATTGTGTTCGGCCACAAAATTTCTAGTAAAGGAATTGAGGACGATAAAGCAAAAGTTGAAACCATAGAAAAATTACCACCTCCTAGTTCAGTTAAAGCTATCCGAAGCTTTTTAGGACATGCTGGATTTTGTAGAAGATTTATTAAGGATTTTTCTAAAATAGCTAAGCCTTTAACAAAACTACTAGAAAAAGATGTGCCTTTCGATTTTGATCAGGAATGTTTAGATGTATTTAATACCCTCAAAAATAAATTAATAAATGCTCCAATTATAATTGCACCTGATTGGAATTTACCCTTTGAACTAATGTGTGATGTGAGTGACTTTGCAGTAGGTGCAGTTTTGGGACAGCGAAGAGACAAGTATTTTCAGCCAATTTATTATGCTAGCAAAACATTGACGGCCGCACAAAAAAATTACACCACCATAGAAAAAGAATTGCTAGCTGTGGTTTTTGCATTTGACAAATTTAGACAGTATTTGATATTATCTAAAGTTGTCGTTTTGTAACACCTGATAAACCGTAATATGAACATATTTTAATCCCACATTTAGCATACTTTTGGATGATTTATTCCCTGAATTGTGGAATTTGGTGCTCTTAATCCTTTAATTTCATGTTTTATACTTAGGAGAGCACCGGAGGATGAAAAGAACGAGAAACGGGCCTAAAACGGAGTAAATGGGCCAACTTACAAAATCAACACGGCCTGGACCCAAGACCACACGGTCGTGCCTACTTAACAGACCCGAACACGACCTGACCACGGTTCACACGGGCGTGTGCCATGGGCATGTCCCTGACATGACCTGTTTCAATTCTATTTGGATTAGGGTACTTAGAGGCAAAAAAAAGCCATTCCAAAAGCCTATGTAAACACCCTAGAGGCCAACCTTCAAAGGGCTTCCAGTTAGGCCGAAGAGCCGAGCCAGAGAGGCCAGAATTGTGGGATTTACTCGAAGAAAGCCAGTTGATTTATCTCAAGAAGCTGGAATCATACTCAAGACGGAGGTTCTTCCCTTCAATTTCCTTCAGGGGGTTTTAGGGTTTTTCTTATGTTTTGTTTTATATTTTCTTATGAGATGTAATGTAACACCCTTAACCCGAAACTGTCGCCGGATTAGGGTCAAAGGCATTACCGAACAATAGGATCATTTCACAACCCATTTACGACACAAAGTCATTCATCATCATAATATATCAAACATAAACAAATAGTCCCCTTTTAAGGCGTATAAGACCTTAAACACATGCTAGGGAGGGGTCGGGACTAAATCGAAACACGTACAGAAACTTCTCAAATTTTAAAAATTTTCTAAGTTACAGGGCTTACACGCCCATGTAGGCAGGCCGTGTGCCTTCCACGGCTAATAGACACACCCGTGTGTCCTTCCCGTGGTCTATCCTAACTACACTCCCACGGCCACCAAGCACGCTCGTGCGCCTTGGTCGTGGACTAACCTGAGTTGCCCCCATTGTCACAAAGCACGCCTGTGTACCCTGACCATGGTCGATCCTGCCAAAACCAACACGGTTATCCAGTACCCCCGTGCTAAGGCCATGTACTACTAGGCCATACACTGACTTACGCCCACGGTTACTAGGCACGCCCGTGTGCCACAACTGTGTAGCAAAAATAGGCCATTTGCAAGGCCAAATTGCCACCCACATGGGTCAATCACTACAAGCACACTTAAGTATGTTTATACACACATTTTGGCAACCATTTCCTATCATATGATCAATCTATCAACTCATACAAACTCACTTTTAACCATATCAACTTATAAGCTAACATATACAATTTGAACACATTCAATACTAAACATTATTCCTTCTCAATTTCACTAAATCATACTAGCATTTTATCAACACAAAGTTACCATTCACAAGTCAATTTCTCAACTCACAATCCATACCAAAAGATGCATCATATATCAAAGCCATTCATGCTCAATGCCATCATATATCTAGCCACATCACATGGCTATTTACACATCTCAAAAATGTCTCAAAATAACTAGCCTATACATGCCATATTTCAACTATGTACATCCTTTCAAAAGTACCAAAATAGAATGCCGATAGTGTGATTGAGATACTGACGATCCCCAGATCCGAGCTAGCTTTACTGACACTGCAAAGCAGAGAAACAAATCACACAGTAAGCTTTCGAAAGCTTAGTAAGTTCGTAACAAAATACATTAAATCAAAACATATCATCACATAGATTATTTCAAAATCTAATATCTCATATCATCCAAAGCTAATAATTTCAATTAACCTTCTATAAACTCATTTGTAATTTCATCAACCACATAGCTTCCAAACATACCTTAGCCAACACTTAGTTGTCAAATATTTATGCTACTCAGTACTCATGAATCACTTCGATCAACATTCGTCCCTTCTTCAGTTTATTTGCACACTTGGTGCCTAAATAGTTAACCGAAACTTAATTAGCATCACACACTTAGTGCATCCATATCAAACCGATTTTGAATCGGTATCGCACACACAGTGCTAACCACAAAACCGAAGCTTATACTACTCCGCGCACACAGTGCTATTTATCTTGGTCACATTTCCAAATATGCACACCTAGTGCCATTTAATTCAATCTATCACATAGCATCCACATTTCAACAATATCATACCATTCATTTCATAACATTAAACACAACTAAATACACGTATTATGTCCGAACTTACCTCGGATGTCAAAATACCGAAACGGTCGATTAATCGAGCACTTTCTCTTTGCCTCGATCTCGATCTGGACCTCTCCTCTCTTGGTCTATACACATTCAATTTCAATCCATTCAATCACCAACTCATTCAATTTAGTCCACACATACACATTTAGGGCATTTTACAAAATAGCCCTCACATTTTCACATTTCGACACTTTAGTTCCTGATTCACAAAATCATCAAATTCACAAAATTTCACCTAACACAAGCTTAGCCGAATTTTGCTTGTGTTCATACAAACCCTCACACTTCATTTATTTCACATTTTAATCCTTCAAAATGCTATTTTCTCAATTTAACCCTAATTAGCTAAATTCATCTAAACTCTAAGAACAAAACATGTTCATTAAACACATATCTTTCATTTAACACTAACACTCATCACAAAGCTCACCATTTCATCAATGGCACATTTCATAAACATCATCAATTCACAAAATTTGAGCATGGGTTTTGTAGAACACAAAGCAATGATTACGAAAACATAGAAATTATCAAAAACCGAGCTCAAACATACCTTGAATCAAGCTCAACTCTAGCCGAAATTTCAAAGCTTTTCTTCCTTCTTTTCTTTTCAAATTTTCGGTGGGTGAAAGATGAACACTCATCAATTTTTCATGCTTTTGTTTTAGTATTAATACCTTATTAAACATTTTACAAATTTGTCCTTTTAATAACCATATAAGACAAATTAGCATTATGGTTATCTAGTCATTTAACACCCCACTATCTTAACAATGGTTTATTAACAACATAAGGCCTCCTCCTTAAAAAGCCATCAACACTTAAGTACTTATAATTCAGCACATAGCTTTTACTCTATACTCGATTAAGTCCTTTCTCTTAATTCGACACACAAACGATCAAATTATCACACAGAATTTTCACACAGACTGTATCACATACTATTCACACAGAAGATAACCTTAAATTAACATTTTGACCTCGAATTTGTGGTCTCGAAACCACTGTTCTGACCAGGGTCTAAACCGGGCTGTTACATGTATTCTTTTATAATTATGAACTAAACCCCTCAAATACCTGGGGGGGATGAAACCTAAAACGGATCTTATTATTGTTTTCTGAACTATATGATGAATACTTGATTTATTCTTAATTATGCTTTCTTAATTCTTGTTTTGATATTTTAGGATATTGATTCAAGTATTGATGTGCTTAGGCAGAGGAGGAATAGACCCTGTCTAATAGTAGATCTAGCATAATTAAGCGGAGTTTGATCGCAACCCTAGAGATAGGATGAGGAAAATCTGACGGATTAGGGTCAAACCTAATATGGGAGTCCATAGATCGAGTTAATGCAATTCTAGGGGTTTTAATTAGAAGGAGATTTCAATTAATCAACCTAGGGTTAGAGGTCAGTAGCCTCAAGAGAGGTATTGATATAAATTAGGGAATCCTAGGGATCAAGTCAAGTGAATAAATCGTCTAGTTCAAAGTTAAATAACAAGTGAAGTCTAGGTGGATTCTTCCTCGGGTATTGTCTTAATCAATTGGTTTTTCCTACAAGTATTTCCCCAATTCATTCTCTTTATCTTAGCATCTTTAGCTTAATAGTTAGTTAATTTTAGATTAATTAATAATTCCATTAACTCTTAGGCTAAATAATAAAAAGAAAGTTAGTATCAGTACTTTTGGTTCATTTGGGTTCGACAATCCGGTCTTGCCATTAAACTATACTACTGTTCGATAGGTACGCTTGCCTCAATCGTTATCATAGTTAGTTTCTAGGCTCGATCATTCTTTTTATAAATTTTTAAGACTCTGACACACGATCAACACCCCAAACCTGGCCTAGAAGTTAGGCCTAAATTTGGCGTGTCACATTGAAGTGTTTTTCGAAAACCATGTTTTCATTGAAAACCCTCCTTAGAGAAAGCTCAAATAAAATCACAGTTACGTTAGTTTAATTTTTTTAAAACATGGAAAAATTATTAGCTTTATTCCCAAAATATCTTTTCAATTGCGGAAGCTAATTTTGAAAGTAATTGATTTACGAAAAAGATTAGGTCGTGAAACCATTTAAAAAAATGTAGCGAAAACATAGTGTTGTTTAAAAAACAGTTAACATTTTGGAAAAAAACTGCGATGTACTTCTAACAGATATAAATTAAAATAAAACCAATCTAAAATTTACAGTCCGAAAACTTAAAGAGGCCTTATTACAACCCAAATCAAAATATTTAAAAGGATATAATCAAAACAGCAAGCATAAGTAGTGTGTGGTCTTCTCCGAGTCCCTCGCAGCTTCGATCCGTCTAAGGCTGGGGATTACCTGCACAGTTAAAAACAGGGTGAGTTTGCGAAAACTCAGTGTGTAATCCCCTTACCAGAGTAACGGTCAGTATACAGAAATAAAACCTAAACAGTCTGGGCCAAAGCCCTTTTAACAATAACAGTACAGTCAGTTCAACGCATATGTGAGTCAAAGCCCACCACTATATCATTTGGGGCACAGCCCATAATAGAATCAATTGGGCCTAGCCCAAACCAATAGCAGAACAAGTGGCCTAAGCCAAGTATAGTGACAGATCTCATAAACAGATATGCAACAGTATGAGGATGCATCCCACCCCGATCCAGCCAACACACCACCCGTACCAACCAGCACACCATGTGGGGATAAAATCGACCCACCCAACCAACACACCAAGCTTAGTTCCGGTTGCGGCAATAAGTTAACAGAACGACTCGGTGCCGTGGACAGAACGGCTTGGTACCGTGGACAGAACGGCTAAAAGCCATAAATATCGCAGTAACACTGCCAGTTAACAGAACGAATAAAAGCCGTAAATAGAATGGTTATAAACCATAATCAGGATGGCACAGAGCCAAAATCAGGATGGCACAAAGCTATCGGTGACTGTACTAAGTTTGGCACATAGCCATCAGTGACGGTAATATAATCGACACACAGCCACAGGTAATTATGATCGACATAGAGTCATCAATATATGTGTTAGGCACATAGCCACGGGTAAATAAGGTTGGCACAAAGCCATAATCAAGATGGCACAGAGCCATATTTATCGCAGAAAGGCTGAAAGACTTGGACAGAATGGCAATGGGCCGTACACTTCCTTCGTAACTTTGTCCCAACCCCATGCAATATGTCGTGTATGTCATCCTCAATCATCACAGATGTATGTAGAATGACCATACTCAGTAACAGTCACTTAAAACATATATTACAAGCATATCAGTCACACGACCACAGTCAAGTTAGTTAAAACACAGTCATACGATCACAGTCAAGTCATGGCACAAAATTAGTCATTTACCCACAAGGGCAAAACAGTCATTTACCCTATAAGGGTATTTCAGTAATTTCACAAATCAAGGGTATTTCGGTAATTTTGCAATCTGAGGGTATTTCGGTACTTTCACAAATCAAGGTATTTTGGCAATTTTGCAATCTGAGGGTATTTCGATAATTTTACAAATTAGGGGTCTTTCGGTAATTTCACAAATGAGGGGTATTTCAGTAATTTTGCAATCCGAGGGTATTTCGATAATTTCACAAATCAAGGGTATTTTAGTAATTTTGCAATCCAAAGGCATTTCGGTAATTTCACAAATCAGAGGTATTTCGGTAATTTTAGTAATTTGTAAACCAAGGGTATTTCAGTAATTTTAAACCAAGAGTATTTGATCGCTAAAATCAGAGCTTTAAAATTTATAAAACGAGTGATCAAAACCTGGAAACTAACTCTGACAACGATTGAAGGCAAGTGTACCTATCGAACAGTATTATAGCTTAGGCAAGACCGGATTATCGAACCCAAAGGAACTAAAAGTATTAATACTAACTTTCTTTTTATTATTTAGCCTTAAAAACAAAGTGAAGTTGCTTTAATCTAAACTAACAACTACTAAGCTAAAGACGCAAAGACAAAAAGAACGAATTGGAAAATAACTTGAAGAAATACTCAGTTGATTACGACGATACCCTCAGGAAGAATCCACCTAGACTCCTCTTGTTACCTATCACCGAACCATATGATTTCTTTACTTAGCTTGATCCGTGAGACTCCCTAACGTATATTAAACCCTCTCTCGAGGCGAATAACGTCTAACCCTAGGTTAATTAGTGGAACTCTCGTTCGCTAATAATAACCCCCTAGAATAGCAGTAAATCTTTCTATGGACTCCCATATTTGGTTTCACCCTAATCCGGCAAAATCTCGTAATCATATCTCTAGGCGTTCGATCAACTTCGCTTAATTATGCTAGATATACTCTTAAGCAGGGTCTATTCCTCCTCCACCTAAGCACATCAGATTTGGATTAAGCAGCATAATTAAGAACAAACTAAGTAATTATCATATAATTCAGAAATCAAATAACAAAATTCATCTAGGTTTCATCCTCTTCAGGTATCTGAAGGGTTTAGTTCATGGCAAATAAAGAAAACATCTCAAAAGAAAAGATAAAACAAAACATAAGAAATTCCTAAAACCCCCTTATGGAATTGAAGGAGAAATCCGCCGTCTTGAGTATAACTCTGGCTTCTTGGGATGGATCAACTGGCTATCTTCGAGTGATTCCCTCAACTCTGACTTTTTTGGCTTGGCTCTTTGGCCTAGTGCCCTATCAAAGGTGGCACTTGGGGGATATATATAGGCTCTTGGAATGTGTTTCTTTGCCCCAAAGTATCTAAATCCGAATGAAATTGTTCATTCCCACGACAGGGACACGACCATGTCACACACCCGTGTGACTCGTCTTCAGGCCGTGTTTGGATTTCTAAGTTGAGGCACGGCCGTGTAGATCGGGGTTGAGGCCGTGATATAGATGGATGTTAAGGCACGACCTTGTGGACTTTGGCCAAGGCCGTGTGGATTTCGTGATATGGCCCATTTCCTCCGTTTTGGGCCCGTTTTACGTTCTTTTCATCCCCGGGTGCTTTCCTAGGTATAAGACATGAAAAGAAAGGATTAAAAGCACCTTTTTACATAAATTGAGGGATAAATCATCCAAAAGCATATTAAATGTGGGCCTAAAATATGTTATAATTACGGTTTATCAGTATTCTAAACAGAGATAACGATGCGAATGGGCCTAGGGCCCATTCTCGGCCCAAATGGACCCACACGCTCGTGTGGCCCATTTAGCCCAAATCTAGCCATAGATATGAGATTCACATAGACCAGTTCAATATCTACTACACAATCATACAATTTATTCATATGGACCCACGGGCCCATTGGGCCTACTTGGCCCAAACAGCCTAAACCCACAAGAACACCCATGATGGCCTCAACTATTGCGTCGAAGCTCCCGCACGTGCACTCGCATGCTCGTGTGGCTACCATCGCCGTGTGATCGGCATTTCGACATTTGCCGCTCTACAGCTAGAGTAGTGTGAAATACACACATGATAGGAATCTGGAGTTAATCCGCGCTCCGAACACTTGATCGTTATTTTATGTGATGTCAAAGTCTTAAAATTTATATAAAGAATGATCGAACCTGAAAACTAACTATGACAACGATGTGAGGCAAGCGCACCTATCGACCAATTGTATAGTTAAGGCAAGACCGGATTGTCGAACCCAGAGGAACTAAAAGTACTAATACTAACTCTCTTTTTATTATCTAGCCTAAGAATTAAGAGAATTGTTTATCTAATCTAAAATTAACTAATCAACTAATCTAAAGATGCAAAGACAAACAGAATGAATTGGGAAAATAACTTTAGGAAAAACCAATTGATTAAGATGATACCCAAGGAAGAATCCACCTAGACTTCACTTGTTACCTAACTCTGAACTAGACGATTTATTCATTTGACTTGATTCGTAGGATTCCCTAACGTATATTAATCCCTCTCTCGAAACGACTAACGTCTAACCCTAGGTTGATTAATTTAAATCTCTTTCTAATTAAAACCCCTAGAATTGCATTAACTTGATCTATGGACTCCCATATTAGGTTTCACCCTAATCCGGCAAAATCTTGTCACCTTATCTCTAGGCGTGCGATCAACTCCGCTTAATTATGCTATATCTACTCTTAGGTAGGGATTTTTGCTCCTCCACCTAAGCACATCACACTTGAATTAATATCCCGGAAATATCAACACAAGGATTAAGAACACATAATTGAAGTCAAATATTTATCATATAGTTCAGCAAATGATAACAAGATTCATCTTAGGTTTCACCCCCCTCAGGTATCTGAGGGTTTAGTTCATAACAATAAAAGAAAACATCTCAGAAGAAAAGATAAAACAAAACATAAGAAATCCCTAAAACCCCTGAAGGAATTGAAGGAGAGATCCTCCGTCTTGAGTATAATTCCCGCTTCTTGAGATGAATCAATTGGCTATCTTCGTGTAAATTCCCACAAATCTACCCTCTTTGGCCTAGCTGGATGCCCCCTGACTAAAGCCTTGGGTTCCCTAAAAAAAACCCCTGGCAGAAGGCTTCTATCGAACTCCCCGCTTAAGTTGCCCCCTAGGGTGTTTATATAAGCTTTGAGATGCCTTACTTGGTCCCTAAGTATCCTAATTCGAGTAGAATTCCTCCTAGGGTGTTTAAATAGGCTTTAGAATGTGTTTCTTTGCCTCCAAGTATCTTATTCCGAGTAAAACTTCTCTTTTTCATGGCAGGGACACGCCCATGGCACACGACCATGTGAATCGTGGCCAGGCCGTGTTCGAGACTATTGAATGAGGCACGGCCATGTGGTCTTGGGCCCAGGCCATGTGGATTTCGTGATATGGTCCATTTACTCTGTTTTGGGCCCGTTTTCTCGTTCTTTTCATCCTTTGGTGCTCTTTTGGGTATAAAACATTAAAACTAAGGATTAAGAGCACCAAATTACACGATTCAAGGCTTAAATCATCCAAAAGCATGCTAAATGTGGGCCTAAAATATGTTACTATTACGGTTTATCAAATACCCCCACACTTAAGCTTTTGCTTATTCTCAAGCAAAATTCTCAACTCATAATTAAAACAAATTTCCTCGATTCATAATATTCATCAATAATGTTTCATCATAATTCAAAGGTAATTCATACATGGATAATTCAACTCAAAGAGTCCTAAAGATTCAAACACTCTAAGTCATACATTTGTAGCACAAAACATAGGTGTTTCCCCTCATCTGAATAATTACCTCTGATTCAAAACCGACAAGAGTTGAAATCCTCACTAAAGATTCACTCAAATCACTCGAAGTGTTTAAGGTTCATAATTAAGCACTCAAAAGTCAAACATGAAGAGCTAATCCCATTGGCTTGCATGAAAATCAAATCTCCACCACTATAATATGATATGATACACAAATCAAAAGGTCTTTTAAAAAGGGTTGTAACGGGGCTTAGGTTAAGGGTGTGGATAAAGGCTGAATTAAGGGGTTAGAATCGAGATTGAATTGACAATTTACCTAACTAAAAAAATGAACTAATGCTAAATAATTACATCAATTGAAAACTAATAATACGAGCTTTTTCTTCAAGATTTGAAATTTAAACATGTAAGCTCACTTAATTATAGAACTAATAATGAATATACTTCATTTTTTTTGGAACAAGTCAAATACATAATGAAGGATGAATTTTAACTACTAAAAGTTAGGCAACCGACCAAATCAAATCTCGACAAAAAGGGTAGTCAAGGAATGGTGATAACAAATACAAAGGGTTTTGGGTTAATATTAGTGGGTGAGTCAATAAAAAGGGTTGTTAGGATCAACGTGGTCCACTAGGGGTTAATTATGAAGATAGGCTTTTCAGTGGAGTAAGTGGGTTAAATCCTAAGTGCCTTTATCATCTTTGTATATCAAATCAAAGGTGTGGTCTTGACATGTATAATCGAAGCAAGTGCTAGAATAACAAATCAATGTTGACACACTCATAATCAAAGAGTGAGCACGAAAGAATGTATGCTCTATAACGCTCAAAATCTCACAAAAATTATGGGTTTTTAATGTTAACCTTGTAAGTTTCAAACTTCAAGGTAATAATTAGATTCAGGTAGACAACCTAAAAAAAATTTTAATTCTAAAAAATAGACTTATCAAGCTTGATTCTCTAGTATCCTTCAAATTTAATCATCAATGCATAATTATCAATGACTTAATCGAAAACATATCAATAAAAATCATAAATCAGGGAAATTGCATTCTAATCATAATATGAGAAGCTTACTTTAGAACAAGGCATAATTCAGGGATTTTCAAATAATACTATAGTTAAA
The DNA here is from genome assembly GCA_005393395.2 of Gossypium australe. NCBI lineage: Eukaryota > Viridiplantae > Streptophyta > Magnoliopsida > Malvales > Malvaceae > Gossypium > Gossypium australe. Next base: position 100,891,083 of record CM016620.1, read on the forward strand.
CCCCCACACTTAAGATGTATATTGCCCTCAATGTACAAAGATAGATATTATCAAAATAATCATAAAATCATAAGATGGGGGGAGAAGTGAAACTTCCTGAATTTTGGATGAAGCCAATGAAAAGAAACCAGATAAGATTTGATAAACTGTAAAAGTAACATATTTTAAGCCCACATTTAGCATGCTTTTGGATGATTTAAGCCTTGAATTATGTAATTTGGTGCTCTTAATCCTTTGTTTTCATGTTTTATACTTAGGAGAGCACCGGATGACGAAAAGAATAGAAAACGGTCCCAAAATGGAGTAAATGGGCCATATCACGAAATCAACAATGCCTCATCATAATTCATTGATAATTTTTACATGGATAATTCAATTCAAAGAGTCCTAAAGATTCAAACAATGATAAGTCATTCATTTGTATTTGAAAACGTAGGTGGTTCCCCTTATCTGAAATATTACCTTTGATTCGAAATCGATAAGAGTTGACATCCTTACTATAGATTCACTCAAAGTGTTTAAGGGTTATAACAAGAAGCACCCATATGTCGAACCTGAAAAGTTAATGCCATAGGCTTGCCTGAAAATCAAATCTCTACCACTATAAAATGAGATGATAAACAGATCAAAAGGTCTTTGTTAGGGTTGTAACGGGGCTAGGGTTAAGGTGTGGATAAATGCTGAAATTAGGAGGTTAGAATCGAGATTGAATTGACAAGTACCTACTTAACTGAAATAATCTTTACATCAACTGATAATAATAATCCTAACAATATGAGTTTTTCTTTCGGAATATAAACTTTAGCTGTATAAGCTCATCACTAATAGTGGATATACTTTCGATTTTTTTTAAAGAACAAACTAATAATAAAGGATGAATTCAACTCATGCCTAATTCGGTAACTAATCAAATCATATCTCGATTAAAAGGTAGTCAGAAGGAATGGTGATAACAAATACAAAGGGGTTTTTGGGTTATTAATGGGTGAGTCAATAAAAAGGGTTGTTAGGATCAATGGGGTTCACAAGGGGTTAATTTATGAAGGTAGGCTTTTTTAGTGGAGTGAGAGGGTTAAGTCCTAGGTGCCTTTATCATTTCTATATATCAAATCATAAATGTGGTCTCGACATGTATAAACGAGGCAAGTTCTAGAATAGCAATTCAAAGTTGACACACTCATAATCAAAAAGTGAGCACGAAAAAGAATATATGCTCTATAAGGCTCAAAATCTCACAAAAATTATGGGTGTTTTGACATCAATCTCATAAATTTCAAATTTCAAAGCAATATTCAAATTTAGGTTAACAACCTAGCAAAAATTTTTAATTATTGAAAATTAGACTTATCATGTTCAATTCTCTAGTATCTTAAAATTTAATCATCAACGCACAATTATCAATGACTTAATCTAAAACATGTTAATAAAAATAAATTTTCAGAAATTTCATCCTAATTAGTAATATGAAAAATTTTCTTAAAAACAAGACTAAATTCAGGGATTTGAGAATAATGATAAAAGTTTGGCCGGATTTGAGACTAATGTAGAAAGTTAGGCCCTTTTTTAGATAAATATTCACCCCACACACTTAAGATGTACATTGCCCACAATGTACAAAGATAGTTATAACATTTACGGGATAAATCAAAAGAGAAGGGGAAAGAATACTCCCTAAATTTTGGATGGTGTCCTTGAAAGATGATAGAGAATACGTGGCATCAGGTGACTTTATTGAATTTCTCCTAGTTATATGTGTGTGTATGTGGAGTGTGCACTTTATTCTGCAAAGTCACTTAGTTAAAGATCTTGGTGGCGGAATAGATATGTGTTAGGTAAACTCAAATAGTTAGATAACCAATGAATGAAGTTTGCACTAAAATAAAGTTCAAATTAAAAATTAAAATTAAAACAGAAAATAAATAAAAGAAAGTTGAAGATAATAAAATAAGGGGTCTCAGAAATCTTCATCATCAGCCGGGTCCTGTGGTGGTGCTGGTGACGAGATATGGAGGTGCTGGCATATTTGTTGAAGGGTGGCCTCTATCCCATCAAAACGTCGAGTGTTTTCAGCGAAATATAGCTTAAACTGGTCGAGTCTTGCAGATATATCTGCCAATAAGGTTACCGTATGGGATGGCCGCTGACTCGGAATCGGTGCCTCCTGTGGTGGTGGTGGGACATCATCAGTAATGTCTTCGGGCTCCTCTTCAGTTATGGAAGTCACCAATCGGTATTGCGGAGGGTTGGTTCCTCGACGCTGTTTAATCATCCTCATGTGTAGCATCATTTGGATGCCCTGAGGTACCATATGGCCGATCAGTGTAAGTGAGGAAATCTGAGCCTCGGTGTGGAGGAGGCCAAAGTATCGAGCCAGCCTTGTGATAAACGGACCTATTGATAGAATCCCTTTCCCGTGTGCCTCTGTTTGATGCTGAATTGCACACGCGATGAAATATGCCAGGTCGAAAACATGCCCTTCTGACATGCACGATAGGTAATATACATCGTGCTTGTTAACCACGCCGGTGCTCTCTCGTCGTCCTGTAATGGTGTGAGTGAGAATGGCGTGAAGATATCGGAGGTGTGGTTGAAAGGCTGTCGCCTTAGAGCGACTGGGGTCGTAGATGCTTGTGGTGAGGCCTAGATTGCGCCAGCAGTTGAGCGGAGTGCAATGGAGCTGGCGGTTTAATCCGGAGAGCGGGTTTTCCTCTATGAATTCTGGTGTATAAAGTCTGAGTGCTGAGCCGAATTGCGGTACGCTTAGTCGACGTACCGTGCCTCCTAAACGGAATTGGACTGTTCCTGGGTCGTCGAATTCTACCATTACTGTTTGTAATGTGAAGGTGGTGCAGAACTCTAATGTGAGCTCCAAGTAAGTGGGCTCGACGATTGAGAAGAATTGTTCCCACGGGTCGGTTGATATTAAGGCTCGAATATCGGTTGCGAGCCTGACTTGTTCTAGTGCATTCCAATCGATGCATCTGCCGGTGCCTAGAGGTTTATCTCAGATTGTCTTGTAGCGCGCTTCTTGTGTTGCTTGAGAGAATTAGAGGAATGGGTGTCGAAGCTCGGTAGAGGCACTTGCGGAGGATGATCCAGGCCCCTTTCTTTTCTTGCTTGGGGTTGCTGTGGATCGTTTGGGTCGTAAAGTTGACATGGTATCTGAAAAATAATCAGATATAAAGCAAGTTTCTTAACAATAATATGGTCAAATTAAATTAAGCAAAATGGTAACCAGTGAATATTATTTGACATCAGTGATTCTTCAAGCAAGGAGGTATATCAAAGATGCAATAGTTTATTGCTATAATGAAATAAATCAACACCCAATTTATCAAAGAATTATCCATGAGTTTTTAATAGAAATATCTAAATGTCAATCATGCCTAATACTAAACAATGATGAAAAGCAAAATGGCATAATATTTATCAAGTTTTTAGTCAAGCAAGTGAAGTAGTAAAGGGAACCGGAGGTTGTAATGGTGTGAGATGATCAGGCACGGGCGACGCACGCGGGTGGTGCGGGTTTCTACAGCACGAACACGACGATGGCGGGGTCGTGGCATTCGGTAGCACGGCTGTGGTACGGGCGTGCGAGCGATTTTTTGATAGTTTTTGGAGAGAAATGGCAAGGGGGCGGTTTTAGGTGGATGAGAATGTAGGTGCAGCTGGATTTGGGGGGGAAGGGTAAAATCTGATTTTAGGGTTAAGTTTTGGGGAGGAAGATGGTTAATTTTTTTATATAGGGGAAGGGGCACGGTCGATCGCCATGCCCGTGTGAATTTTAAATCGCCCGTGCTTTTCGCGATTTCAGGATTTTGGGCGCGTTTAGGGTTTGTGGCACGGCCTTGGTTACATGGGCACACCCATGGTCGACAAGTCAGTATGTGGGCACGGTGGGGTACCACGGGCGTGGATAGCCCGTGCTTGGCAAATCAGTAACTTCGCACGGTCGTTGAGCGCGACCGTGTTTGGCCCGTGGTGTGTAAGTCAATAGCTTCACACGGCTATGAAGCACGGGCGTGTTCAACCTGTGGTCTACAAGTCAGTGACCTCGCACGGTTAGCTAGCACGGGCGTGGTCTGGTTTTGCAGCCCGTGTTGAATAAAAAAATTTCTCCCTGTTTATGCACGGCTATCGGCACACCCGTGGTTCGTCCCCTGTCTTACACACGGCCAATGGCACGCCCGTGTGCCAGGCCGTGTTTAAGAACCTGCACTTCTATTGGACTAATCTTTAGTGTGAAGTTAGAAATAAAAATAGAATGTTTAGTGAGTTAGTGCTCGGGTTGCCTCCCGAGGAAGCGCTTGTTTATAGTTTTAAGCTAGACTTTCCCTATTTTCGGTTCTAAAAGAAGGTTCATGGAGCAGAAGCTCCTCTCATATATCTCCAAAATCTGCACCATTATAAATTTTGAGTCGGTGACCATTTACCTTGAATGTGCCTTTAGTGGGATGAGTTACCTCGATTGTGCCATATGGAAAATTTGTTTTGATCATGAATGGACCTGACCATCTTGATTTTAGCTTTCCCGGAAATAGTTTAAGCCTCGAGTTGTATAGCAAGATCAAGTCCCCTACTTCGAATTGTTTTGATCTCTTGATACGAGCATCATGGCGTCGCTTTGTTGCTTTCTTGTATAGTTTTGAATTCTCGTAGGCTTCAGTTCTCCATTCGTCCAACTCGTTCATCTGCATCATTCTTTTCTTTCCTGCAACTTTAAGATCAGAATTCAAAAACTTTATCCCAAAAAGCTTTGTGTTCTAATTTGAATGTAGATGACAGCTTTTCCCGTATACAAGTTTGTATGGGGATGTCCCTAAAGGTGTTTTAAATGCTGTTCTATAGGCCCATAAAGCATCATCTACTTTTAATGCCCAATCTTTTATGTTTGATTCAACCGTTTTTTCTAGCATGCGTTTAAGTTCTCGGTTTGCTACCTCAACTTGCCCACTGGTTTGAGGGTGATATGGGGTGGCTGTCCAGTGGTATACTCCATATTTCTTGAGAACTTTTTCAAATTGAGTATTACAGAAATAAGTACCCCTATCACTAATGATGGCTCTAGGTGTCCCGAATCAGGAAAACAGTTTCTTGAGAAACTTAACTACTACCCTGGCATCATTGGTAGGTAAAGCTTCCGCTTCTACCCATTTTGACATGTAATGAACTGCCACTAGGATGTACTTGTTTCCAAACGAACTAGGGAATGGTCCCATAAAATCAATACCCCCTACATCAAATATTTCACATGACAACATATATGTTTGAGGCATTTCATCACGTTTAGAAATATTACCTATTCTTTGGCATCTGTCACACGAGGTAACATACCTGTTGGCATCTTTAAATAGAGTGGGCCAATAAAAACCTAATTCGAGTATTTTGTGTGCTGTCTTAATACCAATGCAGTGTCCTCCTGAAGGTCCTGAATGGCAATGTTCCAGGATTTTGCTTGCTTCTGCCTTTGTAACGCATCTTCGAATTACTTAGTCTGCACATATGCGGAAAAGAAAAGGATCTTCCCAAAAATAATTTTTTTTACATCAGCAAAGAATCGCTTCTTTTGGTGATGTGTTAATTTTTTTGGCAAGATGTTAGCTGCTAAATAATTCGCAATATTTGCAAACCATGGTACCTTAGAATGTGTTATAGAAAAGAGTTGTTCTTCGGGAAACAAATCGTTTATTTCATTTTCATTGAGCTCTTTGGTATGTGGACTTTCAAGTCTAGAAAGGTGATCCGCTGCAAGATTCTCAGCTCCCTTCTTATCTTGTATTTCCAAGTCAAATTCTTGTAAGAGTAAAATCCATCGTATGAGTCTGGGTTTTGCATCAAGTTTGTTTAAAAGATAACGAAGAGCTGAATGGTCGGTGTAAACGACAACTTTAGACAATAATAGATACTGCCTAAATTTATCAAAAGCAAAGACTACAACTAACAATTCTTTCTCTGTGGTGGTGTAATTTTCTTGTGCGGGTGTTAATGTTCTGCTAGCGTAGTAAATTGGCTGTAAGTGCTTGTCTCTTCATTGTCCCAAAACTGCACCTACTGCAAAATCACTTGCATCACACATTAGTTCAAAGGGTAAGTTCCAATCAGGTGCAATTATAATCGGAGCATTTTTTAATTTATCCTTAAGGACATTAAATGCGTCTAAACATTCCTGATTGAAATTGAAAGGAACATCTTTTTCTAGTAATTTTGTCAAAGGCTTAGCTATTTTCGAAAAATTTTTAATAAATCTTCTATAGAACCCTACATGTCCTAAAAAACTTCTAATAGCCTTAACAGAACTAGGGGGAGGTATTTTTTCTATGGTTTCAACCTTTGCCTTATCTTCCTCAATTCCTTTACTAGAAATCTTATGTCCTAACACAATTCCTTCTCTAACCATAAAGTGACATTTTTCCCAATTCAAAACAAGGTTTGTTTCCTCACATCTCATTAAAACTCGTTTTAGATTTTTAAGGCAAAGATGGAAAGGATTACCGAATACCGAGAAATCATCCATAAATACCTCTATGATGTCTTCCACGAGTTCGTCAAAGATTGCCAACATGCAACGCTGAAAAGTAGCAGGAGCATTACATAATCCAAAAGGCATTCTACGATAAGAAAACGTACCATATGGGCATGTAAATGTTGTCTTCTCTTGATCTTCAGGGGCTATGGGGATTTGGAAGTAGCCGGAGAGTCCATCCAAGAAGTAGTAGTACATATGTCTGGATAGTCTTTCTAACATTTGATCTATGAAAGGTAGAGGAAAATGATCTTTTCTGGTGGTGTCATTCAGCTTTCTGTAGTCTATGCAGACTCTCCATCCTGTAACTGTTCTTGTAAGGATTAACTCATTCCTTTCATTGGGCACCACCGTCATGCCTCTTTTCTTTGGAACTACCTGCACAGGACTTACCTAAGTGCTGTCAGAAATAGGATAAATTATTCCTGCATCTAGAAGTTTAATTACCTCGGCTTTGACTACTTCTTTCATGTTAGGGTTTAGCCGTCTCTGGGGTTGCACACACGGCTTATATTCTTCTTCCATTAAGATTTTGTGGGTGCAGAACGAAGGGCTTACACCCTTGATGTCAGAAACTTTCCAAGCTATGGCATTTTTGTGTTATCTTAGTACCTGTATCAATTCCTCTTTTTCCTTGGGTTCTAGTTCTGAAGAGATAATAACCGGTAGCGTAGAATTTTCCCCAAGTAATGCATATTCCAAGTGTTTTGGCAACTGTTTCAATTCCAGATTGGGTGGTTCTTCAATGGAAGATTTTTGTTTTATTTCGTCATTATTTCCAATGCTTTCTTCTTTTATTTGTCGAAATGAAGATGTATTCGAGTTCATTTCTTCGACTTCATCTTCTTCCCCCTCTTCTTGAGTCTGGCACAGTTCCATCGTGTTGGCATGGATGATTTCCTGTAATGAACTTTGAATGATATGATCAGAGTATCAACAAAATAACAGGAATCACTTGAGTTTATACTCGTCTCAACTTACATAATTTCCATGTATTTCACGTATATACCTGTATTAATTTGTATCAACTCATATCATCTCGTAACATAACATTACTCGTTGAACCATTTAGAATATCATTGGATAACTTTCAAATTCATTAAATAAATCACTTTACCGAAATTTTCTCAATTTGAAAAACGACTTACGGATAAGAGTACATCTTTTTCAGAAGCCCGGAGGCTGAACAGAAGCTCATAAGAGATAAACAGAAACCCATAAAGGTTGAATAGAAACTCAAAAGAGTTGAACGAAAACCCATAAGGGTTAACAGAAGCTCAAAAGAGCTGAACAGAAGCTCGAAAGCTGAATAGAAGCTCGAAAGTTGAAAATAAGCTCGAAAGCTTAATAGAAGCTCGTGAGAGCTGAATAGAAACTCTTAAGAGTTGAACAGAAGCCCATATGAGCTAAACAGAAACTCATAAGAGTTAAACAGAAGCTCGTAAGAGCTAAATAGAAAGTAAAACACGAGAGTTCGCAACAAAAGCTGAACCCCGGTTTACTTGGGTAATTTTCCAATATCTTTCTTCAATGCCATTAATTCGCCAAATCACAAATGTACTCAAATCCCATGTTCAATCCAAACCGAGTATTAAATTCGATATTATTTTTCCAACAATAATTCAGTTCCAACAATAGAACTTATATATATATATATATATATATATTTCCAATCACCAATTAACATTCACTTTAATCAAAATTATACAAAATATAGTTCATACGAACTTACCTAGCTAAATTGCAGAAATACCAAGATTCAGGGGCATTTTGGTAATTTTTCATTTTCCTCAATTTTCCACCCGATCTTGATCTAAAGTAATAATTTTATTCAATTTATTAATTTAGACAATAAAACAATTCATTTCATGCAACTTCGTCTTTTTTTACATTTTTACAAAATTACCCCTAAAGTTTTACTTTTATTCAATTTAGTCCTTGAGCCCAAAAAATGCAAATAAACCATTTTTAATGCAAACCCAAGCTAACCAAATGTTCATGATATTCAAAACATCTCATTTATGCAACAATTTCACATTAAATCCTTGTACTTTTATTAATTTAACAAATTAATCCCTAATCGAAAAATTCATCAAAATCACTTAACAAAATACTTTTAAATAACAACTAATATCTCAATTTCATCATTTAGCATAAAAAATCATATAGATTCATCAATGGCAACATCCAAAATCTTTAACAGTTTCAAAATCAAAGGTATGAATTAGCTGGATCTAGTTGCAACGATCTCAAAAACATAAAAATTAAAAAAAAACAGGTGAAAAATGGCTTATTATGCATGGATTAAAGCATGGCCGAACTTTAGCTTTTCTTTTCATGGTGTTTTGGTGGTTTGGAGAAGATGATAAGTACCAAAAATATCTTTCTTCCTTTTTATTTTACTTATTTTAATTTAATTCATCAAATTACCATATTACCTTGGTTAATAATTAATTTAAAACACCAAATCTATGCCCATATTTGTCCATTACATAAATACATGGCACAATTACCATCAAAGGAAGGTTTAATTTCATAACTGGTCCTTCAATTTAATTAAATTCTTACTAAATAAACTTATTTACAATTTAATCCCAAACTTATTAGGACTAAAAGAACAATTAATCCAAAAGCTAGTGGAATCAATCATAACACCACCACTTAGAAACTTTGACCATGGTTTTTAAGTCCCTTTTCCTTTATCAGTTACCTATTTAATCAAATATTGATTAAATTTTACATCTTTTACAATTTAGTCCTTTTTAATTAATTAACTATCGAAACGTTAAAATTTTTCAACGAAACTTTAATAACACCTTAATGCCACTCCGTAAATATTTATAAAAATATTTACGGCTCTGTTTATAGAAATAAGGTCCCAATACCTCACTTCTTAAAACCACTTGATATAGGATTTTACCACTCGAACCTAATAATTCATTATAAAATATAAATTACCCATTCAAAAATCTTTTTAAAACCATATTTGACTCGTAAATATTAAATAATAAAATTTACAAACTTACTTGCCGGATTTGGTAACCTCGAACCACTATTTCCGACACCACTAAAAATTTGACTATTACAAATGCTATTAAAATGAAGAAATTTTATTTTGACTATTATAAAAGTATATAATTGAATTCCGCTCAACAAAATTTATGTAGCTCAACCTCTGCCATATATGTAAGCTACGTCACATTCAATAATACAAATATTTGTACGTAGGTAAAGTTTTTGGAATTATAAAGTTGGAATGGTAGCTGCAATTAGTACTTTTTAAAACAGAGCCGTCACTAGTTACTTTCTCTTAGGAGGAACTTTTCTGCGGATAAGAAACCATGCACGTCGCCATTGTTATTAAGGCTTTTCTATCTCCCACTGAGATTCTAAGCTATAAATAAACGGAGTTTGGCCAACACATGATATTATAGAAAAAGTGACATTTTATAAACACACCTATCTAGCAAGCTAGCTATAACAGCTTCTATATGGAAGGCCCATCTTTAAGAGTTAGAAAAGGTGCATGGACTGAAGAAGAAGACCTTCTTCTTAAGAAATGTATTGAGAAATATGGTGAAGGGAAATGGCATCTAGTGCCTGCTAGAGCTGGTAAACACACACATACACACAATGGGTTTTTTTTTTTTTTTTTAATTTTGTAATTTTCGTGATGATGAGCCAAAAAAAAGGGGGGTTAAAAGACTTAAAGTGCAGGCTTGAATCGTTGCCGGAAAAGCTGTAGACTGCGGTGGCTGAATTATTTGAAGCCTAATATCAAGAGAGGACATTTTGCTGCTGATGAAGTTGACCTCATTATTCGCCTCCATAACCTCCTCGGTAATAGGTAAGTAAACATCCTAATTCCAACTATTCAATCATTCTTATAGTTATTCTGGTCTTTATAATTATCTATATGGTAAGTAAGTATACAGAAGTTTATAATTCAATCCCAATGTTTTTGAAAGGTTGAAATGTATTCTAAGTTTATAAATTTTTCGTACATTTGAAATATACTCCATTTATTTTCATTTTAAGGAATTTAGTGTATCTATTTTTCATGTTTAAAAGTGTAAGTCCAATTGCAAACAATTTTGAAGTTTTTTTTTTTTTTGTTAAATTTAGATTCATTACGATGTTATATTTTATTATTATATGATTACCAAGTGAGCATTTTTAATTTTAAAATGTCATAGTAACGAATTTGATAGAAAATTTTAAGGTGGCGTTAACAATTAGATTTGAATTTTAAAATTTGAAAAATATAGGGGCTAAATTTTAAGAATGTATAATAATTTAAAGCATATTTTAATTGTTTGTAAATTGCTCTTAGTCAAATTCAAACTAACATTTAATTCAGGGCTCGCATGGGTCTCGGCCCCCTAAAAAGTAAAATTACTATTTAGATCCTTAAAATTTTTTTAAAATTTTAAATTAGTAAATATAAAATTGCACTTTGGCCCCCCTAAAATTATAAAAATTTGATTTAATCCTTTACAAATTATAAAGATATAAACTATAAAAAATTAAAATTTCATCCGCCCCCTCTAAAATTTGTTCTAACTTCGCCCCTGATTTAATTCTAAAAAGTCTAAATGATAATTTAGGAACACTTGGTGCAATTAATTATATAAATTATTTTTTAAAAAAGTTTGAATTTTTATTTATAAATGAGAAAGTTACTATATTACGTATAATTTTATGAAATTAAATTTAATATTTTATAAATAATCCAAAGATGGTAAAATAATAATATTGTTACCTCGTATCACAAGCCCTACTTAACTTCTCAAGTCTCTTAAATCCATTTCAATCTGCGGCTTTTAAAGTAAATTATTTCAAAGATGTAACTGAAAATTAAAAACCTTTTAGAATTGAATTAAATTATGAATTTTTTAAGTTAAAATATATTATATTACTTTATGATTATACAATCTCTAAAATAATTTAACTATCGAAATGTTATTTTCGGTAATATTATCAATATCAATTGAATTGACAATATATACTTTTAAGACCAATCAAATTGGATAAGAGTACATTACGAATTTGCATGCAAAGAAAGAGGAAAAAGTACTAAATGATTTTTGTTGAAAAGAAAATTCTGAATGACATTAGATTGTAGGTTTGATACTTAAACATCTTCCCTTTTATTAAAAATAAAAACACCTTGGTTTAATACAAAATTATCAGAATTAGATTCAACTAATTGATTAAATTAAAATTTAGTGATCCAATTAATTCCACTAATGATATATAATTAGAAATAGAGTAAATATTTACTACTAGTAACAAAATAGAGTTAAACCAATAATTTTACCCATTCAATTGCTTATGAGTTTCCTTTTTCTATAGTTTTTTTTATATTTTTATTTTACATTTAATTATTTTTAGTTTGGTGATTTGATTAATTCGATTATTGATATAATTTTTATAGTATTAAAAATTACATATATCACTTGCATTTTTATTTATTGAATTAAACAAAAGTATTATTTAATTATAATTTTAAAAATTAATAGTCTTGTTCGATCTTGACAATAAAAATGTTTTATAAACACTCATATTGTAAGAAGATAGATAAATATACAAACGTAAAATTTTATTTTGGTGGTTTTTAGTTTTATTGTTTTGAGCGGAAATTATGCATTTGTGTGGTAGGATAGTTCTTTTCAGATACGGTAGTTTTATTAGAAATAATTATTTTTTTAATAAAAATATTGATCCACTTAAATATCCTTATGCTAATATTTGGTTATTTAAATTTAGTTATTTATTGTTTAAGATAAAAATATAAACATAACAAATATATAAATGGAAGATGAGAATAATGGCTGGTATTCTCTTATGAGTTTTTTTTATTGTTTGGTTTAGGGTGTTTTCTAGAGTTAATGGTTTTCTGCTTTCTGTGTACTTTATTTTGTTTTGATGGTTGGTCTTTTGATTTTACATCTTTTTATTTTCTTTTATTTGTGTGGTATTATCTTATGTCAGGCTTTCTTGAGCCAAATACCTATTAAATGAATATCAATTTTCTATTAAAAAAAAGAAAATATGATTTTAATTAAAATAGTAAAGTTAAAACAAAAATAATATAATGTTCTGGTTTCAAATTTCATAATTGTCTTTATATGTATAAAGATATAAAAATAAATTTATCAAAATATAAAAAATATAAATGTCCTTAAAACAATATTTATTAGTTTATAAAAGTAAATAATTATTTTATAATTTTGCAATTGAATTGCAACCCGATTAAAAAGTGACACTAATTTAGTAAATCTTTTAATATAGTCAAATATAGAAAAAAGGTTTAGTAGTTTTTGATGGAGGATATCCCGTCTTGATGGTTTTTCAAGTACTTGTGTTTTATGTTATAATATGTTCACTTTCATAAATTTGAACTCATTTCAAAAAAAAATTAAAATAAAAATTCCGAGGTGGTTTTCTTAAAAGAATGATTAAGTTATTTTATTTAAAGATTCTTTTTAAAAGATAATCTTATAATAATGTTTATTATTATTATTTTAAATAAATTGACATGCTGTATAATCAAGTGTGAATAAGGACCACATTTTGCCACATCATATAATTTGACAAAATGGCGCTTAAGTTCAGACATCCATCACGTAAAAGCCAACCAATAATTACTAATCAATGAGAATTATTTAGATTTAAATTATTTTTTAATAAAGTTTATACGTAAGATTTAAACAAGAAAGAATCCAAAAGAAAAATATAAGTAAATTACATTTAAAGGTTACTAAATAATTAATAAATTTATATTTTGATAACTTAATTTCAAAATATTATAAAACTGTTACTTAATCATTCAAAAGTTTTAGAATTCATTAGTTGAACGTAAAAAAAAAAAAAAAAAAACCTTAGAAGAAATTTTTAGATATCACTAGTTGAACTAAAAAAAAACAAAAACTTCCGTTTAAATGGCAGTTTTTGGTTTAACGTCATGTTCTCGATGTGTCCCTTATCTTTATCAAAAATAAATGTTAAAGACATGAGTTTAATAGCAAGGATAAGGTCTAGATGTTTGGAATTTTGACATCTCAAGTTGTACGGATTTATTTTGGTGAAAATTAATTATTGATTTAATTATTTATTTAATCAAATTATATAAAACAGTAATTTAATCATTTTGACTATTGTTTTTGTTTTAAAAATTTTACTTAGAGTATATTTAATTTTTAAATTTTTACTCTATAATTTAATATAAATAAATAATCAATTTAGGGTGAAAACGTAAGTAAACTATACATGATAAAAGTAGTGAGTAATTATGTAAATGAAATATTATTTTTACTTTTTCTTAAAAATAAATTTAAAAATATAAAAGTACATTTTGAGCCAACGATTTAATTTGATTTTTAGATAATAAAAAAATAACGTAAGTAGTGGGTGAAGATTGTTTTTTTTTTTTTTAATCATTAAGAGAGGATAATAGAGTTTAAACTTATATCATTTATATGTCAAGCAAAAAGTTTAATTACTACTCCAAGAAATTTTCAGTAAAGATTTTTTTTTAATTTTTATTGAACATATGCTTTTTTTTTAAGACTAAACTATATTAATAGTCACTGAACTATGTTTTCTTTTTCTTTTTCTGTCACTCAACTTTAAAAAGTTACAAAATTGTCACTCTACCATTCCATTTTCTCTTTTTTGGTCACCCAATTATCTTGGATTTTTTGGTGTTTTTCACTTTTATGTTTGTCCGCTAGTGATAAAAAAGGCAAAATTGAATAGTTGAGTGATTATTTTGTAACATTTCATAGTTGAATGACTAAAAAAAATTACTAATAATTGGGTGACAAAAAAAATTCATAGTTGAGCAACCTCTACTATAGTTTACCTTTTTTTAATACAATGAAGTTAACATTTTTATTTTAATTTATGTGAATTTTATTTTATTTTTTGAAATGTTAATACTTGATTGAATTGAATGTTACTTGATATGTAATTAACAATTACAGATGGTCACTGATTGCTGGTAGACTGCCAGGAAGAACAGCAAACGATGTGAAAAACTATTGGAACACCCACTTGCTTAAAAAATATATTGATACTTCTGGTAAAAACTCGAAACTGAAATCTTATCAACCAAAACCCAATACCAAAATTATCAAGCCTCGGCCTCATATCTTATCAAAGCACAGTTTTCTTATAAGTTTGGATGAGTATAATGATAACAATAACAACAACCATACAGAAGCAAGTAAAAACGTGGTATTAGCTAACGACGGCAATAACGTCTATGGGTATTGTTTCCCTAATGACCACGATGAGATGATGTGGTGGGAAAATATGATGATAAATGAAAAGGAGGTTGATGGCTATCAGCTACAGTGTTCAGCCAATGATATTGATCAAAATGTGTTGGACCAACCTATGAATGAAGACAATTATGGCAGTACTACAGATGATGTTTTTCTTGATGAGGAGCTTTGGAATATGTTCAACCCATAGCCAGAAATATACGTTTGTTTGTTGTCATTGATGTAATAAGTGGTAAGTGACAATAAAAATAATTTGTACTAGATATATTAGTAATAAAATTTTAAATATGTTGACTACCAACTTCATAAAGTTTTAGTGCTAATTACTTAAAATGTTTTTATATGTACATGGTGAAATGTGTTTATAGAGTGTTTAAATTTCGGTTAAAATTGAATTAACCGATCAAATCGATATAATTTGATTAATTAATCGGTTAATTGATTTAATTCGGTTGGAGGTCGGTTAATAATTTTTTAAAAATTCGGTTTTTGGTTAATTCGATTCGAAATCGGGTAATTAATCGAACTTAATAAATAATATAAATTATATGTACTTCTAATTCGATTAATTCAGTCAAATGAATATTATCAATTTTTTATATGTTTTATACTTATTTTAACTAAAAAACAAAAGCATATAAATTTCGGTTAATTCAGTTAACCGACTGAATTAACCGAAATATTTAAGTTCAATTTTTTTAAAAAAAATTCAATTCAATTAACGGTTAAAAAATTAAAAAATTCGATTAATATTAATTTAATTTGGTTAATCGTTTAAACACTCCAATGTATTTATACATGAATTAATGTTTGATAATATGCAACTTTGTTGGTTTTGACATATGGATGTATATTCAGTTGTAGTTGACTGCCAATTAAAAATTTGAGATAGATATAAAAGTTTAGTTACCAAATTTGAAAACTTTTCCCACTTTTCACATCAACAGGGCATTGGCAAATTTATTATAAATTAATTTGTTCAAGATATGATTTAAGTTCAACTTTTCAAGTTGAAATCTCACTTCTATAATTGAATAGAAGTTGTAATAATTATAATTTAGTTTATCATTATTACTTAAAACATTTAGTTAAAATAATTATAATTGAAGTATTGGTGTAAAAAAGCATTTATAATTATAATCATTTAAATAAATTTAAACACTTTTTTTTTTATTTTTTTCTTGAAATAATTTTTTTGCTACATATTAATCATATATTATTTACAAGTTATTATTGTAACACCCCAAATTCGGCATAGACAATATGGCTGAGTCTGGAGGAATTACATTAGTTGTCTAAAAACTTTCGATTAAATCAAACTTGATTATGTGTTTCAAAAGTATAAAACTTGGCAAAACTCTTACAAACGTTCAGTAAAAACTTAATTCCAAAAACAATTATTTCAAATCCAGAAATTAAATTCAAATTTGTTTGCTTCGAAAGTACCAATTTTTAGCAAATCTTTTCCGGTTAATGCTAACATTTGTTAAAAACTATTCATTTATTTATAGAAAAACACTTAAGAGTTTACCTAATTTACAAAGGAAAATTTTTCAGAGTTTTAGTTTTGAAAACGAGAATCCTATTTGTTAACTAGTGTGATTTTACAGTTTTACGATCGAAAATATAAAAAAAAAACTGACGAACCAAAACAAAAACCAGAACACAGCCCAAAAACATATTACAGTCCCAAAAAATCCATGAATATTACTAATGCAAATCACCATATTTAATTATCCAAGAAAATCAATCCGAGCTCCCGCATGCCATCCGGTCTTAAGTCGGAAGTTCACTTGAAACATGTCAAACAAATGAGTGAGCTTGAAGCCTAGTGCGTGACCAAGCCCACAAACATAATTTTCTTATGGTTTTGCATATATAATAGTCAGACTAAAAATTTGTATCACGTTACATAACAGAGCATATCATATAACTTATCGGAGCTTATCATATATCATATCAAAATGTCATAATTTTCAAAACATATATTAGATACAAATACAGACTGTAACACCCAAACTTGGTCTAGACGTTATGGCCAAATCTGGAGTTATTACGTTAAATGATTGAAAATTTAGTTTTCGTGTATCTTGAAACTCGTCGCAAACTCTTAAAATCCCGGATTAAAAACATATTTTATCTAACTGTTTATTTGAAAGCGTTGTTTGATTATATTTTCTAAAACTTATGGTTTTGCAAAAAAAAAACCCTTAGAAAGATGTATTTTTGAAAATACATTTTGTTAATTGAAACCCGTTGTTTTTGTAGAAAATAATCGTTCTCGATAAAACGTTTGAACAATATTATACGGAAACGGAATATAAAATCCAAAACCCAAAATAATCCCTTGAATGCCTAGAGAGTCCAAATTTTACAAAACTCTCCAACCAAAATTTTGAAAAAGTCAAATTTAAGAAAATACGATATTAACCGAGCTCTCGATTGCACTGATCCGTCTAAGCCCGAGGATTACATGAAAATAACAATCAAACAGAATATGAGTTTTCAAAACTCAGTGTGTAACAACTCAAACAGATAACTATTAACAGACAATTTAACAGTACAAAATCTTAACAGAGTAGTTTAGATACAGATATATATATTTTCTACCTCCAATTGCTACACATCATCTTCGACCATCCCAACACACCATATGGGGTTTGAAACCCATCCAACCTTACACACACTTAGTGTCATTAAGACACTTACAAGATATTTGCAGCTATGTTGCCAGTATAGTGGGCGAGATGTCGCCTCTCACAGAAACACTTCCTCCACATAATATATATCCTATCCCAGAATCAGATACAATCAAAGCAAAAATCATACATAACATATCAGATACAAATCACATATATAACATTATTCTCGATTTTATTTATCATATGACATCTCAAATACACTTGCAGATAGCAGAACTTATACTAACAAATGACGAAATTTCACTTTTTATAGTATATTTAATCACATACCAATCCTACGGAAAGCCCACGATTAATCGGGACGACATGTATGGCCCTAGGAAAAAATTCTAAATTTTGGGCCCATATGACCCAAATAGCCAGCCTGTGTGGCTCACACGGCCCAAAAAGCCCAGACCGTGTGTCACACACAGTCCAGTACACGGCCTGTCACACGGCCGTATGTCTCACACGATATACCACATGGCCGTATGGCGCCAACAGTATTGCCTTTCGGCTTTTGCCGTTTGTTGATTTTCGAGTTTCTCATTACACACCTTGATAAAAATTTGACGAAAGTGGAGGAGATGACGAAATTGTTTTCAATATTTTTCTTTTTTCTTTTTTTTTTTTGTTTTTCAGAAATTTTTACTTTTATAAAATTTTAAATTTTTATAAAGTTATTTTTAAATTTTAAATAATTTTTAATTTTATAAAATTACATGTCAGCAATGATGTAGGATCTTACATTGATTAAAAGGGGCATTTTACATCTCATAAAAATGTTACAATGTCATCAAACTCACCTATTCCAACAAATATTCCAACAGTCCAACACAGTGCTTTTAGTTAGCATATGAGTCGACATGTTTTAATGCGTTTAGGTGTAAAGATTAAGTGCGTTTAAATTCTTGTGGAATTGCATATCAATATGAAATTTATTTAAGCTAAGTTGTTTCA
This sequence comes from Gossypium australe, assembly GCA_005393395.2. Taxonomy (NCBI): domain Eukaryota; kingdom Viridiplantae; phylum Streptophyta; class Magnoliopsida; order Malvales; family Malvaceae; genus Gossypium; species Gossypium australe. Next base: position 100,909,538 of record CM016620.1, read on the forward strand.
TTGAAAATAATTTCTGAAAAATGATTTTTAGAAAATAATTTACTTTTCTAAAAAAATTAATACTTTCTGATTTTTGGATGAATCTATGTAAAATATTTTCTGTTGTTTAGTTGATTTCTTAAAAATATTTCATTAAAGTTATTTTTAATGAAACAAATATACATTTGAGATTTTCTTTTTTTCATTGTTTAATTGAATTTATTTTATCTATAATTTTATATTTTACATTGTTTTTGAATATATTAAAAATATTATGTTAAATTTAGGTTCATTACAATGTCATTTTTTAATTACATGACTACCAAGTGAGTATTTTTTATTTAAAAATACGACATAAACAAAATTGACAAAAAAATTTAACGATGTCAACAATTGGACTTGATTTTCAAATTTGAAAAGTAAAGGGACTAAATTCTTGAAAATAAAAGTACAAAAACTAAATTGCAAACCTGTGAAGTGTATATAGACTTATGACATATTTTAACATTGATATTACAAAACATTTATTATTAATATATGTTTAATTGTAATGAATAATATTATTTAAAATTATTATTTTAAAATTTATTATTAAAATAAAATTGAAATATTAAATAATTTATTAAAATAATAAATTATATTTATTATATTAATAATTTATTATAGGACTAAAAATAAATAATTATATATGTATGTTTAATAATATTAAAAAATATAATATTTTAAATATTTTAAAAATAAAATAAAAATTATTATCAATAGAATAATATTAAGCTTGATTTAAGTTGATTTTTATATAAAAATAAAATTATCTATAGAGGAACCCTTTTCCGAAAAATGACTTACGCTTTTCTAAAGGGGTAAGTCATTTTACAGAAAAAAAGGCTTATTTTACGTTGACATGTAAGTCATTTTCCATTGACAGTCTGTTTTTTGTGAAACAAACACAGGAAAATGCAGAAAACATTTTCTGTAACAAACGGATTATTAATGTTGTTGCCAAGATATGCATGGATAACAGTTTTATAAGTTCTGAGTAAATAATTTTTAGAACCTATAATTAGTTCTGCAACAAGAGTTGCTGCTGGGAGATTTTAAGAGTATAATTTAGTTGGGTGAAGGATTAAGTGTCACTAGTGCAGCTTACCATGATGCGCTATGGGCGACTATTGTTGTTGTATAATGGGAAATGATGTGTAATAAAACTTTTTTTGTATTGATTATTATCATTAAAATGTGTATATTGTCGCAAAAGAATGATTTAATTCGCGTCTCAGTATCCGTCACTCTATTTAATTATTAGGGTTGTGATAGTTTAGCGATAACAAATTAATCTTATACTCTTATATAAAAAATTGAGATAATGATACTTTGGGTTTCAAAGAAGTCTTGTACATTATAATGTTGATGCAGCAGTGTACCGGTTTTGATGATTCCTTATTGTACATTATAATGGTTTTTTTTAATGTATTTTGTTGAAGTACATTTAATAAAAAATTTAATGATGATATTCAGGGGCGAAGCCAGGATAATTTTTTAGGCGCGGCCGGATGAAATTTTAATTTTTTATAGTTTATGTCTTTCTAATTTTTAAAAGATTAAATCAAAATTTTTTAATTTTAGGGGGTCAAAGTGTAATTTTACCTTTACTAATTTAAAATTTTTAAAAAATTTAAAAAGCCTAAAGAAAAATTTTACCATTTAGGGGGGCGGGGCCCATGCCAACCCCGGTTACTCCCTTCATGATACTAATTAGATTTAAATTTTTAAGTTTGAAAAATAAAAAAATAATATTTAAAAAAAATTAGATTATAAAAATGTCGGCATATTTGTCGTACATATGGGGAACCAAAATTTTCAATTGTGTACATTTTTGTGGATACAAAGTGGGTAATATCTGAGGTCCAAAATATAACTAAAAGAATCGATTCCATCCCGAAAATTTAAAAACGAGTGGCAGGGAAAATAAAACAAAATTAAGGGTTGTGTGATTATATTTTTAAAATAAAAGGATATGTTTGAAAATAATAGATAGTAAATAATCAAATGTAAGACTTGAAATTAATTAATAAAAATATAAATAATTTTTACGATATTAAAATAAAAAAAATAAGATTAAATTATGAGTGAGATGAAATTTAAACACGTAATACATCAGATTAAAATATTAAATTTAAACACGTAAATACATGAATATTGAGTTGATAGTTGAGTTAACTAGTAACACTATCTCAATTAATAATATTGTCAACATATACAAGTGATAGAAGTAACAAAATGTGTATAATAAAAATAAGATGTACAAAAGCAATTTAAGATAAGATTTGGTTGAGTAGTAAAGATAAAATTTTATTAAGAGATAATCTAATTTTTGGTAAACTTGGCAACTTGGTTCACTTTGGTACTTGTATTTTTTTTTATTCACTTTAATACTTGAACTTAACAACGAGATTTATTTTGCTCTAGGTAACAACTTTAGGATTTAAAGTTTTAATTAATTGAGACTAAGGAAAGGAGATATAAATATTATTAAAATGCTTAAAAAGTGCTTAAATTATTTTATACTTTCGGGATTGAGTAAGTTTTATATTTTTCAATTTAGACCAAATTGATTTTGTGTATGAGTCAAATCAAACTCGTATATAATGTAAATTATCTAAATTCAATCTCACTTTGTAATGACCCAAAATTCACGACATCGGAAAAGTATGATTATCGAGCCTCCGTCTTAGTAAATTAAATCCTTAAATAATTATTGTACAAGCCCATTTTTGCCTGGGGCCCATTAAGCCTACAGACCCAAACACCAACTAAGCCCAAACCCAAATAGCCTAATACCTAAAACAGAAAAACAAAAAGAAAAAACCCTAATGCAAGTGGCGCCGCAGCCTAGCCCCCACTTGCCCTGCCTTCTGACCAGCAGTCCCGTCCCCTAACCTGCTCCACCGCCCTTCGCGCACCTTGCCCATACCCTGCAAAAAGAAACCGACACGCAAAGAAACAGAGGCAACAGAGCAGAGAAATATGCAAAGGAAATGATAGAAATAATTGTAAAAGGCTATAAAACGTCATGCTAAACCGATTGTATGGGGGTTTTTCCGAATTCGAAAAAAAGAAAATACGAACTTGTACGAATCATCAGCAATCAATAAGAGAATAGAAGCTTAAGGTTGATTTAGTTTTTTTATTTTCTATTATCGTTTACTGTTTTTTTCATTTATTTTCTTTATATATTTTATTTAAAAAAAATAAAACTTTTACAAGCAAAAATCAAAAAGAGAGGAGAAGAGGGCCTTACCTGAACCACCGGAGGCACGTCTCGAAACCCCTCCCTTCTCCGTCGCCGAGGCCGAAAGTAGAGGAGGAGGCTTTCTCTTTCGAGTTTTGAGGAGCCAAGGCTCGGTGATATGAATCGTCTCGAGATTGAAAAACGAATCGTAAATGTTGCCCGATCGTAAATTAGGTAGTTTTTCGTTTAGATGACAAAAGGGGTAATTTTATTGAAATGATGTCTTCGAAAAATAAAGATAGGTAAGAGGTTGAGGTGGGTACGAATTTGAAACAAGAAAGAACCTTTAATAAAAATTAAAGACCCGAATCTTATAAGTTTCAAATTGATGAAAAGAGTTTTGAATAAAACCGAGACCCACTATCTAGCAAGATAGGAACCAACGGTATAGATAAATGAACGCTACGCCCGAAAGGATGATAAGTTCAAAACAAGGATAGAACGACGCTACTAGGAACTAGATAAGTCAATTCGAACCTTGAGAATTAGGAGAGTGAATTAAACTCACCCAAAGAAAAATATTTATTCATTAAAATTTCAAAAGTCCCTTACAACTGACTAGACACAAACTATTTATAGAAAAACATTTAAAGTTTCTCATGGAAAAGATACATTGCCGTCCATATAGGATTCCATTAATTCCCCCACACTTGCAAATTTCCATTGTTTATTCACTCATGAGAACTTTGCTGCCGTCCAAGTACATCTCTCTTCTTTAATTATTTTACTATCTACATGTATATTATTTTATGCAAGCCAAGATTCCTTCCTTATCATGCCGTCCCATGCTAGGTGCCATCCCACTAATTTAAAATTCAATTTATCCATTCTTAGTGCTGTAACATCCTAGATTAGGGGTTATGCGTTCGTGCATAATTCATGAGTTAGTAGGTTTTGGCAGTGTTGGAAGTGTATTAAGGGTTTTTAGAATTCTAGGATGGAAGAAGAAAGCTTTGGAAAATTATTGGTTTTTAAGTAAAAAGGGGAGCTAGGTAAATGAGGCTTTAAAAGAAACTCCGTGTGAAGCATGACACAAGGAACCATGTGGTAAAATGGCATGTTTTATGAATTATGAATGTGTTATGAGAATTCTAGAAATAAGGAAATGTAAGGAAATGTAAGGAAATGTATGGAAATGTATGGAAATGTATGGAAATGTAAGGCAATGTATGGAAAAGTAAGGAAATGCTTTAGAAATGTTAAGTTTAAAAGAGGAAAGTGAATATTTTTGGAAACTAGGAAATGTAAGGAAATGATTTGGAAATGATTCAAAAGAGGAAAGTGAACATTTTTGGAAACTTGGAAATGTAAGGAAATGTCAAGTTTACAGAGCCGAACGAAAATTTTTGGAAACTTAGAAATGACTTAGAAATGTCGAGTTTTAAAGTTTAAAAGAGGAAATTAAGGCAAGGTGGCCTTAAAAGAAAAAGTTTGTGAAATTTGACACACAAACAGGCTTGTTAAAGGGGCCTGAAGATATCACTTAAGGCCCAGGTAGGTGACGCCACAAGCTAGGCAAGTGGGCCTGAGTTCGAGTCACAAGGAAAGCAAATAAGAGAAACTTTATTTTTGCTTCCAAAAGCAGTGAGGTGGACGGCACAAGGCTTTATTTTGGGAGTTTTATTCTCTTTAAATTTCGGCAATTAATGGGATAAATAAGGGATTTAAATTGGATTATTTTTTTTTGAAGAGATAATAGATGGATAAATATGGATTTATTTCTTTTATTTTGATAGATAAGGAAGAGATAAAAGAGGATTATTATTAGTATTATTTTTATTAAGAGATAAGAGATAATAAAGGATATTTCTTTAATTATTTTAAATTAAAGAGATAAAGCTATCAAATAAAGAAGAGTGGTGGCCAAGTAAGGGATTCTGAGTAGTAGTTCGGCTATAAAAGGAGGAAAATAGGGCTACTCATCAATTCTTTCTTCCTTCTCTTCTCTCTGCCGAAAATTCCCTAAGACATTCCCCTCTCTCTGCCGAAATTTTCCTAGCCAATTCTCTCTTTTCTCTGCTATTTTGTTAAAACCAAAAACCCTAGTAAAGCAAGCCAATCTCTTCATCTTTCTTTTCTTCCTATTTCTCCTTACCAATCCATTCAAAAGCCGAATCTTGGAAAGGCTTCAGGCATAGGTGCTGTCGATTTCTTCAAAGGATCTTTCGGGATTATCAGAGTAGTCGACTAAAAGGAAGAGTATTCGGGATTTCTAAGATTAAGGTAAGACATGTGAATATTCGGCCAAAGGCCTTGATTTATGTTTTGATGATTAAGATTAAGTCTAACGTAAGGTTTTAAGGATTTCGACATTCCTAGGGAAACAAGGAACATTTTCGGGATTTGTTGGTGATCCAACCGGCAACAAGGTAAGAATACTAATCCTACTAGGATTTGGAATTTTGGCCGAATGGCTTTTTATTAAGGTAAAAAGTGATTAATCAATTGTAGGAACTTGAGATCTAAGGCAGTAGATCAGATCTCGGGATCTCAAGGAATCTGTTAAGCGAATCAGGTGTGTACCCCACACTACTTTATAATATGTATTATGGCTATGTTTATTAAAACATGTGTTAATAAGAATATGAAAGTGGCTAAGGTACCATGTTATGGTACTAAGTACTCAGGTACGTTTCCTCCTCCTACTAGGATTATGAAATATGTTAATTATAACATGAGAATAAGAATAAGAATGTGAACTCTGGCATATCCATGCATATTGTTATTATATGGGGCATATGGGTTTGTTTGAAAGGGGAAGTGAATGTGGTGACCTAAGACCACGAACACGGTGACCTAAGACCGTGATATCTGAAAAGTGGTGACCTAAGACCACAGTAATCTGAAAGTGGTGACCTAAGACCACAGTATGCGGTGACCTAAGACCGCAAATTTGGAGTGTAGTGGAAGGAGGGTCGACTTAGTAGTCCCCACGGTGTGACTGGCAGGTACGGGGGTGTGTAGCGGATGGACAATTAGGTTTGGGTTTGGGAATGCATCATAACTTGTATTTTATATTTTGAATGTGTAACTATTGTATGCCTGATTCTATTATGATTTAGTGTCGTGTACACATTGAGTCTGCTTGACTCACCCCGTTGTGGGACTATTTTCAGGTGACGATCAGTAATGGACCGGGCTCGGCAGAAGCTTAGGGATGGCCATGCACAACAAGAAATTTAATTAATTTGGATTTTTATTTTATTTTAAGTATTTTAAGTTTATTTTGGGAATTATTTGATGTAATAAGGCCATAAGGCCATAGTTGAATTTCTTTATTTCTTTTTACTTTTTATTATGTTTACAAATTATTATTTAAGGATCAAGTAAATTTATTTTTTAAAAAAAATAAACTCCAAGTGTTTTGTCATCTTAAATAAAAAGGGAGTTTTAAGATAATATTAATTCATTTTCAATTCAAGCCCAACCCAAAAACAAACTTTCTTTCAAAACGCACAAGTTTTTCCTAAGTAACAAAAGAGTTTTGAATCAGTTTTCTTCGAGGAACATACCAGATCCGGTCAGGGCTCGTGGGCCGGGTTTGGGGTGTTTCAAGTGCCGCATGCTTCATGTTGTTAATCCCACCTTGATTAATCTATTCCAAAGTCAAATGGTAGTGCCGTCCAATGCTTGTCCAAGATGCTAGCTTTAAATATTCTTCATTCATGCTCCATCATCCCAAAAGAAATGGCATTGCCATCCATGCATTTCCACTAGTCACATACATGCACATTTCTAAATTGTTTAAAGCTTTTCACGCATGCTTCCCATGGTTCTATTTTATGCTTCATGTGTCGTCCAAGCTTGGTCCTTTATGCCTCATTTAAATTTTGTTTTATGCATGCACTAAGTACCCATTAAATAATGCCTTAGCATGTCCTTAGTTGCCGTCCACCCATGCATCAATACTTAATTAATTTTGGCAAGACATGCTTTTAATTTGTCTTCATTAATGGATGCTCCAACATCACATTTCACGCCTAGGAAAAAGACATCAGACCATGCTCCATATTCCTCATTGTGCCGTCCATACTTTTGAAGCACTAAAGAAATTCATCTCTTAAAATAAGGCTCCTGTAACACCCTGAATTTGGGCCTAGAATAAGTGGGTTCGTGTGTCGAGAGAATGGATTTTGTCGTTAAAAAAAAACTTGTAATTATTGTTTGGATTTAGATTAATGTGTAATTATTGTATACTAATTTTTTCCTCCCTTTTAAATGTATTAACTGAATTATAATAAAATTTAATGTGGCATAATATTAAACTTTATGTAGTCAATTTATGCATCAATTTATCAAATATGTTCCATAATTTTGTCCTTGTCATATAATTAATTATTTTATTTATGTTATCAGTGTGATGAACGAAGTTATAATTTAAAAATATTAATTTTTCTATTATTCTCGATTTAATTTTTATATTTTAATTTAATTTAGTTCTTATATTTTTAATAATATTAATTTCTATCGTTAAATTTTCGTTAATATACAATATGAGTATATATAATTTGAATGTACTAAAAAAAATTAATATGTGGTTTATACTAAAATAAGATAATGGTCAATTTTTAATTGACCCCTAGATTATGCTAAAATTTGGGGATTTGATTTATATGCTTTATTTTGTTTTTACATAGTTTGTCCATCTACTTTTATAATGTCACTAATACATTTAAATAGTTAATTTTTCTTAAAAATATTATTCAAACAGAAACAAATTATTTTATCATGAAAAGTTTGAATGGACATTTTCTTTTAAAAAAATTATTATTGCATGTTTAGTTTAATTTTTAGGAGGTAAGAAGGGTTGGTAGTGTTGGAAAAGTCCTAGGCTCGATCTAGGGCTTTAGAAAAAAAAAATGTTTTTTTAGGGAGGTTGGTGGTAGTCATAAGGCTTTTAAAATGTTGTTGGGTTAAAAGATATCACAAAGAAGTAGGTGGTCTGGTGGCTTGGGGCGTTCTCAATAAGTTGGAGGTCAAAGGTTCAAGTCTTGGGTATGGCAAAAATTTTTATTGCGCATATGTTAGTATGAAGGCCAGAGTTTAGGCCTTATAATTAGTTGGGGCTGTTTCATGACACAAGGAAACGCCTGGCCCAGTGGCAAAGGCGTTAGGAGTAGTAGGGGGAGCAGGGTTCTAGTCGCGGCGTGCGCTAAATGTTGGTTTTTATTTTTAAGTAAACCTGGAGCGTGGCAGAAAGGGTTATAATTAATTAGGTAGGAAATATGACTCAAATAAAATACACGGCGTAGTGGTGGGGGGCGTGTACCATCGTGAAGAGGTCGGAGGTTCGAATCTGGATGTTGGCTAATATTTTTAGATTCCTTTAGATGATTCGGTCGCTGGAAAATATGCTTTAAAAGAAGTCGAGAATGGAACATGTCACAAGCAAAGTTGTGGTGCAGTGGCAAGAAGCGTGTTGTGGCTCCTGCAGGTCGCGAGTTCAAGTTGCCTTATCCACATTAACTTGTTATTTTGCTGCAGGCGTGGGTAAGTTGGTCGCTGGAAAGTATACTTTAAAACAAGTTGAGAATGGAATATATCACAAGAACGGTTGTGGTGCAGTGGCAGGGGGCGTGAGTTGGTGCTTGGAGGTCTTGGGTTCGAGTTACCTTGTGGACATTAACTTGTTATTTTGCTGCTGGCGTGGGGAAGGTATTTGAATGTAATTCAAATTGAATTTTTGGCTAAATAAAAGGAATTTTTGGGATGATGATGAGGATAAATTTTGGAGATAATAAAGGAATTTAATTGGTGCTAAGTTTGAGTCGATTAGGGAGTGTAGATCTATTTATTTATTTATTTATCTATTTATTTATTTAGTATAAATATGGGTGCCGAAATTCTCTTTAAATAGAGAGGGGATATCTCTTCAATTTCGGCATTTGAAACCCATTCTCTCAGTCTTTTCTCTCCTTCTCTTCTACAAGCCAAAACCCTAATTGCTTTCTGCAATCTTTTCTTTTGAATTCTTCAGAAGCCGAAACCTATTATTTCATTCTCTTCTTCATTCTTTTTCTCTTGTGCCGATTTCTCCATTAAGCCGAAAACATAGACCCCATTTGATTTCTTCATTAAAAGCTGAATCATCATAAGACTTCTTTGAATCATCTTCACTTCCTGATTTTTTTGCAAAAAACCGAAATCTCCCCAAGTGCTAGCTGAATTCCCTGTATTGAGGGCGTTATTCCGGGATTTGAAGGAGACCTGATCGTCTAGATCTAAAAGCCGAAAATTGTTAGTCTCTAAGTATCATACCTCTTTTCGGGATTTTAAGGTAAGGTAGTTTTCTCTAGATTTTCGTTACGTTAGATTATCGTATTTTTAATCTTAACCCTATGCTATGGATTAACAACCACATGTTACGATGGTAGCAACTGATAAGGTCCCTCGATGGAATCAAATATGGATCAAGAGGGGATTGGATCTGTAAAACCAATCCCTAAGTTTAAAAAGCGAGCGGTGTCGGCAGTTCGGGATTGGCCAGTAAGTTATGGACCGGCATTCGAACAAAATCTTAGACAGATAGCAGTTTTAGCAGCTTCTGATAGTGTCGACATAGAGAGTGTCGTCCTAACGGTAACCAGGTGTGTAATACTTCCCCACCCTTTAGATCTCTGTGACTAATATATGTTCATAAGTTTATATGTTATGATAAATGCCGAAATCTCGACTTAATATGGGAAGCCCAAAAAGGGTAACGCAAATCGCCAGGTCAGTGAATAATCTGATTAAATGTTATAAGTAATTTGCTTGTATATGATTGCATGGGTTGGGTTGATGAAATGAGGAAGTTATACGTTATATGTGTAGCGGTTTATACCGTGATCTGTTATATGTTGTAGCGGCTAATGCCGTGATCTGTTATACGGGCTTCGGCCATAATATGTTGATGAGCAGCATGACTGCCATCTTGGCGTGTAGCGGTGTGGGTTGATTGTAGAAATCCCCAATGGTGTGAAAGGTTGGTACGGGGGCGTGTAGCGTATGGAAACCTAGGCAAACGAGTTAGGCCTTGCATATTATTCGTTATTTATATAAATGAAATTATTATTAATCTGTTTTATGGGCCTAAGGCCCAAATCTAGTGGTGCATGAGGGTTGCACACTGAGTCTCGCGACTCACCCTTTTAATTAACATTTCAGGTGATACCTAGTGCTTCGGACCGGGCTGGAGAGGAACGCAAGGTGGCCATGCAGAAGAATATGAAGATTTGGCAAAAAGACTCCAGTTAATTATTTTATATTGTATTTTAATTAATGGATTTTAAACTTCGATGTAATAAGGCCATGGGCCACTAGTTTATATTTTGTTTTATTATGGGCTTTTATTACTTTTAGTTATTAAAATTTTTATTTTAATTAAACTAAGGCATGTAATTAAGTTCGGTTTTATTTTACAAAGGCATAATCTATATAAAATATATTTGGGCTTTTCTGAAAATACGACATGTTTGACAAAAATTTTCTTAGTGACATACCAGATCCAGTCGTAGCAATTGGGCCGGGTTTGGGGTGTTACAAATTGGTATCAGAGCCCGGTTCAAAACTCGGCTTTGGAGTTTTTGGGCTCAAAACGCTTTCTCAGAAATGGGTTTTGAAAACATGTATATTTACAAGTGGTACAGGATGGTTCTCTCAGCATGGCACCTGCGTCTCCGGCCCAAGTCCGCCAGGTAAGTATTTTGAACCATTGTGTGATATAAATATGTGGGCTTGATGGACTTTATGGGACGTAGATTAGTTAGATTAGAACTTGATGGACTCTAGGCTTAGCTGAAACAACTCATTAAATCTCATAAGACTTAATTTCACTAAACAAACCCATAAACGAGTCGCAAGACTAGGGTGTGGCAACAGGCATGCGCATGTCTAGGATTGGATCCGGAATGTAATATCCTAAAATAGGGGCTGCGTGTTTGAAGCATGTCTTAGGCGTTAATAGGCCTTAAGAGTTGTTTTCATGTGTTTTAGGGGTTATTAAAGCTCGTGGATAAAAAGGGACTATTTTGGAAATTTTGAAAATTAGGGGTTAAAAATGGGAATTTGGTTAAGGGAGGCCTTAAGTAAAACTTTTGTATGATTGAGGCATATAAAATGCCTTGGCCGAGTGGCTTCTATGCGCCACTTAAGGGTCAGCGCCAAAACAGGTCACTGGTTCGAGTCTTAGGCGCAGCAAAAAGCATTTTATCTTTGTAAGGGCGCTGCATAAGGAGGCCTTAAAAGAATTTTCAGCGTGTTTGTTGGCAGAAAATGAGCACTAGCCGAGTGGTTAAGACACTAGCAGCGGGAGAGCTCTCGAGGTCAGGGGTTCGAGTCCCCATGGAGGCGCGCGGATGCTTTTATTTTTGGTTTAGCGCTAAAGTTTAAGGGAGCCAAGGAAGAAGGGTTTAAAAGAAATACCTGACGCGTTATTGGCATAGAAGACGCGCTGGCAGACTGGTCGAGCAGCTTGGGGGACTCTCTCCAGGTCTCGGGTTCGAGACCTGGGGGCTGCAATTGGAACTTCTTTTTTTTCAGGCGTGGAATAGGAGTCTGCATGGCCCATGCGCGCATGCAATTTTGGGAAAGGGGCTGCACGCATGGTATGGGGGGTTATTTCTTTTATTTGTTATGGCATATTGTAGTTATTTTATTATTATATTTTATCAGTTTTATTATTATTATTTTTTTATTATTTATAATATTTTAGGTATAGAAAAGGAGGTAGTATGGGGGCTTAAACCATTGTTTTATTATTTTTATTATTGCTTAGGATAATGGGATATATATATATATTGTTATTATTATCATTTTCTATGAGAACATAGGAAAGGTGATAGAACATTAAAGAAATAAACAATTTGAGCTTAACAAAAAGGAGAGCATGCGGCATTGGAATTGCAAATGTATGGTTTTGTGATGCAAAAAAAAAAAAGCATGGTCAAATTGCATGCTTGGAATTTCTTTGTTTGTTGGCCGAAAGAAAGAGGAAATAGAAGGAAGAATTATTGTTTTGTGGTGTATAGGAAATGGTGAGCTATGGGTTATGTTTTTCTAGCTTATTTTATGATGGGATTGTATTAATATTATTGTATAAGAATTGGTATAGTATGGAATAAGGATTGAATAATGTTTATTGGTATTTGATGTTTAAAATTTTCAAGGGATATGGGAAAAGAGAAAGCATGGTCGGCCATTTGCTTAACAAAGCATGGCCGAATGCTTGATTTGTTTTAGCTTTTCATTTCCAATTGTCTTGACCGAAAATAGAAGATGAGAAGGAGCATGGCTGAAATGCATGCAAAATTGTTGTTTCTTTCTTGCTCTTGAAGCTTAGCCGAATGTAGAACTCCTTTGGCTGCTTCCCTTTTTCCCATATGTGTTGTGTGCATGGTCGATTGTGAGCTGCTATAGGATCTTCCTTTCGATTCCAAGTTATCAAGGGAGTGCCGAATATCTTTGTTTTGCCTCCTTTCTTCCTACATGTTTGCATGGCCGGTTTTGAGTAAGCTAAAGGGTACCAAAGTCCATCTTTTTCTTCCCATTTATGCTTGACCAACTATAGGACCCTTTAGAGCAATATTTTCGGTTTTGAAAGGAGCCATAAAGCCATTGTATTTGTATTTTCCTTCCTATTAGCTAGCTTAGCCGAATATACAACCATTATTAAAAAGGCTAGCCGAAGCCCCTCCATCATTATACACTATTGCTGAATCTCTCAGGGATCAAAAGGAACTTTTGGATGCTAACTTTTCAAACAATTTTTGAAGGTGTGTCGACTACGTATTTGTGATCTCTTCGATTGTTTTGGTAAGTATTTCTCTAAGTGATCGGTTCGGGTTCTTATCTTATCCTTTAGTACGCCGAAATCAGTTTTTGACCTTGGTTTTAGGCATGGCTGAATGTGCATATGGCCATAACAAGCGTATTCTTTTGTGTGTAGTAGTTGAAGGAATGAAACATTAAAGGAGCCATTGGATTTGTTTACTCAAGGGATTTTGACAGTTCAAGAGCAAAGAGTAGCCTTTCAAGATTTGGTAAGCAAGGTAAGGAAGCATTGATATTCGGCCATAGGCCATATTGGGTATTTAAGTGATGACCGAATGTGTAATATGGATCCTAGGGACAAGCCAACATAAGTAAGTAAGTGTAGATTCGGCCAAGGGCCACTTTATCTAGATATTTGATTAAACTGTTTTAACATATGTAGGGTTTTAGACTGCTCAAAGATCTAGTATCAGTTCTCGGGTTTTAGTGAGGTAAGTGGCAAATAGCGTTCGGCCTTAGGCCATTTTGGGTACAAATGGTTGACCGATTCTATCTATGGCTTTTAGGGGCAAAATCGTCAGGTATAAAGGAAGCTTCCGAGATTTCGGCTCGTGGGTAAGAATATTTAGTGAGTATAATCTAGATTTGGTGTTTTTTTTTTAAATTTTGATGTTATCGGTTAATCGTTTGGTTCTGATTAAGATATCATTAATGGACATGGATGCCGGTCAAGAAGGAAAAGAGAAGGTCCCTATTCCGAAGTTTAAGAAACGATCTGCCTCGGCTGTGCGAGATTGGCCACCGGGGTGTGGGCCAGCGTCCGAACAACAGCGTAGGCAAATAGCCGTAGTATCGCTTAGGGATAGCTTCGGGATTGAGAGCATAACGCTGTTTGTGATCAGGTGCGTAGTTATCGCACTGTTCTCTTGCTGGTTTATGTATGTTATTGTAAATATACATGTTGTGCATGTTAGCCGAAATAAGGGCTAAGATGTTGGATATCCAAGGTGGGTGATCGTTCGATCAGGTGTGTAAGCTCTTACACACTTTATTGGTATAAATTGTTATTATAATGATATTTTATTACTTATCACGTAGTATCTTTGCCTTGTGGGCATAAGCTTGGTTTTCGGGTAAGTCCCCTAATACTCGATCTATGATATATGTTGTGTATGCCATTATATGCTGTTAAAGGCTATGTTATATACAAATGCATATGGGATCATGATACTTGTTATGTGAGCATGATGATGTGGGATAAATGAGTGGAGGGGGCAGTGATAATCGTGTCGACGGACACCAGTGTTTTGGTAACACATTGTGACTACGGTCACCAGAGGTTTGGTACCTCCAGAGGTTTGGCACCTCATAGCGTCTCGTCCCTGTGGCTTAGTACCACCGTGGGTTGGCCCCACATTTGAGATACGGGATCGACGCCAGTGATTTGGTATCACACGATGGGTTGGCCCCATCATTTGATTGTGACTTCGGGTCACCAGTGGTTTGGCACCACCAGTGGTTTGGCACCACACGTATTGACGGATATCGTGACTTTAAGTCACCAGTGGTTTGGCACCACACGTATTGACGGATATCGTGACTATAAGTCACCAGTGGTTTGGCACCACCAGTGGTTTGGTACCACACGGGGTAGAAAAAGGAGTATGGATGGCTAGGTTGGGCTTCATAATTGCATATTCATGTATATGTTTGTTCTGTGGATATGGGCTAAGCCCGTATGTGGGGACATGTGTATTAATTACGTACTGAGTCTTGGTGACTCACCCCTTTCCTTATCTTTTCAGGTGAGTCGATCGCGGAGACGGAGCCGGAGAGGACTCGAGGTGGCCATGCTTGTTCCTCGGTTTAGAAGTCTTATTTCGTACCATTAAAGCTTACTATTTGCTAAATTCGATTGGGTTGTAATATGGCCGTTTATTATTTTGGATGTTTAGGTAGTAGTTTTTACCTTATTTCAAACGAACTTATAAACGGTTAAGCAAATTGGTAAAAGTAACGTTTTCAAAATAAGTACTCGTACGCGTTTTCAAAGATGTTACCATCGGGTAGCCAATCTTACCAAGTTATCAATAACCCCGACATTTCTAAAAAATAAAATCTAAATGATCAAATGGTTTCAAAAGAAAAGAAAACGTTTTCAACCCCATCGTGTTTATCAAACCAAACTATCTTAGTTTTAGCAAACGTTGTTTTACAAATTCAGCAATATTTTCAGATTTCCACTATGAACACGAAATTTTCAAAACGTTTCAAAAAGGTTTTTACTCCGTGACATACCAGATCCGGTCAAGGCTTGTGGGCCGGGTTTGGGGTGTTACACGGAAGAGCCTGGTACTTAAGCAGTCCTAGTGACTCACCTCCTCTTCGCTGGAATCCTACCTGGTGCGTAGTGACTGTTCACCCTAGCCACGAGGATTTGTTGACGGGCCTAAATCTATAATTAAAACTCGAAAGGGACCAGCCACCTTATTTTTACAAAAAAAAAAAAATTGCTACTACAAGATACCCATGATTTGCAAACATACCTCGATTTACAAAGTCAACAAAATTTTTCCTTAGAAAAAAAAAAACTCACAAACACCTAAACACTACTATTTTCTTTGAAATCAAATTCTCCAAGTTACCCCGGTTTTAAAATATATATATATACATATATATATATACACACACACATATATATATATACATATATATATATACATATATATATCTTCTTAGTTTTGTAATTTTTTTTTGAAAATACCCTTGATTTGTAAAATTTCCCAAAATATCCCTGATTTGTAAAAATTACTAAATTGCCCCTGATTTGTAAAATGACCAAAGTACCCCTGATCTTAAATTTATCGAAATATCCTCGGATTTCAAAAATTACCGAAATACCCCTGGATTGCAAAATTACCGAAATACCCCCGAACTTCAAAATTACCGAAATACCCCTAGATTGCAAAAAAAATTATCAAAATACCCTTATTTCATGAAATCAACAAGGAAATCTATTTTGAAAATCACGAAAATACCCCTGTAGGATAAAATTATGAAAATACCCCTGGGTAGTGGAATAACGAGAATACCCCTATGTATTGAGTGTGGATGTATGGATGTTGTCTGTATGTTGATTGTTGAATGCATGTAGTTTATAAAACTAGGAAAGGTGAACTTCAGACTGAATTGCGAATTCGAAAGAACTACTCTTAAAACTACTAATCATAAGACTGTTCGTGGATAATCAGTGGAAGAAAACCAATAATTCATAAAATTTTTAATCAGATAAACGCAAGCTGATAGCATGAGTACAAGGGGACGAGGTCGCTCTAGATATGAATACCGGTGCGTACTCTACCATAGTATACTAAGTGTTTATTTTGGGTTTAGAATTGGAGTGCGCAGCGAAAGCATGGTAGTGAGACTTAGGTAGTAAGATTACTAGTTAGTTGGAAATTTCGAGGACGAAATTTCTTTAAGGAGGGTAGAATTGTAACACCCTGAATTTGGGCCTAGAATAAGTGGGTTCGTGTGTCGAGAGAATGGATTTTGTCGTTAAAAAAAAAACTTGTAATTATTGTTTGGATTTAGATTAATGTGTAATTATTGTATACTAATTTTTCCTCCCTTTTAAATGTATTAACTGAATTATAATAAAATTTAATGTGGCATAATATTAAACTTTATGTAGTCAATTTATGCATCAATTTATCAAATATTTTCCATAATTTTGTCCTTGTCATATAATTAATTATTTTATTTATGTTATCAGTGTGATGAACGAAGTTATAATTTAGAAATATTAATTTTTCTATTATTCTCAATTTAATTTTTATATTTTAATATAATTTAGTTCTTATATTTTTTATAATATTAATTTCTATCGTTAAATTTTTGTTAATATACAATATGAGTATATATAATTTGAATGTACTAAAAAAAAATTAATATGTGGTTTATACTAAAATAAGATAATGGTCAATTTTTAATTGACCCCTAGATTATGCTAAAATTTGGGGATTTGATTTATATGCTTTACTTTTTTTTTTTACATAGTTTGTCCCTCTACTTTTATAATGTCACTAATACGTTTAAATAGTTAATTTTTCTTAAAAATATTATTCAAACAGAAATAAATTATTTTATCATGAAAAGTTTGAATGGACATTTTCTTTTAAAAAAATTATTATTGCATGTTTAGTTTAATTTTTAGGAGGTAGGAAGGGTTGGTAGTGTTGGAAAAGTCCTAGGCTCGATCTAGGGCTTTAGAAAAAAAAATGTTTTTTTAGGGAGGTTGGTGGTAGTCATAAGGCTTTTAAAATGTTGTTGGGTTAAAAGATATCACAAAGAAGTAGGTGGTCTGGTGGCTTGGGGCGTTCTCAATAAGTTGGAGGTCAAAGGTTCAAGTCTTGGGTATGGCAAAAATTTTTATTGCGCATATGTTAGTATGAAGGCCAGAGTTTAGGCCTTATAATTAGTTGGGGCTGTTTCATGACACAAGGAAACGCCTGGCCCAGTGGCAAAGGCGTTAGGAGTAGTAGAGGGAGCAGGGTTCTAGTCGCGGCGTGCGCTAAATGTTGGTTTTTATTTTTAAGTAAACCTGGAGCGTGGCAGAAAGGGTTATAATTAATTAGGTAGGAAATATGACTCAAATAAAATACGCGGCGTAGTGGTAAGGGGCGTGTACCATCGTGAAGAGGTCGGAGGTTCGAATCTGGATGTTGGCTAATATTTTTAGATTCCTTTAGATGATTCGGTCACCGGAAAATATGCTTTAAAAGAAGTCGAGAATGGAACATGTCTGTAACATCCTAGATTAAGGGGTTATGCGTTCGTGCTAAATTACGAGTTAGTAAGCTTTAAAGGTGCTTTGGATACGTTTTAGAGGTTTTTGAAACCCTAGGGTTAAAATGGGAGTTTTGGAAAAATTTTTGGATTTTAGGGTAAAAAGGGGATTTGGGCTATGGAGTCCTTAAGTATAATTCTAGTAGTTTTTGGACATGAAAGTCCAGGTGGTAGAGTGGTTAGAGGCGCTAGGGTACTTTAAGAGGGCAAGGGTTCGAGCTGCTTGTATCGCAATTGG
The DNA here is from genome assembly GCA_005393395.2 of Gossypium australe. Lineage (NCBI taxonomy): Eukaryota > Viridiplantae > Streptophyta > Magnoliopsida > Malvales > Malvaceae > Gossypium > Gossypium australe. The sequence continues at coordinate 100,927,642 of CM016620.1, forward strand.
CAGTTTTGTTTTTGGTGCTGAAGGGAGCAAGGTAAGGAGGCTTTATAATAAATTGGGGCGGAATTATGTCACAAGAAAGCGCCTGGGTGGAGTGGCTTGGACGCTTGCAGCTAGTGAGCTTCACGAGGTCGCGCGTTCGAATCCTGTTGGAGGCGCATGGGCGTTTTATTTTTGGTTTTGTTGTTAAGACGAAAGGGAGCTTACGGAGGAAGGTTTAAAAGAAATTCATGATGCGTTATGTCATGAAAGTCTAGGTGGCCGAGTGGCTGGGGCGTTGGGGAGTTCTCTCCAAGTTTGGGGTTCGAAACCCCGGAGCAGCACATGGTGTTCTATTTTTGTGTTGTTCTGGCGTGAAAGCTGGTGGCTTGCATGGGGCATGCACGCATGGGTGTTGTTTTTATTTATTGTTGGAGTATGGGTTAGTTAATTTAGGCATGGGATGGGTTTTAATTTTAATTTTATTTATTTATTGAAGAAAGAGTTTAGATGATGGGGTGGTGTTATATTATTATTATTATTATTATTATTATTATTATTATTATTATTATTATTATTATTATTATTATTATTATTATTATTATATATGTTATGTATGGGAAGAGAGTAAGTGATGGGTTTATTAAACTATGTTTTATTTTTTTTTCTATGATGGTGGATCTTGGCGTGGGGAGAGGGGTTTGGGCAGCTTTTATTTTTATTATTTTTGTACTGCAAAAGTATGGGTTGCTATTGTTTTTATTTTTTTTTATTTGTGATGGAGAATGGGCTAATTTGTATTTATTTTAGTTTATTTTATTTATTCATTGTTGGAAGCATGGGCTGAATTTCTTTTAATTTATTTATTGAAAGAAGGGTTTAAGTAATGGGTAGATTATTAAACAATGTTTTATTGTTTATGGTGATGGGCAATTATCACCAAAAAGAGGGAAGTGGCCGAATGTATGGGGGGCCCCTTGTGTTGGCATTTTCGGCCAAATGAAGGGGTAGAGGGAGCCGTTTGTGCTTAAGGAAAGTTTTGGCATTTTTGGTCCTTTGTACTAGTGCACTTTACTCTCTAATCAACCTCTCTTTCTCTCATACATTTTGCTATGGCCGAATGGAGCTTTCTACTTGGGAGTAGGTAAGGGTTAAGTGATGTTTAGTTTATTTTATTTTTGAGTAATGACAAGATAAATGTGGTCTTATTTTATTTATATTAATGGGAGAATAATAGATAATGGGATGGAGTATTGTTATTTTATTAATTAAGGGGATAAGTGGGAGAAGAAAGTGGAATTGGTAAGGGACATAGAGTTGGCCGAAGGTGGGATTGTAGGCAAGGTTAGCTATCGGTTTTGAGGGCATAAGCATAGTCGAATGTCCCTCTAAACTCATGGAAGGCTATTTTCTTTTCTCTTCTTTTTTGCTGCCGAATTCTCCCTAACCTTTCTTGCCAAAATTCTTCCAAAAGTTCTCTGGGAAGCCATAGTCGATTGAAGGAAGCTTTCGGGGTTCGTTTTCCTAAAGGACGACTCAAGTGATAAATTCGGGATTTCGGTAAGTGGGGGACTATTCGGCCAAGGTTAATAAAGGCTTCGGGATCTAGGAATTTCGGTAGAAACAGGTGTATACATACACACTTTATAACTAAATAATGTGCTAAGTATTTTGTGTATGCTAAATCGGATTTGTGTAGATTTGGATTTAATACCATAAAGGTATAAGCAAGGCTTCAGGTAAGTCCTTGTCAATATGAGGTTACTATTTGATGATTATGGAAGCATGACATATTTGGTATATGTGGCATATAATATATGGCTAATGATAAATCTGTTGGATGTTGTTAAATAAACATATTGGCATGATATCTATTAAATGCATATCATTGATTGATGTGGGATTAAACGAGTAGAGGGGGAAGTGATATTCGTGTCGACGGACACCAGTGGTTTGGTACCACATTTCGTGACTTCGAGTCACCAGTGGTTTGGCACCACCAGTGGTTTGGCACCACAATATTGATGGATATCGTGACTTTGGTCACCAGTGGTTTGGCACCACCAGTGGTTTGGTACCACACGGGGTAGAGAAAGGCGTTATGGATGGCTAGGTTGGGTGCATATTAAAATTTTGCATGTTAAATTAGTTATGATTTGTGTATGATGTTGCACTAAACCGGGGGAAGGGTTACACATTGAGTCTTGGTGACTCACCTTCTCCTTTAACTTTTTCAGGTGACTCGTAGATTGCGGATGAGGAGCCGGATGGACTCGAGGCGGCCATGCAATGAAAATGTGGATTTAAATGAACTTTGAACTATTTTTATTTTATTGTTGGTTTAATTTGTTCAAGTTGTAATAAGGCCTCCTAAGATTTTATTTTGATATTTTACATGACTTTAAAATGGTTACACACGTTTTCCTAAATTCAAACGTAAATGATTTTCTTCCGTACCATCGGGTACATTGACAAAACTTGATAACAACCCGACTTAATAAATTTTCAAATAAACCAAAGTATGGTTTTCTTTATACACCTCAACTGTTTTAAACAAGACACTATCTTTTATCAAAAAGTTAAATCGGCCTAAAGGGATTTTCAAAATAGTTTTCTCTGTGACATACCGAATTCGATCGTAGCGTTCGGGCCGGGTTTGGGGTGTTACAATGTCACAAGCAAAGTTGTGGTGCAGTGGCAAGAAGCGTGTTGTGGCTCCTACGGGTCGCGGGTTCGAGTTGCCTAATCCACATTAACTTGTTATTTTGCTGCAGGCGTGGGTAAGTTGGTCGCTGGAAAGTATACTTTAAAACAAGTTGAGAATGGAATATATCACAAGAACGGTTGTGGTGCAGTGGCAGGGGGCGTGAGTTGGTGCTTGGAGGTCTTGGTTTCGAGTTGCCTTGTGCACATTAACTTGTTATTTTGCTGCTGGCGTGGGGAAGGTATTTGAATGTAATTCAAATTGAATTTTTGGCTAAATAAAAGGAATTTTTGGGATGAGGATGAGGATAAAATTTGGAGATAATAAAGGAATTTAATTGGTGATAAGTTTGAGTCGATTAGGGAGTGTAGATCTATTTATTTATATATTTATCTATTTATTTATTTATTTAGTATAAATATGGGTGCCAAAATTCTCTTTAAATAGAGAGGGGATATCTCTTCAATTTCGGCATTTGAACCCCATTCTCTCAATCTTTTCTCTCCTTCTCTTCTACAAGCCAAAACCCTAGTTGCTTTCTGCAATCTTTTCTTTTGAATTCTTCAGAAGTCGAAACCTTTTATTTCATTCTCTTCTTCATTCTTTTTCTCTTGTGCCAATTTCTCCATTAAGCCGAAAACATAGACCCCATTTGATTTCTTCATTAAAAGCCGAATCATCATAAGACTTCTTTGAATCATCTTCACTTCCTGATTTTTTTGCAAAAAACCGAAATCTCCCCAAGTGCTAGCCGAATTCCCTGTGTTGAGGGCGTTATTCCGGGATTTGAAGGAGACCTGATCGTCTAGATCTAAAAGCTGAAAATCGTTAGTCTCTAAGTATCATACCTCTTTTCGAGATTTTAAGGTAAGGTAGTTTTCTCTATATTTTCGTTACGTTAGATTATCGTATTTGTAATCTTAACCCTATGCTATGGATTAACAACCACATGTTACGATGGTAGCAACTGATAAGGTCCCTCGATGGAATCAAATATGGATCAGGAGGGGATTGGATCTGTAAAACCAATCCCTAAGTTTAAAAAGCGAGCGGTGTCGGCAGTTCGGGATTGGCCAGTAGGTTGTGGACCGGCATCCGGACAAAATCTTAGACAGATAACAATTTTAGCAGCTTCTGATAGTGTCGACATAGAGAGTGTCGTCCTAACGGTACCCAGGTGTGTAATACTTCCCCACCCTTTAGATTTGTGTGACTGATATATGTTCATAAGTTTATATGTTATGATAAATGCCGAAATCTCGACTTAATGTGGGAAGCCCAAAAAGGGTAACGCAAATCGCCAGGTCAGTGAATAATCTGATTAAATGTTATAAGTAATTTGCTTGTATATGATTGCATGGGTTGGGTTGATGAAAGGAGGAAGTTATACGTTATATGTGTAGCGGTTTATACCGTGATCTGTTATATGTTGTAGCGGCTAATGCCGTGATCTGTTATACGGGCTTCGGCTATAATATGTTGATGAGAAGCATGACTGCCATCTTGGCGTGTAACGGTGTGGGTTGATTGTAGAAATCCCCAATGGTGTGAACGGTTGGTAAGGGGGCGTGTAGCAGATGGAAACCTAGGCAAACGGGTTGGGCCTTGCATATTATTTGTTATTTATATAAATGAAATTATTATTAATCTGTTTTATGGGCCTAAGGCCCAAATCTAGTGGTGCATGAGGGTTGCACACTGAGTCTCGCGACTCACCCTTTTAATTAACATTTCAGGTGATACCTAGTGCTTCGGACCGGGCTGGAGAGGAACGCAAGGTGGCCATGTAGAAGAATATGAAGATTTGGCAAAAAGACTCCAGTTAATTATTTTATATTGTATTTTAATTAATGGATTTTAAACTTCAATGTAATAAGGCCATGGGCCACTAGTTTATATTTTGTTTTATTATGGGCTTTTATTACTTTTAGTTATTAAAATTTTTATTTTAATTAAACTAAGGCATGTAATTAAGTTCGGTTTTATTTTACAAAGGCATAATCTATATAAAATATATTTGGGCTTTTCTGAAAATACGACATGTTTGACAAAAATTTTCTTAGTGACATACCAGATCCGGTCGTAGCAATTGGGCCAGGTTTGGGGTGTTACAGCTCTATTTGTAGCTAGTGCCGCATGCTCCTTGGTGTGCCATCATGTGGATTAAATTATTCTTTAGCCACATACCTTGTTGATTAATTTATTCCATAGTCAATGTCTTATTCACTTGGTGCCGTCCATACACTTCTACAACCAACCCATTTTGCACCTTTAATTTCATCATGCCATGTGTCTGCCCACTTTCAAAAATTATTCTCATGCTAACTCCATTGTTGCCGTTTGTTCCACTAGCCGTCCATCATGGTTTAATCCATCATCCAACTTGCATAAAAAACGTGGAGCAAACTACAAAACATATAAACAACATTATTATTAAAATTCGGCTGGCCAGAGTTAGCACAAATTTTAATCACTTTATTTAAACCCTAGGTAAAACACACTAACACTCAACTTCGACAAAGGACATATTAAAAACTTGTACTACCTAGATAAATTAACATGAAATAAGAAAATTCAGCAAACTAATAAACGACTTAAAATAAATCAAACATGCGTAATAAAGTGTTGGATAAACTAGCATCGAACTAGCTAGTATATTCAATTTCAAATAAATTGTAAGAGTTCAGCATGTTCTTGGGCTCCTTTCTATCTATATCCCAAATTTGTGCCACTAACGCCGAAGCAGCATCTTTGAATTGTTTAGCACGGGCGCGCGTAACTGGCCCATTAGGTAGCTCAATTGGGTCTTGGTTGACTTCCGTCACAGGCTTCTTAGGTGAGTTCGTATCATTCGGCCTTCTAGCGAACTCCGGAACAGGGCCCAAGGGCTCATCTCCACGCAATGTTGTCCACCGAACTGGTGGTGGTGCGTCGATCGGCCAGAGAAACCCCTGTTAATTGGGGAAGACGAAAGAGGAGAGGGAGAGATGAGAGAAAAAAAGGGTTGTGGTTGCTTTGTTTTAAAATTATTAGGTTTAAAATCTGACTTTGGGGAAATTTTAGGGTTTTATACATCAAACAAAACGGCGCCGTTTGGTTCAAGGGAGACTGCGCATATCCCTTCAAGGGGATATTTGTGCGAATGGCCCCTCCCTTCAGCGGCTCCGTTCTATTAGGCCCCCTTTTATTTTTTCTTGCTTTTAAATTCGACCCCAAATATTTCTTTCTATCTCGATTTAGTCCTGCATCGAAACGCTGCGCATCAGGGTGGGTTATTTACCCATTTGATCCCCTTGAGTTATTGCGCGCGACGTTGTGGTCCCTGTTTGCCTTTTCTTTGATTTATTGCAATTTTAGACCCCTGACTTTCATTCTGATTTCAATATAATCTTGGATTTGCTTAATAAATTTATTTATTCATTTGTTTTCCTTATAAATCATATTATTATTATTTATATATTTATTATTATTACTATATATCTTTATTATTTTACATGTTATATTTTTTATCGTTATATGTTATATTATTTATCGTTATGTATTACTATCATATTTTATGTTATTATTCTTTATTCTGTTTAACATTGTCCTATTATTATTATCATTCTCATTATCATTTTATATTTGTTATTATGTTATTATTTTATTATTATTATTATTAATCTTATTATTATTATTATTACCTTATTTTTGTTATTATTACTATTTTATTTTTGTTATTATCATTCTGGTCATCAATATTACTATATTTATATCTATATCCATTTCTTAATCAAATATTATTTTTCTATCTATTTATACTTATATTATTTCACATGTATATTTCTATTTATATTATTATTACTTCTATATACTTTTACATATATTAATATTATTATCATCATCCTATTTTTCTTCTTGAAAATTTCCGTTTGCTTATTATTCTCTTGTTTTCCGTTTATTATCGTTTAGTCTATTGGTTTATTTTTGTTTTTGTGTTATTACTGTCATTTGTGCTAAATGCACTCGTTCTATATGCTTGCTAACACCATAATTCATTTTTTGCATTTTGCTACATTAATATTGAAATTTGTTTTTTACATTTCATTATAAACTTGCGTTACATCATCTTTCGCCCTACACAAAATTGTCCCAAAGGCCCTAAAGTATTGGGTTTCAATTTTTCTCGTTTAATCTAAATAACCGAATATCCTTTTAAAACAAATACATTTTTAAATAAAAAGCTTATTCTCGGGAACTCGAAATGTCGTGTCCTAATGGATTGGATGTGATGTTTTGTTATTCTGAGATAAGATTCTAAACCAAGGCAATGTTCTGTATTTAGAAGCTCGAGAAAGCATGCCCTAAAGTATTGGGTTTGCAATTTTCTCGTCCATTCTAAATAACAAAATATCCTTTTAATTAAATTCATAAGTTTTGAAAAAAAGGCAAGTTCAACTTCGAAGGAAGAAATGTGATGACCTAACGTATTGGATATAACACTTCACCTTAAAATGAGACGGCCTTTGGCATACATTTTTGATTTATCCAAATTTATTCTTCTTTAACAAAAAGGATCGTATTTTCGAATCTTTTCAAATTTTCGACATTAAGACGTTAATTAATCAATCAGGTACCAATTTTTGGGCGTATCGAGGGTGCTAACCCTTCCTCGTATGTAATCGACTCCCGAACCTATTTTCTGAGTTTCGTAGACCAAAATCGTTGTTTTGATAAATCAAACTGTTTATCAAAAAAGCAATCGTTTTACGAGGTGACCCGATCACACCTCATCAAAAAAAGATTGGTGGCGACTCCTGTTTTACTTTCGTTTTCAAAACCAAAGTCGACTCTTTTTACAAGAAAATGGTTACGACAGCTTGGCGACTCCACTGGGGACTTGAATAAGAGAGTCAAGCCACGAGTTGATTAATTTTTGTCTTTTTGTCGAAAATTGAAAATTTGGTTTTAGTATACGATCCTTTCATTGCATTTCATCTGTTTTGTGTTACGGTCTTCATAATTTTTTATTCATATTTCCTTTTGTTTCGAGCTTTGTGTATATCTCTGCACATTGCATTGCATGACCACTCGATTATACCCTTTTAAGTGGGAGTGAGAAACTATTCCTTCGTGAGGTCTTCACCTCCGTGCAGGATAGTGGATTGCTTTCGGGATACATCCGTACCTATGTCTTCGTGAGATTTTCATCTCCGTGCAGCCATAGGGAAATGTATTCCCCTGAACTGAACTCGGTCCATATGAGCCTATAATGGGTGAGGATCGAGGAATCTACTAGTTCGGGTACCTCTCTTTAGAACCAAACCACATATAGTGAACCATAAGAGCCCACCTTAGGTAGAGCCACACCAAACCCTAGTGGTTACCCGAGTAGGTGCTTTATTTCTTACTTGCTTTAAGCTGTGTGTAAAATACTGACTTCTTTTGTTCTTTTAATTGAATGGCATTTTCATCACACTTAGTTCACTTTTGCGCATCATATTGCATAATCGTCAGATTTTTACCCTCTTAAGTGGGAGCAAGAAACTACGCCTTCGTGAGGTTTTTACCTCCGCATGGGCTAGTGGATTGCTTCTGGGATACATCCGTACCTATGTGCTTCGTGAGATTTTCATCTCCGTATGGCCATAGGGAAATGTATTCCCCTGAACCAAACTCAGTCCGTATGAGCCTATAATGAGTGAGGATTGAGGAATCTACTGATTCAGGTACTCTTACCTTAGAACCGAACCACATATAGGGAGACCTAAGAGCCTACCTAGGTAGAATTGTACCAAACCCTAGTGGTCAACCAGATAGGTGTTCTATTTTGTTGATTATTTCTTCTGTACTGACGTATTTTGTTTTGTTCTGTTTTGATTGCATTGCACCGCATCATCTTAGAAATGAGGTGTTGATTCATATTCGATTGCTAAATAAAAGAGATTGCTAAATAGAAGAGTTTGTCATAAGGAAATGTGTTACTTGATAAAGTGGATTATAATACGGTCATTCGAACATAGTCCAGGTAAACAACGAGAGAGGGCTGATGGCCCACAGAAGAATACAAGACTTTGCCCGAGGATTCAAGCCGACAAAGATTATTCGAGAGTCATCCTGTCTCTATTTTCTAAAAGAAGTTTATGAACATCGCGGAGGATAAGTGAGTAAAGAGGTACGGTCTGGACCAAGCAACAAGGAGCTAGAAGAGGCATCTATTGGGAAAGTTCACGAGACACGACCATAACATCCGGATACGAAGAAGAGGATTGGTGTTTTCACCTGGTCTATGAGGACAAAGCCTTATATGCAATCCGTTTTATGTAAAGAAATGTATTTTCTAGAAAAGCTCTTCTAATGCAATTAAATTCATAATCAACGCCTCTCTTTCTTTGTGCATTCATTCCATGCATTGGCATTACATTTCATGCATTTGCATCACATCATGTCACATGCATTAAAATTTGTAGAAAGACCCTAATTAGGTGAAATTATTTCAGTTAACCTAGAAAGCCATGGACCGAAGGTTGGAAAGAATAGAGCAAATGCAAATGCAGATGCAAGAGTAATTGAACAAAATTCAACAAGAAATGCGGGAACAAATGCTAGATTTCCAAAAGAATATGATGGGCCAGTTAACCCAGTTACTAGCCGGAGGACTTGAAAAAAGAAGTGGCCCAGTGGTCAACAGTGTGGATGATGATGAAGACATCGTTTATTCCCCAATAAGTGTACCGACTCAACCAGACAAGCATTCGCATGCGGTACCTGTCATTATCGAATCCCAATGTCAGACTAATACCTCGGCCCTGTTGAACTTCCCGATGGGCTCATGTTTTAACCCTGAGGGTGATCGAGCAAAATCGATTGTTCTGGCAGAGACAAAGGAAATGAGAGAGCAGACTTTGAAGGCCCCAAAAAAAGAAGGAAAAAGAAGCGGGTAGTACGAGTAGGTATGGCAAGGGTCATTCGGAGCTAATTACAGTAAGCCAGCCAAGGACGGTAACTACCAGCCATCAGGTCTCCCCAAGGCAAGAACCCAGTTCACTCCAGTTCCCATCACGTATAGGGAGTTATACCAGAACTTATTTAATATGCATGTTGTAGCTCCTTATTTCACGAAACCGATGCAACCTCCATACCTAGAATGGTATGACCCAAATGCCCAATGTGAGTACCACACAGGGGTCACAGGGCATTCGATAGAAAATTGCCTTGCTTTCAAAAAATTGGTGGAAAAATTCATCAACATGGGTATTGTGAAGATAGATGACACGCCAAATGCAGAAATATGAACCTGGGAGCGTTTTGAGCAATGAGACTGCAGAAGAAATTCCTGTAGTATTTAGAAGCTTACTTAGAGTAATGTACAAAACATACTTGTTGCTTTAAGCCTAGAAGCAATAAGATTTCTTTTGTGAAATAGGCTTATGTCCAGAATTACTATTTCAGTAAAATGCATCTTTTTGAACAAATATTTCTTTTCTTTTTCATACTATACATTCTATTGAATATTCTTTTATTCTTTAATCATAAATAATCATTCTTGGAATCATTTATTCTTTGGAATTTAACTTCATACTCACAATGGGTCCCAGATATCAATGACATGAGCGACGTTGTTACTGACTCCCTTTCTAGTGGGATATGTGTTTAGAGGGATCTAAGGACTTGAAAGATGACAGAGATTGCAACTTATTTCATAACTTGTTAAAAATGGTAGATCTTACCTTACGAAATGACAGCGGACACTACGAGCTAACGAGGGAGATGAAGATGGAAGATTAGCCCACTGTAGGAATAAGGCAAGGCATTATTGAGTTATCTTCAAGAATTCAAAGATGTTAACACATGATCACCAAGACACGCCTAGGCTACTGAAATGTGGGTATGCTGTTAAGATTGGTGTTTAAAGAACCCATGTTAATGGTTCTACAATGGTGAGGAGGTTCGAGCTACTGGTTTACCAAGAAAGGGAAATTGAATACAGGAATTATGCGTCTCCTTTATTTCTTCACAGGTTCCCTATATGTGGGGCATGGATGTTACCAAGCCAGTCTCCTCAAAAGCTTTTAGCCAACATTGATTCATATTCATGTTCGTTGGTTACCTCACTGAGAGGATGAAGGTCGCTTCATATGCCAAAATTACAAAGTCAGCAGTCATCAAATTCAAATTCAAATCTAAAAAAGAAGAAGAAGAATAGTGGCAATAAAGAATGTCAGAAAGGAACATAATTGCACAATGTCAAAGATTTACAGTCTGTTCAAAGATCAGACACCATTCAGTGCAGCAAAGGCAGCAAAAAAAACCATTCAAAAATTTTTGGAAAAAATGACTGAGACTTGTAAAGGTTGACATAGAGAAGTTACCATTTACCCTCTAGGTTTCTTGAACGTTGGCCAGGACTTTCATCGGGGCATCTTTCCCATTGGTTTATGAAAGGGAAACAATTGTTGAAAAATAAGATTCCTTTTCCCCAAGCTTTGATTGGATTGGATAAAGCAGAACGTCTCCAGTAAGCTTGTTTAAAAGTATTCATAATGGTCGAATGTACCAAAAACATATAATACGGGCTCATGACAAAGAGGTTCACCCCGAGCGAATTTCATAATGGGGACCTGGCATTATGAAGGATTCCTCTCATACAAAAGGACTTCAGATGGAAGTAAATACCAAATTTGGCAAAACCTTATGTGGTGAATAAGGCTAATTCTGGAAGATCATTAACTTTGACCAAGATGGATGACAAAGATATGTCCAAGCCAGGGAGTTCAGATTTCATCTGAGAAGAGAGGCCAAGGTGAAAACCCACAAAGGGCGCCTTGAGAGTTTTTCTAAAAAAAAAAAAGAAAAAAATAGAAAAAATGAAAAAATGGAAAATTCAACCAAAAGGAGAAAGAAAAAGGAGAGGCCAAGACGAAAACCCGCAAAGGGCGTCTTGAGACCAAAGGGGATTTGAGTTGAAAACCTGAGAAGGGCGACTTAAATTTTGATCAAAAGTAGGGCATACAACAGTTTTGCTATGCCTGAATCAATAAGGAAGAAGTATGTTGCGTCTTGGGGCATCGACAAAGTACTCCGGATCCCCTAAACACATATTGAGCTTAAAATGGTCCTCAAAAAGTTTGAACAGAAAAGCTCAAGATGCGATATCTAGGGCACCTAGTTTCCATTTTACCCATTTTTATTATTTGTGGTTACTTTGTTCCTTTCAAATACACTACTAATAAATTTCCTTCTTGATTGCATTTGCTAGCTTTGATTAACTTGTTTGTTTCGAGCTATGCTCCCAATCAAATTCCTTCTTGTCCATTGTTACGACCTTTTTCAGGCATTTTGCATTGAAAAAACGATTAGTGGACTAATAACACTTTCACAAAAGGAGTTTTGCATATTACTCTGGGAGCTTCTAAATAATACAAGGACCTGAAACAAGACTATTGCTTAAAACTCCTCAAGTTTAAGGGATAGAAATATTAGTGGAGGAAAATTCTGAACTGAGGTTATCTCTTCGGATTTTGTCAAAAATGGTGATTGAACAAAATGACAAGATATTACGTCAGTAATACCATCTTGGCGAAAGGGGCAATGTTAACCCATGTGTAAATGGGGAATCATTTGCGAGAAAAAATGATATTCTGTATCCGTGCAAATATCATGCATACACATCTGGTCATGGCACCCAGGGAATGGAAGGTGTAGTAGACCAAATTGATTGAATAAGTTACGAATTCCATACCCCTGAGTTATAGTGGGGTGGATTGAAGATGATACAAATTCTATACCCTTGAGTTACAATGGGATGGATTGAAGATGACATAGATACACCCTGAATTACAGTGAGAGGGTCTAAAGATGGTATAAGCCTTAAAGTCCCAGATGTACCATGGAATGGACCTTGAAGTTACATTGGGGCAAGTCATTTGAGCAAAATATGATTGTTTCTTTGAGTTTTTTGGGAAAAGGTACCAGCAGAGCGAGATAACAGCGCAATACATCAGCAATAAAACTCTGATGGACGACGAGTGGTGACAACCCTAAGCATTAAAAAAGGGTCATTTCATTCATACATCATCATTAGGAGCGTTTCATTCATCGCATCCTGATCTATATACATTTTTAACAAAGAATCATTATCATAACATTTTGCATTCATGCAAATGTCCTCCATAATATCATTTAGTTAGGAGCATTCGATCTATTACGATCATTGCATCTTAATCATTGTGAAAAAATCATCATTCTCATGACATTCTACATTCATGTAAATGTCATCCATAGCACATGTAGTTAGGAGCATTTGAGTCATTCCGATCATAGCATCATCATCATTTACATAAGCATAAGCACATAAAACTAATTCTACAGGACAGGTTCCCTAGAGAACGGTGTAGCAAGGTTGAAGATTGCTCTATTTCCACTGACCAGCAGTGGAATAGGTTGAAGATTATCCTATTGCCGCTGACTAGCAGTGGAATAGGTTGAAGATTGTCCTATTGCCACTGACTAGCATTGGAATAGGTTGAAGATTGTCCTATTGCCACTGACCAGCAGTGGAATAGGTTGAAGATTATCCTATTGCCGCTGACTAGCAATTGAATAGGTTGAAGATTGTCTTATTGCCACTAACCAGCAGTGGAATAGGTTGAAGATTGTAGATCTTGTCACCCTAACCAGTAGTGGGGTAAGATCGAAGGCAAATATTGTCTCCCTAAACAGTAGGGAACATGATTCAAGCCACCGTCCTATTGCCCTGACTAGCAGTGGAATAGGTTGAAGATTGTAGATCTTGTCGCCCTAAACAGTAGTGGGGCGAGATTTAAACCAAATCTTGTCTCTCTAAACAGTAGGGAAACATGATTTAAGCCACAGTTCTATATCCCTGAAGTTACAGTGGAGCAGATTGAAGATAACAGGTCTGACATTCCTGATGTTGCAGGAGCAGATCGAAGTTAGCAAGTCTGGCATTCCTGATGTTGCAGGAGCAGATTGAAGATAGCAAGTCTGGCATTCCTAATGTTGTAGGAGCAGATCGAAGATAGCAAGTCTGGCATTCCTGATGTTGCAGGAACAGATTGAAGATAGCAAGTCTGGCATTCCTGATGTTGCAGGAGCAGATTGAAGATAGCAAGTCTGGCATTCCTGATGTTGCAGGAGCAGATTGAAGATAGTAGGCCTGGCATTCCTGATGTTGCAGGAGCAGATCTAAGTTAGCAAGTCTGGCATTCTTGATGTTGCAGGAGCAGATTGAAGATAGCAAGTCTAGCATTCCTGATGTTGCAGAAGCAAATTGAAGATAGCAAGTCTGGCATTCCTGATGTTGTAGGAGCAGATCGAAGATAGCAAGTTTGGCATTCCTGATGTTGCAGGAACAGATCGAAGATAGCAAGTCTGACATTCCTGATGTTGCAGGAGCAGATTGAAGATAGCAAGTATGGCATTCCTGATGTTGCAGGAGCAGATTGAAGATAGCAGGTCTGGCATTCCTGATGTTGCAGGAGCAAATTGAAGATAGCAGTTCTGGCATTCCTGATGTTGCAGGAACAGATTGAAGATAGCAGGTCTAGCATTCCTGATGTTGTAGGAGCAGATCGAAGATAGCAAGTCTGGCATTCCTGATGTTGCAGGAGCAGATTGAAGATAGCAGGCCTGGCATTCCTGATGTTATAGGAGCAGATTGAAGATAGCAGGTCTAGCATTCTTGATGTTGTAGGAGCAGATCGAAGATAGCAAGTCTGGCATTCCTGATGTTGCAGGAGCAGATAGAAGATAGAAGGTCTGGCATTCCTGATGTTGCAGGAGCAGATCGAAGATAACAGGTCTAGCATTCCTGAAGTTGCAGGAAGTAGATCGAAGACGTCAAATCTTGTCTCACTGAGTGGTAGTGGAGCAGATTGAAACTACAAGACCCATCCCTCCGAAATGGCGGTGGTGCGAATCGAAGCAACAAAATTGGTGGACTGGAATGAGACTACCTGAAGAAAAGGAGCACCGAAGAAGTCAAGACTCAGTGAGACCGGGCAAAATTTGGTCTTTCTTGAAAGTCTTTGCTCCATTCTCATTACACGATAATGAGCAAAGAGGGGCAGCTGTACAAGCCCATTTTTGCCCGGGGCCCATTAAGCCTACAGACCCAAACACCAACTAAGCCCAAACCCAAATAGCCTAATACCTAAAACAGAAAAACAAAAAGAAAAAACCCTAATGCAAGTGGCGCCGCAGCCTAGCCCCCACTTGCCCTGCCTTCTGACCAGCAGTCCCGTCCCCTAACCTGCTCCACCGCCCTTCGCGCGCCTCGCCCATACCCTGCAAAAAGAAACTGACACGCAAAGAAACAGAGGCAACAGAGCCGAGAAATATGCAAAGGAAATGATAGAAATAATTGTAAAAGGCTATAAAAGGCCATGCTTAACCGATTGTATGGGGGTTTTTCCAAATTCGAAAAAAAGAAAATACGAACTTGTACGAATCATCAGCAATCAATAAGAGAATAAAAGCTTAAGGTTGATTTAGTTTTTGTATTTTCTATTATCGTTTACTGTTTTTTTTTCATTTATTTTCTTTATATATTTTATTTAAAAAAATAAAACTTTTACAAACAAAAATAAAAAAGAGAGGAGAATAGGGCCTTACATAAACCACCGGAGGCGCGTCTCGAAACCCCTCCCTTCTCCGTCCCCGAGGCCGAAAGTAGAGGAGGAGGCTTTCTCTTTCGAGTTTTGAGGAGCCAAGGCTCGGCCTCCTAGCGAACTCCGGAACAGGGCCTAAGGGCTCATCTCCACGCAGCGTCGTCCACCGAACTGGTGGTGGTGTGTCAATCAGCCGGAGAAACCCCTGTTAATCGGGGAAGACGAAAGAGGAGAGGGAGAGATGAGAGAAAAAAAGGGTTGTGGCTGCTTTGTTTTAAAATTATTAGGTTTAAAATCTGACTTTGGGGAAATTTTGGGGTTTTATACATCAAACAAAACGACGCCGTTTGGTTCAAGGGAGACTGCGAATATCCCTTCAAGGGGATATTTGCGCGAATGGCCCCTCCCTTCAGCGGCTCCGTTCGATTAGGCCCCCTTTTATTTTTTCTTGCTTTTAAATTCGACCCGAAATATTTCTTTCTGTCCCGATTTAGTCCTGCACCGAAACGCTGCACATCAGGGTGAGTTATTTACCCATTTGATCCCCTTGAGTTATTGCGCGCGACGTTGTGGTCCCTGTTCGCCTTTTCTTTGATTTATTGCAATTTTAGACCCCTGACTTTCATTCTGATTTCAATATAATTCTTGGATTTGCTTAATAATTTTATTATTCATTTGTTTTCCTTATAAATCATATTATTATTATTTATATATTTATTGTTATTACTAAATATCTTTATTATTTTCATGTTATATTATTTATCGTTATATGTTATTATTTATCGTTATGTATTACTATCATACTTTATGCTATTATTCTTTATTCTGTTTATCATTGTCCTATTATTATTATATTCTCATTATCATTTTATATTGTTATTATGTATTATTTTTTATTATTATTAATCTTATTATTATTAGTACCTTATTTTTGTTATTATTACTATTTTATTTTTTTATTATCATTCTGTCATCAATATTACTATATTATATCTATATCCATTTCTTAATCAATATTATTTTTTTATCTATTTATACTTATATTATTTTCACATGTATATTCTATTTCTATTATTATTACTTCTATATTCTTTACATATTTAATTATTATCATCATCCTTTTTCTTCTTGAAAATTTCCGTTTGCTTATTATTCTCTTGTTTTCCGTTTATTATTATTTAGCCTATTGGTTTATTTTTGTTTTTGTGTTATTACTGTCATTTGTGCTAAATGCACTTGTTCTATATGCTTGCTAACACCATAATTCATTTTTTGCATTTTGTACATTAATATTGCAATTTGTTTTTTACATTTTATAATAAACTTGCGTACATCATCTTTCGCCCTACACAAAATTGCCCTAAAAGAAATATTCTTGAAAATTTCCGTTTGCTTATTATTCTCTTGTTTTCCGTTTATTATCGTTTAGCCTATTGGTTTATTTTTGTTTTTGTGTTATTACTGTCATTTGTGCTAAATGCACTTGTTCTATATGCTTGCTAACACCATAATTCATTTTTTGCATTTTGCTACATTAATATTGCAATTTGTTTTTTACATTTTATAATAAACTTGCGTTACATCATCTTTCGCCCTACACAAAATTGCCCTAAAAGAAATATTCCATATTTAGAAATTCGAGAGATCGTGCCCTAAAGTATTGAGTTTCGATTTTTCTCGTTTAATCTAAATAACCGAATATCCTTTTAAAACAAATACATTTTTAAATAAAAAGCTAGTTCTCGGGAACTCAAAATGTCGTGTCCTAATGCATTGGATGTGATGTTTTGTTATTCTGAGATAAGATTTTCTAAACCAAGGCAATGTTCTGTATTTAGAAGCTCGAGAAAGCGTGCCCTAAAGTATTGGGTTTGCAATTTTCTCGTCCATTCTAAATAACAAAATATCCTTTTAATTAAATTCATAAGTTTTGAATAAAAGGCAAGTTCAACTTCGAAGGAAGAAATGTGGTGTCCTAACGTATTAGATATAACACTTCACTTTAAAATGAGACGGCCTTTGGCATACATTTTCGATTTATCCAAATTTATTCTTCTTTAACAAAAAGGATCGCATTTTCGAATCTTTTCAAATTTTCTACATTAAGACGTTAATTAATCAATTAGGTACCAATTTTTGGGCGTATCGAGGGTGCTAACCCTTCCTCGTACGTAACCGACTCCCGAACCTATTTTTTGAATTTCGTAGACCAAAATCGTTGTTTTGATAAATCAAACTATTTATCAAAAAAACAACCGTTTTACGAGGTGACCCAATCAGACCTCATCAAAAAAAGATTGGTGGCGACTCCTGTTTTACTTTCGTTTTCAAAACCAAAGTCGACTCGTTTTACAAGAAAATGGTTACGACAATTATTAGGAATAATTATGAGTCTAGTTTAATTTAGAGTAATTAGTAAAAAGGACTAGATTGAGGAAAGGATAAAAGTTTATTTCTAAAACAATAGAAAGAAAAAAGGATTAAAATGGCAATTAAGCCATTAGTAATAGTTGATGCGGCAAAATGGATAGAAAAATCTAAGATTTTTCTTAGATTTCTATATAATAATTATAATTATTATTATTAAATTATAAAATAAATAAGATAAAGAAAAATGTATGGTACAAATTACATGTGTAAAAATTATTAGTACAATTTAAATTGAATAATTAAATTATATGATTTTTGTATGATAAACAAATTGAATAATGACAAATGACAATAGTAATAAAAATATTGGTACACTTGTTATAAAACAATTTGTTTACTTAATATTAAAGTAATAGATAAATAGAATTAACTATATTATTATTAATTAAAATTTGGAATTTATATGATAAATAAATAAAAAATTAACAAATGTAGGATGATGATATATTACATGTGTAAGTATATATAATATTACATTTGTAAAATATTCATTTGTTATTAAATAAGATATTTATAATATTATTATTAAGTTAATATAAAATAAATAAGTAAATAAAATAAAGTAAATAATGAAAGAATAAAGTAAAAAGAAAAACAAAAAGAAACAGAAAGAGAACGAGAAGCATTTCGAAACAAGCAGGAAAGAAAGAAAAAAGGAGGAAAAAGGAAAAAAAACTAAAGATTTAAGGTTTAAAGCTTTAAAGGTAAGCCAATTTAGCCATTTTCTCTTAATTTTGATGTTTTAGAAGCTTTTAAACAAAGTTTTGTTGAAATTAAGTACAAGCCATGGAAGTTCTTAGGTTTCCAAACATAGTTCATGTTGGATAAATTGTTGAATTAGGGATTAAATTGAATGAATTCTAAGTTAGAATTGAAAAAAGGGATTAAATTGTAAAAGAAACTATACGTTTTGTGTTGTAAGGATTAAATTGAAAGAAATTTTAAATTAGGGTTATATTATGAATACTTGATTTTTTTAGAGTGAATACGGAAGGAAAATAAATAGAAATGAAATATGAATTAAGTTAAACAAACCAAACAGTTAATAAGGATTAAATTGAAATTAAGATATAAATTGAAAAAAATAAAAAAAATTCAATTAGTTATTAAATTAATGCAGTAAATAATAATGTAGATTGTTATTATTATTTTCGTAGCTAACAAGGAAAAGGAGGCATCGACATCCAAAGGAAAAGAAAAGATCGTTGAGGAGTAAACGCGTATTCCAGATTTGTATTACTATAACTCAATCTATTTATTAAATGTTATATTGAATTTGTAAACATGGGACATTTAAGGTAAGGTGAGTAATAACATTTGAAATTAAGTAAGAATATGTGTGAATATTGAATTATATGTGAATTGAGATAATAGATGTTTTGAATTAATTGAATATTTGAAATTGTTGTGGAAATGAATTTGAAATTGAAAAAGTAAAATAATACCATATTAACTTATCAGACTAGATTGGATACAAATGGCATTCCATAGGATTTGTGATGTGGTAAGGAGATTTATAGCTCGGTCGAGAAGATGATTTTGTTATTATATGCTTCGGTTTATCCGAAGAGGCATTTAATGCCTTATTGGTGTGTTTGGGAGGATATGATATACTGGTGTGTTTGGGAGGCTATATTATGCTGGTGTGTTTGGGAGGATTTATATTATTTTGGGTGTGATTGGGTTGGATATTCTGGTGTGTTTGGGTGGAATCCGCGTATCTATCAAAGTCTGAGCCTTGTTAATAGGGTAAATAATTGAAATGAAATTTTGAAAATGAGATTGATTGATTTGGCTCTATTAAAAAGTATGTGAAAGAATGTATGAGTTAAATTATGAATTGAATTAGTATGTGAAAAATGAATTATGAACTTAAGATTTATGAAGTAATATATAATTATGTATAGTTAGTTTAAATGATTTATAAAGTTTATGGTTGATGCTTGTTATTTATTAGGTTAAATGTTTGATTTATAGTATACCACCAAGTATGAAATACTCAGCGTACGGTTGTTTCTGTACACAGGTCATTAGAGTCACAGATCCGGTCCAGCATCCAGAACGATCCCGACTCCAACAAAAATTTTGGTGATGTTTTCTTCCTTAAATGAAAGTGGCATGTACATAGGTGCTGTAATGGTTATTTTGGTATGTTATAAAATTTTGTTGTAGTGAAAAGTATTTGGTGTTTTGATGTTTTTAAACTAGTGATATGGCAGAAATTTTTTTATGGTATTGGTTTGAATTTGCAGGGGTTTTATGTAAAAATAAGCAGAAATACTATCAAAATTTAAAAAAAAATTTAGAAAAATTTCCGAAGTACTCGAACAAGTCCCGTTCCACTTTTAATACATGTTTTGGGCTTCGAAATTCCATTATAGGGACTTATTTGTTAAATTATACTATGAATGTTATTTTATTTGTGAACAATTCGTAAGTTGTTTGATATGTCCGGTAATGCCTCGTAACCCTGTTCTGTCGACGGTTTGGGGTTAGGGGTTGTTACAATTATTGGTATTAGGGCTATCAGGTTTAGCCGATTCTCGGGCCAAATCGAGCTCGGAAGTGAGTCTAGTAGTACATGCCACTTTTGAGTTGAAATTGAGTCGGGAATTTTGGATGCTGACTTATTTATTTGTTTTTGTTTTATAGATAAAAGATGTCAAATGAAAGAATAAATGATACTGATGAAGAAATGCATATCGCAGAAGAAGAATCTTACGGGTTAAATGAAACTGAATCGGTAACACCTAGTATTAATTCGATGAGAAACCAACCACCTAGAGTAGAAAGAAGAAATGATAGAGATGATTCTGATATATTAAGAATTATTGCCGATGCTCTACAAAGAGTGGCAGGGACTGCTCCTGCTACAACTTTTGTACCAACTCAAAGACAGGTCCCAATAAAAGAGTTAAGAAAATACGGTGCTATAGAATTTATGGGTCTAACAGGAGTTGATCCATCTATAGCAGAGAATTGGATGGAATCAACTAAACGAGTTCTGCATCAATTAGAATGTATCCCCCGAGAATGCTTAATCTGTGTCGTTTCATTACTTCAGGGTGAGGCTTATCTGTGGTGGGAATCTGTAATCCGACATTTGCCAGCAGAACAGGTAACATGGGAATTATTTCAGAAGGAATTTCAGAAGAAGTATGTTGGAGAGCTATTTATTGAAGATAAAAAGCAGGAATTTATAATGTTGAAGCAAGGTAATCTATCAGTAGTGGATTATGAAAGAGAATTTTCTCAATTGAGCCGATATGCTACTGAGTTCATTCCAACAGAAACTGATAGCTATAAGAGATTTCTACGAGGATTGAGAGATTAAATTAGAGTACAGCTGGTGTCACAGCGAATTACAGAATTTGTAGATTTGGTTGAAAGAGAAAAAATGGTAGAACAAGTTTTGGGGTTAGACAAAAAGCTTAAAATGATTAAATCGACTGGGAAATGATGTAACATCCTGGAAAGGGCCTATGCATTTTCGGTTTAATTGTACGAAATGACAAGTTTTAAGTATTATGAATAAATTTTTGATATTTTTGGAAACTCAGAAATGTATGAAAATAAATTGGAAATGAACATTTTTGGAAACCTGGAAATGCATTGGACATGAACATTTTTGGAAACCTGGAAATGTAAGGAAATGGTTCAAAAATGGAAAGTGAACATTTCTGGAAATTTGGAAATGTAATAAAATGGCAAGTATACAGAGCCGATCGAAAATTTTAGGAAACTTAGAAATGACCTAGAAATGTCGAATTTTAAAGTTTAAAATAGGAAATTAGGGCAAGGAGGCCTTAAAAGAAAAAAGTTAGTAAGATTTGACACACAAACAGGCTTGGAAAAGTGGCCTGAAGGTGTCACTTAGGGCCTATGGAAATGGCGCCATGTGCAAGAGGAATGGGCCTGGGTTCGAGTCACTTGGGAAGCAAATAAATAAGGTTTTATTTTGGCTTCCAGAAGGCTGAGGTGGACGGCACATGCTTCTAGAAAAGGAGGTGTTTTATTTTCATAAATATGTGATTAATAAGGTTATTTATTATTAGTATATTTTTTTTTGATAGATAAGGAAGAGATAAAAGAGGATTATTATTAGTATTATTTTTATTAAGAGATAAGAGATAATAAGGATATTTCTTTAATTATTTTAAATTAAAGAGATAAAGCTATCAAATAAAGAAGAGTGGTGGCCAAGTAAGGGACTCTAGCCTAGTAAATTTGGCTATAAAAGGAAAAGAGAGGCCATTCATTCATTCACTTTTCCTTTGCCGAATTTCTTAAGCAAATTATCCTCTCTGCCGAATTCTCTCTGTCATTATTCTTCTTTCTCTTTTCAATTCTTCACAAAGCCGAAAGCAGAATCCCCCTAGTCTTGCCGAATTTTCCTAAGTTTTATATCTTCCTCTTCTTTCTTTGAAAAACCAAAAATCCTCTACTGTTCATCAAGAAGCCGAAATTTTAATCCACATCAAGGCCATAGCCGAATATTGTTAAAAGCTCAAGCAAGGATTGTCGATTCCTAAAGTAAGGAGATCTTTCGGGATTTACTAAGTGTCGACTACAAAGAAAGAGAAGTTCTTTTCTCGAAGGTACACCATAAGCCGCGTGTTCCCTAGTTATTCGGTGAATTTCGGGATTTAAGAATCTAAGGTAAGTCATATTTAACATACGGCTAAGGGTTATTTGTTGTGAATAAATGTTAGAAATTGATCTAACATGAAGTTATAGGGATTTCGACAGATGGATACAAGGATTTCGGGATTTGAGAATTTCAAGGTAAGTTTTAAGAATACTAATCCTACTAGGATTTGGATTTATGGCCGAATGGCTTTTTATTAAAGTAGTAAGTGATTAATCAAATGTAGGAATTTGAGATCTAAGGCAGTAGATCAGATTTTGGGATTTCAAGGAATTCGTTAAGCAAATCAGGTGTGTACCCTACCCTAAGTTTTGATAGGTTCATGGCTATGTTTAAATTAAATGTATTATTAAGATGTGTGTACTCACATTAATTTTCGATATATCATATGGCAAGTATTTTAATATATGAATATGCATAAGAATGTGAATGTGGCTAAGTACCACAAATGTGGTAAGAGTACCCAGGTACGTTTCCTACTTTCGATAGGATTACGAATATGTTATATTGTTAACATGTGAATAATGAGAAATTAAGTATGTTATGCATGATATATGGGGCATTCGGGATCTATGTGAAAGGGGAAGAAGGTGTTGACTTCGGTCTCACCAACGGAATATGGTGACTACGGTCACAAAATCTGAATATGGTAACTTCGGTTACATTATCTGAATTTGGTAACTTCGGTTACATTATTTGAATATGGTGTCTAATGACACAAATTATATGGGCGATGAGCACGTCGACTGCAGCGACTGCCTTCGATGGTGTGTAGCGGATGGAGGGTTGACTTAGTAGTCCCCGCGGTGTGACTGGCAGGTACGGGTGGTGTGTAGCGGATGGACCTCTAGGCTTGGGTTTGGGAATGCATCATTAATTGTATTCTATGATTTGAATGTGTATCATTTGTATGCCTGATTCTATTATGACTTAGTGTTGTGTACACATTGAGTCTGTTGACTCACCCCGTTGGGGAATATTTTTCAGGTGATGAGCAGTAATGGGCCGGGTCGGCAGGAGCTTAAAGGTGGCCATGCATAGCAAGAAATTTATGATTTGGACTTTCAATTTATTTTAAGTATTTTAAGTTTTACTTTGGGATCATTGATATAATAAGGCCATTGTGGTTTACTTTATTATTTTTTTTCTTTTATTTATTATGTTTATGGATTTTTATCAATTAAAGTTTAAGTAAATTCCTTTTAAAATTAACTCTAAATGTTTTGTCACCTTAAATAAATGGGTTTTAACATAAGATAAATTTGTTTTCAACTCAAGCCCAACCCAAGCAATATTTTTTTTAAAAATCACACAAGTTTTTCCTAAGTAACAAAAGAATTTTGAACCGGTTTACTTGAGGAACATACCAAATCTGGTCAAAGCTCGTGGGCCGGGTTTGGGGTGTTTCAAATGAGCTGGAACTGCTAGTTCTAATTTTTACCAAAGAGATCCAGAAAATTCAGAGGCAGTTGAAGGTCAAGTTTCAGATCGGATCGAGGTCATAAAAATTGGGGTAAACAGACTACTATTTCTATCGGCAGTGTAAAAGGGCCTTCAGGGAACATTGATGTCCCAGACTGTGAATACTGTGGAAAAAAGCACTTAGGTGAATGTTGGAGGATAACTCGACGATGCTTTCGATGCGGGTCCCCAGATCATTTCATTCAAGACTATCCAAAAAGTGAAAGTGTCACACTTGTAGCATCTCAGAGATCAGTGCCTACTGTTCGTGGTAGAGGATCTAGTAGAGGCGGTTCTATGTCCAAAAGTAGAGGTGTTAGAATGATTAGTGACATAGTTACACAACAGTCAGAGGCTAGAGCACCAGCCAGAGCGTACGTAGTTCGGACCTGTGAAGAAGGAGATGCACATGATGTGGTGACAGGTATATTTTTATTGTATTTTGAGCCTATTTATGCTTTAATTGATTCGGGTTTGTCACATTCATATATTAATTCAAAATTAGTTGAGTTGGGAAAGTTAGAATCTGAAATGTCTAGAGTTTTCATAGAGGTGTCTAGCCCTTTGGGACAAACAATGTTAGTAGATAGAGTATGCCGGAGGTGCCCGTTAATAATACATGATAAAAAGTTTCCTGTGGATTTGTTGATCATGCCTTTTGGCGATTTTGATATCATTTTGGGTATGGATTGGTTATATGAACATGGGGTAGTTTTGGATTGCTATAAAAAGAGGTTTAGTATTCAGAAAGAAAACGGGGACAGAATTGAAGTGAATGACATCCGTACTAATGGTTCGACATGTATCATTTCAGCGATGAAGGCTAATAAATTGTTACAGCGGGGTTGTTCAGCGTATTTGGCATATGTTATTAATCCTGATTCAGTCGGGAGTGTAACACCCCAAACCCGGCCTAAAAGTTAGGCTCGAATCTGGCGTGTCACATTGAAGTCTTTTTCGAAAACCATGTTTTCATTGAAAAACCCTTCTTAATATTTAAAAACTTCTTGGCATTTAAAACTTGTGTAAAGCCTCAGCTTGCGTTTGTTTATTTTCAAAACGGGGTTCATTGAAAAAGGTTGTTCACTTTTAAAACGTTATTGATTTCCTTCAAAATCTCCTTCAACAGCGGAAGGTTTTTTTAAAAAATGTTGCAGAAACGTGATAACTGAAAATAGTAGTTGTAACGTAGTGTTTTGAAAACAGTAATCATTTTGGAAAAACCGCGATTCACTTCTAACAAATATAAATTAAAATAAAACCAAACCTAAAATTTAAAATCCGAAAACTTTAAGAGGCCTTCTTACAAACCTAACCAAAACAAAGTACTTATGAATAACTTAATGGAAAAACAGAAGCAGTTGTGTGGCCATCTCCGAGTCCCTCACAGCTCCGATTTGTCTAAGGCTGGGGATTGCTTGCACAGTTAAAAATGGGGCGAGTTTATGAAAACTCAGTGTGTAATCACCTAATATAAAAACAATCAGTTAGATAGATAGAATTCAGAAGCAGTCTGGGCCTAAGCCCTATTCAGTTACAGTACAGTTTCAGTGGGCCAAAGCCCATCGCAAAATCGTTTGGGTCTCGGCTCATAACAGAATCGTTTGGGCCTAGCCCATATCAGTATCGAATCTCATAAATAGAAATGCAATAGTGTACGAATGCACCCCACCCCAATCCAGCCAGCACACCACCCGTACCAACCAACACACAATGTAGGGATAAAATCGACCCACCCAGTCAGCACACCAATATTAGCACCGGTTGCGGCACTAACCGATATCGCAGCAGAGTTGCCAGAATATAAGCGGTTTAAAGCCATCGGTAGGTCCACAGTCGTCTCGGGCGACCCGTGCAACCCTAACAATCTAATCAGTGGGTCCACAGTCGTCTCGGGCGACCTGTGCAACCCTAACAATCAAATCAGTGGGTCCACAGTCGTCTCGGGTGACCCGTGTGACCTTAACAGATCAATCACTTCCTCCAATTACAAAAATCCCAATCCCATGTAGTATGTCATGTATGCAAAGCACATATAAATAAATCACATGGCATACTCTCGAGAGACAGACAAATCATAGCTCAGGTTAGTCAAAACATAGCATAAAACAATCATTTACCCACGGGGGCAAAACAGTCATTTTACACTATAAGGGTATTTCGGTAATCCTACCCTTCAAGGTTATTTCAGTAATTCTACCCTACAGGAGTATTTCGGTAATTTTGCAAACTGATGGTATTTCAGTAATTTTACAAACTGGGGGTATTTCGATAATTTTTCAAATCGAAGGGTATTTCGGTAATTTTACAAATTAGGGGTATTTCGATAATTTTACAAATTGAGGGTATTTTGGTAATTTTTACAAGTTAAGGGTATTTTGGTAATTTTTGCGAATCGGGGTATTTTGGTAATTTTACAAATCAGGGGTATTTCGATAATTTTGCTAACTAGGGGTATTTCGGTAATTTTTCAAATCGAGGGTTATTTCGATAATTTTACAAATTAGGGGTATTTCGATAATTTCACAAATTAAGGGTATTTCGGTAATTTTTGCAAGTTAAGGGTATTTTGGTAATTTTTACAAATTAGGGGTATTTTAGTAATTTTGCAAATCGAGGGCATTTCAGTAATTTTTCAAATTAGGGGTATTTCGGTAATTTTGCAAATCAGGGGTATTTTGATAATTTTACAAATAAGGGGTATTTCGGTAATTTTACAAACCAGGGGTATTTCGGTAATTTCACAAGTTAGGGGTATTTCGATAATTTTCACAAGTTGTGGGTATTTCTGTAATTTTCTCAAATCGAGGGTATTTCAGTAATTTTGCAAATCAGGGGTATTTTGGTAAATTTACCCTTCGAGGGTATTTCGATAAATTTACCCCTCAAGGGTATTTTGGAAATTTTACTCCCTAGGGGTCTCGGTACAGTATATGACCTTTCCAAAGGCCTACCGTCGTCTCGAACGACTCGGATAACTTATATGGCCAAAACAGTGTAATTGGGCCCAAGGCCCAATACTCGGCTCAAGCGTGTGGGCCGTTTAGCCCAAATTCTATTACGGCTATACGAATTTTGCTGCCCAATCCATTATTATTCACTTACCGTGGATTTTACCCATGTGGGGCCTATGAGCCCATTGGGCCCATATGGCCTATTTCGGCCCTAAGAGGCCCATTACGACCTAAGCCCACGAGAACGTTCGTGGCGGCCTCTATGGTCTATCGCCAACGGTTGTGGCTCAATTTGTCCCTACGAGCGTTCGCACACTCGTGAGCCCTCAGATGCCGAAGTTTTGGCTTTTCGGCTTTTGCCGATTCACAATTAAGTAGGGGTGTGGATACACCCCTTCATCCATTGTTTTGACAGAAACAACATTGGGTGTACGATTACACACCTTTTTCGCAGCTCGTACAAGCAACCCACGAACGCCAAACCTACATCCATCAACGTTTTTCCTTCGGTTAATATCAGTATCTAATACTAACGTTCAATCCCAACGAGCATGGAATTGATACTCACCTTCCCCCAAGAATGCTGTCCAACCCACTTATGATGCTAACCAAAGATGTCTATACCCCTATCCAGCCGAAATGCTGCATTAAGCAAAAGAATCCAACACAAGAGAAAGGTCGAAGAGTTAGCAACCTTAAATCGAATCATTCGGCTTTGTCAGCGAAGAGCCATCAAAAAGGGACCAAGAACCGAATAGGGACAAGGAATACTTACCAAAATTAGTTGATAGAAACAGTAGAATAAAGCAACAATCAACCACTTGACAGAGGTCGGCGTCACAAGGGAAAGAGACTAATCGGCTGAGGGAATCAAAAAAGACAAGGAGTTAGATTCGGCCAAAGGAGAAAACCAAAAGAAGAAGAAGATGAATCAGATTCAGCAGAGAGAATGATGTGGAGAAGAAAGGTAGGCTTCAATGAAGAATTCGGCAATTGGAAATTGGTATTGTGTTTGACAAAAATGAATGACAGTTGAGAGAAAAAGAAAGTAGAAGGAAGAAAGACCCGAATGGTCAAAAATGTTGCACGAGATGCCACGAAAGAAGTAAATCACGAAATGAAAAAGAGAAAAACCCAAAATTGTAGAGAGGTTTTCAGTTTCTATCCTCACACAAAGCTGCTGAAAATGCACAAATGAAACCCCCTTGGCCGAAATCCCCCTACTCAAGCTCTTCTATTCGGCCAAGACTCCCTTCTCATTCAAATTCCCTAAAAATCTCCATTGATTGCTCCTTGATTCACTCCACACCCCCCATTCAAACTTGATGACCAAGCTTCCAACCTCCTCTGCAAAGTTTGAATCAAACTCTACCTCTCACGCCACAGAGATGAAAAATAAAACCTCCCACTTGCATGCCATGGGATTCGAACCCCCTCCCCCATGTATGCCCAACACGCCACTTGCCACCATAACACAAGCTCACTTGTGTCCTAAAACAACACAACTTAATATATAAACCTTCTAACAGTCCGGTTTAGACCCTAGTTGAAACAGTGGTTTCGAGATCACAAATCCGAGGTTAAAATAATATTTTAATATTATTTTTTGTATTTATTATATATGTATAACCTGTGTGAAAATTCTGTGTGGTAATTTTATAGACTGTGTATCGAATTATGAAAAAGGATTTAATCGAATAAAGTGTAAAATGCTGTGTGCTGATTGTTAAGTGCTTAATTGTTGTTGTCTTTATAATAGGGAGGCCTTATGAGGCAATTAAGCCATTTTTAAAGTAGTGGATGGCTAATGGACGGATTTGGACATTGAATATATAGTTTTCTTATTTTGTTTTAAAGGTTAAATATGTAAAATGGATATTAATGTATGTTACATTAAAACAAAACACAAAAACAAGCTATTATCATCTTATATTGCCGAAAATCAAAGAAAAGAAAAAGAAGAAAGAACACTTAGGTTTCAGCTAGTTCATGAATTGATTCAAGGTATGTTTTGCTTCGATTTTTGATAATTTCTACGTTTTCATAATCGTTGCTTCGTGCTCTAGCTAACCCATGTCTTAATTTTGTGAATTGATGATGTTATTGAAATGTGCCATTGATGAACATGTGAGTTCTTGAATGTTTGATGGTGGAAAATGAAAGATATGTGTTTGATTAATATAGTTTGTTTTTGAAGTTTAGATGAATTTATGTAATTTGGGCTAAATTGAGAAAAGTGTAAATTGAGGGACTAAAATGTGAAATAAATGAAATGTGTGGACTTGTATGAACATAGAGAGAATTTGGCTAGGCATGGGTGGAGTGAAATTGTGTGTATTTTGTGATTTTGTGAATTAGGGACTAAAGTGTCGAAATGTGAAAATGTGAGGGCTATTTTGTAAAATGACCTAAATACGTGTGTGTGGACTAAATTGAATGAATTTGTGATTGAATGATTTAAATTTAAATGTGTATAGTCCAAGAAAGGAGAAGTTCGGATCGAGATCGAGGAAAAGACAAAGTGCTCAATTAATCGACCGTTTCGGTATTTCAACGTCCGAGGTAAGTTTGGATATAATACTTGCTATTAAACTAGTATCTATGTGATGAGAAATGAATGAATGTATATTAATGAAATAGAATGTGTTATGTACGAGTTCGAGTATTGAGGCACTAAGTGTGCGAAATTGAGTTGAGACAGAGTTAATTAGCACTGTGTGTGCAAAATGATAGAAGCTTCGGCTTTACTGATCGGGACTGTGTGTGCGATATTGAATTAAGTTCGGTTTGATATAGAGGCACTAAGTGTGCAGTGTTGTTTAAGCTTCGGCTGTGATTTGAGCACTAAGTGTGCGATTGAATTGAAGAAATGACGAAGGTTGATCGAATGAAATAATGGGTATTGAGTAGCATGTGTGATCGATAACTAAGTGTTGGCTAAGGTACGTTCGGAACCTAAGTGGTTGATGAAATTGTAAATGAATTTGAGGAATGTTAATTGAGCATATTAGCTTTGGATGATATGATATATGTGCTTGTAAACTAATCTATGTGATGGATTGTTTTTGTATAATGTAATTGTATGATTGAACAAAGTGTATTATGTTACGAACTTACTAAGCTTTTGTAAGCTTACTATGTGATTTGTTTCTTTGTTTTACAATGTCAGTAAAGCTAGCTCGGTTCCTGGGATCGTCAGCATTTCTATCACACTATCGGTAATCTATTTTGGGTACTTTTGGAAGATGTGTATATTTGAATATGGCATTTATAGGCTAGTCAATGTGGTATGTTTTGAGTTGTATAAACCTTGCTATGTGATATGGTTTAGTAGTTGAGTGTTGTTGGTATATATGTGATGCTATGAAAATGATGAATGTGGTATGAAATTATAAGTATGAAAATGGTATGTTTTATATTGATTTGGTTGATAAGAATGATGGATTAAATGTGAATTGTGGAAGAATTACATGATGCTTAACTTGTATACTTTAAGTGGTGAAATTTAGTATTTGGATAGACTTATTTGTGTTAATTTTGAGTAAGGAAATAGATGATGTTGTTGATGATTATTTGGTGTATATGATGGTATGTTTTGGTTGCCAATTGAGGTTTAAATACATGAGATTTGAAGCTTGTAGGTGTATCAATGTGTGGGAGGCAAGTTTGGCCTTGAAAATGGCCTATAATTTCCCACACGGTTGAGCACACGGGCGTGTGGCTCAACCGTGTCATTTAAATTTGCCAAGTGAAACAAGTCAGGATCAACCACGGGCTAGACATACGGGCGTGTGACTGGCCGTGTGGTGACGCCAGTCGCGACCACGGGTGAGGCACACGGGCGTATCCACGACCATGTGGACAAGTCAGTATGTATGCCCTGTTTTGACACGGCTTAGACACACGGGCGTGTCGAGACCGTGGGAGGCACACGGCCTTCCCACACGGGCGTGTGACCTCTGTAACTTTGAAAAAGGTTTAAATTTCTAAAAATTTTCGTAAGTGTTCGGTTTAGTCCTGACCTCTTTCTAACATGTGTTTAAGGTCTTGTAGACCTCAATAAGGGACTATATGAATATATTTGATTATGTTTGATTGATTATTAAATTTGTGTTATGAAATGGTTGTGAAATGTTTCGATTGTCCGGTAATGCCTTTTAACCCTATTCCGGCGACGGTTTCGGGTTAGGGGTGTTACAAACCCTTTAAGCTAACATCCAGGTTTTAATTCACCAAAAACCAAAATTTTTGCTAAAGCCCAGGTTTGAACCCAGGACTTCTCCAAGACCCCCAAACACTCCAATATTGCTAACCCAGCAGTACTAACATGCATTTGTGCCGTTACCTTACTCTCAAGAATTTTAAGCGCTCCCAAGCCCAAGGCCCAATTCTTCTAGGCCCAAAATTCGGGGCGTTACAGGGAGTCAGTGCAGTCAGATTAGGACTGTATGCGAGTTTCCAGATGTATTTCCAAAAGAACTACCGGGCTTACCACCTGATAAAGAGGTTGAATTTGCTATTGAGGTGTATCCAGGTACAACACCAATTTCTATACCTCCGTACCGAATGTCGCCTACTGAATTGAAAGAGTTGAAAGTGCAGTTATAGGATTTATTAGATCGAGGCTTTATCAGACCGAGTATTTCACCTTGGGGAGCTCCAGTATTGTTTGTTAAAAAGAAAGATGATAAACCGTAAAAGAAACATATTTTAATCCCACATTTAGTATGCTTTTGGATTATTTAAGCCTCGATTGATATAAAAAGCTGCTCTTAATCCTTTCATTTCATGTCTTATACCCAGGAAAGCACCCGAGGATGAAAAGAACATAAAACGGGCCCAAAACGGAGTAAATGGGCCATATCACAAAATCCTCACGGCCTGGACTTAAGCCCACACGGCCGTGCCACATTGATCATCTAGAACACGGCCTTACCCCCGAGTCACACGGTCGTGCCTCATTAAAGAAGTCCAAACGTGACTTGAATTCTAGTCACATGGGCGTGTGACATGGCCGTGTCCTTGTCGTGGCAAAAAGCAATTTCATTCGGATTTGGATACTTTGGGGCGAAGAAACACATTCCAAGAGCCTATATAAACCCTCTAAGTGTTACCTGAAAGGAGGGCGGTTAGCTAGGCCAAGGAGCCAAGCCGAAAAGGTCAAAGTTGTGGGAATCACTCGAAGATAGCCAATTGATCCATCTCAAGAAGCTGGAATTCTACTCAAGACGGCGGATCTCTCCTTCAATTCCTTCAGGGAGTTTTAGGGATTTCTTATATTTTGTTTTATCTTTTCTTCTGAGATGTTTTCTTTATTTGTTATGAACAAAACCCTTCAGATATCTGAAGGGGATGAAACCTAGATGAATCTTGTTATTATTTTCTGAACTATAAGATAAATACTTCATTTGTTCTTAATTATGTGCGCTTAATTATTGTATTAATGTTTCCGGAATATTGACTTAAGTCAGATGTTCTTAGGTGGAGGAGCAAAAGTCCCTGCTTAAGAATAGATCTAGCATAATTAAAGAGGAGTCGTTCGCGCGCCTAGAGATAGGGTGACGAGATTTTGCCGGATTAGAGTGAAACCTAATATGGGAATCCATAGATCGATTTACTGCTATTCTATGGGGTTATTAAGTGAGAAAGAGATTTCCGTTAATTAACCTAGGGTTAGACGTTATTCACCTCGAGAAAGGCTTTAATATACATTAGGGAGTCCTACGGATCAAGTCAAGTGAATAAATTGTATGGTTCAGTGTTAGATAACAAGTGAAGTCTAGGTGGATTCTTCCTAAGGGTATCGTCTTAAATCAACTGAGTCTTCCCTTAAGTTATTTCCCAATTCATTCTTTTTGTCTTTGCGTCTTTAGCTTAGTAGTAGTTAAGTCTAAACAACTTCACTTATTTTAGGTTAGATAATAAAAAGAAGGTTAGTATTTTTAGTTCCTTTGGATTCGATAATCCGGTCTTGCCTAAGCTATACTACTGTTCGATAGGTACACTTGCCTTTAATCGTTGTTAGAGTTAGTTTGCAGGTTCAATCGTTCTCTTTATAAATTTTAAGACTCTGATTCCAGCGATCAAGTTTTTGGCGCCGTTGCCCGGGAACTAAAATATTAAGAAAGCTCTATTTTTATTACTTTAGCCATTATTTTTATTTTTCACAATTTACTTTTATTTTTTTTGGGTTAAATTTTGATTTTGCTAAATTTTCTTTCTTTCTTCTCCTAGTAGGTACCTCTAGTTTATGACTAGAAGGAACTCGAAAGGACCACTAGTATACGACAGTGAAATTGAAGCTACCGTTCGTAGGACTCGCAGAGAAATTAGGGGAGCCCTAAATTACACAGAGGAAGACCAAGAAGGCAGATCCAATCCTACTGAAAGGATGGACGAGAATAATCCACAACCACATGATGTGGGAGAATACAATGCTCCACGTGCTATGTTTGATTATGCTAAATCGCATTTAACAGGAGCAGAATCGAGTATTGTTAGGCCTGCTATGGCTGCTAATAATTTTGAATTAAAGCCTAACACAATACAAATGATTCAACAATTTGTTCAATTTGATGGTTTACAGGACGAAAACCCAAACACTCATATAGCTAATTTTTTAGAGTTCTGTGATACCTTCAAAATAAATGGCATTTCAGATGATGCCATATGTCTTCGATTATTTCTCTTTTCATTAAGATATAAAGCCAAACTATGGTTAAACTCGTTACCACGAGGGTCAATCACTACAGGGGAACAAATGACCGAAAAATTTCTTTTAAAATATTTCCCACTGGCTAAAACGGCCAAATTATGGAATGATATCCCTTCTTTTGTGCAGATGGATTTAGAGACATTATACAATGCATGAGAGAGATACAAAGATCTCTTGAGAAGGTGTCCACACCATGGTTTACCCTTGTGGCTCCAAGCCCAAACTTTCTACAACGGTGTAAACCCCTCAACGAGGCAACTAATTGATCCAGCCGCCGGTGGAACCCTGAACAACAGAACTCCTGAAGCAGCCTACGAGTTCATTGAAGAGAGCGAACAGATGAACTATATAGGTAATAATTTTAGATCCAATAATAATCCTTATAGTAATACTTACAATTCAGGTTGGAGGAACCACCCAAATTTTTCATGGGGAGGTCAAGGAAATCAAGGAAATCAAAGACAACAACCTCATCAAAATTTCCAAAATCAACCCTATCCGCAAGAGAAAAAGCCAAACCTCGAAGAGATGCTGACAAAATTCATAGCCAGCACAGAAAATCATCTCCAAGATACCGAGAAAACACTTAAAAGTCAACAAACATAAGCTAAAGAGACAAAGAACCAAGTTGGGGAACTCACTGAGTCAATTGGGGAACTCACTAAGTCAGTTGGACTACTTACTGAGATGATTTGTGAAATACGAGCAGAGATTCTTTCTAAAGAAACAGAACAGGTAAAGGCAGTCACACTAAGAAGTGGAAAGGAGTTAGTCGAACCAAAGAGACCACACGAACAAAGGATGAGAGAGTTGAGGACGTAAATCCAGTACGCAAAGAAAGTAAACCACCAATCCCATATCCAGCAAAATTGAAGAAAGAACGATTAGATGCCCAATACGGTAAGTTTCTCGAACTTTTTAAACAAATACATATTAACTTACCTTTTGTTGAAGCTATTTCACAGATGCCAAAATACGCAAAATTCTTAAAGGAACTCCTAACGAATAAAAGGAAGCTTGAAGAAGTATCGATGGTGGAACTTAATGAAGAATGCTCAGCCATCCTCCAAAACAAGTTACCAACCAAATTAAAAGACCCAGGAAGTTTTACTATTCCTTCTTTAATTGGTAGCTTAAATATTAAGAAGGCATTAGCTGATTTAGGTGCCAGTATTAATATAATGCCTTACAAAATGTTTAAACAACTAGATCTTGGGGAACTAAAAGCCACTAGGATGAGTATTTAGTTAGCTGATAGATCTATTAAATATCCTAGAGGAGTTATCGAAGATATCCTGGTAAAAATTGATAAATTTATTTTCCCTGTTGATTTTGTTGTGTTAGACATGGATGAAGACATTGATGTTTCCTTAATTTTAGGGCGTCCTTTTTTAGCTACTGCTAGGGCTGTTATCGATGTAGGTAACGGTAAACTTGCATTAAGAATAGGCGATGAGGAAATTATTTTTCAAATTTATGATGCCATGCGATATTCTAGAGAGCAAGATGATGCCTGTTATTTTGTTGATACTACTGATCATATCATTCAAAACTCATTACAGGAAATCTTACATGATGACACAATGGAACTGTGCCTGACTCAAGATGAGGGGGAAGAAGATGAAGCTGATGAGCTGAATACTTCTTCACCTCGAAAAACGCAAGAAGAAAGCATTAAAGTTAATGACGAACTAAGACAAAAACCCTCCATCGATGAGCCGCCCAAATTGGAATTAAAACAGTTGCCAAAACACTTAGAGTATGCATTCCTCGGGGACAATTCTACGCTATCGGTTATTATCTCTTCAGAACTAAAACCCAAGGAATAAGAGGAGTTAATACAGGTACTAAGAAAACATAAAAAAGCCATAGCTTGGAAAATCTCTGACATCAAGGGCATAAACCCATAGTTCTGTACCCACAAAATTTTAATGGAAGAGGAATACAAATCGTGTGTGCAGTCTAAGAGACTCTTAAACCCCAACATGAAAGAAGTAGTCAAGGCTGAGGTAATTAAAATTCTAGATGCAGGAATAATTTATCCTATTTCTGACAGTACTTGGGTAAGTCCTGTACAGGTAGTTCCAAAGAAAGGAGGCATTACTGTAGTGCCCAATGAAAAGAATGAGTTAATCTCTACAAGAACAGTTACAGGTTGGAGAGTCTGTATAGACTATAGAAAGCTGAACGATGCCACCAAAAAAGATCACTTCCCTCTACCCTTCATAGATCAAATGTTAGAAAGACTATTCGGGCATATGTACTACTGTTTCTTGGATAGACTCTTCGGCTACTTCCAAATCCCAATAGCTCCTGAAGATCAAGAGAAGACAACATTTACATGCCCATACGGTACGTTTGCTTATCGTAGAATGCCTTTTGGATTATGTAATGCTCTTGCTACATTTCAGCATTGTATGTTGGCAATCTTTGACGAACTTGTGGAAGACATTATGGAGGTATTTATGGATGACTTCTCGGTATTCAGTAATTCTTTCCATCTTTGCCTTAAAAATTTAAAACGAGTTCTAATGAGATGTGAGGAAACAAACCTTGTTTTGAATTGGGAAAAATGTCACTTTATGGTTAGAGAAGGGATTGTATTAGGACATAAGATTTCTAGTAAATGGATTGAGGTAGATAAAGCAAAGGTTGAAACCATAGAAAAATTACCTCCCCCTAGTTCAGTTAAGGCTATTAGAAGCTTTTTAGGACATGCAGGGTTCTGTAGAAGATTTATTAAAGATTTTTCTAAAATAGCCAAGCCTTTAACAAAATTACTAGAAAAAGATGTTCCTTTCAATTTCAATCAAGAATGTTTAGATGCATTTAATGTCCTTAAGGATAAATTAATAAATGCTCCGATTATAATTGCACTTGATTGGAATTTACCCTTTGAACTAATCTGTGATGCAAGTGATTTTACAGTAAGTGCAGTTTTGGGACAACGAAGAGACAAGCATTTTTAGCCAATTTACTACGCTAGCAGAACATTAACACCCGCACAAGAAAACTACACCACCACGGAGAAAGAATTGCTAGCTGTAGTTTTTGCTTTTGACAAATTTAGGCAGTATCTAATATTGTCTAAAGTTGTCGTTTACACTGACCATTCAGCTCTCTGTTATCTTTTAACCAAACCTGATGCAAAACCTCGATTCATATGATGGATTTTACTTTTACAGGAGTTTGATTTGGAAATACAAGATAAGAATGGAGCTGAGAATCTTGCGGCAGATCACCTCTCCAAACTTGAGAATCCACATATCGAAGAGCTCGATAAAGTGAGATAAACGACTCGTTTCTCGAAGAACAACTCTTTTCTATAACACATTCTGAGGTACCATGGTTTGCAAACATTACAAATTATTTAGCTGCTAACATCTTGCCAAAAAGACTAACACATCACCAAAAGAAGCGATTCTTTGCTGATGCGAAAAACTATTTTTGGGATTTCTTTTCACATATGTGCAGATCAGGTAATTCGAAGATGCGTTACAAAGGCAGAAGCAAGCAAAATCCTGGAACATTGCCATTCAGGACCTTCAGGAGGACACTACAGTGGCATCAAGACAGCACACAAAATACTCGAATCAGGTTTCTATTGGCCCACTCTGTTTAAAGATGCCAACAGGTATGTTACCTCGTGTGATAAATGCCAAAGAACAGGTAATATTTCTAAACATAATGAAATGCCTCAAACATATATGTTATCATGTGAAATATTTGATGTATAGGGTATTGATTTTATTGGACCATTCCCTAGTTCATTTGGAAATAAGTACATCCTAGTGGCAGTTGATTACATGTCAAAATGGGTAGAAGCTGAAGCTTTACCTACCAATGATGCCAGGGTAGTAGTTAAGTTTCTTAAGAAACTGTTCTCTCATTTTGGAACACCTAGAGCTATCATTAGTGATAGGGGCACTCATTTCTGTAATAATCAATTTGACAAAGCCTTAAAAAATATGGAGTACACCACAGGATAGCTACCCCATATCACCCTCAAACCAGTGGGCAAGTTGAAGTAGCAAACCGGGAACTTAAACACATCCTAGAAAAAACGGTTGAATCAAACAGGAAAGATTGGGCATTAAAAGTAGATGATGCCTTATGGGCCTATAGAACAACATTTAAAACCCCTCTGGAAACGTCCCCATACAAACTTGTATACGGGAAAAGCTGTCATCTACCATTCGAGTTAGAACACAAAGCTTTTTGGGCCATAAAGTTTTTAAATTTTGATCTTAAAACTGCAGGAAAGAAATGAATGATGCAGATGAACTAGCCAGCCGAATGGAGAGTTGAGGCGTACGAGAACTCAAAACTATACAATGAGGCAACAAAACGACGCCATGATGCTCGTCTCAAGAAATCAAAAAAAATCGAAGTAGGGGACTTGGTCCTGCTATACAACTCAAGGCTTAAACTATTCCCTGGGAAGTTAAAATTAAGATGGTCAGGCCCATTCATGATCAAAACAATTTTTCCGTATGGCACAATCGAGGTAACTCACCCCACCAATGGCATATTCAAGGTAAATGGACACTGACTAAAAATTTATAATGGTGCAGATTTTAGGAACATGAGAGAGGAGCTTCAGCTCCATGAACCTTCTTTTAGAAATGCAAACAAGGTAAGTCTAGCTTAAGACTACAAACGAGCGCTTCTCGGGTGGCAACCCGAGCACTAATTTACTAACATTTTAGTTTTAAGCATCTAACTCCATATCAATGAAGTACAGGTTTAGGGCCACACGGCCTTGCACACAGGCGTGCCCGTGGCCATGTGGAAGCCAGGGGATGAAACACGGGCGTACCTATAGCCGTGCACGACAAGAGATAAAATTTTCCTAAACACGGGTAGAACATAGTCGTGCCTGACGACCGTGTGAGGATACTGACTTGCCAACCACGGGCTGGATACGCCCGTGCCCTACGACCGCGTGAAGCTACTGAGTTGCAAGCCACGGACAGAACACACCCGTGCCTTAAAATCGTGCCAACATACTGACTTGTGCCCTACGGGCGTGGCCGACTGAAAAACGGGCATGGAGAAACAACACGCCTAGACACACGGCCACGCTAAGTGGTCGTGTGCATCGACACGCCCTCACACCACGGGCGTGGGAACGTACCAGATTTGAGCCTCTATTTAAACACCAACCCCCCATTCTTCTACTTCCCACCTCTTTTCTTATTCCCTATCCTCAAATTTCCCCTCCATAACAAGTCTCTCCAACCCTTGAGCTACACCAAAACCATGCCGAAGAAGAGGAAGAAGCCAAGCATAATCTCACCAAGGGTGACCCCTATACATAAGCTCATGCCGCCCGCTTCATCCAAACAACAAGCCAAGGGTCTTTGAGACCATTTAGTTTTTATTTTTCTTTTCTCTTTTGCTTCAATTTCCTTCTCTTTGACAATCTTATGCTTAATCTAGTTTAATATATTTTAATTTCTTAGTGTTCGGTTGTAAAGGCTGCTTGGGAATCACGCCACTTCCGCCACCGCCAGCACCTCCGTCACCTTAGAAGTCACACCCACCTTACGAACCATCTACCAATAATGATTCTCAAGCCCTTTTATCTTCCAGTCTTAGTTTATTTTCCTTCTTAGTCTCCTTTACTTTTTCTTTCTTGTTTTTAGTTATATATTTCGTTTATTTTAAAAGTGTCTTAATAACTCCTGGCTAACCATTTACGAGCTCCCCAATTTCTTCATCTAGCTCAGGATCGTCATCCAGACCGACTCCTCCAACTCCGGGATCTCATCCATAATTCAGGAAGTTTCACCTCTCCCTCTCTCTTAAATTTTATATCTGTCTTTGTACATTGAGGGCAATGTACATCTTAAGTGTGGTGGGGTGAATATTTATTTGAAGAAAGGGCCTAACTTTCTGTATTATTCTCAAATCCGGCCTAACTTTCTTCATTATTCTCAAATCCCTGAATTTAGCCTTGTTTTTAAGTAATTTCCTCATATTACTAATTAGGATGAAATTTCTGATGGTCTATGATTTTTATTTATATGTTTTAAATTAAGTCATAGTTAATTGTGCATTGATGATTAAATTAGAAGAATATTAGAGAATCGAGCATGATAAGTCTATTTTTTCAGAATTAAAATCTTTGCTAGGTTGTTGAGCCGAATCTGAATATTATCTGGAAGTTTGAAATTTACAAGGTTGATGTCAAAACACCCATAATTTTTGTGAGATTTTGAGCATATTAGAGCATATATAATTTTTCATGCTCACTTTATTTATTATGAGTGTGTCAACTATGAACTGTTATTATAGAACTTGCCTCGATTATACATGTTGAGACCACATCTATGATTTGATATACAGAGATGATAAAGGCACCTAGGATTTAACTCACTCACTCCACTAAAAAGCCTACCTTCATAAATTAACCCCTAGTGAACCCCGTTGATCCTAACAACCCTTTTTATTGACTCACCAGCTACTATTAACCCAAAACCCCTTTGTATTTGTTATCACCATTCCTTTTGACTAGCCTTTGATCGAGATATGATTTGATTAAGTTACCTAATTAAATTAGTTCAGTAATTGAATTCATCTTTTATGATTTGTTCTTAAAAAAAAAACTGAAGTATATTCAGTATTAGTTCTACTAAGTGAGCTTACATGTTGAAATTCCACATCTTGAGGAAAAAGCTCGTATTATTAGTTTTCAATTGATGTAATTATTTAGGATTAGTTTAATTTTTTTAGGCAATTTGTCAGGTCAGCCTCGGTTCTAACCTTCTAATTTGTAATATCCAGGATCTAGGGGTTATGCGTTTAATTCATATTCACGTGGTGGTGTGTTTTGTGTGCTATTTGTATGTGTTTGGGGGCTTCGGGAACCTTGGGGTGTGGGTAGATGCCTTAGAAAAATATTTGACTTTAAGCCTTTAGGGGAGAGCTAAGGGAGCTGAGCCTTAAGGAAATTAGTGGGGTTTGTGACACAAGAAAAGGAGTGGTGGAGTGGCAAGGTAACGCCTAGGA
Source organism: Gossypium australe (assembly GCA_005393395.2). Classification (NCBI taxonomy): domain Eukaryota; kingdom Viridiplantae; phylum Streptophyta; class Magnoliopsida; order Malvales; family Malvaceae; genus Gossypium; species Gossypium australe. Next base: position 100,968,155 of record CM016620.1, read on the forward strand.
GCATGGGGGTGTTGCGTCACAAGGAGTGTCAAGGGCGGAGGAGGTTCGAGCTGCAGAGAAAGCATTTTGGGGGTTGCTTTTTGCGTCAAGAGGGAGGGAGAGTTGGACGGCATGCAAACTCTGAGTGGATGGGGTATGGATTGGGTCAACAGCTCAAACTTGTGGCTAAGAAGGGAGATAGGAGTTTGATTCATTCAAACTCATTTGAATGAGTGGAGGGGAGGAAAAATAGGAGAAAAAGAAGGGATTTGAGAGAGAGGGAAGGTGTTGGCCGAATGTAGGACTTTAGGGGATGGCACATTTGGTTTTGAGGAAAAGGGGTAAGGGTGCCGAATTGGTGTTAGTGTGTGGGCGGTGTTCATCTTTTTGTATTTTCTTCTTGAGACCTCTTTGCCAAAATTTGTCCTCTCTCTCTTTTTATTCTCTTTTATGCCGAAATCATTTAGCTTGGAACTCTTTTTCTTTTTGTTCATTAGCCGAAATCTCAAAGAAACCGCAACCTACTCTTCTTCTTTTCTTTCACCTATTGTCTCTTCATCAAAACTGAATACACTCCTCTGTACTTGTGCCGAATCTTTCTCTTCATTTTTCCCATAGCCGAAACCTCTCAAGACTCCAACCCTCTCTTCTCTTTTCATTTGCTAAAAGCCGAATAACCCTTTCTACTTCTTTGAATCTTGGCCGAAATATGCTCCAATCGATTCTAATGGTCAGTAAGGGTTCTCTTCTATTCGATTTGCTTCTTTCTCTTTTGGTTTGCCGAAAGTTAGAAGTCTAACTCCATTTTTTTGGTGTGGTGGAATCTTTAGAGGGTGATTTCGGGTCTTCTGCCTGAAGTTAGCGTTAAGGGAGTAGTGATCTTTCGAGATTTGATCGATCGACGTAAGATGGTATTTGGATTCGATCAAAGGCCATTCTTTTGATCATTTAATGTTAGAGCTGAATCTAACATAAGTCATGTAGGGATTTCGATAGCTTTCTAGTGCAAGTGAGAACATTCGGGTTTTGGATCGACTCTGGTAAGATTATTCGATTTAGATGATACTTAGTTTTCGTATGGATTTGATTCGATTTCTTAACGGGGTATTCTGACTAAGATATTACTGATGGATGCGAACACCAATCAAGGAGGGGAAGGGGTTGGACACGTAGTCCCTACCCCTAAGTTCAAGAAGCGTTCAGTTTCTACGGTGCGAGATTGGCCACCGGGGTGTGGGCCAGCGTCAGAACAGGATCGTAGATAGATAGCGGTAGTTTCGTTTAGTGACAGTGTTGACATAGAGGGTGTGGTGTTACGAGTTATCAGGTGTGTAGTTTTTACACTGTTTCTCTGTTTAAATTAATTAAATGTATGTGATATGTGTGGAAGCCAAATGATGGCTGTGGTGGTGTGGCTACCCATGATGGGTAAACCGGCAACCAGGTTAGCATCTTTCTCATATCAAAATCATGGATGGATATATGTGGATTTTCATACGCATGTTAAATATGCATATCTGACGTGTTCTTATGGTTGCATTGTCATATCATCATAATATATGTGCATGGGGATCGGGATATATGTAATGAAGGAAAGGGTGTACATTTATGTACGTGGATTGATGTTAGCCTTGAGCTATATCATGGATTGATGTTGGCTATGTGCCTCATCGTGGCTTGATGTCGGCTATGTGCCACATCGTGGATTGATGTTAGCTTCGTGCTTCATCGTGGATTGATGATGACCTTGAGTCACATCGTGGATATTGTGATTTGGTCACATAGTGATCGGTGGCTAGGCCACGTTATATTTGGTCACATGGTGTGCAACAACCCAAACCCGGCCCAAACACTATGGCCGAATCTAGTCTGTTACAAGGAAAATATTTTGAAAAATTCGTTTTTCTAAATCAATTTAAGTTGTTGAAAACCTTTTGTTTGAATGTCTTGTAAAAACTTTATTTAGTTTTTATTAGAAATTTTATTTAAGCCAAGTTGATATAAAATTCCAAATGTGCCCGATGGCACGTTAAAAACAATTTTCGTTTTAACTTGGAAAACATGTGATTTAAATTCAATAATAGTAGATAATTAAAACAAATATTCCAGCACAAAATAAAATAAAAATAAAAATGCTAGGAGGCCTTATTACATCCGAAATAAAATTTAAATCAACAATCCAAAAATAAATAAATTGAAATTCAGAGTCTGTTAAAATTTAAATCCCACTGCATGGCCACCTCGAGTCAACCCGGCTCCACATCCGCGATCTACGTGTTACCTGAAAAATATAAAGGAGAAGGTGAGTCACCAAGACTCAGTATGTACCCCTTCCCCCGTTTTAAAAACATTTTTCATACACAACATATAACAATTAATATGCAAAATATCATGTGTCCCAACCTAGCCAGCCATACGCCACTATCTACCTCGTTGTGGTACCAAACCACTGGTGGTGCCAAACCACTGGTGATATATAGTCACGATGTGTTACCAAAACACTGGTGTCCGTAGACACGAATCGATTGATGGGGCCAACCCATCGTGTGATACCAAATCACTGGCAGACGATCCCATATCTCAAGTGGGGCCAACCCACGGTGGTGTTAACCACAGGGACAAGTCGCTGTGAGGTGCCAAACCTCTGGAGGTACCAAACCTCTGGTGACCGTAGTCACAGTGTGTTACCAAAACACTGGTGCCCGTCGGCACGAATAATCCTGCCTCCTCCACTCATTTAACCCACAATAGTCAAATAGTCATGAATAGATCTCATACATTTATCACATGTAACATATAAACCATGCTTCCCAAAAGCATAATAATCTCGTATTAACAGAGACTTACCGAGATCCTCGCTTGTACCATTGAGGAACTAAATCCGTATCTATATCAAGCAGATTTACAGGCAACATATATTTAACACAAACATTAACTGCTATAAGTGTGTATGTACACACCTGATATTGATGATAGTCCTAAGTCCCGAAAAGAGGAGTCGGCCTCCCTAGATCTCTCTGCACCTATATTCGGCCAATGGTGAGTTTACTGGAAAGAACAGAAGTTTCGGCTAGGAGTCTTGAAAAGAGGAAGGGATGAAATTTGGCTAATGTGAAAGAGAAAAATAATGGAAGAGGTGATCAGGATTTCGGCTAAGGGTTTAAGAAAATAAAGAAAAATTAGAAGGAAATAGGGTTAGGTATTTCGGCTAAGCAGAGATGGAAAAGAAAAATAAGGTGGTGGATGGTGGTATTTATAAGCATTCGGCACCCTCCCCCCTTAGCTTGCCGTCCACACTACTCCACCAGGGAGTTCAAATTTCGTCCATCTACCCCAATTGCTCCTGGCCATTCATTTAATTTAATTCAAATAATTTGAATTAATCCCTATTAATAAATAATAATCTCTTAATAATCCATATAATATCCTCATTTATCTCCCATTATCCTTGATTATCTTCTTATTATCACTATAATTAAACAAATAAAGAAAATCCAATAAAACTCTCATATTATCCTATTATCTAAATGATAATTAAAAGAGATTTAAGAGAGAAAAACTCTCTCTCTCTTAATGCCGTCCATAACAAGGTGCAAAAAGGGATTTTCGTGACTCGAACCAAGGCTCTCTCTTGCTCACAGTGGCGTCATATGTAGCTCCCAAGTGGCCCTCCCTTTGCCACTTATTCTAGGCTTATTTTTATGCCAGAAATCCCTTATTTATTCTTATAACCCCCTCCTGCTAAGGCTCCCTGCCTTTAAAGTTAACAGCAGAAATTTTCTACCGAACCATGCCAACTCAAAGCCTTAATTAAGCTTTATTATTCCATAAATAATATCACAGCAGTTCATACATAATAAAAATAATTAAATTCCAAATAGCCCCATTTTTAGGATGTTACAGTTCTACCCCCCTTAAAATAAATTTCGTCCTCGAAATTCCCTGGTCAAAAGAGGTGGGGTATTGCTGCCGCATCACATCCTCGGGCTCCCACGTGGCTTCTTCCACACCGTGGTTCCGCCATAGCACCTTCACCAAGGGAACTGACTTCCTACGTAGAACCTTCACATCTCGGTCTAAGATCTGAACCGGTTCCTCTTGAAAAGATAAATCCGAGTTCACCTCAATCTCTGCTACTGGCACAATGTGCAAAGGATCTGACCGATACCGTCTCAACATCGATACATGAAAGACATCATGGATTTGATTCAGTTCTGCCGGAAACTCTAGCTGATAAGCTACCGGTCCTACTCGCTTTACCACCGTATATGGGCCGATGAACCTTGGGCTCAGCTTCCCCTTTCGGCCAAATCTCAACACCTTTTTCCAAGGTGACACCTTCAGAAAAACCTTGTCTCCTACAGCATACTCCATTTCCTTGCGTTTCAAATCAGCATAGGATTTCTGTCTATCCGACACTTCCTTAAGACGAGACCGAATCACTTTGACTTTGTCTTCAGTCTCTGTTACCAATTCTGGACCCAGAACTTGTCATTCCCCCAACTCCGTCCAACGTGTAGGAGTACGACATTTTCGTCCATATAGGGCTTGATATGGAGCCATCTGAATACTCGCTTGATAACTATTGTTATAAGCGAATTCCGCTAATGGTAGATACTCTTCCCAACTACCACTAAAATCCAAGACACAACCTCTTAACATGTCTTCTAAGATCTGTATCACCCTTTCCGACTGTCCGTCAGACTGTGGATGGAAAGCCGTACTGAAATCTAACCGTGTACCCAAAGCTTGATGCAACGCTTTCCAGAACCTTGACGTGAATCTGGGATCCCTATCCGAGATGATCGATACCGGCACACCATGCAATCTCACTATTTCTGACACATACAACTTAGCTAGCTTCTGAAGAGAAAAATCCACTCTTACCGGTATGAAGTGTGCTGACTTAGTCAGACGGTCCACAATCACCCAAACTGCGTCCTTCTTGCTAGGCGTCAGGGGTAGCCCACTGACGAAATCCATAGTGATCCGCTCCCACTTCCATTGAGGGATCTTTACCGGTTAAAGTAGCCCTGATGGCAATTGGTGTTCAGCCTTAACCTGCTGGCACGTTAGACATTTTCCCACGAACTCAGTTACCTCACGCTTCAACCCAGGCCACCAGAACTGTTTCCGTAGATCTCCATACATCTTGCTTCCTCCCGGATGCATAGCATATGGACTGCTATGTGCATCTTGGAGAATTTTCCGCCTTAATTCTGTATCCTTTGGCATACAAGCTCGCCCTTGAAAACAAAGCACTCCATCACTAGACAGACTGTACCCTTCCAAACCACCATCCTGAACTTGTATCCTCTTAGCGTTCAAGCCTTCATCCACCAATTGCTTTTCCTTAATTTCCTCGATCCATGTTGGCTTAACTTGAAGTTCTGCCAGAAGACTCCCATCATCATATAGACTCAACCGGGTGAACATTGCTCTTAAATCCGTCACAACCTTCTGGCTCAACGCGTCAGCTACCACGTTAGCCTTACCCGGATGGTACTCGATTGAACAATCGTAGTCCTTTAATAGTTCAATCCATCGCCGTTGTCTCAGGTTTAGATCTTTCTAAGTCAGAAGATACCTCAAGCTTTTGTGATCAGTGTAGACTATTGACTTTTCCCCATACAGATAGTGTCTCCATATCTTTAGAGCGAAGACAACTGCAGCTAACTCCAAGTCGTGCGTTGGATAGTTAACCTCATGCGGTCTTAACTGACGGGACGCATAGGCTACTACCTTTCCCCCTTGCATCAGCACACATCCCAAACCAGTATGGGATGCATCACAGTAGACGGTAAACAACTTTCCTGCTTCAGGCTGTACCAAAACCGGAGCTTCCGTCAGAATTTTCCTTAGCTTATCAAAGCTTTCTTGCTGCTTCTCCGTCCATACAAATGGAACACCTTTCCTTAGTAACTTAGTTAACGGCGCTGCGATTAGAGAGAATCCTTCCACGAATCTCCGATAATACCTCGCTAGACCCAAAAAGCTTCGAATTTCCGCCACCGATCTAGGCGGTTTCCAATCTAACACCGCTTCAATCTTGCGAGGGTCTACTCTAATTCCTTCCACCGACACTAGATGCCCTAAGAAAGCCACTTCCCTCAGCCAAAATTCGCACTTACTGAATTTGGCGTATAACTGCTTTTTCCTCAATACTTGCAGAACTATCCGTAAATGCTTGTCATGCTCCTCCTCCGTCCTTGAGTAAACCAATATGTCATCGATGAACACCACAACAAATTGGTCCAAGTACTGTTGAAATACCCTATTCATTAAGTCCATAAATGCCGCCGGTGCATTGGTCAACCCGAATGGCATCACTAAGAACTCGTAATGCCCATACCGAGTTCGAAATGCCGTCTTGTGAACATCTACTTCTTTCACCTTAAGTTGATGGTAACCCGACCTAAGGTCTATCTTTGAGAACACCGAGGCACCCTTCAGTTGATCGAACAAGTCGTCAATCCGAGGCAACGGATACTTGTTCTTGATCGTTAGCTTGTTTAACTGACGGTAGTCGATGCACATCCGCATAGAACCGTCCTTTTTCTTGACAAACAGCACAGGTGCTCCCCAACGGAGATATGCTTGGTCGGATAAACCCTCTATCCAAGAGCTCCTGAATTTGAGCCTTCAGCTCCACCAATTCCTTTGGTGCCATTCGGTATGGTGCTATAGACACAGGTGCCGTACCGGGTAGCAAGTCTATACCGAATTCAACTTCCCGATCTGGAGGCAGACCCGGAAGCTCTTCTGGGAACACATCAGCAAATTCCCCTACTGTTCGAACCTTTCCAATAGCTGACTCCTTAGCTTCCAAAGCACAGATTCGAACCAAATACGCCTTACAACCCTTCTTGACCATCTTCTCAGCCTTCAAGACAGACACCACGTTGGATAGGTAATTCCTTCTATCACCTATCATAACCACTTCATCACCTTCAACCGTCTTAAGAACCATGCGCTTAGCCGCGCAATCCAAATTCGCCTGATACTTAACCAGCCAGTCCATTCCAAGGATCAAATCGAACTCCCCAAACGGTAGTTCCATCAGATCAGCCACAAATACTACCCCTTGGAGTTCTAGGGGTACGTCTCTATAAAGTTTGTCTACCACTACAGAGTGACCTAAAGGGCTAACTACAGTCATCTCCCTAGAAGCAGTTTCAGAGTTTAGGTCCATAGTTCCTACCACACTACTAGCAATGTACGAGTGCGTCGAACCCACATCAATTAGTGCAATGTAAGGAAGATCAAAAATTAAAAACGTACCGGTTATGACATCCGGTGCGTCACCCTCCTCGCGACGCCTTGCCGCATAGACTAAGCCAGGCTGCCTAGCCTCTGTGTTGCCTGAACCTCTGCCCTGATTTCCACGACCTCGGTTAGGACCATTGTTTCCTCTACCATTACCACGACCTCTCTGTGGTCCCATATTTTTATCCTGAGTACGATTCTGCCCCTCTGGCTGATTCTTAGCTAGTTTCCGGGGACAATCTCTGACACGATGCTCCAAAGACCCACACTCAAAACATCCTCTATCACCGGTCCAACAACCTCCCCAATGGGTCTTTCCACAGCGGTTACACTGAGTCGGCCTCTGATTAGTAGTCATGGGCCTTGCCGCCTGATTTGGCCCACTTGGCTTAGCCTTTTTCTGGACACTACCACTGGATCCAGCTGACCCAAATCCTCTCTTCTGATTATTCCTACTATAACTTTGCCTCACAGCCTCCTTGATCCCTTCGACTACCTTAGCCTTTTCCACTAGAGATGAGAACTCATGAACCTGCTGCAGGGCAATCAGTAACCTCAAATCATCTCGGAGTTCGTCCTCAAAGCGGACACAGCGCTCGTGTTCAGCAGCCACGATGCCTCTAGCATACCTACTCAGCCTTAAAAACTCCGCCTCATACTCCGCTACTGACTTAGTTCCTTGCACTATCCCTAGAAAGGCTTTCCTCTGAGCATCCGTATAGCTGGTGCCCACATACTTCTTTTGATAGGTGGTTTTGAAATAATCCCAGGTCAGATCATCTGCCGTAGCGCCATCTCGAACTGTCAGCCACCACTGATACGCTTCATCCTTTAGAAGCGATACGGCCCCTTTCAGTTTTTCCTCCTCCGACAGGTCAAGATCATCCATGATCCTTTCTGTAGATTCTAGCCAGTACTCTGCTGCACTGGGCGCCACTCCCGACACGCCCCGAGACACCTCAGCTCCATTAGACCGGATTCGCTCGGGAACAGATTTTCGAGCTCCTAAATTTCCACCAGCCCCAGCCACCATCTCCAAGACTCGCAAAATAGCCTGCGATACAGCCTCACCACCGGTCTGATCCTGCTCCTCAGCTCTAAAAGTAGGAGGTGGTGGTGGCGGTGGTACTTCCTTTTCAGAACCTTGTCCCGACCTGACGGGTTCAGACACCGTCATCCGACCCCTACCGCGTCCACGGCGTCCACGTCCTCTAGAACTCATTCTATCTACCACACCTTAATCTGAATAAGAAAATTTTTATGCGTTAGCATTTGTTTCACTTTATTACTCGCGAAGAAATTTTATGGATAAGGTTTAATCAGAGATTCTTTCGAGCAAAAAATGTTTCAGTCTTCTATCCTAGTTCACACAAAGGAGTACATGCATCCATTCCCTAACACTTTCCATACCTATTCGCTCTTCGGACATTTCTGCCCATTTCTAACCCAGGGGTATTTTCGTCTTTTTCCTACAGGGGTATTTTCGTAATAGGGGAAATTTTTAAAACTTTAGTAAAGTAGGTCGTTTTTCAATTCCCAACACTGGAGGGTTTTTCTGAAAACTCTGTAAAATTTAGAGATACGGCATCGTTTTGAAACCAGGGGTATTTTGGTAATTTTGTCATTCAGGGACAATTTCGAAATTTTAATAAGTCAGGGATATTTTTAACGGTTGTAAAACTCCGAGGGTTCTTTTTTTGAAAATGTTCCTTTTCAAATAGTGATGTTTGTAAAGATTTCCAAAACCAGGGTCATTTCGATAATTTTGCAACTTGAGGGCGTTTTCGTAATTTTCCAAGACTAAAATATTTTGTTGATGGTTTTCAAAGCTAAGTTGTTGAATATTTGTAGAATAGTTGAAATTTTGAGCAAAACCATTAAACTGATATTTTATGAGCCGAGGGCATTTTAGTAATTTTACCCCTAAGGGTATTTTTGTAATTTTCCACAAATCAAGTTTTTCGAGGAAAATGTTTGTAAGAATGACGTTCTCGGATTGGAAAGAGTTATTGCAAAAGTTTTGAAAATGTTCGGGTTGTTGTTGTTCATTCTTTTTCGAAAACATGGCTAATTCCCTTTTCGGGTTTTAATCATTATGGTTAGCCTATGACCGAGCCCTCTTGGTCAGGGTGAACCAAAGCTGCGCACCAGGCAGGTTTTGAGTGAAGAGGAGGTGAGTCACGCGGACTGCTTAAATACCAAGCTCTCACCGAACCTTTCTAGACATGCGCACAGAGGTTGCCACACCACTGAGCCCTCTGAGTTAGGGTGAACCGAAGCTACGCACCAGGTAGGATACCTGCGAAGAGGAGGTGAGTCACGAGGACTGCTTAAATACCAGGCTCTTCCGGATCCATTCCTAGACATGCGTACAGGGGTTACCACACCCTAGCTCAATGACTAAGTCATAGGTTGGTTTAGTTCCTTAAGTCTTATGTTCTGTTTGTGTGCTTGAGTAGTCTAATCCTAGGGTTCAAGTCCTATAAGACTATTCTACGTTCCATGCTTCCTACCCTTCTATAAAAGATAATTCACCAAGAGATTTAGAAGTACTTACCTGGGCGGATAGTTGCCGGAGACTCGGGCCATGCTGCTCAAAACCCAAAAACAATTCAAAAGGCCTACTAAAACATTTTTGGGCCTTGGGCCCCCACAGCCGAGCTTTGAACTGGGCTCTGATACCAATTTTATAACAACCCAAACCCGGCCCAAACACTATGGCCGAATCTAGTCTGTTACAAGGAAAATATTTTGAAAAATTCGTTTTTCTAAATCAATTTAAGTTGTTGAAAACCTTTTGTTTGAATGTCTTGTAAAAACTTTATTTAGTTTTTATTAGAAAATTTATTTAAGCCAAGTTGATATAAAATTCCAAATGTGCCCGATGGCACGTTAAAAACAATTTTCGTTTTAACTTGGAAAACATGTGATTTAAATTCAATAATAGTAGATAATTAAAACAAATATTCCAGCACAAAATAAAATAAAAATAAAAATGCTAGGAGGCCTTATTACATCCGAAATAAAATTTAAATCAACAATCCAAAAATAAATAAATTGAAATTCAGAGTCTGTTAAAATTTAAATCCCACTGCATGGCCACCTCGAGTCAACCCGGCTCCACATCCGCGATCTACGTGTTACCTGAAAAATATAAAGGAGAAGGTGAGTCACCAAGACTCAGTATGTACCCCTTCCCCCGTTTTAAAAACATTTTTCTTACACAACATATAACAATTAATATGCAAAATATCATGTGTCCCAACCTAGCCAGCCATACGCCATTGTCTACCCCGTTGTGGTACCAAACCACTGGTGGTGCCAAACCACTGGTGACATATAGTCACGATGTGTTACCAAAACACATATATTCGGCCAATGGTACCCGTTGTGGTACCTCCCTAGATCTCTCTGCACCTATATTCGGCCAATGGTGAGTTTACTGGAAAGAACAGAAGTTTCGGCTAGGAGTCTTGAAAAGAGGAAGGGATGAAATTCGGCTAATGTGAAAGAGAAAAATAATGGAAGAGGTGATCAGGATTTCGGCTAAGGGTTTAAGAAAATAAAGAAAAATTAGAAGGAAATAGGGTTAGGTATTTCGGCTAAGCAGAGATGGAAAAGAAAAATAAGGTGGTGGATGGTGGTATTTATAAGCATTCGGCACCCTCCCCCCTTAGCTTGCCGTCCACACTACTCCACCAGGGAGTTCAAATTTCGTCCATCTACCCCAATTGCTCCTGGCCATTCATTTAATTTAATTCAAATAATTTGAATTAATCCCTATTAATAAATAATAATCTCTTAATAATCCATATAATATCCTCATTATCTCCCATTATCCTTGATTATCTTCTTATTATCACTATAATTAAACAAATAAAGAAAATCCAATAAAACTCTCATATTATCCTATTATCTAAATGATAATTAAAAGAGATTTAAGAGAGAAAAACTCTCTCTCTCTTAATGCCGTCCATAACAAGGTGCAAAAAGGGATTTTCGTGACTCGAACCAAGGCTCTCTCTTGCTCACAGTGGCGTCATATGTAGCTCCCAAGTGGCCCTCCCTTTGCCACTTATTCTAGGCTTATTTTTATGCCAGAAATCCCTTATTTATTCTTATAACCCCCTCCTGCTAAGGCTCCCTGCCTTTAAAGTTAACAACAGAAATTTTCTACCGAACCATGCCAACTCAAAGCCTTAATTAAGCTCTATTATTCCATAAATAATATCACAGCAGTTCATACATAATAAAAATAATTAAATTCCAAATAGCCCCATTTTTAGGATGTTACATGGTGATCGGTGGCTAGGCCACGTTATATTAACTTTGAGCAGCATGACTGCCAAAGAGGTGTGTAGCGGATGGAGGGTCGATTTAGTAATCCCCTGGTGTGTGGTGGCAGGATACGGGGGTGTGTGGCGGTTGGACATTAGGTTGGGTTGGGGTTCATTTTGCATAATCATGTGTGGTATGTGGATTTGTGTGGATGTGGGCCAAGCCCACTTGTGGAAACCTGTGGAATAATTGCACACTGAGTCGGTTTGACTCACCCTATTTTCTTCTAAAAACAATGCAGGTGATACATGATTCTTGGACCAGGCTGGAGTGGATTCGAGGTGGCCATGCAGAAGTGGTTTTATTTATATATGCATTTTAAATTCTAAGTTACTTTCTGGGTATTTTTGTAATAAGGCCGCTTTAAGTATTTCGGGATTTTAAAATTCGGACTACTGGCACACAACTTGTTTTCTCAAAATTTTTATTCGAATAATGACTTAATCATTTTCTCAAACTGTAAGTTTTATTTCCCGGCAAACTAAGATTTCTGAATAACAAACCCCTTATAGATTCAGTAATCGTTTTCAAACTTAACGCTTATTTTCACCCTCGAAGACAGATTTATTTTCAAACCATTTCTTAGCAAAAGCTGAATCCTCATTTTCTTTAAAAATTTAACATATGTTTTCACCCCCGTAACCAAACTCTTCACAACCATTATCCCCGTAACATTCCGAATTCGGCCGTAGTGTTTTGGGTCGAGTTTGGGGTGTTACATAATTCAGCCTTTATCCACACGTTTATACATATTGAGACCACACCTATGATTTGATATACTGAGATGATAAAGGCACCTAGGATTTAACCCACTCACTCCACTAAATAGCCTATCTTAACAACTAACCCCTAGTAAACCCCGTTGATCCTAACAACCCTTTTTATTGACTCACCAGCTAATATTAACCCCAAACCCCTTTGTATTTGTTATCACCATTCCTTTTGACTACCCTTATATCGAGATTTGATTTGATGTGTTGTCTAGCTGTTATTTTTAAGTAATAGATTCATTCATTATTATGTAATATTATTAGTTTGTTTTGAAAAAAAAATCGAAGTATTTTCATTATTAGTTCTATAATTAAATGAGCTTACATGTTAAAATTCCACATCTTGAGGAAAAAGCTCGTATTATTAGTTTTCAACTGATGTAATCATTTAGGATTAGTTCAATTTTTGTTAGTTAGGCAATTCGTCAAGTCAGTCTCGATTCTAGCCTTCTAACTTAGCCTTTATCCACACCTTTAACTCTAGCCCCGTTACAACCCTGCTAAAGACCTTTTGATTTGTGTATCATCTCATATTACAGTGGTGGAGATTTGATTTTCAGGTAAGCCTATGGGATTAATTTTTTCAGGTTCGATTTCTGAGAGCTTAATTTTGAACCTTAAACACCTCGAGTGATTTGAGTGAATCTTTAGTGAGGATGTCAATCCTTGTTGATTTTGAATCAAAGGTAATTATTTAGATAAGGGGAAACACCTATGTTTTTATGCTACAAATATATGACTTTGGCTGTTTGAATCTTTCAGACTCTTCGAGTTAACTCATCCATGTATAAATTATCTATGAATTATGATGAGACATTATTGATAGGAATTATGAATCATGGAAAGTTTGTTTTAATTGTAAGTTGAGAATTTTGCTTGAGGACAAGCAAAAGCTTAAGTGTGGGGGTATTTGATAAACCGTAAAAGCAACATATTTTAATCCCACATTTAGTATGCTTTTGGATGATTTAAGCCTCGATTGATATAAAAAGGTGCTCTTAATCCTTTCTTTTCATGTCTTATACCCAAGAAAGCACCCGAGGACGAAAAGAACATAAAACGGGCCCAAAACAGAGTAAATGGGCCATATCACGAAATCCACACGGCCTGGACTTAAGCCCACACGGCCGTGCCACATTGATCATCTAGAACACAAACTTACCCCCGAGTCACAAGGCTGTGCCTCATTAAAGAAGTCCGAACACGGCTTGTGATCGCTGAAATCAGAGTTTTAAAATTTATAAAGAGAATGATCGAACCTGGAAACTAACTCTGACAATGATTAAAGGCAAGTGTACCTATCGAACAGTAGTATAGCTTAGGCAAGACTGGATTGTTGAACCCAAAGGAACTAAAAGTACTAATACTAACTTTCTTTTTATTATTTAGCCTAAAATAAAGTGAAGTTTCTTTAATCTAAATTAACGACTACCAAGCTAAAGACGCGAAGACAAAAAGAACGAATTGAGAAATAACTTGAAGGAAAACTCAGTTGATCACGACGATACCCTCAGGAAGAATCCACCTAGACTTCACTTGTTATCTAACACTGAACCATACGATTTATTCACTTAGTTTGATCCGTAGGACTCCCTAACGTATATTAAACCTTCTCTCGAGGCGAATAGCGTCTAACCCTAGGTTAATTAACGGAAATCTCTTTCTCGAATAATAACCCCCTAGAATAGCAGTAAATCAATCTATGGATTCCCATATTAGGTTTCACCCTAATCCGGCAAAATCTCGTCATCCTATCTCTAGGCGTGTGATCAACTCCGCTTAATTACGCTAGATCTAATCTTAGGCAGGGTCTATTCCTCCTCCACCTAAGCACTTCAAATTTGGATTAAGCACACATAATTAAGAACAAACTAAGTATTTATCATATAATTCAGAAAACAATAACAAGATTCATCTAGGTTTCATCCCCTTCAGGTATCTGAAGGATTTAGTTCATAATAAATAAAGAAAACATCTCAAGAGAAAAGATAAAACAAAACATAAGAAATCCCTAAAACTCCTTGAAGGAATTGAAAGAGAAATCCGCCGTCTTGAGTAGAATTTCGGCTTCTTGGGATGGATCAACTGGCTAACTTCGAGTGATTCCCACAATTCTGACCTTTTCGGCTTGGCTCATTGGCCTAGCTTACCCGCCCCCTCAAAGGTGGTACTTAGGGGGTTTATATAGGCTCTTGGAATGTGTTTCTTCGCCCCAAAGCATCCAAATCCGAATGAAATTGCTCTTTGCCATGACAGGGACACGGCCAGGTCACACGTTCGTGTGACTAGTCTTCAAGCTGTGTTTGGACTTCTTTAATGAGGCACGACCGTGTGACTCGGGGGTAAGGCCGTGTTCTAGATGCTTACAAGGCACGGTCGTGTGGTCTTTGGGCCAGGCTGTGTCGATTTTGTGATATGGCCCATTTACTCCGTTTTGGGCCCGTTTTATGTTCTTTTCATCCTCGGGTGCTTTCCTGGGTATAAGACATGAAAAGAAAGGATTAAGAGCACCTTTTTATATGAATCGAGGCTTAAATCATCCAAAAGCATACTAAATGTGGGATTAAAATATGTTACTAGTACGATTTATCAAATACCCCCACACTTAAGCTTTTGCTTGTCCTCAAGCAAAATTCTCAACTTACAATTAAGACAAACTTTCCATGATTCATAATTCCTATCAACAACATCTCATCATAATTCATAGATAATTTATACATGGATGATCTAATTCGAAGAGTCCTAAAGATTCAAATAATCAAAGTCATACATTTGTAGCACAAAAACATAGTTGTCTCCCCTTATCTAAATAATTACCTTTAATTCAAAATCAACAAGGATTGACATCCTCACTAAAGATTCACTCAAATCACTCGAGGTGTTTAAGGTTCAAAATTAAGTTCTCAAAAGTCGAGCTTGAAAAGCTAATCCCATAGGCTTGCTTGAAAATCAAATCTCCACCACTGTAATATGAGATAATACACAAATCAAAAGGTCTTTAATAGGATTGTAACGGGGCTAGAGTTAAAGGTGTGGATAAAGGCTAAGTTAGAAGGCTAGAATCGAGTCTGGCTTGATGAATTGCCTAACTAACAAAAATTAAACTAATCCTAAATGATTACATCAATTGAAAACTAATAATACGAGCTTTTTCCTCAAGATGTGGAATTTTCACATGTAAGCTCATTTAATTATAGAACTAATAATGAAAATACTTCGATTTTTTTTAAGAAGAAGCTAATAATATTTCATAATAATGAATGAATCTATTACTTAAAAATAACAGCTAGACAACACATCAAATCAAATCTCGATATAAGGGTAGTCAAAAGGAATGGTGATAACAAATACAAATGGGTTTTGGGTTAATATTAGCTGGCGAGTCATTAAAAAGGGTTGTTAGGATCAACGGGGTTTACTAGGGGTTAGTTGTTAAGGTAGACTATTTAGTGGAGTGAGTGGGTTAAATCCTAGGTGCCTTTATCATCTCAGTATATCAAATCATAGGTGTGGTCTCAATATGTATAATCGAGGCAAGTTCTAGAATGACAGTTCAAAGTTGACACACTCATAATCAATAAAGTGAGCATGAAAAAGAATATATGCTCTATAAGGCTCAAAATCTCACAAAGATTAAGGGTGTTTTGACATCAACCTTGTAAATTTCAAATTTCAAGGCAATATTCAAATTTAGGTTAACAACCTAGCAAAAATTTTATTTTGAAAAATAGACTTATCATGCTTGATTCTCTAATATTCTTCAAATTTAATCATCAATGCACAATTAACTATGACTTAATCCAAAACATATCAATAAAAATCATAGACCGTCAGAAATTTCATCCTAATTAGTAATATGAGGCAATTTCTTAAAAATAAGACTAAATTCAGGGATTTGAGAATAATGAAAAAAAGTTTGGCCGGATTTGAGAATAATACAAAAAGTTAGGCCTTTTCTTCAAATAAATATTCACCCCCCACACTTAAGATGTACATTGCCCTCAATGTACAAAGATAGATATAACATTCACGGGATAAATCAAAAGAGAAGGGGAAAGAATACTCCCTGAATTTTGGATGGTGTCCCTGGAGGATGGTAGGGGTCGTGGTGTGTATGTTTGAAGGAGTCGGTCTGGATGACGATCCTGTGCTAGATGAAGAAATTAGGGAGCTCGTAGAGTATTAGCCAGGGATTATTAAGACACATTTAAAATAAACTAAATATATAATTTAAAAAGGAAAGGAGACTAAGAAGGAAAATAGAAATAAAAGAAAAGGTGGATGGACCGAAGAGTCCTTATTGGTGGATAGTTCGCGAGGTGGGTGTGACTTCTAGGGTTGCGAAGGTGCTGGCGGTGGCGGAAGTGGCGTGATTCCCTAGCAGCCTGGCGGACCTAACACTAAGAAACTAAAATAAATTAAACTAACTAGAGTAGAAGAGAAGTAAAGATAAGGAAATTGAAGCAAAAAAGAAAAGAAAAATAGAAATTAAATGGTCTCAAAGACCCTTAGCTTGGTGTTTGAATGAAGTGGCCGACATGAACTTATGTGTAGGGTCTCCTTTGTGGAGACTATGCTTGCCTTCTTACGCTTCTTCGGTATGATTTTAGTGTAGCTCAAGAGTCTGGATACCTTTTCTAAGTAAAGAAAAGAAATTTTGAAAGAAAAAGAAGGGAGAAAGAAGCTGGGGAGAAAGGGAAGGGCTGTGGGGTTTAAATAGGAGCTCAAGTCTGGCACGTCCCCATGCTCGTGGTCTGAGGGCGTGTCGAATCGCATGGCCGTGTGTCCATGCGTGTTATTTCACCATGCCCGTGTTTCAGCCAATCACGCCCGTGTTCGAGAAGTCAGTATGTTGACACGGTTGGGGGGGCACGAGCGTGTTCTACCCGTGCTTGGTAAGTCAGTAGCTTCACACAGTCATGGGGCACAGTTGTACCACTTTGTCGGTGCCCGTGGGGTAGTGGTTGGATCCGTGACATCGAGATTAGTTAGGATTTGATTCGCACGGCCTCTGCTTTGTCACTACGTGGATTCTGATGGTCCATACGGTCACGGACACGACCGTGTGGACTGGATTTCTGCACTTTTGTGTAAGTGTAAAACTAAATTTTAAAGAAAGAAGGAAAGAAAAAGAAAATAAATTTAAAAGCAAATAGTGTTAGTGCTCGGGCTGCCTCTCGAGAAGCTCTCGTTTATAGCCTGAAGCTAGACTTTCCTCGACATTGAAAAAAAATCAGGGAGGTTTAAAGGTTTGAATATCTTCCCTCGTACTTACAGTTTTATTTTCTTGATAAGGATTAAGTCAAGAAGCGTGGACCTTAAAAGTGTCGAATGTGGGATTGCTTACCTCGACTGTTCCGTACGGGAAGAGATTGTGTACCTTAAGAGGGATTTCTCCCTTTGCTTTCAGGTATGTTGTGGCGATACGAGGATCTGCTTTGTCTATCAGTACCTGGTATCCTATTTTGAAGTGATTTGATGTTCCTACGAGCTCTTCTGGTGGTTCTTCTGGTGTTACTTCGTGTGGTTCCTGTTCTTCTTTGACGTGTATCTTCTGCTTTTCTAGTTTGTCAACCCCTAGGCTTTATTCCTTATGTAATTCTTCTTTGTTAGCTTGGGGTTTATGATTCGGCTCAGGTTTGTATTCTTGTGGTGTTTCCTGCGATGAAAGTTGAACAATTTGATTATCATTTGAATTGTCTTTCTTACCTTCATCGATTGTTGTCCTGGCCGAGTCAAGAGTTTGAAGACTGATTGATTCGTTACCTATACAAAGTATGAGTTCTCCTGTGGCAACATCAATTTTAGTCTTGGCAGTTGCTAGGAAGGGTCTTCCTAAAATTAAGGGGATGGAGTTATCCTCATCCATGTCTAAGACAACAAAATCTACTGGAAAAACAAATTTGTCGATTTTTACAAGAATATATTCGATAATGCCCCTAGGAATTCTAACAATTTTATCAGCTATTTGAATACTCATCCTAGTTTATTTGGGCTTCCCTAAACCTAGTCGTTTAAACAATGTATAAGGCATGACATTTATACTTGCACCTAAATCAGCTAACGCATTATCAACATTTAGTCTACCAATTAAACAAGGAATAGTAAAACTCTCTGGATCTTTTTGCTTTCGTGGTAGTCTATTCTGTAGCATTGCTGAGCATACTGCGTTCAATTCCACATGTGGCTCTTCATCTAATTTGCGTTTGTTTGTCAAGAGATGTTTTAAAAATTTCCTCGAATCTGGCATCTGAAAAAGAGCTTCAAGAAGAGGTAAGTTAATATGTAATTTCTTTAAAAGTTTAAGAAACTTACCGAACTGCTCCTCTGAATCATCTCTTTTCATCGCTTCGGGATAGGGTATGCGAGGTTGGTACTCTTTGATTACTAGTTTTGGCTCTTCTTGTGCTACCTCTATTTTACCTTCGTCTACCTCTTTGTTTGGTTCGTCTAACCCTTTGCTATCATGAGCTGTGATGGCTTGAATTTTCTCCTTTGGGTTGATCTCCGTGTTACTTGGTAGACGTCATTGCGGTCGTTCTGCCATTAACTTTGCAAGTTGACTGGCTGCATTAGTGACTTCCCCAACTGACTTACTAAGTTTTTCCATCGATGCTTGTCGATCTTTAAGTGTTCTCTCAGTTTCTTGGAAACGGTTTTCCGTGTTTGCCACAAATTTTGTCAGCATCTCTTCGAGGTTTAGCTTCTTCTCTTGCGGATAGGGCTGATTTTGGAAGTTTTGAGGAGGTTGTTGCCTTTGATTTCCTTGACCTCCCCACGAAAAATTTGGGTGGTTCCTCCAACCTGGATCGTAAGTATTACTATAAGGGGTATTATTAGATCTGAAATTATTACCTATATAGTTCATCTGTTTGCTCTCTGTGCCCGGTTGGTAGGGTGGGTACTCAGGATTCGCCACAGTTCCACTTGCGTCGCATTGCATGACTGGGTGTACTTGCGAAGACCACAAACTATCAAGCTTTTTATTTATCATCTCTATCTATGTTGATAGTGTGGTGATTGCATCGAGGCTGTAAACTCCGGCTGATTTTGTCGGTTTAGTCCTTGTAACTTGCCACTGATAGTTATTCAGTGGCATCTCTTCAATGAACTCGTAGGCTGCTTCAGGAGTTCTGTTGTTCAGGGTTCCACCGGCAGCTGAATCAATTAATTGCCTCGTTGAGGGGTTTACACCGTTATAGAAGGTTTGGACTTGTAGCCATAAGGGTAAACCGTGGTGCGGACACCTTCTCAAGAGATCCTTGTATCTCTCTCATGCGTCGTGTAATGTCTCTAAATCCATCTGCACAAAAGAAGAGATATCATTCCTTAATTTGGCCGTTTTGGCCGGTGGGAAATATTTCAATAAAAATTTTTCGGTCATTTGTTCCCATGTAGTGATTGATCCTCGTGGTAACGAGTTTAACCACTGTTTGGCTTTATTCATTAATGAAAAGGGAAATAACTGAACACGTATGACATCATCAGAAACGCCATTTCTTTTGAAGGTATCACAGAACTCTAAGAAATTAGCTATATGAGTGTTTGGATCTTCGTCCTGCAAACCATCAAATTGAACAAATTGTTGAATCATTTGTATTGTGTTAGGCTTTAATTCAAAATTGTTAGCAGCTATAGCAGGCCTAACAATACTCGATTCCGTTCCTGTTAAATGTGGTTTAGCATAATCAAACATAGTACGTGGAGCATTATTTTCCCCCACATCATGTGGTTGTGGGTTATTCTCGTCCATCCCTTCAGTAGGATTGGATCTGCCCTCTTGGTCTTCCTCTGTGTAATTTAAGGCTCGCTTGATTTCTCTGCAAGTCCTACGAACGGTAGCTTCAATTTCACTGTCGTATACTAATGGTCCTTTCGGGTTCCTCCTAGTCATAAACTAGAGGTACTGGCTAGAAAGAAAGAAAATTTAGCAAAAATTTAAATTTAACCTAAAAATAAAATTGTGAAAAAAATAAAAAAATAATGGCTAAAGTAATAAAAATAGAGCTTTCTTAATATTTTAGTTCCCCAGCAACGGCACCAAAAACTTGATCACTGAAATCAGAGTTTTAAAATTTATAAAGAGAATGATCGAACCTGGAAACTAACTCTGACAACGATTAAAGGCAAGTGTACCTATCGAACTGTAGTATAGCTTAGGCAAGACCGGATTGAAGAACCCAAAGGAACTAAAAGTACTAATACTAACTTTCTTTTTATTATTTAGCCTAAAATAAAGTGAAGTTTCTTTAATCTAAATTAACGACTACCAAGCTAAAGACGCGAAGACAAAAAGAACAAATTGAGAAATAACTTGAAGGAAAATTCATTTGATCACGACGATACCCTAAGGAAGAATCCACCTAGACTTCACTTGTTATCTAACACTGAACCATACGATTTATTCACTTAGTTTGATCCGTAGGACTCCCTAACGTATATTAAACCTTCTCTCAAGGCGAATAACATCTAACCCTGTAACACCCCAAACCCGGCCCAAACACTATGACCGAATCTGGTATGTCACTAAGGAGATTTTAAAGGATGTCACAATTTCAGGAAATATTTTTCTTGAGTTTAACCTTTTATTCGGGAAAACTAAATAGGTGAATAATTTGTAAAAGATACACATTTTCTATTAATGCCTTAGTGAATTGGAAACTGAAATTTGATACATGACTTAGCTTAATTAAAATGTAAAATCTGAATGTTCATAATAATAAAAGCCCAAAATCCGGAAATATAATATAAAGCTAGTGGCCCATGGCCTTATTACAATGAAATAAAAACCCAACTAATCCAAGATTTTAAATATCAATAAACAAAATAATGTCTTTTGCTGAATCAAAATAATCTCTCGCATGGCCACCTTGCGCTCCTCTCCAGCCCGGTCCGATGCACTAGGTGCTACCTGAAAGATGTTAAATAATAGGGTTAGCCACGAGACTCAGTGTGCAACTCTCGTGCACCATCAGATTGGGCCTTAGCCCCACAGAACAGATGACAAAATATAACATATCAGGAATTATGCAAGGCCCAACCCAATCCTTGGTTTCCATCCGCTACACACCAC
Source organism: Gossypium australe (assembly GCA_005393395.2). Taxonomy (NCBI): domain Eukaryota; kingdom Viridiplantae; phylum Streptophyta; class Magnoliopsida; order Malvales; family Malvaceae; genus Gossypium; species Gossypium australe. The sequence goes on from CM016620.1 coordinate 100,989,581, forward strand.
CCTTACCTGCCAATCACACCATTGGGGATTTCTACAATCAACCCACACCGCTACACACCATCGATGGCAGTCATGCTGCAGTTAGCTGCTCATCGTCAGATCATGGCAATAGCCACTACAACAGATCATGGCAAAAAGCCACTACAACAGATCATGGCAAAAGCCACTACAACAGAACACTTCCCCTTTCATCAATCACCCAACCCCGTGCATACATAGAAATCGGCATACAAATAAAACATATCATCTCAATAGAAACATTCACTTACGAATGACAGAAATCACTAACCTGGTGATTCGCCTTTACCCTCATCGAATTTTCAACTGTTATGCCGGGATCTCGGCATTAAACAGAATATAAACAGATTTATATACACATACGAACAGACAGTCTAAATGGTGTGAGAAGTTACACACCTGATAACACGTAGTACTACTCTCTATGTCGATACCCTCACTAATCAGATCTACTGCCCTTTGTCTACAACTTTGCTCAAAAGCCAAAAGAACGCGAAGATAAGGCCTCTCCTATATTCGGCCAAGGGTTAGTGTTTTACCCGAATTATACGTTTAAATTAACAGATCTCCTTACCTTGAAATTCCGAAAGTAATACGATCTGAGTGCTACTGAACTCTGGCTTAAAAATCTAAACGATTGAATCCTCTTCAAATCCCGGAATGCCGCAAATGAAAGAACACACGAGATTAATCCACCATGTAGCCATTCGGCTATGGTTTCTAAAAGCCGGAATAGATTGAAAGAAGAACATATTCAACACTTACCTCTTCAGAAGATTTCGGCTACCCCTTACAGGAAAATTCGGCAAACACCAGAGAAGAGATCTAGGAATTCAGCTTTTAAGAAAATCCCAATAAAGTATGAACAAGAGAAGGCTGATGCGTTTTCGGCTTTTAGAAAAAGCTGAGTGAAGAGTTTCGATTTCTGATAGAAAAAGAGAAGAAGAAAAGAAAACAAGAAAGAGACTTGGAGATTTCGGCTAGGAAGAAAAAGAATGGAGAGGATTTCGGCTTTTGAAGAAAACAAAAGAAAAGAAATTGTAGAGGAAGACTGAGAATTTCGGCACAAAGAATGAAGAAAAGAGTAGGGTTCAACTGCCGAAAGTGATGAGATCTCACCCCTATTTATAGAGAATTTCGGCACTTACTTAAAAACTCGAAAGTGCCCTTCCTGATATCTAATAGTTAAGACAATAGTAGTGGAAATTTCGGCACCCCTTTGCCATATCAGAAACAGATTTCTCCTCCCCTTCTGAGTCAAAATTTCGGCCACCACCTAGCCTTGCAGATAAATCCTATCCTTTCTCCTTATCCTCATCTGACTACTCATCCACAGTGTCATGGATAACTCCACCTCTTCCTTCCTTTTTCAGCACATTATCCACCTTATTATCATATTAAATAAATTTTTAAATTTAAGCATCATTGCCGAACTCCACTACTGCTCTTATAAATGTTGAAAATATTTAAAATAAAAGGTACCAGGCGACTTGAACCTTGGACCTTCAATTGACGCCAACTCCCTTCCCTCTTAGTGGCGCCATTTTGCCACTTGGCCACAAGCCCATTTGTGTTTTAAAACACAACTAATATCTATTATGCCTTAACTTAGCAAGCTTTCCACTAAAGTGTTCAAACAAGAATTTTAACTACAGCCTCGGCCCAAACCTGGGCCCAATTTGGACCCCTAATCCTCAAATTAACTCATTACACATATTCACCCATTAAACGCATAGGCCCAAAAATTCAGGATGTTACAGTTCTACCCCCTTAAAGAAATTTCGTTCTCGAAATTTCCAACTAACTATTAATCGTACTACCCAAGTCTCACCACTATGCTTTCGCTGCGCACTCTAATTCTAAAGCCAAAAGAAACACTTAGTATACTATGGTAGAGTAAGCACCAGCATTCGCATCTAGAGCGTCTTCGTCCCCTTGGAGACGTGCTGCATAGACCAAAGTTGGCTGCCTCGCCTCAGCATAACCTGCACCTCTATGACCATGTCCTGTGCCATTTCCACCATTGACTTGTCCATGGCCCCTTGGTGGTTGTTGACCTCCTCTTCCCGGTGGTGCATTCTCTTGATCTATGGGCCCTTCACTGCCCCGTTGCTGCGGACAGTTTCTAACTTGGTGGTCCGTAGATCCACACCTAAAACACTTCCCAGTGCCTACCCAACACTCACCGGCATGAAATTTGCCACGTCGAGCACACTTCTGTGTCTGACTAGCAGCAGCAGGTCTCTCATCCCGACTCAGCCCGTCTGACCTAGGCCTTTTCTGAGTACGCCCAGCTGCCCCTGACGATCCAAAATCCCTCTTACTTCCATCCCTATCTCTATCCCGATTCAGTTTCTACGTTCGCTTAACCTCCTCGGCTATCTTAGCCTTTTCCACAAGCATAGCGAATTCCCTCTCCCGCAGTGGGGCTATCAAAACACGTAAATCATCCCTCAAACCATCTTCGAACCGAAAGCAACGTTCATGTTCCATGGCCACAATCCCTCAGACATATCGACTAAGGCAAAAGAATTCAGCTTCATACGCAGCCACTGACTTACTCCCTTAAATCAGATTCAGAAACGCTCTACGCAGCGCATCCACATAACTCGATCCAATGTACTTATTCTGAAATGCCGTTTTGAAGAGATCCCAGGTGATACGGTCAGCCACTGCACCATCCTTAACCGTAAGCCACCATTGACATGCTTCGTCCCGCAGGAGAGATACAACCCCTTTCAACTTCTCCTCCTTCGTGAAATCCAAATCATCCATTTTGCGTTCTACCGCCTCCAACCAATACTCAGCGGAACTCGGGGCTACACCAGAAATTCCCCTAAACACTTCTGCCCCATTGGCTCTAAGTCGCTCCGGCACAGATTTCTGGGCTCCTGTGCCCATGCCTACCCCAGCAACCCTTTCTAAAACCCTTAACATCGCCTGAGATACCGCGTTATCTCCGGCAGTCTGATCCTAAAATTCCTCCTCCTCAGCTGGTGGCATCTCGTTTCCAGATCCATGGCCATACCCTACTGGCTCTGACACGGTCATCCTACCCCTACAGCATCCACGCGGCGGATGTCCTCGACCCCTTGCACTCATTCTACTGATTCGCATTTATCTGATTAGAAATTTTATGAATTATTAGTTTTCTTCCACTGATTAACCACAAACAGTCTTATGAATAGTAGTTTAAGAGTAGTTCTTTCGGATTCGCAATTATATCTACAATTCACTCTCAAGTCCGCATCTCTTAGTTCTAGGAAGCACATACATTCAATCATCAAACATCAACATACAGGTAACATCCACAAACTTACATTCATCATGTTGGGGTATCTTCGTTATTTCACTACCCAGGGGTATTTTCATAATTTATCCTATAGGGGTATTTTCATAATTTTCCAAAATAGGGTTCCCTGGTGATTTTGTGAAATAAGGGTATTTTGGTAATTTTTGCAATCTGAGGGTATTTCGGTAATTGTGCAATTCAGGGGTATTTTGGTCATTTCACAAATCATGGGTAATTTGGTAATTTTACAAATTAGGGACATTTTGATGTTATTGTTGTTTTTTTTAAAAAACAGGGGTACTTTGGAAAATCTAGTTTTGCAATCTGGGTTACTCTCGTAAATATAGGGTTTTAGGTAAATTTGCAAAACATAGGTATTTTATAAAATCACAGTTGTTTTGGAAATTTTCACAAATCAAGTGTATTTCTTTGGAAATTTTACAAAACTTGAGGGTCTTTTTTTTTATTGTGAAATAGGGTGGCTGGTCCCTTTCGGGTTTTAATTAGAAACTTTTGGCCTATTAACAAGTCCTCACGGTTAAGGTGAACAGTCACTACGCACCAGGTAGGATTCCAGCGAAGAGGAGGTGAGTCATTAGGACTGCTTAAGTACCAGGCTCTTCCGGATCCAATCCTAGACATGCGTATGCCTGTTACACACCTTAACTCAGTGACTTATTCCTGGGTTTGTTTAATTAGGTTAAGTTTTATGGAAGTTGAAAAGTATGATGTAAACTAGGCCTAAAGTCCATCAGATTCTATTTAAACTAATCTACGTCCCATAAAGCCCATCAAGCCCACATATATATGTCACACAATAGTTTAGAATACTTACCTGGTGGACTTGGGCCTGAGATGCAGGTGCCATGCCGAGCTAACAGACCTGTATCATTTATAAAAAATGCATGTTTCAAAACCCATCTTTAGAAAACTTTTTGAGCCCTAAAACCCCAAAGCCGAGTTTTGAACCGGGCTCTGATACCAATTTGTAACACCCTAAAGCCGGCCCAAACACTATGACCGGATCTGGTATGTCACTAAGGAGATTTTAAAGGATGTCGCAATTTCGAGAAATATTTTTCTTGAGTTTAACCTTTTATTCGGGAAAACTAAATAGGTGAATAATTTGTAAAAGATACACATTTCTATTAATGCCTTAGTGAATTAGAAACCGAAATTTGATACATGACTTAGCTTAATTAAAACGTAAAATCTGAATGTCTAATAATAATAAAAGCCCAAAATTCGGAAATATAATATAAAGCTAGTGGCCATGGCCTTATTACAATGAAATAAAAACCCAACTAATCCAAGATTTTAAATATCAATAAACAAAATAATGTCTTTTGCTGAATCAAAATAATCTCTCGCATGGCCACCTTGCGTTCCTCTCCAGCCCGGTCTGATGCACTAGGTGCTACCTGAAAGATGTTAAATAATAGGGTGAGTCACGAGACTCAGTGTGCAACTCTCATGCACCATCAGATTGGGCCTTAGCCCCACAGAATAGATGACAAAATATAACATATCAAGAATTATGCAAGGCCCAACCCAATCCTAGGTTTCCATCCGCTACACACCACCCTTACCTGTCAATCACACCATTAGGGATTTCTACAATCAACCCACACCGCTACACACCATCGATGGCAGTCATGCTGCAGTTAGCTGCTCATCGTCAGATCATGGCAATAGCCACTACAACGGATCATGGCAAAAAGCCACTACAACAGATCATGGCAAAAGCCACTACAACAGAACACTTCCCCTTTCATCAATCACCCAACCCCGTGCATACATAGAAATCGGCATACAAATAAAACATATCATCTCAACAGAAACATTCACTTATGAATGACAGAAATCACTAACCTGTGATTCACCTTTACCCTCATCGGGTTTTCAACCGTTATGCCAGGATCTCAGTATTTAACAGAATATAAACAGATTTATATACACATACGAACAGATAGTCTAAATGGTGTGAGAAGTTACATACCTGATAATACATAGTACTACTCTCTATGTCGATACCCTCACTAATCAGATCTACTGCCCTTTCTCTACAACTTTGCTCAAAACCCGAAAGAACGCGAAGAGAAGGCCTCTCCTATAATCGGCCAATGGTTGGTGTTTTACCCTAATTATACGTTTAAATTAACAGATCTCCTTACCTTGAAATCCCAAAAGTAATACGATCCGAGTTCTACTGAACTCTGGCTTAAAAATCTAAACGATTGAATCCTCTTCAAATCCCGGAATGCCGCAAATGAAAGAAAACACGAGATTAATCCACCATGTAGCCATTCGGCTATAGTTTCTAAAAGCCGGAATAGATTGAAAGAATAACATATTCGACACTTACCTCTTCAGAAGATTTCGGCTACCCCTTGCAGGAAAATTCGGCAAACACCAGAGAAGAGATCTAGGAATTTCGGCTTTTAAGAAAATCCTGAAAAAGTATGAACAAGAGAAGGCTGATGCGTTTTCGGCTTTTAGAAAAAGCTGAGTGAAGAGTTTCGATTTCTGATAGAAAAAGAGAAGAAGAAAAGAAAACAAGAAAGAGACTTGGAGATTTCGGCTAGGAAGAAAAAGAATGGAGACGATTTCGGCTTTTGAAGAAAACAAAAGAAAAGAAATTGTAGAGGAAGATTGAGAATTTCGGCACAAAGAATGAAGAAAAGAGTATGGTTCAACTGTCGGAATTGATGAGATCTCACCCCTATTTATAGAGAATTTCGGCTCTTACTTAAAAACCCGAAAGTGCCCTTCCTGATATCTAATAGTTAAGCCAATAGTAGGGGAAATTTCAGCACCCCTTTGCCATATCAGAAACCGATTTCTCCTCCCCTTCAGAGTCAAAATTTTGGCCACCACCTAGCCTTGCAGATAAATCCTATCTTTTCTCCTTATCCTCATCTGACTACTCATCCACAGTGTCATGGATAACTCCACCTCTTCCTTCCTTTATCAGCACAATATCCACCTTATTATCACATTAAATAAATTCCTAAATTTAAGCATCATTGCCAAACTCCACTACTTCTCTTATAAATGCCGAAAATATTTAAAATAAAAGGTACCAGGTGACTCGAACCTTGGACCTTCAATTGACGCCAACTCCCTTCCCTCTTAGTGGCGCCATTTTGCACTGGGCCACAAGCCCATTTGTGTTTTAAAACACAACTAATATCTATTATGCCCTAACTTAGCAAGCTTTCCACTAAAGTGTTCAAACAAGAATTTTAACTACAGCCTCGGCCCAAACCTGGGCCCAATTTGGACCCCTAATCCTCAAATTAATTCATTACACATATTCACACATTAAACGCATAGGCCCAAAAATTTAGTATGTTACAAACCCTAGGTTAATTAACGAAAATCTCTTTCTCAAATAAAACCCCCTAGAATAGCAGTAAATCGATCTATGGATTCCCATATTAGGTTTCACCCTAATCCGGCAAAATCTCGTCACCCTATCTCTAGGCGTGCGATCAATTGCGCTTAATTATGCTAGATCTAATCTTAGGTAGGGTCTATTTCTCCTCCGCCTAAGCACATCAAATTTGGATTAAGCACACATAATTAAGAACAAACTAAGTATTTATCGTATAATTCAGAAAACGATAACAAGATTCATCTAGGTTTCATCCCCTTCAGGTATCTGAAGGATTTAGTTCATAATAAATAAAGAAAACATCTCAAGAGAAAAGATAAAACAAAACATAAGAAATCCCTAAAACTCCCTGAAGGAATTGAAAGAGAAATCCACCGTCTTGAGTAGAATTTCGGCTTCTTGGGATGGATCAACTGGCTAACTTCGAGTGATTCCCACAATTCTGACCTTTTCGGCTTGGCTCATTGGCCTAGCTTCCCCGCCCCCTCAAAGGTGGTACTTAGGGGGTTTATATAGGCTCTTGGAATGTGTTTCTTCGCCCCCAAAGCATCCAAATCCGAATGAAATTGCTCTTTGCCACGACAGGGACACGGCCAGGTCACACGCCCGTGTGACTAGTCTTCAAGCCGTGTTCGGACTTCTTTAATGAGGCACGACCGTGTGACTCGGGGGTAAGGCCGTGTTCTAGATGCTTGACAAGGCACGGCCGTGTGGTCTTTGGGCCAGGCTGTGTCGATTTCGTGATATGGCCCATTTACTCCATTTTGGACCCGTTTTATGTTCTTTTCATCCTCGGGTGCTTTCCTGGGTATAAGACATGAAAAGAAAGGATTAAGAGCACCTGTTTATATGAATCGAGGCTTAAATCATCCAAAAGCATACTAAATGTGGGATTAAAATATGTTACTATTACGGTTTATCAGCTTGAATTCTAGTCACATGGGCGTGTGACATGGCCGTGTCCCTGTCGTGGCAAAAAGCAATTTCATTCGGATTTGGATACTTTAGGGCGAAGAAGCACATTCTAAGAGCCTATACAAACCCCCTAAGTGTTACCTAAAAGGAGGGCAGTTAGCTAGGCCAAAGAGCCAAGTGGAAAAGGTCAAAGTTGTAGGAATCACCCGAAGATAGCCAGTTGATCCATCTCAAGAAGCCAGAATTCTACTCAAGACGGCGGATCTCTCCTTCAATTCCTGCAGGGAGTTTTAGGGATTTCTTATGTTTTGTTTTATCTTTTCTTCTGAGATGTTTTCTTTATTTGTTATGAACTAAACTCTTCAGATACCTGAAAGGGATGAAACCTAGATGAATCTTGTTATTATTTTCTGAACTATAAGATAAATACTTGGTTTGTTCTTAATTATGTGCACTTAATTCTTGTGTTAATGTTTCCGAGATATTGACTCAAGTCAGATGTTCTTAGGTGGAGGAGCAAAAGTCCCTGCTTAAGAATAGATCTAGCATAATTAAAGCGGAGTCGTTCGCGCGCCTAGAGATAGGGTGACGAGATTTTGCCGGATTAGGGTGAAACCTAATATGGGAATCCATAGATTGTTTTACTGCTATTCTAGGGGGCTATTAAGTGAGAAAGAGATTTCTGTTAATTAACCTAGGGTTAGACGTTATTCGCCTCGAGAGAGGGTTTAATATACATTAGGGAGTATACGAATCAGGTCAAGTGAATAAATCTATGGTTTAGTGTTAGATAACAAGTGAAGTCTAGGTGGATTCTTCCTGAGGGTATCGTCTTAAATCAACTGAGTCTTCCCTCAAGTTATTTCCCAATTCATTCTTTTTGTCTTTGCGTCTTTAGCTTAGTAGTAGTTAAGTCTAAACAACTTCACTTATTTTAGGTTAGATAATAAAAAGAAGGTTAGTATTAGTACTTTTAGTTCCTTTGGGTTCGATAATCCAGTCTTGCCTAAGCTATACTACTGTTTGATAGGTACACTTGCCTTTTATCGTTGTCAGAGTTAGTTTGCAGGTTCGATCATTCTCTTTATAAATTTTTAAGACTCTGATTCTAGCGATCAAAAGATGGTTCTATGCGGTTATGCTTTGATTTTCTACAGTTGAACAAAGTGACGATCAAGAACCGGTATCCATTGCCTCGTATAGATGACTTATTTGATCAGCTTAAGGGAGCTTTAGTATTTTCTAAAATTGATTTGAGATCCGGGTATTATCAGCTGAAGGTGAAGGAAAGTGATGTGCCTATGACTGTCTTCCGTACTCGTTATGGCCATTATGAATTTTGGGTCATTACACACTTTGACATAGAACCTTCAAATTTTACTCAAACTTGGCTCTTTTTTTTCTCAATGGAATCATTTTATTAAAGGTTAATGCACTTTTTGCCCCGCACCTTTTTTTTTCAATCCAAATTAGTCCTTCAACTTGGCTTCTATCAAATAAAGTAGTCTTTGTAATGACATTGTTAATTTTTTTTTTAAAATTCAAAAAAATCATATACTGGCACATGTATAAAGAATATTAACATGTTTTTTTCATAGGGATAAATAACAAAACTATACATGAACTTTGGTCTAATGTGTAGTTTGATACACAAACTTTGATTTGGTACAATTATACACATGAAACTTTGATTGTGGTTTAAATATATACATGAAAGTCTAATTTTGATTCAATTGTATACATTTAAAGAAATAGACACAATGATTTATTTTCATATTGACTAAATATAATTATTTATGTATCCTATATGTTAACATACAATGATGTTATTGTTGAAATATCACAATCCCACATCTAAAACATACAAAGTTTGTGGAGAGTTTGTACTACTATAAATGCAGGTGGTTTCTCCACCTTTGTGGAGAGTTTGTCCTACTATAAATGCAGGTGGTTTCTTTACCTTTGAATCATCCCAAAATTTTTCATTTTCCTTCATAAGGAAATTTTTTCCTCTTCTTATTTGTAATTTTTCACTCATACTTTTGCAGTTAAAATATATTTTGTAACACCTCAAACCCGGCCTAGTCGTTATTGCCGAATCCGGAGGAGTCACATGAAATGGGTTGGAAAACCATTGTCGTTAAGTTCAAATCTTTCCGGTTCATTAGCCTTTATCGCCCTTATCAGTTTCAAAGCTCTCTTTCATTTGGCCATTTTGAGATAAAACGTGTTTTTAACGGAAGCTTATAAAATCGTTAAGTTTAGGCAAAATCGTTCGATATTTCTAAAAATCATGTTTTTAAACAAAAACCGTTATAGAGAAAAGTAAGTTAAAATCCAAAAACCCATAACCAAAGCCAAACAGTTTAAAATAGTTCAGAGAGTCCCAGAAAAATACAAACTCCCAAAAACGCAAAACTTAAATAAAAACTAAAACAAATAAAATAGTTTTGGAGAGTGGTCACCGTTGAGTCCTCCGCAGCACCAATCCGCCTAAGGCTGTGGGTTACCTATACAGACAAATAGAAAATAGTGAGCTTACGTAAACTCAGTATGTAACCCCACAGAATTAAGCATGCACACAACAGAATATTAGAATCAGACAGATGCAAATTCGGGCTTAAGCCCATTATAGATACAGATGCAGATACAGATATACAGATCAGAATCAAATATCAAATGTCCTACCCCCATCCTCTACACACCATCTCCGACCATCCCTAGACACCATGTGGGGTTTAAAACATCCACCCAGCCCTACACACCACACTTTACCGATGCGGCACATATCAGATATAATGCAGCTGTACTGCCAGATTGTAACATCCCGAAATAGGGCCTAAACGGAACAGTGGTTATGAAACCATGAATCCAAGGTAGAAAAGTTTATTACGATTAATTATTATGATTTATTGAGTGATTAGATGCATGTGTTAGAATATCGATAGAAAATTTCATGAATTGCATGTCTAATTTGCCTATTAGGAGTTAATTGCAAAAGTTGATAAATATGAGTTTTAGGTGTTAAAGGATTTAATTGAAGAGCATAATTGAAGTAGAGGTATTTAAATGGTAATTATATCATTAGGTTTTCATGGTAATTTAGTCATTTGGTAATAAAAATAAATTAAAATGGAAAAAGATGGTAAAATGTGCTCATCTTCTTCATTAGGCCGAATTTTCAAGGGTTCACCATAGCTAGGGTTTGTTTCAAGCTTCCAAGCTCCATAGTAAGTGATTCCAAGCCTTATTTTTAATGTTCTTTACATTTTTGAAGCCCTGGTAGCTCGATTTAGCTTATTCTATAAATAATTCATGCTAGGGTTCATATTTGGAAAAATACCCATAGGTGAAATGTGTTTATTTTGATGTTTTATGATAGAATATGAAGTCTGAAATTATGTTAAACAACTTTTGCTAAGTGATTTTAAGTGAAAACAAGTAAAACAACTTAATCGGTAAAAATACCTAATGTTCATAAGTACATGTTAGAGTGAGAATTTGATGTTGTCATAGAAGGGAAAAATGATCGGCATGTCATAAAACATAAGAATAAGGGATAAAGTTTAATTTTTGAGTTAAGGGTTGTTTTAATAAATGTGAGTATTAAATAAGCTAAATTTGCTATTATAGATCAAGAGGAACGAAATCCAGAGTTAGATCAGGGAAAGAAAAAGATAGTGGACTAAATCGATATAGTTTATCTTATTTTGTTTCGAGGTAAGTTTGCGGTAAATAAATGCAATATTCTATAATTTTACATCTAGTACTATTAAATTCCAGCATTTACATATTTATTTTATAAATTTATCATTTAAAGACTCAAGTAGGAATTGAAGGAAAAGCTATCTCAGAAAGTTCCGGTTGAACCTTAGGAATGTGAAGGAACAAATGTCATGACATTAGGGTTTAAGGAAATCATGTAAGACCATGTCAAGACATGGCATTGATAAGTTTCTATAAGGCAAAGGTCCCATGTAAGACCATGCCAAGGCATGGCATTGGTGAGTTCATAAGGCAAGGATACCACGTAAGACCATGTCAAGACATGGCAATGGTTAAGTTTCATAAGGAAAGGTACCCGCGTATCCTTAGTATTCCAAGTGGTTCAACGGGAAAATTCAAAAAGTATACCAAAGGAAAGGTAAGACAAGTTCAAGCTAAAAAGGTACAGGTAAGAATTTAAGACTTAAGTATATTAAATTAAAGGCTTAAATAATCTTGGTAAGAAAATATTAAGATAATTCATTAAGAATGTTGTTGTTTATTTACATGTAAACTTACTAAGCTTTATGCTTACTCCTATTCCTTTCCTTTTTTTTATAGTATTGCAAGCCAACTTGGGGATCACAAGGACGTCGGAGTTCGTTACACACTATCAAAGGATTATATTGGTATTTTGTGACTTGAACGTTTTAAGTTATAGCATGTATAGGGACTTAGCCATTTTGTGTGTATTTCCTTACGATATGCCTTAATATTGGCTTGTAAATGCTTGATAATGATTAGCCATTAAAATGGTTAATTAAGAACATGTTTTGGATGTTCTGTATGTCTAGATGATAGTTTTTACAAAGAAATTATGAAAGAGTAAAAATCTGCAGGGAAACAGTTTTGGACAGCAACTGTGACGTGAATTTGAAAAATCACTAAAAATAGTACAAATAGAATTAGGGTGTGAATGAGATATAGAATTAAAGATTATTGAGTCTATTTTTATATGAAAGAAACGGTGTAGGCAAAAGAGTTATATATTATAAGATAATTGATTTTTTGTGCAGAGGGGAGACTTTAACTAATAAACTGTACTAATTGGCCACACCAAAAATTCTGGAAAAATTATAGTAAGAAGATTTATGAGTCTAGTTTTAGGGCAAATTTACGGATCTAAATTTCAAGTTTTTTTAACTCGAGTTATAGTCAATTTAGTGAACATAACGCAGATGGACAGTTTCAATTTTTATGCCCCAAACTAGTAAGTTAAGTCTAGTAATGCCTCGTGCTCGACTCCGGCAACGGTCTCGGGTAAGGAGTGTTACACAGATATAGGCATAATCTGCCTTTCAGAACACTTCCTCCAATATATATATCATCCCAACCCCAATATCAGATACAGGATATTCAGTTTCAGACATACAAATTAACCATGCTTACATGCTTACATACAAATATAACATGCATATACTATCATACTCAGTACAAAATATCAGTCAAACCAATCATATAGTTTAGGGTTTTGTTAGCCCTTACTGACCCTATAGTAGGCCCACAGTCATTTGGGACAATCAGTGCAACCCTAGGGAAAATTTTAGAAATTTGGGTCCAAATGCCCGTGTGGCCCACACGCCCAGATTGGCCTAACCCGTGTGGATCACATGGCCTAGCCCAGTTATCACATGACCGTGTGGGCCCACACGCCCAATTCAGTCTATCCTGTATGGCCCACATGGCCACACTCCAGCCATCACACAGTTGTGTCTTGCGCACGGCCTGGCCTTCGTCGATCACACGGTCGTGCCGTCGCACACACCCTACTACACGGTCGTGTGGCGTCGACAAAGGGATTTTTCAGCTTTCACTGAATCCTATTTCTGCATTTTGGGTACACACCTGATATCGATTTGATGCAAAACCACTCCCAAGCCTTCTAAGACCTAAATGTAGCATACCAAACACTGATTTAGTGACTACTTTTACTAACTTGTCAACGACAATCTGACTAAAAACTTGACTTACCAATGACGAAAACACCGTTAACACCGATCAACAAACGAATCGAGAATCACAGTCCGACGACTTCTCCTACACCACAAAAATACAGTAACGTCTCAACCTTTAAAATATAAAGATAAGAGAAATACAAATGGAAACCCCACTTACCGATTACACGGCAACCAAAAGCTTGAAACACCCAAAACAAAAATAAGAGACAGAAATAAAAATGAAGGGAAGAGTTTAATTCCGATAGAGAGAGTTGAGAAACGAAAATAACAAAAATGGGGTTTTTGCTTGAAGGAGGAAGAACGTCCAATTCCAGAGAGAAATTTTGGGAAAAAGATATAAAAAATAAATAAAAATAAAACTATGAATTAAAATTGAATCCCCACTAGATCACAATTCCTAATTTTTCCTCCCCTTAATCCCACTACCATAACTCCCTCAGACTTTAAGCTCCACTGAAACTCTATCAGTGTAACACCCTGTAACATCCCGAAATTGGGCCTAGTAGGATTGGGCCCAATGGGCCTTGGGCGTAGGAATAGTTAAAATTTTAATTTATACATGTATGTTCTAAAAAAAACACTTCCATGTGACACGCCAGATTCGGGCCTAACTTCTTGGCCGGGTTTGGGGTGTTACATTTTATGGTATCAGAGCCCAGTTGCAAAACTCGGCTATGGTTTGGGTTCAAAAACGTTTTCAAAGCTGTTTAAAATTTTAATTTGTACATGTATGTTCTAAAAGGAAGTATGACACCACGGGTATCCGACACCAAGTCAAGTAAGTATTTGTTTTCATTTTATGATTATTGTGTTATTACTGTGGTAAGAAAATTCCACAAAATAGAATACTCTAGAACTATTAGCTTTAGGGTTTGAAACTATAGAGACTGAGACTCTAGGATGCGGATTCGACTCTCAAAAACAACTTTTCTACTCACACTTCATAAAACATTGTTTAATAAACACCGAAATAGCATAATGATTCATAAAACTCTTAATCAGATTATATCGACTTAGTGAATATGAGCGCTAGAAGACGTGGACGCAGTAGACGTGGACGTGCTAGAGGCTGAGGTGCTAGGATTAGATCTTCAGCATCGGGCCGTGTTTCTGAAAGGGAGGTGTTGGCATCGCCAGTAGCTGAGGCGGGGTCTCATGACCGAGTTGGGGTTGTCGAGCTGACTCAGATAGTTAAGGAAGTATTGGAGGAGGTTAAAGGAATCGGTGAAGCACTTCGAGTTGGGTCTGTAGACTGTAAGAAGAAATTAGATCGCGGTTCTTTTGGGCCGCAGTCTCGTTCCATAAAGCATGTCAAGGCACGACCAAACTTTTCGGCTTGTGATTATTGTAGAAGGCGTCATCCGGGAGAATGCTGGAGGAGGTCAGGAGCATGTTTGAGATGCGGGTCTAAGGAGCATAAGGCTCGGGATTGTTTCATCACCATCAATTCAGGTATGTTTTGGTTGGATGATGATTGAATGTAGAAAATTCTAAGTATAAATGGTAGATAACTGTTTGCTTCTGTGGTTAGATGTTTGGTTGGTGAAAGAGGATTCAAGATTATGTTAAAAGTACATTAGTGTTATTAAGATTAGAGTGCGCAGCGAAAGCATAGTGGTGTGATTTGAGCGGTACGTTTAGTAGTTGATTGGAAATTTCGAGGACGAAATTTTCTTTAAGGAGGGTAGAATTGTAACATCCCGAAATTGGGCCTAGTAGGATTGGGCCCAATGGGCCTTAGGCGTAGGAATGTTTAAAATTTTTGAGAACAAGAGAACGATATAATTTCAAGTTGGACTTATTAGGAAGGTGATTTTAGAAAGTTACGGGGTTCTATGAAGTTCCAGGTTCAAGTTGGGCCTTAGTAAAATTTTGTGTTTAAGCCTATTAAGGAGAGATAGTAAGTGGCATCAAGGCTTATGGAAATAAAAGAGTAAATTGCTAGCATAAGTGAGCAATTAGTAAAGAGGTTATGGTGTGCAAATTTTGACTATTATTTTTGCACTCTTTCCTTAAGTGTCGGCCAAGCATGTAAATATGGCAAGGTGGACTTTTTATTTTTGGCAAGATGGCTAAGGAGAATAGGAAAGAATGAAGGTAAGGAAAGAAATCAAGAAAAAGGGGAAAGTAAGGGGAACAAGTGGCTTATTTTGTGGAGATTGTTTTGGAAAGTGTGGTTGGCCAAATGTTGACCCATAATGTAATGCATGTGGACGGTTTTGGGGGTAGATAGGTAGCTGAATTTTTACTTTGGCATTTGGTAAGGTCTTGGTATTGTTTTGGCCGAAAATCCTATTTGCAACTTTTGTGTCATCTTCTCCCAATTTTCTATTCTTCTTTGCCGAAACCTCCTAGCACAATGGTGCATTTCTCTTCTCTTTTGTTTGGTCAAGACATTCACCTCTTGTTCATCTCCCTTTGATAACCGAATCACCTAGCATCCATCCAACTATCCATTATTTTCTTTTAACCATTCCTCTTCTCAAAATCAACACCATCATAAAATCACATTTTCTTGTTGATTATCCTCCATAGCCGAACCTTTCTATCCAAAATCTCTCTTTCGATTTTCTTTCTCATTCGGGTTGACACTCTTTCCTTTGATCAATCGAGTTATAGTGCAAGGCAGAATCTTTGACTCATTCGTAGCCATTGTAAAATCGTTGGGAATCAGTTTTATAATCATTAAGGGACGAAATCACTCGATATATTCTACCTTCGGACATAGTGGTAAGTGATTCAAGTGTAAGTGATACGAAATCTTTTGGAAATCCGAGGCTAACTTTTGGTTGGTATTGTTCTAGGTCAACAACGAGTGGTTCTTTAGGAAATCAAAATCAGGTGTGTAATCCCGTACCTTCCGTATACATATCTGAAATGGTGTGTAATCTTACACTTCTCTGAAATTTTGTATGAAATATTCTATGAATCGGTCGAAATACCGAAGAAAACCAAAAACCGGCATCCGTGATCACTCGGACGTGCGTATGATCGTAGTGGTAGTCGTATTTTGTAGTAAAATAGTTTCAGTTAGAAGTAGTGATGTGTTTTTTGAAAAATCACGAAAAATAAGAGAAAGGGAATTAAAAAGTGAATAAGATATCAAATTAAATCTTACTGTGTCTATTTTAATATGGAAGAAACAGAGAAGGAAAATAAATTTTATATTCTGAGATATCTTAATTTTAGTGAGACTAATTCTGATTGACTTCGTAGTTCCTTGATCTGTCTTGGAAAAATCATATAAAATTGTACTAAGTGAATTATGGGTTATAATTTATATGTATGGATTCCTTAGTGAGCCTATTTTCAATAGAAACAAGTGGGAGCAGTATATGGAAACCGTACAGTGAGATATTTAAAATTTAGATAAGAGAGGTCAGAATCATTGGACAGTGAAACAAGGGAAAATTTAAGGAATAAACTGTACTAAATGGTTAAGCCAAAAATTCTGGAAAAATTTTAGAAAGAAGATATATGAGTCTAGCTTCAAGGAAAATTTACGGATTTAGATTTTGAGATTTCTAACTCAAGTTATAGTCAATTTAGTCAGTACAACGTAGATGGACAGTTTTAAATTGTTATGCCCAAATTAGTAGTTAAGTCTGGATTGCGAAATTACCGAATTACCCTTAGTGGGTAAATTACTGAATTACGAAATTTCCCTTACGGGCTGAATCATAGAAATGCCCTTAAAGGGCCGAAATACGAAATTGCTTATGGGCCGAATGGACATATTGATTAATGGGCCAATCTGATATTTTGCTAAATGGACCAATCTGATATTTTGCTAAGTGGGTCAATCTGATATTTTGCTAAATGGGCCAAATCTGATATTTTTCTTAATGGGCCTTTTTGATTAATTGAGATAATGGGCCATAATTTTGTAATAAATATCCGAATAAATTACTGTTGTTATATTGTGATTTGTTATGGATTATATACATGATTTTGCATGGGATGGGATAATATTGAAGAGAAGTTCTGGTGGCTCAGCCACATATTTTGGTGGCTCTGTCACAAATTTGTATAGTGGCAACGCCACGTAAATTCTGTTACTCTGGTGGCTTGTCCACAACTAAATTTGCTATAAATGGCTTAATGCCTGTGTTTGGTGTGTTGGCGGGGTGGGTTGACTGATGATCACCCACAGGTGTGTTGGCCGGTACGGGTGGTGTGTAGCAGATGGATTATTAGGATTGGTTTGGGAATTGCATTTCATACACATGTTATATTTGATACATTATTGTTATTATAAATGGGTTTAGGCCCAAAATATTGCTAAATGGGTTCCGGCCCAATGGATAACGGTAAGGGGATTTCACACCGAGTTCTTGTAACTCACCCCCTTTCTCTTAACCCTTGTAGGTAATGCTTGATGATATGGAATTGGGCTATGGATGACTCGAGGGAGGCCATACTTCAGAAATGGTTTATTTGGACTTTAGACTTCTTTCTCATTTATTTTATTTCTTTACTATTTTGGGTTAAATGTTGTAATATGGCCTCTAGACTATTTTATTTTGCTTTATGGTTGGGATGTTTTTATTATTTTTCTTAAATTGTTTAAAAAGGGAATTTTCTAAAAACTTAAATAATGGTTTTCAAAATTGATTAATAAATGGATTTTATTGCAAACTTTTACAAATGCTTTAACTCGGATTTTCTTTCAAAATTATCTACGACATTTTCAAAAGTCACGATTTTAAAGCTCACTACCTCGATTTTCGACTCATCAATCAACCTCTCAAAAATACTTGTATTTTATCTACGTTTCCGCAATGTTTTCAAAATGCTTCTGCAACTCTATTTCCAAACGTCATATTTTTGTAAATTGTTTATTTCAAATATATTTTCGCAACCAAAAAGGTTTTTAAAGATAATTACGTTTTCAAGTAGATAACAATTGCTTAAGTGTTTTGGGTTTTAACAAAGAGGCTGTAATTCTCAAACAAGTTTTCAACAATTGCAAAGATGGTTTCGAAAAAAAAAACCTTCCATGTGACACGCCAAATTCGGGCCTAACTTCTAGGCCGGGTTTGGGGTGTTACACACCCTCATCCCGTAACCGTCGCCGAAATAGGTAAGGGGCAGTACCGGACTTGTAACACAGTTTGGAACAGTAAAATTTTAACTTTTATAATACATCATCTCAATTCAATAATATCAAGCATTCATATTCATAGCATGCTTAAAACGAGCATATAAAATTCTAATTACACAACGGGGAATAATTTAATAACATATAAAAGATATAGGAAAACTTACGAAATAGGGTCACATGGTCAAGTCACACACTCGTGTGCTCTGACCGTGTGGCACAAAACAGGCTTGGTTTAAGCCATTTTCACAGCTCTTATGACATGTACCTACAGGCATCATTTGCATAACATGTTCAAGTACATATATCATCTATACCAAAATGCCAATTAACAAAACTATCACAAGATGAATACATCATATAATACTTCTATATCAAATCAACCATTTCCACTCAAGCCATGTCATATAGCTTGATCAAAATACAATAGATCATATCTCATTCATATAGACAAGTGACCATATAATTCAACTTATTAACTAGCCTATACATGCCATATTATCCCACATCAAAGAGTTTAGAAATACCAATTACCCCCTAGATAGTGTGATGAAATCTTCGATGACTTCCAACCCGAGCAAGCATTTGAATCACTGTAAAATATAGAGAATAAACAGAGTAAGCTAATAAGCTTAGTAAGCTCGTATAATTAACAGCACTATATAAAATATTTAACAATTAGCTTGTCATTTTAAGCAATTTGATTGCTTTTGAACCAGCCTTATTTAATTCAATATTTATTTTCTTAATAGTCATGTAATTCATGCGTAATTTATCACATCTACTCACTTATCACATGAATTTATCAATGTCACTTACTTGTCGAGTATTACACATATACCTGTACTGATTCGTATCCTCATTTCTATTTTCACATCGTCATCTTTTTAGTCAAATCAATGAAACTATCATTGAATACTCAGTATCTTGCTCATTAAGAACCATATACTTGGTAGCCATCTATACTTATATCATATAAATATTACCTATTCATATTTCATCAAAACATCATGAGTAAAAACAATAAGCATTTAAATTCACATAATATTCATATCAATTTATTTCCATTCAAATGACATGTAACACATTCATATAACCGATAGCAGAATTATACCGTATAACATCAATTCATTAGTAAGAACAATAGTTCATCCATTCACAAGGAAGAAACCAAACTTATAATGTCTATTTAATATCTAATTCATCTATCATTTCATTTATACCCATCAAATATCTCATATAAGATTTCATCTTGTAACTTATATAATTCATGTAACACATCATCTTTTTAATTCAACTACTCATGTAGCAGTCAATTCATGTAAATCATGTAACCTGTATAACATATATTCATGTAAATCATATAACTCTTGTAGCAATATAATATCCATGTAATTCATGTAATTCGTATAGCATGTATTCGTATAAATCATGTAATTCCTGTAACATATAAATCATGTATACCAAGTATTATGTATCATGTACACATATAATTGTAAAATATAATCCATGTAACTTATATTTCATTTAGCATATAATTTCATATAAATTATGTAACATATATCATGTACTTCTTATGTAACACCCCGGTTTTAGGGGTTATGCATCTAGTGCATATCTCAGGTGTTGGTAGGCTTCTAGTGTGGTTGGGCAAGTTTTTAGGGGGTTTGGAGAACCCTGGAAGGTAGGGAAGACTTTAAGAAATTTTTGGTTTTCAGTGGTTAGGAGGGAGCTTGGCTTTTGGGGGTCTTAAGAGAATTATTTGGTGGTTTTTAGCACAAGTTGGGCTTTGGTAGAGTGGCAAGGAGGCGCCACTCTAGAGCTTAGAGGGTGACGCCTCAAGGTGCTTTGGGGGTCTCAGGTTCAAGCTGTTAAGGCAACAAGTCTGGCCTTTATTTTTGGCGTCATGGAGGGGAGATGTTGGACGGCTAGAGGGCTCTTCAAAGGATGAGGTAAGACTTGGTCTTTTTTTTTGAAATTCGGCTAGGAAGGAAGGATTAAAGTTTGACTCATTCAAACTTTTTGAATGGGTGATTGGGAGGTGATTTAGGAGGAAATCGTGGGATGTTGAGAGGGGTTAAGTTGGTGGCCGGTTTTGGGGTGCTTAAGGAGGGCAATTTCGGCTTTGTTGGAGGGTGTTAGGTGGGTGCCGAAACCTTAGTAGTATAAGTAGGGGGTGCTCACCCTTTTGGTTTTTTTTCCCATTTGTTCCCTTTGCCGAAAGTGGTTCTCCATTCTTTTTAGGTGCCGAATTCCTTTGAGTTTCCCCTAGTCTTGTGCCGAAAATGAGTCAAAGAAAACCCTCTTCTTTTATTTCTTTGTAGCCAAAACCGAAAACCCCAAGTAACCTTCACCTTGCCGAAAGTTGCATTTGTGTCTCCTAAAATGTTGTAGCCAAAAGCTTTTGAGCCTCAAGCTTTTACCTCTTTTGTTCTTTGGCCGAACCATACACCTTCTCACCATTCTTTTCTCTTTTCTCCTCGTGCTAAGCCGAATGGTCATTTTCTTCCTCTCATACCTTTTTCTTTCTTCTTGAAACTTGTACCAAAACTTGCTTTGTTTCCTAGCCGACTTTCTCCCTTGTGTTGCCGAATATCCCCTTCCTTTTCAGTTTTGCACTTTGGCCGAATAGTGAAGGTGGTGTGGATTGCTATTGGGTTGTGATTTCAAGCCTTGAAGAAGGTATATAGGTAAGGCCGAATGTTTTATGGTAAGGTCTCTGTTCTCTGTCGACATCTTTAAGAGTAAGAGTTGGTTTGGCTTTTATTTGGAAGTATGTTGATCATTTGTTGGAATCGTTTTGGCATAGGATATCCAGGATTCGAAGCTGTCAAGCGTAGCCTCTGTTTTTGGTTGATTGTTGGTAAGTAGTAGTAAGTGATTGCTTTAGCAGTCTATTCGTCTGGTATTTGTTTAAGCCGAAGGCTATTACTATGGGTTGGTTGCCGTTTGTAGGGAAGTGAAGCAGGAGCTTTTGGTGGTATTGGTTAGTGTTCAAAAGCGTGTAGGTAGGTCTCGGGTTTCGAGCGTTGATCCTTTTGGTTATGTTGTGTTTTGGCCGAATGGCCTAGGATGCTAATCCTATGTTTGGCCGATTCTAGGAGCAAGGGTGTCGAGGTTATCAAGAGTCTTAGATTGGTTCTTCGATTAAGGCTTGCAGGTGTGTACATATACACACTACTCTGTTGTTATATTTATATGTATTGTGTGTTGTTTGATTCATGAAAAGGTGGATTAAATACCATTAAGGTATAAGGCAAGGGGTCAGGTAAGTCCCTGTTATGATGCTTTTGGAAAGCATGATGTATCTGGCATGTGCTATATTGCTTGGTTGATGTTAAAACTTATGTATGTTGCTAAACAAGCATGATGGTATATTTCTGTTAAAATGCATAACAATGGTTGATGTGGGTTGTACGAGTGGAGGGGGCAGTGATATTCGTGCCGACGGGCACCAGTGTTTTGGTAACACAACTTGTGACTTTGGGTCACCAGAGGTTTGGCACCTCCAGAGGTTTGGCACCTCAGCGTCTCGTCCCCGTGGTCTCGCACCACAGTGGGTTGGCCCCACAAGGCGGTATTGAGGGATTGACGCCAGTGATTTGGTATCACACGATGGGTTGGCCCCATCATTTGATTCGTGACTTCGGTCACCAGTGATTTGGTATCACATTCGTGTCTTTGGGACACCAGTGGTTTGGCACCACATTGATGATTATTGTGACTTTGGGTCACCAGTGGTTTGGCACCACCAGTGGTTTGGTACCACACGGGGTAGAGAATGGTGTTGTGGATGCTTAGGTTGGGTGCATATTAATTGGATGCATGATGATCATGTTTATGTTTGCATATGATATTCTGCTAATCCGGGAAAAAGGGTTGCACACTGAGTCTTGGTGACTCACCTTTTTCCTTTAACCATTTCAGGTAGTGCATAAAGCTGGACCGAGATCGGAGAGGACAAGGTGGCCCATGCCGAAGATGATGATTAATTATATTATGCTTGAGTTTGATACAAGTATTTCATTTTAATTATTGGGTTGTAATAAAAGGCCATTTTATTATTTTGGTATTACTTTAACTATGGATGAATTAATTTAAATTACTATGTGAAAATGATTTATGGGTTGCGACCTATTTACTCAAATTGGTTTATATACTAAAGTTTTAAAAATGAATAAGTTTTAATAGCACAGTTTTACTCATAAGCTTAAGTGGATATGTTTTCCAAAAATTCATCAAACTACAATGTTTTATACTAAGTTAGAAAGATTTCAACCATTTTCCCCAGTGACATAACCAGATTCGGTCGTAGTGAATGGGCCGGGTTTGGGGATGTTACATCTTATATCTCTTATAACATTTACTTTCTATATTACAAATCGGTAAATTACCCGTTGATCCATTCGAATTGGATAGGATACACGGATAATCACACATATCATACAATACCAACGTCCCAGACGTGGTCTTACATGCAACCACATATCGATGCCATATCGGCATAAAGTCTGTTAGGCATAAAGCTTATAATAATTCACTGGCATAAAGCCTGCTAGGCACAAGCCTGTATCACACACCAGTACAAGGCCTGCTAGGCTCAAAGCCTGATTTAATACACTGGCATAAAGCCTACTAGGCACAAAGCCTGATTTAATTCACCAGCGCAAGGCTTGCTAGGCTTAAAGCCCGAATATCACTGTTATAAAGAAATCTTATACATAATTCATATATTGAAAATTCTAGCTATTCCATAAAGTTCATAGAGACTTTCAAATGTCGTAACTCAGTCGAATTAAACTCAAATATATTATTTCCATGCATAATCATATTCAACTATCTCAATTAAAACTCTATAAAATTCAAAACAGCATATTAAACTAATTTAAATTCAAAATTAACGATATTTAATATAACAATTTCTCAATTCATATATTTTCAATTCAATTAAAACATATATATTCAAATGCTCAGTTTGCATAAGCCATGTTTATTATCCAGCCGAATTCCTGTACATATATAAAATCTATAACATTTTTTTTATTCAAGTACCAATTCATCCCATATCTCATTTACTCATATAGTTCTTGTACCATATAATATATTTAATCATATAATCATGTATCAGGAAACTTGTATTCAGATACTTGTAACATATAATTTTTATATCAATTAATCATATAATTCGGTGGCAGCAACATATTCATAGAGCCGATAATTCTAGTAAATTATTCATTACACATATATATATATATATATATCAATTTAAATAATTACACATATCTAACAGTTCGATTTTTAGCTATACGAACTTACCTCGTAACCCGTCCACTATTTGTCTACTTTCCGTTTTCCTCGATCTAATTCTGATAATTGTTTCTCTTGATCTTATTAATTCAAATTCAACCCATTTAATCACCAACACATTCAATTTAATCCATAAACATGTAATTTGACCTATTTATAAAATAACCCTTATACTATCACATTTTAACACTGTAGTCCATAATACATAAATATGCAAAATTACACAAAAATTTCATATACCCTTTTATAACCGAATTTTCTATAGCATCAAAACAGCCCATATTTTTATTTTATTCACATTTCTAGCCACAAAAATTCTATTTTTTTCAATTTAATCCCAAATACTCAATTTTGTCAAAAATCACTTTATAAAACTTGTATATCTATAAACAACCATCAATAATTTATCAAGAAACATCAAAATACATAAGTATTCAACAATGGCACATTTTAAAAACATCACCAATTTCAGAAATTAGGGCATGGGCTTTGTAGATTACTAAGCAATGATCTCAAAAACGTAAAAATTATCAAAAACCGAACAATTAACATACCTTAATTTGAAGAACACAAGGCCAAATACCCTAGCTTATATTTCTTTCTTTTTCTTTTCTTTGGTTTCGGTCAAAAGCCATTAAAAGATGAGCATGGCCTTTTCTTAATGTTTGTTTTATTATATATATACTTTATATTATATCATTTATTAATATAAAATTTTAACTTACCAATTTAACATATAAAAACATATATATTCACTTAATGTCGTCCACTACTTATAAAATGGACTATTTGCCCTTTAAGGACCTAATATTAAAAAGCCATTAGCAAATTAGCACTTACACATTAATTAGCAAATTTCACATTTTACGCAATTAAGTCCTTTTATTTAATCGGACACTTAAACAACGAAATTAAAACACGAAAATTTAACACAAGCAAATTCACACATAATAAATAAGAAAAATCATTTTAAATTATTTTTCGGACTCGAATTTGTGGTCCCGAAACCAATTTTCCGATTAGGGTCAAAATCGGGCTGTTACAATCAGCAACCCGAGCAAAAATTAATACCCATGCTCGCGCAGGGATTCAAACACAGGACCTCCAATACAGCAATACCCTTACCACTTGAACCAGTAGGCTCATTCTGATATGGTTTTATAAATAATTTAATTTAAGCCTACTGAACAGAGATAGGGCTTTATTCCAAAAATAACAGAATTTGCCAAAGCTAAGGCTTGAACTCAAGACCTCCCACACACACCTAGAACATTTAACCACTGAAGCAGATACACAATTGTGTCAAGATTTCACAGAAATAAAGATAGAAATTCTGGGGTGTTACATATTTAGTAATGTGTAAGGGCGTAGGCGTAATTTGTAGAACCTCATTAAATTTCTGGTGTTCTTATTATTTTATTTATCTTTCAATATTTTGTAAGGTAGAATTGTAGTGATATATTGTGCTATTAAATTACATTGTAGGGAGATTATGTTTACGAGATTGGGTTTTAAGCGGGACAATTTGTGACACCTCCAATCTTTTTTAGGAATTGAACCTAGTGGGATTTTCTAGGACAATAATTTACTCACTTTTACCCTATTCACACAACAAGTGTTATCAAAGTCAAAGGTTATTGGAAGTATGCTCTACGATTGCAATTTAAAATGATCTTCCCCATTAGAAAAGATTTCCTTCGGCATATTGAAAGATTATGGTTGAAATGGTGGACAATCCAAAAGGATCCACAGTTCCAACATTGTCCATGTGGATGAGACCAAAAATAAAAATATAAGATTGGTAGTGGAGATTGTAACGCCTCATAACCTGGCCTAGAAGTCTAGACCGAACCCCGGAGGTTAAATTGATCACTGAAGTGATTGATAAACCGTGATAGTAACATATTTTAAGCCTACATTTAGCAGGATTTTGGATGATTTAAGCCTTGAATTGTGTAATTTGGTGCTCTTAATCCTTTGTTTTCATGTTTTATACTCAAAAGAGCAACGGATGATGAAAAAAATGAGAAACGGGCCCAAAACGGAGTAAATGGGCCATATCACGAAATCAACACGGCCTGCGCCTAAGACCACATGGCCGTGCCTCATTCAACAGTCTCGAACACGGCCTGGCCATGACTTACATGGGCGTGTCCCTACCGTGACAAAGATGAATTTCACTCGGAATAGGATACTTGGAGGTAAAGAAACACATTCCAAAGCCTATTTAAACATCCTAGTAGGTATTCTACTTGGATTAGGATACTTAGGGGCCAAGTAAGGCATCTCAAAGCCTATATAAACACCCTAGGGTCAACTTACACGGGGAGTTCGGCAGAAGCCTTCTGCCAGAGCTTTTGTCGGGGGAACCCAAGGCTTTAGTCAAGGGGCGTCCAGCTAGGCCAAAGACGGCAGATTTGTGGGGATTTACTCGAAGATAACCAGTTGATTCATCTCAAGAAGCCGGAATCATACTCAAGACAGAGGATCTCTCCTTCAATTCCCTCAAGGGGTTTTAGGGATTTCTTATGTTTTGTTTTATCTTTTCTTCTGAGATGTTTTCTTTTATTGTTATGAACTAAACCCTCAGATACCTGAGGGGGATGAAACCTAAGATGAATCTTGTTGTCGTTTGCTGAACTATATGATAAATATTTGACTTGCTCTTAATTATGTGTTCTTAATTCTTGTGTTGATATTTCCGGGATATTAACTCAAGTGTGATGTGCTTAGGTGGAGGAGCAAAAGTCCCTACCTAAGAGTAGATCTAGCATAATTAAGCAAAGTTGATCGCGCGCCTAGAGATAGGGTGACGAGATTTTCCCGGATTAGGGTGAAACCTAATATGGGAGTCCATAGATCGAGTTAATGCAATTCTAGGGGTTTTAATTAGAAAGAGATTTCAATTAATCAACCTAGGGTTAGACGTTAGATGCCTTGAGAGAGGGAATAATATAACTTAGGGAATCCTACGGATAAAGTCAAATGAATAAATCGTCTGGTTCAGAGTTAGATAACAAGTGAAGTCTAGGTGGATTCTTCCTTGGGTATCGTCTTAATCAATTGGTTTTTTCCTCAAAGTTATTTCCCCATTTTCATTCTTCTTTGTCTTAGAGTCTTTAGTTTAGTAGTTAGTTAATTTTAGATTAGATAAAAATTCACTTAATTCTTAGGCTAAATAATAAACAGAAAGTTAGTATTAGTACTTTTGGTTCTTTTAGGTTTCACAATCCGGTCTTTCCTTAACTATACTATTATTCGATAGGTGCGCTTGCCTCAAATCATTGTCATAGTTGGTTTCCAGGTTCGATTATTCTTTATATAAATTTTAAGACTTTTACATCGCATAAAACAACGATCAGTGATTGTAGGAAAATTTAGGATCAACAAATGAGAAAACAAACAATATTTAGGTTATGTAAAAATTATCAGTTATCAAATTCTGATATATCAAAATACAGTTGTTCAATCCAAATAATGTCTACTTGCATTTAACACAAAATTTCATACCACATAATTTAAAACAAAACTTACGGTCCAAAACCGTTTAACTAAAACTCAAATTTATAGAAAACACTTTATTAAACAGTTTTAAAAATGTGACACTTCTGAGACCTTCGTACACCGAGTCCAGCAACAGAAACAGAAAACAAGAGTACCTGTAAAGGGATAAACTGAAAGGGGGTGAGCTACACAAGCTCAGTGTGAGATCAGAACGACAGAAAAATAAAAATTAAGTGCCACAATAAAAAAATATCACAATGGCAATCCAAAATCCAAATAATCATCACAAACAGAACAGACACATCAGTACTAAATATGACAATTTATATACCGTTAATCTCGTAATCAGACAGAGAGACAAAATGCAGAACATATGTATCAACATGAAACCCACCCATCCAACCAAACACCTCTTCGTCCCCCATTCACACCACAAATGAGCTATAAGAAGCTCAACCAGCCCTGCACACCACATAAGACCTCGAAAGGCCCATCCAACCTTACACACCACAAATGTGGAACAAAGCCACGTAAATAATAGTATGCAGCTGAGCTGCCAAAAGTATAGTACTGTGCGGTAAACCCCTATACAAACGTATTGTAGTTGAAACTGCCAAATCAGATCAGACTTCCTTCTCTTCATATTCCAAACCCGAAATCATAATGCAAATGCAAGAATGCACACCAAACATTGTTAATTACACAGCTGAAGAAGCTCGTAATTAGTCAATGAATTACAGAATTGACGCACACAGTTTCCAGACAGTCACACACACCCCCACATCACTTAACCACTGAAGCAGATACTCATTTATTAGGCAATATCACATTAACGAGTCACCTAACTAATGCAACGATTGCATATAACAGATATTTCTAAGTTAAAACAGAGTCCCAACTACCCTTACTAAGACTTAGCCAAGGGTCAGAACCCACAGTACCATAAACAGGTCAAAAATCAACACAGTACAAAAATTTGCCGAGGTAGGACCACATCGTTGTGTGCCCCCGTCGCGTGGAAATGCCCAGGCCGTGTGGGGTCTACACGCCCATATGAAGGCCACAAACGCTTGTGTGGAGGGGGCACATGCCTGTTTCAGCAACCCGTGTAACTCACTATCCAAAAATGCTAAAAATTAAGAACAGAGGAGACACGACCGTATGGAGATCTCATACGCCCGTGTGGGACACATGCACGTGTGGCCAGACCGTGTGGCACCAAAATTCATCAAAAACCCTAAATTCCCAAACGCACACACCCGTGTACCCAAGGGACATGACCGTGTAAAAATTGACTAATTTCCCCAAATCAGCCACACGGTCATGTGGCACCTAATCCTACCTAGAAACCATAATTCCCAAATCTACACGGTTGTGTGAACCACCCATGTTGGGGCACACGCCCATGCGGCCACCCGTGGTCAGGAAACCACACCGAAACAGGCTACAAAACATGCCTCTGATGTCGAAACGATCCCCAACCCTTAATAAATAAAAAATACACCAAAAACACTCAGAATTTTAAGCAATTCCACCACAATCAACACTTTGATTGGTCAATTTCAAAAACACATAAAATATGACGAAATTCAAGGATCCAAAACAGAATTTCAATAATGAAAGGAAAGTTTCTGAACCCACACCTAAATTTGCGATTCCAACACCAAAGAAGATCAGAACGCCTCCCTAACACAATTCTGAAATCTCAATTGCACAAACAAAAACCCATATCATTACCATACCAATCTAACACATATGAATAACCTCAAATTGCTCTACTAAAAAAAAGAACACCACTTACCTCTGCTCGAAACCTTGAACTATTTAAAAACCATCAATGAAAATTAAAGAGAAGAACTTAAAGGCAGAGAAACGTATAATTTTTAAGTCCCAAAGAAAAATAAAAAGAAGAAAAGAAAAATAAAGTATGACAAGAGAGAGTGGGGAAAGAAACAAGAGAATGTGAAAAATCACTTTGGGAAGTTTTTATCCAAAAATATTATTAAAAGTAAAATTAAAATAGGTATTTTGGACTTTAAAACCAAACTAAATCAATTTTTTCCCCCAAACCACACACATGACGACTCGAACTCAGAACCCAGAGTACACTAACACACAACAAACCACCAGACCAGCAGGTCTATTCTGTCACCTAAACGTACAACTAAACACAATAGCACAACCTACTCACTGACCTTAATCTCAAAGCTCAAAACTTCTAACCTCAATATTCGGGGTGTTACAGATATCTTCGATGACACAGGTCATTTTGATACGTGGCAAAGTAAAACCTTAGATGCTCTCTTTCAGCAAGGTCTAGACATTGCCATTGATGAAAAAAAACTAGATGATGTAAAGGAAAAAGATTGGAATACTATCAATCATTTGAAATATGGTACAATTCAATCGTGCCTTTCACGATAGCAGGGGTATGCTATCTCAAATGAGACTTCTGAAAATAAGTTATGGTTGGTACTAGAAGAAAACTTTTTGAAGAAAAACAATTAGAATAAGCTCTACATAAAGAAAAGGTTGTTCTGCTTCACTTATGTTTTGGGTACCGCTATGAATGATCACATCACCAATTTTAAACAATTAGTCACTGACATGATGAATATGGATGAGACATTCAAAGATGGAGATTTAACTTTGATGTTATTGGGGTCATTTCCTGAAAAGTTTGAGTTTCTTGAAACTACTCTACTTCACGGGAAGGTTGATGTATCTCTTAGTGAAGTATGTGCAACTTTACATAGTATGAACCGAGAAAGAAGAAAAAGCAAAGCTTGATTCAACAGTAGCAATAAGCATGCTTAACATGTATTAAGTTCAACAGTAATAGTAGGCATGTTTAACATGTATTCAATTCAATAGTGACAGTAGGCATTCAACCAGTAATACAGTGGTAAGAATAACAGTATCAGTTTGTCAAAATGACTGTGATAGCAAACATGAAATATTCGCATATCATTATTAAACAGTAGCATTTCAATCATCAAATCACAAATTCTAGCATTTTCATAATATCATGGACTCAATCGAGTGAATAAAATTTCAAAAGATAGTTCGAGGATTATACAAGGACTAAATTATTTAATTCACAAAATTTTGGGAAAAATTGTAAAAAAAAAATGGGTCACACGACTGTGTGGCCAAGCCGTGTGAGAGGTTATAGGTCGTGTGGAGGGGTTGCACGATCATGTGGTCAGGTCGTGTAACAGACTATAGCCGTCTGGCAATTGTAAAATTTACCTATAGGAGGGACACAACCATGTGGCAGGCCGTGTGAATAGTTTTTGGCCATGTGAGTTTCGAACTAACCTAGGGTTTGCATTGTATATAGACGTGTGAGAGGCTGTGTGGTCCACAAGCTCATGTGGGAGACCGTGTAGCCCAAAACCTACACACGATTTGCCTCGATTCACTTGTAAAAGAAAACACACCTTTCATCGAAAGTCTGATCGATGTTCCTTACACTCAGTTCTAGTCTGATCACCTAATTCAAGTCCTTCAAATGACATTTATACACGATTTAATGGTTGATTTCAAGGCTAATCAAGATTCTTTAAAAGATTTGGCAAGAACCATAAAAGATGGATTAATTGAACGTAAGATTAGAGTCGAATAGTAATATTATGAAAATTCGGGGTCTAAACATTGGGAACAAGATGTAATTGCCGATTCTTGGCAAGAATATGGATGCTATTGACGGTAAGTTACAAAACTGATAGAAAGAACGATTGAATGAAAAATTATTTGATTCGAGAAAGCAAAATAATTGTTAACAATTATGATGAAATTATGGTGAAAAGAAAAGGGAAAAAAATAAAAAGATGGATAGCAAATTCTATTAGAATTTAAAAAGGGGCAATATGGAAATCTAATTAGGAAAATAAGAAAAAAAGATGGTGGGATTCTAATTATATTGGAATTTTGAGGAAAGGTAAGATATGAATTCTAATTAGGAAAGAATTGGTTAAATTCAACCATAGAGGCGTCACCTATAATTTTTCCAAAAAATTTCAAAATTGAATTTAAAATGAAGGGGAAGAGGAGGAGGCAATAATTCAAACCTTGGCTTCATGGAGAACTAACGCCTTGAACATTGAGCCTATTACTCAATCCTTGTTTATTTTTTACGCTTAATCATATAGATGTGTTTTGGGGGCATTTTTGGCAAAATTATGAAAAAAAATTAAAAGAAGAGGCTTGAACTTATGTCTGCAGAGGCTCTAGAGTTTTAATTATTGAGCCTACAGCTCATTTCTTCCCTAATTGCCTAATTTAGAAACTTAATTGTACATATTACTTTCTTTTTGGATTCTTTCCGAATTCCCAAAATAAAAGAGGAAGGAAGGGGTCAAACTTGGAATCATAAGGGAGGGAAGCTAACTCTTAACCTTTAAACCTGAAGCCTATTTGTAACATCCTAGAATTAGGGGTTCTGCATTTGGTGCTATTTTATGTGCTTGGCTCGTTTAGCTTGTTATTTTGGTGTGTTTGGGGGTCCTGGGGATGCTCGGGTTCGAGCCAGAGCCTTGGTAAAATTTTTCTTTTTGGGCATAAAGGGGGAAAGCTAGGGGGAGTAGGCCTTAAGGATATTTATTGGTGTTTGATGACATAAAATGAGCATGAGGTGGAGTGGATGTGGCGTCACTGGTATAGCAAGGGGGAAGGAGTTCGATTCCCATTTGCTACATTATGGAGCTTTATTTTTGTGCCAGGATGGAGAAGAGGTGGAATTCGGCTGGGACTCTATCGTGGTGGTTGTGGAATGATTCAAACAAATTCAAATGGAGGGAAGAGAGGAGCTTGGGGAGTTTGAAGTGGTCAACCATTTCAAATGGTGGATGGAGAGTAAGGGGGGAGTGAATCAAGGAGCAAATCGTGGAAGGTGGTGGTGTGCTAGTAGTTGATCGAATGAGGAGTGTGTGGGGGTGGATTTTGTAAGAGTATGCCCAAAGACCAATCATGAGATGGTTGTAATAACATACTTAATTTACCATGTTTATTAATATAAAGCGTTGTCATTATTATTTCAGTTTTTCTTTCTGTGTGTATAGATAAACTGTTTTATAATAATGTCCTGAGAATAATATGATTATTCTTAAAAGATCCTTAGTCGAGTATTATTGTTGACTAGGACAATAATAATGCATTAAGACTAACATGTAGTTGATTGATGATAAAGAGTTGTCATTGATATGGAGTGTCAAAATCAATGCATGAATATGTGTGTTAGAGAACAACATATTGGATTGACCCGCTATGAGTATGTTTCTTGGATTATTATGTAATTGTCACAATATTACTCATAGTGATTAATATGTATATGATCCTCAGACTTGAGATCATTATTATCCCAGCATCGTGAGTTGTATATTTTGATACAGTCAAACGTACACCGTAACAGGTTGTTCTATAAAGGCTGATGTTGGATATACCAAAATCTATGTAGAGGGATATGGTTGATCAATAAAGGATAAGTCCCTCCTACATAATAGGAGTAATATCTTAGGCCACTTGATTGAGTGAGACTAGAAATGCATGGCCATGCTCAAATAAGTTGATATGAGATGTCATACTAATTTGTATATCATAATGTACTCAAGATATCAAGAAGCATGGGATGGATTATGCAAGTGTGACTATCCCATGACTTGTATCCGTTCCAGAGATAAAGGACTTAAGGATTAATGCATGAAAGGTTAATCACGAAAGGTTATGTCGAATCATGACTTCTTGTAACTTAGGTAGCAATGATGCATTGCTAGATGCCACTCATTGTCTGTGACAATAGAATCGTTCTAGTATTACTGCTAACGTTGCAAGAACCTACAGGGTCACACCCTATGGTTGAAATGAACGGAATAAAATATAGTTGGTATTGTGCTTGGTTGTCACATAAATTAAATTAATTAAAGAATTAATTTAATTGGGCAATCAAATATTGAACATATTATATGTACAAGGATGTTATACACATAATGATAACATAATTTTATTAATATATGAATTTGATTCATATATAAATTTAAATAAATATAGTTTACCGGAATCCTTATTATAATTAATGTAATTGTAATTTTCAGATATAATTAATGTAATTATAATTTTCGGTTAAAAACTTTATTGTATTTATTTAATCTTGTAATACATTCAAGACGTACCAATTATAAAAGGCCCAATTAAGAGGATACCTATTATAAAAGGCCCAATGAGAAAGGCACCCATTATAAAAGGTATTAAAAGGAGACAAAACTAAATATGAAAACCCTAAGTGATTGCTTGTTAGGTCTAGCAGCCGTCAAGCAAATAAGCCTCCAAAACAGTTTTGGATTACGTAGAGGCCGACATCGGAAAAGGTTGAGGCTTGATTCGACAGTAGATCAAAACTCTTGTTGCCAAGGCGTCGCTGTCTACTCAGATTGAAGTTTTGGTAATTTCGAAACCTTTATTTCACCCCGATTCGTTCCTCACACATGGATCCATGATTTGGATCGCCGGATCTAATTTTATTCTACTGCGCCATGGGGTACCGGCGTTCCAACAGTGGTATCAGAGCCACTTGTGTGATACGAACTCGGGTTTAAATACTTGGGTGATGCAATTGTATGAGATACATGTTTTGATCTTATTATATTTTCGATTATTTAAATCGTTTAAGCATAATCTGATAATTGTTCCTTTCGGTAATTGATTAAATGTTAATCATGGTGTTGTGGCCTATTCGATTTTATGTTATTACTGTTAACTATTAACAAATCTGTAGCGGTGGTGGTATTTATAGTTTCCAGTAAGTGTTAACTGGCTAGTGGAACAAGGGTTGTTCCGATATGAAACCTCAAGGATTAAAATCCTAAAAACACGATTCTGTTGATAAAAATTTATCAAATCGTGAGGCTTCATTTGACTGGGGTATGCGATTCGCGCCGCGGGGGCTCCGCCCCCGCACCCCTGATCCATACCGCGGGGGCTCCGCCCCCGCACCCCCCTTCGGCCCGCTTCCTCCGACATCCTCAGACCCCCGCAAAAAATTTGTTAATAAAAGAAATTTATAAACTTGATGGGCCACAAAAGGTTGAAAGGATATTTTATAATTCACCTTAGCAAAAAAAAAAAAAAAAAGCATTGAATTATGTATGCTATTTTTGACATGCACAGTGTTTGAAATGCATAGTTATAGCCCAATGACCCATTCGATAAAAGGTTGTATTTTTTTTAAAATACGGCCTGCGTGTCGTGCCTTGCTACTATTCTCTTGTATTTCTCTTCTCATCTTATTCCCTCGTATGTAAAACGAGTTTCTGCATATTGTAATTTGCAAGAGTTGCTGTGAGCCAAACAAGAAGGAAGGTGGGACAATGATTGTGAATGATAGCTTGTGAAAGGGCTTACACCTTTAGGTTTCCTTTTGGTTTTCCCATTGGCTTGGGTTGAACCACTTTAGTTTATGGGCTATAACTATTTCATTTATTTATTGCTTTATTTATTCATGTATGAGATGCTATGGATGATAATAAACCTTGTTGATAATAAACCCTATTAATTGATAAGATCGATTAGAAGACTAAATGGGCTAAAGTAGACCATAATTGGTGAGATGCAACAACCTTAATAAAATCCCTCTATTAAAATATTAAGTCAACATGGCCTTCCAATTTTGCCCTCCTTAAGGCCTCGATCAATACTATGTAGGTTCTGCCAAAGCGAAGTACTAGTATTTATCTTGGTTAAACGCGAAGAATAAACAAGTGATATTCGCTGGTTAAAAATTGGTTAATGACTTAACTAGGTTACTCTAATAGGATTAGAAACCTAGAGGCAAGTAAATTGGATAAATCATAAGATGATTAGAACAAGAGTTGTTCACCAAATATTAGGAGTTACATATGATGTAATTAGCAAATGTTGCTTACCTAAATAACCATAATCTTAAGAGTAAAGCCAAAGCTGACTTAAGAGGTGGTGAAATATGGATCCTTAACCTACTAGAAATACTTTTGAGAAAGTTTTTCCGAAATTAATATACGAGGGTTATTAATTTTGAAATAAAATAGTGGGAATATCATTTAATAAAGTCTTTTTAATGATTGATATAAAATTGGTAAATTTACTCACATGCATATTTAATTGTTGTAGATATATTATGGCTGCAAACACTAGCACACTCTCATTGCGATCGGTCCTTGAGAAGGACAAATTGAATGGTTTGAATTTTCTTGATTGGTTCCGTAACTTGAGGATTGTCCTTAAACAAGAACGGAAATTATATGTCATTGAACAACCACTTCCTAATGAACCACCCGCTAATGCCTCGAGGACTGATAGAGATGCTTACAAGAAGTATCTCGATGACATGATAGATGTTGGATGTCTTATGCTTGCCACTATGAATCCTGAACTTCAGAAGCAATATGAGGACATGGTTGCTTATGATATGATCGAGCACCTGAAAGAACTTTATCAGGGACAAGCACGGCAAGAGAGGTTTGATATCTCTAAGGCCTTATTCCAATGTAAGTTGGCTGAAGGAAGCCCAGTAGGACCTCATGTCCTTAAGATGATTGGCTATATTGAAAGCCTGTCTAAGCTTGGGTTTCCATTGAGCCAAGAGTTGGCCACTGATGTTATTTTACAATCGTTGCCGGATAGCTACAGCCAGTTTGTCCTCAATTTCAATATGAATGAAATTGACAAGACTCTACCACAATTGCTCAGTATGTTACGAACTGCTGAAGGCAACTTGAAAAAGGTTGGACCCAAGCCCATACTGATGGTCCGTAATAACAAGGGCAAGGGAAAGGCCAAAGTTCAAACAAAGCCCAAGGGCAAAGGTAAGCCCAAATTTGGAAAAGGAAAGGCTGCACTGAAACCTAAAGGTGGGGTGTCTAAGGAAGGAAACTGTTTTCATTGTGGTGTGACTGGACATTGGAAACGGAACTGCCCTGCCTATCTTGAAGAAGTCAAGAAGGCTAAAGCAAGCGGAATGTCTGCTTCAGGTATTTATGTTATTGATATTAATTTATCAACTACTACTTCTTGGGTATTAGATACTGGTTGTGGTTCTCATATTTGTACTTCTGTACAGGGACTACAAAGGAGTAGGACTTTGGCTAGAGGAGATGTGGACCTACGAGTTGGAAATGGAGCAAAAGTTGCTGCATTAGCTGTGGGAACATATACTTTATCTTTGCCTAGTGGACTTGATTTATGTTTAGAGGATTGTTATTTTGTGCCCAGTTTGACTAAAAACATTATTTCAATTTCTTGTTTAGACAAAATTGGTTTTGAGATAATTATTAAGAATAATTGTTGTTCATTTTATCTCAATAATGTTTTCTATGGTTCGGCGCAATTGATTAATGGCCTCTATATTTTAGATCAAACGAATCCCATTTACAACATAAATACTAAAAGATCTAAAATAAATGACTCAAATCAAACTTATCTTTGGCATTGTCGTTTGGGCCACATAAGTGAGAAACGCATATCCAAACTCCATAAAGATGGTCTCTTGAATTCATTTGTTTTTGAACAATTTGAAGTATGTGAATCTTGCTTATTGGGAAAAATGACTAAATCTCCTTTTTCTGGAAAAGGTGAACGAGCTAGTGATTTATTGGGCCTAATACATTCTGATGTATGTGGACCAATAAATACACAGGCCAGAGGTGGATTTCACTACTTCATTACTTTCACTGATGATTTCAGTAGATATGGGTATGTTTATCTCATGCGCCATAAGTCTGAGTCCCTTGAAAAGTTCAAGGAATTTAAAAATGAAGTACAAAATCAACTAGGCAAAACTATCAAGTCACTTCGATCTGATCGAGGTGGAGAGTATTTGAGCCTAGAGTTTGATGATCTTTTGAAAGAATGTGGGATTGTCTCACAACTTACTCCTCCTGGGACTCCTCAATGGAATGGAGTATCTGAGAGAAGAAATCGAACTTTGTTAGACATGGTTCGATCCATGATGAGTCATGCTGATCTACTGACTTCCTTTTGGGGACATGCACTTGAGACTGCTACCTTCACACTAAATCGTGTTCCATCTAAATCGGTTCAAAAGACGCCATATGAGATGTGGACTGGGAAACGTCCTAGTATGTCCTTTATGAAAATTTGGGGTTGTGAAGCTTATGTTAAACGTCAGACGTCTACTAAGCTTGAACCCAAATCTGAAAGGTGTATTTTTGTGGGGTATCCAAAAGAAACCAAAGGATATTATTTTTTTAATCCCACTGAGAACAAAATTTTTGTTGCTCGGACTGGTGTCTTCCCAGAGAAAGAATTTACTTCTAGAAAAGGAAGTGGGAGAAAGATTGAACTTGAAGAAATTCAAGAATCACAAGATACCACTGAACCAGAGATTGAACAAAACCAAATTCCACAAGAAATTGAGGAACAAACAATTGCTATAGAAACACAACCACCGCGCAGATCTTTAAGAGAACGTCGTGCACCTGAGAGATATGGATTTCTCATTACAACGCATGGTGACGTTCTTCTTATAGATCAAGATGAGCCTAGGACTTATCAAGAAGCGGTGACGAGCCCAGACTCTGAGAAATGGCTTGAGGCCATGAGATCTGAGATGGATTCCATGTATGAAAACCAAGTATGGACTTTGATTGACCCACCCGAAGGGGTTAAACCTATAGGGTGCAAATGGGTTTTCAAAAAGAAAATAGACATGGATGGTAATGTACAAACATACAAAGGGCGATTAGTCGCTAAAGGTTTTCGCCAAATTCATGGTGTTGACTATGATGAAACCTTTTCTCCTGTAGCTATGTTTAAATCCATCAGGATCTTGCTCGCCATAGCTGCATTTCATGATTATGAAATCTGGCAGATGGACGTCAAAACAGCTTTCCTTAACGGGAAACTTGAAGAGGATGTGTATATGACACAACCTGAAGGTTTTGTAAATCCAAAGGATGCTAGAAAGATATGTAAGCTACAAAGATCCATTTATGGATTAAAGCAAGCTTCTCGAAGTTGGAATATTCGTTTTAACGATGCAATCAAAGAGTTTGGTTTTATCAAAAATGAAGATGAACCATGTGTTTACAAGAAAGTTAGTGGGAGCACTATCACATTCTTGGTACTATATGTGGATGACATACTTATCATGGGAAATGACATACCTACCTTGCAGTCTATTAAGACTTGGTTAAGAAGTTGTTTTTCTATGAAGGACTTGGGCGAAGCCACTTATATCTTAGGAGTCAAGATCTATAGAGATAGATCAAGACGACTACTAGGTCTAAGCCAAAGTACATACATAGATAAAGTACTGAAAAGGTTCAGTATGGAAGAATCTAAAAGAGGATTCCTACCTATGAGACATGGTATTTCACTCTCGAAGGAAATGTGTCCTTCAACTCCACAAGAGAGAGAACGTATGAGTAAAATTCCATATGCTTCCGCAATTGGATCTATCATGTATGCTATGTTATGTACCCGTCCAGATGTCTCGTATGCCTTAAGTATGACGAGCAGGTATCAAGTAGATCCCGGTGAAGGTCACTGGACCACAGTCAAGAGTATCCTTAAGTACTTAAGAAGAACTAAGGATACGTTCCTATTATATGGAGGTGAGGAAGAGTTAAGTGTAAAAGGTTACACTGATGCCAGCTTCCAAACCGACAAGGATGATTCTCGATCGCAATCAGGTTTTGTGTTTTGCCTTAATGGTGGTGCTGTGAGCTGGAAGAGTTCAAAGCAAAGTACAGGAGCCGATTCTACAACAGAGGCCGAGTATATTGCAGCCAGTGAGGCAGCAAAAGAAGCAGTTTGGATCAAGAAGTTCATTACTGGACTAGGGGTTGTGCCTAGCATATCAGATGCTATAGAACTCCGATGTGATAACAATGGAGCTATTGCACAAGCTAAAGAACCCAGATCTCACCAGCGATCCAAACATATACTTAGACGCTACCATCTTATCGAGAGATTATCGATCGAGGGGATGTTGAGATATGCAGAGTACCTTCAGATGATAACATCGCTGATCCCCTGACCAAGCCTCTGACACAGCAGAAGCATGATCGTCACACTAAGTCACTTGGTATTAGATATATGAGTGATTGGTCTTAGTGCTAGTGGGAGATTGTAAGAGTATGCCCAAAGATCAATCATGAGATGGTTGTAATAACATACTTAATTTACCATGTTTATTAATATAAAGCGTTGTCATTATTATTTCAGTTTTTCTTTCTGTGTGTATAGATAAACTGTTTTATAATAATGTCCTGAGAATAATATGATTATTCTTAAAAGATCCTTAGTCGAGTATTATTGTTGACTAGGACAATAATAATGCATTAAGACTAACATGTAGTTGATTGATGATAAAGAGTTGTCATTGATATGGAGTGTCAAAATCAATGCATGAATATGTGTGTTAGAGAACAACATATTGGATTGACCCGCTATGAGTATGTTTCTTGGATTATTATGTAATTGTCACAACATTACTCATAGTGATTAATATGTATATGATCCTCAGACTTGAGATCATTATTATCCCAGCATCGTGAGTTGTATATTTTGATACAGTCAAACGTACACCGTAACAGGTTGTTCTATAAAGGCTGATGTTGGATATACCACAATCTATGTAGAGGGATATGGTTGATCAATAAAGGATAAGTCCCTCCTACATAATAGGAGTAATATCTTAGGCCACTTGATTGAGTGAGACTAGAAATGCATGGCCATGCTCAAATAAGTTGATATGAGATGTCATACTAATTTGTATATCATAATCTACTCAAGATATCAAGAAACATGGGATGGATTATGCAAGTGTGACTATCCCATGACTTGTATCCGTTCCAGAGATAAAGGACTTAAGGATTAATGCATGAAAGGTTAATCACGAAAGGTTATGTCGAATCATGACTTCTTGTAACTTAGGTAGCAATGATGCATTGCTAGATGCCACTCATTGTCTGTGACAATAGAATCGTTCTAGTATTACTGCTAACGTTGCAAGAACCTACAGGGTCACACCCTATGGTTGAAATGAACGGAATAAAATATAGTTGGTATTGTGCTTGGTTGTCACATAAATTAAATTAATTAAAGAATTAA
Organism: Gossypium australe; assembly: GCA_005393395.2. Classification (NCBI taxonomy): domain Eukaryota; kingdom Viridiplantae; phylum Streptophyta; class Magnoliopsida; order Malvales; family Malvaceae; genus Gossypium; species Gossypium australe. The sequence goes on from CM016620.1 coordinate 101,029,945, forward strand.
TTTAATTGGGCAATCAAATATTGAACATATTATATGTACAAGGATGTTGTACACATAATGATAACATAATTTTATTAATATATGAATTTGATTCATATATAAATTTAAATAAATATAGTTTACCGGAATCCTTATTATAATTAATGTAATTGTAATTTTCAGATATAATTAATGTAATTATAATTTTCGGTTAAAAACTTTATTGTATTTATTTAATCTTGTAATACATTCAAGACATACCAATTATAAAAGGCCCAATTAAGAGGATACCTATTATAAAAGGCCCAATGAGAAAGGCACCCATTATAAAAGGTATTAAAAGGAGACAAAACTAAATATGAAAACCCTAAGTGATTGCTTGTTAGGTCTAGCAGCCGTCAAGCAAATAAGCCTCCAAAACAGTTTTGGAGATTTCTTCCGTTCATAGTCAAACCGGGTGGATTACGTAGAGGCCGACATCGGAAAAGGTTGAGGCTTGATTCGACAGTAGATCAAAACTCTTGTTGCCAAGGCGTCGCTGTCTACTCAGATTGAAGTTTTGGTAATTTCGAAACCTTTATTTCACCCCGATTCGTTCCTCACACATGGATCCATGATTTGGATCGCCGGATCTAATTTTATTCTGCTGTGCCATGGGGTACCGGCGTTCCAACAAATTTTTGGCTAGAGGTTGGTATGGTGTGGGAAAATCGGCATTTGGGGAAAAGGGAGCATAACAGAAGCCTTGGGATTATTTGTGCTAAAAATTCTTTAGGTGCATTTTAGTTTCTTTTGCATTTTCGGCATTTACTTTGCTCCTTACCAAAACTATTCTCTTTTCTTCCACATAGTTGTGTCAAACTCACCACACATTTCTTTTCCCTTTTCGCATATCTTTTCTACTCCAACAACATAATAGCTGAACCTCTCTTGCATCTCCTACTTTTTGTTTTCTCCATCATAACCAAAACTTTCCTCCCTCACTTCTCTACTTTCTTCATTAAACTGAAACCCCTAATCCTTCTTGTTCTTGGTTAGCTTCCCCTTAAGCCGAATCTCTATTGTTCACCTTCTACAAATTGTTTTCACCACCATAACCGAACCCCCTTGTTACCCCATTCTAAATCGACTTCTTTCTTGTGTGTTCATCTTAGCCGAACCTCAGTTTGCCCACTCTCTTCTCTTTTCTTTTCATCTCTCTCTTGTTCTACTCTTAAGCCGAAACCCTTCTTGTGTCAACTAAACCCGTATATTTCATCTTTTGTTATTTAGTTGAATCTCAAGAAGCGAAGTGCTAGTTGTCTGCCAAAGGTCCCTCGTCAATCGTTTTTTTTTGTGCAAGGTAATGGAAATTCTTTCATTTCTTTCTTTATCTTTCGGTCTTATGTGGTCATAGCCAAAGTGGCTAATTTTTTTCTTGATAAACCGTAATAGTAACATATTTTAATCCCACATTTAGTATGCTTTTGGATGATTTAAGCCTCGATTCATATAAAAAGGTGCTCTTAATCCTTTCTTTTCATGTCTTATACCCAGGAAAGCACCCGAGGATGAAAAGGGCATAAAACGGTCCCAAAACAGAGTAAATGGGCCATATCACGAAATCAACACGGCCCGACCCAAAGATCACACGGTTGTGCCTTATCAAGCATCTAGAACACGGTCTTACTCCCGAGTCACACGGTCGTGCTTCATTAAAGAAATCCGAACACGGCCCAAAGACTAGTCACACGGGCGTGTGACATGGCCGTGTCCCTGTCGTGGCAAAGAGCAATTTCATTTGGATTTAGATACTTTCGGGCGAAGAAACACATTCCAAGAGCCTATATAAACCCCCTAAGTACCACTTAAAGGGGGCGGTCAAGCTAGGCTAAAGAGCCAAGCCGAAAAGGTCAGAGTTGTGGGAATCACTCGAAGTTAGTTAATTGATCCATCCCAAGAAGCCAGAATTCTACTCAAGACGGTGGATTTCTCCTTCAATTCCTTCAGGGAGTTTTAGGGATTTCTTATGTTTTGTTTTATCTTTTCTCTTGAGATGTTTTATTTATTTGTTATGAACTAAACCCTTCAGATACTTGAAAGGGATGAAACCTAGATGAATCTTGTTATTGATTTCTGAATTATATGATAAATACTTAGTTTGTTCTTAATTATGTGTGCTTAATCCAAATTTGATGTGCTTAGGTGGAGGAGGAATAGACCCTGCCTAAGAGTAGATCTAGCGTAATTAAGCGGAGTTGATCGCACGCCTAGAGATAGGGTGACGAGACTTTGCCGGATTAGGGTGAAACCTAATATGGGAATCCATAGATTGATTTACTGCTATTCTAGGGGGTTATTAATCGAGAAAGTTATTTCCGTTAATTAACCTAGGGTTAGATGTTATTCGCCTCGATAGAGGGTTTAATATACGTTAGGGAGTCCTACGGATCAAACTAAGTGAATTAATCGTATGGTTCAGTGTTAGATAACAAGTGAAGTCTAGGTGGATTCTTCCTGAAGGTATCGTCGTGATCAACTGAGTTTTCCTTCAAGCTATTTTCCAATTCATTCTTTTTGTCTTCGCGTCTTTAGCTTAGTAGTCGTTAATTTAGATTAAGGAAACTCCATTTTATTTTAGGCTAAATAATAAAAAGAAAGCTAGTATTAGTACTTTTAGTTCCTTTGGGTTCGACAATCCGGTCTTGCCTAAACTATACTACTGTTCGATAGGTACACTTGCCTTTACTCATTGTCAGAGTTAGTTTCCAGGTTCGATCTCATTCATTATAAATTTAAAACTCTGATTTCAGCGATCAAGTTTTTGGCACCGTTGCCTGGGAACTAAAATATTAAGAAAGCTCTATTTTTATTACTTTAGCCTTTATTTTTATTTTTTTCGCAATTTACTTTTATTTTTATTTTTTTTAGGTTAAATTTTGATTTCGCTAAATTTTCTTTCTTCTCCTAGCAGGCACCTCTAGTTTATGACTAGAAGGAACCCGAGAGGACCTTTGGTATACGATAGTGAAATTGAAGCTACCGTTCGTAAGACTCGTAGAGAAATCAGGCGAGCCCTAAATTACACAGAGGAAGATCAAGAAGGCAAATCCAATCCTACCGAAGAGATGGACGCGAATAACCCACAACCAAATGATGTGGGGAAAACAATGCTCCACGTACTATGTTTGATTATGCTAAACCGCATTTAATAGGAGCTGAATCGAGTATTATTAGGCCTGCTATAGCTGCTATTAATTTTGAATTAAAGCCTAACACAATACAAATGATTCAACAGTTTGTTGAATTTGATGGTTTGCAGGACGAAGATCCAAACACTCATATAGCTAACTTTTTAGAGTTCTGCGATACCTTCAAAATAAATGGCGTTTCTGATGATGCCATATATCTTTGGTTATTCCCTTTTCATTAAGGAATAAAGCCAAACAGTGGTTAAACTCGTTACCACGAGGATCAATCACTACATGGGAACAAATGACCGAAAATTTTTTATTGAAATATTTCCCACAGGCTAAAACGGCCAAATTACGGAATGATATCTCTTCTTTTGTGCAGATGGATTTAGAGACATTATACGACGCATGGGAGGGATAAAAGGATCTCTTGAGAAGATGTCCACACCATGGTCTACCCTTGTGGCTACAAGTCCAAACATTCTATAACGGTGTAAACCCCTCAACGAGACAACTAATCGATTCAGCCGTCGGTGGAACCCTTAACAATAGAACTCCTGAAGCTGCCTACGAGTTCATTGAAGAGATGTCACTAAATAACTATCAGTGGCAAGTGACAAGGATAAAACTGACAAAATCAGCCGAAGTTTACAACCTCAATGCAGTGACCACACTATCAACACAGATAGAGATGATAAATAAAAAGCTTGATAGTTTGTGTTCTTCGCAGGTACACCCAGTCATGCAGTGCGACGCAAGTGGAACTGTGGCGAATCCTTAGTACCCACCCTACCAACCGAGAGCAGAGAGCGAACAGATGAACTATATAGGTAATGATTTCTGATCCAAAAATAATCCTTATGGTAATACTTACAATCCAGGTTGGAGGAACCATCCAAATTTTTCATGGGGAGGTCAAGGAAATCAAGGAAATCAAAGGCAACAACCTTCTCAAAACTTCCAAAATCAGCCCTATCCGCAAGAGAAGAAGCCAAATCTCGAAGAGATTCTGACAAAATTTATGGAAAACACGGAAAACTATTTCCAAGAAAATGAGAAAACACTTAAAGATCGACAAGCGTCGATGGAAAAACTTTCTAATTCAATCAAAGAAGACACTAATGCAGTCGGTCAACTTGCAAAGTTAATGGCAGAACGACTGCAAGGACGTCTCCCAAGTAACACTGAGATTAACCCAAAAGAGCAAATTCAAGCCATCACAGCTCATGATAGCAAAGGATTAGATGAACCAAACAAAGAGATAGACGAAGATAAAATAGAGGTAACACAAGAAGAGCCGAAACTGGCAATCAAAGAGTACCAAACTCGCATACCTTATCCCGAAGCAATGAAAAGAGACAATTCAGAAAAACAGTTCAGTAAGTTTCTTAAACTTTTAAAGAAATTACATATTAACTTACCTCTTCTTGAAGCTCTTTTTCAGATGCCAGACTCGAGGAAATTTTTAAGACAGCTATTGACAAACAAACGCAAATTAGACGAAGAGCACCATGTAGAATTAAACGCAGCATGCTCAGCAGTGTTACAGAATAAACTACCACGAAAACTAAAAGATCCAGAGAGTTTACAATTCCATGTGTAATTGATAGTTTAACTATTGATAATGCGTTAGCTGATTTAGGGGCAAGTATAAATGTCATGCATTATACATTGTTCAAACGACTAGGTCTAGGGAAGCCCAAACAAACTAGGATGAGTATTTAATTAGCTGATAAAACTGTTAGAATTCCTAGGGGCATTATCGAAGATGTTCTTGTCAAAATCGATAAATTCGTTTTCCCAGTAGATTTTGTTGTCTTAGACATGGATGAGGATAATTCAATCCCCTTAATTTTAGGAAGACCATTCCTAGAAACTGTCAGGACTAAAATTGATGTTGGTACAGGAGAAATCATTCTTCGTATAGGTGACGAATCAATCACTCTTCAAGCTCTTGACTCGACCAGGACAACAGTCGATGAATGTAAGAAAGTCACTTCAACTGATAATCAAATTGTTCAACTTTCATCGCAAGAAACACCACAAGAACACAACCCTGAGCCGAATCATAAACCCCAAGCTAACAAAGAAGAATTACATAAGGAACGAAGCCTAGGGGTTGACAAACTAGAAAAGCAGAAGACACGCGTCAAAGAAGAACAGGAACCACACAAAGTAACACCAGAAGAACCACCAAAAGAACTCGTAGGGACATCAAATCACTTCAAAATAGGAGACCAGGTACTGTTAGACAAACCAAATCCGCACATCGCCACAACAGACCTGAAAGCAAAGGGAGAAATTCCTCTTAAGGTACACAATATCTTCCCCCACGGAACAATCGAGGTAAGCAATCCAACATTTGGCACTTTTAAGGTAAACACTTCTCGACTTAAACTTTATCAACAAAATAGATCTGTAAGTACAAGGGAAGATATTCAAACCTTTAAACCTCCCTGATTTTTTTACGAGAAAAGTCTAGCTTAAGACTATAAACGAGCGCTTCTCGGGAGGCAACCCGAGCATTAACACTATTTACTTTCAAATTTATTTTCAGTTTCTTTTCTTTCCTTCTTTCTTTTCTGAACATCTAGTTTTAAACTAACAAAAAAAAGGGCAGAATTCCAGACCACACGGTCTTACACACGGCCGTGTCAGTGATCGTGTGGACCACCAGTATCCCCGTACTAACACAGCAGAGGCCGTGCGAATCAAATCCCAACTAATCTCGACATCACGGATCCAACCACTACCACATGGGCACCGACAAAGTGGCACTGCCGTGCCCCACGACCGTGTGAAGCTACTGACTTACCAAGCACGTATAAGACACGTCCGTGCCTCCCAACCATGTCAACATACTGATTTCTCAAACACGGGCGTGATTGGCTAAAACACGGGCATGATGAAACAACACGCATGAACACACGGCCGTGCGAGGTGACCGTGCGATTCCATACGCCCTCAAACCACGAGCATGGGGACGTGCCAGACTTGAGCCTCTATTTAAACCCCACAGCCCTTCCCTTTCTCCCCATCTTCTTTCTCTCTTCTTTTTCTTTCAAAATTTCCTTTCTTTCCTTAGAAAAGGTATCCAGACTCTTGAGTTACACTAAAATCATGCCGAAGAAGCGTAAGACGGCAAGCATAGTCTCTAAAAAGGAGACCCTACACATAAGTTCATGCTGGCCGCTTCATCCAAACACCAAGCCAAGGGTCTTTGAGACCATTTAGTTTTTATTTTTCTTTTCTCTTTTGCTTCAATTTCCTTCCATTTGACAATCTTATGCTTAGTTTAGTTTAACTTATTTTAATTTCTTAGTATCAGGTTCGCCATGCTGCTAGAGAATCACGCCACTTCCGCCACCGCCAGCACCTCCGCAGCCCTAGAAGTCACACCCACCTTGCGAACCATCCATCAATAAGGATTTTTCAGTCCATCCACCTTTTCTTTTATTTTTATTTTCCTTCTTAGTCTCCTTTACTTTTTCTTTCTTGTTTTAAATTATATATTTAGGTTATTTTAAATGTGTCTTAATAATCCCTGGCTAATCCTCTACGAGCTCCCCAATTTCTTCATCTAGCACAGGTTCGTCATCCAGACCGACCTCTTCAAACATACACACCACGACCTCTACCATCCTCCAGGGACACCATCCAAAAGTATTCTTTCTCCTTCTCTTTTAATTTATCCCATAAATGTTATATCTATATTTGTACATTGAGGGCAATGTACATCTTACTTGTGGGGGTGAATATTTATCTAAAGAAGGGCCTAACTTTCTGCATTATTCTCAAATCCGGCCAAATTTTTTTCATTATTCTCAAATCCCTGAATTTAGTCTTATTTTTAAGTAAATTTTTCATATTACTAAATAGGATGAAATTTCTGATGGTTTATGATTTTTATTGATATGTTTTAGATTAAGTCATAGTTAATTGTGCATTAATGATTAAATTAGAAGAATATTAGAGAATCAAGCATGATAAGTCTATTTTTCAGAATTAAAATCTTTGCTAGGTTGTTAAACTGAATCTGAATATTATCTTGAAATTTGAAATTTACAAGGTTGATGTCAAAACACCCATAATTTTTGTGAGATTTTGAGCCTTATAGAGCATATATTCTTTTTCATGCTCACTTTATTGATTATAAGTATGTCAACTTTGAACTGTTATTCTAGAACTTGCCTCGATTATACATGTTGAAACCACACCGATGATTTAATATACTGAAATGATAAAGGCACCTAGGATTTAACCCACTCACTCCACTAAATAGCCTACCTTAATAACTTACCCCTAGTGAACCCCGTTGATCCTAACAATCCTTTTTATTGACTTACCAGCTAATATTAACCCAAAACCCCTTTGTATTTGTTATCACCATTCCTTTTGACTACCCTTATATCGAGATTTGATTTTATGTGTTGTCTAGCTATTTCATTCATTATTATGTAATATTAATATTTTGTTCTCAAAATTTATATATATCAAAGTATATTCATTATTAGTTCTATAATTAAATGAGCTTTCATGTTAAAATTCCACATTTAGAGGAAAAAGCTCGTATTATTAGTTTTCAACTAATGTAATCAATTAGGTTTAGTTCAATTTTTATTAGTTAGGCAATTCGTCAAGTCAGTCTCGATTCTAACCTTCTAATTCAGCCTTTATCCAAACCTTTAACCCAAACCCCGTTACAACCCTGTAAAGACCTTTTGATTTGTGTATCATCTCATTTTTAGTGGTGGATATTTGATTTTCATGCAAGCCTGTGGGATTAACTTTTCATGTTCAACTTTTGAGTGCTTAATTTTTTGAACCTTAAACACTTCGAGTGGTTTGAGTGAATCTTTAATGAGGATGTCAATCCTTGTCGATTTTGAATCAAAGGTAATTATTTAGATAGGGAAAGACACCTACATTTTTGTGCTACAAATGTGTGACTTTGATTGTTTGAATCTTTAGGAATCTCCGAGTTAGATCATCCATGTATAAATTATCTATGAATTATGATGAGACATTGTTCATAGGAATTATGAATCATGGAAAGTTTATCTTAATTGTAAGTTAAGAATTTTGCTTGAGGACAAGCAAAAGCTTAAGTGTGGGGGTATTTGATAAATCGTAATAGTAACATATTTTAATCCCACATTTAGTATGCTTTTGGATGATTTAAGCCTCGATTCATATAAAAAGGTGCTCTTAATCCTTTCTTTTCATGTCTTATACCCAGGAAAGCACCCGAGGATGAAAAGAGCATAAAACGGGCCCAAAACAGAGTAAATGGGTCATATCACGAAATCAACACGGCCCGGCCCAAAGATCACACGGCCGTGCCTTATCAAGCATCTAGAACACAGTCTTACTCCCGAGTCACACGACTGTGCTTCATTAAAGAAGTCCAAACACGGCCCAAAGACTTGTCACACGGGCGTGTGACATGGCCGTGTCCCTGTCGTGGAAAAGATCAATTTCATTCAGATCTAGATACTTTGGGGTGAAGAAACACATTCCAAGAGCCTATATAAACCCCCTAAGTACCACTTTAAAAGGGGCAGTCAAGCTAGGCTAAAGAGCCAAGCCGAAAAGGTCAGAGTTGTGGGAATCACTCGAAGTTAGTTAGTTAATCCATCCCAAGAAGCCGAAATTCTACTCAAGACAGCGGATTTCTCCTTCAATTCCTTCAGGGAGTTTTAGGGATTTCCTATGTTTTGTTTTATCTTTTCTCTTGAGATGTTTTATTTATTTGTTATGAACTAAACCCTTTAGATACTTGAAGGGGATGAAACCTAGATGAATCTTGTTATTGATTTCTGAATTATATGATAAATACTTAGTTTGTTCTTAATTATGTGTGCTTAATCCAAATTTGATGTGCTTAGGTGGAGGAGGAATAGACCCTGCCTAAGAGTAGATCTAGCGTAATTAAGCTGAGTTGATCGCACGCCTAGAGATAGGGTGACGAGATTTTGCCGGATTAGGGTGAAACCTAATATGGGAATCCATAGATCGATTTACTGCTATTCTAGGGGGTTATTATTCAAGAAAGAGATTTCCGTTAATTAACCTAGGGTTAGACATTATTCGCCTTGAGAGAGGGTTTAATATACGTTAGGGAGTCCTATGGATCAAACTAAGTGAATAAATTGTATGGTTCTGAAACACCCCAAACCCGGACAAGACACCACGTCCGAATCTGGTATGTTACGGGGAAAAACGTTTTTGGGAGATCAGATTTTTCGTCTAAAAGCGGAGTGAAAACATAGTGAATTTGAAGAAAATTTGAGTAGGCTTGTTTGACTAGATTTTTGAAAACTTACCCGAAGAATATAGTTAAAACGAGTTGATTTCATTTAGTAATTCCAATAGTTTCTTAGTGCTGTTTAAAAACATTTTTTTTTTTGACTTAGTAGAAAATCGAGTTTGATTTGAAAATCATTTGAGTTTACTTAATATAAAAACATTGTGTAATACCCGATGGTATAATTTAAAACATATTGCGATATAATTTTGAAAACGTTGTCTTGCCAAGTTTTAGTAAAATTTACACCAACTTATTTTGTTAAGGCATGTTAAAAATATCTAACTTAAAGCATAACATCATAAACCATAAATTAAAGGCCTTTTACAACTCCAAATTAAAACCCAAATAAAAATGATTAAGCTAAGGTACCCAAATTGAATAGTCTGAGCAAAACTTTTATTTAGCATGGCATGAGCACCCCGAGTCCACCCCGGCTCCATGTTCGTGTCTACGAGTCACCTGAAATGTCAAAGGAGAGGGTGAGTCGAATGACTCAGTGCATAAATCCCGCTCCCGATGAAACAACATGCTAACACACATCATACATAGCAACATAATTAATGCAACCCGATCCTAACCATCCGTATCTCCTTTTCTACCCCGTGTGGTACCAAACCACTGGTGACATATAGTCACAATGTGTTACCAAAACACTGGTGTCCCAAAGACACAATATCCGTCAATGTGGTGCCAAACCACTGGTGTCCCAAAGACACGTTTGTGCTACCAAAGCACTGGTGACCGAAGTCACAAATCCAATGATGGGGCCAACCCATCGTGTGATACCCAATCACTAGCAGACGATCCCATATCTCATGTGGGGCCAACCCACGGTGGTATCAAACCACAGGGACGAGTCGCAATGAGGTGCCCAACCTCTGGTGTCCCAAAGACACAAATGTGCTACCAAAGCACTGGTGACCGTAGTCACAATAATCGAGTGATGGGGCCAACCCATCGTGTGATACCCAATCACTAGCAGACGATCCCATATCTCAAGTGGGGCCAACCCACGGTGGTGTTAAACCACAGGGACGAGTCGCAATGAGGTGCCAAACCTCTGGAGGTGCCAAACCTCTGGTGACCCAAAGTCACAAAGTTGTGTTACCAAAACACTGGTGCTCGTCAGCACAAAATATCACTGCTCCCTCCACTCATATCACCCATCAACATACCATACTCATGTGATCATGCATATCATACAAGTCATGCCTATCATGCTAATATGTTTGACTCATACCCCATATCACATACATACATAGTCATGATACCATATAAATCATCAGTAAACTTGTAACAATACTGACTTACCCGAGTCCAAGATCATACCCCAAAGGGTATCATATCAATCCATCAAACTGCCATGTTTTTAATAGGCAAACAGGTTTAATAATAATATCACTAAGTATGGGTGTGTTAGTTACACACCTGGTATACACGAGTCTAAAAATCCCAACGAATCGATCTAAGTCCCTCGATTGACTTGCTCCTAAAATTGACCAAACATAGGGGTTAGGCATTTATAGCATTCGGCCAACACCATTTAGACCAAAAAGGGTTTGTCGAAAGCCCTTACCTTTCACCTGATTTGGTTTCCTACCAAATCCCGAACCAAAAAGTGGTTCCCTTAGACAATCGGCCAACCTATCAAGAAGGAAACATTAATCTCTTGAAGCTTTGACTAACCAAGAACTAAGAGAATGAACTAACAACAACCAATCACTTAACCTCCACTTACTAATCAACTGACAGAAGAAAACGGCTCCTCTTGCTTGCTTTGAAACCTTTGATGTCCTATAATGAAAAGATTAACAACGATTAACTCACTTCAATCCACAACCATCATAAGCTTTAATCTAACCGAAATCAATCATAGAACTAGAGAAAGAAAACATGACCATTCGGCCAAGGACTTACCAACCTCCAAACGATTGAAGCAAGAACCCAACACTCTATTGATGTCCGGCCAAGCAAACCACTAGAAAAGGGAGAAAAGAGGTTCGGCCAACCCTTTAACCAAGAAGAAAAGAATTCGGCTTTAGGTGTTTTAATACCCTTAGATTCGGCTTGAGTGCAAAGAAAGAAAAAGAGTGTAAGACAAAAATGAAGTTTCGGCAAAGGGTAAATGAGAAGAAAATAAGTGAATGGGATGAAGGTACTTTCGGTTTAAGAGGGAAGAGGGAATGGTGAGAAGGTTTTTGAGAATAGCTTTCGGCTCACAAAGTTTCTAAAAGATGAAAGAAAAAATATGAGAGGGGGGGAGAATGTTTGTTTCGGCTAACACAAATGAATACAAGGAAACCAAAGAGAGGGAGCATTCGGCATGCACAAAAAGAAAAAGAAAGGAAAGATGATTGAGAACTTACAATTTCGGTTCAACAAGTGAAGAAAAATTAAGAGAAAAGCCTTTACAAAACTTCGGCTAACAAAAACCAAAATGAGAATTTTGCTTTGACACCCCATTGACCGAATATGCACCAAAAGCCTAAGTGACATTCGGCTAACACTTCCCCATACCATGCCGTCACTTCCCCCACTCCCCACTCCCTCAATTTCGGCCATATCCCCCCAAAGACTCCCAACCATTCATTCAAACAAGCATGACCAAGTCACCCTCCTATAATTGCTCTCCACCACTCTTTTGAACGGTTTGACTTAGTCCAAGGTAGAAATTTGAACTCCATCCAACTCCTCCCTTCTTTGCCGTCCAAAATGAGCCAAAAAGTGAGGTCTTTGCAACTCGAACACTAGACCTCCACCCCATGAAGATGACGCCACACTCAGCTCCAAGTGGCGCCTTGCTCTGCCACTTTGCCAGGTCTCCACTTGTGCAACAAAACAACAAATTATTTTCTTAAACCCCAGCTTCCTCAGCTCCCTTCACTTAACACCCAAAACCAAAATTTTCCCATTCACTCAGACATACTCCTAGCCTACAACTAAGCCCCTAAAATACCGAAATAGCAACACAGCACACTAAACACATGCAATAACATGCAACAACAAAATAGCCCCTAACCCGGGATATTACAGGTTCAGTGTTAGATAACAAGTGAAGTCTACGTGGATTCTTACTGAGGGTATCATCGTGATCAACTGAGTTTTCCTTCAAGCTATTTTCCAATTCATTCTTTTTGTCTTCGCGTCTTTAGCTTAGTAGTCGTTAATTTAGATTAAGGAAACTCTACTTTATTTTAGGCTAAATAATAAAAAGAAAGTTAGTATTAGTACTTTTAGTTCCTTTGGGTTCGACAATCCGGTCTTGCCTAAACTATACTATTGTTCGATAGGTACAATTGCTTTTAATCGTTGTCAGAGTTAGTTTCCAGGTTCGATCTCATTCATTATAAATTTAAAACTCTGATTTCAGTGATCATTTCTTAATGTTAGTTCACGGCTAATCTCTTCTGTTCTTCTCTCAACATGGCATGTTCACATTGGATTAGAATCTATAGCCAAATTTGTCTGTGTTCGGTTCTTCTTTGACTAAGGTATGGAGGTTCCCTCTGATTTCGGCTTGTCTATTCTCTTTTCTCTTTCTCTGTAGTAACCAAAGCTCTTGTTAGACAATTGTTGTTTCATTATAGTACTGTATTGATCATGATTCTCTCATGGACGCGAGTGCTAGCCATTCTAAGAAGGGTGCGTTAAGGGAGCCTGAGGGGAGTGGACTCGTTGTAACACCCCAAACCCGGCCTAGACGTTACGACCGGACCTGGCATGTCACATGAAAGGAATGTCTAAAAACTGTGCGTTCGTTAAAAAGTTCGTATTCTTTATATTTGTTGTGAAAAATCGAGTTTAAGTAATTTTGAATAAGAAACGGTTTATTAACATTTTAGGAAAATCCCGAATTAAACATTTAACAATAATAAGCAGTAACCAAATTAAAAGCTAAAATCAAATAAAATACCATAGGCCTTATTACATAACAAAATCCCAATATAATAAGTTCAAAATAAGGTAATGTAGTTTACGGAAGAAATAGTAACGCATGGCCACCTCGAGTCCGCCTCGGCTCCAAGTCCTCAAACTAGGGATTACCTAAAACATTTAAAAAGAGGGAGTGAGTTTACGGAAACTCTGTGTGTACACCCTCATCAGTAAGAACATGCATCAAAACAATCCGGGCCGAAGCCCATTACAATAACGGTGGCAATTGGGCCTTAGCCCAAAATAGCCTCAGTTGGGCCTTAACCCATATCATATGTCACATATCATATATAAATTTGGGCCTAAGCCCATCTCAGTAATATAATCCTTATATGCGATGCATTAATGCCCATACCAGCCGAACACTCCATCTCCTGTCCAACCGTGCACTCCTGTGGGGATTTAATCAACCCACCCATCCGAACACTCTATATGTAACACCAATTGCGGCATTAACTTAACGGTGCAGCATGGCTGCTCGGTGGCTAAAAAGCCTTCGATGGATCCACAGTCGTCAAGCGACCATGCGATCCTATTTGCACTTCCCCTTTCAATATCATATCCCAAGCCCATGCAACATGTCATGACATAATAATTCGTGTATGCAGTATGACATGTATGCAAATCATATATCAGATAACGTATGAAACGAATTACCATCATAATCAGAATAATAATATACAACATAATCAAGCTAACCAACCTCTAAGGGTATAACAGTAATTTTACCTACTAGGGGTATTTTCGTAATTTACCCACCAAGGGTATTTCGGTAATCTCGCACCTACAATGGCCTTTCCATAGGCCCAATGTCGCCACGAGCGACTCAACTACCATTTCCGGTCGTTACCAGACTATTGGGCCTAAAACCCAATTTCGGCCCATTCGGGCTCATATGCTCGTGTGGCCCACCTAACACAAATCTAGCCACGTATATGAGATTCACCTAGTCTAGTTCACTATATACTAACATTTTATTCAATTGGGCCTACGGGCCCACTTCGGCCCATCGCGGCCCTAAGCAGCCTCAACCCACAAGAATACTACTGATGGCCTCAACTATCGCGTCGAAGCCCCACACGTGCGCTCGCATGCTCGTGTGGCTACTATTTCCGTGACCGGCACTTCGGTAATTTGCCGCTCTACAACTAGAGTAGAGAAGTACACACCTGATAGGAATCTGGTGTTAAACCATGCTGCGACCACTCCTATGCCCAAACGCCCACCAAGGTATGTTAACTCTCCTCCTAGGATGCTCTTTATATAGCTAGCTTTTCACCTTCCTTCTTTGTATCTTTCCGATGTGGGATCCCTTCGTCAGTAGAGTTTAAATTCAACTGAAACTCTTGCCGTCCAATCCGCAAAATAAATACTCCCTTGCTTCTCATGAGATTCGAACCCAGGCTCCCTTGTAACATAATCCACGTCGCTAACCACTTGGCCACAAGCTCCTCTTGTGTCTTAAACCATGCGCAACTGAATTTGAATCTATAGCCCAATTCTATGGTCCAAGTAAAAAGAAAACCAAAATGCAAAAGCCAAGACTTGAACCTTGGACCTCATTCCTTCCTTATGGAGTCACCCCCTTGTCTCTTATGTGGCATCACTTTGCCACTACACCACACACTCCACTTGTGTCATTTTCCTCCACATTTTATTCTTGAGGCCTACCAGCCAACTTCTAGGGTTTTTTCCACTTAAAACTAAAATTTTTCCTAAGCCCAAGTTTGATCCCGGGACTTCATAGAAGCCCTCTAACCTTCCAAAATCACTTATCTAATAGGTCCAACTTGCATTTAAGCCAATCTCTTGTTCTTCAAAAATTTAAACACTACTACCATCAAGGCCCATTGGGCCCAATCCTACTAGGCCCAATTTCGGGATGTTACACTCGTAGTCCCTGTTCCCAAGTTCAAACGACATGCGATGTTAGCGGTTCGAGATTTTCCGTCGGGTTGTGGTAGAGAGCCGACATCTGTTTGGGATAGACAGATCGTAGTTGTTCGTAATAGTGAGAGTGACGACAATCATGAGTGTTTAATCCTTCGCGTAATCAGGTGTGTAATTCTCACACCTTCTTTTGTGGTTTGGTAATAAATATGTATATTGTTTAAAAGCCGAAATAACTGTAACGGCAGTTGAGTTGCCTTTGAGGGTAAGGTTGGAGATACCAGGTTTGGGAAGCATATTTTTTTCGGTTTAGCTTTGAGGTGTGCCGAATTTGGGGAGAGAGCTTTTGGGGTTTGCCATTCGGGTTACTTAGTTGTGATGTGTGCCGAAATTCCCTAGTTCATCCAAGGTCTTTTCTTGTGGAATTCTTTTTTGTTCTTCCCTACTTCTTCTCATTCTTTTCGGGTTGTGTTAGACTTTTCTTTTGTGCATTGTTATTTGTTAGAGTCATTGAAGGCACTCTTGGCCAAAACTCCCCTCATCATCTTCCCTTTTCATTTCATCATCTTTTCTTCTCTTTGTCACACTTCTCTCTAAAAGCCGAAATTATCTTTCTCCTCTACCATCTTCCTTGCTAACCGAAACTTCTTGAGCCACCCCCTCTACCGAATCTTTTCTTTTCTTTTATTTCTTTTAAACCTCATAATCGAAACCTTCACCTCACTTCTTGGTGTTTAACATTTCTTCTCTATTTCGTTTTCTAAAGCCGAAACCTATTCCTCATCCCCTTGGTGTTTTGTTTTTACTTTTCACCATTGTCGAATCTTCTGAGGTGTAAATCAACATCTCTGCTCAGGGTAAGGTTCTCTTTGACCACTGATCTAGTCCATTCATGGATACAAGAAACAGTCAAGTTGAGGAAGGGAGTGTACCTATAGTATCCATTCCTAAGTTCAAAAGGCATGCTGTGTCGACGGTTCGAGACTATCCATCGGGTTATGGTAGAGAGCCTACGTCTGTCTGGGATAGATAGATAGGCATCGTCCCTGCTAGTGAAAGCGTCGACGTAGAGGGTGTAACGCCCCTGACCCGTGTCCGTCACCAGATTAGGGTTATGAGGCATTACTGAGTATAATTCAATTTATCGCAGTCAAATATACACCATCTTTCAATTTCTTTGATACATTTAGCTAAAAAAATACTTTCTTATACATTACTTGACTAGCATATAAATAAAATCTATACATTTCATTAAACATAAACTTATCATCTGACGAACAATTTCTTTTTGTCACTCAATTCACATGCATCGAAACAAACTAGTATTCATGAATAGGCATAACTTTAATGATTTAATCATATAATACAAACATGAACTCTCAAATTTACAATTTAACAATAATCATATGTCATTTCTTGGCTCAAGTATATGTCTTATACATTAATATATATAAGCGAGCATAAAATGGCAATTTGACCAAAAGGAATATGCATGAAACCATATTATTTTTCCCTGCCGAGTCTAAATAGTTTCAACCACATTCAATTCACCATTCATTGACCTAAACCTCATTGAACCTAACATACAATACATTATTGTCAAATATTTCATGAAATCAACTTGACCATATTACCGAATTCTATATCAATAATACATACATCAAATTTCATATCATTCATATCACCAAGTTAATATACTACATGCTTTAAACTATAAACATCTATTACTTCACCTTATTGGCTAAACACTTTGTCAATTACCACACCATATATATATACACATAGGCCATTTGACTTCCTTCCAAACATGAACAAAGCCATGAACAAAATCATACATCTATAGTATTATCAAGCAAGCCATTATCATATAGAACAAAATTTATCCAAAGGAACTAAGCCTTTTTCGCAAGGCTATATTATAGTTATAAACAACGCCAAAATCTCATAGTTTAACACTTTAGTCTAACCTATACATGCCTTTCGAATTAAACTAAGTTAAGTATACCAAAAGGTTTTATAGTGCGATTGACTTCTTGGATGATCCTTCGAGTCCGTAGCTTGAATCAGAGATCTATAAAACAGAGGTAGACAAGTACACGCACACGGTAAGCTTGCTAGCTTAGTAAGTCTTAAGAAAACATATACATAAATATGACATATATCCAACCATTCAGATTAACATCTTCTATCACCAATTCAAACATAAGTGATACATAATTTTACCTATAAAGCCAAGGTAACCGAATGTCATTGATGCATTTGACATAAAAGCTTAACCTTTCTTACTCATACACACCAATCATCCAATATATCAAAGACAAATGTAAATAACATATGCATATCCAATAGACTTAATCCATTCAAAACTTTAAGAATAAATTACCACACGATATAACATGTATATATATATACGCACATCTATCATCAATCAATGTATAAGACAATCACTTCCTCATATACTAGTTCGTTATTTTCTTGAGTAACATGAATATGAAATACTTACCTCTCTGTCGAATTAATACATTCCATGTTTCAAAGCTGAAATTTCTTGATATATTCATAACTCGGTTCTCATATACTCTGAGCTCAAATCACATTCACCGGCACTAGGCCTGCTGGACTCAAGGTCCGAAGTTAATCACCAGCATTAAGCCTGCTAGGCGATAAGCCCGAATTGTTTCACCGGCACATGGCCTGCTAGGCTAAAAGCCTGAATTGTTTCACCGGCACGTGGCGTGCTAGGCTAAAAGCCCGAATAACATATCAATAATTCATCAAATCACCATATTAACATTTACATTATTACCAATTCATGTACATAAACCACAATCACTTATCATATCACATGTACTAGTTTCCATTTCAAATTCAAAACACATTTAGTCCAATATTGGACCTTAACATTCGGCTATCATCTATTTCAATACTCAAACAAATCAAATAATATTATTGAACATAGTCATAATTATCTCTTACATGTACTTAAACTTAAGAACATACCTCGATTGACAACGAACGACTTAAACTGGCTATTCCGCAACCTTCGTCTTTCCCCAATTCAAATCTGATTTTCTTTGTTCTTGATCTAAACATATCAAAAATAACCTCATTCAAGTACATTTTATTTCAATTGAATCCCAAAACACATAAATGGGCAATTTACCATTTTACCCCCAATATTTCACATTTTTACCATTTAGTCCTATTTGTATAAAACACAAAAATACACAAAATTTCACAATAACACTTAAGGGCCGAATACTCCTAGGGACTGTACAAGTCCATTTCTTTCATTTATTTTGCAAATAAGTCCCTCTAAAATTTTATTTTTATAATTTAGCCCTAATTACTCAATTTCAATAAAACTTCAATACAAAACATGTTAATCCTTAACATATCTTTAATTTAAAATCATCAAACATCATAAACCATAAGAACACATCAATGGCCGAACCTCTTTAATTTAAGTATGGGTCGGGTAATTTACGAAGCAACGATCACAAAAACGTAAAAATTAACAAAAACCGACTAAAAACTCACCTTGAATTTAGCTTAGAAATACCGAAAATTAAAGGGTTTCAAAGCTTCATTCTTTCTCCCACATTCGGCCAAAGATGGATGAAAAAGGATGATGGCTTATTATTATAATCTTTTAACAAATAAAGTAAATAATTATTTAATTACTAATTTAACCTTCAAAATAAAATAAAACTAATATATAACTTAAGGTTAGTTATGACAAATGCCACCCACTAACCTAAAAATGGGCTAATTGCCCTTTTAATGCCCCACTTTAAAAAGCCATCATCAATTAGGCACTTTTCACTATAACATGTAACTTTTACGCTTTACGCGATTTAGTCCTTTTTGTTAAATTGAACACACAAACGGTTAAATTTTTCTACGAAACTTTCACACACATAAATTCACACATAATGAGCACAGAATATAATATTTAAAAATATTTCTAACTCGGATTCGTGGTCCTGAAACCACCATTCCGATTAAGGTCAAATTCGGACTGTTATAGAGGGTCTAGTCTTACGCGTTATCAGGTGTGTAAATCTCACATACTCTGTATATTAATTACATTATTAATTGTATTGGTTGAAAGCCAAAACAACTGAATTGACAGTCGAGATACCCTTGGGGGTAAGGTTGGAGCCACCGGGTAAGTTCCACTATGATTTCATGTTCGAAATATGTGTACGTATGAATTAATTGATTGTATGCATTCAAAGCATGATCATTCATTTCAGTATGTTAACATGTGCATGAACTTGGGATATGATACGAAAGGGGAAGTGCTATTTCGGGACTGTCACAGTGGTTTGGTACCACGGTGGGTTGGCCCCACATAACTGATTCAGTGACTAAGTCCAGTGGCTTGGTGCCACGGTGGTTTAACACCACGTATATATGATTCGGTGACTCGTCCCAGTGGTTTGGTACCACAGTGGGTTGGCCCCACATATATTATTCAGGATTGTCACAGTGGTTTGGTACCATGGTGGGTTGGCCCCACACATAATATTAGTGACTCTGTCACAGTGATCTGGTATCACAGTGGTCTAGAACCACAGTAGCTTGGTGCCATGGGCAATTGGTTGATTCAGGTGTTGTAAGGGATGGAAAGTAGGTGGGGCTGGGCTGCATTGCATACATACTTAATATATTGATTTGTGTGGGCTAAGGCCAATGGGCCTCTGTGGGTGAAAAGCCCAGAGTTCGTTTAATGGGGATTTACACACTGAGTCTTGGTGACTCACCCTTCAGCTAAATTTTGCAGGTAATCGCTAGATCGTGGATTCGGAGCCGAGGTGGACTCGAGATGGCCATGCCTAATGCTCTAAGTAATTTTCGTCTTCAATATTTTAAGTTTTAATATTAATTTTGGATTTTTGGTATTGTAATAAGGCCACTGATCGCTGTAAATCAGAGCTTTAAATATTTATAAAAGAATGATCAAACCTGGAGACTAACTCTGACAACGATATTAAGGCAAGTGTACCTATCGAACAGTAGTATAGCTTAGGCAAGACCGGTTATCGAACCCAAAGGAACTAAAAGTATTAATACTCACTTTCTTTTTATTATTTAGCCTTAAAGTTAGAGTGAAGATTTACTATTAAACTAAATTGACGACAGCTAAACTAAGGACACAAAGACAAGAAGACGAATTGCAAAATAACTTTGAGGAAAAACTCAGTTGATTTTGATGATACCCTCGGGAAGAATCCACCTAGACTTCTCTTATTATCTAACCTTTAATTATATGATTTCTTTTACTTAGCTTGATCCGCGAGACTCCCTAACCTATATTAAACCCTCTCTCGAGGCGAATAACGTCTAACCCTAGGTTAATTAGTGGAACTCTCGCTCGCTTATAATAACCCCTAGGATAGCAGTAAATCGATCAATGGACTCCCATATTAGGTTTCACCCTAATCCGGTAAAATCTCGTAACCCTATCTCTAGGCATTCGATCAACTCCGATTAATTATGTTAGATCTTCTCTTAGGCAGGGTCTATTCCTCCTCCACCTAAGCACATTACATTTGGATTAAGTAACATAATTAAGAACAAACTAAGTAATTTATCATATAACTTAAAAATCAAATAATAAAATCCATCTAGATTTCATCTCCTTCAGGTATCTGAGGGGTTTAGTTCATAATGAATAAACAAACCATCGCAAGAGAAAAGATAAAACAAAACATAGGAAAAACCCTAAAAACCCCCTGAAGGAATCGAAGGAGAATTCCGCTGTCTTGAGTATAACTCCGGCTTCTTAGGATGGATCAACTGGCTATCCTCGCGTTAGTCCCTAACTTTGACCTTCTCGGCTTGGCTACTTGGCCTTACTTTCATTTTTCTTAAACGGTGATACTTGGGGGTTATTTATAGGCTCTTGGAATGCGATTCTTTCTCCCTAAGTATCCTTCTTCGACTAAAATTGCTCTTTCCAGTGACAGAGGCACGACCATGGCACACGCCCGTGTGAATCGAGACCTGACCGTGTTCGGATTTCTCTTGAGGCACGGCCGTGTGTGAATGAGTTGATGTAGTGCTCTAGGTGTTCGTTGAGGCACGGCTGTGTGTGCTTTGGGCCCGGCCGTGTTGATTTCGTGCTAAGGCCCATTTACTCTGTTTTAGGCCTGTTTTGTGTTTTTTTCATCCTCGGGTGCTTTCCTAGGTATAAGACATGAAAAGAAAGGATTAAAAGCACCTTTTTATATAAAACAAGGGAAAAATCATCCAAAAGCATATTAAATGTGGGTCTAAAATATGTTACTTTTACGGTTTATCAAATACCCCCACACTTAAGCTTTTGCTTGTCCTCAAGCAAAATTCTCAACTTACAATTAAAACGAACTTTCCATGATCTATAATCCTTATCAACAATGTCTTATCCTAATTCATAGAAAATTCATACATGGATAGTTTGATTCAAAGCGTCCTAAAGATTCAAATGAAATAAGTCATTATTTTGTACCTCGAAAACATAAGTGTCTTTCTTCTTTTAAATGACTACCTTTTTAATTCAAAATCGACAAGGATTGATATCCTTACTTAGGATTCACTCAAATCACTCTAAAGTGTTTAAGGTTAAGAAAAAGGATCGCTCATAAGTCGAACCTGAAAAGTTAATCCCATAGGCTTGCCTGAAAATCAAATCTCCACCACTGTAATATAAGATGACAAATAGATCAAAAGGTCTTTAACAGGGTTGTAATGGGGCTAGGGTTAAAGGTGTGGATAAAGGCTGAATTAGAGGTTAGAATCGAGATTGACTTGATACATTACCTAACTAGAAAAATGAACTTAATCTTACATTAAAAACTAATAATACGAGCTTTTTTCCTTGAGAATTGGAATTTGAACATGCAAGCTCTCTTAATCATTACACTAGTAATGAATTTTTTTTTAAGAACAAACTAACATAATAGTAATAAAGAATTTTTACAACTGAAATATAAAACATAGTTAGGAAACTTGTTTAACATCAAATCTCGACAAAAGGTAGTTAAAAGAATTAGTGGTATCAAATACAAAGGGTTTTCGGTTAAAATTAGTGGGTGAGTCAATTAAAAAGGGTTGTTAGGCTTCAACGGAGTTCACTAGGGGTTAATTTATGAATGTAGGCTTTTTAGTGGAGTAAGTGGGTTAAAACCTAGGTGCCTTTATCATCTCGGTATGTCAAATCATAATTGTGGTCTCGATATGTATAATCAAGGCAATTTCTAGAATAACAGTTCATAGTTGACACACTCATAATCAAAAAATGAGCGTGAAAAAGAATGTATGCTCTATAAGGTTCAAATACTCACAAAAATTATGGATGTTTTGATATCATCCTTATGAATTTTAAATTTCAAGGTAGTATTTGAATTTAGGTCAACAACCTAGCAAAAATTTTAATTCCTGAAAAGCAGACTTATCATGCTTGATTCTCTAGTATTCTTTAAATTAAATATCAATGTACAATTAACTATGACTTATTCTAAAACATGTCAATAATTATCACAAATCATCAGAAATTTCATCTTAATTAATAATATGACAACTTTGCATAAAAACAAGACTAAATCAGGGATTTGAGAATAATGAAAAAAGTTTGGCAATTTTATTCCATTTTTAACCTCAGGGATTTGAGAATAATGCAGAAAGTTAGGTTCTTTTTACCCCCATACTTGAGATGTACATTGTCCTCAATGTACAAAGATAGATGATGACAATTAGTGCTTAAAAGATAGGAGGGAAAAGTGTTACTCCCTGGGATTTTTGACGAGATCCTTAAGGATGTGGACAGTGTGTGGCATCAGCTGACTTTTTGCATTTCTCCTAATTGTGCTTTTGTGTGTTGTGGAATAAATTCTTTATTCTACAAAGTTACTTTATTAGTGATCTTTTTAATGAAAAGATATGGTGTTAGGGATGCTTGAATGATTAAATAGCCAATGATAAAAATTTGTAACAAATAATAAAAGTTCAAATTTAAGCGGCATAAAATAAAGTCTTAAAAAAGAAAAAAATTAAAAAGATAAAACAAATTAAAAGGACCCAGAGGTCCTCATCCATGATTGAGTCTGGTGGTGGTGCTGAAATGTGGAGATGTTGGCATATTTGTTGGAGTGTTGCCTCTAATCCGTTAAAGCGCCTATTGACATGTGTCTCGAACTGGTCAAGTCGAGCAGAGATGTCTGCTAATGATGTTGTTGGTTGGTATGGACACTGGCTTGGATTCGCTGCCTCCTCTGATGGCAGTGGAACATCACTAGGAATGTCCTCGTCCTCTTCCTCGTTTATGGGTGTTTTTAGTTTGTACTGTGGAGGATCGGTCCCTCATCGTTGTGATATCATCCTCATATGTAGCATGGTTTGGATGCCTTGAGGAGCCATGTTTCCTATCAGTGTGAGGGAGTTGATCTGCTCGTCGGTGTTGAGGAGTTTGAAGTGCCGAGCTAGCCTTGTAATATAAGGCCCCATTGACAAAATTCCCTTCCTATGTTGCTCCGTCTGATGTTGAATTGCGCACGCCATAAAGTATGCCAAGTCGAACACATGTCCTTCAGACATGCAATAAAGGAAGTAAACGTCGTGTTTGTTGACGACACCGGTGCTCTCTTTTCGACCTATGATGGTATGTGCGAGTATGGCATGAATGTACCGTAGTGCTGGAGGAAGGGCTGTTGCTTTAGATTTACTGGGGTTGTAAGTGGCTGTCGTGGGCTTTAGGTCGATCCAGCAGTCGATCAGAAGGCAGTCGAGTTCGCGGTTTAGACCGGCCAGTGGGTTTTCTTCTATGAATTTTGCCGTATAGAGGCCAAGAGCTGCTCCGAATTGAGGTACGCTCAATCGATGTGCTGTGCCCCCGAGACGGAATTGTATAATGCCTGGGTCGTCGAATTGAGCCATCACTGTTTGTAGCATGAATGTGGAGCAGAACTCGAGTGTGAGCTCGAGGTATGTTGGCTCATTAATGGAGAAGAAGGTCTCTCATGGATCAGTCGATATGAGTGCTTAGATATCAGTGGTGAGCCCTATTTGCCTGACGGTGTCCCAATCAATTCATCGTCCAGTACCTATGGGCCTGTCCCTGATGGCTTTGTACCGGTCCTCCTGAGCGGCTTGTGAAAATCGGAGGAACGGGTGTCGAAGTTCTGTGGTTGCGCTTGTGGAGGAGGAACCGGGCCCTTTCCGTTTCTTACTTGGGACTGAGCGTTTTACTCGAGATGTCGACATATTCCTGGAAATCAAATGTAAAGCAATTTTTCTAGTTCAACCAATATATTTGAGAATCATTATCATTTCACAAATAACAGAGCATCCATTCTCAAAGGACAAGACAATCTTTAAATAGAATGTAAACACATTAACAAATAAGAAGATTAATCAAACAATGAAAATCCTGTAGTTAAAAACTAAATAAGAAAAATAAAGTAACAAGAAGAATCAAATAAATAAATAAGAAAAATGAACTAGACAAAAAAGAAACATGTACAAACTAATCAAGAAATAGACTAAACTAAACAATAATGAATCAAATTTTTAAACACAAACTGAAATGAAGGGTAAATATGCAAAAAAAAAATGGTAGGAAGATTTTAAGAGAAAGGGAACCAGAAATGGTGGTGAATGACGAGCACGGGCGGCGCGCACGGCGGTGTTGCTGGGTCTGTGGCGTGGGCATGGTGCTGGCAAGGGCGTGGTGCTTGGGTGCATGGTGGTGTTGTGGCCGTGTGGGTGCTTGGACTGAGTTTTTGGAGGAGAAACGGCGGTGGGGATGGGGTAGACTGGTTGAGTGGCTGAATTTTGATGTGCGGAATGAAGATTTGATTTTAGGGTTTGAGGTTTGGGGGGGAAAGACGGTTACTTTGTTTAAATAGGGAGGGGAGCACGGCCTTCCGCACGGTCGTGTTAGATTTGAATTGCCCGTGCTTTTGGTGATTTTTTTTTAAAATTGGGCGTGCTTCAAAGGTTTTGGCACGGCCGTGTGTCAATTCGCATGCCCGTGTTCGATAAGAAAAAACGCTAGCACGGTGGGGTAACACGGGCGTGTCTAGCTTGTGTATAACAAGTCAATAACCTTAGTAAATTCACACGGTTGTGAGGCATGGCCGTGTTGTGCCCGTGTATTATAAGTTAGTAACCTCAGTAATTTTACACGGTTATCTAGCACGGGCGTGGTCTGGTGTTGCAGCCCGTGTCACTGAAAAAAATTTACCCTGTTTAGGCACGATGCTTGGCACGCCCATGGTCTATTTCCTGGCTATGCACGGCTATGTACACGCCCGTGTCAGGGCCATGTTGAAATTTCTGCATTTTCCTGTTTGACTATTTTAGTGCTATGTTAGAAAAATAAAAAAAACTATGTTAGTATGTTAGTGCTCGGGTTGCCTCCCGAGAAGCACTCGTTTATAGTCTTAAGTTAGACTCTCTCCGTTTTCGGTTCCAAAGGATGGCTCATGGAGCATAAGCTCTTCTCTCATACTTCCAAAATCTGTACCGTTATAAATTTTAAGTCGGTGACCATTTACCTTGAATGTGCCTTTAGTTGTAACACTCTTAACCCGTATCCGTCGCCAGATTAGGGTTACGGGCATTACCGGATACATTATAACTTCTGCTCATACGATTAAATCTTATCTAAACATCTTTATCAAATAATTCATTTATAACAGACTAATCATACATGTATAATATATGCTTAATACTTTAACCCAAATCATATACAATGTAATCATCAACGAACACAAAATAACCCCGAAACATACGATACGACAAGGTCACCTAGCAATACCGATTCCATATACCACATTCGACAAGTTGATCATAATATGTGAAGTTTGTAAACAAGTAAACCATTTCAAAAGTCAATTCATTTTTATTTACTAATGAAAACAACTCGATAATCAAAACTTTATGCTATATAGTCAAGATGCATAAATTCATTACATTATCATAAACGCAATTGATAGCTTAGCCGAATATACAAGAACATATACATAAGAATTTCATGAACATTACATAACTAGTATTAACTCAAATAGAACCAATACTCAATCAAATCAACATTTACCTACAGTTAAGAACATATATAGATAGACGTATGTATATGTACCTTATATCAACATCTATATAACTCTTAAATCCTAATAACATAAACATATACAACATTCGATCAATACAATTCATATGTCTCAACTTCAAACATGAACATTATCCATCCTGTATATAGTAAACTCAAAGCACATACAATCATCTTATCCGCAATCATACCCTCTATATAACATACATCAACTTAGATATGCATGAACAGGCCAGGTATAAATTTGCCATGAACAAAACACATTTGACATTCAACCATTCACATATATAACTAAGCTTAACTTTTGAATTCCAACCATTAGGTCATATAGCATAAAAACTTAAGTTAACCAAATGAAATAAGCCTTTTTCGCAAGGCTACATTATAGTTATCTACAATCACCCAAAATCTAATAATTAACACTTAAGTCTAGCCTATACATGCCTTTCGAATAAAACTAAGATAAGTATACCAAAAGTTTGATAGTGCGATTGACTTCTTGGATAATCCTTCGAGTCCGTAGCTTGAATCAAAGATCTATAAAACAGAGGTAGATAAAAGCACACACACACGGTAAGCTTGCTAGCTTAGTAAGCCTTAGGTAAGCATATACTTATATAAGTAACATACATACAACCATTCAAGTCAACATCTTCTATCATTAATTAGAACATAATTAATACATAACCTCTTTTATTTATAAAGCCGAAACAACTAAATCATTGAATGCACTTGATACTAAAGCTTTATCTTTCTTATTCACATACACCAATCATTCAGTATATCACAGACATATGTACATATCATATGCTTATTCCTTTCAACTAAATACGTTCATGCTTTCAAATAATTACTGTCACACAATATATCTTGCATATACATATTCATTCATCTCAAACAAGTTAATGTATAAAACCTTCACTTACTCAAATACTTGTTTGTCCTTTTATTGAGTAACATGACTGTAAATACGTACCTCTCTGTCGAATTTATACGAATCATGTTTCTAAACAGAAATTTCTTGATATGTTCATAACTTGATTTTCATGCGCTTAGAGCTTGAACATATTCACCGGCACTAAGCCTGCTGGACTTAAGGTCCGAAGTATATCACCGGCATTAAGCCTGCTAGGCAATAAGCCCGAATCGTTTCACCGGCACATGGCCTGCTAGGCTAAAAGCCCGAACTATTTCACCGGCACAAAGCCTGCTAGGCGCAAAGCCCGAATAACTCACCGGCACAAGGCCTGCTAGGCTCAAAGCCTGAATAACAACATAATTAAACTTTCAATACATATTTATAAATGCTAACATCACAACCAAACCATATACATCATATTGTATCCACGTATCATTTCGAAAACATATACTTGTTCATATCATATTAACAAAACATATTTAATCTAATTTAGCACTTTACATTCGGCTAACTCAAAATTCCATATTCAACATTATGAAATTTTGTTCTTTAACATATTTATAACTAACTCTTTAACATATAAGTGCTTAAGGACTTACCTCGGTTGTCGATAGACCGTGCAAATCGGCTATTCGAGAACCTTCGTCTTTCCCCGATCCAATTCCTCTTTTCTTTGCTCTTGATCTAAGACACATTAAATTCAGCTCATTCAAGTACATTTCAATTCAATTTAGTCCCAGAACACATAAATGGGCAAATTACCATTTTACCCCCACTATTTCAAAACTTTGCAATTTAGTCCTATTTGCATAAAACTCAAAATACACCAAATTTCCCCATACTCCTTAAGGGCCGAATATGTATAGGGACTATACAAGTCCATTTCTTTCATTTATTTTGCAATTAAGCCCCTCTAAAATTTCATTTTTACAAATTAGCCCAAAATACTCAAATTTACCAAAATTTCCAATGCAAAATATACTAATCTTTAACATATCATTTATATAAAATCATAAAACACCAAAAATCACAAGAATATAGCAATGGCCGAACCTCATACATGCTCATTTTCAAAAATTCTAACATGGGTCAAGTACAGTTCGAAGCAACGATCTCAAAAACGTAAAATTTATCAAAAACTAACTAAAAACTCACCTTCAATTTTAGCTTCAAAGTGCCGAAATTTCAAAGAGTTAAAAGCTTATTTTCTTCCTCCACATTCGGCCATAGATGAATGAAAAGATGATGGCTTTCTTTTCTTGATTATTTTAACATATATTAAGTAATTACCAAATTACTAAACTAACCTTATAATTAAAAAAAAAACTAAACATTTTAACTTAAGGACAAACTTGTCCATGGCCGGCCACTAACATCTAAAATGGGTTATTTACCCATTATATACTTCATATTATAAAGCCATAATCAATTAAGCACATTTCACTTTAGTCTGCCACTTTTTCACTTTACGCGATTAGGTCCTTTTTATCAAATTAAGCACTTAAACGATAAAATTTTCATACGAAACTTTCACACACATCAATTCACATATAATAGACTCAAAATATAATATTAAAATATTTCTCGGACTCGGATTCGTGGCCCCGAAACCACCATTCTGATTAGGGTCAAATTCGGTCTGTTACAACTCTCCCCCTTTAGGATTTTCGTCCCCGAAAATCTTACCGTTAAACAAGGTCGGATATTGTTGCCTCATTGAATCCTCAGGCTCCCACGTAGCCTCTTCAACTCCGTGATGATTCCATAGAACCTTCACTAACGGAATTCTTTTATTTCTCAACTCTTTTATTTCCCGAGCTAAGATACGGATCGGTTCTTCATCATATGTCAAATCAGATTGGATTTCAATCTCTACCGGTGTGATCACATGAGACGGATCTGATCTGTACTTACGAAGCATTGAAACGTGAAATACGTCATGTATCTTTTCTAACCCAGAGGGCAATCTCAATCTATAAGCAACAGGCCCAATACGTTCAATGATTTCATACGGTTCGATAAATCTCGGACTCAACTTGCCTTTCCGACCAAATCGGAGTACTTTCTTCCACGGGGAAACTTTTAAGAATACACGATCTCCTACCTGAAATTCAATGTCTTTACGTTTCAAATCAGCATAGGACTTTTGTCGATCTGATGCAGCTTTCAAATTATCTTTGATTATGGCCACTTTCTGTTCAGTCTCTTTAATCAAATCAACCCCGTGTATCTTATTTTCGCTAAGCTCAGTCCAGTATAATGGTGTTCGACATTTTCGCCCGTATAAGGCTTCATAAGGTGCCATTTTGATACTTGATTGAAAGCTATTATTAAAAGCAAATTCAATCAAAGGTAGGTATCGTTCCCACGTACCTTCAAACTCGAGAACGCAACATCTCAACATGTCCTCAAGTATCTGAATAGTTAGCTCGGACTGACCGTTTGTCTGCGGATGGAAGGCTGTACTAAAATGAAGTTTAGTACCTAAAGCATCTTGCAACTTCTTCCAAAATCGCGATGTGAATCTCGGGTCTCTGTCTGAAACAACGGAACTCGGTACACCATGCAATCTCACAATCTGTGATACGTACAATTCAGCAAGTTTATCAAGTGAATAATCTGTACGTACTGGCACAAAATGAGCTGATTTAGTCAGTCTATCAACTATAAACCAGACGGCATCTTTCTTACTCGATGTCATAGGAAGACCGGTTACAAAATCCATTGTAATTCTATCCCATTTCCATTCAGGTATCATGATTGGCTGAAGTAGTCCAGATGGCACTTGATGCTCAGCTTTTACTTGCTGATAAACTAAGCATTTCGAAACAAATTCAGATATATCCCGCTTCATGCCAGGCCACCAATAAAACTGTTTCAAATCATTGTACATCTTTGTGCTACCCGGATGTATCGACATTTGACTATTATGAGCTTCATCCAATACCATCTGAATCAAGTCAGTATTTCTCGGTACACACAACCGGCCTTTATAAATCAAACAGTCATTTTTATCAACTTGAAATTCTGACTCTGTAACATTTTCACATTGTACTCATCTAAAAATCATATCTTTGTCAACTTTCTGTGCATCACTAATTTGCTGAATAAACATCGGTCTTGCCTGCAACTCGGCTATGATCGAACTATCACTAGACATAGCCATCTGTGCGTTCATTGCACGAAGAGCAAACAATGATTTTCGACTTAACGCATCTGCAACAATGTTAGCTTTCCCCGGATGGTAGTCAATCACCAACTCATAGTCTTTCAACAATTCTAACCATCTGCGTTGTCTCAAGTTCAGATCTTTCTGAGTCATCAAATACTTTAGACTTTTATGATCCGAATAAACGTGACATTTCTCGCCGAATAAGTAGTGACGCCAAATTTTCAATGCGAAAACAATGGCCGCTAATTCCAGATCGTGAGTCGGATAATTTCTTTCATGTGGCTTCAATGTCTCGAAGCGTAGGCTATAACTTTGCCTTCCTGCATCAAAACGCAACCCAACCCATTCAAAGAAGCATCACTAAAAACGACAAATTCTTTACCCGATTCAGGCTAAGCTAATACTGGAGCTTTGGTCAGAAGGGCTTTCAACTGCTGAAAACTTTTCTGACACTTTTCTGGCCACTCAAACTTGACATCTTTCTGTAGTAGCTTTGTCAAAGGTGTAGCTATCCCAGAAAAACCTTTCACAAACCGTCTATAGTATCCCGCAAGGCCTAAGAAGCTTCGGATCTCAGAAACATTCTTTGGTGATTTCCAATCGAGTATAGCTGCTATTTTGTTTGGATCTACCCGAATACCTGATGCTGAAACAACATGACCCAAGAAACTGACTTCATTCATCCAGAACTCACACTTACTAAACTTTGCATACAGTTGTTGATCTCGCAAAGTTTGTAGCACTAATCTCAAATGCTCAGCATGCTCGGCTTCATCTTTGGAGTAGATCAGTATATCATCAATAAACACTACTACAAACCGATCCAAAAACTGTCTGAAGACTCGATTCATTAAGTCCATAAAAACAGCAGGTGCATTAGTGAGTCCAAAAGGCATAACCAGAAACTCAAAATGTCCATACCTCGTCCGGAATGCAGTCTTTGACACATCAGTATCTCTGACTCGCAACTGATAATAGCCTGATCTCAAATCTATTTTCGAAAATACTAAAGTCCCTTTCAACTGATCAAACAAGTCATCAATCCGAGGTAACGGGTACTTATTCTTTATAGTTACCTTATTCAGTTGCCGATAATCAATACACATTTGCATCGTTCCATCTTTCTTTTTCACAAACAGAACTGGTGCACCCCAAGGACAGCAGCTCGGTCGTGCAAAGCCCCTATCTGTCTACTCTTGCAACTGCGCTTTCAACTCTTTTAACTCAGTAGGTGCCATCCGATACGGAGCTATCAAAATCGGAGTCGTTCCCGGTACTAATTCAATGCCGAACTCAATCTCTCGTACTGGCGGTAAACCCGGTAGTTCTTCAGGAAACACATCTGGATATTCACATACAATCGATACAGATTCAATCTGTTTCTCAGACAATTTATTATCTAGTACATAAGCCAAATAAGCTTCGCACCCTTTTCTCACATACTTCTGGGCTAACATCGAAGATATTACTGTAGGAAACCCACTTAAATCACTGGATTCAATTCTGATGATCTCCCCGTTCTGACATCTCAAATCAATAAGCTTTCTTTTGCAATTCACCACTGCATCATGTAAAGTTAACCAGTCCATTCCCAAAATTATATCGAACTCATTGAAGGGCAACAACATTAAATCAGCTGGGAAACAAGAATCCCGAATCATCAACGGGCAACCTCTACTCACTTTATTAACAAGCACACATCTACCCAAAGGGTTGGACACACGAATCACAAACTCAGTAGACTCAACTGGCAGAGTCTTACTGGATACTAGAGTTTCACACACGTAAGAATGAGTCGAACCAGGATCAATCAATGCAATTACAGTAGTATCATAGAGGGTGAAAGTACCGGTAATGACATCGGGGGAGGAAGCATCCTCTCGGGCTCGCGTAGCATAAGCTCTAGCTGGAGCTCTAGCCTCAGATCGAACTGCAGTGTTCTTCATTCCTCTCTGACTACCACCTACATTGCCTGAATGTCTGGGTGGCCTACCTCGCATTGACATGTTGCTTGACTTAATGTTCTGAACTGTATTCTGCTCAACTAACATCGGACATTCCCTAATAAAATGATCTGACGATCCACATTTAAAACAAGACCGATCATGGAATCTGCAACTCCCGGAATGCCATTTCCCACAGTGCTTGCATTCAACTCAATTCTGTGGGGCGTTTCCAACACTGGCCATCGAGGTAGCTCGGGAGGCCACTGGAGGTCGATCACGTCTAGGTAAATCTGAAGTAGCTTTATGTCGACTGAAGTCATCTCTGAACTTTTTAGATGTGGAATGGAAATTCTTACCCGACGATCTCTTTCGAGTGTCTCTAGCTTCTGTCTCAGCCTTCCTTTTCTCCTTCCCGAGCTCTTCAGCTTTGCAAGCTCGCTCGACTAGTGTCACAAACTCTTTGATTTCAAGAATGCCAACAAGCAACTTTAAATCTTCATTCAAACCATCTTCGAACCTTTTGCACATAATAGCTTCAATGGAAACACACTCTCTAGCATATCTGCTGAGCCTGACAAATTTCCGTTCATATTTTGTTACGGTCATTCGCCCCTGTTTCAGTTCAAGAAATTCTTTACGTTTCTGGTCGATGAATCTCTGGCTGATATATTTCTTGCGGAATTCATTCTGGATTTCGGGACTACAGATACTAGTGTATTCCACCAGTGATATGCAGTGTCCTGAAGTAAAGATATAGCACACTTCAGGCATTCATTGGGAGTACAAGATAGCTCATCTAATACCCGAATAGTGTTATCACGCCACATTTCAGCTCGCTCTACGTCATCATCATCATTGGCCCTGAATTCTTCGGCCCCAAATTTTCGGGTTTTATCAACTGGAGGCCTACTAGATCTCGTCGGATCTATTATCGGGGGTGCTGAAGGAATCAGAGTTGGATTAATTGGGGGT
Organism: Gossypium australe; assembly: GCA_005393395.2. Classification (NCBI taxonomy): domain Eukaryota; kingdom Viridiplantae; phylum Streptophyta; class Magnoliopsida; order Malvales; family Malvaceae; genus Gossypium; species Gossypium australe. The sequence goes on from CM016620.1 coordinate 101,063,331, forward strand.
GGAGGTTGGGGTACAGCTGGGTTAGTCTGAATAAACTGGGTAAACCACTCGTTCATCATCTAGTAGAAGGCTTGTTTAGACTCCCCCTCGTGGCTACCCGAAACTGGTCGAGAGTCTACCGGCACTGATTCTCGTGCACGGTCAGGCGCTACACTCTCTACATCATCCGCTACGGCTCTTTCAGGATCAGTGTCCATTTACTATATGAAACACAGTTCAGAATGTCAGAAGTCACCACACTATCAATATATAACAAAGGCATGTATAGCTAGACTCACACGCGCTACGGTAGTCCTAGAATCGACTAAACCGTAGGCTCTGATACCAATAAAATGTAACACTCTTAACCCGTATCCGTCGCCAGATTAGGGTTACGGGCATTACCGGATACATTATAACTTCTGCTCATACGATTAAATCTTATCTAAACATCTTTATCAAATAATTCATTTATAACAGACTAATCATACATGTATAATATATGCTTAATACTTTAACCCAAATCATATACAATGTAATCATCAACGAACACAAAATAACCCCGAAACATACGATACGACAAGGTCACCTAGCAATACCGATTCCATATACCACATTCGACAAGTTGATCATAATATGTGAAGTTTATAAACAAGTAAACCATTTCAAAAGTCAATTCATTTTTATTTACTAATGAAAACAACTCGATAATCAAAACTTTATGCTATATAGTCAAGATGCATAAATTCATTACATTATCATAAACGCAATTGATAGCTTAGCCGAATATACAAGAACATATACATAAGAATTTCATGAACATTACATAACTAGTATTAACTCAAATAGAACCAATACTCAATCAAATCAACATTTACCTACAGTTAAGAACATATATAGATAGACGTATGTATATGTACTTTATATCAACATCTATATAACTCTTAAATCCTAATAACATAAACATATACAACATTTGATCAATACAATTCATATGTCTCAACTTCAAACATGAACATTATCCATCCTGTATATAGTAAACTCAAAGCACATACAATCATCTTATCCGCAATCATACCCTCTATATAACATACATCAACGTAGATATGCATGAACAGGCCAGGTATAAATTTGCCATGAACAAAACACATTTGACATTCAACCATTCACACATATAACTAAGCTTAACTTTTGAATTCTAACCATTAGGTCATATAGCATAAAAACTTAAGTTAACCAAATGAAATAAGCCTTTTTCGCAAGGCTACATTATAGTTATGTACAATCACCCAAAATCTAATAATTAACACTTAAGTCTAGCCTATACATGCCTTTCGAATAAAACTAAGATAAGTATACCAAAAGTTTGATAGTACGATTGACTTCTTGGATAATCCTCTGAGTCCGTAGCTTGAATCAAAGATCTATAAAACAGAGGTAGATAAAAGCACACACACACGGTAAGCTTGCTAGCTTAGTAAGCCTTAAGTAAGCATATACTTATATAAGTAACATACATACAACCATTCAAGTCAACATCTTCTATCACTAATTCGAACATAATTAATACATAACCTCTTTTATTTATAAAGCCGAAACAACTAAATCATTAAATGCACTTGATACTAAAGCTTTATCTTTCTTATTCACATACACCAATCATTCAGTATATCACAGACATATGTACATATCATATGCTTATTCCTTTCAACTAAATACGTTCATGCTTTCAAATAATTACTGTCACACAATATATCTTGCATATACATATTCATTCATCTCAAACAAGTTAATGTATAAAACCTTCACTTACTCAAATACTTGTTTGTCCTTTTATTGAGTAACATGACTGTAAATACGTACCTCTCTGTCGAATTTATACGAATCATGTTTCTAAACAGAAATTTCTTGATATGTTCATAACTTGATTTTCATGCGCTTAGAGCTTGAACATATTCACCGGCACTAAGCCTGCTGGACTTAAGGTCCGAAGTATATCACCGGCATTAAGCCTGCTAGGCAATAAGCCCGAATCGTTTCACCGGCACATGGCCTGCTAGGCTAAAAGCCCGAACTATTTCACCGGCACAAAGCCTGCTAGGCGCGAAGCCCGAATAACTCACCGGCACAAGGCCTGCTAGGCTCAAAGCTCGAATAACAACATAATTAAACTTTCAATACATATTTATAAATGCTAACATCACAACCAAACCATATACATCATATTGTATCCACGTATCATTTCGAAAACATATACTTGTTCATATCATTTTAACAAAACATATTTAATCTAATTTAGCACTTTACATTCGGCTAACTCAAAATTCCATAGTCAACATTATTAAATTTTGTTCTTTAACATATTTATAACTAACTATTTAACATATAAGTGCTTAAGGACTTGCCTCGGTTGTCGATAGACCGTGCAAATCGGCTATTCGAGAACATTCGTCTTTCCCCGATCCAATTCCGCTTTTCTTTGCTCTTGATCTAAGACACATTAAATTCAGCTCATTCAAGTACATTTCAATTCAATTTAGTCCCAGAACACATAAATGGGCAAATTACCATTTTACCCCCACTATTTCAAAACATTGCAATTTAGTCCTATTTGAATAAAACTCAAAATACACCAAATTTCCCCATACTCCTTAAGGGCCGAATATGTATAGGGACTATACAAGTGCATTTCTTTCATTTATTTTGCAATTAAGCCCCTCTAAAATTTCATTTTTACAAATTAGCCCAAAATACTCAAATTTACCAAAATTTCCAATGCAAAATATACTAATCTTTAACATATCATTTATATAAAATCATAAAACACCAAAAATCACAAGAATATAGCAATGGCCGAACCTCATACATGCTCATTTTCAAAAATCCTAACATGGGTCAAGTACAGTTCGAAGCAACGATCTCAAAAACGTAAAATTTATCAAAAACTAACTAAAAACTCACCTTCAATTTTAGCTTCAAAGTGCCGAAATTTCAAAGAGTTAAAAGCTTATTTTCTTCCTCCACATTCGGCCATAGATGAATGAAAAGATGATGGCTTTCTTTTCTTGATTATTTTAACATATATTAAGTAATTACCAAATTACTAAACTAACCTTATAATTAAAAAAAAACTAAACATTTTAACTTAAGGACAAACTTGTCCATGGCCGGCCACTAACATCTAAAATGGGTTATTTACCCATTATATACTTCATATTATAAAGCCATAATCAATTAAGCACATTTCACTTTAGTCTGCCACTTTTTCACTTTACGCGATTAGGTCCTTTTTATCAAATTAAGCACTTAAACGATAAAATTTTCATACGAAACTTTCACACACATCAATTCACATATAATAGACTCAAAATATAATATTAAAATATTTCTCGGACTCGGACTCGTGGTCCCGAAACCACTGTTCTGATTAGGGTCAAATTCGATCTGTTACATTAGTGGGATGGGTTACCTCGACGGTGCCATATGGAAATATTGTTTTGATCATGAATGGTCCTGACCATCTTGATTTCAACTTTCCCGGGAATAGTTTAAGCCTTGAGTTGTACAATAGGACTAAGTCTCCCACTTCGAATTGCTTTGATCTCTTGAGACGAGCATCGTGGTGTCGCTTTGTTGCTTCTTTGTACAATTTTGAGTTCTCATAGGCTTCTGTTCTCCACTCGTCCAGCTCGTTCATCTGCATCATTCTCCTCTTACCTGCAATTTTGAGATCAGTATTTAAAAATATTATTTCCCAAAAAGCTTTGAGTTCTAATTCGAACGGTAAATGACAGCTTTTCCCGTATACAAGTTTGTATGGGGATGTCCCTAAAGGTGTTTTAAATGCTGTTCTATAGGCCCATAACGCATCATCTACTTTTAATGCCCAGTCTTTTCTATTTGATTCAACGGTTTTTTCTAGAATGAGCTTAAGTTCTCGGTTTGCTACCTCTACTTGCCCACTGGTTTGAGGATGGTATGGGGTTGTTGTTCTATGATACACTCCATATTTCTTTAGAACTTTTTCAAATTGGGTATTGCAGAAGTGTGTACCCCTATCGCTAATGATGGCTCTTGGTGTGCCGAATCGAGAAAAGAGTTTCTTGAGAAACTTAACTACTACCCTAGCATCAACTGCTACTAGAATGTACTTGTTCCCAAACGAATTAGGGAATGGTTCCATAAAGTCAATACCCTATATGTCAAATATTTCACATGACAACATATATGTTTGAGGCATTTCATCTCGTTTAGAAATATTACCTATTCGTTGACATTGATATCACGAGGTAACATACCTGTTGGCATCTTTAAATAGAGTGGGCCAATAAAAACCTGATTCGAGTATTTTGTGTGCTGTCTTTATGCCACTGTAGTGCCCTCCTGACGGTCCTGAATGACAACGCTCCAAGATCTAGTTTGCTTCTGTCTTTGTAACACATCTTCAAATTACCTGATCTGCATAAATGCGGAAAAGAAAAGGATCTTCCCAAAAATAATTCTTCACATCAGCAAAGTATCGCTTCTTTTGGTGATGTGTTAATTTTCTTAGTAAGATGTTAGCTGCTAAATAATTTGCAATATTTGCAAACCATGGTACCTCAGAATGTGTTATAGAGAAGAGTTGTTCTTCGGGAAACGAATCATTTATTTCGCCCTCGTCGAGCTCTTTGATGTGTGGATTTTCAAGTCTAGAAAGGTGATCCGCTGCAAGATTCTCAGCTCCCTTCTTATCTTGTATTTTCAGGTTGAATTCCTATAAAAGTAAAATCCATCGTATGAGCCTGGGTTTAGCATCATGTTTGTTTAAAAGATAACGAAGAGCTGAATGGTCAGTATAAACGACAACTTTGGACAATATTAGATATTGTCTAAATTTATCAAAAGCAAAAACTACAGCTAGCAATTCTTTCTCTGTGGTGGTGTAGTTTTCTTGTGCGGGTGTTAGTGTTCTGCTAGCGTAATAAATTGGCTGAAAGTGCTTGTCACTTCGTTGTCCCAAAACTACACCTACTACAAAATCACTTGCATCACACATTAGTTCAAAGGGTAAGTTCCAATCAGGTGCAATTATAATTGGGGCATTTTTTAATTTATCCTTAAGGATATTAAATGCATCTAAACATTCATGATTGAAATCAAAAGGGACATCTTTTTCTAGTAATTTTGTTAAAGGCTTAGCTATTTTAGAAAAATCTTTAATAAATCTTCTATAGAATCCTGCATGTCCTAAAAAGCTTCTGATAGCCTTAACAGAACTAGGGGGTAGTTTTTCTATGGCTTCAACTTTTGCTTTATTACCGCGATCCCTTTACTAGAAATCTTATGCCCTAACACAATCCCTTCTCTTATCATGAAGTGACATTTTTCCCTGTTTAAAACAAGGTTTGTTTCCTCACATCTCATTAGAACTCTTTTTAAATGTTTAAGGAAAAGATGGAAAGAATTACCGAGTACCGAAAAATCATCCATAAATACCTCCATGATATCTTCTACAAGCTCATCAAAGATTGCCAACATGCAACGCTAAAAAGTAGCAGGTGCATTATATAATCCAAAAGGCATTCTACGATAAGCAAACGTATCGTCTGGGCATGTGAATGTCATTTTTTCTTGATCTTCAAGAGCTATGGGGATTTGGAAGTAACCGGAGAGTCCATCCAAAAAACAGTAGTACATATGCCCGGATAATCTTTCTAACATTTGATCTATGAAGGGTAGCGGGAAGTGATCTTTTCTGGTGGCATCGTTCAACTTTCTATAGTCTATACAGCCTCTCCAACCTGTGACTGTTCTTGTGGGAATCAATTCATTCTTTTCATTTGGCATTACCGTCATTCCTCCTTTCTTTGGAACTACCTACACGGGACTTACCCAAGTGCTGTCAGAAATAGGATAAATTATTCCTGCATCTAGGAGTTTAATGACCTCAGCTTTGACCACTTCTTTCATGTTGGGATTTAACCGTCTCTGGGGTTGCACACACGGCTTGTATTCTTCTTCCATTAAAATTTTGTGGGTGCAAAATGAGGGGCTTATTCCTTTGATGTTAGAAATTTTCCAAGCTATGGCTTTTTTGTGTTCTTTTAGTACCTTTATCAGCTCATCTTTTTCCTTAGGTTCTAGTTCTGCAGAGATGATTACTGGTAATGTAAAATTGTCTCCGAGGAATGCGTATTCTAAGTGTTTTGGTAGCTGTTTCAATTCCAATTTGGGTGGCTCTTCGATGGAAGGTTTCTGTTTTATTTCGTCACCATTGTCAATTCTTTCTTCTTTCATTTGTTCGAATGACGATTTATTCAGATTCATCTCATCATCCTCATCTTCTTCCCCCTTTTCTTGAGTTAGACACAGTTCCATTGTGTCGTCATGTATGATTTCCTGTAATGAATTTTGAATGATATGGTCAGTAGTATCAACAAAATAACAGGAATCATCTTGCTCTTTAGAATATCGCATGGCATCATAGATTTGAAAAATGATTTCTTCGTCTCCTATCCTTAGTGCGAGTTTACCATCTCTTACATCTATAACATCTCTAGAAGTGGCTAAAAAAGAACGCCCTAAGATTAAAGGAACATTAATGTCTTCATCCATGTCTAATATAACAAAATCAATAGGGAAAATGTATTTATCAATTTTTACCAAAACATCTTCAATAACTCCTCTAGGATATTTAATAGATCTGTCTGCTAACTGAATACTCATCCTAGTGGGTGTTGGTTCCCCAAGATCTAGTTGTTTAAACATTTTATAAGGCATTAAATTTATACTAGCGCCTAGATCAACTAACACTTTCTTAATATTCAAACTACCAATTAAACAAGGGATAGTAAAACTTCCTGGGTCTTTTAACTTGGTTGGTAGCTTATTTTGGGGGATGGCTGAGCACTCTTCATTAAGTTCCACTGTTGACACTTCTTCAAGTTTTTGTTTATTCATCAGTAGCTCTTTTAAGAATTTTGCATACTTCGGCATCTGTGAAATAGCTTCAACAAAAGGTAAGTTGATATGTATTTATTTAAAAAGTTCAAGAAACTTACCGTATTGTGTATCAATTCGCTCTTTCTTTAACTCTGCTGGATATGGGATTGGTGGTTTGTTCTCATTGCGTAATGGTGTTACCTCCTCAATTTCCTTATCATTTTCTTTATTTTCGATTGGGATCTGTTTCTTCATGTCACCTAATTCCTTTCCACTTCTTAGTGTGACTGCTTTTACCTGTTCTATTTCTTTAGGAAGAATTTCTGCTCGTATTTCAAAGATCATCTTAGAAAGCATTCCAAGTGTCTTAGTGAATTCCCCAAATGACTCGGTAAATTTTTTAATTGATGCTTGTTGATTTTTAAGGGCTCTCTCGATATCTTGCAGGCATTTTTCTGTGTTTGCCGATTCCTTCTCATGGATTGGCTCCTTCTCTTGTGGATAGGGCTGATTTCGGAAGTTTTGAGGAGGTTGCTGCCGTTGATTTCCTTGATTTCCTTGTCCTCCCCACGCAAAATTTGGGTGGTTCCTCCAACCTGGATTGTAAGTGTTACTATAAAGATTATTATTAGATCGGAAATTATTACCTATATAGTTCATCTGTTCATCTTCTGCTCCTGGTTGGTAGGGTGGGTACTCAGGATTCGCCACAGTTCCACTTGTATCGCACTGTATGACTAGATGCACCTGTGATGAACACAAATTATCAAGCTTTTTATTCATCATCTCTAGTTGTGTTGATAGCATGGTCATGGCATCGATGTTGAAAACTCCTGCCAGTTTTGTCAGTTTGATCCTTGAAGCATGCCACTGATAATTGTTTAATGACATCTCCTCAATGAACTCGTAGGCTGCTTCTGGAGTTTTGTTGTTCAGTGTTCCACCGGCGGCTGAATCTATAAGTTGTCTCGTTGAGGGGTTTACACCGTTGTAAAAGGTTTGGACTTGTAGCCACAAGGGTAGACCATGGTGTAGGCACCTTCTCAAGAGATCTTTGAATCTCCCCTATGCGTCATATAGCGTCTCTAAATCCATCTGCACAAAAGAAGAGATATCATTTCGTAATTTGGTCGTTTTGGCCGGTGGAAAATATTTCATTAAAAACTTTTCGGTCATCTGATCCCATGTAGTGATTGACCCTCGTTGTAATGAGTTTAACTACTGTTTGGCTTTATTTCTCAATGAAAAAGGGAATAACTGAAGACGTATGGCATCATCAGAAACGCCATTTATTTTGAAGGTATCACAGAACTCTAAGAAGTTAGCTATATGCGTGTTTGGATCTTCGTCCTGCAAACCATCAAATTGAACAAACTGTTGAATCATTTGTATTGTGTTAGGTTTTAATTCAAAATTGTTAGCAGATATAGCAGGCCTAACAGTACTAGATTTTGCTCCTGTTAAATGCGGTTTCGCATAATCGAACATCGTGCGTGGAGCATTATTGTCACCCATATCGCATGGTGGTGGGTTGCTTTCGTCCATCCCTTCAATAGGATTGGATCTATCTTCTTCCTCTCTCTCCGTGTAATCTAGGGCTCGCCTGGTTTCTCGACGATTCCTACGAGCGGTAGCTTCGATTTCATTGTCGAATACCAAAGATCCCCTCGGGTTCCTTCTAGTCATAAACTAGAGGTACCTGTTGGAAAAGAAAGAGAGAAAATTTCAGTAAACAAATAAATAAAACGAAAAGAAAAGTAAATTGCGAAAAATAAAAATTAGGGCTAAAGTAATAAAAATAGAGTTTTCTCAATATTTTAGTTCCCCGGCAACGGCGCCAAAAACTTGATTGCTGTAAATCAGAGCTTTAAATATTTATAAAAGAATGATCAAACCTGGAGACTAACTCTGACAATGATATTAAGCCAAGTGTACCTATCAAACAGTAGTATAGCTTAGGCAAGATCGGTTATCGAACCCAAAGGAATTAAAAGTATTAATACTCACTTTCTTTTTATTATTTAGCCTTTAAGTTAGAGTGAAGATTTACTCTTAAACTAAATTGACAACAGCTAAACTAAGGACACAAAGACAAGAAGACGAATTGGAAAAGAACTTTGAGGAAAAACTCAGTTGATTTTGATGATACCCTTGGGAAGAATCCACCTAGACTTCTCTTATTATCTAACCTTTAATTATATGATTTCTTTTACTTAGCTTGATCCGTGAGACTCCCTAACCTATATTAAACCCTCTCTCGAGGCGAATAATGTCTAACCCTAGGTTAATTAGTGGAACTCTCGTTCGCTTATAATAACCCCCTAGGATAGCAGTAAATCGATCAATGGACTCCCATATTAGGTTTCACCCTAGTCCAGCAAAATCTCGTAACCCTATCTCTAGGCGTTCGATCAACTCCGCTTAATTATGTTAGATCTTCTCTTAGGCAGGGTCTATTCCTCCTCCACCTAAGCACATTAGATTTGGATTAAGCAACATAATTAAGAATAAACTAAGTAATTTATCATATAACTTAAAAATCAAATAATAAAACCCATCTAGATTTCATCCCCTTCAGGTATCTAAGGGGTTTAGTTCATAATGAATAATCGCAAGAGAAAAGATAAAACAAAACATAGGAAAAACCCTAAAAACCCCTGAAGGAATCGAAGGAGAATTCCGCTGTCTTGAGTATAACTCTGGCTTCTTGGGATGGATCAACTGGCTATCCTCGCGTTAGTCCCTAACTCTGACCTTCTCAGCTTGGCTCCTTGGCCTCGCTTTCGTTTTTCTTAAAAGGTGATACTTGGGGGTTATTTATAGGCTCTTGGAATGCGATTCTTTCTCCCTAAGTATCCTTTTTCGACTAAAATTGCTCTTTCCAGCGACAGAGGCACGGCCATGGCACACGCCCGTGTGATCAAGACCTGACCGTGTTCAGATTTCTCTTGAGGCACGGCCGTGTGTGAAGGAGTTGAGGCCGTGCTCTAGGTGTTCGTCGAGGCACGACCGTGTGTGCTTTGGGCCAGGCTGTATTTATTTCGTGCTAAGGCCCATTTACTCCATTTTAGGCCCGTTTTGTGTTCTTTTCATCCTTGGGTGCTTTCCTAGGTATAAGACATAAAAAGTGTAACATCCCCAAACCCGGCCCATTCACTACGACCGAGTCTGGTTATGTTAGTGAAAATACTCTAGTATTTTTGTTATTAAAAATAATTCATATTAAAACTCTAGTATAAAATATATAAATACTTTGAATAAAAGATTGCTATAATAAAAATCATTTTCACATAGTAATATATTTAAGTAAAACATAATATATAATAATATCAACAAAATAACAATAACAATAATAACAATAATATATAAAGTACTTTAAACCAAAGTGGCCCTTATTACAACCAATAGTAAACAAAACACTTAGTATTTAAAATTGCTTAAAAATAATTAAATCAATCTCCTTCGGCATGGGCCACCTTGCATCCTCTCCAACCCGGTCCGATCAACATATCACCTGCGATGTTTGAAAATAATTGGGTGAGTCATAATGACTCAGTGTGTAACCAAACCATCGAAATCCACCCACATGCTAACCACATAACATCCCAATTATCAAATGCAACATGCAAGTATAATTATTTAGATTACCACAATCTGGGCTTGGCCCACCTTCAAATTATAACAAATACTAGACTAGGCCCTTTTCACATTAGTCCGCTGATCACTGGGTTTGGCCCATGTCCACGTATGTCCCCAAAACATACCTATTCATTGGGCTTGGCCCATTTTCATATTATTTCATAAACGGAATAATGCAATCATGAAACCCACCCAAACCTAGGGTCCATCCGCTACACACCCCCTTATCCAGCCTACCACACACCAGGGGACTATCGAGTCACCCTCTCCTTTTCCCTCCAAAAAGGCAACCAATGCCATCCACGATGTAGCATATAGCTAACATCAAACCACGATGGAGCACATAGCAATCCATCAAGCCACGATATGGCATAAGCCGATATCAATCAAGGTAACCACGCGAACTAAATCGCAAAGATCCACAACGCGACCTCAGTCAACGCCAATCCACGATGTAGCACAAAGCTGACATCAACCACGTACTCGAAGTACACCCGTACCTTCTTTTCATAACCCACCCATGCTCATGCCACATAAAATATAATCGTGATAATGCATGCACATGCTTATTAATATCCATAAACATACTCATAAACAAATAATCACATTGCAACAGGTCCGATACTAACCTGATCATCGCTATACTCCTTAAGGGTACCATTTTCACATTTAATTGTACTTATTAGCATCATACAACATAAGCAGATATATTCAAATCCCGGAAACAATGGTTTAACTACACACCTTATAACCTGGAGCTCTAAACCCTCGATCCCGACGCTATCAACTAGCGAAACTACCGCTATCTGCCTATAGCTATCTCCTGCCGCTGGCCCACACCCCGGTGGCCAATCCCGAACTGCTGAAACCGCTCTTTTCTTGAACTTCAGAATAGGGACCTTCCCTTGCCCACTCTGACTGGTTGTAGCCTCCATAACAAAACTTAATCAGGTAAACAGGTTAACCCCCAAAACACCACTTAAGCATTTAACCTTAATAAATATCCTTACCACCACTTGATCAAACTGACTGCTACAAACGGAGGCTTGGCCAACCACTAAAACCCCAGAGTATCTCAGTCACGGAACCCGAAAAGATCTAAGTTAACATTCGGCCCAAGTGCTATCAAGTTGAGAGAAAGAAATTCGGCAAAGGGGTGATGGATGTAGATTCGGCTATTAAATCAAGGGGTAGAGAACAGTGGTTTCAGCCAAAGAGAGGAGAAAGAAAGGTGTGGGGTGTACTTTCGGTTTTGAAGTGAAAAGGAAGGGAAATAGGGAGAGTGAAGGGTTCGGCCACTTGGAAAAAATGTGAGAGAAGAAGAATAACAAGCTTTGGAGAAAAAGGTTTCAGCAACCAAGGAAATGGGGAACAAAATTCGGCAAGGGAGAGAAGGCAAATGGTGAATGAATAATGAGCACCTCCCCCCCTATTTATACTAAAAGGCCAAGCTCCAACCCCCCAAAAATAATCCTCAAAATTCTCCTAAAATACCTCCCTTCCACCCATTCAAAAAGTTTGAATGAGTCAAACTTTTACCTAGCCAAATTCAAAAAAATTGACCAAGTCTTCTCCACCTTTTAAGCCTTTCAAACCGTCCATCCACCCCACCAAGATGACGCAAAAACAATGCCCATCTGCTGCTCTTGCGAATCGAACCTGAGCCCTTCCCCCCTGCAAATGGCGTCACACACACAAGGCCTTAGTGGCGCCTATCCTGCCACTCCACCAACTCTTTTCTTGTGACATAAACTCCCAAATAATTCTCTTAAGACACCCCTCGCCCAGCTCCCCTTTTTAGCCCCTAAAACTAAAAATTTTCTAAGGCAACCTACCACCACCTAGGGTTCTCAGGACTTCTAAAACTTACCCAACCACACACTAGAGTGTGCCAACACCCGAGCTAAGCACCAAATGCCTAACCCCTAAAACCAGGGTGTTACAATTCTACCCTCCTTAAAATAATTTCGTCCGCGAAATTACTTGTCTAAACTAACAGTCCAATTCCTCCCGCTACGCTATGGCTGCGCACTCTGATCTTAAAGAGCTAACATACTTCCCAATCATAGTCTCTAAGTTCGTACTCAAAATTCAAAGCAACTCAGAAAAGAGCTATTCCCACAAGCAAGCAAAGCATTTAAAGCATGCACCAAAGCAGAGGAGCTTACCCGATATCACCTCCTTGGTTGATTCTGACTGGAACCATTCCCTCCATGGCTTGAACCATGACCCCTCCTTGATCGAGGACAGTTCTTAACCAGATGTGCCTTAGATCCGCACCGAAAGCATGTTTTACTATTCCCCCAACACTCTCCTGTGTGAGGTCTTCCACATCGGGCACAAAGACAATTCCGATTCTCAGCAACTGGCACGGGTGTATGTACCGTATTCCCAACTCTTGGTCTTTTCTGAGCATCTCCAAACGATGCTGACCATCCAACACTTCTCTTATTCTCGTTCCTATTCTTTCCTCGGTTTTCCCTTACCGTCCTCTTAACTTCTTCGGCTATACGAGCTTTCTCCACTAGCACCTCGAAGTCTCTTTCCCTCTGCGGAGCGATCAGCACTCGAAGTTCATCTCGCAATCCGTCTTCAAACCGGACGCACCTCTCATAGTCAGTGGCCACAATTCCCTTAGCATACTGACTTAGCCGTACAAATTCTGCTTCGTATTCCGCTATCGACTTATTTCCTTGCACCAGATTTAGAAACGCCTTCCTTTGCGCATCTAAGTAGCTTGCTCCAACGTATTTTCCTTCAAACTTTTCCTTAAAGTAATCCCAATCCAATCGATCTGCCGGTACACCTTGTTTGACAGTGAGCCACCATCGATAAGCCTCGTCCCGAAGTAGCGAAACAGCACCTTTCAACTTTTCCTCTGGGGCACAATCCAAGTCGTCCATAATTCTCTCGACTCCTTCTAGCCAATACTCCGCTACGTTCGGAGCCGTTCCCGACACTCCTCTAAAAACTTCAGCCCCGTTCGACCTAAGTCTCTCGGACATTGACTTCCGAGCTCCATTTCCCCTACTAGCTCTTGCCACTTGCTGAAGCACGCGTAACATAGCCTGCGACACTGCGTCCTCTTCACTTATCGGATCTTGTTCCTCTACATCCACTGCTGGCGGCACTTCGCTTTCTGACCCATAGCCAGACCCTACTGGTTCCGAAGCTGTCATTCTACCTCTACCGCGTCCCCTAGAACTCATCTCTAGCGCTTCGATTTAATCTGTTTAGAAAGTTTTATGGATTAGAAATTATTGTTTCACTGTTTTATCCACGAGCAATTTTATGCAATGAAGGTTCCGAGAGTAGTTCTTTCGAGCAATCAAGTTTCCTTTTCCTACCCAGGGGTAATTTCGTCATTTTTCCTAAAGAGATATTTCGGTAATAACTCAGGGTCAATTTTGAAAATAGTTTTTCCAACTTAGAGATTTTTCAAAATTTGCAAATCTCAAGAGTCATCTTGAAAATTTTGTTTCTCAAACGAAGTGTGTTACAAAAATTTCAGAAAGTAGGGTCATTTTCGTAATTTTGGAAATCATGGGCATTTTCGTAAATTCTCAAAATCGAGATATCACCACATTTTACAAAATAGAATTTTCTGATATTTAGTAAAGTAGGAATATTTCAGTAGAAGTTGAGAGAAATTTGAAAATTTAGAAACCAAGGGCATTTCGGTAATTTTGTCAACCAGGGGTATTTTCGTAAATTTCCACAAGTCAGAGTATCCTAATATTTTGAAAACTCGAATTTTAGTATTTTGCAAGGTAAAGAGCATTTTATCAAAATTTGAGGGTAGTACAGTAATTTTGCAATACAGGGGCATTTTGGTAATTTTGCCACTAAGGGCATTTTGGTAATTTTGTAAATCGAAAGAAAAACGTCCTTCAAAATCAGATTTAAGGTTTCACAAACTAGAGGGGTAAATTTGAAAATTTAAAAACAGGGAATTTAGAAAACAGCAAGGCTAATTCCCTTTCGGGTTTTAATAATTAGTTCAGCCTGTGAACAAATCCTCTTGGTTAAGGTGAACCGTAGCTACGCACCAGGTAGGATTCGAGTAAAGAGGAGGTGAGTCGCTAGGACTGCTTAAATACCAAGCTCTTACTGAATACCACTCCTAGACATGCGTACAGTGGTTACCACACCTTAACTCGGCGACTTACTTCACAGGTTTGTTTAAGAGCTTTAAGTTTTATGCAAGTGTTTGAGTAGACTAATCCTAGGGTCCAATAGCCTTAATATTCTAAACTACGAGCCCAACTAAGCCCATAACAGTTCATAATAACAAATCACTTCCAAAGTTCGAAGTACTTACCTGGTGGACTTCGGGTCGGAGGTACAGGTGCCATGCCAAAATATCCTGAAAACCTTTTTATAAAAGCCCATTTTTTCCAAAAAGTCCATTTTGGAAACTGTTTCGGGCCCAAAAACCCTCAAAGCCGAGTTTTGAACTTGGCTCTGATACCAAACTGTAACATCCCCAAACCCGGCCCATTCACTACGACCGAGTCTGGTTATGTTAGTGAAAATACTCTAGTATTTTTGTTATTAAAAATAATTCATATTAAAACTCTAGTATAAAATATATATAAATACTTTGAATAAAAGATTGCTATAATAAAAATCATTTTCACATAGTAATATATTTTAAGTAAAACATAATATATAATAATATCAACAAAATAACAATAACAATAATAACAATAATATATAAAGTACTTTAAACCAAAGTGGCCCTTATTACAACCAATAGTAAACAAAACACTTAGTATTTAAAATTGCTTAAAAATAATTAAATCAATCTCCTTCGGCATGGGCCACCTTGCATCCTCTCCAACCCGGTCCGATCAACATATCACCTGCGATGTTTGAAAATAATTGGGTGAGTCATAATGACTCAGTGTGTAACCAAACCATCGAAATCCACCCACATGCTAACCACATAACATCCCAATTATCAAATGCAACATACAAGTATAATTATTTAGATTACCACAATCTGGGCTTGGCCCACCTTCAAATTATAACAAATACTGGACTAGGCCCTTTTCACATTAGTCCGCTGATCACTGGGTTTGGCCCATGTCCACGTATGTCCCCAAAACATACCTATTCATTGGGCTTGGCCCATTTTCATATTATTTCATAAACGGAATAATGCAATCATGAAACCCACCCAAACCTAGGGTCCATCCGCTACACACCCCCTTATCCAGCCTACCACACACCAGGGGACTATCGAGTCACCCTCTCCTTTTCCCTCCAAAAAGGCAACCAATGCCATCCACGATGTAGCATATAGCTAACATCAAACCACGATGGAGCACATAGCAATCCATCAAGCCACGATATGGCATAAGCCGATATCAATCAAGGTAACCACGCGAACTAAATCGCAAAGATCCACAACGCGACCTCAGTCAGCGCCAATCCACGATGTAGCACAAAGCTGACATCAACCACGTACTCGAAGTACACCCGTACCTTCTTTTCATAACCCACCCATGCTCATGCCACATAAAATATAATCGTGATAATGCATGCACATGCTTATTAATATCCATAAACATACTCATAAACAAATAATCACATTGCAACAGGTCCGATACTAACCTGATCATCGCTATACTCCTTAAGGGTACCATTTTCACATTTAATTGTACTTATTAGCATCATACAACATAAGCAGATATATTCAAATCCCGGAAACAATGGTTTAACTACACACCTTATAACCTGGAGCTCTAAACCCTCGATCCCGACGCTATCAACTAGCGAAACTACCGCTATCTGCCTATAGCTATCTCCTGCCGCTGGCCCACACCCCGGTGGCCAATCCCGAACTGCTGAAACCGCTCTTTTCTTGAACTTCGGAATAGGGACCTTCCCTTGCCCACTCTGACTGGTTGTAGCCTCCATAACAAAACTTAATCAGGTAAACAGGTTAACCCCCAAAACACCACTTAAGCATTTAACCTTAATAAATATCCTTACCACCACTTGATCAAACTGACTGCTACAAACGGAGGCTTGGCCAACCACTAAAACCCCAGAGTATCTCAGTCACGGAACCCGAAAAGATCTAAGTTAACATTCGGCCCAAGTGCTATCAAGTTGAGAGAAAGAAATTCGGCAAAGGGGTGATGGATGTAGATTCGGCTATTAAATCAAGGGGTAGAGAACAGTGGTTTCAGCCAAAGAGAGGAGAAAGAAAGGTGTGGCGTGTACTTTCGGTTTTGAAGTGAAAAGGAAGGGAAATAGGGAGAGTGAAGGGTTCGGCCACTTGGAAAAAATGTGAGAGAAGAAGAATAACAAGCTTTGGAGAAAAAGGTTTCAGCAACCAAGGAAATGGGGAACAAAATTCGGCAAGGGAGAGAAGGCAAATGGTGAATGAATAATGAGCACCTCCCCCCTATTTATACTAAAAGGCCAAGCTCCAACCCCCCAAAAATAATCCTCAAAATTCTCCTAAAATACCTCCCTTCCACCCATTCAAAAAGTTTGAATGAGTCAAACTTTTACCTAGCCAAATTCAAAAAAATTGACCAAGTCTTCTCCACCTTTTAAGCCTTTCAAACCGTCCATCCACCCCACCAAGATGACGCAAAAACAATGCCCATCTGCTGCTCTTGCGAATCGAACCTGAGCCCCTTCCCCCCTGCAAATGGCGTCACACACACAAGGCCTTAGTGGCGCCTATCCTGCCACTCCACCAACTCCTTTCTTGTGACATAAACTCCCAAATAATTCTCTTAAGACACCCCTCGCCCAGCTCCCCTTTTTAGCCCCTAAAACTAAAAATTTTCTAAGGCAACCTACCACCACCTAGGGTTCTCAGGACTTCTAAAACTTACCCAACCACACACTAGAGTGTGCCAACACCCGAGCTAAGCACCAAATGCCTAACCCCTAAAACCAGGGTGTTACAAAAAGAAAGGATTAAAAGCACCTTTTTATATAAAACAAGGGAAAAATCATCCAAAAGCATATTAAATGTGGGTCTAAAATATGTTACTTTTACGGTTTATCAGCCACTTAAACTTTAATTTTGGATTTTATTATGAAATTGATATAGCATGCCTAATAAACAATCAAAGTGGGAGTTTTTGTAAGATTAAAAACTTTGAACAAACGAGTTTCAAATGGCTAATGAAAAATGGGTAACGAGTAACAAATCGATTAAAATTTTCACTTAAAAACCGCAACATCATTTCCAACTGATAGCTTAAACGGAATTTTCTTAAGTTTGATTTCAAACAAAGGAACCTGACTTGTAATACGGCCTAAGCTAAACAAGTACTTTAAATTTTCTCTACGGGTACAATAATGACACGCAAAGTTTTTCCAACCCGTGATTTTTAGTTAGTTTTCCAAAATTTTCTTTCCTGTAGCATACCAGATCCAGTCGTAGCGTTTTGACCAGGTTTGGGGTGTTACACCTTGCTCCCTCGGTAAGGTTTTGGAGCTTTTGGTAGAGCTCGTGGTGGTAATAAGATGGTATAAATCGTCGAAGTATCACCACCTTCATTTCGGCCCACGTGCTTTTTGGTTGTTCTCCGGTCCTTCTTCGTCTCATGGTGAGTTGGTCCCACGAAATCATCGCGTAGTCGAAGAACTCAATTGTTGCCAACTTAACCTTATTGGTCTCAGAATAATTATGGCATCGAACACCAACTCGATCATTTTCTATCACTCGAGGTAAGCCTCCGGATCCGACTTGCCTTGAAAGGGTGGAATTGAGAGTTTGATATTCTTATGATCGTCGTCTGCTCGCCCACGCTCTCTTTGGCCTCGGGTTCTTTGTCCCCTCCACCTTTCACTTTGATTGGACCTTTGGTCACTTTTGGCATCACTAGGGCCATAAAAATCGTCTTCGTTAAATTTTTGTCAGCCTCGGTTTCTTTGCGAACTTTAGGGCGTTCTCCCCCGTTGGGCTCTCTCCTCGACTTGATCTAGTCGCTCTTGGATGGGCTCGAGTTTTCAATCAAACATGCACTCCATTTCGCGCATACGAGCTTCGAGAGTTAAATCCAACATTCCTTCTCCAGGCGCTAAGTTTCTCATCGGTGGTCGTCCTCCAGCTTCCGCCATGTTTCGTTCAGGACTTTTAAACATAGAGAAAAAAAATAAAACCTCATAACAAAGCCTCACGTTCACTCGGAAAGAAGAGTTAATGGCATTCACACTCGTGTTTACACTCGTTAATTGGCTTTTTCTTCTCTCTAATGCTCTCAATTCGCTCGTGCCTTTTTTCCACTCGTTTCTTCTCTCATGATTTCATAAAAGACTCATTTAGACTTTATTGTAGTCTAGGAGTCAGCTTTAAATAGCTTGCAAGGGTATTGATGATTAGGTGCAGGGTCGGCTGAATGAAACAAATTTGGTTTGAGTGTGGCGTAAAGGTAGATGATGATAATAGAAAGGAATTGATGATCGGAAATACAAGAAGATGAGTACAAACTTTTCAACACTTTTTTTTTGATAACTTCGAATCTCTTGTTTTTTTTCTAATTACAGTAAGATGAATAAAATGGAAATACTTTGATTCACAAAATTTTCTTTTTTTTCGAATAATTTTTTTTCACGAACCTATTTCAAGATAGCTTCAAAAGTCCGTACTTCTCATTTTTGCAAGCTCAGATACCAAATGATATGACCACAGCCTCGTTGGATAGCCCAAGTTGTTTTTGTGCTCTATCGTTGTTTTTAAATAATGTTAAGTTTGGCAAAGTATGGAGTTTGGCAAAGTATGGAGTTTTGGTGACAAAAATAGGTTCAAAATGGCTAAGTATAGGATGATATAGGTCTGGCTAACAAAGATAACAAAAGAATTAAAATGGTTTGTGGTGATGGAACGAAACGGGCTTAAGGGTCAAGAATGAACCAACACTATATACGAGTGTTGACTCGAGACTTGTAGGACTTTTAAGGTGATTTGGAAGATAGGATAGGACCTCGACCCATTACCTAAGAAGGTAAGAACCAAAGGTATAGTTTTGGTGAACGCCACACTACGAGAGTGATAAGTTCGGATAAAAAAAACAATTTGACACCATTGAGTAAATAGATAAGTCAAGCTAAGTCTTAGACGAAAATTGAGAGCCAAAAATGCTCACAAATAACTCAAAGTTCATTAAAAATGGTAACAATCTAAAATACAACTCAATTGGTTCATATTTATAGCAACTTAGCTAGGCTAGCCAAATAGGCACTAATGGTAACTAAATAGACATTTGAATTTAGCTTAAATGAGCTGCAGTTTCTTGGAAATTTCCTAGCAACTTCCTTGAAGCTTCCAGCTGCTTTGGGGATGCCAATGGATAGCCTTTTGAAGCTTTTAATAGCTGGATATTAATGGAAGTGAAAGGTGAGCTGAAATGAGCTGAAAGGCCATGCTTAAATTCGGCCAAGGGGGTGCACTTGATTAATTGAGATGCTTTGATCAGCTGAATATTGTTGAACTAATTAAAGGTAGCTTCGGGCACTTCAATAGTCTTTTAAGTGTGAAAATCGAATGTGAGCAGCCCCCATGTATGAACACATAAAACTGAATAGCCTTGTCATGTGAAAGGAATATTCAGCAATGTGAAAACTTTCAAGGCTGCCTTGGAGACTTAGTGGTCAGCTTGGGGAAATAAATCAGCAGCTCTTTTGGCCATTGGACTCCACGAAGAGGTGCTTGGAAGAGTTGAACCATCAGCACTCCTTCATTCAAGTCATTCATGTATGTAGCTGCACCTAATAAATCAGCAAAATTAATTAGTCTTAAGACACAATAATTTCGGCAGCAACTAGGACATATTAAACCTGCAAATTAATCCGGCTGGAGCTAAAACATATTAAAATTATGTAATAGGCTAAGACAAATTGATAACATGTATTAACTAGGACATATTAAAAACATGCATTAAATTAAAACACATTTAAAACATATTTAAGATGTCCAGATTTTTGACACATTAAACACATAATAATTATTTGAGCTGATTTAACTAATTTAACTAAACATATTAAATTTATTCCAGCAACTAATAAAATGCATAAAATTAAATGGATAAAATTGAGCTCAATGAGCTAGAATCAAGCTGAATTGAACTCCATTGAACTGGAATTGAACTAAGTCAGCTTGCAAGAGTTTGCAAGCCACAATTGGTGAGCTGGTCCAAGGGCATTCTCGAGCGTGGCCGTATCAACAAAGAAAAGTATCTTCAGCAATGATATCACCTTTGATGAATCTACCATGTTTTCAAATGTGCAAAAGGAGCAATCAAATGATGATCGTAAGCAAGTGAAGTTTGAAAGAGTGATGATTCTAGCAAATGAAGAAGTTAATGATTATCCTATGGTAGAATGAGACTCTAGTAGGGACGATCCAATGGAAGAAGGAGAAATAGTGAAGAGGAGGGTCGGACCTAAAAACTACCACAACAACTTGAATCAATTGCAACCAATAATGTAACATCCTGAAATATGGGGCTAGTTGTAATGGCATTGAGTGCTTGTGTTTGGACTGTGGTGTCAGTATTCTTGATGTTTTGGGGCTTAGTTGTAAGTCTAGTGTAAGCCTGAGTGGTAGGAAAAATTTTAGTTTTTAAGCTTTAAGTGAATGGAGCTAAAGGAGCTAGGGGTTATAGGTATCTTTAGGTGGATGTTAGCACAAGAATTGAGCTAGTAGAGTGGCAAGGTAGGCGCCACTTAGAGCTTGTGTGTGACGCCACTTGCAGGGGGAGGAGGTCCCGTGTTTGAGCAGCAGAAGTCTCATCCTTTTGCTTCCATTTTGACGTCAAGGAGGGGGAGAAGTTGTGTGCAGTTCAAACTCTGCCATGGACTAAGTCAAATGTTCAAATGGTGGGTGGAGAGGAAATCAAGGAGGTTGACTAGTTCAAAGTGATTTGAATTAGTGGCCATGAGTGTTTGTAGGTGGTGGCCGAATCTTGGGTGCTTCATGGGGGGAGTGGCCGGTTGGTAGTGTGTAAGTGGGGAGTGCCGAAATTCTCTTAGGCATTTTGGGTGACTTTCGGCCAGCCTTAGTCTAGGGTACCAAAGCCGAATTTTCAAGAGGTTCTCTCATTTTTTTCTTCTTTGAAACCGAAGGTCTCAAGCAACCATACCTTTGCCGACTTTTCCTTTGGGCATCTAGCCAAATTTTGCGGTTGTTTCTTTGTGTTCCTTGGGTAGCCGAAACCTTACTCTCCCACCTCTCTTTTCTTCTTCATTTGTGCTAAGTCGAAATAGTCATTTTTCTTCCTCTGATACTTTGTCTTTCTTTCTTTCTTAAGTGCCGAAACTTACTTTGTCTCCTAAGCCGAATTCTCCATTTGTTTCCTCTCCATTTCATTTGAGTCAAAACCATCTCATCTTGTCCCCTCAAACTTTCATTTTCTTTTCTCAAACCCGATTCCAGCACCCCTATCTCTTTTCACTTCTACTCTTTCTCTCTTACCACTCAAGTCGAACCATAAGTGGTGTTAAGCACCTTTAGCCGAATCTCTCCCATTTAGTTTTCACTTTGGCCGAATATTAAGTGTGGTGCTGATCTCGGTTGGTTATTTTCAATCGTTGAAGAAGGTTAGTGCTTGGCCGAATGTCTATTTCTCTTCTCCCTTGTTTGCTGTCATTTTTGATATGGTTAAGAGCCATTTTTGGAAATAGTTGTAAGGGTGTTAATCTCTTGTGGTAACCGATTTGTTGTAGGGTCTCCGGGATTTTGGTAGCGATCAAGTGAAGCAGTCATTTTGGAGTAGTCGATTGGTAAGTGGTGGTAAGAAGTTATTTTGTTAGTCTATTCTTTTAGTTTTCGTTAAGCCAAAGACTATAAAGGATTAATCGTTCTGTTAATAGGGTGTGGTTGTTTGCATAAAGGAGAACCATCGTTTGGTTCGGGATTTGGTAGGAAACCAAATCATTTGTAAGGTAAGGGTTCAAGCGTTAACCCTTTGATTTATTTGTTTTGGCCGAATGGTCTAGGTTGCTAATCTCATGTTTGGCTGAATATAGGAGCTAGGTAATCGAGGGTCTTAGATCGGTTCTTTGGGATTAAGGCTTGCGTTTTAACAGGTGTGTAGACTAACACACTCTTTGCTTAGTAATATGCTTAATAACCTGATTGTTTGATAAAGCCGGAACAGTATGGTTGATTGATATGATACCTTATGAGGTATAAGCAAGGCTTCAGGTAAGTCCTTGTCAAAATGAGTTTACTATCTGATGCTTATGGAAGCATGACATATTTGGTATATGTGGCATATAATATATGGCTGATGATAAATCCTATGTATGTTGCTAAACAAGCATGTTGGCATGTTTTCTGTTAAATGCATATCATTGATTGATGTGGGTTGAATGAGAGGAGGGGGAAGTGATATTCGTGTCGACGGACACCAGTGGTTTGGTACCACAGATTGATTTATTGTGACTTTGGGTCACCAGAGGTTTGGCACCTCATAGCGTCTCGTCCCAGTGGCTTAGCACCACAGTGGGTTGGCCCCACGGATGATATTATGGGATCGACGCCAGTGATTTGGTATCACACGTGGGTTGGCCCCACAACTTGATTATTCGTGACTTCGGTCACCAGTGATTTGGTATCACATTTGTGTCTTTGGGACACCAGAGGTTTGGCACCTCATAGCGACTTGTCCCTGTGGTTTAACACCACCGTGGGTTGGCCCCACTTTTGAGATACGGGATCGTCGCCAGTGATTTGGTATCACACGTGGGTTGGCCCCACAGATGGATTATTCATGACTTTGGGTCACCAGTGGTTTGGCACCACCAGTGGTTTGGTACCACGCGGGGTAGAAAAGGTGTTATGGATGGTTAGGATTGGGTGCATTAATTGTATTGCTTTGTTATGGTGTGTGTTAGTATGTTGCATTAATCGGGAGGGGGATTTATGCACTGAGTCTTGTGACTCACCTTCTCCCTTATCATTTCAGGTGACGCTTAGATCGCGGACACGGAGCCGGATGGACTTGAGGTGACCATGCCATGAATAAATTCGGACTTGCACTGATTTAAAAACTTGGTACTTTATTTCATTTATTTCCATTTGGTTTTGTTGGGATTGTAAAAGGCCTTTTAAAGTTATGTTTTGATTAGTTATATGCTTAGATTTGATGTCAAATTTGCCTTAACAAACTATTAGGTTAAGTTTGGATAAAACTTGGAAAATAAGGTTTTCAAAACTACAAAGCGTTGAGTTTTAAACTTTACCATCGGATATCACACTGTAATTAAAAATGAATGCAACTCAAATGTTTTTCCAACCTTAAGATTTTTCTACATTAAGTTAAAATGATTTTAAAAAGTGACTAAAAGAAATTAAAATGATTTTAAAAGTGACTAAAAGAAACTATTCGGATTTGTAAATGATATAGCTTTGTTCTTACTTATGGATTCAATTGAGTTTTCAAAATTTCCAGGTTTCAAAATACACTATTGGTTTTAAACGATCATGCCCAAGATTTCTACGAGCTTAAACACATCAATGAGTTTTGACAAAATTTTAAACCAGAACCCTAACCTCTCATGCGCGTTTTCCTGTGACATGTCAGATCCGGTCGTAACGTTTAGGCCGGGTTTGGGGTGTTACAAATAAGCTAAGGAGAATAATTAGAAAGCCTACTTGCTTTGCTGATATGGTGGCTTATGCACTCTTAGCTGTAGCTTATGACATTCCTACCACTTTTAATGAAGTAATTCAGAGTTCAGATGAAGAAAAGTGGAGGATTGCCATGAATGAAGAAATGTACTCCATTCATAAGAATAAGACTTAGAAGCTAGCTAGTTTGCAGAAGGAAAAGAAGGCAATTGGGTGCAAGTGGGCGTTTGCAAAGAAAGAATGATTTCTTGGCTAAAATGAGGTGTGCTGCAAAGCAAGATTAGTGGCGAAAGGCTATACGTTGAAGGAGGGAATTGATTACAATGAGCTATTTTCTCCTTTTGTAAAGCATTCCTGCATTAGAATTTTATTGCCTTTGGTGGCATAGTTGGATTTGGAACTAGTTCAGTTGGATGTAAAAACTACTTTTTTTTCATAGAGATTTGAAAGAGAAAATCTATATGACTCATCCAAAAGGATTTAAGGTTGCTGGAAAAGAAAATTTAGTGTGTAAACTTGGAAAATTGTTTTAAAGTAATCTTCAAGGTAGTGGTATAAGCAATTTGACAAGTTTATGACAAGACAGAGGTATACAATAAACAAATATGATCTCTATGTGTATTTTTGCAAGCTTCAAGATGGTTCTCTCATAATCTTCTTCTTTATGTTGATGATAGGTTAATATCTTCCAAAATTCAAGTAAAGATTGAGAAGCTAAAGACACAGTTGAAAAAAGAGATCGAGATGAAAGATCTATGAGAAGCAAAGAAGATTTTGGGTATGGAGATAATGTAACATCCTAAATTTATGGGCCTATGCATTTAGTGTAGGGATAACTTTAATAGGTTAATGTAAGTGATAGGGGTCCAAATTGGGCTCAGGATTAGGCTAAGGCCTTGATTAAATTATTAGCTTGGGCATTAAGGAATTAAAAAGGTGGTAACTATGTTTAAAATGCCAAACATGGGCTTGTGGCCCAACAATAAGTGGCACTATAAGGGAATTAGAAGTGACGCCACACACAAGGGATTTAGGGGCCCAAAATTTAAGTTTAATGAGGCCCAGATCTTTTAATTTAAGTGAGTTAAATTTAGCATTAGGGTTAGTAAGAGGTGGACGGCTACAAGGCTATAAAATAGGAAAAATTATGTGGATTTTTTAGTGATAATATGAATAGATAAAAAAGAGAAAAGTTAGGAGCTTATCTTCAAATGAAGTGTTGGCCGAAAATCCACCACCTAGAGGAGTGTAAAATTCGGCTACTGCATGGCATTGAGGGTGCCGAAATTCTCCTTTCTTCTAGCTTAAATTTTAAGGGCGTTTTCGGTATTTAGTAGTAGGTGTCAAAAATCTATAAATAGGGGGGCTAGCTCCTTGTTTCTGACATTGAAAACCCTAAAATCCTCTCCCTTAGTGCCGAAATTCCCTAGCCTCTCCCTCTCCAAATTTCTTTCTTTAATTACTTCAAAAGCCGAAACTTCTCCCCACTTTCTTTTCCCTTGTACCGATTTCTCTAAAAAGCCGAAGTATCCATCACTTTTTCTTTTATTCATCCTATTTGAGGAATTGTTCTATACTCCCGGCATTTAAATCTTCCATTAGCATTGTCGAATCCTCTCCCTAGTGCTAGCCGAATCTCCTAAGCTAAGGTAAGAGTCGATTTTTTATTAGTTCTCATAATCTACTTTAGAAAGGCAAAAGCCGAAAGCTAATAGTTAATGGTTTTATGATGGGCGGCAATTCGGGATTTGAAGGAAGCTTAGTCGACTAGATCTAAAAGCCGAAAATCATAAGTCTCCAATTTCAGGATTTTAAGGTAAGAAGATTATCCCTAGATTTTTATTAAATTCGTTCAATATATATGATTTTAACTCTATAAGGAGGATTAACGATTAAATATTGTTATAGTAGCTCTGATAAGGATTTGATGGAATTAAATATGGATCAGGCAAAAGAAAGAATCCCTAAGTTTAAGAAACGAACAGTATCTGCTATTTGGGATTGGCCAATTGGTTGTGGACCGGCTTCTGAACAATACCTTAGGCAGATAGCAATTGTGTCGACTAAGGATAGCGTCGATATAGAAAGCCTCGTTTTATCGGAAATCAGGTGTGTAGAGCTCTAACACACACTACTAATAAACATGTATGTATTTCTATTTATGTATGTTATGGGCTAAAAGCCGGAATAAGGCTGTATAGATAGTCGAATGGAACCCTAAAAAGGGTTAGGCAAGGATGCCAGGTACGTAAACATAGAACTCCCTATGTGTACCAAAGAATATATAAGTCTGCTTGATGTTTTCTTTATGTATGTATGCATGGGGTGGGAATGATGATAATTGAAGGGGAAGTGCATGATAGGTCACTCGGTGATCGGTGGTAGAAATCCCACATAATTTAAATGTAAGGTCACATAGTGATCGGTGGCTATGCCACATTTAATGATTCCTACTTAATAGGAATAGGCAGTACGGCTGTCGTTTTGGTGTGTAGCGGATGGAGGGTTGATTGTAGAAATCCCCACGGTGTGATGGTTGGTACGGGATGGTGTGTAGAGGATGGAAACCTAGGATGGGTTGGGTTATTCATTCTTTATTCTTTTATGTGATTATGATTGATGCCTTCCTGTATGGGCCAGGGCCCATAATGTGTTTGTGGGCTCAGGTCGATGTGTGTTTTGAAATTTATACACTGAGTCTTTGTGACTCACGCTTTCCTTTTCTCTACTTTTCCAGATGAACAGTAGATCGTGGACATGGGAGCCGAGACAGACTCGAGGGGCCATCAAGTTGTTTTTTTGACAAGTTAATTTGGAGTTTCTTTAAGTTTATTTTTATTTCATTATGGGAATATTTTTGTAATAAGGCCCCTAGTTTTTATTCAACTTAGGAGTTTTCAGTGTTAAGCAACTTATGAATTTTATGATAAGGTTTATTTATACTTAATAATACTTAATACAAGGTTTTATTTTTGAAATGCCGCTTATTTACTTAAATATTATCTAATTAACTCACAATTTCAAAAAAACAACAAAGCAAAGGTTTTCAAAGTACAAGCCGTGGCATGCCAGATCCGGTCGAAACGCATGGGCCGGGTTTGGGGTGTTACAGATAACTAGAGTGAAACACCCCAAACCCGGCCCACGAGCCTTGACCGGATCTGGTATGTTCCCCGGTGTAAACCGTTTCAAATTCTTTTGTGACTTAGGAAAAACTTGGGTGTTTTGAAAGAAAGTTTGTTTTGGGTTGGGCTTGAGTTGAAAACGAGTTTATTTGAGGTGACAAAACACTTGGAGTTTATTTTTTTAAAATAAATTTGTTTGATCCATAAATAATAATTTGTAAATATAATAAATAAAAGTAAAAAAAAAAAGAAATAAGGAAATTCAACTTTGGCCTTATGGCCTTATTACATCAAATAATTCCCAAAATAAACGTAAAATACTTAAGAAAATGTCCAAATCATAAATTTCTTGCTGTGCATGGCCATCCCTAAGCTTCTGCCGAGCCCGGTCCATTACTGTTCGTCACCTGAAAATAGTCCCACAACGGGGTGAGTCAAACAGACTCAATGTGTAACCAACACTAAAATTTAATAGATTTAGGCATACCATACAAATCATGTTCACATAATATTTCAAGATAATGATGCAATCCCGAACCCATACCTAGATGCCATCCGTTACACATCCCCGTACCAACCTGCACACCGTGGGGACTACTAAGTTAACCCTCCATCCGCTACACTCCATCGAAGGCAGTCGCTGCAGTCGACGTGCTCATCGCCCATATATAATTCGTGGCATAGCCACCAGATAATTGTGTCATGAGACACCATATTCAGATAATGTAACCGAAGTTACCACATTCAGATAATGTAACTGAAGTTACCACATTCAGATAATGTGACTGAAGCCACCACATTCAGATAGTGAGACCGAAGTCACCACATTCACTTCCCCTTTCTCATATAACCCGAATGCCCCATTTTATTCATATCATGCATATCATACTTAAATTCACATTCATGTCACTTTTCACATGTTAAAATATAACATATTTCGTAATCCTAGTAGGAGTAGGAAACGTACCTGAGTACTTTGTACCACATTAGGGTACCTTAGCCATATTCACATTCTTATACATACGTATATTAAATAATGCCATAAAACGTATTAAAGATAGTGTGGGGTACACACCTGATTCGCTTAACAACTTCACTGAAATCTCGAGATCTGATCTACCGCCTTAGATCTCAATTCCTACATTTGATTAATAACTTACTATTTAGTAAAAACCTATTTGCCTATAAAACCAAATCCTAGTAGGATTTGTATTCTTAAAACTTACCTTGTTGCCGATTTCAATACTAATCAAATCCCGAAATCTATGCTATGCTCCTCCTTGTATTCGGCCAAGCATTAAGTCTCATCAGGGGTTAGTTTCGGCTTTTTAAACAAACAAGAATTAGATCTAACTATCAAAATAGGCCTTGGCCAAATGCTATAGACACTTACCTTGTGGATTTTAAATCCCGAATCTCACCGAATAACTAGGGAACACGTAGCTTATGGTGTACCTTCGGGAAAAGAACTTCTCCTTCCTTGTAGTCGACACTTAGTAAATCCTGAAAGATCCTTCCAAATTTCGGCAAACAAGTTTCTAATGGGATTAGTCCTAGATTTCGGTAAATCTTAAAAGAAAAAGGATGGAAATCGAATGGGATCTTACCCTTACTTTAGATATCGACAGTTCATTTGCTTGAAGTCTCAAACTATTCGGCTATGGCCTTGATCTTAACAAGCTTTTGGCTTTTGGAATATTGAGAGGAGAAGAATGAAGAAGAAAAGAATAGGGGTTGCAGAGAAAATTCGGCAGAGGTTATCAAGGAAGAGTAAATAATGCTGAATGGCCTCTCTATTCCTTTTATAGCCAAATTTACTAGCTAGAGTCCCTTACTTTATCCTTTGTATTATCACTAAAAAAAAGAATTTAATCCAACCATTATCTCTTGAAAATAATGATAAATAAATCCCTTATTTATCCATCATTTAGCCGAATTTTAAAGAGAATAAAACTCTTCCTTTTTAAATAGCTTGTGCCGCCCACCTCACTTCTTCTGGAAGCAAAATAAAATTTCTTTTATTTGCTTCCCATGTGACTCGAACTCAGGCCCACTTGCTCATGTAGGTGGCGTCACTTACCTGGGCCTTAAGTGGCATTTCCAGGCCACTTTTCCAAGCCTGTTTGTGTGTCAAATTCCTCCTATTATTTTTCTTAAGGCCACCTTGCCTTAGTTTTCTCTTTTTAAGCCTTAAAACTTGACATTTCTTTACATTTCCAAGTTTCCAAAAATTTTCGTTTGGCTCTTTAAACTTGACATTTCCTTACATTTCCAAGTTTCCAGAAATGTTTACTTTCCTCTTTTGAATCATTTCCACATCATTTCCTTACATTCCCTAGTTTCCAAAAATGTTCACTTTCCTCTTTTAAACTTAACGTTTCCAAAGCATTTCCTTACATTTCCTTACATTTCCATACATTGCCTTACATTTCCATACATTTCCACACATTTCCATACATTTCCATACATTTCCATACATTTCCATACATTTCCATACATTTCCATACATTTCCTTACATTTCCATACTTTTCCATACATTTTCATACATTTCCATACATTTCCATACATTTCCATACATTTCCATACATTTCTATACACCTTAGGGTTCCTAGGACTCCTCAGAACACATCCAACACACCCACTGAGCCCACTATCTCATGAATTACACACGAACGCATAACCCCTAATCTAGGATGCTACATAGAGATAGAAGCTTAAAGAGGCTTTGATTGAATCAGAAACAATATTTCAGAAAATTGATAAAACATTTTGGCATGTATGAACAGTCAAAACCTATTAGCACTCCTCTTGCTCCTCATTTCAAGCTTGATGTATCTATGTCTCCAAAAGATGATGTACAATGGGAATACTGTTGGATCTGGTACCTTAAGTGTAGTATTTTCGTTTATGTACACTTGTAATTTTTTCGACCATTTTGGTTAATAAAAATATTCATAATTACATTAATACCCTTTGTATATTATTATCAAGTGATTTTTGCATGTAAAGCAAAATAGAAGGAAATATTAGCTCACTGGTTGTCTAATGTTTAAACTAATATTAAATAGTATTAAGTGGTCAGATCATAGTATGGAAAGACAACTATATTAGTAGATGAACCTAAACATGTCCTTAGTCTAATAAAAAATGACAAAACTGATTAAAAGACTAATATGTCGTCTATCAAGTCCAATTGGGGAGATGCCTTGCTTGGGCATTGGAGTAGATGACTCCCAAAAGATAGACACATAGATGTCACTAACTGGACTGAAAATACATTGAATTGGACCCAAGAAGAATAGATCTTGAATCTGTTTATGGATTTATTCACTTATAACGTTCAAATTGTGCCCTACCTTAATCCTGAGTGGGTTATGGACTATGTATGTGTGACTCGTATACTTTGATGTAAGTAAAAGCCTGAGTTTGAATAGATAGGGAACCGAAAGTTGGTCCATTGGGTATACGACTTCTATAGTATGTAGTGTCATTTATAACAGTGGAATTCATACCCCGAGACATGGGTAAATGATATCCTCTCATTGACATTAAATGGTTGATGAAAAGTAAACGTGGTTACAGATTGTTCACCTTTGTGATGAATGAATTAATTACTATTTAAAAGTAATTGATTTTTCATGACGGAAGATGTAATGGTTATCATGAGATGAAATATGATCGTATTGGGAGAACGAATTTATCCCAAAGATATTAAAGATATCTTATGAGGATAACATACTTATGATAAGGTCATTGAACAAGCATTGATTGAGATGCTTTTGTAATGGTATGTTGTTCGGGAGAGCTAGATTACGATATGGCTTCGTGATAAAATGAGTTTATATTTAATAGGCGAAAAGCTGGAAGTTATTTATAAATTATTTGATCCCTAATCGCATAGGTCCAATCGGTCCTTCCACTAGCTCATTGAAACCAAAAATGAATTGTATGTTGAATCAAATGAAGATAAATGAATACAAATGATAAAAAGGGGAGAAAGAGAAACATTTGGAAATGAATATGGTTTTCTCCAAAATAAAAATAAAAATGACCAGAAAATTAATTTATGGTTTTCGAATTAAATGAAGTTCAAAAATGAAAATAAATCATTTCGTCATAGTGAATCCCTTGAATGTAGAAATATTAAATAGATTTTCTCATAAATTCTTTTGCGATAAAGTCATTATGATTTTAACAGAATTAGAATTGGGTTGAGGAAATTATTTGTTTGACAAATTAATTTATTTAAATTAATTTAATATGTTTATTTTTGGAAATAGAAAAAAATGGGGTTAGATCGAATTATAAAGTATTGGGTTAAAAGTCCAAGAAGTACTTGTAACTGGACTATATATGAGAGAGGCCCAAAAGCCCTCATGTTTAAAGAGAAGGACGGAAAACCCTAGTTTATGTAACTAGGGTTGCCACCCCCTATACTCCTAGTTAGACTAGGATTTCGTTTTTTCACTTTGAAATTGTAACACCCCCTAACTCTTATCCGTTGTCGGAGCAGAGTTACGGAGCATTACTGGACTTTTCAGGTCAAATACGGATATTATATAATCATCAAACTTACAAATTATAATTTAATCATATTGTCCCTTTTATGAGCCCTCGAGACCCAAAATATGTGTTAGAAACAAATCGGGACTAAATCAAACATTTAGGAAATTTTTCGTGAAATTTCAAAATTTTTCCTGGAAACAGGGCACACATGCCCGTGTGAACCTAGGACACGCTCGTGTCTCAGACCGTG
Organism: Gossypium australe; assembly: GCA_005393395.2. NCBI lineage: Eukaryota > Viridiplantae > Streptophyta > Magnoliopsida > Malvales > Malvaceae > Gossypium > Gossypium australe. Next base: position 101,095,364 of record CM016620.1, read on the forward strand.
TTCTACTCCGTGTAACTCTCTGACTTGGATCACACGACCATGAATTGAGTATGGTATGAAATGATGTATTCATGAATTAAGTATTGCATGACTGATGACATTGTACGAATAAATATGGTTGATATGTGAATATTCATTTATATAGCAATTGTGTGAATTAGGATATTGTTTAATAAATGAAAATTGATAGTTATGATATGATACTAGACATTAATATGTCCTTATAAATTTAATTATGTCTATTATTCTATTATATATTTTTTAAATATTCGTATTATAGAAATACCACTGAGTTTTTACTCAACATACGATTTTTTTTCCATGCGCAGATTAGGTATAGTGATTTTAAAGAGTTGTAATCGAGGTTGTGAGCATTCATCTCATCACATCTCCAAGTTCCAAGAGGGTATGTTTCAAAATTTTGAATAGAATGGCATGTACTTAGGAAGATCAAGTATGTTCCAAGTAGTAGGGACTAAAATATAAATTATTATTTATAATTTTTTTAATGTTCAAATATATTAGTGATTAGCCAAAATCACTTTGGCACCAAATGTAATATTCCTATATCAGGTTCCTTGGGTCAAACAGGGTATAAGGGTGTTACAGAAATAGACTTCTACAATTCAACAAGGGTTTTACCTTTTCTCTCTATAAATAGATGCCACCAATAGGGATAAATACACAATTTTAATATATTGTTATTCTGCCCAAAAATAGTGAGATTTTATTCTCTAAGTATTAAGTTTATTTTTGGAATAACAATTTTGTCGGTTTCTATTGAGAGAAGTTTTGCTTTCACAATGAAAGTAAAGAAAACTATTTTTGGTTTTGTGCTTGATTCGAATAATTTGAGCCCACATTCGAAGCAATTCATGGAACAAGAATAGCGGAGAAGGTTGTTCAATTGAAAGTTGAGAATGAAAAGGATTCATCTAACCGAAAACATAGGTACGATTTCGTTAAAGAGTTTATCACTATAAATATCACAAACCAGCTCGATTTGCAAATTTTTTATTTTTCGTTGTGCAAGAAAACCGTTTCCGAATCAAATTTTTTTTCCAAAGATACCATATGCAAATATTGTTGGTAGCTTAATGAATGCTATGGTATGTACAAGACCTAACAGTTCACAAGTAATTGGGGTTGTGAGCAAGTATATGCATGATCCAAGAAAGGAGCATTAGCAAGCTGTGAAAAGGATTTTGCAATAGATCCAAAATACAATAGATATTGGATTGGTTTTTTTAACAAGAAGATAATTGGGGTGTGGTTGGATATTGTGGTTCAAACTATACTAGTGATCTGGACAAACGACAAACAACCATTGGTTATGTGCTTACTCTTGCAAAGGCATCGATTAGTTAGAAGTCTACTATATAGTCAACAATTGATTTATCTTCTACAGAAACAGAGTATATGACAATCATAAAAGCTATAAAAAGGACAATTTGGCTTCAAGGGTTGCTTGGAGAACTAGAAATTAAATAGAAGTATGTCAAAGTACATTAAGATAGTCAAAATACTATTCAGTTAGCAAAGAATCAAGTTTATCATGCAAGGACAAAGCACACTAATGTCTAGCATCATTTTGTATGAGAGATTCTGGAAGAGATGCAGTAAAGATCCAGAAAATTTCAACCACTGAAAATCCTATCGATATGTTGACAAATGTTGTGACTGCAGTCAAGCTCCAACTATGTTTGGACTTGATCAATGTTAAAATTTAAAGGTTGAAATTTGAAGACACTATCAGATGTTGTTTTGTAAGGAGATTAAAGATGTGAAAATTTGCTAAGGTGGAGATTTGTTGGAATAGCAGAATGCTAAATCTAAAACATACAAGATTGTGGAGAGTTTGTAATACTATAAATAGAGATGATTTTTCCCCCTTTGAATCATCCCAAAATTTTTCATTTTCCCTCATAAGGCAATTTTACCCTCTTCCTATTTGTAATTTTTCACTTGCACTTTTGTAGTGAAATATATTTGAAGGCGGAATTTACAGAACCTCATTAAATTAATGGTGTTCTTTATTGTTTTATTTATCTTTCAATATTTTGTAAGGAAAAATGGTAGTGATATATTGTGCTATGAAATTACATTTTAAGGAGATTCTGTCTAGGAGGTTGGGTTTTAAGCGGGATCATTTGTGACCTATCCACTCTTTCTTGGGAATTGAACCTAGTGACATTTTCTAATACAATAATTTACGCTCTTTTACCCTATTCGCACAACAGTTATATCAATAATTATTTTAGTGATTTGTGGCAATTAAATCAAATCAACTCAACATTTAGTATATAAAATTGCACAAAATTAAAATTCATGTATAATATTGGACATTAAAACAAAGTTCATGTGTAGTTTTGTACTTTATCCCTTTATGATATAATAAATTTTTAAATATATTTTAATCGAATGAAATTTTAGGTAACAAAATACTATTAAGGTCTAACTTGACCAAAAAATGTCTAAATCCTAATGTGGGAATAATTGTCAAGTTTAAAGACTAACTTGAAAAAAAAATCTATATTCCAACATAAAAACAATTACCAAATTTTGAGCCCAAAAAGTATATTGACCCTTTTATTCAAACATAAAAAAGAAAAAAAAAACATTACAAACAATATAAGTAACACTCAAAGTATCATATAAGAACAAAACAAAATAACAATATAAAGCCAAGCAAAAAAAATACACGAAATGAATAATATAAATGTCATTCAATATAAATCCATTTGAAATACATCTACACCTATGTGCATACTGTAATAGGCCCAATTTGCCCGGGCCCTAAACAGACTAAACAAATAAATAATAATAATTAACAGTCTTTTTTTTACAAGCCCAAAAAACAAAAGGAACCCAAAATCACAAGGCCCAACAAGCCCAACATACTTAAAAAATTTCCAGAAAGCCAGTGTAACACCCCAAACCTGGCCCATTTGTGTTGACCGAATTTGAAATGCCACTGCGGAAAAACGTTTGAAAACTTTTGACTTAAAGTTAAAAAACATAAAAATTTGTTTTTCTTTACTAAGACATTGTGTAATTAAAGTTCCAAATAAAATTGAGTTGTTTAAAATAAAACATTTTCAAATAATAATAATATAATCGACAATCCAACTTAAAACATAATAAAAATCCTTAAATACTTAAAGTGGCCCTTATTACAATAAATAACCTTTCATAAATAAAATGTGTGAAACAAATAAAATATCTTCTGCATGGTCCACCTCGTATCCACTCCAACCCGGTTCGAGCATCACCTGAAAGGTTTGAGAAAAATTGGGTGAGTCCCACAGAGTCAGTGTGTAATTACTCCACTGAATTCCACCCACATGTTAACCACATATTAACCCATATAACAGATAACAAGATATCATATTCACTTAATAACACATTCTGGGCTTGGCCCATATTCATATCACTTATCAGGTAACAGGGTAATTAACCGCATAATTCCACATATCGGGCTTAACCCATTTCCACACTGATCCACATTCATATACTGGGCTTAGCCCATTTCTTAACCCAATCCACATTCACATATTGGGCTTGGCCCATTTTCACATCAATTACTCATATCAAATAAAATTATACACAGTGCACCCAACCCCAACCTAGGGTCCATCCTCTACACACCCCCGTATCCAGCCTACCACACACCAGGGGATTAACAAATCACCCTCTCCTTTTCACTCCAAAGGCAATCAATGCCGTCCACGTGCAATTAAGCACAATAATCCACAACGCGACCTCAGTCAGCGCCAATCCACGATGTAGCCGTAGCTAACACCAAAACCACGATGGGACACATAGTCACTCATCAACCACGATATGGCACATAGCCGATATCAACCACGATGAGGCACACAGCCACTCATCAAGCCACGCGAACTAAATCGCAATTAATCCACAACGTGACCTTAGTCAACGTCAATCCACGATGTAGCTCAAGGCTAACATCAAACCACGTACTCGAAGTACACCCGTACCTTCTTTCATATCATATCCCAACCCATGCACATGTAACATAAATAATGATATAATATAATGATGCGTGAGCATGTTCATCAAGCATAGTCATAACACATATTCATATTAATAATCACATATCATCAGGTTTGGTACTTACCGGATTATCGACATACCCCTTTAAGGGTATTTATCTCATAACTTTTACTGCACTTGTTAGTACATAATCAACACATACAAATATAGCAAAAACCCGGAAAACGGTGGGTTAATCACACACCTGCCTATTAGTGAAATCCTGAACTACTCGAATCTAACACGATCTCAAAACGTGGTTCTTCCTTCTCCCTTAAAGCCGATTTGGTCTCCTACCAAATCCCGAATCACACTCTGAGTTCCCTTCCTTTAGCTACACACAAAAGAACACTTTTTATGGCACTAAGAACAATCGGCCATGCCTAAAACCAAGACTTAATCCATGATTCGGCACACTTAAAAGAAAGAGAACCTACACTGATTGCTAGGATAGAAATTACTTACCACCACGTTGCTTGAAGAGACCAAAAAGAGAAAAAGGTTTCGGCTAAACCTTCCCAATGATAATGAGATATTCAGCTAACACAAAGATAGGTATAGAAACGAGGTCGAGATGGTGTTTCGGCACTTTACTAATGAAAAGAGTAAACGCAAGAGTGGAGAGAGTTGAAAGCTTAGAGGATTCGGCCAAGAATAAACTAGATCAAAGTTTCAGCTTTTGAATATGGTGAAAAGAATAGAGGAGAAAGATGAATAGTGTTTCGGCTTTAAAGTTCCAAGAAAAGAAAAGAGAACAAAAGAACTTACAAGATTCGACTATGACTCATATTGAATAAGAAATAGGATATTCGGCCACAAGAGAATAGGTATGGATTTGGGGTTGAAAGAAAGAAATGATGAATAGGAGAAGGTTAGAAAAATATTGACATCACACCTTAATGCACCAAATACCCAAATGACTTGCCTATAACCCTCTTGACCGAAACTTGGAGAAAAAGAGAAAAACCAAAATTATTAACTATGAATTTTGACACACCTGTCTTACTATTACCAAACCGAAAATGCCATCCTACCAAGTCCCAAATTCGGCCAACACCAATTCTTTCACCCAAATCCCATATTTCCTCTTTAATTCCTCCTAAATCCTTCCAAAAATTCGGCCAACCCCCCTAGCCATCTATGCGTCCACATTCATGGTCAAAATGACCATAAAAATATTTCCAAAACAACTCTCCATCATTCAAGCCCCTTATCCCTCCATCCTTCTATAAATCTTAAGATTCTTATCCCAAAATACTAGCTTTCCTAAACTAATATTCAACTTACCATAAAATCTAAAGTTTAACTTACCATAATTAGAGCTTGACCGTCCATTAATGCTAGAATACCTAAATATAAAGTCTTCAAAATGCTAATCACGCTACTCGAACCACTTCCCTCAAGCAACTCTTCATGCGCCATATCCACTATGCCACTAACTCCTCATGTGCTTAATTTAACACTTAAATTAACTTAAGTGTCAAGTTCACCTAATCCACTTCATTAAATTCTTCAAACTAAAATTATTCTAGCTTCGTAAATAAATCCAAACCATCTCAAGACTATACTAACTCATGAATTATGCACGAACACATAACCCCTAAATCTAGGATATTACAGCCAGAAACCCTAGGGTTTCTGGTGCTGCTGCTCCCATGTGTGTCGTACCCCTACTCCAGCACGCACGCCGCCGAAGCTCCCCTCCGTTGACCGAGCGCCACACCTGCAAAAAAAAAGGACAAGGAAACAGAACACAAATAGGGCAGGGCAACAGTGATGAAAATGAAAATAAATAGTGAATAAAGCAATGTAATATCGGCTATAAAAGCCACAAACACTATCAATGTAATTTTTACGAACATCAGAGTAATCAAAAAAGAAAAAAACTTAAAAAGTGATTTGCTTTATATTTTTCTGCATCTACTTTTTTTAAAGAATAATAAAAAATAAAAAAGAACGGTATATAGAATAAGGGTTAGTTTTTTTACCTTTTCGCTGCACTGCCACCGCGTATGGCTGCTGTCGGCTTAGAAAGCCACCGAATCCCTAGGGATTCGTCTAAAGGCTACGCTGACAACAGAGAAGAAATGAAACATTTCTTTATTTCTCCGTCGAATTTGGCCAGATTTATGGGGGTTTTCGTCTCGGATCGGTGTTCTACGGACGACAGGCTTCAAAAAGGGGGCTTTGGTGTTTTTCAGCCACCAGGGACGGCGGAGTCCGTCGCCAGAGACCAGTGGCCATCATGGAACTCACTGGACCCCTAGGCTGGCCATGGGGGTGAGCTTTGAGAGGAGAGGAGAGTTTTAGGTTTTTTTAAAGGGTTTTAAAATGATTTTTGTTGTTTTTTTTACTTATATAACGGGTACTAAACGACACCGTTTCAGTACATTCTGAAATGCCCCAAAACGAAGTCGTTTTGGGCCGACCCAATTACCCGACCCATTAACCACTGGGATCAGCGTGTTTCCGAGAAATGGTATATTTCGCAATCAGCCCTTCCACTTTTACAGCGCGCTTCAATTTGGTCATTTTTTTTTTATTTTTTTAGGAATTTTGCCATTGAATTTTCTGCGCGTTTCAATTTAGTCCCCAGTTTGTTGATCTGCAGAGGAAAAGACACGTGTCCTGGGGCTTGGTTTGTAACAGCCCAGTTTAGACCCTAGTCGGAACAGTGGTTTCAGGACCACAAATCCGAGGTCATAGAAATAATTTAATATTATTTTTTATGTTTATGGCATGTGATAAAGTATGTGTGAAAGTTCTGTGTGAAAATTTTAACGTTTGTGTGCCGATTTATGAAAAATGACTTAATCTCGTAAAATGAAAAAGCTATGTGCTAGTTGTTAAAAGTGCTTAATTGTCATGGCTTATTAAATGAAAGGTCCTTATGTTGATATTAGACCATTGATAGTGGAATTTGACATAAATAGCCATTAAATAAATGATTTTATAATGTTCTGATTGATGGATAAAATAGTAATTTGGTTATTAAGATATTATTATTAAAACAAAAAAATTGGTGGCCATTTTATCATCTTTTTGGCACTGAAAATAGAAGAAAGAAGAAGCCATTTTCATGTTTTAGGGTTCGACACTTTGTGTTTGAGATTGAGGTATGTTTTGAGCTCGGTTTGATTTTTATGTTTTTGTGATCGTTGCTTTGTGTTCTAGCAAGCCCGTTCCTCAATTTCTGAATTTAATAATGATTTTAAGATGAGCCATTGATGAATATGTGAGCTTTGTGTTGATAGTTGGTGAAATATGAAAGCTTGATGAATGATAAATATGCTTTGTATTGATATTTTAGATGAAATTGATTATTATGGGGTAATTTGTGAAAATGATAAATTGAGGGGCTAAAATGTGAAATAAATGTGAAAAATGGGTTGCTAGGGACTAGTATGAAATTCGGCCAAGCTTGGGTGTGAGTAAATTATATGTATTTTGTGTAATTGTGAAATAGGGATTAAAATGTCAAAAGGTATAATTATGAGGGCTAAAGTGTAAAATGCTCCAACTATGTGTTTGTGGATTGTTTTGGATGATGATGAAATTGAATGAGTTGAATTTGATATTATATAGATCAAGAAAAGAGAAATTCGGACCTAGATCGAGGCAAGAACAAAGTGCTCGATTGATCGACTAGTATTGTTGTTTCTACGTCTGAGGTAAGTTCGTGTATAATATGTATTATTCAAACAATGTTCATATATGATGAAATGAATGGAAATGTAATTGTGGAGTTTGGTAAATGCGAAATGTGAGTTCGAAGATATGTGGCACTAAGTGTGCGTAAATAGAATCGTTACAGTGTTGAATGGCACTAAGTGTGCGAGATAAAGAAAGCATCGGCTATATTATTTGGCACTACGTGTGCGATACCAAGACAAATTCGGTTTAATATGATGGCACTAAGTGTGCATTAATATTATAGCTTCGGCTAATTAATTGGCACTAAGTGTGCGATATTATTATAGCTTTGGCTAATTTAATTGGCACTAAGTGTGCGAATTCATCGAATTTTTAAAGAGGATTGAACGAATTATGGCATCGAGTTTTGAAGTGGCAAATGTGATAGATAAATACGATATGGTATAGGTATGTACAGAACCTATGTGGTTGATGATATTGTGTATGAGATAGATGAAAGATTATGTGAATGGATGATGAAAAGAGTTGGATTGAGTAGCATTATAAATGCTTGTATATGAAACTATAAATATGGTATGAAAGTGAGTAATAGCCATGAAAGATATTGAGTAGTGATGTGAATTAAACTAAGTGTTAGTTACTTTTGTATATTGTATATGAATTGTTGAGTTAATTGTGTTATATTACGAACTTACTAAGCTTTAAAGCTTACTGTGTGAAGTTTTTCTCTGTTTTACAGTGGTAAATAAAGCTAGCTCGGATCTGGGGATCTTCAGCGACTCAATCACACTATCGAACATCTATTTTGGTACCTTTTGAAAGTTGTATTTATGGTATATAGCATGTATAGGCTAGTGTGGTTGTGAAATGTTTTGAGATGTATAAATCTTGCCATGTGATATGGCTTGATAATGAATGAGACTTTGGAATGATTTTGGTACATGTTTTGGCTATGTGAAAATGGTGTATGTGATGTGTATATATGGTCTTGTGTGAATGGCCATTATGGTATGCTTGGGTGAAATAGAAATGATATGTTTTATACTTGATTTGGTATTTGAGATGGTGAATGATTTGTATGTCATTTGATGTTGGAATTGAACATGTAGGAATGACCCAAATTGGGTGATAATTTGGCCTTGTAAATGGCCTATATTTGTCCATACGGGTGAGCACACGGGCATGTGTCTCGACTGTGTCCTTCACTGTCCTTATTCGAAGCAGGGCAGACTTGCACATAGGCCAGACACATGAGCATCTATCAGGCCGTGTGACCCAAGTCAGTGTTACACATGGGCCAGACACACGGGCGTGTGACAGGCCGTGTGACCATAGTTAGAGTTGCACATGGGGTAAGACATGGTCTAAGGCATGGTCGTGTGAGGCACACGGTCTACCACACGGGCGTGTGCCCTGTTTTAAAAAAAAAATTTTCTAAGTTCCACAAAGTTTCCGTATGAGATCGGTTTAGTCCTGAACCTTCTTGAAAGCATGTTTAAGGTCTCGTAGACCTTCTAAAGGGACTTTGTGTTATTGATTAACTATGATATGTTGATGTGTGAGCCGTGGTGGTTTAAATGTTATGATTCGACCGGTAATACCCCGTAACCCTAGTTCGGCTATAGATACGAGTTAAGGGTGTTACAGGGTTATTTGCCTGTTTAGTCCTTATTTGTTTTCGCGCCTTTCGAATTAGTCCTTTGTTTATTTTTTATATCTTAATTTATCCTGTTAATTTAATTTGAGTGGCAATCAGATCCTTTATTCATTTTAATTCTTTATTTATTTACTTGCTAGCTTATTTAGTATTATTTTATTTTTAATTTATATTTAAAACTATCCTATTATTATTTTCTTTTTATTGGGTATTTTTATTCATTTTGCTTTATTATTTTTATTTTTATTTTTATTGCTCCTTTTTGTATATGTGCTTAAAAATTGGATTGTGGATATGTTTATTAGCATTTTCTTTTACTTTTTTTCATTATTCTTTTACCTTTTAAAATATCCAAATTTAATATTATATATTTCTTTTATTTATTTACTCATTTATTTATCATTCTTTTACGTTTAAAATATTTAAATTTAATATTGTTTATATTTGTTTTATCTATTTATTCACTTATTTATTTATTTATTTATTTACTTTTAAAAAAAATTAAATTCGATATTGTTCATATTTGTTTTATCAATTTATTTATTTATTTTAAATACTTCAATTTAATGATATTTGTTTTATCTATCCATCAATTTATTATTCTTTTTTAAATATTTAAAATTGGACACCACTTATATTCATTAAGCACCTTTCATTTTCATTTTTTATTTTGAGTTACTTTATTTATTATGTTGTGATGTCATAAATTGATTTTCTTATTGTTAGAATTAAGTAACCCGAATCCTTATTTAAATAAAATACAATGGTAAAATAAAATAAAAGAAGAATCCTTATAGAACTACACTTCTTTTATTTTATTTTAAATAAGGTTTTTTTAAACCTTATTAAACTCCATCTATTTGATATTGATTAGAATAAGGAGTTTCAATCTTACTACACTCCTATTAGAATATGGCTTTACAAGCCTATAAATAGACATAGTCTATTCCTCTTGTAATTGATTCGAATTCGACACAGTAAATTTTCTTCTCCTCTGCCCGTGGTTTTTTTCCTGAAAGGGTTTCCACGTAAAATCTGTGTGTTCTTTATTTTTTTTATTTTCTTTGCAAAATATTTGTCATTACCGACGTTATATTTTTCACAAATTGGTATCAGAGCTTTCGTTTTTTTTCATCTCAATCACAGTAATGGCGTCTTTGAAGTATGAAATTCCGCTGTTGGATCGCAACACCAGATTCACATTGTGGCAGATAAAGATGCAAGTAGTTCTTGCACAGATAGATTTAGAGGAAGCCCTAATAGGGGTAGGTAAGATGCCTTCGACATTGACGGAGGAGGAGAGGAAGCGCAAGGATCGAAAGGCATTAGCACAGTTACATCTGCATTTGTCTAACGAAATTTTGCAGGATGTGATGAAGGAGAAGACCGCCGCTGCATTATGGAAGAGGCTAGAACAAATATGTATGTCGAAAACTCTAACTAGCAAGTTGCATATGAAGCAACGTCTTTATGCTCATCGTTTGGAGTAAGATGCGTCTGTGCACGAACACTTAACAGTGTTTGAAGAAATTCTCTCAAACTTGGAGGCCATGGAGGTTCAGTATGATAAGGAAGATCTAGGGTTGATTCTACTTTTTCGTTGCCTCCGTCTTATTTAACCTTTAGAGACACGATTTTATATAGCCGCGAGTCTCTCACAGTTGATAAGGTTTATGATTCTTTGACCTCGTATGATAATATGAAGCATCTTGTGGTTAAAACTGACTTTCAGGGAGAGAGTCTCATTGTTCGTGGGAGACAAGATCGGAATGCTGATGATGATCGTGGAAGGACACAGGATCGGAATCCTCGTGGTAAATCTAAGGGTAGATCAAAGTCTTCAAACAGAGGTAAAACTTGTAACTTCTGCAAGAAGAAAGGGCACATTAAATCTGAGTGTTATAAGCTACAGAACAAGATTAAAAGGGACGCTGCGAATCAAAAGGGAAAACAACCAGAAAATTCTGGTGAAGCTAATGTTGTAGAAGACTACAGCGATGGTGAACTTCTAGTCGCTTCTGTCAACAATTCTAAAGTGAGCAGGGAGTGGATACTTGATTCAGGTTGCACCTTCCACATGTGTCCCAATCGGGATTGGTTTACAAATTACGAAACAGTGTCTGAAGGTGTTGTTTTGATGGAAAATAATGTTTCGTGTAAAATTGCAGGTGTTGGAACAATTAAAGTTAAGATGTTTGATGGAGTTGTCAGAATACTTAGTGACGTACGACATGTTCCAGAATTGAATAATTTCGTTAAGTACTCTTGATTCAAAAGGGTACAAATACACAGCTGAAAGTGGGATTTTGAAAATTTTCAAAGGTTCCCTCGTTGTAATGAAAGGGCAGAGAAAGACTGCCAAGTTATATATTTTGCAGGGTTCTACTGTCATTGGTGATGCAGCTGTCGCTTCCTCTTCCTTGTCAGATGATGATTTTACTAAAATTTGGCATATGCGCCTAGGGCATATGAGTGAGAATAGCATGGCAGAATTGAGCAAAAGAGGACTTCTTGATGGGCAATGGAATTTGCAAATTGAAGTTCTGCGAGCACTGCGTTTTTCGGAAGCAAAAGAGAGTTCGATTCACCAGAGGAATCCATAACACGAATGGGAACGTTGGAGTATATTCATTCTGATTTGTGGGGGCCATCAAGAGTGCCTTCGAGAGGTAGAGCTAATTATATGCTAACTTTTATTGATGAATTTTCTAGAAAAGTTTGGGCATTCTTCCTGAAGCAGAAAAGTGATGTGTTTTCCGCATTTAAGTCTTGGAAACTATGATTGAAAAACAGACGGGAAATCAAATAAAATACCTCCGCACAGACAATTGCTGTAACACCCCCAAACCCGGCCCATGCGTTTCGACCAGATCTGGTATGCCACGAGTTGTACATTGAAAACTTTTGCTTTGTTTGTTATGGAATTCATAAGTCAGTTGGACATTATTTGGATAAAAAAGTGACATTTTTAAAATAAAACCTTGGTATTATTATTAAGTATAAATAAATCTTGTCTCAAATTCATAAGTTGCATAACATTGAAACCTACTTAGTTGAATAAAAACTAGGGGCCTTATTACATAAATATTCTCAAATAAAAATAAAATAAACTTAAAGAAATCCCAAAAAAATAATTTGTAGAAATAAGACTTGATGGCCCCTCGAGTCCGTCTCGGCTCCCATGTCCACGATCTACTGCTCATCTAGAAGAGTAGAGAAAAGGAAAGCGTGAGTCACTAAGACTCAGTGTATAAATCGCAAAACACACACAACGACCTGAGCCCACAAACACATTATGGGCCCTGGCCCATACATGAAGGTAGCAATCATAATCACATGGTAAACAATAAATAATGAATAACACAACCCATCCTAGGTTTCCATCCTCTACACACCAACCCGTACCAACCATCACACCTTGGGGATTTCTACAATCAACCCTCCATCCGCTACACACCATAACGACAACCATACTGCCTATTCCTGTTATTCAGGAATCATTAAACGTGGCATAGCCACCGATCACTATGTGACCTTACATTTAAATTTTGTGGGATTTCTACCACCGATCACCAAGTGACCTATTATCCACTTCCCCTTCAATATCATAATTCCCCCCCATGCATACACATATAAAGAAGACATCATGCAGGCTTACATATATTTCGATACACATAGAGAGTTCTATGTTTACGTACCTGGCATCCATGCATAACCCATCTAGGGTTCCATTCGACTGTCTATACAGCCTCTTTCCGGCGTTTTAGCCCATATATATAGACATACATACAAGATTAATAGTGTGTTAGAGATCTACACACCTGATTACAGATAAAACGATGCTTTCTATGTCGACGCTATCTTTAGTCGACACAACTGCTATCTGCCTAAGGTGTTGTTCAGAAGCCGGTCCAAAACCAAGTGGCCAATCTCGAACGGCAGATACTGCTCGTTTCTTAAACTTAGGGATTCACTCCTTTGCCTGATCCATATTTAATTCCATCACAAGTCCTTATCAGAACTGCTATCACAATATTTGATCGTTAATCCTCATCATAAAGTTGAGATCTTGTATACAATGAACAAATCTAGTAGAAATCTAGGGAAATCTTCTTACCTTAAAATCCCAAAATTGGAGACTAGTGATTTTTGGCTTTTAGATCTAGACGACCAAGTTTCTTTCAAATCCCGAAATGCCGCCCAACATAGAACCATTAAACTATTAGCTTTTCGACTTTTGCCTTTCAAGAACCGAAATAGAACATGAGATCTAACAGAAGTTGATACTTACCTTAGTACAAGGAATTCGGCTAGCACTTGGAGAGAAGATTCGGCAATGTCAAAGAAAAGACTTAAATACCGGAAGAATAGAACTAATTCTCAAATAGGATGAATAAAGAAAAACTATGGAGATTTCGGCTTTTTAGAGAAATCGGCTCAAGGGGGAAAAGAATGGAGAAGAGGTTTCGGCTTTTTGAAGAAATTGAAGAAAAGAAATTGGAGAGGGAGAGGCTAAGGAATTCGGCACAAGAATGAAGAAAGAATTAGGGTTTTAAATGCCAGAATCAAGGAGCTATCCCCCCTATTTATAGGAATTTCGGCACCTCCTGTATAAAACCGAAAACGCCCTTCCTAATTAATTAAAATTCAAGCTAAATAAAAGGGAAAATTCGGCACCCTTTTGCCATGCAGTAGTCGATTTCTTTACTCCTCTAAGTGGCGGATTTTCGACCATCACCTTCCTTGTAGATAGGCTCCTATCTTTTCTCCTTTTTATCTTCTAAATTATCAATTATAAAATCCATATAAATCCTCCTATTTTTGAGCCTTGTAGCCGTCCACCTTACATAACCCTAATGTCGATTTTAGCTAACTTAAATTAAAAGATTTGGGCTCCATAAAACTTAAATTTTGGGCCCCTAACTCCTTGTGTGTGGCGTCACCCCTTGCTCCATTTAAAGTGCCGAAAATGGCCCAAAAACATGGGCTCCTTGTGGCCAAAACTTGGGCCTCTTTAATTGTTAGTACAGTGCCACCTATTGTTGGGCCACAAGCCTACGTTGGTATTTTAAACACAATTACCACCTTTTAACTCTATAATGCCAAATCCGATAATTTAACCAAGGCCTTGGCCTAGTCCTGAGCCCAATTTGGACCCCTATCACTTAAATTAACATATTAAACCTATCCCTACACTAAATGCATAGGCCCATAAATTTAGGATGTTACAGTTCTACTCCCTTAAAGAAATTTCGTCCTCGAAATTACCTGATCAGAAAAGATGAGGGTATTGCTGCCGCATTGTTTCCTCGGGTTCCCACGTAGCCTCCTTAGAACCATGATTCCTCTACAGCACCTTAACCAATGGAACCGTTTTCCTTCTCAACACCTTGACATCATGATCCAGAACTTCTACTGGATCCTCTTCGAAGGATAGATCAGGTCTTACCTCGATTTCCTCCACAGGCACTACGTGAGACGGATCCGAACGGTAATGTCTTAGCATGGAGACGTGAAATACATCATGAATTTGACTTGGCTCTGGAGGTAACTCCAGCTGGTAGGCTACTGGTCCTAATCGCTTCAACACCCGATATGGTCCGATAAATCTGGGACTTAATTTACCCTTTCGACCAAACCTTAGTACTTTTTTCCACGGCGACACCTTTAGGAATACTTTATCACCCACTGCAAACTCTATGTCCTTACGCTTTAAATCAGCATAGGATTTTTGTCTGTCCGGCACCTCCTTCAGTCGAACCCGAATCAATTCAATCTTTTCTTCTGTCTCGGTCACCAGCTCAGGACCCAAAATCCTACGTTCCCCTAGTTCTGTCCAACAGGTAGGAGTACGACACCTCCGCCCGTACAAAGCTTCGTAGGGCGCCATCTGAATACTTGACTGGTAACTGTTGTTGTAAGCAAACTCTGCTAACGGTAAGAACTCTTCCCAACGACCTCTGAAATCAATAACACATCCTCTCAACATGTCCTTCAAGATCTGGATCACCCGCTCAGACTGTCCATCGGTCTGAGGATGAAACGCTGTACTGAAATCCAACTTCGTACCCAGCGCTTGATGCAACGCCTTCCAAAATCGTGAGGTGAACCTAGGGTCACTATCTGATATGATCGAAACCGATACTCCATGCAACCTCACCACCTCCGCTATGTATAACTTAGCTAACTTCTGCAAGGAATAGTCAACACGTACGGGTATGAAGTGTACAGACTTCGTCAAACGATCAACAACTACCCAAACTGTATCTTTCTTAGTGGGTGTGAGGGGAAGCCCACTAACAAAGTCCATGGTAATTCTTTCCCACTTCCATTGTGGAGTCTTCACTGGCTGCAATAATCCTTATGGTAACTGATGTTCCGCCTTGACCTGCTGACAGGTCAAACACTTATCCACCAATTCAGTTACTTCTTGCTTCAAACCCGGCCACTAGAATTGATCTCGCAAATCCCGAAACATCTTACTTCCTCCAGGGTGCATAGTGTATGCACCACCATGTGCCTCGTGCAAAATCCTATGCCTCAACTCCGGATCTTTTGGCATGCACACTCTCCCTCGGAAACATAGCAGTCCTTCCTCATTCATACTGAATTTCGATGGTCCATCCTTTGAGATTAGCTGCAATTTCTCCTTTAGCAACTCATCGGTCTGTTGCCTCTCCTTCACCTGGCTAATCCAAGAAGGTTTCACTTGAAGTTCAGCTAATAAACTTTCATCCTCATACAAACTAAGGTGAGCAAACATTGCTCTTAAGTCGGAGACTACTTTACGACTTAGAGCATCCGCCACTACATTAGCCTTTCCTGGGTGATACTCGATCGAGCAGTCATAATCCTTTAGCAACTCGATCCACCTTCTCTGTCTTAGATTCAGCTCCTTCTGAGTCAAAAGATACTTTAAGCTCTTATGATCTGTGTAAATGACAAATTTCTCCCCGTACAAATAGTGTCTCCAAATTTTTAGGGCAAACACCACTGCCGCCAATTCTAAATTATGGGTGGGGTAATTCAATTCATGCGGTCTTAACTGCCGAGATGCATATGCAACCACCTTTCCATCTTGCATCAACACACATCCTAATCCTGCATGTGACGCATCACAGTAAATTACGAACTCCTTCCCTGGCTCCGGTTGAATCAACACTGGAGCCTCCGTCAGAAACCTCTTTAACTTCTCGAAACTCTCCTACTGCTTATCAGCCCAAACAAACGGAACTCCTTTCCATAGCAGCATAGTCAACGGTGCCGCAACCGAAGAAAATCCATCAACAAACCTTCGGTAGTACCCAGCTAAACCAAGAAAACTCCTAATCTCAGCCACAGACCTTGGTGGCTTCCAATCTAACACCGCTTCAATCTTTCGAGGGTCAACCCTAATCCCTTTTGCCGACACAACGTGCCCTAGAAACGAAACTTCCTTTAGCCAAAATTCACACTTACTGAATTTGGCATACAACTGCTTCTCCATTAGAATCTGCAAAACTATTCGCAGATGAGCATCATGCTTCTCCTCTGACTTTGAGTAAACCAAGATATCGTCTATAAACACCACGACACACCGATCTAGGTAGGGTTGGAACACTCGATTCATCATGTCCATGAATGCTGCTGGCGCGTTGGTTAATCAAAATGGCATCACCATAAACTCATAATGACCGTAGCGAGTCCTAAAAGCTGTCTTATGAATATCCGCCTCCTTGACCCTAAGCTGATGGTACCCTGACCTCAGATCTATCTTGGAAAAGACTGAGGCCCCCTTCAACTGATCGAACAAGTCATCGATCCTTGGCAACGAGTACTTGTTCTTGATTGTTAGCTTATTCAACTGGCGATAGTCAATGCACATACGCACTGATCCATCCTTCTTCTTAACGAATAACACCGGTGCTCCCCAGGGCGACACACTCGGTCGAATAAACCCTCTATCCAACAACTCCTGAATCTGTGCTTTCAACTCCACCAACTCCTTTGGCGCCATCCTATACGGAGCAATAGATACCGGCGCTGTTCTCGGAAAAAGATCGATACCAAAATCCACTTCACGATCTGGGGGTAATCCTAGAAGCTCTTCAGGGAAAACATCAGGAAATTATTTTACTGTCCTGACGTCTCCAACAGTCAGATCTTTGGCTTCTAGAGCCCGAACAAACAATAAAACTGCATCGCATCCTTTCCTCACCATCCTTTCTGCTCTTAGGGCAGTCACTACATTCGACAAGCAGTTTCCCCTTTCTCCTATCACCAACACTTCATCACCCTCGGGGGTTTTTAACACCATACGCTTGGCCGCACAATCTAGATTAGCTTGATACTTCACAAGACAATCCATGCCTAAAATTAAATCAAACTTCCCGAACAGTAATTCCATTAAATCCGTTCGAAAAACTATCCCCTGAACTTCTAGAGGTACTTCACGATAGAGTTTATCCACTACTACAGATTGTCCTAACGGGCTAACTACAGTCATGGCCCTAGAGGTAACTTCAAATTCTAACTTTAGAGTTCCAGATACGCTACTAGCTACATACGAATGCATCGACCCAATGTCGATCAATGCAGTGTAAGACAAACCAAAAATTAAAAACGTACCGGTTATGACATCCGGTGCGTCAGCCTCCTCTCAACGTCTGACAGCATAGACCAATCCCGACTGTCTCGCCTCGGTGTTTCCTACCCCTTGGCCTGGTGCTCCACGACCCCGACCAGCACCATTACCACCTCTGGCTGCACCACGACCTCTTTATGGTTGCTGACCTCCTCTGCCAAGCTGAGCATTCCCTCGACCCATGGTCCCTTCACCGTCCCATTGCTGCAGACAGTTTCTAACTTGGTGGTCCGTAGATCCACACCTAAAACACTTTCCACTGCCAGCCCAACACTCACCGGCATGAAATTTGCCACATCGAGCACACTTTGGTGTCTGGTTAGCAGCAGCAGGTTTCTCTTCCCGTTTCGGTCCATCAGACCGGGACCTTTTCTGAGTACGCCCGGTTGACGATCCAAAATTCCTCTTATTTCCACCCCTATCTCTATCCCGATTCAGTTTTTCGGTTCGCTTTACCTCCTCGGCTATCTTAGCCTTTTCCACTAGGACAGCAAATTCCCTCTCCCGCTGTGGGGCTATCAAAACACGCAAGTCATCCCTCAGGCCATCTTCGAACCTAACACAACGTTCATGCTCCGTGGCTATCATCCCTCCAGCATAACGGCTAAGACGTAAGAATTCAGCTTCATACGCAGCCACTGACCTACTCCCTTGAACCAGATTCAGAAATGCTCTGCGCTGCACATCCACATAACTCGATCCAATGTACTTATTCTGAAATGCCATTTTAAAGAGATCCTATGTGATACGGTCAGCCACTGTACCATCCTTAACCGTAAGCCACCATTGATATGCTTCATCCCGTAGGAGAGATACAACTCCTTTCAACTTCTCCTCCTCCGTGAAATCCAAATCATCCATTATGCGTTCTACTGCCTCCAACCAATACTCAGCTGAACTTGGGGCTACACCAGAAATTCCACTAAACACTTCTGCCCCATTGGCCCTAAGCAGCTATGGCACAGATTTTCGGGCTCCTGTGCCCATGCCTGCCCCAGCAACCCTCTCTAAAACCCTTAACATTGCCTAAGATGCCGCATCATCTCCGGCAGTCTGATCCTGAAATTCCTCCTCCGCAGCTGGCATCTCATTTCCAGATCCATGACCAGATCCTACTGGTTTCGACACCGTTATCTTACCCCTACCACGACCACGTGGCGGACGTCCTCTACCCCTTGTACTCATTCTACCGTTTCGCGTTTATTTGATTAGAAATTTTATGAATTATTAGTTTTCTTCCACTGATTAACCACGAACAGTCTTATGAATAGTAGTTTTAAGAGTAGTTCTTTCGAATTCGCAATTACATTCACAATTCAGTCTCAAGTTCGTATCCTCAAATTCTAAGAAGCACATACATTCAATCATCAAATACAAATAACATCCATGAACGTACATTTATCACGTAAGGGTGTTTGCGTTGTTTCACTACCAGGGGGTATTTTCGTAATTTATCCTACAGGGGTATTTTCATAATTTTTTAAAATTGGGTTCCTTGGTGATTTGGTGAAATAAGGGTATTTTGGTAATTTTGCAATCCTGGGGGTATTTCGATAATTTTGAAATTTGGGGGTATTTCGGTAATTTTACAAATCAAGGGTAATTCAATAATTTTACAAACCAGGGGTATTTTGGTCATTTCACAAAACAAGGGTAATTTGGTAATTTTATGGGGTATTTTGGTGATTATACAAGTCAAGGGTATTTTGGTCATTTTACAAATTAGGGATATTTTGATGATGTTGTTGTTGTGTTTTTTTTTGAAACAGGGGTACGTTGAAAAATCTTGTTTCATAAACCGGGTTACTCTTGTAAACATGAGGTTTCCGGGTAAATTTTTTCAAAACATAGGTATTTTATAAATTCATGGTTGGTTGGAAATTTTTTTCCACAAACCAAGTGTATTTTGAAAATTTTACAAAACTTAGGGTTTTTTTTTTTAAAAAAAATAGGGTGGTTGGTCCCTTTCGGGTTTTAGTTATAAGGTTTAGCCCATCAACAAGTCCTTGTAGCTAGGGTGAACAGTCACTACGCACCAGGTAGGATTCTAGAGAAGAGGAGGTGAGTCACTAAGACTGCTTAAGTACCAAGCTCTCCCTGAATCCACTCCTAGACATGCGTATGCCCATTGCCACACCCTAACTCAGCTAAGGTGAACAGTCACTACGTACCAGGTAAGATTCCAGCGAAGAGGAGGTGAGTCACTAGGACTGCTTAAATACCAAGCTCTTCCGGATCCCATCCTAGACATGCGTATGCCTGTTGCCACACTTTAGTCTCGCGACTCGTTTACTGGTTTGTTCGGGGAAATTAAGCCTTATGAGATTTAAGGAGTTGTTTTCAACTAAGCCTAGAGTCCATCAAGTTCTAATCTAAATAGTCTACGTCCCATACAGCCTATCAAGCCCATATATATAACACAGCAAGAGTTTAGAATACTTACCTGCATGGATCGGGTGCCGGTAGACTCGAAGGCCATATCTTCAACCAAGACATTTTTTCCAAATTCACATTACTTAATTAAAACATTACTAAGCCATTTCACAGCCCTAGTTTTGAACCTAGGCTCTGATACCAAAATGTAACACCCCCAAACCCGGCCCATGCGTTTCGACCAGATCTGGTATGCCACGAGTTGTACATTGAAAACTTTTGCTTTGTTTGTTATGGAATTCATAAGTCAGTTGGACATTATTTGGATAGATAAGTGACATTTTGAAAATAAAACCTTGGTATTATTATTATTAAGTATAAATAAATCTTGTCTCAAATTCATAAGTTGCATAACATTGAAACCTACTTAGTTGAATAAAAACTAGGGGCCTTATTACATAAATATTCTCAAATAAAAATAAAATAAACTTAAAGAAATCCCCAAAAAAAATAATTTGTAGAAATAAAACTTGATGGCCCCTCGAGTCCGTCTCGGCTCCCATGTCCACGATCTACTGCTCATCTAGAAGAGTAGAGAAAAGGAAAGCGTGAGTCACTAAGACTCAGTGTATAAATCGCAAAACACACACAACGACCTGAGCCCACAAACACATTATGGGCCCTGGCCCATACATGAAGGTAGCAATCATAATCACATGGTAAACAATAAATAATGAATAACACAACCCATCCTAGGTTTCCATCCTCTACACACCAATCCGTACCAACCATCACACCTTGGGGATTTCTACAATCAATCCTTCATCCGCTACACACCATAACGACAACCGTACTGCCTATTCCTGTTATTCAGGAATCATTAAACGTGGCATAGCCACCGATCACTATGTGACCTTACATTTAAATTTTGTGGGATTTCTACCACCGATCACCAAGTGACCTATTATCCACTTCCCCTTCAATATCATAATTCCCCCCCCATGCATACACATATAAAGAAGACATCATGCAGGCTTACATATATTTCGATACACATAGAGAGTTCTATGTTTACGTACCTGGCATCCATGCATAACCCATCTAGGGTTCCATTCGACTGTCTATACAGCCTCTTTCCGGCGTTTTAGCCCATATATATAGACATACATACAAGATTAATAGTGTGTTAGAGATCTACACACCTGATTACAGATAAAACGATGCTTTCTATGTTGACGCTATCTTTAGTCGACACAACTGCTATCTGCCTAAGGTGTTGTTCAGAAGCCGGTCCAAAACCAAGTGGCCAATCTCGAACGGCAGATACTACTCGTTTCTTAAACTTAGGGATTCACTCCTTTGCCTGATCCATATTTAATTCCATCACAAGTCCTTATCAGAACTGCTATCACAATATTTGATCGTTAATCCTCATCATAAAGTTGAGATCTTGTATACAATGAACAAATCTAGTAGAAATCTAGGGAAATCTTCTTACCTTAAAATCCCAAAATTGGAGACTAGTGATTTTCGGCTTTTAGATCTAGACGACCAAGTTTTCTTTAAATCCCGGAATGCCGCCCAACATAGAACCATTAAACTATTAGCTTTTCGGCTTTTGCCTTTCAAGAACCGAAATAGAACATGAGATCTAACAGAAGTCGACACTTACCTTAGTACAGGGAATTCGGCTAGCACTTGGAGAGAAGATTCGGCAATGTCAAAGAAAAGACTTAAATGCCGGAAGAATAGAACTAATTCTCAAATAGGATGAATAAAGAAAAACGATGGAGATTTCGGCTTTTTAGAGAAATCGGCTCAAGGGGAAAAAGAATGGAGAAGAGGTTTCAGCTTTTTGAAGAAATTGAAGAAAAGAAATTGGAGAGGGAGAGGCTAAGGAATTCGGCACAAGAATGAAGAGAGAATTAGGGTTTTAAATGCCAGAATCAAGGAGCTATCCCCCCTATTTATAGGAATTTTGGCACCTCTTGTATAAAACCGAAAACGCCCTTCCTAATTAATTAAAATTCAAGCTAAATAAAAGGGAAAATTCGGCACCCTTTTGCCATGCAGTAGCCGATTTCTTTACTCCTCTAAGTGGTGGATTTTAGACCATCACCTTCCTTGTAGATAGGCTCCTATCTTTTCTCCTTTTTATCTTCTAAATTATCAATTATAAAATCCATATAAATCCTCCTATTTTTAAGCCTTGTAGCCGTCCACCTTACCTAACCCTAATGCCGATTTTAGCTAACTTAAATTAAAAGATTTGGGCTCCATAAAACTTAAATTTTGGGCCCCTAACTCCTTGTGTGTGACGTCACCCCTTGCTCCATTTAAAGTGCCGAAAATGGCCCAAAAACATGGGCTTCTTGCGGCCAAAACTTAGGCGTCTTTAATTGTTAGTGACGCCACCTTCTAACTCCCTTACAGTGCCACCTATTGTTGGGCCACAAGCCCACGTTGTTATTTTAAACACAATTACCACCTTTTAACTCTATAATGCCCAATTTGATAATTTAACCAAGGCCTTTCCCTAGTCCTGAGCCCAATTTGGACCCCTATCACTTAAATTAACATATTAAACCTATCCCTACACTAAATGCATAGGCCCATAAATTTAGGATGTTACAATGGCTTAGAGTTTTGTTCTGATGAGTTTAATAAACTGTGCAAGTCAGAAGGGATCGTGAGACACTTGACAGTTCGTCATACTCCACAGCAAAATAGCATTGCAGAATGAATGAACAGAACGATCATAGAGAAAGTTCGATGTATATTGTCAAATGCCAACTTACCAAAGTTGTTTTGGGCCGAAGCAGCCTCTACTGCATGTTTTTTTTATCAACCGATCTCCATCCATTGCCATTGAGAAAAAGACTCCACAAGAGGTATGGTCTGGTAATCCTGCTAATTATTCTGATTTAAAGATCTTTGGATGTCCTGCATATGCTAATGTTGATAATGGAAAATTGGAACCGAGATCCATTAAATGTGTTTTTCTTGGTTATAAAGCTGGTGTAAAAGGGTATAAGTTATGGTGTCCTGAAAATAGAAAAGTTGTGATTAGCAGAGATGTTGTTTTTGATGAAACTGCTATGATACCTAACTTATCTCTTAAAAGCTCTTCCAATAAAGAAAATCAAAAGCAGGTGGAGCATCAAATTAATACAGAGTCGACTCCTCAAGCCAATACAAAAAATTGAGAATAGAGTTACTCCTTCACCACAATACTCTATCGCCAAAAACAGAACTAGAAGAGAAATCAAACCTCGAAAGAAGTATGCCGAGGCTGATCTAGTTGCTTATGCTTTAAATGTGGCTGAAGATATAGATGCAAACCAAGAGCAGTCTAATTATTCTGAGGCGGTTAGCTGTGAAGACTCAGAAAAGTGGATGTTTGCTATGCAAGAAGAGATGGAATCACTCCATAAAAACAGAACATGAGATCTTGTGAAACTTCCTAAAGGAAAAAGGTTGTTCGCTGTAAATGGGTGTTTAAAAAGAAAGAAGGGACTCCAGGAGTTGAAGAACCCAGATATAAAGCAAGGCTTGTTGCAAAAGGTTACAGTCAAATTCCAAGAGTGGACTTCACAGATGTGTTCTCCCCAGTTGTAAAGCATAGTTCGATTCGAGCTTTGCTTGGTATTGTGGCCATGCATAATTTAGAGCTTGATCAGTTAGATGTAAAAACTACATTTTTGCATGGAGAACTTGAGGAAGATATTTACATGCAACAACCAGAGGGTTTTACAGTCTTAGAAAAAGAGGACTATGTTTGCTTGCTGAAAAAGTCCCTTTACGATTTGAAACAGTCACCAAGACAGTGGTACAAGAGGTTTGATTCTTTTATGACTTCTCATGATTTTAAAAGAAGTAATTTTGATAGTTGTGTTTACTTTAAAAAAAACAATGATGGTTCTTTTGTGTATCTACTTCTTTATGTTGATGACATGTTGATAGCAGCAAAAGATAAAGGAGAGATAAGAAAGGTCAAAGCCCAACTAAATGAAGAATTTGAGATGAAAGATTTGGGACCAGCAAAGAAGATACTTGGTATGGAGATTCTCAGAGATAGAAAAGTAAGTAAATTGTACCTAAGTCAGAAGGGGTACATTGAGAAAGTTCTTTGCAGGTTCAATATGCAGAGTGCTAAGCCTGTTAGTACTCCTTTAGCAGCCCATTTCAGACTTTCATCGGCTTTGTCTCCACAATCAGCTGATAAGATTGAGTACATGTCACATGTTCCATACTCTAGTGCAGTGGGATCTCTCATGTATGCTATGGTTTGTTCACGTCCAGATTTATCATATGCAGTCAATGCAGTTAGCAGATACATGGCGAATCCCGGTAAAGAACATTGGAAAGCAGTTCAGCGGATTTTAAGATACTTACGAGGTACTACTGATGTTTGCTTACAGTTTGGAAGAACTAGAGATGGAGTCATTGGGTATGTTGATGCTGATTTTGCTGGAGACCTTAATAGAAGAAGATCTCTCACTGGTTATGTCTTTACAATCGGAGGTTGTGCAATCAGTTGGAAAGCTACTTTGCAAACTACAGTCGCTTTGTCTACCACTGAAGCTGAGTACATGGCGATTACTGAGGCTTGTAAAGAAGCTATTTGGTTGAAGGGACTCTTCAGTGAGCTCAATGAAGACCTTCAAATCAGCACAGTATTTTGTGACAGTCAAAGTGCCATCTTTCTTACAAAAGATCAAATGTTTTATGAGAGAACAAAACACATTGATGTTCGGTATCATTTTGTTCGTGATATTTTTGCTCGTGGTGATATTGTTGTGAGAAAAATTAGTACTCATGAAAATTCTGCAGATATGATGACTAAGTCACTTCCTATAACCAAGTTTGAGCATTGCTTAAACTTGGTTGGTGTTCATTGTTGAAGTTAAACCTTTAAGAGGTTTTATGGAAGAGGTGGAGAACTTGTTTATTGAGAGTTCGCGATGAAGAACTTGTTTATTGAGAATTCGTGTCAAGGTGGAGATTGTTAGAATTAAGTGACCCGAATCCTTATTTAAATAAAATACAATGGTAAAATAAAATAAAAGAAGAATTCTTATAGAACTACACTTCTTTTATTTTATTTTAAATAAGGTTTTTTAAACCTTATTAAACTCCATCTATTTGATATTGATTAGAATAAGGAGTTTCAATCTTACTACACTCCTATTAGAAATGGCTTTACAAGCCTATAAATAGACATAGTCTATTCCTCTTGTAATTGATTCGAATTCGACATAGTGAATTTTCTTCTCCTCTGACCATGGTTTTTTTCCCGAAAGGGTTTCCACGTAAAATCTGTGTGTTCTTTATTTTTTTTATTTTCTTTGTGAAATATTTGTCATTACCGACATTACATTTTTCACACTTATTATTACTATATTCACATTATTATTGCCATAGTATTTGTCCATTTACTTGTTATTTATCATTCTAATATAAATGTCCTACCCATAGCCACATCACATTATTTCATTATCATTGTATTATACACTATGTTCAAATACATTTGTCCATTTTTATACGATGCCCGAATTAAACATATATACCATTGTAAGTGTTACATTAATTTTTATTCAATGCATCAAAATGAAACTTTTAAAAATAGGCAATGTTTTGTATTTGGAGATTCGAGAAGTCGTACCCTAACTTACGGGATTTCAATTTTCTCGTTGAATCTAAATAACCTAATATCCTTTTAAAATTAAAATATGTGAGATTTAAATAAAAAATAAAATGCAAGCTTATTCTCAAGGATTCGAGGTGTCGTGTCCTAACTTACGGAATGTGACATTTTGTTACCGCGAGATGAGAGAGTCTTTAACATACATTTCAATTTACTCAAGCATTTAAAAAAAATATATTAATACAAAGAGAGATTGTATTTTTAAATTCTTTTCGGGTTTTCAATTTTCGACACCAAGACTTTAATTAATCAACTAGGTACCAATTTTGGACGTCACGAGGGTGCTAATCCTTCCTCGTGCGTAACTGACTCCCGAACCCATTTCCTGAATTTCGTAGACCAAAAATCTTTGTTTTAGTAAATCAAACCGTTAATTAAAATGAACAAATTACGAGGTGGCCCGATCACACCTCATAAAAAAGGATTGGTGGCGACTCCCATTTTCTTTTTCAAAATAAAAAGGTCGACATCAGAAAAGAGGTTTCGACACATACAACTTTGTTATTACTTCACATATATACAGCAATTGAAAGGGGAATATCAACTATATTGGCATCTTGGATGAAATTGTAAAAAGCTCTCAAAAACCTATTTTTTGCATTAACTTTAATTTGGTATATATAATTGAAGTTGAATATGTATGAATGGATAGATTTATGATATCTTTTAAAGTGTGTATAACGATAATAATTAGATTAAATTTAAAATTTTATTAAAATAATTATACCAAATTAAAATTTACATAGGTTGCACATAAAAAAAGAATTAAATATAAAATTTAAGATTTTGTTTTTATGGTAATCAAAGCCACAAAGTCGAAAGATTTGAAATTACACAAGTTTGGAATGGTAGGTGTAATGAATTGAAGAGAGAAATAAATGTGGGAAACAGGCACAGATGCGAAAGATTTGAGCAAGAATAAGTAATATATTAATCAGTGACAACGTACGTAGAACCGGTCTTATGGAAGCTCCATCTTTAAGTGTTAGAAAATGTGCATGGACTGAAGAAGAAGATATTCTTCTTAAGAAATGTATTGAGAAATACGGTGAAGGGACATGGCATCGTGTACCTTTCAGAGCAGGTAAACAATATATATATATATATATATATATATATTTGTTGAGGGGAGGTTACAAACCTCAATGGAAGAGATTGTCCCATGTCAGAGTTCACGAAGTTTAGAAAATATTTCGATTGGTGGAGATATAATCTATAAGCTTATAGAAAAGGTGTTATGCATATTACATTCATAGGGGCTTAAACAACCAATCAAAGCTTGTAAGTCATATATTTATTTAATCGAGATGTTTTTTAAATTTTGTGAATTTTTTAGGTTTTTCTTTGAGTACAAAAGACAAAATCCTAACACGTAAATAATAATTTTCGTTGAGGATCCAAGGGACTCCTCTCAACAATTTTTTTATTAAAGTTTAATTGATTTTCATGATGATGAGCTAGAAAAGAGTTGAAGTGCAGGCTTGAATCGTTGCCGGAAAAGCTGTAGACTGAGGTGGCTGAACTATCTGAAGCCTGACATCAAGAGAGGAGCTTTTGCAGATGATGAAGTTGACCTAATGATTCGCCTGCATAACCTTCTTGGCAATAGGTAAATGGATGATGATCGGGTAAAAAATATATATGAATAATTATTTGATACGTTAATATTAAAATTTGTCGAATCTATCCAGTATTAAATTTAGGGTTTTTTATACATTGATACAAACGGAATTTTTGCTTTCAAATATGCGGAATATTATATTTAGGTTTCAACATTTATAATTGAGTTTTTATTTTAACTTTATAATTTTATAGTTTATAATTTAGTTTTTATGTTTTCTAGTGAGTTTTTATTTTTTTTATAAAAAATTTCATTTACTCGTAACTTCAAACCTTTATATTTTCTTTAAAAATACATTCAAGTATATTCGATCTTACACCATTTTTATTATTATAATGACGATTGTGTCAGTTAAACCAAATTTGTTTAATGTGAATCACTATCAATTACTTTGAAGT
This sequence comes from Gossypium australe, assembly GCA_005393395.2. Taxonomy (NCBI): domain Eukaryota; kingdom Viridiplantae; phylum Streptophyta; class Magnoliopsida; order Malvales; family Malvaceae; genus Gossypium; species Gossypium australe. The sequence goes on from CM016620.1 coordinate 101,123,453, forward strand.
ATCTTTCAAAAAGCTTAATATTTCCAAATTTGTAAGCATGGCCACCACTTAGCATTACTTTGATACATCAATTTTATAATTCCTTTTTCAAAGCTTTTTAAGCATGGTCCACACCTTAAACGACACATAAAAAATTTATTTTATTTTATAATTAAAAATTTAGTACTCACACATAAAGTAAGAATATATTCATATTAAACACGCACACACTTTATTCAAAAGAAATTGACCTATCATTAACTTAAATTAAATTTTATGAGTGGATATTTCTTAACCACTAAATTAATAACAAAAGTTTAACAAAATTAAACAACAAGAATATAGTACTGAACTACTAATTGCAGAAATAATGATATCGTTTTTAAAAAATAATGAAGTGCACTTTTATAGAAAATAGATGAAAAGAGGGAAAAAAGAAAAAAAAGGACTTTTGACTTACCAAAAATATATGTTATAATAATGATATGTTTTCTATTTAAATAAAATATATTTTATCCAATAATGATAAGATAAATTTTGATACCCGAATGAATTGATATTACTAATTAATTTAGAATTCTCAACTTAATTAAAAAATTATTTTTTTAAAAAAATAACGAATGTTACGGTGAGTTTCTTTTCTTTAATTTTATATTTATATAAATCTAGAAACATACACATTTTTAATTTTGCTTAATGAGGTTTTTTTATTGAAATTTGAATCCAAAAATTCAATCAGAAATTATTTTATGATAATTTCCTACAACATCATTTATATCATCTTTGTTTTCCCATGTCATATATATAGAATTAGACTAAACCTTCAAATCGTTACCTGCCTTTTTGTTTTTATTCTCTCTTGTAAACAATTTATCAAAATAAAATTTAAAAAAGTCAGTTTGTTTTTTACAATATGTCCACCATAACTGTGATCTTGTCTCTATTTCTAAATGTACTTTTTGTGTTTTTTTTTTTTTTTTTTGGACGGACAAATATATTAAGCTGCTATCATATCTTCTTCTACTTCTTCTTCTTTTAATTTACTCTTATCTTTCATTCAATTATTTTTCATGATCTGTAAATCTAGGTTTTGGGTTTAGTAGATTTCATCTTTTGCTCATTTTTATTTCATATGAAAATTTTCATCTTTTTTTTAATATTTAATTTTCCAATTTCGTTTTATGTGAATTTAATGAATTTTTTACTTTCAACTTTAGATTTCATTCACTCTATAGTTTATTTGTATGCTAGTTAGTGAGTGGTGCAAGAAGAAAAATTGAAATTGTATTTTTAAAGTGATGTAATGAGATATGAGAATAGTGATAGCAATAATTTGGACTAAACCATTAAGGTTCAACAAAAGAAAAGTTATAATCATAATTTCACCTAAATTAATTATATTACTCTATTATTTTTATCATAAATTTTACGAGTAAAATGGATATGAATCTAGTTGAGTAATGATTATATTTTTTTATATAAATATATTTTTGTCACTCATCAATTTAATCAACTCGAGGAACAGATGGTCACTTATTGCTGGTAGACTACCTGGACGAACAGCAAACAATGTGAAAAACTATTGGAACACCTACTTACGGAAGAAAATGGTAAAACCTTCACCAAAACTCAATATCGAAGTCATCAAACCTCGACCACTAAACTTATCGGTTCCCTTAGACAAAAACAACAAGAACAATAACAATGATTCCGACCACGCAGCAGCATCAACACCAGCAAGCAATAGTTTGGTATCATCTGACAGCGGCAACAACAGTAGTTATGATTTTTCTAATGATAATAACGAGATTATGTGGTGGAAAAATATGTTGATGAATGAGGACGAGCCACAAGGTTTTGGCAATAATATCAATCACAGTGCATCAAGAGACCAGTTTATCAATGAAGCATTAGGGGATGTGAGAACGCAAGCGGTTGAGGAAGACAATTATGGTACTGTGGATGAGCTTTTTATTGATTTTGACCTTTGGAATATGCTCAACCCATAGCCAGAAATATTATCTAGTATAAATTATTGCTTCACACTATAATATATATAATCATTCTTGTCTTTGATGTTATTTGTTGTAAGTGACGATGAAAATGGTTTGTATGTCATAATCTAGCAATAGGATTAAACGTACGAAAAAAAATTCATAAATGAGATTAAAGACAGCCGCATGTTTTTTTTTTTTTTTCAGATTTTATTTTATTTTTCTTGTTAAGTATGACTCATATTTCAGTTAAATTTGATAAATAATCTTCTAGTTAAACTCTGTTTATTTGTTTCAATCAAACACTGATTAGTTTAGATTATTTTATTATTATTTGACCTATGAATTTAGCCTATAAATAGGCTCTTTTACAACCTTAGAAAAAACACCTATTAGATATTAGAACTCATAACATATTTAAAGAATTTTGTGTTTACGTTTTGAGGGTTCTTTGTTTTCAAGTTTTCAGGGTTTAGTTTTTATCTTCATCTTTTGTACTCTTCGTTCTTTTGCCATTATAGTAAAATTATCTTTGCCCGTGGTTTTTTATCCTCTTTGAAGGGGCTTTTTCACGTTAAATTTGTGCATTCAATTTCTCAATTTACTCCGCTATGTTTTTGTACTTGTTGCTTAATCGGGTCAATATTAACAAGTGGTATTAGAGCTAGTTCAATTTTCATAGATCAGCCCATTCAGATATGGCAGCAACAAGGTTTGAAATTGAGAAGTTCGATGGTGAGACAAATTTTAATCTGTGGCAAGTTCGGATGATGACAACTCTAATTCAAACCGGCTTGAAAAAGGTTTTTACCGGGAAAAAGCTTGAGAATCTAAATCAAATAGAATGAGAAGAGCTTAATGAAAAGGTCTTGTCTGCAATCCAGTTATGCCTCGCGAATACGGTATTGCAGGAGGTATTGATGGAGAAAACCTCATTCGCCTTATGGAAAAGGTTAGAAACTCTTTATGCGACTAAGTCTCTAGCTAACCTTTTAGTGTTGAAACAACGTCTATTTACGTTTCGCATGAACGAAGTTGAGCTTCTTAGAGATCATATCAGTCAATTCATTACTCTTTTAAATGATTTAAAGAATGTTGAGGTTCATATTAACGATGAAGATCAGGCTATGCTATTATTGTGCTCTTTACCCCCTTCATACAAGTCTTTCAGGGAGACCCTGATTTATGCATGGTAGAGACAAACTCTCATTCGAAGATGTGAAGGGTCATTTGTTGAGTACAGACAAACTCCTATTTCAGTCAAATTTGAGAAATAATCTCCTAGTTAAACTTTGTTTATTTGTTTCAATCAAACACTGATTAGCTTAGATTATTTTGTTATTATTTGACCTATGAATTTAGCTTATAAATATGCTCTTTTACAGCCTTAGAAAAAAACACCCATTAGATATTAGAACTCATAACACATTTAGAGAATTTTGTGTTTACGTCTTAAGGGTTATTTGTTTTCAGGTTTTTGGAGTTTAGTTTTTATCTCCATCTTTTGTACTCTTCGTTCTTTTGCCATTATAGTAAAATTATCTTTACCCGTGGTTTTTTATCCTCTTTGGATGAGTTTTTCCACGTTAAATTTGTGTGTTCAATTTCTCAATTTATTTCGCTATTTTTTTTACTTGTTACTTAATCGAGTCAACCCTAACATTTCTTTATATCATGAGATAGTGATTGTTGAAGGGTGAAGTTACCCGTTGAACCTCAAAGTTCTGTTTGAAATTCATAAAGGTTTGCTCATTTTATTTGTTGTCTACATTTCCAATGAAAGTAAGAATTATAAAACCCCTTTTCTTTGTTTGCTTCATTCTCTCTCTACTCTCTCACGGCCCTTGAACCTGTGACGTGTAGCCTTCGGTTACTCTGAATCAAGTAAACCAAACCATCAAGCTAGATTGAGAGCCATTATAAAACCTTTATCTCGGTTGCCAAAAGTGAATCGAAAGTTCAATGGATAGACGGAGTGGTGTCGCATTTTTTTGATGAACCGGTTTTTAAGGAAGATGTTTGGTCGCATGTTGGGAGGGAGGGAGACATGCATTGATTAGGTTCAAAAGATGCATTCAATGAAAAGCATTGGGATGCGGTGATTGGTAGTGAGGATAGAAGGGGTTCGTCAACTAATAAACTTGCTTTTGGGGTTGATGAATTGGCTGAGTATAATTTCTAAAGTTAAAAGATGATTGTATTGATTATGGGAAAAAATGGGGTTATGTTGTCAAAGTAAATGAAGTGGATGAAAGGAATTTGATTTTGGACTTATCTAATAGTGGCATAAGCGAATTTGAAGGTAGTAGGCAGGGGTCTTTGTTGTTTTAATAATGAAATTTTTTTTAATTCAATCCTTCAATAAATAAAAAAATTATAAATTAATATATAGTAAAATTACACGTTGACCCCCAAAAAATTCATTTTGGTCATCTTATAAATAAATAAATTATACATTAATATAATAAAATTATATTTTAGCCCCCTAAAAATAAAACAAAATTATGTTTAATCCCTTCAAAAATGATTAAATTATAAATCAATAAATAATAAACTTATATTTTGATCTAAAGAAAAATTATAATTAAATTTCAACCCGCGCTAAAAGAATTTCTAAATTCACCTCTAAATAGTGAGGAAGTTCTAGCCAAAGATTTCACCCCTTGTAACAAGGATAAGACAATCAATTAGGCAGAGTGTAAAGGTCGACTAAACATGGATTTGAACAATACCAAAACTAAAAATGAAAAAAGGAAAAAAGAGTGAAATCTCTTTTTTAGATCGAGGAATGTAAATTAACAAATCTTGGAATCAAAAGAAAAGGGAAAGGTAGGAAATGTAAGAATAAATTTCCGAAACCTAAATCAATTGGGGGAAATTTGCTAACAAGTCCTTACCTGACTCGGACTTCCATAATAGAAAAAAAAATTGTAATGTCGGTATAGACTTTTACCTATGAAAAACATGACCGTCGAAATAGTTCTAGTAATTTACATTTTAGGGTTACAACATTCATAGTGTGCATGCAACCAGTAACTATCTAGGAAAAAAATAGAACAGAAATCACTGAATACTGTAGTAAATCACATTTTAGGGTTACAAAAAGATCTATACATCGATTTATTACTTTTTCCATAGCATTGATAGTTGATGTGAAGTCAAAATTTTACATTGAGTTAAGAAAAACAAAAGATCATGTTTAGCTGTTTGGCAACTAAGAATACTAGCCAAGAAAATGAATATAAACTGTTTATTATTATGAAAGAACTTGCTCATTTTAGCATCTATCACTCAGGTTATATACTAACTTAGAGGTTTTGATTACCATGCAAGGCATGCTCACACACATACGTAACACCTCTAACAGCTTTTAACAAATTCACTAACAACTAACAGTTAAGCTGTAACAGCTAACTAACAAATTCAAATCTGTTCACACTATCATTCTCCTGGTTTTCTTCTTTCTTAAGAAAAAATTGAAGTTGTATCAAGAGAAGAGCACGCCTAAAGTCAGCAAATCGACTTGGTGGAATTTGTAACACCCCCTAATCCTTATCCGTCGCCAGAACAGGGTTATGGAGCATTACTAGATTTTTCAGAACAATTACAATATTAAACAATTCAATAAACGAACACATCAATAATTAATCATATTGTTCCTTTTATAGGCCTTCGAGTCCCTAAATACAAATTAAAAACAAATCGAAACTAATTCGGATTCTCTAAAAATTTTTCGCAAAATTTCAAAATTTTTCTTAGGTGCAGGGCACACACGCCTGTATGGCCAAGGGACACGCCCGTGTGACCCTATGACATGCCCATGTTTCAGGCCGTGTCCTGCCCCGTGTAACTCCCTGACTTATCTCACACGGCCAAGTCACACGCCCATGTGCTAGGCTGTGTGGTCAATTTATTTTTTAAGAATTAAGTGCAGTTTTCACACGGCCAAGGCACATGCTCGTGTGTTATGCTGTGTTACTCACACAGCTGAGACACACGCCCGTATCTCTGCCCGTGTGATAATACCTGAGCATTCTGTTTTGAAAATTTTAAGTTGTAGGGGACACATGGCCAAACCACACGCCCATGTGATAGCCATGTGTCTCACACGGTCTGGTCACACACCCGTGTGCCAGGTCGTGTGGACTCAAAATGAACTTTAAACATCAAGTTTACCAACCCTGCAAACTTAAACCTCAAGCAATTCAATAACCAATTATTTAACCAATCCAAAACACAATCAAATACATCTAAATCATATAAAATTCATCAACTTAATAACCTAACCCGTGTATACTCATAGGTATTTCATATATATTGTTTAAACAGTTCATTTAGACACCAATCAAGCTAATTCAAATTTTATACCAATTCATCACAAATTTTGCCTATACCATATTCACTTATGCTTCAACTAAAACATTCCATACCAAACTTTAACATAACACATGTATTCATTTATAGAAGTAACTAATATCATTTTATAACATTATTTACAAACATTTTCCAAAGTGACCAACATAACACCCTAGGTACATGCCATTACCAAAAAGAAATGTATTTCACTACAATGAGTTCGGAATCGACTTTGGATGCTGAATCGACAATTTGACTTTAATCTAACCTGCGCACAAAAAACAAATCGTACGCTGAGTATGAACTCAATGGTATTTCTATAATCCGAATACTTTAAAGAAAATAGAGTTATAAAACATGCACTTTAAACCATACAAGAATATTAATCAATCAATGAATTAATTCATACATTTTAAATTTCACTTTTTCATTCATAGCTATTTCAAATAGCATTTCACACTTTGAATCTTACATCATTTATCAATATCTATATCCATTTCTTGAACCCATGGTTCATGTATCTCATACACATAGTTCAATTCAATATCTCAATTCAATTCATATTCAATATCATTCAATATCATTCAAATTATCAATTCATTTGTTTACCCCTATTAATAGGACTCGAACTTTGGTGGATACACGGATCCAACCAAACACACTAGTATGGCACCCAGTGCCTCATAAGATAATTCGAAGTAATAGATTGACACCCAGTGTCTCATCGGCCATGCCGAAGTAAGTTGGTATCCAGTAACTCATCGAATTTATCCGATGTAATAGTTTGACACCGAGTGTCTCATCGACTCATGGTCGACGTATCCCTGAACACTTCCAATCCTATGGCATGCCAACTATATCCGACTCAGCCCGATACAGTTAATAGGGTTTTCAAATCACATTTTCCATTTCAATCAATATCCATTACAAATCAATATTCATATATATTCAAGTATTCAATTTCATCATCATATTAACAATACTTACCTCATTTCGCATACCATACTTATTAATCAACATACAAAAATTAATAATAATTAGATTCGGATTATAGAAATACAAACCTTAATTTCCCGAGTCACTTCTCGCCAACTTCTTCCTTTTCTTTCTTAGATGAAGTCTCCGGCACAACGTTAGCTACTGAAATTAAAATAATTTAAAATCATCAATACAACACAATTTTACATTGAATATTTCAATTTATACTCAACTTTTGCCTAAATTCCAATTTAGTCCCTAAATTGAGACTAGCTTTATTTTCCCAAAACTAATTCCATGTTTTCATTCAATTCCCACTTTAGACTAATTTCAACTTTCAAATTTCACCATAAACCTTAATTTCAAAATTTTCTCAATTTATTCCTTATTACTCAAAACTTATAATTTGTTTTACAATTCAATCCCTTTTTCAGCTCTAACTTGAAATTCTATCAATTTAACCCCTAACACTTCAATTTATTCAACATGAACAACTTCTAAAAATCCACTAACTTCTAAAATTTTAACATAAATCAAGTAGTATTTAGTTTTAGGATTCTAAAAACATCAAAATTACAAGAAAATAGGCTAAATTGACTTACCAATTAAACTTCAAACCTTAAAACCCTAATTTTCTCTCTTTTTCTTTCTCCATTTTTCTTCTCTATTTTGTCCCAATTCTTTCCCCCTTTTCTATTCTTTTATTTCTTTTATTTAATTAATGTAATATAATAATATTTACTTAAATTATAAGTAAATATACAATAATTACTAATATATGTTTATAAATATTCCACATGTCACTAATAATACCATACACTTGTCAAGATTTGGTTTAATTACTTATTTACTCCCTTAAATTTTCTCCATTCTATAATTCAAATTTTATCCTATTTGCAATTTAGTCCTTATATCTAATTACTTTTAATTCAAACAAATTCACCTATTCAAAACCTAATTAACCACACAACTAACTTCGTAAATATTTATTAAAAGTGTTTACGAATTCATTTTTGTGAAAACGGAGACCCGAAAATATACTTTCCCATTACCCGTGACTATCAAGTCGTTACAGAATTGGTTTTGTAAACACATTTGCAAGTTGGTTCGTTGAAGGCACAAAGTTGACTTGCAACACACCAACAAGAACTTTCTCACAAAAAAATGTAAATCGATTTCCAAATGCTTGATCCGAGCTTAATGAGTAGAGTTTGCAGCAATAGAGAGAGAGAAAGTGTTATTGCACCATACAACAGGAACTTGAGACAGATACGATAAGTTCTATTAACAATTGCTGAAACCACAAGAGCTTAGACACACAGTTGGCAAGACTACGATACTCAGCCTCGAAAGATGACCGTGATACCATATTCTACTTCTTGGAACACCACACAATCGGATTTGGTTCGAGAAAAATATAGTAGTTAGACGTAGAACAACAATATTCTACTGTAAAAGTAGAATCAACATCAGAATACCACACCACAGCAAGTGGGCCTAAGGTAAAGTACAACTCATGACTCAATGTACCATCGAGATACCATAAAACACGCTTCACTCCCTTCCAATGAACGTCAAGAGGAGTATTCATATACTGACTATGTAACACCCCTCACCCGTCTTCGTCACCAGATTAGGGTTACGGAATGCTACCACAATCAACAAAACAAAAACATACAGTTCCATTCAAAATTTTAACTTAAACCCATTGTTAATAGTTATTCATTCAATAATCGTGATATTCATACTAAAACGAGACTTAAATCGAACCAATAAAGCTTTTAAAGCAATTGAGAAATAAGTAGGGACTGATTTAAAACATACATAAAAGTAGATAAAAACTAAAAATAGAGGCCACACAACCATGTGGCCAGGCCGTGACTCTCAACTATGTGCAAAAGTAAAGACTGTGTAGAAGGAGACACACGGTCGTGTCCTCAGACCATGTAACTAACTGTTGCAGTGTGAACCTAAAATTACCAAAATTAAATAGAGTACACGGTCGTGTCCCATGCCCATATAAGACACACTATCATGTGTCAAACCGTATGGTTAATCGTGTAGGCCAAAAAGTACCTTGAAATGCAAGATTTTCAATGTAACACCCCTAACCCGTATCCGTCGCTAGAACAGGGTTACAGAGCATCACTGGAGTTTACAGTTCAATTATAATTAATTTATGTCATTTACTATTCATTTCCAAAAAAGCGATCACAATCAATCATAATGTCCTTTGTATGGGTCATCGAGGCCCAAAATACATATTAGAATCGAGTTGGGACTAAACCTGGATCACATAAATTTTTTCACAAAATCTCAATTTTTTTTCTTAGGTGCAGGGGACACACATTCGTGTGGCCAGGCCGTGTGAATGATACGCCCGTGTCCCAAGCCTTGTGGGCATTTGATATGAGGCACCCGACCGTGTTTCAGCCCGTGTCCTTACTCGTGTAACTCTCTAACTTGGGTCCACGGCCAGTCACACGCCTGTGTGCTATACCGTGTGGACAATTTAATTTTCGAGAATTAGGTGCAGGGGTTACACGGCCACGACACACCTTATGTGCTGGGCCGTGTGTCTCACACGGCTGAGACACACTCCCGTGTCTCTACCCGTGTGCTCAATTTTGAGCGTTCTATTTCTCAATTTTTAAGATGCAGGGGACACACGGCCAAACCACACGCCCGTGCACATGGTCATGTGTCACACATGGTTGAGACACACGTCCATGTGGACAAAATAAAGCCATTTTCCTGGCCTTATTTCTCACCCTTTTTACCTTGTACCTGCATCAACACTTCAATATATTCAACAAGCAATTCAAGGAATATAAGTCAAACTAATATTCAAGTTTTATACATGACATGTTAGTCACACTTTCAAGTATTCATCTTACTCTTTTCTAATCATATGTTTACCCAAGTGTGATTATATCTAAGTTATTATTCCAAGCATATTCACATACCAAACATGATATAACTTCATGCATAAATATATTAAATATGTTATCACTAGCCATTCCAATGGCTAATTACAACCAAAACATTTACATACCCTTACTTGTCACCATTAGCCTATACATGCCATTATACCAAAGTAAGTTTCCTATTTATACCAAAACAAACTGGAGGATAGTGTGATGATGCTCCGACCGATATCCAACCTTTACAAGCTTCCGAGCACTATAAAACAGAGGAAAGTAAACCTAGTAAGCATTTAATGCTTAGTAAGTTCGTACAACAGTAATTTAACTTACCATCTTTATTCATTTATAGTAAACATACAAATATGTATCCGAATCATTTTGGCCAATTTCCTAATCACATGCACTCATGCAACATGTTAGTCATGTAAATAACATAAAATTTCAAGCAAGCAGAGATGAGCTCATCACGCTTCAAATTTCCAAGTATTTTAGAAACGTTTGAGATATAATTCACTTAACTCATAGTTTCTCATTTCGGGAGTCTTATCCATTGAATCATTGAAATTTCAATGGATACTCAGGTAGTACACTTAATGTGTACAAAACAATAATTCGTTAATTCGTGTTCGGGGGTACCCATTAGGGCACATAATCAGGAGGCACTCGCTCGAGCCATGTAACAGAATGCTTATGTGAGCCATGTATTAGGAAGCTTATCCGGGCTAAACAAGAAACTCATAAGAGTTTTAATTAGGGAGCTCATAGAGCTTAACAGGTAACTCCGAAGAGTTATAATCAGGGAGCACCGGATAGCTATTTAACAGGAAGTTCAAGCGATCTATGTCAGGAAGCTCATAAGAGCTTATATCAGGACGCTCACGAAGAGCTGCGTTTGTGTCCGTAATAAATGCTGGATCACAATCGATTGAATCATGTAACAAGACGCTCACAAAGAGCTATGGTAGTGTACAACACATGCAATATCGCTACCGATCAGGATGCTCGCGGGAACTATATAATAGGACGCTTGAGAGGGCTTATAATAGGATTGCTCGTCCAAGCTATAGTCTGTCTGTAACATATGCAGGACTTTAATCAATATGGGAAAATATTATATCCATCGAATTTCATTATTCATACGGAACTTAACATTTATCCAGCTTTATCGATCATGTATTCAATTTCACATCAATAGCATTTACACAATTCATACATAAAACATTCAATTTAAGCATATAAATAAACACGATTTAGTTACACAAACTTACCTCGTTACTTGTTCGTATACAGAAACCTACTAATCCGTTACTTTTTGTTTTCCTCGATCCAATTCTGTATTTGGTCTTTCCGGATCTATATAAATGAACTTAATCATCAATTTAATCCACTTCATACTCAATTGTATTCAATTTACATCCTAGGCAAAATTACCATTCTACCCTTATACTTTTCATAAATGACAATTTCGTCCCTAGGCTCGAAAAATGAAATTCATGCAATTTAATCCTTATTCTAAGCCTAACCAAAATTTTCATATAACATTTACAGCACATGTATTTCACAAAATTTAAAATTTTTCCATAACTTTTACATCTTTACAATTTAGTCCCTAAATCATAATTCCATTAAAATTTATTTTACAAAAATTGTTTATCTTTTCAAAATTTCAACATATTCATCCATGGTAAAATTTCTATGCTTTGATATCTTTGTAAATTATTCCCTAAAATAGATAGATTAAGCTATTCCGATATCAGAAATATAAATATTACTAAAAACAGGACAAGAATGCTTATAACAGCCCGTTTTTAGTCAAATCAGAAAAGTGGTTTTGGAACCACAAATTTGAATTCAAAATAATTATTTTATTATTATTTTAATGTTTACAATATGATAGAATAATTGTGTGAAAGTTTTGTTAAGAAATTTTATCGTTTGAGTGCTTAATTAGATAAAAAGAACTAAATCGCGTAAAAATGTAAAACTTTTGTTCTATTAGCTAAAGGTGTCTAATAGCTATGGAATATTAAAGCGGAGGCCCTTATGTGGTAATTAGACCATTTTTAAGGTTAGTGGACATTTATGTACATGGTTTATGTGATTTATTAATGTTTTATTAAAGGTTATAATGGTAATTGATTAATAAAGATTTAATAAGTTTAATAAACCAAATATTTTATTCTATCTTCTTCCTTCTAGCCGAAATTAAGAAAATAAAAACATTCATGGATGCTATTTAGGGTTCGGCAACTTTATGGTTAAATTGGTAATTGATTTTGACTTGGTTTTTAATGATTTATATGTTTTTGATATCGTTGCAGCTTAACCTAGCTAGCCCAGGGACTATTTTGTAAAATTGTTAAAGGTTTAGGGTTTTTCCATTGATGAATCTATGTGTGTTTTGATGTCTGATGATAGAAAATGCATGCTTGTTGTTAGATAAACAACATTTGTTAAGTGATTTTTAGTAAAATATCCAATTAGGGATTAAATAGAGAAATATTAAAATTTTGTGGTTAAATTGTGAAATAAATGAAAAATATGGGCTGATAGGGACCTAATTGAAATTCAGCTAGCATGGGTTGTGGTCGAATTGCATGAATTTGTGATTTTATGAAATAAGGACTAAATTGCAAAAAATGTGAAATGTTAGGGGTAAAAATGTAAAAGTGCTTTAATGTTTTTTTGGACTAAATTGAATAAAAAGAGTATTAAATAAGTTAATTTTGATATTAAATAGATCAAGAAAAGTGAAATACAGACTTAAACCAGGGAAAGAACAAAGTTTTGGATTAATCGACTCGTTTTGTCATTTTTGCATCCGAGGTAAGTTCGTATGTAGTAAGCTTTGTTATAATTGTATTTTAAATGCTTTGATATCGCATAAATTTTAAATACTATCTTACGGACATATTCGACAACGATTTGGCAACGATAAATCCCGATTGAACCTTAGAAATAGATTAGGATACGAATGACATGTCATGAGGGGTTATTATTGTTTGGGTGCTGGTCCATACGTCCTACCGGTAGCTGAGTTATCCAACATGTGTTGTGGATTCTCGTCAGCTTGTGTCAGCAGCACCGTGTAGCTTCGTCATGACCATTAGCTTGTGTGAGCAAACCCGTTGATAGCTTGAGAGTGAGCATTATTGAGATAGCTTCGGCTACGTATTTGCACTTCGGTGCAAGATTTATTGAGATAGCTTCGGCTATATATATTGGCACTTAGGGTGTGAGATTCTCGAGCATCCTGTATTATTCCAAATGATTCAACGAGTATATCGAAGATATGAAATGGTGAGAATAGATACGTATCAGTACAGTTATGTACAGAAACTATATAAGCATCGAATCTATGGAAAGTGTAAGTTCATGGTTAATTATGTGATTGAATACATGTTATCATTGTATTTATATGTTTTTGTAGTATTTATGTTCATATTATTGAATGATAATTGAATGGTGAGCTTTGCTTATTATCTTCATACGAGCTTACTAAGCTTTATAGCTTACTTGTTTATTTTCCGTGTTTTATAGTGAAATCAAAGCTAGCTCGAATTTGAGATTGTTGGAGACTTCATCACACTATCCTACTATCACTTTGGTACTTTTGAACTTAAGTGTTTTAAGTATATGGCATGTATAGGTGTTTGGTTATTTTGGTACATATGTGTTAACTATGAATTTAGCCAATTGTAATGGTTTGTAAAAGTTAATGTTTTGGTTTTGTATTTAGCCATGGGAGTTGACTTATTTTGGTTATTTTGGTTGTATATATAAATGTGCATATAGCTTGTGTTATGTGATTGACGATGGATATATATTGCTAGTTGAAAACAGATAATATGGATATCAAATAGTGGATTTTTTATTATTGGTAAGCTAATGAATCTAGGCAAATAATGCATGTTTAAAAAAATGACCATATTGATGATTTGAGAAAGTGAAATGGGTATAAATTGGATGGCAATGTGAGATTATATATCTTGTATTGGTTTGTGTTGGAAATGGCATGAAATATGCTTGGTTGAGGTTGATTGAATGCCCATATTATGCTTTGTTTTGTGCCATTTGAGTTTGGTGTAGGTACATGTAAATTGGGTGGCAAAATGGCTTGGTAAAAAGCCTATTTTTGTCCACAAGGGCAGAGACACGGGCGTGTGTCTTAGTGATCGTATGTCAGAGTCTTAAAAATTTATAAAAAGAATGATCGAGCCTAGAAACTAACTATGACAACGATGGAGGCAAGTGCACCTATCGAACAGTAGTATAGCTTAGTAGCAAGACCGTATTGTCGAACCCAAAGGAACTAAAAGTACTAATACTAACTTTCTTTTTATTATTTAGCCTAAGAATAAAAGTGAATTATTAATTAACTAACAACTAAGCTAAAGATGCAAAGACAAAGAGAATGAATTGGGAAAAATACTTGTAGGAAAAACCAATTGATTAGGACAATACCCGAGGAAGAATCCACCTAGACTTCACTTGTTATCTAACTCTAAACCAGACGATTTATTCACTTGACTTGATCTGTAGGATTCCCTAATTTATATTAATACATCTTTCAAGGCTACTAACGTCTAACCCTAGGTTGATTAATTGAAATCTCTTTCTAATTAAAACCCTTAGAACTGCATTAACTCGATCTATGGACTCCCATATTAGGTTTGACCCTAATCCGGCAGATTTTTGTCATCTAATTTCTAGGGTTGCGATCAACTCCGCTTAATTATGCTAGATCTACTCTTAAACAGAGACTTTTTCTCCACTGCCTAAGCACATCAATACTTGAATCAATATATTGAAATATCAAAACAAGAATTAAAAACACATAATTAAGAACAAATCAAGTATTTATCATATAGTTTAGAAAACAATAACAAGATCCGTCTTAGGTTTCATTCCCCTCAAGTATTTGAGGGTTTAGTTCATAATCATAAAAGAATATATCTCAGAAGAAAATATAAAACAAAACATAAGAAAAACCCTAAAACCCCCTAAAGGAATTGAAGAGAAGATCCTATGTCTTGAGTATAACTCCGGCTTCTTGAGATGAATCAACTGGCTTTCTTCGAGTAAATTGCACAATTCTGGGCTCTCTAGCTCGGCTCTTCGGCCTAACTGGACGCCTAACTGGACTCCCCCTTGAAGGTTGGCCTCTAGGGTGTTTATATAGGCTTTTGGAATGGTTTTCTTTGCCTCTAAGTACCCTAATCCGAATGAAACTCTTCTTTGTCACGACAGGGACACGCCCATGGCACATGCCCATGTGAATTGTGGCCAAGCCGTGTTCGTATCCGTTAATGAGGCACGGCCGTGTGGTCTTGGGCCCAAGCCATGTCGATTTCGTGATATGGCCCATTTACTCTGTTTTGGGCCCGTTTCTCGTTCTTTTCATCATCCGGTGCTTTCCAAAGTATAAAACATGAAAAAAAAAGGATTAAAAGCACCAAATTACACAATTCAGGGAATAAATCATCCAAAAGTATGCTAAATGTGAGATTAAAATATGTTTAAATTACGGTTTATCAAATACCCCCACAGTTAAGCGTTTGTTTGTCCTCAAGCAAAATTCTCAACTCACAATAAATGAACTTCCTTGATTCATAATATTCATCAATAATGTTCCATCATAATTCAAAGATAATTTATACATTGATAATTTAAGTAAAAGGATCTTAAAGATTCAAACAATCAAAGTCATAGTTTTTATAGCACGAAAACATAGGTGTTTTCCCTTTACCTAAATAATTACCCTTAATTCAAAATCGACAAGAGTTGACATCCTCACTAAAGATTCACTCAAATCACTCAAAGTGTTTAAGGTTCGAAATTAAGCATTCAAAAGTCGAACATGAAAAGTTAATCCCATAAGCTTGCCTGAAAATCAAATCTCCACCACTGTAAAATGAGATGATACACAAATCAAAAGGTCTTTAAAAAGGGTTGTAATGGGGCTCGGGTTAAAGGTGTGGATAAAGGCTGAATTAGAAGGTTAGAATCGAGATTGAATTGAAAATTTACCTAACTAGAAAAATGAACTAATCCTAAAAGATTACATCAATTGAAAACATGAAATACTAATAACATGAGCTTCTTCTCAAGATGTGGAATTTAAACGTATAAGCTAAATTACATAGAGCTAATATTGAATATACTTCGTTTTTTTTTAAGAATAAATCAAATGAAAGGATGAATTTAACTACTGAAATAAAGATTATAGTTAGGCAACTGATCAAATCAAATCTCGATATAAGGATGGTCAAGAGGAATGGTGATAACAAATACAGACCGAGTTTTTGGGTTAATATTAGTGGGTGAGTCAATAAAAAGGGTTGTTAGGATCAAAGGGGTTCACTAGGGGTTAATTGTGAGGGTAAGCTTTTTAGTGGAGTGAGTGGGTTAAATCCTAAGTGCCTTTATCATTTCTGTATATCAAATCAATTAATGTGGTCTCGACATGTATAATCGAAGCAAGTTCTAGAATAACAACTCAATGTTGACACACTCGTAATCACAAGGTGAGCACGAAAGAATGTATGCTCTAAAAGGCTCAAAATCTCACAAAAATTATGGGTTTTTGATATCAATCTTGTAAATTTCAAACTTCAAGGTAATAATTAGGTTCAGGTAGACAACCTAACAAAATTTTAATTTTTTTGAAAACAGACTCATCATGCTTGATTCTCTAGTCTCCTAAAGTTTAAATCATCATGCACAATTATCAATGACTTAATCCAAAACATATCCATAAAAATCGTGAATCAAAAGAAATTCATTCTAATCATAATATGAGAAAATTACTTAATAACAAGGCATAATTCAAGGATTTAAGATAATGCAGAAAGTTAGGCACTTTCTCGAAATAAATATTCACCCCTACACTTAAGATGTACATTACCCTCAATGTACAAAAATAAATATATGAAATTTAAGAGAAAGAGAGAGGTGAAACTTCCTGAATTTGGATGGCTTCCTTGAGTTGGGAGTGTCGTGGTGTAATGGCCGCCAACAATCTCTGCGCTAGATGAAGAAATTGGGAAGCTCGTGAAGAATTAGCCAGGAAATAATAATAATGATTCAAAATATACTAAATATATATTCAAAGAAAAGAAAGATAAAGAGACACAAAATAGAAAGTAAAAGAAAATTAAAAGAAAAGACTAATGGACCGGAGAGTCCTTATCATTAGATGGTTAGCGGATAAGTGTGATTTATAAGGCTGTGGTGTCGTGGCTATGGTCGTGGTGTGGTGATTCCCAAGCAGCCTTTAGAACCTAAATCAGAGAAAACGAAATAAAATAGATTAAACTAAGTAAAAGAAAAATAAAGAAAAGGAAAATAAAGGAGAAGTGAAAATGAAAAGAAAAGTTAAATGGACTCAAAGGTCCTTTTCCTATTTAGTTAATGAAGCGGCCGGTATGAACTTATGTAGATCGGTCTCACAAAGGGGGACTGTGCTAGGATCCTTCCGTTTCTTCGACATTGATGATTGTTAGAACAAGAGTTATGAGGAATGAAGAAGAATGAGAATGAAAAAGAATGGAGGTGCAAAGGAAGAAGAAGGATGGGGAGTAGGTAAGAAGGGGAGAGGGGTGGTTTAAATAGAAATTTCAAGTCTGGTACGTCCCCACGCCCGTGTACCGTGGGCGTGTTGAGTCGCACGGCCGTGTTATGCTTCATTCATTGCTACCACGCCCATGTGCAGGTTGCCACGCCCGTATTGCTAAAACAGTGTCGGCCACGGCCGCATCGCACTGCTGTGGTGTTCAGTTGGGGCCCGTGGCTTGAAGATATTTTTCGTCCTGTGTCGTACTATCTCTGCCATGTTAGTACGTACTTCCATAATATCCACACGGCCGTGTGTAAGGCCGTGTGGTGTAGAAGTTTACACTTTTGTTAGTTTAAAGTTGGGTGCTAAAAAGGAAAAATAAAAGAAAAAAGAAAAAATTAATTGGGTTAGTGCTCGGGTTGCCTCCTGAGAAGCGCTCGTTTATAGTCTTAAGTTAGACTTACCTCTCATTCGCATGTTCATGGTGGTTTGAGGAGTTGAAAGTCCTTCCTCATGTTACCAGTCCTATTATCAGTATATAATTCGAGTCGAGTAGCGTTTACTTTAAAAGTGCCGAAAGTAGGATTACTTACCTCGACTGTTCCATATGGGAAAACATTGATTACCTTAAAAGAGATTTCTTTGTTTGTATCAGGGTCAGGAGGAAGTATTCGAGGGTCTGTCTTATCTATCAATACTTGATCTCCGACCTTGAATTTGTTTATCCCATGGAATGGCGTTGGTTATGCTTTGTGTATTCCTAATTTCTCCTTGAAGTGTGTCTTCCACTCGTCTAGCTCATCGATCTGAAGCCTTCGTTCCTCTTGAGTTATTTCCTTATTGGTATAAGATATGGGCTCCGGCTCAGTTGTGTTGTTTTGTGGTGCTTCCTGAAAAGAAGGTTTAACCGAATGGTTATTAATAAAATTTATGTTCTCACCTTGATTATTCGATGTCCTAGTGGAGTTGAGAGCCTGGAGACTGATTGATTCGTCACCTACACAAAGTATGAGTTCACCTGCGCTGACATCAATTTTAGTCCTAACAGTTGCTAAAAAGGGTCTTCCTAAAATTAAGGGGATACTATTGTCCTCATCCATGTCTAAAATGACAAAGTCTACTGGGAATACGAATTTATCAATTTTCACAAGAACACCTTCAATTATACCCCTAGGAATTCTAACAGTTTTATCAGCTAATTGAATGCTCTTCCTAGTTTGTTTGGGTTTCCCTAGACCTAGTTGTTTAAACAATTTATAAGGCATAACGTTTATGATTGCACCTAAATCAGCTAAAGCGTTATCAACAGATAAACTACCAATTAAACATGGAATTGTAAAACTCCCTAGATCTTTTAACTTTCGTGGTAGTTTGTTTTGCAACACTGCTGAGCACGTTACGTTTAGTTCCACATGCGATTCCTCGTCTATCTTCCACTTGTTTGTTAACAGCTCTTTTAAGAATTTCCTTGAGCCTGGCATCTGCGAAAAAGCTTCAAGAAATGGCAAGTTAATATGTAATTTCTTTAAAAGTTTAAGAAATTTACCGAATTGTTCGTCTGTGTTGTCCTTCTTCATTGCATCAGGATAAGGTATACGAGGTTGGTACTATTTAATTACCGGTTTTGGCTTCTCGTGACTTACCTCAACCTTATCGTTCTCTACCAAATTCTCTTGGCTTAATTTAGGCTCATCTAACGCTACACTATCCTGAGCTGTTATAGCTTGAAGTTGCTCCTTTGGGTTAGTCTCAGTGTTGCTTGGCAAGATATCTTGTGGTCTTTCTGAGATCAACTTAGCAAGCTGACCTAATTGATTCTCGAGCTCTTGAATCGACGCTTGCTGATTTTCAAGTGTTGTTTCAGTGTTTTGGAAGCGTGTTTCTGACACCGAGATAAATTTTGTTAGCATCTCCTCAAGGTTCGGCTTCTTTTCCTACTGGTGAGGTGGTTGTTGAAAGCCTGGAGAAAGTTGCGGTCTTTGATCACCTTGACCACCCCACGAGAAATTGGAATGGTACCTCCAACCTGTATTGTAAGTGTTACTGTAAAGATTATTTTGAGGTCTAGAATAGTTACCCATATAGTTCACTTGTTCGTTCTCTGTACTAAGGTTCTAGGATAGATATTCTGTGTTGTTCACCCCTCTTCCATCTGTATCGTACTGTATTACCGGATGTACCTGCGTAGAACCATACCAACCATCAATTTTTCTATTTAAAACATGAAAACAAAGGATTAAAAGCACCAAATTACACAATTCAGGGAATAAATCATCCAAAAGTATGCTAAATGTGAGATTAAAATATGTTTAAATTATGGTTTATCACTTAGCCATGTGTGACACACGGTTAGGTTACACAGCCGTGTGCCCTCTAGTGTTGAATTTGAAATCAAGTTGGTATACTCCACACGGCCCAACACACAGGCGTGTGTCATGGCCGTGTGGCATAAGTCAGTATACCGTACAGGTTTGGCATAGCACGCGGCCTGGCACACGAGCTAGCCACACTGGCATGTGTGTTGGCCGTGTAACCCAAGTTAGAGAGTTACACGGGGTCAGACACGGGCTGGGACACAGCCATGTGATCCCATTTCGAATGTACACATGACCTGTGACACAAGCGTGTTTTTGGCCGTGTGAGATACACGGCCGGGCCACACGAGCGTGTGTCCCTTGTATATTGAAAAATTTTCTAAGTCTCGTAAAAGTTTCTTAAGTTATTGGTTTATTCCTGAAGCACTTCTAAAGCATGTTTAGGGCCTTGTAGGCTCATATTAGGGACAATGTGATTGATTTTTAAATGATGATTAAATGAAATTTGAAAATGTATGTGAAATTATTGTTTAATTGTTTTATAAGTCTGGTAATGCTCTGTAACCCTATTCCGACGTTGAATATGGGTGAGGGGTGTTACAATGCTTACCCAATTAAGCCAAGAAAGCTTGCTTTCTCTTTCCTAGGATTTCCATAGAAATTTTGGGGAAGAAGATGATATAATAATATGATATTTCTTTTTAATTTATTTATCATCTTTTAATTATTCTCATTTCCAATTTAGTCCTTATCCTTTTCTAATTTGTCCATGGATGAATCATCAAAAAAACCTACTAACTTTTCTTTAATGGTCTAATTACCATATAAGAACCTCTTATTTTGAATTCCATAGCTATTTGATCCTTTTAACTACTAGAACTCAACTTTTACATTTTATGTAATTTGGTCATTTCCCTAATTCAACGTGATATCGGTAAAATTTTCTTATCAAAATTTTCATACATCTTTCCTATCATAATGTAGACCATGCAATGACATTAAAATAAATTTTCTTTTTAACTCAGATTTGTGGTCCCGAAACCACTATTCTGATTTCACTAAAAACAGGCTGTTACATTCAACATTGGTTTACTTAAGTCCTAAACATACCAAAATCATTCATTCAAACCACTCAAAACACATAATAAACATGCCAAAACATGTTAAGTTCCTAGTTCAAACCAATGTGCCCACATCCAACCTAATTAAACAATTCAAATTGTTCTTCTAAACACTTATATAATCATCAATGTTTAATGTACCGTAGTCACCTAAACTATGCATATTAACCAAACCTAAACTTATCTATCAATAAAATAAACTCACATCAAACCCAATCATGCCAATGTCTTATTAATTAACAAAATTCACCATATTCTATCACATTTATATACCACAATTTTACATTTCACCAAACCAACTAAAGTCTACGCCAAACATTACATTTCAAGTTTAATCATTTTATGATTTAAATCAACATGACATTTCCTAAATAACTTCATCACATTCATCATATAAGCTTACCATGAGAACATTAAATTTAACACATTACATATCAAATTTAAACACATTACAATTCCAACTAGAACTTCAAATTCATCAACTCAAAATACCCTATATACATGCCACAAAATCGAAATAACAAGTCAAAATATACTAAGACAAAAGCTTGATAGTGTGAGCGTTACAGTTAATCTGTCCGACTAGTTCTGCAAAACGTAAACTATAGAAAACAAAGAATAAACAGAGTAAGCTTATATAGCTTAGTAAAACCATAGTTAAATCTAAACCAACTTGCCTAAATTTAACAATTGAAACTAAAAACAACTTAGATTAAATAAACTTGACAAATAATTTGCAAAAATAGATGGGATTAGCACTGAAATAATTCATCATATACTTCATGCCCGACAATAATTTAATTAAAATCATTCATATATACATTTCATTGAATCAATACCGAAAAGAAACATTCTTGTATAATCATTCTTTAGCACAAATCTTTTAATGGATAAACATATGTATTATCAATTCATTTAAAACTCAATCACAAATTTTAATAGCCCAATGAAATATAGTAACATAACTCAGATACTCAGGTAACTACATCACACCAGAAAGTATCGAAATGCTAAACGGAGGCATCATAGTGCAAACAAAGGCATGAATGTGCAATCAAAGGCACCAAAGTGCAAACAGGGGTACAAATGTGCAATCCGAGGTACCGAAGTGCAATCCCGTACAAGCGCTCATGCTAACCCTATTGGCATGCCAATCGTATCAGAATCGTTTACTACGTTTAAACGGGAATTTTTAATAGAATTCAATACATTCACACATCAGAGGCACTTTTATTCAAGCAGTACATACACTGTAACAACTCACGTTCATTCAAAAATCACATGATCATATGTTTCATATTGCTCAGTAATCAAAATTAGCAGTTAAATCCTATTCACCTTAGCTTTTGCTTATAACATATTAACCAATCACACAACATTTATAAGTTACACTTTAAAAATTCAATAGCAGGTATTATATATATATATATATATATATATATATTAATACATTAAAAATAATTACACTACGGGCTTACCTAATAATTCGGCTAACGGTTGATTTGTAGGGACTAATCTGTAATTTTTCCTTTTCTTCGATTATCCTCTGTACGGTTCAATTCTTGATCTATATAATGGTTAAATTCAATTTATCAATTTCAAATACATTATCATACTCACTTTTATGCATATGAATTATAAAATTTATTTTATGATTTTTCCCTGAACTTTTACACTTTGTTCAATTTAGTACCTAAAACTGAAACTATTACAACTTTCTCATTTAAGCCCCAATACACAAGATCGATTGTAATTAAATCCATAATCAGCCTTCAAACATTTAAAAATTATAGAATTTTCATGCTAATTTTTTCTTATTTTTCATATTAGTCCCTAAACTCAAAACTAACAAAAATTCCTTTACAAAATAGTCCTAATTTACAACCAAGTTTACAAGTTCATCATTCAACATCAAGAACATCTAAAAACCACCAATGACAAGTTTCAAAACCTTTAACATTTTCTAGCTTAAGCTACAACGATCTCAAAAACATAAAAAATTACTAAAAATGGATTAAAAATACATACCATGCAAGAGTGATTAGTTTCAGCCGAAGCTCAAGCTCATTCAATGGAGAATTTTGCTTGGTTTTTAGGTGGAAGTTAAAGTAAGGAAGATGATAACATATTATTTATGTTTTTTACTTTATTATTATTATTTTAACTTTAAAATTAAAGTATAAAATGTATAAAATATTTCCCCTAACTACCCAATTTAATAAAAATGGTATTTTTGAATAGTTAATTAATCAATTTAATTAATAAAATTCAATAACCATTAAGTTTTATGTCTTTTACAATTTAGTCCTTTTTCTTTAATTAATTATTCAATTGCTAAAATTATTGGACCAGGACTCAACTCAACTCTATAATAAACTCATAAATACTATAAAATAATATTTATTGACTCGATTATCAAAAATTGAGGTTTCAAAACCACCATTTTCGATACTACTGAAAAACGAGATGTTACAGACTAAGCTTGTTTACACAATATGCCAAGTCAAGTCGAGTGAGACAAACATATTGTAAGGACCCTATCACACTATGATAGAGATGACCATCCTCATACAGGCTCCCATCTAATGATGACAACTTTGGTGTACTAACCATGGGTGTAAGGGTGGAAGCATCACCTGTCATACCCATTTTTGCAAGCAACTCAATAATATATTTTCTTTGAGTAGGAAATAAACCTTTTCAAGTATGAAAAACTTTAATGATAAGGA
Source organism: Gossypium australe (assembly GCA_005393395.2). Taxonomy (NCBI): domain Eukaryota; kingdom Viridiplantae; phylum Streptophyta; class Magnoliopsida; order Malvales; family Malvaceae; genus Gossypium; species Gossypium australe. The sequence goes on from CM016620.1 coordinate 101,147,410, forward strand.
AGAAATGAAGAGCACCAAGATCTTTCAACTAAAATGAACTATGTAGTTGTTTCACAACCTCATCAATCTCATCATCAGAGCTAATAGTGAGCACAATATTATCAACGTATGCCATGAATAATAGAGTGAACTTAGCAGAAGACCTTATAAACAAAGATTGGTATGCTTTAAATGGCTGAAAATAGAACATATTAACCAAGAACTCTCGAAGGGTGTGAAACCCTGCCTAAGGTGCCTAACGCAAACCATACAAAGCCTTGTTAGGAAGACGCACAAGCCTCCCACCATTAGCACCAACAACCTCAAACCCGGGTGATTGTGTCATGTAAATTTATTCTGTTAATATTCTATTAAGGAAAGCATTGTTAATGCCCACTTGGCGCAACAACCATCCTTGCATAACAACAAGAGCAAGCACAATACGAATAATATTGGCTCGAACGACTGGACTGAATGTTTCAACAAAATTTAAGTTGACATTTTAAAAGAAACCCTTAGCCACTAATCGAGCCTTTTATCGATCAATAGAGTCATCAGGTTTCTTTTTAACCTTAGATAGCCATTTATAACCCACTACTTTTTTTATTTGAAGGAAGAGAAAAAGGAACCATGTATGATTCCGCAACAAAGCTTCAAGTTCATTATGAATGGATGCCTACCAACAAGGAAATTGCATGGCCTGATGTATATTAGTAGGTGCACTATTAGAGGAACAAGTTGTTTCATTAATATAGACCTTAGGTTTAAAACTTGCTTCTAGTGACCATAAGGTGAGTATTAAGAGAAAGAAGAAGTTGTCGAGGAGATGGGTTATGCTGAGAAGTATAGGGAAGCGGAGCCGAGAATAAAGTAAACTCACAAAAAGAAGAAGAAGAAAGACAAGGCAACATGGGAGGAGATGACACATGAACAGAGAGATTAGAAAAAGATAAAGAATTAAGTGTAGAAGGCAAAGTTGTATGGAGGACAAGAGGTGGAGTGGACAAAGTTGACAAATTGAAAAGGTGATGTGATATGAGCAATTGGTGGCACAACTAAAAGAGTGGAATATTGAACATGGAGTGACTTATCATGAAGTGATAAAATAGAGTTTGACTAGGAGACCTGTCAAAAAGGAAAAATATGCTCATAAAAGGTCACATGTTTAGAAATATCAACCTTCCCTGAAGGCGATAGACATCTATAACCTTTATGCATAGAAGAGTAACCAAGAAACATGAAAGGTATGGACCAAAAGTGTATTTTGTAAGTATTATAGGGTCTCAAGTTGGGAACACAGACACTTGAACACTCTAAGAAATGTGTAATCAAGTTTTTTGTGAAATTTCATAGGGAGAAACATTACCTAAGGGAGCTAAAGGCAACCTGTTAACCAAGAACACTATACTATTAAATGCATCATTCTAGTAAGAGAGTGGCAAAGATGCATATGCTAATAGAGAGAGACTCGTTTACACAATATGTCGATGTCTCCTCTCAACAAGCCCATTTTTATCAACTGTGTATGGATAGAAAAATCAATGAACAATGCCATAAGAAATGAGATAAGCCTTAAGAGCCTGAAATTCACCCTCACCGTCTGTTTGTAGAACCTTTAACTTGCAACTAAGTATACGCTCAACCTAACAATGGAACTGCTCAAACACTAAAAGCACACCCAAATTTTGCTTTAAAAAATACACCCATGTATACCGAGAGTAAGCATCAGTAAACACCACATGGTATCGAAAACCATTGGAAAGAAAATGAGAAGGCATCCAAACATCAACAACAACTAACTCAAGTGGAATCATATACAGAGTATCAGACTTAGAGAAAGGCAATTTATGTTGTTTACCTAAATGACAAGCTACACAAACAACACTAGCTTTATTCATTTGAAAAACAACATTATAATGAGTCAAGGCCTACATGAGTACTGTGGTACTGGATGGCCCAATCTATGATGTTAGACATCCAACAAAATAGATTTTTCAACTACATAATAACTAATTAGTAATGAAGCAACAAGCTATTGTTATGGAGAAGGCTGAAGATAGTAGAGGCCATAACGTAGTGAGCCACGAAGTAAAACATCCTTTGTTTTCATGTCTCGAACCTAACAAAGAGTAGGATAGAAGTCAACCAATACATGATTGTCCTTGGTGAACTTGGACACATACAAAAAATTCTTGGTTATGCTAGGAACATACAATAACGAACGTAGATAAAAAGGGCGAGATCTCTTAAATAAAGACAACTAACCAAGACAAGCATTAGGCAAAACACTACCATTACCCAAAAAAAAAAAACTTACCTGGACTAGTGTAAGGAATACTTAAAGTAAGAGATGCAACATTATTGGTGACATGATGTGTAGCCCCTAAATCTAGATACCAAGCATTACCACTAACAATATCAGGTATAGCAACAAAAGCCTGAGCATTATTATCCGCAGGAGGAGAAGAAGAAAATGTTGGTGAAGGCACTGATAAAGAACTCTATGATAGTGAAGGAACCACAAACATATTGACTAAGGCTATGAGTAAGACCACCTACCAGGATATCCTAAAAACATAGGGCTGTTGGGAAATCTACCCATATTGTAGTAAATATGTAATTATTTTCTATGTATTTGAATGATGAATAAATAAATAAAGATAATTTCACATTTCACTATTATATCTTTTGTGTTTCTATATTTCATGTTTTGCATACATAGTGAAATTGTGACAAGCAAATATTAGCTCATTGATTGTCTAAGTTCAAATTGATGATAAGTTGTGATAAACCGTAATAGTAACATATTTTAAACCCACATTTAGCATGCTTTTGGATAATTTAAGCCTTGAATTATGTAATTTGGTGCTCTTAATCCTTTGTTTTCATGTTTTACACTCAGGGGAGCACCGGATGATGATAAGAACGGAAAATGGGCCCAAAACGGAGTAAATGGGCCATATCACGAAATCCACACGGCCTGAGCCCACGACCACACGGCCGTGCCCCATTCAACAGCTTCAAACACAGCCTGGCCACGACTTACACAGGCGTGTGCCATGGGCGTGTCCCTGCCGTAAGAAAGAAGAGTTTCACTCGGATTAGGATACTTAGGGGTAAAGAAACATATTCAGAAGCCTATATAAACACCTTAAGTATCACCAATAAAGGAAAAACCCAAGGCTTTTGTCAGGGGGCGTCCAGCTAGGCCAAAGAAGGCAGATTTGTGGGGATTCACTCGAAGATAGCTAGTTGATCCATCTCAAGAAGCCAGAATCATACTCAGGACGGAGGATCTCTCCTTCAATTCCTTCAGGGGGTTTTAGGGATTTCTTATGTTTTGTTTTATCTTTTCTTCTGAGATGTTTTCTTTTATTATTATGAACTGAACCCTTCAGATACCTGAGGGGGATGAAACCTAAGACGAATCTTGTTATTGTTTTTTGAACTATATGATAAATATTTGATTTGTTCTTAATTATGTGTTCTTAATTCTTGTGTTGATATTTCTAGGATATTGATTCAAGTTTGATGTGCTTAGGTGGAGGAGGAATAGACCCTGCCTAAGAGTATATCTATCATAATTAAGCGGAGTTGTTCGCACGCCTAGAGATAAGGTGACGAGATTTTGCTGGATTAGGGTGAAACCTAATATGGGAGTCCATAGATCAAGTTAATGCGATTCTAGGGGTTTTAATTAGAGATTTCAATTAATTAACCTAGGGTTAGATGTTAGTCGCCTTGAAGAGAGGGATTAATATAACTTACGGAATCCTACGGATCAAGTCAAATGAATAAATCGTCTAGTTCAGTGTTAGATAACAAGTGAAGTCTAGGTGGATTCTTTCTCGGGTATCGTCTTAATCAATTGGCTTTTCCCACAAGTGTTTTCCCAATTTCATTCTTCTTTGTCTTAGAATCTTTAGTTTAATAATTAGTTAATTTTAGATTAAACAACAAGTTCCCTTTATTTTAGGCTAGATAATAAAAAGAGAGTTAGTATTAGTACTTTTGGTTCCTTTGGGTTCGACAATCCGGTCTTACCTAAGCAATACTACTGTTCGATAGGTGCGCTTGCCTCAAATCGTTGTCATAGTTAGTTTCCAGGTTCGATCATTCTAGTTATAAATTTTAAGACTTTGCATCAACGATCAAGTTGCAATGTAAGAACGTTTACATTGCGAGAAAGACAACTTACTTTAGTAGATAATCTAAACGAGTTCCTAATCCCATAAAAGAATCAAATTGAGCATTTAATTCAAATACTTAGAAGGATTTTTATGTTGTCTACAATTTTAATTAGGGAGATGGCTAGTCTTGGCTATTAGAAAACTGACTCCATGGGTAGAGACATAGATATACCTATTAGAAGAATGATACATTAAATTGGACACAAGTTGTATTAATTCTAAATCCGTTTGTGAATTAATTCACTTGTGATGTTCATGGTGTGACTTACCTAAATCTTGAGTTAGTCACTGACCATGCTTATGTAACTCATGTGCTTTAATATAAGTGGAGGCTTATGCTCTTAAGATGATCGAATTGATAGCCAATATGTTGGATACATGACTTGCGTATGACATGGATTCATTATCAACAATGAAATTCATAGTTCGATTAAAGAGTTAATGATATCCTCTCATTAGCATTGTGAGGATTGATAAATATGGAACGTGACCACAAGTTGCTTATTTTCGAACTAGAAATTTATCACAATATTTAGTTGATAATGATCATATTAATCATTAAGAAGACATAATGGTGACAATGAGATAAAATAAGATTGTATTGAGTGAACGGATTTAACTCAAAGGAATCAAGGATGTCATATAAGGGTAACACACACATGACGAGATCCTTGGATAAAGCAGTTAGATGAATTGTTTTCATAAAGAGTATACAATTATGAGTTTTCAATCATGGTACTTACTGTGGACTAACTCCATGATTAAGTAATTTGTGAATTATTGGAACAATGCTTCTGGACATTATTGAAATTACTTTAGCCTAATTGTATATGTCTGATTGGTCCCTCCGCTAGCTCAACAAAAGCCCGACCGGATTGCATTTGAATTAGAAGAAAGCTTTATGACTTTGGAAATAACTTATCGATGTGGAATTAAATTAAGCAGTCTTGAGAATTTGTTCAACTAGAGAATTTGATTAAAAAATTTTCTTGAAAATTTAATTTGGAAAATATTAGTGATTTTTGGGATAATTAATTTTGATCAAGTAAAATTAAATAAATCAAATTAATTAAAATAAATATGATGTTTTTAGAAATTAATTTTCAAGTTAGACAATTGGCCCAATGGGTAATTGAACTTGAAAATTGGACCCGAGATCGAAAATTGAACCCGAGAATTAAAACTCGAGACTAAAACTCAAAAATTAGTTGAACCGGGCCCTGTGTATGAAACTGGGTCGATGATCCAACCAGTGGCTGGACCAGATTGTTCGGGCCGTCACTGGCATCAACAGAGCCGGTCAGGCCCATTCAAGCAAAACAACGATTAGGGGTGCCAAGGTAATTGCGTCGGTGATGGCACCGCCAAACATGACGGTGATCCGGCGGCCGGCGGGTGTTTGACAGCAGTGGTTCTTCGATGGTAGAGCAATGAAAAAAATTAGACTCCTAATGGGACTTTATCGAGTAACTTAATTTCATATTAATTTTTTCAAAGATAATATTATTTTAATGAATTTAATATTTAATTTAATTTAATATTTATCTAGACATTAATATGATATATTAAATTTAATTTAATATTTATCTAGATAGCATTTTACTGTTAAATTTAATATTACCTGTCGAAACTATTTTTTTGAAAACGGTGATCGACTAGGGTTTAAAAAAACGAAAATAAGAATGGGAGTCGCCACCAATCCTTTTTGATGAGGTGTAATCGGGTCACCTTGTAATTTGGTCATTTTAATAAAATTTGTAATTTACTAAAACGACGATTTTTGGTCTACGAAATCCAGAAAACAGGTTCAGGAGTCGGTTACGTATGAGGAAGGGTTAGCACCCTCGATACGCCCAAAATTGGTACCTAATTGGATTAAGGTCTTAATGTCGAAAATTTGAAAAGATTTTAAAATATAATTCTTTTAAAACATTTTAATATACTTGAATTGAATATTAAGATTCTCTCGCTCCGAAGGAATAAAATATCACATCCAGCACGTTAGGACACGACAATTTAAATCCTCGAATCCAAAATCATCTCATGATTCCCGAGACTCATGCATTGAAGATATCAAAATGATATTCGATTATTTGGCCAAGCGAAAAACCGAAACCCAGCACGTTAGGGCACGATTTCTCGGATTTCCAAACACAGAACATTGCCTTGTTTTTTTTTTTTTTTAGAAAACATGGACAAAATTTTAAAAGGATATTTGGTTATTTGGTCAAACGGAAAACCGTAACCCAGCACGATAAGACACGATTCCTCGAATTTCCAAACATGAAATATTGCCTTATTTTGAGAAGTTTTTATTAATCGATTATAGAATGGACTCAAAAATATATTTGTTTATCTTGTTAAAAGATGATCAATATCGGGCGAAAGTGGGAATTTAAATCATGATGCAATAACAAAATGTAGTTACAAGTATGAATAGTGATAAATGACAATAACATTATACGAATGAATAACTATAATACAAAAAATACGAAACAAACGAAATAAAATACACAATGGCAATAATCTCACAATATACATCATTCAAATATCAACATCAATAATCAAAGACAAATAAATTTAACGACATATATAATAATTTACAAAAAAGTATAAAGCAAGTTAAAATAAATCAAGTATAAAAACATACAATTTGAAATGATAATAAATTAGTTTAAAATAAATAATGTAAAAAGAAGATTTTGAAATTGATGATATATAAAACAAAATTTTTTAAGATGATATGTAAAGACTTTAAACCGATAATATATATATACATCTATATAAAAGTATGAAATGATAATAAGGTACTTTAAAGTAATAAATATAGAACAATTTAAAAATAATTAATATACAAAATAGTCTAAAATGAAATAAAGGAGGCTTAAAATAAATAACGTATAACAATTTAAGACAACAAAAAAGTCGAAAATAAATAATCTGTAAGAAGAAATTTAAAATGTATAATGTACAAAATAATCTAAAATCACATATACTTATCGAAAATGAAACCTAATAGATATGATATGTAGAAATAATATAGAAAAATGTTTGATATGAGTAAAATTAATTTAAAATAAGATCTTTTAAAAAGAACAATTAGGTATATTTATATCTATATAGATTAACATAAATTATATACATAGATAAATTTAAAAGAAAACATACATAAAATAATATGAAATTAATAATAAATACAATTGTAATAATAATAATAATAATAATATAATAATAATAATATAATAATGATGATGATGATGATGATGATGCTGATGATGATGATGATGATGATGATGATGATGATGATGATAATAATTAATGAAGAAAACAACATGTAAAGAGAAATTTAAAATAAATAGTATCTAGAACAATTTAAATATAATATCTAATAATTAGACAAATTAATAAGCAAATAATTAAATAAATTAACAAGAGGACTGTATTGAAATCAGAACAAAATTCGGGGATAAAATTGCAAATAAAATTTTGTTATTCTAAATATAAAAAGCGATCGAATTAATGACAATTAATGTTTTCATAACTTCAATTTAAAAATTGATTACAGGTAAAATTAAATATAAGACATTTGTGTATAATTTAGATTATGTTAATAATCACATTGTAATTTTTTAAAAATTTTGATACATAATCAATTAAATCTGTAATTTAACCTTTATTTTATGAAAAAGTCATTGTTTGACTTGAAAAAAAACGACAATTTTGATTTTCTTTTTCCCTAAACCAATCATTACAAATAACTTCTTTACATTTTGACTTAAATCAAGATTTTTTTATCATCCAATAAGCAAAAAAAAAAAAAAAGTTTGAATACAAAATACTCAAGTATTTCAATCAGTTATTTATAATAGAAATATGACTTCCCAAAAATATATTAAAAAACAATCAAAGTAAAGCAAGCAACCCAACCAATACCGTGTTGAGCTCAGCATTTTCCAGTTAATATTTCCGTGCCTGCTACTCCACACAAATAATAAATTTATTTAAGTAGGCCAAATCCAACGGCTCCAATTTTTTGTTACTTTTAATTTTTTTTAAATAGTCTATTTAATTAAAAAGGAAAATAATATTAATTTTTAAAGTTTCCACAACTAAAAAAGGCTTCACATGAAATTTAAGGAAAAAAAAAAGAAAAGAAAAAAGCTTCACATGCTTCCCATGAAATCAACCATTAATCCTAATGAAAAAAATTATTTTTAGGTTCAACTATATTAATAATCACCTCAATATTAATAAATTTATTTTTTAATCAATTATTCATAAAAAATTATAAAATAATTACTTATTTTTTATTTTTTATTTTTTATCATTAACTGATTAATTGTGATAGTTTTAAAATTAACATAACAACAATTTTAACCTTCAATATTTATAAATTATGTTAATTTAGTGTTGATCCTATAAAAAAAATTTAACTCTCAATATTTACACATTGTGTTTTTTTTATAATTTTACTTTTCTATATATTTTCAATCAAATTTAGCTAATAAATTTATTTTATTAGTTTTTTAGGTGAAACGATAAAAAAATTAAAACTACAAAAAAAACTAAATTACACAATATATACATATTGAGTGTTAATTTTATAAAAAATTAAGATTAAATTGACATACTTTATAAATGTTGAAGGTTAAAATTACTATTATATTAATTTTAAAAATTCTAAAAAAAATAATTGGTTATCATTTTATAACTTTTAAAAAAAATACTAAAAGTTAGATGAGTAGTTTACCTTTTCTTTAAGCATAATTTTATAATTTTAATAAAATAAAAATAAATATAAATATAAACCCCTATATTTTTCGCACATTAACAAACAAAAATAAAACCTAATTGCCATTGCCATTAAATCGAAGTTGTAAGTGAGCAATCATAATATATATACACACATACACACAATTAACAGTTCCAAATACTAATTTCATTAGGGTTCCTAAACTAATTAACTTTCATAAGGTAAATTGAAAAAAAGAAAAAACCCTAACACTTAACCTTTTAATTTGAAGCATTGGTCATCATCTTCTTGAACTCATCGAAATTAACGTTTCCATCACCGTCTTTATCAACTTGACTAATCATTCTCCGGCAATCACTCAACGAACACTTCTCACCTAATCTTTTCAACACGGCGTGCAATTCATTAGCCGAAATCAATCCGTTTTTGTCCAGATCGTACATATCGAACGCGTCTTTGAGCTCTTTGTTACCACACTGTGCTTCACCATCGTCGTCATTGATGTTCGTTTGTTGAAAAGCAATGAATTCATCTAGATCTACGTAGCCATTCCCGTCTTTATCCATCTCCGACATTATCCGATCCACTTCGCCGGAAGACGGCGCCGAACCTAAAGCACTTAACACCGATTTCAATTCGTCACGAGAGATTTTACCGTCGCCGTTTTTGTCGAATTTGTTGAATACTTTCTTCATCTCTTCAATTGAACCTAAAAAACTCGCCATTGATGAGATTTTTTTTTTTTTCTTTTTGTTATTATTACTTTCGCTGGTTTTGGAGGCGTATTTAAAAGGTCTACTGACGCGGTTTATTTGCCCGCGTGAAAGGAAAGATAGGATGTGGACAGGTGTAGATTGATATTGTGGGAAGGAACCAAAAGGAAAAAGACACGTGTTGATTTTAGAGTAGGGGCGTAATTGCTTAGAGTGGAAAACTGTGGCTTGAAAGAAAAAGATTTTGGGCAGACAGTATTTAATTGTTTTTGCAATTCTGACCACACCTTTTTCACGCGTGTTTGTAGATCTCAATGCATTTCCAACTAGACTTGTTGGATGTTATGGTGGCCCGCTCGCTTCCATTCGAGTCATGTCTTTTTATTCTGATTTAAATTATAAGTCTATCTACATATCTTTCCATGCTTCAAGTCCAGTCCATCTATATTTGATAGTTAAATATTGTGTCACTTGGAACATTAATATAATTTTCTACCACCACCCCAATATAACCTCACTCTTAATTTTAAAACCTCATGTCGAATAACATAATTTTTTTGTGAAAAAAAAAAGAAATATTACAAATACCTAAAAACAAACTATAGAGGAGAAGCTAAACCTTCTTTTCTATCAAAAGTCAATTTAGTATTTTGATTAACTTCTATGTTATCTTCTCTAAGAACATAACCTATGGATCAGTTCTCCTCCTTCTGTAAGAGTTGATTAATGCATCTAATTAATGTAAAGTTAGAACCCTTCAAAAATACTCCTTAATAACTTTAATAACTTCCATCTTATTAATTTGTATCGCGATTTTGTCATGAAATTTTCATTGTACCAATATCACACTATCGAAAATACCCAATAATAAAATACATAATACTCTCAAATAAAGAATCCAAATTTGAATATATCATAAAAAAATAGTTACAAGTTTCAAAAATTAAATTTTATGGGATGTAAAATGGGAAATGTAATATGAGATAAGCAAATATTGAAACTGTCGTCACATATAAACGTGTTTGGATGCAATAGTGATGTTTGATGGAAAGCGTGTAGGGCAGGAAAGCAAGCAAAAACCCACTGAAAATGACATGTCTTTTGTTTTTTCTAACTTTTTTATTTGTCTAATTCGTGGAAGTTCTATGTCTTGTTTGGTCTGTCACTGATATTAACTACCAACGAACATTAGTTGTATCTATGGGTCAAAAAGATCAAATAGCACATGGTTCAGTTGTATCAAGTTGAGGGTGGAACCAACTATTTTCATGCTGTCATTTGACAAAATCTAGTTATATTTAATTTTTGGGTAAATTATATTTAATATCATCAAATTATTAATAAATTTATATCTTGGCCATTCAGTTTTAAAAAGTTGTAAAATGATAACTAAATTATTTGAAAGTTCTCATTTAAGTCATTGGACTATTAAAATCGTTTTGTACGACTTTTTCTGTTCGCACTGTCTGCAATAGTTGAAAGCTTCAATTTCCTTTCTTTTCTTCAATTTAAGTTTTTCTTTTTTATGATACAACTTTAAATGTCACTAACCTGTGAATCAAAATCTAAACGTTCTTCTCCGATCTTCAACACTAATTACTAGATCGACTTGGATCTAAAGTATGTTCTTCTACCTGACAATGGGTAATGTTCCACCATACTGATTGTCAAATCGTCACTTGAAGCTCACTATCTGAACTTAAAAAAAAAAAAAAACCTATTGATTTAAATAAAAACTTTTGAATAGTTTAGTAATCATTTTGTAACTTTTTAAAGTTGAGTATTCAAAATATAAATTTATTAATAGTTTAGTTAGTAACATTAATTATAGTTTACTCTTTTTAACTTTTTAAAGATTATATTTTTATATTGTTATGAATATTTTCAAAACTATTTTTGGACTGGTGGTTCACCTTCATAGCTAGATCAAGGAACTAGGTTGCACATGCAATGGCTCAAGAGGACATGTCGAGAATGGAAGATTGTTTTTGGGTGGAGGACCATTGTTGGCCACCTTTGCCGCCGATGAATCCAGAAGATCGCTCAATCTGCCTTAGTCCAGGTTTCAAGTTGGGGAATTTCTTAATATCTTTGTTTCCCCAAAATTTATCCTCAAGTGATTTTTCATCGTCCACTGGTTGCTTCGCTTGAAGATTCAGCGTCGATTAGGATCTCCTCCGAAAGAGAGGCCTCTTTTGATTTTGGATTTCTAATTTTCTGTGGTTTTCGCGTTTTATATGGTTTGTCATTATTATTCTAAAAAAATGAAAAATGTGTTTTTTTAAAAGAAATGTATAGATAATGAAACAACACATTCCACTTTAAGGCTAACACAATAAATCAAGATATTTAAGAAGTTGAAGGTGTTTTGTTGTAATAGTATTTATAATTATCTATTCAAATCTTTTCAAATATCGAATTCGACTTACATAAAATTATTCACTCTTAAATAAATCTAAACCAACAACAAAAATATAAAAATAAATTGGTGATATGGAATACAGTTTGACAAAGGAAAAAAAGAAGTTTAATCATACCTAGAAATTATTGCATGCATTTTGCCAAGAAAAAAAAAACAAATTTCAACAATGAGATTAAGTATATAGAATAATTAATTTAAATTACATTTGAGCATTTAATTTAATAATTATATTAAGTATATATGGTTTTTATAAAGATAATTTCTTTTAAAAAATTAATTAAATATGTAATATAATACATAAATTTTGATTTTGTAAAATTTTGATTTGGTTTCACAAACCATTAGCTTTACAATTAATGTAGCGTCTTTTACATTTAGATATTGTATATACAAACAATTACATTGATCTAATATGAAAATAAATAGATATATTTATTTCTTAAAATGTCTACACTAAATCAAAATTAAAATATCATATTTACCACTAAAGCAAAATGAAATTTTCATGTATATAACACCAAATAAAAATTTATACGTCACATTTCATATTGAATTAAAATTTACCTATAAATATAAAATTTATCCTATTTTTTTATTTAAAGGAATCAAGTTCATTTTTTTTAACGGTAAATTTATTAATTCATTCAATGAATGGAACTATACAATTTAGAGAAAAAAATAAGAAAACACTCGTCGTAGATGGTGAAGGGCAAGCTCCATCAACACAACAAATGTTTCAACCTTAGCATCAATAGAAAATTATGACACGTTGGCAATTGGCTTTGTTACAACTCAAGCACGACATATCTGGAGTGATAGCAAGCACTTAATACGATAAAGAAATCAACCCCGGATGGTCTAAAGTGGTGAGCAAAAATCAACCAAAGAATCAAGCATTCACCAAACTAGAGAGGATGACAACAAAATCATCCCTAAAGTCACTTAAAAACTAACAGCATGTTTAGTTCACTGTAATGGAATAGGACTGTAATTGAATAGAGCTGTAATTGAATAGAGTTGTAATGGAATAGAGCTGTAATCAATAATTCAACTGTTAAGTTGAATGGAATGGAATAGAGCTGTAATAGAATTCTTGTGTTTGGTTGAATAGAATATATGTTGTAATAGAAGGAAAAAGGTTTAAATGACCAAAGTACCCTTAACAGAATTTTTGTAAGTAAATGATTATTGTTATTAAATTTTAATAAGATTATTGTTAAATATATTTTAATAAAAGTAAACATAAATAACTTAATCATATTGTAACATAATTATTATTAAATACAATTAATAAATAATATAATTTAATATCATTCTTAATATAATTATTAATAATATTTAATAATATTTTAATATAATATTAACATTTTATTTTAATAGTCAATTTTAATAATAATTTTATTTTAACAATAATATAAAATGAAGTTTAACATACAGTATCATAATCCTCTAATAACATTTTATTTTAATAGTCAATTTTAATAAAAAATAGATTTTTTATATTTTATTCTATCCTTTATAATAACATGATAACAACAATTTGTTCAACTATTGCAATGGGTAGCCTTTAATCGAACTATGAAGGCGTACTAACAATACGTGACGTGTTCCAATTATTATAAAACTTTTCTATTACATTTAAACTTCCATCTTTTCGATAAATTAATTTGTTTTGGTTATTATTTGATTTTATCTGTCTGTTATTTCAGTCTTTTTTCTACAAAATTTTGTTATATATACAAACATTTTGTTTTCAATTTACTTCATATTTTTTATGTTTCATATTAGTGTAAGTAAATCCCTTAGTGTATATTATTGGCCCAAAACAAAGAAAAATCCTTACCACTTGCTTGCAAGAAAGAGCAGTCTCTAGCTAGTTAGAAATATAAAATTTACAAACAGATTGACTTCAAAGATTGACTTCAAAAACTTACAGGGAATTTTGTAAGTTCTCTTTATATCCATGAATCTATACTTTCTCTTTGTTTCTTTTTTCTTTTTCTATCTGCCTATCTGTATGTACGTATGTATGTATGACTTACAAGGGAGATTTCCATTTATTTTTCATCTAATTGGAGTACGCTGTTTGGGTTGCAATGCCACTGACATTTGACGCAACCTGTTTGTTATCTCTGTAAATGATGGCCTGCTTGCTGGCTCAAACAGCCAACACTCTTCTATTAACTTTCTCCATTCTGGATCACAAGGTTCCGGTATCGGAGGCCTCAAAGTATTGTTTACAATTCCACCTTCATTCACAGTTCAGAAAACTAATTATTTGTCAATGCTAGCATGATAACATCCTGTAAAAAACTCATGAATGTGGCTGAGACATATAGAGATAGGAAAAGAGTAATAGATGCTGGAATTTGAACTGTCACACTTAATAGATATCACCTTTTAAAGGTAGTTGCATGACTCGAGTAGATTGTATGAACTAAAGTGAACTAGGCCCAAATTTCGAGATATTGAGGTATCTAACGAAATCGAGTTTCACTGGTGCAAAAGCTAGTTGTAAGCAAGATACTGTTGTATAATATTTAGCCTGAAGTATTGAGGATGTATAGTAATCAAAAGTATACCAATGATTGCACCACAATGCATACTTGCATATGGCTCTTCTCCCGTCAAGATTTCCCATAATGCAATACCAAATGAGAAAACATCAACCTGCAAAAGCAATGAACAAGCACATAATGATATTATTTATTCTTCTTCGAATAAGTTATCCATTCCTCCATTTGTGTGTATAATCATTGAGAATGAGTTATAAGATTGGCAGGTGAACAAAGAAAAATGAAGCATTAGAATGAGTTATAAGATAAAGAAAACAATGCAGTTATAGTGCTAAACAAGTACCATCTGTAATAACCATAGTTCTGTCTTTAAGTTAAGGGCCTTCATAGAGCAAAGGTGCAGCTTAAACTTGAAGTCCTTTAGAAATTTGCAAGATGTTGCAGATTTATTCTTGACTTAATCAAGGATGTATGTCAAACTCAAGGTATAGCTGAGGCATGTTATCTATATAAAGCATTACAATACTGGAGGCAGAATATAAGTTGTTGTTATCCAAGTTATATCTAAATAATATATTTCCAATCTTATAACTAAGTCCAAAGAACAAAATACGGGATGAAATAACACGAGGAAAGTTTAAAATTATGGAGCTAAACTTATTTATCCTACAGTTTCCCTAGTAACCAAGAATGATTTCAATCTTATAACTAAGATCAAAGTCCAAGCATTGAAATGAAAGAAATAAAAACAGTTGACAATTAAGCAGTGACTTATTTATCCTATGCAGCAGTATCCCTCTTCCAGCCTTCATTTTGATGTATTAACATTTTTCCAAAGAAAACTAAAAAGTACGGAGATATAATGGAATTGTCCCTTTATTGCAGTTCAATTTGTATCAAGTCCTTGTTATATTCAAGAACAAACGCAGCAAATAATGGAACAGAAAGAGAATTAAAATTATTAGAATAGAAAAACAACCAGATGTGTATAATTAGTGCAACATGCTCAAGTTTAGTATGGTGAGGGGCTAATTCACAATGATGAAAATACACGAATTGTCAAATCTGCTTATTGCCTGATGTGATATGGAATGCTCAAAACGTGTAAAATAGGGTAACGTTCAAGAAATGCAGAAATATCAAGATAGATAATGCCAGAAATACAAATAAGCGAATGCCAACAAAACAATGAGAAGAAACTATAATGGACCTTGAGTCGAAGGCTTCGGATTGTATGGCCTTCTCAACCTCGTCGACGACACTGGAGTCATTGGTTCCGGGCAACTGGTTTAGCCTAAGCCACTGCTGCTGTTGTTGTTGCTGATGTTGATGTTGGTTGTGAAACTGGTGGTGGTTCTGCACAAAATTCCTCTGCACGTAGTTCTGTTGTGGCGGCCTCGACTGAAAACCAGGGTTCGAGTTTAGTCCGCCGCCGCGGCCAACGCCGAACCCCGGCGGATACCTTCCTCTACTATTCATATCACAACCCTAAACGCCAAAACACCGAAAATTCCTAGAAAAAAAAATCCGATATCTGTACACAAAATCTGTACACAAACTACAAAAATTTTAAAAAAAAATCCAAGACTAGGGTTTCTCGCAAATGGGGTAACGCCTTAAATAGTGGCAAAACCGAGAGTCCTAAATCACAACAATTAAGCTAGGGCTTGCAACATTCGAGTAAAATTAAGGGATCTTGAAGTAAAGAGCAAAAAAAATTGAAAGAATTTTGTGGAGAGGAAATGATTCGCAAAAGATTTTCGATTGGTTGTGGCAAAGGATTGAGAAATTAGAAATGAAAAAGGGGTTGATTCATAGTCGATTTCTAGGCTTTTACAAATGGGGGAAATTTTTAAAGGAGAAACCAAGCCGAATGCTGAAGGCGAACAGAAAGAGTAGCAGCAGATGGGGAAATAAGAAGGAAAAAAGGGAAAAGCAGATATGGAAAGGAAAGGAGAAGATGAAGCTGAGGGCAAAAAATGAAAATGGGAAAAAAAAATACCGTGGAATGGAATGGCTATTCAGTGGTGAAGGAAGCAAGACTAAAAATTAATACCTTGGGTGGGCCCTTCGGTGGTGCTCTTATAGCATGATAAAAAAGAGAAAAATTGTTTTTGGACTGAAAAGAACTGGATTCTTCTTTCCAAATTAAAATCTGGGCTTTGAAGTCCAAATGAAGAACAGCCGAAGCCGCAAAGAGACAAAAATCTTTACTTCGTTTTCTCCATTACTCACTCTCTCACTCTCACACTCACTTCATTTGTTTATCTTTTTTATCTTCTCCAAAATTTAGGGAAAAAAAAAGCACCCAAATCCCAAATATTTTGATCTTGTTGCTAACTCACCCTTCAACCACTCAAATTCAATCATTTTCAATTTTATTCATATATAAATTCTTTTATGGCTGCTCTTTACTCAACTTCCTCTTGCTTTTGTGGTAGTTTGGGTTCTTACCCAGTTCATAAATCACTAAAATTGGGTCATGGCAAGGTTAGAGATTCTGGGTTTTATTTTCCTCATCGTTTTCAGTGTGCTACTCCTAAATTACATGTCCAAGGTACTTTTTAGCTTTCATTTAGGATAGCTGAAATGGCTTTTTTTAAATTCAAATTTGTTTTTATATCACATGATTAGCTTTGTTTCTAGGGTTATTTTGAGTAATTGTGAGTTTTATTTTTGTAGTTGTTGTAGTAGTTTATGGGATCATTCAGGAAAATGTATTCAATTTCTCTCTTCTTACTTAATTTTAAGTATGATTTAAGGAAAAGAAAAAAAGCTAATTAGCTAATTTTAGAACTGCGGAAAGCATGGATTATGGATTTTTAAACTTAATTAATTAAAAAAAGTAAATGATTTAAAATAGTTGTTTAATTATCTAAAAAGTTGGAGCACAAGGATTTTCAAATTTAGTTGCTTACCTTATTTTATTGATCATATAAAGAGTACTGTTTAAAAAATGGATTAATAGTATTAAGCAATTGATAGCATCATATATAGAGTAAATTTTGATTTCGAGAAAAAATAAATGGAAATCTGCATATATACATATATAGTGCCATTTGATTAGTTGAGTGGAGGATAAGTTTGAGTGATGCAAAGATAATTAGGAGTTTTTGATTTTAATGATAGAAATGGATGATTTTTCACAAAAAGTACTAATTTACTTTTTGATCTAATGTATAGGGACTAGTATTCCCAGTTTTTAAAGTAAAGGGAGCAAAATATAACCTGACTCCTAATACAAGAGCTTCCATGATACTTTTACGTGATGCCATTTGATTAGTTGAGTGATGCAAAGATAATTAGGAGTTGATTTTGTTTCTTTAAATGTAGAGGGATTATTATTTGATACATTGCCGTTATAGTAAAAGCTACACAAATGTTAAGTAATGCTCCATTGCTAACATTATAGTTTTCTAGTTTTTACCTGCGGATTGTAATTACTGTGGTGTATAATTTTCATTATGTTGTTTATATGTTTCAGCAAAAGCCCTTTCTGTTGATGGGTTACCTGAAATAATGGATTCTTCACTTGTGGTTTGTTTCGGGGAAATGCTGATAGATTTTGTCCCGACGATCAGTGGTCTTTCGTTGGCGGAAGCTCCTGCATTTAAAAAGGCCCCTGGGGGTGCTCCTGCTAATGTTGCTGTTGGCATAGCTCGTCTCGGTGGTTCATCTGCTTTTATCGGGAAGGTATGTATTCTTTTTGTTTGTCGAGTATGATACTGACATATCTCATTCATGCTTGTGCTTTCATAGTTATGAAATTTGGCTGCTCTACATCTATAAAACTTCTCTATTTTAAGTAATTTTATCCTATATCTATTAGGCCTCGAGTTTAATCTGGTCTTATATTCAAGTTAGGCCCCTATTACCTATTGGTTTTATGGTGTATGGTGCACATGGTATTAGAGCTTAATGTATTGTATGATGTGGACAGGTTGGTGAAGATGAATTTGGGTACATGCTTGCTGACATATTAAAGGAAAATAACGTCAACAATGGAGGGATGCGTTTTGATCCCGGTGCACGAACTGCTTTAGCATTCGTAACATTAAGGAGTGACGGTGAACGTGAATTCATGTTTTACCGTAATCCTAGTGCTGATATGTTGCTTCAAGAAAATGAACTCGATTTTGATTTGATTACGAAGGTATGTTACCTCTATAACCGTTAATTAACAAAACTAAAAACACAATGGGAAGATGTGAGAAAACAAATAGTTTAGTGACTAAAACGTAAATTTACTTATAGTTTAGTGGTCTCCTTAATATTCATCATGTTGGCAAGGTGTGGGTTCGTGTATAATTTCTGTATAGGTCCCTTCCTTTTTAGCATTTTTGTTTCTGTTTTCACCTTCATCTTTTGGCAGGCGACGATTTTTCATTATGGTTCCATAAGTCTTATTACAGATCCATGCAAGTCGGCTCACATTGCTGCAGCAAAAGCTGCAAAGGATGCAGGTGTTGTTCTTTCCTACGATCCCAACCTTAGGCTTCCATTATGGCCCTCTGCGGAGAGTGCAAGGAAAGGGATTTTGAGCATTTGGGATACTGCCGATATTATCAAGGTAGAGTGCAATGCGTAAAGTAAAAGGAAAGGGGCTATATCCATATTAATGATTTCAATAAATGAGTGTGGATTTCAGGTAAGTGAAGAAGAGATCTCTTTTCTAACACAAGGAGAAGATCCATACGATGATGCTGTTGTCCGTAAGTTGTTCCACCCAAATTTGAAATTGCTTCTAGTTACAGAGGGCGCGGATGGTTGCCGTTATTATACTCAGGTAAGCTCGATATATATGTTTCTATGACATTTTTTATTTTACCTTCTGCATGTAATTTATTTCGACAGCTGGACTCTTCGGAACAGTGATGGCTAGAATTGCCACTCTAGATGTAAGATGGCAATGGGGTTGGGAGAGGCCGTATTTTACTGGCCTTGAAAAGGGGGTTCATGACCCTGAACGAGACCCAATATCAGGGGTAAAAGTACCATGGAGGCCTTGTATTAAGTCAGATTGCATTTTGCCTCTTTATTCAAAAAATAGGCGAATTAGTCTTTATTCGTTAGATCAAAGAGCAAACTAGTCCTTTCAGTTGAAATTTTCATTTCTTTTCACTGTTAAAAATTGATGTGATTGACAGAGTAATCAGAAAAGTTACACGTGTCTCATTCTGATGTATAGGGAACAATTTTTAATAGTAGAAACAGATAAATTTTTAATAGAATAACCAGTTTGCTCTTTGATCTAACATATAGAGACTAATTTGCCCATTTTTTTTAGTAAAGGGGGCAAAATGTAATTCAACTCCAAGTACAAAGGCCTCCATGATACTTTTACCCAATATCGGGTTATGAGAACGAGCGATCTAGTATATTGTCGAATCTGGAATTGAGAAATGTATAATATTTTTCAGGAATTCAGTGGGAAAGTGAAAGGCTTGAAAGTAGAAGCCGTAGACACCACTGGTGCCGGGGATGCTTTTGTTGCTGGAACATTATCGCAACTAGCTTCTGATCTTTCCTTGATTCAGGTATTTCCCTTTTAAGTATCAACGCTTAAATTTAGCCGCATGAAATGATTCCATGAGTCTAGTATGGTTATTGCGAGCAAGAATGCTGTTATTCTCTCCTTATTAATGCGGTACAAAACATAAAAGCAAGTTGAAAGTTTTCGTTTAATCTTGCAGGACGAAGACCGATTGAGAAATGCTCTCAAGTTTTCTAACGTTTGCGGTGCATTGACCGTGACAGAAAGAGGTGCAATTCCTGCTTTGCCGACTAGAGAAGCTGTTGTTAATGCTCTCCTCAAAACCGTGGCATAAGTTTTCTTCCCCAAACACCGTGATTAGCCCACTTTCAGGCATCTATTCCTATATATGTCTTGTGGCAACTAGGACTAAATCGGAATGAAGATAGTAATATTCTATCATCACCGCTGCCTTCATCGGTGGACTTAAAGTTGTTCCGGTCTTCTGTATTATGCAAAACCTCATGCATCATTAGTAATAATTCCGTAAATTGATGTGTCAAGGAACAAAATCAATAAAATTACTCAAATGATTGGTGATTTTGGTATTCCATCTTTCCTAGTATGTACTATATGTATGATTCTTTCAAATTGGTTTAGTGAATGGGGGAAATTCCTTGATTCTTAATCCGTGTTTTGTTATTCGAGTTCGGTTTGAAAATTATATCTGGATTCAACTCATTCACTACCAAGTTTGAATATTCCAACCCAAGCTTTAGCTTGATCATCATACTTAGTCGATTGTTATGAAAACGTGAATAGATTATGTCACCGTGTGATTGATGGGGAAAGCCGAGAGGTCTGAAACCTTAGAACTCGTTAGAGAGAGACTCAGATCTTTTTAGTTCTATCTAACAGCTACATAGTGTCCATCAATGCCTTTGTAGTTCGGCCGGTTTCTTCCGTAATATTGAACTCCGATAGGTTCGAGTCGAGCTTGAGTCTATTTACTTGTCTCAAGCTCTTTTGCAACAAGATAAATTTAATAAATACGTTAAAATATTACATGTTTAGACAAAAATAAACACAAAATAGTGTGTGGTTAAAACTCAATTGACTGAGTCTATTAGTTAAATTTTATCCTTTTCCTTACCTAAGATGTAGAAATGTCTACCAAACATTTTTTACAGGTGATCCGTTCATAATGGAAAATTTTCCCCTTGTCTTTAAAAGCAAAAAAGGTTCTTTATTTTTTAAAAATTAATGATAATAAAAATAAATAAACCATAAACAAAGTAAAAAAAATAAATGGATGATGAAGAGAAGGCTAACAACGATCGCATTTTCAAACGTTTCGATGTGAACGGGGACGGAAAAATCTCTGCAGCAGAGCTCGGAGAAGCATTGAAGGCGCTCGGCTGTGTCTCGGTGGAAGAAGTTTCGAAGATGATGTCTGAAATGGATACTGATGGGGACGGCTTCATTTCGTACGAGGAGTTCATTGCGTTCGCCGCTGCCAACCGTGGCCTAATGAAGGATGTTGCTAAAATATTTTAGTTCTTTTTAATGCTACTCTTTTCGTAATCAAATTGTAACATGTGTTTTAATTGCTTCCAATGATCGATTCCTAATGAATGAGCCACAGTTTTAAGATTTAAATTGCAGTAACATTTTGTTTATGTAACAAATATTGATAGTTCGAGAGACTCACAAATCATCACTTGGAAAGATTCCAAATATATAACGAATTCGATGAACGCATCACTTCTTTATAGGATGTTGTTGCAGTAACAAGGTTGTGAGTAGTTGATATTTCGAAAGTGATTCTCCGAAATGAAATATTTCATAGGCAAAACTTTTTTTAACATCCCTCCTCCATTTATCCTCTTTCGCTAACTTTCTTATTTGCAAGCCTGTTTGTATCATATTTCGAGACTTCTTAACTGTGATCAACAATGCCATGTCTGTTACTGCATCATGCATCCATAGGTAACATTTTCCAACAAGCAAATCAATTCAACGCCGGATTAACTCATTCTTCCCCATTCAAAAATCTTCAGAATATAACTCAAAATACAAAAGGCAAAATTGTACTTTCTCATTGAGGGGAACCAAATTTTAAACGCTCAATCACTTTATCTTCTTCACGACCTTGGAATAATAAGTAAAAGAAAAAGAAGAAAATTTATGAGTCAATTTTTATGGTATAGAGTGCCGGTTTCATGGTAGGCTCTACAAAGGCAGAATTGAAGTAGATCCCATCGTTTCTTTTGTTTCCTTTGTTGTCCGCCATTATTGTTGCTGAAAGCAATTGTGATTGTCACTCTATTATTGAGAATGTCACTCTAAAATAGTGAGTTAACAAGATAGCAAAAACACTAACAAAGGCACAGCCTTGTGGAGAAAGGATGGTATGAAACTATTATTCCACGTCATCCTTATCTCTTTAGGGGATGATAAATAAGATATTTCCTATTAATTTTTAATTTATCTGATTTGTCATTCTCTTTTATTGAGAAGGGATAAAGATTACGTGGAATCACAATTTTATACTATCTCTATTGTGTGGAGACCTCAAATAATTTCATCCAAATTCAAAATAAAGTATAAACGAACCTTCAAATTGAAATTTTGAATATCTTCAATATTATTTATTCAACATGATAGAGGGCATGTATTTTTTAGTTCTCCAATTCCCTTAAAATAATATCCTTCGTTAGATAATCTTTTAAAACTTCTTATATCATCCTGCATGATTAAAGACAAATCAAAATTACCAGCTCATGAATTTAACTTTTTAACTATCACAAAAACGTTGTTATACTCAATACCATAACAAAAAATGACTTTTTATAGTTTTGATAACTAAGCTCATTCATCAAATTTTAAATTTAATGAAAATAATTAAGATAAAATATAATTTTAATTCTGTAAAATAAAATATGAAGCCTTATATCTTGATTTTGTATATAAAAAAAGTTTTGTATTGGAGTTAAAAAACAAAATGGAAAGTTGCCACCATCAGGTCGGAGTGCCGGAGTGGTTATCGGGCATGACTAGAAATTATGTGGGCTCTGTCCGCGCAGGTTTGAATCCTGCCGCTCACGTTTTGCTATTTTCGTTTGGGTTAAACTACACTAAATTTATGTTTTGGCCACACAACTTTAAAAAGTTACAAAATACTCACTGATCTATTTAAAAGTATTCATTTAAGTCACTATACAATTAAAATCGTTGTTCTATGGTTTTTTCTATTCACACCACCGGTACCAACCAAAAGTTCTCATTCCCCTTTGTATGACCCAATTTTTGACCACTACCTAAGCCCACTAAACCCAAAACATTAAACCAATACAAACAGGCCCAAACCCAATGGCCCAAAAGAACAAAACAGAAAACAAAAAACCCTAGCATTGTTTGCGCCGTTATTAGCAGGTGCCTCGCGTGCCGGATGCCACCACCCCGCGACGTGCGCCACTCCACCACGCAGTGGCGAATCCAGGGGGGCTGGCATGGGCCCCGGCCCCCCCTAAAAGGTAAAATTTTCATTTAGGCCCTTCAAACTTTTTAAAAATTTTAAATTAGTAAAGGTAAAATTGCACTTTGGCCCCCCTAAAATTATAAAAATTCGATTTAATCCTTTACAAATTAGAAAGATATAAACTATAAAAAATTAAAATTTCATCTGGCCCCCCCTAAAAAATTATCCTGGCTTCGTCCCTGCCACCACGCCATGTCAGAGACGTGCTCGATCACACACCTGCAAACAAGCAAGAATCAGTTGTAAAAATGGCTATAAAAGCCTTCGAAAACAGTGTAAAAGGGAGATTTTTTTTTGAGGGGATATACACACAAAACCAATACAAGAAGAGATTCAAACATATTTTACTCAAAAAAACAACAGCAAGTACCTGAAGAATAGAAAACAAACAATCTAGCAAAGGTCTTTGAGTTCTTTTCTTATTTTTTTTCCCTTTCTCGATTTTGTTCTTTTTTTTATTATTTTCTTTTACTTTAGTTTTTTTTATACAAAGGTTTAAAATATAAAAAAAAAGAAGAAAAACTTACATTTTTTTATTTCCGGCCACCGTGTGCGGTGGCCGGCGGCGGTAGCGGTAGTGTCATGGCGGACTAGCGACCGGACCCTGGCTAGAGTTCGGGCCAGGGGGAGAGCATTTTTGAGAGCTCTTATTTTTTTTCCTCTACTGAAATGAAAAGAAATGAGGGATTTTGGTGTAAAAATGGCTTAAATATGGCCCTAAAATGGTGTCGTTTGGTGCCATGCTTAATCACCAAAACGACGCCGTTTAGATCATAGCCAGTGCAGGCGACCCGACCCGCAAGGAGGGTCCGCGTGTTTTCATCAAAGGGGCTATTTGCAGTCCAGGTCCATCCGCTTTTTATTAATTTATAATTAAGTTTTTTTAATTTCTAATTTGGCACTATGATTTTCTGCCCGTTTCAATTTAATCCCACGACCCACGGCATCTTTTCAGAGGGTGGGGTTATTTTCTATATTGGTCCCTCTGTGTTGCGCGCGCATCACGATTTGGTCCTTTTACCTTCATTTGTTCTTGATGTTGCCCCGAACTCCCGTTTTAAATTCAATTTAGTCCCTATTTTACTTTGTTTTTAAATTAATTATTTTAAATATTTTATTATTACCACTATATTTTTGTATGTATATTATTATTTTTATAATCATATTCTTTCTATTATATTTACTATTATTATATATATTATTACTACTACAGTTATACTTATCATAATTATTATTTTTATAATTACTATTTATTTTTATTATTATCACTATTAATTTCAATATTGTTACTATTATTTTATTATTAATATTATTCTTATTTTTACTATCACTTTTATTATTATTTTCATTACTATTAATATTATTATTACTACTACTATTATTATTAATTTAGTATCATTATTATTTTTTATTGTAATTATTATTTTAGTATTATTACTACCATATCTTTTTAATTTTATAATTATTATTATATTCGTTAGAATTATTATCGTTTTTTATTTGTCACTATTTTTTTATATGTACACATATTATTATAATTATATTTGTCATTCTCATTATTGATTTTATTATCAACATCATCATTGCTATTTTTATTGTTGTTTTTTTTTACTATTATGATTTATTTATTCTTATTCCTGTCATTTCATGTAGATTGATGATTTTGAATTATATTTTAACGTATTTTTATTTTTGCTTTTATTTACTTTTTTACCCAAACTCATAAAAAGGGTTTCACAAAGGTAATTTTTAGTGCTTGGAAGTTCAGGAAATCGTGCCCTAACGTGCTGGGTTTCGATTTTCCGTTCGTCCAAAGGACTAAATATCCTTTTAAGATTTTGACCATGCTTTCTCAACTTCAAAAATAAGGCAATATTTCATGTTTGAAAATTCAAGGAATCGTGCCCTAACGTGCTGGGTTTCGATTTTTTCGTTTGGCCAAATAGCAAAATACCCTTTTAAATTTGCAATGCATGAATTTTGGAAATCATGAAATGATCTTGGTGTCTAGGGTTTGAAATATAGTATCCTAACGTGCTGGATGTGATATTTCATTCTTTCGGAACAAAAGAATTTCGATATCCAATTCGAATTATCCAAACATTTTCTAAATGATTCATATTTTAAAATCTCTTCCAATTTTCGATATTAGGACATTAATCAATCAATAAGGTACCAATTTTGGGCGTTTCGAGGGTGCTAATCTTTCCTCGTGCGTAACCGACTCCCGGACCCGTTTTCTTAAAATTCGTAGGCCAAATGTTTTATAAGGTGACCCAATCATACTTCAAAAAAGATTGGTGACGACTCCATTTTTCTTTTTAAGGTCGGGCCATTTTCCAATAAAAAATAGTTTCGACAGCTTGGCGACTCCACTGGGGACCATAAGAGAGTCAAGTCGTAGAATTGATTATTTTTTGTCCTTTTATCGAAAATTAAAATTTGATTTTGATTCTTTCATTGCATGAGCTCATGTCGCGTCATATGTTTGTGTGGTTTGAGTCTCGTAGGATATTCCTGCATCATATTGCATGACTGTTGTGGTTACACTCTTTAAGTGGGAGCGAGAAACTATGCCTCCGTGAGGTTTTCACCTCCGCATGGGCTAGTGGACTGCTTTCGGGATACATCCGTACCTATGTCTTCGTAAGGTTTTCACCTCCGCATGGCCATAGGGAAATGTATTCCCCTGAACTGAACTCGATCCGTATGAGCCTATAATGGGTGAGGATTGAGGAATTTGCTGGTTCATGTACCCTTCCTTTAGAAGTAAGCCACATATAGCGATCCTTAAGAGCCCACCCTAGATAAAGCCATGCTGAACCTTAGTGGTTACCCAGGTAGCTGATTGACACTTTTTTACTTGCTTTGGTTACTATTATTCGATACTAACTTGTTATGTTTTGGCTATGATTGCATGTCATTTCATATTAAAAAGGTGTCGAATCTTGTTTGGTTACTGAATTAGAAGGCTTGTTATGGAGAACGAACTTCTTGATAAAATAGAGGATGATGCGGCTGTTCGTATATGGTTAGAGAAGATACAGCTTGAGAAAGGGGATAGTCTAGCCGAGGGATATACGTCGGAGTTGTGGGACTTCACTAGTATCAGTGTGACACAGAATGAACTTCAGGAATTAAGAGATATATGGGCCCGTTGGGATGGTGAGACTAAACAGCTCTTCTATCTTAATTATGGTAATCTACCCTACCTGTTTGACATCAAAGTGGACAAGCACTTATTTCGGGTTATGACTCAGTTTTGGAACCCCGCATATAGCTGTTTCACATTCGGGAAAGTGGAATTGGTGCCTACCGTGGAAAAATACACAGCCTTACTCGGTGTCCAATGGTTCGAGTCAACAAAACTTATACCAGGGCCGCTAATGTACTGACTTTTGTGAAGAAGCTGATGGGTATCACCGGGATGAGCGGATAGTGGGTCACGACCTGAATTCAGCAAAAAGGTGAAGGAAATGCATTCTTTAGGTGAGTTTGAGGGACTTAATTGTAGCACATCCAAATATAAAGAGGAAAGTTGACATTTTCGCTTTGAGTAACTATGGTTTGGTAATTTTCCCCAAAGCTTTGAGACATGTAGATGAAGCAATTACTGACCTATTTGATCGACTTGATAAGGGGGTTACGCTGGTACCAGCGATTCTTGCCGAAACATTTAGATCTTTGAATACATGTCGGAGGGCAGGTGAAGGTAGATTCATGGGATGTGCACAACTATTGTTGGTTTGGTTCCATAGCCATTTTTGGAAGAAAGATAAAGTTTCTTATCGGGGTTTCTCCGAGAATTACTCCCCATTAAAGGAATTGGCAGCCACGCCCAGAAGGGATGACATATCGGATGAAAACTGGATCGCGCTCCTTCTGAATCTCCAAGAAGAGGACGTTGGGTGGAGAGCTCATTGGTTAATTCCCGACGAAATTCTCTACCGATATAGGAGTTATGATTGGGTCCCTCTGCTAGGAATTTGGGGAGCCTTTAGGTATGCTCCTTTGCTTGTGCTGGGGCAATATAGATCAAGACAGTTTATACCGGTGACGCATGGGCTAGCTCAGTTTGAATTTACGTTACAAGAAAAAGGTCAAAGAGATTTCTAATGCTTAGAAGTAGACTCGCCGAATGAAAAGAGTTGCTGTAGGTCCAATGAAGACCCTCGAATATGATGTGTGGCGGAGTAGGAGAATCAATGATAATATCCTCAAACTGACACAAGATGGTGCTCGACCAATGGAAGAATACCTGCAAATAGTCCCTTCTGAGTTGGAAATCATGAAACAAGACTTTGAAAATAGAAATTCGGAGTTTGGGAAAAAGATAGAACAATTGGAAGAAGAGAAAGTGCATTTGAGGTTAGATATTGATGTCCAGAAATCAGAGGCTGAGAAACTGAGAAAAGGGAAAAGGAAGACCGAAGAAGATTTGGACAGTTTGAAGATTGATTACAAAAAGTTGCATTCATCGATGAGAACTACTGGGTTGGGTAAAACCTCAGAACAATGGCGTCAAGAAATTCAAGAAGAGAAGGCTAAGGTCAATCAGTAAAAGAAGAGGTTTCATGATGCTCAAGCACAAAAGGATACTCTGAAAAAGACTGTGTGTGAGAGCCAAGGCGAAAATGAGATGTTAAGAGCTCGAGTAACAGAATTAGAGAAGGCATTGTGTCGAAGTCGCAACTCTACGGTGAAGCTGGAATCAAGCCTAAACAAGATTGAAGAGTTGAAAGGAAATGTGGTAGAGCTCAAAACGGCGCTGCAAAATAGTGAGCTCCGAATCCAACTATTGGAGGCACATAACGAGCGATAGGAAGAACAACTTCAACGATCTCAAGTCCAGGTCAGAGAAAGAGATTACGTCATGGGCGAAGCTGTGGCTCAGATATGAGAAGTGACCGATCATCTACAAGCTTTAGCGGTTTAGGCTGATGTGTTAAGTGTGAAATATGAGCTAGAGTCAGACCGGGGTCGAGAGTTAGCTTGGCTTCTTAAGAAAGTTAAAGCTTTGAGCATAAGGGCTAAGCCGTATATGTGATTTTGTTTTATGTAAAGGTTTTTATTTTCTTATAAAGTTATTCTAAAAGGAATTGAACCAGAATCGACGCCTTTTATTTTTACATTATATCATGCATTTGCATTACATTGCATCATATGTATTAAATATCATAAAAGAACCCTATTAACTAGAGATCGTATTATAGCTACCCTGGAACATCACTACTACACTCGAAAAAAAATGAAAGCCATGGATCAAAGGTTAGAGAGGTTAGAACAGATGCAGAAGGAGATGCAGGACCAATTGCAAACTCAGATGCAAGAACAGTTGGCCAAGATCCAACAGGATATGAGGGATCAAATGCTGGAATCCTAGAGAAGCATGATGAGCCAGTTGACACAATTGTTGACTAGAGGGCATGATAAATGAAAGGGCCCTATGGTCGATAGCGGAGATGATAATGAAGATTCTGCTTATCCTCTAGGCTTGGCCCCGGTAAATTGCCAAGTACAACCACCAAGAGTGTCCGTCAATATTAAACCCCAATATCAATCCGGTACCTCAGCATCGGTAAACTTCCCGACAGGCTCGAGCTCTAACCCCGGAGACAATTTGGCAAAACCAATGGTCCCTGACTTCGATGATGCAGCAGAAGAGGAAAAGTAAGGACGGAGCTCCCAAGGGAGTTTGAAGATCGATGCAAATGGTTAGAGGAGAAGTTCAGAGCATTGGAAAGCGCTGATTACCAATGCGAGGTGGATGCTAAGAAATTGAGTCTGGTCCCAGATCTGATGCTCCTTCCAAAGTTCAAGATGCTGGAGTTTGAAAAATACAACGGGACCAGCTGCCTTGAGGCCCATATTACAATATTCTGTCAAAGAATGACGGGACATGTCAGCAACGACCAGTTGTTGATTCATTGTTTCTAGGATAGTCTGACTGGAGCCGCGGCTAAATGGTACAATCAGTTGAGTCGTACTCAAGTCAAATCGTGGAAGGATTTGGCACAGGCCTTCATGAAACATTATGGCCATGTGACTGATATAGCGCCTGACAGGATCACGTTACAAAACATGGAGAAAAAGTCAGGCAAAAGTTTTAGGAAATACGCCCAAAGGTGGAAGGAAGTCGCTACACAGGTACAACCACCACTGCTAGAGAAAGAAACGACCATGCTCTTTATTAATACCCTGAAAGCACCTTCTATCAATCATATGTTGGGGAGCGCAACTAAGAGTTTCGCAGACATAATGATGTCTGGTGAAATGATAGAGAACGTGATAAGATGTGGGAAAATAGAAGCTGGAGAGAGCACGAGAAGATCGACTTCGAAGAAAAGGGAAAATGAAGTAGGTAATGTGAGCTTGAGTTATCCAAAACCCGTTACTGTCAGTCAACCGAGAACGGTAGCCACGGGCCGGCAGGCTTCACCAAGGCAGAAGCCCAACATGAGGCAGAATAATGAGAAATTCCAGTTCACTCCCATACCAATGACGTATAGGGAGTTGTACAAAAATCTATTCGATGCACATGTTGCAGCCCCTGTCTATCTTAAATCATTACAACCCTTATATCCTGAGTGGTATGACACAAACGCTCAGTGTGAATACCATGCGAGAATAGTAGGGCACTCGATAGAAAACTACACCTCATTCAAAAGGTTAGTCGAGAGGCTTATTAAAGTGGGTGTTGTGAAATTCGATAACGCACAAAGCGTGGGAAATCCGTTACCCAAACATACTGATAAAGGGGTAAACGCGATAGTCGAGAACATGGGGAAGAGAATCAAACCTAATATTGCTAAAGTAAGAACCCTATTGAGGGAGGTTTGGAAGGAAATACAGAAAAGAGGGTTAATTCTGCAAGGGTTAGGAAGCAAATCCCAAGGCGCGAGGAACTACTGTGAGTTCCACGATAAAAAGGATCATGAAATCCAACGATGTAGCGAATTCAGGGACCTAGTGCAAGGGTTAATGGATAACAAGGAACTAGAGTTCTTTGACTCTACTAGAGGAGAGGACGTGTGCACCACAGAATGAGGGTCAGCAGAGAAGGTCTTTGAGGTCAATCACCCAATAGTGATCATCACAAGATCGAGAATCGATGAAGCAGGAGTGAGAGTGGCACCGAGAGTGGTAATTCAGAAACCTGTGGCTTTTTCTTATAAGGATAGCAAAAGGGTGCCCTGGAATTACAGCTGTACTGTGACATGCGCAGGAAAGTGGAGTTAGGCTAGCATACCAAATACGAAAGTCGAACCTAAAAAAAAGAAGTCCCTAATGATTGAACAAGGGGAAGAAAGGACAGAACCGCTGGTTAATGAACCAGTAACAGAGAATGAAGCCAAAGAGTTTTTAAAGTTCCTAAAGCACAGTGAGTACCGTGTTGTGGAACAATTACACAGGCAGGCGGCACGCATATCGATACTGGCTTTACTTTTAAACTCAGAGGTACACCGTAACGTGCTGATAAAGGTATTGAATGAAACCTATGTCTCCGGTGATATTTCGGTGAACAAGCTAGACCGTCTCGTCAGCAACATAAGCACCGATAACTTTATTTCTTTCAGTGACGATGAGATACTGCCAGGGGGCATGAGACCCACCAAGGCTTTGCACATTACTACCCGATACAAAGGGTATACACTACCGAGGGTATTAATTGACAACAGATCGGCACTGAATGTCTTGCCCCTATCTACGTTGAACAGGTTGCCTATAGACAGCTCTCATATGAAAACATGCCAAAATATAGTGAGAGCATTTGATGGCACCAAAAGGAAAGTGATGGGAAGGATTGAGATACCTCTCCTGATCGGGCCAAATACATACAAGGTAGACTTCCTCGTGATGGACATCAAGCCCTCTTATAATGGTTTATTGGGGAGGCCTTGGATTCACTCAGCGGGAGCCGTACCATCATCATTGCACCAAAAGCTAAAGATGGTGACAGAGGGTCGGCTAATAACTATAAATGCGGAGGAGGACATCATCGCATCTGTTACTAGTGATGCGCCGTACATAGAGAATGATACTAAGGTGATAGAGTGCTCCTTTCGGTCATTAGAGTTCGTAAATGCGACTTTCATCAGTGAGGGTGGCAAGGTCCCGGTACCAAAAATATCCAAAGCTACGTGGATGAGCTTACGACTGATGGTAGGAAAAGGAGCATTGCCTGGGAGGGGACTCGGAAAATACCTCCATGGATGGGTTGAAGTGCCAGGTTTGGATGACAAGCGCGATCGTTTTGGTTTGAGGCATATGCCAGACGCCAAACAGAAGAAAGAGGAACTGGAGAGGAAGCAGGAGAGACGAAGGGCACGATTGAGTGGGACTGAGGTCAAATGGGGATCAATGACTTTTCCCCATATATCCCATACATTCGTGTCAAGAGGAGTTATCCATCCGAGACTGGAGAGCACGAATGAAGAAGCGGCTGAAGATATGATAAAGACTTTGAGCATCAATGCCGTATCTGAAGAGGGACCAAGACATGCCTGGGTTGAGTGTTGATATTGCGGTACACCGTATCCCCATAAAAGAATAATGCAAGCCGGTCCAACAAAAGCTTCGAAGGATGAGACCTGATGTGGCAGTAAAAATAAGAGAAGAGGTCAAGAAGCAATTTGACGCTGGGTTCTTACAAGTGGTGAAGTACTCAAAATGGGTAGCCAATGTCGTCCCTGTTCTTAAGAAAGATGGAAAAGTACGAATGTGTGTCGATTACAGGGACTTAAACAAGGCTAGCCCAAAGGACAACTTTTGTTGTCTCACATCGACACTTTGGTGGATAACACGGCAGGGTATTCATTATTCTCCTTCATGGATGGTTTCTCTAGATACAATCAAATAAAGATGCATCCTGAAGACATGGAAAAGACCACATTCATAACCTTGTGGGGTACTTTTTGTTACAAAGTGATGCCATTCGGGTTGAAGAATGCGGGAGCAACATACCAAAGAGCCATGGTAACCTTATTTCACGACATGATGCATAAGGAGATCGAGGTATACATCGACAACATGATCGCGAAATCCCAAACGGAAAAGGAGCACATACAGGTTTTGAAGAAACTATTCTTGAGGTTAAGGAAATTTCAGCTGAAGCTCAATCCAACCAAGTGTACTTTCGGGGCTAGGTCAGGAAAACTGCTCGGTTTCGTAGTCAATGAAAGAGGAATTGAGGTCGACCCGGATAAAGTCAAGGCCGTACAAGAATTGCCTCCACCGCGCACTCAAAAGAAAGTCTGAGGTTTTCTAGGAAGACTAAATTATATTACCCTGTTCATTTCGCAATTGACTGAGAAATGTGACCCCATATTTCGTCTTCTTAAGAAACTCAACCCAGGCATTTGGGACGACGAATGCCAGAAGGCTTTTGACAGGATTAAACAATACTTGTCTAATACTCCAATGCTAATGCCACCCAGTCCTGATAGACCATTGATTCTATATTTGATGGTATTCGATAATTCAATGGGATGTGTGCTTGACCAACACGATGAAACAGGGAAGAAAGAAAAGATGATATATTACCTCAGTGAGAAATTCACTGAGTGTGAAATGAGATACTTGCCAATTGAGAAATTATGTTGTGCTTTGGTCTAGACAACTCGGAGGTTGAGACAGTACATGTTGTATCATACGACTTGGTTAATCTCGAAACTAGACCCTCTTAAGTACATGATGGAGTCAACTGCCCTGAATGGAAGAATGGACCGATGGAAAATTTTGCTCTCTGAATTTGACATAGTCTATGTAAACCAGAAGGCTGCAAAGGGGAGTACAATAGCAGATTTTCTAGCTAGTATAGCGCTAGACGATTACGAGCCCTTGAATTTTGATTTTCCTAATGAAGATTTGATGTTTGTAGTGGCTACTGAGGAGGATACCCTAGAAGATTGCCCTTGGAAATTGAACTTCGACGGAGCGTCAAATGCCGTTGGTAATAGAATTAGGGCAATCCTGATATCCCTAAATGAAGATCATTATCCATTCACTTGCAAGTTAGATTTTGACAGCACGAATAATATGGTAGAATACGAAGCATGTATCATGGGAATTCGAGCAGCTACAGACCGCAAAGTCAAGGTGCTAGAGGTATATGGATATTCCGCGTTGGTGATCTATCAGCTCAAAGGAGAATGGGAAATGAGAGATCCCAAATTGATCAGTTACCGAAAGTTAGTTTTGGAGTTAATGGAGGAGTTTGATGATATCACATTCTTTTGCCTCCCGCGTGATGAAAACCAGATGGCTAACGCCTTAGCCACATTAGCGTCTATGATTAGAGTAAATGAACAGGAAGGTATGAAGCTCATCCAAATGAGTATCTATGATGCTCTAGCTCACTGCTGCAATATCAACGAAGAGGATGAGAGAGAGGACCATCCTTGGTATCATGATATTCTGCGTTATGTGAAGAGTAGGGAATACCCTGATCAAGCAACAGAAAATGATAGGAGAACATTGAGAAGACTGGCCAATGACTATGTCTTAGACGGAGAGATCCTGTATAAAAAGAGGAAGGACCAGGTGTTGTTAAGATGCATCGATACTGTTGAAGCTAGGAAAATCTTGAAAGAAGTTCATGAAGGTATCTGCGAGACGCATGCCAATAGGTTTACAATGGCAAGGCAAATCATGAGATTTGGGTATTACTGGTCTACGATGGAAGGAGATTGCATCCGTTATGCTAAAAAGTGCCATAAGTGCCAAATTTATGGAGACAAGATCCATGTGCCTCCTTCACCTCTTCACGTAATGACTTTTCTGTGGCCTTTCTCAATGTGGGGCATGGACGTATTGGGCCGATTTCGTCGAAGGCTTATAATGAACATCGATTTATTTTCATGATCATTGATTACTTCACCAAATGGGTGGAGGCAGCTTCATATGCCAATGTCACTGATAAACCGCAAAAGTAACATATTTTAAGCCCACATTTAGCATGCTTTTGGATGATTTAAGCCTTGAATTATGTAATTTGGTGCTCTTAATCTTTTGTTTTCATGTTTTATACTCAGAAGAGCACCGAATGATGAAAAGAACGAGAAACCGGCCCAAAACGGAGTAAATGAGCCATATCATGAAACCCACATGGCCTGGGCCCAAGACCACACGGTCGTGCCTCATCAACAGACTCGAACACTGCCTGACCATGATTCACACGAGCGTGTGCCATGGGCGTGTCCCTGCCACGGCCAAGAGGAGTTTTACTCGAAATAAGATACTTGGAGGCAAAGAAACACATTCCAAAGCCTATTTAAACACCATAAGAGGAATTCTACTCGAATTAGGATACTTAGGGGCCAAGTAAGGCATCTCAAAGCTTATATAAACACCCTAGGGGGCAACTTAAGCGGAGAGTTCGGCAGAAGCCTTCTGCCACGGCTTTTGTCGGGGGGACCCAAGGCTTTTGTCAAGGGGCGTCTAGCTAGGCCAAAGAAGGCAGATTTGTGGGGATTCACTCGAAGATAGCCAGTTGATCCATCTCAAGAAGCCGGAATCATACTCAAGACGGAGGATCTCTCCTTCAATTCCTTCAGGGGGTTTTAGGGATTTGTTGTGTTTTGTTTTATCTTTTCTTCTGAGATGTTTTCTTTTATTATTATGAACTAAACCCTTCAAATACCTTAGGGGGATGAAACCTAAGATGAATCTTGTTATTGTTTTTTGAACTATATGATAAATATTTGATTTGTTCTTAATTATGTGTTCTTAATTCTTTTTTATTTTTTTATTTTTATGTGTTCTTAATTCTTGTGTTGATATTTCTGGGATATTGATTCAAGTTTGATGTGCTTAGGTAGAGAAGGAATAGACCCTGCCTAAGAGTAGATCTATCATAATTAAGCAGGGTTGTTCGCACGCCTAGAGATAGGGTGACGAGATTTTGCCGGATTAGGGTGAAGCCTAATATGAGAGGCCATAGATCGAGTTAATGCGATTCTAGGAGTTTTAATTAGAAAGAGATTTCAATTAATTAACCTAGGGTTAGACGTTAGTCGCCTTGAAGAGAGGGATTAATATAACTTAGGGAATCCTACGGATCAAGTCAAATGAATAAATCGTCTAGTTCAGTGTTAGATAACAAGTGAAGTCTAGGTGGATTCTTCCTCAGGTATCGTCTTAATCAATTGGTTTTTCCCACAATTGTTTCCCCAATTTTATTCTTCCTTGTCTTAGAATCTTTAGTTTAATAATTAGTTAATCTTATATTAAACAACAAATTCTAGATAATAAAAAGAGAGTTAGTATTAGTACTTTTGGTTCCTTTGGGTTCTACAATCCGGTCTTGCCTAAGCTATACTACTGTTCGATAGGTGCGCTTGCCTCAAATCGTTGTCATAGTTAGTTTCCAGGTTCGATCATTCTAGTTATAAATTTTAAGACTTTGCATCAACGATCAATCACGAAGACGGCAGTTAGCAAGTTTTTGAAGAGGGAGATCATATACCGCTACGGTATGCCGGAAAGGATCGCATCTGACAACGCGTTGAACCTGAACAATAGCGTGATAGCGGAAGTCTGCAGTCAGTTCAAAATAAAACACCACAACTCATCTCCCTATCGCCCAAAAATGAATGGTGCAGTTGAGGCAGCTAATAAAAATATCAAGAAAATTGTGGGGAAAATGACTGAGACCTACAAGGATTGGCATGAAAAGTTATCGCTTGCCCTCTATGCCTATCGAACATCTGTTAGAACCTTCATCGGGGAAACACCTTTCTCATTAGTTTATGGGATGGAGGCAGTTTTGCCCATTGAAGTTAAAATTCCTTCTCTCCGGGTTTTGTCAGAGTTGAAGTTGGATGAAGCGAAGTGGATCCAATCTCGATATGATCAGCTGAATTTAATTAAGGAAAAAAGGTTAAGAGCCATCCGTCATGGTCAAATGTACCAGAAGTGAATGATGCGAGCTTACAACAAAAAATTCCACCCTAGAGTATTTCAGGAAGGAGACTTGGTATTGAAAAAGATCCTCCCTATGTAAAAGAACTTCAGAAGAAAATGGATGCCTATTTGGGAGGGACTTTATCTCGTAAAGAAGGCCTTTTCTGGAGGGGCATTGATACTAACGGAGATGGACGGTAGAAGTCAGCCAAACCCAGTTAATGCCAACTCCGTCAAGAAATACTTCGCTTAAGAAGGAAAATGGGCCAAGGCGAAAACCCGCAAAGGGCAATTCAAATTTTTGAGGAGAAGTAGGGCATGCGTTAGCCATCCTGTACCTGAGTTAACAATGAGGAGATATGTCACCTCTTCGGAGCATTGACGAAGCACCACAGATCCCTTAGACACATGTTGAACTCAGAATGGTCTTTAAGAAGTTCGTACAGAGAAACTCAGGCTGTGATATCTGGGGCACCAATTCCACCGTTACCCATTTTTGTACCTTAGCAAAATTTGCTTCCTTTGCTCAATACATTCTTTACGGATTTTGTCCTGAATTGCAGTTTTATTCATCTCTATCATCTTTTTCAAACATTTCATATTGAAATAATGATTAAGGAACTAATAATGCTTTCACAAAGGAAGTTTTGCATATTACTCTTAAAGTCTCTAAATAATGCAAAGATCTGAAACAGGACAATTATTTAAAACTCACCAAGCCTAAAGGGCTAGGAACATTTGAAATAAGGGTCTAAGCAGTGACGACATCTTCAGATTCTCTGTTAGAAGTATCAGCTGAACAAGAAGACATACGTCGGGGATATCACCCTAACAAACGACGAGCAATGATAGCCCAAATATAAAAAAAAAATTAAATCATTCTTATGACATTTTGCATTCATTCATAATACATTGGTTAGGAGCATTTTTCAATCATGACATCCTAATCATTTGGCATAAGCATAGACCCCATGAAATCAATTCTACAGGTAGGTTCCCCAGAGGACAATTTAGCGAAATTGATTAGAATTACAGATTTTGGTGAATCTTATCTTCCAGATGTAGCGGGGGAGCATATTTTAGCCACTGGCCTTAACCCCCTAAGCAGTAGGGTAACAGGCTGAAAATTACAGATCTTATCTCCCTAAGCAGTAGTGGAGCAGATCGAAGACAGTGAGCCTTAACCCCCTAAAAAGTAGGGTAATAGGCTGAAAATTACAGATCTTATCTCCCAAAGCAGTAGTGGAGCAGACCGAGAACGGTGAGCCTTAACCCCCTAAGCAGTAGGGTAATAGGCTAAAAATTACGGATCTTATCTCCCTAAGCAGTAGTGGAGCAGGTTGAGGACGGTGAGCCTTAACCCTCTAAGTAGCCCTAAGCAGTAGGGTAACAGGCTGAAAATTACAGATCTTATCTCTCTAAGCAGTAGTGGAGCAAATCGAAGACGGTGAGCCTTAACCCCCTAAACAGTAGGGTAACAGGCTAAAAATTACAGATCTTATCTCCCAAAGTAGTAGTGGAGGAGATCGAAAACGGTGAGCCTTAACCCCTAAGCAGTAGGGTAATAGGCTGAAAATTACAGATCTTATCTCCCTAAGCAGTAGTGGAGCATATCGAAAATGGTGAGCCTTAACTCCTAAGCAGTAGGGTAATAGGCTGAAAATTACAGATCTTATCTCCCTAAGCAGTAGTGGAGCATATCGAAAACGATGAGCCTTAACCCCCTAAGCAGTAGGGCAACAGGTTGGAAAATGGCAGACCACCCTATCTCCCTAAGCAGTAATGGGGTAGGTTGAGGACAGTGAGCCTTATTCCCCTAAGCAGTAGGGAAACAGGCTGAAGATTACAAAGCAATAGCGGAGCAGATTGAAACAGAAATTCCTATACCCTAGAAGATGCAGTGGGTTAAAGCAAGGCTACCTGAAGAAAAAAAGCATGAAGAAGTCAAGACTCAGCAAGACGGGGCAAAAATGGTTTTTTAAAATCTTTGCTTCGTTCTTGTTACACGACAACAAGCAAAGAGGGGCAGCTGTATGACCCAATTTTTGACCCCTACCTAAGCCCACTAAACTTAAAACAATAAACCAATACAAACAGGCCCAAACCCAATGGCACAAAATAACAAAACAGAAAACAAAAAACCCTAGCATTGTTTGCACCGTTATCAGC
Source organism: Gossypium australe (assembly GCA_005393395.2). Taxonomy (NCBI): domain Eukaryota; kingdom Viridiplantae; phylum Streptophyta; class Magnoliopsida; order Malvales; family Malvaceae; genus Gossypium; species Gossypium australe. Next base: position 101,186,069 of record CM016620.1, read on the forward strand.
AGGTGCCTAGCGCGCCGGACGCCACCACCCTGCGACGTGCGTGTAATGGCCTAAATTTAAGGTTATCAAAACAATGGTTTCGCAATCATAAATCCGATTTAAAGAGAAATTTATTTCAATATATTTGCATGAATATTTATATGATAGGAAAAATCGTATTAAAATATCGATAGAAAAATTTTACCGATTTAGTAGTTAGTTAGAAAAAGGAATTATTGAAGGAATTGGGTAAAAACAATGTATCGAGACTTTGATCTCATAAAATTGAGTAGGAAATATTTTTATAAATATTTATAAAATGTTAGTAATGTGGTATTAAAATTTCGTTAGAAAATTTTAACGTTTGGGTAGGTAATTAAATGAAAAGGACTAAATTGAAAAAGGTGTAAAAGTTATTAGAAGGATTAAATAGCTCAATTGTCAAATGACAAGGGATCTAAAGAGCAAATAAGCCCAAAGGAGATATTTTGGGCGGCATAAGCTGAGAAAAATCAGGAGAATTACTGAAAGAAGGGTAAAATGGGAAAATAACAAAATTTGCTAAATAAAACTAGGACTAATTTGAGATATCTAGAAATATCTTCATTTTTCTTTACTCTCATCAGCCAAAAACGCCATAGGAGGGTTTTCTAAGCTGGTATATCATAAGTTTTGCACTAAGTAAGTTAATACTTGCCTATTTCTTATAATTTTTGTGTTTTTAAGACTTTTACAACTAGGTCCTACTATTAAATTCATTAGTTTTTGATTTCATGGATGAAATTGAAAGTTACCATGGTTGAGTGCTGTAATTTTATGATGAAGTAGCATGAAATTTAAGCTTTAAATTGTTTATGAGATGATTTTATTAGGTAATTCCAATAGAAATTGATTTTTAGGATCTAAATTGTGAAAATATTTGGAATTAAAGTCTATTACTGAAATTCTGATTTCCAAAGGTTATAAAGTAGTTTAAAGTGATAGAATAAAGTTTTAATTGAGAGAAATCAGCTCAATTGAGAAGTTAATTGAGCAGGGATGAAATTATCATTTATTGAAAGCTTGGGGGGAAAATTGGTAATAAACAGTTTGCACTAAAACAGTTTTGGACAGCAGCAGTAGACTAACTTTGAAAAATCACCATAAATTGTAGAAATCGAATTAGAAGATGAACAAAATATGAAATTAAAGCGTATTGAGCCTAGTTTCTCATAGAAGAAACGGTGTAAGCAATAGATATGTAAACCATGAGATATAATAAATTTTGTGAGACAAGGTCAGAATGAACTCGGGTTCCCCTGTTTTGACTTTAGAAAATCATCAAAAATTAGAGACAAATAATTAGGGGCTTAAATTTACATTTTTAGAATCTGTAATGAGTCTATTTTCAATAGAAATAAACGAGAACATCATCCGAATCCTGTATGAAGAGATAATTAATTTTTCGTGAAGAAGGGCCAGAACTGTTAAACAGTAGAACAGGGGTGACTTTAAAGAATAAACTACTTATTGGCTAAAAAAAAATTCTAAAAATTTTATGGGAAGAAGATATGTGAGTCTAGTTTCAGGGAAAATTAACGGATCTAAATTTGAAGTTCTTTAGCTCAAGATAAAAATAATTTAGTGACTATGACTCAAGTAGACAGCTTTGAATGAACTAAAAATAATAATAGAATTATAGAGAATGCTACATGTGAACATGAAATGTATTGAATTGATGATTGAATTTATTTATTTAGATCCGAAAAACTCAAATACGAAGCTAGATCAAGGAAAGGAAAAAGTCCCGGATTAGTAGATTTTATATACGAACTAGTATCGAGGTAAGTTCATGTAACTTAAATTATATTCTTAAATACTTGAAATGTATGTTATTGATGTGAATATAATTTGAATGTTCATTATGAAAATTGATGATACATTTGTATATTTGATAAAAAAAAAGGAAGAAATCCCGGTTGAATGAATGGAAAATTCGATGGATCTCTGAAAAGGAATTGACGGTAAAAAGGATTTAGCCCGGACGGGTGATCCTATCCTGATATAGCCCTCCCGAAGAATATGTGGAAAATGGATTTAGCCCGGACGGGTAATCCGAATTAGGGTCTGAATTTAGCCTGGACTGGTAATTCAGATCCAAGCTCATTAGAGTAATTGTCGTTGCAGGGGATTTAGCCTGGACTGGTAATCCCGACAATACTCTATGAGTTTATATTACAGGGGATTTAGCCTAGACTGGTAATCCCGCTGTAAAGATGAGGTTCGCGGGAGTGTGCTCTCTGAAATAGAAATGTGCGCACATGAATATGAATTGACGGACCCGAATTTGTACACTAAAAGTGTACCTATGAAAATCCATCGAAAATTCCAAGAAATTCAACGGGATAAATATGGAAAAAGAATAAGGGAATGGGAAATCATGGTATTGATGAGTTCATCAATCATGGTATATATTACTAATACATGGAAATTATTGGACTAACTTGAAAGTTGAGTTTGTGCATGTTAGGGTAATAGTGCATTGAATGGATATATGAATGTTTATTGCATTGTATTGAAAATATTAGGTAAGTATAATTCTTGTTATATGGGCTTACTAAGCACAAAGTGCTTACCCTGTTTCCTTTTCCCCTGTTTTGTAGTGCTAAGAGCTCGGAGGTCGGATTCGGTAGGAGATACATCACACTATTAGCCTTAAGATTTCGGTATATAAAGAAACTTTATTTTGGAAATCAATGGCATGTATAAGCTAATAAAGTAATGTCAATATGAAATGAATGTAAGGTCAGCCATTGGAATGGCTAGCAAACCTTGGTTTGGTATGTGTTGATGTTATCTTATAATATGCATGAATCTATTTTGAAAATATGATGAATTGGACTGGTTGATGTGGATTGGTCTCGGTTTAAAATTTGCAGGGAAGGCTAGATATCTATAAAGGGGCTATATTGAAAAAAAATTGTAAACTCCGGTAATGCCTTGTACCCTATTCTGACAACGAATACGTGTAGGGAGTGTTACATTTGTTGGTATCAGAGCTACGGTTTAGCCGGTTCTAGGACTGACATAACAAATACAGATTAGCTATACATGCCATTTAAATTATTATTGATAGTGTGATATCTCCTGACCATTTAAATTTTGTTTTTCTTATAGTAATGTCATCTGACCGAGCTCAATCTGAGGAAGCTGGGAGTCATGCTCCTGCTTCAGTACAAAGAGAAGAAACTAGTAGTAGAATGCCCGGTACAGAGGGTCAAGGGGAGGAGGCAAAAATAGCCTTCTTTCAAATGATGAATGAATGGTTTACTCAGTACATAAGAACTAACCCTGTAGTGCAACAAACTCAAGCTCCCCCTCCTGTTCCTCCACCAGTTCTCGAGATTCCACAGGGTACAGGTACTGAATTTGTCAGAAAAAGGAAAGCTTCGGTTGATAAAATCCGAAAATATGGGGCCGAAGAATTTCGAGCAGCAGTTGATGATGATCCCGAACGGGCTGAATTTTGGTTAGAGAATACTACTCAGGTTTTGGAGGATTTATCTTGCACACCAGAAGAATGTTTGAAATGTGCCGTCTCACTGCTAAAATACACAGCTTACCATTGGTGGAATACTAAAGCTTCAGTTGTTTCGAAAGAAGAAATTACATGGGAATTTTTTCAGACCGAGTTCAAAAAGAAATATATCAGTCAGAGATTCCTTGATCAGAAAAGAAAAGAATTTCTTGAGCTGAAACAGGGCAATAGATCTGTATCTGAGTATGAAAGAGAATTTGTTCGGTTGAGTAAATATGCTCGGGAATGGGTACAGTCAGAAGCTGAAATGTGCAAACGATTCGAAGAAGGGTTGAATGAAGAAATTAAGCTACTTATCGGAATTCTTGAAATTCGAGAGTTTGCTACATTGGCAGAGCGAGCTTATAAAGCAGAAGAATTGAGCAAAGAAAAGAAACAAGCTGAGAGGGAAGCTCGAATTTTTAGTAAAAGACCAATGGGAAAATCCCAATTTTCTGCTCCAAAGAAATTGAAGAAGTACCAGGATCATTCTACCTCACCCACTGGGTATTCGGGCAGAGAGCGAGGTTCTCAACACAATAATCCAAGACCTTCCACTCCATCAGTGACCAGTGTTGGCAGTGTTGGTACCCCTAAGCTGAGATGCCAATATTGTAATAAAGCTCATTTTGGTGAATGTCGATTTAAGAGCGGGGCTTGTTATCGATATGGTTCTTTTGACCATTTCCTCAGAGATTGTCCAGAAAGGGGTGAAAAAGAAGCTGAACAGATATCGAAGCCGAGTAATCCAGTTTCGAGGGGTAGACCATCTCAACCATCCGGTAATGTTAGTGGTAGCCGAGGAGCTACAAAAGATACTACAGGCAGGACTGAGACACGAGCACCTGCTAGGACATATGCTATTCGTGCCAGAGAAGATGCCTCAGCACCTGATGTTATTACTGGTATATTTTCTTTACTTGACACTGATATTACTGCATTAATTGATCCTGGTTCTACGCATTCATATATATGTATAAAGCTTGCATGTGTTAAAGATTTATCTATTGAACCTACTGAATTTGTGGTTAAAGTCTCAAACCCCCTGGGCCAATCTGTTTTGGTGGATAAAATCTGTAAAAATTGTCTACTGATGGTAAGAGGTTATTGTTTCCTGGCTGATTTGATGTTACTGCCATTTGATGAGTTTGATGTGATATTGGGCATGGATTGGTTAACTCAGCATGATGCAGTAGTAAACTGTAAACAGAAATATATTGTGTTGAAGTGTCAGAATGGCGAATTACTCCGGGTTAAATCTGATCAGACAGAGGGATTATCTGATGTGATTTCAGTTATTACTGCTCAGAGGTATGTTAAAAAGGGGTATAATGCTTTTCTTGCTTACGTACTCGACACCAAGGTATCTGAGTCAAAGATACAGGCAGTGCCAGTGGTATGCGAATTTTCTGATGTGTTTCCAGAGGAATTACCAGGGTTGCCACCAGAAAGGGAAGTGGAATTATATATAGATTTGATTCCGGGAACTACTCCGATTTCCATAGCTCCGTACCGGATGACTCCTACAGAATTAAAGGAATTAAAGACACAGTTACAGGAACTTGTTGATAGAGGTTTTGTCCGACTGAGTCATTCACCTTGGGGTGCTCCGGTTCTGTTTGTGAAAAAGAAAGACGGGTCTTTGAGATTGTGTATTGACTATCGACAACTCAATAAGGTAACTATAAAGAATAAGTACCCGTTGCCCCGGATTGATGATTTATTTTATCAGTTGAAAGGTGCCACAGTATTCTCGAAGATTGATCTCCGATCAGGTTATTACTAGCTACGGGTAAAAGAGTCAGATGTGCCAAAGACAGCTTTCAGAACCAGGTATGGGCATTATGAGTTTCTGGTTATGCCGTTTGGGTTGACTAATGCACCTTCAGTATTTATGGATCTGATGAATCGGATATTCAGACCGTACTTAGACAGATTTGTGGTAGTATTCATTGATGATATTTTGGTTTATTCTCGAGATGAAGAAGAACATGCAGAACATTTGAGAATTGTGTTGCAAATTCTGCGAGAGAAGCAGTTATATGCTAAATTCAGTAAATGTGAATTTTGGCTTCGAGAAGTGGGTTTTCTTGGACATATTGTATCCGCCGAAGGCATCAGGGTAGATCCAAGTAAAATCTCAGCTATTGTCAATTGGAGTCCACCGAAGAATGTATCTGAAGTTAGAAGTTTCTTGGGTTTAGCTGATTATTATCGGAGATTTGTACAGGGATTCTCTATGATAGCTTCTCCGATGACTCGATTATTGCAGAAAGATGTAAAGTTTGAGTGGACTGATGAATGTCAGCAGAGTTTCAACCGATTGAAAGATCTAGTAACGAAAGCACCAGTATTAGTACAGCCTGAACCGGGTAAGGAATTTGTTATTTACAGTGATGCCTCATTAAATGGTTTAGGTCGTGTCTTGATGCAAGAAGGTAAAGTAATAGCCTATGCTTCAAGACAACTTAAACCACATGAAAGAAATTACCCGGTACATGATCTTGAATTAGCTGCTATTGTATTTGCGCTGAAGATATGGTGGCATTATCTGTACGGTGAGAAATGTCATATTTATACTGATCATAAAAGCTTGAAATATTTGATGACACAGAAAGATTTGAATTTGAGACAGCGCAGGTGGCTTGAACTGATAAAGGACTATGATTTGATTATTGATTATCATCCGGGTAAGGCTAATGTTGTGGCTGATGCTTTGAGTCGAAAATCTCTGTTTGCTTTACGAGTTATGAATACCCGGTTGTCACTGACTGATGATGGTTCAATCATAGCTGAATTGAGAGTTAGACCGACATTTTTACAGCAAATATGTGAAGCTCAGAAGAATGATGATAAGTTACAGGTTAAACTGGCACAATGTGAGTCAGGTACTGATTCTGAATTTCAAGTTGGGATTGATGGTTGTTTATTATTCAGAGATAGGGTATGTGTACCCAAGAATTCAGAGCTCATACAGAAGATTTTACACGAGGCCCACAGTGGTATTATGTCGGGAAGTAATAAAATGTATAATGATTTGAAGAAGACGTACTAGTGGCCAGGTATGAAACGTGATATTTCTGAGTTTGTATCAAGATGTTTAATATGTCAGCAAGTTAAAGCTGAACATCAGGTACCTTCGGGGTTACTTCAGCCAATTACTATACCGGAATGGAAATGGGAAAGAATCACTATGGATTTTGTATCGGGGTTACCGTTGTCTTCGAGGAAAAAAGATGCTATTTGGGTGATTGTTGATCAATTGACAAAGTCAGCGCACTTTATTCTGGTATGTATGGATTATTCTTTAGATAAACTGGTTGAACTGTACCTATCTGAGATTATCAGGCTACATGGAGTGCCTGTCTCCATTATATCAGATAGAGATCCCCGATTTACGTCTCGTTTCTGGGACAAATTGCAAGAAGCCTTGGGTACTCAGTTGTATTTCAGCACTGCATTTCATCCTCAGACCGATGGCCAATCTGAGCGTGTAATTCAAGTATTGGAAGATATGCTCCGATGTTGTATACTAGAGTTTGAAGGTAATTGGGAGGGGTATCTACCTTTAATTGAATTTGCTTACAATAACAGTTATCAGTCCAGTATTAAAATGGCTCTGTATGAAGCTTTGTATGGTAGAAAATGTAGAACACCGTTATATTGGACAGAGCTCAGTGAAAAGAAGATACATGGGGTTGATTTAATCTGGGAAACAGAAGAAAGAGTGAAGGTTATTCGGGATAGTTTAAAAGCAACTTCCGATCGCCAAAAATCATATGCCGATCTTAAACGAAAAGAGATTGAATTTCAGGTCGGTGACAAGGTATTCCTGAAAGTGTCTCCTTGGAAGAAAGTTCTCCGGTTCGGTCGAAAGGGTAAATTGAGTCCAAGATTTATCGGGCCATATGAGATTATAGAAAGAATTGGACCGGTCGCTTATCGATTGGCATTACCATCGGAACTTGATAGAATCCATAATGTTTTTCATGTATCTATGCTACGACGATATCGATCAGATCCTTCACATGTTATTTCTCCGACAGAAGTGGATATTCAACCGGATATGACTTACAGTGAAGAACCGGTCAAGATATTGGCACGGGAAACAAAGGAGCTTAGAAATAAAAAGATAAATTTAGTGAAAGTATTATGGCAAAAGCATGGGATTGAGGAAGCGACATGGGAACCGGAGGAGACAATGAGGAAACAATATCCAAACCTCTTTACTGGTAAGATTTTCGAGGACAAAAATCCTTAAAAGGGGGGGAGAGTTGTAATGGCCTAAATTCAAGGTTATCGGAACAATGGTTTCGCAACCATAAATCCGATTTAAAGAGAAATTTATTTCAATATATTTGCATGAATATTTATATGATAGGAAAAATCGTATTAAAATATCGATAGAAAAATTTTACCGATTTAGTAGTTAGTTAAAAAAAGGAATTATTGAAGGAATTGGGTAAAAACAATGTATCGAGACTTTGATCTCATAAAATTGAGTAGGAAATATTTTTATAAATATTTATAAAATGTTAGTAATGTGGTATTAAAATTTCGTTAGAAAATTTTAACGTTTGGGTAGGTAATTAAATGAAAAGGACTAAATTGAAAAAGGTGTAAAAGTTATTAGAAGGATTAAATAGCTCAATTGTCAAATGACAAGGGATCTAAAGAGCAAATAAGCCCAAAGGAGATATTTTGGGCGGCATAAGCTGAGAAAAATCAGGAGAATTACTGAAAGAAGGGTAAAATGGGAAAATAACAAAATTTGCTAAATAAAACTAGGACTAATTTGAGATATCTAGAAATATCTTCATTTTTCTTTACTCTCATCAGCCAAAAACGCCATAGGAGGGTTTTCTAAGCTGGTATATCATAATTTTTGCACCAAGTAAGTTAATACTTTCCTATTTCTTATAATTTTTGTGTTTTTAAGACTTTTACAACTAGGTCCTACTATTAAATTCATTAGTTTTTGATTTCATGGATGAAATTGAAAGTTACCATGGTTGAGTGCTGTAAGTTTATGATGAAGTAGCATGAAATTTAAGCTTTAAATTGTTTATGAGATGATTTTATTAGGTAATTCCAATAGAAATTAATTTTTAGGATCTAAATTGTGAAAATATTTGGAATTAAAGTCTATTACTGAAATTATGATTTCCAAAGGTTATAAAGTAGTTTAAAGTGATAGAATAAAGTTTTAATTGAGAGAAATCAGCTCAATTGAGAAGTTAATTGAGCAGGGATGAAATTATCATTTATTGAAAGCTTGGGGGGAAAATTGGTAATAAACAGTTTGCACTAAAACAGTTTTGGACAGCAGCAGTAGACTAACTTTGAAAAATCACCATAAATTTTAGCAATCGAATTAGAAGATGAAAAAAGAAGAAATTAAAGCTTATTGAGCCTAGTTTCTCATAGAAGAAACGGTGTAAGCAATAGATATGTAAATCATGAGATATAATAAATTTTGTGAGACAAGGTCAGAATGAAATCGGGTTCCCCTGTTTTGACTTTAGAAAATCATAAAAAATTAGATAAAAATAATTAGGGGCTTAAATTTACATTTTTAGAATCTGTAATGAGTCTATTTTCAATAGAAATAAACGGAAACATCATCCGAATCCTGTATGAAGAGATAATTAATTTTTCGTGAAGAAGGGTCAGAACTGCCAAACAGCAGAATAGGGGTGACTTTAAAGAATAAACTGTACTTATTGGCTAAACAAAAAATTCTGAAAATTTTATGGTAAGAAGATATGTGAGTCTAGTTTCAGGGAAAATTAATGGATCTAAATTTGAAATTCTTTAGCTCAAGATAAAAATAATTTAGTGACTATGACTCAAGTAGACAGCTTTGAATGAACTAAAAATAATAATAGAATTATAGAGAATGCTACATGTGAACATGAAATGTATTGAATTGATGATTGAATTTATTTATTTAGATCCAGAAAACTAAATACGAAGCTAGATCAAGGAAAGGAAAAAGTCCCGGATTAGTAGATTTTATATACGAACTAGTATCGAGGTAAGTTCATGTAACTTAAATTATATTCTTAAATACTTGAAATGTATGTTATTGATGTGAATATAATTTGAATGTTCATTGTATGAAAATTGATGATACATTGGTATATTTGATAAAAAAAGGAAGAAATCCCAGTTGAATGAATGGAAAATTCGATGGATCTCTGAAAAGGAATTGACGGTAAAAAGGATCTAGCCCGGACGGGTGATCCTATCCTGATATAGCCCTCCCGAAGAATATGTGGAAAATGGATTTAGCCCGGACGGGTAATCCAAATTAGGGTCTGAATTTAGCCTGGACTGGTAATTCAGATCCAAGCTCATTAGAGTAATTGTCGTTGCAGAGGATTTAGCCTGGACTGGTAATCTCGCTGTAAAGATGAGGTTCGCGGGAGTGTGCTCTCTAAAATAGAAATGTGCGCACATGAATATGAATTGACAGACCCGAATTTGTACACTAAAAGTGTACCTATGAAAATCCATCGGAAATTCCAAGAAATTCAACGGGATAAATATGGAAAAAGAATAAGGGAATGGGAAATTATGGTATTGATGAGTTCATCAATCATGGTATATATTACTAATACATGGAAATTATTGGACTAACTTGAAAGTTGAGTTTGTGCATGTTAGGGTAATAGTGCATTGAATGGGTATATGAATGTTTGTTGCATTGTATTGAAAATATTAGGTAAGTATAATTCTTGTTATATGGGCTTACTAAGCACAAAGTGCTTACCCTGTTTCCTTTTCCCCTGTTTTGTAGTGTTAAGAGCTCGGAGGTCGGATTCGGTAGGAGATACATCACACTATCAGCCTCAAGATTTCAGTATATAAAGAAACTTTATTTTGGAAATCAATGGCATGTATAAGCTAATAAAGTAATGTCCATATGAAATGAATGTAAGGTCAGCCATTGGAATGGCTAGCAAACCTTGGTTTGGTATGTGTTGATGTTATCTTATAATATGCATGAATCTATTTTGAAAATATGATGAATTGGACTGGTTGATGTGGATTGGTCTCGGTTTAAAATTTGCAGGGAAGGCTAGATATCTATAAAGGGGCTATATTGAAAAAAAATCGTAAACTCTGGTAATGCCTTGTACCCAATTCTGACAACGAATACGGGTAGGGGGTGTTACAGTGCGCCACTCCACCACGCCACGTCAGAGACGTGCTCGATCACGCACCTGCAAACAAGCAAGAATCAGTTGTAAAAATGGTTATAAAAGCCTTCGAAAACAGTGTAAAAGGGAGATTTTTTTTTGAGGGGCTATACACACAAAATCAATACAAGAAGAGATTCAAACATATTTTACTCAAAAAAAAAAACAACAGCAAGTACCTGAAGAATAGAAAACAAACAATCAAGCAAAGGTCTTTGAGTTCTTTTCTTATTTTTTTTCCCTTTCCCGAATCTGTTTGTTTTTTATTATTATTTTCTTTTACTTTAGTTTTTTTTATACAAAGGTTTAAAATATAAAAAAAAAAAAAAAAACTTACATTTTTTTTATTTCCGTCCACCGTGCGTGGTGGCCGGCGACGGCGGCGGCGTCATGGCGGACCGATGACCGGACCTTGGCTAGAGTTCGGGCCAGGGGGAGAGCATTTTTGAGAGCTCTTATTTTTTTTTCCTCTGCTGAAATGAAAAGAAATGAGGGATTTTGGTGTAAAAATTGGCTTAAATATGGCCCTAAAACGGTGTCGTTTGGTGCCATGCTTAATCACCAAAACGACGCTGTTTAGATCATAGCCCGTGCGCGCGACCCGACCCACAAGTAGGGTCCGCGCATTTTCAACAAAGGGGCTATTTGCAGTCCAGGTCCATCCGCTTTTTATTAATTTATAATTAAGTTTTTTTAATTTCTAATTTGGCCCTATGATTTTCTGCCCATTTCAATTTAATCCCACGACCCACGACACCTTTTCAGAGGGTGGGGTTATTTTCTATATTGGCCCTTCTGTGTTTTGCACGCATCATGATTTGGTCCTTTTACCTTCATTTGTTCTTGATGTTGCCCCGAACTCCTATTTTAAATTCAATTTAGTCCCTATTTTACTTTATTTTCAAATTAATTTTTTTAAATATTTTATTATTACCACTATTTTTTTATATGTATATTATTATTATTATTATAATCATATTCTTTCTATTATATTTACTATTATTATATATATTATTACTACAATTATACTTATCATAATTATTATTATTTTTATAATTACTATTTATTTTTATTATTATCACTATTAATTTTAATATTGTTACTATTATTTTATTATTAATATTATTTTTTTTTACTATTAGTTTTATTATTATTTTCATTACTATTAATATTATTATTACTACTATTATTATTAATAATTTAGTATCATTATTATTTTTTTATTGTAATTATTATTTTAGTATTATTACTACCATATCTTTTTAATTTTATAATTATTATATTCGTTAGAATTATTATCATTTTTTATTTGTCACTATTTTTTTATATGTACACATATTATTATTATAATTATATTTGTCATTCTCATTATTGATTTTATTATCAATATCATCATTGCTATTTTTATTGTTGTTTTTTTACTATTATGATTTATTTATTCTTATTCATGTCATTTCATGTATATTGATGATTTTGAATTATATTTTAATGTATTTTTGTTTTTGCTTTTATTTTCTTTTTTACCTAAACTCATAAAAAGGGTTTCACAAAGGTAATATTTAGTGCTTGAAAGTTTAGGAAATCGTGCCCTAACGTGCTGGGTTTCGATTTTCCGTTCGTCCAAAGGACTAAATATCCTTTTAAGATTTTGACTGTGCTTTCTCAACTCCAAAAATAAGGCAATATTTCATGTTTGGAAATTCGAGGAATCGTGCCCTAACGTGCTGGGTTTCGGCTTTTTCGTTTAGCCAAATAGCGGATTACCCTTTTAAAATTGCAATACATGAATTTTGGAAATCATGAAATGATCTTGGTGTCTAGTGTTTGAAATATCGTATCCTAACGTGCTGGACGTGATATTTCATTCTTTCAGAACAAGAGAATTTCGATATCCAATTCGAATTATCCAAACATTTTCTAAAGGATTCATATTTTAAAATCTCTTCCAATTTTCTATATTAGGACATTAATCAATCAATAAGGTACCAATTTTGGGCGTTTCGAGGGTGCTAATCATTCCTCGTGTGTAACCGACTCCCGGACCCGTTTTCTTAAAATTCGTAGACCAAATGTTTTATAAGGTGACCCAATCACACTTCAAAAAAGATTGGTGGTGACTCCATTCTCCTTTTTAAGGTCGGCCCGTTTTCCAATCAAAAAAATGGTTTCGACACCCTTCCCTTTTATAATTCAATTTTTTTTCATGAAACAACTTTAAGCATCATGAATTTGCAAACTAAAATTCAAACAACTTTCTTCTTTGATCTTCAACACTGCCCATCAAATAGACTTAGATCTAATGTATATTCTTTTACTTGTCGATGGGTACTGATCCACAGTAACAAAATGTAAATAAAAACTTTTGAATAGTTTAATGATGTTTAGTGATGTTAAATGTAATTTAAAAGAACTGTCTATGTATAAACGGAATTGTAGAAAACGATTACGTCTAAAATCAATGCCCTCACTATTCAAATCATGTGATGATTTAGTTTGCATAATCTTTAGCGAATTCTTGTGGATGATATTCAAAGACATGCAAAGCTCTTAAAATTCATGGTATGAGGACAGCAAACAATTCTCCTAAAAACATGGAATTGCTCTTTCTGTTCATTTTTCCCCACAAGGCCAGCTTTGCTTTTTATGCAATTTCCCCCCTATAGACCATCCAACAAAACATGTGGAGAGGATGATTTTCATTGGGTTCACAAAAGGTGCAGTTACTAATTAATAATGGATATACAAATTGAATTAACATTTCTTACACCTCATTAGTTGCAATAAATGCACCGTTTCCATTACAATAGACAAAAAGGTCTTCGTGTCAGCCTTATAATTAGTGTTAAAGGTTCCGACTAATTTAAGAGTTTAAGAATTATGAATAAAAATAGGTATTGTATAAAAAATTTATTGGTTATAATAGTTAATTCGTGTTAACCAAAATTTATTTATAAAAAAGAAGAAGATTGAACTGGCCAATGTTAAGTTGATCTCAAGTTAGGTGAACTAAAAATTAAGTCCAAAAAGTAAGTGGTTGATTAATTAAGTTCGCTTTTCAATTTTTAAACCTACTTATTTTATAACATAATTTTAAATTAAAATCCCAAACAACTTTAATTTGTGTTTAATCGGTCATAGGTGGAAGGAAATAAGTAGAAGATAATCGATTTAACCTACTTAATTCATTAAACTGACTTCTTTAACAAGAATCAATAGAATTGATGAATGTTAAGTCAGTTCGAATTAAAGTATGAGTTAATCAATTAAATTTGATTTTAGATTTTTAACCCAACCGACTAGTGTCCATTAATTTCTACTTAAAAAAAAAAAGAACAACTCAAGAAGTAGAACAAAATCTTGAGATACTGGATCCAGATCAATGCCAAATAATCAATTAAAGTACCAGACAATAGAATAGATGGCCATGATTTGACTTACAAAGCCACCATGAAAAAACCAGTAGAAAACCCACATGCAGAAGTGAAACAACGTAGGAAGCAACCTCAAAAAGCTAAAATTTTCTTCACAAGTGTATGAAGCAAATAGTTCATATAACAATAAATATGGGGGGAATCTGAGAGACGTGGGCATGGAGAAAATTCCGCCGATCCTTGTGCTGCTTTTTAATTCGATTTTCTTTTTCTACCTTTGTTTTTCCATTTAATCTTCGATCAACCTCTGCCAGCTAACAATCCCGATGCAATCATATTATATAATATTATATATATGTGTATATAATTTGCTAGTTCATTACATCTGTGAAATTGCAGCAATATTTAATACTGTGTTTCTTGTTCCCATAAGGAGAAAAAAAAACCCAAGTATTTTCGATTCCCATCTATAGTTTAAATATTGCATTAAAACCCATCAGAGAGGTTAATTTCATAAAATGTCCATAAATTATTGCTCTGATTCTAAATTGGTCATTAAATTTCAAAACGTTCTAATTAAATCTTCAAAGTATTAGTATTATATTAACCAGACCATTCTGTTAACCTAGTTGTGAATTTAGGCATATTTAATATAGGTGAATTATATTGTAAACATGTGTGTACCGATCACATGAACAACTTGTATCTAACATGTTAAAAAGATAATATCAATAAAAAAAGATTATTTCTTTTTGGTTTTTTAATACGTTAGATTCGATTTGTTCATGCAGTAGGTGCATTTTTATATACAGTTTCACCCATGTATTTAAATATACTTTATGTCAAATTTGAATAGTATTTAACGTTCAAGCTATCTATTAATTAAAATATTTTGAAGTTTAGAAACCAATTCAAAATCCAAGTCATGATCGAGGATTTTTGATGATTTTTGATGAATTGACCCTTATTAATATTTATATGAAATATTAATATTTACTTTATCAGTTTGAATATATATATATATATAGGCATTGTAGGGAAGTTGTCATTCAACCCCAATTTTTTTTTCACTATCATTATGGCACTAGCCAAGGACCCTATTTGCTCACTTCAAACCTCATCTTTCAATAATGGAAACTTCGATGAAGGTGGTGCTGATCACTTGAAAAAGCTTGGGGGTGGTGTCAACAACTTTCCGATGACTAGCTCTTCCTCATTTTCCTCTCCGGGTAGTGTTGATTCCGACAGTTTCGTGTTCCGGCCACCGCATGAGGAAGTTCATTCATTGATAAACTTCAAAGGCAGTTCAATGTACGACAACTTCATTCATCAATATCATCATGGGACTAATTATGGATCTCTTCTTAGCTTTGAACAAAACGAGAAGGCTCCACAAAGCGGTACTCACTTAAAAAGAGCAAGTCACAAAGATAATTATTCTGTGTGGGATCCTCGGTTGGTGGAAGATTTTAGTTGCTTTGAAACAGCTAGCAATTTTAGTTCGAAAGAGAACAATGGAGATTGGTTATACTCTGAATCAGAAATGGATGCTGATAGTATACCGGAGTTACGGTCACCAGGAGTTGCCGGCGTTAAGCGTCTGAATACGGTACCATTTCTTCTTTTCCGTTTCAATCCAAGTAATTAAAACACAATTCATATGATAAAATTGTGCTTTTTTTTATAGGGAGATAGCACTCAAGCTTTGAAGAAACAATGTAGCAATGAAGCTAAGAAGGCTAAATCAAAGTCCAGTCCTTCAAAGGATCCTCAAAGTATTGCAGCCAAGGTTTGCTTTACATGCATTGAAACTTGTTTTTTAGGGTATAATTGCACTAATAATCCCTAAACTATCCTCGAAATTCTAAATTGGTCTCAAACTCTAAAACATTCCGATTGAGTCATCTACATATTAGAGTATTGTATCAATCACGTCTTTCTATCACTTTAGTTTCTATTTAGATATTAAATGCTAATCCAGATTTGACATGGAGAATATGTAGAGCACGTGAATTAAATTATAAACACGTGTGCCTACTACATGAATTCTCTAGATCTAACCGGTTAAAAAAATAGACAATACCAATAAAATTCAAGAGAATTTTTCTTTTCTCTTTTTAACAAGTCAATTCCAAGTTTTCCATGTAGTAGGTATGCAAGTGTTTATAATATGATTCACTTGTTTTAAACATATTCCATATTAGATTTGAGCTATTAATTAATATCCAAGCTAATAGTTAGGCTAACAGAAAGATCTGATTGATACAGTACTGATATTTTGAGTACTCAATTAGAACGCATTGAAGTTCAAAGATCAATTTAAAATATAAACCATAATTTGAGGATGTCATGTTGAATTAACCCTTTTTAATAAATAGAAAAACAACCAAAATCAAGAGGGAAAATTAACTATGAGAAATTGCTTTTGATATAAATATACAGAATCGACGTGAGAGGATCAGTGAGCGGTTGAAGATACTACAAGAACTAGTGCCTAATGGTTCCAAGGTAAGCAATTAATTATTAATTACTACTGAAACTAATATATATTTTCCCATTGTACTTATTTGTTAAAAATGGAAATAAATTATATGCATGTTTATAAATTTGTTTGCTCCACAGGTTGATCTAGTTACCATGCTGGAGAAAGCAATTAGCTATGTCAAGTTCCTTCAATTACAAGTGAAGGTGAGAGAGAGATCTTCAGCTTTCTAATCATCTTATAGGGCTTATCATAAATTGCAATTTTACTCAAAAGGCTTTGTTATATATATATATATATATATATGGGTGAATGTATTATAGGAACTTAATCAAATTAGTCCCTCTATTATTCAAAGGATTTATTTTGTCTCTTATATTATTAAAAAGAATCAAATAAAGTTAAAGTGAAATCTTTTGTTTAAAATTGAACTACAATTGAAAAATGATAAATTTTAAGATATTTTTATTAAATAAATGTTAACTCTGATTTATATATATGGGCAGGTGTTGGCAACAGATGAATTTTGGCCAGTTCAAGGAGGGAAAGCACCTGATATTTCACAAGTTAGAGAAGCCATTGATGCTATACTCTCATCATCAAAGAAAGATATGAATTCAAGCTAAAAGCCTTTTTTTTTTAATGTTACTGGTGTTTAATTAAACAAAAAAGAAAAGGAGAACTTGAGTAGATAGTATAGTAAATCTTTTTTTTTTTTTTTCTTTTGAAGATCTTGTAATAGATATTTTCATTTCTTAATTATCTAATTTGAGCTAAGATTTCCAACTTATAATCTTAGTTTCATTTCACTGAAAATCTGTCTATTTATATGTAAGGCACTAATTGTTTACATCTGAATAAATCAATAATTTGAGTATTAGATTTTCTATTACAATGAAAAATATATGTAATTTTTGAAAAAAAAAAACACTACAAGTTGGTATAAGTATCATGGAAGCTCCCGCGGTAAATTGCATTTTGTCCCTGTAACATCCTAAAAACTGGGTTAGAAGAATTTGAGTTTTGAGATCAAGAGTGGAAATCTCTCGATTCTGTGTTTAGATTTTAGACAATTTTGATAAGTAAATTTATTTGATTCAGTGGTTAAGTGTTCTAGTTATGTACGTGAGGTTCTGAGTTTGAATCCTATCTCTTGAAATTTTGCTACTTTTGACTAAATCCCTATCTTTGGCCATGTGGGTTATAAGTTAAATTCAGTCAACTGATATTAAGAATAAGTTTGTTGGTTCACTGGTTAAGCTTCTATATACCCTTTGGTCTTGTGTTTGAATCTCTGCGTGCGTAATGAGAATATTTTTATACTAATTCGTAAATCAGTTTAGTTTCTTTTTTAATTTATTTAGTTAATTAAGAGGTTGGTAACTTCCTCTTCTTTGTTTCTGGGACAAAAAAAAAACGTTCTCCCTTCCTTTTGTTTCTTTTCTTTTTGGTTTTTCTTTACTTTTGAATTACCTTCGTTTTGCTATTGGGTGTGAATTAGATTTCGTGTGGGGCTCGACCTTTTCTCGTGGTTCTGTTCTTAGCATTGGTAAGAGCTAATTGCCTATGTTGCTAGTGTGTGGTTTTCTGTTGGTCTTTGAATTCCATAGCAATGAATGATTCTTCCTTGAGAGTTTGTTAATTGGTTGTTTGAATCAAGAGAGGTTCGAGCGATGCCTAGCGTTCCTTCAATAATGTAGGAATCGCGTGTCCGTTGTTCATTGCTGGTAAGTTTCGATTTGGAGTATTGTGTCGAAAGTTCTTCGACATAGATTTGGTTTGGATGTTATCCAAGCGATCTGTTTCGGTTTGATTGTCTGATTTGGTTACTGTAACCTTGTTTTAGGCTCGGGAATTATCTTTGTTAATTTCACGTCAAAACTGTATCAGGTGGGTACAAATAACCCAACTTTTGTTTCGAGTTTAGTCATCGAAAAATTGATTGTCAACGCTACATTGCCATGTGCTAGGCCATGTGGTAGGTTGTGTGAGCCACATGGCCGTGTACCAGGTCGTGTAACTCACTGTTCATAAAAATTGGAGGCACTCGACTTGGCACATGGGCATGTGCTTAGGCCGTGTATGGTTATGTGTTATGCAGGGTTCACACGAGCCAATGACAGGGAGGTGTCCAGGCTGTGTAACTCATTGATTGTGGATTAAGACCACACGAGCAAGTGACACAAGCGTGTGTCAGGATGTGTGGGACACACGGCAAGCATACGAGCGTGTGCTAGACCGTGTGGAGACACATGGGCCAGTTATCCAAGCCGTGTGAAACTACATGGGTGCGTGGACCAAGATTTGGAATTTTTCCCTCCGGCCACAAGCATCGTTCAAAATGAACGCAAGCCTACTGTAGGATCCATATGATCTGAATTAGGTTATATAACTTGATATCTGATGATCTGATGATGAACAACTTGTGATCTATACATATGTCTACTATGTTTGAACCTAAGTAAGTAGGACCTGTCAGGACGTAGTGTGCTATTGTCTAATGTGTGAGGATTATCCAAGTACGATCTATATTTTGTTAAGTTTATTGATACGCCTTTACGTGACTCTATTGCTTAGGAACATGTGATATCCGAATATGTTGAATTGATTGTTACTGATTTTGATTTATAACTATGCATGTCACTTCATGACAAGTCTAATATTATTTGTTAAGTTTTGATAAATCTGCTTTGTAACGCATGAACTCCCATGCCTACTGACTCTATTACTGTACGATAGCATGACTCACATGCTTATCACTCTACTTCTATATATGCATGCCATGACACATTGCATGGGACTTGGGATGATGTTAAAGGATGAAGTTTTTAGAATTTTGATTATCTGTATTATCTGGTGGTTTAACCACGTTTCTGATCTGATTTGGTGGCTTGACCACATGTATCTGATCTAGAAGTTTTAACTACAAAATTCTGGTGGCACTGTCCATAGTTATCTGTTAGTGTGATTTGGTTGGAAGAGTTCTGGAGGGAACTCTATTTTGGTGTGTAGCGGAGTTGGGTAGGATGTTTTCTGATAAATCTACATTCCGATATGTTTTGAAAAATATCGCATCTGCATAAACATACATTCTCTGTGCAACTCTGTTCAGTTCTGCTCTGCTCCATTCTGCTCTGCTCTGTTATGTTCTATTCAATTTTTCTATGTTCCGTTCTACTCTGCTCTGTTCTATTCTGTCATGTTTTGCTCTGTCATGTTCTGGTCGATTTGTGTTGTTCTGTTATATTAGCATGATGGCAACCTCCGTGAAACTCATGTCTGTTTTGTTCTGGTCTTATACTCGCTATTAAGTTCTCTGTGTTACTCTGATTTGTATATTATGTTTTGTTAATTGTAATTGATGTTGGTTATACACTGGGCTTTATAGCTCACCTTTTGGTTTTGTATTTGTGTGTTTAGGTAAGTATCTGACTTAGGATCGGACGGCGTGTGGGAGCTCGGGTTGTTTTGCAAAAAATGTAAAAATGCTTTTGATCTTTTGGGTTTGTAGTGTGTTTCTGAGCTCGTCTTAGTTTTTGCTAAATTCTTCAGCAGCTGATAATTTTTAACGCGAAACTATAAAACCACTCAAGTCGACAAAACGAATTTTAGTTTTCTGCGTTAAACTCCGAAAAGATTTTCTGCCACGAATCAAGTAAAGTTTTGAATGTTTTCTGGATAATTTCTGAAATTAGTTTTCAATACATTGGTGTAACTTGTTCAGATTTGGCTTAAACTTCTAGGTTGGATTTAGGGTGTTGTAGTACCCTTTACTAAAAAAATGGATAAATTAGTATTTGTACGTTAGATCAAAGAGTAAATTGGTCCTTTCTATTAAAAATTTCATCCATTTTTACTATTAAATTGGCAGGACCAATAGAATAACCAAATAGTTACACATGACGTGCCACATTTACCTCATTCTGGCATACGTGGATTAGTTTTTAGTAGTATAAATAGATAAAACTTTTAACAGATGGACTAGTTTACTCTTTAATCTAACATATAAAGAATAATTTGTCCATTTTTCAATAAAAGAGATAATATGTGAACCAACTCTTAGTATAAAGCCTAGTGAAACTTTTACCACTATAAGCTGCATGTCCTGGCACCTACATGAAATTAATTAGCCAACTGCACATCCAATTAGGGGTGAAGTCAAAAAAATTTTTAGGAGGGTCTAAATTAAATTTTATATTTTTACAATAGTAAAAATGTAATTTCACCATTTTAGTATTAATATTTTTATAATTTTTAAAGAATTAAATTAAATTTTTATCATTTTTAGGGGCCAAAGTACAATTTTACCTTTACTAATTTAAATTTTTATAAACTTTAAAAGGACTTAAATAAAAAAAATTATTTTAAGAGGACCGAGGCACCTACCAACCCTTGGGTACTCCCCAATAGTACAAGAGTTGTATTGCAGAATACAAATGTGCATCTAATATAAATATATTTAATTTAGATTTTATCAACATGATACAATTACGTGAATTATAAAACTGAATAATTTTCTACAATATTCTGTATTATAGAAATGGTTGATGTTGTAAATTAAATTGCTTGCAAATCAAGCCAATATATACGTGTATATTAAAATTTTCAATTTCGATTTTGTTAAATTCCGACTTATAATTGATAGTGTTGGATGAAATCTTTAGATTTAAAATTTAAAGTCTAGAGTTTAAATAGTTCGGATTATCCTTTGACTTTTAAGGCCAATTGTGAACAAAACCTTAATGTGAATAAATCCATGTATTGTCTCATGCATGAAAATCTAAAGAATCTTCTCCAAATCTTAATTTTTAAACAAGGATTAATCACATGCTAATCCCACTTAAAGTGGAGCATAAATTATTAATTAATATTCTGCCAATGTTCAAAATGAAACAGAAAACTGAAACCCATATAATTAATTTTCATATCTTCATATACAACAACGTGGGACTTTTTAACATCTTTTCTCAACAAATTTATAATATGTATATATATATATATATATATATATATATATATATATTTAATACATTTATAATGTATAAATTTATAGGAATCACATATTATTAAAAATTTTCAAAATGAAATTCACTTAACTTTATTTTAATGATATGTTATTCTCTTATTCATTTAGGGTTAGTGTATCAAATATTAACTCTATATAAAGACATGAGTTTATAAAATTTTATTAAATTTGAAATTACATTTTATATTCATATTAAAATATATTTTTATTATTTAAATTATATAATTTTGAGTTATACTTTTTTTTAATTGGTTGTAAGTGACCATCAAATTGTACAAATTACAAAATGTATCTCTAGTTGTGACAAACTATTTATTTTTGTTGATACGGGAGTCTTGACTTGAATAGAATGATGGCTAAAACTTTTACGAGACATCCGTTTGGCACGATTCAAACTGTGTTATCCCTATCCCCACCCTTAATACTGTATCAAAAAAGTGTTTAACAAGGAAGAGACAAAGAGGAGAAGGCAGTGATGATTGAAGGGTTAATTCACTTGTGATAGGCGAAGAGCCAAAGGTTGAAGATGAAGGAGAAGGGAGAAGGCAAAAGAGGAGGAAGGTGGAGATAATTGGGGGAAACACTTAAGGTTTTTTTAGGGAGAAAGAAGGATCCCTTGTCTCTCTTGCTCTGGGTTATATATAAGGGGGTGCCCTTGTTGGTAATGCCATGTAGCCGACAATATAGATGGTAGGCTTGTCCATGTGCTTGGCTGGGTGGCAAGGCTGTTAGAGGTTAGTTATCGCCATGTGTAGTACTATGTAGTATTGTTCTGATTTTTTTCTTACTGAGGTTGTACGAGGTTATTATGCTTTAATGGTCTCCACGAAGGGTCTTTAGGGTGGTTCCAAGATGATTCGTGGAGGGTCATTTGTAGATGTTCTAGGTGAAGGGGCATCATAAAAGATATCTAGCGAAGGATAACTCGTGAGTTGCATTCAACAAAGAATCTTTACCAAATTGTTTTATATTCTGTCATATGTCATTGCCAAAGTGGAAGTATAACAATTTTATTATTAATGAAATTTAAATACTTTAAACTTAGAAAAAATATTGACATTTCAAGAAAAAAATTGAAATCTAGATATTTTCTAAATATTCACAAAAAGTTAAATTAATTATTAGGAGGGATGGAACTGGAGCCCAACCTCAAGTTTAGCGCGGTCTGATATGAGAATTTTTTATGGCACAACAAAATATGACTAAAATTATAATCCATTTAATCATCATATAATTGAAAATTTTAAGGATCATGTGACATTGGAGAATGGCAGGGTGGATATTGGATAATATTAACAACATATTGAATGACTCAAATTATTGTACTTTATAAAATATAAATGTTGAAGCTTATATAGCTGCTTGCAATAAATTGATGGTGGTCCAATTTGAAGGCAGATTTATGGATGAATTTAAATATACATATATAGCATGTTGACAACTTTGAAGACAAATTAAGCTTACATTTATCAAAGCTGTTTTTATTTTATTTTATTTTAACAAGCTTTGGAACGTGGAAAACAACTAGTATGGGAAATACTCAGTGTTTAATATTTAATGTATGATATTATAAATTTATACTATAATGTGTGTGATGTGGGAATTTTGACTTGGAACTGTCTCGTGAGTGAATTATGTTGAACATACATACACATTGGGTTTCATCAATTAATTCCACAACAAACCATCTGACTTTATAATTATAACTAATGATTTTTTAATAATTAGTGAAAGGAAATGAATTATTTAAGATCCAACTCAAATTTTTTATATTTATAACATATCATTCTTATTACTCAATCAGAAAGTTGTTAGCAAAGCTGATATAATAATTAATTAATTAACTAATCTTTTCATTTTTTTTCATTTAAATATACACTTTTTTGTTTTTTTTGAAAGACGCATTCTTTTTTTGTAAGGCAAATTATATACATTCTTATATTGTATAAAACTGTTATAGTTTTAAAGAGCAGTTTGTGCTCACGTGGCAAAATTGGCTCACTAAAAAAAGATTTTCTTATAAATATTACATTACTAAAATATGAATTTTTTTTTTTAAAAAAAGTTGAAGTTTAGAATATAATATTTATGAAAGTATTAAAATTACATAAAATAAAGTATTAACATGTAAAAATTTATATAAATTTAATTTTAATTGTATATAATTTTATACCCGTCAATAAATCAGACAACTACATATCATATTTTTAATAACATATTATCATATGATTCACTAATATTAATAGAATTTACATATTATCATATGATTCACTAATATTAATAGAATTTACATACCATCAATATGAATCAAATTTATATTACTTCTGAAACATGAAAAAATAATAAAGTATATAATTTTTGTGCAAATTAAATTATTATTATAATAAGTTATAAGACAACTTAAAATATAATACAACATAAACATAAATGATCTTAAATTGAATCACTAAAATCTGACACAATTACTTTTGATTAAATTACTTTAAACAGAAGGCAGCTTAATATAATACAAATACAACATAATGATTAAATTACTTTAACCACAAGGCAGCTTAATTATTTTGATATTGGCAATTTCTTTTGGGTACTTAATATTGACAACCTTTGATTGCAAATTAAGTGATCTAAAGAATGTTTGGCTTTTTAATATGCAATTAAGAGATACTCCAAGACTTGCGGTTTGGATAAATGATTTTGTAAATCGAGATATTTGATTTCAATTAAAATTTTATTTGAATTTAATTTTTAAATATTATATTTGTTATCTAGTAAGGTGAACAAGGTGAAGAAGGTAAAGGTTCAGTGAAGAATGAAGGAGCAAAAGTTGGGAGGAAGCCTCAATTCTCTCAGGCGAGATGGGAGGTTAGGTGAGTTGTGTCACTTTGTGAGCTATTCACAGTTGATACTTTTGGTAGTGATAGTGATGTGATATTTTAGGATAAGAAATGTTAGGGTGGCTAACAATTAATTACCCTGAGTTTCCACATGGTCTTCATATAGCCTTAGCATTAGCAGAGATACATAGTTCGCCAAATTGAGGTTTGTGGACTAACCACAGGTGAGGAGATGCATAGTTCGCCAGGTTGAGGTTCGTAGACTAACCATCAGTAAGCTTTAAGGTCCATTATATGGAGTATAACAATTGCACCCCCAAACGAGTAAATGTTATAAAGTGACCTTCACGAGCCTAGTGAAGAATTCGCAGTATAGGTGTTCTCATTTTAAGCCTAATATATATTTTTTGAATTTATAATTTGAATTTTGAATAATTGAAACTTTCAAAATAATTAAATTTATGTGGGAGAAATAATAATTTTTACATGACAGTTCATCTGAATTCAATGATGAAGTTTGTGAAACGTGAGGTGTGTTACGACTTGTTGGTTGGATTCCCAATGAAATTGTCGTTATTTTTAATATTTAGATAAACATGTCGTGTATTGATTGAAAGAACTGAGAACTTCAACAACACTTCTAGTATCAATCCAAAATTCTCTTTACCTCAAACCCCGCAATCATCGATGAAACCACTAATGAACCATTACCATCTGGATCATTCAAATTTGTTTCATCAGGATTTGAGAATCCAACTCTCTACAGTTGTACCTATCGAGGTTTCTTTGTTGACGTAATCACAGACATCACACTGTGCAAATAAGCTTTCCTCCTAGTATTGGATCTAGCACATTCTTCATTAGTGTCTGATGTGTCTAAAACTAACTATGATCACAATAAAGGCAAGCGCACCTACCGTTCAATAGTATAGTTATGGTAAGACTGGTAATATCGTATCCACAAGGACAAAGAGTACTAGTAATTACTATCTTTTTATTATCTAGCCTAAGAATTGGAGTGATTTCTTTTAAACTAAACTAATTAACTAGAAGCACGACAGAGAATGAATTGGGAAAATACTTTTTAGACAACTTATATAAGATAGGCAATACCTAAGGAAGAATCCACCTAGACTTCACTTATTACTTTTGATTCATATGATTTATCCACTTGACTTAATCCGTAGAAATCCCTGATTTATGTCAATATCTTTTTCAAGACTAAAAATAACTGATTCTAGGTTGATTAATTGAAATATCTTTCTAATTAAAACCCCTATTGTCGCATTAACTCGATCATGGATCTCCTTATTATATTCGACTCTAATCCGACAGATTTTCGTCGCCCTATTTCTAGGGTTGCAATCAACTCCGCTTAATTGTGTTGATCTACTCTTAAACAGGGACTTTTGCTCCACTGAATAAGCACATTTGACTTGAATTAATAACCTGAATTATCAAAACAAGAATAAGAATTCACAATTAAGAATAAGAACAAGTATTTATCTTATAAATCAAATAATAATAAGATCTGTCTTAGGTTTCATCCCCTCAGGTATTTAAGGGATTTAGTTCATACTGATAGAGGGAAATGATCGTGTATGAAAGTCTTACAATTTATATAATGAATGATCGAGCCTAGAAACTAACTATGACAACGAATAAGGCAAGCGCACTTATCGTTTGGTAGTATAGCTATGGCAAGACCGGAAATATCGTATCCTCAAGGACCAGGAGTACTAGTAATTACTATCTTTCTATTATTTAGCCTAAGAATTAAGGGGATTGATGTTTAATCTAAAACTATCTAACTAATTACTAAGCTAAAGATGCTAAGACACAGAGAATGAATTGGGGAAAATACTTTTGGGAAAACCAATTGATTAAGACAATACCCGAGGAAGAATCCACCTAGACTTCACTTGTTATTTAACTCTAAACCAGACGATTTATTCACTTGACTTGATCCGTAGGATTCCCTAATTTATATTAATACCTCTCTCGAGGCTACTAACGTCTAGCCCTAGGTTGATTAATTGAAATCTCTTTCTAATTAAAACCCCTAGTGTTGCATTAACTCGATCTATGGACTCACATATTAGGTTTGACCCTAATCCAGCAGATTTTCGTTGTCCTATCTCTAGGAGTGCGATCAACTCTGCTTAATTATGCTAGAGCTACTCTTAAACAGGGACTTTTGCTCCACTGCCTAAGCACATCAATACTTGAATCAATATCCTGAAATATCATAGCAAGAATTAAGAACACATAATTAAGAACAAATCAAGTATTTATCATATAGTTCAAAAAACAATAACAAGATCCGTCTTAGGTTTCATCCCCCTCAGGTATTTGAGGGGTTTAGTTCATGTTTATAAAATAATACATCTCAGAAGAAAGTATAAAACAAAACATAAAAAAAACCCTAAAACCCCTTGAAGGAAATTGAAGGGAAGATCTTCCGTCTCGAGTATGATTCCGGCTTCTTGAGATGGATCAACTGGCTATCTTCGAGTAAATCCCACAATTCGGCCCTCTCTGGCTTGGCTTCTCAGGCCTCCCCCTTTTTGGTCACATTTAGGGTGTTTATATAGGCTTTTGGAATGTTTTCTTTGCCTCTAAGTATCCTTTTTCGAGTGGGATTAAAATAGGTCACGGCAGGGACACGCCCGTGTAGCACTGTCGTGTAAATCGAGCCTAGGCCGTGCTCGAGTCTGTTAAAGTGGCACGGCCGTGTGGTTTTGCCCGTGTGCGGTGGTCCAGGCCGTGTACGCCCATTTTGTCTTTTTTTGGCCCGTTTCTTATTCTTTTCATCCTCCGATGCTCTCCTAAGTATAAAACAAGAAATTAAAGGATTAGGAGCATCAAATTCCACAATTCAAGGGATAAATCATCCAAAAGTATGCTAAATGTGGGATTAAAATATGAACATATTATGGTTTATCAGGAAACATCTTAAAATAAGGAAAACAACAAAACATAAGAAAATCCAAAAACTTCTAAAGAACTTGATGGGAGATCTTCAATCTTGATGGAGATCCTTCTCCTAAGCTACTCCTGACGGCTGTCTTTAAGTATTTTCTGCCTTCTACTCGGCGCCCCTCCTTTTTTAGGTTGCCCCCTAAGGTGTTTATATAGGCTTTGAAACGTCTTTCTTGGCCCACAATGTAACATCCCTAAATTGGGCCTAGTAGGATTGGGCCCATTGGGCCTTGGGCGTAGGAGTGTTTAAATTTTTTGAGAAACAAGAGAATGGCATTATTTCAAGTTGGACTTATTAAGAAGATGATTTTAGAAAGTTACGGGGTTCTATGAAGGTTCGAGTTCAAGTTGGGCCTTAGTAAAAGTTTGTGTTTAAGCCTATTAAGGAGAGATAGTAAGTGGCATCAAGGCTTATGGAAATAAAAGAGTAAATTGCTAGCATAAATGAGCATATAGCAAGGAGGTTATGGCATCAAGTGAAGTACCTTGAGGGAAGAGGTTCAAATCCCATTGTGTGCAAATTTTGACTATTATTTTTTGTACTATTTCCCTAAATTCCGGCCAAGCTTGTAAATAAGGCAAAATTGGACTTTTAAATTATGGTAAGGTGGACTTATTAAATTGTGGAAAGGTATGGTAAGGAGGAAAATAAGGGATTTTAGGTAAGGTGGACTTATTAAATTATGGAAAGGTATGGTAAGGAGGAAAATAAGGAAAAAGAAAAGAAAAAGAAATAAAGAAAAAACATAATGATGGGATGATTGATTAGTGGAGTAGGTGAGGGAGTAATTATGGGAGAAAGAAAGGAATGATGGAGAGTGAATTATGGAGCATTTTAGGGAGTGAATCATGGATGAGAGGTAGTGGAGGAGTTAGGTCAAAAAAAAAAGAAAGATTAATGAAATGAGAAGTGCATGGGGGGATGATATTCGGCTATGAAGAGGGGTGTTTAGGCAATTTTAGCTTTTGGTCATTTTTCCTTTCAAAAATATTTTTGGTTCTTTTGATTGTATTTCCTCTTTGCCGAAACTTCAATTTGCCTATTAACTTCTACTCTTTTCTTTTCAAACAATCTCTATTCTACACCATAACTGAAACATCAAGTTCATCTCATAATCGAAGTTTGGTTCTTGTGGTTGCCGAAGCTTCTTTGCCTTCTCGGGTTTTCAGTGGTGCAAGAAAGTATTCTTCCTCTTCTTTCATTTTTTTTCTTGTTTCTCTTTTACTCCCTCTTCTAAAATTGATTAGTCACCCTGTTCTTTTGACCAAGGCCGAATCTATTCCTTGCTACTTCCATCCTCTTGGTTCTCTTGGTGTGGACTGAATCGGTAGAGTGTTAGCTTACACTCTCGTCATCTTTCTAGTCTTTGGCTTTCGGAAGAGGGTTGGTAAGTAGAGTCTCGAAGTACTTTATTAGAGGGCCAATCGAACACCCATCTCTCGTAATAAGAGACTCGGATTGTTGGTGCCGCGGTGAGCATCGTGTTACGGATTTCGAATAAGGTGTGTAATCTCATATCCTTCCATATACATATCTGAAATGGTGTGTAATCTCACATTTCTTTGAATATATGTATGAAATATGCTGTTAATCGGCCGAAATACCGAATAAAACTAAAAACCGGCATCCATAATCACTCGGGCGTGCGTATGATCGTAGTGGTAATCGTATTTCGTAATAAAACAGTTTCAGTTAGAAGCAGTGACATGTTTTTGAAAAATCACTAAAAATAGGAGAAAATGAATTAGAAAGTGAATAAGATATCAAATTAAAGCTTACTATGTCTATTTTAATATGGAAGAAACGAAGAAGGAAAATAAATTTTATATTCTGAGATATCTTGATTTTAGTGAGACTGGTTCTGATTAACTTCGGGGTTCACTGATCTGTTTTGGAAAAATCATATAAAATTGTACAAAATGAATTATGGGTTATAATTTATATGTATGGATTCCTTAGTGAGCCTATTTTCAAGAGAAACAAGTTGGAACAGTATATGAAAACCTTATAGTGAGATATTTGAAATTAAGGTAAGAGAGGTCAAAATCATTGGACAGTGAAACAAGGGAAACTTTAAGGAATAAACTGTACTAAATGGCTAGGCCAAAAATTCTGGAAAATTACAGTAAGAAGATATAAGAGTCTAGTTTCAAGAAAATTTTACGGACCTAAATTTTGAGTTTCCTAACTTGAGTTATAATCAATTTAGTCAGTATAACGCAGATGGACAGTTTTAAATTTTTATGCCCAAATTAGTAGTTAAGTCCAGAATTGCGAAATTACCCCGTTTGGGCCTAAAATGGATTTTTGACCCAATAGTTCCGAAGAGACCTAAATAGAATTTTATGCCACTCGAGGCGATAGTAGGCCTTCGGAAACACCGTTGAATATGAAATTACCGAAATTACCCTTGGAGGGTAAATTACTGAATTACCCTTGGTGGGTAAAACTACCGAATTTACCCTTGGAAGGTAAATTACCGAATTACCCTTAGTGGGTAAAACTACCGAAATTACTCTTGGAGGGTAAATTATCGAATTACCCTTGGTGGGTAAAACTACCGAATTTACCCTTGGAAGGTAAATTATCGAATTACCCTTGGTGGGTAAAACTACCGAATTTACCCTTGGAAGGTAAATTACCGAATTACCCTTGGTGGGTAAAACTACCGAATTTACCCTTGGAAGGTAAATTACCGAATTACCCTTGGTGGGTAAAACTACCGAATTTACCCTTGGAAGGTAAATTACCCAATTACCCTTGGTGGGTAAAACTACTGAATTACCCTTAGAGGGCAAATTATCGAAATACCCCTGGGTTGTGCAAATTACCGAAATACCCCTGGGTTGTGCAATTACTGAAATACCCCTGAGTTGCAAAATTACCGAAATACCCTTAGAGGGTAAATTATCGAAATTCCCTAGGTTGCGAAATTACTAAAATACCCTTGGAGGGTAAATTACCGAAATACCCCTGGGTTGCAAAATTACCGAAAACCCTTAGAGGGTAAATTACTGAAATACCCTTGGGTTGCAAAATTACCGAAATACCCTTGGTGGGTAAAAATCTGAATTTCCCTTAGAGAGTAAATTACCGAATTACCCTTAGTGGGTACGATTACCGAATTATGAAAATGCCCTTACGGGCCGAATTACGAAAATGCCCCTAATGGGCCGAATTACGAAATGTCCCTATGGACCGAATTACGAAAATACCCTTTATGGGCCAAATGTGATATTTGATATATGGGCAGTTTGATATTTGTGATATGGGCCAGAGTGTGTAATTTCACACTTATCTCATGGGTTAGATATTATACCGTAAGCATTAGAATAAATCGTAAAATTTGTAAAATCGGAAAATACGGTATAATAACACTTTTTGTGTAAATGTATGAAACCGGTATTAAGGTTGTGGGAATTACAGATTTGCCCTTAATGGGTTATTTTGTTAAAAAGTGATATTTTGGGCCATATGAATTATTTTGATAAATTGGCCAAGTGTGAAATTTGAAAAAAAAAGGCCTCATGTGATTAATGGGCCAAAATTTGCTAGATCGATTAATGGGCCAAAATTTGCTAGATCGATTAATGGGCCAAAATTTGCTAGATCGCTTAATGGGCCAAATTGTTAAGATTGATTAATGGGCCAAATTGCTAGATTGCTTAATGGGCCAACTTGTATTATGGGCCTTATGATGAAATTATTCTATGAATATTGTTATGCTTTGTATATGCATACATGATTGCATGGGTTGGGATAAAATTGAAGAGAAGTGCTAGTGGCTCTGCCACAATCTAGTTCGGTGACTCTGTCACAATCCAGTTCGGTGGCTCTGCCACAATCTAGTTCAGTGACTCTGTCACAATCCAGTTCGGTGGCTCTGCCACAATCTAGTTCGGTGGCTCTGCCACAATCTAGTTTGGTGGCTCTGCCACAAACATTTTAAATGGCTTTATGCCTGCGATTGGTGTGTTGGCGGGGTGGGTTGACTTGATCCCCACAGGTGTGCTGGTTGGTACGAGTGGTGTGTAGCGGATGGAAATTAGGTTTGGTTTGGGATTTGCATATCATATGCATATTATATACATGTTATTATGTTATAATTGTAAATGGGCTTAGGCCCAAAATATTGCTATGTGTGTTCCGACCCAGTGGATGATGGTAAGGGGATTACACACTGAGTTCTTGTAACTCACCCCCTTTCTCTTAACCTTTTCAGGTAATGCTCAGTGACGTGGACTTGGGCCTTGGATGACTCGATGGAGACCATACTTCAGAAATGGTTTATTTGGACTTCAGACTTCTTTCTTGTTTATTTTATTACTCTACTATTTTGGGTTAAATGTTGTAATCAGGCCTCGGATTTTCTTTCAAAATGCTTCTGCAACTCTATTCCCAAACGTCCCATTTTCGTAAATTGTTTATTTCAAATATATTTTCACAACCAAAAAGGTTTTCAAAGATAATTGCGTTTTCAAGTAAATAACAATTGCTTAAGTGTTTTGGGTTTTAACAAAGAGGTTGTAATTCTCAAACAAGTTTTTAACAATCTCAAAGATGGTTTGAAAAAAAAAAAAACTTCCATGTGACACACCAGATTCGGGCTTAACGTCTAGGTCGGTTTTGGGGTGTTACACACAAGTAACCTTTTCCGAATAGGATTAAACCTGGATTCGACAAGGACAAGCTCGTGCGTGATGGCTTGGGTCGTGCTCAATTCTGCTAGTCACACACGACCATGTGATCTGTCCGTGTACGTTGGTCCAGGCCGTGTTGATTTCTGAGGTAGGCCCATTTTGCCCCTTTTTGGCCCGTTTCTCGTTCTTTTCGGCTCCCTAAGCTCTCCTGAGTGTAAAACATGAAATTAAAGGATTAGGAGCATCGAATTCATCAAATTTAATAAAAATTCATCCAAAAATAAGCTAAGCATTGGGCTAAAATATGTGTAAATTATGGTTTATCAGTGTCAATTATTACATTAATCACCTCTATTGGGACCTGCTTGCCTTTTCCTTTATCTAATCCCTGCGAACTAAAAGCATTGTCTTCTTTATTTCTATGACCATAAGGTTGCCCTTGTCTAACAACAAACTGTGGCAATTTTCCTTTGTTAACTGTAGACTCAATACCATCTCTCAAATGAATACAATCATTTATTGTATGCCTTTTCTCATGGTGGAAATCACATACATCCATTGAATTGTCTCAATGAATGTTAGGTCTCAAATGAGGTGAAGGTTTCAAGATTCCTTGATTCTCTATTTGACTTAAAATTTGCGCTGGAGTCATTGTCAGGTCATGGTACAACTAAAATTGATTATGCGAAGCCTTTTGTTGTCCCCACTGACTTTGTTGATAACCTCTATCTGTCCTCATCTATCCTTGGTAGCCTCAAGAGTCACTGGAAGGATATCACTGTTACCCTCCATCTCTCCCTCCCCCGAAAGTATAAATGTTAAGAACGAGTTCTCCCAACTCTATCATGCAATGGGGGTCTACGTCTTTGAGAATTATGGTAGTCTCCTAAGGTTAGCGCACTAGTTCACTGCACTTGCAACTTAGCCTTTTCTGATTCATTGTTTTCAACGAAGACATGAGTCTTCTTGTATAATGCTAACAAGTTGGCTAGGGGCTTATCGATTAAGTTATATTTCAAAAATTGGTGAATTGTTCCAAACATGAAAGCTTGAATAATGAATTCTTAAGGGACATCTTTTGTGACCATAGTTGCTGCATTAAACCTTTTCACAAAATCTCTTAAAGGTTCATCCTCACACTTCTTGATGGATATGAGATAAGCAGGGGATTGCTTCAATGTCTTGTTCACCAAGAACTTCCTTATAAATAAGTCTACCAGCTGCTCGGAACTCATAATGGAATGTTGTAGCAATTGCAAATACCACACCTAGGCCGAGTCTTTTATGCTTCAGCATGGTGTTGAGTTTGAGAGTTATAATACCATAGGGATATTGATAAAACTAGTGGTATGAATTTTGTTGGTTGGTTTGGATTTATGGGGGATATTGTTGGCCAGCATGCAATGGATCCTGGTTCAATTTTCTGGTCTACTCCATATTTCCTTTGGTGCTATGACCAACAGGGTTTATAACTTATCATTAAAATGATCAAATTGAATACTATAAAGACCATTGGTGCCTGGATACACCATGTCTGTCCATGCTACCACACCAATTGTTAACTAGTAAGGTGAACAAGGGGAAGAAGGTAAGGGTACGGTGGAGAAAGAAGAAAGAAGAAACAGAAGTTGGGAAGAAGTCTCAATTCTCTTGGAAGAGATGGAAGGTTAGGTGGGTTGTGTCAGCTTGTGAGCTATTTGCATGGCTTTTTTATAGTGAATGACAAAATTTGGCTACATGTCTTAAGATTGTTGACGTGAAAGTTTAATTTGATACTCTTGGCAATGACGATGATGTGATGTCCTAAGATGGGACATGTTAGGGTGACTAACAATTAATTGCTCTAATTTTTCACGTTGTCCTCAACTAAGCGTTAGCAGAGATACATAGTTCGCCAGATTGAGGTTTATGGATTGACCAAATATAAGGAGGTGCATAGTTCGCTAGATTAAAATTCACGGACTAACCATTAGTATAAGGTCCGCTATATGGAATATAAACAATATTAATTTTTTAATATTAAAGTGAACAATGATTCCAACATTTTGTTAAGTCATATACAATTTTGTAGCATTATTTGGCAGTAAATTTGGGACCGTACAATTAATGTTGCACTTGCCTTGCCAAAATAAATATCCAAAATAATTTAATATTATTTGAGATAATAAAATCAATTAATAATTGTGTTAATTAAAAAATTTCCCAATCTTTGAGAATTGAAGTGGCTGATTGGCTAACTGCTAGAAGGATAGGAAATCACATGCCTAATCCCATTAAACCTAGTTTACACATTCCCAAAAAACCTAGTTACACATTCCCAAAGAGAACTTTAATTAAATTATGACATTGGAAAAAGTTACTTTACCATACTTGATATATATTAAAATCTTCTAAACATGTTTATTTTTATAAAATTATCATTATTAAATAAAACATTTTTTATATTAAAAAATATTTTTTCACTTTATCCTAAGAATTACATTATCATTTTTAGAGAAAATAATTCTAAAAAAATCAATAAATAAATTTTAACATTTTAAATCACATTTTAACCCATTAAATTCTTTAAAATATTATCACTTTTTGTAAATTGTGTTTATTTACAAGATTAATTTATCACTATCTTTTTTTTATTTAATTAGCATATTTGAAATAAGCGATCACTCACTGTCTATAATATATATTGTTGTAAATACATTAAATAGATATCTATAACCCCTTTAAACATATTAAAGTAATGAGATAAAACTCTTTACTTCATTTATAATTAGGAGATCATTAAATTGAGTAATTCAGAAAACTTAATTCATTGAATATAATACATTTACTAATTGAATGTAAATGAGCTTATAAATAGCACCTTGTAAGTGAAAATTAAACAGTGAAAATTCTCTCGTATTTTTCATCCACTTTTTACTTATTATTATTGTTTTATTATTTTTTCTATAACACGTTTTCAGCACGAGCTTCTACGAGTTCATAGTGAAGTTCACGCCATTTCGACTTTATATAATTTGCCTGTATAACTCCCATTAAACTATATACGGTATACGTATTTTCATAATTCTTTTATTTTATTTTCTAGATGAAATATTTGCTTTGGGTAACATTTGCACATTTATTTTTACAACTCAAATCTAATAATGATAATTATACATACAATTTTTTTTTAAAAAAAAAGAAATTTCAGTTAATGTAATTTGTGTTAAGTTATTATTATGAGTATTCCTCTCTATGCCAATATTTGAAATACATATTATTATTTAGCAAATTTGGTATATATAATTGAATTATTTTACGATTGAGAATGCTTATTATTTTACTAATATTTTTTTATTTTGATTCAAGTGATTATAATGTCAAATCTTGCCAAACTTGAATTTGCGGCCTTAGACATCTCAGGCAAGAATTATTTGTCATGGGTGTTAAATGCTAAACTTCACCTAGATGCTAAAGGTCTAGGAAATACTATATTAGCAGATAAAGAAGCATCTAATCTAGACAAGGCAAAAGCAATGATTTTTATCCGTCATCATCTCCATGAAGGATTAAAAGTGGAATATCTCACTGTGAAAGACCCTCTTGAGTTATAGAAAATTTTGAAAGAATGATTTAACCATCAGAAAACGGCGATACTCCTTAAAGCTATTTATGATTCGATGCAGTTATGGTTGCAAGATTTTAAAACTGTAAGTGGATACAATTCAGAACTTTTCAAAATTAGTTCTCAAATAAAATTATGTGGAGAAAACATAACTGATGAGGCCTTGTTAGAGAAAACATTTTCAACCTTTCATGCTAGTAATGTGCTCCTGCAGCAGCAATACCGTGAAAAAGGTTTTAAAAGGTATTCTGAATTGATTTAATGTATTTTGGTTGCTGAACAAAATAATAAGCTGTTGACGAAAAATCATGGAATTCGTCCCACTAGTTCTGCACCATTCCCTGAAGTGAATGTAGTAGTACACAATAATTATGATAATAGAAAATATAGAGGTCGTGCCGTGGTCGTGGACGTAGTGGGGGACGTGGTCGAGGACGTATTAGTAATCGTTATCATGGTGGTCATAACAATGATACTTCTAACCACCCGAAAAAAAATAACAATGAAAAATATGAAAGAAGTGGTCAAAATAATCCTTCAAAGATTATTGAGAATATATGCTACCGATGTGGTATGAAGGGGCATTGGTCACGTACATGTCAGATGTCTGAGCATTTAGTGAAACTTTATTAAGTATCCATT
The DNA here is from genome assembly GCA_005393395.2 of Gossypium australe. Taxonomy (NCBI): domain Eukaryota; kingdom Viridiplantae; phylum Streptophyta; class Magnoliopsida; order Malvales; family Malvaceae; genus Gossypium; species Gossypium australe. Next base: position 101,222,391 of record CM016620.1, read on the forward strand.
AAAAAGAAGGGAAAGCATATGGAGACAAATTTTATATCCCAAAATGATGAAATGGAGGCAAAAGATGAAGATATTCACTATAATACTAAAATTGACCATGCCTACGAGGGTGATAAATTTAATGACCTTAATAATATAACTCACCTAGATATGGCAGATTTCTTTGAGAATCATTAGAAAAATTGATGTTATTTTGTCATTTTTATGTTGTTTTAAGCATGTTTTATTTTCTTGCATAAAGAATAATTTATATATTTAATAAATATTTGCAATGTTTCTCATATTATATTTTGTTTGTTTTTATGAAGAATATGAATATTCAACAAAATTTCGATGGACCCAAAATCAATGGAGACATGTGTCTTGCAGCTAGTGCTACAACATATACGATACTCAAAGATAAAAAATATTTTTCTCATTTGACAATGAGTAATACCCATGTTAATACAATATCAGGTAGTTCAAAACTTATTGAAGGCTTTGGAAGAGCTATTATATTATTACCTAAAGGTACAAAATTTGTCATTGATAATGCTTTATATTCCACTAAGTCTAAAAGAAATTTATTGAGTTTTAAAGATATTCGTCTTAATGGATATCATATTGAGACTATGAATGAGAAAAATATTGAATATCTATATATTACAAATGTTGAATGTGGAAAGAAATATGTTTTGGAAAGGCTACCTATTTTTTCATCAGGTTTATATTATACACATATTAGTGTAATTGAGTCACATGTTACTACAAACCAGAAGTTTGTAGAACCACATACTTTTACTGTTTGGCATGACCGATTAGGCCATCCAGGATCTATTATGATGCGAAGAATCATCGAGAATTCAATTAGACATTCATTAAAGAACCAAAAGATTCTTGAATTCAAGGATTTATCTTGTGTCGCTTATTCTCAAGGAAAATTGATTATTAGACCATCACCAGCTAAAGTTGGGATTGAATCTCCCGCATTTCTAGAACGTATTCAAGGTGATATATGTGGGCCCATTCATCCACCATGTGGACCATTCAGATATTTTATGGTATTAATAGATGCATCTAGTAGGTGGTCACATGTATGTTTATTATCGACTCGCAACCTAGCGTTTGCGTGACTACTTGCTCAAATAATTCGATTAAGAGCACAATTTCCAAATTATGCAATCAAAACTATTCGTCTTGATAATGCTGGTGAGTTTACATCCCAAGCTTTTAATGATTATTGTATGTCAATTGGGATAAAAGTTGAACATCCTGTAGGTCATGTTTACACACAAAACGGTTTAGCTGAATCGTTTATCAAATGCCTCCAACTAATAGCTCGGTCATTGCTTATGAGAACAAAACTCCCTGTTACAGCTTGGGATACGCTATTTTGCATGCAAGGACTTATGCGCTTAAGGCCAACAAGTTATAATAAGTACTCCCAATTACAATTAGCTTTTAGTTAGAAGCCAAATATTTCCCATATTAGAATTTTTGGATGTGCAGTATATGTTCCAATTGCTCCACCACAATGCACAAAGATGGGTCCTCAAAAGAGGTTGGGAATATATATTGGTTATAAATCTCCTTCTATAAATAAATATGTTGAACCATTAACTGGAGATTTATTTATTGCACGATTTATTGATTGTCATTTTGATGAAACAACATTCCCAACATTAGGGGGAGAGAAAATACATCTGGTAAAAGAAATTACATGGAATGGATCATCATTATCTCAATTAGATCCTCGCACAAGTCAATGTGAATAAGAAGTTCAAAGGATCATACATTTACAAAACATCGCCAACCAACTGTCAGATTCATTTACAGACCTAAAGAGAATTACAAAATCTCACATACCAGCTAAAAATGCTCCAATATGAATTGATATCTCAATAGGGCAAATTGTTAGTGCAAAAGAAAGTAATCCACGTCTGAAGCGTGGAAGGCTAATCGGTTCCAAAGATAAAAATCCTCATAAAAGGAAATGAGCAATTATTCAAGATGATAATATTGTGGAGGCAAGTGCCCAAGAAGAAACCAAAGATATAACTAATCAAAAAACCCCAGAAAAGGCTCAGGTACCTGAAAATGGTGATAACGAAGAAATCTCAATAAGTTATTTTACTTCAGGAAAAAGATGAAACTGAAAAAATTTAGTTGTCAACAACAATTTTGCTTATAATGTTGCTATTGAAATAGCAAAAGAAAATGAGAATCATGAGCCTAAATCTATTGAGGAATGTAGAAATAGAAAAGATTGGTCAAAATGGAAAGATGCAATTCAAGCAGAATTAAATTCACTTTGTAAACATAAGGTTTTTGGACTTATAGTCCAAACATCTAAATATGTAAAGTCAGTAGGATATAAGTGGATATTTGTACGAAAACGAAATGAGAAAAATGAAGTCGTAACATATAAAACACGACTTGTAGTACAAGGATTTTCACAAAGGCCCGGCATTGATTATGAAGAGACATATTCTCCTCTGGTGGATGCAATCACGTTTAGATACCTTATTAGTCTGGCAGTACGTGAAAAACTCGACATGCATCTAATGGATGTTATTACAGCCTATTTGTATGGTACACTTGATAGTGAAATTTATATGAAAATCCCAAAAGGATTTAAAATCCCTAAAGGATATAGAGTTTCTAGGGAAAATTGCTCAATCAGATTAAAGAAAAGTTTATATAGATTAAAACAATCTGGATGCATGTGGTACAATCGTCTTAGTGAATATTTGTTAAAATAAGGTTATAAAAACGATTCAATTTGCCCAGTGTTTTTATAAAAAGGTCTGAATCAAACTTTGTGATATTTGCTATTTATGTTGATGATCTAAATATTATTGGAACTCCTGAAGAGCTTTAAAATGCAGTAAATTATTTAAAGAAAGAATTTGAGATGAAAGATCTTGGAAAAACAAAGTTTTGTCTTGGCCTACAGATCGAGCATTTAAAATATGGAATTCATGTCCATCAGTCAACTTATACGAAAAAGATCTTAAAGAAATTTTATATGGATAAAGCACATCCGTTGAGTACCCCTATGATTGTACGATCGTTAGATGTGAATAAAGATCAATTTCGTCCTTGCGAGAATGATGACGCGTTTCTTATTCCTGAAGTACCATATCTAAGTGTCATAGGAGCATTGATGTAAACTTGTTAGCAAGATTTAGTTCTTCTCCAACACGTAGACATTGGAATGGAATTAAACATGTATTTAGATATCTCAGAGGGACCACTGATATGAGGTTATTTTATTCAAATGATTCAAAATCCTTATTAGTTGGTAATGCTGATGTTGGATATTTATAGGATCCACATAAAGGTCGATCTCAAACTAGATATTTATTTACATGTGGAGGTACTGTCGTATCATGGCGTTCGATAAAGCAAACATTAGTTGCTGCCTCTTCAAATCATGCTGAAAATAACTGCAATGCATGAGGCAAGTCGAGAGTGTGTTTGGCTAAGGTTATTAACCCAACATATCCAGAAGATATATAATTTGCCTTTACAGGAAAATATGTCAACTATCTTATACAAAGATAATGCAACATGTATAGCTCAATTAAAGGGTGGTTATATCAAAGGTGACAGAACGAAACATATTTCATCAAAATTATTCTTCACTCATGATCTTGAGAAGAAAGGTGTCATAGACGTTCAACAAATTAGTTTTAGTGATAATTTAGCAGATCTTTTTACCAAGGCATTGCCAACTTCAACATTTGAAAGACTACGAAACAAGATTGAAATGCAGCGGCTCAAAGATATAATGTGATGTTGCCATTAGGGAGAGTCTAAAACACGTTGTACTATTTTCCTTTAACCAAGGTTTTGCCCCACTGGGTTTTCCTGGAAAAGATTTTTAACGAGACAACTTGTAATAGGAGATTGTATACTCTTTTTCCTTCATTAGGTTTTTATCCCACAGGGTTTTTCCTAATAAATGTTTTAATGAGGCACATTTTTATTTAAAAGACATATTTTTATTTAAAAGGCATCCAATGGGGAGTGTTCTGAATACATTAAATGGATGTCTATAACCCCTTTTAAACATATTAAAGTAATAAGATAAAACTCTTTACTTCATTTATAATCGGGAGATCATTAAATGTAGTAATTAAGAAAATTTAATTCATTGAATGTAATACATTTACTAATTGAATGTAAAAGAGCTTATAAATAGCACATTGTAAGTGAAAATTAAACAATAAAAATTCTCTCGTATTTTTAATCCACTTTTTACTTATTATTATTGTTTTATTAATTTTTCTACAATATATATGTACTTTGCAAATATTTTAAGACAGATTCATGCAAATGAAGATAATATATATTTATATATTTCCAAGACCTGTCTTGCAAAGTACATAAAATCATTTGGAATCCTAATTAAATACCCAGAAATCTGCATTCAGATTCTTTTGTTTTTCCCATTTTACCAACGCCAATGATTGATCATTCCCTGTCTTCAGCACCATGGAATTATAAGATTAATATCTACAATAATTCTCAACTATCAAGTTGCAGAAAAAAATTGAAGAAACTCAAATATAATAATTTGCAGTTTTCACCAATGCATTTATTTCAATTTGAGATTCTATATTACAGATTTTGGGTTAAATTTTATCCAATTATACGTTTCTTAAGATAAAAGAACACTAACTTTTTTTGTTAATTTTTGCCCCCAATTTTGTATTATGGCCTGAAATCCATAAATATCAGGATAAGTAAATCGATCAAACATGGAGACATGGGAATACAGTACATTTTAATCTTCTTGTCTGCTTCATGAGATTTCTTACATGTATGTATTTATATTTATATTTATATATATAATATTATAAGGATTTGTCTAGCCAGCATTGTCAATTAATTTTCCACAAATAAAAATATATGTTTAAGAGGAAATTAACATGTTTATGTTCTAAATGGGATTTATTAATGCTGCTAAAGTAATTTTAGGATGGTTTATACTTGAAATTAGATTGTATTTTATCTTTTGTACTTATAAATGAGTAAATTAATTTCTGTACATTAGATTAAAGAATAAACTAATCTTTTTAATTAAAAATTTCATCCATTTCTACTATTAAAAATGGATGTGGTTGACAAAATAATCAAATAATTACACATGGCATGCTAGATGTACCTTATACTAATTACAGAGACTAATTTTTAACCATAAAAATAGATAAAATTTTTAACAAAAAAACCAATTTATTCTTTAATCTAATATACAAAATTAATTTATTTATTTTTTAATAAAGAAAATAAAATATAATTTATGAATTTTAACTTTATATATATAGAAAGTGAACTTTTATAATTTTGAAGCACTCGTTGGGATTTGAGAATTTAAAAACAAGAAGATTGTTTCAAAAAAAAAAAGAGTATTGAAGAAGATACATCCAAGAAGCAGCAAATTCGTCATCATCATTAATTGGCCATGTGATTTTAGCCAAAGGCAGGGTGGATACAATATATATCCTTCGAAATTTTGTATAAACATTGGGAGCATGCATGCAGCTTGACCACGTGCAAGATAGAGTTTGCCTCTAATGGAATTTTAAAGTAGTCTTTTTTTAAATCTCAAGGGTAAACATCAATTAACAAATTATAGAGTCATTTAACACAAACTGATGAATCATATTCAGATAATTCAAATTAAACATACAAAAAAACATCCTCATCAAGAAATCAATGGGCAAGTACCTATAAGTTACCCCATTCACAGACCTATCAACATATTAATAAATAATCAAATTAAAGTAGGAGTAAAGTCTATGAATTTTCTCAACATTTTAATCATACAATGATAAATTTAAAGATGGACTATTTAATTTATTCACAAAAGCATAACAATCACTCTATATGAACATACATTTAAAATCATCATCTTTAGTTAGGTTGAGTGCTCCTATAATAGCACAGGCTTCTGTCAAGAGAGGATCAAAGACCTATCACATTCAATCAACTTGCACCATTATTAATCAATTCTTTTATACAAAAACTTACTTCTACCCATAATTTCTCTTTGCTCTTAAATAAGAGGAAAAGACACGTTTAAAAGTGCTTAAATTCACGTCCTTTTCATTGTTACAATAGCAATAATACCAACTGAGTTAAAACTCAATTAAAATCATTATTAATCATGATTCGTGGAGTAAAGGGCATTTTTTAAGATTTTATTTTAAGGTTAATTTATGGAAAAATCATTTTTAATAATTAATATTAATCAATAGGTTTAATAATCGAATTTGATTAATTGATATGGAGAGGGATAATTTCTTTGACAACTCCGACTTAAAGGTGTGTTAATTAAGTTTTGATTGAACTGATAAGCTAAAGCTAAAATTTGGACATTCCATTTGGGCCGAAAAAGAGGTCGGTGGGGTCTTGTGATTAGACAAGTTTGGATAGTACTTAAAGGTTGAATTATCATATTGGACTCTTATGAGTTAAAATATCTAAATAATTACGATGAATAATCAAGCATATTGACATATGATGAGACTTGAATCAAAATAAAAATGGAAAAAAATTACGTATAGTAAGATTAAAAATGGCAATGGGAAAGAAATTTAGTCGGCCTCTGACCCAAACCCAATATAACCCTAATTTCACCTAATCTTAAATCGGAACTTAATTAAATATTAATTCACTTGTTTTGAACTTGACCTTAAAAATTAAAGCTAAACCCGACCCAACTCACAAATTAAAATTTTTATATTTTTATCAAAACAGAATAATAATTTTAATTTTTTTATATTTTATTGATATTGTTAATTAATTTTAGACATAATTTTTAAGAGAATTTTGATAATTATCTAAATATAAGCCTCTAAACCACCCCTACAAGTCTTCACTAATTTTAGAATTAGACCTCTTTTGGAGACGGATTTCCCCCCTCAAAGATAAGATGATGTGGAATTAGAACCATTTTAATCTGGATTTTTTGATCATGAGATTTTTACTTCTAAACCTAACAAACCCATCACCCATAGAAAAGAATTGCAACATCAAAATTTCCAATGATTTTTAATATTGAAATTATGTTCAAAAATTAATAGTAATTTCCATTTCGAATTGAATTTTTGAATAATTATTAACCCAAACTTTTTTTAGGGTTATTAACCCAACATTTTATATAAACAAAAATGGAAAAAAAAAATTCCCGATTCATAAATGAAAAACAAAAGAGAAAGTACATTTTCTATTCATTTGACAAAATGGAAACGAAAATGAAAGTCGAAGTGAACCTTTAATTCTATTTACATTAAAAAAAAAAAGAATAATGAGATTATTAATGCATTATCATTTATCCGTAAATAAGCAGTTGGGTATTTTAGCAAAAGCCATACATGTAGTTGAATAATTAATATTTTTCTTAATAATAGTGCTACTTTGAATTAAATTACTTGGATTTTAATTACATTTTGTGATGTTTACATTGTATTACTTCTTTATGTATTTGTTTTTATTCATTTTTTGTTGAGGGAGGTCAAATTCATTCGGAGAGAGTTTATAACGCGTCATTTGTAAATGATCATCAAATCCCTTAACAGATTCAATATTGGGCCAGAGACGTTTGTATTTGATTTTATATTCGAGTTTTGTCTCCCAACATTACCAAGAGCTTGAGCAAGTTTGTTAGGCTATTGAGACCTACAAAAATAAAATCTACTTGAAAATATAAGATCAGTAGAAAGCAACAAATTGGGTCATATCCATAGAGATCGATAATAATTTTATTTCTTCAAGAAAAAATAATAAAAATTAATTGCAAGGGATTTATATTCAATCGAAAACATTAAATTAAATTCAATTTAAATTTAAATTGAAAACTTAAATTAAATAAAGCAATCATAAAAAGATTTAGGAAAATCGATTGGAAAAAGCTTTAGCCAAAGGTAAATCTCGTTTGAATTATGAATTCAATTATCGACACAAATATAACTCCAACAGCTTTAGTAAATTAGTTCTAGTTGCTGACTTAACATCAGGCAACCAATCTCTCCTTACCTGTTTGGTAACCAAGAGGTAACTTGTTTGAAATTATTTCCCTCACTGATAAATAACCTCGCAACTCAATGCCCAAAATTTAACTTATTGATAGTATTAGGAACTAGAGAGACCTAATTTTAACCAACAAACTCACCTCAACAAGGTTCATGTAAGCTAGATCATACATTCACACCACATAATCGTAAACTACAACATAAACAAGTTATGTAGTTTGTCACTAGTATTAGAATGAATTAAACAATTACATATTTAATTATTCTAACTGGAATAAAAACCATTCTCAGCTATCAAATACTGATCAAATATTCAATAAACCTAAGCAATTATAATTAAAACAGAAGATGCATGACTACTAAAAAGCAAAGAAGAATTAAAGTGCAAATAAGTCTCATGACTTTATCAAATCAAACTTCAATAAAACTTTCAACTAGAAAAGGGGAGTTTAGCAAGCTATAAAATCGAAAGCATGAAAAGTAAATAAAAATAGCTATTCAGTCTCTAAATGGCCAAAAGGCATAACTCCCTTTCAAATCAGAGTATTTATAATATATTTTAAACCTAAATTAGGTTACATAAACTTGATTTAGGTCATAAAACCCATAAAATACCAAAACACCCTTGGAACACGATCAAAATATGGAACTTCATGTAAAAACAAAGCGATTCTACATTGGGGCGATTTGGATATGGCATAAGGGCACCAACGATGTAGCATCCTAGAAAAAATTTTTTCAGTCATTAGTGCCACCCCAAGCATGCTCATCTTTCTTTGTCTCTTTAGTGAATAAATGCAATCCCTTGTGGCCATTTTCATCCATATCTTCTACCAATTCATCTTCCACCTTTGTTTTTTTTTTTTTTTTTGGTAAAGTTTTAGTGTTTGTTTGGTCAAAATTTCCTTTATGCAACTTTTGTAATAATTTCTTTTCTCTCTTCAAATTCCCTTCTTGCCAATCCTCAAATTTGAGTGTGCATATTCTCATCTTTCTTGAAAATCAATCTAGACAAACATCTTTCTTCTTATTTCTTTTCTTTTTCACGAAATCCTTCAAGCATCTCTTTTGTCCTAATTCTTCACCATGGCCGATTGTCAATAATCATCTCCTTAGCCGAGTCTTTTTCTTCTTCGTAGTGATCTAAGCGGGCGACCGTGTATCATCCGTAACCATAAGTCCAATCGGTGGGAATCGGATTCATCAACGTTAAGGGATTAAATCACTCGCTCTTGTCTACTCGTTGACCTTTGGAAGTAGTGGTAAGTCGAAATCCTCTCCCTAAACAACTACTTTCTCTCATCGTGGTATTTTTTTTTTCTGATCGAGTGTTAAGGTGTCATAGGTGCCGACAGTCAAGAAGGTTTAGTCCTTACCGTAATCAGGTGTGTAATCCCGTACCCTCCGAATATATGTTTGAAATGGTGTGTAATCTCACAACTCTTTGAATGTTTGCATAAAATGTTTTGTGATTCGCTAGAAAGACCAAAAAGCCAGAAAACGACATCTGTGACCACTCGACGTACGCATGTTCGAAGTGGTAATCGTATTTTGAAATGAAACAATTTTGGTTAGCAGCAGTAACGTGGATTTGAAAAATCACCAAAAATAGTGGAAATTGAATTAGAAAGTGAAGGAGATATGGATTGAAAGAAAATTGAGTCTATTTTCTTATAAAAGAAACAGAGAAAGTAAATGATTAGTATATTTTGAGATTTTTAGATTTTTGTTAGACTGGTTCAGAGTGATTTCGAGATCCCTTATTCTGAATTGGAAAAATCATTAAAAATTGATAAAAACTAATTTTGGCACATAATTTATATGGTTAGATTCCTTAATTAGTCTATTTTTATAAGAAACAAACTAGAATATCAATTTAATTATGTACAAAAAGATAATTAAATTTTAGCAAAGAATGGTCGGAATTGTCAGACAGCAGAAAAGGGGATACTTTGAGGAATAAACTGTACTAAATGGCTAGGCCAAAAATTCTGGAAAAATTACAGTAAGAAGATATATGAGTCTAGTTTCAAGGAAATTTTACGGATCTAGATTTCGAGTTTTCTAACTCGATTTATGGTCAATTTAGTCAGTATGACGCAGATGGACAGTTTTAAATTGTTATGCCCAAATTAGTGGTCAAGTTGGATTGCGAAAATTACCGAAATACCCATAGAGGGTAAATTATCAAAATACCCTTGGGTTGCGAGATTACCAAATTACCCTTAGTGGGTACGATTGCCGAATTAAGATAATTGCTATATGGGCCAATTTGATAATTTGCTAAATGGGCCAATTTGATAAATTGCTATATGGGCCAATTTGATAAATTGCTATATAGGCCAATTTGATAAATTGCTATATGGGCCAATTTGATAATTTGCTATATTGGTCAAATATGTTATTTGATAAATGGGCCATATTAATATGTGATAAATGGGCCAAATGTGTTATTTGATAAATGGGCCATATTGATATGTGACAAATGGACCAAATGTGTTATTTAATAAATGGGCTATATTGATATGTGACAAATGGGCCGAATGAAAATGCATACTATATGTACATGATTTGCATGGGTTGGGATTTTGATGAAGAGAAGTTCTGGTAGCTTTGCTACAAAATTCTGGTGGCTTGTCCACAAATTGATAAATGGCTTAATGCCCAGTTTGAAATATGGCTAAATGCCTAGTTTGATTTATGGCTTAATGCTCAGTTTGGTGTGTTGGCGGGGTGGGTGACTAAAGCTCCCCACAGGTGTGTTTGTTGGTACGGGTGGTGTGTAACGGATGGAAATTAGGTTGGGTTGGGGTTTGCATATCACTTGCATATTATATGTTATTTTTAATGGGCTTAGATTCAAATAATTGCTTAATGAGATATTGGCCCAGTGGTCAATGGTAAGTGGGTTACACACTGAGTTCTAGTAACTCACCCCCTTTCTCTTGACCTTTTCAGGTAATGCTAAATGACGTGGACTTGGGCCATGGATGACTCGGTGGGGGCCACACTTTAGAAATGGTGTTATTAAACTTTAAATTTCTATTTCTGTTTATTTTATTATTTTGCTAATTTGGTTTAAGTTGTAATAAGGCCTCTGAACTATTTTTTTTTATTTTTGCTTTATGGTTGGGATGTTTTTAGTATTTTTCGAAATTGATTAACAAAGGGATTTCAAAATAAACTTATACAAATATGTTTTAACTCGAACATCTTTTCAAAGTATTAACGACATTTTCAAAAGTCACAGATTTAAAGTTCAATTCCTTGAATTGTGATTCATCAATCAATCTCTCAAAATACTTGTATTTTATCTACGTTTCCGCAATGTTTTAAAATGCTTTTGCAACTCTATTTCAAGGGTCACATTTTCGTAAATCGTTTATTTCAAATATGCTTTCACAACCGAAAAGGGTTATTAAAGTTAATTATGTTTTCACGTATACACAATTGCTTAATTGTTTTGGGTTTTAACAAAGAGGCTGAAATTCTCCAACAAGTTGTTACAATTGCAATAGATGGTTTTGAAAAACACTTCCATGTGGCACGCTAGATTCGGGTCTAACTTCTAGGCCAGGTTTGGGGTGTTACATTTAATGGTATCAGAGCCCGGTTCAAAACTCAGTTGTGGTCTGGGTTCAAAAACATTTATGGTGCAAAACTGTTTTGAAATATAGAACTTATATTTTTTTTAAAGAAAAGGGGGGGTAGTATGGCACCACGAGTATCCGGCACCAAGTCAAGTAAGTGTATGTGAATTGAATAATTCTTATATTGTGAAATGACTATAGGAACACTCTAGAACTTTTAGTTTTAGGTGTTGAAATTATAGAGATTGAGACTATAGGACGCGTTTACGAAAACAACTCTATCTCTTATATCTCATAAAATATCGTTAATAAATACTGAAAAAATATACTGATTCATAAAACTTGTAATCAGATTAAATCGAAATACCCAATATGAGCACTAGAGGACGTGGACATGGACGTGGACGTGGTAGACGTGGCCGTGGTAGAGGCCGAGGTGCTGGGGTTGTGTCTGAGGCAACGGGACATATACCAGAAATGGACACACCTGCATCACCCGGGAGTGAGACTGGATCACACGACCACATGAGAGAGGACATTGCCTTGACCCAAGCAATGTTACGAGTCCTAGAAAGGGTTGCTAGGGCTAGAACTGGGCCAGCAACTCGTGGATCAATATCAGAACGACTTAAATCAAGTGGTGCCGAGGTTTTTAGGGGTATCTCCGGTGTAGCTCCGAATGTAGCAGAGTATTGGCTCGAGGCAGTGGAGCGAATCATGGATGATTTGGAGTGCACCACTGAGCAGAAACTAAGAGGCGCTGTGTCCTTGTTGAGGGACAAGGCATATCAATGGTGGCTCACTGTTCGAGAAGGCACTCAGGCTGAACTTGTTACTTGGGATTTCTTCAAGACTAAATTCCAAGGAAAGTATGTGGGGCAAGTTATGTGGATGTCCGGAGGAAAGAATTCCTGAATCTGGTCCAAGGAAATAAGTCAGTGACAGCTTATGAGGCAGAATTTCTACGCTTGAGCCGTTATGCTCGGACAATTGTGCCAACCGATCATGAGCGCTGTGTACGTTTTGAGGATGGGCTGAATGATGAGTTGCGGGTACTGATAGCCCCACAACAAGTAAGGACTTTTGCCAAGCTTGTGGAGAAAGCCAAAATAGCTGAGGAGGCTAAAAACTCAGCACGTCAGAACCGAGACAGAGGAAGAGGCAAGAGGGACTTCAGGTATTCGGGTTCCACTAAAAGTTTTCAGCAGAGGCCTAGGAATGATGAGCCAGCCCAAGCTAGAGCACCTGCTGCTACCAATCAGATTCAACCGTGTGCTGACTGTGGGAGACAACACCCAGGTGAATGCTGGAAAAGAACTGGTGGGTGTTTCAAATGTGGTTCTAAGGACCATCAGCTTAAGAATTATCCTCGAAGGACTTCTCAAACTCAAAAAGCTCGTAATTATGATGCACAGCCAGCTAGAGGCACGCAACAGCCACCGAGAGGCCGTGGGCCAGGTCGAGGTGGTAATGGCGGTGGTCGTGGTCAAGGTGCACTGGGTAGAGGTAATGGCTTCAGAGGTAACGCGGAGGCGAGACAGTCAGGGTTAGTCTATGCGGTCAGGCGTTGGGAGGATGGCGATGCACCTGATGTGATAACTGGTACGTTCTTTATCTTTGATGTACCTGTTACTGCTTTGATAGATATCGGATCTACCCATTCATATGTTGCTAGTGCTATATCTGGAAACCTGAACATTAGATCTGAGATTTCAGATAGAGAGATGACCGTAATTAGTCCTTTAGGATAGTCGGTAATCGTGCATAAATTGTTTAGAGACGTGCCTTTAGAAATTCATAGAGAAATATTTCTGGTGGATTTGATGAAACTACCTTTCGGCGAATTTGATCTTATTTTGGGCATGGATTGGTTGGTAAAACACCGGGCGCAATTGGATTGTGCTACAAAGCGGATGTCAATAAGGACTTTGGAAGACAAAGAAGTAGTAATGATAGGCGAACGAAGGAATTACCTAGCAAATGTGGTATCTACTTTAAAGGCAGAAAAGTTGTTACGGAAAGGGTATGGAGCGTTCTTAGCCTTCATTAGTACTATGGATGCCAAGGAATTATCGGTGAAAGGTGTGAGAATGGTGAAAGAATTTTCAGATGTTTTTCCCGAAGAACTACCGGGTCTACCTCCAGATCGGGAAGTAGAGTTTGGCATTGAGCTTTTGCCCGGAACGGCTCCGGTGTCCATTGCTCCTTATAGAATGGCGCCGAACGAGTTAATGGAGCTTAAGGCTCAAATCCTGGAGTTGTTAGATCGGGGATTCATTCGACCGAGTATGTCACCATGGGGAGCTCCTGTCTTGTTCGTCAAGAAGAATGATGGGTCGATGCGTATGTGCATTGATTATAGACAGTTGAATAAATTGACGATCAAGAATAGGTATCCATTGCCGAGAATCGATGACCTGTTTGATCAATTGAGAGGAGCTTCAGTTTTCTCCAAGATTGATTTGAGATCGGGTTATCATCAACTCAAGGTTAGAGAGGCGGATATTCATAAGACGGCATTCCGAACTCGTTATGGACATTACGAGTTTTTGGTTATGTCGTTCGGTTTGACCAATGCACCAGCTGCATTTATGGACATGATGAACCGAGTCTTTCAACCCTATCTAGACCGGTTTGTAGTGGTGTTCATAGATGATATCTTGGTATATTCGAGGAATGAAGAAGAGCATGACTCACATTTGCGCATTGTGTTGCAAATTTTACGGGATAAGCAACTTTATGCTAAATTCAGTAAATGCGAATTTTGGTTAAAGGAAGTGACTTTCTTGGGGCATGTGGTGTCAGCCGAAGGAATAAGAGTTGACCCTCGGAAGGTAGAGGCTGTGTTGGAATGGAAACCACCGAAGTCAGTGGCTGAAATTCGAAGTTTCCTAGGGTTGGCTGGTTAATACCGGCGTTTTGTTGAGGGGTTTTCATTGATTGCTGCACCCCTAACTAAGTTGTTGCGAAAAGGAGTACCGTATATGTGGACCGATAAACAACAAGAAAGTTTCGAGAAACTGAAGAAGATTTTGACGGAAACGCCAGTACTGATTCAACCTGAGGCTGGAAAAGAATTTACCGTTTACTGTAATGCGTCACATACGGGTTTAGGATGTGTGTTGATGCAATGTGGTAAAGTAGTGGCTTATTCATCTCGTCAGTTAAGGCCGCACGAAGTCAATTATCCTACTCATGATTTAGAGTTGGCTGCGGTAGTTTTTGCTTTGAAGATTTGGAGGCACTACCTGTACGGCGAGAAGTCGATCATTTATACGGATCATAAAAGTCTGAAGTACCTTCTTACCCAAAAGGAGTTGAACTTAAGACAACGGAGATGGATAGAGCTGTTGAAGGATTATGACTTCTCAATCGAGTATCATCCTGGAAAGGCTAACGTGGTGGCAGACACGTTGAGTCGTAAGGTGATATCGGAGTTGAGGGCAATGTTTGCTCATCTTAGTTTGTATAAAGATGGCAGTTTGCTAGCAGAACTTCAGGTGAAGCCTATGTGGTTAGAACAGATCAAGGAGAAGCAGTTATCAGATGAAAAGTTGGGTCCTTTATTTCATCAAGTTGAAAGTGGTGTAATAAAGGATTTTGGATTTGATAAGGATGGAGTACTGTGTTTTCGCGGAAGAATTTGTATGCCTAAGGATTCGGATTTGAGACAAATGATTCTGCGAGAGGCGCATAGTAGCCCCTATGCTATGTACCCTGGAGGAAGTAAGATGTATCGAGATCTCCGTGAACAGTATTGGTGGCCAGGGTTGAAACGGGAGGTTACTGATTTTGTGAGTAGGTGCTTAACATGTCAGCAAGTGAAGGCAGAACATCAAGTGCCGTCAGGATTACTGCAACCGGTGAAGATTCCATTATGGAAATGGGAAAGAATAACGATGGACTTTGTTAGTGGGTTACCCTTAACACCTACTAAGAAAGATTTCGTTTGGGTAATAGTGGATCAGTTGACGAAGACTGCCCATTTCCTACCTGTTCGTACAAATTACTCATTGCAGAAGTTGGCCAAGTTGTACGTAGCAGAGATTGTGAGGTTACATGGGGTACCAGTGTCTATTATATCGGATAGGGACCCTAGGTTTACATCACGGTTTTGGAAAGATTTGCATGAGGCTTTGGGAACAAAGTTAAACTTTAGCACAGCTTTTCATCCTCAGTCAGATGGCCAGTCGAAAAGAGTAATCCAGATATTGGAAGACATGTTAAGGGGTTGTGTGATTGACTTCAGAGGTAGTTGGGAGGATTTTCTACCGTTGGCAGAATTCGCGTATAACAACAGTTATCAATCCAGTATCCAAATGGCACCCTATGAAGCGTTATATGGTCGAAGGTGCCGTACCCCTACTTGTTGGACTGAATTGGGAGAACGGCAGTTATTGGGTCCTGAATTGATTTCTGAGACGGAAGAAAAAGTAAAGGTGATTCGAGCACGGTTAAAGGAAGCGTCGGATAGACATAAATCTTATGCGGATCTGAAGCGTAAGGATATTGAGTTTGCGGTGGGAGATCAGGTATTTCTAAAGGTCTCACCCTGGAAGAAGATTTTGAGATTTGGACGAAAGGGCAAATTGAGCCCAAGGTTCATCGGGCCTTATCGGATAGTGAAGCGTGTGGGACCAGTTGCCTATCAGCTTAAATTACCTCTGGAGTTGAGTCAGATTCATAGTGTTTTCCACGTTTCTATGTTGAGGCGTTATCGATCGGATCCGTCTCACATAGTACCGGTAGAGGAAGTGGAGTTAAGACCTGACTTGTCTTTTGAGGAGGAACCAGTACAAATTTTAGATCGAGATGTAAAGGTACTAAAAAAGAAGTCAGTACCGTTGGTTAAGGTTCTATGGCGTAATCACGGAGCGGAGGAAGCTACATGGGAGCCTGAGGATACTATGCGGCAGCAATATCCTCATCTCTTTTCATCAGGTAAATTTCGAGGACGAAATTTTCTTTAAGGGGGGTAGAACTGTAGCATCCTAGAAAATTTTTTTTTAGTCATTAGTGCCAACCCAAGCATGCTCATCTTTCTTTGTCTCTTTAGTGAATAAATGCAATCCCTTGTGGCCATTTTCATCCATATCTTCTACCAATTCATCTTCCACCTTTGTTTTTTTTTATTTTTGGTAAAGTTTTAGTGTTTGTTTGGTCAAAATTTCCTTTATGCAACTTTTGTAATAATTTCTTTTCTCTCTTCAAATTCCCTTCTTGCCAATCCTCAAATTTGAGTGTGCATATTCTCATCTTTCTTGAAAATCAATCTAGACAAACATCTTTCTTCTTATTTCTTTTCTTTTTCACGAAATCCTTCAAGCATCTCTTTTGTCCTAATTCTTCACCATGGCCGATTGTCAATAATCATCTCCTTAGCCGAGTCTTTTTCTTCTTCGTAGTGATCTAAGCGGGTGACCGTGTATCATCCGTAACCATAAGTCCAATCGGTGGGAATCAGATTCATCAACGTTAAGGGATTAAATCACTCGCTCTTCTCTACTCGTTGACCTTTGGAAGTAGTGGTAAGTCGAAATCCTCTCCCTAAACAACTACTTTCTCTCATCGTGGTATTTTTTTTTCTGATCGAGTGTTAAGGTGTCATAGGTGCCGACGATCAAGAAGGTTTAGTCCTTACCGTAATCAGGTGTGTAATCCCGTACCCTCCGAATATATGTTTGAAATGGTGTGTAATCTCACACCTCTTTGAATGTTTGCATAAAATGTTTTGTGATTCGCTAGAAAGACCAAAAACCCAGAAATCGACATCTGTGACCACTCGACGTACGCATGTTCGAAGTGGTAATCGTATTTTGAAATGAAACAATTTTGGTTAGCAGCAGTAACGTGGATTTGAAAAATCACCAAAAATAGTGGAAATTGAATTAGAAAGTGAAGGAGATATGGATTGAAAGAAAATTGAGTCTATTTTCTTATAAAAGAAACAGAGAAACTAAATGATTAGTATATTTTGAGATTTTTAGATTTTTGTTAGACTGGTTCAGAGTGATTTCGAGATCCCTTATTCTGACTTGGAAAAATCATTAAAAATTGATAAAAACTAATTTTGGAACATAATTTATATGGTTAGATTCCTTAATGAGTCTATTTTTATAAGAAACAAACTAGAATATCAATTGAATTATGTACAAAAAGATAATTAAATTTTAGCAAAGAATGGTCGGAATTGTCAGACAGCAGAAAAGGGGATACTTTGAGGAATAAAATGTACTAAATGGCTAGGCCAAAAATTCTGGAAAAATTACAGTAAGAAGATATATGAGTCTAGTTTCAAGGAAATTTTACGGATCTAGATTTCGAGTTTTCTAACTCGATTTATGGTCAATTTAGTCAGTATGACACAGATGGACAGTTTTAAATTGTTATGCCCAAATTAGTGGTCAAGTTGGATTGCGAAAATTACCGAAATACCCATAGAGGGTAAATTATCAAAATACCCTTGGATTGCGAGATTACCAAATTACCCTTAGTGGGTACGATTGCCGAATTAAGATAATTGCTATATGGGCCAATTTGATAATTTGCTAAATGGGCCAATTTGATAAATTGCTATATGGGCCAATTTGATAAATTGCTATATAGGCCAATTTGATAAATTGTTATATGGGCCAATTTGATAATTTGTTATATTGGTCAAATATGTTATTTGATAAATGGGCCATATTAATATGTGATAAATGGGCCAAATGTGTTATTTGATAAATGGGCCATATTGATATGTGACAAATGGACCAAATGTGTTATTTAATAAATGGGCTATATTGATATGTGACAAATGGGCCGAATGAAAATGCATACTATATGTACATGATTTGCATGGGTTGGGATTTTGATGAAGAGAAGTTCTGGTAGCTTTGCTACAAAATTCTGGTGGCTTGTCCACAAATTGATAAATGGCTTAATGCCCAGTTTGAAATATGGCTAAATGCCTAGTTTGATTTATGGCTTAATGCTCAGTTTGGTGTGTTGGCGGGGTGGGTGACTAAAGCTCCCCACAGGTGTGTTGGTTGGTACGGGTGGTGTGTAGCGGATGGAAATTAGGTTGGGTTGGGGTTTGCATATCACTTGCATATTATATGTTATTTTTAATGGGCTTAGATTCAAATAATTGCTTAATGAGATATTGGCCCAGTGGTCAATGGTAAGTGGGTTACACACTGAGTTCTAGTAACTCACCCCCTTTCTCTTGACCTTTTCAGGTAATACTAAATGACGTGGACTTGGGCCATGGATGACTCGGTGGGGGCCATACTTTAGAAATAGTGTTATTAAACTTTAAATTTCTATTTCCGTTTATTTTATTATTTTGCTAATTTGGTTTAAGTTGTAATAAGGCCTCTGAACTATTTTTTTTTATTTTTGCTTTATGGTTGGGATGTTTTTAGTATTTGTCGAAATTGATTAACAAAGGGATTTCAAAATAAACTTATACAAATATGTTTTAACTCGAACATCTTTTCAAATTATTAACGACATTTTCAAAAGTCACAGATTTAAAGTTCAATTCCTTGAATTGTGATTCATCAATCAATCTCTCAAAATACTTGTATTTTATCTACGTTTCCGCAATGTTTTAAAATGCTTTTGCAACTCTATTTCAAGGGTCACATTTTCGTAAATCGTTTATTTCAAATATGCTTTCACAACCAAAAAGGGTTATTAAAGTTAATTATGTTTTCACGTATACACAATTGCTTAATTGTTTTGGGTTTTAACAAAGAGGCTGAAATTCTCCAACAAGTTGTTACAATTGCAATAGATGGTTTTGAAAAACACTTCCATGTGGCACGCTAGATTCGGGTCTAACTTCTAGGCCGGGTTTGGGGTGTTACAAACGAGGTACTCGACTTATTGCGTTGGGGTGCCGACTTGGCATGGGGGCACCGAATGGTTGTGCCAAGGCTCCAAACTCCTCGTTTTCGGCTATGCTTTGCCTCGGCTCTTTGTCTAATCTTTCAATGATCTCAAAAACTGAGCCTCAAGCTTCCTTGCATCGTAGGGTTTGTTTGGTACAAATAAGACTGTAAATTATGATCTCTGATGTTCTATAACCATTAAATACGACATTTGTATGCAAGAATATCATGTTGCATGCTATATATGATCTGTAATATGATTAATATGCTCTATAATAAGATAAAATTAACCTATTATTGGTAAGCACGATCTATATCTGTTATGAGAACATGTATGGCATGTATATTATGATATCTGTTAAATTCTGTATGTGCATTGGGGTGGGATTTGTGTATATGGAGGAAGTGTGGGCAACTACATCTGTTTTATCTAGTGGCTCAACCATACATATCTTTAGAATAGGCGATGAATCACCTAATGATCTGACAACTAAGTTGCAAATATCTTGAAAAGTGTCATACCAATACTAAGCGATGTGTAGGGTTGGATGGGTATTAAATACCCTATTTGGTGTGTTGGTATGATCGAAGATGGTGTGTAGCAGATAGGGGTAGGATTGTAAATCTGTATCTAATATGTTCTAACATTGTTTTTGTTTTTGAGATATGTCCAAAATGATTTCTGTTGATCCTATGATATGTTACACACTGAGCATCAAAGCTCATTCTCTGTTTGTTTGATCCTTGGGTAACCCTCAAACCTAGGCTGGTCGGTGCAACGAGAGCTCGGTTAAACATCTTTTTTATATTTATGTTGTTTAAAATTGGTTATATTATTTTGATTTTGTTGGATTGTTTCGGACGTTTTGGGGACTGTTTTAAATTTTGGTCATTGTTTGGTTTTGAACAATTATTTACTGTTTTTAACCGTTCATCGTTTTTGAAGTCAAATTTCGCTATTGACAAAACTTGGGATTTTAAAAATACGACTCGTGCTTTCTAAACTGAATTTATCTAAGTTTTCTGCTGCAATTAATTGCGTTTTGAAAATATAAGTTTAAATGATGGAAATTAACAAATTAAATAAGAAGGATATTTTTACTAAAAATAAATCGGAATTGCTTTTATTACAATCTGACATTGTTACTTCAAGTCTAAGTAATAATTTCTTATTTTACAGAAGGTATCATGATAACTTCTCCTAATCTAACCATAACGTCTAGGTTGAGTTTAGAGTGTTACACTGTATTTAATACCAAACTTATCGAGGAGTACTTAACCCTCGAAGAACAACACTAGGCAAACTTCTTTCTCATGCGAGTACGGTTTCCTTCAATGCTTTTAATAACTTGATATCACCTAATTTATCAATTGATAACCATCCCTTAATAAATATCTATATATAATGTGTATGCATTAAATATTATCGACCTCAAAATTAATCAATAGGACAAGCGAACGTGTGATCAGATCAATCAATTAAGATGGAGACTCGACATAAATGGGCATACTCCAATGGGCCTTGATGGGTTGCCGAAAGTGCCGACATCTGATTTTGCATTTACATGTTATAATAATATATTAGAATTGTGTTTTTTTTTATATTTTATATTTGAAATAAATATCAAAATTATACATCAACATTTATCCAATGTATAATGTCATAGGTGAACTTTAATTTTGTGCAATTTTATACGTGAAAAATTGATTTGATTCAATTTTCACAAATCATTGATAACATTATCAAATTAGCACAATCTTATGTTGATATATTGCATAAACAAACAATTATATTAATC
This sequence comes from Gossypium australe, assembly GCA_005393395.2. Classification (NCBI taxonomy): domain Eukaryota; kingdom Viridiplantae; phylum Streptophyta; class Magnoliopsida; order Malvales; family Malvaceae; genus Gossypium; species Gossypium australe. The sequence continues at coordinate 101,243,681 of CM016620.1, forward strand.
CAATATGAAAATAAATATATGTATTTATTTTTTTAAATGTGTACTGTTGAATTAAAATTAAAGTTTCATGTATACATATGAATCACAATTCAAGTTTTATATATATAATTACACAAAATCAAAATTCACATATCAAATTACACATTAAAGCAGAATTCATATATATCCATTTATAATTTTACCATCTTTACATAAGCTTTCATTAAATATTCATGCAAAGTTTAAGTAAGTTTGACAAGTTAATTTAAATAGCATTGTAATAGGTCTTAACTTAAAATTTATGAGATATTTTTCACCGCAATCAATTTTGTTGACTAAAATTTTAAGTTATATGAAGTAACAAATTACCAATTCTAATTTCTATTTCTATTTTTATTATTCTAAATAATTATGAGTTATATTGATATTAGGAGTTAATTAAATATTAATTCGCTCAGGGAAAGATTAAAATATAAGATTCATTTTTTTTTAAAAATAACATGAGAGTAGCTATGTAATTTAAAATTTTAATAATAATATTTTTATAACTTTTAATAGTGAGATTAGTATGACCTTCAAAAAAAAATAGTGAGATTAGTTTGAACCTTGCTAATTAAGAAATAACTTTTAGCCAAAGAAACGAAAATGTTTTTTTTTTTTTTTTTAAATTTACCTTTTTATTGAATTACTTGATTGTGTAGCGACAACTTTTCTATCGCATGATTTGGGTTAGTTTGATTCGTAAATTTTCTCTTTACAAAAATCAATTAAATTATTCTATTTTAAATTTTTGTATTGGTATAAAAAGAATTCATCCTCAATTTCTTGGGAAATGGATTTTTTCTAATTCCCAAAACAAAATCCATGATTCATAAAGAATGACTTTTTTTTTTCTTTGAAAATATTATTAAAATTGATTTTAAATTTTTATTCTGTACCATAAATTAGATTATATTTTGTTCTCCATACTTAAAAAATGAACAAAAGAATTCACATATGTTAAATTAAAATTTTTACTCATTTTTATTTTTAAAAATTAGTGTAACTGACGGAATAACTATACAGTTACACATCAAGTATCATATGTATGTATTTCATGTCGATGTACATATGTCAGTTTTTAACAATTGAAATGGATGAAATTTGCTCTTTGATTTAATGTATAGGGACTAATTTACTCATTTTTTTAGTAAAGACAAAATATAATCCGACTTTTAATACAAATATATTTATGATACTTTTACCGAATTTTCATTTATTATACTATTTTCCGCAAAATAAAAAGAGAAAAAGGAAAAATAATTATCAAAATGGGGTAAAGCACAATGAGAGGGACCCACAAACATAAAAAATAGGGTAGCCAATTGCCACAGATTGTTACAATCATGACTTGTTTAGATCTTAAAATCTCCCAATCACCTGATTAAAATCAAAATTAATTGAGTCTTTTTATACATACAATTCCGACAACATGGAAGTTATGGGTTGGAGCATTATTCTTTATTGTATTTTATTGAATGAAGCTACTTTTTTTAGTTGTTGGACCCAAAAAAATATTTTTTTTTTGGATTAATTCGGGTTACAATGGAAGACAATAGCCAATTAAATTTAATTCAGGATATACTCATCAGGTTATAGTTGAGGGACTAAAATCATAATTTGGATTTAATTTTAAATTTCGTTCATCTATTTTTCTATGAAAATTTAAAAAATTAATTCTTCTATTTTAATTTGTGCATTCGTATTTTACAAAAATTAAAAAATTAAGCTAATTTAGAAACACTATTAAACTTTGACGTGAAATCAATAATTTGTGTTCACCCGTAATTAGATTAATTTTTTTAATTTTATAAAATATGATAACAAAATTTTGATAAATTAAATTAAAAAGACTAACTTTTAATTTTAATAAAATTGAGAGATAAAATTAAAAAATAAATCGTATTTTTTTTTTCCATAATGAGTCAAGATTTATGTCAAGTGGACACGTGGAAACATATTTTATTGACCTCTCTCATCAGCAATTGACAGGAAGTTAGATTTTGAACATTCTTTTAGAAGACTAAATTGAAATGTTGATTTTTTTAAAATAAGGAAAAAAATATTATGCAAAATTTTATTTTTAACTGAGAATGAGTCTCCCCTATATGCTTTCCACGTCCCTTCTAAGTCGTCTTCTTTCAAAAACTCGTTTTGAATATGCTCAATCTATTCGTTATTTCAATTTCCTAATAATAAAAATGAAATTAAGTTAAACATTTTGTTTATTCCTTCCCATTTTTGAGTATATATAAAAATGTTAAGTTTCCAGATATTATTTCCATTTAAATTTTATAACGTGTACGTTTTATTTAAATTTATATTGATTTAATTTATCTGATTATTAATTCCATCGTGTCTTGTACTTATATTATATATTTATAAATTATTGAGTTAATCACATCAAATGTTATTAAACTATGAGTAAATTTATGATTCGGTTATTCAATTTCAAAATGTTACAAAATAGTTATTAAATTATTCGAGAGATTTTATTTAAGTCACTGTGTTGTTAAAATCATGGATGTATGGGCTTCTCTATTCGCTCTTCTTCCCTATCTCTTCTATAATTCAAGGTTTTTTTTTTCATAAAACTGTTTTGAACATCACAAATTTGCAAACTAAATTTCAAATTGTTTTATTCTCCAATCTTTGGCACTAATTGTCAAATCAACTTGAATCTAAGGTATGTTTTTCTACTAATCGATGGATACAAATCCATCGTACCGATTATCAAATCATCACTTAAAACTCGCTAGTTGGACTTTAAAAAAAAAAAAACTTAACAATGTAAACTTATTAATAGTTTAGTCACCTTAGATATAGTTTACTAAGAAAAATAATTTAAAAAAATTAGGTAAGTCTCAAATAAAATGCAACCCATAATTAGTTGAAGTATAAGTTTAACTGTTCTTACAATCAATTTTTAGAAAAATAAAGCCATATGCAAGAGAATCGTGTATACTATTTCAATAAAAAGTGCAAATTATATTAAAGAAAACTCCATCCAAACTAATTTCTAGAAAATGAAATAAAATGCAACATCAAACATTTACAAACAAATTTTTTTTTTTTGTAATTGCTTAATAATGAAAAAAAAATGAAAGCAACATTTTATTGCTTGATCATGATGTATGACTAATATAAATAATATATATATATATATATATATATATATATATATATTTAAAAACTATATATTTGTTTTCTTAAATGGTGAATGTTTTGAATTAAGGAACATTATTAAATTAAAAATGAAAATTTGCATGTGGTGACTATAACCAATTATTTAAATCATATAAAAATTCATGTTAATTAATTTATTGAATAACTAAAAAAAGAAAAAAGAAAAGAGAAATAATTCCATCCATATATATACACACTATTTATTGGTTGACGTTATCGAATAACTAAAGGCCATGAATTATAATAATTTTCTTTGTGGATCTGAATATTAAACTTGAAAGAAATAATATTTAGCAAACGTGATATTTAATAAAACATTAAGAATATATCCCCGAAAAACAAATTTGTTGTTTTCTTCAATTTTATTGGTAAAATTTAATGTGGGTTGAATTATAGCCCATAATGGTAGGGAATAGAAATGCCAATTTTTTTATTTCTATTTGAATGCAACGTCTAAATCAACATAATTAGATTGTTAAATCCAAACGTTTAAAGGTCAAAATAGTTGGTGTCAAAACTAATTGAGTTTGTTACAATATATTATTATACTTATTTCAATTAATTAATCACCTTTTTTATAATTTTAACAATTTTTTTAAGAGTGATTCACTCCGTTTTTGGTAAATTTCTTTTTTGTCACTTGATTATAAGAAATTATTAAATAATCACCAACTATTTAATTTTTCTTTTTTGATCACCAATTGTTAAATAGCTAATGTAAAGAGGATGCCAAAACTTTTAAATTTGATTTAATAGCAACTTTAACCATCAATATTTATACATCATGTCATTTTAGTCTTAATTCTAAACATATTTAATCATTAACATTTACACACATGGTGTAATTTGGTCTCTATTTTTTTTTTTGTAATTTTGTTTTTCTTTGTGACCCTTTCACCTAAAAAACTAACAAAACAAAATTATCAACTAAATTTGATCATAAATATACCAAAAACAAAAACACCCCAAGATCCAAGATAATAATTTTCATCCTTCTCATTCTTTTAACCCTCAATGTCACCAAAAAAAAAGCAAAATTGCAAAAAAAAAAAAATCAAATTATATAACGTGTAAATGTTGAGGTTTAAATTTTTTAGAATCAAGACTAAATTGACACTATGTATAAATTTTTAGGGTTAAAATTATTATTATTATGTCAATTTTAAAAGCTACCAAGTTTTCTTATTGTTAGTAATTTAATGACTAGTGACTAAAAAAGAAAAAATCGAATAGTTGTGTTACAAAAAAAATACTAATAATTGGGGACTACAATATAATTTACCTTTTTTGTAATAGAACAAGTACAATCACAAGATTTAGTATAATCACATATAATACATGTCAAAACAATTATAATCATAAAAAAATTAGTACAATACATAGTTAGATTGAAATCCGAAATATATATAAATAAGACTCATATATGATCGAGCTAAAACTAAAGTAAACATAATAATTAGATTGAATCATAAGTACTTAAGGATCCATAACCTCAACTTTACTGACATAACCAAGCCATCATTTGTGTCTCTCGAAAAAATCTAGTAATTAAGAAATTGATCATTAAGAAAACTAAAGAAAGAGAGAAAGGAGAATATTAACATAATATTCCATTCACATAAAAAAATTTGTTAGAATTTTCGTATCAATCCAAAATTTAATATTTTTATTATATCAATTTAAAATATTCCCTTTATTAATATATATTTAACAATGAAAAATCTTTTAACTAAAATTAATAGTTAATTGAATTATTAAAATATTGTAAAACTAATTAAAATTTAAAATTAATAGTTAATATGAATGTTAATATATATATATTTGAATTAAAATATTTTATTTTATAACAAAATAAAATGTAATTAAATGTACTTTTTTCAATAAAGAATTCAAATGAAGAGAGACCACACAATTGGAGTTAAGGCATAGCACAAGTCTCAAAGAAGATCAACGGTGATTCTTCCCTATATATTATTCGGGATAAATTATTAAAAAATACCTTTTTTTACAAAATTTACGGAAAAAATACATGTTTTCTAATTATTTGTCAGAAAGAGTCATTTTCACCGAAAGTGCGTCCACGTCTGCGCGATTTTAGGGGATGCAGCAGGAAAACGCGTCCCTGAGAGAACTTTTGTGCCACATTAGCATAAAAAGCTTCCCTGAAGGCGCGCTTTGCTGATGTGGCAAAAATGCTCCCCCAGAGACGCATTTTAACCCGTGTTTTTTTCAAAAAAAATTTATTCTCGAATTAAATTTTCAAAAAAGGTTATTTTTTAGATACTATAAAAATAGACTAATTTTTTTAAAAATTTACAAGAATAAACCTTTATAAAGGCTCAAAGTGACAACACTATTTTTTGTTTAAGGTGTCACCAATTAATATGGAAATATAACTTACAAAGCAAATCTTTATATAGACCCAAAGTCTCATTTGCTTTGTTTTTTTGAGCAATGTGGGATTTGTGTATATATAGAGTAATGAATAGTTTTTCAGCTTGTTCCTAAACAATGTGGGATTCCTTCCTCTTTTAACTAATAATATGAGATTAAATGCTACACTATATTTGATATTTTTTTTACAAAACAATTTCTATTATTTTATATTTTGTTAACATTTTCTCATATTATTAAATTATCTTTTGAGATCTTTAATCTTATTGCATTTTAGAATTGTTAACATATACAAAAGAACTATTAAAAAAAAAGAGAACAAATTGCACATATGAAACTTGTACATGCAATAATCTTTTATTCAATTTTAAATGTTTGAAGTTAATATCAATGCAATTCTAATTTTAAAATAATTTTCTATTATTTAAATTTAGAAGTTATACTTTTAATTTTTTTATTTATTTTATTTTATATTATGAATGTTTGATTAATAAATAAATGGTGAGTAATTGGTACTCAAATAGTATTTTTTTTGTAATTTTAAAAAATTGATATCTTTTTAAATATTTATTTATTTTTAATATTTTACTATACTAATTATTTTTTTAATTCTAATTTTAATTTAATTTTCATCACCTAATGAATGCCGATAAATTTATTTCAGATATATTTGACTAGATAGATAATCTATTTAAACATAGTATATAATTATGTTAAATAAGTTTTTTATAGAAATATATATACATAAAATATAATAATTATTTTTCATATTTTATATCTAGATTAAATTACATTAATAGTCACTTAACTATATTTTTAGCTATCGAATTATAAAAACTTACAAAATGATCACTCAACTATTAGTCATTTTTTAAATATTTATTTTTTAATATTTGACCATACTCATTTTATATTTTATATATATTTTTTACTTAGAGTTTTAAAGTTTTATTTATAATGTAACAAATGTTAACTTTTTGTAAAAAAATTTAAACTCTAAGTAAAAAAATATCAAATATAGTGTAGCATTTAATCTCATGTTGTTAGTTAAAAGAGGAAGGAATCCCACATTGTTTAGGAACAAGCTGCAAAACTATTCATGAGTCTATATATACACAAATCTCACATTGCTCAAAAAAACAAGGCAAATGAGACTTTGGGTCTATATAAAGATTTGCTTTGTAAGTTATATTTCCATATTAATTGGTGACACCTTAAACAAAAAATGGTGTTATCACTTTGAGCCTTTATAAAGGTTTATTCTTGTAAACACGGGCTAAAACGCGTCCCTAGGGGAGCGTTTTTGCCACATCAGCAAAGCGTGCCCTCAAGGAAGCGTTTTTTGCTGATGTGGCAAAAACACTCCCTCAGGGACACGTTTTCCTGCTGCATCTCTTGAAATCGCGCTTTCGGAGGAAATGGCCATTTCCGGTAAATAATTAGAAAATATGTCTTTTTCCGTAAATTCTGTAAAAAATAGTATTTTTTGGTAATTTATCCTATTATTTACATGGAATTCGAAATTTAATTTTAGAGCAGTGATCATATTTCATTAATTATTACTAATGTTAATTTTTTATGTATAATTTAAGTTTTAGAATTGTTTACATCCAAATTAATTATTAATATTATTAAATTTAAATCTGTATAATTTTGTTCATAAAATAAATTTAGTTTTAATTGTAATTTTATTTAATTTTGTATTTTTGATGGTTGTAATTTTTTTTTCAAATTTTATAATTAATTTGATAGAAATTAATTGTTAATATTATTAATTAATTATAGATTTCCATCAAATCAATCCTATATATTTTGAATACGCTTTTACCAAAATAAATATTATATAAATATATAAATTCTTATTTGAACTTGTTTCATGTACTAAATGATGAAAAGCTAAAAAAAATTAATAAATGACATATTATCTTTAAAGTAACTTAAAGAAAACTTAAATTTTAATATACCAAACAAAATTAATATATTTTATACCAAACTTTATACAAGTGGTAATTTAAATATACTTTTTTTTCGCTTATTTATTTATATACATTTCATTCTTATTACATCTTTTTTTAAACTGTTGCTTGACGCCACCTCTTTCGAAAAAAAAAAGTTTTTTTTCTCTCTCTTTAATTTCACTCAGATTTTTTTCCACCACCACCCACCGACAATTTTCCTTCATCCAATGGAAGCCGCCGCCGCCGACAATCAGAGCCCTTCTTCATCGGACGTTGATGTCACGCCACGTGGGGCAAGCTCAGCCGTCCTTCGAGCTCTTCAATTAATCCAATACGACGATTCCGATTCCAAGCTACAAGCCGCTAAGGAAATCCGTCGGCTCACCAAAACTTCCCAAAGGTGTCGCCGGTTACTTGCTGAAGCTGTTATCCCTCTCGTTTCTATGCTCCGAGTCGACTCACCTCAGTCCCACCATGAGTCTGCTCTTCTCGCCCTCCTTAATCTCGCCGTTAAAGACGAAAGGTAAGTTATGTTTGAAGTTTAAAATTACTTCTTTTTTAGTGATTCGTGCTTTTGGGAATTAGGGTAATTTTTTTGGGTAGTTGGGGTTTGTAAAGGATTGATTTTTCAGTTTAATTGTTTCTATTTTCTTCTTCTTCTTCTTCTTCTTCTTCTTCTTCTTCTTCATTTTGAAGGATTCTAATTTTTTTAATTAAATTTGCCTGTTCATTTAATATACTTTGTTTTTTATCTTTGATTGGTTATTCAGAAAATCAACAGAGCTTGAATAAAAAAAGAAAAGAAAGAAAATCAACAGAGCAGAGCATCAAAATAATAATTTCTAGTCACCAAAAAAAATAATTTCTAAAATTTATTTAATAAAGTAATAATCTTTTATAAATTAATTATTAACCCCTCCCCCCCCCCCCCAAAAAGAAAAAAAATGGATAAGGTTTAAACTTTAAGGTAAAGATGGATTTAATTTTGGGATTATTCTTGTTTAGCCTTTAGATAGAATTGGATTCTTCTTTTCCTTTTTTTTGTTTTAAATTGAAGGTGTATATTTTTTTGTTATTAATTTGATTAAAAAGTGTAATTTGCTTCTTTATTTTTTACCTTTTTTTTTTAATCATCTTCTCTTTGAAGTTATCATAATTTGTCTGTTGATGAAGAAATATATTCACTTTCTCTCCATAAAAAAAAAAAAAAAAAAGAGGAATATTTTAAATTCATCTGTTTGTTGACCTTTAGGAATTTTTACTTTTTAATCTAACAAGTAATATTTTTGTTTCCTTGCAAATGAAGCAACCTTATGGGATTAATTACAAAACATAAATTATCTGTTGTGTATTTGATTGATTATTAAATTTATGATCTTGTAATTGTTGCAATTTGGTGTTTTGATGAAAAGAAAATGTGATTCAAATTTTTTTTTTTTTTTTTGCATCATAATTTGCAGGAATAAGATGAGTATTGTGGAAGCAGGTGCTTTAGATCATGTTATTAGATTCCTTCAAAGTGAGAATATAAACCTCCAAGAATCTGCAACCGCAGCATTGCTAACTCTATCTGCTTCGATCAGCAATAAACCGATTATTGGCTCGTCCGGTGCGATTCCTCTGCTTGTAAATATCCTTAAACATGGAACCACACAAGCAAAAGTTGATGCTGTGATGGCTTTATCCAATCTCTCAACGTACACCGATAATCTCACTGTCATTATCCAAACCGATCCCGTCCCTTCCGTGGTCACTTTACTGAAATCTTCAAAGAGATCATCGAAAACGGCTGAAAAATGTTGTTCCGTGATAGAATCCATGGTGGGGTTCGATGAAGGAAGAACAGCTTTAGCAGCTGAAGATGGTGGGATACTAGCAGTTGTCGAAGTGCTCGAAAACGGCACTCGTCAAGCTAGGGAACATGCTGTTGGGGCTTTATTGACGATATGCGAGAGTGACCGATGTAAATATAGGGAACTGATTCTTAAAGAAGGTGTAATCCCTGGATTACTTGAACTTACAGTACAAGGAACACCGAAATCTCAGACGAAAGCTCAAACACTTTTGAGGTTACTAAGGGAGACACCGTATCCTAGGTCTGAGTTCCAACCTGATACATTAGAGAATATTGTTTGTAACATAATATCGCAGATCGATGGCGATGAACAATCGAGTAAAGCAAAGAAGATGTTGGCTGAGATGGTTCAAGTCAGTATGGAACAGAGCTTGAGACATTTACAACAAAGAGCTCTGGTTTGTACCCCAACTGATTTATGATTTTGCTTCTTGTCCTCTTTTTTTTTTTTTTTTTCTTTTTTTAATGTTCTTGGTGGTGTTTGATAGTTAAAGAAACTGTGAAAATGCCAGTCCAGGCCGTTTATGGTGGTATCGGGTGACTGGTAAATGAAAAAAATTGTCAATAAATTGGAAATTATATGATGTTGAATGCATAGTTTCTAGTTTGCTTGTAAAGATGTAACTGTTGTTATATGTAATACATTATACCGTCAATGAAAGTTCTTGTTTATCTTCTCTTCTCATGGTTTATATATGATTTTGATTTTATATCACGATGTGCCGACGTCACGAGCTAAAAACCTGTGACAACCAAATCCTGCCGATCAAGATCTTGGGAACCCTTTACCTTGCGGCAAGGCCAGCACATACTGTGCGATCCATACTCTGTATTTACTCGTTGTCTTGGCATGGCATGATAATCTATACTTAGGAGAAAAGGGCATATGTAGGTCAGTTGAAGTTTAAGGGATGTGAAACTAATAAGGAAATGGCATGCGGTGCTCCGGGAATGACTGATAATGCTCTTTGTAAGATCTGTTAAGGTCTAGGAATAAGGGTCTCTTTGACATATCTTACAGCTATTTGCCCATTTAGTGAGGGAACTGTCATTAGCTTCCATAATCTTAACTTGGTATCAACAAATCTAAATTTGAATTAATTTAATTTGATTTCGTCATTAAAAACCAACAGCTTGAATTTGAAAATAAAATGATATGATTCAACTGATAAACTATATAATTGAAATTCAAAATTGATCAAGTAGTCTGTAATTTTTATCTGTAAACATTCAATTTTGCATTTGGGGCACGAAACTAGCTTTGGCATAGGTCAAATCAAGTAGCAAGGGCTGACCATGGAACTGAAATTAATCAAGCTTAGAAATGAATAATGATGGCATCTGGATCAGCCATAAATGTTCGGATAACATTTTATCTTAAATTAATTTTTATATATTAGATTAAAAAGTAAATTAGTATTTTAATTAAAACTTTTATACATTTCTACTATTAAAAACTTATTTCTATATGTTACAGGTAATTGTCTGGTTATTTTATCATTCACGACAGTTTTAATGGTACAAATGAATAAAATTTTTAATAGAAAGGAACAATTTACTTTTTGATCTAACGTATAAATAAAAGAAACAAAGTACAATTCAACTCTTAATATAGAAATCTTTATAATACATTTAGCAATTCAACAACTAAAACTCAAACTCAAACTAATCCCAACCTTATCCGATATTTAATGTTAAATTGATATAGGTGCTTGCATTTTGAGCGTGGATCTTCAAGGTGGACAAGTCAAGTTAAGCAGTGGGAAATTTGTCAATCAATCCCAAGTGGAAGCATTTTCCTGTTTTCTGGAAATTTTCTTTTAGGGTCCCTCCAATTTTCTCAAGCAATTATGGCATCTAATAACTTTGATATTTTTGGGATCTCAGTATTAAATTTCTTTTCACACTTGATTGTTTCTTATAAAATAAAAAATCAGAATTACTTCGATCCAATTAAATCATAAAGCACCACGTCTAATAAAATCCAATTAGGAAACTTCATCGAAAGTGGAGAGGTCAATTCTCTCTCTCTCTCTCTCTTGTATGATTTGCAGGAAAGCAATTAAAACTTAAACTTTTATGTATCATATCATATTAGTATTTTTGGTACGGAAACTCATGTTAAAAGGGTTTGTTTACTTCTTTGTTTTTTGGTGTTTAACTAAAATTTTAAAGATTTTTTAAAATTTTTGGGATATATTTAAAATTTTAAGGGAGATTAATAAAAAAAAATTAAAAATCATGGGAGACCCAGTTACATTTTTCAAAGATTTTGAAGTAATTAAATTGTTTTAAAAAATTACAAGTCTAATGATGAGCGTCAAGGTTCATTACTATTTGGAGTTTAGCTAGAAGTAAACTAATTGAAGTGGAAGATCAAATTTTTGGACAGTCGAAAGCTTTGCAAGAAAAGATGAACTACCTGAGCTTCGAAACCTTCTCTAATGAACACAGCTTAAAATCATTGAATCTTACTTGGAAATAAAACGGCATGTGATGTTTGAAATTGAAAAGAAGGGCCCTTCAACACCAATACAAAACATAGGCTGTCGGCTCACTTTATGTCCTAAGTCTAATACAACTATAGAAGGTTGCTAGTTTTAGTTTTGGTCCAGCATCTTCATTGCCCTTGTATTTTTACTCATCTACATTTATTCATAAATCGATGTCTAAATCTAAATGATAATTTTACTTTTATTAAATATAGTAATTTGAGTTCAACTAAGCTAATTTAAATTGCAAATATAGTTTATTTACTTCGCTAATCATTTATTCTAGACTTATTAAAGTAGTGAAGTTTTTGGACACTTATTTAATACAAATTATTAATATGTTGGGTAAATTACAATCACCCAATTATTAATAAATTTCTTTTTGGTCATCCAACTATTTAATTTTATCTTCCTTTGTCACTAGCTGATTAACAGTGGTAGCTTTTAAAATTGACATAATAGCAACTTTAACATTTAAAAATTATGTCAATTTAGTTTTTATCCTAAAAGAATTAACCCCCGACATTTACACATTGTGTAATTTGATCGTTTTTATAGTTTTGTTTTTCTTAGTGACATTGAGGGTTAATTTTAAAAGAACGAGAAAAGATGAAAATTTTTATCTTAGATTTTTTGGTATTTCCATTTTTTGTATATTTTCAATCAAATTTAGTTAGTTAATTTGTTTTTTTTAGCTTTTTGGTAAAAGGATCACATAAAAAAGGTAAAAACTGCAAAAAAAAAAAAAAAAAACCCAAATTACATGGTGAATGTAACGCCCCGAATTTTGGGGCCTAGATGAATTAGGCTTTGGGCTTTGGGTCTCATAAATTTTTTTTTAAAGCAAATGACATGTTGGCTTTAAGGGTTTAATAAATTAGGAGTTTAATTTTGGCCTTCTAGAAGGTTGGAAGTGGTGTAATGATGGACTCTAAGGAGAGTGATCAGAAGAGAAAAGTTAGGAAGGGATTGAGAAGCTTATCGTGGAGAAAAATTAGGAGATGAGATATGTCGAAGAGGTTGAGCTGAATTGGGAATTTGGGGATAGGAAATTCGGCTATAGGCTATAAATAGGTGTCGATTTTGGGGTTCTAGGCTAATGCCAAATTCTTTCTTTTTATTTTGCTGAAAACTACTTTTCTCTCCAAATACCTAAAAGTCGAAATCCCTTATTCTTCCTCTTCCATTTTGCGCCGATTTCTTCCCTTCCTTCCCTTCCTTCTCATCAAACTCTTTCTTTCCTTTGCTTCTAGTCTATTTTTTTTTTGCCAAATATTCTTGGTCCCTAAAGTCCAGTATTCCTTTTTGCCGAATCCCTTGTGTGCCACCCTTTTTCTTCCACAATTTGATCAAAGCAATCCTTTTTTGTTCAGTTACGTAACCGAATATTCATTCTCTCCCTCTTTCAAATCTTTTATTCTCCTCGCGTTGGCTAAATCTTCTGGGACTAGCTATTGCATTCATTTGGCCGATTGATAAGGAATTTACGATGAGCAAAGGGGGATCTAGTAAAGTGTCAGTAAAGATGCCGACTGAGTGTGAGCAAGTGACCACTACTCCCAAGTTTAAGCGACGTAAGATGTTGGTGGTTAGGGACTTTCCGCCTGGATGCGGAAGGGGGACTACAACGGACCTCAGATTAATTAGGCAAATCGCAGTCGATCAAGGCAAGTATAGGTTGTCATTCGGTGAGTGGTTGTAGTGGATTTATTTTAATTTATTAAGTAAGTGACTAATGGAGTGTAATGTTTGAATATAGGTTCTGACGATTATGAGTACTTAGTACTCCAGGTGCTAAGGTGTGTACTTCTACCCTATGATTCGATAGTTTAATATAAAGCCGAAGGTGTGTATATACACTACAAATACAATAGATCAGCAAATCCCGAAATACCGAAATGTCAAAAAGCCAAAAAGCCAAAAGTTTGGCTACAGTAGTCTTGCGAGTGCGCGAACACTCTTAAGAGGGTATTCGATACGATACCAGAGACCCCATGAGCGATCTCATGGACTTGGGTCACGTTTTGGCCAACTGGCCAGAATGGGCCAAATGGGCCCGATAGGCCCATGAGCCTAAATAAGCAAATGTTGATAACTTGGTAATATGTGATGAGCTAATTAAGTTTATTGAATGATTTGGAATGGATTCGGACCTAATGGGTCATATGAGTGTGATTGAGCCTAATGGGCCGTAAAAATGTGATTGGGTCTGATGGGCTATATGTAACATCCTGAATTAGGGGTTGTTTGTAATTTAATTAATTTCCCATGTGTGTGCTTGAAAAATTAAATACTAGGATCATTTGGCATGTTTTAGGGTCTAGAAATAACCCCGAGCTAGGCCTGACTTAGAACTAAAAATTTCTTTCTAAGTGTTTTAAAGAAGGGAGCTAGGTGAGTTAGAGGTTAAGTAAAAATTTCGGGTGAAGCTTAGCACAAAGAACTCATTGGCAAAGTGGCTTCCATGCGCCACTTAGGAGTTGGAGGTGAAGATAGGCGTAGGTTCGAATGGCTGGAGCAGCGTTTTGCGTTTTATTTTTATATATGCGGTGATGGGCTTAAGTAGGAAGGCTTTAAAATTAAATGGTGGGGTTTTATGACATGAAAGTCAATTGAGAAGAGTGGCCTGGGGCGTTGGAAGAGAGGGCTGCGGCAGTGAGGTTCTAGGTTCGAACCTAGGGAGCTGCAATTGGGTCTTTTATTTTTCAATGCTGGCGTGAAAAGGGAGAGAAGGAATTGGCCTGCACATGGGATCTTCAATTGGGATAAGGATCAAGCTGATTTTGTTTTTTTAAAATTCGGCTAGAAGAAATTGATGAGCACATGGTTTCTTTTATTTCTATTATTTATTTGAAGAGGTGATAAGGGATAAGGATTTGTTTATTAATTTATGTAGTTAAGATAGAAAGAGTGGCCTTATTTTAATTGTTTTGAATAGGTGATATAGGGATAAAATAAGAGATTTTATGGGGATTAGATAAGTGGAAATGTGGTGGCCAAAATAAGGTGTCTTGGGTTGTTGAAATTCGGTCATGAGGGGAGAATAAGTGCCGAATTCCTTTAATTAAGGAGAGTGCCCATTTTTATTCATTTATCTATTTAAAGAGGTGGCTAAAAGATAGAAGATAGGCATGGGTTTTAATTTAATTAAATGGGTGATAATTAAGAGATAAAATAAGAAGTTTTAATTGGGAATGGATTAGAGGAAAGGGGGTGGCCGGCTAAGGGGGTCCTTTAGGGAGCAATTAAGTACCGAATTTTGAGTGAAGAATTCTCTCTTTTTCTTCCTTTCCATTTTGAAGTCGAAAACCTCTTTGTCTCCATTGCCGATTCTCCTCCTATTTTTCTTCATTCCTTCCACCTTACGGTAACTTACTTCTCCACTTTTCTTTCCTTAAAACTATCAAAACCGAACACCATACAAATCTTTCTTTTCTCTCCTTTTTGTTCTAGCCGAATCTACCCCACTCATTTGCCAAAATTTTCTCTATTAGCTCTGCTTTAGCCGAATATCAGGAGGGCATAGGTTCTTTTCGAGATTTCTTCTTCAAGTGGTCGGTAAAGGGGATAACGTTAAGGACAAGTAACAAATTCGGGGTTTCGGTGAGTTTGGGTCAAGGATCTAGCGTCGTAGATCGGATCTTCGGGATCTAGGAATTTCGATAGAAATAGGTGTGTACATACACACTTTATAACTAATTAATGTGCTGAATCTATTGTGTATGCTAAACTATGTGGATTTAATACCCTAAAGGTATAAGCAAGGATTCAGGTAAGTCCTTGGTAATACGAGGTTATTATTTGATGCTTATGGAGGCATGACATATTTGGTATATGTGATATGGTTGATGATAAATCCAGTGTATGATATTAATTAAACATGGTGGGCACGATTTCTGTTAAATGCATATCATATATATATGTGGGTTAAACGAGTGGAGGGGGAAGTGATATTCGTGTCGACGGACACCAGTGGTTTGGTACCACATTTCGTGGCTTCGGTCACCAGAGGTTTGGCACCTCCAGAGGTTTGGCACCTCATAGCGTCTCGTCCCAGTGGCTTAGCACCACAGTGGGTTGGCCCCACGGTTTATATTATGGGATTGACGCCAGTGATTTGGTATCACACGTGGGTTGGCCTCACCAGTGGTTTGGCACCACAGGATTGATGGATATCGTGACTTTAAGTCACCTGTGGTTTGGCACCACCAGTGGTTTGGTACCACACGGGGTAGAGAAAGGTGTTTGGATGGCTAGGTTGGGTGCATATTAAACTGAATGCATGTTAAATTTAGTTATAAATTGTGTATGATGTTGCATTAAATCGGGGAAGGGTTACACATTGAGTCTTGGTGACTCACCTTCTCCTTAATATTTTTTTAGGTGACTCGTAGATCGTGGATGAGGAGCCGAATGGACTCGAGGTGGCCATGCAGTGGAAATATTGGTTTAAATGGACTTGAATTATTTTTACTTATTTTTGGTTTCATTCGCTCAAGTTGTAATAAGGCCTCCTAAGATTATTTTTATTACTTTGCATATTTTGGATAATTTGTTTAAATTACTTAGTGACTTTAAAATGGGTATACATGTTTTCTTAAATTCAAACGTAATTGATTTTCTTTCGTACCATCGGGTACATTGACAAAATTGTAACAATCCGACTTAATAAAGTTTTAAATAACTAAGTTAAGTTTTGTTTCTTCATACACACAAATGTTTTATTTAACGGGATAAATGAAAATGAGATATTTTCATCAAAACTCAAACCGGCTAAAGGGGTTTTCAAAATGGTTTTCTCTGTGACATACCGAATTCGGTCGTAGTGTTTGGGCCGGGTTTGGGGTGTTACAAATTGGTATCAGAGCCCAGTTCAAAACTCGGCTGTGGGGGCCCAAGGCCCAAAATATTTTGGTAGGCCTTTTTGAAATATTTTTGGGTTTGAACAGCATGGCACCGAGTCTCCAGCACTAATCCGCCCAGGTAAGTACCTCTAACTACTGTGTGAATTATTATCTGTAGAGGGGTAGGAATGGAACGTAGATAGTATGATAAGTATTTGAGCCCTAGGACTAGTTTACCCCAACAATCACATAAGACTTTAAATGCCTAATTAAACAAACCTATGACTAAGTCACCGAGTTAGGGTGTGGTAACCCTTGTGCGCATGTCTAGGATTGGATTCGGAAGAGCCTGGTACTTAAGCAGTCCTAGCGACTCACCTCCTCTTCGCAGTAACCCTACCTGGTGCGTAGCTTCGGTTCACCCTAACCATGAGGACTTATACATAGGCTAAACCCAATAACTAAAACCCGAAAGGGATTAGCCATGTTTTTATGAAAACCCTAGTTTTGAAATCACCAAAGTATCTCTTTAAATAGTAAAAAAAAAAAATTTATTTTTGGAAAATTTCCAAAATATTTTCTAGTTACAAAATTACCAAAATGCCCTAGTGGCAAAATTACAAAAATGCCCTTGGTTTCTAAAATTATTGTACTACCCCGACTTCAATAAAATTTTCTTACTTTACAAAAGTATCCAAAAAGCCTATTTTGCAAAATAATACCCTGAGTTGGAAAATTTTTTTTTTACAAAATTATCCCTAACTTACAAAATTACCAAAATAACCCTGATTTTCAAAATTTTTGCAACACTACCAATTTGGAGAACGAATTCAACCCTCAAAGTTTTGCAACTTTTGAAATACCTCGAAATTATGAAAACCTTACAAATTTACCCTGGTTTATTACCAAAATACCCTTGTAGGGCAAATGACGAAAATACCCCTGGGATAGGAACGGACAGAAATGTCCGAAGAGTGAATGTGTATGGGAGATACTATGGAATGGATGTGTTTTCTGTGAATTAGGATAGAAAACTCGAAACTTGATTGCTCGAAAGAATCTCTATTAAACTTTCTTCATAAAAATTTCTTCGCGAATAACCAAGTGGAACAAGTACTGATCCATAAAAATTTCTTAATCAGGTTAAAGCGCAATAGTTAGAATGAGCTCTAGAGGACGTGGCCGTCATGGACGCGGTAGGGGCAGGATGATCGTGTCAGAACCCGTTAGGTCGGGTCAGGGGTCGGAGAATGAAGTACCGCCACCACCACCCCCAACTTTTGGAGCTGAGGAACAGGATCAGACAGGGGGTGACGCGGTATCGCAAGCTGTATTGCGAGTCCTTGAGATGGTGGCTGGGGCAAGTGGAGGTATGAGAGCTCGGAAGTCTGTACCCGAGCGACTCCTATCCAACGGAGCTGAGGTATTCCGGGGTGTGTCGGGCGTGGCACCCAGTGCAGCGGAATATTGGTTAGAATCGACTGAGAGGATCATGGACGATCTCGATTTAACGAATGAGGAGAAGCTGAAAGGAGCAGTGTCGCTTCTAAAGGATGAGTCATATTAGTGGTGGCTCACGGTTCGGGATGGTGCTACGGCAGATGACCTTACTTGGGAGTACTTCAAAGCTGCTTATCAGAAGAAGTATGTAGGCACCAGCTACACTGATGCTCAGAGGAAAGCCTTTCTGGGATTGGTACAAGGAAATAAGTCGGTATCTGAGTATGAGGCAGAATTCTTGAGGCTGAGCCGCTATGCTCGGGGAATTGTGTCAACTGAGCATGATCGTTGTGTCCGCTTTGAAGACGGACTTAGGGATGATTTAAGGTTGTTGATTGCTCCACAGTAGGTGCGTGAGTTTGTTGTTCTGGTAGAGAAGGCTAAGGTAGCCGAAGGGGTCAAGGAGTCTGTGAGACAGAACTATGATAGGAACAAGCAGAGAAGAGGTTTTGGGTCGTCTGGATCGAGTAATAATGCACAAAAAAGGGCTAGGCAGAGTGGGCCGAATCAGGCAGGAAGGCCCATGGCTACTAATCAGAGACCGACTCAGTGTAATCGCTGTGGGAAATCACATTGGGGAGGTTGCTGGACCAGTGAAAGGGGATGTTTTGAATGTGGATCTTTGGATCACCGTGTAAGGGATTATCCTCGGAAGTTGGCAAAGAATCAGCCAGAAGGTCAGAACCGTGCGCAGGCTAGAAATGTAGGACCACCACAAAGGGGTCGTGGTAATGATAGAGGAAGCAATGGTTCTAATCGAGGTCGCGGGGTTCCAGGCAGAGGTGCAGGCAACACAGAAGTAAGGCAGCCTGGTTTAGTTTACGCAGCGAGGCGTCGCGAGGAGGGTGACGCACCGGACGTCATAACCGGTACGTTCTTAATTTTTGGTCTTCCATATGTTGCATTAATTGATGTGGGTTCGACGCATTCATACGTTGCTAGTAGTGTGGTAGAGACTATGAACGTAGACTTTGAGACTGCTTCTAGGGAGATGACTGTAATTAGCCCTCTAGGACACTCTGTAGTAGTGAACAAGCTATATAGAGATGTACCCCTAGAACTCCAAGGGTTAGTGTTTGTGGCTGATCTGATGAAACTGCCGTTTGGGGAGTTCGATCTAATTCTTGGAATAGACTGGCTGGTTAAGTATCAGGCAAGGTTGGATTGCGCTGCTAAGCGCATGGTTCTAAAGACGGCTAAGGGTGATGAAGTGGTCATTATAGGTAATAGAAGAGATTATCTATCCAATGTGGTGTCTGCCTTGAAGGCTGAGAAAATGGTCAGAAAAGGTTGTGAGGCGTTGTTGGTTCGAATCTGTGCCTTGGAGGCTAAGGAGTTAGCAGTTGAGAAGGTCCTAACTGTAGGGGAATTAGCTGATGTGTTTCCAGAAGAACTCCCGAGTCTGCCTCCAGATCGGGAAGTTAAGTTCGATATAGACTTGTTGCCCGGAACGGCACCTGTGTCTATAGCACCCTACCGAATGGCACCAAAGGAGTTGGTAGAGTTGAAGGCTCAAATTCAGGAGCTCTTGGATAGAGGGTTTATTCGACCAAGTATATCTCCGTGGGGAGCACCTGTGCTGTTTGTCAAGAAGAAAGACGGGTCAATACGGATGTGTATCGACTACCGTCAGCTAAACAAGTTAACGATCAAAAACAAGTATCCGTTGCCCCAGATTGATGACTTGTTTGACCAACTGAAAGGTGCATCGGTGTTCTCGAAGATAGATCTTAGGTCGGGTTATCATCAACTTAAGGTGAAGGAGGTTGATGTGCACAGGACGGCATTTCGTACTCGGTATGGGCATTACGAGTTCCTAGTGATGCCGTTTGGGTTGACCAACGCGCCGGCAGCATTCATGGACTTAATGAATAGAGTGTTTCAGCAGTACTTGGATCAATTTGTCGTGGTGTTTATAGACGACATATTGGTTTATTCAAAGACGGAGGAGGAGCATGATAGGCATTTGCGTATAGTTTTACAAGTATTGAGGGAGAAGCAGTTATATGCCAAATTCAGTAAGTGCGAATTTTGGCTTAGGGAGGTGGCTTTCTTAGGTCACGTAGTATCAGCTGAAGGGATTAGAGTGGACCCTCGCAAGGTTGAAACGGTGTTGGATTGGAAACCGCCTAGGTCAGTGGCAGAAATTCGAAGTTTTCTGGGTCTGGCAAGGTACTATCGAAGATTTGTGGAAGGATTCTCTTTAATCGCAGCGCCGTTGACTAAGTTATTAAGAAAAGGAGTCCCATTTGTTTGGTCGGAGAAACAGCAAGAAAGTTTTTATAAGCTAAGGAAGATTCTGACGGAAGCTCCAGTTCTGGTACAACCTGAGGCAGGAAAGTTGTTCACGATTTATTGTGATGCGTCCCATACTGGGTTGGGATGTGTGTTAATGCAAGAAGGGAAGGTAGTGGCCTATGCATCCCATCAGTTAAGACCGCATGAGGTTAACTATCCGACTCATGACTTGGAGTTAGCGGCAGTGGTCTTCGCTTTGAAAATATGGAGGCACTACTTGTATGGGGAGAAATCGATAGTCTACACGGATCACAAAAGTCTAAGGTATCTTTTGACGTAGAAGGACTTGAACTTGAAGCAACGTCGATGGATTGAACTGTTGAAGGACTACGACTGTTCAATTGAGTACCATCTAGGCAAGGCTAACGTGGTGGCTGACGCGTTAAGTCGGAAGGTCGTAACAGACTTAAGGGCGATGTTTGCTCACCTCAGTCTATACGACGATGGAAGTCTTTTGGCAGAGCTGTAAGTTAAGCCAACTTGGATCGAGGAAGTTAAGGAAAAACAGTTGGTAGATGACAGTTTGAATGCGCGGAGGTTGCAAGTTCAAGATGGTGGTTTGGAAGGGTATAGTTTGTCTGGTGACGGTGTACTATGTTTTCAAGGACGAGCTTGTATACCGAAGGATGTGGAATTGAGGCAAAGAATTCTTCAGGATGCACATAGCAGCCCATACGCTATGCATCCTGGAGGTAGCAAGATGTATGGAGATTTGCGGAAGCAGTTCTGGTGGTCGGGGTTGAAGCGTGAGGTAACTGAATTCGTGGGAAGGTGTCTGACGTGTCAGCAGGTAAAGGCTGAACATCAGTTGCCATCAGGGTTACTTCAACCAGTGAAGATTCTTCAGTGGAAATGTGAGAGGATCACTATGGATTTCGTCAGTGGGCTACCCCTCACGCCCAGCAAGAAGGACGCAGTTTGGGTGATTGTGGACCGTCTGACCAAGTCAGCTCACTTCATACCGGTAAGGGTGGATTATTCTCTTCAGAGGCTAGCAAAATTGTATGTGGCTGAGATAGTAAGATTGCATGGTGTGCCAGTATCAATCATCTCAGATAGGGATCCGAGGTTTACGTCAAGGTTCTAGAAAGCGTTGCATCAGGCTTTGGGTACACGATTGGATTTCAGTACAGCATTCCATCCACAGTCTGACGGGCAGTCAGAAAGGGTCATACAGATTTTAGAAGATATGCTAAGAGGTTGCGTTTTGGATTTCAGTGGTAGTTGGGAAGAGTATCTACCGTTGGCAGAATTCGCTTATAACAATAGTTATCAAGCGAGCATCCAAATGGCACCATATGAAGCACTGTATGGACGAAGATGCCGTACTCCTACGTGTTGGACGGAGTTAGGTGAACGACAAGTTTTAGGTCCAGAGTTGGTGACAGAGACTGAAGAGAAAGTGAAGGTGATTAGGGCTCGTCTCAAGGAAGCGGCGGATAGGCAGAAGTCCTACGCTGATCTTAAGCGCAAGGAAATGGAGTATGCAGTAGGAGATAAAGTTTTTCTGAAAGTGCCGCCTTGGAAAAAGGTATTAAGATTTGGGCGAAAAGGGAAGCTAAGCCCAAGGTTCATCGGCCCATATACAGTAGTAAAGCGAGTGGGACCGGTAGCTTATCAGCTCGAGCTGCCGGCAGAGTTGAGTTAGATTCATGACGTCTTTCATGTGTCGATGCTTAGACGGTATCGGTCAGATCCATCACACGTTGTGCCAGTGGCAGATATTGAGGTAAACTCGGACTTATCTTTCGAGGAGGAGCCAGTTCAGATCTTGGATCGAGATGTCAAGGTTCTACGTAAGAAGTCAGTACCTTTGGTGAAAGTGCTATGGAGGAACCATGGTGTAGAAGAAGCTACGTGGGAACCCGAGGATGTGATGCGGCAGCAATACCCCCACCTCTTCCGATCAGGTAATTTCGAGGCCGAAATTATTTTAATGGGGGTAGAACTGTAACATCCTGAATTAGGGGTTGTTTGTAATTTAATTAATTTCTCATGTGTGTGCTTGAAGAATTAAATACTAGGATCATTTGGCATGTTTTAGGTTCTAGAAATAACCCCGAGCTAGGCCTGACTTAGAACTAAAAATTTCTTTCTAAGTGTTTTAAAGAAGGGAGCTAGGTGAGTTAGAGGTTAAGTTAAAATTTCGGGTGAAGCTTAGCACAAAGAACTCATTGGCAAAGTGGCTTCCATGTGTCACTTAGGAGTTAGAGGTGAAGATAGGCGCAGGTTCGAATGGCTGGAGCAGCGTTTTACCGTTTTATTTTTATATATGCGGTGATGGGCTTAAGTAGGAAGGCTTTAAAATTAAATGGTGGGGTTTTATGACATGCAAGTCAATTGAAAACAGTGGCCTAGGGCGTTGGAAGAGAGGGTTGCGGCAGTGAGGTTCTAGGTTCGAACCTAGGGAGCTGCAATTGGGTCTTTTATTTTTCAATGCTGGCGTGAAAAGGGAGAGAAGGAATTGGCCTGCACATGGGATCTTCAATTGGGATAAGGATCAAGCTGATTTTGTTTTTTTAAAATTCGGCTGGAAGAAATTGATGAGCACATGGTTTCTTTTATTTCTATTATTTATTTGAAGAGGTGATAAGGGATAAGGATTTGTTTATTAATTTATGTAGTTAAGATAGAAAGAGTGGCCTTATTTTAATTGTTTTGAATAGGTGATATAGGGATAAAATAAGAGATTTTATGGGGATTAGATAAGTGGAAATGTGGTGGCCAAAATAAGGTGTCTTGGGTTGTTGAAATTCGGTCATGAGGGGAGAATAAGTGCCGAATTCCTTTAATTAAGGAGAGTGCCCATTTTTATTCATTTATCTATTTAAAGAGGTGGCTAAAAGATAGAAGATAGGCATGGGTTTTAATTTAATTAAATGGGTGATAATTAAGAGATAAAATAAGAAGTTTTAATTGGGAATGGATTAGAGGAAAGGGGGTGGCCGGCTAAGGGGGTCCTTTAGGGAGCAATTAAGTACCGAATTTTGAGTGAAGAATTCTCTCTTTTTCTTCCTTTCCATTTTGAAGTCGAAAACCTCTTTGTCTCCATTGCCGATTCTCCTCCTATTTTTCTTCATTCCTTCCACCTTACGATAACTTACTTCTCCACTTTTCTTTCCTTAAAACTATCAAAATCGAACACCATACAAATCTTTCTTTTCTCTCCTTTTTGTTCTAGCCGAATCTACCCCACTCATTTGCCAAAATTTTCTCTATTAGCTCTGCTTTGGCCGAATATCAGGAGGGCATAGTTTCTTTTCGAGATTTTTTCTTCAAGTGGTCGGTAAAGGGGATAACGTTAAGGACAAGTAACAAATTCGGGGTTTCAGTGAGTTTGGGTCAAGGATCTAGCGTCGTAGATCGGATCTTCGGGATCTAGGAATTTCGGTAGAAACAGGTGTGTACATACACACTTTATAACTAATTAATGTGCTGAATCTATTGTGTATGCTAAACTATGTGGATTTAATACCCTAAAGGTATAAGCAAGGATTCAGGTAAGTCCTTGGTAATACGAGGTTATTATTTGATGCTTATAGAGGCATGACATATTTGATATATGTGATATGGTTGATGATAAATCCAGTGTATGATATTAATTAAACATGGTGGGCACGATTTCTGTTAAATGCATATCATATATATATGTGGGTTAAACGAGTGGAGGGGGAAGTGATATTCGTGTCGACGGACACCAGTGGTTTGGTACCACATTTCGTGGCTTCGGTCACCAGAGGTTTGGCACCTCCAGAGGTTTGGCACCTCATAGCGCCTCGTCCCAGTGGCTTAGCACCACAGTGGGTTGGCCCCACGGTTTATATTATGGGATTGACGCCAGTGATTTGGTATCACACGTGGGTTGGCCCCACCAGTGGTTTGGCACCACAGGATTGATGGATATCGTGACTTTAAGTCACCAATTGTTTGGCACCACCAGTGGTTTGGTACCACACGGGGTAGAGAAAGGTGTTTGGATGGCTAGGTTGGGTGCATATTAAACTGAATGCATGTTAAATTTAGTTATAAATTGTGTATGATGTTGCATTAAATCGGGGAAGGGTTACACATTGAGTATTGGTGACTCACCTTCTCCTTAATATTTTTTTAGGTGACTCGTAGATCGCGGATGAGGAGCCGGATGGACTCGAGGTGGCCATGCAGTGGAAATATTGGTTTAAATGGACTTGAATTATTTTTACTTATTTTTGGTTTCATTCGCTCAAGTTGTAATAAGGCCTCCTAAGATTATTTTTATTACTTTGCATATTTTGGATAATTTGTTTAAATTACTTAGTGACTTTAAAATGGGTATACATGTTTTCTTAAATTCAAACGTAATTGATTTTCTTTCGTACCATCGGGTACATTGACAAAATTGTAACAATCCGACTTAATAAAGTTTTAAATAACTAAGTTAAGTTTTGTTTCTTCATACACACAAATGTTTTATTTAACGGGATAAATGAAAATGAGATATTTTCATCAAAACTCAAACCGGCTAAAGGGGTTTTCAAAATGGTTTTCTCTGTGACATACCGAATTCGGTCGTAGTGTTTGGGCCGGGTTTGGGGTGTTACACTATGTGAGTGTGTGTGTAACACCCCTTACCCGTATTCGACGCCGGAATAGGGTACGAGGCA
This sequence comes from Gossypium australe, assembly GCA_005393395.2. NCBI lineage: Eukaryota > Viridiplantae > Streptophyta > Magnoliopsida > Malvales > Malvaceae > Gossypium > Gossypium australe. The sequence continues at coordinate 101,268,869 of CM016620.1, forward strand.
TTACCGGAATTACAAATTTATTTATCAGACATTTTATTTCATTTAGCATTTATATTTGAAACCAATCAAAATCAAACATATTGTCCCTTAAACATATTTATTTTTTTTCTCGTCATGTCTTACATAAATTTATTACTCGTCTCAACATACTTAATTATCTTGTATTAACATATTAAAGATAATCACATATTTACATATCATGAAAAATATCATTCAATTATCTCTTCTTCATAAACATAAATCAGTTAATTTATCATATCAATATTTCACGTACCATCAACTCATATTTTCTTATATCATATAATTAAGTTACACGAACTTACCTGGCTAAATTTGTAGAAATATCAAGATTCAGGGTCATTTTAGAAATTTTCTGTTTTCATCGATTTTTCAATCGATTTTAGTCCAAATTAACAATTTCATTCTATTTTTGCAATTTTAAATAATAAAATAATCTATTTCATGCAAATTGGACATTTCCACATTTTTTACAAAATTAATCGTAAAGTTTTACTTTTATTCAATTTAGTCCCTGAGTCTAAAATATTACAAATTAGCCATGCTAGCTGAATATTCATACATATTTTCCTCCTCCTCCTCTCCATTCCACATCCTTAATGTATATAACATGCTATAAGTAACATTATCAATAATTTCATTAATTACTCATAAGCATATTCAAAACTGTCCATTTGAGTTATAGTCACTAAATTATTTATTTCCAGAGCTACAGAACTCTAAATGAAGAACCGTTAATTTTTCCTGAAACTAGACTCACATATCTTCTTGCCATAAAATTTTCAGAATTTTTGGTTTAGCCAATTAGTACAGTTTATTCTTTAAAGTCACCCCTGTTCTGCTGTCTGGCAGTTCCGACCCTTCTTCACTAAAAATTAATTATCTTTTTATATAGAATTAATATGATGTTATGGTTTATTTATTCTAAAACTAGACTCATTAAGGAATCTAACCATATAAATTATGTTCCCAAATTATTTTTATACAATGTTTAGTGAATTTCTAAAGTAAGAACAGGGGATCACAAAGTTATTCTAAACTAGTCTTACAAAAATCCAAATATATCAAAATGTAGACTTCCTTTGATTTCTATGTTTCTTTTATATGAAAATAGACTCAATAAGCTTTAATTCCATATCTCACTCGACTTCTAATTCAATTTATACAATTTTTGGTGATTTTTCAAAGTTAGACAACTGCTGCTGTCCAAAACTGCTTTAGTGTAACATGTTGATTTCTATTTTGTCCCTAATTCCACAATTCATACAATTCAGTCCTTGCTGGATTAACCCCTCAATTGAGTTAATTTTATCATTTAATACTTTTATCTATCATTTTAAACTACTTCATAACCTTTGAAATCAGAATTTTAACACTAGGCCTTAATTTTAGCTATTTCACAATTAGGTCCTAAAACCAATTTCCATCAATTTCACTTGATTAAATCATCATATAACAAAATTAAAGCTTCAATTCAATATTTATTCATCATATTCTTCCAGCACTAATCCACATAAACTTTAAAAATTAGCCATAGAATCAAAAACTAATGAATTAATAAATTGGACCCAATTGTAAAGTCCAAAAACATAGAAATTTCAAGGAGAAAGCAAGAATTAAACTTACATGAAACTTGAGTATGAAAACCAGCTTGAACTCTCTTCCATGGCTATTTTTCAGCTGAAGAAAATGAAGAGAAATGAAGAGAATTCTCCATATATTTCAATTTGATCCCCTTTTTATTTAGCTAATTTTGAAAATTTTCCAATTTTCCCCCCTTTTTTCTTCTTTCTCTTCTCTTCTTCTTTCTTTCCTGCTCTCTGCTTCTTCGTTTGGGTTTTTGTGTTCTCTATTCTCTTTTTGTTTGTTTTTATATATAATATAATAATATAATAATATAATATTAAACATAAAAAAATCTCAATTTTCTTCACAATAACCGCCTCAATTAAACAAAATGGCTTAATTGCCATTTTGGTCCTTTATACTTTCTTTAATCTATAATGAAACTTTTACACCTTTTTCAATTTAGTCTTTTTCATTTAATTACATATCCAAACGTTAAAATTTCTCAACTAAACTTTAATAATAACTTAATGACACTCCATAAATATTTCTAAAAATATTTATGGCTCATTTTATGAATTCGAGATCTCAATACCTCATTTTTGGCCCAATTTTTCTAATTAATTCTTTTAGTTCACAAAATTCACTAATTTTAAAATATTTCTAAAATCACACTTAACTTATAATTATCGATTAACAAAGTTTCCTAACTTTTTCGTCAGATTTTGTGATCTCAAATCACTTGTTCCAACACTATTGAAATTGGGCTGTTACAGTGTGAAAGCCCGTAGGCTTGCTAGGGTTTTATAATGGACTTTGAGGCCTAGTTCTAATAAATCCTTAAACAACATATAACTTATTAATTTATCAAATTCGTCTTTGGACAAGTCATAAGGTTAGAGTGTGGCAATGGGCATATGCATGTCTAGGATTGGATCTAGGGAGAGCTTGGTATTTAAGCGGTCTTAATGACCCACCTCCTCTTCTCCGGAATCCTACCTGGTGCATAGTGTCTATTCACTTTAGCCAACGAGGACATGTTGACGGGCCAAAAGTTCGTAATTTAAAACCCATGCTATTAAGAAATTACCAAAATACCCCTATATGTTAAATGTAGGATTTATGTTACATGTATGACATGCTGCATTCATATGATATTCTGTTTAGGTTGCATATGGGTGGGAAGTATGGTACGGAGGAAGAATTTGAGGATTGCATGGTTGCTTGACGACTGTGGATCCACCATTGGCTTTTTAAGCCCAATATATGATTAGCAGCTTTGCTGCAACATTTTTTAGTACTGCAATCGGGCTACCATTGCTGTGTAGCGGATGGGTGGGTCGATTTAGAAATCCCCACAGGTGTCTAAGGTTGGAAGGGAAATGTTGTGTAGTGGATGGACTATTGGGGAGGGTTTGCACAACATTGCATGTACGATATTATTATGATATTAATGTGATATGGGCTTTGGCCCAAAGGCTACCGCCACTAAGTTGGGCTCAGGCCCAAAATGACTGATGATTGCTTTATACTTGTTGAGGGTTGTACACACTGAGTTTTTCGAAACTCACCCCCTCCTTTTCAAACTTTTCAGGTAACCCTCAGTAGGCGGTTCGACGAATAGTGGGACTTAGAGGTGGCCAGCTAGCAAGATATTATTATTTGGATTTTCTTTAAAATTCCTAGTATTTTGAAATTATTTTGGGTTTGGATTGTAAAAAGGGCCTTGTATCTCCAATTTGACTTTACGTTTGGGTTTTATTATTGTTTCAACTGCCTAATTATTAAACTTAAATAAATTTCTAAAGTTTAACATGGTTTTCGAAATAACTATAACATATGGACGTTTTCTTAAAACATGGGCTTTCATCATAACTTAACAAGTTTTTCCTAAGCTATGGCTGTTTTCAATTATTACGTTTCCGCAACTCCATTATTAAATACCAAGTTTTATAAATTGTTTGTTTTTAAATAAAACTTCCGCAACTAAAAAGGGGTTTGTACTCAACATTTTACTTTATGAAGGGTTTTCAATGAAAACAATGTTTTCGCTAAAACACTTCAATGTGACACGCCGGACTCTGGCCTAACTTCTAGGCTGGGTTTGGGGTGTTACAGTGTAAATGTTGAATGTTAATTTTTTTAGAATCAAGACTAAATTGATATAGTGTATAAATATTAAGGGTTAAAATTGCTATTATACCGATTTTAAAAGTTACCATTGTTAGCCAGTTAATGATAAAAATAACAAAATTAAATAATTTGGTGACTATTTGTAATAGATGACAAAAAAAAATATTAATAATTAAACCACTACTAATATAATTTACCTAACATATTAAATGATGAATGAAGGTGTACCATCATTGTTAGGGTTTGCCTACTTGGGCAGCTTGAAGTAAAGAAGGAAGGCATCTAAGGGTGGACCTTCCCTTGAAACTTCGAATGGGCCACAATAAAACCACTTCTTTTCTATCCCATTCTAGAACAATAATAAAGAAGAATGATTAAATTAAAGGTAAACAAATTAATTTGTAGCAATTGTGATTTCATATGGATTGCTGGATAATCACTTTAATCTTGTTACTAGTAATAAGAATTTGTTGTAACAAGCAATCAATTAATTTCGATAATATTTTATATTTAATAAATATAAAAATAATTTATAATGCAATTAAATCCATACAAGAATATTTCTTATGTTTTTATTGAAATTGAAAGATTTAGCTAAGTAGTCAGTCGCGAAGACAGAAAGATTTGGGAGTAGGGTCAAAATTTAAATTTAAATTTTGAAAAAGTGTTAAGATGCAATTTTACTGTTGTACTAGTTTATAATCTTAGAACTTTTAGAAGGATTATATTTTAAAAAAATCCATTTTTGGGTGAGGAGCCCTTGGTGTGGCCCATACAACTAATGATTGGTGAAGTGAGAAATGATTTGCATTGCTTAAACCCTTGATGGCATTATAACTTTAAATCCGAACTTTTTTCCAAGCATCTTGATAAAATTGGAAAAAAACTGGTAAAAGTTGAGATCCTAAATATTAAAATCTTGGGTTTGAGTCTCATCATTTGTACTTATAATTTGTGAGTCTCACTTTTATCTTGTGCATGACTTGTGTGAGTTTTGACTGATTCTTCTTAAATTAGTTTAGCTTTTTTCTGATTATTTGTGCTCGAAAATATGAACATCACATATATAATAAGAGTAATTATATGTTATTATTTATTATCATAAAATGTTAGCCTAAATTAAAATTGATTTAATTTTATTAAGGTTTATTAGGCTTTAGTTATTAAATAAAGGGGATAAATCCTAAAGTTATACATGAACTTTGATTCAATGTACAATTTAATACATAAGCTTTAATTTGGTGCAATTATACAAATAAAATTTTAATTTTGATTCAATCATTTATATTTAAATAAACGCATCAATTTATTTTTATATTGAATAAATATAATTATATGTGTTTGCAATATATAAACATAAAATTATGCTATATCGATAATTGTGTTAATAATTTATGAGGATTGAATCAAATCAAAATTTTATATATAAAATTACATAAAATCAAAGTACATGTATAGAATTGCACATTAAACTAAAGTTCATGTATAGTTTTAAAATTTATCCCTAAATAAAGTATGAGCCAAATATGTGTAGATACTCTGTTACTAATTTCTAATTAATGATGGGCTGATTAGAACAAATATAAAAAAAAAAATCTCATTTTGATTTAAGCCCCATTATGTGCAAATTCTTTTGGATTAGGTATTACATGTGTATGCCTATTCATATTTATTTTTGGTATAAGTTTAGCTATATTTTGACTGAGCTCGTGTTTTTTAGAATAATCTTGAATGAGTAGTTCTAGTATTAGTTATTTAAATTTGTATTATTTGTAATTACATTTGTGGATTTATTTTGTAATCAAAAAAGGTTCAAATTATGCTATTAGTCTCTGTATTGCACAAGTTATGAATTTAGTTTTTGTACTTTAATTTAGTCATTTTAGTACCTATACTTTTCAAATGATCAATTTTAGTCCCTGTATTTTTTGAATTGTGAAATTTCAGTCTTGGCCCAAACGATAATAGTTAAAATTTGGTTAAATGTTGTTGTTAGTCTTGTAGTATTAGTAAAGTTGTAGTTTTAGTCAATGTTGTCTAATTGGATCATTCTTCGTCCATATATTTTTCTAATTTTGAAAATTCAATCTTGACGTAAACAACAATATTTAAATTTATTAACTAGCTTTTTTTGAAAGTAATATAAAAAAATAACAAGTTGTTATGGCATTATACATGTGCAGAGACGGCACTAGGGGGTTAACACGGGCCCCTACCCCTTAAAATGAGAAATCTCATTTTTAGTCCTTTAAAGTTTTTAAATTTTTTAATTGGTACATGGTAAAATTGCACTTTGACCCTCCAAAAAAATAAAAATTTGATTGTCCTTTAAAAAATTAGAAAGATATAAGCTTTAAAATAGTAAAATTGTATTTTAGCTCTCATAAAAACATACAACTTAATTCTGGTCCCTCCATAAAAATTTGTTTAGTTTCACCCCTGTACATATAATAATATGTTTGTCGCATAGCATATCTTAACTTAATGAATTATAATTTATGATATAATCATAAACGAAATTCTAAAATTTGAAAAAGTAAAGGATCTAAAAATAACTAAATTCAAATATAGAGATTAAATTCACAACTTACGCATAATATAAAGATTAATAGTAAACTTTAACCCAAAAAAAATCATACAGCCACGTTTAAGATATGATATTCAATAAATCTAGTTTGAAATTTCAGTATTTACAATCCATATTCAACTATCTATTGTACCAACCACTTGGAAGAAGTGAAAGTAGACTTCTTCTCTAGGTATTTAGATCAAGTTCGAACACTATAGTTGGTAGTGTTGGGAGGGCTTTACCTGAATGCCACCTCACCGAATAGAGCTAGACTTGAACCGTAAAACAGATGAAAATACACGTAATTATATAAAAAGGAAAAAGAAGTCATAAATAATAAATTATTTAGAAAGAAAACTAGTATTGGGGATGAATTGCCGGATTTTGATGCTGACTCCAAATTTAGCTGCTACAATTGATTTGCTAAATGGATTTCACCTTCTTCTTGTGGAATAAAACTCACTCTCTTCTGTTAAATCAAAAAAATCATAAAAAATAAATTAAAAACCTTAATTTTAGCTTTTCATTTTTTAAAACATTCATCATATTTTATTTTCTTGCAATAATTTAGCTACATCAATTAGGGGTGAAATTAAAAAACTCAATTAGTAGCTATATAACAAAAAAATTGAAGTTTTAATGAACTTGAATTTAACAGAAGGATTTTAATAATGTTAACAATTAGATTTACATTTTTAAATCTTAACAATAGAGAAACTATATTCCTTAAAAGAAAATTAGAGGGGGCTAAATTTTAAATATACGAAGAGCATGAGGACTTGGAATGTATTTTAACCAAAGAAAAATGGTTGAGAAAGTTTTGCATGATTAAAACAATGATATATATATATCTCATAAAAGTTGACCAAATAAAAGAGTTGAAAACATGATTGGATAGATTTGGAATATTTTAAAAGTCAAAATTGGGTTATTTGCAATATGCAAGGTAAAGAAATTTCATCAATCAGTTTGGATAGGTTTACTATACATATCACAATTAAATTGACTTAGCAAAATAAAAAATAAAAAAATCTAAATGAATTGTTCTTAAAATGTCTAGAATTCATGACCTTTAATTATCTAATTAAAATATGCAAAGACCATTTCTTACAATCAACTTTGAAAAAATGAGAAGGAAATTAATTACTCTTTTTCCTTTGACATTATGTTTTAGCAAATTAAATTAACTTCACCCTATCTAATATGAAATTAAAAATTCTAACATCTTAAACTTACAATTACCAATATTTATTTATGAATTTATTAAAATAATCCTCTTTATTTTTAAAATTTTTTTATAAGATTTTACAACATAACTTATAATATTTTATTACTATATTTTATTTTAATTATAAAAATTATGTATATTTTTTAACAAGATAGAGGCAAAATCAAGGAAATCATTTTGAAATTGAGACTAGGTGCTAATGTATTAAATAAATTTCGGGACGAGATGAGTTATGGTATTTGTAAGTGAAAATTGAGCCAGGGCTAATAAAAAATTATCCCATCTTATTCTATTATCATCCTTATGAAAATTACAACCAAATCATGATAAATTGAAAAAAAATTATCACCCACCTAATCGGTAGGTTTAACTTGTTCGGGCCGAACTTAGACAAAAGAATTTAAATCTGAGTTCAATCTAAATTTAAAATTTAGCAACAAAAATATTTTTTAGGTATAATTATAAAAATAGTTTAAAATATTTACTATTTTTAAAAATAATAAAATAAATTATCCAAGCCAATCCACAATAATTTAATTTAAGTAAACAATATTAAAAGAGAAAATATTGGACACTTTTTAAACTTCACGAATAGGATAACATTAACTATAATAAATTATTAATATATATATGTGTAAAGTTACTTATAGAATTTAAAAGAAAAAATTTTAACAGAGTTAACATTTATGCATCAAAACAAAAAGAAAAATATAAAAAAAAAGAGATTAATTAGTTTGATTAAATCTTTAAATTGTTCCATAATATTATAGATTTTGGGTAAAGTGAGACAATCTAATTTGATGATTAAATAAATAATAATGTACATATTTAAATTGAAACAATGCATATCTCTCAAGTTGACCAATCTTCTTTTGGCTAGCTACCAAAACAACAACGTTGATTCATCCAAAACATTGCCTCAATGACCAAACCGTTTATAAATTATTTTAACAACCCCCTTTTTTTTATTTCTTTTTTGCAATTAAGTACTAGCAAACATGTAGGCCCAAAAACCATTGAAAATTCAGTTGTTAGCTTATACTTTGCATGTGACTTTCCTTATGTTTTCAAATAAGTTCACCTAATTTTCCAGGATTTTTTGAAATTGATTGAAGTAATTTATGGAACATAAAATTTTGATGGTTAAATTATGTTGTTAGTCCCTGTATTTTTACAACCATTAGTATTTTCTATTAAATTTTATAGATATGACGGTAAAAGTATTATGGAGGCTCTTGTACTAGGAGTTGGATTGCATTTTGCCCCTTCTACTAAAAAAATAGGCAAATTAGTCCCTATATGTTAGATCAAAGAGTAAATTGATCTTTCTGTTAAAAATTGTTTCCATTTCTACTATTAAAAACTGATCCCTGTATGTCAGCATGAGGTACACGTGGCACACCACATGTTTTATTTGGTTATGCTGTCAACATGCCAGTTTTTTAATGATAGAAATGAATGAACTTTTTAACAAAAAGGACTAGTTACTCTTTCATTTAATGTGTAGGGACTAATTTATCCATTTTTTTAGTAGAGAAGACAAAATGTAATCTAACACTTAGTATTTTGACCTCAATATGACATGCTGATTAAGTTGCCTTTTATACGACATGGTATATGATTGATGAGAAATAAATAAGTTAGGTTGAAAAATTGATGGAAAATACAAACAATGTGAAAGTAGAGGGACTAGTAGTGTATTTTAACCAAAATTGGTAATTCTTAAAAAGATAAGAAAAATTATAAAATTTGCATACCTCACGTTTGGGCTTAAAGTTTTCTCCAACGGTACCAAGGCCAGGCTTCCACGGTGCTTCACGGTGGATTCGATTACCGCCATCATCACCGCCACTACCACCATTTCCGATATAAAGATCAAGGATCTTCTCAGCCACCTCAACACCATCTTTGCTCTCTTCCACCAACTTAGCCATTTGTGACTTAGGCAACCTCATTTTCACAGTCATCATCCCCCCGCCAGAAGTACCACCACCACCACCGAGTCGAACCCCATCGGACACCATGCTCGTCGACGACGGTCGAATCATAGAAAGGTCCGACACCGTCCTTCTCGACAACATCAAACACTCTAACCTATCTTTAGCACTCATATGAATCCCCCCTGACCGCACCCTTCTCGGCGCCTTATGAACTTCATCATCGGCAAGCTTCGGCAGCTCCACCAAGAAGTAGATTTTCTTGGGTTTCAAGCTCTCTTGTGGCTCTAATGGCTTAGCACGGATCCCATAATGCTTCACGGTTTGTGAATCTAATAAAACATGGCCTGTTGGATAATCTTTTAGAACATCCCAAACTCGAATTGGTGTCTTTAATTTGATGGTTTCACCATCGATTTTCATTATCTTTGCCTTGTTTCTTCCTCCTATGCTGTTCCCCATTTCCTTGTTTAGAATAGAAAAATTCAATGTTTTTTTGGTTTTGTTGTTGGGATTTATAAATAAATAAATAAATATATATATATGATATGATGGTAATTGGAATGGTGTGAATTTGGTGAAATTTTGTACAAGATTCCAAATTTATATGTATGATTTCATGATGGACTTTTTGGAAAATTAAAGTGGGAAAACACAATTTTTTAAAAGCTAGTTTTGCTTCTTCTTTTTTCTCCCTTTTGGCCGTATGTTTTTATTACTTTTTTTTTTTTTAATCTCCAGACTTTAAAATTTCGTTAAATTATCTTGTTTTAATCAATGTTTTAAAAAATGAATTTGTATTTAAACTAATTAGATGATTGATTTTCGATGTAATGAATTTGATTGTTAATCAAATAATAATTAAATAAATTAATAAAAAAATAAGAAATATATAAAATCAATTCACTGCCAATTTTTGTTCATACTTTCAATTTTTTTACAAGTGATTCGTCCAAACACAAATCAAATTATTTGTTCGAACTAATACATCAATCGATTTTTAATTTAATCAGTCCAATTTCAATAACATAAATTTTAATTGGATTGATGTAAAAAATAGTGTGATAATTCATGTGAATTTTTCATTTAAAAAAACAATTTAATATTGAATTTTTTATATAAGACAATCTCAAAACTCACACCCTAAATTATTACACAAGCAAAACCCATAAATTAATCCCAGGATAGGGTATCTTTTACCAATGAGCCAAATGCTGTGTTGATTCGAGAAAAGAGTAACAAAATGATTAGGGCAAACCAACGTTGAAATCACAATCAACTTTTCTGGTGTCTTTAAATTGATCTGGGGGCAATAAGGTGAAAGAGTGGGTGTGGGGTTTTCATATTATTTAAATGTCACAATCATTACCATCAAAATGCCAAGAGATTGTGAATTGGGGGACTTGGCAATTGGCATTGGTGGGCTTTCATGAAAGGATAGCCTTTGAATTAAAGATAAGGATGAATAAAAAGTGTTTTTTAGTCATAATAACGATATTTAATTATTATTTTTTGGTTGTAAGTATTTTTTTGAAAAAGTAAATAATTGAAAACAAGTATTATACCACATCGTCAAAACAAAAAATTGGAAGTTAATTTGGTGACTAAGCGAATTCAGGTTATTTGCTTTTTTGCCTCTAGATGGCTTGACCTATTAGGGTCAATATTTTCATACAATTCTTGTTAATTACTCCGCTATTTAATAATATATTGTTCGATCATTATCACTTTATAATGCCATAATTTGTTTTTTCTAATGCTTGATAAAATTAGATTATTATTTTTTGAATTAAATTATAATTCACTGGATTTGTTAATTAAAATATATTAGAAATTTTCAAAAGTAGTTTTTATTATTAAAGAATAACCAGATCACAATTGGTTTAATGTATGAAACATAATAAAAAAGGGGGATAAAAAGTTTAGTTTACATTCATATACGTTAAATTTTTATTTATTTATGTTGAACATAAATTGTTTAAATGGGAAGCAATATATGTTCATGTGATTGAAAATCTTTACAAATTTGCGCTTCATTCCTTATAAAAACCAATTTTATTTAATTATACATTAAAAAATGGTTATCTGATCGGATTCCATCCATGAGTGTGCAGGTCTCAACTTTCAATAATTTAACTATAGAATAAAATCATCCTAAATATTTACACCTTAAATGCTTCACATGCATGGACCACCCATCTTATTTCTGGATTCCATGGATACCTAAAATAAATAAAATATGATATGAAATAAAATGTAACGTGTCAAAAATTATGTAAGTTTTAAATACCAACACACTTGATTAATCTACTGGTTAAAAATTGTTGATTCATAAAATCCATTCAATATACCTTCTTTAGGTGTAGTATGTGGGGGTGTCCATATAACAATCCCGTGAGTGTGTAAGTAATTTCTACTTTTTAATAGGAACCATCTGATTAATTTATTATTTTTTAATAAATAAAGTACTTAATATAAAACCTTCATCAATATTTTTACCCAATTAGACTTATGATTGTAACTCTTATAATGCTGCCAGCTGATTTGTTTTTTCATCAAGCAATCTGCCGGCTAGATTGCTTGAAAAATAAATAAATTTTTATCAAGAAAAAAAAAAAACCCTTTTTTGAGTTTAAGTAATTTGCTTTCACATTTTATTAACTGCTAGTTCCAAGATAAAGAAAAATATCTAATTCTAAAAATTTTGGAATTAGAATAAAATTTTATTTTATTTTGACATGAAATACTATTTATTTAAAAAAATGTAGATAGTAAGATTACCGCGATCAAAATTTATTATAAATTTGATATTTATCTAAATAAATTTTTTGAAGTTTAATCTCAATTATTTTATATGTTTTAATTAATAAAATTGATTAATTAAAAAAGTTAAAAGTATATGAAAATTTTATGAACAATTTTAAAATTAAATTTAGAAAACTATTAAAAATTAAAATGTAAACAGCAAATTCAGCATAAGAGCAGTAAGCCTTGTCCTTTTGCAAAGCCCACACGAGGCCTAAAACAGAACTAGAAAATAGCCCAATGGAAGGAGGTCCAAAAAGCCAATTGGATCACCATTCAAAAGGGGAAAAAGGTACATAAATTATTACACAACTTTCGTCTGGTGCATTGGTATTTATATTCTCTTATAATAGTAAAGAATTCTAAGTTGGTGTTTAACTACTATAAAATGAATATATCTATTTTTAAAAATAAAAATCATCATCACCAATTATTTTCCGTAATTCTCCCTCTCTTTTTAAGAATAGAAGTGAAACCATTAATTGCAAATGTTACTTAAAAATAGTATTTCTCCTTTCAAACCCAATTATTAAGAAATTTTCAAATAAACTAATTATACAAATCTCATAATGTTTTGTGAAACACAAATTTTAGAAAGCATTATCTACTTATATAAATTATTACAACTTTTGTAATATCTTGACTTAATCTCATTCATGGAGATCAATATTGGAGTATCCTAACAATTGGATGATTAAAGTATAATGAAATTATATTTTAAGTTTGTTATATAATAACTACAGCCCAATTTGAGATCTGACTCGAAATCTAACCTAATTACTTGATTTAGATAATAAAATTCTAAGGCACGGGATTGGGGAGTTTCTTCTTTCTCTCTGTTTCTGATTCTCTACTCCTAAAGAATGAAATCACTCAACCCCGTCATTTTTCACAACTGTTGATTCAGCGCATCAATGAAGTCATTTATTGTTTTCTCTTTTAACTGTTGGCTATTTTGCTATTTTCTTTAAATTGAATCACTCTTTCTGGGTTGTGGTCCTTGCAAAAGTTGTGGTGGGTCACACAGTAATTAGTATCGGTTGGATTCAAATTTCAATGCCTCTGTAACCAGACAAAAATCTTCACATGTAAGAACAACCCAACTTGGCTTTCCCTTTGACCAATGTACAACAAAACTGGATTTTGATGCTACATAAATCATCCTGATGTGAAGAAACCTAATACGGAAATTCAACCTTTTTTTTTTCTTTGTTTTTCCCTTAAAACTAGATGGCTAAATCCGTATTTTATTCTAAATTTTATCAATTTTTACAGTTAAGTATTAATATGTCATTGTTTGGTTGTTTAAATACTTCGTTCATGCAAAAAAAATTTATTTATTTCTTTTGCTAAAAATTCTATTAATTTTACTTGAATTAGTCTCTTTACGTCTACATAAGGCAAACGTGTCATGTCATTTGTAGCTATCTAGTTGTTTTGTCAATCGTGCTAACGCTTTACAGTAAAAATGGAAGAAATTTTTAATAAAAAAAACCAGTTTGTTCTTTGATCTAACGTAAATGAACTAATTTATCCATTTTTTTACTATTTCTCGAAGAAATGGTCATTTTGTTAGAAAAAGTCATCCATTTTTATTGTTAAGTGATGACGTGTCACTATTTGGTTACTTGAATTAGTCCCTCCATGTAAAAAAATTCCATCAATTTCATTGTCCTTTAAAAATTTCATCTATTTATTCTATTAAAAACTTCATACATTTTATTTGAATTAGTCCTTTCACGTCAACATAAGATACACACATCACGCCACATGTAATTGTCTAGTTGTTCTGTCAGCCACACCCATGCTTTACAATAGAAATGAATAAAAATTTTAATAGAAGGACTAGTTTACGCTTTAATCTAATATACAAAGACTAATTAATTTATTCATTTTTAGTAGAGTAGACAAAATATAATTCGACTTCTAATACAAAAACCTACATAATATTTTTACCAACTTTTTTTGCCTTTTTTGAATTTGTCATTCCGGTGAAGAATTCCATGTTGACTATAAATTTCCAGACAAGATAAAATTGTCGAAACCATTTTTTTTTGCAGTTGAAAATGGGGTCAACTTTAAAAACGAAAATGGAGTCGTCACCAATCTTTTTTTGAGGTGTGATCGGGTCACCTTGAGATTGATCGTTAAAACATTTTGATTTATTAAAACGATGATTTTGGCTTACAAAATTCGAGAAAACGGATTCGGGAGTCGGTTACGCACGAGGAAGGATTAGCACCCTCGTAACGCCCAAAATTGGTACCGAATTGATTGATTAATGTCTTAATGTCAAAAATTTAAAAAGATTTTAAGATACGATCCTCTTCGTTTAAAAAAAACTTGAATAAATTAAACTGGATGCCAAGACCCGCTTATTTCGAAGGAATAAAATATCATACCCAGTGAGTTAGGATACGACATTTCGAATCCTCGAAACTAAGCTTGTCTTTTGCCATTCAAAACTCGTACATTTAAATTTAAGAAGGATATTCGGTTATTTGGGTCAAATGAAAAATCGAAACCCAGTAAGTTAGGGCACAATTTCTCAAAATTCCAAATACAGAACATTGCCTTTACTTTTAGAAATCCTTATCTCGAGATAACAAAATGTCATGTTCAGTGAGTTAGAACACAATATTTTTGAATTCCCGAGAATAAGCTTTTATTTAACCTAAATGTTTTAGTTTAAAAATAATTGGTTCTTTAGACTCAATGAGAAAAATAGAAACCCAGTAAGTTAGGGTACGATTTCTTTCGAATCTTAGAACGCGGAGTATTAACTTATTTCAAAATTTTAATGCATCGGATAAAACATAATATGATCGTAATAAAATGGAAAATGAATTACAATGCCGATATGTATAATAGAATAAGAATGAGGGCATAATATAAATAACAATAATAAAGGCAAAAATAAAATACAATAAAATAAAATTTAAAACCAACAATCTATATGAAATAATAGGAAAAAGAAAAAATAAATAAAAGAAAATAATAACAAAAATAAAAGCTAATGGTAAATAAATAAATACTGTATACAATAATTTAAAAATAATAAAATAATAATAATAGTAACAAAATACAATAATAATAAATTATAATGAAAAATATGTTAATAAACAAATAATAATAGTAAAAATAAATAAATAAAAGTAATAACAATAATCATAAGAATAATAATAATAGTAAAATAATAATAATAATAGTAGTAGTAAAATAAAGATAACATTAGTAATAATAAAAATAATAGTAATAGTAATAATATCAAGAATAAAATAATAATATCAAAATTGATAGTAATAGTGATAATAATAATTATAATAATATTCACAATAATAATAATAATAATAATAATAATAAAATAATGACAAAATAGCAAAAATAATAGAAGAGAATAAAAAAAAGGGATTAAATTAAACTTAAAACAAACGTTTGGGGCGAATCTTAAAAAATAAAAAGGAAGGGACTTATCCGAACGCGCGAATAAAAAGGAGGGACTAAAGGGGAAAATATCCGCTCCTTCCAAAACGTGCGCTTTACAAGGGACTCAAATTAAATCAGAATAAAACTTAAGGGCAAAATTAAAAATAAAAGAAAACTGAATTAAAAAAGAAAAAAATGTGGAAGGGCCAAAAGGGTAAACAACCCAATTTCATAAAACACGCGGATCCTCCCCTGAGTCTGGTCAACACGCGGGTCAGAGGCCTTAAAACGACGTCGTTTTGTGCTTTGAAGACATACTCCAAAACGACGTCGTATTGGAGCGCTATTTAAAGTTGAAAATTTAAAAAAAAAAACATTAGTAATCAGTTTTTAAAAAAAAAGAAAGAAAGGGAGGCTCTGTTTTTTTTTTCTCTGCTAAGGTCTCTCCTCAGGCCGCGAGTTCGATCATCGGACCGCCGGCGACCGCAGTGTACGGCGGTTGGACACTCCCCAGGTGAGTTTTTTTTCCTCTTTTTTTTATATTATTAATATTTATATATGTATAGTTTAAAAAATGAAAAAAAACGAAAGTCTTAGTATGTATATAGGCAGTTTCGACGTGGAAAAAAAGAAGAAAATAAAGAAACGAAAAATAACCTCGCTAATCTGCTTTGAGATTTTCCTTTGTATTGCTTTTTTCCTAAAAAAATGTGAAGGCTTACAACGATTTTTCTCTCGGTTTTTATAGCCGATTTAGAAATAATTAAAATGAAAAAGAAAATACAAAAATCCTTAGATTCAGTTATCATTTGCTGGTTTTCTTTGTTGTTTTTGCTGCTTTGTTGTGCTGCTTTCTGTTTTGCAGGTGAAATCATCGGGAGTGGGGTGGCCCGAGTGCTCTGCTGGCGTGGGGCTGCGGCATTAGGAGGTTCTAGAAGCCTCTAAGGTTTCTGGAAATGTTAGAATGTTTAGGCCATTTGGGCCTTGTTAGGCATTTGGGCTTCGGGTTTGTAATTTGGGCCATTTTATTATATTGGGTTTGTAATAATGAACTGTTATTGGATTTTGGTTTTTTTTTAATTTTGGTTAATTGGTACTAGGCCCGGGCAAATTTGGGCTCGTATAGCTGCCCCTCTTTACTCATTGTCGTGTAACGAAAATGGAGCAAAAACTTAAAAAGGGCCAATTTTGCCCGGTCTTGCCGAATCCTGACTTCTTTCGGTGCTTTTCTTCTTCGAGTGGCTTCATTCCATCCCACTGCATCTTCAGGGGCATGAGAACTAGCGCTTCGATCCAATTCAAGGAATTTAGACTTGTAGCTTCAATCTGCTCCGCAATAACTTTAGGGAGATAAGATTTGCTGTCTTCAGTCTGCTCCGCTGCAACTTCAAGGAGATAAGGTTGGTGGCTTCAATCTACTTCACTGCAACTTCAGGAAGATAAGATCCGCCGTAATCTGTAGCTTTAATCTGTTCCACTGCAATGCTAGGGAAATAAGATTTGCTATCTTCAGTCTGCTCCGCTGTAACTTCAAGGAAACAAGGCTGTGGCTTCAATCTGCTCCACTGCAACTTCAGGAAGATGATATCTACCGTAATCTGTAGCTTTAATCTATTCCACTGCAACGTCCGGAAAATAAAATTCGCTTTTTTCAGTTTGCTCCGCTGCAATTTCAGGGAGATAAGGTTAGTGGTTTCAATTTACTCCGCTGCAACGTCAGGAAATAAGATCTGTTGTGTTCAATCTGCTCCGCTGCAACTTTAGGGAGATAAGGCTGGTGGCTTCAATCTGCTTCACTGCAACTTTAAGAAGATAAGATCTGCCGTAATCTGTAGCTTTAATCTATTCCACTGCAAAGCCCAGGAAATAAGATTTGCTATCTTCAGTCTGCTCCGCTGCAACTTCAGGGAAATAAGGCTGTGGCTTCAATCTGCTCCACTGCAACTTCAGGAAGATAAGATCTGCCGTAGCTTTAATCTGCTCCACTGCGTCTGTAAGGAAATAAGATTCGTTACCTTCAATTTGCTCCACTGCAACTTCAGGGAGATAAGGGTAATGGCTTCAATCTGCTCCACTGCAACTTCAGGGAAATGAGATTCGCCATGGTGGATTTGATTCGACCTACTGCAACTTCAGAAGTATAGGACTTGTGGATTCGTCGATCTGGTTACACCGTCCTCTGGGGAACATGATCTGTAGAATTGATTTCTTATGCATAATGATTAGGATGCCATGATCGGAATGGATCAAATACTCCTAACTAAATGTATTATGGATGACATTTGCATGAATGCATAATGTCATGAGAATGATCCTTTTTTTTTAAATGTATAATGATTAGGATGCAATGATCAGAATGAATCAAATGCTCCTAACTAAATGTGTTTTGCATGAATGTAGAATTTCATGAGAATGATCCATTTTTTAATGTTTGGGTTGTCATTGCTCATTGTTCTTCAAGGCTATATCACTGACGTAATCTTCTTGTTCAACCGATATTTTGACAGAAAATCTGAAGAAATGGTCACTGTTCAGAGTTTCCTTCTCAAATATTTCCAACCCTTAGGCTTGGTGAGTTCTAAATAATAGTCCTGCTTCGGGTTCTCGTACTATTTAGAAGTTTCCAGAGTAATATGCAAAACTCCTTTTATGAAGTATTATTAGTCATTAATTATTATTTTAATACAAAATGCTTGAAAATGATCACAATGATGGACAAAAATGGAATTTATCAAAAACAAAATCTAAAAAGAATAGGCTAATTAAAGAAAGCAAAATTGCTAAAATACAAAATGATGAGGGGAAAAGATAGGTGCCCTAGATTTCGCAGCCTGAGCTTCTCTGTACGGACTTTCTGAAGACCATTTTAAGCTCAATATGTGTTTAGGAGATCGAGAGTACTCTGTTGATGCCCAAGATGTAACATCTCTTCTCTTTCTTAATTCAGGTATAGCAAGATCATCGCATGCCCCATCTTTGATCACAATTTGAGCTGCCCTTTTCGGGTTTTTGACTTAAAACCCCTTTGGTCTCAAGGTACCCTTTGCGGGGTTTCACCTTGGCCTCTCCATTTTTTTTAGAGAAGGTCTCAAAGTGCCCTTTGCGGGTTTTCACTTTGGCCTATTTTCCTCTTCAAGTATAGTACTTCTTGACTGAATCCGAATTTACAGGATTGGGCAAGTTTTTCCCATCCATTTCGACCAAAATCAGTGTTCCTCCGAAGAAAGCATTTTTTACCATATAAGGTCCTTCCCAATTTGGCATCCATTTCCCTCTGAAATCCTTTTATATGGGGAGGATCTTTTTCAATACCAGGTCCCCATCGTGAAATTCTCTTGGGCCAATCTTTTTGTCATAAGCTCACATCATTCGTTTTTGGTACATCTGACCATAACGAATAACCCTTAGCCTCTTTTCCTCAATCAAGTTCAACTGATCATATCGAGACTGGATCCATTCTGCTTCATCTAACTTTAGTTTTGAAAAAACTCAAAGAGAAGGTATCTCTACTTTGATGGGTAACACTGCCTCAATTCCATAAACCAATGAGAAAGGAGTTGCCCCGGTAGAGGTCCTGACTAATGTTCGATAAGCATAAAGAGCAAATGGTAATTTCTCATGCCAATCTTTATAAGTTTCAGCCATTTTCCCCACAATATTCTTAATGTTTTTATTGGCTGCTTCCACTGCACCATTCATTTTAGGACGATACGGGGATGAATTGTGGTGTCTGATCTTGAATTGACTACAGACTTCCGCTATCGTGCTGTTGTTCAAATTTAATGCATTGTCAGATATGATCCTCTCAAGCATTCCATATCGATATATGATCTCCTTTTTTAGGAATCTGCTGACTGCCGACTTAGTAACACTGGCATATGAAGCAGCCTCTGTCCATTTGGTGAAATAGTCGATGACTAAAAAGATGAACCGATGCCTATTTGAAGCTTTTAGAGAGATCGGCCTGATGACATCCATGCCCCACATAGAGAAAGGCCATGGAGAAGTCATAACATGCAAAGGCAAATGAGGTACATGAATTTTGTCTCCATAAATTTTGCATTTGTGACATCTCTTAGCATAATCGATGCAGTCTCCCTCCATGGTAGACCAATAATACCCGAATCTCATAATTTGTCTAGCCATTGTGAAACCATTAGCATGTGTTCCACAAACACCCTCGTGGACTTCTTCTAGAATTTTCTTAGCTTCAACAGCGTCCACACATCTCAATAGTACCTGATCCTTTCTTCTTTTGTACAGGATCTCTCCGTCTAAGATATAGTCACAAGCTAGTCTTTTTAATGTCCTCTTTTCATTCTCGGTTGCCTGATCAGGGTATTCACAATTCTTCACGTATTGTAATAATATATCGTAGTACTAGGGGTGGTCATCTCTTTCTTCTTCCTCTACATTGTAACAGTGAGCTGGAGCCTCGTAAATACTCATTTGAATGTGTTTTACATCCTCTTGTTTGCTCACTTTGATCATGGAAGCCAAGGTAGCCAAAGCATCTGCCATTTGGTTTTCGTCTTGCGGGAGATAATTGAAAGTAATATCATCAAACTCTTCAATTAACCCCAAAACTATCCTTCGATAATTGGTCAATTTAGGGTCTCTTGTCTCTCATTCACCTTTCAGTTGGTAGATCACCAGTGCAGAATCCCCATATACTTCCAACGTTCTAATTTTGCATTCTATGGTTGCACGGAGTCCTATGATACATGCTTCGTATTCTGCCATGTTATTTGTACAATCAAAATCCAACTTGCATGTGAACGGATAATGATCTCCATTTGGGGATACCAAGACTGCCCCAATTCCATTACCTACAGCATTTGGTGCTCCATCGAAGTTCAATTTCCAAAGATGATCTTTTGTAGCATTTTCTTCAGTAGTTGCCACATACATTAATTCTTCATTGGAGAAGTCAAAGTTCAGAGGCTCATAATCTTGTAGAGCTCTGCTGGCTAGAAAATCTGCTATTGCGCTTCATTTCACGGCTTTTTGGCTCACATAAACTATATCAAATTCAGAGAGCAAAATTTGCCATCTAGCCATCCTTCCATTCAAAGCGGTTGACTCGATCATATATTTTAGAGGGTCAACTTCGAGATTAGTCAGGTCATATGATACAACATGTATTGCCTCAACCTTCGAGTGGTCCAAATCAAGGCACAACACAAATTTTCAATTGGCGAATATCTCATTTCACACTCAGTGAATTTCTTACTGATGTAGTATATCGCCTTTTCTCTTCTTCCTGAATCATCGTGTTGACCCAGCACACATCCTATAGAGTTGCTAAACACTGCCAAATACAGGATTAATGGCCTATCTAGGCAGGAAGATGACAATACTGGAGGACTTGATAAGTACTATTTGACCTTATCGAAAGCTTTCTGGCATTCATCATCCCACACACCTAGATTGTGTTTCTTGAGAAGACGAAATATAGGATCACATTTTTTAGTTAATTGTGAAATGAACTGAGCAATGTAATTTACCCCTCCAAGGAAACCTCGAACTTCTTTTTGAGTGCGCGGTGGAGGCAATTCCTATATAGCCCGAACCTTGTCTGAGTCAATCTCAATTCCCCTCTCGTTGACTATGAAGCCCAACAATTTTCCTGATCTAGCTCCAAAAGTACATTTTGTTGGATTGAGCTTTAATTGGAATTTCCTTAGTCTCAAGAATAACTTCCTCAAAACTTGGATATGTTCCACTTCTGTTTGGGACTTTGCGATCATATCATCGACATAAACTTCAATTTCTTTGTGCATCATATCATGGAACAAAGCCACCATGGCCCTTTGATATGTCGCTCCTGTATTCTTCAGCCCAAATGGCATCACTTTATAACAAAATGTACCCCACAAGGTTATGAAGGTAGTCTTTTCCATGTCCTTAAGATGCATTTTTATATGATTGTATCTCGAGAAGCCATCTATGAAGGAAAACAGTGAATAGCCTACCGTATTGTCCACTAAAGTATCAATGTAAGGCAAAGGGAAATTGTCTTTCGGGCTGGCCTTATTCAAGTCTCTATAATCTACACAAATTCGTACCTTCCCATCTTTCTTAGGGACAGGCACAATCTTGGCTACCCATTCTGAGTATTTGACTTCCTGCAAAAATCCAACATCAAACTGCTTTTTGACTTCCTCTTTTATTTTCAGCATAATGTCTGGCATCATTCTCCGGAGCTTCTGCTGAACCGTCCTGCAATCCTCTTTTATGGTGAGGCGATATACAACAATGTCAGTGTTTAACCCGGGCATATTTTGGTATGACCATGCGAAAATATCTTTGAATTCTTGAAGTAATTTTACGAGGTCTCGCTTCGTTTCTTCAGTTATGCACGTTCTAATTTTCACTACCTTGCCCTCTTCCAAGGTCACAATCTTCACTGTCTCTTGATGAGGCCGAATTTGTTTTTCCTCCTGTTTTACCATTCTTAACAAGTCTGGAGATAAGCCACAGTCTATGTCATCTTCAAAGTCCTAGAATCCCTCTAAACATATGTCTTGCTCAAAAAGGGGTTCTAATTCTGTAGTAGCATTGCTCATGTCATTGATATCCAGGGACCTGTTGTAGGTACAAAGAAATATACAAAGAACGGATGAATTTAAGAATAATTATTTGTATGGTATGATTATGAATGTGATGAAAGAATGATTTGGAAAAAGATCCAAGGAATGAAAGAATCTAACATAATTATTTGGATAGAAAGAATGAAAGAATCTAAAAGAATGAGAGGATATTTATTCAAAATGATCTCAAATATGTATTTCATAATGAGGTTTAGACATAAGCCTATTTCACAAAGGAATTCTTATTGCTTCCATGCTAAAGGCAACAAGTGTGTTTTGAACATTACTCTGTGTAAGCTCTAAAAACTATAGGAATTTTTTCTACAGTCCAATTATTCAAAACACTCTCAGGTTCGTAAGGGCGGGTATCTGACAAGGTCCCTCTTTCAGTGATTTCTTCATGTATGGCATTGATGTGTACATTTTCGAACATTTTTTCAACACTTTTTTTCTTGGCGCCCTTCACTCGGGATGAATAATCCCTCCTGATACAAAAGTTTTGGATATGTGGGGGAATATCATTGGTTCCCATCTGATTTCTTCCCCACTCATGCGTGCCCTTCTTTTTTCTTGTCTCTTTTCTAGTTCCTTTCTTCTTTGTCTCGCATCTGGCTTGTACCCTAAGCCAAAGCTGTCATGCTTGTCCTTCAGCATTGGAACCTCAACTCTTCCCTGGAGAAGTCTCCCCAGTCCTTTTCTGGGTAAGACTCTCTTTCCTACCGTCATATATAATCCCATCCTAGTAGTATTAGATATTTTTGGCACTGGAATCCGATTCCCTTCAGTAATGAATGTTGCATTTACAAACTCTAAAGACCAAAAAGAACGTTCAATTGACTCATCACTCGTCTCCAAGTACAGTGCATCACTGGTTACGGATGCGATAATATCTTCTTCGGTATTTATCGTTATCAGCCGACCCTCTGATACTAGCTTTAACTTTTGATGTAGCAACGAAGGTACTACCTCGGCCGAATGTATCTTAGGTCTTCCCAATAAGCAATTGTAGGAGGGCTTGATATCCATTACTAGCAAGTCCACTTCATAAGTAGTTGGGCCAATCAACAGAGGTATTTCGATTCTTCCCATGACTCTTCTCTCTGTGTCATCAAATGCCCTTACTGTATTCTGGCATACCTTCATGTGTGAGCTATCCACATGTAACTTGTTAAGTGTGGATAGGGGCAATACATTTAGTGCCGATCCATTATTGATCAGAACCCCAAGCAATGTGTATTCTTTGTATCTGGTAGTGATGTGCAGAGCTTTAGTGGATCCCATACCCCCTAGTGGTATTTCATCATCGTTGAAGAAGATGAAGTTATCAGCACTTATTTTATTGACCAGCCGATCTAGTTTGTTGACAGAGATATCATTGGCCACGTATGTCTCGTTCAGCACTTTCATCAATGTACTTCGGTGCACCTCTGAATTCAAGAGCAAAGCTAGTATAGATATGCAAGCAGGTTGTTTATGCAACTGTTCCACAACACTATACTCGCTGTGCTTAAAAAACTTTAGAAATTCCTTGACCTCCTCCTCTTTCACTGGTTCATTGACAAATGGCTCAGATCTGGTTGCTTTTTCCTTCTTTTGTTCCACCAATAGGGTCTTTTCTTTTGCGGGTTCCGCTCGGGCATTTGTCAAATTATAACGCCTTCCACTGCGTGTATAAAAACCTACATCTTGATCCTCTTTTCAAGTGCTGGCTGAATTCTCCTTTCCCGGGATTGTCACGTTACAATCGTAATTCCAGTGGACCCTTTCGCTATCCTGATAAGAAAAAACCGTCGGTTTTTTAATTATGATCTTTGACGTCATCTATACTCCAGCTTCATTATTTTTAGGTCGTGAAATGATAACCACATGACGATTGACATTTGGGACCTTTATTGTTGATTCTGATGCGCATATGTTTCCCTCTTCCTTAGCTTCTTCACAGAATTCTATCTCTTTATTGTCCATCAAACCCTGCACTAAGGCTTTGAATTCTATGTATTCTTGGATCTCGTGCCCCTCTTTATGATGGAACTCACAATAGTTTCTCAAATTTTTACAACGCTTTTTAGGATTTGACATGCTCAGCCCTCTTTTTACCATCTCTTTCCAGATCCATCTCAAAGAAGTTTTTACTTCTGTAATATCAGTCTTGATTCTTCTCCCTACCTATTCGTCTATCGCATTTACCCCACCATCAGTGTGACTGGGTAGTGGATTTTCGGCAATAGGTGCATCATCAAATTTCACAATACCCATTTTAATAAGTCTTTCAACGACTTTCTTAAAGGCGGTGCAGTTTTCTATTGAATGCCCCGAAATTCTTGCATGGCAGTCACATTGAGCATTGGCATCGTACCATTTAGGATATGGGGGTTGTAATGGTTTTAGGTAAAAAGGTGACACCACGTGTGCATCAAATGGGCTTTGATACAATCCCCTGTATGTCATTGGGATTGGTGTAAATTGGAGCTTCTTAGTGTTTTGCCTTGTGCTGGAACCTTATTGACTAGTAGCCACTGTTTTTGGCTGATTTACAGTAATCGACCTTGAGTAAATCGTGTTGTTCACCTCATTTTCCTTTTTCCTCGAGGTTGACCTTTTGTTACTCTCTCCTGCATCTATCTTTCCACTCCTTATCGCATTTTCGATCATTATGCCGGTCATCACTATGTCTGAAAAACTTTTCGTAGCGCTTCTAATCATGTGAGTGATGAACGGGGCCTTTAGGGTATTGATAAAGAGTATTGTAGTTTCTTTTTCTAGGAGCGGCGGCTGAACTTGTATGTATGGCAACTTCTCTCCATTTTTGTGCATATTGTCGAAAACTCTCACTCAGTTTCTTCTCCATGTTTTCCAAGGTAATTCTATCAAGGGTCATATATGTCACGTGACTGTACTGCTTCATGAATGCTTGAGCTAAGTCTCTACAAGAACCAATCCTAGCACGGTTCAATTGATTGTACCATTTGGATGCTGCTTCCACCAGACTATCTTGGAAGTAATGTATTAACAGTTGGTCATTGTTAACATACCTAGCCATCTGTCTACAAAACATGGTTATGTGAGCTTCAAGGCAACTGGTCCCATTGTATTTTTCGAATTATGGCATCTTAAACTTGTGGGGAAGCACTAGATCTGGGACCAAACTTAGGTCCTTAGCATCAATTCAATGCTGACTATCAGCATCTTCCATGGCTCTGAATTTTTCCTCCAACCATTTATATCGGTCCTCTAACTGCTTTGGCAGTTCTGACCTTGCCCTTTCCTTTTCTGTCACTTCATCAAAGTCAGGGATAATAGGATTAGCTGAGTTATCCCCTGGGTTAGAACCAGTTCTGACCCCCGCTTCATGAATGCTTGAGCTAAGTCTCTACAAGAACCAATCCTAGCACGGTTCAATTGATTGTGCCATTTGGATGCTACTTCCACCAGACTATCTTGGAAGCAATGTATTAACAGTTGGTCATTGTTAACATACCCAGTCATCTTTCTACAAAACATGGTTATGTGAGCTTCTGGGCAACTGGTCCCATTGTATTTTTCGAATTATAGCATCTTGAACTTGTAGGGAAGCACTAGATCTGGGACCAAACTTAGGTCCTTAGCATCAATTCAATGCTGACTATCAGTGTCTTTCATGGCTCTGAATTTTTCCTCCAACCATTTACATCGGTCCTCTAACTGCTTTGGCAGTTCTGACCTTGCCCTTTCCTTTTCTGTCACTTCATCAAAGTCAGGGATAACAGAATTAGCTGAGTTATCCCCTGGGTTAGAACCAGATCTAGCTTGGAAGTTCATCGACATCGAAACCCCATCCTAAAATTGTTGAGGCTTAATTGTGACGGATATTCTTCGAGGATACACCTAAGGCTGTGTTGGAGTAAAACCTGGTGGATAGAGAGGTTCCTCATTATCTTCTCCAGTATTACCCATTGGGGCCTTTCCTTTATCCATTCCTCCAGCTAGTAGTTGAGTCAACTGAGTCATCATATTCTTTTGGGATTCCATCATTCGGTCCATCATATCTTGCTGGAATTTTTCCAGTTGCTCTTGCATTTGCAATTGTAGTTTGTCTTGCATTTCCTTTTGGAGTTGTTCAAGTCTTTTCAATCTCTGATCCATGTCTTTTGTCTTGGTTCGGGTACCGTAAGGATGTTTGGTTTTGTTGGTTTCTAGGTTAATGCTGAAATAATTTCAACCAATCAGGGTCTTCCCCTGAAATCTAATGCACATGATGTAAGGTAATGCAAATGCATGAAATGATTGCGAAAAGGCGTCGATTCTGATTCAATTTCCTTTAGAAAACTTTACTAGAGGACAAAATTCTTTACATGAAACGGATTACAAATATACGGACAGCCGCATTGTTTTCCATTTTATCAAGAAATTTGTTCTCCATGTCAAGCTCTCTAATTAAGTAATCGAGCGTGAATCGACACTCTATCAAATATGAAATGACATGTAATGCAATCATAGCCAAAACAAATTGAAACACATTAGTACAAAGTAAAAGCAAGCAAGAAAGAAACAAATCGAGCACTTATTCGGGTGACCACTATGGTTTATTGTAGTACTATCTAGGGTGAGCTCATAGGGTCTTTGACATGCGGTTTGGGTTTTAAAGTTGAGGTACTTGAACCAGCGGGTTCCCCGATCCTCACTCATTATAGGCTCATACGGACCGAGTTCAGTTCAGGGGAATACATTTCCCTATGGTTATACGAAGATGAAAATCTTATGAAGACATAGGTACGGATGTATCTCGAAAGCGATCCACTATCCTATACGGAGGTGAATACCTCATGAAGGAATAGTTTCTCACTCTCACTTAAAAAGGTAAGACCAAAACGGTTCTTATGCAATATGATGCAAGACTCCAACCACAGTAATCATATGAAATAGTAATACAAGCAAATGCAATAATAGGATCGTAACTTTTCAAATTAGATTTTCAATTTTTTGACAACAAGATAGAAAATAATCAATTTCACGGCTTGACTCTCTTATGTCCCTAGTGGAGTCGCCAAGCTGTCGAAACCATTTTTCTTGCAGTTGAAAATGGGGTCGACTTTAAAAATGAAAATGGAGTCGTCACCAATCTTTTTTTGAGGTGTGATCGAGTCACCTTGAGATTGATCATTAAAACATTTTGATTTATTAAAACGATGATTTTGGCTTACAAAATTCGAGAAAATGGATTCGGGAGTCGGTTACGCACGAGGAAGGATTAGCACCCTCGTAACGCCCAAAATTGGTACCGAATTGATTGATTAACGTCTTAATGTCGAAAATTTGAAAAGATTTTAAGATACGATCCTCTTCGTTTAAAAAAACTTGAATAAATTAAACTGGATGCCAAGACCCGCTTATTTCGAAGGAATAAAATATCATACCCAGTGAGTTAGGATACGACATTTCGAATCCTCGAAACTAAGCTTGTCTTTTACCATTCAAAACTCGTACATTTAAATTTAAGAAGGATATTCAGTTATTTGGGTCAAATGAAAAATCGAAACCCAGTAAGTTAGGGCACAATTTCTCAAAATTCCAAATACAGAATATTGCCTTTATTTTTAGAAATCCTTGTATCGAGATAACAAAATGTCATATTCAGTGAGTTAGAACACAACATTTTTGAATTCCCGAGAATAAGCTTTTATTTAACCTAAATGTTTTGATTTAAAAATAATTGGTTCTTTAGACTCGATGAGAAAAATCGAAACCCAGTAAGTTAGGATACAATTTCTTTCGAATCTTAGAACGCGGAGTATTAGCTTATTTCAAAATTTTAATGCATCGGATAAAACATAATATGATCGTAATAAAATGGAAAATGAATTACAATGCCGATATGTATAATAGAATAAGAATGAGGGCATAATATAAATAACAATAATAAAGACAAAAATAAAATACAATAAAATAAAATTTAAAACCAACAATCTATATGAAATAATAGGAAAAAGAAAAAATAAATAAAAGAAAATAATAACAAAAATAAAAGCTAATGGTAAATAAATAAATACTATATACAATAATTTAAAAATAATAAAATAATAATAATAGTAACAAAATACAATAATAATAAATTATAATGAAAAATATGTTAATAAGCAAATAATAATAGTAAAAATAAATAAATAAAAGTAATAACAATAATCATAAGAATAATAATAATAGTAAAAATAATAATAATAATAGTAGTAGTAAAATAAAGATAACATTAGTAATAATAAAAATAATAGTAATAGTAATAATATCAAGAATAATAATAATAATATCAAAATTGGAAGTAATAGTGATAATAATAATTATAATAATATTCACAATAATAATAATTATATAATGACAAAATAGCAAAAATAATAGAAGAGAATAAAAAAAAGGGACTAAATTAAACTTAAAACAAATGTGTGGGGCGAATCTTAAAAAAATAAAAAAGAAGGGACCTATCTGAACACGCGAATAACAAGGAGGGACTAAAGGGGTAAATATCCCCTCCCTCCAAAACGCTGCGCTTTACAAGGGACTCAAATGAAATCATAATAAAATTTAAGGGCAAAATTAAAAATAAAAGAAAACTGAATTAAAAAGGAAAAAAAATGTGGAAGGGCCAAAAGGGTAAATAACCCAATTTCACAAAACACGCAGATCCTCCCCTGGGTCGGGTCAACACGCAGGTTAGAGGCCTTAAAACGACGTCGTTTTGTGCTTTGAAGACAAACTCCAAAACGACGCCGTATTGGAGCGCTATTTAAAGCTGAAAATTAAAAAAAAAAACATTAGTAATCAGTTTTTTAAAAAAAGAAAGAAAGGGAGGCTCTGTTTTATTTCTCTGCTAAGGTCTCTCCTCAGGCCGCGGGTCCGATCATCGGACCACTGTCATCCGTCGCCGGGGACCGCAGTGTACGGCAATCGGACACTCCCCAGGTGAGTATTTTTCCTCCTT
Source organism: Gossypium australe (assembly GCA_005393395.2). NCBI lineage: Eukaryota > Viridiplantae > Streptophyta > Magnoliopsida > Malvales > Malvaceae > Gossypium > Gossypium australe. The sequence continues at coordinate 101,298,093 of CM016620.1, forward strand.
TTTTTATTATTAATATATATATATATATATATATATATATATATATATATATATATATAGTTTAAAAGATGAAAAAAAAAACAAAAGTCTTAGTATATATATAGGCAGTTTCGACGTGGAAAAAAGAAGAAAATAAAGAAACGAAAAATAACCTCGCTAATCTGCTTTGAGATTTTCCTTTGTATTGCTTTTTTCCTAAAAAATGTGAAGGCTTACAACGATTTTTCTCTCGGTTTTTATAGCCGATTTAGAAATAAATAAAATGAAAAAGAAAATATAAAAATCCTTAGATTCAGTTATCATTTGCTGGTTTTCTTTGCTATTTTTGCTGCTTTGCTGTGCTACTTTCTATTTTGCAGGTGAAACCATCGGGCGTGGGATGGCCCGAGTGCTCTGCTGGTGTGGGGCTGCGGCGCTAGGAGGTTCCAGAAATCTTTTGTTAGGCATTTGGGCTTCGGATTTGTAATTTGGGCTATTTTATTATATAGGGTTTGTAATAATGAACTGTTATTGGATTTTAGTTTTCTTTTTTTTAATTTTGGTTAATTGGTATTGGGCCCGGACAAATTTGGGCTCGTACAAAAATTTTTACCGTTTTTCGAAGAAAATAATATTGGAAAAAGAATTAGTGTGTGCTTGGTCAAACTAAGAGAGATCAAGGCTGCTCTGTTTTTTACTTCACCCCTATCTTGGAAACTGCATGAACTATACAAGCAAAAATGGACATGACATGGGTGAGGGATGATCAGAATTTTGATAGGAAAACAAGTTTGCACATCATGCACATGGGGACATAAGGATAAAGATATATTCGCCAACAAAGAAGATGCATCCTGCTGGTTTTTGTTGGCTTATGAGCACAATGATTTGGTATGTTTGATGAGATTCCATATACAAGTTGCAATTTATCAACATAATCATATATATATAGTTAGCATACATGACCAAATCCAGCTTGCAGCATGAGTACGACAACAACTATCCATATCCATCTCTAATTTAATCGAATGTTGCTTAGATTTCCAGTTTCATTTTCATGCTACAAATATATATATATATATATATATATATATATATATATATATATATGATATGGGTACAAATATATTATTAAGTATATGAAATTTTTTTAAAAACGATATTTTTTTAAAAAGCAAATATGCCCATGTTGGATACATATTTTTAACTGAGATTCGAATTCAAATATTATTGATAATAACTTTGATTAAAGATGGTAAAAAAAAATCAGACTTGACGGTTTCCAGCCCAACCTAATTTGATAGGGTTGAATTTTGTTAGAAATTGAGTTTCAATTATTTGGGTCGGGATTGGGTTTAGGAAAAACCTATCTCACCTCGCCACACCTAGGATAATAACCAAAATATTTTTTAAAAAAGCGAGTATGCCCATGTTGGATACATATTTTTAACTGAGATTCGGATTCAAATATTATTGATAACAACTTTGATTAAAGATGGCAAAAGAAAAAATCAGACTTGACGGGTTCCAACTAGACTTGCTCATGGGTCGGGCCACTTGGCCCGGCCAGAAGGCCCGCCCGAAATGTAGGAGGATTTGGGCAAAAATATAAGCCCGAAAAATGGGCTTGGACAAAAACATAAGGCCCGTTTTAAAAACGGGCCGAACCTTGGGTAAGGTATTTTTGGTCTGAGCCCAACCCAAATTCACTAAAGGACAAAAAAAATCTTTTTTTTATTTTTTAATATTATTTTCTTATTGTTTTCTCTCTATTTTGCTATCATTTTACTATTATGTTGCTACTATTTTGTTGTTATTGTTTGGATATTGTATAAAACTTATTTTATTGTTAATTTTGTTATTATTTTAAAGATATTTGTTAATTTTGTTATTATTTTAGAGGCATTTGCTTGTTATGTTATATCTATCTTAGTATTATTTAGGTATACATATTTTTTAAAATTTATTTTCAATTTGTTGGGAAATATTTATTTTGATGTTTTTAGTATTTTTGATGTATTATATATTTTAAAATTATATAAAAATAATATAAAAATTAATATGTGCGGGCCGAGGTTGGGCTCGGGTTTTAACATTTTATCCGAGTCCGACTTGGACAAAATTTTAGGCCCATTTTTCGGGCTGACCCAAGCCTAGCAAATGGGCTTAAATTTTTAGTTGAACCTAGCCTGGCCCGGTTCATGCACACCTCTAGTTCCAACCCAACCTAATTTGATAGGGTTGAATTTTTGTTAGAAATTGAGTTTCGAAATGGGTTGGAGTAAGTTGAATTTTTCAATTATTTTGGTTAGGATCGAGTTTAGGAAAAACCTATCTCACCTCGCCACACCTAGGATAGTAACCAAAATATTTTTTTATAATATTAGTTTAAAATATACGGTAATAAAATTTATATTAATATTTTCTTTAGTGTAATTATACCTAAAAATAATTAATAGTATTATTAAAAAAATAGATATTATTACTCTATTTTGATTAAAAATATAAAAGATAAAAATTATGACATTAAATATTGGAATCGAGTATAATTTTAATTTTTTGAGTCAAAATTGAGATAAATATTAAGAAAATATCGAATCGGGATCGGAACAGGAAATTATTATTTTTAAATAGAATAAGAATCAAAATATTATAAATTTTTTATATTATAATCCAAAATGTACATTTGCAATCTCTCCCCAAAAGATAAATCAACAAAACATAAAAAGGAAAAAAGAGAGTTTAAAACAGTAAAAGGAAATGGATTTTTCCCATTTTCCTAATACAAAGAAAAGCTAAAGCATAAATGTTGAATGAAATTCATAGTTAGTTTTATCACATAAGAGAGCTAGCATCACTGAATTCACTACCATGGACATCTCTATTAATATAATGTGGAGTCCATCCCGATGAGACCGGAGTGATATCGGCCGTGTTCGTCAAGCTGCTCGAGATGCTGAAACTATCCGGTCCCGGCATCGAAGCCCAAATAAACGCTGGCTTGAACGGGGGAACGTGGGGCACGGCCATAGACCCTGATAGGATTTGAAGAATGGCTTGAGTTTTAGGCCTTTCACTTGCATTAGGATGCGAACATGCGAGACCGAGTAACAACAATCTCTCGGCTTCTTCAACTATGTAGTCGTTGCCTAGCCTTTCATCGACTGCCTCAAGTATCCTCCTTTCTCTATGTAGCCACCAAACCCAATCCACCAATAGTTGGAACTCGCCTATTTTGGTCCACGGACGTTGGCCGCACACTACTTCTAGTAACACCGCACCGAATCCGTACACATCAGACTCCCTAGTGGCCTTTGCTGTGTGGAAACACTCGGGGGCAATGTACCCCATGGTGCCAGGCACTCCTTCAAGCTCGGCATATGACGTTTTCTCGTTTTCTATGGCTCGTGCCAACCCAAAATCGCCTAACCGAGCGTTGAAATTGGAATCCAACATGATGTTGCTGGCTTTGAGGTCACGGTGTACGACTTTTTGGTCATATTCATTGTGAAGGTAGTGTAGAGCTGAGGCTACCCCTGATATAATTTTGTACCTTAAATTCCAATTGAGAGTTGTCTTCTCCGGTCCACAAAAGATATGAGCATCTAAGCTACCATTTGGCATATAATCATATACTAATAGCAGCATACCATTTTTATGACACCATCCTGCAAATTCATTTAAAATTGTAGTAAAATAAACTATTCAGTTCTTAGAAGAGCATCTACCTAACACTTGCATGTTATACCATGTGATGTTTCATTGGACAAAACGAAAAAATTAAAATGTTATGGTAAAAGTACTGTTTAATTCTTGTATTAGAGTTAGGATGTATTTTTTCTTTCTATTAAAAAATAAAAAAATTAGTTCTTATACGTTAAATTAAAAAATAAATTGGTCATTTCTATTAAAAATTTTATCAATTTTTCCTGTTAAAAATTAATCACTGTACATCAAAATGAGGTACGCATAGTATTCCATACGTAATTATTTGGTTTCTAATGTATAGGAACTAATTTTTAACAATAGAAATTGATTAAATTTTAACAGAAAGAACTAACTTGCTCTTTGATCTATATACATGGACTAATCTACCTATCTTTTGAGTAGAGAGGCCGTGCAAAATGCAATCTGACTGCTAGTATAAGGGCCTCAAATCGGATTGCATTTTGTCCCATCTACTTAAAAAAAAGGCAAATTAGATCATGTACATTAGATTGAAGAGTGAACTAGTCCTTTTGTTAAAAATTTTATCCATTTTTACTATTTAAAACTAGTCCCTATACGATCCCATGAGGTGCCATGTGTAGTTGTTTGTTTATTTTGTTAACCATATCTATTTTTAACTGTACAAATGGATGAAATTTTTAATTGAAATATCTAATTTACTTTTTTTCCAAACATGTAAAACTAACTTACCATTTTTTAGTGTAAGGTATTTTACTACTTTTAGCCAATGTTCAGAATAAAAGTCAGTAGTTAATGGCAATGTCTAAATCTTAATGAAAACAATGGAGACAAAGGGTTTGTAAATGTAAAAAAAGTTACCTAATAATGGGACAAGATGCTTGTGGCGTAACCGGTTGATGATGGTAAGTTCAGCCAAGAAATCATCTTTTCCTTTAATGTCTCTGGAAAATTTCTTCACTGCAATTTCAAGATTCTCCTTTTGTAACAACCCTTTAAAGACGACACCAAATCCACCTTGGCCGAGCTTGTGTTTATCGTCGAAATTGTTGGTTGCTCTTTTAAGATCTCTGAACTTGAACTCTCTTGGTGTCCCCGGAAGACTCTTGAGTGCTCCTAATATATTAGGATCAGATCTAGCCTTCCATTTCTTGTAAGAATAATAACTTAATCCAGCAATTCCAAGTAAGAAAATAAGTAACAATGGGACACCAATTGCTAACCCGATCTTGAACCAATTTCTTTTGTTTTGTCCGGGAAGGATTTCGACTGTCAAGTTCCATTTGAGCACACAGTTGAGCTGAACATGGTCTCCTGTCGATCCTGAAAAACCAAAATACGAGTATTGTTTGACGAAGGTACTGAGATCGATATCAGTGTTCAAAACTGGCACGACTGGCTTGGATGGTGTTGGTGAAGAAGGTTGTGCTTGTTCCGCCATGTAAACTTGTAACGACTTCTTGTAATATTCGATCCAAACAACGTAAAATTTGGTTCCATTTGGAGCAATTTGGATGTTGAATTTAGACAAAGAGACCGTCTTGTTAGAACGGATACTATTGATGTTAAGACCAATATGATTATCATCTGGATCGAATTCTTGTTTCAATGTATCCAATTCGATGGCTACGAGGTGGTTGGACGGTAATCCATCGGTGGATGAGTTTGTTAATCCTAAATACTCACCGGAACTGTTCGGTGGAATGGCGGTATCGGGGGCAATTAAAAAAGCAACACCTTCACCGGGAACTGAGTTATTAACTCGGAAAACATTGATAAGAAAAGAGGTATTAAATGAAGCTACCTTTATATCTCCATCCCAAAGTTTGAATGTTCGGTTGAAGAAGATTCGACCAGACCTGTGATTGAGACTGTAGTTACCAATGGAATCAGGTGTGACTTGAAGAGCATCATTGCTGATTGTAGCTGGTTTCATTACAGAAAAAGTTTTGTAATAAGAGCTGTCGAATGGACCAAACTGGTAGCTTATTGTTTTTAGGGTCTGGGTTTTTGCTGTTATAGTCGCCATTGAATATAAAATCAAGAACCCAATAAGCCATAACACTTGAACCTTCATTATTGAAAAACCACAGCTGCTGAAACTGAAGGTGCAGAGGAAATAAAAAATGAAGAAGATGAAGAAGATGAAGAAGATGATGCAAATATTCAGCATAGATCTTTGATATGTTATTTATTATAGGGGTAAACTACAGCTTACTAAATTATTAGTAAATATATATTTTTTTCACTAATCTTCAAAAATTATAAAATAGTCATTAAATTATTTAAAAATTTTTATTTAAGTATTAGACTGTTAATTTTTTTTAAAAGTCCAGCTAGCGAGCTCTAACCGATGATTCGACAATTAATATAATTGATCAGTACTTATTAATGAGTAGAAGAATAAATCTTATATTCAAGTTGATTTGACGGTTAATATCAGAGATCAAAGAAGAAAGTTGTTTAAATTTTAATTTACAGATTTGTGGCATTTAAAGTCATTTAATAAAAAAAGTTGAACTATAAAAGAGAAGGAAAAATAGAGTTTTTGATTAGTGTAGGTGGTGAGAATAACAAAGGCAACAATAACGATTTTAACAATCCAATGACTTAAATAAAAAATTTTAAATAATTTAATAGCTATTTTATAATTTTTTAAATTTAAAATTTCAAAATATAAATTTATTAATAATTGAGTGATTAAAAATGAAATTATTTATTTTATTTATTATAAATTGTTCCATCAAGAAAGAACGCTGATTTCAATAGTGTTTTGGTCTTTTTGCAAATCTACATTAAAAAATTTGACCAAAAAAGAAAAAAAAAGTTTCTATTAAAAAAATGACATTGGAATTGATTTAATAAGAACCTACGTTGCTCCATAATTTGTCACTTTTTGCTTTCATAATTTCAATGCTTTGCTTTATTAGATAATCTCTACTTTATTCATGTTACCTTTAAATTCCTTTTCACATTTCAAAGCTTCAATCAATAAAATTTTTAAAAGGAAAAAAATGGTGACAATGGATTCGAATAAAAAGAAAATATCAGATTAAGATTTGTTTTAGTAACAAATATTTATTAATGTATGATGTTTTAAAAAAGTTGTAGAAATTTTGGTAAGAAATTGACTTTTATTAAAAAATATTTTCAAAGAATTATTCGTTGAGAGTCAATCGAACCTCTAATGGTTGGTATTAAAAGAATTAATCCCATAAATAGGAGTCAAACCCCCATTATATGATGAAGAGATAAGTGAGCAACCACCATATCACAATTTATGGTTAATTCTAAAATATTTAATGATTTGATTTAATTTTTTTTACCATCAATTTCCATTCAGAACTTACAAAACTTTTCATACTCTCTTCATCGCAACAACAATAATAGCAATCAAGCTAATATTTAATAGACTTTTTTCTTCTTCTTAATTTTGTGATATTTGTATTTGATTCCGTGTAATTCAATATCATAAGTTTATAATATTTACCCTATTATAATAACTCTTTTTTATTTTATTTTTATTTGCATAATTTAGTTATTTTTGTTCTAGTTCCCTACATCTTTGCATAATTTAATAGATTTTCTACCATATTAGCATTTTTTTATTCACTTTTCAATCCATGATTTCTTTTATTTTTTTGAAAAAAATTTAGATATAGTCATTTTATATAAATAAGGTTTTAAAAAGTATATATGTGATTTATAGATTTGCATTCTATTTCTTATATTTTAAAATGCATACTTAAATATTAAATTTATTCATTATTTCAAATCTAATTGTCATGAGTTTTAAAACCAATTAATATTTATATATATTTGTTTCGACACTATCTAAAATATGACTTTTGAAGTCTACTAGGCACATCTATTTTTTACAAATAGATAACACATGCCTCTTCACTCATAATTTTTTAAAACAATTACTTTGTAAAATTTTATTAAATTATTAACTATAGAAAAATTTTACATATTTTTTTTCATTTCTTACACTATAACATCATAAATGTTTAATGCTATAGGAAATCCCTCGACCCAATGTAAAATTTGTATGCTTTTGTCCGTATTTGGTACCAAAATATTTTTATATAATATATGTTTATAATGATGGGTTCAAATGTCATCACATGTAAATTTTTGAATTTTAAGTTGTGGTCTACTAGTGGGTGTTCACCTGGATTTAAATCTTGTTTACCAAAACACAAAAATATAATATATGTATAAAATAAAACAACAAATAATGCAAATAAAAAATAAGTTGGACCAAAAATCGGGACTGAAAGTTGGAGTCAAGATCTAATCTCATCTTTCTTATTATTTTTGCCTTAACCACACACTTATTATTCGGACCTTCGAGTTAAAATATCTTACCTTTGAATTGATCTACTTATATTGATATGTATACATGCAGAATAATTATTCTATACAAATTTAAGAGGATAAAAAATTTCACAAATAGAATATTAACATATATCCTTATAAAAATAAAAAATAAAAACATGACACCATTTTAAATATATTTGTGAATTTTTTATTCAACTATACTATATCTTACTTTCAATTTGTCCTAATAAAATTATGAAAAGCAACTAAGCATATATCTTATTTGTACTTATTCATGAATCGAGAATTCACTCATCCAAATGACTTGCTTAGTCAAGTTGTTTCAATATTTTTAAAAATTATATTAATCAATATTTTTTATAATTAAACTTAAATAAAAACTACTTATAAAAGCATATAATATATAGTTTTAGGTAGGGGAAATTAACAAAAGAAAAAACAGCAGGGCAAATTAAAAAAAGATTGCTTGTAAAATAATTAAGACAAACACATCAATTCATTATTGTAAGGAATTGTTGCTAATCATGTTTTATTCTCACAGCCATGCTGTTCTGTAATCCACACCGCCCATGCACTTTTATGATTTTGATTTTTGATTATCTTTACATATTTAAGACTTGCCCTTTATACATTCCCAACTTTTCTTTTAAACAATTTATTTTACAAATAAAGTTAACAACTTTTTGTATGTATTATTTTGTTTAATATAAATATAAAAACATTTGGTACATTATAGTTGAAGTTTTTAGACTTTACAAGTAGGGTTAAATGGTTGACAAGTATTCTATGGAGATATAATAAAATATTTAAAAAAAAGACATGAATCAATTTTTTAAAACTACTTGTAGAATAAAAAAAAAAATACTATCTGTGTTTATTAATTTCATTTGGAAGTTTGAAAAACTCTATCAACTATTCATAACATAATTTCTGTCTTTTTTTTAATAAAAAATATAAATTATAAAATATGTATAAATATTAGTATGAAAATAATTTTTCATATGTCTTTCAAGGTTAAGTTTTGAATAAGAAAAATCATGAGAAGTATACATGAAAAAGAAGAAGTTATGAGTGGTGTATATATATATATAAATTTAAAAGGTAAAAGCATAAACATCTTTATAAATATAATTCATGATTGAGTTAACTAACCTGTGTTATTAGTATTAGATTAAATCATACCATAAAAAGCATTGTTGTATAATTTAAATAAGTAAGAAAAGGAGTGGTGGTTTCTTAAAAGGGTTTTTTCCAATGAGTAGTTAAGTTGATGTACAAATATATTATACCAATTTTTACTCTACACTAGATGATATTTGTTTGAGAGATTACTAAAAAAAATAAAAATAAAGACTACTATAGTCATCGTATGAAAAGAATATATAAAATCATAGTATCACGTGCACCCCACTTTCTATATATTATATTGCCTCCTCTATCCATCTCCTACCTTCCAAAAACAAAATCAATTTATATCGTGAAGTGATAATTTTTTCAAATTAATTATATTTTATTTGATTTTTATTATTTTTAAAGTGAATTTGAATTTCCTTTTTATATTGTAAATTTTGAATGAAGAATGAGATGTTTAGAGTATATAGTAAAAAGTAGTGAAGTGAAGTCTTTTGTTCCATCCGATTCTAATGTAGTGGAGCATTGTCAAAACATTTTTTTAAATTGACTTTTTATTTTAAAACAAATGAAAATAGAATCGTCACCAATCATTTTTATGAGGTATGATTAGATCACCTCGTAATTTGATCATTTTAATAGAATGTTAGATTTATTAAAACAATATTTTTCGGTCTACAAAATCTAGAAAATGGTTTTGGTTACGCACGAGAAGGGGTTAACACCCTCGAGATGCCCAAAATTGGTACCTAATTTATTACTCGATGTCTTGGTGCTGAGAATGGAAAATTTGAAGAGAAATTAAACTACGATCCCTCTTTGCATGTTTGCATGATGTTCTTTAAAACCATTTAACTAAATTAAATTTTACGAAAATGGCTTATTACGAGTTAGTCGAGAAGAAAAGATCATGCCCCGTGAGTTAGGACATGATGTTTTGAATCCTCGAAAACAAAAATAATCACCATTTGATCTTTATTTAAATCTTGTTTTTTTAAAATAAATAAATAAATAAATAGGATATTCAATTACTTCGGTTTTAGAAAGATGCCATACTCCGTAAGTTAGGAGCACGACTCCTCGAATCCCAAAAATAATGAATATCGCCTCGGTTTTAAATATTTCCTATGCATTATGTAAAACGAATGTAACTTTTAAATGATATACATTTATTTGGGCAAAGTAAAAAAATGATAAATACATTGTAATACGACCCATGGGATGGTGATTGCAAAATAAAATGAAATAGTCATGTGGGTAAAAAAAATGAAATGATGATATTAGGATAATAAGTAATAAAATAAAATAAAATAAATGAAAAAATAAAAAAATAAAATATGTTGGTAAATAATAATGCAACTATAATAGTAATAAGAATATCGATTTATAATAATAATAATAGCAATAATCATATCATAACTACTATCATAATAATAATATGAGTAGATAAAATAATAATAACAAGGATAATGTAAAAATAAAATGTATAAATAAAAGGAAATATGAATGACATAAATTTTAAATACTAAAATAAATAATATAGCAAATAAAGGGGCAAACTTAACCAAATAAGGGATTAAATTGAAATTTAAGAGAAACTTAAAGCATAAATCGCAAAATAAATAAAGAAAAGGGAATAAAGGACTAAATTTAAAATATAACAAAACTAACAACCTAAATTATAAAGAAACGGAACTTAAAGGATTAAATCTAAATAAGATAAAAAACTTTAGGGGTCAAATGGCAATTATCCCCATCACATTGACACGTGTTGCCCCCAGGGGATTCACAGTGAGTTAGGGGACTAAAATGCATAAGAATTTAAATTATGGGGCGAGAATTAAAACAAATAAAAATGAACAGGACTAAATTAAAAAAGATGAAAAAACGGAAGGGCCAAAGTTGAAAATATCCCATTCCCCTCAAAAACACAGATACTAGGGGGATCTAGGTCGACCTTGAAACAACGCCATTTTGGCGTCTAAAAATTATGCCCAAAACGATGCCATTTTGTAAGATTATATAAGTAAAAAAAATGTTAAAAAAATCATTCTGCTACAGTTTCAAAAAAAAAAAAAACCTTCCCTTTTTTTTCTCTGTAGGCTTTCTTAGGCCGACAATGGGGGCCACCCCACCGTGGCCACAGGCCATCAGCGACGGTGACTGCCGCCTTCGGTGGCCAGAGTAAAAAAATTTACCTTTTTTTAGCACTTTTTTTACCTTAAAACTCAGATCTAAAACCTAATAACTTCTGAAACAAAAAAAAAAAAGAAAAAGAAAAGAAAGATAGTGCAAAGAAAACCCCGACCTCGCCGCATTCGTCAAACCCTCGTCAAAACCCTAGTGGGTTCTAAGGTATTCGGGGGCTGGAGATAGTTTCTGACAGCAGCAGAAGACGAACCGACATGTGAGTTTTTCCTTTTTTACCCTTTCCTTTTTTATATTTTTTTTATAAAAAAATAATAGATTCAAAAAATAATAAAAATAATAATAAATAAGAGAGTCACCTTTGAACTTTTTTCTTTTCTGTTTTTTTATTGCTTTTTTTTTTGTCAAAATGCATTCCTTGTTATGCCTTTTATAGCCATAATATTTATTATTATTTTTCTTTTGGTTTCTGCCATTTCCACTGTTCTTGCCTTCTATTTCTGTCCTTTTTCTTTTTGTTTTGCATGTGGTGGTGCGCGGTCAACAGCGACGATAGGAAGCGCACCTTTTCCATTTTGGTGCAATGGCGGCAGGGCGCGTCAGGCCTCGGGCGGCATGCCTTCGAGGGAGCGGCGCTGGAGGCTAAGGTTTTTTGGTTTTACTGAAAAATAGTTTAGGTTATGGGCCTTAGGGTTTTATGTTATTAGGTCTATAATTTGGGTAATGTATTGGGTCCTATTTTTTGTAAGTGGACTTGGATTTGTTATTTGGTTTTTATATTTTGCTTATTTATTTTTGATTTTGGGCCAGACGAGATTGGGCATTTACAGCTGCCCCTCTTTGCTCGTTGTCGTGTAACAGGAATGGAGCAAAGACTTTAAGAAGGGCCCATTTTGTCTGGTCCTGTCCAATCTCGACTTCTTTGATGCTCCTCTTTTTCAAGTAGCCTCATTCTAACTCACTGTAACTTCAGGGGTATTTTCAATCTACTCTGCTGCAACTTCAGGGAGATGATATTTGTTGCTTCAATCTGCTCCACTGCAACTTCAAGGAGATAAGATTCGCTATGGTAGATTTGATCCGACCTACTGCAACTTCAGAGGTATAGGATTTGTCGCTTTAATCTGCTCCATTGTAACTTCAGCGAGATAAGATTTGTAGCTTCAATCTACTCCACTACAACTTCAGGGAGATAAGATTTGTAGCTTCAATATGCTCCACTGAAACCTCAGAGGTATAGGATTTGTTGCTTTAATCTGCTCTACTGCAACTTCAGGGAGATAAGATATGTAGCTTCAATTTGTTCTACTGCAACTTCAAGAAGATAAGATTCGCTATCTTCAATCTGCTCTACTGTAACTTCAGGGAGATAAGATTTATGGCTTTAATCTGCTCCACTGCAATTTCAGCGAGATAAGATTTGTGGCTTTAATCTGCTCCACTGCAACTTCAGGGAGATAAGATTTATAGTTTCAATCCAACCCACTGTAACTTTAGGGGTATAGAAATTGTGGTTTCACTGATCTGTTACACCGTTCTCTGGGGAACATGACCTGTAGAATCCATTTCATATTCCTATATTTATGCTAAGCAATGTTATGATTAGAATGAATCAAGTGCTCCTAACTAAATGTATATGAATGATATTTGTATGAATGCAGAATGTCATTTTCGAGAAAGATCCCTTTTTCAATGCTTAGGTTGACATTGCTCGTTGTTCGTCAAGGTTCTATCATTGATGTGTTACCATGCTTTGTAACAGCCCAATTACGACCCTAATCGGAACGGTGGTTTTGGGACCACGAATCCTGATAAACCGTAAAAGTAACATATTTTAAACCCACATTTAGTATGCTTTTGGGTGATTTATCCCTTGTTTTATATAAAAAGGTGCTTTTAATCCTTTCTTTTCATGTCTTATACCCAGGAAAGCACCCGAGGATGAAAAGAACTCAAAACGGGCCTAAAACGGAGTAAATGGGCCTTTACACGAAATCGACACGGCCGGGCCCAAAGCACACACGACCGTGCCTCGATGAACACCTAGAGCACGGCCTCAACTCAGTCACACACGGCCATGCCTCAAGAGAAATCCGAACACGGTCAGGTCTCGATTCACACGGGCGTGTGACATGGCCGTGCCTCTAACACTGGAAGGAGCAATTTTAGTCGAAAAAGGATACTTAGGGAGAAAGAATCGCGTTCCAAGAGCCTATAAATAAGTCCCAAGTATCACCTGTTTAAGGGGGCGAAAGCGAGGCCAAGGAGCCAAGCTGAGAAGGTTAGAGTTAGAGAATAACGTAAGGATAGCCAGTTGATCCATCCCAAGAAGCCGGAATTATACTCAAAACGGCGGAATTCTCCTTCGATTCCTTCAGGGGGTTTTAGGATTTTTCCTATGTTTTGTTTTATCTTTTCTCTTGCGATGTTTTGTTTATTCATTATGAACTAAACCCCTCAGATACCTGAAGGGGATGAAACTTAGATGGATTTTATTATTTGATTTTTAAGTTATATGATAAATACTTAGTTTGTTCTTAATTATATTGCTTAATCCAAATCTAATGTGCTTAGGTGGAGGAGGAATAGACCCTGTTTAAGAGAAGATCTAACATAATTAAGCGGAGTTGATCGAACGCCTAGAGATAGGGTTACGAGATTTTGTCGGATTAGGGTGAAACCTAATATGGGAGTCCATTGATCTATTTACTGCTATCCTAGGGGGTTATTATAAGCGAACGAGAGTTCCACTAATTAACCTAGGGTTAGACATTATTCGCCTCGAGAGAGGGTTTAATATAGGTTAGGGAGTCTCACGGATCCAGCTAAGTGAAAGAAATCATATAATTTAGGGTTAATTAATAAGTGAAGTCTAGGTGGATTCTTCCCGAGGGTATCATCTAAATCAACTGAGTTTTTCCTCAAAGTTATTTTCCTATTCGTCTTCCTGTCTTTGTGTCCTTAGTTTAGCTGTCGTCGATTTAGTTAAAAGGTAATCTTCACTCTAACTTTAAGACTAGATAATAGAAAGAAGGTGAGTATTAATACTTTTAGTTCCTTTGGGTTCGATAACCGGTCTTGCCTAAGCTATACTACTATTCGATAGGTACACTTGCCTTAATATCGTTGTCAGAGTTAGTCTCCAGGTTTGATCATTCTTTTATAAATATTTAAAACTCTGATTTTACAGCGATCAAATCCGGTATAGAAAAATATTTTTTAATTATTAATTTGATATCTATGTTATGTGGTTAAGCATGTGATAAAATATTTTATATTGATTTGTGTGTTTGGGTGATTAATTTAAGTGAAAGGACTAAATTGAGTAAGTGAGAAAAATAGCTATTATGATAATAAGTGGAAAAATTTAATAGTTTTCTTTTAATATAAGGATTTGAGTGGCAAATTTACCTTAATGAGGAGATAGTGGACGGCATTGACTTGTGAAATTAGTGGGGGAAGTGTTTAAATATATTTTAAGTGTAGTAAGTGGGATGTAATAATATATTATAATTAGATAACATTAAAATAAGAAAAACATGATAACAAAGGAATTATCATCATCTTCTTCTCTCATTTACCGAAACAAAAAGAAGAAGGGAAGGGAATGAGCTCTCAACATTCGGCCATTTGCATGTTTAATTAAGGTGAGAGTTTGAATTTGATTTTTTATAATTTTAGCATTTTTGAGGTTGTTGCCATGAAATATATATAGCCCATACCCGAATTTTTGATTTGGTTGTGTAAAGTGAATGTTGTCATGGATGAAAACTTGATGTGTGGGTAGTTAATGATAGAATAGAATAAAAGCATGTTAGATTAGCAAGATTTTTCTTTAAAATCTTATTGGAACTTAGTATAGGGATGATTTCGTAAAAAGAAAATTTTTGAAAGGGCTAAATAGCAAGATTAATGGAGTGGATAGGGGGTACATGAACATTCGGCCCTTTATATGTGAAGTCAAATTCTTGCTATTTTGCATTTTAAGCCATAAGAACTAGGTTGCAAGCATGGTAAATGTTGGGGGTAAAATAATAAATTTCATAATTATGTATTTATGGACTAAATTGAATGAAAATGTAATTGAATGAGCTCAATTGGGAATTATTTAGATCAAGAACAAAAAGATACGGGATTGGATCGAGGAAAAGCGAAACTGCACGAGTAGCCAGGAAACCTTAATTCGATAATTTCCGAGGTAAGTTTTAAGTAGTTGGATGAATCGAATTCAATTTGTATACTATTGTACATATGATTATAAAATGTAGACATTTTGATTTCCTAATTGCCGAATGAATCATGAAACAAATGGGATGTGTATATAATGTCTGAATATGAGTTGGCACATGTGAGTAAATATGTGAAATTATTGAATATTTGAATCGGTTAAATATGTGTGTTTGTATTAAAGAATAGATATGTATATAAATGGAAGTGGAAAATGAGAAGAGATGATAATTGAAAAATTATATATTTGTAAATGAAAAGGGTTGAAATCGCCGAATGAAATGGTAATGGAAGATGCAATTGAATTGTTAATATATATATATATATATATTATGAACATAGCTATGTAAATTGAGTAAATGCCGAATGTGTTAGTACTTGAATGAGATAAATTGAGAATGTTTTAAATTGTAATGGCACTATGTGTGCGATACATTACTGCTAAAAGGCACTATACGTGCGATACATTACTGCTAAAAGGCACTATGTGTGTGGATTAAATAGCAATGGCATTATGTGTGTGATACATTACTGCTAAAAGGCACTATGTGTGCGGATTAAATAGTAATGGCACTATGTATGCAATACATTACTGTCGAATGGTACTTTGTGTACTCTTACTCCAGTAACGGCACTATGTGTGCGATACGTTACGAAAAATGCACTGTGTGTGCAGAGTTACCGAGACTTTGGAGACATAATCTATTGAATGGAGAATAATAAGAAAACGATGCATGAATATGTAATGCAAGGTAGTTTAATGGTCAGGTATTAGAGAGGTAAGTTATATTAGTTAAATGAATATAAATCTGGGATGTGATTATTAAACTTTGAACTTGTTTAAAGAGGCGCATATGATATTTGAATATTTGATAATTGAGCTTTATGTTAGACATGGTAGATGATGAATGGTGATTTAAATTGCACTTTGTACTTATGAATTCGATATTGATCATATTGGATGAATTTAATTATTTAATGTTTAGTTGCATAGTTTGTACCATTGCTTAAAATTTACTAAGCTATATTAGCTTACTGTATATGTGTTTGTTTGACTATTGTATAGATTTTTGGAAGCTAGCTCGTACTCGGGGATCTTCGTCGAAGTCATTCGCACTATCATCTATTTTCGGTATTCTATAAGTTGTACCCTTTTAAACATATGGCTTGTATAGAAAATATTTCTTGGGTCATGTTCGAATGATAATTATATATATGTATATGCCATGCGAAAATGGCTATGCTTTTATGTTTGAGTTGGTTTGATCATGTTTTAAATATGGAATTTTTATTTGAGTACATTAGTATATTTATTAAAAAGTCTAGTTGAAAGTTATTCCATAATATGTTATATGTGAATTTTTGAGCTCATAGGTTTGGTTGAATATGGTATAAGACATTGAGTTGATAAAAATGTTGTGGTATAATTATTTGAATGTGCCAATTTACTAGATATGAATCGAATAAGTCACATTTTTATGTATGTGATTATCAAAGGTGATATATGTTAATGAGCAATTTAATGTGTACTTATTTATAGATATTCAACCATGATTTGTTTAGTTTGAAGCTTAGATTCTCCCTTTGATATATATATATATGTATTATATTCGGCCATGTGCTATATATGGTTAATTCATAGGTGTAAAATTTTGATAAGATGTGCTTAACAAGGAATAATTACATATATATATATATGTATGTAATGAACATAGTCGAATGTGTTAGGACATTTTGAGATAAATGAGTTGGCTTGATGTTTTTATTTATGGTATTTTCTATTGTGAGATAAGTAGATGAGACAATGATTTATTGGTATATGATATTGAAAAGATTAATAGTAATGCATATGTTCATGATATATATATATATATGTATGTGTGTGTGTGTTTGAATGTATGGATGTTAATAGCAATAGAATAAATGAATAAGTACATTACACCTATTCTGCTTTTACTTGGGAATGACCTAGTGGATAGTGATTTACAAGTTGATTATAATTAGTCATTAGTAAATGTTTGATATTGATGGGATATACATGATTTTTTGTTCATGATGGTATAAATTGATACACAATTATCAATGTAATAGCTTTTATAAAGTGAAATGACTTGTGTTTGGTTAGTAATGCCGTAACCCTAATCCGGGGACGGATATGGGTTAGGGGTGTTACATGCTTTCTTGTTCAGATCTAGTATATTTGACAGGAAACCCGAAGAAGTAATCGCAATTTAGACTATTTGTTCCCATATATTTTCCACCCTTAGATTTGGTTAGTTCTAACTAGTGGTCATGTTTCAGGTTCTTGTACTATTTAGAAAATCATTCAGAGTAATATGCAAAAGTCCTTTTACTTGAATATTATTAGTCCATTAATCGTTATTTCAATGTAAAAATGCTTGAAAAAGATTGTAACAATGGACAAGATTGCAATTTATTAGGAGAAAAACTCGAAGTGAATAGATTAATCAAAGTAACAAATGTTGCTAAAATACAAAATGAGTAAGATGAAATTTGGTGCCTAAATTTCGCAGCATGAGCTTCTCTACACAAACTTTTTGAGGACCATTTTGAGTCTAATATGTTCTAGGAGATCTGGAGTACTTTGATGATGCCCTAAGATGTAACGTTTCTCCTTCTTAGAAGACACGACTACCACATGTTCAATCTTCGATCTAAATTTGAGCTGCCCTTTCCTGAGTTTCAACTCAAAACCTCTTTGGTCTTAAGGTGCCTTTTGCGGGTTTTTACTTTGGCCTCTCCCTTTTTTTTAGGTGAAGTATTTCTTGCCTGAATTCAAATTCATAGGATTGGGAAATTTCTTGTTATCCATCTCAGTGAGAATCAATGCTCCTTCAGAAAAAACTTTCTTTACCACATAATGTCCTTCCCAATTTGGCATCCATTTCTCTCTGAAGTCTTTTTGTATGGGTAGGATCTTTTTCAATACCAGGTCACCCTCATGGAAATCCCTGGGGTAAACCTTTTTGTCATAAGCTTTCATCATTCGTTTTTGGTACATCTGACCATGACAGATAACTTTCAACCTCTTCTCTTCGATTAAGTTCAATTGATCATATCGAGATTGGATCCATTATGCTTCATCTAACCTCAACTCTGACAAAACTCGAAGAGAAGGAATCTCGACTTCAATGGGCAAAATTGCCTCTATTTCATAAACCAAAGAGAAAGGCATTGCCTCAGTGGAGGTTCTGACATACGTTCGATAAGCATAGAGGGCAAATGGTAACTTTTCATGCCAATCTTTCCAAGTTTCTGTTATTTTCCCTACGATCTTCTTAATGTTCTTATTGACTGCCTCCACTGCACCATTCATTTTTGGGCGATATGGTGATAAGTTGTGATGTTTGATCTTGAATTGACTATAGACCTCTGTTATCGTGCTATTGTTCAAATTCAATGCATTGCCAGATATGATCCTTTCTGGCATTCCATAGCTACATATGATTTCTTTCTTCAAGAATTTACTGACTGTCGACTTCGTGACGTTGGCGTAAGAAGTGACTTCTACCCACTTGGTGAAGTAGTTGATGACCACAAAGATGATTCAATGCGCATTGGAAGCTTTTAGCGAGATCGACCCAATGATATTCATGCCCCACATAGAGAAAGGTCGTGAAGAAGTCATAACATAAAGAGGTGAAGGAGACATATGAATTTTTCCTTCATAAATTTGGTACTTATAACATCTCTTGGCATAACCGACACAATCCACTTCCATGGTGGACCAATAATATCCGAATATCATGATTTTCCTGGCAATTGTAAAACCGTTATCATGTGTTCCGCAAATACCCTCATGGACTTCTTCTAAGATTTTCTTGGCCTCATCAGCGTCCACACATCTTAGTAGCACTCGATCTTTTCTTCTTTTATATATGATCTCCCCATCTAAGACATAGTCATTGGCTAGTCTCCTCAGCATCCTTTTATCATTCTCGGTTGCCTGATCAGGGTATTCACGATTCATTACATATCGCAGTATATCGTGGTACCAAGTGTGGTCATCTTTTTCTTCTTCCTCAATGTTGTAACAATGGGCCGGAGCCTCGTAAATACTCATTTGAATAGGTTTTACATCCTCTTGTTTGTTCACTTTGACCATGGAAACTATGGTAGCCAGGGCGTCAGCCATCTAATTTTCATCTCGCGGGAGGTAGCTGAAGGTGATGTCATCAAACTCTTTAATTAACTCCAGGACCAGCCTTTTATACTCGATCAATTTGGGATCTCTTGTCTCCCATTCACCTTTGAGTTGATAGATCACTAGTGTAGAATCCCTATATACCTCCAGTACTTTGATCTTGCGTTCTTATGGTTGCATGGATACCAATGATACACGTTTCGTATTCTACCATGTTATTTGTGCAATCAAAATCAAGTTTGCTAGTAAGAGGATAGTAATCTCTGTCTGGGGATACCAGGACTGCCCCGATTCTGTCACCCATAGCGTTTGAGGCTCCGTCAAAATTTAGTTTCCAAGGATATCCTCCTTGAGCATCTTCTTTAGTGGTTGTAACATACATCAGATCCTCATTTGAGAAATCGAAATTCAAAGGCTCGTAATCTTTTAGAGCTCTATTGTCTAGAAAATCTGCTATTGCACTCCCTTTTATTGCCTTCTAGTTCACATAAATTATATCAAATTTGGAAAGCAAAATTTGCCATCGGGTCATTCTTCCATTCAAAGCAGTCGACTCTATCATATATTTTAGAGGGTCTATTTTTAAGATTAGCCAAGATGTATGGTACAACATGTACTGTCTTAGTCTCCGGGTTGTCCAAGTCAAGGCGCAACACAACTTCTCAATTGGTAAATATCTTGTCTCACATTCAATAAATTTCTTATTGAGGTAGTATATCACTCTTTCTTTCCTTCCTGACTGATCATGTTGGCCAAGCACGCATCCCATAGAGTTCCTAAATACTGCCAAGTACAGTATCAGTGACTTATCTTAGGTGGCATCAGCACTCAGGCATTGGACAGGAAATGTTTGACCTTGTCAAAGGTTTTCTGGCATTTCTTATCCCATACACCTGGATTGTGTTTCTTAAGGAGACGGAATGTAGGGTTGCATTTCTCAGTTAGTTGTGAAATGAACGAAGCGATGTAATTTAATCTCCCTAAGAAAACCCAGACCTCCTTTTGAGTGCGCGACGGAGGCAACTTGAAACACCCCAAACCCGGCTCACGAGCTTTGACCAGATTTGGTATGTTCCTCAAGTAAACCGGTTTTCAAATTCTTTTGTTACTTAGAGAAAAACTTGTGTGATTTTAAAAAAAATATTGTTTGGGTTGGGCTTGTGTTGAAAACAAACTGGATTTTTATATTAGAAAACCTTTTTTTAATTTTAAGTAATAAACATATCGAGTATATTTTAAAATAAAATACTTAGTCTTTAACCTAATCAAAATTTGTAACACAATAAAACAACAAGTAGAAATAAAAATCGTTCATCATGGCCTTATGGCCTTATTACATCAAATAGTTTCCAAAATATTTCAAAGTACTAAAATAAATTCAAGAGTCCATAAAAATATAAACTTCATGTTGAGCATGGCCACCACAAGTACTGCCGTCCCGGTCCATCACTGTTCATCACCTGAAACATGGTCCCACAACGGGGTGAGTCAAACAGGCTCAATGTGTACACGACACTAAATCATAATAGAATCAGGCATACAATAGTTACACATTCAAAACATAAAATACAAGTTATGATGCATTCCCAAACCCAAACCTAATTGTCCATCCGCTACACACCCCCGTACTTGCCAGTCACACCATGGGGACTACTAAGTCGACCCTCCTTCCGCTACACTCCAAATTGCGGTCTTAGGTCACCGCATTCGTGGTCTTAGGTCACCACGTTCAGATTACTGTGGTCTTAGGTCACCACTTTCAGATTACTATGGTCTTAGGTCACCACTTTTCACTTCCCCTTTCAAACAAACCCATATGCCCATAACATATTATGCAATTACATGCCCAAGTTCACATTCTTATCATATTCTCATGTTACGAATAACATTTTTCATATTCCTAGTAGAAGTAGGAAACGTACCTGAGTACTTAGTACCATATCATGGTACCTTAGCCACTTTCATATTCTTAATATCACATATATTATTTAACACAACTATAGAACGTATTATGAAATAGTGTGGGGTACACACCTGATTCGCTTAACAGATTCCTTGAGATCCCGAGATCTGATCTACTGCCTTAGATCTCAAGTTCCTTGTTGCCGGTTGGATCACCAACAAATCCCGAAACTGTTCCTTGTTTCCCTAGGAATGTCGAAATCCTTAATCTTAGAAATCCCGAATACTCCTCCTTTTAGTCGTCTACTCTGATAATCCCGAAAGATCCTTCCATATTCGGCAACCAAAATATGTATGGGGTTAGATTATCTCTCGGCTAATCTAAAAGAAAAGAATGGAAATCAAACTTGCTCTTACCTTTGAAGAAATCGACAGCACCTATGCTTGAAGCCTTTCCAAGATTCGGCTTTTGAATGGATTGGTAAGGAGAAATAGGAAGAAAAGAAAGATGAAGAGATTGGCTTGCTTTACTAGGGTTTTTGGTTTTAACAAAATAGCAGAGAAAAGAGAGAATTGGCTAGGAAAATTTCGGCAGAGAGAGGGGAATGTCTTAGGGAATTTTCGGCAGAGAGAAGAGAAGGAAGAAAGAATTGATGAGTAGCCCTATTTTCCTCCTTTTATAGCCGAACTACTACTCAGAATCCCTTAATTGGCCACCACTCTTCTTTATTTGATAGCTTTATCTCTTTAATTTAAAATAATTAAAGAAATATCCTTTATTATCTCTTATCTCTTAATAAAAATAATACTAATAATAATCCTCTTTTATCTCTTCTTTTATCCATTAAAATAAAAGGAATTAATCCACAATTATCTCTTGAAAATAATGATAAATAAATCCATTATTTATCTCCTATTTAGACGAAATTTAAAGAGAATAAAACTCCTCTTTTAGAAGCCTTGTGCCGTCCACCTCTCTGCTTCTGGAAGCAAAATAAAACTTCTTTATTTGCTCCCCAAGTGACTCGAACCCTGGCCCAAATACACAAGCTTGTGGCGTCACTTTGCTGGGCTTTTAGGTGATGTCTTCAAGCCACTTTGACAAGCCTGTTTGTGTGTCAAATTCCTCCTATAAATTTTCTTAAGGCCACCTTGCCTTAATTTCCTGTTTTTAAACTTTAAAACTTGACATTTCCTTACATTTCCAAGTTTCCAAAAATTTTCGATTGCCTCCTTTAAACTTAACATTTCCTTACATTTCCAAGTTTCCAGAAATGTTCACTTTCCTCTTTTGAATCATTTCTAGATCATTTCCTTACATTTCCTAGTTTCTAGAATTCACATAACACATTCATAATTCATAAAACATGCCATTTTACCACATGGTTCCTTGTGTCATGCTTCACACGGAGTTTCTTTTAAAGCCTCATTTACCTAGCTCCCTTTTTTACTTAAAAACCAATAATTTTCCAGAGCTTTCTTCTTCCATCCTAGAATTCTAAAAACCCTTAATACACTTCCAACACTGCCAAAACCTACTAACTCATGAATTAGGCACGAACGCATAACCCCTAATCTCGGATGTTACAGTTCTACCCTCTTTAAAAATAATTTCGTCCTCGAAATTACTTATTAACAGTCGTACAATCCTTCTCACCGCACTATGCTTACGCTACGCACTCTGATCTTAATATAACCATCATACTTCCTAGGCACAATTCCAAGGTTCACGTCCCCTAGAACTCATTTCTAACGATCGCGCTTTAATCTGATTTAAGAAATTTTATGCCTTAATACTTTGTTCCACTGATTAACCCGCGAACAGTTTTATGGAAAGAATTTTAGGAGTGGTTCTTTCGTATTCATGCACACAGTCTTTACATTCATTCATACATTCATCCATCAAAAAATTATGAACTTCCGTTCATTCAGAGAAATGTTGTAGTTTTCATTGTTGTTGTTTTTCCACTACCTAGGGGTATTTTCGTAATTTGCCCTACAGGGGTATTTTCGTAATTTTGAAATTCGGTGTTATTTCGGTAATAAACCAGGGTAAATTTATAAATCTTAATAAATCAAGGGTATTTCAAAATTTGCAAAACTTGGTGGTTCTTTTTGAGAATTTGTTCTCCAAATCGGTGATGTTGCAAAAATTTTGAAAATCAGGGTCATTTTGGTAATTGTGGTAAACTAGGGTAATTTCGTAATTTTCCAAATCGGGGTATTTTGGACTTTCACAAAATAGGGTTTTTGCATACTTTTACAAAATAAGAAAATTTTATTGAAGTCGGGGTAATATGGTAATTTTAAAACTCAAGGGCATTTTAGTAATTTTGCAAATAGGGGTATTTTAGAAATTTTCATAAATCAAGAAATATTTCAGAAAAATTTCATGGAATAGCTTTTATAAATCAAAGGGTAATTTAAGAGTTTTAAAACTAGGGTTTTTATGGAAACACGGCTAATTCCCTTTCGGGTTTTAGTTAAAGGTTTAGCCCATGAATAAGTCCTCTTGGTTAGGGTGAACCGAAGCTACGCACCAGGTAGGATTCGAGTGGAGAGGAGGTGAGTCACGCGGACTGCTTAAATACCAAGCTCCCACCGAATACCAATCCTAGACATGCGCACAATGGTTGCCACACCTTAACTCGGCGGCTTAGACACATGTTTGTTTAATTAAGCATTTAAAATCTTATGTAACTGTTGGGGTAAACTGGTCCTAGGGTTCAAGTACCTATCATACTATTCTACGTTCCATTCCATTTCTACCCTTCTACAAATCACAATATAAATCACACAAAGGATAGGGGTACTTACCTGGTGGACTGCAGGTCGGAGACTTAGGTGCCATGCCAGAAAAACCTGCTTATCTTCAAAAACTCATTTGGGCTCGATTTGAAAACATTTTGGGCCTTAAACACCAGGCCGAGGGTTTTAAAACTGGGCTCTGATACCAAACTGAAACACCCCAAACCCGGCCCACGAGCTTTGACCAGATTTGGTATGTTCCTCAAGTAAACCGGTTTTCAAATTCTTTTGCTACTTAGAGAAAAACTTGTGTGATTTTAAAAAAAATATTGTTTGGGTTGGGCTTGTGTTGAAAACAAACTGGATTTTTATATTAGAAAACCTTTTTTTAATTTTAAGTAATAAACATATCGAGTATATTTTAAAATAAAATACTTAGTCTTTAACCTAATCAAAATTTGTAACACAATAAAACAACAAGTAGAAATAAAAATCGTTCATCATGGCCTTATGGCCTTATTACATCAAATAGTTTCCAAAATATTTCAAAGTACTAAAATAAATTCAAGAGTCCATAAAAATATAAACTTCATGTTGAGCATGGCCACCACAAGTACTGCCGTCCCGGTCCATCACTGTTCATCACCTGAAACATGGTCCCACAACGGGGTGAGTCAAACAGACTCAATGTGTACACGACACTAAATCATAATAGAATCAGGCATACAATAGTTACACATTCAAAACATAAAATACAAGTTATGATGCATTCCCAAACCCAAACCTAATTGTCCATCCGCTACACACCCCCGTACCTGCCAGTCACACCGTGGGGACTACTAAGTCGACCCTCCTTCCGCTACACTCCAAATTGCGGTCTTAGGTCACCGGATTTGTGGTCTTAGGTCACCACGTTCAGATTACTGTGGTCTTAGGTCACCACTTTCAGATTACTGTGGTCTTAGGTCACCACTTTTCACTTCCCCTTTCAAACAAACCCATATGCCCATAACATATTATGCAATTACATGCCCAAGTTCACATTCTTATCATATTCTCATGTTACGAATAACATTTTTCATATTCCTAGTAGAAGTAGGAAACGTACCTGAGTACTTAGTACCATATCATGGTACCTTAGCCACTTTCATATTCTTAATATCACATATATTATTTAACACAGCCATAGAACGTATTATGAAATAGTGTGGGGTACACACCTGATTCGCTTAACAGATTCCTTGAGATCCCGAGATCTGATCTACTGCCTTAGATCTCAAGTTCCTTGTTGCCGGTTGGATCACCAACAAATCCCGAAACTGTTCCTTGTTTCCCTAGGAATGTCGAAATCCTTAATCTTAGAAATCCCGAATGCTCCTCATTTTAGTCGTCTACTTTGATAATCCCGAAAGATCCTTCCATATTCGGCAACCAAAATATGTATGGGGTTAGATTATCTCTCGGCTAATCTAAAAGAAAAGAATGGAAATCAAATTTGCTCTTACCTTTGAAGAAATCGATAGCACCTATGCTTGAAGCCTTTCCAAGATTCGGCTTTTGAATGGATTGGTAAGGAGAAATAGGAAGAAAAGAAAGATGAAGAGATTGGCTTGCTTTACTAGGGTTTTTGGTTTTAACAAAATAGCAGAGAAAAGAGAGAATTGGCTAGGAAAATTTCGGCAGAGAGAGGGGCATGTCTTAGGGAATTTTCGGCAGAGAGAAGAGAAGGAAGAAAGAATTGATGAGTAGCCCTATTTTCCTCCTTTTATAGCCGAACTACTACTCAGAATCCCTTACTTGGCCACCACTCTTCTTTATTTGATAGCTTTATCTCTTTAATTTAAAATAATTAAAGAAATATCCTTTATTATCTCTTATCTCTTAATAAAAATAATACTAATAATAATCCTCTTTTATCTCTTCTTTTATCCATTAAAAATAAAAGGAATTAATCCACAATTATCTCTTGAAAATAATGATAAATAAATCCATTATTTATCTCCTATTTAGACGAAATTTAAAGAGAATAAAACTCCTCTTTTAGAAGCCTTGTGCCGTCCACCTCTCTGCTTCTGGAAGCAAAATAAAACTTCTTTATTTGCTCCCCAAGTGACTCGAACCCTGGCCCAAATACACAAGCTTGTGGCGTCACTTTGCTGGGCTTTTAGGTGATGTCTTCAAGCCACTTTGA
The DNA here is from genome assembly GCA_005393395.2 of Gossypium australe. Lineage (NCBI taxonomy): Eukaryota > Viridiplantae > Streptophyta > Magnoliopsida > Malvales > Malvaceae > Gossypium > Gossypium australe. The sequence goes on from CM016620.1 coordinate 101,324,615, forward strand.
CAAGCCTGTTTGTGTGTCAAATTCCTCCTATAAATTTCCTTAAGGCCACCTTGCCTTAATTTCCTGTTTTTAAACTTTAAAACTTGACATTTCCTTACATTTCCAAGTTTCCAAAAATTTTCGATTGCCTCCTTTAAACTTAACATTTCCTTACATTTCCAAGTTTCCAGAAATGTTCACTTTCCTCTTTTGAATCATTTCTAGATCATTTCCTTACATTTCCTAGTTTCTAAAATTCACATAACACATTCATAATTCATAAAACATGCCATTTTACCACATGGTTCCTTGTGTCATGCTTCACACGGAGTTTCTTTTAAAGCCTCATTTACCTAGCTCCCTTTTTTACTTAAAAACCAATAATTTTCCAGAGCTTTCTTCTTCCATCCTAGAATTCTAAAAACCCTTAATACACTTCCAACACTGCAAAAACCTACTAACTCATGAATTAGGCACGAACGCATAACCCCTAATCTAGGATGTTACACAACTCCTTTATAGCTCTAACTTTATCCGGGACGATCTCGACCCCCTTTTCACTGAATACGAATCCTAGCAATCTTCCCAACTTAGCCCCGAAGGTACGTTTTACTGGATTGAGCTTTAGCTGGAATTTTCTAAACCTCAAAAACAATTTCCTCAGGACTTTTACATGCTCCTTTTCTATTCGGGATTTTGCAATCATATCATCGACATAAACCTCTATTTCTTTGTGCATCATATCATGAAACAAAGTTACCATGGCTCTTTGATACGTCACTCCCGTAATTTTCAGTCCGAAGGGCATCACTTTATAGCAAAATGTTTCTCACATGTTACAAATGTAATCTTTCCCATGTCTTCAGGATGCATCTTTATCTGGTTGTATCCAGAGAAGCCATCCATGAAGGAGAACAGTGAATAACCTGCCGTGTTGTCCACTAAGGTTTCAATGTGAGGCAACGAGAAATTGTCCTTCAGGTGGCTTTGTTTAAATCCCTATATACATATTCGTACTTTCCCATCTTTCTTAGGGCGGGGACTATATTAGCTACCCACTCCGAGTATTTAACCACTTGTAGGAAACCAACGTTGAATTATTTCTTGAACTCTTCTTTTATTTTCAATAGGACGTTGGGCCTTATCCTTCGGAGTTTCTATTGAACTGGCTTACATTCTTCCCTTGTGAGAAGCCGGTGTACCATTATATCAGTACTTAGACAATGCATGTCTTGTTACGACCATGCGAAGGCATCTTTGAATTCTTGGAGTAACTCAATGAGGTTTCGCTTTATCTCTACAGTGATGCAAGCTCCGATATTCACCTCTTTCTTTTCTTGTTTGTCTCCCAAACTCACAATTTCTACTGATTCTTTGTAAGGTAGGATCTGTTTCTCATCTTATTCTACCATCCTTAACAAATCAGGAGATAAGTTACAATCTCGACCATTTTCAAAGTCCTGAGGTTCATCTGGACACATATCCTGCTGAAAAGGAGACTCTAAGTCAACAGCAGCTGTAATAGCCCAATTACGACCCAAATCGGAATGGTGGTTTCGGGACCACGAATCCGGGATAGAAAAATATTTTTAATTATTATTTTGATATCTATATTATGTTGTTAAGCATGTGTTAAAATATCGTAAATGAAATTGCATGTTTGGGTGATTAATTTAAGTGAAAGGACTAAATTGAGTAAGTGTAAAAAAATAGTTATTGTGTGATTAAGTGACCAAATTGAGTGGTTTTCTTATTGCATGAAATTTAAGTTGCAATTTAGCCTTTATTTTGAGGGGAGTGGACGGCAATGACTATAGGCTGTTATTAAAATACATTTTATATATATTATTATTATAAGATAGTGGAATGTCATCTAATATACTAATATTATTAAAAGAGAAAACATGTTTCTTTTTCACATTTTGTTTCTCATCTTCACGAAACAAGAAAGAAGAAGAAGAACTTAAGCTCTTTTCATTTTCGGCACTTGCATGTTCAAATAAGGTTAGTAATTAGACTTAGTTTTTGTTAATTTTAACATTTTTGAGGTTGTTGTCATGTATATTAACTAGCCCATATTTGAATTTTTGTCTTGGTTGTATATTTCAAATGTTGCCATGGGTGGAAAATTGGGTGGTTGTGTGATTAGTGGTAGTATATGTTATTATTAAGCTAGATTAATAAAGTTTTCTTTAGAACTTTTGATGGATTTTGGTATAGGGATGATTTTGTAAAAAGAAAATTTTTGAAAGGATTAAATAGTAAAATAATGGAAGAAATGAGTTGATAGAAGAGTAATGAATATTCGACCCTTGTTGGATATGGTTAAATTCTTAATATTTTGTGTTTTGGGCTATATGGACTAAATTGTAAACAACATAAATATTGGGGGTAAAAATGTCAATTTGTGTAATAATGTATTATGGATTAAATTGAATAGAAATGTATTTGAATGGGTTTAATTTGTAACTATTTAGATCAAGAACAAAGGGAAAAGGAATTGGATCGGGGAAAGGCCAAATTAAACAAGTAGCCGGGAAGCTTAAATTGTCGACTTCCGAGGTAAGTTATAAGCAATGGGATGAATTAAATTTGGATCTATATTATTAAACATATGTTAAATGGAAGAAAATTTATGTTTAATCCTATTAGCTGAATGTGATATTGTTATATATATATATATGCATTGAGAAATAGTATATATGAGTATTGAAAAGGGAAATTTTGGTTGTATTGAAATCAGTGATTAGGTATATATATTGCATGTTAGACGAATGTGTAGGCAATTGATAAAAGGATAAGAGTTATCTTTGATATGTATATATTTATATATATGTGCATAGGTGTGTGAATGAATATAATATCATATGAGTTTTATGAATGGGGAAAGGATCGATTAATGTGCACTATGTGTGTGAGCTTATATATATACCGAGCACTGTGTGTGCGAAATTGATCTTATGGCACTATGTGTGTGGAAAATAAGTAACGGCACTAAGGGTGCGAGACGTTACATGAATTGCACTGTGTGTACAGGTTTACAGATTCTTTGAAGCTTTAACTAGTGAATTTGGATACACGAGTTGAGATAAATAGGTGAGTGGTGCGAGGTAGTTGGGAAAGTTATTATTATTAAGGTAAGTTATATTGGTTTATGACATTCAGGTAATGAAAAGTGATTTAATTTAAGTTTTTGAGTATGTTTTGAGATGAATATCTAATATTGGGTATCAAATGAGAATTAATGTGGTATGAATGAATATATGATTGTAACACCCCAAACCCAGTCTATACGTTTAGACAAGATTTGGTTTGTCACACCAATCAAACATTCATTTATTCTCGAGTGGTTAAAGTAAAATAGTGCTACAAAACTTTTTGAAAATAGAGTTTAATAAAAAGTTAGAACGAGATTTTGTAATTGATGACTTAAAAGAAAATACTTGTTTGAAAACTTATCATTGAAATATTAAAGTCAAAACCTCAAGATAGTTAAAAAAAACTTTGAAAGAATTTATAATATTTAAGGTGTCCAAAATTGTTATAAAACCCAATATTTTATAGAAAACTAAATGGATTTAAGAAAAACTCATATTAAAAGTTTGGAAATAAAGTTAAATCCATCCACACAATAAAATCCACAAAAACATATTTAGAGGCCTTATTACATCAACCCAAAATAGTAATTAAAATAAGTAACTTAAAATAAAGTTCATAGTTTATAAAACTCATGCTTGTAGTATGGCCTCCACCAAGTCATCACCGGCCCAAGTCCACATCAATTTCCATTACCTGAAATGGTTATAAAATTGGGTGAGTTACAAAGAACTCAGTGTGCAACTCACTTACCACCATTATTGGGCCAGATCGTCCAGATATTATGCTGGGCTTGAGCCCATTTGCAGAATTCAACAATATCATAAAGTAAAATGAAATAAATTAAAATGCATGTAAAATGAATTTCCCAACCAAGCCTAATTTCCATCCGCTAACACCCCCGTACCAACCAACACACCTGTAGGGATCAAGTCAACCCACCCCGCCAAACACACCAATCATAGGCCTTAAGCCTTTTATAATTTTGTAGTGCACTACCGAACTAGATTGTGACATTGTCACCGAACTAGAGGCATTTAGCCAAATTTGTGGCAGAGCCACCGAACTAGAGGCATTAAGCCGAGATTTTGTGGCAGAGCCACCGAACTAGAGGCATTAAGCCGAGATTTTGTGGCAGAGCCAGCGAACTAGATTTTTGGCAACAGGCCATTCTTCTCTTCATTAAATACCCCGCCCCATGCAATCATGCGTGTATAACAAAATATAGCCATATAACAATTTATCAAATCATCCATAACATCAATTGGGTCTATAATTAAACATTTCATTTGGCCCATAAAACAATTTATTATCTTGCCCATTTAATAATTTAGCGGACTTTGGTCCATATATCAAACTAGAGAAATTTTAGCCCATATATCGAACTAGAGGGTTTTTGGCCCAATTTATCGAACTAGAGTATTTTTGGCCCAATTTATCAATCTAGCAGGATTATAGCCCAATTTATCGATCTAGCAATATTTATCGCAATTTTTCCAACTTTAACCGTTTTCATGCATTTACTCAAAAGTATTAATATCACAAAATTTCCGATTTTACTATTTTTACGGTTTTATCACGTTACTTACGATTTGATATCTAACCCGAAAATGAGTGTGAAGTTACACACCTGGTTATTGAGAGAACTAGACTTTCCCGCTCGTCAACACCTATACGTATCATGATAATTAGAACACTATAATCTAATAATAAAACCGATCTAAACATAACGATCTAGAATTTTACCCTCGGATTTTCGTAATACTTCTACTTGCGGTTTCTCCCCGATCGATGGTTCGCTAACCGATGAAAATCCACGAACAAACAGGGGTTCGGGAGTACGAACAACTTCAAACAATTGATCCTCCCCGGATGAACGTCTGCAACCCGGTGGAAAATCCCGGATTCCCGAAATCGTCCTTTGCTTAAACTTAGGGGGAATAACGTAACCTCCCCTCTTCCGAAGACTGAACACCGCCCTCTTCTTCCCTATCTTGAATGTCTTAAAAGACCAAATGATTATTAATCCATCCTAATAATATATCGTAAAATTTGACTAAGAGTTATTAAGGATGGGATTTCCTTACCACGATAATCCTTGTTCCACAAAATGAGAGTCGACCCAAAACATTCCCTTAGCACTTAAATCGGTTCCAACTTCATATGTTACCCACGAACGCTTGATTTCCGATCTTCCGTTACCGCACTAACGTATAATGAATAAAACGTTAATAGGGTGAACCATAATTTCGATCTAAAGAGATCCTTTTTACCACTTCAAGATTCGGCTAAATACTATTAATTAATCGAAAACGAAAAAGAACCCTTACCGATTTTTCCACGGTTGAAAAGAATCGATTGAGAAAGATGTTTGTGATTAAAGAAAGATTCGACTATGTATGATCAAAGAAAAGAAAGAAATATTCGGCTATGGGCACTCTAGCATTCGGCCAAGAAAGAGTTTAATGGAGAAACTTTGAGTGAAAAGAAATAAAATATGAAAGAAGAGATGGTGATGATGTTGTTTCGATTTCAAAGAGAATGGAAGAGAAAAGAAAGAAAGAGATGAGTTTATAGAGAGATGTATATTCGGCAATGGGAAGAAGAAAGAAAAGAATGGCCTTTTTGGTATAGGTGATTTCGGCACTCAAAGAAAAGGCACACAAAACAAATGCTAAAGTAATAAGCAAAAATGACCAAATGGTCACAAGATTAAGGCTTACCAATGTTCAATTTCGTCCAAAGAGAAAAAGGTTGAGAGAATTTGCAAAGCTATGCACAAAACTAAGAATGACACAAAAAGAGACTTCAAATCCTAGCCAAACTAGCATCAAAAATTCGGTTCCCCCCTAGACCATATTGCCGTCCCTATGCATGGTCAAATGGCCATGATTTTATTTCCGTAACCTTTTCCTTGATACTTGCCCTATATCTTCATATCTTTCCTTAACTTCTTGATTCCCTTCCATAAGTTAACAATTTCCTTAATCCTTTGATATACTAACCAAAAATAACAAGTCAACACTTACCATATATGCACTTGGCCGACACTTGCTATACATGTGCAGAAAAATTAAAAATAAAATTCATCTAGATGCTAAACAAGGGATTCGAACCACTCCCCTCATGCTAAAATCCATGCGCCAACACCACCTTGCCATGCACTCATCTTATGTCACTTATTAACACTTAAATTAACTTAAGTATTAATGACACTTGATCCACTTCAATAAATTTTCAAAACTAAAAATTATTCTATACCCCATTTAATTCTATACTCTACTTCAGGACTATATTAAACATGAAAATAAATAAGAAAATTTTTCCTTCATAATTTAAACACCAAAATACGCAATAAAACAAGACTCGGATTTTTAGGGTGTTACAATGATTGTGAGACTACTAGGTATGGTAGTTATGGAACGGTTATGTAATGCTGATTTATAGGAATAAATTCGATGATGATTTTAATGGATGGAATTAATTTATAGAATGTTTAATAGTATAAATTATCATTGCTTTTAACTTACTAAGCTATTTAAGCATACTTGGTGTGTTTGTTACGTTGTTTTATAGATCTTTAAAGTCGAAGCTCGAGCTCGGGGATCCTTGTCAAAGCACACTATTGATTATTTTGGTACCTTTTGGGAATAAACTTTAAGTCCATGGCATGTATAGGCTAAACTATTATTTTTGAGCTTATCTCTTGGATTAGATGTTTGCGAAAATGGCTTTACTTCTATCTATGAATTGAATGAACATGTTTGAGTTGGTATATATATATGTTCATGAAATTTCGGTTGAATGTTGCTTAATTTGAATAGGTACGTTCATGTGATAATGAATGGCATATTACTATGTGAAATGGTTGGATTTGGTCTATTTGAGTAGTAAAGATGTTAAGGTTATTTGGCTTTGTTGATAACTTAATTGAAAGTGTATTTAAAGGTATGGTGTGTGTGTTTTAAATAAGAGAAGGTTATAATCTATTTATGATTCGGAAATGTTATTTGGTCTAATGTTCCTGATTTACAATATGCATGAGAATATTTGGTTTGATACATATGTGTTATAAGGTATGTTATGCTTAAATAAGTATGATAGGAAAAGGTTTCTTGTATAACCGAATGAGTAGTTAATTTAGAGATTAATAGTTTGTGTTCCAACTATGGTATTTGGGCACGTGACTAGATATAGATGGAGTAAGTTGTATCTTGTGTATGTGTGTACTAAAGGTGATACATGAAAGAGCTATTAGATGTGTACTTGTTTGTGGGTATTCGGTTATGGCATATTTTAAATTGGAATTTGAATTTTCCTCTTTGAGTGATAATATAAGTTTTGATATGTGTTATAAATAGCTAAATCATTAATATAGTATCTTTATAAGATATACTTGTACTGAAATGTTTATATATGTATGCATGAGGAACAATACCGAATGTGACAAGAAATTAGGTGATAAACAAGTTGTTCTTTGAAATTTCGTTCATGGTATAATTGCATATGGTAATGAAATGAGGAATGTACATATTCGTAAGTAATGTTTATGATATGAAATATTATATGTTCGATTGTATGGGATAACAGAAATGAAATAAATGATTATGTACTATATGTATGTTCGGTATTTGTTTGTGAATGGCCTAATAAATGGTATTTTGCCATTTAATTGTACTTAGTCCTTAGTTGAAGTTAATGATATTATTGAGTTATATATAAGTAAACGATTTGATATTAGATGAGATATACATGTTAGCTGTGATAGTAGAATTTGGTATACGTTTGTCATAGTAATTGATCTTATAAAGTGCATACATGGTGTGAGGTTTAGTTGTAACACCCCAAACTCGGCCCGTGCGCTAAAGCCAGATCTGACATGTCACATGAGAAAAATACTACTAAGTCCTTTATTAAAATTAATTAAAACAACTCCCATTTAAAAATTTTTGATAAAGTATTATTGAATAAAAGGTTTATTGATAAATCGATAGATTTGAGATATAAAAATCTTATAAACCGTGACTTTGAAAATATCTTTAATAGTTCGAGAAGAATTTGAAAAAAAAATTTAAAAAGTGTTGATGAAAATTTTTAAGAGAAATTTCTGAGTTAAAATATATTTATGAAAGTTTATTATGAAACTCTTTTTGTATATCCATTTTAAGAAAACGCTTATTTAAATTTTTAGAAAAAAATCTCAATTTGAAGTACTTAGAGCAAATTATAAATTCGTCAAACAATAAACAAAACAAAAATTAATCCAGAGGCCTTATTACAACCTTAACTCAAAATAGCAAAGTAATTAAAGTACTAAAAGAAATCCAAATTCCAAATTAAACCGTTTTTGTAGTATGGCCACCACCGAGTCATCCATGGCCCAAGTCTCCATCACTGATCATTACCTGAAAGGGGTAAGGAAAAACGGGGTGAGTTACTAGAACTTAGTGTATAACACCCTTACCGTTGTCCACTAGGTCAAAATCCCATTAAACAATAATTTGGGCCTAAGCCCATTTACAAATATAATAATGTATCAAATATAACATGTGTATGAAATGCAATTCCCAAACCAAACCTAGTAATCCATCCGCTACACACCACTCGTACCAACCAACACACCTGTGGGGATCAAGTCAACCCACCCCGCCAACACACCGATCGCAGGCATTAAGCCATTTATAACAAATTTAATTGTGGACAAGCCACCAGAATAATAGAATTTATGTGGCATTGCCACTATATAGATTTGTGGCAGAGCCACCAAAACTTTTCTTCAATATTATCCCATCCCATGCAAAATCATATATATAATGCATAACAATTCATGATTTTTACAATAACAACAGTAATTTATTTGGATATTCATTATCCAAAGTACGGCCCATTATAACAAATTATCAAATAGGCCCATATAGCAATATATCAAATTGGCCCATTAGCAAAATATCAGATCGGCCCATATAGCAAATTATCAGATCGGCCCATATAGTAAATTATGATATCGACCCATATAGCAAATTATCATATCGACCCATATAGCAAATTATCAGATCGGCCCATATAGCAAATTATCAAATCGACCCATATAGCAAATTATCAGATCGACCCATATAGCAAATTATCAGATCGGCCCATTAGGGGCATTTTCGTAATTTTTCACGGTGTTATTATCGATTTTTGTCAATTTTATCAAAATAGTGAGATCTAAGCCAATTTTCCCGGTTTCACCATAATACGATTTTAGTTAAGCGATTTACTACCAATATGATATTAATCTTTAAACCACGGAAAACGTTGTGAGATTACACACCTGATTACGGTAAGCACTAAGCTTTCTTGATCGTCGACACCTAAAATATTATAACGCTTGATTAGTCGACATACGCGATTTATTAATCAACACTAAAATGAACGATCTACGGTGCTTACCCTTGGAATCGTGAATGACCACGATTTGTCGATTTTCCCCGATTAACGGTCCACAACTCGGTGGAAAATCCCGAATCGCTGATGCTTCAAAATTGTGAACGACCTCGAATAGTCGATTCCCACCGGATGAGGGTCCACAACCCGGTGGAAAGTCCCGAATCGCCGATACCGGCTTTCGCTTGAATTTAGGACTAGGGATCGCTAATCCGCTCCTTTTGAGATCTCTACTCGACTTTCCTTTCGAATTGTTACCATAAGCCTCCATTCGATTAGATCTTATATAGATCGATATTACGATAAAATATGGATTGTCAAAAGGGTAAAGATCGTCTTACCACTAATTTCGAGTGCAACGATTGGGTAGATCGAGCGATTCAATCCCTATAATTATAATCGGTTAATCATCACTATTCCAATAACATCTTAACGAATAAAGAACGATTTATAGAATCCTTGAAGAACTCCTTACCTTAAAGATTTTTAGGACCGATTCCTAGTGATTATACGATAACTTCGGAAGAATCAAAGTTTCGGCCTTCCACTATATCACTATGAAGAAGAAAAAGATCTTGTTTGAGAGAGAATAAGGTGATGGTCTCGGTCGAAGTGACCATCCCAAACCAAAGCATAAATTCGGCATTAAGAGAAAGAAAGTAAAAATGTTGAGAAGAACACTTACCGATTGATCAAGGATTGAGTGTAAATACGGATGAGAAGAAAAGATAGAAAAGAGATGAAGGTTCGGTTATAGAAGAAAATGAATATTGATATTCGGCTATGGAGGATAATCAAACAAGAAAATGTGATTTTATGGTGGTGTCGATTTAGAGAAGAGGAAAGGTTAGAGGAATGGTTAAAAGAAAAGGATGGAAGGTTGGATGGTTGCTAGGTGATTCGGCTATCAAAGGGAGATGAACAAGAGGTGAATGTTTTGGCTAAACAAAAGAGAAGAAAAATGCACAATTGTGCTAGGAGGTTTCGGCAAAGAAGAAAGAAAAGAAGAAAACTAAACTTAAAAAGAGTAGAAATTTTGAGAAAATGACACAATTGATGCTAAAGGTATTTTTTTGACCAAAACAAACTCTATAGTTTTACCAAAACACCAAGAAAAATTCGGCTACCTCCCTTTAGCCCCAAAACCATCCACATGCATGACCATAATGGTCAAAAGTTGGCCAACCACACTTTCCATAACGCTTCCCTTGAAAAAGGCCACATGTTCCCCTTACTTTCCGCTTTCTCATGATTTCTTTCCTCACCTTTATCCTTTCCTATTTTCCTTAGCCATCTTGCCAAAAATTAAAAGTCCACCTTGCCTTATTTACATGCTTGGCCGACACTTAGGGAAATAATGCAAAAATAATAGTCAAAATTTGCACACAATGGGATTTGAACCTCTTCCCTCAAGGTACTTCTTGTGGCACCATAACCTCTTTACTATTTGCTCATTTATGCTAGCAATTTACTCTTTTATTTCCATAAGCTTTAAGGTCACTTACTCTATCTCCTTAAAGTGCTAAATGCCAAAATTTTTACTAGGACCAAATAAACCCCGAGCCTTCTCAGGATCCCCTACACATATACAATTAATAATTTAACTAGCTTAGCACCAAAAATAATGCAACACATAAAATTCCAAATTTTAGGATGTTACATTAATAATGCCCGTAACCCTAATTCGGCGACAGATACGGGTTAGGGGTATTACAACAGCGTCGCTCGTATCATTGATATCTGGATACCTATAATGGGAATAAAGGAAGTCCCAAAGAACAAATGAATCTAAGAATAATTATTTGTGTGGTATGAGTATGAATGAAATGGAAAAAATAAAAGAATATTTGCCAAAATGAGACACAAAGATGTATTTTATTGAAATAAAAATAGTAGACATATGCCTTTTTCACAAAAAGATTCTTATTGCTCCCAGCCTTAAAGTAAAAAGTGTGTTTTGAACATTACTCTGAATTAGTTCTAAAAATTATAGAGATCTCTTCTGCAGTTCAATTGTTAAGAACACTTCTGGGGATATAAGGACAAATGCCTGATAGGTTTTTCCCATTTCCTTCTTCGGATATGGCATTAATGCTCAAGCTTCCCAACATTCCTTTTGGGCTTTCTTTTTCTGACATCTTTCGTTTAGGATAAATGGTTTCTCTTAACATGAACATTTTAGATATATGGGGAAAGGTCATCGGTTCCCACATGACCCCTCCCCACTTAGACGTGTTCTTCTTTTTTCTTGCTTCTTTTCCCACTCATTCTTCTTTTGTTTGTAACACCCCCTAACCCCAAACCGTTGCCGGAACAGGGTTACGAGGCATTATCGGACATATCAGACAACTTACTAATTATTCACAAATAAAATAACATTCATAGTATAATTTAATAAAAAAGTCCCTATAATGGACTTTCGAAGCCCAAAACATGTATTAAAAGTGGAACGGGACTTGTTCGAGTACTCCAGAAATTTTTCTGAATTTTTTTTAAAATTCGACAGTATTTCTACTTATTTTTACATAAAACCCCTGCAAATTCAAACCAATACCATAAACAAATTTCTGCCATATCACTAGTTTAAAAACATCAAAACACCAAATACTTTTCATTACAACAAAATTTTATAACATATCAAAATAACCATTACAACACCTATGTATATGCCACTTTCATTTAAGGAAGGAAACATCACCAAAATTTTCTTGTTGGAGTCCGGATCGTTTTGGATGCTGGACCGGATCTGTGACTCTAATGACCTGTGCACGGAAACAGTCGTATGCTGAGTATTTCATACTCAGTGGTATTACTATAAATCAAACTATTTAACCTTAATAAATAACAAACATCAGCCATAAACTTTATAAATCATTTAAACTAACTATACATAATTATATATTACTTCATAAATCTTAAATTCATAATTCATTTTTCACATACTAATTCAATTCATAATTTAACTCATACATTCTTTCACATACTTTTTAATAGAGCCAAATCAATCAATCTCATTTTCAAAATTTCATTTCAATTATTTACCCTATTAACAAGGCTTGGACTCTGACAGATACGCAGATTCCACCCAAACACACCAGAATATCCAACCCAATCACACCCAAAATAATATAAATCCTCCATAACACACTAGTATAATATAGCCTCCCAAACACACCAGTATATCATATCCTCCCAAACACACCAATAAGGCATTAAATGCCTCTTCGGATAAACTGAAGCATATAATAACAGAATCATCTTCTCGACCGAGCTATAAATCTCCTCATCACATCACAAATCCTATGGCACACCATTTGTATCCAATCTAGTCCGATAAGTTAATAGGGTATTATTTTAGTTTTTCAATTTCGAATTCATTTCCGCAACAATTTCAAATATTCAATTAATTCAAAACATCTATGATCTCAATTCACATATAATTCAATATTCACACATATTCTTACTTAATTTCAAATGTTATTACTTACCTTACCTTAAATGTCCCATGATTACAAATTCAATATAACATTTAATAAATAGATTGAGTTATAGTAATACAAACCCGGAATACGCGTTTACTCCTCAACGGTCTTTTCTTTTCCTTTGGATGCCGATGCCTCGTTTTCCTTGCTAGCTTCAAAAATAATAATAACAGTCTACATTATTAATTACATCATTAATTTAATAATTAATTGAATTTTTTTCAATTTATATCTTAATTTCAATTTAATCCTTATTAACTCTTTGCTTTGTTTAACTTAATTCATATTTCATTTCTATTTATTTTCCTTCCATATTCACTCTAAAAAAAATCAAGTATTCATAATATAACCCTAATTTAAAATTTCTTTCAATTTAATCCTTACAACACAAAATTTATAGTTTCTTTTACAATTTAATCCCTTTTTCAATTCTAACTTAGAATTCATTCAATTTAATCCCTAATTCAACAATTTATCCAACATGAACTATGTTTGGAAACCTAAGAACTTCCATGGCTTTTACTTAATTTCAACAAAACTTTGTTTAAAAGCTTCTAAAACATCAAAATTAAGAGAAAAGGGCTAAATTGACTTACCTTTTAAAGCTTTAAATCTTAAATCTTTAGTTTTTCCTTTTTCCTTCTTTTTCTTCTTTCTTTCTTGCTTCTTCCGAAATGCTTCTCTGTTCTTTCTCTGTTTCTTTTTTTTTCTTTTTTACTTTATTCTTTCATTATTATTTTATTTGATTTACTTATTTATTTTATATTAACTTAATAATAATATTATAAATCTCTTATTTAATAACAAATGAATATTTTACAAATGTAATATTATGTATACTTACACATGTAATATATCATCATCCTACATTTGTTATATTTTTGATTTATTTATCATATAAAATTCCAAAATTTGAATTAATAATAATATAGTTTAATTCTATTTATCTATTACTTTAATATTAAGTAAACAAACTGTTTTATAACAAATGTACCAATATTTTTATTACTATTGTCATTATTCAATTTGTTTATTATACAAAAATCATATAATTTAATTATTCATTTTACAATTGTACTAATATAATTTTTACACATGTATTAATTATGTACCATACATTTGTCTTTATCTTATTTATTTTATAATTTAATAATAATAATTATTATAATTATAATTATTATATAGAAATCTAAGAAAAATCTTAGATTTTTCTATCCATTTTGCCGCCTCAACTATTACTAATGGCTTAATTGCCATTTTAATCCCTTTTTTCTTTCTATTGTTTTAGAATTAAACTTTTAGCATTTACTCAATCTAGTCCTTTTTACTAAGTACTCTAAATTAAACTAGACTCATAATTATTCCTAATAATTATTTAAGGATTTAATTTACTAAGACGGAGGCCCGATAATCATACTTTTCCGATGCCATGAATTTTGGGTCATTACATTGTTTATCCATCACCATTGGTGCCTCGACTCTTCCTTGAATGTATTTTCTGAGTCCTCTTCCAGGTAAGGCTCCTCTTCCAACCGTCAACTGCAGGCCCATCCTCGTAGTTTTGGATATTTTTGGCACTGGGATCTTGTTTCCATCGATAATAAAAGTTGCATTAACAAATTCTAGTGATCGAAAGAAACATTCTATTTCCTCTTCATCCGCTCCTATGTACGGTGCGTCACTAGTTGCGGATGTAATGATATCCTCTTCAGTGTTTATCGTTACTAGTTGACCATCTGTTACCAAATTTAGTTTTTGGTGTAGTGACGATGCCACTTCCCTAGCCAAATGAATCCAAGGCCTACCCAACAAGCAATTATAAAAGGGTTTGATATCCATCACCAAAAAGTCTACCCCATATGTGTTCGGACCAATTAAAAGAGGTATTTCAATCCTCCCAATCACCCTCCTTTCTGTACCATCGAATGCTCTCACTATATTTTGGCATGTCTTCATGCAAGAGCTATCCACTAGCAATCTATTCAGTGTGGACAAAGGCAAGACGTTCAGCGCAGATCTATTGTCACTTAACACTCCCAGCAATGTATATCCTTTACAACGGATAGTGATGTGTAGAGCCTTCATGGATCCCATGCCCCCTAGAGGTATTTTATCATCATTGAAAAAGATGAAATTGTTGGCACTCAAATTATTAACCAAACGGTCTAGCTTGTAAACAAAGATATCATCAGTGACATAAGTTTCATTTAACACCTTCATCAATGCGCTATAATGTGTCTCTGAGCTCAAGAGCAAAGCTAGTACTGATATGCGAGCTGGTTGTTTGTGTAGTTGTTCAACAACACTGTACTCGCTATGCTTCAAGAACTTCATGAATTCTTTACCCTCATTCTTAATTATCGGATCATTAACAGGTGATTCATGTCTAGCCCCTTTTTTTTCTTCTGCTCAACTGCTAGGGTTTTTCTTTAATGGGCTCGGTTCTCATACTTGTCGAGTCATAGCGCCTCCCATTGCGCTTGAAGAAATCAATATCCTAGACCTCTTCTAAAGTGCGAACAGAGTTTTCCTTTCCCGGGATCATCACGTTGCAGTCATAATTTCATTAAACCCTTTTGCTTTCCTTGTAGGGAAAAGCCACTAGTTTTTGAATTATGACTTTTGGCGTATCTTGCATTTCTGCTTCATTATTTCTCAGTCATGAAATAATCACCATAGGGTGGTTGACCTTGTAGACGTTCTCCATTGATCCTTCCTCTAAGGCGCAAACATCTCCTCCTTCCAAGCCCTTGACATCTTCAAAAAATTCAATTTCTTTGTTATCGATCAGACTTTACACTAGAGCCCTAAACTCAAACGCACTCTTAATTCTCATGACCTTCTTTAGCGTAGAACTCACAGTAGCTACTCACCCCTTTGGGCATCTCCTCTGAATCTTGAAGGATTAATCCTACGTCTATAATCTTTTGCCAAACCCATTTTAGTAGGGTTTTTACTTCCACAACATCAGTTTAGGTCTTTTTTCCTCCACTTTCAATTATCGCGTTTACCCCTTGGTCAGAATGACTGGGTAACGAATTTCCAGCCACATTAGGTCCCAAGGGATTATCGAACCTTACAATTCCCATCTTGATGAACCTCTCAATCAACTTTTTGAATGCAGGGTAGTTCTCAATTGAGTATCCCATTATTCCTGCGTGGTATTCGCATTGAGCATTCACATCATACCATTTTGGGAACGTATGTTGCATAGGTTTTAAGTAAAACGGGGATATCAAATGGGCGTCGAACAAATTCTGATATAACTCTCTATATGTCATCAAGATGGGTGTGAATTGGAGTTTTTCCTTGTTTGGCCTCGAGTTAGGTTCTTGCCTTGAAGGGTCTTAATAGTTGGTTGTTACGGTCCTTGGTTGGCCTAAAGTGACCGATTTTGAATAGCTCTTATTATACACACTCACGGTGTTTACTTTATTTTCTTTCTTTATCAGGGCAGACATTTTAGCATTTCCCCCGTTTCTATTTTCTCACTCCTTACTGTATTTTCAATCATCTCTCTGAAAATTACTATATCTGAGAAGCTCTTGTAGCACTTCTCAGCATATGGTTAATGAACAGGGCTTTCAGAGTGTATGAAGAGCATTGTTGTCTCCTTCTCTATAAGAGGTGGCTGAGTTTGCATTGTCACTTCCCTCCATCTCTGAGCGTATTGCCTAAAGCTTTCACTTTGTTTCTTTTCCATGTTTTGCAGCGTAATTCTACCGGGTGTCATGTTGGCCACATGACTGTATTGTTTCATGAAAGCCTGCGCCAGGTCTTTTCATGAGTTGATTTTGGCGCGGCTTAGCTGATTGTACCACTTGGCAGCTGACCCGATCAAACTATTCTAGAAGCAATGGATTAACAATTGGTCGTTATTGACGTATCCCATCATTCTTTGGTAGAACATTATGATATGGGCTTCAGGATAACTAGTCACATTATATTTTTCGAATTCTGAAGTTTTGAATTTTGGTGGGAGCACTAGATCTGGAACTAAACTCAATTCCTTAGCATCGACCCCGCAAAAGTAGTCAGCATTCTCCATAGCTCTGAATTTCTCCTCCAACCACTTACACTGATCTTCTAGCTGTTTTGGCAATTCTACTCTTGCTCTATCCATTTTCGCCATGTCGTCCAAATCTGGAACAACAGGATTGGTCGGATTATCTCCAGGACTAGAACCTGAACCCGTTGGGTAATTCACCGGTGTTGAAGTGTCGGTCTCGTATTGTTAAGGTCTTATGGTAACGAGTACCCTTCGTGGATATGTATCTAGTTGGGCTTAGACGTTCATCAGGGTAAAGCCTAAGGGGTATGTAGGGTCTTCATTATCATCCTTAGAGTTAACCACAGTACTTTTCCCTTTTTCGATTCCTTCGGCCAACAATTGGGTCAACTGGCTTATCATGCTTCGTTGGTATTCTTGTATTTGATCCCTCATGTCTTGCTGTACCTTAGCTAATTTTTCCTGCAGCTACACTTACAACTGATCTTGCATGTCTTTCTGAATTTGTTCTAATCTCTCTAACCTTTGATCCATGGCTTTGGTTTTGCCTCGGGTACCATAACGATATTCAGTTGGTACATTCTTGGTAGTTTTCAAGGTAACTATCATATTTTTGATTAATTAGGGTTTTTTTTTTATGAAATTTAATTGATATGATGAAATGTAATGCTGATGAAAGAAATGAATGAAAAAAAAGGCATTGATTCTGATTCAATTCTATTAGAACAACTTTACTAGAAAATAAATCTCTTTACATAAAACAGATATATTTTACATATACGACCTTGCCCTATTACTCAAAGCCTTGACTTTCCTAAGAAGCCAAGCTAATTCTTGGCCCCAATATGGTTCTTATTCGTATTTTAAGCTCAGCATGTCGGCTTGAACCGCTAGGGTTTGCAAATGGTCGGCTACTTCTCGTACTCGAGTCACAGTTTCACCCATGATGTGGTCTTTGTCCCTAATCTGACCTTGAGAGCATTGGAATTCCTCTTTCAAGAGTTCATTGTTCGTTTCAAGAAGCTCAACCCAAAGTTCACAATTTTGTAGTGTGGCCTCGAGCTCTCCTATCTTTACCTTCAACTCTTCAATCTTATTTAGGCTTGCTTTCAACTCAATTGTGGAGTTGCGGCTTCGGTATTGATGCAGTGACCTTTCTAGTTCTGTTACCCAAGCTCTTAATCTAATCTTTTCATTTCTGCTTTTTAGCAAATCCCTTTCTAGAGCATCTTCTTAAACTCGAGCATCTTGGAATTTCTTTTCCCACTGATCAACTCTAATATTTTCTTCTTTGATTTTTTTCTGCCATTGTTCCGATGTTTTACCCAACCCGGCAGTCATTATCGACAAACGCAGCTTCTTATAATCTATTTTTAGACTGTCCAAGTCTTCTTCAGCCTTATTCTTTCCTTTTCTCATTTTCTTGGTTTCTAACTGCTAGACGTCGACGTCTAATCCTAGATGAATCTTTTTCTCTTCCAACTATTCTATCTTTTCCCCCAGCTCCAAACTTCTCTTTTCAAAGTCTTACTTTTTGATCTCCAACTCAGACGGGATCACTTGTAAGCGTTCTTCTATCGGCTGAGTGTTTTCTTGACTTGACGCAAGAATATCATCATTGATTCATTTACCCCACCACCAATATATTTGGGGGTCTTATCGAATTTGCGGCAAATCTTTCCATTTTGTGAGTTTGGTTCTAAGCATTCGATATTTCACGAACCTTCTTTTTGTAATTATCACCTTTGTACTCAAACTCACACTGAGCCAAGTCTTGTGTTGCCAGTATAAACTCCCTCGACCTATATTGCCTTAATACAAGTAGAGGGGCATATCCAACAGCTCCCCATATCTCGAGTAGAGGGACCTAGTCGAAGTCTCCACATCAGTACAAAGTTTCATCAGGGATCATCCAAGAAGCCCTCCATTCAACGTCTTCGTCTTAGAGACTTTGGAGAATTACCATCCACTTTTCTTCAGAAATGTTGTCTCACCTTGGGGTAGCCACGAATTTTTTCAACAGAGAGTAGTTCTCGGAGAATAGTCGATAAGAGACCTTTTTTATTTTCCAAAAGTGGCTATGGAACCAGTTTAACAAGATTTGTGCACACCCGATAAATCTTCTTTCACCTTCTCTCTGGCATGCATTTAAAGATTTGAAAGTTTCAGCTAAAATTGTTGGGACGAGCGTGACCCTTTTGACAAGCCGCTCAAATAGATTTGAAACTGCATCATCTATGTACTTTAGTGCTTTGGGGAAGATGACCAACCTGTAAATACTCAAGGTGAAGAAGTCGACCCTTTTCTTTATGTCTGGATGTGCCAAGATCAAATCCTGTAAACTTTTCCAATGGATGCATTTACTATCTCCCTTTTGTTTAATCCAGGCTGCGACCCACTGCTTGTTCATCCTCGTTATGCTCATTAGCCTCTCTAGAATAAGCTTTGTCAACTTGGATCCTCGGGCAACGGAGCAGAGTTGTGTACTCTTCTACGGTGGGCTCCAAATCTACCTTCCCAAAAGTGAAGCAGCTATAGGCAGGATTCCAATACTGGGCAAGAACTCGGAATAAGTGCTTATCTACTTTGACATCGAATAAATAAGGTAAATCACCATTGCCAGAGTAGAATAAATTTTTGGTTTCGTCATCCTATTGGTCCTATATTTCTTTCAACTCTTGGAGATTATTCTGAGTTATACTGATGCGAGTGAAATCCCATAGTTCTGACATATATCCCTTCATCAGGCTGTTGCTCTTCTCTTGTTGTGTTTGCTCGGACCTTATTCGTACGACCGCATTGTCTTCCACTTTATCAAGAAATCCTTTTTCCATGACAAGCTTTCTATTTACAAACTGAACGAGAATCGACACCCTTGTTTATGATGAAAATGCAATGCAATCATAGCCAGAACAAAACAAAGCAAGTTAGTACATTTCATACAAAGCTAGAATATAAAGCAAGAAATAATAAATAGAACCTCTATTTGGGTAACCACTAGGGGTTTGATATGGTTCTACCTAGGGTAGGTTCTTAGGGCTTATTATATGTGGTTTGGTTCTAAAGTAAGGGTACTTGAACCAGCAGATTCCTCAATCCTCACTCATTATAGGCTCATACGGATCGAGTTCAGTTCAGGGGGATACAGTTCCCTATGGCTATATGAAGATCAAGATCTCACGAAGGCATAGGTATGGATATATCTCGAAAGAGATCCACTATTCTATACGGAGGTAAAGACCTCACGAAGGAATAGATTCTCACTTCCACTTAAAAAGGGCAAAAATCTAACGACTATGCAATACAATATATGAAAATATACCAAGAGGAACTCGAACCAATAAAGCAGACATATTATTATGTAACAAAATGATGAAGACATTATTTACCACCAAAATAAAATATGAAGGATGAAATGCAAGGATGAGATCGTCATCTTAAACCAAATTATTAATTTTCGAAAAAAAGACCAAAAAGTAATCAATTCACGACTTGATTCTCTTATTCTGTCCCCAATGGAGTCGCCAAGTTGTCAAAACCTGTTTTTTTGAAATCGACTTTTTATTTTAAAACAAATGAAAATGGAGTCACCACCAATCATTTTTATGAGGTATGATCGGATCACCTTGTAATTTGATCATTTTAATAAAATGTTAGATTTATACATTGTTCTACAAAATCTAGAAAATGGGTTCGAGAGTCGATTTCACCTGAGAAAGGGTTAACACCCTAAATACACCCAAAATTGGTACCTAATTGATTACTCGATGTCTTGGTTTTGAGAATGGAAAATTTGAAGAGAAATTAAACTACGATCCCTCTTTGCATGTTTGCATGATGTTCTTTAAAACCATTTAGCTAAATTAAATTTTACAAAAAGGCCTTATTACGAGTTAGTCGAGAAGAAAAGATCATGCCCCATGAGTTAGGACACGATGTTTTGAATCCTCGAAAATAAGAATAATCACCATTTTATCTTTATTTAAATCTCGTTTTTTATTTTTTAAATAAATAAATAGGATATTCGATTACTTCGGTTTAAGAAAGATGCCATACTCCGTAACTTAGGAGCACGACTCCTCGAATCCCAAAAATAATGAACATCGCCTCGGTTTTAAATATTTCCTATGCATTATGTAAAACGAATGT
The DNA here is from genome assembly GCA_005393395.2 of Gossypium australe. Lineage (NCBI taxonomy): Eukaryota > Viridiplantae > Streptophyta > Magnoliopsida > Malvales > Malvaceae > Gossypium > Gossypium australe. The sequence goes on from CM016620.1 coordinate 101,345,756, forward strand.
AACTTTTAAAACAATATACATTTTTTTGGGTAAAGTAAAAAATTGATAAATACATTGTAATATGACCCATGGGATGGTGATAACAAAATAAAATGAAATAGTCATGTGGGTAAAAAAAAAACTGAAATGATGATATTAGGATAATAATTAAAAAATAAAAATAAAATAAAATAAATGGAAAAAATAAAAAAATAAAACATGTTGGTAAATAATAATGCGAAATAGTAATAAGAATATCGGTTTATAATAATAATAGCGATAATCTTATTGTAACTACTATCATAATAATAATATGAGTAGATAAAATAACAATAACAAGGATAACATAAAAATAAAATGTATAAATAAAAGGAAATATGAATGACATAAATTTTAAATACTGAAATAAATAATATAGCAGAGGCAAAATTAACTAAATAAGGGATTAAATTGAAAGAGAAACTTAAAACATAAATCACAAAATAAATAAAGAAAAGGGAATAAAGGACTAAATTTAAAATATAACAAAACTAACGGCCTAAATTATAAAGAAACATAACTTAAAGGATTAAATTTAAATAAGCTAGAAAACTTTAGGGGTCAAATGGCAATTATCCCCATCACATTGACACGTGTCCTCCCAGGGATTCACAGTGAGTTAGGGGACTACATTGCATAAGAATTTAAATTGTGGGGCGAGAATTAAAACAAATAAAAATGAACAGGACTAAATTAAAAAGATGGAAAAAAGTAGAAGGGCCAAAGTTGAAAATATCCCCTCCCCCTCAAAAACACGCGGATCCTAGGAGGATCCGGGTCGGGTCATCGGGTAGGCCTTAAAACGACGTCCGTTTTGGCGTTTGAAAATTATGCCTAAAACAACATTGTCTTATAGGATTATATAAGTAAAAAAAAATGTTAAAAAAAGCATTCTACTGCAGTTTCAAAAAAGAAACATTTCTTTTTTTTCTCGATTGGCTTCCTTAGTTCGGCTATGGGAGCGGCCATTGCCCCGCCGTGGCCACCGGTCATCGACGTCGGCGATCGCCACCTCCGGTAGCCGAAGTAAAAAAAATTGTCATTTTTTAGCCATTTTTTACTTTAAAACTCAGATCTAAAACCTAATAGCTTTTGAAATTAAAAAAAGAAAAAGAAAAAAGAAAGAGCGCGAAGAAAAGCTCGGCCTTGCCGCATTCATCGAACCCTCATCAGAACCCTAGTGGGTTCTAAGGTATTTGGGGGCCGGAGATAGTTTTCGACGCAGTAGAAGACGAACTGACATGTGAGTTTTTCCTTTTTTACCCTTTCCTTTTTTTATAATAAAATAATTTATTAAAAAAAATATAAGAGAATCACCTTTGAACTTTTTTTTTCTGTTTTTATTGCTTTTTTTGTCAAAATACATTTATTTTTATGGCTTTTATAGCCATAATATAATTTATTTTTTTCTTTCTGTTTTTGCCATTCCCACTGTTCTTGCCTTCTATTTATGTTCTTTTCTTTTTGTTTTGCATGTGGCAGTGCGCAGTCAACGGCGACGGTGGGAAGCGGACCTTTGCCATTTTGCTGCAATGGCAGTAGGAGCGCGTCAAGCCTCGGGCGGCCTCTTGCAAGGTAGCGGCACTGGAGGCTAGGGTTTTTTAGTTTTACTGAAAAATAGTTTAGGTTATGGGCCTTAGGGTTTTATGTTATTGGGCCTGTAATTTGGGTAATGTATTGTGCCCTATTTTTTGTAAGTGGACTTGGATTTGTTATTTGATTTTTATATTTTGCTTATTTATTTTTGGTTTTGGGCTGGACGAAATTGGGCCTTTACAAGCACAATCGTCAATTCAAAATTTTCAAATAGCAAGTAGTTCATTCTACCGCAAATTTTTGTTTGATGGAATGAAATGATTAGAACCCTAAAAATAAGGGGTGACATGATTTAAGAGGGAAAGAGTAAAGAATCAACTCGAAGGTGAAGAAACAATTCTCTCACACCAAAGGAAACTTCAAGCTTTACAAAAACGAGAAGAAAAAGATATTTGGAATGCTCGACATTAATTCGATAAATATTCTTCTCTTTAGATTATTTCTTTTTACTTTTTATCAATGCAAATTTGTTTTGAATTCTTTCTTTTGTTGTTTTCTCAAATCACCATGAATTAGAACTCTCTTTCTTGAAACAATGATGAGTTTTATTTCTTAGTTAATTAATTATTTTCTTTTCAATTGTTTTGATTTCTGTTAATTATTTATTTAGTCCTATGCTTATTTAATCTTCTAGTTTGATCACCAAGTTACAGTAATTTGATAATCTGAATTTCTGTTGAAAGAAAGAATTAAGGTTGAGATCTCGACTGAATAGATTAGGATTAAATTCAGTAGCGTCAACGAACAAGTTAATTTGCAGCTAGGATAAAAATATAACTAATACCCTAATCAACCCAATAGGTTTGTTCGTAGTGTCTTTGCCCAATTTGCCTAGCATAGGAATATAGCTAGTGGGGAAGGGGGATTAACTTAGCTAGATACTGGAAAGGTCTAGTTAATACCATTAAATCAGGTGTTAGTAATTACATAGATTGAACAATTGAATGAGATAATTGGTTAACTGATATAGGTGAAGTTAGAGTTCTAGTTAATATAGGCTCTTGGAATGCGTTTCTTTGGCCCTAAGTATCCTTTTCCGATTAAAATTTCTCTTTGCCATGATAGGGACACGTCCATGTCACATGCCCGTGTGAATGGTCCTTAAGCCATGTTCGGATTTCTTTAATGAGGCACGGCCATGCGAATCGGGATCAGGCCGTGTTCTAGTTGCTCAATGAGGCACGACCGTGTGGGCTTAAGTCCAGGCCGTGTCAATTTCCTCTTTAGCCTAATTTGGTTCGTTTTAGGCCCGTTTCTCATACTTTCCATCCTTGGGTGCTTTCCTGAGTATAAGTCATGAAAAGAAAGGATTAAAAGCACCTTTTTACATGAATCAAGGAATAAATCATCCTAAAATATGCTAGATATGGGATTAAAATATGTTACTTTTACGGTTTATCAGTTTCCAGGTTCGATCATTCTTTATATAAATTTCAAGACTTTGACATCGCATAAAACAACGATCAATTAGCAAGTAAAGACAGTTCTAGAAGAGATATCAGATTATTTTGAAGATTATTCGGGATACGCAATGTTGCTATTAAGGAAAAAGTTATTCACGAGTAATCGATTTATTCAGGTATGGTATTTAAAGAATGGGTTAATCGAAATTTCTTCTGAATTGATTTCTTTAGTGATTGGGATAATGTGAGATTATTGATGACTTTAGTAGTCAGTGGGATAGTGTTGAAATTGCAAAAATATCTGAATGAAGCTGTTATAGTTGGGTATCTTACAACGATCTTTTCTGGGTATTCTATATGTTCTTTTATCCTCAGAGGTATATGCAACTGTTCATTTTCAGATAAGATTCTTATCATATAGAAAGTTTGGTTAATAATAATGTTAGATGGAAGTATTGTTAGTCTGGTTGATTCATGATTGGCATTGCTCTATCTTTATTTTATTTTCTAATCTATTATGTTTGATAGAAGGCTTGATAATCAGACTTATATTATGTTAGATAGAAGCTATTTTCTACTTCTACTGGTTGATGTTCTGAATTACATTTATGCAATTTACATTGTCTTTATCATAACTATTTCTAGTGCGTATGAGTGATATTCTTCTTCTGGAATTTTCTCCGGGATAATATCGAACTCATTATCATTTAATGTGGTTTTTATTCTCAAAAATTCTGTATAGCTTCACATCTTGGATTTCATTTTCTCGGTTTTCTTAGCATTCTTATTGTTTAATTTATCAAACATGGTTCATCTGTAAAAGGTATTCATTGGCCAGAGGTAATTATGTTTATTACTGTTATAAATCCTGGTTTGATCATAGGAGCTCGGTGGTATGGATCTTAGATTATAGAAGTTGTATTACTGCACTGGTTGTTATTGGGACTACCTTCGGTTTTCCTCTTCTAAACATTATTGAAGTTGAGGTATTGCTCTCTCTCTCTCTCTTTCTATATATATATATATATATATATATATATATATTGTTGAAGCATCGGGTTTATTATATCGCCATGACTTAAGATTTCTCTAATGATTGTGACTTCGAAATAATTCAAAACTTCAACGTTGATAATGGAAATAGATTTATTATGTGATTGTTCTCTAGTTATCGTGAAAGGGTTTTCTATGATAGTTGTATTAAGGACGTGGCTATTATATAAAGATTTGAGGTTTGAATGGACTAACAAATGATAGCAAGGTTTTGTTCAGTTGGAAGCTCTGTTGACCGAAGCATCAGTTTTGGTTCAGCCTGAATTAGGTAAGAAATTCATTATTATAGTGATACATCATTAAATGGGTTAGATTGTATTTTGATGGAGAAAGGCAAAGTAATGGCCTATACTTTCAGACAGTTAAAACTACAAGAAAGAATTACTCTATATATGACTTTGAATTGGCAATTATTGTGTTTGTACTGAGAATTTGGCAACAATATCTGTATGGTGAAAATACTTTATATATACTGATCATAAAACTTTAAAGTATCTGATGGTATAGAAAGATTTGAATCTGATACAGCACAGATGGCTTCAACTATTAAAAGACTCTGATTTGGTAATTGAGTATCATTCGGGAAATGTAAATATAGTTGATGATATTCTGAATAGAAACTCTATGTTTGTTTTATAAGCAATAAATATCTTATTGCTATTATCTGATGAAAGATTAATTTTAGTTGAGAAAAGCTAAACCAATGTTTCTACAACAAATCAGTGAAGCCTAGAAAAGTGATAAAGAGTTAGAAGTTAAATGGGTACAGAGTAAAACAAATTCTAATTCAGGATATCAGATGGAATCTGATGATTGTCTGTTATTTCGAAGTAGAGTCTGTGTACTGAAGAATTTAGAGCCTGTACAGAAAATTTTATATGAAACTCACAAGTCTGTCGTCCTGGAAGTATGCTAATTTGAAAAAGATGTATTGGTAAACCAGAATGAGATGTGATGTTTCTGAAATTATATTTAAATATTGATATGTCAGCAAGTTAAAGCCAAATATCAGGTACTGATACTTTCAGAACTATTACAGCCAGTGATAATATTGGAATGGAAATAGGATAAAGTTATAATAAATTTTATATTGGGAATACCTCTATCTTCGAAAAAGAAAGATGTTATTTGGGTAATCACTAATTCTTTGACAAGTTCTATACATTTTATCCCAGCATGAGTGGATGGCTCACTTGATAGATTGAATGAGATATATGTTTCCGAGATTGTCAGGTTTTATGGAGTGTCAGTCTCTAATATGTTTGATAGGGTTCCACAATTCACTTCCTGATTCTCGAATAAATTATAAGAAGCTCTGGGTAAGCAGTTACAAATTTTTGATACCGTATTTTGTTTTCAGACTGATGGTCAGTCTGAATGTGTTATTCAGATTTTTAAAGGAATGCTTTGGTGCTATATTTTAGAATTCAAAGGCAAATGGAAAAGAAGTAATTGCTATTATTTAAATTGCAAATCACAACAGTTTTCAGTAAAGTATTGAAACGACACTATACAAGACTCTGTGTAGTTGCAAATGTAAAACTCCATATTATTGGACTGAACTTAGTAAGAAAAGATATGTGGAGTTGATATGATCCGTGAAACAGAAGAAAATATGGATGAGATCTGAGATAAGTTTAAAGTAGCTTCTGATTGTCAGAAATTTTATGTGAGTTTTAAATGAAAAGAAATAGAGCTTCAAGCTGGCGACAAAATGTTTCTGAAAAATTTGCCATGGAAGAAAGTTTTCCGGTTTGACTGTAAAGGCAAATTAAGTTCTTAATCTATTGAATTACATGAAATTTGTTGAAAGAGTTGGGAGTGTTACTTATCGATAGTGTTACTGCCAGAGTTTGACTGAATTCATAAAGTTTTCTTATGATTATGATATGATGGTATTAATCAGATACATTATCAGTTATTCCTCCGATGGATATTCAAATTCAGCTTGACATAAGTTATAGTGAAGAATTGATTAGAATTATGGCACGTGAAGTGAAAGAACTGAGAAATAAAATGTAGCTTTAATAAAAGTTTTGTGATAATGATATGATATAGAGAAAGCTATCTATTTACTACTACAATTTTCGAGGACGAAATTTTTAAGGGGGGAGAGTTGTAACAACCCAATTTCTAGTGATGTCAGAAAAAGTGGTTCGAGACCACTAAAATCTGACGAGAGCTTATAAATTATTATTTAGTATTTATGAGCCAATCGGGAATCTAGGAAGACTTATGAATTAGTAATTTATGCTTTAGAAATATCTATCAAATTAATTAGTTTTGAAACCGAGGTATCGAGACCTCGATTTCATAAATCGAGCCGTAAATATTTTTATAAATATTTACGGAGTGTCATTGAGTTAGTATTAAAGTTTCGTTAGGAAATTTTAACGTTTTGATAGTTAATTAATTAAAAAGGATCAAGTTTAAAAAAATGCATTCCCGAGACTCAGTTCTCGTAAATCGGATTTGTAAATATTTATTAAAAATATTTACGAAGCTAGTTGTGTAGTTAATTAAGTTTTGGTTAAGTGAATTTGCTTGAATTAAAAATAATTAGGTATAAGGACTAAATTGCATATAGGATAAAAGTTGAATTATAGATTAAAAAAATTAAAGGGACCAAAGAAGCAATTATGCCATTGCTTAAAGTTGAGGCGGCATAAGTAGATATTTATTTAAAAATCTAAAGTTAAAATATAATATTATAATAATATTACTTAAAAGTTAAGTATCTATATTATATTTATTATATTATATTATATAATAAAACAAAGAAATAAAAAAGAAAGAAACAGATAAGCAAAACGAAAATAGGGGAGAAAGGAAAGAAAGGAAATTTGGGATTTCAAGGTTTAAAGTTTGATTGGTAAGTCAATTTAGTCCATTTTCTTGTAATTTTTGAGTTTTTAGAATCTTAGAACAAAATACTATTTATGTTGAAATTTTGAAAGTTAATGGGTTTTTAGATGTTGTTCATGTTGAATAAATTGAAGTAGTAGAGTTTGAATAGATAGAATTTCAAGTTTGAATTGAGAAAAGGATTGAACTATAAATTAAATTATAAATTCTGAGTAATAGGGACTAAATTGAGAAAATTTTAAAATTTAGGGATTTAAGTGAAATTAGAGAGTTGAAATTAGTCTAAAGTGGAAATTGCATGAAAATAAAGAAATTAAATGTGAAGAATAAAAGTTAATCTCGGTTTAGGGATTAAATTAAAATTTAGGCAAATATTGAGTAAAAATTAAAATTTTCAATATGAAATTAATGTAACGCCCCAAAATTCTTGTTTTGGCTTTTGTGAAATACGACACAATTGTGTATTTGATTCAGTGGTTAAGTGAGTTGGGTGTGTGTGGGAAGTCCCAAGTTCAAGCCCTGACTTTGGTAAATTTTAGTGTTTTTTTTCTGACTTAAACCTTATGCTTGGTTAGCGGGCTTATATTAAGTAATCTATAAAACCATATCAAAATGGGTCTGTTGGTTTGGTGGTTAAGTTGAGTATCAATTTGCTGAAGGTTTGGAGTTTAAATCCTGGCGCAAGCATGAGAGTTTATTTTTGCTCGTTTGACTGAGAGAGTTTTAGTCAAACAGGTATTTTTGCTCCTTTGACTTAGAGAGTTTCAGTCAAACAGGAATTCTGATTGGTTCAATTGTAGTGGGTTTAGTGGGAGGGATTTGGGGAAATCTTATTTTCATTTTTATAAAATTTTCTCTCTGCCGAAATTTCCCAAACTTTTCTGATGTTCTTCCCCAAAAATTCATCAATCTTTGACGTTTTGTTTCCCCTTCGTCTCTGCAAAATTTTTGCTTCTTCCTCGTCTTTCGATCTTTTTCAAATTCGCCTTGTTCTTGGGCAATCGTTTGACTGTGTTCGTCGGGTAAGTTTTGCGTTGCTTCAATCTCATTGTCTCGTGGTTAGTTTTCTAAAAAGAGGTTGTTTGTGGTTCTTTTGAATTAGGTGGAGATCAATAATCGGTCAATGCTTCTGCAAAGATTTAAGCGTAGGGTTCGCTTCGTTGTCGGTAAGTGCTTGGGTTCACTATTGATTTCGATTGAGACAAGTTTCCATTTTGAGTTTTTCGCTAGTGTACTAAATTGGGCTCTAAAATATCAATTTTTAGGTTCTGGAGTGCTCAGGGATCGTTTTAGGTTCAAACAAAACTAGGTGTGTACCCAAATCGCAAGAAAACACGTTTTTGGAAAAAGCCGAAAACCATTTTGTCGGTGCCACATGGCCGTGTGGTAGGCCATGTGCCATATCACGGGCGTGTGATCGACAAGGCCAAGCCGTGTGCACAAGACATGTCCGTGTGATGGCCAGGTGGGCCGTGTGCGACACACAGGCTAGACTGATTTAGGCTGTGTGGGCCACACGGGCCAAGGTCAATCCGGGCGTGTGAGCCCATTTTCACTGAATTGATGGCTAAGGTTGCACGGGACGCCCAAGTCAATTGTGAACCTATTGTAGGGTCGGTAAGCATTACTTAAACCCCTAATTGTTGGAACTGACTGTTTAATTTATATATATTGAGCATGATGATAGTATGCATGTATACTAAAATGGTTATATGTACTGATATCATGAGATAGCATGTCATGATTTGTACGTTGCATTGCATGGGATTGGGTTGATTATATTTGGAGGAAGTGTACTAAAAGGCTCTTAAGCCTAATACACTAGCAGCTCAGCTGCAAATTACTGTTTTGTGCCGCATTTGGTACTACCTGGAGTGTAGGGATGGGTAGGTTGATTTAATCCCCACATGGAGTGTAAGGTTGGACGGAGATGGTGTGTAGAGGTTGGTTGGGTAGGACTTTGATACTGAATACTGCATGACTGCTACTGATACTGTGATGGGCTAAGACCCTAATACATATTGATACTGTGATTGGCTAAGGCCCTACTGCATATTTGATACTGTACTGAGATAGGCTAAGGCTCAAACCGTTGCTGATACTGAAAGGGGCTTAGGCCCAAAACTGTATTTGACAGTGCACTATTCTACTATTGTTTATTTTCTGTGGGATTACACACTGAGTTTACGTAAACTCACCCCTCTCTATTTAATGTGCACATGTAATCCCCAAACCTAGACGGATCGATACGGTGGAGCACTCGACGGTGACCACAGTTTTTGGACTTTACATTTTTTAATTTATGTTTTATGGTTTCATTATTATTGGGATGTAATTTGAGGACTCTTGGGACTTTTGCTTAAATTCGGTTTTTATTTATTTCTGTGGAATTATAACTGCTAGTCATAGGAAGTTCGGTTTCCAAAAAAAAGCTAACGTATTTTCTAAACTCACGATTACTTAAACTGTTCTGTTTTAAAAGCTTCCGCAACGAGAAACATTTTAAAGAAAATGTTTTAAATAAGACGATTCCCTTTAGAACTAATAAGAGATAATAACATGGAAATGATTTTATTGTAATAATTTAATTTTCGAACACACTATCATGTGACATTGCCAGATTCGTGTCAACTTATCCGATGAGACACTGGGTGTCAACTTATTACTTCGAATTATCCGATGAGGCACTGGTGCCAAACTGGTGTGTTTTGGTTGGATCCGTGTATCCGTCTGAGTCCGAGTCTGAGTCGTGTTAATAGGAGTAAATAAATGAAATGGCAATATGAATTATTTTGAATGTTGATCGTGTCTATCAGAGTCTTAAAAATTTATAAAAAGAATGATCGAGCCTAGAAACTAACTGTGACAACGACTTGAAGCAAGTGCACCTATCGAACAGTAGTATAGCTGTGGCAAGACCGGATTGTCGAACCCAAAGGAACCAAAAGTACTAATACTGACTTTCTTTTTATTATTTAGCCTAAGAATTAATCGAATTATTATATAATCTAAAATTAACTAACAACTAAGCTAAAGATGCAAAGACAAAGAGAATGAATTGGGGAAAATAAAATTGGGAAAATCCAATTGATTAAGACAATACCCAAGGAAGAATCCACCTAGACTTCACTTGTTATCTAACTCTGAACCAGATGGTTTATTCACTTGACTTGATCCGTAGGATTCCCTAATTTATATTAATACCTCTTTCGAGGCTACTAACGTCTAACCCTAGGTTGATTAATTGAAATTTCATTCTAATTAAAACCCCTAGAATTGCATTAACTCGATCTATGGACTCCCATATTAGGTTTGACCCTAATCCGACAGATTTTCGTCACCCTATTTCTAGGCGCGCGAGCAGCTCCGCTTAACTATGCTAGATCTACTCTTAGGTAGGGACTTTTGCTCCACCACCTAAGCACACCAATACTTGAATCAATATCCCAGAAATACCAAAACAAGAATTAAGAACACGTAGTTAAGAACTAATCAAGTATTTATCATATAGTTCAGCAAACGATAACAAGATTTGTCTTAGGTTTCATCCCCCTCAGGTATCTGAGGGTTTAGTTCATAATAATAAAAGAATACATCTCAAAAGAAAAGATAAAACAAAACATAAGAAAACCCTAAAACCCCCTGAAGGAATTGAAGAGAGATCCTCCGTCTTGAGTATAACTCCGGCTTCTTGAGATGAATCAACTGGCTTTCTTCGAGTAAATTCCACAAATCTGGCCCCTCTGGCTTGGCTCCTTGGCCTAGCTAGACGCCCCCTGAAGGTTGGCCTCTAGGGTGTTTATATAGGCTTTTGGAATGACTTTCTTTGCCTCTGAGTACCCTAATCCGACTGAAACTCTTCTTTCTCACGTCAGGGACACGTCCATAGCACACGCCCGTGTGAACCGTGGCTAAGCCGTGTTCGAGTTTGTTGATGAGGCACGACCGTGTGGTCTTGGGCCCAGGCCGTATTGATTTCGTGTTATGGCCCATTTACTCCATTTTGGGCCCATTTCTCGTTCTTTTCATCTTCCGGTGCTTTCCTGAGTATAAAACATGAAAACAAAGGATTAAGTGCACCAAATGACTAATGTCATTATATGAATAAATGTGGTTGATATATGAATAATCATTTATATAGCAATTATGTGAATTAGGATACTGTTTAATAAATGAAAAATGATAGTTATGATATAATACTAGATATTAATATGTCCTTATAAATTTAATTGTGCCTATTATTATATTATATTGTTTTTAAATATTCGGAGTATAGAAATACCACTAAGTTTTATACTCATCGTACGGCTTGTTTCCGTGCATAGGTTAGGTTAAAGTCGAATTGCTGAATTAGCATCCAAGGCCAATCCCGAACTCATTGTGGTGAAGCACATATCTTTTTGGTAATGGCATGTACCTAGGAAATTTGTATTTGTCATTTTGAAAAGTGTTGCAAAATATGTTATAAAATGTTATTGAATACATATATATATAAGTTCATGTACTATATTAAGATTATAAATAGTATGTTTTGGTATGAAAATTAGATTTGATTTGAATGAAGTAATTGATTGATTGGGATATTGTACGAAAAATAATATGTTTGTTAGATAATTATGTAATGTTCATATTTGATCTGAAATGTTTAGTAATGCGCCGTAACCCTGTTCCAACGATGGATATGGGTCAGGGGACGTTACAATTAGTGGTATCAGAGCTTTACAGGTTTAGCCGATTCTCAGACTAAATTTGAGTCTAGAAGTACATGCTGATATATTTGTTTTTGTTTTACAGTTGAAAATGTTGAATGATTATAATGATGATAAATGTTATATTATACGTGTGAATATAGGAGAATCAAATTTTGAGGCTTTACGACCTCCACCCCCTCACTTGTATGTCTTATATAATAGAATTCACAAGATTTATATTGATTAAATTCATAAGTGAGAAATAGAAGAGTTCAGTGGTTAAGTAATAAATAGTATGGTTAGAACTGAGAATGGGTTAGCAAGTAAAGACAGTTCTAGAAGAGATATCAGATTATTTTGAAGATTATTTGGGTTACACAATGTTGCTATTAAGGAAAAAGTTATTCACGAGTATTCGATTTATTCAGGTATGGTATTTAAAGAATGGGTTAATCAGAATTTCTTCTGAATTGATTTCTTTAGTGATTGGGATAATGTGAGATTATTGATGACTTTAGTAGTCAGTGGGATAGTGTTGAAATTGCAAAAACATCTTAATGAAGCTGTTATAGTTGGGTATCTTACAACGATCTTTTCTGGGTATTCTATATGTTCTTTTATCCTCAGAGGTATATGCAATTGTTCATTTTCAGATGTGATTCTTATCATATAGAAAGTTTGGTTAATAATAATGTTAGATGGAAGTATTGTTAGTCTGGTTGATTCATGATTGACATTGCTCTATCTTTCTTTGATTTTCTAATCTATTATGTTTGATAGAAGACTTGATAATCAGACTTATATTATGTTAGATAGAAGCTATTTTCTACTTCTACTGGTTGATGTTCTGAATTACATTTATGCAATTTACATTGTCTTTATCACAACTATTTCTAGTGCGTATGAGTGATATTCTCCTTCTGGAATTTTCTTTGGGATAATATTGAACTCATTATCATTCAATGTGGTTTTTATTCTCGGAAATTCAGTATAGCTTCACATCTTGGATTTCGTTATCTTGGTTTTCGTATCATTCTTATTGTTTAATTTATCAAACATAGTTCATCTGTAAAAGGTATTCATTGGACTTACAAGGCCCAAAACATGCTTTGGAAGCGATTCGGGACTAAAGCGAGAACTTTGGAAAATTTCACCACACTTAGAAAATTTTTCTTCAAAACAAGGTCACACTCAATATGCATCCTCAACAACTCTTATACATACATAATTATATCTAATTATCATACCATACCATTGAGCCAAACTTAGCCATTCGACATCAAGACTACTAGCACATTCAACCATTAGGTATTTAGGCCATAACTGACAACTCATCATGTATCATGCAAACACAGCTCACATCACAAGACATTGGCATATAAATAATATATAAGCCAATTAGCATGGCAACATACTACAATAACCTTTAACCATTACAAGCCAATGCATTTGGCCAAAACATAATAACATAATAACACATACACAAAATGACTAAGTCCCTATACATGCCGTAGACTTAAATTACTTGAAGGCATTGATACCAGTCAAAAGCTTGATAGTGTGATCAAATCTCTGACGATCTCCAACCCGAGCTAGCCTCTGTGACACTATAGGAAAAAGGAAAGGAAGGGGGGTAAGCATTATAGCTTAGTAAGTAGGTATGTAAATAATAAGTAATTTATTAACAGGCTTTTATAAATCTTCACAATATGTTCTCAAGATAATATAATCATAATTGCACATAGGTCCACTATTTATTCATGTTCATCTCAAGCTGTCTACTCAAGTCATAGTAACTAAATTATTTATATCTTGAGCTACAGAACTCCAAATTAAGATCCGTTAATTTTCCCTGAAACTAGACTCACATATATTAATACCATAAAATTTTAAGAATTTTTGGTTTAGCCAATAAATACAGTTTATTCTTTAAAGTCTCCCCTGTTCTGCTGTCTGACAGTTTCGACTTTTCTTCACTAAAAATTAATTATCTCTTCGTACGGGATCCGGATGATGTTTTCATTTGTTTCTATTGAATTTAGAATCATTAAGAAATATAAGAACATAAATTATAGACCATATTTATTTTTATAAAATTTTTAGTTGTTTTCCAAAGTCAGAACAGGGGATTCCGACATCATTCTGACCCTGTCTCACAAAAATTCGAATATTACAGAATATGAAATTATTTTGTTTACATCATTTCTTTTATGTGAAAATAGACTCATTCAAATTTAATTTCATATCTTATTCAACCTGTAATTCGATTTCCAACATTTTTGGTGATTTTTCAAAGCCACAAAACTACTGCTGTCCAAAACAATTTTGTTGCTAAATTTACTCTTTCATAATTTCACTTACTCCATTTCATCTTACCGAAGGTTCGATCAAATATCGAGCACATTGTTCATAAATTTTCACACTTATACCTGCACTTATTCATCACATATTCATATTCAATTACACTTAGTCGTTACATGATCACATGTATTTTCACTTAGTCAATTTCCCGTTGAACTCATCGGAATAATAACATATACACGGTGGCCTGCACATAATACCACCCTTGTAGTCGAAGCTATCTGGTGCACATAGTAGCCTGCACTTAGTACTACACATGTGACCAAAACCATCACTTACACATAGTGGCCTGGACTTAGTACCACACATGTGATCGAAGCTATCGGGTACGCATAGTAGCCTGCACTTAGTACTACACATCTGACCTATCCGTCTGGTACACGTAGTAGCCTGCACTTAGTACTACACATGTGACCTAAAACCATCTAGTAGCTCTCTTGTACACATAGTGGCCTACACTTAGTACCACACATGTGACCTAGCTACCTCATTCGTATCTTTTCTACTCCGAAGGTTCAACCGGGAATTCTCACTTTTCAACATTTTACCAATTCATCCATAATCAATCACAATTCATAATTTACATCAAATAATTACTCCATATTCAACCATATCTCATATAATATAGCAAAATCTCAAAACATAAATAAAAAAAATGATGTATTATTTACATACAAACTTACTTCGAAAGCAAAATCGATGAAAAGGACTTATTCATCAATTATTCGTTTTCCCTTGTTCTAGTTCAAAACCTCGTTTTCCTTGATAATCGAGCTTAGAGGCTTGAAAAAACCTATCCATGGTTTCCCCTTGTGAAATTCGGCAATGGGGTTGAAGATGGACAAAAATTGGCTTTTAATTTTGTTTTTAATTCATTTTAATTACTAAATAACCAAAATGCCCCTAACATAAAAATACTTTATTTCACCTATTTCATATCCATTTTTGTCCAACAAATTAACCAATGATCTAATTACCATTTAAGGACCTCCAATTTAAATTTTCATAGCAATTTGACACCTCTAGCTTCTAGAACTCAAGTTTTGCATTTTTTACAATTTAATCCTTTTGACTAAATTGAGTGCCCAAACGTCGAAATTTTTGAACGAATTTTTCACGAAATCGTTCCGTGAAATTGTAGACCATAAAAATATAATAAAAATAAATTTTCTTACGTCAGATTTGTGGTCTCAAAACTACTATTTCGATTAGGCCCAAAATCGGGCTATTACAGATCCTATATAAAAGGAGAAAGGATCAGGTGATACTAAGATGTGTAGATGCTATCGAGGCTAAGAAAATCTTGGAAGAATTCCACGAGGGTGTCTGCAGAACACATGCTAATGGTTTCATAATGGTAAGGCAAATCATGAGATTCGGGTATTATTGGTCCACTATGGAAGGAGATTGTATCAGTTATGCTAAGAAATGCCATAAGTGTCAAATTTATAAAGATAAAATTCATGTACCTCCCTCACTCTTCATGTTATGACTTCTTCGTGGCATTTTTCTATGTGGGGCATGGATGTCATTGGGCCAATCTCACCTAAAGCTTGTAACCGGCATCGATTCATCTTCGTGGTCATCGATTACTTTACAAAGTGGGTAGAAGCCGCTTCATATGCCAATGTCACGAAGTCGGCAGTCAGCAAGTTCTTAAATAAAGAGATCATATGTCGACATGGAATGCCAGAAAGGATCATATCTGAAAATGCACTAAATTTGAACAACACCACGATATTAGAAGTCTACAGTCAGTTCAAGATCAAACACCACAACTCATCACCATATCGCCCAAAAATGAATGGTGCAATGGAGGCAGCCAATAAGAACATTAAGAAAATCGTGGGGAAAATGACTGAGACTTATAAAGATTGGCATGAGAATTACCATTTGCCCTCTATGCACATCTGTCAGGACCTTAACCGGGGCAACGCCTTTCTCTCTGGTTTATGGAATAGAGGCGGTTTTACCCATTGAAGTCGAGATTCTTTCTCTCCAAATTTTGGCAGAACTGAAATTGGATGAAGCGGAAAGGATCCAATCCCGATATGATCAGCTAAACTTGATTGTAGAGAAAAAGTTGAAAGTCATCCGTCATGATCAGATGTACCAAAAGCGAATGATGTGAGCTTACAACAAAAAGGTTCATCCTAGAGAATTCCATGAGGGGGACCTAATATTGGAAAAGATCCTGTCCATACAAAAGGATTTCAGAGGGAAGTGGATACCAAATTGGGAAGGACCTTATGTGGTAAAGAAGGCTTTCTCCGGAGGAGCGCTGATTTTAACCGAGATGGATGGTAAAAACTTGTCTAATCCTATGAATTCAGATTTAGTCAAGAAATATTTCACTTAAAAAAAGGGAGAGGCCAAGACGAAGACCCGCAAAGGGTGCCTTGAGACCAAAGGGGTTTTGAGTTGAAAACCCAGAAAAGGGCAATTCAAATTCAAATTTTGATCGAAGGTGGGCCATATGGAGGTCCTGTCCTATCCGAATTAGCAAGAAGGAGAGACGTTACACCTTGGGGCATCAACAAAGTACTCTAGATCTCCTAGACACATATCAAGCTCAAAAGGGTCCTCGAGAAGTTAATGTTGTAACACCCCAAACTCGGCCCATACGTTTCGACTAGATCTGGTATGCTACAGGTTGTACATTGAAAACTTTTGCTTTGTTGGTTTCGGAAATCGTAGGTTAATTAGACAATATTTGAATAAATAGGTGACATTTGAAAATAAAAACGTTGTATTATTATAATTTCGTATAAGTAAACCTTTGACATAATTTCATAAGCTGCAAATATTAAAAACTACTTAGGTGATTATAAACTATGGGGCCTTATTACATAAATATTCCCAAAATTGAATAAAAAGAAATCTAAAGAAAAATCAGAATTAATCTATAGAAATAAAAACTTGATGGCCCCTCGAGTCCGTCTCGGCTCCCATGTCCACGATCTACTGCTCATCTGAAAAAGTAGAGAAAAATGAAAGGGTGAGTCACCAAGACTCAGTGTATAAATCCCGGACACACTGACCTAAGGCCCACAAACACATTATGAGCCCTGGCCCATACATAAAGGCAACAATCATAATTACATGAAAATAATGAATGATGAATAGCCCAACCCATCCTAGAATTCCATCCTCTACACACCAACCCGTACCAACCATCACACCTTGGGGATTTCTACAATCAACCCTCCATCCGCTACACACCATAACGACAGCCGTACTGCCTATTCCTATTATTCAGGAATCATTAAATGTGGCATTGCCACCGACCACTGTGTGACCTAACATTAGATTTTTATGGTTTAACCACCGATCACCAAGTGACCTATCATGCACTTCCCCTTCATTATCATAGTCCCACCCCATGCATACATACTTAAAGAAAACAAGAAGAACAGGTTTTCACATATATCAATACTCATAGAGTGGTTTCTATGATTACGTACCTGACATCCTTTGCAAACCCTTCTAGGGTTTTATTCGACTGTCTACACAGCCTCTTTCTGGCTTTTTAGCCCATAACATATATATATTACAATTAACTAGTGTGTTAGAGATCTACACACCTGATTATCGTTAGAACGAGACTTTCTACGTCGACGCTATCCGTAGCCGACACAACCACTATCTGCCTAAGGTGTTGTTTAGAGGCTGGTAACGAAACATTAGGTTAAGGCACGACTAACGAAAAAACGGTTGATCATCTTAAGGAGAATTGAAAACCTTACCTTGAAATCCCGAAATTAGAGACTAGCAATTTTCAGCTTTTATATCTAAACGAACAGGTTTCCTTCAAATCCCGAAATGCAGCCCAAAATGCAAAAAGAGAGAAAGTATTAGCCTCAATCGACAGCCTTAACAACCCAAGTGGCCATTCGGCCTTGTCTCCTAAAAACCGAAAGAGATCTTAAGGAATAACAAGAGTCGACACTTACCTTACTAGAGAAGATTCGGCTAGCACTTGAGAGAAGATTCGGCTTTTATGAAGATTCCGTCCACTCCACCTAACCCTAATGCCGAAAATTAGCTAACTTAATTTAAAAGAATTGGGCTCCATGAAACTTGAATTTGGGCCTCTTACTCCCTTGTTTGGTGTCACCTCCTTGCTCCCTAAGTGGCGCTACTGACCACTGGGCCACAAGCCCATTTTGATATTTTAAATACAGATACCACCTTTTAAACTCTATAGTTGCCAAACAAAAATTTAACCAAGGCCTTGACCACATCCTGAGCCCAATTTGGACCCCTAACAGTTAAATTATCACATTAAACGCATAGGCCCAATAATTCAGGATGTTACAGTTCTACCCCCTTAAAGAAATTTCGGCCTCGAAATTACCTGGTCAGAAAAGATGGGAGTATTGCTGCCGCATCGCTTCCTCTGGTTCCCACGTAACCTCCTTAGAGCCATGATTCCGCCACAACACTTTAACCAACGGAATCGTTTTCCTTGACAATACTTTGACATCACGATCCAAAATTTCCACCGGTTCCTCTTCAAAAGATAGGTCAGGTTTTACCTCAATTTCTTCTACTGGCACTACATGGGATGGATCCGAATGATATCGTCTCAGCATAGAGACATGGAACACATTGTGAATTTGGCTTAACTCTGAAGGTAGCTCTAACTGATACGCGACTGGTCCTACTCGTTTCAACACCCGGTATGGTCCGATAAATCTGGGACTCAATTTACCCTTCCGTTCAAACCTCAGTACTTTTTTCCACGGCGACACTTTCAGAAATGCCTTGTCACCCACTGCAAACTCTATGTCCTTACGCTTTAAATCAGCATAGGACTTCTGTCTGTCCGATGCTTCCTTTAGTCGAGTCCAAATTAACTCAACCTTCTCTTCTGTCTCGGTTACCAACTCCGGACCCAAAATCTGACGTTCCCCTAATTCCGTCCAACAGGTAGGAGTATGACACTTCCGCCCGTACAAAGCTTCATAGGGCGCCATCTGAATACTAGACTGGTAGCTGTTGTTGTAAGCAAACTCTGCTAATGGTAGGAACTCTTCCCAACTACCTCTGAAATCAACGACACACCCTCTCAACATGTCCTCTAAGATCTGGATCACCTGCTCAGACTGTCCATCAGTCTGAGGATGAAACGCTGTACTGAAATCTAATTTTGTACCTAACGCTTGATGCAACGCCTTCCAAAATCGTGAGGTGAACCTAGGGTCCCTATCCGATATGATCAATACTGGTACTCTACGTAACCTTACTACCTCTGCTATGTATAACTTAGCCAATTTCTGCAGAGAGTAATCGACACGTACGGGTATGAAGTGTGCAGACTTCGTCAAGCGATCAACAACTACCCAAACCGCATCTTTCTTAGTGGGCGTGAGGGGAAGCCCACTAACAAAGTCCATGGTGATTCTTTCCCACTTCCATTGTGGAATCTTCACTGGCTGCAATAACCCTGATGGTAACTGATGCTCCGCCTTTACCTGCTGACAGGTCAAACACTTACCCACCAATTCAGTTACCTCTTGCTTCAAACCCGGCCACCAAAACTGATCTCGAAAATCCTGAAACATCTTACTTCCTACAGGGTGCATAGTGTATGCACCACCATGCGCTTCATGCAAGATCCTACGCCTCAACTCCGGATCTTTTGGCATGCAAACTCTCCCTCGAAAACATAATAGTCCTTCCTCATTCATACTAAATTCCGTTGGCCCATCCTTTGAGATTTGCTACAGCTTCCCCTTTAGCAACTCATCGGTCTGTTGCCTCTCCTTCACTTGGCTGACCCAATAGGGTTTCACTTGAAGCTCAGCTAATAAGCTCACATCTTCGTATAGACTAAGGTGAGCAAATATTGCTCTCAAGTCATAGACTACTTTACGGATCAGAGCATCCACCACCACATTAGCTTTACCCGGGTGATACTCGATCAAGCAGTCATAATCCTTTAACAACTCGATCCACCTCCTATGCCTTAGATTCAACTCCTTCTGAGTCAAAAGGTACTTTAAGCTCTTATGATCTGTGTAAATGACAGATTTCTTCCCGTACAAATAATGCCTCCAAATTTTCAAGGCAAATACTACTGCCACCAATTCCAAATCGTGGGCGGGATAATTTGACTCGTGCGGTCTTAATTGCCGAGATGCATATGCGACAACCTTTCCATCTTGCATCAACACACATCCTAATCCCGTGTGTGAAGCATCACAGTAAATTACAAACTCCTTCCCCGCCTCCGGCTGAATCAACACCGAAGCCTCCGTCAAAATCCTCTTTAACTTCTTGAAACTCTCCTGCTGCTTATCAGACCAAACAAACGAAACTCCTTTCCGTAGTAACTTAGTCAACGGTGCTGCAATCAAAGAAAATCCTTCAACAAACCTTCTGTAATACTCGGCTAACCCAAGAAAACTCCGAATCTCTGCCACCGACTTAGGCGGCTTCCAATCCAACACCGCTTCAATTTTCCGAGGGTCAACCCTAATCCCTTTTGCCGACACAACGTGACCTAGAAAAGTAACTTCACTTAGCCAAAATTCGCACTTACTGAATTTGGCATACAACTGCTTCTCCCTCAAAATCTGCAAAACCACTTGCAGATGAGCATCATGCTCCTCCTCCGACTTTGAATAAACCAAGATATCATCTATAAACACTACGACACATCGATCTAGGTAAGGTTGGAACACTCGGTTCATCATGTCCATGAACGCTGTTGGTGCATTGGTCAATCCAAATGGCATCACCATGAATTCGTAGTGACCATAGTGAGTTCTAAAGGCTGTCTTATGAATATCCGCCTCCTTGACCTTAAGCTGATGGTACCCTGACCTCAGATCTATCTTCGAAAAGACTGAGGGGCCTTTCAACTGATCGAACAAATCGTCGATCCTCGACAATGAGTATTTGTTCTTGATGGTCAACTTATTCAGCTGGCGATAATCAATGCACATACGCATTGATCCATCCTTTTTCTTAATGAATAACACCGGCGCTCCCCAAGGCGACACACTTGGTCGGATAAACCCTCTATCCAACAACTCCTGAATCTGCGCTTTCAATTCCACCAACTCCTTTGGAGCTATTCTATATGGAGCTATAGATACTGGCGCTGTTCCCGGAAGAAGATCAATACCAAACTTCACTTCCCAATCCGGGGGTAATCCCAGAAGCTCTTCTGGGAAAACATCAGGAAATTCCTTCACCGTTCTAACATCCCCAACAGTCAGTTCCTTGGCTTCCAGAGCTCGAACAAACATTAATACTGCCCCGTATCCTTTCCTCACCATCCTTTCCGCTCTTAGAGCAGTCACCACATTCGACAGACAGTTCCCCCTTTCTCCTATTACCAACACTTCATCACCCTCGGGGGTTTTCAACACCATACGCTTAGCTGCACAATCTAGATTAGCTTGGTACTTCACAAGCCAATCCATGCCTAAGATTAAATCAAACTCTCCGAACGGTAATTCCATTAGATCCGTTCGGAAGACTATCCCCTGAACTTCTAAAGGTACTTCCCGACAAAGCTTATTCACCATCACCTAATGTCCTAATGGGCTAACTACAGTCATTTCCTTAGAGGAAATCTTAGAATCTACGCTTAAAGTTTCAGACACCCTACTAGCAACATATGAATGCGTCAACCTAATGTCAATCAGTGCAGTATAAGGCAATCCAAAAATTAAAAATGTACCGGTTATGACATCCGGTGCTTCAGCCTCCTCCCAACGTCTGACAGCATAGACCAATCCCGGCTGTCTCGCCTCAGTGTTTCCTGCCCCTTGGCCTGGTGCTCCACGGCCCCGACCAGAACCATTACCACCTCTGGCTGCACCACAACCTCTTTGTGGCTGCTGACCTCCTCTGCCAGGCTGAGCATTTCCTTGTCCCATGGGCCCTTCACTGTCCCGTTGCTGCGGACAGTTCCTAACTTGATGATCCGTAGATTCACACCTAAAATACTTCCCAGTGCCTGCCCAACACTCACCAGTATGGAATTTGCCACATCGAGCACACTTCTGTGTCTGACTAGCAGCAGCAGGTCTCTCCTCCCGTTTCGGCCCATCTGACCTAAGTCTCTTCTGATTACGCCCTGCTGACCCTAACGGTCCAACATTCCTCTTATTCCCATCCTATCTCTATCCCAATTCAGTTTCTCAGTCCGCTTTACTTCCTCAGCTATCTTAGCCTTTTCCACTAGGACAACAAACTCCCTCTCCCGCTGTGGGGCTATCAGAACACGCAAATCATCCCTGAAACCATCTTCGAACCGGACGCAACGTTCATGTTCTGTGGCCACAATCTCTCGGGCATATCAGCTAAGGCGTAAGAATTCAGCTTCATACGCAGCCACTGACCTACTCCCTTGAACCAGATTTAGAAATGCTCTGCGCTGCGCATCCACATAACTCGATCCAATGTACTTACTCTAGAACGCCATTTTGAAGAGATCCCAGGTGATACGGTCAGCTACCGCACCATCCTTAACCGTAAGCCACCATTGATATGCTTCATCTCGCAGGAGAGATACAACCCTTTTCAACTTCTCCTCCTCCGTAAAATCCAAATCATCCATTATGCGTTCCACCGCCTCCAACCAATACTCAGCTGAACTCGGGGCTACACCAGAAATTCCCCTAAACACTTTTGCCCCATTGGCTCTAAGTCGCTCCGGCACAGATTTTCGGGCTCCTGTGCCCATGCCTGCCCCAGCAACCCTCTCTAAAACCCTTAACATCGCCTGAGATACCGCATCATCTCCAGCTGTCTGGTCCTGGAATTCCTCATCCGCAGCCGGTGGTACCGACAGCTCGTTTCCAGATCCATGGCCAGATCCCACCGGTTCTGACACCGTCATCCTACCCCTACCACAACCACGCGACGGACGTCCACGACCCCTTGTACTCATTCTATCGATTCGCGTTTATCTAATTAAAAATTTTATGAATTATTAATTTCTTCCATCAATTAACCACGAACAATCTTATGGCAAGTAATTTTAAGAGTAGTTCTTTCGAATTCGAACCTATCTACAATTTTCGTCTCAAGTTTATCTCATAATCCTAGAAACCACATACATTCAACCATCACACATCAACATACATATAACATCCACGAACTCACATTCATCACATTAGGGTATTTTCGTTATTTCACTACCCAGGGGTTTTTCCGTAGTTTTGCCCTACAGGGTATTTTCCAAAAGAAAGTATCTTGGTGATTTTCTTTGAATTGAAAGTACTTTGGTACATTTTTTTTAAAAAAACGAGGGTATTTTGGTAATTTCCTGAAAATGGGGTATCTTGGTGGTTTTTTTTTTTTTCGAAATAAAGATATTTTGATGTTGTTGTTGTTGTTTTTTGAAGTAGGGATACTTCGGAAAATTTAATTTTGCAAAAACATGGGTATTTTATAAAATCACGATTGTTTTGGAAATTTTCACAAACCACGGGTACTTTGGAAATTTTGCCAACCAGAGTGTTTCGGTAATTTCACAAATTTTGGTAGTTTTACAATTCTGGGGTATTCTGGAAATTTTTCACAAATCAAGGGTATTTCATAAATTTTACAAAACTAGGTGGTATTTTAGTAATTTTGTGAAATAGGGTGGCTGGTCCCTTTCGGGTTTTAAATTATAGGTTTTAGCCCGTCAACAAGTCCTCATGACTAAGGTGAACAGTCACAACGCACCAAGTAGGATTCCAGCGAAGAGGAGGTGAGTCACTAGGACTGCTTAAATACCAAGCTCTCTCTGAATCCAATCCTAGACATGCGTATGCCTGTTGCCACACCCTAATCTCCCGACTTGTTTACAGGTTTGTTTGGTTGAATTAAATCTTATGAATTTAGGGAGTTGTTTAAACTAAGCCTAAAGTCCATCAATGCCTAACATACTAGCCTACGTCCATCAAGCCCATCAAGCCCAACATGTATATCACAACAGAAGTTAGAATACTTACCTGCGTGGATCGGGTGTCGGTGGACTCGAAGGCCATATCTTCTTCCAAATTTTTTTTCCAAATTCTCATCAACTTTACAAGACATTACTAGGCCCATTTCACAGCCCGAGTTTTAAACTGGGCTCTGATACCAAAATGTAACCCCCCAAACCCGGCCCATACGTTTCGACCAGATCTGGTATGCTATGGGTTGTACATTGAAAACTTTTACTTTGTTGGTTTCGAAAATCGTAGGTTAATTAGACAATATTTGAATAAATAGGTGACATTTGAAAATAAAACGTTGTATTATTATAATTTCGTATAAGTAAACCTTTGACATAATTTCATAAGCTGCAAATATTAAAAACTACTTAGGTGATTATAAACTATGGGGCCTTATTACATAAATATTCCCAAAATTGAATAAAAAGAAATCTAAAGAAAAACCGGAATTAATCTATAGAAATAAAAACTTGATGACCCCTCGAGTCTGTCTCGGCTCCCATGTTCACGATCTACTGCTCATCTGAAAGAGTAGAGAAAAATGAAAGGGTGAGTTACCAAGACTAAGTTTATAAATCTCGGACACACTGACCTAAGGCCCACAAACACATTATGAGCCCTGGCCCATACATAAAGGCCAACCCATCCTAGAATTCCATCTTAGAATGATGAATAGCCCAACCCATCCTAGAATTCCATCCTCTACACACCAACCCGTACTAACCATCACACCTTGGGGATTTCTACAATCAACCCTCCATCCGTTACACACCATAACGACGGCCGTACTGCCTATTCCTATTATTTAGGAATCATTAAACGTGGCATTGCCACCGATCACTGTGTGACCTAACATTAGATTTTTGTGGTTTAACCACCGATCACCAAGTGACCTATCATGCACTTCCCCTTCATTATCATAGTCCCACCCTATGCATACATACTTAAAGAAACAAGAAGAACAGGTTTTCACATATATCGATACTCATAGAGTGGTTTCTATGATTACGTACCTGGCATCCTTTGCAAACCCTTCTAAGGTTTTATTCGACTGTCTACACAGCCTCTTTCCGGCTTTTTAGCCCATAACATATATATTACAATTAACTAGTGTGTTAGAGATCTACACACCTGATTATCGTTAGAACGAGACTTTCTACGTCGACGCTATCCGTAGCCGACACAACCGCTATCTGCCTAAGGTGTTGTTTAGAGGCTGGTAACGAAACATTAGGTTAAGGCACGACTAACGAAAAGAAAACGGTTGATCATCTTAAGGAGAATTGAAAACCTTACCTTGAAATCCCGAAATTAGAGACTAGCGATTTCCGGATTTTAGATCTAAACGAACAGGTTTCCTTCAAATCCTGGAATGTCGTCTAAAATGCAAAAAGAGAGAAAGTATTAGCCTCAATCGACAGCCTTAACAACCCAAGTGGCCATTCGGCCTTGTCTCCTAAAAACCAGAAGAGATCTTAAGGAATAACAAGAGTCGACACTTACCTTACTAGAGAAGATTCGGCTAGCACTTGAGAGAAGATTCTGACTTTTATGGAGAAATTGGCACAAGAGGAAAAAGAATGGAAAAGAAAGTGAAGTGAGAGGTTTCGGCTTTTGAAGAAATCAAAAGAAAAGATTACAGAGAATGGCTAAGGGTTTCGGCACAGAGAATGAGGAAAAGAATAGGGTTCAAATGTCGGAATTAAAGAGATACCCCCTATTTATAGAGAATTTCGGCACTCACCTATCAAAAACCGAAAGTGCCCTTCCTGATAACTAATAACTAAACAAATAATAAGGGAAAATTCGGCACCCCTCTGGCATGTTGAAATCGATTTCTTCCCTCCTCCAAGAGATGGAAATTCGGCCATCACTTAGCCTTGCAGATAATTCCTATCTTTTCTCCTTTATCTTCCATATTATCAACTATAATATCTACATTATCCCATTCACATAAATCCTCCTATTTTTGAGCCTTGTTGCCGTCCACTCCACCTAACCCTAATGCCGAAAATTAGCTAACTTAATTTAAAAGAATTGGGCTCCATGAAACTTGAATTTGGGCCTCTTACTCCCTTGTGTGGCGTCACCTCCTTGCTCCCTAAGTGGCGCTACTGACCACTGGGCCACAAGCCCATTTTGATATTTTAAATACGGATACCACCTTTTAAACCCTATAGTGCCCAAACAAAAATTTAACCAAGGCCTTGACCACATCCTGAGCCCAATTTGGACCCCTAACAGTTAAATTATCACATTAAACGCATAGGCCCAATAATTTAGGATGTTACAAGTGTAGAGAAGCTCATGCTACGATATCTAGGGCACCTATTTTCATCGTATTCATTTTGTATTTTAGCAACATTTGCTATCTTTGATTAATTTATTCATTTCGAGTTTTGCTCCTATTGAATTTCAATCTTTTCCATTGTTACGATCTTTTTCAAGCATTTTTCATTAAAATAATGATTAATTAACTAATAATATTCAAGTAAAAAGAGTTCTGCATATTGCTCTGAAAGCTTTTAAATAGTGCAAAGACCTGAAATGGGACCTCTAGTCAGAACTAACCAAACTTAAGGGTTGGAAACATTTGAGAAAGAATAGTCAAAATTGTGACTATTTCTTCAGATTTTCTGTCAAAGATACCAGCTGAACATGAAGGCATGGTAACACATCAGTGATAGAACCTTAATAAACAGTGAGTAATGACAACCTAAGCTTTAAAAAGGGATCATTCTCAAAAAATGACATTCTACATTCATGCAAATATCATTCATACACATCTAGTTAGGAGGATTTGATTCATCCTGATCATGTCATCCTAATCACTAGGCATAAATAGGCCCATGAAATGGATTCTACAGGTCATGTTCCCCAGAGAACGGTGTAACAGATCAGTGAAACCAGAAATCCTATACCCTTGAAGTTACAGTGGGACGGATTATGGTCATCATGGCGAATCTTATCTCCTTGAAATTGTAGTGGAGCAAATTAAAGTCATAAATCTTATCTCACTGAAATTGCAGTGGAGTAGACTGAATATAGCAAATCTTATCTCTCTGAAGTTGCAGTAGAGTAGATTAAAGCTATAAACCTTATCTCCCTAAAGTTGCAGTGGGGTAGGTTGAAATTACAAGTCTTATCTCCCTGAAGTTGCAGTGGATCAAACTGAAGATAGCGAATCTTATTTCTCTGAAGTGGCAGTGAAACAGATTAAAGTTACAAATTACAAATATTATCTCCCTGAAGTTGCAGTGGAGCAGATTAAAGTTATAGATCTTACCTCCCTGAAGTTGCAGTGGAGTAGATCGAAGATAGAAAATCTTATCTCCTTAAAGTTGCAGTGGATTAGATTGAAGCTACAAGTCTAATCTCCCTGAAGTTGCAGTGGAGCAGATTGAAGCTACTAATCTTATTTCCTTGAAGTTATATTGGAGTAGATTGAAGCAACAAATTCTCTACCTCTGAAGTTGCAGTGGGTTTGAAAGAGGCTACTTGAAGAAAATGAGCTCCAGGAGGTCAAGATTCAGCGAGGCCGGGCAAAGTTGGTCCTTCTTAAAAGTCTTTACTCCATTTTCGTTACACGACAACTAGCAAAGAGAGGCAGCTGTAATAGGCCCAATTTGACTAGGCCCAAAACTAAATAAAAAACCAAAATAAAAAAATAATAATTAAACAATCCATTTACAAGAGTTATCAGCCCAAACTACAATAGCCCAAAATGCAAAAAACCCTAACCCAAAAAATACAAGCCCAATGGCCCAAAATGTTTAAACATTTTCAGTAAAACAAAAACCTTAGAGCCCCACGCGCCGTTTCTCCTCGGCCACGTCGCCCACGCCTCATCCCGAGGCCCCTCGTCCCGAGGTCTGTCTGCAACCTTGCACCAAAACGACAAAGGGCACATTTCCTCTCCCCTCCGTTGACTCTTCATGGCTACTTGCAAAAGGAAAAAAAACATAGCAGAGAACAACAAAAGCAGAAAAGACGAAAAGAAGAAAAAACAAAAAAAAAATCCTGTAATATATTTCGGCTATAAAACCCAGAAACTGGACTGTAATTCTTTTTACACAGACAATATTAATAATAAAAAAAAGAACTCAAAGTTGAAAAAAGGTGATTTGTTTTCTGTTATGTATTTTAGTTTTATTTTATTTTGTAAGTACAACATAAAACAAAAAAGGAAAACTTACCTGCCTCTTCGCACCACGCCACCATCGGAGATTCCCCTCTGTTCACGAAAGCCACAGAAACCCTTTAGGGTTTCGATCGGGCTTCGAAAAAGGGGTATACGAGAGGTCAAAGGGCAAAAGCCGAATCTTTTTCGTTCCTTTTTCCTTCTTTAGGCGTTTGCATGTGGATCTAAAGCCCTTTTTTTATTAAAAAAAGGGGTCAAAAATTAGATTTTGGGTTCTCCGGCCACGGTGTACGGCGGCGCCGTCATCAGCGACTGGCGGCAGCCACGGTGGCCGATGGCCGGAACCAGGATCAAAGAAAGGGAGAGCAAGAGAGGGTTTGAAAACTTTTTTGGATTTTTTTTGAAACAAGGATGGAATGATTTTTTTGGAAATTTTTGGTTTAAATAGGGCCTAGAAATTATGCCGTTTTGGCCTATTCCCTTCGGCCCCTAAACGACGTTGTATTGAAGCGGAGCCCGACGACCCGACCCGAACCGCGTGGGATCCGCGCGTTTTTAACCTGATGGGTCTATTTGCGTGGTCGGTCCTTCCGCTTTTTCGTCCGTTTTCAATCTAATCTTGTTCCTTTCTTTTTACTTATAATTTTACCCCATAATTTTGCATTATTTCATTTCAGTCCTCTGTGAAACGGTGCGTATATGGACAAAGGGGTTATTGCCTAATCGGTCCCTGTCCTTCCTTCGCACATCCGATTTTAATCCCTTAATCCATTTTATTGTTAATTTGTTCACTTTATTTTGATTTTTACCTTAAATTTTGCTCAGATTTTGATTTGGTCCTTTATAATTTATTTTTCTTTATATTTATTTGTTTATTTATATTTTTATTTATATTTGTTTTTTCCCTTTTTTATGTTTTTCCTTTTTTGTCTCATTATTATTATTATTATTATTTATATGTTTTATTACAAATTGTACCTTTAATTTCATTTATATTTTAATTTTGTTCTTTATTTTCAACATTTTATAAACTATTTTCCCTTATATTTATTTATGCATTTATTTATTTATTTGCCTTTATTATTTTTTTATTATTTAAATTGGCATTGTCCTTTATATGCATACTTTGTTTATCTTTGATTGTTTATATTAACATTAAAGTTAGTATATCATGTGATTATCGTAAATTATTTTATTAGTATATTTATATTATTGTTATTTACTAGCGCAACAATTTTATTCGCATATCATCGTTTTAAATAAAAAAATACATTTCGTTTAAATATAACACTTGTTATTATTCAAAAAAAATTTAAAATAAGGCAATGTTCCGTATTTAGAGATTCGAGAAGTCGTACCCTAACTTACGGGGTTTTGATTTTTTCTCGTTAGACCTAAAGGACCGAATATCCTTTTAAAATTAAAATACATAAAATTTCAAATAAAAAAGTAAAGACAAGCTTATTCTCAAAGGTTCAAGGTGTCATGTCCTAACTTACGGGATGTGACATTTTTTTTATCTCGAGACGAGAGGGTATTTAACGCTTATTTCAATTTATTCAAGCAATTTCTAAGCAAAGTTGACATTAATACAAAGAGGGATTGTATTTTAAATTCTTCAAATTTTTAATTTTCGATACGAAGACATCAAGTAGCCAACTAGGTACCAATTTTGGGCGTTACAATGGTGCTAATCCTTTCTCATCCGTAACCGACTCCCGAACCTATTTTCTAGATTTTTTTTTTAGACCGAAAAACATTGTTTTATTAAATTAAACCTTTTATTAAAAAGATTAAGTTTCGAGGTGATCCGATCACACCTCATATAAAAAGGATTGGTGGCGACTCCCATTTTCGTTTTTAAAATAAAAAAGCCGATTTAAAAAAAAAAAAAGATTTCGACGCCTTTCACCAGCAGAAAAAGAGGATGAGGTTGCCTTTGATTTCTACTATGAATTCTTCCAATTCTTTTTCTTGCCAAACCACGTAAATAAAAGCATTCCAAGGCAGCCTAAGAATGGTGGCTTTTAAAGCTTTGCCCTTGCAATTTTCCATTAATCATCGAATCAAATTCTGCCAAGAACAGTGAACATCAAGGCAACCACATGCCTTCCCTTAGCAGCTTAGAAAAAGAGTACGTAATGAGCTTCACCACACAAAACACAACTTTGAAAACCCTAAGAGCAAAGCCTACTCCTAGTAGGAAGTCTGTCATGTAACTAGGATTTTGTGGAATTAAAGGCAGTTAATAGCTTCCACAAAGGCTGAACCCACAATCCTTCAATTTCTCTGAAAAAACCAACTGAATAACCATTAGGGCTAGGAGGTATGTTAGGGTGCTTACAGAAAACTATATTTTTTATTTCCTTAAGAGCATTCTTATGGTCTTCGTCCACTGAAACCTTTAATAAATCATCCATTAACTTATTAGAGATTCCACTAACTTCTACATCCTTAGCGCCTAATGTATCCTTGAAAAACAAATTACCTTCTCAGAAGTTCCATCTATGGAATCCAATTTCCTTCTAGCAGAGTCACAGAGAGTTTGAATAGTACTTTGCTTTTTTTAAAAAGGCAAGTATTTTGATCCCCTCCACCCATTGCACTCTTGATTTTTGCTTATAAAGTTTTTCCTCTGCAACTAAAAGAGTATATTTCAGCAACAACCTTTTTCTCTGTCTTAATCAGTGTTTCAGTAGGTTCACTTGACATTTGCTTTTGCAAATTTTCCAACTCAATCCTTTTCTCAATCACTCTCCTTGAGACTTTACTAAAATGAGCGGATATTGATCTCCTTCAACACAGCTTCAAGTCTTTTCATCTTGTAGAAAAATGGTTGCATTGGGTCCCGATTAGTAGGCTCACACCAATATTGCTCGACAATCCTGCCAAAATCAGCCCAAAGAGAGAGATTGAAAAGGAATTGGGTCCTTATTGTTATAGCAACTTAGAAATGATTTGTTCCAATGTGTTTTAAGGCAATGTAGAGATAATCAGTTTGAATGTAACATCTTTTAATTTATTTACTTGAATCATTTACAAACTATATTAAAAAATATGAGAGAAATAGTCGAATTCTTAAACGCCTTTATTCAGATAAATCCACCATTACTGTAATTATTACTGTGAATTTAAAAAAAGAAAAAAAAAACATTCAGGAAAATAGAACATAGCCAAACACGAACAGTCCTGGTAATACAAGGTATTGCGGTTTCGTCCTAAAAAAAAAATCTTTCCTTTATATAATATTTTCCCTCTTTTATTTCTCTTTGTGCCCCCCAAAACAAAACCCTCAATCTCAAAACTTACCCAATTCCCCTCCCTTTGGTTGTTAATCCAATCCCCAAGGTAATATTTCTCTCATTAAAAATTATCTCCTTTTATGAATTTCTGTTTTTGAATCTTGGGTTCTTGATGATCAAATCCCTGTTCATATTCATAGTTGTATATTTTTTTCCCTGTTGTATTTATGCTGTTGTAACCTGAAAATTTAGGGCGTAATTAGCTTTTTCTTGTACGATGGTTAGGGTTTATTGTTTTGTAATTGAGGAGTTTTGGATGTTTAGTCAATGATTTGAGCGATTGTATGGTTCTATTTGTGATAGATTAAAATCTGGGTTGTTTATGTGTTAATTTGGGTATTATAGTTCATTCACAATGTCCTTTTTTGTAGTTACCCTGTATTTGAACCTAGTTCGTATCTGTTTTTAATTGTTCCGAACACCCTCTTCGGGACTACGATATTAGTTTGAACTTTGAATTATCATTGAACCAGTGAGGAAGATTGTGAGACCTGATTCTGGGTCGATATTATCGGTATCTTTTTATCATATGTTACGGCTTCTACATAGCCAGCTTTGAAGTTGAAATTGGATTCAGGGATGAGTTGGTTAATCGTAGGGATATTGCATAAACTGATGTTGTATGATCTCGGGTAGCTTTCAGAGGGCACTTAATACTAATCGGTTTTTAACTGTTCTGAATGCCCCCTTGGCGACTTCGATATTTTGAACTTTGAATCATTCGTAAACCTCAAGAGTATAGGGTAAGTTAGGAGGAAGATGAGACGATTTAACCTTAATACTATCTTGATTCTGGGTGGATAAGCCGATAAGGTATAGGACATTGATGAGATATATATATGTATGTATGTATGTATTTTTTTATCATGTGTTATGGCTTCTATGTAGTGAGGGTTGAACTGTTGAAGTTGAAAAGGAACCATGAGGTGTGGTGGTTGCTCACCTTATCCTTTAACCATGTGGTCAGAGGTTTGATCCCCGCTCATGGGAATGGAACACATTTCATGGCCAGCCATTTATCTTTTCGGAGAGCACCTGTGGCGAGGGGATTAGTCACTGCTGCTGGCAGTGGATACCCTGGTTATGACCAAGAAAAAAAAAAGTTGAAATGGGATTCAGGGATGAGTTGGATGATCATAGTAGTATTGCATAAACTGAAATAGAATGATCTTTGCTAGCTTTTAAAAGGTTTGATACTACGTTAGCCATATGTTGTGCCTATATGCTTGTTATGCTTTGTGCCTCACTCGTACATGCATTTAGAATTGTTTCTGGATAAGTACAATATCAGTGAGGATCATTAAAGCTATGCTTGTTTAAATTATTCTAAGTTACTATAGAGAAAAACTTATATGCTTGTTCTTTAATTCTTGTTTTGTGTTTTCATCAGTGAGAGAATGCAAGATCCGAGGGTGCTGCTGTTAGAGGAAGATTTGAATCCTAAGATACGGAAAAAGAAAAGCTCGGCTAAAAAAGCACCTCTGTTTCCGTTGGAAAGAAATGATATCAAAGGGGCTCAACAGGTACAGGGATCTGTACCATTAAGAACAGGGAAAAAGACATCGAAAAGGAACTCAAAGAATGAAATCTCTCCTATATTTCAGCAACCCGAGAGATCTAACTCAGATTCATTACCAGACTCTTCTACATCCGGGAATGAGTACCGCGTACTGAGGCGTAAGTATTTGCTATTGGAAGAAGAAAGCTTTACATTAGGTAAAGAGCTTAAAGATGTTGAAGATGAAGTCAAGGCACTCGAAGACGAGAAGCTTGCTTTACTGGATCAACTTGTTGTATTAGAAGGTTTAATAGATCCTTCTGAAATGCAATCTCATGGAGCATAGCTCGATACATTACTAGTGTTAGAGTATGTGATGTTTGTAGTTCTTTCAAGGGAAGAATTGGAAATACTAAGACATGAGCTTGTGAAGGGAATTCCAGGTTTTGTTGTGCAGGTGTAACCTACATTATACTAACAGAAGTTTGTCTGGTTGGAGTGATAGTAGAGTTGAGCTGCTTCTATGAAATGTAACTAGTTATGGTTTAGTTTGTGGATGAGATTTGCTATAAATATGGTATAGTTTGGTGTCTTGATCTTTCGTAATATGTTTGAAATATGAGAGAATGAGAACCCTATACCTCGGCTTGATTCCCTCATTTCATAGCAATCCCATTGTTTTCTTCCTTCTCTTTATTTACAAAAAATTTGGAGAAAATAACAGTTTTAACTTGATTAATTATAATAAATTTGATGATTTACAAATCAATTTTTAGAAAACAAACACTCGTAATTAATTCAATTCTCGAAATCAAATTTCCCTTGAAATTTTTTATGCTTGATGGAAAAAAAATTGATTGAGAATAATTTTTTAAAAAATAGCCCTCTTAAAGTTTATAATATTGTAATTTTTTAGCATATTAGATATAAGATATTCATATAGCAGGTATAAATACATTTAAAATTTGATCTATGCCATCATATCCAAAGATAGAATTTAATGTTCAAGTTGACGATGAGAAGGACTTGATTGATACGATACTAATACTTTGAGGATTTAATTAGAACCAATGTTATTGGAATCAAACCGAACTAGATGGTTGGAATGTTGGATTTGGAATCGATAGGTATACCGGTCCGAATAACGGGATTGAACCGATCACTAAGTAGTCCATTCAAAACCAATAAAAAAAAAGTAGTTGAGTTGATTTAAAATTTTTATTATTAGATCGACAGTCAAACTGGTTGAATAAAAAACTAATGATCTAACTAGTCCGACTTTTAAGAGATTGATGAAAACATTTCAAGAGTTTCGAGCAATTAAAAATATAGATTATAATTTGGAATATGTGATGAAATTAATCCTAAATTTATTTAAAAAGTATGACGTGGGTTTTATTTTATAGATAAGTTTAGAATTTTCCGGGATTTTGATTACCAGATTCCGGACCGGAATCTCAGGATAAGCCTAGACTTGGCAAATAAATGCAGAAGAGAGTTGAATCTGAAATGTTTTCAGTTAATATTTAGAAAAAAAAAAATCTTTTTAGTACATTGAAAATTAAATTCTATAAAATAAATAAAAGAATTTACTGGCGATTGTTTTAAAATTATTATGGATAATAAATAATTTTCTCTTTTAATGCATTAAAGATATTAATCAGTTGCAATATTTAATATAATGTTATTATAAATAATAAATCAATTAATATTATAGAGGACTCTAAAATCACTTACAAATGAAGTATAATCTTGGAAGTTGAATATTCCTTTTCGTAAAAAACAAAAAAGAAGCTTAAGGATATTTAAAAAAATTATGTATGTTTGAAATTATTTTTAATAGAAAATCTATGATTTATTACAACGATTCAATGATTGTTAACTAAGTTTTAAATATTATAATTATTTAAATTCATTTTATTTTAAATATTTTTATAAGTAAATTAATGAAAAAAACTTACAAGTACTAATATGTAATCGTGAGAGAATTAATTTATAAATATTAATAATTAAAGTTGTTATTGTGTAAATTTTAAAAAAAGTTAAAATTTTTGAGAATGAAAAATTATATAATATAAAAATATTCAATTTAAAAAAGAAAAAAAATCAAAACTGACATGAACCGAGTAAAATAAAAAAAAATCCTATCTATAAATAGCTGTGTCCTTGTTCACAATCTCAATCACTCATTCATTGACTGTTTAGTTTCCTACATTTTCTTTGATTTTTTGCAGTTAACTTTAGGTTACAGTGATGAAGCCCTTGCTGTTATGTTTTGCTTTTGCTGTGATCGTCGGCATCGGAAATGCGGCGGTGATGGACACCGGAGGGCTTAGCAGAGACAGTTTTCCGAAGGGATTTGTGTTCGGAACTGCAACTTCAGCTTATCAAGTTGAAGGGATGGCTAATAAAGGCGGCCGAGGACCTTGCATTTGGGATGTTTATGTTAAACAACCAGGTAATTCTGATACTCATACTAATTCAGCTTAATAGATTCTTGTTTTAAATCTTTTAGATAATTGTTTGCTGGATTAATTGACCTGATTTCAGTCATTTCGTTTTTTTTTTTTTGAATCAAAATTGATGAATTTATGGTAAAATACATATTCAGTTGCTTTAAAAATGTGATATTTAGTGGCTTGGTCCCTCTTAAAAGAATGGAACAACTCAGTTTCAATGATAAGCAACTAACGACAATTAGTACTGGTGTTCACTTTTTCTCATCAATTAATAACAAATTTAGACATTAATATTTTGATATTCTCTCAATTTGATTTTGATTTTAAAAAGTTTGTAAGTTAAAAAATTATAATTTTGTCGTGATTTTTTTAGAATTAAAATTAATATTATTATTATATCATTGAAAAATAAAAATAATTATTTATTGTCCTTGTCTTACTCTCAAAATTGATAAGGACAAAATTATTTTTTTTAAAATCAATTAAGAATCAAAATTTAAAGATTGAAAAAGATGTTTATACCTAAAATTATCAATAAATAATAATTTTAAAACAAAATGCACGTGGATTATCACCCTGCCCAAGAGATTGTCCGTGGGATGTCTACTGTTTTGGTATCATTTATTATATAATTAATTATTTCTACCCAGAAAATTAGTAATTAATAATTACAGTATTTAAAATTTGTCTCGTAATTTCAGGCCATATTGCTAATAATGATACTGCTGACGTTGCTGTTGACCAGTACCACCATTACAAGGTAACTTAAAATTTTGTTTGTTTATTTTTTCCAACAATAGAAATTAAAACAAGCATTAATGTGTTTCCATTAATTTTTCCATAGGAAGATGTAGATTTGTTGGCAAATTTCAATTTTGATGCTTATCGGTTCTCTATTTCATGGTCAAGGATCTTTCCAGGTATTGCAACAAGAGCTCTATTTGTTTTAATTTGATTTTTTTCTTGAATTACTATTTTTCAAATTAGCCCTTTGATTTATTTTATATTTTTGTAGAGGGTGTTGGAAGAGTAAATTGGGAGGGAGTTGATTATTACAATAGGTTGATCAATTACTTAGTTAAGAAAGGTAAATAAAATGAATTTGAGTTATAAAATATTCGTATTTCTGCATTTTGGCATTGTCTTAAGCTGATTCATTGCTTTTGTAGGTATTACTCCGTATGGGAACTTGTACCATTATGATCTCCCTCAAGCTCTTCAGGAGAAGTACAATGGGTTCTTGAACCGTCAAATTGTGTAAGTACAACGTGTTTTCGACATTCATTATATGAGAATATGATAATTCAAATACCCTGTAATTGTGTAATTTTGAAAGTTTTGTTGTGATTTTTTTTCAGGGAAGATTATGCTGATTATGCAGAGTTTTGTTTCAAGACATTTGGTGATAGAGTCAAGAACTGGTTTACATTCAATGAACCCAGGATCGTGGCTGCTCTTGGCTTTGATAATGGCATCAATCCTCCTTCAAGGTGTTCCAAAGAAGTTGGAAATTGCACTGATGGAAACTCCGCCATTGAGCCTTACATTGTTGGACATAATTTGATCTTATCCCATGCTGAAGCAGTTAAAAGATATCGTGAAAAATACCAGGTCCATTCATCTATCCAATTTTAATAATTGATTTTTTGATAATCTTGGCGATTATAGGCTGATATGAACCTGGATATATCTTTAGGCAAAGCAAAAAGGGAGTATTGGTATTCTCTTGGATTTTAATTGGTATGAACCTCTTACAAGATCAAAAGCTGATAACTATGCAGCTCAAAGAGCTAGAGATTTTCATGTTGGCTGGTATGTTTCTAGAATCTTTTTTGTTGTGAAAAAGGATTATTGTCTACTTTATTAATCAATTTTCGTATAGGTTTCTACATCCCATTCGATATGGCGAGTATCCCAGAACAATGCAAGAAATAGTCGGTAAAAGGCTGCCGAAGTTTACTGAGGAAGAGGTTAAGATGGTGAATGGTTCATTTGATTATGTAGGCATTAACCAATATACTACTAGCTATATTTCTAATCCCTCATCACCATCAAATGTTACAAGCTACCAATCAGATTGGAATGCAGCCTTTGCCAGTAAGTCTTCTTACCATAACTAGTGAACATAATGAAACCAATGTTTTACATTGTGTTCACAATTTGTAGATGCAAAGAATGGAGTGCAAATTGGTCCAAGGGCAAATTCTTGGTGGCTTTACATTGTACCTTGGGGTATGTACAAAACTGTGACTTACATAAAAGAGCGGTACGGGGACATGAATGTTATTATCTCGGAAAATGGTAAGTATACGATTATTTTTTTAAGTGTTTATAACGGTGATTGAATGAACCAATTGAACTGAGTTGAAATTTGTGATGTAGGTATGGATGATCCTGGAAATGCTACACTTCCAAATGGATTGAAGGACACCACAAGGATAAAGTTTTTCAAAGATTACATGACTCAGTTGAAGAAAGCTATTGATGAAGGAGCCAACGTGACTGGCTATTTTGCGTGGTCGTTGTTGGACAACTTTGAATGGTTATCAGGATATACTTCAAGGTTTGGCATTGTTTACGTTGATTACAACAATCTCAAGAGGTATCCCAAGATGTCTGCTTATTGGTTCAAACAATTGCTTGAAAAGAAGCAATGAATTGTGGCAAGAATCAGATCATTGAGAGGAATAATGGGAAACAAAATAAAAAGTAGGAGGATTAGCATTGAAAATGCTAGAAGTTTACTTTTGAGGTGTTCCCTTAGGCCTTAGTTTTTTTGTTTTTTTTTTTTCCTTTTTAAATCCAAATAATTAGGTTGTATCTTAGGTTTTGTTTCATAATGATAAAGCGACGGTTGTGTATTTTAGATGTGGTTATTATGATTATAGACGAAATGAATGCTATGTCGAGATATGGATATTCATGGTTTACAATATATTCTATTGTAAACAAAATCTTAAAGAAACTTTCGAGTACATTGAACATTTGAATAAATGAAAGAATTTGATAGGTTTTAAGCAGGGGCGAAGCCAGTAGCTGGCATAGGCCAGGGCCCCCTAAAATATAAAACTGTTATTTAAGCTCTTAAATTTTTTTTAAAATTTTAAATTAGTAAAAATAAAATTATATTTTGGCTCCCCTTAAAATTATAAAAATTTGATTTAATCCTTTACAAATTATAAAGATATAAACTATGAAAAATTAAAATTTCATCTGGCCCCCCTTAAAAAATTGTTCTAGCTTCGCCCCTAATTTTAAGAGTAATTTTTAAAATTATTAACCAGTTGAATAAATTAGTACATTATATAGAATAAATAAATCAGTTGTAACATAGAGACTCTAAAAGTAGATGTAATACATTGTTTAAAGAATATGTTGAAGGGTCAGTATTAGGTTAGCTGAAATTTAGTTAAAATTTCTGAAAAAAAAATAATTTTTTATGATTATATTAGCAATAATCCAGTGAAAGGAAGAGTATTCAAAACGGGATCGAATAGCGTAATATACTTTTTTTGAAATATTTTTAATTCTTATAATAAACATATCACAGAACATAAATAGTAAAATAGACATAAAAAATTAATTTTAATTATAAATAGTATTCGATTCGATTTAGATTTGATTGTTTTCCGTAGAAAGATTTAAGTTTGATTTTTTAAATTATTAAATTTTACTTATTAAAAAAATCATATCATTATTAATTTTTTAAATATATTAATTGTTATCTTAAATTAACTAAACTAAAATCCAAATTTATGAAAATTAACTATCAAATGCATTAAATGTTGTGTGGACCATCATTCATTCTATGCCATTAAAAAAAAATCCTATCTATAAATAGCTGTTCATTCATTCATTGACTGTTATTTTTCTACATTTTCTTTGATTTTTCACGGTTAAAGTTACAGTGATGAAGCGATTGCTGTTATGCTTCGCTTTTGCTGTGATCATCGGAATCGGAAATGTGGCGGTGATGGACACTGGAAGGCTTAGCAGAGAGAGCTTTCCGATGGGCTTTGTGTTCGGAACTTCAACTTCAGCTTATCAAGTTGAAGGGATGGCTAATAAGGGTGGCCGAGGACCTAGCATTTGGGATGTTTATGTAAAACAACCAGGTAATACTAATACTAATTAATACCTCTAAATTTGAAATCGATTTTAATTCAAATCAACTTGAGTTTATATGACTGTTTTGTGGATTCAAATTGAGCTGATTTCTTTTTTCTTAAATCTGTTTTTAAATTATTAGTAAGTTTATGTTTTGGTCATTCAATTTTAAAAAGTTACAATATGGTCACTGAATTATTTCAAAGTTTTTTATTTAAGTCAACGAGTCGTTAAAATCGTTGTTGTATAGTTTTTTTTTTCTATTCGCGCTATCTGCACTAATTAAAAGCTCTCGTTTCTCTTCTCTTCTGCATTTTAGTTTTTTTTATAAAATAATTTTAAATGTCACGAATTTACGAACTAAAATTTTCTTTGATCTTTAACACTATCTCTCTGATCGACTTAAATCTAAGATATGTTCTTCTCCTCATCGATGGGTAT
Organism: Gossypium australe; assembly: GCA_005393395.2. Lineage (NCBI taxonomy): Eukaryota > Viridiplantae > Streptophyta > Magnoliopsida > Malvales > Malvaceae > Gossypium > Gossypium australe. The sequence goes on from CM016620.1 coordinate 101,385,638, forward strand.
CGATCTACAGCACCAATCTTCGAATTGTCACCTGGAGCTTGTTAGTTAGACTTTTTTAATAAAAAAACTTAATAGTCCAGTGACTTAAAAAAAAAACTTTTGAATAGTTCAATAACTTAAATTAAAGCTTTTGAATAGTTCTATGACTTAAATGAAAACTTTTGAATAGTTCAATGACCATTTTGTAACTTTTTGAAGTTGAGTGACAACAAAGTCAACTTAATAATAGTTTAGTGACATTGTGTGCAATTTACCTTTTTTTTTTTTTTGGAAATTTGAATGAAACTTGATAGATTTAGGGTAAAAGACCTCTTCAATCCCTCTTAATTTTGATATTTAGTAAATTGTTTCCTCTAACAAAAAGTGGAGTAATTTCGTTAACGAAAGTGAGTACCTAAGTACAATTAATAATAACTTCACTTTTTTCTAACAATTTATCTTACTTTTAATTGGTGTAATAATAAATTTAGATTTTAATATTTACATAACTTATCAATTTGATCCCAATTATAAAAAAAATCAACATTTGTTTAGAAATCTAAAAAATAATAAAAATTATTAGTTAGTCATAAATTTCTTATAAATAGAATAAAGTTAATAGAATTTTTAAAGATTGAGAAATTAATTGTTATTATATCAATAAAAAGTAGAATAAATGTCAAAATTTTTAATTGTTCACTTTTAAAATTGATGGTAATTAAATTATTTCATTTTTTAGAGGGGTCAATTTATTAAATATTAAAATTGGGAAGGAGAAAAAATCTTTTACCTAAATTTATCGATAAATCACAATTATAAAATAAATATGCTTGTGGAATATCACCTTGCCCAAGAGAGTGTTCGTGGGATGTCTACTGTTTGGCGTCATTTATTATATAATTAATCGTTTCTACCTAGAAAATTAGCAATTAATTGGTGATATGTATTTAAAGACCCAAATCATAGTGAGACTTTTAAAATTTTTTTAATGAATGGTTGAAATAAAAAGGGAAAAAAATATTAACTAACCGTTGATGATGTCATATAAGATTTACATTAAAAAAATATGAATTTTTTATTAATTAATTAAATTAATTTTAGCACTAAAGAAATAGAGAAACTGATTTTAGAGAAAAGCAACACATTTAATAACCAATTTAATAAATTCTAAGTCATCATCACAATTTCCTAATTTTCAACGTATCTTAACCAAATAATTACAATCCCCTCATTTTTATCTTTTAACCATAATAGTTGATTTTAAAAATATTCTACAAAATCCACTATAATAAAATGTCACATAAAACACTACCCAATTAATTACAATATATTTTTTTGGTAAATTGTGTTACTACTTTGTACGTTTGCAAATGTTGAAACAGGCCACATTGCCAATAATGATACTGCTGATGTGGCTGATGATCAGTACCACCATTACAAGGTAACTTAAAATTTTGTTTCGCTTTGAAAAAATCCTCGATTTGCACTCGTTTAAAATAATGTTGTATTATGTATTGTTCTCATAATAAATTTAAAACATGAGTCAAAGAAATAAGTAAGGAGAAAATTAATACATAATATTTGTTAATGCAATTCAGATTCACTAATCCTATGTCTGTGGAACTTTACTTAGAGAATGATTTTATTCAACAATTTATTCGGTACAACTATTGGCTAAAACTCAATCTTCTCTCTCCCAATGGATAATTATAGGCCCCAATGTTAGACCATAATTGTAATAAATTACTCTCCATAAATATCTAACATTACATCCAATATCTCCTTATAAAAAATTCCTATTAAAATTCTTAAATATTGAGCGAGTCCCTAAATAAAAAATGTCTAAATACACTCAAACGACTAAAGAGGAAGTCAATCAATAGCCTATTTAGATTAATACAAGAGTCATTTCAATAGGGTCTTGATAGACTTTAAACTTTTATCTAAAAGTTGAAATTATCACTTAAATTATCTTGAATAATTATCTTATAAAAGACTTTATGAGCAAATCTTCTAGCAACTTCAAATACTCTCTTTAAGAGATAAAAATAGGATAATGATAAACATATTCAATTATCTCAAGCTTCTCTACTTCTTCATTCCATTCGAAAAGATAAAAATGATAATTCTATAGTGTAGCACAAAATTCTCTTCTTCTTTTTCTTCTTCTTCTTTTGCTACTTATAACATTTAAAAATATCCAAATTATGTCAATCTTTGACTATCCCAAAACAACTATCCTAATTGTTGTTCGAACATAGATAGTTAAAATTCCTAACACACTCTTTTTTTAAATAATATAAATTATAATATAATCATAATATGATCTAATTAATAGTAAGATTGTTTTGCTTTAATTCATGTCCCACTATTTTTCTATAGGAAGATGTAGATTTACTGGCAAAGTTCAACTTTGATGCTTATCGGTTCTCTATTTCATGGTCAAGGATCTTTCCTGGTATTGCAACAATGGCTCAATTTGTTTTAATTGTTGTTTCATTTTCTTTTCTTCTTCTTTAATTACCATTTTTAAATTAATCGTATGATTTATTTTATATTTTTGTAGAGGGAGTTGGAAAAGTGAATTGGGCAGGAGTTGCTTATTACAATAGGATGATCAACTACTTGGTTAAGAAAGGTGAATGAAATGAATTTACATTATCTGATAGCAATTTTCAATTTCTTTATAAAGTAATCGTATCCAATATTTATTATTCAGTCGTCGAGTTCGAATGTGAAGCACCACATTCGTTACCTGAACAACTCGGACTAGCTTCTCTTTCAATGTCAACACAAGCATCAAGCATTTATCATAATATATGAACCATTCATTTTAATTATAAATAAATTCAAGTCATTCCAAACACTTTAAAATAATTTTTTGGATAAGTTCTAGGTATTTAGAGATAATGGGTATCCCTAGGTCAAAACAAGTCAAAGTAGGGGAGAAACCCTGTTCTGACATACTTGTACAAGTAGAAGTCTAAACTTTTATCAGGAGAAGTCCTTGCTATTGTTCATTTTTGGCTACTGACTTGTACTGATTTATTTGATCACTTGTATTTGTAGAAGTTTGTTAGGACCCAAAAATGATCCCAAAACACACCTAATTTGAGCAAAAACACTACCAAAGCTTTTCCAAACATTAGGAGACACTAAAATCAAATTATAAACACCATCTAAGCATAGTCAACCACATTCAAACACATGGTTACAATCCTGTACTCAACATCACAATTTCTTGCATCAATTCCATTTACTTGGCATGTAAGTAAGACACCAAATATTGCTTAAACATGTCATTAAGGTCATGTATTTCATCATAGGTATAAAATTACATGATTACTTGTCATTATACAAATATAACCCCACTTTAATCACAAGCCATTAGCTTATAGGTACTAAAAAATTAATATGGACTCCAGACCAAATAACAAATTTAGGTACATGCCAACTTGTTTCAAAATGGAATAAAACTATAAAAAAGCTTTGCTGCGTTGGAATTTGAATCTTAAATGCTGTCGACCTCTTCAGTATCAAGATCTCGTCAAAACCTACATACGGAGATGAACAAAATTGAACACTGAGCAAAGAAGCTCAGTAGTGTTATCATAATTCGAATTAAAGATGTAAACATAAAAAAAATGACACATAACAATAGTATTAAAGTCTAATTATCGAATTGATTCGACTTAACACATTAAGATTCCTACTTCATACATTACCATATATCAATGTGCCTTCCAAAATTGCATCTCAATCTCATGTCCCAAGTAATTTAATATGTTTCATGACGTTGTTCTTATTTCACTTCTATTCTTTCATGACATCAATTATTCTTCAAAAACATGTAACTTAATTAGCATCACTTTAGTTTCCATCACAACTTTTATATCACCGATTTAACGAATATAGCACTTAATAACCATCTCATTTGAAACATAGCATAAAGCATAGTAACTTACCTAATTCACTTATCATACATTGGATTGTCATTAACTATGTCCATAAACAAACATATAAGTTAAGTCATGCTTTCATTTATTATAACTTTGAATCAACAATTAAACATCAAGTTATACATAAAATAAGAACATATTAAGTTAACACATATCGAATTAAGGTTATCTATCTACGACCCTCATCTTCCCTTTAACCCTTAATGTGCCAGCTTTGTATCAATAATTTGGTTCGACAATGAAGATGAATTTGGGAAAGTTTTTCTCCTTTCTTTCTCTTTTGGTTTGATAGGAGAGAAGATGAAATGAGTTAATTTGGTTCTCTCTCCTACTCACCAACATATTAACATGAATAAATTAATTAAATTAAGAAAAATCTATTAATCCAATGGCTTCTTTAGTGGAATCCTATTAGTTTTGATGTCCCAAGCTTTTGATATAACAACATTTAAGATAAAATCTTATTTATACTTTCTGAGTCATTTGGTGAAAATAATTATTAGAAATTTTGTTAAACATTTTTAAATCATTTCAAAGACTTGTAAAAGTACTTAAAAACATGTTTAAATGTGTTTTAATTTATCTAAATGCTTTTGAGTCAACCCAAAATATTTTTAAACTCATTTTATATAAGTTTGGGAAGTTGTACCAATAGTTGGGGGGAAGTTTTACTGGTAGAAGTAAGTGAGAGAGCACTTCAAGCATACCTCCATACTTCTACCGATACTTAGGGGGACTTCTACCCATACAATTTTGCTTCTACTTATACATCTCATGAATTGTATCGATACGGGTCTATCTGCAATGCTTCCAATGGCTAGAAACTATTGATCGCCTCCAAATGTGTGAATGTTTAGAGTAAAAATCATGCAAATAAAAATATAAATATCTAAGTGCGGTATTTGCAAGCGTACAAGTCAAATTGTAATATAGTTTTGTTTACAATAAAATACTTGAGAAGTATTCCTAGGATTGTACCCAAGCGAATACAGATTGGAGAAATTATTATTAAATTAATTACAAAAAATAATTATTAATCTAATCAAGTCACGAATTAGTAGTGTTGATCCAAATTAATATATTAATTAAAATAATTAAATTAACTAACTTAAATTAACCTACTAGAATTTCCCATTCCTATTGTCAGCGATATGAGCCTCTAGCCTATGATCGATTAAATCCCTAATTATCTAATTAAATATTTAATTATCATTGATTGAGTTATTTACCACCCTTAGCTAAGAATACCCTCCCGGTCTCATCTTCACTAAGGATTACCACCTAAGTCAACCTTCTAATCTCTTCCTAGGCATACGAATACCCTCTCGGTCTCACCACTTAGCACAAGTTATACTCGACAGGATACCCTCTCGGTCTGACCTGTCTCAATATTCTACTAGGGGCGTCACTCCCTAATATACTAAGTACTCTTGAATAAACAACCAATTTTAAATTAATAATCACTTAAGAGATAAATCAGTTTAACAACCGAATCATGCAAGATATAAATAAATCACAACAATCTATCCTAATATTCATATAAACATTAATTGGCTAGATTAACGGAAGATAAGTAAAATAATAGAAGATAAGAGATAAGAGAATGCTCATGAATAAATATATTGAAGCGCGAGTTCTGAACAATCTCCACTCACAAATGCTTCACATCGGAATAGAATCTTCCAACTACAGAAGAATAAAAATAAACTAAAACTAAAGAATTGAAGAAAGAAAACTGTATGTAGAAATTTCTTTGTTTGATGCCCTAATTTGTGTATAAAAGCCTCTTATTTATAGGCTAAAATATGTGCACTTTATGCCTGATATGCCTCCAATACTAATAAATGCTCGATATCAAATGATACCTTCGATTGCTTGCAAATAAGGTTGTTAATGTCATCCTACGCACAAGCTGCTGCCGTCAAATCAAGATGCCAAAGATTACCTCGTTGGGATGTTGCACGTAATTCGGACCTGGGATGCTTCGCAGTTGTTGTGTCGTGCCATAGGATGCTTGTGTTGACCTTCATTCCATGCAGTCTTGGGCCCGAAATGACTTCCTGAACACTTAATTAACCTATTAGAACTTCTTGAGCTCCAAATCGACCTTACGGGTTATAACACATTAGAAAATGCATAAAAACGTTTATTTTATTAACTTTTACTACTAGCCTACTAACTATTGTAAATATAATAATTAATATTAAAACTGCTAGAAAACCAGCTCTTTAAGTGCGAAAAATATACTAAAATTACTACTACATTTGACGTGAGGTCAGTTATCCCCAACGGCTATAAACGGTCACATAATTTTCACTTTTTATATACACACACAAGAAAACTTCAAGGTACAAGAGATGAACATTCAAACATAGAAGTCAAGAGAAAAACCTTAAATTCTTAATTTTCTCATTTTCTCTTGTAGATATCTCTTAGGTGCTTATTGTTAGGTCTTTTTATCATTTTCATTTCAATTCTTTAATGGAGAATGCTTAACACTTGTATACACACACATTTGACAGTTCTTCATTGTTTACATCTTTTCTTTGTATTGTAAGAGCCATTTAAGATTTTTGAAGTATAAAACCTTGAGTAATTTGTAAAGGGTTATAGTTTAACCTTGTAAAAACTAGAGGGTTCTAATTTAACCACAAAAATTAGGGGGAAGGTTCTATCTCATCCTTGTGAAAAAAATAGCAATTATAAATATTATACTGTAACACCCCTAACCCGTATCCATCGCCGGAATGGGGTTATGGAGCATTACCGAACTTACAGATAAGACAGACAGAAATTTCAAACATTTCATATCATTTAGCAATCATGTCAAAAACCAATCAAAATTTATACATAGTCCCTAATACGATCCATCGAGGCCCTAAATACACCTTAGAAACAAATCGGGACTAAATTAGAAGTTCAGAGAATTTTTCAAAAACTTATAAAATTTTCAAAATTACAAGGGTCACACGGCCAAGAGACACGCCCGTGGTTTAAGCCGTGTGGGCATTTGAAATAGGGACACATGGTCGTGTCTCAACCTGTGTTCGTACCCGTGTAACTCTCTGACTTGTGCCACACGGACAAGCCACAAGCCCATGTGCTAGGCCGTGTGAGCATACTGACTTGCTTTTTTAAAAGATACAGGGGACACACGGCCTTGTGTCACACGCGGCTGAGACACACACCCTTGTCTCTACCCGTGTGGACAAAATTAGGCCATTTTCCAAGCCATATTTCTCACCCAAATTGGTACCAACCTAAACACAACAATTTGCATATAACCAAGTCATAAATAGGCATCCAAAACCAACCAAAATCAAACTTAAAGCATGTAATATTATCACATACAACCAATATGCTCTTAGGCACCTCAACTGAACTTATAAAATGTAAATCTAAACATTCAATTTATCCAATTGTTTGACTAACTTATATGCATATTTGTACTAAAACTTACCATATAAATCATAAATCAAAACATAGCATTTAGTACTATTTATGTACTTGAACTCTATCATCAAATGGTTATATAAGTCACTTATAACTTGTACACCAAAAACACCAGTACAAACCATTCAAAATCTAACGTCATTTCACATATGTGCTTTCCACAACAAGCACTAAATCACTCCAAATCATAATACATATTAACCATACCAAATCACACATCAAACATGATAAGGCCATGTATACATACATAGCAAAATATACCAAAACACAAGCCAATTCAAATGGCTAAAAACATAACAAAACATGTAGGCTATCATTAGCCAAAATAACCTATACATGCCATTATTACCAAAATTAGATAACCAAAAGTACCAAAAGAGCCGATAGATAGTGTGATATAGCTCCGACAAGCTTCCAACCCGAACGATCTTCTGAATCACTATAAAACACGGAAAATAACACAGAGTAAGATTTTAAGCTTAGTAAGTTAACACAGAATTTAACTTACCATTTAACCACAATTTAAGTAAGTAAACCAAAGCATATCACAACTCAATTTGGCCAAAAGCCTAACACATATTCATAAACTAAGTTAGCCATGTAATTCATATAAAAATCGAGAATAATGTATGAGGTCAACAACTATTTAAATTCCATATACATGTAACATCTATACCATGTGTCCATATATCATATATAAACCATTTCATGTAATTTACGTAAATACCTGTGCTAGTTCGTATCGAACTCATACAAACTTGTAACAGAATTGTGCCCGTTGAACTATTTAGAATATCATTAGATACGCGGGTAGTACACACGAGGTGTACTAAACTGTAACCCGTCAATTCCTATACATGTATGCTCATACGAGTTATAAACGGTAAGCTCCTTTGAGCTGAATAACGGTAAGCTCATACGAGCTGAGTATCAGTAAGCTCTTAAGAGCTGAGATCAGTAACCCTAATGACATGTCATTTGTATCCTACGAATTTTTAAGGTTCAAACGGGGCTCGGCAGTGTCGTACGTTGTCGGATATGCAATCGGTATTCATTCATGGAAATTACTCAATTCACAAACATATAATTCAATTTAAAACATATAAATGTACAATTTAATTACACAAACTTACCTCGATAAGGGTACGTAGATACGGAGGCTATTAATCTGAGATTTTCTCTTTGCCTCGATCTAACTCCGTATGAGGTCTATTTGGATCTATACGAATGAATTCAACTCCATTCAATACAAATCCCATTCAATTTAGTCCAACACACATCAAAATTACCATTTTTCTCTATACTTTTAACTCTTTGTAATTTAGTCCTTAGGCTCGAAAAATGAAATTCATTCAATTTTATCCCTACCCAAGCCTAGCTGAACTATTAACATACTTATAGCAGCCCATATATTTCACAAATTCACATTTTTACCACACAATTTATCACATTTCTCAATTTAATCCCTAATTGATGATTTCATCAAAAATTCCTTTACAAAAGTTGTTTATCTAACAACAACCATTCTTTTTCTACCATTAAACTTCAAAACCCTAACATATTCATCAATGGAAAAACTCAAATAATTTAATAGTTTCACAAATTAGTCCCTAGGCCAGCTAGATTAAGCTACAACAATCCCGGAAACATATAAATTAGCAAAAACGAAACAAAAATCACTCACCATGCAAAGGAATTAGTCTAGCTGAAATTTTTAAGCTTCCATGGCTTTCCACTCTTTTAATTTTAGGTTGAAGAAGATGATAGAAAATGATGATATAGTTGTTTTGTTTAAATTTATCATTTATTATCTATTTACCAAATTAACCTTTAAAACATTTAATAATTACACTAATGCCAAGCCATGTACATCCACTATCTCTTGAATGGGATAATTACCATATAAGGACCTCCACTATAAAATTCTATAGCTATTAGACATCTTTAGCTATTAGATCACGACTTTTGTACTTTACGCAATTTAGTCCTTTTAATCGAATTGAACATGTAAACGGTAAAATTTTTTAACGAAATTTTTATATGGTAATACTATCATGTTGTAGATCATAAAATAATATTAAAATACATTTTTTGGCCTCAGATTTGTGGTCCCAAAACCACTATTTCAAATTCACTGAAAACAGGTTGTTACATATACCTTCTCATTGAAAGGTAATAATTTTAAGTATAGTGAATTGGTAAATCATTGACCGAGGTATACCAAGGTAGCGGAGGTAAGCAATTGAGGTACACCACTATAAATCGAATTGTCCGAACTTTTGTTTTCTTCCCTCATTATTTAGAAAAGTTTGTAAAGATTTTTAAAATATCAATTCACCCCTTCTTAGTATTTTTCGGCTTAACAAATTCTATGGTCATGATCTAGTTAGGCCACTATCCTTATATAATTAAGGAATAGTTATTTTCAAGGGCATGTTTAATAGCTCAACAAAGGCTTGCTCTAAGCTTAAATTACGTCCTACATTTTACTCACCTTACAATTTAGTCCTTATATTATTTGTAGACTAGCTTAATAAATTTAATTACTAATAAATTCTATTTCCTGATTCTGTGTTCGAATCATCAAATTCTCATCTAAAATTTTTAGACATCTCGACTTAACCAATTCAAATTTAATACCGAAATTTTCAGCACTGATGAAAATCAAGTCATTACAATTATCTTTTACTGCGTCAAGGTTTTGGGACCTTAAGCACCTAGATTCTAGACCTTGGCTTTTTATTTCTATGAAATATTGAACACCTTAGCTAATTTATTTCTTTTGCAGGTATTACTCCCTATGGAAACTTATACCACTCTGATCTCCCTCTAGCTCTTCAGGAGAAGTACAATGGGTTCTTGAACCACCAATTTGTGTAAGTAGAACAACATTTTGCCTATTTCTGACACAAATTCATTATATGGGGTTTGATGATCCAAATATATGAAAAGAAACTAAGAAAAATTTGAATGAGTTGAATATTAATTATGTTGATGAAACTTAAGTAATCTTGTAATTGTGTAATCTTGAAAATTTTATCTAAGAGGTTAACATTTAATTTTGTGATTTTTTTAGAGAGGATTATGTCGATTATGCAGAGTTTTGCTTTAAGACATTTGGTGATAAAGTTAAGAACTGGTTTACCTTTAATGAACCAAGGATTGTGGCTGCTCTTGGCTTCGATAATGGTGTCATTCCTCCCTTAAGGTGTTCTAAGGAAGTTGGAAATTGCACTGCTGGAAACTCGGCCGTTGAACCTTACATTGTTGGCCATAATTTGATCTTATCCCATGCCAAAGCAGTGAAAAAATACCGTGAAAAATATCAGGTCTATTCATCTTTCCATTGTTAAAAAATAGGAGGTCACAGTTTCGTTTATATTCACCATTGATATATATCATAATTGTTTGATTGTGATAATCTTAAGGATTATATACTTATATAAAGTTAGATATATCTTCAGGCAAAGCAGAAAGGGAGAATTGGCATTGTCTTGGATTTTAATTGGTATGAACCTCTTACAAGATCAAAAATTGATAACTATGCAGCTCAAAGAGCTAGAGATTTTCATGTTGGTTGGTATGTCTCAATCTTATGTTAAAACTTCTATTCTATAACCTTTTTATGTGTGGTTTAAAAATTCTGAAATGTAATTCACTTTTCGAATAGGTTTCTACATCCCATTCGATACGGTGAATATCCAAGAACAATGCAAGAAATAGTTGGAGAAAGGCTACCAAAGTTTACTTAGGAAGAGGTTAAGATGGTGAATGTCTCATTTGATTATATAGGCATTAACCAATATACTACTCGTTATATTTCTAGCCCTGAAACACCATCAAACATCACAAGCTACCAGACAGATTGGAATGCAACCTTTGCTAGTAAGTCTTTCTGCCATAACTAGTGAACAAATTTATTTATTTATTTGCAATTGATGTTTTACATCGTGTTCACAATTTGCAGCCACAAAGAATGGAGAGCAAATTGGTTTAAGGGTAATTTCAATAGGATTAGAACCCATCACTCTTCTTTATTCCCCTTTTATTATTGCCTCTAACTTTCTCTATGTAGGCAAATTCTCGGTGGCTTTATATTGTACCTTGGGGTATGTACAAAGCTGTGACTTATGTAAAAGAACGGTACGGGAACCTGAATATTATTATCTCGGAAAATGGTAAGTATATACTAGGAATGGTATATACAAAGTTTATGATTATTTTATAAGAGTTTATTTTCCTAGTATGAAGAAGGTGTAGGAAAAATTGAAATATTTCAAAAGAATCAAATCTCACATTTCTTAATGTTTAGAAGTCATTATATTTTATTGGGCTAGTAAAAACCAAGTTGAGAAGGTGGACTGATGCGCATGAGAATTGGGTCCGAATAGCTAGTGTAGTGTCAATTAGTGATTTACAAATTCAAATGAGATAAGAAACTTCTAAAGAAGTTTGGATATAATGATGTTAACTAGATTACAAATTCATATGAGATAAAATTTACTATTGGTTATATATTCACCCTTGATGGTGGTACAATATTGTGGAGATTAGTCAAACAACTATTATAGCAAAATCTACCATGGAGTCGGTTTGTTGCTTTGGAGTTGGTAATGAGGCTGATTCATTGAAAATTTTCTTAGCAAGTACTCCATTGGGCACAAAGCCAACAACTTCTGTGTCTATGCATTGTGATTGATGATCGACAATAACCATGGCAAAGAATAAAATTTTCGATGGTAAAAATAGACATATTTGCCTAACAGACGGTGAGATAAAGAAATTATAATTGAGTTATATCAATTGATTATGTAGTTAGAAGTGAATTTAGCTAATGTTCTCACTAAATCCCCTTGGGGAAGAAACTAGTAAATGAAATATCAAAGGGGATATAACTACAGCCAAATAGTGATATCAAAAGTGATGGAAACCCAACCTATGTGATTGAAGACCCCATGAACTAGTTTTATATGTATAATAATGAATTCATTAGTTGATTCGTTTAACACTATAGAAATTATGTCCCTCCTATTGTGTAAATAATGCTAAAACTATAAAGACAGTGAGGATGGGTAAAAACTCTTAATCAAATCCATATTTTTTATAGGTGGTGTATTAATTTGCATAATACACTTCATGAATTAACCTCTATGAGTGTAAAGTGGGGTTGCTTATATGAGATTTATGGCAGAGTCTCTAGAGCACTCATGAAAACCAAGTAAGTACATAGCCTATTAGCGCACAACTACGTCAAACAACAATAGTATATGTATAATGTGATTTATGAGAATTTTAATTTATGTGAAGAATTATTGGTTCATAGAAATTGTTGTTTCACTAATTACTCTGGAAATTATGTTTCATTCATTCTAATTTTGGTTCATAGTCCAAAAGATACCAAAGTCAATGCATTATATCTAAATAAAAGATACTCAGCAAAATTTTATCCCTGGTTCTTTTGAAATATGTGGGGGGTAGTTGAAAAAATTTAGGCTTCTTTAAGAAAAACTTTGAGACCATTGCTTATAAAGTAGAAAGAAGGTGGACTCACGCACATGAGAACTAGGCCTAAATTGCTAGTGTAGTGTAAATCGATGGATTTCCCTACTGTGATATATCGCGTGTCCGAGCCCACCTTTTGTTTTTGGACTTCTTTTTACTGATTTGTTAAGAGTTCAGGAAAAATAAATTACTTAACTAGTAACACCTATATTTAGCACTAGCTTAACCGATTTAAGCTATATTTAGTCAATCCCAAGTTCATTGAACCTTCTTAAAATTATTTTTCGCTAAGTCAAATTCACTTCTCTTTGCTATTTTTATCCAGTAAAATTTCTATATATACCATGGTTCACTTTCACTCTAAACACACCTTAAAAACTGTATCATTCTCCTCTCTTCCTTTTGAGTTTATTGAGTATTTTTTTGTGATCTATTGTTGATTCTTGTTCCCATTTTATAATGGAAGAGCTTATTGAATCCCGCGGGATACACTATACAATGAAATGTCATTAAGACCAACACACCTCAAGCTATTCAATTCGTATTCTTGGTTTATTAACTTTGTGTAATATTTTCCAACAGAAGGGATGTTAAGATTCTGGCTCATAAGGATGATTGAATGAACCAAGTGGGAAGAGTTCAGGTCTAAGCGTTTGTTTTCTTTGCGAAATGAACTAAAATTGATGAATTTTGTGATATAGGTATGGATGATCCAGGAAATGCTACACTTCCAAATGGATTGAAAGACACCACAAGGATAAAGTTTTTCAAGGATTACATGACTCAGTTGAAGAAAGCTATTGATGAAGGAGCCAACGTGACTGGCTATTTTGCATGGTCATTGCTAGATAACTTTGAATGGTCATTAGGATATACTTCGAGGTTCGGCATCATTTACGTTGATTACAAAAATCTCCAAAGGTATCCCAAGATGTCTGTTTATTGGTTCAAACAATTGCTTGAAAAGAAGCAATGAGTTGTAGCAAAAATTTGGTTCATTAAGGGGAATAATGGGAAACAAAAGAAAGTAGGAGGATTAGCATTAAAATGGTACAAGTTTTTTTTTTTTTTGAGATCTCCCTTTAGGTCTTAGTTTTTTTTTTAATCCAAATAATTAGCTTATATCCTAGGTTTTGTTTCATAATGATAACCCAACCGTTGTATATTTTGGATGATGATTTTAGTTTTATTGTGATTATGAACGTAATAAATGTTATTGCGGTTAATAATAAAAGTATATATCATGAATTTGTATAAGACGAGTCGTATTTTCTTGGTTTTGGTTTGAATTAATGGTGCTCAAACTGTCGGTTCGGTTAATACCAGAATCAAATTACTATTATTTGAATTACCCGAAATATAAAAATCTTTAACCATTAACCGAACCAAATTTTTTTTAAAGACATTAATCGAACCAAAATATTTTGGTTAATTCGATTGGTTAACCGAAATTTATATGTTTTTGTCTGTTGGTTAAAATAAGTACAAAACATATAAAAAAATACATTGCTAATGTTCATTTTCTTTTTTTTAATAGTTCAAAAATATATATGATATATAATATATGATTTATTTCTGTTGATTCGGTTAATTACCCTATTACGAACCGAATTAACTGATAATCGAAATTCTAAAAAAATTAACCGACTTTTGACAGAACTAAATTTAGCAATCGATCGATTAACCTAATTAGATCGATTCGGTCGATTAATTCAGTTTTAACTGAACTATGAACACCTCTAGTTTAAATAATCTTTTGTCTTGGGATAATTTTAACATCACTTTGTTTTTCATATTGACCTAATGAATTTTTAGAAATTTAACCTTACTATTAAGATAGAAATATTTGTATATTAGAGAGACATTTTAATCTAAGATTAGTTGCACTTCCAATTTTACAAATAGTATAACCTACAATAAACTTATTTAATCAGAGTTGCCTCATGAGGTAAGGAAGTAATTTTGTTTCAATATTTTTTTACATTTCCTCAAATTTAGCATAAAATATCACATTCAAATTTTGTTCAAAATTGATTGTTTAACTAATTTTTCTTTATGCAAGCTCATACTTTTAATTTACTTTTTGAAATTAATATATAGTAAATTTTAATATTTTCATTTATTAAATCTTAAACTTAGATTTTTTTTAAGAGAAAATTTCATTGATATGCAAATCATTGTAAAGGAGTTACAAATATTCTAGTACATTAAAATTAAATTTTAAAGAAATATATTGAAGAAAATGGCATGAATGCTTAATTAAAAGTCAAGCCATATGGGTAAACATTTATTCCTTGGAAATAATGTTAAAAAAACACATGAATATCGTAGGTACAAGCTACATTATTAGACGTCAGTTAGCTAGGGGAGGTGAGAGGGGGAAGCAAGGGCTCTGCCCCCTAAAATTGAAAAAAATTATATTTCTACCATTTAAAATATATAAAACTATAAATTAATAATGGTATGTGAAGTTATACCTCGTATTTTTTAGCTTTTCTTCTCCTAATTAAACCTTAACTAGTGTAGGTTATTTTAATATTATTTGACCTACAAATCTAGCCTATGAATAGGCCGTTTTCCACCCTAGAAAGATAATTCATTACACATTTATGTATTAGCTTTTACAAGCTTTTAGAGAATTTTGTGTTTATATTTTGAGGGTTCTTATTTCGTGTTTCAGGGTTTAGTTTTATCTCCATCTTTTGTACTCCTTATTTTTGTCGTTTTAATGAAATTATCTTTACCCGTGATTTTTTATCCTTTTCAGAGGGGTTTTTCACGTAAATATTTGTATTCGATTTTTTCAATTTTTTCATTATTTTACTTGTTTGTTGCTTAAATCGGGTTTATCCCCAACAAAATGGTATCAGAGCTAGTTCAATTTCCACAATTAACTCGTACAGATATGACAACAAAAGGTTTGATATTGATAAGTTTGATGGCATCACAAATTTCAATCTATGGCAAGTTGAAATTATGATAATTCTAACTCAGGGCGATCTTGAGAAGGTCCTTACAGAGAAGAAGCTTACAGATATGGATAAATCAGAATGGGATAGGTTAGAAAAAAAAGTTTTATCCACGATTCAATTATGTCTAAAAAATAATGTGTTGCAAAAGGTTTTGATGGAGAAAACGACATTCACCTTACGGAAAAGGTTAGAAACCCTCTACGGGACTAAGTCTATGGCTAACCGATTAGTGTTAAAACAACGGTTGTACACATTCTGCATGAACGAATGTGGGTACCTTAGAGATCACATTAGTCAATTTATTACTCTTTTAAATGATTTAAAGAACGTTGATATTCAGATTGACGATGAAGATCAGACTATACTATTATTGTGCTCTTTACCCCTTTCATACAAGCCTTTCGGGAAGACCTTGATTTATGGCAGAGATAACCTCTCATTCGAGGATGTGAAGGGTCATTTGTTGAGTAAATACAAACTCGACAATAATTTTGGTTCCGATAGCAAATCAGATAGGCAAGCCTCGGTTATGGTAGCATTAAGGAAGTGAGACAAGATATGTCGCTATTATAAGAAGTTAGGTCACGTTAAGGTAGATTGTTACAAACTGCGAAATAAAAGGGTTGCTAAGAGCAACAAGGAAGATTTAGTTGGTGCTAATTTGGCTAATAATAAGGGTGATGATAACTTGTTGGTGTCAATAAGTGAAAGCTCCGAGCTTACGTCCGAGTGGATCCTGGATTCAGGGTGCTCTTTTCACATATGTCCCAATAGGGATTGGTTCTCCACATACAATTTAGTTGAAGGTTGAGTTGTGCCCATGGGGGTGTTGGTACTGTTCAGATCAAGATGCACGACGGGACAATCAGGACACTATCAGATATCAGGCATATGCCTAACTTAAAGAAAAATCTCAACTCCTTGGGAAATTTGGACTTGAAGGGTTGTAAAGTTAACATCGAGTCAAGAAGCAATAAGGTGTCCCATGGGGCTCTCATTTTGATGAAAGGCAAAAAGATTGACAGTCTTAATGTTCTGGAAGGATCAACAATGACCAGTGAAACAAGATGTCCCTCATCTATTAAGGAGTCGAAGTCGACTCGTTTGAAGCAGAGACAACTTAGTCATAGGATGGAAAAATGTATGATCGTTCGTATAACAAAGATTCTCTTTTAGGTGCAGGTTTTGAAAAGATAGGGCACTGAGTTCGTGGAAATCAAACCCGGGTCAATTTTAATTTGACAGTGCACAAGTCGAAGACTAGAAATCTTCCAACTTCTAAGTACAATTATGACTCAGTTAATAACTTGCATAGTTCGAGATAAGCTTGTGGCGGGCTTTGGCAAATGTGTTGTGGAAATACGAGTCAATGTGGAGATTTGTATAGTTATGTCTCGTATTTTTCGGCCTTTCTTCTCCCAATTAAACTTTGTTTTTAATTTCCCACTTAAACTTTGGTTAGTGTATGTTATTTTAATATTAGTTTCTCACTTAAACTTTGATTAATGTAGGTTATTTTAATATTACTTGACCTATAAATTTAGCTTATAAATAGGTCCTTTTTCCACCCTAAAAATGTAACTCATTATATGATACGAGCTCGGTTGTAGATGTCTCAAGTCGTATTGTTTGCCCGATCGTTAAAATTGAGTAAGTCTGATCGATTTGCAAATTAGGCTTGAAGTTATGAAAGATAGGTTCAAATGGGATGGTTTCGAAATGGATATGGAAACAAAGGTATGGTTTGGCTAAGGCTTAAGAGTGAACCAACACAATATGCCATGTTGACCCGAAACTTAGACAAGCACTTAGGTTGACAAATGATGGAGACAGGAAGGATAAATTGATAAAACCTCGAACCACTATCTAGGAAAGATAGGAACCTTGGTATGGGTGAACGCCACACTTTAACAAAGTGATAAGTTCGGAAAAGACAGGATTGACGCTGTAAGGGTTGCTTGATAAGTCAATTCAGTCTATGGAGAACAATGAGAGTATGTAACACCCCAAACCCAGCCTAGAAGTTAGGCCCGAGTCCGGCGTGTCACATTGAAGTGTTTTAGCGAAAACCTTGTTTTCATTGAAAACCCTTCATAAAGTAAAATGTTGAGTACAACCTCTTTTTAGTTGCGAAAGTTTTAAAAACAAACAATTTATAAAACTTGGTATTTAATAATGGAGTTGCAGAAACGTAATAATTGAAAATAGCCATAGCTTAGGAAAAACTTGTTAAGTTATGATGAAAGCCCATGTTTTAAGAAAACGTCCATATGTTGTAGTTATTTCGAAAACCATGTTAAACTTTAGAAATTTATTTAAGTTTAATGATTAGGCAGTTGAAACAATAATAAAACCCAAATGCAAAGTCAAATTGGAGATACAAGGCCCTTTTTACAATCCAAACCAAAATAATTTCAAAATACTAGGAATTTTTAAGAAAATCCAAATAATAATATCTTGCTAGCTGGCCACCTCTAAGTCCCACCATTCGTCGAACCGCCTACTGAGGGTCACCTGAAAAGTTTGAAAAGAGGGGGTGAGTTTCAAAAAACTCAGTGTGTACAACCCTCAACGAGTATAAAGCAATCATCAATCATTTTGGGCCTGAGCCCAACTTAGTAGCGGTGGCCTTTGGGCCGAAGCCTATATCACATTAATATCACAATAATATCGTACATGCAATGCTATGCAAACCCTCCCTAATAGTCCATCCGTTACACAACAATTCCCTTCCAACCTTATACACCTGTGGTGTAACACCCCAAACCCGGTCAACACACCACGACCGAATCTGGTATGTCACGTAGGGAAAACATTTTGAAATCATAAGTTTGTCGAGTAATTTTCCCAGAAAATCCTTCTTAAAATATTGGAAATCCTTGTTTAAGATGATATTGAAATCATGTGATGAGTGTTAAAAAAAACTCATGCTCTATAATCTACTTTGTTGTTACAAAATTTATAAGAAAACGATACTTGTTCAAAACTGAGTGTAATGCGTATATTCGAGTTGAAAACCACTTGCTTCCGAAGTTGTTTGACATTTACAGTTATAAAGATATCTGAGTTACCTTATTACTATGTGAACTTTATTACCCGATGGTAATGTTTGAAAACCCGAAGAGATATAATTTGGAAAACATTACTTCTTTACCAGTTAATTTTATCACATTTATAAATCCAACTTGTGAAATATAAACAAAATAAAAGTAAGTAATAATAAAAACCCAAAATAAACTTAGCGGCCTTATTACAAAACCAAAACCAAATTTAAAGAAAGCTAATAAAAATTAAATAGCAGTTTAAAGTCAAAACCAAACTAAGATGCATGGCCACCTCGAGTCCTCCTCGGCTTCATATCCGCGATCTATGCCACATCTGCAAAATGTATGGGAAGGGGTGAGTCACCGAGACTCAGTGTATAAATCCCCAACCTGATAGTTCATGCACTTACACAGATTATCAGCAAACATGCAAATCATGCACCCCATAACCTATACATCCAATCTCCTTTAGCTACCCCGTGTGGTCAAAATCACTGGTGGTCAAAACCACTGGTGACCGAAGTCACAAATATCAAGTGATGGGGCCAACCCATCATGTGGTCAAAACCACTGATGACAATCCCATAATATATCATGTGGGGCCAACCCACTGTGGTACCAAACCACTGGGACGAGTCACAATATCCATGTGTGGTCAAAACCACTGGTGACCGTAGTCAGAAATATCAATCGTGTGGTCAAAACCACTGGTGGTCAAAACCACTGGTGGTCAAAACCACTGGGACTTAGTCACAAATCATATTAATAGTGTGGTCAAAACCACTGGTGACCGTGGTCACAAATCAACTGATGGGGCCAACCCATCTTGTGGTCAAAACCACTGGTGACAGTCCAAATAAATCATCCCCCTTCTCTCATCAACCCATCATCATGTTCATCACATACGTGTCATAATATCATGTATCATGCAATAGGGCATAGCATAGTATTTAACAAAGCATGATGATGCATATCAAAATCACATAGCAGGGGACTTGCCCGGTTTCCAAGCTCATGCCCAAAGGGCATTATCACTGAATACAAAGGTTTAAGCAGTAACATAATAAACAGGTTATACTAATAAAGTGTGTAAGAGTTTACACACCTGATTAAACATAAATCTAAGCGAAAAATTCCAAAGCTACGCGATACTACGAGATCCCGAAACGTATGCCCTCACTGCTCCTACAATCGGCCACTGCTTAGTTAGTAATCAAAAGCCCTATTCGGCTTAACTAGAAATCCCAAAAAGATGTCGCCCCAAAAACAGTACTCACCTTAAGCTGATTTGGTTACCAACCAAATCCCGAACCACGTGATGATCTCTCTTGAAATCGGCTAAACCTTAATACACATAGATGGTTAGCCTTCGGCTTTCGAATGATTAAGGAATAGATGTGAACATGTTAAAACCTTACCTAGACTGGCAATCAAATCCCGATGAACCACAAATTCGGGTTGAACTCCTCTCTACAATCGGTTTTAACACCACACTTAGAATCCATAGGCCATTCGACCATAGCATAAATTCAGAACTAAAAGAGTTGTCATCATCTTACCTTAATAACTGCTTTGGCCCTTGAACACCATAGATCGACACACCCCAAATGATGCTTGGGGTTTCGGCTACCAAGAGATTCAGCTATGACTCCCAAGAAGAAGAGAACTCGATTTCGGCACTTCACTAAAGGCTAGATTACGAGAGAAAAGAAGAGGATGAGACTAAGAATATTCGGCCACAAAAGAGAACAACAAGGTTTCGGCTTTCTTTTGAATAACAAAAAAAGATAGAAGAAAAAGGAATCAAGATTCGGCTCAAATGGTGATTTGATTCGGGAAAAATAATGAAAAGAAGAGAAGCGAAAGGTGATAGTTTCGGCAATGGTTTGAGAGAAGAGGAGGACGGAATGGAAAGGGAATAAGGAGAAGAAGATGTAAGAGTAGGTTTCGGCTTTGAACAGAAACAGGAAGAAGAAATGCACAAAAGATGAATTCGAAAATTGACTAACCAAAGAGAACAGAAAATAAAAGGAAGAGAATGGCTACCAATTCGGCTCTTCAAGGAAAATGCACAAAAGATTCGGCCACTTACAAGAGCTGCCGAAAAGAAAGAAAGCAAAAGGGCAATTGGTCGTTCGGCTTTGACACAAAAATGAAAAGAGAAGACCTTCCCCAACTAGCCGAAATTCTCCCTTAAACCCCCACAACATTCGACCACCAACACACAAGGCTCCCAAAACCGATAGCACCCCTTGCCCAATGTTCAAAATTCGGCCAAAACCTACCAATGAGTTTGAAAAAAAATATTCAAACTCATACATTTGCTCCCCTCCATCAGTTCAAATCTGTTTGAACAGGTCAAACTCCTCAAATCTCCCATCTCCATCCATTCAAAAGAGTCCCACCTGAACACTCCTCCCCTAGCTTGTGGCGTCAAAAAGAAATAGCAGGGAGTGCAACTCCTGCTGCTCGAACCCAGGCACTCCCTCCCTGCAAGTGGCGTCATCTCCATGGTGCTTAAGTGGCGCCTCCTTGCCACCTTTCCAAATGATTTCTTGTGTCATCCTTCCCCAATAAATTCTCTTATCCCCTATCTCACCTAGCTCCTACTTCTTGAGGGCTAAAACAAAAATTTTGGCCATGACCCAGAACTAACCCGAGGTCATGCCTAGACCCCAAAACATATCAAACCAACACAATAGATGTAATATCCCGAAATTGGGCCTAGTAGGATTGGGCCGATTGGGCCGATTGGGCCTTGGGCTTTAGGAAAAATTTGAGTATTATTTTATTATTTGTGTTAGTTCGGGTATGAATTATGTGTGTTTAGCATAGTCTTGTGAAGGATTGATTTTATTAATGAGGCTAGAATAATTCTTAGTATTGAATATTTAGTGAATTGGATTAGGTGGACTTGACACTTAAGTTAATTTAAGTGTTATTTTCTAGCACAAGAGGAGTTAGTGGTAAGGTGGTTAAGATGCATGAAGGGTTGCTTGAGGGAAGAGGTTCGAATAGCATGGAGAGCATTTTGAAGACTTTATTTTATGCACCTTACATTAAGTGTTGGTCAAACTATACATATGGTAAGTTAGACTTTAGATTTTATGGCAAGTTGAATATTAGATTAGGAAAGCTTGTATTTTAGGAAAAGAATCTTAAGATTTATGGAAGGATGGAGGGATAAGGGGCTTGAATGATGGAGAGTTGTTTTGGAAATATTTTTATGGTCATTTTGACCATGAATGTGGACGCATAGATGGCTAGGGGGGTTGGCCGAATTTTTGGAAAGATTTAGGAGGAATTAAAGAGGAAATATGGGATTTGGGGTGAAGGAATTGGTGTTGGCCGAATTTGGGACTTGGTAGGATGGCATTTTCGGTTTGGTAATAGTAGGTTAGGTGTGCCAAAGTGATTCTTTTCTCATCTTTTTCATTTGTGCCAAAAATTTAGAGTTTTCTTTTCTCTCTAAGTGCCGTTCTTGTGCATAAGCCATTTAGTTTCGGTTTCCCTTCTCTTTGTTTTGTGTTCGAAACTTCAAAGACCATTAAGGTCACTAGCGTTTTCTTCTTCTCTCTATTTGCTAGTTTGGCCGAATCTATCTCCTTTCCCAAACTCTTTCTTTTCCTTTTGATAGTCGAGTTTGTCATCACCTTTGGTAAGGCTTGGCCGAACCCTATAGCCTCTTTCTCTCTTGTCTTTGCTTGAAATTTTAAGAAAACACCATAGCCAAATCCTCTAAGCATTCTACTCCCTCTACTTTGGCGTAATCCCTTTTCATCAGTAAAGTGCCGAAACACCATCTCAACCTCGTTTCTATACCTATCTTTGTGTTAGCCGAATATCCCATTACCATTGGGAAGGTTTAGCCGAAACCCTTTTCTCTTATTTGACCTCTTCAAGCAACAAGGTGGTAAGTAATATCTATCCTAGCAATCGGTGTAGGTTCTCTTTCTTTTAAGTGTGCCGAGTCAAGGATTAAGCCTTGGTTTAGGGATGGCCGATTATGCTTGTGCCATGATATGTGTTTCTTGTGATGGTAGCTAGCATTAAGGAGCATTAAAGGAGAAGCTTTCGGGATTCGATTCTTCAAGGTAAGTAAGTGTAGCATTCGGCCAAGGGCCATTCTTTTGGATTATTGCTTAAAGCCGATTCTAATGTGGGTTGTTTAAGGAATTTCGACAGAGTTCATAATCAAGTGGCGTTTTCGGGATTTAATCGACTGTACCAAATAGGTGCATAGTTATCGCACTGTCTCTTGATTGTGTGTGTGTGTGTGTTATATTTATGTATATGTGATATGATGTTAATGGTAGCCGAATTAAGGGCTAAGATTGTGAATACCCATGGTGGGTGATCGAATACTCAGGTCAGTGATTTACGATATTAAATGATCATTGATGAATATATAAAATGTGATGGCATGTGATGCATTATTGTTCAAGTGATATGTTGCCATGATACACATATATGCATGGGACTTGGGATGTGACTATCGAAGGAAAGGGTGTACTTTATGTACGTGGTCTAATGTTAGCCTTGTGCTACATTGGCGCTTGATGTTAGCTATGTGCTTCATCAAGGGAGGTGTTGGCTAGGTGCCATATCTCGGCGGATGATAGCTGTGTGCATCACCGTGGATTGAGGATGACCTCGAGTCACCTCGTGGATACAGATATATGGATCACTATGTGATCGGTGGCTTAGCCACGGCCTTGGGCAGCAAGTCTGCCAAGGTAAGATATGTGGATCACTGTGTGATCGGTGGATTAGCCACGGCCTTGGGCAGGGAGTCTGCTAAGGTAGGAGTAACGGATGGACTCTAGGTTGGGTTGGGCCTCATGTTGCATATTTATGCATTTTGCATGACTAATTATGTGGATCAATGTGGATATGGGCCAAGCCCAACATGTGGAATTATGTGGATATAATACCTTATCATCTGATATGTGATTGATGTGTGGATGTGGGCCAAGCCCATGTGTGGAGACATGTGAAATAACTATGCACTGAGTCTGTTTGACTCACCCAAATTTTTACCAACATTTCAGGTGATGCATAAAGCTTGGACCGGGTTGGAGTGGATACGAGGTGGCCCATGCAGAAGATATTTTATTTGTTTTACACATTTTATTTATGAAAGGTTATTTATTGTAATAAGGGCCACTTTAAGTATTTAAAGACTTTTTATTATGTTTTAAGTTGGATTGTCGATTATATTATTATTTGAAAATTTTTTATTTTAAACAACTTAATTTTATTTGGAACTTTATTTACACAATGTTTTAGTAAAGACAACAAATTTTTATGTTTTTAACTCTAAGTCAAAAGTTTTTCAAAACATTTTCCTCTGTGACATACCAGATTCGGTCGTGGCGTATTGACCGGGTTTGGGGTGTTACAATAGACATACCATCACATGCAAACACATACAAAATGCAGAGGCCCCGATTTAAGGATGTTACATGTGGGGATTTCTAAACCGACCCACCCATCCGCTACACAATAATGGTAGCCCTATTGCAGTACTACCTAACATTGCAGCAAAGCTGCTAATCATGTATTGGGCTTAAAAAGCCAACGGTGGATCCACGGTCGTCAAGCAACCATGCGATCCTCAAATTCTTCCTCCGTACCATAATTCTCACCCATATGCATCCTAAACAAAATATCATATGAATGCAGCAAATATACGAGTAACATCCATAAAGCTTACATTCAACACATAGAGGTATTTTAGTCATTTCACAAATCAAGGGTATTTCGATAATCCTACCCTACAGGGGTATTTCAGTAATTCTTAACAGTATGGGTTTTAAATTATGACCTTTTGACCTGTCAACATGTCCTCGTTGGCTAAAGTGAACAGACACTATGCACTAGGTAGGATTCCGGAGAAGAGGAGGTGGGTCATTAAGACCGCTTAAATACCAAGCTCTCCCTAGATCCAATCCTAGACATGCATATACCCATTGCCACACTCTAACCTTATGACTTGTCCACAGACGAATTTGATAAATTAATAAGTTTATGCTATTTAAGGATTTATTAGAACTAGGCCTAAAAGTCTATTATAAAACCCTAGCAAGTCTACCGGCTTTCACACACTCATATAACCCATCAGACCCAATCACATTTTTTTACGGCCCATTAGGCTCAATCACACTCATATGGCTCATTAGGCCTGAACCCATTCCAAATCATTCAATAAACTTAATTAGCTCATCACATATTACCAAGTTATCAACATTTGCTTATTTAAGCTCATGGGCCCGTTGGGCCCATTTGGCCCATTCTGGCCAATTGGCCAAAACGTGACCCAAGTCCATGAGATCGTTCATGGGGTCTCTGGTATCGTATCGAATACCCTCTTATGAGTGTTCGCGCACTCACAAGACTACCGTAGCCAAACTTTTGGCTTTTCGGCATTTCGGGATTTGCCGATCTATTGTGTGTGTAGTGTATGTACACACCTTCGGCTTTATATTAAACTATCGAATCATAGGGTAGAAGTACACACCTTACCACCTAGAGTACTAAGTACTCATAATAATCAGAACCTATATTCAAACATTACATTCCATTAGTCACTTACTGATCGCTGAAATCAGAGCTTTAAAATTTATAAAACGAATGATCAAACATGGAAACTAACTCTGACAACGATTAAAGGCAAGTGTACCTATCGAACAGTAGTATAGCTTAGGCAAGATCGGATTGTGGAACCCAAAGGAACTAAAAGTACTAATACTAACTTCCTTTTTATTATTTAGCCTTAAAAACAAAGTGAAGTTGCTTTAATCTAAATTAACGACTACTAAGCTTAAAGACACAAGACAAAAAGAACGAATTGGAAAATAACTTGAAGAAAAACTCAGTTGATTACGACGATACCCTCAGGAAGAATCCATCTAGACTCCTCTTGTTACCTATCACCGAACCATATGATTTCTTTACTTAGCTTGATTCGTAAGACTCCCTAACGTATATTAAACCCTCTCTCTAGGCGAATAACGTCTAACCCTAGGTTAATTAGTGGAACTCTCGTTCGCTTATAATAATCCCCTAAAATAGCAGTAAATCGATCTATGGACTCCCATATTAGGTTTCACCCTAATCCGGCAAAATCTCGTAACCCTATCTCTACGCGTTCGATCAACTCCGCTTAATTATGCTAGATCTACTCTTAGGCAGGGTCTATTCCTCCTCCACCTAAGCACATCAGATTTGGATTAAGCAACATAATTAAGAACGAACTAAGTAACTATCATATAATTCAGAAATTAAATAACAAAATTCATCTAGGTTTCATCCCTTTCAGGTATCTGAAGGGTTTAGTTCATGACAAATAAAGAAAACATCTTAAGAGAAAATATAAAACAAAACATAAGAAATCCCTAAAACCCCCTGAAGGAATTGAAGGAGAAATCCGCCGTCCTGAGTATAACTCCAGCTTCTTGGGATGGATCAACTGGCTAACTTCGAGTGATTCCCTCAACTCTGACCTTCTCGGCTTGGCTCTTTGGCCTAGCTTTGACGCCCTCTCAAAGGTGGCACTTGGGGGATATATAAAGACTATTGGAATGTGTTTCTTGCCCCAAAGTATCCAAATCTGAATGAAATTGTTCATTGCCACCACAGGGACACGGCCATATCACACGCCCGTGTGACTCGTCTTCAGGCCGTGTTTGGATTTCTAAGTTGAGGCACGGCCGTGTAGATCGGGGGAGAGGTTGTGTTCTAAAGGCTTGACAAGGCACGACCGTGTGGACTTTGGGCCAGGCCGTGTTAATTTCGTGATATGGCCCATTTACTCCGTTTTGGGCCCGTTTTATGTCCTTTTCATCCTCGGGTGCTTTCCTTGGTATATGACATGAATAGAAAGGATTAAAAGCACATTTTTACATAAATTGATGGATAAATCAACCAAAAGTAAGCTAAATGTGGGATTAAAATATGTTATAATTACGGTTTATCAAATACCCCCACACTTAAGCTTTTGCTTGTCCTCAAGCAAAATTCTCAACTTACAATTAAAATGAACTTTCCATAATTTACAAATCCTATCAACAATGCCTCATCATAATTCGTAGATAATTTATACATGGATAATTCAATTCACAGAGTCCTAAAGATTCAAACAATGATAAGTCATTCATTTGTATTTGAAAACGTAGGTGGTTCCCCTTATCTGAAATATTATCTTTGATTCGAAATCGACAAGAGTTGACATCCTTACTATAGATACACTCAAATCACTCAAAGTGTTTAAGGGTTATAACAAGAAGCACTCATATGTCGAACCTGAAAAGTTAATCCCATAGGCTTGCCTGAAAATCAAATCTCCACCACTGTAAAATGATATGATAAACAGATCAAAAGGTCCTTGTTAGGGTTGTAACGAGGCTAGGATTAAGGTGTGGATGAAGGCTGAAGTTAGAAGGCTAGAATCGAGATTGTCTTGACAAATTACCTAACCAGAAACACGAACTAATAATAAACTTGTACTACTAATAATATTCTGATATGAGCTTCTTCTTGGAATTTGACATATAAGGTCACCTAATCACAAAACTAATAGTGAATATACTTTGTCTTTTTTTTAAGAACAAACTAAGTAATAAAGGATAAATTCAACTACTGAAATAATATAATTAGGTAACTGATCGAATTAATTCTCGATATAAGGGTAGTCAAAAGGAATGGTGATAACAAATACAAAGGGTTTTTGGGTTAATATTAGCTGGTAAGTCAATAAAAAGGGTTGTTAGGATCAATGGGGTTCACTAGGGGTTAGTTGTTAAGGTAGGCTATTTAGTGGAGTGAGTGGGTTAAGTCCTAGGTGCCTTTATCATCTCTATATATCAAATCATTGATGTGGTCTCAACATGTATAAACGAGGCAACAGTTCAAAGTTGACACACTCATAATCGAAAAGTGAGCACGAAAAAGAATATATGCTCTATAAGGCTCAAAACTCACAGAAATTATGGGTGTTTTGACATCAATCTCATAAATTTCAAATTTTAAAGCAATATTCAAATTTAGGTTAACAACCTAGCAAAAATTTTTATTCTGAAAATTGGACTTATCATGCTTAATTCTCTAGTATCTTTAAAATTTAATCATCAATGCACAATTCTCAATGACTTAATCTAAAACATGTCAATAAGGATCATAAATCATCAGAAATTTCATCCTAATTAGTAATCTGAAAAATTTACTTAAAAACAAGTCTAAATTTAGGGATTTGAGAATAATGAAAAAAGTTTGGCCGGGTTTGGGAATAATGCAGAAAGTTAGGCCCTTTTTTTAGATAAATATTCACCCCCCACACTTAATATGTACATTGCCCTCAATGTACAAAGATAGTTATAGCATTCATGGGATAAATCAAAAGAGAAGGGGAAAGAATACTCCCTGAATTTTGGATGGTATCCTTGGAGGATGTGGAAGGTCCATGGGTGGTGCCGTCTTACTGGTGGGGCGATTGCTAACAAGCTTTGCACTAGATGAAGAAATTGGGGAGCTCGTAGAGGATTAGCCATGGTTTATTGAGACATAATTAAAATAAGCAAATTATAAAGAAAATCAAGCTAAAGGGAAGGAGACTAAGAAGAAAACTGAAATGAAAAGACAATACTAATGGACTAAGAAGTCCTTATTGATGGATGGTTCGCGAAGTGGGTGTGACTTCTAGGGCTGTGGAGGTGGTGGTGGTGGCGGAAGTGATGTGGTTATCGTGGTGGCCGGCGTGATTCCCTAGCAGCCTGGCGAACCTAACACTAAGAAGCTAAAATAAGTTAAACTAAACTAAGCATAAGATTGTCAAAGAGAAGGAAATTGACGCAAAAGAGAAAAGAAAAAGAAAAACTAATTGGTCTCAAAGACCCTGGCTTAGTGAGTGAAAGAAGCTGTCGGCATGAACTCATGTTGAAGGTTTCCTTTGGGGAGACTGTAGTTGGCTTTCTTTCGTTTCTTCGGCATGGTTTCTTGTGTGGCTCAAGGGGTTGAGAGACTTGCTAGATAGATAAATCTGAGAGGATTGTGGAAGAGGAAGGGTGGAGAGTGAAGGGGGAGAATGGGGAGAGGGTGGGGTGGTGTTTAAATAGAGGCCCCAAATCTGGTACGTGCCCACGCCCGTGTACTAAGGGCGTGTCGAATTACACAGCTGCCTCGCATGGCCGTGTGTCCCATCGTGTTGATTTGCCATGCTCGTGGTGCAGCCAACCACGCCCGTGTTTCAAAAGTCAGTATGTAGGCAGCAAGTCAGTAGCTTCACACGGTCGTGGGGCACGGCCGTGCCATTCTGTTGGTGCCCGTGGGGAGAGTGGTTGGATCCGTGATGTCGGGAAGTGGTTGAATTGGTTTGCACGGCCTCTGCATGTCAGTACGAAGATTCTGGTGGTCCACACAGTTACGGACACGGCCGTGTGTAAGACCGTGTGACCTTGAATTTCTGTACTTTTGGTCAGTTTTAAAAGAAAAGAAAGAAGAGAAATAAAGAAACTGAAAATAAAATTGAAAGAAAATAATGTTAGTGCTCGGGTTGCCTCCCGAGAAGCGCTCATTTATAGTCCTAAGCTAGACTTTCCTTTAAAAGAAATCAGGGAGGTTTAAAGGTTTGAATATCTTCCCTCATGCTTACGGTTCTATTTTCTTGACAAAGTTTAAGTTGAAAAATGTTTACCTTTAAAGTGCTGAATGTAGGGTTGTTTACCTCGACTGTTCCGTGGGGGGAGATATCGTGTACCTTAAGAGGAGTTTCTCCCTTTGCCTTCAGGTGTGTTGTAGTGATATGTGGGTCGGCTTTGTCTGACAGTACCTGGTCTCCTATTTTGTAGTGATTTGATGTTCCTACGAGTTCTTCTGGTGATTCCTCCGGTTTTACTTTCTATGGTTCCGATTTTTCTTTGACGGGTGTCGTCTGCTCTTCTGATTTGTCGACCCTAAGGCTTTGTTCCTCGTGTAATTCCTCTTTGTTGATTTGGGTTCTATGTGTCAGCTCAGGTTTGTGTCCTTGTGATGTTTCCTGCGATGTAAGTTGAATAATTTGATTATCATTTGAAGCGACTTTCTTACCTTCATCGATTGTTGTCCTGGCCGAGTCAAGAGTTTGAAGGCTGATTGATTCGTCACCTACACAAAGTATAAGTTCTCCTATGGCAACATCAATTTTAGTCTTGGCAGTTGCTAAGAAGGGTCTTCTTAAAATTAAGGGGATTGAATTATCCTCATCCATGTCTAAAACAACAAAAACTACTGGGAAAACAAATTTATCGATTTTGACCAAAACATCTTCAATAATGCCCCTAGGAATTCTAACAGTTTTATCAACTAATTGAATGCTCATCCTAGTTTGTTTGGGCTTATCTAGAGCTAGTCGTTTAAACAATGTATAAGACATGACATTTATGCTTGCCCCTAAATCAGCTAACGCATTATTAACAGTTAAACTACCAATTAAACATGGAATTGTAAAACTCCCTGGATCTTTTAGTTTTCGCGGTAGTTTATTCTGTAACATTGCCAAGCATGTTGCGTTCAACTCCACGTGGTGCTCTTCATCTATTTTGCGCTTGTTTGTCAAGAGCTATTTTAAAAATTTCCTCGAGTCTGGCATCTAAAAAAGAGCTTCGAGAAGAGGTAAGTTAATATATAATTTCTTTAAAAGTTTAAGAAACTTACCGAACTGTTCCTCTGAATCGTCTCTTTTTATTGCTTCGGGATAATGTATGCAAGGTTGGTATTCTTTGATTATCGGTTTTGGCTTTTTTTGTGTTACCTCTATTTTACCTTCGTCTACCTCTTTGTTTGGTTCGTCTAACTCCTTGCTATCATGATCTGTGATGGCTTGAATTTTCTCCTTAGGGTTAATCTCGGTGTTACTTGGTAGATGTCTTTGCGGTCGTTCTGACTTAAGCTTTGTGAGTTGTTCGACTTCATTAGTGTCTTCCTTGACTGACTTAGTAATTTCCCTAATTCTGCTCTCGTTGCTTTTAATTGTTCTCTCAGTTTCTTGGAAATGCTTTTCTGTGTTTGCCGAAAATTTTGTCAGCATCTCTTCAAGGGTTGGTTTCTTCTCTTGTGGGTAGGGCTACTTTTGGAAGTTTTTAGGAGATTGTTGCCTTTAATTTCCTTGATTTCCTTGACCTCCCCACGAAAAATTTGGTTGGTTCCTCCAACCTGGATTGTAAGTGTTACTATATGGATTATTATTGAATCTAAAATTGTTACCTATATAGTTCATTTGTTCGCTCTCTGCTTCTGGTTGGTAGGGTGGGTACTCAGGATTTGCCACGGTTCCACTTGCATCGCACTGCATGACTGGGTGTACCTGTGAAGAACACAAACTATCAATCTTTTTATTCATTATCTCTAACTGTGTTGAAAGTGTGGTTATCGCATCGAGGTTGTAGACTCCGGCAGATTTTGTCGATTTCGTCCTTGTAACCTGCCACTGATAATTATTCAGTGACATCTCCTCAATGAACTCGTAGGCTGCTTCAGGATTCTTGTTATTCAGAGTTCCACTGGCGGCGGAATCAATTAGTTGCCTCGTGGAAGGGTTTACACCATTATAGAATGTTTGGACTTGTAGCCACAAGGGTAGACCGTAGTGTGGACACCTTCTCAAGAGATCCTTGTATCTCTCCCATGCGTCGTATAGTGTCTCTAAATCCATCTGCACAAAAGAAGAGATATCATTCTGTAATTTGGCCGTTTTGGCCGATGGGAAATATTTCAATAAAAACCTTTCGGTCATTTGTTCCCATGTAGTGATTGACCCTCGTGGTAACGAGTTTAACCACTGTTTGGCTTTATTTCTTAATGAAAAAGGGAATAACCGAAGACGTATGGCATCATCAGAAATGCCATTTATTTTGAAGGTATCACAGAACTCTAAAAAGTTAGCTATATGTGTGTTTGGATCTTCGTCCTGCAAACCATCAAATTGAACAAATTGTTGAATCATTTGTATTGTGTTAGGCTTTAGTTCAAAATTGTTAGCAGCTATAGCAGGCCTAACAATACTTGATCCTGCTCCTGTTAAATGTGGTTTAGCATAATCAAACATTGTAGTGGAGCATTATGTTCCCCCACAACTCGTGATGGTGGATTGTTCTCATCCATCCTTTCAGTAGGATTGGATTCTCGCTCTTCTTCTGTGTAATTTAGGGCTCGCCTGATTTTTCTGCGATTCCTTCGAGCAGTAGCTTCAATATCATTGTCGTATACTAGTGGTTCTCTTGGGTTCCTTCTAGTCATAAACTAGAGGTACCTGTCAGGAAAAGAAAGAAGAAAAGAAAATTTAGCAAAATTAAAATTTTAACCTAAAATAAAAAAAATTGCGAAAAATAAAAATAATGGATAAAGTAATAAAAATAGAGTTTTCTTAATATTTTAGTTCCCTGGCAACGGCGCCAAAAACTTGATCGCTGAAATCAGAGCTTTAAAATTTATAAAACGAATGATCAAACCTGGAAACTAACTCTGACAACGATTAAAGGCAAGTGTACCTATCCAACAGTAGTATAGCTTAGGCAAGACCGGATTGTGGAGCCCAAAGGAACTAAAAGTACTAATATTAACTTTCTTTTTATTATTTAGCCTTAAAAACAAAGTGAAGTTGCTTTAATCTAAATTAACGACTACTAAGCTTAAAGACACAAGACAAAAAGAAAGAATTGGAAAATAGCTTGAAGAAAAACTCAGTTGATTACGACGATACCCTCAGGAAGAATCCACCTAGACTCCTCTTGTTACCTATCACCGAACCATATGATTTCTTTACTTAGCTTGATCCGTGAGACTCCCTAACGTATATTAAACCCTCTCTCGAGGTGAATAACGTCTAACCCTAGGTTAATTAGAGGAACTCTCGTTCGCTTATAATAACCCCCAAGAGTAGCAGTAAATCGATCTATGGACTCGCATATTAGGTTTCACCCTAATCCAGAAAAATCTCGTAACCCTATCTCTAGGCATTTGATCAACTCTGCTTTATTATGCTAGATCTACTCTTAGGCAGGGTCTATTCCTCCTCCACCTAAGCACATCAGATTTGGATTAAGAAACATAATTAAGAACAAACTAAGTAACTATCATATAATTCAGAAATCAAATAACAAAATTCATCTAGGTTTCATCTCCTTCAGGTATCTGAAGGGTTTAGTTCATGAAAAATAAAGAAAACATCTCAAGAGAAAAGATAAAACAAAACATAAGAAATCCCTAAAACCCCCTGAAGGAATTGAAGGAGAAATTCGCCGTCCTGATTATAACTCCGACTTCTTAGGATGGATTAACTGGCTAACTTCGAGTGATTCCCTCAACTCTGACCTTCTCGGCTTGGCTCTTTAGCCTAGCTTTGATGCCCTCTCAAAAGTGGTACTTGAGGGATATATATAGGCTATTGGAATGTGTTTCTTTGCCCCAAAGTATCCAAATCCGAATGAAATTGTTTATTGCCACGACAAGGACACGGCCATGTCACACGCCCGTGTGACTCGTCTTCAGGCCGTGTTCAGATTTCTAAGTTGAGGCACGGCCGTGTGGACTTTGGGCCAGGCCGTGTTGATTTTGTGATATTGCCCATTTACTCCGTTTTGGGCCCGTTTTATGTCCTTTTCATCTTCGGGTGCTTTCCTGAGTATAAGACATGAAAAGAAAGGATTAAAAGCACCTTTTTACATAAATTGATGGATAAATCATCCAAAAGTAAGCTAAATGTGGGATTAAAATATGTTATAATTATGGTTTATCACTTACTTAATAAATTAAAATAAATCCACTACAACCACTCATCGAAGGACAACCTATACATGCCTTGATCGACTGCGATTTGCCTATTTAATCCGAGGTCCGTCGTAGTCCCCCTTCCGCATCCAGGTGAAAATTCCCGAACCGCCACACCTTACGTCGCTTAAACTTGGGAGTAGTGGTCACTTGCTCACACACAGTCGACATCTTTATTGACACTTTACTAGATCCCCCTTTGCCCGTCGTAAATTCCTTATCAATTGGCCAAATGAATGCAATAGCTAGTCCAAGAAGGTTTAACCAACGCGAGGAGAATAAAATATTTGAAAGAGGGAGAGAATGAATATTCAGTTAAGTAACTGAACAAAAAAAAAAGATTGCTTTGATCAAATTGTGGAAGAAAAGGGGTGGCACACAAGGGATTCGACAAAAAGGAATACTGGACTTTAGGGACCAAGAATATTCGGCACAAAAGAAATAGACTAGAAGAAAAGGAAAGAAAAGAGTTTGATGAGAAGGAAGGGAAGAAATCGGCGCAAAATAGAAGAGGAAGAATAAGGGATTTCGGCTTTCAGGTATTTGGAGAGAAAAGTAGTTTTCGGCAAAATAAAAAGAAAGCATTTGGCATTAGCCTAGAACCCCAAAATCGACACCTATTTATAGCCTATAGCCGAATTTCCTATCCCCAAATTTCCAATTCGGCTCAACCTCTTCCACATATCTCATCTCCTAATTTTTCTCCACAAGAAGCTCCTCAATCCCTTCCTAACTTTTCTCTTCTGATCACTCTCCTTAGAGTCCATCATTGATCGTTAGATTTCAGAGTTTTAAATTTATATGAATGAGAATGATCGAACCTGGAAATTAACTCTGACAACGATTGAGGCAAGTGCACCTATCGAACAGTAGTATAGCTTAGGCAAGATCGGATTGTCGAACCCAAAGGAACTAAAAGTAGTAATACTAACTTTCTTTTTATTATCTAGCCTAAAATAACTGAAGTTGTTATCTAATCTAAAATTAACTAATGACTAAGCTAAAGACACAAAGACAAAAAGAATGAATTGGGAAATATTGTTGGGAAAACTCAGTTGATTAAGACGATACCCTTAGGAAGAATCCACCTAGACTTCACTTGTTATCTAACATTGAACCAGACGATTTATTCACTTAACTTAACCCGTAGGATTCCCTAATTTATATTAAATCCTCTCTCGAGGCGAATAACGTCTAACCCTAGGTTGATTAATTGAATTCTCTTTCTAATTAAAACCCATAGAATCGCATTAACTCGATCTATGGACTCTCATTTTAGGTTTCACCCTAATCCAGCAAAATCTCGTCACCCTATCTTTAGACGCGCGATCAACTCCGCTCAATTATGCTAGATCTACTCTTAAGCAGGGACTTTTACTCCTCCACCTAAGCACCATCCAACTTGAATTAATATCTCGGAAATATTAACACAAGGATTAAGCACACATAATTAAGAACAAATCAAGTATTTATCATATAGTTCAGAAAATAATAACAAGATCCGTCTTAGGTTTCATCCCCTTCAGGTATCTGAAGGGTTTAGTTCATAACAAATAAAGAAAACATCTCAGAAGAAAAGATAAAACAAAACATAAGAAATCCCTAAAACTCCCTGAAGGAATTGAAGGAGAGATCCACCGTCTTGAGTAGAATTCTCGCTTCTTGAGATGGATCAACTGGCTATCTTCGAGTGATTCCCACAAATCCGACCTTTTCGGCTTGGCTCCTTGGCTTTGCTCACCGCCTGTTCCGGCTTCTGCCGAACGCCCCTTCAAGTTGCTCCCTTGGGTGTTTATATAGACTTTGAGATGCCTTACTTGGTCCCTAAGTATCCTAATTCAAGTAGAATTCCTACTAAGGTGTTTGAATAGGCTTTGAAATGTGTTTCTTTGCCTCAAAGTATCCAAATCTGAGTAAAACTTCTCTTGGTCGCTGTAGGGACACTCCCATAACACACGCCCGTGTAAGTCGTGGCCAGGTGTGTTCAACCCTGTTGAATGGGGCACGGCTATGTGGATCATGATTAGGCCGTATTCTAGTAGATCAATGAGGCACGACCGTGTAAACTTGGGCCCAGGCCGTGTGGATTTCGTGATATGGCCCATTTACTCTGTTTTGGGCCTGTTTTATGTTCTTTTCATCCTCGGGTGTTTTCCTTAGCATAAGATATGAAATGAAAGGATTAAGAGCACCAAATTACACAATTCAGGAATAAATCATCCGAAAATATGCTAAATGTGGGATTAAA
This sequence comes from Gossypium australe, assembly GCA_005393395.2. Classification (NCBI taxonomy): domain Eukaryota; kingdom Viridiplantae; phylum Streptophyta; class Magnoliopsida; order Malvales; family Malvaceae; genus Gossypium; species Gossypium australe. The sequence goes on from CM016620.1 coordinate 101,421,594, forward strand.
ATACGTTACTTTTACGGTTTATCACATACCCCCACACTTAAGCTTTTGCTTGTCCTCAAGCAAAATTCTCAACCCACAATTAAAACAAACTTCCTCGATTCATAATATTCATCAATAATATTTCATCATAATTCAAAGATAATTCATACATGGATAATTCAACTCAAAGAGTCCTAAAGATTCAAACAGTCAAAGTCAGTTTTTATAGTATGAAAACATAGGTGTTTCCCCTTACCTGAATAATTACCTCTGATTCAAAATCGACAAGAATTGACATCCTCGCTAAAGATTCACTCAAACCACTTGAAGTGTTTAAGGTTCAAAAAATTAAGCACTCAAAAGTCGAACATGAAAAGTTAATCCCATAGGCTTGCATGAAAATCAAATCTCCACCACTAAAATATGAGATGATACACAAATCAAAAGGTCTTTACAGGGTTGTAACAGGGCTTGAGTTAAAGGTGTGGATAAATGCTGAATTAAAAGGTTAGAATCGAGATTAATTAACAATTTACCTAATTAGAAAAATGAACTAATCCTAAATAATTACATCAATTGAAAACTAATAATACGAGCTTTTTCTTCAGGATTTGAAATTTAAACATGTAAGCTCACTTAATTATAGAACTAATAATGAATATACTTCGTTTTTTTTTAAAAGTCAAATAATAATAGGAAAGAACTTTTACAACTGAAATATAGAACATAGTTAGGCAACTGCTCAAAATCAAATCTCGATAAAAAGGGAGTCAAGGAATGGTGATAACAAATACAAAGGGTTTTGGGTTAAAATTAGTGGGTGAGTCAATAAAAGGTTGTTAGGATTAAACGGGGTTCACTAGGGGTTAATTATGGAGGTAGGCTTTTTATGGAGTAAGTGGGTTAAATCCTAGGTGTCTTAATCATCTTTGTATATCAAATCATAGGTGTGGTCTCGACATGGATAATCGATGCAAGTTCTAGAATAACAAATCAATGTTGATACACTCATAATCAATAAAGTGAGCACGAAAAAGAATGTATTCTCTATAAGGCTCAAAAGCTCACGGAAATTATGGGTATTTGATATCAACCTCGTAAATTTCAAATTTCAAGGTAACATTCAGATTCAGGTAAACAACCTAAAAAAATTTAAATTTTGAAAAATAGACTTATCATGCTTGATTCTCTAGTATCCTTCAAATTTAATCATCAATGCACAATTATCAATGACTTAATCCAAAACATATCAATAAAAATCGTAAATCCAAGGAAATTTCATTCTAATCGTAATATGAGAAACTTACTTTTCGAACAAGGCATAATTCAGGGATTTTCAAATAATACTATAGTTAACCCCCCCACACTTAAGATGTACATTGCCATCAATGTACAAAGATAGGTAATATCAGAATAATCATAAAATCATAAGATGGGTAGAGAAGTGAAACTTCCTGAATTTTGGATGAAGTCAATGAAAAGAAACCGGATAGGATTTGAGGTGAATGTGGGGAAGTGTCTCGAACCGTTTGAAATTGAGTCCTTGAAGCAGCCGTCTTGATTTAATTGTATCCTAAGCTAAATCTAAATGGTACGAATAATAAAAAGAAAATAATAAAGAAAATAAAATAAAAATAAAAGTAAATAATGGAAAATGAAAGAAGAAAGATAACGGGAAAAGGAAGGGAAGAAGGGGGTTAAATAGAAATTATGGATCTGGTAGCTGGCCCCGCCCTTGTATCTTCCTGTGGTAGCCACACGGCCACGGCCACGGTCGTGTGCAAGGCTGATCACTGAAATCAGAGCTTTAAAATTTATAAAACGAATGATCAAACCTGTAAACTAACTCTGACAACGATTAAAGGCAAGCGTACCTATCGAACAGTAGTATAGCTTAGACAAGACCAGATTGTCGAACCCAAAGGAACTAAAAGTACTAATACTAACTTTCTTTTTATTATTTAGCCTAAAATAATAATGAAGTTACTTTATTCTAATTTAACGACTACTAAGCTAAAGACGCAAAGACAAAAAAAACGAATTGGGAAATAACTAGAAGAAAACTCAGTTGATCACGACGATACCCTCAGGAAGAATCCACCTAGACTTCACTTGTTATCTAACACTGAACCATATGATTTCTTTACTTAGTTTGATCCGTAGGACTCCCTAACGTATATTAAACCCTCTCTCAAGGCGAATAACGTCTAACCCTAGGTTAATTAGTGGAACTCATATTCGCTTATAATAACCCCCTAGAATAGCAGTAAATCGATCTATGGACTCCCATATTAGGTTTCACCCTAATCCGGCAAAATCTCGTAACCCTATCTCTAGGCATTCGATCAATTACGCTTAATTATGCTAGATCTACTATTAGGCAGGGTCTATTCCTCCTCCACCTAAGCACATCAGATTTGGATTAAGCAACATAATTAAGAACAAACTAAGTAATTATCATATAATTCAGAAATCAAATAACAAGATTCATCTAGGTTTTATCCCCTTCAGGTATCTGAAGGGTTTAGTTCATAACAAATGAATAAAACATCTCAAGAGAAAAGATAAAACAAAACATAAGAAATCCCTAAAACTCCCTGAAGGAATTGAAGGAGAAATCCATCGTCTTGAGTATAACTTTGACTTCTTGGGATGGGTCAACTGGCTATCTTCGAGTGATTCCCTCAACTCTGACCTTTCCGGCTTGGCTTCTAGGCCTAGCTCGACGCTTTCGGCTTCTACCGAACTCCCCTTTCAAGTTGCCTCCTTGGGTGTTTATATAGACTTTGTGATGCCTTACTTGGCCCCTAAGTATCCTAATTCAAGTAGAATTCCTAATAGGGTGTTTGAATAGGCTTTGGAATGTGTTTCTTTGCCTCAAGTATCCTTTCCCGAATGAAATTTCTCTTTCCAGTGACAGGGACACGGCCATGGCGCACGCCCGTGTGAATCGTGGCCAGGCTGTGTTCGGACTTTTAATGAAGCACGGCCGTGTGGTCTTTGGGCCAGGCCGTGTCGATTTCTCTCTTGGCCCCATTTGGTCCGTTTTAAGCCTGTTTTATGTTATTTTCATCCTTGGGTGCTTTCCTGGGTATAAAACATGAAAAGAAAGGATTAAGAGCACCTTTTTATATATATCGAGGCTTAAATCATCCAAAAGCATACTAAATGTGGGATTAAAATATGTTACTTTTGCGGTTTATCAAATACCCCCACACTTAAGCTTTTGCTTGTTCTCAAGCAAAATTCTCAACTTACAATTAAAACGAACTTTCCATAATTCATAATTCCTATCAACAATGCCTCATCATAATTCATAAATAATTTATACATGGATAATTTAATTCAAAGAGTCCTAAAGATTCAAACAATCAAAGTCATACATTTATAGCATGAAAACATAGGCGTTTCCCTTTACCTGAATAGTTACCTCTGATTCAAAATCGACAAGAGTTGACATCCTCACTTAAGATTCACTCAAATTACTCAAAGTGTTTAAGGTTCAAAATTAAGCACTCAATAAGTCGAACATGAAAAGTTAATCCCATAGGTTTGCATGAAAATCAAATCTCCACCACTATAAAATGAGATGATACACAAATCAAAAGGTCTTTAGCAGGGTTGTAACGGGGCTTAGGTTAAGGGTATGGATAAAGGCTGAATTAGAAGGTTAGAATCGAGATTGACCTGACAAATTACCTAACTAGAAACACGAACTGATGATAAGTAATTGCATCAAATGAAAATTTGTAATACTAATACTCTAATACGAGCTTTTTCTTCAAGACTTGAAATTTACATGCATAGGCTCACCTAACATAGAACTAATAATGAATATACTTCGTCATTTTTTTAAGAACAAATCAAGTAATAAAGGATAAATTCAACTTACTGAAATAATATAATTAGGTAACTAATCAAGTCAAATTTCGATATAAGGGTAGTCAAGGAATGGTGATAACAAATACAAAGGGGTTTTGGGTTAATATTGGTGGGTGAGTCAATAAAAAGGGTTGTTAGGATCAACGGGGTTTACTAGGGGTTAATTATGAAGGTAGGCTGTTTAGTGGAGTAAGTGGGTTAAAACCTAAGTGCCTTTATCATCTCTGTATATCAAATCAAAAGTGTGGATTCGACATGTATAATCAATGCAAGTTCTAGAATAACAAATCCATGTTGACACACTCATAATTAATAAAGTGAGCAAGAAAAAGAATATATGCTCTATAAGGCTCAAAATCTCACAAAAATTATGGGTATTTTGATGTCAACCTCGTAAATTTCAAACTTCAAAGTAACATTCAGATTCAGGTAGACAACCTAATTTTTTTTTTTTTTTGAAAAATAGACTTTATCATGCTTGATTCTCTAGTATCCTTCAAATTTAACCATCAATGCACAATTATCAATGACTTACTCCAAAACATATCAACAAAGATCATAAATCATAGGAAATTTCATTCTAATCATAATATGAGAGACTTTACTTTTGAACAAGGCATAATTCAGAGATTTTCAAATAATATTATAGTTAACCCCCCCACACTTAAGATGTACATTGCCTTCAATGTACAAAGATAGATAATAGCAAAATAATCATAAAAATCATAAGATGGGGAGAGAAGTGAAACTTCTTGAATTTTGGATGAAGTCAATGAAAAGAAATCGGATAGGATTGGAGGTGAACGTGGGGAAGCGTCTAGAACCATTTGAAGTTGAATCCTCGAAGCAGTCGGTCTGGTTTTATTGTATCCTAAGCTAAATCTAAATATCATAAAGAATAAGAAGAAGAAAATAAAATAAAATAAAGTAAAAAATAATGAAATGAAAATAAAATTAAAATAAAAATAAAAATAAATAATGGAAAATGAAAGACAACTAGAAAAAGGGAGAATGAGGTTTAAATAGAGATGTAGCCCGTGTTTTGGGATTTTGAATTTTGGGCGCGTTCAAGGTGTTCGGGCACGGCCGTGGGTGTAGTGCCACGCCCGTGTCTTTCTTCACACGGTCATTTAATACAGGTGTGCTCCTCCCGTGTTCGATAAGTCAGAATGTTGGCACGGTTGGAAGGCACAGCCGTGTTTAGCCCGTGCTTAGCAAGTCAGTAACCTCGCACAGAGCGTCGGTACGGGCGTGGACTATTATCACCACCCGTGTTGGGAAAAGAAATTTTTCTATGTCGTGCACGGCTACTGGCACGTCCATGGTTCATCCCCTAGCTTCCACACTGCCACGGGCACGCCCGTGTGTAGGGCCGTGTGGCCTAGAAATCTGCTCTTTGGTTAGTTTATGGTTAGGTGCTAAAAGGAAAAAGAACAGAAAAAAATAAAAAATAAAAAAATAAAAAATGTAGAAATGAGGTTAGTGCTCGGGTTGCCTCCCGAGCAACGCTCATTTATAGTCTTAAGCTAGACTTTACCTCTCATTCGTATGGTCGTGGTGGTTTGAGGTGGTGAAAATCTTTTCTCGCGCGATCACTTCGGTTATGGATATATAGTTTAAGTCGAGTAATGTTTACCTCAAAAGTGTCGAATTTAGGATTGCTTACCTCGACTGTGCCGTATAAGAAGACATTAAGTACCTCAAAAGTGATTTCTTCGTTTGTCTTGGGGTCTGAATTGGTGATTCGAGGGCCTTCCTTATTCAACAATACATGATTTCCTACTTTGAAGTGATTCGTTGTTCCTATCAGCTCTTCTGGGGGCTCCTTCGGTTTCACTTCGTGTGGTTCCGATTCTTCTTTAAGTTGTGTTTTCCACTCTTCTAATTTGTCGACCCTAAGGCTTTGTTCCTCATACAATTCTTCTTTGTTGGCACGAGGTCTAAGATCTAGCTCAGCTAGGTGATTTCGTGATGCTTCCTGTAAAGAAGGTTGAACCAAATTGTTATCAATAGAATTAACGTTCGTACCTTTATTACTCGATGTCCTAGCTGAGTCAAGAGCTTGAAGAGTGATTGTTTCATCGTCTGCACGAAGTGTGAGTTCACCGAATTCTTCCTCTGTGTGGTCATTCTTTATTGCATCGGGATATGGCACACGAGGTTGGTATTCTGTAATTGCCGGTTTTGGTATATCATGGCACACCTCAACCTTACCTTCACTTACCACAGGTTCTTCCCTTGGATCAGATTCTACTAACAATTCACTGTTATGAGCTTGTAAGGCTTGGAGCCCATGATTCGGCACAGGTTTGTAGCCTTGTGGTGTTTCCTGTGGTGAAATGTTGAACAATTTGATTATCAACTGAATTTACTTTCTCACATTCATCACTTGATGTCCTGGCCGAGTCAAGAGCTTGTAGATTGATAGATTCGTCACCTACACGAAGAATGAGTTCTCCTGTACCAACATCAATTTTAGTCCTGGCAGTTGCTAGAAAGGGTCTTCCTAAAATTAAAGGAATCGAATTGTCCTCATTCATGTCTAAGACAACAAAATCTACTGGGAATATGAATTTATCAATTTTGATTAGAACATTTTCTATTATACCCCTAGGAACTCGGATAGTTTTATTAGTTAACTGAATGCTCATCCTAGTTTGTTAGGGCTTCCCTAGACCTAGTCGTTTAAACATTTTATAAGACATAACATTGATGCTTGCCCCTAAATCAACTAAAGCATTATCAACAGTTAAACTACCAATAAAACATGGAATTGTAAAACTCCCTGGATCTTTTAGTTTTTGCGGTAGTTTATTCTGTAACATTGCTGAGTATGCTGCGTTCAATTCCACATGGTGCTCTTCATCTATTCTGCGTTTGTTTGTCAAGAGCTGCCTTAAAAGTTTCCTCGAGTCTGGCATCTGAAAAAGAGCTTCGAGAAGAGGTAAGTTAATATGTAATTTCTTTAAAAGTTTAAGAAACTTACCAAACTGTTCATCTGAATCGTCTCTTTTTATTGCTTCGGGATAAGGTTTGCGAGGTTGGTACTCTTTGATTACCGGTTTTGGTTTTTTTTGTGTTACCTCTATTTTACCTTCGTCTACCTTGTTTTCTGGTATTGTATTGGGTTCATCCATCCTTTTACTGTCCTGAGCTGTGATGGCTTGAATTTGCTCCTTAGGGTTAATCTCCGTGTTACTAGGTAGATGCCCTTGCGGTCGTTCTGACATTAGTTTTGCAAGTTGTTCGACTGCATTAGTGACTTCCTTGACTGACTTAGTAATTTCCATGATTCGACTCTCGTTTCTTTTTATTGTTCTCTCAGTTTCTTGGAAATGTTTTTCTGTGTCTGCCGAAAATTTTGTCAACATCTCTTCGAGGGTTGGTTTCTTCTTTTATGGATAGGGCTGATTTTGGAAGTTTTGAGGAGGTTGTTGCCTTTTATTTCCTTGATTTCCTTGACCTCCCCACGAAAAATTTGGGTGGTTCCTCCAACCTGGATTGTAAGTGTTACTATAAGGATTATTATTGGATCTGAAATTGTTACCTATATAGTTCATCTGTTCGCTTCCTGCTTCCGGTTGGTAGGGTGGGTACTCAGGATTCGCCACAGTTCCACTTGCGTCGCTGCATGACTGGATGTGCCTGCGAAGAACACAAACTATCAATCTTTTTATTCATCAATTCTACCTGATTTGATAGCATGGTTACGGCATCGAGGTTGTAAACTCCAGTTGTTTTTGTCAGTTTCGTTCTTGCAACTTGCCACTGATAATTATTCAGTGACATCTCCTCAATAAACTCGTAGGCTGCTTCAGGAGTCTTGTTATTCAGAGTTCCACTGGCGGCTGAATCAATTAGTTGCCTCGTGGAAGGGTTTACACCATTGTAGAAAGTTTGGACTTGTAGCCACAAGGGTAAGCCATGGTGTGGACACCTTCTCAAGAGATCCTTGTATCTCTCCCATGCATCGTATAATGTCTCTAAATCCATCTGCACAAAAGAAGAGATATCATTCCATAATTTAGCCGTTTTGGCTGGTGGGAAATATTTCAATAAAAAATTTTCGGTCATTTGTTCCCATGTAGTGATTGACCCTCGTGGTAACGAGTTTAACAACTGTTGGTTTTATTTCTTAATGAAAAAGGGAATAACCAAAAACGTATGGCATCATCAGAAACACCATTTATTTTGAAGGTATCACAGAACTCTAAAAAATTAGCTATATGCGTGTTTGGATCTTCGTCCTGCAAACCATTAAATTGAACAAATTGTTGAATCATTTGTATTGTGTTAGGCTTTAATTCAAAATTGTTAGCAGCTATAACAGGCCTAACAATACTTAATTCCGCTCCTGTTAAATGTGGTTTAGCATAATCAAACATTGTACGTGGAGCATTATGTTCTCCCACATCTCGTGGAGGTGGATTGTGCTCATCCATCCCTTCAGTAGGATTGGATTCTTGCTCTTCCTCTGTGTAATTTAGGGCTCGCCTGATTTCTCTGCGGTTCCTGCGAACGGTAGCTTCGATTTCACTATCGTATATCAAAGGCCCTCTCGGGTTCCTTCTAGTCATAAACTAGAGGTACCTGCTAAGAAAAGAAAGAATATTTAGCAAAAATTAAAATTTAACCTAAAAAATAAAATTGCGAAAAATAAATAAAATAATGGCTAAAGTAATAAAAATAGAGCGTTCTTAATATTTTAGTTCCTCGACAACGGTGCAAAAAACTTGATCGCTGAAATCAGAGCTTTAAAATTTATAAAACGAATGATCAAACCTGGAAACTAACTCTAACAATGATTAAAGGCAATTGTACCTATCAAATAGTAGTATAGCTTAGGCAAGACCAGATTGTCGAACCCAAAGGAACTAAAAATACTAATACTAACTTTCTTTTTATTATTTAGCCTAAAATAATAATAAAGTTGCTTTAATCTAATTTAACGACTACTAAGCTAAAGACGCAAAGACAAAAAGAACGAATTGGGAAATAACTAGAAGAAAACTCAGTTGATCACGACAATACCCTCAGGAAGAATCCACCTAGACTTCACTTGTTATCTAACACTTAACCATATGATTTCTTTACTTAGTTTGATCCGTAGGACTCCCTAACGTATATTAAACCCTCTCTCCAGGCGAATAACGTCTAACCCTAGGTTAATTAGTGGAACTCTCGTTCGATTATAGTAACCCCCTAGAATAGCAGTAAATCAATCTATGGACTCCCATATTAGGTTTCACCCTAATCCGGCAAAATCTCGTAACCCTATCTCTAGGAGTTCGATCAACTCCGCTTAATTATGCTAGATCTACTCTTAAGCAGGGTCTATTCCTCCTCCACCTAAGCACATCAGATTTGGATTAAGCAACATAATTAAGAACAAACTAAGTAATTATCATATAATTCAAAAATCAAATAACAAGATTCATCTAGGTTTCATCCCCTTCAGGTATCTGAAGGGTTTAGTTCATAACAAATGAATAAAACATCTCAAGAGAAAAGATAAAACAAAACATAAGAAATCCCTAAAACTCCTTGAAGGAATTGAAGGAGAATTCCGTCGTCTTGAGTATAACTCCGGCTTCTTGGGATGGATCAACTGGCTATCTTCGAGTGATACCTTCAACTCTGACCATTCCGGCTTGGCTTCTAGGCCTAGCTCGACGCTTTCGGCTTCTGCCGAACTCCCCTTTCAAGTTGCCCCATTGGGTGTTTATATAGACTTTGTGATGCCTTACTTGGCCCCTAAGTATTCTAATTCAAGTAGAATTCCTAATAGGGTGTTTGAATAGGCTTTGGAATGTGTTTCTTTGCCTCCAAGTATCTTTTCTCGAATGAAATTTCTCTTTCCAGCGACAAGGACACGGCCATGGCACACGCCCGTGTGAATCATGGCTAGGCCGTGTTCGGACTTTTAATGAAGCACGGTCGTGTGGTCTTTGGGCCAGGCCGTGTCGATTTCTCTCTTGGCTCTATTTGGTCCGTTTTAAGCCCATTTTATGTTCTTTTCATCCTTGGGTGCTTTCCTGGGTATAAAACATGAAAAGAAAGGATTAAGAGCACCTTTTTATATAAATCGAGGCTTAAATCATCCAAAAGCATACTAAATGTGGGATTAAAATATGTTACTTTTGCGGTTTATCAAAGGCCGTGTGGTGTAGAAATATGTACTTTGGTTAATTTATGGTTAGGTGCTAAAAGGAAAAATAAAAGTAAAAAAAATAAAAAATGTAAAAATTAATGGAGCTAGTGCTCGAGTTGCCTCCCGAGAAGCGCTCATTTATAGTCTTAAGCTAGACTTTACCTCTCATTCGTATGGTAATGGTGGTTTGAGGAGGTGAAAATCCTTTCTCATGCGATCAATTCGGTTATTGATATAAAATTTAAGTCGAGTAGTGTTTACCGTAAAGGTGCTGATTTTAGGACTAGTTACCTCGACTGTTCCATCTGGGGAGATTTTGAGTACCTGATCTCCTATCTTAAGCTGGCTTGTCCCATCATTAAGTTCGTCGTTGAGCCGCCTCGTTTTTGCTTCGTGTGTTTTTAGTTTCTCTTTGAGGTGTGTCTTCCATTCGTCTAGTTTATCGATCCACAGCCTTCGTTCCTCATAAATTTCTTCTTTATCACCACGAGGTCTAGGATCTGGCATCTGCGAAAGAACTTTAAGAAACGGCAAGTTAATATGAAATTTCTTTGGAAGTTTAAGAGACTTACCAAATTGTTCATATGTGTGGTCTTTCTTTATCGTATTAGGGTATGGCACAAGAGCTTGGTACTCTGTAATTATCGAGTTTGGTAAATCCTGGCTTACCTCAACCTTACCTTCACTTACCACAAGCTCTTGCCTTGGGTCAGATTTTACTAACCTTTCACTGTCATGAGTTGTTACGGCTTGAACTTGCTCTTTTGGGTTAGTTTCAGTATTGCTTGGCAAGCTTTCTTGTGGTTGTTCTAAGATCAGCTCAGCAGGCTGACCTAACTATTCCTCGATCCCTTAAATCGATATTTCTTATTTCGTTTCTGTATTGTGGTAGCGTGTTTCTGTGTTTGCTATGAATTTTGCCAGCATCTCTTCAAGGTTCGACTTATCTTCCTCTTGGTGAGGTGGTTGTTGAAAATCTGGATTTTCTGTGGCTGCTATGAATTTTGCCAGCATCTCTTCAAGACTTGATTCCTCTTCCTGTTGGTGAGGTGGTTGTTGAAAATTTGGAGGAAGTTCCTGTCTTTGGCTACTTTGATCATCCCACGAGAAATTGGGATGGTACCTCCAACCTGTATTATAAGTGTCACTATAAAATTTATTTTGATGTCTAGAATAGTCACCCATATAGTGGACTTGTTTGTTCTCCATGCCATATCCGTAGGATAGTTACTCAGGATTCGCCACGCCTCCTGGATTCGAGTCATATTGCATTACTGGGTGTACCTGCAAGAGGCTATAAACCATCAATCTTTTTATTCATTTTCTCTAGCTGGTTTGACAGCATGGTTATTAGGTCGAGGTTATAGATATCGACTGCTTTTATTGGCTTTGTCCTCATAACTTGCCACTGATAGTTATTTAGTGCCATCTCCTCTATCTGCCAAAATCAAATAAAGGAAAATTTAACAAAGTAAAAAAAATAATAATGAAAATAAATTGCAATAATAATAATAAATGGCTAAAGTAATAAAAATTAACCGTTCTTAATATTTTAGTTCCCCGGCAACGGCTCCAAAAACTTGATCGTTAGATTTCAGAGTTTTAAATTTATATGAATGAGAATGATCGAACCTGGAAACTAACTCTGACAACGATTGAGGCAAGTGCACCTATCGAACAGTAGTATAGCTTAGGCAAGACCGGATTGTCGAACCCAAAGGAACTAAAAGTACTACTACTAACTTTCTTTTTATTATCTAGCCTAAAATAACTGAAGTTGTTATCTAATCTAAAATTAACTAATGACTAAGCTAAAGATGCAAAGACAAAAAGAATGAATTGGGGAAATACTGTTAGGAAAACTCAGTTGATTAAGACGATACCCTTAGGAAGAATCCACCTAGACTTCACTTGCTATCTAACACTGAACCAGAAGATTTATTCACTTAACTTAATCCGTAAGATTCCCTAATTTATATTAAACCCTCTCTCGAGGCTAATAACGTCTAACCCTAGGTTGATTAATAGAAATCTCTTTCTAATTAAAACACCTAGAATCGCATTAGCTCGATCTATGGGCTCCCATATTAGGTTTCACCCTAATCCGGCAAAATCTCGTCACTCTATCTCTAGGTGCGCGATCAACTCCGCTCAATTATGCTAGATCTACTCTTAAGCAGGGACTTTTGCTCCTCCACCTAAGCACATCCAACTTGAATTAATATCCCGGAAATATTAACACAAGGATTAAGCACACATAATTAAGAACAAGTATTTATCGTATAGTTCAGAAAACAATAACAAGATCCGTCTTAGGTTTCATCCCCTTCAGGTATCTGAAGGGTTTTGTTCATAACAAATAAAGAAAACATCTCAGAAGAAAAGATAAAAGAAAACATAAGAAATCCCTAAAACTCCCTGAAGGAATTAAAGGAGAGATCCGCCGTCTTGAGTAAAATTTCGGCTTCTTGAGATGGGTCAACTGGCTATCTTCGAGTGATTCCCACAAATCTGACATTTTCGACTTGGCTCCTTGGCCTAGCTCACCGCCTGTTCCGGCTTTTGTCAAACTCCCCTTCAAGTTGTCCCCTTGGGTGTTTATATAGACTTTGAGATGCCTTACTTGGTCCCTACGTATCCTAATTCAAGTAGAATTCCTACTAAGGTGTTTGAATAGGCTTTGGAATGTGTTTCTTTGCCTCCAAGTATCTAAATCCGAGTAAAACTTCTCTTGGCCGCGGCAGGGACACGCCCATAACACATACCCGTGTAAGTCGTGGCCAGGCCGTGTTCAACCCTGTTGAATGGGGCACAACCGTGTGGATCATGATTAGGCTGTGTTCTAGTAGATCAATGAGGCACGACCGTGTGGACTTGGGCCCAGGCCGTGTGGATTTCGTGATATGGCCCATTTACTCCGTTTTGGGCCCATTTTACATTCTTTTCATCCTCGGGTGCTTTCCTGAGTATAAGACATGAAAAGAAAGGATTAAGAGCACCAAATTACACAATTCAGGAATAAATCATCTGAAAATATGTTAAATGTGGGATTAAAATATGTTACTTTTACGGTTTATCAATCATCACACCACTTCCAATCTTCTAGAAGGCCAAAATTAAACTCCTAAAAATACTAAGCTAGATTCGAACCTAGGATCTCCTTGCTAGCCCATAAGCCACCTTCCTATACCCTAAGTGGTGTCACTTAGCCACTCCACTAAAAGGCTATTTAATGCCATTTTTCCCTATTTTTATTTAAAAGCCTATCTACTCACCGCCTTAGTTCCTTTAATAATTAATTAAAAATTCCTTCTCCTCAAAGTTCGAACCCAGAACTTCTCCAACACCCTTAGACACTCCAAGTTTATTAAACCCTTAAAGCCAACATGTCATTTGTCATTTTCTTGCTTAAAAAAAATTTTATGAGACCCAAAGCCCAAAGTCCAATTCATCTAGGCCCAAAATTCGGGGCGTTACAGTATGAACACTCACAAAGTAATATAATATTCATCAAATGATCAAAAGTCCTTACAAAGTGAATAAAACTACATATTTATAGTCTAAACATGGAGTAGCCGAATGGGCTATTAGGGATGCTGAATGGACGGCACATTGAAGCTAGAAAGGAGCTGGAAATTTCCTTATAGTTTCTTGAACGTCCCTAGAAGCTTCTTAGCATGAAAAACACAAATGGACAGCTTCTAGATGATGATTATTCAGCTGGATATTAATTGAAAAGGTGGTGAGCTGAATAGCCTTGTCTATGTTCGGCCAAGGTGACTAAATGCCCTTTAATGGAGCTGCTTGGTTGAGCTAAATAGTCTTGGGTTTAATGATCAGCTTGGGGCACTTCAATGGTCCTTAAAGTGTGAAAGCCGAATGCGAATAGTCCTTTGGTGTGAATGCACAAAACTGATCTGCCATCCCATGTGAAAAGGATCTCTAGTAATGTGAATACTTTAAAATGTTGCCTTGAAGAGCTGGACGGTTAGCCTAGAGGAAAGAAAGCATCAACTACCTTTTGGCCCTTGGTGTCACCGAAGAGTTGCTGGTTGGTAGCATTCAAGGCTGACAATAACCATGTCGTCCCATACATGTACCTATACACATTTAACTAAACAAATTAATTAGCTTTAGGACACCATAAATTCGGCTAGAAAAATAGGCAGCAGCTAAGACAACTTAAATAGCTATATTTGGCTGGACAAATTAATTAACAACAAGAATTAAATTTGTCCTAAACTTGACACATTAAAAATATGTACTAACTAAAACACATTTAAGCTTAAATTAAGATGCCCAGAATTTAGACACATTAAAACAAAATTAATTTATTTGAGCTGAACTTTAACTAATTAACTAACTTAATTAATAAATTTATTCCAGCAACTTAAATGCATGAAATTAAATAAATTGAAATCAAGCTCAATGAGCTAGCAACAAGCCGAATTGAGCTCCATTGAGGTAAATCGAGCTAAGTCAGCTTGCAAGGCATTGCAAACTAAGCTTGGTGAGCTGGTCCAACAATGATTGGTCACTTTTTCTCTCCAAACTCGATCAAAGTAGCTTGATATCGCCTCTAGGAACCTCTTAGCTCGAGCTCGGGTGATTGGTCCCAAAGGTAGCTCTAAAGGTTCGGCCACCAACTCATTGGTTAAGCTCGCATCATTATACATTTAGGTATTAGCTTTTACAAGCTTTTAGAGAATATTATTTTTACGTTTTGAGGGTTCTTATTTCGGGTTTTGGGGTTTAGTTTTATCTCCATCTTTTGTACTCTTTGTTTTGTCGTTTTAGTGAGATTATCTTTGGTCGTAGTTTTTTATTCTCTTTGGAGGGATTTTTTCACGTAAAATATTTGTGTCAGATCTTTTCAATTTCTTTGTTATTTTACTTGTTTATTACTTAAACCAGATTTATCCCCTGTCGAAACCATCCTTTTTTTTGAAAAAGCGGGAATCGAACTTGGGTTTTGAAAATAAATAAGACGGGAGTCGCCACCAATCTTTTTTGCTAGGTGTGATTGGGTCACCTCAAAAAGTGGTTATTTTAAATAAACTGTTTGATTTATCAAAACAACGATTTTGGTCTACGAAATTCAAAGAAACAGGTTCGGGAGTCAGTTACGTACGAGGAAGGATTAGCACCCTCGATACGCCCAAAATTGGTACCTAATTGATTATCTAATATCTTGATGTCGAAAATTTGAAAAGATTTGAAAATACGATCCTCTTTAAAAGAACATGGACAGATCAAAAATGAATGATAAGACGTACTTATTTCGAAGAGATAAAATGTCGTACTCAGTAAGTTAGGGCACAACATTTTGGACTCTCGGAACTAAGCTTGTCTCTTGACTTTAAAATTCAGATTCGGGTTCGAGGAGGATATCCCATTATCTGACAAATGAGGAACCGGAACTCAATAAGTTAGAGCTCGATCTCTCGAAATTCCAAATACAAGACATTACCTTCGTTTTAAAAATCTCATCTCAGGATGACAAAACATCACATCCAATGCTTGAGGACACGACATTTTGAATTTCCGAGAATAAGCTTTTTGTTTAAAAATGTGTTTGTTTTAAAGGGATATTCGGTTATTTAGATTAAACGAAGAAAATTGTAACCCAATACTTTAGGGCACGATCTCTCGAATTTCCAAACTCACGAATATTACTTTTATGAAACCTTTTTTATGAATTTTGAAAGAAATAAGCAAAATAAAATGTTGAATTGCGATTCAAAACTGTTGATCTCTTGAAATGACGAAAAACGAGAAATTAACAACACATGATAATGAAAGATGCAATAATAAAACAAAAATAAAAAGATAACATTAAAATAATAATAATAAATAAAAACCAAAAGATGTTAGTAACGATAGAGACAATAATAAATACAATAATAATAGTAATAATAATAGTAGTACAGCAAATATAATAATAATAATAATAATAATAATAATAATAATAATAATAATAATAGTATAGTAACAATAAGGTTAAATAATAATAAATTAATAATAATAATAATAATATGTAAAGTGAATTAAAATAAATAATGTAAAACAGTTAAACATAAATAATATATAAAATAGGTGGCATATGAAATCTTTACAAGAAGAAATAATATATAAAGAACAATAAAAGAGTGAATAAATAATAAATATAAAAAATTGAAATAAAACTGATTAGGGACTAAATCAGAATGAATAACAAAATTAAAGGTAAAAATAAATAACAAAATAAATAGGTGAGGGCTATACTGAAATCGAAATAAAAAAGGACTAAAACTACAATAAATTAAAAAGAACAGGAGCAAGGACCAGATCGAAACACGACAGAAATAATAGGGCGAAATTAAAAAAATAAAGAAATGCGAATGGGGGCCTGATCAAATAACGCCACAAAAGGAGGGGGACTAAGCGCGCAATTATCCCTTTTCAAGGGATATGCGCATATTCCTGGACTAAACGGCGCCTAATTCACTTGTGTCTTACAAGAAACCACCTTTTTTTTTGTCTTATTCAAACCTAAGTCAGAAAGAAAGAAAAAAAAAACTTAAAACTTTAAAGCTTCTCCCTTCTCCCTCTCTTAAAATCAAAATGGCAGCCCTCTCTTCCCCCTTTTTCTTAGACGTTTGGCCTCCCTTCGCACCACCGTGCCACCACCGTATCATTGGCCGGTGATGCCCGAAACCGGCCCTTTTGGCCTTTTGTTGGAACCCCTTTGAAGTCCCGAAAACCCCAGAGGAGAAACCCCCCTTTCCTTGCCTTCGACCTGGCTTCGACGGTGGAGACGAGACTCCGACGATGCGCCCCGACGGCTCAGGTATGGTTTCGTCCCTCTTTTCCTTTTGATTTTGTTTTCATTTTAAAATTTTTTTAAAATATATATATAGAAAATAAAAATAAAAACAGTAAACGATGAATCAAAATACCAAAAACTAAATCAACCTTTTCTATTGGTTCTGATAGTTCTTTCCCTTTTTTGAAAATCAAAAGTTTTTGTTACAATCCTTCTCTATCCTCTTGCCTTTTTCTTCGATCTGAAAAATCCCCTTTCTTACAAATATCTAGTGGCCTTTTATAGCCGAATGAAAATTAAAATACACAGCCTTTTTTTGCATTTGTCTTAGCTGTCGTTATTTGTCTTGTTCTGCAGGTAATGGGTGATGAGTGGAAGACCATCGACGGTGGCAGACAAGCGGCGCTAGTAGGGCCAAGAGGCAGCAAAAGGGGTTGTTGCGGCGCTAGGGTTTTCAGAAACCCTAGCTTTCTGAAAATATCAAACTTTTTGGGCCTTTCAGGCCGCTTGTAAATTGGATCTGATTTTAATCTGTTTGGGCCCATTATAATTGGACTGTAATTTTTGTTTGTTTGGATTATTCTAACGGGCTCCAGGAAAATTGGGCCTTCTACAGCTGCCCCTCTTTGCTCATTATCGTGAAACAAGAATAGAGCAAAGACAATAGAAGAACCAATTTTGCCCGGTTTTGGCCAAGCCCTGATTCTTCAGTGCTCTTATTCTTCATATAGCCTCATCCCAATCCGCTGCTTATTTATCGCTTTGACCCAGTTCACTGCAACTTTGGGATACGATTATTAACTTCGATCTACTTCTCCGTAACTTTAAGAATGCCAGGTTTGCTGACTTCGATCTGCTTCTTTGTAACTTCAAGAATGCCAGGTTTGTTATCTTCAATCTGCTCTTGAAACATCAGGACTGCCAGACTTGTTATCTTCAATCTGCTCCTGAAACATCAGGACTCCAGATTTGCTGTCTTCAACCTGCTCCTGAAACCCCAGGATCGCCAGATTTGCTGTATCTGCTCCTGAAACCCCAGGATCGCCAGATTTGCTGTCTTCAACCTGCTCCTGAAACCCCAGGATCGCCAGATTTGCTGTCTTCAATCTGCTCCTGAAACCCTAGGATCGCCAGATTTGCTGTCTTCAACCTGCTCTTGAAACCCCAGGATCGCCAGATTTGCTGTCTTCAACCTGCTCCTGAAACCCCAGGATCGCCAGATTTGCTGTCTTCAATCTGCTCCTGAAACCCCAGGATCGCCAGATTTGCTGTCTTCAACCTGCTCCTGAAACCCCAGGATCGCAAGATTTGCTGTCTTCAATCTGCTCCTGAAACCCCAGGATCGCCAGATTTGCTGTCTTCAACCTGCTCCTGAAACCCCAGGATCGCCAGATTTGCTGTCTTCAACCTACTCCTGAAACCCCAGGATCGCCAGATTTGCTGTCTTCAATATGCTCCTGAAACCCCAGGATCGCCAGATTTGTTGTCTTCAATCTGCTCCTGAAACCCCAGGATCACCAGATTTGTTGTCTTCAATCTGCTCCTGAAACACCAGGATCGTCAGATTTGCTGTCTTCAATCTGCTCCTGAAACACCAGGATCGTCAGATTTGCTGTCTTCAACCTGCTCCTGAAACACCAGGATCACCAGATTTGCTGTCTTCAATCTGCTCCTGGAACCCCAGGATCGCCAGATTTGATGTCTTCAACCTGCTCCTGAAACACCAGGATCCCCAGATTTGCTATCTTGCAGGGACAAAATCTTAATTGTTCAGTCTGCTTCCTTACTATCTTCAGGAAGACTTCAATCTTCAGTCTGCTCCACTATCATCTCTAGGGAACAAAATCTAAACTTTCAATTTACTTCCTTACTATTCTCAGGAAGACGAGATATTTGAATTCACTGATGCTGCGACAACGTCCTCTAGGGATCCTGCCCTGTAAAATCAATTTTGTGTTGATGTTTATACAAAATGGTTAGGATGCAATGATCATAACGAATCTAATTCTCCTTACTTAAATGTATTATGGCTGACATTTGCCTGAATACGGAATGTCATGAGAATGGTCTTTTTTGCAATTATCGGAATGAATCGAATGCCCCTAAATAGACGTGTCTTATGGATGGCATTTGTATGAATGCAAGATGTCATGAGAATGATCTTTCTTTTTTTTTTTTTTACAATGGTTAGGATGCAATGATCGGAATGAATTCAATGCTCCTAACTAAATGTGTTTTGCATGAATGTAGCACTTCATGATAATGATCTCCTTCTAACAGTTTAAGGTGGTCATCGCTCATTGTTTATCAGGGCTATATCACTGACGTCTTGTGCTGCGATCTTGTTCTGCTGGTACTCATGATAGAAAACCCAGGAAAACAAATATCTTGCTCAACAAATTTGCCCCACTGTAACTTCAGGGTTCATCTCATTGTGACCTAGGGGTATAGGATTTGAATATCTTCCATTCATCCCACCGCAACTCCAAAACATAGGATTTGTTTCGTCTTTAACCCACCCTCTTGTTATTCAAGGGCGCAGGATCTGTATCAGCTTCCATCTTTTGATCGCTCTTTAGGTGACCCGACCAGATGTATATGCATGATGCTCGCGTGAATACAGCATATCATTTCCTTTCGAGAATGATTCCGATTTTGCACTTGGGTTAACAATGCCCATTTTTCGTCAGGATTGTATCACTGACGCAATACCTTATTGTTTTGTTCAATCACCATTTTTGACAAAAATCTGAAAAGATAGCCTCAATTTGGACCCAGATGTTTCTAACCCTTAAGCTTGGTGAATCTTAAACAATAATCCTGTTTTAGACTCCTGTATTGTTTAGAGGTTTCCAGGGTAATATGGGAAACTCCTTTTATGAAAGTATTATTAGCCTACAAATTGTTATTTCAATGCAAAAATGCTCGAAAAAGATCATAATGATGGACGGAATAGAAATTTATTGAGAGCGCAGCTCGAAACAAGTTAATCAAAGCTAGGAAATGCCATGAAAAAGAAAGTTTATTTAGAGGTTTTTTTTTTTGGAAAAGCAACGATAGCAGACTCAAAATGGGTAAAATGGAAACTAGGTGCCCTAGATATCGCAGCCTGAGCTTCTTCGTTCCAACTTCTTGAGGACCATTTTAAGCTCAATATGTGTTTAGGGGATCCGGAGTATTTTGGCGATGCCACAAGACATAACATACTTCTTCATTGTTAACTCAAGCGTAGCAAGACTACTGTATGCCCCACTTTTGATCAAAATTTGAGCTGCCCTTTTTCGAGTTTTCAACTCAAAACCCCTTTGGTCTCAAAGCACCCTTTGTGGGTTTTCACTTTGGCCTCTCATTTTCTTCTTTTTCTTTCTTTTCATTTTTTGTTTTTTTTTTGTTTTTTGTTGTTTTTGTGTTTTTTTTTTTTGAATTCTCCTGATTATGCAGGTCCTTGCCATCTATCTCAGACAATATACATGCTTCCCTAGAACAGGCCTTCTTTGCTGCCTAAGGTCCTTCCCGATTTGGCATCTTCTTTCTACTGAAGTCCTTTTTGCATGGGAAAGAATATTCCTCAAAGCCCTATCATGAAATTTTTCAGGATGAACCTTTTTTGTTGTGAGCCTGCATCCTCTGATCGTGATGGATGGCCCTTAACATTTTCTCTCCAAATTCACTCGATCACATCAGGATTGGATCCATTCTGCCTCGTCTAATTTTGGCTCGACTCGTGCCCCAGAAGAGAGAATTTTGACCTCAATAGTCAAGATCTTATGAGGAAGGCGTTGCCCCAGCAGAGGTCCTGGCCGACTTTTAAAGAGCATAAAGAGTGAACATAACTTCTATATGCCAATCTTTACAAGTCTAGGTCATCTTCCTAACAATCCTTGTTTTGTTGCCCTCTTTTTATTTTTTATTTTTTTATTTTTTTGCACTATGACGTGGCATTCGAACACACCACAAACTTTTGACATTGTGCGGTTAAATGTAATCTTTCTGACATTTTTTTTGTCCCCATTCTTTCTTTCTCTCTTTTTTGTTCTAATGACCATTGACTTTGCAATATTGGCCTACGAAGCTACTTCCACCCTCTTAGCGAATTAATGTTTGCTAAAAGCTTCCACCGAGACCGTCCCAATAAACTCTATGCCCCACACAGATAAGGTAGAGGCATCTGAATCTTGTTTTCATAAATTTGGCATTTACGGCATAACTGACGCGATCCCTTTCTATGATGGACTGGCAGAATCTGAAATTCATGATTAGCTTGGCTATCGTAAAATCATCAGCGTGTGATCTTTAAATACCCTGACGAACCTCTTCTAGGATCTCCTTAGCCTTAACAGCATACCCACATTTCAGCAGCCCAGGCGTGTCACGTGAAAACATCCCTGAATTGGGAGTAACTCAATGATGTCTCGCTTCGTCTTTGTGGTGAGCTAGGCTTAGATATTCACCTTTCTCTCTTCTCTAGGCTCACAATGACGCTTTATAAGGTAGTATCTATTTTTTTATCTTGCTCTACCATCTTTGACGAATCAGGAGGTAAGTCATACTCTATCATCTCCAAAATCTTTCGATCCCTCTAGACAAAACAGCGTCGCTCATGTCATTGATATCTGGGGACCCATTGTGGGTGTAAGGTAGAAAATCCAAAGAATAAATGATTCTAAGGATGATTATTTGTATGATATGGACATGAATGAAAAATAAAAAGTGTAAAGCATGAAAATATTTACTTAGAAAGATGCATTTTATTGAAATGACAATTCCGAACACAAGCCTATTTCACAAAAAGATTCTTATTGCTCCTAGGTTTTAGAGCAATAGGCGCATTTTGGACATTACTCTGAGTTAGCTCTAAAAATACAGAGATCCCTTCCACATTCCCATTGTTCAAAACACTCCCAAACATGTAAGGTCTTGGAAACTTCGATTCTTTGGTTCACTCCTCAGATACGTCATTAATGCTCCAATTCCCCAGTATTAGGCTTTGCACTAGAGTCTCGGACTTGATGCACTTCTGATCTCATGCCCCCGTTCATCATGGTACTCACAATTTTTACCCTTTTAATGGCATGGTCGGGTAATGGGTTCTCTGAACTAGGTGTATCATCGAGCCTCAAGATCCCCATCTTGATGAGCCTTTCAACTACCTTTTTAAAGGCAGTGCAATTTTCTATCGAGTGACCCGTTACTCCCGCATGGTAGTCGCATTGAACACCCGGGTCATACCATTTAGAATATGGGGGCTGTAATGGCTTTAGATAAAAAAGGGCTACAACGTGCGCGTTAAACAACATTTTGTACGTTTCCCTATACGAGATCGGGATAAGCATGAACAGGGGTTTTTTTGAGTTCGATTTTGGATTAGGCTCTTGTCTTTGGGAGACCCGATAACTGGTAGCTGTTATTTTTGGCTGGTTTACTATAATCGGCTCCGAATGGCCCTTGTCATACCTACTTGTAATACCCACTTCCTTTTCCTTCTTCTTCGGGGTCTTCAAAGTCTGCTTCCTCCCTTCCTTTGTTCCTACCTGAGCAATCGGTTTGGATTGATCATCCTTACGGTGAAAGCATGAGTTCATCAGGAAGTTCAACAGTGCCGATATATTAGTCTGACATTGGGGTCCAATAATGATGGGTGCCCCCTGCGACTGCGTGTCTGGTTGAGTCGGGATATTCCTCGGGGAATAAACGATTTGTTCATTATCATCCGCACTACCGACCACTGGGCCACTCCTTTTTTCAAGTCTTTCGGCAAGTAGTTTGGTTAACCGGCGCACCATACTCATTTGATCTCGCATATCCTACTGAATTTTGGCTAATTGTTCTTGCATCAGTATTTGTCTTTGCTCAAATCTCTCCAACCTTCGGTCCATGTCTTCTAGGTTAACTGAGACAATTTCACGTAATTAGAGTCTTACTACAAATTTTAATGCATGTGATATGATGTAATACAGATGCATGAAATGCAATGCAAGATGCATGGAATGAATGCAAAAAGAAAGAAATGAGTTGATTATGAATTCAATTCCTATTAGAAGAACTTGTCTAGAAAATACGTTTCTTTAGTAAAATGGACCGCATATACGGCATCCTCCTTATAATCCAGGTGAACACCAATACTCTTCTTCGTATCCGGATATTATAGTCGTGTACCGCCTCTTCTAGCTCTTTGTTGCTTGATCTAGGTTGTTCCTCATCACTCACTTACCCTCTTCGATGCTCATAATCTTCTGATGACTCCCGAACAATCCTTGTCGGCTTGAATCTTCAGACAAATCCTCTTCTTTGTATCCGGATGTTATGGTCATGTCCCGTGAACTTTCTTAATGGACACCTCTTCTAGCTCTTTGTTGCTTGATCTAGGTCGTACCTCATCACTCACTTATCCTCCGTGGTGCTCATAATCTTCTGATGGCTTCCAAACAATCCTTGTCGGCTTGAATCTTCATGTAATGTCTTGTCTCGTTGTTTACCTAGGCCAGGTTCAGACGACCGTATTATAACCCACTTTATCAAGTAACACATTTTCTTATGGCAAATTCTTCTATTTAGCAATCAAACGTGAATCAACACCTCCTTTCTAGGATGATGCAATGCAATGCCAATGCACGGAATGAATGCAAAAAGAAAGAGAGGCGTTGATTATGAATTCAATTCCATTAGAAGAACTTTTCTAGAAAATAAAGCTCTTTACATAAAACGGATTGCATATACGGTTTTGTCCTCATAGTCCAAGAAAAACACCAATCTTTTCCTTCGTGACCGGATATCGTGGCCATGTCTTGTAAACTTTCTTCGTAGATGCATCTTCTAGCTCCTTGTAACTTGGTTCAGGCCGTACCTCTTCACTTGCTTATCCTATGTGATTGTTCATAAGCTTCTTAACCCAAAAAGTCAAGACGTGACGACTCTCGAATAATCATTGTTGGTTTGAATCATCGAGCAAAGTCTTGTATTCTTCTGTGGACTATCAGCCTTCTTTCGTTGTTTATTTGGACTATATTTGGGCCACTGTATTATAATCCATTTTATCAAGAAATTTAGTTCCTTATGACAAACTCCTCTGTTTAGCAATCGAATATTAATCAGCACCTTCTTTCTATGATGATGCAATGCAATGCAATCAAGACAGAGGAAAACACGTTAGTGCAAGAGAAATAAGCAACCACAAAAGAAAACACGTTAGTGCAGGAGAAATAAGCAACACAGGACACCTATCCGGGTGACCGCTAGGGGTTTAGCTTGGCTCTATCTAGGGTAAGCTCCTAGGTTTCTCAATATGCGGTTTAGTTCTAGAGTAAAGGTACCTGAACCAGCAGATTTCTCGATCCTCACCCATTATAGGCTCATATGGACCGAGTTCAGTTCAGGGGAATACATTTCCCTATGGCTGCACGGAGATGAAAACCTCACGAAGACATAGGTACGGATGTATCCCGAAAGTGATCCACTATCTTGCACGGAGGTGAAAACCTCACGAAAGAGTAGCTTCTCACTCCCACTTAAAAGGTGTGACCCAACGATCATGCAATATGATGTAAAAATATTATACGAGACTCGAACCACACAATCAAATAAGATGACGCAACTGAATGCAATAAAAAGGGTCGTAATTTTTCAAATCAAATTTTCAATTTTCGACAAAAGGACAGCAATTAATCAATCTTACAACTTGACTCTCAAACGTTCCCCAGTGGAGTCGCCAAGCTGTCGAAACTATCCTTTTTTTTGAAAAGGCGGGAATCGAACTTGGGTTTTGAAAATAAATAAGACGGGAGTCGCCACCAATCTTTTTTGCTAGGTGTGATTGGGTCACCTCAAAAAGTGGTTATTTTAAATAAACCGTTTGATTTATCAAAACAACGATTTTGGTCTACGAAATTCAAAGAAACAGGTTCGGGAGTCGGTTACGTACGAGGAAGGATTAGCACCCTCGATACACCCAAAATTGGTACCTAATTGATTATCTAATATCTTGATGTCGAAAATTTGAAAAGATTTGAAAATACGATCCTCTTTAAAAGAACATGGACAGATCGAAAATGAATGATAAGACGTACTTATTTCGAAGAGATAAAATGACGTACTCAGTAAGTTAGGGCACAACATTTTGGACTCTCGGAACTAAGCTTGTCTCTTGACTTTAAAATTCAGATTCGGGTTCGAGGAGGATATCCCATTATCTGACAAATGAGGAACCGGAACTCAGTAAGTTAGAGCTCGATCTCTCGAAATTCCAAATACAAGACATTACCTTCGTTTTAAAAATCTCATCTCAGGATGACAAAACATCACATCCAATGCTTTAGGACACGACATTTCGAATTTCTGAGAATAAGCTTTTTGTTTAAAAATGTGTTTGTTTTAAAGGGATATTCGGTTATTTAGATTAAACGAAGAAAATTGTAACCCAATACTTTAGGGCACGATCTCTCGAATTTCCAAACTCACGAATATTACTTTTATGAAACCTTTTTTATGAATTTTAAAAGAAATAAGCAAAATAAAATGCTGAATTGCGATTCAAAACTGTTGATCTCTTGAAATGACGAAAAACGAGAAATTAACAACACATGATAATGAAAGATGCAATAATAAAACAAAATTAAAAAGATAACATTAAAATAATAATAATAAATAAAAACCAAAAGATGTTAGTAACGATAGAGACAATAATAAATACAATAATAATAATAGTAATAATAATAGTAGTACAGCAAATATTATAATAATAATAATAATAATAATAATAATAATAATAATAATAATAGTAATAACAATATGGTTAAATAATAATAAATTAATAATAATAATATGTAAAGTGAATTAAAATAAATAATGTAAAACAGTTAAACATAAATAATATATAAAATAGGTGGCATATGAAATCTTTACAAGAATAAATAATATATAAAGAACAATAAAAGAGTGAATAAATAATAAATATAAAAAATTGAAATAAAACTGATTAGGGACTAAATCAGAATGAATAACAAAATTAAAGGTAAAAATAAATAACAAAATAAATAGGTGAGAGCTATACTGAAATCGGAATAAAAAAGGACTAAAACTACAATAAATTAAAAAGGACAGGAGCAAGGACCAGATCGGAACACGACAGAAATAATAGGGCGAAATTAAAAAAAATAAAGAAATGCGAATGGGAGCCTGATCAAATAACGCCACAAAAGGAGGGGGACTAAGCGCGAAATTATCCCTTTTCAAGGGATATGCGCATATTCCTGGACTAAACGGCGCCTAATTCACTTGTGTCTTAAAAGAAACCACCTTTTTTTTTGTCTTATTCAAACCTAAGTCAGAAAGAAAGAAAAAAAAACTTAAAACTCTAAAGCTTCTCCCTTCTCCCTCTCTTAAAATCAAAATGGCAGCCCTCTCTTCCCCTTTTTTCTTAGACGTTTGGCCTCCCTTCGCACCACCGTGCCACCACCATATCGGTGGCCGGTGATGCCCGAAACCGGGCCTTTTGGCCTTTTGTTGGAACCCCTTTGAAGTCCCGAAAACCCCAGAGGAGAAACCCCCCTTTCCTTGCCTTCGATCTGGCTTCGACGGTGGAGACGAGACTCCGACGATGCGCCCCGACGCTCAGGTATGGTTTCGTCCCTCTTTTCCTTTTGATTTTGTTTTCGTTTTAAAATTTTTTTTAAAATATATATATAGAAAATAAAAACAAAAACAGTAAACGATGAATCAAAATACCAAAAACTAAATCAACCTTTTCTATTGGTTCTGATAGTTCTTTCCCTTTTTTGAAAATCAAAAGTTTTTGTTACAATCCTTCTCTATCCTCTTGCGTTTTTTTTTTCGATCTGAAAAATCCCCTTTCTTACAAATATCTAGTGGCCTTTTATAGCCAAATGAAAATAAAAATACACAGCCTTTTTTTGCATTTGTCTTAGCTGTCGTTATTTGTCTTGTTCTGCAGGTAATGAGTGATGAGTGGAAGACCATCGATGGTGGCAGACAAGCGGCGCTAGTAGGACCAAGAGGCAGCAAAAGGGGTTGCTGCGGCGCTAGGGTTTTCAGAAACCATAGCTTTCTGAAAATATCAAACTTTTTGGGCATTTCGGGCCACTTGTAAATTGGATCTGATTTTAATCTGTTTGGGCCCATTATAATTGGACTGTAATTTTTGTTTGTTTGGATTATTCTAACGGGCTCCGGGCAAATTGGGCATTCTACATCCCCAATATGATAAAATTACACTTTACCTCCTCAAATGATAAGATCTTAATTTAGCCCTTTAAAAAATTATAAAACTATTAACTAATGCAATAATGAAATTACATTTCAAGTTTTATCTTAATTTCAGCTCTTTAAAAAGAATTTCAAGCTTTGTCATACCAGAATGAATCTCTTGAACCAGAGCGTCTGACAAACACGTCTTTGTTTGTTACCCAACAAAACCACATACTTTAAATTATTCATAAACAAAAATAGTCAATACTGGAGATGTGAAGTAAGAAGAAGTAGAGAGCCTTGAATAATTTATAGTGTCTCAAATCCTTGAAAGCTGGAGTTCAAAATAAGCAATGAGTAGCCCGTGAACAAATAAGGTTTAAAAAAAGCCGACTTCTTTAGCAATGTTACAAAAGTTGAAATTGCAATTATGTATATGGTGGGGTCGATTAAATACATTATTGCATGAAATGGGTAGGATTCATTGTGAGGTACAATGCTAGTAAATCTCATGTGTTTTTGCATGTCCCTATCCTATTAAGGTTAGTTTACTCGTGCATGCTCATGTTCAACTCATTTTTACCTCGGGCAGATCAATTTTTTTTTAGAAAATGCATATATATATATATATATATATATAATTAAACCATTACAATGTACGAATACATGGAGAATCAAAATAATTCAAATAAAATCTATTTACAGGGACAAATATGAGGGAAGGCAGGAACTTTGGTTTTTCTTCGAATAAAAAAATTATTATTTAAGCTCCTATAAAATGATTAAATTAAAAATTAAGCGATGAAAGTCTCATAAAAAATAATAAAACACTAAATTAATATATTATAAAATTTTATTTTGATCTCTCAAAAATTTATTATTTAATTTTGACTTCCCTATAAAAAAGTTTTAAATTTACAATTGGATAAAATTCATCCATGACACTGAAGACCTATAAGTTACAATTATATATGATGAACTTGATTGCTCAAAGACCCAAAACTTTTGTTAACATTTCCAAACCTTAATTAGATTTAATTCAGGGTGGTAAAAGGTATTTTTTTTTTATTGATAATTTTTCAACACACTTATCGTATTATAAATAAAGTAACCTTTTGAAGATTTTACCACCTTTATAAAAAAATTTAAAAAAAAAAACTCAAATGGTTCACAAGATTGAAAAAAAATTAATAGAAAGAGTTGAAAATAAAATTAAAAAATTTGGTTTATAATTTTGAAAACATTTTTATTTATTCTTTTAATATTGTTCATGAAGTAACAAAACATAAGATAACTAAGTGGGTGAGGTGTCGAGGGGACCAATATTTATCATTATCAAATCCTCACCCAAAGTACAAATATTTCTTTAATTGTTGGGAAATTAATAAGTGGAGTAATTCTTTTTGTTAATTAATCCTTAGAAACTATGTCAAAAAATGTCTTTTTAGGAGGAGAAGAAGCTTCACTAAAGATTATACCAAATCTTTTCTTTGCTTTATATTATTTAGAAAATTATTTCACTCACATGCTTAGCGGCGAAAGTAATGATGATTTAACTTTTATTCACCACTATTATTATATAATGATAGTGAAGATCAAAAGTTTGTATTAATTTTGTTGTCTCTTTGTTTATATAATGAAGAAGAAATATATTTTAGATAAGATCATACCTACTGCTGCTGCTATTTCATTAATTAATATTCTTTTTGTATATCCGTCGGTCCATTAGATTTAAAGCCAAAAATTAGGGAAATGTCGTTGAAGTTATGAAAACTATGCTTGCCATTAGGGCAGCCAATTTTTTTTAAAGAAATGTATTTTTTTGCTTTTTTCTTTTTGGAGAATAATTATTTTATTAATCATTTTCTTTTGGGTTTTCTTTTTCCTTGATGTCCATAAATTAGTAACATTGAAAAAATTTCCAAAATTTATTGTAGAAGAATTTATTTATTGAAATTCTATAAATTATTTGATGACATGTGTGATTTAATTTGTTTAAAATAAAATACTTAATTTCATATTGGATTTCAATGCCTAACTTTTCATATATAGATAATTAGGTCGAACCATATTATATATTATTATTTTCATGCCAATGTTGGAATACATTTTTCTTGAAAATCCTAATTTCAAAAACAATTAATGCTTATTGTGTTAACATCACATTTAACCTTTAAAAAGAAAAACTAATTGAGTAATTGTTTACTTAACTTTCCTGTGCTAAATTACTCTCAATATTTAGCTTTTTGTGCAAGCAAAGCAAACTCGACAATGCTGATAAATTAAACCTTGGTTTAAGGTATTATCTAATCTAATAACATCATATAAAAGTTCCTACCTTTTGTTTAGAATGGGAAAAAATAATATAATAATAATAAGCATAGGATAAAGATGGAAGGCCAAAAGTGGAGTGAATGTATTTATATATATACCAAATATTTTCTGATTTTATATACAAGAAGAAATTCACTTAGTATGTAATTAAAATAATCTTACACATTTTAATAATTTTTTGAATCAATATATATTTCATTAGTTCATAATGACTGCCGAAAGTTTTTGCATAAAAAAGTAGCTAGACATTTTAAATTTACTCAAAACTTGATATGTATAATTAATGTGAATAGAATATAAAATATAACAGCCCAATTGTTAAAATATTAATTATATAAAAAATTATAAAATCACGTAAAAAAATCTTTAATTTTACACTAATATTAATATTAATAGATCCCTCTCTTACTCGGTATGGACTCATATAAGCAACCAAAAAATGGTAAATTGTATTTGAAATCTCAAGCAGAATATTCAACTTTGAGATGGAAAGTTCAAATAGAATAAATTATTAAATTATTTCAAAATTAATTTGAATTATTACAAAAATTCACTTTCATCCAAATTCAAATGATTTCAATTTTGATTCGGATTATTATTTTAATGATGAAAATAACATATTTATTTAAATTTAATTATAAAATATAAAAATATTAATATAATAAGGACGAAAATAAAAGGGAAGCACTCCCAAAATTGATTAGATTTGTCATGTAATTCTTTAACATTTTATGAAATTATATAGTAGTATAATAATAAAATTGTATTTTAACCCTAATTAAAACAATTTTCTAAATTCATCTTTAACGATATGTGTAATTATTTTTATGAAAATTAAAAGAACATAATTTTTTTTTTACTTTTTCTAGTTAAAAAAAATTGGAAAATAGTCCAACACCAACAAAAATTTTCAGCCGTTTGTTGTGGGAAGCAAAGAATCATATGCTTCACTAACTCCAAACTCTTCAATCTTGAAAATCTGTCCCTTTCTTCGAATAATTTTACTTACCAAGTGAAAATTTTTAAAATGACGAGTGTTATACCCTCCTCTATTCGAATATATGTACGCATCAGAAACATAGTTAATTTTTGTATTGACTTTATTTTAGGCAGGCTATTTGCTGCCAACATCATTTGGTAGAATCACTCACCCGCTTTTAAATATGAACATTCTTTTAGTGTGAACACATTCTTGATATGATAAAGAGTTCATTTAAGTATAATAACATCGTATTAATAAGGTCTCATGATATATGCCTATAAATACCCTTTATGCATTTAGAGAGATTGAATGTTTATACAACCATGTCACTATAAATACTCTACATGTCACTATAAATACTCTAAGGAATGATGAAGAAGGGGTCGGTCTTTTGGCATCCTAGAACTACTCTGAGCAGTTATCTTCTTGGTCAACATGTTCTTTTGTCTTTGTTCCGACTCTTAGCCTCTTTAGATGAACTATCCTCTATTGCACCACCTTGATCTCTTCTTTGTCATCCTTCCTTGTTGTATTTTGTATTAACAATGAGTAAAATTTAACTCAATTTTAAAATATCAATTCATATTTTAAGTTAAAATAAAATGAATTATTTGTAATTTTCAATTCAATTTCAAGTTAAAAATTATAATATACTGCTTGCGTTTTATTTTGCTTTGAACAACTCAAATAATTAATTAGAGTTTAACCCTTCATTCTAGGTATAATTTTGATCAAACCAAAGGTTAAAAAGTCATTCATGGCTGGTTTGAGCTAATTTTAATTTACAATGACTATAAGACTCAAAAACGATGGAATTAGTCATCTAATGGGTATAATTTTGTGATTTATAGCCTAAGCAAGTCTTATTTTTGGGGGTAAATATATCCAACTTTCTCTCCTTATTTTTTAGGTCACTTACAATAATTAAAAGTAATGGACAACAAAACTTTTTAAGCTAACTCTTTAAGTTTGGTGATTTTTATTTTGATAATAATTACTTGTAACATTTTGAGTAACTATTACAATTGGTCATGTTTTATTATGCTTCAACATAATAAAAACTTATTTTAACTTAAATAAAATTTTCAACTCAATTATATTTGAATTTTTTTTATCCACTCCATTTATGAAATTTCAAATCATGTTCAAATTTGATTATTTTAAAGTTTTTCCACTTAAATCAATAATTAAAAAATTATTTTTAAAAACTTGATTTGTTTCCTCTATTTTCATTCTCAAGCTTCCATCTCTCTCAAATGCTTTCGAAAATTTATATTTTCTGTTAGACATATTTGAAGGTAAATTTGTTTCTGTGGTTACTTCTACGGCAGAAACAGTAATTACATCTTCAAGCATTGTTTCATTATTTTATCTATTTTAAGAGTTGGCATATTTTAGAACAAAAGCATTGGACTGATAATTTGAAGATATTTGGACAAGTAAAGCTCATAACTTAAAAGACCAATTGAATTAAAATTAAAGACTTAAAGATTGGTTTCTTGCGGCCGGAGACAAGTTACTTGCAAAACACGTTAAGACATTTTCTATAGTTGAAGGCATTGGATTAAATCGAAATTCTTATGTAAGTAGTATCTTGTGCTGATTTTTATCCTTATTTATAGAAAAGTGATTAGATTGTAATTATTATGTAAACAAAAACTGAAGTTTTGGAGATCTTGAGAGTTTGATAGAGCACAATCTATTCAAGTGAGGAACATGTGTGTGTGTGTGTGTGTAAGCTCATTATTTCTATAAGCAATTAAGAGAGTCTCTTGAATTGCAAAGCTAAGTTTTCGGGAGGGAAGCTGAGTGGAAGAGTAATCTAATCTTTGTACAACAGTGAGGTCGCTAAATTTGTGAGTGTTAAACCAGTGTTAGGACTTAAATATTTGGTTGTACTACGAGGAAGATAGTGGTCAAGTTGTGTAAACAATCTCGATATTCTTTTTATTGTTTTCGTAATTTTAATTCCATAATTAAAATTGTGACCACAGTTCCAATCACTTTACAAAATAAGTAGACTCATTTCTACATTTTGTTTCCTAATTTACTATCTCTCACTAATTGGAATAATCTCATTCCTTTTTTTGTTTCACAATTCAATCTAAAATTTAGCTTTTTGATGATTAAGACCAATCAAATATTGGATCTCCCAATAGTTATAATCTTAATTTCTTTTTCTTTTTTTAATTCGCGTTAAGGAAAAGCATATAAATATTTGATATTCCAAATTAAACGATAATCATTAATGCAACGACCAGATAGGGTGATTAATGAATCTCATTCTCCTACTAAGGTTGACAGAAAAAAAAATTCAACTTTCTGGTTGAATTGTTTAAAAATATTTACATGAATTCATAATAACTAATAAAATTTTATAAAAAAATTCAAAGAAAAAGAGAAAATACAAAAAAAAAACGATTTAAAAATTTTATGTTTACAAGAAATATCAAGGATGAAAATGAACTAAAATATGATGAAAAAGCTCAATATTTTGTTTTTATAAGTTTCAATCAATTTTTTATTTTTTAATTTTCGTTTTTAATTTTTTTTATTCAACTTATCGATTGGTTCAAACTTTAGAAGTAATATTATCGAGAGGGATAACTATAAACTCCAAACATGAACATGTAAAGTATCCAAAATAAATTTACTTCTAAATTTTTTAAAATTAAATAAGAAATTGTCTTATTCATTGATTAGATCACACTAATCCTTTTAATATTAAATGAATAAATTCAGTTCTTATATTATTAAAAAAATAAAATAAAAATAAATTGTAACATAATTAATATTTACTATTTTTTAAAAAAAATTCAAATCCAAAAAAAAAAAACAAAAACAGGTGTAATAATTACAATTTTAACTAATTTGAAATTTTCATTATGGATAGGTACGTATCTATTTAATAGTAGAGGGATAAACTTGATCCTATCATTATAATAGAGTGACCAACTAAGTATTTTCATCTATTAGATGCATATATTAACAAGACTCATGTATTAAAAAATATATAATTAATATTTTAAAATTATTCATTAATTTATTGATGAGCTAGATATTAAGGGTGTAAATGAGACATTAGTGCTTGCAAGTTATTTGTGTTCAACTTCAAAAAATTTGAATTCAAATTGAAAATTATTGAGCCAATCTTGAGCTTGAGCAGCTCAAGCTATCAACCGAGCTGAATTCGAGCATCATAATACTTGATTCGAATGGATTACGAGCCTAATCAAATTTATCATTTTAATATTATAAAATTATATTTTTACCCTTATATTTTATAAAGAAAACCTTAAGTACGAATGAACTAAATCGAACTCGAATTCAAACTTAAATACAAAAATTAATAATAATAAACAACTTAATCAAGCTCGAACTTAAAAATTGATAATAAAAAGAAAAATTAATCAAACTTGAATTCGAATAGCTCGATTAAATTGAGTCAAACTCAAACTTAAAAATTAAAATTCAATCAAACCTCAAACAACATCAAACCTCAAATTTTGAGTTAAAAGCTAAAGTTTTTGGCTATTCAAGTATATATAAAAGAGAGGTTTAATTAACATTCTCCAATAAACCAAAACAATTGTAAAGCATAAAAATGTACCAAAACCATTGAAGATATATAACACCGTCGTCAAAAATGAAAAATCCATCATCTAACTTTATTATTTCCCCCTACTGAAATGATACATACATAGATACATACACATATATATATATATATATATTTTATATTTGCTAACCCTAAAAGCTTAAGCTTAAGCTTAAGCCTACATGATTGAACATGCATGAACATTATCGTCACTGAAGAAAGATACGAAGTTCTCTTCGGGCGCGTTGGAAGAACTACCCGGATAAGCTTGAACCACGTTCCGAACAAATCCCGCCGGTGCCTTTTTGTCGTACGCCCCGGATGCGTACGGATAATACACCACATGTTGCGGTATGTACGGCCAAAACTCCGCTCTTTTCCCCGTGCTCTTCACTCTCTTCAACACTCTGTTGGGTTCCACGTTCCCCGTCACCGTTACCCTGCTCTGTTTCCGGTTCACTTCAACACTTTTTACACCTACATATGTTAATAACATGAAGTTAAATCTGTCTTTTTCTTTCAATTTATGTAATGAAATTGGAAAGGGAGGTTGGGGTTGGACCTTTCATGTTGGTTACAGCATTTTTTACTCTTCTTTCACAGCCATCACAGTCCATTTTAACCTTGATTTCAACTGTCTGAAAACATGTTACAAGGGTAAGTAAAAGAAAAAAAAAAACAGAGCATAAAATAAAAGGAAAAAGGGAATATATATGTAAGTATGTGCACACCTGCATTGGTTTGCGTTTGGTTCTTCTTCTAGAGACAGTACAAAAGTTTGAAATATAATCGAGAGCCCCCATGTTGTTTTGTTTTTGGTTGGAGAAAGTTAGATGGTAAGACAAAAAAACAGAGCAAAAACAGAAGTAAAAGGAATGTTAGATGTGATAATGGGATAAGGAGACATGGTATTTATATGGAAAGGGAATTATTAAGTTTGTTTTAAAAAAGACACTGAAATGAATAATTGTCCCTCACTTACTTCCAAAATAGTAATCATCTTATTTTATCTTAAAATATGATAATATCTGTCTTCTTAGTATTTTATTAAATGACATAAAATGAAGCTTATATTTTTTACTAAAAAAATTTAATTACTAGTTAAGGGAAAAATGGATACATAAAACCCTTTATCTCATCTAAGTTGGAGAAAGGTAGGGAGTAGAAGATAATGCTCCTTAGCATAAAAAAAGATGAATACAAAAAGGAACAAAAGGTATGCCCACAAACCATGCTTTATGTAACTAAAAAGCATGTTCCTGGTGAACCCCCATATATATATATTCATGAATGAAATTAGAAATTTTGTGTTAAACAATCCTGATTAAATTATCGGAAGTTAGAGATAGTAAACTAAAATTATTAACTTATATATTTACGAAAGATTAAGGATAAGGATAAAAATGAATTAAAAAAAAAGTTGATTTTTAATTAAAGGTAAATTATTTTGTAAGTCGTCATTTTTATTTTTATTTTTTTGTTAATTTGGGTACCGCCTTTAAAGAAATTGATCAAACTAGTCGCTCAACTGTTAAATCATCTCTTCCACTATTAAATCCATTTTTTTAATTTTTTTTTCCTTATTTTTTTCATCTTCTCTCTTTTAACCTAAAAACCGTAGTTCATGCCTCCTTTAAAGATGTCTTCACCGGTTTTGTTAAACCATTGTTTGTGGGCTCAAAAGTAGAAAGATATCTTAAAATCAAGCCATATCGACAGTAGGATTAGGAGATCGGAGCACGAAAATTCTAAAACCTTGGAAGTGACCTTACAATTTTTTGAAGGTTTTCTTTTTGAAAGATATAATCCTATAGATTTAAAGATGAGGCTTTAGGCTTCACTTTAGTGGTTTTGGATTGACAGTTTGACGTAGGAGAAGACATCAAATGATCATAGCAGCAATGGTGAGAAGCAGCAACCGTGAGTAAAGAGAAGAAAGGAAGAGAACAGGGAAATAAGGAGAAAGAAAAAGCATCCCTCGATGTCACTAACTGATAGGGCAATACTCACCGGTAGTGGTTTGACGGAGGAAGTTGCAACATCTTTAAGGGAGACGATGGCTATGATTTCTAACTTAGAAGGGTGGAGTTATTAATTTAATCAATTTCTTTAAAGACAATGATAAATTAACAATTTCTTTTAAGATCAAAATAAGAACATCCTAACTTTAGAATAACTAATGGGGTAATTTACGCTTTAATTGAAAAAACAATTCTACCAATTTTAACTTTTTTTTTTTCAATTTTTGATTTTTTTCATCAGTTGTATCAATTCTCAAAATAATATGTATGAAACTGTAATTCCTTAATATATGCATTTATATTTGTATCACAATATGTCACGTATTAAAAAATATAAAAAATAGGGAGAGACCAACTTACACAATGTAAAAATTAAAATAGTTTTGCACACTTCCGTACCTAGTTATATAATTAATATTTCAATGATCCAATCATTGAATATATCAATATAATTGTACTTATCATGTATGTAAATTTTTGAACCGATTTGGTATCTTTATCATATTGATCGGAAATACTCTATATATTAATATATATATTCAACGGTCGAATTTTTTTTCTACATAAAACAAATAGTTAAAAATTTTAAATTTACAACAAATTTGACATGTATGATTTACATGAACAAACCATTAAATATAACAGTTGAATCACTAAAATATTAATCATATAAACAGTCTGTAAAATTACTTTAGCTTTTAT
This sequence comes from Gossypium australe, assembly GCA_005393395.2. Classification (NCBI taxonomy): domain Eukaryota; kingdom Viridiplantae; phylum Streptophyta; class Magnoliopsida; order Malvales; family Malvaceae; genus Gossypium; species Gossypium australe. The sequence continues at coordinate 101,458,248 of CM016620.1, forward strand.
AGTGCGTAAATGGATACCTTCCTTAAAAATGTTATGAATATATAAAAGAGGTTTTATTAATATTTTTCGATGAACAATTGTAAAGCTTAAAAGTATACCAAAACTATTAAAATCTTTTAACTTTTATTACTAAATAATATACATATATATATATATATGATATAAAGCCTATTGAAAATCTCAATTTGTAACGAATTAGTAAAGTGTTCACTTTCTTTTTGAGAATAGTTTAGATTCGTCTCAATTTTACCAAAAATAAAATCCTACATGATTGAACATGCATGAACATTATCATCGCTGAATAAGGATGCGAATTTCTCTTCAGGTGCATTGGAAGAAGCTGTCGGGTAAGCTTGCGCAACGTTCCGAACATGTCCGGCCGGTGCCCTTTTGTCGTACGCCCCCGATGCGTACGGATAATACACGACATGTTGCGGGATGTACGGCCAGAACTCCGCTCTCTTGCCAGTGTTCTTCACTCTCTTTAACACCCTATTCGGGTCCACATTCCCGGTCACCGTTAATCGACTTTGTTTCCGGTTTATGTCAACTGTTTTTACACCTGTGTGTGCATAGAGGAGGATGTTAACAACATAGGAAGTTCCTAATGTTACTTGCTAGAGCGATTGACAACTTAAAAGTGAAATTGATGAAAATGATTTTTTGATCCCTCTATTATGACCAAATTCGTAATTTAGTCCCCTATAATTTAGTTTTGCATAATTTGATTTTTTTTCAATTTTATAATTTCATTACTTAGTCCAACTATTATTAATTATTCGAATTATCAGGGGCAAACAGTAATGGTGCCCCTTTTATTTTATTTTTTTAATTTTAATTAAGCTCTCCTAATTTTTGGGAAATTGTCATAAATCTCCATATTTTTTAAAAATTCTCATTTAACTCCTAAATTTTTGAAAATTTTAATAATGCCCCAAACTTAGCTCCTGCCACTGCCAATTATAATGTTATGGATTTTTCTTAAAATTACTCATTTTAATGTTGACACAAATTTTGGAAATAAAATTTGAGCACGGTAGAGGGACTAAAACCATAATTAAAGCACAGAAAGAGAGGTTGGACCTCTCATGTTGATAACAGAATTTCTCACTCTTCTTTCACATCCATCGCAGTCCATTTTAACCTTGATTTCAACTGTCTGAACATTCAAAAAAGAAAACAACAACAACAAATTCCATTGTTAGCATTTAAAGGTGATTTTCTTTCTTTAATTATTAATTAAAATAAAAATAAAAACAGAACATAAACCTGCATTGGCTTGCGTTTGCTTGTTTTAGTGCTGGTAACACTACAAAAGCTCGAAATATAATCGAAAGCCCCCATTTGCAGAAAAAAGCAGAGCAAAACAGAGCCTTTAGAGAAAATTTACAAATGAACAAAAAATGAATGTAGATATAATGATGGGATTATGAGACTTGGTATTTATATGGAAATGGAATTTATTTAACTTTTTTAAAGAAAACTAAACAAAGGAAAGATATGAATATTTAAAACCCTTCATCTCATTGTAATATTGTATCGTGGTTAAATTTTCTCTTACTCCCTCTGGCTTATAAAAGTTATCGATTTAGTCCTTGTACTTTCATTTGATCCAATTTAGTCATTCTACTTTTTGAATTGGTCAATTTTAGTCTCTCTATTTTTTTAATTTTGAAACTTTAGTTTTGACCCAAATAGTAGCAGTTAAATATGTTTGGTTAAATTCAATCATTAGCCGCATACTATGTGTATAGTTGTTGATTTAATCCATATTCTCTAGTTAGATCATTTTAAGTCCCTATATTTTTCGAATTTTCAAATTTCAGTTTGATGTAAAAGACCATCGTTAATTCATTAACTGAATTTTTAGTGAGTAATACATGGAAATAATAAGCCAACATGGCATTACACATATGATAATATGTTTGCAGCATCATATTTTGAAAAAAAAAAAACATAACTTAACTAAACAAATTCAGTAACTATTGTTTGGTGAGGACTAAAATTTTAAAATTTTAAAAAATAAGGGACTAAAAATGACCAAATTAAATCATAAAGTCTAAATTCACAACTTTCACAATGTACAAGGACTAACAACAAAATTTAAACTTGCATCATTTTTCTAAAATTGAAAAGGTAGGCTCTAGAAGATAAAATGCTCCTTAGCATAAAAGAAATGAATACAAAAAGGAGCAAAAGGTGTATGCCCACAAACCATGGACCAAAAAATATGATTCTAGTAAATTCGAGGCGAAATTAGAAATTTGGTATTAGAAAATTGCGATAAAATGATAAATTTTTAAGAGTTTAAAATATCACTTAAAAAAAAGTAACTTAAATTATTAATTTTTAAAAAAATATATAGGGTCAAAGCATTTGTACCATTAGTATTGATTTTTTTTATATTAAATTTATTGTGCTTTCTGTATGGTGTCCCATTTTATTGAATTTTGTTCTATGGGTGTGGCTTGAATTTGATTTCCCTTTCTTTCTTTATTTTTTGATTAAATAATTACTAAAATAGTGAGCATATTGTCATTTATTGGTTGATTCCATTAATATTTTTATTTTCTTTTGAAATTTAATAAAGGCAAATTGTTCCATTTAACTTTTGGGGGTCATATTCTAGGGGTCCTCTTGCTTTGGTTGCTCTCAATCATTGATGGGTTAAAATTTTGGTCATGTCTCCAACACTTTTTATTTAAGATTACAAAATCTAAAAACGAATCATTTTACGAATTACATTTTTTCTTTTTTCTTTTTTTTTTAAAAAAAACCCTAAAATGATTGTTCGAGTTTCTGCTTACCCCATTAGCTTCGTCGGTGCAGAAGTCAATTTTGACAAAGAATAAACAAATTTGCGAACAATAAGAGTCGTGAACCAATTTGTAGATGAAGAGAAAAAAGTGGGGAGAATACAAAAAGTTGCACTTTATTAGATGCCCAAAGCCTAACTTGGAACAGTAGAGAATCATGGACTGCCTTTGCCACCCTATCCCATGTTCATATCCAACTCTCTTTCTTAACCACGAAGCTGGGTCGGCTTGGGATGCAGCCCAGTTTTAAATAACTTTTTTAAGTCTACATCCCGTTCAATTCAACTTCAGCTCATCACCTGTTTCATGGATCAATTTATTTTGCTTTCATGTCTGTTTTTTTATCCATCTTACTCTCTCTTTTAATGCTCTGGTTCCTCCCTTAAGAATACAATGCGTCTTATCATTGCACATACCACTTGCACCATACAATGATAAATATTATTGGATAAATTAGACCTAATATCACTAAATTATTAGTAAGTTTATGTTTTGGTCACTCAACTTTAAAAGTTACAAATGGTCACTAAACTATTCGAAAGTTTTCATTTAAGTTATCAGGCAGTTAAAATCGTTGTCGTATAGCCCTTTTTGTACGCACCGTTTGCACCAATCAAAAGCTTTCATTCCTCTTTTTTTTTTCTACAATTCAATTTTTTTCATGGAGCAACTTTAAACATCATGAATTTGCGAACCACAATCCCAACAACTTTCTTCTCTGATATTTGACATTGATCATCAGATCGACTTAGATTTAAGGTATGTTCTACTTGTCGATAGATACTAATTCACCGTACTGATTGTTGAATTGTCTCTTGAAACTCGCTAGCCGGACTTTTTATAAAATAAAAAAAATTAATAGTCCGATGACTTAAATAAAAACTTTCAAATAATTTAGTGACCATTTTATAATTTCTTAAAATTGAATGATCAAAACGTAAATCTACCTAATACTATTATACATCACCAATTGTACGATATTTATATTTATATAAATTTAACATCCATGTGATTATACTACTTTTTTTTTTTCTTATAATATTAAGCACCTTTTTTTACGGTTAACATTGTGCAAATTATATGACGTTTGAAATTAGTAGTGGAATGTTGTATATTCCTTTGTTTCGTATCTTTGATCGTGAATTTTGTAAAGTATGAAACTTTATTTACGGTTTACCATAGCTGGATGGGGCGAGTGGCGAATGCTTTAATTTGGCAGAGATGCTATTTTGTAGAACTTTTTGCTATGTCCTCTGCGTGTTCATGCCAAAAGCAACAACTTTTATATATTTACATTCGAATCTAGATCTGACTAAATCCTATTTTTAACTCGTTTTTAGGTAATTTTAAAATCAAATCTTATCATGTGTAAATTATGTGCATACTCTTTTAAAATTAATTTTGAATTCTTTTCTTTTCTTTTTGTCGAAACCAAAATATTCATTACCGATAGTAATCAAATACTAAATGATAGATTAATTCATATAATTGTGCATTGTAATAATTGAACTTGCAATTATACATATAACCTAAAAAAATCATTTTTATAGTTAAACGTAAATATTATTTGAGAATGAAATTCCTTTTGTGTTTTGGGTATAAAATGAAAAGCATATATATATATATAAAGGATAAGATGTGAAAGGAGAGGAAAGGAAATGGAGAAAAAAAAAAAGTAAAGAAGAAACCCTTTAATTTTGAGTACTTTTATTCCTTTTTAACAAAAAGGAAGAAAATAAACACTATTTCCTTTCAATTACTTTTCTTTATTTCCTCCCCAAGATTCTCTTATGTATTCTTGTCCTATTGTGTTCTTAGGGCAACTTTAATCTTCAATATGTTAATTTAATCTTCATTTTAAAAGCTTTAACCTCAACACTTATAAATTATGCAATTTGATCCTTTTTACAAATTTATTTTCCACTGTAATCCTTTCACTTAAAAGCTTAAAAAAAATTGATAAAAAATAAAAACATCCAAAAATCCAAAATAACAATTTTCATCTTTTCTCAATTTTGATAAAATTATCTCTTAATGTCACAAAATAATAAAAGTGCAAAAAGGCCAAATGCTATGAGTTAAATTTTTAAAATCAAGACTAAATTAACACAACATATAAATAGTAGAATGATTATTTCATAATTTTTCACAGTTAGATAATTAAAAAAGAAATTTACTAATAGCTGAATAACTACCCCTATTTTTTTTATTATAGTCGTGTTAAAAATATCATATATATATATATATATATAAATCAATATATGTTCATAATTTATATTATATAAAGTTTTGACATATCCATTATGTATCTTGTTCTAGTTATTTTTCACTAATGCATCATTAATATGATCAAAGATATTCAGCAAGATGTTTCAGCAGAACAAAGATTAAACCGAGATGCTAAACGAAGATGATGAAAAGAGGTACATGACGAGATTATTGAACAATCAATAGCAGAAGTTTATAGGTTCCCAAACCTCGGGTTTGAAATACCAACATGGTGAAAATGATTGAACATCTTGCAGTATGTCATGTTTGAAATAAACAATTATGACTAAACCTACATTTCATGGTTACCAAAAAGAATTGTATGCTCTTAAAAGAGTCAACAATCAGAGTCCATAGCTGATGTCATGTGGCAGATCCCGGTTTATGCATTAAGCAAATGGTATGAAGCTGGAACACACGAACCCGGACAGAACTCAGGTAGTTTTACTGTCTTATATGTTTTCTGCAGCTTTGCCCCGATGAAAGAGGGAAGTAGGTTCAACGCTCTGCAAAACCGAAACACTAGAGCTGTCAGATATTACATTCTTACCGTAGCCTAAACATGGCAGACTATCTGTTGGAATCGAACATTAAAATTTTACCTTATCGGTCTAATGTAAAATGCCTTGTTCATTATAATGTCTTTAGCTTTTGACAGCGTAAACCGTTCCAAAAGGCAGCTGCAGATGTCACCTTCTTACCAGGAAGTTGAACTTCCAATACCTGTTTCAAGACCAGCAAACCAGAAAATAATAAGAAATAAAAAACAACATTACCAGTAAAGCAACGAATTTTCACCCACCTCAAGATCTGTACATCCTCCACAGGGAAATACCAATGCATCCTTGATGAAAGCAATGTCATGTACATCATTGTCCCGGATTTTATCATTAGACCCTACTCTTGTGGTGATGATTTTAAGTTCGAGGATATTATGGTTGTTGCTACTTTCATCATCAATGACTAAAACTTTAGCTCGGGTTCCTGGCCAACCTGCAAATGCACGAACCTAAAAGAAGTTGCACGTCATGACTGCATTGTCGAATTTCAAAGAAAATGGAAGAGAAACCAACCTTATTATGTAGAATTAAAGCTTCTTCATCAAAGGATAACCATGATTCTTCAGGACTTATCTGCATAAATTGAAGAAAAAGGGTTAATTTAAGCAAACATTAAGTACTCATTAAAGGTCATTGACAGAGCATCCAAATGCATGATTGAACATATCAAGGTAAAAGTACCATCGAGGCCCTTGTATTAGGATTCAAATTGCATTTTGCCCTCTCTACTAAAAAAAATGGGCAAATTAGTCCCTGTACATTAAATTAGAGAGTAAATCGGTCATTTCTGTTAAAAATTTCATCCATTTGTACTGTAACTAACATGGCTAACAGAATAACCAAACAGTGATAAGTAGCGAGCCATGTGGATCTTATGCTGACATACAAGGGCCAGCTTTAACTGCAGAAATGGATGGAATTTTTAATAGAAGAGCCGGTTTGCACTTAAATCTAATGTACAGGGACTAATATGTTCAATTTTTTAGTAGAAGGGACAAAATGCAATCCAATTCTTAGTACAAGGGCCTCCGTAGTGCTTTTACTTGAGTAAATCGTGTGGAAATATATAACATGGATGCATCAAAGATGCGACACAATTCAAATAATTCCTGTGAATGATACTTAAAAAAGAGAGAAAGAAATAAAAGAAAATGGAATCCTTGCCTTTGGAGCCAATGTAACTTTAGAATCATCTTGAGGTTCGGCATTCACTTTAGCGGATCCATCAAATATGGAAGGAAGTTTACAGATAAGAAGTTTAGACCCTGCATAACTTACGATGAGACAAATTTAAATAGTATATTAGATTTAATTGTACGATCATCAAATAACATAATAGGAACACCTTCAGAAAATAGTAATGCTAGCAGATCCGGTGCCTGCAGGTAAATCATATAAGCATTCATCATTCTATCAGTGATTATTAATTGACAAATTACTTTCGGGAAATGAATATCTTTACCTTGATTTGGTCATCAACTTCTACTCTTTCACGGGCAATGACAGGTCCAGCATCTAAGGCACGTACAGTAAATGCTAATGAGACTCCAGTCTCTTTAACACCATCCTAATAAAGAGGCTAAATGGTTGAAGATCATACGAGAATCATAAACATATTCATAATTGCAATCAAATTTATAGCAAGGAAGAACCTGAAGTGCTCTTTGAACAGGAGCAGCACCACGGTACAATGGTAGTAGACTCGGGTGAATGTTGACTGTTCCTGTATACATGGAAAAAATGAAGAAGATAAAAGTAATTTGTTAACGAAAAAAATCACGGACTAACCTAATGGTGGAATGTTGAGAAACTTGGTGGGTAAAATATTCCCATAGGCTGCTGTGATGCAAAGTTCAGGCTGCAAAGCTCGTAAATTGGACAGGAAGGTCTCCTATATAAAGTACAAAGAAGCATGAAAATAAAAACCGAGCATGCGAAACCAAGGCATAGCTAAATAAAACCAGCGTTCATCATCCAAGTTAAGAAAGCTAAAAGAACCAGATAATTACATGTATGTTGACATAAAACAGAACATATCATAAAGACACAACATATAGGCTCTAACCGTCTAGCAAATTATCATGTAGTTGTAGATTGTCAATAAGAACTGATGAATGACTTAATATTCCAAACTATACTAAATTGGAACAATGAAAGAAAAACTACCTCTCCAGCACGTTCGGGTGTGAAGATGAGATCAGAAGGAAAGCCTCTATCAAGAGCATATTGTGCCACTGGTGACGGCATCACCTTTCTGCCCCTATCTCTTCTAGAAGGTGGCTGAGTAACAATTGCTGCGACCTAAATGAATTGTAAATATAGCAATGACCATCAACCAAAAAAAAAAACTATGTCGCAAAATAGCACAAGCAAATGCATATATTGGGGTAAAAGTATCATATAGGCCCCTGTACTAGGAGTCAGATTTAATTTTGTCCCATTTACTCAAAAAAATGAGCAAATTACTTCCTATATATTAAATCAAAGAATAAATTCGTCATTTCAATTAAAATTTTCATCCTTTTCCACAGTAAAAAAGTGGGTAACTGATGAAATAACCAAAGAATTACAATACAGTGCCATATGTACCTCATGTTTTTAAAAGTAGAAATTGATGAAATATTTAACAAAAGGACCAATTTGCTGAACTAATTAGAGGGTGCAAAATGTAAGGTATAATGCCAAGAAAACCAGTAAAGTTTCAATTCACAGTTCCACATACAATTGGGAACACCAATTGATAGGCTGACTCCCATTATAAACCCTAAAACCATCAATTTTTAGCTAATCTCAATGAACTTTATCACCAAACGAGACCATACTTTCAAGAACAAACAATAACCCATTATCAATGAGCTTATAAAGGACCAAATTACAACAAAAGTCTCAAACTCTTTTTTCTCCCTAGTACCTCAAAAGAAGAACTTGGTGCAGCAGAAGCATTGAAGAGAGCATCAAGAACTGTTGCAGAGACCTTTTAAAAAAAGGAAACCCATTGTTTAGAAAAACAATACAAAACAGCATAGAAAAATATATTGAAAATGATACTTTTTTACCTGAGGGGAACCCAAGAAGACAAGTGATTTTTTCTTGGAAGTAATAGTAGTAGTAGAAGAAGAAGGTGCTATTGAAGACGATGATGCTGCTGCATTGAAGCAGAAGAAACGACGTAGCATTGAGGGTGAATACATAATTTATATCTCTATTCTTCTTCTTTTCTCTTTGTTTCTTTTTCCTCTCTGTTACTTCAATGGCTAAATTGTGTTTTCGGGAAGTTGATTTTTGTCATCTGCTGCTGTTTCTCAGCTTCTATTTCATGTTTTGTATCTCAATTCTATCTACTGCTGCAATAACTAGATAGCAGAAGAGGACTGGGCTGGCTTTTATCCAAGGTAAAAGGCAAAAGATGAAAATGCCTATCCAATCCCTCTGAAATTCGTTCTCCCTAAAAATGTCACAACAATTTTTTATTTTTTACCATTAATTAATTAATTAGGGAAGAGTAATTTACAATTTTAACCCAAAAACTGACCCATTCGATTTTTCACTTTTGGTTTAGTCGGTTGGGTCATGGGTGTTTTAACTTTGTTTTAAACAATTAATTTCGTTGAAATCCCAAAGCCAAACCCGCTTAAAAAATAACTTATTTTATATTATTTTTAAATTGTTTAAAATATATTTATATTCTTAATATAAATCTAATTCAATACCCCAAACTCGATTAATCAATCAAATCCACCAAATTAAAATTGGTTTGATTTGATTGGTTTTCTTAAATATCTTCGATCGAGTCTATTTTTTCTATGTTAAAGCCTGACCGATTAAATTGATTGCTCTCCCTACCATTAATAACAATTTCCATCAATTTATCCTACTTTTTTATTTGTATAATAACAAGCTTGACCCTCAATTTATACATTCTATTAATTTAATATTGATTCTTAAAAAAAATCAAGACAATTGATAAATTTTACACACACTATCAATCTGGTATTAGTTTAACAAATTTACCGCAACTAACTCTGTTGAATATCATCATCAAACATGTGGCAATTTCTAACTCATTAGATATCACATTTGTTCAGTTTTTAATTGGTTTGGTATCACAAAACGGGCAAAGGATCACTCAATTTAGAATTGAACCGGATCGACCAAAGTACCGAGCTAGAATAAAGAATTGGATTGGTTGAACTGTAAACTAGTTGAACCATCCAATCGAATTGATTAAACTGATCATTTAAACTAGTTGGAGCGGTCATCGAATTTTTCCTTATTTATAAATATATATATAATTTAATTTTTACAATTTATTCAATTAAATCAAACAAATGGAGATTTTGGTTTTGAAAATCTTGCAGAAGATTGAATCAATGAAAAGTCGAAAACTTTAAATTTGGGTAAAAAAATCATTTTAAGGACCTAAACAAGAAAAGCGATATACTATAGAGAGTAAACGATGCATTAAGCCTTTTAACCAAGGACAAAGGCAAATGAAGATATCTATTTGTAACTGAAACAACACCGTTTTGACATCCAAATAGTCATATAACATATCCCAAACCTGTGTCTTGCAAACCCAAACGCAAACGGCAGACGGAACCAAGGAACACAACGAAAAACGCAATCCTTACAAACATGGAGATGAGTTTAACCCAAATAGCCAAGCCACCACCATGTCTTGTTAACAAAAATTCTCTTTTTACAAACAAAAAAAGAGTAAAAACCACTGTAAAAGCTCTAAGGAATTCATATCCAAAAAGAGCAACAGTATCCAGTAAATGGAATGTCTCTAATTTATCCCCTCTTTCTTCATCTTCAACAACTCCAACTTGGTTTCCCAGATTTGAAGAGCTTGACACTACCAACATGCTTCTTCGTCAAAGGATTATATTTTTGGGTTCTCAGGTTTGGGTTTTTATTTTTATTTAAAGTTCTTTGCTTCTTTATTGCTTTGTTACTCAATCTTGAATATGGGTTTGGTTTATATTGTCAATTGGGAAAGTGGGTTTGGTTTTTAAAGGGTGGAATGTTATTTATTGATCAAATATGCAACTTGATTTGTGAACCTTTAGTGCAATTATTCAGTTTTTTTTTTTTTTTTTTTGCTATTGTACTGGTAAAGTGTCGATTTTGATATTCAATTCTTATACCGCTTTGCACCAAATCAATGGATTACATTGCCCACTATATTGAATTTCATGTGTAATTTTGAAGATTTATCCCATAGTTTCTATAATTCAATTTGGAAATCGATTTGTTTATTGCCGTTCTTTGCTCTTTTTTTTAATTGGATAATGGGTTTGGTTTTTAAAGGGTAGAAATATTACTTATTGATCAAATATGCAACTTGATTGGTGAACTTTTAGTGCAATCATTCAGTGTTTTTTTTTTTTTCCTATTGTACTGTTAAGATTTTGATACGCATTTCGTATACCGCTTTGCACTAAATCAATGGATTACATTGCACAACACATTGAAGTTCATGTGTAATTTTGAAGATTTATCCCATAGTTTTATAATTCAATTTGGAAATTGATTTGTATATTAACATCTATTTGTGTTTTTTTTTTATGGAATATAGAGGAAATGGAATTATCTTTCTTCAGCATTTAGTTGATTTAAAGATAGAGTTTTTGAAATTTACGGTATTATGGCTTCGAATTTAAGGTGTCGGTGATTATTTTGGTTTGGACTGTTTTTATTTTTTTTTCATTGATGTTAAATAGGTGGATGACATGACAGCAGACTTGATTATAAGTCAACTGTTACTTCTCGATGCTGAAGACTCCGAGAAAGACATAAAATTGTTCATCAATTCACCCGGTGGCTCTGTCACTGCTGGTATGTCTATATGTTCTCTTCCATATGCTCGACTCCTTGCTTCTCTCTGTTTTTTGTTGCCTTTCTTCATAAGCATTAGAATAGGCTTTGGAACTTGATAAACTGTTTAATACGGTTTACGTTTAGGGTATTCTTTGTAGTTTACAATAAGGTAAACTCCTAGAGTTGCGAGCTCGGTTAGTTTCAAAGTAATCGTATGGTTTGCAAATGGTCTTTGATCAGTGTTTGTTAAGGATGCACAGCGCAAAAAAGAACCTTAAGTGAAGTAAGGCGCAAAATGTATAGGTGTGTATGTGTATACAATAAGCGTAAGATATATAATTATGATAATGAACTCAAAGAAGTGTTTACAAAACATGCAATTTCATTTTCTTTTGTTTGCTAACATGCTTGATTTCCTTTGGTACCGTGTATGTTGTTTAATACTCAACATCGAGAAGCATTCACTTAGGTGTACATTAACCTTCTCTTATTGATTGTTGCTTGTAGGAATGGGAATATACGATGCCATGAAGATGTGCAAAGCAGATGTTTCGACTATTTGTCTAGGGCTAGCTGCATCAATGGGTGCGTTTCTCTTGGCTACCGGTACGAAAGGGAAGAGGTTTTGCATGCCTAATTCGAGAGTGATGATTCATCAACCACTTGGAACTGCTGGAGGCAAAGTAAGTCTATGATGATCCGCTTTATATCCTCATTTCAAGGATTCTTGGGCACTATTAACTTCATTGTGTGGCTTAAACCGCCGAGAGATTTGATTGCATTATATTTGCTAGAGTTGACTGTCTTAGAGGTAAAAGTATCACAAAAGCCTCTGTACTAGTAGTCGGGTTGTATTTTGCCCCTACTACTCAAAAATGGGCAAACTAGTCTTTATAAATTAGATAAAAAAACAAACTGGTCCTTTTGTTAAAAATTGGCCCCTGTACGTCTGCATGAGATACATGTGGCACGTCATGTATCACTATCTGGTTATTCCGTCAGCCACGTTAGTTTTTAACAATACAAATGGATAAAATTTTTAACAAAAAGGACTAGTCTGTTCAAAGAACTAATATACAAGGACTAATTTGTCCATTTTTTAATAGATGAGGCCAAATGCAATCTAACTTCAATACAGGGTCTCCATACTATACCAACTTTGAGTGCTTGCCTGTATTGTCAATACAAAGTTTTTCTGCTAATTCTACATAGATCAGTTTTCTGCTTATGCGTGTTGAGAGTGTATTCGATAATATATAATGTAGCTAGTTGATTTCTGGTGGTTCGTTATTCACACTCTGACCGCGGCATATGATTACAGGCAACAGAGATGAGCATACGGATAAGGGAAATGGTGTACCATAAGGTTAAGTTGAACAAGATTTTATCAAGAGTTACAGGAAAGCCCGAAGAACAGGTTAATGCCTTCTGTAGCTTTTATCATCTACTTTTTTTTTTTTATCACACTCGGTTTTTGTTTTTTACTATCCATTATGTTGCAGATCGAAGTCGATACAGACCGGGATAATTTCATGAATCCTTGGGAAGCCAAGGAATATGGTCTAATCGATGGAGTTATAGACGATGGCAAGCCAGGGTTAGTTGCTCCAATTGCAGATGCAGCACCGCCACCAAAAACCCGGGTTTGGGATTTGTGGAAAGTCGAAGGGAGCAAGAAAGCAAAGAAGAATTTGCCTACAGAACATAAAATGTTACAGAATGGTCATACAGGTGGCCAGGAAAAGAAAGAAGCTGCTCCTTTATGAAGATTTTGTGAGAGAACTGTTTACCTCCATTGTTGTTTCTCTCTTTAAGCTTTTGACATGTTAGAAGATTGTAACAATTATATTTTCAAAAATGACAAAAAAGAACACAATCTCAATGAATTGAAACTTAGTAGATATTAGATTATGGTTGCATCTTTACATTGTCATGATTGTAGCGTTAGCATATACATACATACATACATACATACATGATCATCAACTACTTAAATAGATACTTCTGTATTGCCATCACTGCTTTCACTTCCACTTCCGCTACCACTTCCGCTACTTTCACTACCGCTACCGCTTCCACTACTTTCACTTCCACTACTACTACTCGAGCTTGAACTCTGCTCTTCTTTCTCTTCAGCATTCACTTGAGCTCTAAGAGCTTCTGCCGCACTACGTCCTGCTTTATGTTCTTCATCCTCACTTAAATCAACCTCCTCATCCGTGTCAACTGGTAAGTTTATATCGATGCCAATACCAGTGGATATCTTTTCAGAAGCGTTGTCATCTTGTTTATCGGTTCCCAACCCATCATTGTCATCATCATCGTTGACTATATCCACCTGTTCTTCTGATTCAAAACTTTTTGGATCTGCTGAAACCGTTGGTTTATTAGGAATTGAAGATGCGTGCTCACCTCCGCTATTGAAGTCACCAGTGTCGGTATGTTCCAGTAATGGAGGAACTGGACTTTTGTTTGAAGACTCGGGTTTTGGCCCTTTACTAAGTGGAGGGGAATAAGACTCTGCAGCAGGACCAACTGAAGGAGCCATGGCTGTGGTACCAGTAGCTGCAGCCATGGACTCGCCAGGTTGACGTACATGCCTCAACCGCTTGACAGCTCGGTGTAACCGTTCCAACCGGAAAGTCTCGCCATCAAAGAACAAAACAGCATCATTATCCTTGTAATCTTCACAAACACCATCAAAGGTCACCTTGGGTTTTCCATGTTGGTTGTTTTCAATTTCTACCTTAACCCTGTTATCCTTAGACTTATGTAATAATCCTGGTTGGTTCTTATCAATTGATGCTGGCTTAAATTCATCTGAAAACAGAACCAAACAAAAACAATATTCAATTCAAAATTCAACGATTTTCATATGTGAATGATTGGTTAAACTAAACTAAAATCCTTAATGAATTTTCAACTTTGGGTATTTACAGCAAAAAGAATATGTAAAGTTAATAGGGTAAAAGTACTATGAGTCAAATTACATTTTATTTCCTCTAATTTAAAGAAGTAAATTAACCTCCGTTAGTTAAATCAAAGAGGAAATTAATCTTTCTAATAAAATTTCCATTCATTTTTATTGTTAAAAATTATTCCATGTAGTAGCACCAGTTTTTAATAGAAATGAATGAAAATTTTAAACCAGTTTGATCTAATGAACATGAACTAATTTACATTTTTCTAGGTCAAAATGCAATTTTACTGCTAATATGGGACCTCTATAGTAGTTTTAACAAGTTAATGACATTGAGCATCAAAGCCTAAAATTCAATGATTTGCAATTCTGAATACTGATAGAACAAGAATATATGAAGTTATCCCATTGAAATTAAAGATGGCTAGTTAACAAATTTCTTTCGTTTTCTCGGAAACCATAAAGAACCCAGAAAAAAAAAGCGATACTTAACATGAAAAACTGTTTTTTTTCTGGGTTACCAAACAAAACCCAGAAAAAATTAAAAGGAGGAAATGAGTACTTACAGCGTAAAGTACAGAATTTGGGATTAGGTTGGTGTTGGTCCTTGAAGGAAGACCCTAAACTTATATTGTACCATCGATTAGGCTTAGGAGCAGTACTTGGTTCTTCTTGATTGCTGTTACTTGCCATTTTCGAAAACCCTAGAAGGAATTTTTGAAAGGGGTAAAAGAAAAAGACGAGTAAGAAATTAGTCAATTGGGGGTCAAAAAAAGGGTGGTTTGGTCTTTTCAGCTCAGTACTAAAGTTGATAAATTTACCTACGTACTTTAAGTTGTGAATTTAATACCATACTTTAATTAAGTCACTCTACATTTTAAAATTTAAACTACTGTTAAATTCATTTAAATTCTATTATTTTTAAAATTTAATGCGATAAATATATTATCATAAATGTAATGTCATATTAATTTATTATTTTCACATATTTCTAATTAAAAATTTAGTTAATGGATTAACGACAACCATTTATATCAAGGCAAAAATTTATAAATTAAAAAGGCATCTAAACTTTGAATGATATAATTGAAGAATTTGTACTAAGAGTTCGTTTATTTACATGTAAAAGGTTTTACGGAAAATATTTTTACATTTTCCTGTGTTTGTTTCACAGAAAATAATTTGGTCAATGGAAAATGACTTATAGATCAAGATAAAATAAGCCTTTTTTACTGTAAAATGACTTGCCCTTTTAAAAAGCGTAAGTCATTTTGCGAAAAAGAGCTCATCTATAGATAATTTTATTTTTATATAAAATTAATTTAAATCAAGTTTAATATAATTATATTGATAATAAATTTTATTTTATTTTTTAAAATATTTAAAATATTATATTTTCAATACTATTAAACATACATATTTAATTATTTATATTTATTCATATAATAAATTATTAATATAATAAATATAATTTATTATTTTAATAAATTATTTAATATTTCAATTTTATTTTAATAATAAATTTTAAAAATAATAATTTTGAAATAATATTATTCACATATTATTGAAAATATTCAATATTAATATTTTAATAATAAATATTTATTACAATTAAAATATATTAATAATAAATGTTTTTTAGTATAAAGGTTAAAATATTTCATAAGTCTATGTATACTTCACAGATTTGTAATTTAGTCTTTGTACTTTTATTTTCAGGAATTTAGTTATTTTACTTTTCAAATTTGAAAATCAAGTCTAATTGTTGACATCGTTATTTTTTTTGTCAATTTTGTTGAAGTCGCATTTTTAAATAAAAAAATACCCACTTAGTAGTTATGTAATTAAAAAATGACATTGTAATGAATCTAAATTTAACATAATATTTTTAATATATGCAAAAATAATGTAAAATATAAAATTATAGATAAAAACAAATTCAATTAAACAATTAAAAAATAAGAAAATCTCAAATGTATATTTATTTAATTGAAAACAACTTTTATGAAATATTTTTAAGAAATATACCAAACAACAGAAAATATTTTACACAGATTTATCCAAACATCAGAAAATATTAGCTTATCCAGAAAAGTAAATCATTTTCCAGAAATTATTTTCCGGAAGTCATTTTTAGTGAAACAAACGGAGCTTAAATTTATAATTGTACAAATAGTACAAGACTGATAATTGAATTTAACCAAATAAATTTAACTCTTACTATTTAGGTCAATACTAAAATTTCAAAATTTGAAAAGTAATAAGATTAAAATTGATTAATTCAAAAAGTTCAATGATTAAAATTGATCAAATTAAAATATAAGACTAAATTCACAACTTTCACAAAGTTTAGGGACTAAAAGAAACATTTAACCATATATTTAACTTACGCGGGCAAAGGTTAACTCTTTATTATTATATATAAGTCCCCATAGTTTTTTTCCCTCGAAAAATCTCTCCTTTTTCCTCTCTAATGGCTGCAGTTCCCCTCAGATACTTACCCTCTTCCATTTTCATTTTCTGGGTTTTTTTTTTGTTTTTATAAATGATTGTTCTTAATCCCATTATAACTTTCTTGCCCATAAATTGTAAATTGAGTCTTATGTTATTATATGTTCCCCCTTTTAGAACAAAGATCGTTTCTTTATGTTGGGATTTTCTTCGATTGTTTAATTATGATTTTTGATTAATCTATAAAGGTGGGTTTGTGGTGAGAATTTGGATTTCAAAAACAATTGGTATTAAGACCTTAGTTTAAAAAATAGCAAACTAGTTCCTATATGTCAGATCAAACTATTAAAAATGATATCTATTTCTACCATTAAAAATCGGGCTTTTATGTCAGACTGAAATTTTAACAATAGAAATGGAAGAAATTTTTAACAGAAATGACCAGTTTGCTCTTTAATTTATCTATAAGGATTAATTTGACCATTTTTTAGTAAAGGGGTAAAATTACTTTTTTATTTGGATTTGTTTATTATATGATAAACATATATATATATATATATATAATATGTCGAAACCTTTTTTTTTTTGAAATCGACTTTTTATTTTAAAAAACGAAAATGGAGTCGTCACCAATCACTTTTGTGAGGTGTGATAGGGTCACTTCGTAATTTGTTTATCTTAATAAAGGGTTTGATTTACTAAAACAATGATTTTTGGTCTACGAAATTTTGAAAAAAAAATGGGTTCGGGAGTCGATTACGTACGAGAAAGGATTAGCACCCTCGTAACGCCCAAAATTGGTACCTAATCGATTAATTAATGTCTTAATGTCGAAAGTTGAAAACTCGGAAAGAATTTAAAATACGATCCCTCTTTGTATTATGTTATTTTTATTTAAAAATTGCTTGAATAAATCAGAAAATATATTGAAGACCTTCTTATCTCGAGGCAACAAAACGTCACGTCCCGTAAGTTAGAACGCGACACTTCGAATCTTTGAGACTAAGTTTGCCTTTGTTTTTTTATTTGAAATTTCACGTGTTTCAATTTTAAAAAAAAATATTCGGCTATTTAGACCCAACGAGAAAAATCGAAACCCCCTAAGTTAGGGTACAACTTTCTCAAGTTTCCAAACACAAAATATTGCCTTACTTTGAAAACTTTCCTTTTTTGAATAACATCAAACATAGTATTTAAACAATATGTATTTAGTATTTGGATACAATATATCAATGGATGAATAGATCTAAGCTTATTGTATAATATTGGGATAAATGGAATAATATATTGTAGCTATATGGGTGAATGTTAGAGTAGACAAGTAGAAGATAACTATAATAATACAGATGTAATTGTAGTAATGATGGCATAATATGCATGATAAAATAATAATAATGAAAATGATGATAATGATAATAATAATACTAATAATAACAAAAATAACTAAGGATAGTAATAATAAAAAATAATCTAATTTTTTAAAGTATAAGAAAGGGGCTAATAAATAAATAGATGAATAAATAATAATAGGTAATAAAATGGTAATAATAATGAAGGTATAAATAAAATAAATAATCAATGAAAGAAACTAAAAAGTTAAGAAAAATGAAAGAATAATAAATAAATGAATACAAGGGTTAAAATAAAAATAAATAAATAAATGAATGAACAATATATAAATAGACAAGTAAATGAACAAGCAAATGAATAAAATAAAGGAATAATGAATAGACAAGTAACTAAATAAATGAATAAATAAAAGAATTAAAATAAAAGGGGTTAATTATAACTTAAATGAAATCAAAAGGAAAAATTGAAATAAATAAATAAGAAAAGGAGTTAAAATGTAAATAAAAAACTTAAAATAGAGTCAATGACTAAAATGGAATGTGCAAAAAAGGAATGGGGATTAAACATGAAATTAAACCGAATCCCTTAAACACAACGTTCCATAGGGACTAAAAAGAAATAAAAATAAAATTACAGGGTATAAATTAAAAAAACAAAAAGGGCAGGTTTTAAAAGAAATTTAAAATCGGAAGGGCCAGGATCACAAATAACCTATAAGACGAGAAAACACGCGAATCTTGGCTATTTTCGGGTCGGGTATGCTGGTTGGCAAAACGATACTGTTTCAGGTATTCGTCCAGTTAAAATGGTCCAAGGACCAAATTGAAACAAAACTAAAAATAAGCGGCTAAATCAAAAATAAAGAAATAAGATAGGACTAAATCGAAATGAGTCGTAAAAGTGGAAGGACCGAAAGCGCAAATAACCCATTCGTCCAAAACGCGCGGATCCTCTGAGCGGGTCGAGTCGGCGCGCTGATCCTAAGGGCCAAAACGACGCTGTTTTAGGGCTATTATGGCTAGCCCTAAACGACGCCGTTTAATGGGCCAAAGTCAATTTTTATAAAAATTTTCATTCTCTTCCAACCTTTTCAAAAAAAAAAAAAAACCAAAAAAGCTCTCTCAAACTCTCTTCCCCTCTCCAAGCTTCAACCATTAAGTCCAGTTGTTGACCACTGTGGCAGCCGCTGCACACGGTGGCCGAAGAACCCAAAATTTTATTTTTTGACCCCCTTTCTGAAAAAGAAGTCCTCCCTTTCAAAAAAAAAAAAAAAACAACTGCAAGGACTTGGGTTCTTTTAACCGCAGCGCCGTCCGTTTTAACGGACCCCAAATCGAACCCTAACGGGTTCTGGGTTTTCGACGCCGGGGAGAGCCATCGATGGTGGCGTGGTAGGTATGTGTCGATCTTTTCTTTTCTATTTTTTTGGTTTTTTTTATTTCTCAAAATGAATTCAGAAGGAAAAACTAAAAAATATCACCTTTTTTTTTCCTTGAGTTCTCTTTTTTGATTAATCTTATTTGTCTTTACAATCTGTTTTTTTGTGGCCTTATATAGCCGATTTACATGTTGCTGTTTAGTCACTGTTCTATCACTATTTGTCTTTGCTTCTGCTGCTGTTTCTCTGTTGTGTTTCTGTCTTCTTTTCTGTCACTTTTGTAGGCTTTGGCGAGGTCAACGGAGAGGAAACTTTGCCATTTTGGTGCAAGGTGGCCAAGGGTGCCAGGCCTCGGGACGAGGCTCAGGCGGGGCGACCGAGGGAGGAGTGCGGCGCACATGGGGCTAGGGTTTCCTGTTCTGCTAAAAATGTTTAAGTGTTGTGGGCTATTGGACTTGTAATTTTTTTGGGTTAGGATTTTTTTTGCATTTTGGGCTTGTAAAATTTGAATTTGGACGGTTTAATGTTAATTTTATTTTTGGTTTGTTATTTTTTGGTTTTGGGCCCGGACAAAAATGACTCATTACATTGCAACTTCAAATTTGCCTGTTCAATTGCTTAATTCTTGGATCTGTTTGTATTTCGATCTTAATAGCAGTTTGTAGCATTAGTAGGGACATAACATATGCTTGCTCTTCTTTTTCGGTTTCTAAGGCTTTGTAAGTACTTCATGTTTGAATTCGTAGTTTAATCGTCTTATGTACTCCATAAAACAGAACTTGTAACTTGGAAATCGTTGGATTTCAGAAATTTCGATGATTTTTTAGTGAGGAGGAGATCATTGAATTTGAGATTGAATCTTTCCTGCAAGTATCCACTTAGATCCATTAGAATGGAAATCAGTGATAATTGTACCCCTTTGAGTGCAAACAATGAATCTAGAGGCGCGTTGGTTGTTTTCGAAGGGTTGGATCGTAGTGGAAAAACGTCAAAATGTGGAAGGTTGTTTTCGAATTTGGAGGGATTGGGTCATTCAGTTGAATTATGGCGATTTCCAGACAGAACTACAAGTGTCGGACAGATGATATCTGCGTATCTTACAAATAAATCGCAGTTGGATGACCACACGATTCATCTCCTTTTCAGCGCAAATCGGTGGAGAAGATGTAAGTGTTGAACTTATTACATATATTGTCCTATAATAATCTTGTCTGGTTGGAAACTACATTGAAAACTAGACCAAAATATCCGCAAACACGTGGTTCTGATAGTAGCATCAGGGTTTAACACAAAGTCGTAAGATCAACTATTTGTTTGCAGATCAATGATGGAAACCAAACTGAAAGCTGGAACCACTCTTATAGTGGACCGTTACTCTTATTCCAGGGTTGCTTTCTCAACTGCTAAAGCACTGGATTTCGAATGGTGTAAGGTGAAAGCATGCTGCAGAAAAACCAAACTGTTATAAGTATTATTTAGCATATGGTCCTTCATATCAAAATGAGGTCTTTCCTTACAGGCACCAGAGATCGGTTTAATAGCCCCAGATTTGGTCGTGTATCTCGACATAACACCCGAGGTTAGTCATGCACTCAACTAAAAAATATCCCTATATGACTGAAATATCGTTTCATACTATCAGAAAGCTGCAGAAAGAGGAGGCTACGGAGGTGAGAGATATGATCAGCTTGAGTTTCAGCGGAAAGTCGCCCAACACTATAAACTCCTCAAAGATTCTTCATGGAAGGTAATGTATATGTATATGTCTATGTTGGCCATAGATGAAAGTTTCCTGTGTTGATTGCAGATTGTAGATGCTTGCCAATCCTTGGATGATGTGGAAAAACAGGTGAAAGAGATTGTATTACAGCATATCATAGCATGCCAAAAAGGGAAAATTCTTTCATCCTTGTGGTCATGTATATAACAGAATATTATCCCATATACCGTCTGTGGAGTTTTTGTAGTTTAAATCGGTGGTGGTCTTTTTGGATTGGATTTCAATTTAGTATCTTTTTTCAAACTAGAAATGGTATCCTTGAATTTCACAATATTGCTACGGTTACATGTATTAAGATTTTGTTGTTATAGTTTTAGGGTAAATTATTAGAAGGTTGTTATATTCATTTAAATATTCAAAACTTTTCATTTTAAGTTATTTAATTGATAAAATCATGTTTGTATAGTCTTTTTTTTGTTCGCACTTCTTATATCAATCAAGAGCTCTCTTTTTTTTTTACAATTTAATTTTTTTCATCAATTAATTTTCAACATATTGAATTTTCAAATCAAAATCTAAATAATTTTTTTTGTCGTCAAATAGTTTTGGATCTAAGGCATGTTTTATTTGTCAATGAATATTGGTCATGATCGTATGAATTGTCAAATTGTTGTTTGGAGTTCACTAATCGAATTTAAAAAAACAGTTTAGTGACTTAAATAAATTTTTTTAATAGTTTAGAAGGTATTTTATAACCTATTCGAAATTAAGTGACGAATATGAAAAGGCCAAAACTGGAGGTTAAATAAAAAGCCGAAAAGGGGGTTGTAGCTTGAAGAAATCTACAAAAGAGATTAATTACTACATGGCTCTAACAGTCTCTCCCTTTTCTTTGCCATATATTCACGAAAACCCGTCAAATTTTCACCACAAATTGAGGAACCCTTGTTTATCTTCCATTAAAACCCACCAAATACAATCCAAATCAGGTCTATTTCCAATCTTCTGCACATCGAAACCCAGCATCAAGAGCCTGAAAACATGCAAGAATTGCAAAACCCAATTCGACCCATTGCTTAATCACCCTCGAGCTTGCCATTTTCACACTGCCCATTTCGGAGGTAACCATTTTTTTTCTGCATTACTTCGTTTGCACTGATTTCAGCGTTGTATGCTTGAACTGTAAATATAGCCGCATAGGCAAAGTATTTCCGTCAAAATTTGGGGTTTTTAAGCTTTAGATAATTAAAAGAAAAATGGGTTCTTATGTTTAAGAATTGTTGATTGAATTTTATTATTATTAGTTTTTTTTATCAATGATTTTGGGTGTTGAATGGTTTAAGTTCTAGCTAAATGAGAGTGGTGACAATCTTGCATAATCAGTTTGCAAAGTTAATTGTTGAATTAACAGTAATAAATTGTAATATGATAAGTTCATTCCTTGTTCATGTCT
Organism: Gossypium australe; assembly: GCA_005393395.2. Classification (NCBI taxonomy): domain Eukaryota; kingdom Viridiplantae; phylum Streptophyta; class Magnoliopsida; order Malvales; family Malvaceae; genus Gossypium; species Gossypium australe. The sequence continues at coordinate 101,480,987 of CM016620.1, forward strand.
TACCACAATTGGCTTTGTGGGAGCCATAATTGGGATATAGTCTATGTAACTCTAGAGTTTGGGCGTTGGATATGTGCACCACATGGGTGTTCAAAAATTAGTTTTTCAATGTCTTTGGAAAATCATAGATATGTGTCGAATACAAGTACTAAAAAACTTAAAAAGTAGAGTAACATAGGATATGTCGATATTGGAAAGTGACGTGGAGGAAGACGGGATGGAGATCAAGAACGGTTCACCCTATTAGGGTGGAGAGTTGTATTGTGTAGGTGGTGGAAAGGAACGAAGAGGAAGGGAAAGGATGGACTGTTTGTAGAGTAAGGGATCAATGAATATGGCACCTCCTTGAAGTGAGAGAGAGCTTATATCAATGTTTTTTAAACTGGACCATTGGTTGAGTCGGTTAGGATACTAAATCGCCAATTCAATTGGTTTGACTGGTTCAATCGATCTGAACAAAAAATTATTAAAAATTAAAAAAAATTAAAAAAATTCGGTTCAATCGGTTTTTAGCCAGTTTATCTGCCAGTTCAACCAGTTCTCAATCTAACCGGTTTAAACCACTCTTCAGACCCACCCTAGTCGGTTCGATTCAGTTCAAACAACACTGGCTAATATATTGATCTTGTGGGACACATGGCTGCCTTTGGTTGGTTGGCTGATCCCTTCCAAGATCTTTGTTAAGTGGGTAACATGACATCATTTAAGTTGCAAGGTATGTGGATGATGTCTTATCAGAGTGGTCTGGTTGTCAGAACTGGTTGACTTGCATGTTCCTCATGTCCGGTGAAAGTGTTCATGGTTTGAGCATGTTTTGAACCTTTTTTGCACTTGTTTCAGCTTCCAATATATGTTTTTTGATAGATCACTCTCAAAATTGTTATTTTTCTTTCAATTAAGTTTCTCATATTCACATTTTTAAGAACATTTTTGTTTACAGGGGAAACAAAGAGGAAATTTGAGAGTGTATATGCAGGGGGCACCATGGATACACCTGAATCTGGTAAAGTATTTCAATACTGGCATTGTTGTGGCTCTGAAGATCCATTTGATCCTGGATGTACTGCTGCTCCTCATGCTTCTTACGACGACTAATGCCGGTTCGCCGCTGTCTTCAAAGACTGATGCTGGGTCGGTTTCTTTATAAACATTTAACTTTGTATGTATTTATTATTGGAACTACATTTCATTCACATTTTGTAGGAAAAAAAAAACTTGTGATAATGCATCTGTTTATTGTAGGTTCAAGATGAACTATGTGAGATGTTGAGACTCTGTTAGTGTACTGGTTTTTTCAGTTTTTCTTGGTTCATTGAACAGTTGAACCAATGATTTCTTTCCGAAATATGTATGGTAGTGGGTTGGATATTTGTATGTTTTTGTAAATTTCGAAACAAAATTTGCAAATTTGTTTCAACATCAGAATTTATTTATTATAAGTATTATATTTGAGTATTATTAAATTATCCCTTGGATAGCCTTTAGGGTAAATTTGATATATATATATATATATTTATAGTTTTTAGGAAATAATTAGGGTTTTAGGTATTTTTTTATATTTAAGAAAATAAACCGATTTGGAGAGAAATAGAAAACGCATCTTACTAGATGGGTTTTCCTGCCAAGTCAGATGAAAACACTTCCAGCGGGACGCATTTTCAGCCAACAGTTACTTTTCCCAACGGTAAAAAAAATTCAACTGCAAAAATTTTTCCAACAGCTAAAAACGACTAGTTTATATGCTATATAAACTCAAGCCATTTTATTCATTTTGCATTCAAATCCCTTTTTCCTAATTCTCTCGATTCATCCATTCTTTCAATTTTTTCAACTTTTTAGTTCTAAATTTTTCTTTCAATTTCACTCCAAGTCTTATTGTTTTAATTTTATATTTCGTAATTTTTTTATTTTAAATTAATTTTTATAATGACAATTCTGCTTATTCGTTTCCATGACAAGTATACTTCTGACATCCAATTGTAAATGGTAAAAAAATATTATTACATTTTTAAATTTTAATTAAGTTCATTATTAAGTTGTTAAGATTACTAATTTTATATTTTTTTTTATGTTTATATAAGCAGGCCGAAAATCAGATCTTAGAGACATATATACACGAACAACACTTGTAAGAGGCAGGATTCTTGCACATATCTTGTATGCTCGGGGGGATTAAATTGGTGAAAAGATGGATACTCGAGACACACACATTCTATTTTTCGTGCGGTAAGTGTACAATTACACTCGATGACGTAGTTTTACAACTCGATTTACTGGTGGATGGGCCAGTCGTTATGGGGACGGTGGTCATTGGCAATTGGAGCGCAATTTACGAGCAATGACAATTTTTTTAGTAGCCGGATAAAGATGAATTGGTTGGAAGAAAATTTCAAATTGTATCGACAACTCCGCGAGTGCCATTGAAAGAGAACAATACGCCTGAGCATTCATCCTAAGGTTAATCAAGGGTCTTCTAATACCCGATAAATCTCGAAATATGATATTTTTAGGTGGCTACTACAACTCGTTGACTTGAAAGATGTGGGGCGACTCAATTGTGAAGCAACTGTGTTGGCCCTATTGTACCGAGAGATGTATTAGGCGACGCAACTACAAAAAATTATAATCGGTGGTTGCATACTCCTTCAGCGATCATGGGCATGGTACAGACTATTATTTTTACATTCCTGAGTAAACTCCCTTTATTCTTTCCCACTTGTAATAAGGTAAAATTCATTTGATAATATAGTTACTGATAAACCGTAAAAGTAACATATTTTAAGCCCACATTTAGCATGCTTTTGGATGATTTAAGCCTTGAATTATGTAATTTGGTGCTCTTAATCCTTTTTTTTCATGTTTTATATTCAGAAGAGCACCGGATGATGAAAAGAACGTAAAACGGGCCCAAAATGGAGTAAATGGGCTATATCACGAAATCCACACGACCGTGCCTCATTCAACAGGCTCGAACACGGCCTGGCCACAACTTACACGAGCGCGTGCTATGGGAGTGTCCCTGTCGTGGGAAAGAAAAGTTTCACTCGGATTTGGATACTTAGTGGCAAAGAAACATATTCAAAAGCCTATATAAACACCCTAAGGAGTTCGGCAGAAGGGGGAACCCACAACATTAGTCAGGGGGCGTCCAACTAGGCCAAAGAAGGCAGATTTGTGGAGATTTACTCGAAGATAGCCAGTTGATCCATCTCAAGAAGCCAGAATTCTACTCAAGACGGAGGATCTCTCCTTCAATTCCTTCAGGGAGTTTTAGGGATTTCTTATGTTTTGTTTTATCTTTTCTTCTGAGATGTTTTCTTTTATTATTATGAACTAAACCCTCAGATACCTGAGGGGGATGAAACCTAAGATGAATCTTGTTATCGTTTGCTGAACTATATGATAAATATTTGACTTGTTCTTAATTATGTGTCATTAATTCTTGTGTTGATATTTCCGGGATATTAATTCAAGTGTGATGTGCTTAGGTGGAGGAGCAAAAGTCCCTGCTTAAGAGTAGATCTAGCATAATTAAGCGGAGTTGATCGTGCGCCTAGAGATAGGTTGACGAGATTTTGCCGGATTAGGGTGAAACCTAATATGGGAGTCCATAGATCGAGTTAATGTAATTCTAGGGGTTTTAATTAGAAAGAGATTTCAATTAATCAACCTAGGGTTAGTATAACTTAGGGATTAATATAACTTAGGGAATCTTACGGATCAAGTCAAGTGAATAAATCGTCTGGTTCAAAGTTAGATAACAAGTGAAGTCTAGATGGATTCTTCCTTGGGTGTCGTCTTAATCAATTGGTTTTTCCTCAAGTATTTTTCCCGATTTCATTCTTCTTTGTCTTAGAGTCTTGAGTTTAGTAGTTAGTTAATTTTAGATTAAATAAAAATCACTTTAATTCTTAAGCTAAATAATAAAAAGAGAGTTAGTATTAGTACTTTTGGTTCCTTTGGGTTCGACATTCTGGTCTTGTCTTAAATATACTACTGTTCGATAGGTACGCTTGCCTCAAATCGTTGTCATAATTAGTTTCCAGGTTTGATCATTCTTTATATAAATTTTAAGACTTTGACATCGCGAAAACAACGATCAGTTACCATAATATTTTTTTCATTATTACATTTTTTAAAGAACATATTATTTGAATATATTGAACAATGAGGCGAGTCATGTGGGTATAGCGGACGGCATTGAAGATATCCGGCTACTGTTAGACCAACAATTGGAAGCCGAGATTTGTTTTTGAAATTTTAAATTATATAATATTTACGTAAGGATTTGAAATTTAATATTGGGTAGATAATCAAATTTATAATTTTGTACTATAGTTTAAATGGATGTCATATCTTGATTCGAGAATTCAAGAATTCATCCTGGTCGAATTTTTGGCTAAGCGTAATATTTGGCATGTCAAGGTGCCATTGATAGTTCGCGATGGTGGAGATGCACGAATCTCTTCAAGTGATGTGCTAGTTCGGGTTCAAGGATATTCCACCATCACCCCAAGACATCGAAGTACTGCACAAATCGACTTGTGGGAGAGAACTGACGAAAATTGGGCGAAATGTCATGACAAATATATCTACATTTGGGAGCATAGGTACGATTTCATATCTATGTGTGAATCAATTCTCACACCGGAATTGACGACCTCTCTGAATTACATGACATGGTTTAGACATCATGGTAAGTCATATATACTCTTGGAGGAGGAAAGGACTAGACAACATCGTCATAGGAGGTCGAGACGAACCCACATGAATCCTAGATTGGGAGTACATGTCTCGATGAAGTCATCACCAACTCTAACCCCACACGTAGCACTGATGGTTGCACCACCTCTCGATCAGAATGGTTCATATTATTTTGGTGCTGTCACTAGTCCTGTTTTTTATACACAAGCACCATATTATGCACCACTGTACCATGTATCAACACCTTTTGCAAGTGTATTTTTTGCACCACCTCCATCCCAAGTACCATATAGAGCGCCAATGTCGACAACAACACCGACGTATCTATCATTTTCGAAAATTTCAACATTTTATCTGCAATCGGGTTATGCGACACCATACACTTATCCATCAATAATTTCACAAACACCATCGACGTCATTGTTCTACCAAGGTGGTTCATCTTCGCAACTACATGTTACTCAAACAATGATAAACAATGGTAACCTATGACGACACGACACTCAAGCATGGAAGAACAAGAAGAAGATGAAAATGGAGGTCGAGGTGAATATGAATATGAAAATGAAAAAGATGAGTCAGAACCCCAACTATGAAGAAAGCCTTCTTGGAACCGACACCCATCAGGTTGTGGAAGACATTCGACCTAATGACGTGAATGATTTTTTTTATTTTGGCATAATTGCAAGAAAAAAACCCTTAACATTTGGGGGCTTTTGGTTTTGTGCCCTTGACTTTTTTATTTTTTGATTGACACCCTCAACATTATGATTTTTTAAGAAATCAATCTAGTTTTAACGGTCAACGTGAGTTGACTATTAATCAAACTGTAGGTTAACATAATAGCCCATGTGGCATGCCACATAAGTGCACAACATCATAGATGACGTCATCTATTTAACAAAATTTTTTCTCTCATTTTCTCTCTGGCCAAACACTACTTTTTTTCTTCAACACACATGGTTGCTTCCATTTTTTTCTCTTATTTTCTCTCTTGCCAAACACCATTTTGATGACAGTAAATGAATGAGAGAAAAAAAAAAGCTTACACGTGAATGTTGAATAGGGTTTAGCTTTGCTTGAACCTAAAATTAAAGAAGTAACCAGATGTTATCTTTTTTGACTTCTCAATCAAGTTTTCACCTTTTTTTTTTTATGATTGATTTTGATCAAGTTTTAGAGGTTCCAGTTTCAAAAACCCTCCATTGAGTAAAAAAATCCAATTTTTTCAGCAGGCTTCAATGGGGGAATCTAAAACCAGTCCACCACCTTCATTTTCCTTCATTTTCTCACTGTTTCTCACTGTTGCATGCCTCTTTACACCATTGGGAGCTCAACAGCAGTCACCTATCAAGACTATAGTGGTGTTGGTGATGGAAAACAGATCCTTCGATCATATGCTTGGGTGGATGAAGCAACACGTCAACCCTTCAATCAATGGAATAACTGAAGATGAATGCAACCCGGTTTCAACAAAAAATCCGAACCTGAAATCCATTTGCTTCATCGACGATGCTGAGTTTGTGGATCTGAATCCAGGTCACTCTTTCGAAGCTGTTGAACAACAGGTGTTTGGTTCTTCCACCATTCATTCCATGTCTGGTTTTGTGGAAAAAGCATTGTCAATGTCCAAGAACCTGTCTGAGACTGTAATGAGAGGGTTTAGACCTGAGTCAGTTCTAGTTTACTCTACTCTTGTAAAGGAATTTGCAGTTTTCGACCGGTGGTTCTCTTCTATCCCCGATCCAACCCAACCCAATAGACTCTTCGTTTATTCAGCCACTTCCCATGGTTCAACCAGCCATGTTAAGAAACAGTTAGCCCATGGCTACCCACAAAAAACATTCTTTGACAAGAGAGAAAATGAGAGAAAAAAATGGAAGCCGACAGTGGGGAAAAAAAAGATTTTAAGTTGAAAGTGTGGTGTGGGTTTACAAAAATTGCACAAAAGCATGATTATAATCATGGTAATGGAGATTCTTGTAGATGAAATGAGCCAACCATATGTTTTGAAGAAGAAAAATGGTGTTTGGCAAGAGAGAAAATGAGAGGAAAAAAAAATGGCAGCAACTTTGTGTTTTGAAGAAAAAAAGGTGGTGTTTGGCAAGAGAGAAAATGAGAGAAAAAATTTTGTTAAATAGATGATGTCATCTATGACATCGTGCGCTTATGTGACATGCTATATGCTACAATTTGATTAATGGTCAACTTACATTGACCGTTAAAATTGGGCTGATTTCTTAAAAAATCGTAATGTTGAGGGTGTCAATCAAAAAATAAAAAGGTCAATGACACAAAACCAAGAGCCCCCAAACGTTAAGGGTTCTTTTTGCAATTATGCCTTTGATTTTTGTCATAGAAATCATTTACTTTATTAACTTTTAAGTTGTATTTTATTACATTTTTTTCATCCATAATGTACTTATTCCAATTATACAAAAAACTTGATCTACTGTATTTTACATTAATAATATACTTATTTACAATCTAAGAAAAAAATTAAAAGTTTGGGTTATTGTACTATTGTAATTTTCATATCAGTAGTATATACTTATTTATTTACAATCTACGAAAAAAATGGAATTTTTTTATATTATATTCTACTATATTTTACATCAATAATATTATATCAATAATTACAATTTACCAAAAAATAAAAAACAACGAAAAATGAACAAATTGCTTGTTTGTTTGTTTCTTTTTTTGTATGTCTATAAAAAATGAATAAATGTGTTAATTGGTTCTTGTCCTCAATGTTTGCCCCAAATGATGATATGTTGGCTTAGTATACTCTAGGTTCCTACAATAATTGCATAACCTCAGTTTGTTTGTCGTCTCTCGAATATCCATATTACTGCATATCCAAGTAGTATTCGGTTGACCTTTTAGTTTGTATCGCAATAAAATATTCGATACCAACTCGAATGGAGCGCTTGATATAGGCGACCACATACTTTCATTTGGGACTAGTGGGAATTTAGATTTTCATACTTTATATATGTGTTTTAGTTTGTACACTTCGTCAACATAGCTCATGTGATCCAGGCGTACCGAAGCACATGCAACACGACCGTGTGCCAGACAATGTGAACCATACAGTTTGGGCCAAAGGGGCCGTGTGGTCCCAAATTTTGATTTTTTTTTCCTAGGACCATAGTTGTCATGTGAATCGAATATAGCCCTTCCGTAGGGACCGTATGGTATAAATTTGCCTATAAACCATGATTTTTGATACTCTATTACTGCTTAATATGACTAGTAAACGCATGAGTAGTATGTTATATGTGATAGCATGATCTATTATATGCTAAGTATGATCTGAATATGATGTGAAAAACATGTATGTCATACACATATGTGATATTTGTCTAGTTTTGCATATGCATTGGGGTGGGAAATATGATTATGGAGGAAGTGATGACAGTTTAATTTATTTGCTTAATTTGGTGGCTCAGCCACGTATATCTGTATTTGGCAGTATATCGCTTATTGATCTGGCAGCTAGGCTGCAAATATTCTGAAAAGTGTCATATATACACTAATTAGTGTGTAGGGCTGGTGGGTATTTAATACCCTAATTGGTGTGCAGGGATAGTCGAAGATGGTGTGTAGCGGATGGATGTAGGAATTCAATCTGTATATGATACGCATCTGTTTCTATTTCTGTTTACAACATCCGTCTGATTGATATATGAACGCATGTCTGGAATTATATCTGCTTTTTGAATTATAGTAAGTTACACACTGATCTTGTAAGTTCATTCTTTGTTTGTTTGATTCTCAAGTAATCCTCAGACATAAGACAGCTCGGTGTGACTGAAGCTCGATTAAACACATTTAATTTATGCCACTTAAAACTTGGTTTACTCTGTTTTGGTACTATTGGACTATTTCAGACTTTGAGACTGTTTTTGCTTTGGACTTTTATTTTCTATTTTAAACCGTTTTATTTCTTTAAAATTATAATTACACTATCAACAAAATGTTGAATTTTCAAAATTCAAACTGCATTTTTCAAATCGAATTTAATCGACAAAATTAAGTAAGAAGGATATTTTCTTTTAAAATAAATCAGAATTGTTTTTTTTTTATCAAAAGCTAGTGCTTTTCTACAAACCTCAATTAATTTCTGAATTTTCATAATTGATCATGGTGACTTCTCTAGATCTGGCCATAACGTCTATGCCGGGTTTGGGGTATTACAGTGTGGTTACTCGATGTCATTGGGTAAGGAATTCGTTTTCAAAATTGAAGCTAGAACGATGGGAAAAGGGGTTCAAGATGATTGAGGTGGAATGTGATAATGCTTTGTTGGTAGAATTACTGTTAGCAGGTGGTGGCATTAATAGTAGCTTGGTGGAGTTAAGGCTTTTGCATAGGAAATGGGACGTAAGAGTGTGCCACATCCCAAGGGAGCATAATAGGGTTGCAAATCATATGACTAAGTATGTTGCAATTGGTTTTTCAATTTTAGAGTTATTTGAAGAACCTCCGATCTTGATACAAGATTTATTGCTTGTTGATTGTAATGTGTCGTTGCCTGATTAATGTTTACAGGTTGAGGTAATCGTTTTATGTTGTTTCTTTTTACCCAAAAAAATATACATTTTCCAAAAATAGAACACATTTTAAATTAAAAAAGAAAGAAAAAGTTATGATGAGAAAATTAACCAATTGTATACCTTTTTATACTTAAAATTCCAATATATAATTCAATATATAACTTAAATTTAATATTATAATATAGTTTTTTTCAAAATATTTAAAGTCTTTTATTTTTTTAATGCATAAATTGCCCATATTTCTAACACTTAAATTGCCCTTATTAATTCCTAATAGCTAAGGGGGAGTTGGGTTTGTTTTTAATGTTTAAGACTTAAAATGCCTGTTAATTCTTAATGGCTAAAGAGGGAGTTGGTTTTATGTATATATTGAAGATTATATATTATTATATAGATATAGATATAGATTAAATAAAATTTAAAATTTATTTAATTAACTTTTTTACAAAATATCTAAATTGCCCTTATTATGTACTAATACTTAATTATCCCTATTGGTTTTCAATACTACCTAAAATACCCCTATTATTTTATAACACCACTTAAAATACACTTATTAATTCCTAAAGGCTCTCTTAACAGCTAGTTATATATAATGTATAAACTACAAGTTAATATAATGGTAAAATTGCACTTTAGCCTCCCATTTGTCTTGTAACCTCTTAGAAATTTATGAAATTACAAGTTAGAATAATGGTAAAATTACACTTTACCTCTCCAAATGTGCGATTCATCTTTTGCCCCCTAAAGCAATTTTCTAACTTTGCCTCCCGACATTCAAAGTCGCAAAGGATCCTATTTCAATCATTTTAGGATATTCAAATCCGTAAAAATTCAAATTCAAATATGCTAAAATTCTTTATTTTATATTCAAAAAATAAAATTTATAAGCATTTTATAACTAGTGGATTTAGATATCCACGAAGAGCATAGAGAAAGAGGCAGTCAATAGCCTCGCCCCCAATGATAAATATGCTTTGTAGTCCCTTAAAATCTATGATATTACAACTTAATATAATAGTAAAATTGTACTTTAGTCCCCAAAATAGTAAATTTTTATTGTAACCATTTAAAAATTTATGAAATTATAAATTAGTATAATAAAAAAAATTAGATTTTGCCCCAATATAGTAATTTTAAAATTAGAATTTAAATACTATTCAAATATATAAAACAAAATAGTGGTATCCGAATTACCATTCCTAGTTTTGTTATGCAAGATAAAGTTGATTGGAAAGGGAGATGGGTTGTTCATTGAATTGCTTTTATATGTAGCAAAAGATTACTTTTTACTTTAACTAAAATCAAATTGGACTATACCACATTCCTAATCCTTGAATAAATCAAAAAACGTCCTATCAACATGATTTTAATAGTAATTGGAACAAAGTTTGCTCATCAAAACAATGAATCTAATCCTTTTTTATCATTTCAAAACTTTATATCACCAAATATTGTTATAGGATTTTAATTAGAATATGAATAATATAATAAAATCTTAACAAAGAAGTTTGCCACTGTCGTAACTATTTTTTTTTTAAAAACGAGAATCGACTTGGGATTTGAAAACAAAAATAGAACGGGAGTCACCACCAATCATTTTTGATGAGGTGTGATCGAGACACCTCTTAAAACGGTTGTTTTTAATAAACAGTTTGATTTATCAAAACAACAATTTTGGTCTACGAAGCTCAGAAAATGGATTCGGGAGTCGGTTACGTACGAGGAAGGGTTAGCACCCTCGATACGCCCAAAATTGGTACCTAATTGATTAATTAGTGTTTTAATGTCGAAAATTGAAATTTTGAAATACGAATCCTTTTGGAAAATGTTTGGATGACTCGGATTTGGATGTCGAAATTCTCTTGTTCCAAAAGATGAAATATCACATCCTGCACGATAGGATACGATGTTTCAATCCTCGATACCAAGATCATTTCATGACTTCCAAAATTCATACGTTGCGATTTTAAAAGGGGTATTCCGCTATGTGGCCAAACCAAAAACCGAAACCCAGCATGATTGGGCACGATTCTTTGAATGTTCAAACACGCAATATTGCCTTATTTAGGAAAACATGATCAAAATCTTAGAACGATATTTAGTCGTTTAGATGAACGGGAAATCGAAACCCAGCACGATTGGGCACGATTCCTCGAACTTCTAAACACAAAATATCGATCCCTTTTAAAATTTAATATATCGAATAAAGGTTGATATGACGAGTAACAATGTGAAGGATATAATATGACCGTATAAATACGTCAATAAAATAATGTTATGAAATTTGAAAATAAACGAGCAAGATAGGATGTATGTATTGCATAAACTTCGAGTAAATAAATAAAGACATGTAATAATAGTAATATAGAACAATAATAATACTGTATAAATATGGATAATACATATATGGTCTTAGTATAAAACTACAGTGATAAAAATAGTAGCGATAACAATAGTAAATAAGAAATATAATAGTGATAAAATAAAGAAAATAATAGTAATAATAATAATAATATCAGGTAATAATAAAAATAGTATGATTACTAAACAATAGTAGAAATGATAGCAATAAAGATAATAGTAAGTAAAGCAGTAGTAAAAACAAAAATTTAAAATAAGTAAATAAATGAATACAATGGTAATATAGATAATAAAGTAGTGACAATAATAATAAGTAGTAACATATATAGGTAGGTATAAAAATGATGATATAATAGTAATAACAAATAATGGTGGAAATAAAATAATAGTAATGATGTTTAGAAAGAAGATGAACATAAAGTAATACTAGTGATAATAAGGGTATTTAGTAAACCAACAGTAAAACACATATATAATAATATAGTAATAGTAAACCAAAAATAAAATATGTTTATATATGTATAACTATAATGATAGTAATAATTATAATAAACAAAACAGTGATGACGATAATGATTCAAATGATAATAATAATAAATAATTGATAGTAATAAAAGGTGAAAACATTAAGTAATTAATAATAAAAATTGCGAAATAGTTATAGAAATGGGCTAAATTAGAAAATAAAGGAAACTTAGAATCTAAAAAAATAAAAACAAATTAGGGCCCAATTAGACGCACGAAAAAAATAAGGAGGGCCATTCGGGCAATTGTCCCTAGCCTCCATGCGCTGCGTTTTGCTCGGGACCAATTTAGAGCAGAAGAAAATCTATTGGGGCAATTTTGGAAACAACAAAAACTGGATTAAAAGCGTGGAAAAATGAGGAAGGACTAAAGAGGCAAATAGCCCAATCGATGAAAACACGCGGATCCTTCAGTCGGGTCGGGTCGCGCGCGGGGGTCTCTGGCCAAACGACGTCGTTTTGGGCATTAAAGGCCAACCTCAAAACGACGTCATTTTGGGAGGCTATTTAAGGCCCAAATTTTCCAAAAAAATCATTTCTCTTGCTTGTTTAAAAAAAAATTTCTAATCTTTCTTTCTTTTTTTCTCTACAGGTTCAGGGGTCGGTGCGATTTCCAGCAGCCGAACCGTCGTCCTCCATCATTGGCGCCGTCGCTCCGGACACCGTGCACGGTGGCCGAAAAAAGGTACAAAATTGTATATATATATTTTAAAAATTTTTAGAAAAATGATAACAATATACACGTATATATATATGTCAAGAAAAGGAAAAGATAAGAAAAAGGCTTCAAAAATATAAAGAAAACAAATCACCTCTTTAGCCTCTGATCTGATTTTTTAGTGGTTTTTTTTTGTTTTAATCTCTGCTTTTTTGTGTTTGGATCTCTTTGTGTTTGAAGTTTTTCGAATCTGTTTCCATTGATAAAAAAAAAGTCCTCTTACAAATGTTTTGAATCGGCTTTTTATAGCCATGTGTTTTACAACTTGGACTCTGTTATGTCCTTTCTTGTTTAATGCTTGCAGGTAAGTGGCCAAGTGGAGCCGGTGGCGGTGCTATTCTGATAGTGGCAGTGGATGGGACACGAATCGGACAGGGGTTAGAAGGGCAGAGGGCAGAAGACCCTAGGTGCAGCGTACCTAGGGTTTGGGTTTGTTTCTGATAAAAAAATGCAAGTTGGGCTAGGGTTGTTTTTGGTTTTAGTTTTGGGCTTGTTTGGGCTTTAGTAGATTGGGTCCTTTTGTAACCAGGTTTGGGGGTTTAAATTTGGGTTTTATTTTGGGTATGTAAATGGGTGTTAATTCTTTGTTGGGCCTGGGCAATAATTGGGTTCTACAGCTGCCCCTCTTTGCTCATTGTCGTGTAACGAGAATGGAGCAAAGACTTTAAAAGGACCAATTTTGCCCGGTCTTGTTGAGTCTTGACTTCTTTGGTACTCTTCCTCAGGTAGACTCCTGTCCACCGCATCTTGTTGCTTTGATCCATTCCACCGTCGCTTCAGAAAGATGGGACTTGTAGCTCCAATTTGTTCTGTTGCGACTTTAGAGAGATAAGACTTGTATCTTCAATCTGCTCTTTCAATCTGCTCCTGATTGCCAGATTTGCTAACTTCGACCTGCTCTACCGCAAACTCAGGGAGACAAGATCTGATCTTCGATCTGTTCCTGCAACATCAGGATTGCCAGATTTGCTATCTTTGATTTGCTCCTGCAACATCAGGATTGCCAGATTTGCTAACTTTGATCTGCTCCTGCAACGTCAGGATTGCCAGATTTGCTAACTTCGACCTGTTCCACTGCAAACTCAGGGAGACAAGATCTGATCTTCGATCTGCCCATGCAACATCAGGATTGCCAGATTTGCTATCTTTGATCTGCTCCTGCAACATCAGGATTGCCAGATTTACTAACTCTGATCTGCTCCTGCAACATCAGGATTGCCAGATTTGCTAGCTTCGACCTGCTCCACTGCAAACTCGGGAGGCAAGATCTGATCTTCGATCTGCTCCTACAACATCAGGATTGCCAGATTTGCTATCTTTGATCTGTTCCTGCAACATCAAGATTGCCAGATTTGCTAACTTTGATCTGCTCCTGCAATATCAGGATTGCTAGATTTGCTAACTCCGACTTGCTCCACTGCAAACTGAGGGAGACAAGATCTGATCTTCGATCTACTTTACTACGCCGTCCTCTTGTGGACATAACCTGTAGAATGGGTACATGCTTATGCCTAATAATTAGGATGCCATGATTGAAATGAGTCAAAATGTTATGAGTATGATATTCAAGGTGTTATCACTCATTTATTCGTCAAGGTTTCGTCTCTGTTTTCCTTACAGTAACATTTTCTTGCTCAAATAGTTTACCCCTATGGAGATTTTAGAGCTCATTTCTTTTAGACCTTGGGACACGGGCAAACATGGACTTTCAACCATCCTCCCCAAGAATCACAACTTTCACTATCGAAACTCGAAGAATACACGACTAGTTTTGACTTCGATTCACCCACAGCAATTTTTGAATCTTGCTGTCAAATTTGCCTATCGCGCCATTTTCTAGATGACTAGGTAACATTGTTTATCTCCGTCACAATTACTTAATTGGACAAGGAGTTTTGAAGAAATAGTCTCCATTAAGACTCTTCTTTCTCAAATGTGGAAATTCTCAACAATTGTCCTGTTTCGGTTTCTTGTTTTATCTAGAGATTTCCAATGTAATATGTAGAACTTTCTTTTGTGAAATTATTAGTTCATCAATTATTATTTCAATGCAACATGTTTATGAATGACGGGTAACAGGAAATTGATTTCAAGGAGAGTAAAATGAATTATCAACGATACGAGGAAAAATTGACTGGGAACATATCCCTTTTTTACGGAGAAATAGAACCCAAAAATAGTAAAATGAATGAAACAAAGATCAGATGCCCTAGACACTGCCAATTGGGCTTCTATATACAAACTTCATGAGCACTGCTTTGAGCCTGACATGTGTTTAGAAGACTCAAAGTACTTTGTCGATGCCTCAACATGCAACGTGCTTCCTTTCTCGTTGATTCAACATTGCAAGATCGCTACATGTATATTCAAAATTTGAGCCGCCCTTTTCGGGTTTTCAACTCAAAAGCCCTTGGTCTCAAAGCGCCCTTTGCGGGTTTTCGCCTTGGCCTCTCCATCCCTTTTTTTTAGAAGTCTCAAAGCGCCCTTTGCGGGTTTTCACCTTGGCCTCCCTTCCCTTTCAAGCAAAGTATTTTTTGACCGAATCTGAGTTTATAGGATTGGGTAAGCTTTTCCCATCCATTTCAGTCAGAATCAGTGCGCCTCTAGAGAAATCTTTCTTCACCACATATGGTCCTTCCCAATTCGGCATCCATTTTCCTCTGTAATCTTTTTGTATGGGAAGGATCTTTTTCAGCACGAGGTCCCCCTCATGAAACTCTCTTGGGCGAACCTTTTTGTCATAGGCTCGCATCATTCGTTTTTGGTACATCTAACCGTGACAAATAGCCTTCAATCTCTTTTCTTTAATTAAATTCAACTGATCATATTGAGCCTGGATCCATTCAGCTTCATCCAGTTTTACTTCTGACAACACTCGAAGAGAAGGTATTTCCACTTCAATAGGTAGAACTGCCTCCATTCTATAGACTAATAAGAAAGGCGTTGCCCCAGTAGAGGTTCTGACAGATGTCCGATAAGCATAGAGTGCAAACGGTAACTTCTCATGCCAATCTCTATAAGTCTCGGTCATCTTCCCCACTATCCTTTTGATGTTTTTGTTGGCCGCTTCTACTGCCCCATTCATTTTTGGATGATACGGCGACGAATTGTGGTGTTTAATGTTGAATTGGCTACAAACCTCTACTATCGTACTGTTGTTCAAGTTCAATGCGTTGTCTGATATGATCCTCTCAGGCATTCCATATCGACAAATGATCTCTTTCTTCAAAAACCGATTAACCGTTGATTTGGTGACGTTAGCATATGAAGCAGCCTCTACCCATTTTGTGAAATAGTCAATGGCCACAAAGATGAACCGATGCCCATTCGAAGCCTTCGGTGAGATTGGTCTAATAACATCCATGCCCCACATGGAAAATGGCCATGGGGAAGTCATCACGTGTAAAGGTGACGGAGGCACATGAATCTTGTCTCCATAAATCTGGCATTTATGACATTTTTTGGCATAGTTGATGCAGTCTCCTTCCATGGTGGACCAATAATATCCAAACCTCATTATTTGTCTGGCCATTGTGAAACCATTGGCATGAGTTTCGTATACACCCTCATGGACTTCTTCTAGGATTTGCTTAGCTTCAGTGGCATCCACACACCTTAATAGTTGTAACACCCCTTAACCCGTATCCATCGCTGAATTAGGGTTATGAGGCGTTACCGAACTAGACACAGTTTAGCACAGTCATTTATGAAATAAACCCAATACGCATATTTAAATTTTTCCATATCAACAAATAATGTTCAAGACTTACGTTACAAACCAGGTTTCATAATGCAACACATTATTACTCATAATCTATACAAGTTTCGAATCAAGCTTCCACATAACAACACCAAATTTCATATGTTAAACATATATAAATACATCTATTTCATTAGTCGAATATCAACATATCTTTTTATACCTTATACAAATATGCATAATAAAAATGAATAGATCCATGATACTCTATTTGCTTTTCATTCACATATGTGACATTCGAACCTTATAGCATAACCAAACATACACATCATGCTATTGTAATATGCGCAATGTCCCTAAAACAAAAGCTATGTCAAACCATAATTATCAATTCATCCTACCTTATTAATTAATGGACACAAGATTATTGAATAACCTACCAAACACACATATGATATGTAACTAGACAATATATATATATATATATATATATATATATAAATACAACCAATTCATTGACCATATATTCAGTCCTCAATTTAAAACTCTAATGATCAACCCAAGACATAAGTATAGACATTTTCATGATCATCTTTGAATTATAACCAAGCATAATACGCACACATCTTATATCAAAGATTAAAACAAACCATTATATCAAACATACAAACGATACTTAACCAAATGTAATAGCCTTATTCGCAAGGCCATATATACATATATACATTTACAAAACCGAACATCATTCATTCAAGTCATAATTCAGCCTATACATGCCTTTGATTCGAAAAGTAAACATTTATACCAAAGAGAGTGATAGTGTGGTCGACTTTCTTGATGATCCTCTGAGTCCGTAGCTGAATCAACGATCTATAAAACAGAAAGACAAACATATACAGAGTAAGCTCACTAGCTTAGTAAGTTTCAAGTTAATGGTAATACAACGTCCAAACACTTATACATCTATAATAGTTACCAATAACAATGAAAAATAAACATTTCAATACACAAATTCATATAAGGCCGAATACCATAGTTCATTAACCTAATTGTTTCACTTCTTTACCTTAAACTTATATTTTATCAAAATACAAGGTATATGTATTACATTAATCACATTGTTTCGAATCATATAAATCCACCATTCACATTGTCTATGTTATCCCAATCAAAATCATATTACATTGGACATTTCTATTCATAATTGAATCTACCAAAGTATTGTATTCAATCTCAATTTCAATCACATACTACTCATACTCTTTGATCATAAGCTCAATTTCACATAATATCATTTCTACCGTATTATTCAAATTCAATTAATATTAAACATAACTTACCTTACTCTCGGTAAATGAAAAAGGGACTTACGTTTTACCGAGCGTTTACTCGATACATTAACTGCGTTTCACCTTGAGTAATTTAAGGTTTCTCCATTTAAAAATGCATCACCGGCATCAAGCCTGCTAGGCAAAAAAACCCAAAATGTAACACCGGCACAAAGCTTGCTAGGCATCAAAGCCCGAAATGTAACACCGGCACAAAGCCTGCTAGGCACAGAGCCTGATATACAACACCGGCACAAGGCCTGCTAGGCACAAAGCCTGATATATAACACCGGCACAAGGCCTGCTAGGCACAAAGCCTGATATATAACACCGGCACATAGCCTGCTAGGCTTAAAGCCCGAAATGTTTATCAACTCAATTCATCAACTCACATTTCTTAACACATACATTACTATCAAATCGTATTCACAAAATCAATTCACCTGTCATGTCAAATATACTAAATCACATTGTATTTAAAAACATATTCATTCCAAAATTAAACATACACATTCGGCTATCACATGCTATTTACCCAAATTAATCACATAATTTGATTTCACACATTTTTAATTATCAACTTAATGAACTTTAACTTAAGGACTTACCTCGACCGTCAACGGATCGCGTAGACCGGCTATTCGATAACCTTCGTCTTTCCCCGATCTAAATCCGTTTTTCTTTGTTCTTGATCTAAACACATAAAAATCAGCTCATTCAAGTATATTTCATTTCAATTTAATCCCTAAACACATAAATGGGCAAATTACTATTTTACCCCTAAGGTTTCACATTTTTACAATTTAGCCCTATTTGTTTAAAACACAAAATACACAAAATCTCTCAATGGTACTCAAGGGCCGAATCTTCCTAGGGACCTTACAAGTCCATTTATTTCATTTATTTTACAAATAAGCCCCTCAAAAATTTCATTTTTTCAATTTAGTCCAAAATACTCAAATTAACTAAAATTTCCAATACAAAATATACTAATCTTTAACATATCTTTAAAATAAAATTATCAAACATCAAAAACTACATGAACACATTAATGTCCGAATATCAAACATGCTTAGATTCAAAAATTTCAACATGGGCCAGCTAATACTCTAAGCAACGATCTCAAAAACGTAAAAATCAACAAAAACCGAGTTAAAATTCATACCTAATTAGACTTGATAAGTGCTGAATCTAGCTTGGATTTTCTCACTTCTTCATAAACATACATTCGGCCAACAAAAGATGGAATAAAACATGCTTTTTGTTTGTATTTTAATTAACATATATTATGTAATTGTTGAATTACTAAACTAACCTTTTTACTTAAATATAAAAACAAATAACACTAAGGTCACTCTTGGTATTTGCCGCCCACTAACTTATAAAATGGGCTAATTGCCCTTTTAATACCCCACTTTAAAAAGCCATCATCAAATAGGCACTTTTCACTATAGTTTGCTACTTTTACCTTTTACGCGATTAAGTCCTTTTTCTAAATTAAACACACAAACGATAAAATTTTTTTTACAAGACTTTCACACACATTAATACACATATAATAAACACAAAATATAATATTAGAATATTTCTCGGACTCAGATTCGTGGTCCCGAAACCACCGTTTCGATTAGGGTCAAATTCAGTCGGTTACAATAGTACTTGATCCTTTCTCTTTTTGTATAGGACCTCTCCATCCAAGACATAGTCATAGGCTAGTCTTCTTAGTGTCCTTTTGTCGTTCTCAGTCGCTTGATCAGGGTACTCACGATTTTTCACGTATTGCATTATGTCGTGGTACAATGGATGATCAATTTTCTCTTTTTCTTCGACATTGTGGCAATGGGCTGGGATCTGATAAATGCTCATTTGTATAGGTTTCATATCCTCATTTTCGTTTATTCGGACCATGGAAGCCGAGGTGGCCAGAGCATCAACCATCTGATTTTCGTCTCTTGGCAGATAACTGAAAGTGATGTTGTCGAACTCTTTGATCAATTCTTGGGCCAATCTTTTGTAGATAACCAGCTTATGATCTCTTGTTTCCCATTCTCCTTTGAGTTGATAGATTACCAAAGCAGAGTCTCCATATACCTCCAATACCCTAACTTTGCGCTCAATAGCAGCACGTATACCCATGATACAAGCTTCGTATTCTGCCATATTATTAGTGCAATCAAAATCCAATTTGCAAGTAAATGGATAATGGTCTCCGTTTGGGGCTATCAGAACTGCCCCAATTCCATTGCCCACAACGTTTGATGCCCCGTCAAAATTCAGTTTCCAAGGATGATCTTCTGAGGTACCCTCTTCGGTGACTTCCACATACATCAAATCTTCGTTAAGGAAATCGAAGTCTAAAGGCTCGTAATCTTCGAGGGCTCTACTAGCTAGAAAATCTGCTATTGCACTCCCTTTCACCGCCTTTTGGTTTACGTAAACTATGTCAAATTCAGAACGCAGAATCTGCCATCTGGCCATCCTTCCATTCAAAGCGGTAGACTCCATCATATATTTTAGAGGATCTAGCTTCAAGGTAAGCCAAGTTGTATGATACAACATATACTGCCTCAATCTCCGAGTTGTCCAAATCAAGGCACAACATAGTTTCTCGATTGGCGAGTACCTTGTTTCACATTCAGTGAATTTTTTACTAAGGTAGTATATTGCCTTCTTTTTCTTTCCCGACTCATCGTGTTGACCAAGCACACATTCCATAGAATTATCAAGCACCGTCAAATAAAGGATTAATGGCTTGTCTGGATGAGGCAGCGTCAATACTGGGGCATTGGACAGTATTGCTTTACTTTGTCAAAGGTCTTCTGGCATTCTTCATCCCATGTGCCTGGATTGTGTTTCTTAAGAAGACGGAATATGGGGTCACATCTTTCAGTTAGTTGTGAAATGAACCGAGCGATGTAATTTAATCTTCCTAAGAAACCTCTAACTTCTTTTTGGGTACGTAGCGGAGACAATTCTTGTATGGCATTGACTTTGTCTGGGTCAACCTCAATCCCCTTTTCACTGACTATGAATCCGAGCAACTTCCCAGACCGAGCTCTGAAGGTACACTTTGCTGGATTAAGCTTCAGCTGGAATTTCATCAACCTCAAGAATAATTTCTTTAGGACCTGCACATGCTCTTTTTCAGTTCGGGACTTGGCGATCATATCGTCGACGTAAACCTCCATTTCTCTATGCATCATATCGTGGAATAGGGTTAGCATGGCTCTCTGATATGTCGCTCCCGCATTTTTTAGTCTAAACGACATCACCTTATAGCAAAATGTTCCCCACATGGTTACAAACGTTGTCTTATCCATGTCTTCAGGATGCATCTTTATTTGGCTGTATCTTGAGAAACCATCCATGAAGGAGAACAACGAATAGCCTGCAGTATTGTCTACCAAGGTGTCAATGTGAGGCAACGGGAAATTGTCTTTCGGGCTAGCCTTGTTTAGATCCCTGTAATCCACGCACATTCGCACTTTCCCATCTTTCTTAGGGATAGGGACGATATTGGCTATCCAATCCGAGTACTTAACCACTTGCAAGAACCCGGCGTTAAATTGCTTCTCGACTTCTTTTATTTTTAAGAAAACATCCGGTCTCATTCTTCGAAGCTTCTGTTGGACCGGCTTGCGTTCTTCTTTTATAGGCAACCGGTGTACTGCGATATCTGTGCTTAATCCAGGCATATCTTTATACGACCACGCGAATACATCCTTGAATCCTTGGAGTAACTCGATGAGGTCTCGCTTGGCCTCTGCTGTGATACAAGCTCCGATCTTCACTTCCTATCCTTCTCCCAGGTTCACCATCTCTACCAACTCTTTATGCGGTAGGATTTGTTTTTCTTCTTATTCTACCATTCTTAACAAATCTGGAGGCAAGTCACATTCTCTGTCATTTTCAAAATCCTGAAATTCCTCTAAACACATGTCTTGCTCAAAAGGAACTTCTGAATCTGTAGTATCGTTGCTCATATCATTGATGTCTAGGAACCTGTGATGGGTATCAAAGGATGTACAAAGAACAAATGAATTTGAGGACAACTATTCACATGATATGAATGGGAATAAAAAATAAAGAACCAAAATGAGAGAGTGTTTGTTAGAATTGAAGATGTATTTCATTAAAACCAAATATCCGAACATGAGCCTATTTCACAAAAGAAATCTCATTGTTTCTAGGCTTGAAAACAACAAGTGCATTCTGAATATTACTCTGTATAATCTCTAAAAACTACAGGAAATTCCTCTACAGTCCAATTGTTCAAGACGCTTCCAGGTTCATACGGGCGATTGCCCGACAGGTTTCCTTGATCAGTTTCCTCGTCATGTATGGCATTGATGTAAGGATGTCCATCTCTAGAAGATTTTTTTTTCGGGTAACTTACTCCTCCTGACACGAAGGTATGAGATATGTGGGGAAATGTCATCGGTTCCCACTTAACGTCTTCTCCGTTCAACCGTGCCCTTCTCCTTTCTTGCTTCTTCTCTATTTCCTTCTTTATTTGTTTAGCATCTGGTTTGAAACCCAAGCCAAAACGGTCTCTCTTCTCTTTCAACATCGGGATCTGAACTTTCCCTTGGAGATGTTTGCCCAATCTTTTTCTTGGTAGGGCCCCTTTTCCTATCATCATTCGTAGGCCCATCCTTGTGGTCTTGGATAGCTTAGGCACCGGGACTTCATTCCCCTCTGAGATGAAAGTCACATTTACGAACTCTAAGGATCGAAAAGAACATTCAATGGCCTCCTCATTTGTTTCTAGATATGGCGCTTCATTGGTAACAGTCGCTATGATGTCTTTTCGGCGTTTATAGTTACCAGTCGATTTTCTATTACCAGTTTCAGTTTCTGGTGCAGCGACGAGGGTACTGCTCCCGCCGAATGAATCTAGGGCCTCCCCAACAAGCAGTTGTAAGAGGGCCTGATATCCATGACCAGAAAGTCTACTTCATATGTGTTAGGCCCGATCAATAAAGGTACGTCCATTCTCCCCATTACTCTTCTTTCAGTGCCGTCAAACGCTCTCACTATGTTCTAGCATACTTTCATGTGAGAATTGTCTATAGGCAACCTCTTTAGTGTAGCCAATGGTAAAACATTTAATACTGATCCATTCTCTATTAGCACACTCAGCAGAGTGTATCCCTTGCAACGAGTAGTTATGTGCAAGGCCTTTGTTGATCCCATGCCTCCCAGTGGAATTTCGTCATCACTCAAGTAAATGAAATTGTCAGCGCTTATGTTACTAACCAGGCGGTCCAACTTATTGACGGATATATCCTTAGTAACATAAGTCTCATTTAGTACTTTCATTAATGCTTCGCGGTGCACTTCTGAGCTTAGAAGTAAGGCTAGCCTGGATATGCGAGCCGGTTGTCTGTGCAGCTATTCCACCACGCTATACTCACTGTGCTTCAAGAATTTCAAAAATTCTTTGGCCTCTTCTTCCTTTACAGGTTCGTTGACGAGGGCCTCAGGTTCCTTTTTTCGCCCAATTGTCACAGTCTTCGATCTCACTGGTTCTGCTCTAATGTTTTCCGGATCGTAACGCTTCCCACTACGCATATAGGACCCTTCATTCTTATCTTCCTCAGAAGTGCTAGCGGAGCTTTCTACCCCTAGTATTGTTACATTACAATTGTAATTCCAGGGTACCCTTTTGTTGTCCTTGTAAGGAAGGGAAATAGGTCTCTGAATTATAATCTTCGGCATTCCCTGTGCTCCACCTTCCACGTTTCTTGGTTAGGAGATAATGATCCTAAAATAGTTGACTCCTGGCTTTGTCAATTCTCCCTCGGTTGCACATATGTTTCCTTTCTCTAATCCTTCTTCATAAAACTCTAGTTCCTTATTGTCCATAAGGCTTTGTACTAAGATCCTAAACTCGACACACTCTTGGATCTCATGCCCTTCTGCCTCATGGAATTCGCAGTAGTTCTTTATTTTCCCCCATCTTTCCGCAGAATCTGAATCTGCCAATCCTCTTTTCACCATTTCCTTCCAGACCACTCTCAACGGGGTTTTCACCTCCGTGACGTCCCTCTTGATATTTCTCACGCCCTTTTCACCAATCGCATTTATCCCCTTATCCTCGTGGCTGGGTAATGGGTTCCCCTTTCCTACCATATCATCAAGTGTTACAACCCCCATTTTGATTAGCCTCTCGAACTGCCTTTTGAAGGTGAGGCAATTCTCTATCGAATGCCCCGCTACTCCTGCATAGTAATCGCAGTGAGCGTTTGAGTCATACCATTTAGGGTATGGGGGCTGCAATGGTTGTAAATAAAATGGGGACACGATGTGCTCATTAAATAAAGTCTGGTATAGCTCTTTGTACGTTATCAGAATTGGCGTGAATTGGATCTTTTCGGTATTTTGTCTAGTTCCCGATTCCTATCTTGCTGGCCCTTGTTGCCCAGCTGTAATCGCCTTTGGCTAGCTAACTGTGATTGCCTTCGAGTACCCTTTATTGTAGGTACTCACGTTACTTACCTCACCGTCCTTTTTCTTAGGAGCGGCCCTCCTGGCGCTTTCTCCTGCTTCGATCTTGCCACCCCTTATGGCATGTTTGATCATTTCCCCTGCCATTACTATGTCGGCAAAGCTCTTAGTGGTGCTCCCTATCATATGGGTTATGAAAGGAGCCTTCAGGGTGTTGATGAAAAGCATGGTAGTTTCCTTTTCTAGGAGAGGTGGTTGGACTTGCATGGCAACCTCCCTCAATCTTTGCACATACTATTTGAAACTTTCATTTAGTTTCTTCTCCATGTTTTGCAAAGTAGTTCTGTCCGGCGTCATGTTCGTGACATGATTGTACTGTTTCATGAAGGCTTGAGCCAAATCTCTTCAGGAACTGATGTTAGCACGGCTAAGCTGGTTATACCATCTGGCTGCTGCACCCACTAAACTTTCTTGGAAATAATGAATCAAGAGTTGATCATTGTTCACGTAGCCAGTCATTCGTCTATAGAACATGGTGATGTGGGCTTCCGGGCAGCTAGTCCCACTATATTTCTCAAACTCTGGCATTTTAAACTTAAAGGGCAGCACCAGATCTAGAACCAGACTTAAATCTTTCGCGTCAATCCCATGATGATGATCGATACTTTCCAGCGCCTTGAATTTTTCTTCCAACCATTTGCAACGATCCTATAACTGCCTCGAGGATTCTATTCTCAACCCCATTTTCTCCGCTATATCTAAATCAGGCACAACAGGATTGGTTGGGCTATCTCTTGGTTGGGATCTTGAGCCTACGTGAAAGCTCATGGAAGGTCTGATGTCATCCTGCTCCTGCTGGGGCGTGATTGTAACTGGTGGTCTTTGGAGATACTCCTCAGGCTGTGCTCTTACGTGTGGCGGGGTAAAACCCGGGGGAATGCCTTCGCTATCCTCTTCGACCGGAGGCATGGGGCTTTTCCCCTTGTCCATTACCCTATTCAGTATTTGGGCCATTTGGGCTATCATGTTTCTCTGAGCCTCCAACATTTGGTCCCTCATCTCTTGTTGGAGCTTTGACATTTGCTCTTGCATTTAGTCCTGTATGTCCTTCTGGAATTGTTCAAACCTTTGATCCATTTTCTTGGTTTTGGCACTTGTCCCGTAGTGATGTTCAGTTTCCAGATTTTCTCTTTTCTCTCTCTTTTTCTCTCTGATGATTTCAACTAATTAGGCTCTCTTTATAGACTTAGATGCATATGATATGATGCAATGCACATGCATAAATGCAAGAAGAAGGCATCGATTCAGATTCAACTTCATTTTAGAAAACTTTATTAGAAAACAAAATCCTTTACATAAAACAGACTACAAATACCCCGGGAATTTAAAAAATCCAAAATACTTTTTGACAAAAATCACCAAGGAACTTTTTCTTTTGAAAAATTACGAAAATACCCCTATAGGGCAAATTACAAAAATAACCCTGGGTAGTGAGAAAACAACAACAATGAAAACTACAACGTTTCTTTGAATGAACGAAGGTTCATAATTGTTTGATGGATGTATGAATGAATGGAAAGATTGTGTGCATGTATGACTACGAAAGAACCACTCCTAAAACTCTTTTCATAAAATTTCTTCGCGGATAATCAAGTGAAACAAAAGTACTAATTCATAAAACTTCTTAATCAGATCTCGACGTTAGAAATGAGCTCTAGAGGACGTGGTCGTCGTGGACGCGGTAGAGGAAGAATGACTAGGTCAGAACCCGTTAGATCGGGTCAAGGGTCTGATAATGAGGTACCACCGCCACCACCACCTCCAGCTGTTGGTGTTGAGCAGCAGGCTCAGACAGGGGAGGATGCTGTGTCACAGGCTGTGCTGCGAGTTTTGGAGTTGGTGGCTGGTGTAGGAGGAAATAGGGGAACTCGGAAGTCTGTACCCGAGCGACTCCGAGCCAATGGGGCTGAGATGTTTAGAGGAGTATCTGGTGTGGCACCCAGTAAGGCCGAATATTGGTTGGAGGCAACTGAGCGTATTATGGATGAACTCGATCTGACCCCTGAGGAGAAGTTAAAAGGAATGGTGGCACTGTTACGCGATGATGCGTACCAATGGTGGTTAACTGTTCGGGATGGCGCAACAGCTGAGGATCTGACCTGGGAGTATGTTAAGGAGGTGTATCAAAAGAAGTATGTTGGAACCAGGTATACTGATGAGCAAAGGAAAGCATTTCTAGGGCTGGTTCAAGGGAACAAGTCCGTTGCAGAATATGAGGCTGAATTTCTGAGGTTGAGCCGGTATGCTCGAGGAGTAGTGGCAACTGAGCATGAGCGCTGTGTCCGTTTTGAGGACGGACTAAAAGATGATCTGAGATTGTTGATAGCACCGCATCAGGAGCGGGAATTTTCTGCGTTAGTGGAAAAGGCTAAAGTGGCTGAAGGAATCAAGGATTCTACCAAGCAGGCTATGGACCGAAATAGGCCCAAAAGAAGTTTTGGATCTTCTGGAAAGGTTCAAAAGAGGCCTAGAGTTGATGGGCCGCGAAATCAGCAAGCTGGTACAGGATGGCAGTATCGCCTTTGTGATCATTGTGGAAAGAAGCACTTAGGGGAGTGCTGGAGAAAGACGGGAGGATGTTTTAAGTGTGGGTCCAAGGACCATATGCTCAAGGATTGTCCTAAGAAATCAGATGAAAGTCGACCAGTAGCTCAGAATGTTAATCAGGCGGGTAGAGGAGGACGGCAACCTCAACGAGGTCGTGGTTCGAATAACAGAGGTAATAGTGCTGGCAGAGGACGTGGAACACAAGGCAGAGGTGCTGCTAATGCTGAGGCAAGGCAACCGAGTTTGGTTTATGCGGTTCGCCGGAGGGAGGATGAAGTCGCGCCGGATGTTATAACCGGTACGTTCTTTATTTATAGCAAGCCCTATTTTGCTCTGATTGATGTGGGTTTGACTCATTCTTATGTTGCATGTAGTGTAGTGGAAACACTAGGCCTAGACTCTGAACTTTCTGATAGGCAGATGACTGTAGTAAGCCCATTAGGCCAAACTGTAGTGGTGGATAAGATTTTTCGGAATGTACCCCTAGAGATTCAGGGAGTGAACTTTCGGGCTGACTTAATGGAACTACCCTTTGGGGAGTTTGAACTCATACTTGGAATGGACTGGCTAGTAGAGCACCAAGCTATGTTGGATTGTGCGGCCAAACGAATGGAATTAAGGACCCCGGAGGATGAAGTAGTAGTAATGATCGGAGAAAGAAGAAACTACATGTCTAACGTAGTTTCAGCTTTGAAGGCTGAGAAAATGGTTAGGAAAGGGTGCAAGGCGTTCTTAGCTTTCGTAAGTACGTTGGGTGGAAAGGAGGAAGGTGTTAGTGGAGTTAGAACTGTAAAGGATTTTGAAGATGTATTTCCGGAGGAATTACCAGGAATACCCCCAGATAGGGAGGTGGAGTTTGGAATAGACTTGCTACCGGGAACGGCTCCTGTGTCAATCGCTCCATACCGAATGGCGTCGAAGGAGTTGGTTGAGCTCAAGGCTCAGATCCAAGAATTGTTGGATCGTGGGTTCATTCGACCCAGTGTGTCTCCATGGGGAGCACCAGTCCTGTTCGTGAAGAAGAAGGACGGAACTATGCGTATGTGCATAGACTATCGTCAGTTGAACAAGCTGACCATTAAGAACAAATATTCTTTGCCGAGGATCGATGATTTGTTCGATCAGCTGAAGGGGGCAGCAGTATTCTCGAAGATAGACTTAAGGTCGGGATATCATCAGTTGAAGGTGAAGGAGGCAGATATCCATAAGACAGCTTTTAGGACAAGGTACGGCCATTTTGAGTTTGTAGTAATGCCGTTTGGGTTGACGAACTCTCCAGTTGCGTTCATGGATATGATGAACCGGGTTTTTCAACCCTATTTGGATAGGTTCGTTGTCGTGTTTATCGATGACATTTTGGTGTACTCCAAGTCTGAAGAGGAGCATGATGAGCACCTACGGGTTGTGTTGGAAGTATTAAGGGAGAAGAAGCTTTATGCCAAATTCAGCAAGTGTGAATTCTGGCTTAAAGAGGTGGCATTTTTAGGGCATGTGGTATCCGCAGAGGGAATAAGAGTGGATCCTAGGAAGATTGAAGCAGTGTTGGATTGGAAACCACCTAGGTCCGTGGCTGAGATCCGAAGTTTCTTAGGTTTGGCAGGCTATTACAGAAGGTTTGTGGAAGGGTTCTCGTCAATAGCCGCGCCTTTGACAAAGTTATTGAGGAATGAAGTACCCTTTGAATGGACTAATAAGCAATAGGAGAGCTTTGAAAAGCTTAAGAAGGTGTTGACGGAAGCTCCAGTGTTAATTCAGCCGGAGGCAGGAAAGGATTTTGTGGTGTACTGTGACGCTTCGCATACGGGATTAGGCTGTGTGCTAATGCAAGATGGAAAAGTAGTCGCTTATGCGTCTCGGCAGTTAAGGCCTCATGTGGTTAACTATCCAACCCATGACTTGGAATTGGCGGCAGTGGTTTTCGCACTTAAGGTGTGGAGGCACTATCTTTATGGAGAAAGGTCGATAATCTACACAGACCACAAGAGCCTTAAGTATTTGTTGACTCAGAAGGAGTTGAACTTGAGACAGCGAAGGTGGGTGGAGTTATTGAAGGATTATGATTGCACGATAGAGTACCACCCGGGCAAGGCGAATGTGGTAGCTGATGCCCTAAGTCGGAAGGTTGTGTCGGATCTGAGGGCTATGTTCGCTCACTTAAGTTTGTATGATGATGGAAGCCTATTGGCAGAGTTGCAAGTCAAGCCCAAGTGGTTGAATGAGGTGAAAGGGGGACAGTTGGCTGATAAGGACCTAAGTGTTAAGTTACAGCAAGTACAGAACGGAGAATTAAAGGATTATAGTGTTAATGATGAAGGAGTATTGTGTTACAAAGGAAAGGTCTGTATGCCGAGGGACGAGGCGTTAAGACAGAGAATTCTTCGGGAGGCGCATAGTAGCCCTTATGCTATGCATCCCGAAGGCACTAAGCTGTACAGAGATCTAAGGGAATGATTTTGGTGGCCTGCTCTTAAACGGGAAGTGACTGAATTCGTGGGAAAATGTCTGGCGTGTCAGCAAGTTAAGGCTGAACACCAAGTTCCATCGGGATTGCTTCAACCAATCGAGATTCCACAATGGAAATGGGAGAGAATTACCATGGACTTCGTTAGTGGGCTTCCCCTTACGCCTACTAAGAAGGACTCGGTATGGGTGATAGTGGACCGTTTGACCAAGTCCGCGCACTTCATCCCGGTAAGAGTTGACTATTCTCTTCAGAAGCTGGCCAAGTTATATGTGGTAGAAATTGTAAGGTTACACGGAGTGCTGGTGTCAATTATTTCGGATAAAGACCCAAGGTTCACATCTCAGTTTTGGAGGGCACTTCATCAAGCTTTAGGCACTAAGTTAGACTTCACTACGGCTTTTCATCCACAATCAGACGGGCAGTCTGAACGGGTTATACAAGTGTTGGAGGATATGTTGAGAGGCTGTGTGATGGATTTCCGAGGAAGTTGGGAAGATTATTTGCCTTTAGCTGAGTTCGCCTACAACAACAGATATCAGGCTAGCATTCGGATGGCACCATATGAAGCGTTGTATGGTCGGAAGTGTAGAACTCTTACTTGTTGGACTGAGTTAGGAGAACGTCGAGTTTTGGGTCCAGAATTAGTGGCAGAAACTGAAGAAAAGGTTGAGATAATCAGGGCACGGTTAAAGGAAGCCTCTGATAGGCAGAAGTCTTACGTAGATCTCAAATGATAAGAGATAGAATTTGATGTAGGAGATCAAGTATTCCTTAAAGTCTCACCTTGGAAGAAGGTAATGAGGTTTGGGCGCAAAGGGAAGTTAAGCCCAAGGTTTATAGGGCCCTATCGAGTACTGAAGCGAGTTGGGCCAGTGGCATACCAATTGGAGTTACCACCAGAATTGCAGCAGATGCACAACGTATTCCATGTATCCTGTTACGTCGTTATCGATCAGATCCGTCTCATGTGGTACCAGTTGAAGAAGTGGAGCTGAGGCCAGACTTATCCTACGAGGAAGAGCCGATTCAGATATTGGAACGTGAGGTGAAAGTGTTACGGAGGAAGTCAGTTCCTCTAGTCAAAATGTTATGGCGCAATCATGGGTCGGAAGAAGCTTCGTGGGAACCAGAAGAGACAATGCGACAGCAATACCCTCAATTATTTTAGATAGGAAATTTCGAGGACGAAATTATTTTAAGGGGGTAGAACTGTAACATCCTGAAAAGGGCCTTTGCATTTTCGGTTTAATTGTATGAAATGACATGTCTTAAGTATTATGAATAAATTTTGAATATTTTTGGAAACCCGGAAATGTATGGAAAAGATTGAGAAATGAACATTTTGGAAACCTGAAAATGTATGGAAATGTTAAGTTTAAAAATGGAAAGTGAACATTTTTGGAAACTAGGAAATGATAGGAAATGATTCAAAAGAGGAAAGTGAACATTTCGGGAAACTTGGAAATGTAAGCTTAAAGGAGGCAAACGAAAATTTTAGGAAACTTGGAAATGAAAGGAAATGTCAAGTTCTAAAGTTTAAAAAGAGGAAATTAAGGCAAGGTGGCCTTAAGAGAAAAAGTATGTGAAATTTGTCACACAAGCAGGCTTGGAAAAGTGGCTTGAAGATGCCACTTAGGGCCTCTGGAAATGGCGCCACATGCAAGGGTGTTGGGCCTGAGTTTGAGTCACATGGGAAGCAAATAAAGAAATTTTATTTTGCTTTTAGAAGAAGTGAGGTGGACGACACAAGCTTTGTAAAAAGGAAGAGTTTTATTCTCTTTAAATTTCGGCTAAATAGGGATAAATGATGATTTATCTTAAGTATTTTCAAGAGAAAAATAAGGGATTTATTTATCATTATTTCCTTGAGATAAATGTTGGATTAAACTCTTTTATTTTATGATAATTAAAGGATAAAGCTATCAAATAAAGAAGAGTGGTGGCCAAGTAAGGGATTCTGAGTAGTAATTTTGGCTATAAAAGGAAGGAAAGAGGGCTACTCATCAATTTTCTTCCTCCTCTTTCTCTACCGAATTCCCTAGCCTCTCTTCTCTCCTCTTTTTCTTTTGTCTAGCCGAATTCCTCTTCACCCTTAGTTCCCCTTGCCGATTTTCTTTAAGATCATATCCCTTCTCTTCTCATAGTTTACTTTCAAAAGCCGAATCTTTGTCGTGACAGAAGGGTGTTGCCGATTTCACCCATAAAGGTAAGAATTTTATGGTTATCCATTCTTCTCTTCTTTAAGCCGAAATATAGGAATCTAACTCCTCTAGGATTCCATGGCCGAAACTTTGAAGGGCCTTTCGGGATTTGTCTAGGTCGACTACAAGGAGGAGAATTTCGGGATTTAAAAGACTCAAGGTAAGTCATATGTACATTCGGCCTAGAATTATTTATCATGTTTAAGGATGAAATTGGATCTAACATGTGGTTTAGGAATTTCGACAGAAGCTACAACCAAGGGATAATTTCGGGATTTAAGATCCTTAAGGTAAGTTTTAAGTGTATAAATCCTACTAGGATTTGGATTTGTGGCCAAAAAGGTTTATTAATATGTTTAAATGATTGGCCGAATATAGGAGTTAACGGATCTAAAGCAGTAGATCAGTTTTTCGGGATTTTAAGGATTTCGTTAAGCAAATCAGGTGTGTACCCCACACTATCTTTTAATACGTTATATGGCAATATGTAATATATGTATGTATAAGAATGTGACTATGGCTAAGTACCCTAATGTGGTACAAAGCACTCAGGTACGTTTCCTACTCCTGCTAGGATTACGAAATATGTTATATTTTAACATGTGAAAAGTGACATGAATGTGAATTTAAGTATGATATGCATGATATGAAATATATGGGGCATTCGGGTTATATGAAAAAGGGGAAGTGAATGTGATGACTTCGGTCTCACTATTTGAATGTGGTGACTTCGGTCACATTATCTGAATGTGGTAACTTCGGTTACATTATCTGAATGTGGTGTCTCATGACACAATTATCTGAATCTGGTGGCTATGCCACGAATTTATATGGGTGATGAGCACGTCGACTGCAGCGACTGCCTTCGATGGTGTGTAGCAGAAGGAGGGTCGACTTAGTAGTCCCCATGGTGTGCAGGTTGGTACGGGGATGTGTAGCAGATGGCATCTAGGTTTGGGTTTGGGATTGCATCATTATCTTGAATTATTTTGTGAGCATGATATGTATGGTATGCCTAAATCTATTAAATTTTAGTGTTGGTTTACACATTGAGTCTATTGACTCACCCCGTTGTGGGAACATTTTTCAGGTGATGAACAATGATGGACCGGGATGGCAGAACTTGTGGTGGCCATGCTCAGCTTGAAGTTTTATTCAATATGGACATTTTATTTTATTTAAGTACTTAAGAATTTTATTTTGGGGTTTTTACTTGATGTAATAAGGCCATAGTTTTATTTCTCTATTTCTATCTTCAATTTTTTTTTTTATGTTTGCAAATTATTATCAATTAAAGTTTGAGTAAATTTATTTTTTTGAAAAATAAACCCTAATTGTTTTGTCACCTTAATTAAATGGATTTCAATATAAGATAAATTGGTTTCCAACTCAAGCCCAACCCAAAACAATATATTTCTTAAAATCGCTTAAGTTTTTCCAAAGGAACTAAGAATTTGAAACCGGTTTACTTAAGGAACATACCAAATCTGGTCAAAGCTTGTGGGCCGGGTTTGGGGTGTTTCAGAACTTGATATGTGTTTAGAAGACCTAGCATACTTTGTTGATGCTCCAAGATGTAGCATCTCTCCTCCTTGTTCATTCAGGGATAACAAGACTACCACATGCCCATCTTTGTCAAGATTTGAATTGCCCCTTTTCTGGGTTTTCAATTCAAAATCCCTTTGGTCTCAAGGCGCCCTTTGCGAGTTCTCACCTTGGCCTCTCCCTTTTCTTTTTTTTAGGTGAAGTACTTCTTGACTAAATCTGAATTCACATGATTGGGCAAGTTCTTGCCATCCATCTCAGTTAAAATCAGCTTTCCTCTAGAAAAGGCTTTCTTTACCACACAAGGTCCTTCCCAGTTTGGAATCCACTTTCCTCTGAAATCCTTTTGTATGGGTAGGATTTTTTTCAATACTAGGTCTCCCTTATGGAATTCTATAGGACGAACCTTTTTGTTGTAAGCTCGCATCATTCATTTTTGGTACATCTGACCATGACAGATGGCTTTCAACCTTTTCTCTTCAATCAAGTTTAGTTGATCATATCGGGATTGGATCCATTCTGCTTCATCCAACTTCAATTCTGCCAAAACTCGAAGAGAAGGAATCTCAACTTCAATAGGTAAAACCACCTCCATTCCATAAACCAAAGAGAAAGGTGTTGCCCCGGTTGAAGTCCTGACAAATGTTCGATAAGCATAGAGGGAAAATGGTAGCTTCTCATGCCAATCTTTATAAGCCTCGGTCATTTGACCCACGATTTTCTTAATGTTCTTATTGGCTGCCTCCACTGCACCATTCATTTTAGGCGATATGGTGATGAGTTGTGGTGTTTGGTCTTGAACTGACTGCAGACTTCTGATGTCGTGTTGTTGTTCAAATTTAGTGTATTTTCAGATATGATCCTTTCTGGCATTCCATATCGACATATGATCTCCTTCTTTAAGAACTTGCTGACTGTCGACTTCGTGATATTGGCATATGAAGCGGCTTCTACCCACTTTGTAAAGTAATCGATGTCCATTAGAAGCTTTGGGTGAAATTGGCCCAATGGCATCCATGCCCCACATAGAGAAAGGCCACGGAGAAGCCATAACATGAAGAGGTGAAGGAGGTACATGAATTTTATCTCCATAAATTTGACACTTGTGGCATTTCTTGGCATAACTGATGCAATCTCCTTCCATGGTGGACAAATAATACCCGAATCTCATGATTTTCCTGGCCATTATAAAACCATTGGCATGTGTTCTGCAGACACCCTCGTGGACTTCTTCCAAAATTTTCTTAGCCTCGACAACGTCTACACATCTTAGTAGCACCTGATCCTTTCTCCTTCTATATAGGATCTCTCCATCCAAGACATAGTCATTGGCCAGTCTTCTCAACGTCCTTTTATCATTCTCAGTTGCTTGGTCAGGGTATTCACGATTCTTCACATATAGAAATATATCGTTGTACCAAGGGTGATCGTCCTCTTTTTCTTCTTCTTCGATGTTGTAACAATGAGCCGGAGTCTCATAAATACTCAACTGGATAGGCTTTACATCCTATTGTTTGTTCATTTTAACCATCGAAGCCAAAGTAGCCAAGGCATCAGCAATCTGATTTTCATCTCGTGGGAGGTAATAGAATGTGATGTCATCAAACTACTCAATTAACTCAAGAACCAACTTTCGATAATTGATTAACTTGGGATATCTTATCTTCCATTCTCCCTTGAATTGATAGATCATTAGTGCTAAATCCCCATATACCTCTAGCACTTTGGTCTTACGTTCTATGGCTGCACAGATACCCATAATGCATGCTTCGTATTCTACCATAGTGTTCATGCAATTAAAATCCAATTTGCTAGTGAATGGATAATGATCTCCGTTTAGGGATACCAAGATTGCCCCAATTCCGTTACCCACAGCGTTTGAGGCTTCGTCAAAGCTTAACTTCCAATGATGACCTTCTTGAGAGTCTTCTTCAGTGGTTGCAACATACATTAGATCTTCATTCGGGAAATCAAAGTTCAAAGGCCGAACCTATCCAATTTTTACAGTGCGATGGTTGGCTGTTCACGGACTAGCTGTACCTACCGTTTCTTTTTTGGGGTCAATATCAGCAATGCAGTTGCGCTCCCTTTTAAAGCTTTTTGATTCACATAGACTATATCAAATTCGGAGAACAGAATTTGCCACCAGGCTATTCTTTTATTCAGTTGACTCCATCATGTACTTTAAAGGATCGAGTTTTAAGATGAGCTAAGTTGTGTGGCACATCATATATTGTCTCAGTATTCGGGTTGTCCAAATCAAGGCGCAACATAACTTCTCGATTGGTGAATATCTTGTCTCTCATTCAGTAAATTTCTTACTGAGATAGTATATCGCTCTTTTTTTCTTCCCGACTCATCATGTTGACCAAACACGCATCCTATGGAATTCCCGAATACTGGCAAGTACAGTATCAGCGGCCTATCTGGGCTGGGAGGCATCAGTATTGGGGCATTGGATAGGTAATGTTTGACCTTGTCGAAAGTTTTCTATCACTCCTCATCCCAAACGCCTGGATTGAGTTTCTTAAGGAGACGGAATATGAGGTCGCATTTCTCAGTCAGTTTTGAAATGAACCGGGTGAT
The DNA here is from genome assembly GCA_005393395.2 of Gossypium australe. Taxonomy (NCBI): domain Eukaryota; kingdom Viridiplantae; phylum Streptophyta; class Magnoliopsida; order Malvales; family Malvaceae; genus Gossypium; species Gossypium australe. Next base: position 101,516,740 of record CM016620.1, read on the forward strand.
GTAATTTAGTCTTCCTAGGAAACCTCAAACTTCTTTTTGAGTGCTTGGCGGTGGTAACTCCTGTATAGCCTTAACTTTTTCAGCGTCAATCTTGATCCCCTTTTCAATGACTACAAATCCTAACAATTTTCCCGACCTAGCACCGAAAGTACACTTTGTTGGATTGAGCTTCTGTTGGAATTTTCTCAACCTCAAAAACAATTTCTTCAAGACTTGTACATGTTCCTTCCCTGTTCGGGACTTTGCGATCATACAGTCTACATAAACCTCGATTTCTTTGTGCATCATATCATGAAACAAAGTTATCATGGCTCTTTGATACATTGCTTCTGCATTTTTCTATCCAAATGGTATCACCTTATAGCAAAATGTTCCCCACATGGTCACGAATGTGGTCTTCTCCATGTCTTCAGGATGCATCTTTATTTGGTTGTATCCTGAGAAACCATCCATCAAGGAGAACATTGAGTAACCTGTTGTTTTGTCCACTAAAGTGTCGATATGTGGCAATGGGAAATTATCTTTCGGGCTGGCTTTGTTCAAGTCCTTATAGTCTACGTACATTCGTACTTTCCCATCTTTTTAGGGACGGGGACGATATTGGCTACCCATTTTGAGTATTTAACCACCCGTAAGAAACCAGCATCGAATTGTTTCTTTACTTTCTCTTTTATTTTCAGTAAAACATCGGGCCTCATCTTTCGGAGCTTCTGTTGAACTGGCTTACACTCTTTCTTTATGGGGAGCCGGTGAACCACGGTATCAATTCTTAACCCAGGCATGTCTTGATATGACCATGCGAAGACATCCTTAAATTCTTGGAGTAATTCAACGAGGTCTTGCTTTGTCTCTGCGGTAATGTAAGCTCCTATCTTCACCTTATTTTCCTCTCCTAAGCTCACAATTTCCACTGACTTTTTATAAGGCAAGATTTGTTTCTCATCTTGTTCTATCATCCTTAACAAATCAGGAGATATGTTACAGTCTCGATGATCTTCAAAGTCTTAAGAATTCTCCATACACATATCTTGCTCAAAAGGAGATTTTGAGTCAGTAGCAGCGTCACTCATATCATTGATATCTGGAGACCTGTTATAGGGATGAAGAAAAATCTAAAGAACAAAAGAATGTAAGAATAATTATCTGTGTGGTATGATTATGAATGAATGAGAAGAATATTTGTTCAAGATGATACGTAAAGATGCATTTTATTGAAATAAAGATGTTGGACATAAGCCTATTTCACAAAAGGATTCTTATTGCTCCTAGGCTTAGAGCAATAAGCGTGTTTTGAACATTACTCTGAATTAGCTTTAAAAACTATAGGAATCTTTTTCGCAGTCCAGTTGTTCAGAACACTTCTAGGTACATAGGGTCAGATGTTTGATAAATTTTCTCCCTAGATTCCTTATTCAGATATAGCGTTGATGTTCAGATTTCCCAACATTTCTTCAGCAGTCTCTTTTCTTGGCATCTTTTGTTCAGGGTGAATAGTTCATCCTGACACAAAAGTCTTAGATATATAGGGAAAGGTCATCGGTTCCCACTTAACCCCTTCCCTGCTCAGTCGCGCTCTTCTCCTTTCTTGTTTCTTCTCCATCTCCTTCTTCTTTTGCCTCACATCTGGCTTAAATCCTAAACCAAAGCAGTCTCGTTTGTCGTTCAGCATAGGTGCCTCGACTTTTCCTTGTAGGTATTTTCCAAGTCCTCTCTCAGGCAAGGCTTCTTTCCTGACCGTAAGTTGGAGGCCCATCCTTGTAGTTTTAGAGATTTTGGGCATCAGGATCTTGTTCCATTCAACAATGAAGGTTGCATTCACAAATTCCAACGATCAAAATAAACATTCTATCGCTTCATCGTCTGTCCCTACGTATGGCGCGTCATTGGTTACGGTTACAATAATGTCTTCTTCTGCATTTATTGTTACCAGCCGACCCTCAGTTACCAACTTTAGCTTTTGGAGCAGTGATGACGGCACTGCCCCAGCCATGTGAATCCAAGGCCTCCCCAACAAAAAATTGTAAGAAGGCTTAATGTCCATCACCAAGAAATCTACTTCATACGTGTTTGGACCAATCAAGAGGGGTATCTCAATTCTTCCATCACCCTTCTTTCGGTTCCATCGAATGCTCTCACTATGTTTTAACATATCTTCATATGAAAGCTATCCACAGGCAACTTATTCAGCTTGGATAGGGGCAAGACATTTAGTGCAGATCCATTATCAATTAACACCCCTGGTAATGTATACCCTTTGCAGCGGGTGGTGATGTACAGAGCCTTTGTAGATCCCATGCCCCCTGGCGGTATTTCATCATCATTAAAGAAGATGAAGTTGTCGGCACTTATATTGTTAACTAGGCAATCCAGCTTGTTTACAGAGATATCATTAGCAACATAAGTTTCGTTTATTTCGTTTAGTACTTTCATTAACGCGCCACGGTGTGTCTCCGAAATTAAGAGTAAAGCTAGCACTGAGATGTGAGTCGATTGCTTGTGCAACCGTTCTACAATGCTGTACTCGCTATGCTTTAAGAATTTTAGAAATTCCCTAGCCTCGTTTTTAGTTATGGGCTCGTTAACTGGCAATTTGAGGCTGACTTCTTTTCCTTCTTTTGTTCAACTATTGGGGTCTTTCTTTTAACAGGCTCATCTCCTACGTTTGATGGATCATAGCGTCCCCCACTGCGCGTGTAGAAACCCACCTCTTGGCTTTCTTCTGAAGCACTAATCGGGTTTTCTTCTCTCGGGATCGTCACGTTGTAGTCATAATTCTAGGGAACCTTTTTACTATCCTTGTAGGGAAAAGCTACCGATTTCTGGATTACGACTCTTGGTACAATTTTCACTCCGAATTCATTGCTTTTAGGTCGTGAAATAATAACCACAATGTGGTTGACTTTATAGACCTTCTATTGACCCCTCTTTTGAGGCACACACATCTTCTTTTTCAGAGCCCATAGCACATTCAAAGAATTCTAGCTTCTTATTGTCCATCAAATTACAAAGGCCCTGAATTCAACGCACTCCTGGATCTTATGGCCCTCCTTAGCATAGAACTCACAATAGTTCCTCATCTCTTCAGGTTTTTCTTCTGAATCCTGTTTGATTAATCCTTCCTCTACCATTTTCTTCCAAACCCATTTCATTGAGTTTTTTACTTTTGCTACATCCATCTTGGTTCTTTTCCCTCCATTCTCAATTATCGTATTTACCCCTTTATCAGAATGACTGGGTAATGGATTTCCTGCATATTAAGTCCTAATGGGTCATCGAACTTCACAATACTCATTTTGATGAACCTTTCAATTAACTTTTTAAAAGCAGTGCAGTTCTCTATTGAGTGTCCTGTGATTCTCGCGTAGTACTCGCATTGAGCATTTGCATCATACCATTTGGGGAATGAAGGTTGCATAGGTTTCAGGTAAAAAGGGGATACTACATGTGCATCAAACAAACTCTGATACAGCTCTTTATATGTCATCGAGATAGGTGTGAACCGGAGCCTTTCTGTATTTGGCCTCTGGTTGGATTCTTGCCTTAGGAGGCATTGATGGCTAGTGGTTACTGTCCTTGGCGGGCCTACAATAATTGGTATTGAATAACCTTTGTTGTATGTTCTTACATTATTCATCTCATTTTCCTTCTTCCTTGGGGTCGATCTTTTGGAGTTTTCTCCCACGTCTATCTTACCACTTTTCACTACATTTTCAATCATTTTAACGGATATTACTATGCCCGAGAAGCTCTTAGTAGCACTCTCCAACATATGGTTGATGAACGGGGCTTTCAAACTGTTGATGAAAAGAATTGTGGTTTCTTTTTCCAGAAGAGGTGGCTGGACTTGTGTTGCCACCTCTCTCCATCTTTGGGCATATTGCCTGAAGCTCTCATTTTGCTTCTTCTCCATGTTCTGCAGTGTGATTCTATCGGGTGTCATGTTCATCACATGACTATATTACTTCATAAAAGCTTGTGCTAGGCCTTTCCATGAATTGATTTTGGCATGACTCAGTTGGTTGTACCATTTAGCCGCTGATCCGATCAGACTGTCTTGAAAGCAGTGGATTAACAGTTGATCATTATTTACGTATCCTGTCATCCTTCAATAAAACATAGTGATGTGAGCTTCTGGACAACTGGTCCCATTATACTTCTCAAACTCTGAAGTTTTGAACTTTGGAGGGAGCACTAAATCTGGGACCAAACTCGGGTCCTTGACATCAATTCCGCAATGATAATCAGCGTTTTCCATTGCTCTAAATTTTTCTTCTAGCCACCTACATCAATCTTCGAGTTGCTTTGGCAATTCCACTCTTGCTTTTTCCATTTCTGACATATCATCTAGATTAGGGACAACAGGATTGGTTGGATTATCCCCCAAATTAGAGCCTGAGCCGGTTTAGTAATTCATTGGCACCGAGGTACTGACTTGATACTGTTAAAGTCTGATTGTAACGGGTACCCTTCGTGGGTACACATCTAGTTGTGCCTGGACGTTTATTGGGGTAAAACCCGAGGGATAAATAGGATCTTCATTATCATCCCGTGAGTTGACCGCAGTGCTCTTCCCTTTTTCACGTTCTCCAGCCAACAACTGCGCCAATTGATTTACCATACTTCTTTGGGATTCCTGAATCTGATCCCTCATATCATGTTGTACTTTTGCTAGTTGTTCTTGCAGTTGCGCTTGCAACTGGTCTTGCTTCTCTTTTTGAATCTGTTCTAGCCTTTCCAATCTTTGGTCAATTGCTTTGGTTTTGGCGCGAGTGCTGTAACGATGTTCGGTTGGTTGACTCTTGTTGGTTTCCAGATTAATTGAAATAATTTCGTTTAATTAGGGTCTTTTTTGTGAAATTTAATGCATATGATGCAATGTGATGCAAATGAATGAAGTGAATGTAAAAAGAGGCATTGACTCTGATTCAATTCCGTTAGAACAACTTTACTAGAAAACAAATTTCTTTACACAAAACGGATTACATATACGACTTTGCCCTAATGCTCAAAGCCTTAACTTTTCTAAGATGCCAAGCTAACTCTAGACCCCGATCCTATTATGATTCATACTTCAAGCTTAGCACGTCAGCCTAAACTGCTAGGGTTCGCAAATGATCGGCCACCTCTCGTATTTGAGCCACAACTTCACCAATGATATAGTCTCTATCCTTGACCTAACTTTGAGAACGGTGAAGTTGCTCTTTCTATTGCTCTTTGTTTACTACAAGAAGTTTAACTCGGAGTTCATAATTTTGTAATGCGATCTCGAGCTCTTCTATTTTCCTTTTCAGCTCTTCAGTCTTGTTTAAGCTCTCTTTCAGCTTAATTATGGAGTTGCGATTACAATACTGATGAAGTGACTTTTCTAGTTCTACTACCTGGCTTTTAATCTGACCTTTTCATTTTAACATTCCAATAGGCCTCTTTCTAGAGCATTTTCACGAACCTGGGCATCTTGGCATTTCTTTTCCCATTGATCGGTTCTATTCTTTTCTTCTTTGATCTCTTGCCACCATCGTTCTGATGTTTTTCCCAGCCTGGCAGTCCTCATTGATAGGCGCAGCTTTTTGTAATCAATTTTTAAATTGTCCAGATCTTCCTCAGCCTTGTTTTTTCCTTTTCTCAGTTTATCGGACTCTAGCTTCTAGACATCAACATCTAGTCCTAATTGTATATTTTCTTCTTCCAACTGCTTTGTCTTCTTCCTAGCTCCAAATTCCTCTTTTCAAAATCTTGCTTGATGATATCTAGCTCAGATGGAATTACTTGCAGGTATTCTTCCAATGGTCAAATGGTTTCTTCATTTAGCACAGGAATGTTGTCATTGACTCTTTGACCCCACCACCAACTATATTCGGGGGTTTCCATCAAACCTACAGCCAATCTTTTCGTTCGGTGGGTTTGATTCCAGACGTTAAACATTTCTCGAACCTTTTTCTTATAGTTATCACCCTTATACGAAAACTCACACTAGGCCAGCCCTTGCATTGTTGGTATGAACTGGCTCGATCTATATTTCCTCAACACGAGTAAGGAAGCATATCCAACAGCTCTCCAAATCCTAAGTAGAGGAACCTAGTCAAAATCCTCACACTGGTGCAGAATCTCATCGGGGATCATCCAAGGGGCTCTCCATTCGACGTCCTCATCTTGGAGATTCTAGAGTATAGCCATCCATTTTTCTTTCGAAATGTCATCTCGCCTCGGTGTAGCCACTAATTCTTTTAATGGAGAGTAGCTCTCAGAGAATTGATCGTGTCTAAACTAACTATGACAACGAATAAGGTAAGTGCACCTATCGTTTAGTTGTATAGCTATGGCAAGATCGGAAATATCGTATCCTCAAGGACCAAGAGTACTAGTAATTACTATCTTTCTATTATTTAGCCTAAGAATTAAGGGAGTTGTTGTTTAATCTAGAACTAACTAATTACTAAGCTAAAGATGCTAAGACACAGAGAATGAATTGGGGAAATACTTTTGGGAAAACCAATTGATTAAGACAATACTCGAGGAAGAATCCACCTAGACTTCACTTGTTATTTAACTCTGAACTAGACGATTTATTCACTCGACTTGATCCGTAGGATTCCCCAATTTATATTAATATCTCGAGGCTACTAACGTCTAACCCTAGGTTGATTAATTGAAGTCTCTTTCTAATTAAAACCCCTAGAGTTGCATTAACTCAATCTATGGACTCCCATATTAGGTTTGACCCTAATCCAGCAGATTTTCGTCGTCCTATCTCTAGGAGTGCGATCAACTCCGCTTAATTATGCTAGATCTACTCTTAAACAGGGACTTTTGCTCCACTGCCTAAGCACATCAATACTTGAATCAATATCCTGAAATATCAAAGCAAGAATTAAGAACACATAACTAAGAACAAATCAAGTATTTATCATATAGTTCAGAAAACAATAACAAGATCCATCTTATGTTTCATCCCCCTCAGGTATTTGAGGGGTTTAGTTCATGTTTATAAAAGAATACATCTTAGAAGAAAGTAGAAAATAAAACATAAGAAAAACCCTAAAACCCCCTGAAGGAAATTGAAGGGAAGATCTTCCGTCTTGAGTTTGATTCCAGCTTCTTGAGATGAATCAACTGGCTGTCTTCGAGTAAATCCCACGATTCGGCCTTATCTGGCTTTGCTTCTTCGGCCTCCTCTTTAGGTTACCCTCTAAGGTGTTTATATAGGCTTTCAGAATGTCTTTCTTTGCCTCTAAGTATCCTTTTTCGAGTGGAATTAAAACAGGTCACGACAAGGACACGCCCGTGTAAATTGAGCCCAGGCCGTGTTCGGGTCTGCTAAAGTGGCACGACCGTGTGGACTTCTTACTTTGGCCCATTTACTTCGTTTTTGGCCCCTTTCTCACTCTTTTCATCCTCCAATTCTCTCCTAAGTATAAAACATGAAATTAAAGGATTAGGAGCATCAAATTCCACAATTCAGGGGATAAATCATCCAAAATTATGCTAAATGTGGTATTAAAATATGTACATATTATGGTTTATCAAATACCCCCACACTTAAGCATTTGCTTATCCTCAAGCAAAATTCTCAATTTACAATTAAAATGAACTTTCTCAATTCATAATATTCATCAACAGTGTTTCATCATAATTCATAGGTAATTCATACATTGATAATTTAACCAAAAGGGTTCTAAATATTCAAACAATCAAAGTCATAGTTTTTATAGTACGAAAACATAGGTGTTTCCCCTTACCTAAATAATTACCTTTAATTCAAAATCGAAAAGGGTTGACACCCTCACTAAAGATTCACTCAAATCACTCAAAGTGTTTATGGTTTAAAATTAAGCACTCAAAAGTCGAACATGAAAAGTTAATCCCATAGGCTTGCATGAAAGTCAAATCTCCACCACTATAGAATGAAATGATACATAGATCAAAAGGTCTTTTAAGGGTTGTAACAGGGCTTTGGTTAAAGGTGTGGATAAAAGCTGAATTAAAGGGTTAGAATTGAGATTGAATTGACAAATACCTAACTAGAAAGATGAACTAAGATTCAAATAATTACATCATTTAAAATTTCATAGCACGAGCTTCTTCTCAAGATGTGGAATTTAAACGTATAAGCTCAATTAACATAGAACTACTGATGAAAATACTTCAATTTTTTTAAGAACAAATCAAATTCAATAATAGAATTTAACAACTGAAATGGAAAACATAGTTAGGCAACTTCTCAAATCAAATCTCGACAAAATGGAGTTAATTCAATAGGAAAAATTCTTTATGAATAAAAAAGAATGAGTTTTTTTTTTGGTAATGTTGAGGGTAAATCAATGAAAGGATTGTTAGGATCAAAGGAGTTTACTAAGGGTTAAACATGAAAGTAGGCTTTTTGGGAGTAAGTGGGTTAAAACCTAGGTGCCTTTATCATTTCAGTATATCAAATCAATGATGTGGTCTTGACATGTATAATCGAAGCAAGTTCTAAAGTAAAAAATCAATGTTGACACACTCATAATCAATAAAGAAAGCAAGAAAAGAATGTATGCTCTAAAAGGCTCAAAATCTCACAAAAGTTATGGGCTTTTGATATCAACCTTGTAAATTTCAAATTTCATGGTAATAATTAGATTTGAGTAGACAACCTAACAAATGTTTAATTCTTGAAAATAGACTCATCATGCTTGATTCTCCAGTCTCCTAAAGTTTAAATCATCACTGCACAATTATCAATGACTTAATCCAAAACATATCAATAAAAATCATGAATCAAAGGAAATTTCATTCTAATAGTAATATGAGAAAATTACTTAAGAACAAGAAATAATTAAGGGATTTGAGAATAATGCAAAAAGTTAGGAATTTTTCAAAATAAAATTCACCCCCCACACTTAAGATGTACGTTGTCCTCAATGTACAAAGATATATATCTAGAGATTAATATCATGAAATCATAAGAGATAGGGAGAAGTGAAACGTACTGAATTTTGGATGGATTCCTTGAGTTGGTAGTGGCCGTGGTGTGGTGATTCCCAAGCAGCCTCTAGAACCTAAAATCAAGAGCCTAAAATAAAATAGACTAAATTAAGCACAAAAGAAATAAAGAGAAGGGAAATAAAGGAGAAGGGAAAAGAAAAAGAAAAATTAAATGGACTCAAATGTCCTTGGCTTGTCGGATAAATGAAGCGGGCGACATGAACTTATGTAGATCGACCTTGCACAGGGAGATTTTGGTAGGATGCTTTCGTTTCTTTGACATGGGGATGGTGGTGAGTATGGTGAAGAAGGAAGAAAAATTATGGTGGCTAGGGTTGAGAGAAAATGTTTGGTGGAGAAGATGAATAGTGAAGGGTTTATATAGAAATAATGGTACACGGGCGTGTCAGTGTGACTCTTTTTTAGCACGTGTTCTTCAAATATTAGGGTTTTGGCACGCCTGGTTTTGCAGCCCACGTCCGTGTGCTGTGGACGTGTTGGCCCGCACGGCTGTGTTACACGGTCTTGCTGAGCTTCGTTCGCTTCTCCCACGCCCATGTCATTATTGCCCACGTCCGTATTAATTCAACAGGTTTGGCCACGGTTTTGTAAGCACAGGTGTGTCGCACGCCCGTGTCGTTTTAACAGTATCGACCCTAGTCCAGAGGCACGCCCATTTCATTCTTACCCATGCCCTTGTGCCTTACTCAGTTTTGATCACGGCCGCATCTCACGGTCTCCGCCATGCCGATATGCTTACTCGTGGTGTCCACACGGCCACATCCATGGGAAAGGCCGTGTGGAGGTGCAACCTACACTTAAAACATAAATAAAGGTAAAAGCAAATTAATTAGTATGGTTAGAGCTTGGGTTGCCTCCCGAGAAGCGCTTGTTTATAGTCATAAGCTTGAATTATCTTCCATTTGCATAATCATGGTGGTTTGAGGAGTTGAAACTCCTCATTCCTGCTATCAATTCTAGCGATATGTGGTTTGAGTCGAGTAGTGTTTATTTTAAAAGTGCCGAGCTTAGGATTAGTTACCACGACTGTTCCGTATGGGAAGACATTTAATACCGTGAGAGGGATCTCTTCGTCAAGGTCTGAGATGGAGACTCGAGGATCTGTTTTATCCAACAATACCTGATCCCCGATCTGAAATTGGTCTGTGTCTCCCTTAAGTTTGACATGGTTTTGCTTTGCTTCTGCTTCGTGTGTTCCTAATTTCTCTTTGAAATGTGTCTTCCACTCGTCTAGTTCATCGACTAAAGCCTTCGTTCCTCATGAGTTATTTCCTTGTTGGCATAAGGTCTAGGATCTGGCTCAGTTGTGTAGTTCCGTGGTGCTTTCTGAAAAGAAGGTTTAACTGAACGGTCATTAATAGAATTTATGTTTTCACCTTGATTACTTGATGTCCTAGCCGAGTCAAGAGCCTGAAGAGTGGTCATTTCGTCACCTACACGAAGTATGAGTTCACCTGTACTAACATCAATTTTGGTTCTAGCAGTTGCTAAAAGGGGTCTTCCTAAAATTAAAGGGATATTATTGTCCTCATCCATGTCTAAAACGACAAAGTCTACTGGAATATGAATTTATCAATTTTTATGAGTACATCATGAATTATACCCCTAGGAATTCTAATAGTTTTATCAGCTAATTGAATGCTCATCCTAGCTTGTTTGGGTTTCCCTAGACCTAGTTGTTTAAACATTTTATAAGGCATAACAACCCTAAATCAGCTGAGGCATTATCAACAGATAAACTACCAATTAAGCATGGAATTGTAAAACTCGCTGGATCTTTTAATTTTTGTGGTAGTTTATTTTGCAAAATTACTGAGCATACTACATTTAGCTCCACATGTGATGTCTCGTCTAACTTCCGTTTGTTTGTCAAAAGCTCTTTTGGAAATTTCCTTAAATCTATCATCTGCGAAAGAGCTTCAAGAAACGGTAAGTTAATATGTAATTTCTTTAAAAGTTTAAAAAATTTACCGAATTGTTCATCTGTGTTGTCTTTCTTCATCGCATTGGGGTATGTCACACAAGGTTGGTAGTCTTTAATTACTGGCTTTGGCTCATCATGACTTACCTCAACCTTACCTTCCTCTACCATATTCTCTTGCCTCAATTTTGGTTCACCTAACCCTTCACTATTGTGAGTCATTATCGCTTGGAGTTGTTTCTTCGAGTTGGTTTCAGTGTTGCTTGGTAGGCTTCCTTGTGATCGTTCAGAGAATTGCTTAGCAAGTTGCCCTAATTGGTTCTCGATCCTTTGAATCGATGCTTGTTGATTTTTGAGTGCCGTCTCAGTGTTTTGGAAACGGGTTTCTGACACTGCTATAAATTTTGTTAGCATCTCCTCAAGGTTCGGCTTCTTTTCTTGTGGGTAGGATTGCTGTTGGAAGCCTGGGAGGGGTTGTTGTCTTTAGTTTCCTTGGCCACCCCATGAGAAATTGGGGTGGTTCCTCCAACCTGGATTATAAGTATTACTATACTGGTTATTTTAAGGTTTAGAATTATTACCCATATAGTGACCTTGTTCGTTTTCAGCGCTCGGGTTGTAATGTGGGTATTCTGTATTGCTCATCCCTCCTTCATTCATCTCGCATTGCATCACTGGATGTACCTACGAAGAACCATACAAACCATCAATCTTTTTGTTTAATATCCCTACCTGATTTGATAGCATGGTTACTAGGCCGAGATTGAAAACACTGGCGGCTTTTGCTGGCCTTGTCCTCGTGACTTGCCACTGATAGTTATTCAGTGACATCTCTTCAATGAATTCGTAGGCAACCTCAGGTGTTTTGTTGTTTAGGGTACTGCCGGCGGCTAAATCAATCAACTGCCTGGTTGAGGGGTTCACACCGTTGTAAAAGGTTTGGACCTGTAGCCACAAGGGTAATCCATGGTATGGGCACTTTTTCAATTGATCTTTATATCTCTCCCATGCATTGTAAAGTGTCTCTAAATCCATCTGTACAAAAGAAGAGATATCATTCCTCAACTTAGCTGTTTTAGTCGGAGGAAAATATTTTAACAAAAATTTTTCGGTCATTTCTTCCCATGTAGTGATTGATCCTCGTGGTAACGAGTTCAACTACTGTTTAGCTTTGTCCCTCAACGAAAAGCGAAACAACCGAAGATGAATGGCATCATTAGAAACGCCGTTTATTTTGAAAGTACCGCAAAATTCTAGGAAATTTGCCAAGTGATTATTTGGATCTTCATCCTGTAAACCATCAAACTGAACAAATTGCTGTATCATCTGAATTGTGTTAGGTTTTAGTTCAAAATTATTTGCAGAAATAGTAGGTCTAACAATACTTTACTCAGTTCCTATTAAATTAGGTTTAGCATAATCATACATAGTTCAAGGAGCATGATTCTCGGCCACCACCGGAGGTAGTGGATTATTCTCAGCCATCTCTTCCGTATTATTAGTATTGTCCTCTTGCTCTTCTTGTATGTATTATAGGCTTTTCCTTATTTCTCTTCAGTTTCTGCGAACTGTTCTTTCAATTCCACTGTCGTAAAGTAGAGGTCCTGACGAGTTTCTTCTAGTCATAAACTAGAATAACTGCTAGAAGCAAAGAAAAAAGAAAAGAAAAATTAGAAAAGTAAAAAATAATTGCAAATAAATAAAAATAATGGATAAAGTAATAAAAATCAAGCGTTCCTAATATCTTAGTCCCCGGTAACAGCGCCAAAAACTTGATCGTGTCTAAACTAACTATGACAATGAATAAGGCAAGCGCACCTATTGTTTGGTAGTATAGCTATGGCAAATATCGTATCCTCAAGGACCAAGAGTACTAGTAATTACTATCTTTCTATTATTTAGCCTAAGAATTAAGGGAGTTGTTGTTTAATTTAGAACTAACTAATTACTAAGCTAAAGATGCTAAGACACAGAGAATGAATTGGGGAAATACTTTTGGGAAAACAAATTGAGTAAGACAATACCCGAGGAAGAATCCACCTAGACTTCACTTGTTATTTAACTCTGAACCAGACAATTAATTCACTTGACTTGATCCGTAGGATTCCCTAATTTATATTAATACCTCTCTCGAGGCTACTAACGTCTAACCCTAGGTTGATTAATTGAAACCTCTTTCTAATTAAAACCCCTAGAGTTGCATTAACTCGATCTATGGACTCCTATATTAGGTTTGACCCTAATCCAACAGATTTTCGTCATCCTATCTCTAGGAGTGCGATCAACTCCGCTTAATTATGCCAGATCTACTATTAAACAGGGACTTTTGCTCCACTGCCTAAGCACATCAATACTTGAATCAATATCCTGAAATATCAAAACAAGAATTAAGAACACATAAGTATGAACAAATCAAGTATTTATCATATAGTTCAGAAAACAATAACAAGATCCGTCTTAGGTTTTATCACCTCAGGTATTTGAGGGGTTTAGTTCATGTTTATAAAAGAATAAATCTCAGAAGAAAGTATAAAACAAAACATAAGAAAAACCCTAAAACCCCATGAAGGAAATTGAAGGGAAGATCTTTCATCTTGAGTATGATTCCGGCTTCTTGAGATGAATCAACTAGCTGTCTTCTAGTAAATCCCACAATTCGGCCCTCTCTGGCTTCGCTTCTTCGGCCTCCTCTTTAGGTTACCTTCTAGGGTGTTTATATAGGCTTTCGAATGTCTTTCTTTGCCTCAAAGTATCCTTTTCCAAGTAGAATTAAAATAGGTCACGGCAAGGACACGCCCATGTAAATCGAGCACAGGCCGTGTTCGGGTCTGCTAAAGTGGCACGGATGTGTGGACTTCTTACTTTGGCACATTTATTCTATTTTTGGCCCGTTTCTCGCTTTTTTTATCCTCTGATGCTCTCCTAAGTATAAAACATGAAATTAAAAGATTAGGAGCATCAAATTCCACAATTCAAGGGATAAATCATCCAAAAGTTTGCTAAATGTGGTATTAAAATATGTACATATTACGGTTTATCAAGAATACTCGATAAAAAACTTTTTCTACCCTCCAAAAGTGGCTATGAAACCATGCCAACAAGATTTGCGCGCATCCAATGAATCTTCCTTCACCCGCTCTTCAGCATGCATTCAAGGATCGAAATGTTTCAGCCAAAATTGTAGGAATGGGCGTGACCCTCTTATCAAGTCTGTCGAACAAATCTGAAACTGCCCCATCAACATGCCCTAGTGATTTAGGGAAAACAACCAGTCCATAAATGCTCAAAGCGAAGACATCGACCCTTTTCATCATATCTAGGTGTGCTAAGATCAAATCTCGCAAACTATTCCAAAGAATATATTTACTATCTCCCTTTTGCGTGATTCGGGTTGCAACCCATTGCTCACTCATCCCCATGATGTTCATTAGTTTCTTTAGGAAGGTCGGGACATTAGCAGCTCTGGAATAAACCTTATCGGGTTAAATTTTCGGGGAAAGAAGTAAAGTCGTGTATTCTTCCACAGTAGGTAGTAAGTCCACTTTTCCAAAAATAAAATAGCTGTAGGCGGGATTCCAAAACTCTAAACAAGTGCTTGTCCACTTTGATATCGAGTAGACAGGGAAAATCACCATAATTACAGTAAAATAGCTGCTTGATTTCATCATCCCATTGGACCCATATCTCTTTTAGTTCTTGGAAATTGTTCTAGCTCTCCAATAGCGTATATTTAAGTTGTTGCAGTTAAAAAGCTCGTAGTTGGACTTAGGGGTGGGTCGGCCGGTCCGCCTCACGGTGAGCACCGGTCTGCTCGTCCCTACTGCCAGCGATGCGCTCCTGGCCTTAATTGGCCTGGTCGTTCCTCCGGCGCTGTTACTTTGAAGAAATTAGAGTGCTCAAAGCAGGCCTACGCTTGTATACATTAGCATGGGATAACATCATAGGATTTCGATCCTATTGTGTTGGCCTTCGGGATCAGAGTAATGATTAACAGGGACAGTCGAGGGCATTCGTATTTCATAGTCAGAGGTGAAATTCTTGGATTTATGAAAGACGAACAACTGCGAAAGCATTTGCCAAGGATGTTTTCATTAATCAAGAACGAAAGTTGGGGGCTCGAAGACGATCAGATACCGTCCTAGTCTCAACCATAAACGATGCCGACCAGGGATCGGTGGATGTTGCTTTTAGGACTCCACCGGCACCTTATGAGAAATCAAACCTCTGTCAAAAAATTCATTCTCCATGGCAAGTTCTCTATGTAACAACCTGAACTTGGGCCTAGTCGGAACAGTGGTTTTGGGACCACAAATCTGACAAGGAAAATTTTTATTTTTATTATATTTTTATGGTCTACATTTTCACGGGATGATTTCGTGAAAATTTTGTTCAAAACTTTCGACGTTTGGGCACTCAATTTAGTCAAAAGGACTAAATTGTAAAAAGTGTAAAAGTTGAGTTCTACATGTTAGAGGTGTCCAATTGTTATGAAATTTTAAATTGGAGGTCCTTAAACGAGAATTAGACCATTGGTTAATTTTTTGGACAAAAATGGATATGAAATAGGTGAAATAGAATATTTTTAAGTTAGGGGCATTTTGGTCATTTAGTGATTAAATGATTCAATAAACAATATTAAAAGTCAATTTTTGTCCATATTCAACCCCATGGCCGAATTTCACAAGGGGAAACCATGGCTAGGGTTTTTCAAGCTTCCAAGCACGATTGTAAGTCCGTTCTAGCCCCGTTTTAATAATTTTTACGTTTTTGAAATCCTCGTAACAAGATCTATCTATTTCTACCATTAATTTGAGATATGGTTAAAGTATAGGGTTTTCACCCATGATGAATATGTGTGTATTTTTGTGTTTAATGGTAGAAAACGCATGTTTATGGTTAGAGAAATGACTTTTACTAAGTGGTTTTCGGTGAAAATGCCTAAAAGGACTAATTTGTAAAAATTATAAAATGTGTAATAAAAGTGTGTTTTAATGGAAATTGTGGGCTGTTATAGTTATGAAAATGGTTCAGCTAGGCTTAAAGTACAAAGAAATTGAATGAAAATCATTTTACGAGCCTAGGGGAAAATTATAAATATGTGAAACTTTAGGGGCAAAAACATAATTTTTCCATAATATTATTTTTGGGTCACATTGAATAATGTGACTAATAAATAAATTAAATGTGATATTATAAATCAAGGAAAACGAGGTTTGGAACTAGAACGAGAGAAAAACGAGAAATTGACGAATAAGTCCTTTTCACCGATTGTGCTACCGAGGTAAGTTTGTATGTAAATAATACATCATTTTTACTTACGTTTTTATGTTTTGATATGTTTTATGAGATGTGGCTGGATATAGAACGAAATTGACAAAGTATCGAAATGTGAGAAATTTCCCAGTTGAACCTTAGCAATAGAATATGATACAAGTGACATGTCACTAGGGACCTATGTGAAATTGTGACTAAGTGAATCTGGGTGCTGGTCTTAAGTTCTACCAGTGGCTGGGTATACCGGCATGTGTTGTGGATACTTGACAGCTTGTGTGAGTAGCACTAAGTAGTAACGAATGATCGACAGCTTGTGTGAGCAGACCCGTGAAAGTGAATAGCTCGAGAACGAGCCTCTATGTGAAAAGTGATGTGAAGTAACTTTGGCTACAAGTGTGGCACCTATGTGCAAACTTCAGATGTATCCAATAATATTGTGATGTGTTCAACGAGCTAATGACTAAGTGTAATTGAATGTGATTATGTGATGAACAAGTGCAAGTACATGTGTATATATATTCATGAGCAATGTGCTCGATATGTGATCGAACTTCGATAAGGTTTGATATGGAGTAAGTGTTACAATGAAGTCTTGTAAATATTTGATGATGACTAGCTATTGGTATGGCTAACTATGGATATACTTTAGTGTTATATGTGTGTAAATGAGAGTTAATACAAAGAAATTATGAAAGAGTAAAATTTGCAATAAAACAGTTTTGGGACAGCAGCAGTTATGTGTCTTTGAAAAATCACCAAAAATGGTGGAAATTGAATTCGAAGTTAAATAAGATATGAAATTAAATCTTATTGAGTCTATTTTTGCATAAAAGAAACAATGTAAGCGAAAGAATTTTGATAAACCGTAATATGAACATATTTTAATCCCACATTTAGCATACTTTTGGGTGATTTAAGCATTGAATTGTGTAATTTGGTGCTCTTAATCCTTTGTTTTCATGTTTTATATTCAGGAAAGCACCGAAGGATGAAAAGAACGAGAAACGGGCCCAAAATGGAGTAAATGGGCCATAACACGAAATTAACACGTCCTGGGCCCAAGACCACACGACTGTGCCTCATCAACAGACTCGAACACGGCCTGGCCACGATTCACACGGGCGTGTGCCATGGGCGTGTCCCTGCCGTGAGAAAGAAGAGTTTCAGTCGAATTAGGGTACTTAGAGGCAGAGAAAGCCATTCCAAGAGCCTATATAAACACCCTAGAGGCCAACCTTCAGGGGGTGTCCACCTAGGCCAAGGAGCCGAGCCAAAGAGGCCAGAATTGTGGGATTCACTCGAAGAATAGCCAGTTGATTCATCTCAAGAAGCCGGAGTTATACTCAAGACGGAGGATCTCTCCTTCAATTCCTTCAGGGGGTTTTAGGGTTTTCTTATGTTTTGTTTTATCTTTTCTTTTGAGATATCGTTATGAACTAAACCCTCAGATACCTGAGGGGGATGAAACCTAAGATGAATCTTGTTATCGTTTGCTGAACTATATGATAAATACTTGATTTGTTCTTAACTATGTGTTCTTAATTCTTGTGTTGATATTTTCGGGATATTGATTCAACTACTGATGTGCTTAGGTAGAGGAGGAATAGACCCTCCCTAAGAGTAGATCCAACATAGTTGAGCGGAGTTGCTCGAGCGCCTAGAGATAGGGTGACAAAAATCTGCCGGATTAGGGTCAAACCTAATATGGGAGTCCATAGATCGAGTTAATGCAATTCTAGGGGTTTTAATTAGAAAGAGATTTCAATTAATCAACCTAGGGTTAGACGTTAGTTGCCTCGAGAGAGGGATTAATATACATTAGGGAATCCTACGGATCAAGTCAAGTGAATAAATCGTCTGGTTCAGAGTTAGATAATAAGTGAAGTCTAGGTGGATTCTTCCTCGGGTATTGTCTTAATCAATTGGTTTTTCCCAAAGTTATTTTCCCCAATTCATTCTCTTTGTCTTTGCATCTTTAGCTTAGTTGTTAGTTAATTTTAGATTAGATAACAAATTCCTTTAACTCATAGGCTAAATAATAAAAAAAAGTTAGTATTAGTACTTTTGGTTCCTTTGGGTTCGACAATCCGATCTTGCAACAGCTATACAACTGTTCGATAGGTGCACTTGCCTCAATCGTTGTCGCAGTTAGTTCTAGGCTCGATCATTCTTTTTATAATTTTTTAAGACTCTGAATGACAAACGATCAAGTTTTTGGCGCCGTTGCTGGGGAACTAAAATATTAAGAACGCTTAATTTTTATTACTTTAGCCATATTATATTTATTTTATTTTTGCAATTTATTTTTACTTTACTAATTTTTCTTTTTTTAATTGTTCATAGTAGGTACCTCTAGTTTATGACTAGAAGGAACCCGACAGGAACCCTAATTTACAACAGTGAAATAGGACATACCGCTCGCAAAAACCAAAGATGATGTCACTGAATAATTATCAGTGGCAAGTCATGAGGACAAAGCCTACTAAAGCAGCTGATGTTTTCAACCTTGATGCGATCACCATGTTATCAAACCAGGTAGAACTGATAAATAAAAAGATTGATGGCGTATGCCATTCTTTGCAGGTACATCCAGTCATGCAGTGCGATATGAATAGAGGAGGGATGATCAATATAGAATATCCACCTTACAACCCAAGCGCTGAAAACGAACAAGTCAACTATATGGGTAACTATTCTAGACCTCAAAATAATCTTTATAGTAACATTTATAATGCAGGATGGAGGTACCATCCCAATTTCTCATGGGGTGGCCAAGGAAATCAGAGACAACAACCTCCTTCAAACTTCCAACAACAGCCCTACCCACAGGAAAAGAAGCCGAACCTTAAGGAGATGCTGACAAAATTTATAGCGGTGTCAGAAACTCGTCTCCAAAACACCGAAACAGCACTCAAAAATTAAGAAGCATTGATTCAAGCGATCAAGAACCAGTCAGGTCAGCTTGCTAAGCTGATCTCAGAAAGACCACAAGATATCTTGCCTAGCAACACCGAAACTAACCCAAGAGAGCAACCTCAAACAATAACTACTCACGATAGTGAAGGGTTAGATGAACCAAAATTTAAGCAAGAGAAGGTGGTAGAGGAAGGTAAGTTTGAAGTAAGCCATGATAAGCCAAACCCGATAGTCACAGCGTACCGACCTCGTGTGCCATACCCCAATGTGATAAAGAAAGACCACACAGAGGAACAATTCGGTAAATTTTTTAAACCTCCAAAAAAATTCATATTAACTTGCCGTTTCTTGAAGCTCTTTTACAGATGCCAGATTCAACGAAATTTTTAAAAGAGTTTTTGACAAACAAACGGAAGTTAGACGATACGTCGCATGTGGAGCTAAACGCAGTGTGCCCAGAAATTCCACGAAATAAACTACCACGTGAGCTCACATTTCGTGTAAGTGACGAAACGGTCACTCTTCAGGTTCTTAACACGGCTAGGACATTGAGTATTAAAGGTGGAACCAATCACTTCAAAGTTGGGGACTAGGTACTATCAGATGCAACCGACCCTCGAATAGCCACTTCAGAGCTTAATACAAATGGTGCGACTCCTTTTTCGGCACGTAAGGTCTTTCCATATGGAACGGTCGAGGTAACACATTTTAAATTCGACACTTTTGAGGTAAATATTACCCGAATCAAACCATATGTTGATAGAATTGATAGTAAGAAAAAGAAGTTTTGACTCCGTAAACCACCATGGCCATATGAATAACAGGTAAGTCGAGCTCAAGACTTTAAACGAGCGCTTCTCGGGAGGCAACCCGAGCAATAACCCCACTAACGTCCATATTTTCGAATTTTAGCATCTAACTAAAAACTAACCAAAATTTTTAGGCGTAGGTTTCCCTACCACACGGCCTTGCACAAGGGCGTGGCTGTGACCGTGTGGACACCAGGAATTTGCACACCGGCATGGCAGAGACCGTGCAGATCAAGGTCGAAAATTTCCCAAAACACAGGCTGCGATAAAACACCATGGTCGTGCGATGCGGCTGGTCGAAACTGACTAAAGAACACGGGTGTGTGACACGCCCATGCTTATAAGTTGTGGGCGACACTGGTTAAGCAACACGGGTGTGCGAACCCTTTATACGGGCGTGGGAAAATGCATGAAATTTAACATGGCCGTGTGATTCAGCCGTGTGACATAACACGCCCAGGGCATGGGCTTGGGCCGTTTCTCTATTTAAAATCCCCTTCTTCTGTTCACTTTCCCCCCTCCCCCAAAGTCTTCGTCCCCTTTCCCCTTTCTTTTTAAACACATATCCATTTTCCATTTTTTTTCTTTTATTCTTATTTTTATTTTCTTTTTATTTTTTTAATTATTTTCTTCTTATTCTTCATGCCATTTAGATTTAATCAGGCCGGCTGCTTCGAGGATTCAATTTCAAATGGTTCGAGGCGCTCCCCCACGTTTACCTTTGCCAATTCCTATCCGGTTTCTTTTCATTGACTCCATCCAAAATTCAGGAAGTTTCATTTCTCTCTTTATCTTATGATTTTATTATTATTTGGCTATTATCTATCTTTGTACATTGAGGACAATGTACATCTTAAGTGTGAGGGGTTAACTATAGTATTATTTGAAAATCCCTGAATTATGCCTTGTTCTTGAGTAATTTTCTCATATTACTAATTAGAATGAAATTTCTTGTGATTCACGATTTTTATTGATATGTTTTGGATTAAATCATTGATAATTGTGCAGTGATGATTTAAATTTTAGGAGACTGGAGAATCAAGTATGATGAGTCTATTTTAAAAAATTAAAATTTTGTTAGGTTGTCTACCTGAATCTAATTATTACCTTGAATTTTGAAATTTACAATATTGATATCAAAAACCCCATAATTCTTGTAAGATTTTGATCCTTTTAGAGCATACATTCTTTCGTGCTCACTTTTTATTATGAGTGTGTCAACATTGATTTGTTATTCTAGAACTTGCTTCGATTATACATGTCGAGACCACACCTTTGATTTGATATACAGAGATGATAAAGGCACCTAGGATTTAACCCACTCACTCCACTAAAAGCCTGCCTTCATAATTAACCCCTAGTGAACCCTCTTTGATCCTAATAACCCTTTTTATTGACTCACCAGCTAATATTAACCCAAAACCCTTTGTATTTGTTATCACCATTCCTTTTGACTACCCTTATATCGAGATTTGAATTGATCAGTTTCCTAATTATTTTATTCCAGTAGTTGAATTCATCCGTTATTACTTGATTTGTTCTTAAAAAAATGAAGTATATTCATTATTAGTTCTACTAAGTTAGCTTACATGTTTAAATTTCAAATCTTGAAGAAAAAACTCGTATTATTAGTTTTCAATTGATGTAATTATTTAGGATTAGCTCATTTTTCTAGTTAGGTGATTTGTCAAATTCAATCTCGATTCTAACCTTCTAATTCAGCCTTTATCCACACCTTTTAACCTAGGCCCCGTTACAACCCTTTTTAAAGACCTTTTGATCTATGTATCATCTCATTTTACAGTGGTGGAGATTTGATTTTTAGGCAAGCTTATGGGATTAACTTTTCATGTTCGACTTTTGAGTGCTTAATTTTGAACCTTAAACACTTTGAGTGATTTGAGTGAATCTTTAGTGAGGATGTCAACTCTTGTCAATTCTGAATCAGAGGTAATTATTTAGGTAAAGGGAAACGCCTATGTTTTCGTGCTATAAATGTATGACTTTGATTGTTTGAATCTTTAGAACCCTTTGAGTTAAATTATCAATGTATGAATTATCTTTGAATTATGATGAAACATTATTGATGAATATTATGAATCGAGGAAGTTCATTTTAATTGTGAGTTGAGAATTTTGCTTGAGGACAAGCAAATGCTTAAGTGTGGCGGTATTTGATAAATCATAATATAAACATATTTTAATCCCACATTTAGCATACTTTTGGGTGATTTAAGCCTTAAATTGTGTAATTTGGTGCTCTTAATCCTTTGTTTTCATGTTTTATATTCAGGAAAACACCGGAGGATGAAAAGAACGAGAAACGGGCCCAAAATGGAGTAAATGGGTCATAACACGAAATCAACACATCCTGGGCCCAAGACCACACGGCCATGCCTTATCAACAGACTCAAACACGGCCTGGCCACGATTCACACGGGCGTGTGCCATGGGCGTGTCCCTGACGTGAGAAAGAAGAGTTTCAGTCAGATTAGGGTACTTAGAGGCAAAGAAAGCCATTCCAAAAGGCTATATAATCACCCTAGAGGCCAACCTTCAGGGGGGCGTCCAGCTAGGCCAAGGAGCCGAGCCAGAGAGGCCAGAATTGTGGGATTCACTCGAAGAATAGCCAGTTGATTCATCTCAAGAAGCCGGAGTTATACTCAAGACGGAGGATCTCTCCTTCAATTCCTTCAGGGGGTTTTAGGGTTTTCTTATGTTTTGTTTTATCTTTTCTTTTGAGATGAATTCTTTTATTGTTATGAACTAAACCCTCAGATACCCGAGGGAGATGAAACCTAAGATGAATCTTGTTATCGTTTGCTGAACTATATGATAAATACTTGATTTGTTCTTAACTATGTGTTCTTAATTCTTGTGTTGATATTTCCGGGATATTGATCCAAGTACTGATGTGCTTAGGTAGAGGAGGAATAGACCCTCCCTAAGAGTAGATCCAGCATAGTTGAGCGGAGTTGCTCGCGCGCCTAGAGATAGGGTGACAAAAATCTGCCGGATTAGGGCCAAACCTAATATGGGAGTCCATAGATCGAGTTAATGTAATTCTAGGGGTTTTAATTAGAAAGAGATTTCAATTAATCAACCTAGGGTTGGACGTTAGTTGCCTCGAGAGAGGGATTAATATACATTAGGGAATCCTACGGATCAAGTTAAGTGAATAAATTATCTGGTTCAGAGTTAGATAACAAGTGAAGTCTAGGTGGATTCTTCCTCAGGTATTGTCTTAATCAATTGGTTTTTCCCAAAGTTATTTTCCCCAATTCATTCTCTTTGTCTTTGCATCTTTAGCTTAGTTGTTAGTTAATTTTAGATTAGATAAAAAATTCCTTCAATTCTTAGGCTAAATAATAAAAAGAAAGTTAGTATTAGTACTTTTGGTTCCTTTGGGTTCGACAATCCGGTCTTGCCACAGCTATACTACTGTTAGATAGGTGCACTTGCCTCAATCGTTGTCGCAGTTAGTTCTAGGCTCGATCATTCTTTTTATAAATTTTTAAGACTCTGATAGACACAATCAAATTTCATATTCAGAAGTATTTGAATTTTTGTGAGACAGAGTCAGAATGATTTCGAAATCCCATGTTCTGACTTGGGAAAATCATGAAACATTGTACAAAAATAATTATGGGTTATAATTTACATGATTAAAATCCTTAATGAGTCTATTTTCAAAATAAACAAATAGGAACATCATCCGGATCCCGTACGAGGAGATAATTAATTTTTAGTGAAGAAGGGTTGAAACCATCAGACAGCAAAACAGGCGAGACTTTAAAGAATAAACTGTACTTATTGGCTAAACCAAAAATTCTGAAAATTTTTTGGTAAGAAGATATGTGAGTCTAGTTTCAGGGAAAATTAACAGATCTTAATTGAGAGTTCTGTAAATCGAGATATAAATAATTTAGTGACTATGACTCGAGTAGACAGCTTGAGATGAACATGAGTAAATAGTAGAACTATGTGCAATTATGATTGTATTATCTTGAGAACATATTGTGAAGACTTATAAAAGCATGTTAATAAATTACTTATTATTTACATACCTACTTACTAAGCTATAATGCTTACCCCCCTTCCTTTCTTTTTTCCTATAGTGTCACAGATGCTAGCTCGAGTTAGAGATCGTCGGAGATTCTATCACACTAACAAGTTATTGATTGGTATTGTATCAATGATTTTCAAGTATTTTTAAGTCTATGGCATGTATAGGGACTTGATTATGTGTGTATATGTTAATATGAGTTGGCCTAGAATGTTGGCCTATGTTATTAGAAGGTTATTGTTGTATAAGGTTGTTTAATGTGGCTAATAATTGTTATGTTATAAGTCTATGATGATGCATTTCAAGAATGTGTATGCTTGCATGTGTTGGTTGAGAAAATGTGTGCTAATTATGAGTAGTAAATGTGATTGGTTGTGTAAGTTGCATGATGTGAATGGTTAAGTGTGTGTGTGTGTGATTATGCATGATGAATGTGGTTTGTAAATGGTATATGGATGTCTTAGTGTGGGTGTTTGAATGCTTAATAATACCATGTTGTGTGATGATAAATTTGTATAAGTGTATAACTGTTTTGGGGAGGCAAAGGGCTTGGTAAATAATCTTACTTGTGGCTACACGGGCAGTCACACGACCATGTTCTCAGGGTGTGTGAAGTCTGCACTTGATTTCCAGAAATTCGAAACGCTACATGGCCTAACACATGGGCGTGTATCTCGGCTGTGTGAAGGACATGGCCTTGGACACGGGCGTGTGCCCCTGTTTTTCAAGAAATTTTTCAGTGCTTTCAAAAGTTCTCGGTTTAGTCCCAGACCACTTCCAAGGTATGTATTGGGCCTCGTAAGACCTATTTATGGACTCAAAGATAAAAATTTGAAAAGTTTTAATTTGGATGAAATTTTATGACTCGGTTTAATAAGTTTACAAGTGTATGTGTTCCGGTAATGCCTCGTACCCTATTTCGGAGTCAGATATGGGTAAGGGGTGTTACACTCTATTTAGTAACTAAATGTGAATCAACACCTTTTTTATGATGAAAATGCAATGCAATCACAGTCAAAGCAAAACAAAACAAGTCAGTATACAAAGCTAGAATTCAAAGTAAGCAAGAAATAATAAATCAAGCGCCTATTCAAGTAACCACTAGGGTTTGGTGCGGTTCTACCTAGGGTAAGCTCTTAGGGCTCATTATATGTAGTTCGGTTCTAAAGTAAGGGTACCTGAACGAGAAGATTCCACGATCCTCACCCATTATACGCTCATACGGACCGAGTTCAGTTCAGGGGAATACATTTCCCTATGGCTATACAGAGATGAAAATCTCACGAAGACATATGTACGGATGTATCCCGAAAGCAATCCGCTATCCTATACGGAGGTGAAGACCTCACAAAAGAATAGTTTCTCACTTCCACTTAAAAGGATAAAATAGGCCGATTATGCTATGCAATATGCGGAGGCACATTAAAAGACTCGAACCAATAAAGCAACCATATCAAAATGATGCAGGCCACAAAAATGAAATGCAACGAAAGGATCGTAAATTTAAACCAAATTATCAATTTTTGACAAAAGACAAGAAATAATCAAATCGTGGCTTGACTCTCTTATTTTAGTCCCCAGTGGAGTCGCCAAGCTGTTGAAACCATTTTTGAAGGGTCGACTTTTATTTAAAAATGAAAATAGAGTCGCCGCCAATCTTTTTTTTATGAGGTGTGATCGGACCACCTTGTAATTTGATCGTTTTAATAAAACAAGGATTTTGATCTACGAAATTCGAGAAAATGGGTTTGGGAGTCGGTTACGTGCGAGGAAGGATTAGCACCCTCGTAACGCCCAAAATTGGTACCTAATTGATTAATTAATGTCTTAATGTCGAAAGTTGAAAACTCAAAAAGAATTTAAAATACGTTCCCTTTTTTTATTAATGTTGATTTTTAAAAAAAAAACGCTTGAATAAATTAAAACGAGCATTAGAGGCCCTCTCGTCTTGAGATAACAAAATGTCATATCTCGTAAGTTAGGACACGACATTTGAACCCTCGAGAATAAGCTTGCCTTTTAATTTTTTATATTTTTTAACTTGTATGTTTTAATTCTAAAGGATATTCGGACATTTAGGTCCAACGAGAAAATCGAAACCCCTTAAGTTAGGATACAACTTCTTGAAGTTCCAAATACAAAATATTGCATTTATTTTCAAAATTTTCCTTTTTTACGAATTTGGATGAAAATTAATGTAATATTTAAAATGATATATGAATAAAAATATTATGCTAATGAATGACAACAATAAAAATGTACTAATAAGCAATTTATAGTACATATAATGACATCAATCACATGATATGTATTACTTTAATACCAATATTAACAATCAAAGAAAAATAAAATAAATAATAAAATAAATGACAACAATGATAACAATAATAATAATGAGAAAATCATGCACACAAAAAGAAAATACCATTTTTTTAAAATGTAATAAGGACAAAGAAATAAATACATACATAAATAAATAAATAAATATTGAGAAAAATAATTTATAAAATATTGAAAATGAAAGATCAAATTAAAATATAATTGAGAGTTCGGGTGCAATTTGTAATAAGTAAAATAGATAATAATAATAATAATAATAATAATAATAATAATAATAATAATGTACAATAAAGGGAAATAAATTAATTTTAAGTACTAAAAAATAATGAACAATAAATAAATAATAAAAAAACTATAAATGGTCGAAATTAAATAAATGAGGATCAAATTGGAATTAAAATGAAATTAAGAGCCTAAATCATAATAAAATAAATGTCTAAAGGACTAAATTGAAGTTTAAAAGGGATTTAAGGGCATAAATCAAAATGAAATAAAATAGGAGACCCAAATTATAACTTACGGATGAGATGGGGCCTAAATGGGGAAATATTCCTTGTCCTCCAAAACGTGCCGTTTTAAACGGACTAAAATGAAATAAATGCAAAATTATAGGGCCAAATTAAAAAAACAAAAGTATTGGATCGCAAACTAATAAAAAAGCGAAAGGGCTAAGTGCAATCAGACCCTTCCGCAAAAACACGCGGATCCTGAGGTTGGAGCAGTCTCGAGTTGGCCCCCTAAACGATGCCGTTTCGGCGTTAAAGTGCCTAAGTGAAACGGCACCGTTTCACAACTGCTATTTAAAGCAGAAAATTTTTAAAAATTTGATTTTTACCTTGTTTAAATAAAAAATCCCAAAAGCCCTCTCTCCTTTCTTTGCAACAGGCCCTTTCGGGCCTTAGCTCCAGCCGTTGGTCGCCGACATCGACGCCACCGTCTGTAGTAGCTGGGAAACTAAAAAGTTTCCCTTTTTTGTATTTTTTTTTAGAACTCCGGCCCGGAGTTAAAAATCTCAAAAATGAACCCGAAACCTTCAAAGAGAAAGAAAACCTTTCGGTTCTCAATATATTCCGTAGCAGCATTGGCCAAATCCCAAGGGATTCGATGGCTTTTAGATTCGAAAGACGCCGACGACAGTGCAGAGACCGAAGGACGGGTAAGATTTTATTAATATTTATTTATTATTTTTATGCCTTTAAAAATAAACAATAAAATAATAGATAAAAAATCACATCTTGGCGATTCTTGTTCTCGTTTTTGATTAATATCGTTTGTGTTTTCATTACATTGACGAATATGGCTTTTATAGCCATTTACAAAACTGTGTATTTTTGCTATTATTTCTATTGTTTTGTTTCTGCCTTTTTCTGCTTTGCCCTTTTTTTGTTTGTTTGCAGGCGTTGACGGAGGTGAAGAAGAAATTTTCCATTTCGGTGTAAGGTCGTATACAGTCCTCGGGACGGGGCGTGTGTAACACCCCAAACCCGGCCCATGAGCCTCGACCGGATCTGGTATGTCACAGAGCAAAAGCGTTTTGAAAGATTTTGATTAATAGGTGAAAATCTGAAAATATTGTTTATAAAACGGCGTTTAAGAAAAACATTTGGTGGGGTTGATTTATAACATAGTTGAGTTGAAACCCCTTTTGTTTTCCTTTGAAAATATTTGATCATCTAATTTTTAGAAACATCAGGGTTATTGTTGACTTGGTAAGTTTTGCTATGTAACATCCTGGAAAGGGCCTATGCATTTTCAGTCTAACTGTACGAAATGACAAGTCTTAAGCACTATGAATAAATTTTTGATATTTTTGGAAACTCAAAAATGTATGAAAATGAATTGGAAATGAACATTTTTGGAAACCTGGAAATGCATGGACATGAACATTTTTGGAAACCTAGAAATGCATAGACATGAACATTTTTGGAAACTAGGAAATGTAAGGAAATGATTCAAAAATGGAAAGTGAACATTTTTGGAAACTTGGAAATGTAAGAAAATGGCAAGTTTACAGAGCCGATCGAAAATTTTAGGAAACTTGGAAATGACCTAGAAATGTCAAATTTTAAAGTTTAAAATAGGAAATTAGGGCAAGGAGGCCTTAAAAGAAAAAGTTGGAGAAATTTGACACACAAACAGGCTTGGAAAAGTGGCCTGGAAATGCCACTTAAGGCCCAGGTAAGTGACGCCACCAACATGAGCAAGTGGGCCTGAGTTCGAGTCACATGGGAAGCAAATAAAAGAAATTTTATTTTGCTTCCAGAAGAAGTGAGGTGGACGGCACAAGCTATTTAAAAAGGAAGAGTTTTATTCTCTTTAAAATTCGGCTAAATGATAGATAAATAAGGGATTTATTTATCATTATTTTCAAGAGATAATGGTTGGATTAAATTCTTTTATTTAGTGATAATACAAAGGATAAAGCTATCAAATAGAAGAGTGGTGGCCAAGTAAGGGATTCTAGCTAGTAAATTCGGCTATAAAAGGAATAGAGAGGCCATTCAGCATTATTTACTCTTCCTTGATAACCTCTGCCGAATTTTCTCTGCAACCTCTATTCTTTTCTTCTTCATTCTTCTCCTCTCAATATTCCAAAAGCCGAAAGCTTGCTAAGATCAAGGCCATAGCTGAATAGTTTGAGATTCAAGCAAAGGAACTGTCAATATCTAAAGTAAGGGTAAGATCTCATTCGATTTCCATCCTTTTTCTTTTAAGATTTACCGAAATCTAGGACTAATCCCATTAGAAACTTGTTTGCCGAAATTTGGAAGGATCTTTCGGGATTTACTAAGTGTCGACTACAAGGAAGGAGAAGTTCTTTTCCCGAAGGTACACCATAAGCTACGTGTTCCCTAGTTATTTGGTGAGATTCGGGATTTAAAATCCACAAGGTAAGTCATATGCACATTCGGCCTAGAATTATTTATCATGTTTAAGGATGAAATCGGATCTAACATGTGGTTTAGGAATTTCGACAGAAGCTACAACCAAGGGATAATTTCGGGATTTAAGATCCTTAAGGTAAGTTTTAAGTGTATAAATCCTACTAGGATTTGGATTTGTGGCCAAAAAGGTTTATTAATATGTTTAAATGATTGGCCGAATATAGGAGTTAACGGATCTAAAGCAGTAGATCGATTTTTCGGGATTTCAAGGATTTCGTTAAGCAAATCAGGTGTGTACCCCACACTATCTTTTAATACGTTATATGGCAATATGTAATATATGTATGTATAAGAATGTGAATATGGCTAAGTACCCTAATGTGGTACAAAGTACTCAGGTATGTTTCCTACTCCTACTAGGATTACGAAATATGTTATATTTAACATGTGAAAAGTAACGTGAATGTGAATTTAACTATGATATGCATGATATGAATAACATGGGCATTCGGGTTATATGAGAAAGGGGAAGTGAATGTGATGACTTTGGTCTCACTATCTGAATGTGGTGACTTCGATCACATTATCTGAATGTGGTAACTTCGGTTACATTATCTGAATGTGGTGTCTCATGACACAATTATCTGAATCTGGTGGCTATGCCACGAATTTTATATGGGCGATGAGCACGTCGACTGCAGCGACTGCCTTCGATGGTGTGTAGCGGAAGGAGGGTTGACTTAGTAGTCCCCACGGTGTGCAGGTTGGTACAGGGATGTGTAGCGGATGGCATCTAGGTTTGGGTATGGGTTGCATCATTATTTTATCTGTATATGAATGTGCATGTGATACGTTATGGTATGCCTGATCTATTAAATTTTAGTGTTGTGTACACATTGAGTCTGTTGACTCACCCCGTTGTGGGAACATTTTTCAGGTGATGAACAGTGATGGACCGGGACGGCAGAACTTGTGGTGGCCATGCTCAGCTTGAAGTTTTATTCAAAATGGACATTTTATTTTATTTAAGTACTTAAGAATTTTATTTTGGGATTATTCGATGTAATAAGGCCATAAGGCCATAGTTGAATTTCTTTATTTCTTTTTACTTTTATTTATTATGTTAACAAATTATTATTTATGGATCAACAAATTTATTTTAAAATAAACTCTAAGTATTTTGTCACCTGAAATAAATGGATTTCAATATAAGATAAATTGGTTTTCAACACAAGCCCAACACAAAACATTATTTTCTTTAAAATTGCACAAGTTTTTCCTAAGGAACAAAAGAACTTTGAATCGGTTTACTTGAGGAACATACCAAATCTGGTCAAAGCTCGTGGGCCGGGTTTGGGGTGTTTCATGCTACCCGAAGGTAACATCTTTGAAAACTCGTAAAGGTTACCTGTTTTGAAAACGTTACTTTTAACCGATTGATTTAACAGTTTATAAGTTCATTAGTAATATAATAGAAGTAAAGTAAAAACAACTACTTAAACATCCAAAATAACAACTAGCGGCCTTATTACAAACCAACCCAAAATTTAGTAATAATAAACTTTAACGGTGCGAAATAAAATTTCAAATCCAAGGAACAAGCATGGCCGCCTCGAGTCCTCTCCGGCTCCATCTCCGCGATCTACTCACCTGCAAAATGATATGGGAAGGGGTGAGTCACCAAGACTCAGTGTATAAATCCCCAACCCGAAAATGCAACTCATACACAAGATATTAGTAAGACATGCAAACATGCAACCCAAGCTAGCCATCCATACTCCTTTTTACTACCCCGTGTGGTCAAAACCACTGATGACCATAGGTCACAATTATCAATATGTGGTCAAAACCACTGGTGGTACCAAACCACTGGGACTTAGTCACAATTTATATCACGGTGTGGTCAAAACCACTGGTGACCGAAGTCACAATTAAAACTGATGGGGCGAACCCATCTTGTGGTCAAAACCACTGGTGACAGTCCACAGAGAATATTCCCTCTCCTCTCTTTAATCCCATTACTAACATGCTCACAACATGCGTAACATAATATCATAAATCGTGCATATAAGTCATGGCACAGCATATTACCCATTATGTCATTCTAAATACATTTTTAAAGTCACAAAAGACTTACCCGTAATCCATGCTCATGCTCACAAGGTAAATCACTATCACAACAATTAATGGTAATATAATAGGCAATGCCAACTAATAAAGTGTGTACAAGTTTACACACCTGTCTAACCGTAGATCTAAGGGGAAATCCCGAATCTATCACAAAGACCCAAAACGTGAGCCTTTACTCCTCCTACAATCGGTCACTAAGGTTAGTATTAAAAAGCCTTATTTGGCTAAACTAATAATCCCAAAGGATTAATCGCACCCAAAACAAAATATGGCCCTAGGCCGAATCTTTATTAGCACTTACCAACGCGATTCAAAATCCCGAAAGCTTCTATTTTCCTTAGTCGATTTGCCCCTAAAATCATAGTGCACACCCAGTTATACTTAGATACCAAAAAGGGCCCTTGGCCGAAAATGCCTAACCACTTACCACTCTTACCGGAATCCCGAAGTTGTCACTTGTCTTGTCGAGATCCCTTGAAGAACCAAAACCCGAAATACTCCTTGGTGTCAGCTACACACAAAACTTACATATTAATATGGCCTACACACATTCGGCCAATCCTTACCAAGGCCTTTACAAATGCTTACGGCACATCAAAAGAAGATAAGAGAACCCGATGTTTTAAAGAAACACTTACCTCTATTGTTCCCTTGAAGAGACTAAAAGTGAAGAGATTCCGACTATGGCTCCCAAGTGTTGATGAGATATTCGACTAACACCAAATGGAAAGTGAAATTTTTGGGTAGAATGGGGGTGATAGGTTCGGCCAAGAAGAACAAAAAGGAGAGAAGGATTTGGAGAATTTTGAGTAATGTGGCTAGAGAGAATTTGGCCAAGAAACAAATTGAAAAGAAAAGAAGAACAATTCAATGAAATTCGGCACCCTCTTGCTATACTCAAGGCCGACCATGAAAGTCCCTAAAGAATGCTTCATTCGGCCATGCTCCCCCCCTTTTTGTGATAATTCAATATTATAAATCATCACCCATAAAACAAAATAATATTTAACAAATTTCCCCATCTCTTAATCCCATCTTCTAATAAATAAAATAAAAATTCCCCATACTTTCCAGCAAAATTTTTAAAATCAACCCATCAAGCTTTCTTCTTCCACTAAGTGCCCATGTGCAGACCACCACTCATGCCAGCAAAAAGAAAAATAAACCTCCATTGCTGCCTATGTTACTCGAACATGGGACCTCACTGCCGCAGCCCCCTTACAACGTCCCAGGCCATTTTGCTACTAACTCATTTCGTGACATAAACCCCCTTAAAATTCCTTTTAAGCGTTCATTCCTTAGCTCCCCCTTGCCTAAACGCCTAAGGCAAAAATAAAATGCCCAACTGCTGCTTCCACTCCTCGAACTCAAGACCTGCTGGAGCTTCACTGCAGGTAACGCCCCAGGCACTTTACCAGTCCGTCTTTCATGTCCACCAATGCCCAAAAATCCTTTTGAAGCCTCCTTGCTTAGCCCCTTCCTTTTTAGCGCCCAAAAACCCAAAAATAAAACACCCATTGCATCCCTCGTGACTCGAACTCGAGTTCACACACCAAGGTTCTTAAATGGCGCCCCAAGCCACTCCACCAAACCGACTTTCATGCCCACGATCCTCACCATTTATTCTTTAAGGCCTTCCTAGCCCAACACCCATAACACAAAAATAAAACTCCCAGGCGCAAACTCGGCAGCTCGAACCCCTGCTTCGTCGCACCATCCTCAACACCTAGGTAGTGTCCCAACCATCTCGCCACTTGGTTTCTCATGTCAATACCTTTCCAAAAATTTCTCTTAACCCTTATCTCACCTAGCTCCCTCCCCTTAGGCACTAAAAGAAATTTTCAGCCCTAAGTCAGACCTAACCCGGGGTTATGACTAGACCCTGGAATATATCAAACAACCATAACCTATGTATTTCTTCAGGCAATCACATAAAAATAAAATAAATCGCAAACAACCCCTAATTCAGGATGTTACAGTTCTACCCCCTTAAAAATAATTTCGGCCTCGAAATTACCTGGATCAGGAGAGTTGGGGGTATTGCTGCCGCATCACATCCTCGGGTTCCCAGGTGGCCTCTTCCGTACCATGGTTTCGCCATAACACCTTTACCAACGGTACCGACTTCCTCCTCAGAACTTTAACATCTCGATCTAAAATCTGTACCGGCTCTTCCTCGAAGGTCAAGTCTGCGTTTACTTCAATCTCCGCAACCGGCACGATGTGTGATGGATTTGATCGATAGCGCCTAAGCATTGACACATGGAAGACGTCATGAATCTGACTTAATTCTGCCGGCAATTCGAGCTGGTAAGCTACTGGTCCCACACGTTTCAACACTGTGTACGGCCCGATAAACCTAGGGCTTAGCTTGCCCTTCCGGCCAAACCTCAGCACCTTCTTCCAAGGTGATACCTTCATGAAGACCTTATCACCCACTGCATACTCCACATCCCGGCGCTTAAGATCAGCGTATGATTTCTGCCTGTCCGATGCCTCCTTCAGACGAGTCCGAATTACCCTAACCTTATCTTCCGTCTCTGCCACCAACTCTGGCCCTAATATCTGACGCTCACCCAGTTCTATCCAACAGGTAAGAGTACGGCATTTCCGACCATACAGCACCTCGTACGGTGCCATCTGAATACTCGCTTGATAACTGTTGTTATAAGCGAATTCTGCCA
Organism: Gossypium australe; assembly: GCA_005393395.2. NCBI lineage: Eukaryota > Viridiplantae > Streptophyta > Magnoliopsida > Malvales > Malvaceae > Gossypium > Gossypium australe. The sequence goes on from CM016620.1 coordinate 101,550,746, forward strand.
AAGGTAGGTACTCCTCCCAACTACCACGGAAGTCCAAAACACAGCCCCTTAACATATCTTCCAACATCTGGATTACTCTCTCAAATTGTCCATCAGACTGCGGATGAAAGGCCGTGCTGAAATTTAACCTCGTACCCAACGCCTGATGTAAAGCCTTCCAGAATCTCGATGTGAACCGGGGATCTTTATCTGAGATAATGGACACAGGTACTCCATGCAACCGCACTGTCTCAGCTATATACAGCTTGGCTAACCATTGAAGCGAGTAGTCAACCCTTACCGGTATGAAATGGGCCGATTTAGTTACCCGGTCTACTATCACCCATATTGAGTCTTTCTTACTGGGCGTAAGGGGAAGCCCACTTACGAAATCCATCGTAATCCCCTCCCACTTCCACTGTGGGATCTTTACCGGCTGTAATAGCCCTGATGGCAACTGATGCTCAGCCTTAACTTGCTGGCATGTCAGACACTTGCCCACTAACTCGGTTACTTCCCGCTTAAGACCCGGCCACCAAAACTGCTCCCGTAAATCCCGATACATCTTGCTGCCTCCAGGATGCATGGCGTACGAGTTGCTGTGAGCTTCTTTAAGGATCCGCTGCCTCAAAACATCATCCTTAGGTATACATACTCTCCCCTGAAAATACAACACTCCATCACTACCCAAGCTGAAACCCTCGGCCTCACCACTCTGTACTTGCACCCTCCGAGTACTCAAAACTTCGTCGGTCAACTGCCTCTCTTTAACCTCATCGATCCAAGACGGTTTTACCCGCAATTCTGCCAAAAGACTACCATCCTCATAGAGACTTAGGTGAGCAAACATTGCTCGCAATTCTGCCACCACTTTACGACTCAAAGCATCAGCGACTACGTTAGCCTTGCCCGGATGGTATTTGATAGAGCAATCGTAGTCCTTCAGCAACTCAATCCACCTCCGCTGCCTCAGATTTAAATCCTTTTGGGTCAAGAGGTACTTCAGGCTCTTGTGATCCGAGTACACCACCGACTTCTCCCCATACAGATAGTGCCTCCAAATTTTTAAGGCAAAAACCACAGCAGCTAATTCCAAATCATGTGTCGGATAGTTGCCTTCGTGAGGCCTCAACTGTCGTGACGCATAAGCGACCACCTTCCCTTCTTGCATCAACACACACCCTAAACCGGTATGCGATGCATCACAATACACAGTGAATCCCTTTCCTGACTCAGGCTGAATCAAGACTGGTGCTTCTGTCAAAATCTTCTTTAGTTTGTCGAAACTCTCTTGCTGCTTCTCAAACCACACAAACGGAACTCCTTTTCTCAGCAACTGGGTCAACGGTGCTGCGATTAAGGAGAAATTTTCCACGAATCTTCTGTAATATCCTGCCAACCCCAGAAAACTTCGGATTTCCTTAACCGACTTTGGTGGTTTCCACTCCAATACTGCCTCAATCTTACTAGGATCCACCCTGATTCCCTCAGCTGAAACAACATGCCCTAGGAAAGTTACCTCCTTAAGCCAGAACTCACACTTGCTGAATTTGGCGTACAACTGTTTCTCCCTTAGAACTTGCAGAACCACATGAAGGTGTGCGTCATGCTCCTCTTCAGACTTCGAGTACACTAAAATGTCGTCTATAAACACTACGACGAACCAATCCAGATAGGGTTGGAAAACCCGGTTCATCAGGTCCATAAACGCGGCTGGTGCATTCGTCAAACCAAAAGGCATTACCAAAAACTCGTAGTGCCCATACCGAGTACGGAATGCCGTCTTATAGATATCAGCTTCCTTCACCTTAAGCTGATGATACCCCGACCTAAGGTCGATCTTAGAGAAAACCGATGCACCCTTGAGTTGATCAAACAAATCATCAACCCTGGGCAAAGGATACCTGTTCTTTATTGTCAGCTTGTTCAGCTGTCGATAGTCTATGCACATCCTCATTGTTCCATCCTTCTTTTTGACAAAAAGCACTGGAGCTCCCCAAGGCGATACACTCGGTCGGATGAACCCTCTATCCAACAACTCCTGGATCTGAGCCTTCAACTCTACTAATTCTTTCGGTGCCATCTGATACGGGGCTATAGATACTGGCGCGGTTCCGGGTAACAAATCTATACCAAACTCAACCTCACGATCAGGAGGTAGAACCGAGAGTTCTTCTGGAAACACATCAACATATTCCCTTACGGCCCGCACATCCCTCACAGCTGTATCCTTAGCTTTCAAAGCACGAACATGCACTACATATGCCTCACAACCCTTCCTAACCATCTTTTCCGCCTTCAATGCAGAAACCAGATTAGATAGGTAATTTCTCCTCTTACCTATCATCACCACCACATCTCCTTCCATAGTCTTTACCACCATGCGCTTAGCCGCGCAATCCAGGCTAGCCTGATACTTTACTAGCCAATCCATTCCGAGAATCAGATCGAACTCCCTAAACGGTAGTTCCATTAAGTCAGCCAAGAACACTACCCCTTGGAGTTCTAGGGGTACGTTCCTATAGAGTTTATTTACTTCTACAGAGTGACCTAGAGGGCTTAACACAGTCATCTTCCTAGAAGTAAGCTCATAGTCTAAGTTCAGAGTTTTCACCACGCTACTAGAATTGTATGAGTGAGTTGAGCCAACATTAATCAATGTGCTATAGGGTACTCCAAAGATCAAAAACATACCGGTTATGACGTCCGGTACGTCGCCCTCCTCTTGACGCCTCGCGGCATACACCAAACCAGGTTGCCTAGCCTCAGTACCACCGGTACCTCCACTCGATGCCCCACGACCTCTGCCAGCACCATTACCTCCCATTCCTGCACCACGACCTCTCGGGGGCTGTTGGTTATCCCTCCTATTCAGTGGACGTTCTTGACCCTCAGACCTTAGCCTAGCTGCCTTTTTCGGACAGTCCCTAACTCGATGTGTCACGGATCCACATTCGAAGCATCTCCGATTACCATTCCAACACTCCCCCGTGTGAGACTTCCCACACCAAGCACACCGTGGCGGCCATTGAGTATTAGCAGCAGCAGCAGCAGGCCTAGCAGCTTGATCTGACCCACCATACCTTGTCCTCTTCTGCTGATTTCCAGAAAACCTCGAAGATCCGGAGCTCCTCTTATTCCAGCTCCTATCCTGATTCCGTCTAAAAGACTGTCTTACCCCTTCAGCAACTTTAGCCTTCTCTACTAGAACAGCGAACTCCCGTTCCTGTTGCGGAGCTATCATCATCCTCAGCTCATCCCTCAGCCCATCCTCGAATCTGACACAGCGTTCATACTCAGTACCCACAATACCACGAGCATACCTACTCAATCGGAGAAATTCAGCCTCATACTCTGCCACCGTCTTATTACCCTGAACCAGGTTCAAGAAAGCCTTCCGTTGCGCATCCACGTAGCTAGCTCCTATATATTTCCTTTGGTAGGCTGCCTTAAAGAATTCCCATGTGAGATCCTCCGCTATCGCTCCATCCCTTACGATGAGCCACCACTGGTATGACTCATCCCGAAGTAGAGAGATTATACCCTTCAGCTTTTCCTCAGCTGAAAAATCCAGGTCATCCATGATCCTTTCAGTTGATTCCAACCAATACTCCGCCGTACTAGGGGCCACACCTGATACACCCCGAAATATCTCCGCCCCATTCGCTCGGAGTCGCTCAAGTACAGATTTCCGAGCTCTCATACCTCCACCTGCTCCAGCCATCATCTCTAGAACTCGCAGCACAGCCTACGATACTGTCTCGCCCCCCGTCTGATCCTGTTGCTCAACACCAAAAGTTGGGGGTGGTGGTGGCGGTGGTATCTCATTATCAGACCCCTGGCCCGACCTAATGGGTTCTGACACAGCCGTCCTGCCTCTACCGCGTCCACGACGGCCACATCCTCTAGAACTCATCTCTTATCACGCGATCTACTTAAAGAGTTTTATGAGTTAGTCAATGTTTCACTGATTATTAGCGAAGAAATTTTATGAACGGAATTTAGAAGTTGTTCTTTCGATCAATCAAGTTTCAAGTCCTAATTCAAGGATGCACATTCATTCAGCAGCGCCTACCACACACATTCTCTTATTCCATCACCTTTTTGTCCTATTCCTATCCCGGGGGTATTTTCGTCATTTGCCCTATAGGGGTATTTTGGTAACCGGGGTAAATTTGTAAGGTTTTAATAATTTCGAGGTATTTCAAGAGTTGCAAAACTTTGAGGATTGAATTTGTTCTCCAAATTGGTAGTGTTGCAAAAATTTTGAAAACCAGGGTTATTTTGGTAATTTTGTAAGTAGGGGCAATTTTGTAAATTTCCAAAATCATGGCATTTTTGATATTTTGCAAATTAGGGATTTTGGGTATGCTTGTAAAATAAAAAAAATTTTGTTGAATTTGGGGGTAGCTTAGTAATTTTAGAAACCAGGGGCATTTTTGTAATTTTACCACTAGGGGTATTTTTTTGTAATTTCCATAAATCAAAATTTTTCTGACCAATTTTTGTAAAAGAGTTCTCACAAGTTAAAGGGAAATTTTTAAGAGTTTTGAAACTAAAGTTTTTATAAAATACGGCTAGTTCCCTTTCGGGTTTTAGTTATTGGGTTTAGCCTATGAACAAGTCCTCACGGTTAGAGTGAACCGAAGCTACGCACCAGATAGGATTCCTGTGAAGAGGAGGTGAGTCACTGGGACTGCTTAAATACCAGGCTCTTCCGGATCCAATCCTAGACATGCGCACAAGGGTTACCACACCCTAACTCGGCGACTTAGTCATAGGTTTGTTTAATTAGGCATTTAAAATCTTATGCAATTTGTTGGGGTAAACTAGTCCTAGGGTTCACATACCTTTCATACTATCTACGTTCCATTTCTACCCCTTTACAGATAATAATTCACACAGATGTTAGAAGTACTTACCCGAGCGGATTGGTGCCGGAGACTCGATGCCATGCTGTTCAACACAAAACCATTTCCATAATATTTCACAGAGGCCTATCAAGAAAACATTTTTGGGCCTTGGGCCCCCACAGCCGAGTTTTGAACCGGGCTCTGATACCAAATTTGTAACACCCCAAACCCGGCCCATGAGCCTCGACCGGATCTGGTATGTCACAGAGCAAAAGCGTTTTGAAAGATTTTGATTAATAGGTGAAAATCTGAAAATATTGTTTATAAAACGACGTTTAAGAAAAACATTTGGTGGGGTTGATTTATAACATAGTTGAGTTGAAACCCCTTTTGTTTTCCTTTGAAAATATTTGATCATCTAATTTTTAGAAACATTAGGGTTATTGTTGACTTGGTAAGTTTTGCTACCCGAAGGTAACATCTTTGAAAACTCGTAAAGGTTACCTATTTTGAAAACGTTACTTTTAACCGATTGATTTAACAGTTTATAAGTTCATTAGTAATATAATAGAAGTAAAGTAAAAACAACTACTTAAACATCCAAAATAACAACTAGTGGCCTTATTACAAACCAACCCAAAATTTAGTAATAATAAACTTTAACGGTGCGAAATAAAATTTCAAATCCAAGGAACAAGCATGGCCGCCTCGAGTCCTCTCCGGCTCCATCTCCGCGATCTACTCACCTGCAAAATAATATGGGAAGGGGTGAGTCACCAAGACTCAGTGTATAAATCCCCAACCCGAAAATGCAACTCATACACAAGATATTAGTAAGACATGCAAACATGCAACCCAAGCTAGCCATCCATACTCCTTTTTACTACCCCGTGTGGTCAAAACCACTGATGACCATAGGTCACAATTATCAATATGTGGTCAAAACCACTGGTGGTACCAAACCACTGGGACTTAGTCACAATTTATATCACGGTGTGGTCAAAACCACTGGTGACCGAAGTCACAATTAAAACTGATGGGGCCAACCCATCTTGTGGTCAAAACCACTGGTGACAATCCATAGAGAATATTCCCTCTCCTCTCTTTAATCCCATTACTAACATGCTCACAACATGCGTAACATAATATCATAAATCGTGCATATAAGTCATGGCACAGCATATTACCCATTATGTCATTCTAAATACATTTTTAAAGTCACAAAAGACTTACCCGTAATCCATGCTCATGCTCACAAGGTAAATCACTATCACAACAATTAATGGTAATATAATAGGCAATGCCAACTAATAAAGTGTGTACAAGTTTACACACCTGTCTAACCGTAGATCTAAGGGGAAATCCCGAATCTATCACAAAGACCCAAAACGCGAGCCTTTACTCCTCCTACAATCGGTCACTAAGGTTAGTATTAAAAAGCCTTATTTGGCTAAACTAATAATCCCAAAGGATTAATCGCACCCAAAACAAAATATGGCCCTAGGCCGAATCTTTATTAGCACTTACCAACGCGATTCGAAATCCCGAAAGCTTCTGTTTTCCTTAGCCGATTTGCCCCTAAAATCATAGTGCACACCCGGTTATACTTAGATACCAAAAAGGGCCCTTGGCCGAAAATGCCTAACCACTTACCACTCTTACCGGAATCCCGAAGTTGTCACTTGTCTTGTCGAGATCCCTTGAAGAACCAAAACCCGAAATACTCCTTGGTGTCGGCTACACACAAAAGTTACATATTAATATGGCCTACACACATTCGGCCAATCCTTACCAAGGCCTTTACACATGCTTACGGCACACCAAAAGAAGATAAGAGAACCCGATGTTTTAAAGAAACACTTACCTCTATTGTTCCCTTGAAGAGACTAAAAGTGAAGAGATTCCGACTATGGCTCCCAAGTGTTGATGAGATATTCGGCTAACACCAAATGGAAAGTGAAATTTTTGGGTAGAATGGGGGTGATAGGTTCGGCCAAGAAGAACAAAAAGGAGAGAAGGATTTGGAGAATTTTGAGTAATGTGGCTAGAGAGAATTTGGCCAAGAAACAAATTGAAAAGAAAAGAAGAACAATTCAATGAAATTCGGCACCCTCTTGCTATACTCAAGGCCGACCATGAAAGTCCCTAAAGAATGCTTCATTCAGCCATGCTCCCCCCCTTTTTGTGATAATTCAATATTATAAATCATCACCCATAAAACAAAATAATATTTAACAAATTTCCCCATCTCTTAATCCCATCTTCTAATAAATAAAATAAAAATTCCCCATACTTTCCAGCAAAATTTTTAAAATCAACCCATCAAGCTTTCTTCTTCCACTAAGTGCCCATGTGCAGACCACCACTCACGCCAGCAAAAAGAAAAATAAACCTCCATTGCTGCCTATGTTACTCGAACATGGGACCTCACTGCCGCAGCCCCCTTACAACGTCCCAGGCCACTTTGCTACTGAATCATTTCGTGACATAAACCCCCTTAAAATTCCTTTTAAGCGTTCATTCCTTAGCTCCCCCTTGCCTAAACGCCTAAGGCAAAAATAAAACGCCCAACTGCTGCTTCCACTCCTCGAACTCAAGACCTGCTGGAGCTTCACTGCAGGTAACGCCCCAGCCACTTTACCAGTCCGTCTTTCATGTCCACCAACGCCCAAAAATCCTTTTGAAGCCTCCTTGCTTAGCCCCTTCCTTTTTAGCGCCCAAAAACCCAAAAATAAAACACCCCTTGCATCCCTCGTGACTCGAACTCGAGTTCACACACCAAGGCTCTTAAGTGGTGCCCCAAGCCACTCCACCAAACCGACTTTCATGCCCATGATCCTCACCATTTATTCTTTAAGGCCTTCCTAGCCCAACACCCATAACACAAAAATAAAACTCCCAGGCGCAAACTCGGCAGCTCGAACCCCTGCTTCGTCGCACCATCCTCAACACCTAGGTAGCGTCCCAACCATCTTGCCACTTGGTTTCTCATGTCAATACCTTTCCAAAAATTTCTCTTAACCCTTATCTCACCTAGCTCCCTCCCCTTAGGCACTAAAAGAAATTTTCAGCCTTAAGTCAGACCTAACCCGGGGTTATGACTAGACCCTGGAATATATCAAACAACCATAACCTATGCATTTCTTCAGGCAATCACATGAAAATAAAATAAATCGCAAACAACCCCTAATTCAGGATGTTACAGCTTGGGCGACGTGGCCGAGGAGAAACAGCGCCAGAAACCCTAGGGTTTCTGGCTTTCTGAAAATTTTTAAAGTTGTTAGGCCTTTGTAATGTTGGGCTATATTTGGGCTTGTAACAAAAACTTGGACTGTTAATTATGTTTTTATTTTAATTTTTTTCATTTGTTTTGGGCCCGAACAAATTGGGCCTATTACAATTATGAATAATAATTTATAAACAATAATTAATATTTGCAGAATTAAAATTAGTCAACTTACATAATTGTTCGATTTTATATAAGTTTTTACGTAACGAAAATTATTTACAATTTTGACCGTTTAAATTATTCAATTGAGATTCTAATATATAATATAGTGATTTGCCATCCAGTAATGACCGAATGTTATTTGATTTAATGGCCGAGAGTTATTTACTATAATTTACAATGATCTTATATCAATTTTTTTACAACGAGAAATTAAATCTAAACTACCTCTGAAGTGGGTAATACCCAATCAATATGCCATAATTTAGTTGTAAATTTATGGTTTTCTACTGTAATGCCATTAACAAGTCATTTGTAAGAAGAAGAATTATCTTCCTTGGTCTTCTCATGGAAAACAATGAAAGCTCCCTTTTCATTTATCATTATAATTATTTTAACAAAGTCATACCTGCCTTTATATATTCAAAGGTTAATGGCAGGGAACTTGTATAAGTCAAACAAGTAATAGAAAAGAAAGAAAAACACATAAGAAATGAGAAGAACAAGGAGAAATATGACACAAAACAAAAATACAAACCTTCTATTTAAGTGTTATCAAAACATCGGCTTTAGCTCAATTGATTCGGTTGTTACTGCAATAACTAAGAGATGTGAGTTCCAGTGTGCTTAAACACATTATTCCTCTAATTTAAGGGTTGGAGAGAGATTACGGATAAAAGTAAGCATTGTATAAAAAAAATGTTATCAAACACTATGATACTTATCAACGTCTATATGTCACGGGCTACGGATCAAAACCCGTGACAAATACGCAAAGAGCGTCCCATGGAGGACCAAAACCCGTGATGAATACGCAAAGAGTGTCCCATAGAGGTCAATTGATGAAATGGGACTCATTTGACCCACTTGAACTAGTCTGATTCGTAGAATATGTGGAGAAGCACCTCTACTTGAAGCCTTGGTGGCCCATTAAAGCACTTAGGGAAAATTAGAGCTACCTTGGTAAGCATGACAAGTAATCTTAGAAGATTTGTAATATGATAAAATTTGTTTTTGTAATCTTAAGGGGTTGTGTAAATCTATTAAGAATCTCAATTATAGATAAGCTCTAATCTTGGCTATCAATGTAACTCAATTTGTATTGTTGGATTTGGGGGAACTTAACTATAAATAGAGGCCTTTCCCCTCATTTGTAATGACTCGGTTGTAATATTTCATATTAATTAAATACTATTGAGAGCATTTACTTAAACACTTGACATGTTTTTGCTTTTTTGTGGCTTTTCTGTTCTTTCGTTGCTATTTTGTTTTAAGTTGCTTCCGCTTTATTTTCGGTGCCTTGGAGAGTTTCTATCAAGAATTCACACTTTGCAAAATTTAGGCTAACTTAGGTAGATTTGAAGCAAAGAAATCACCTAAGGCCACACGGATTGCGAGTGTAATATTTGCGTTTTAACTCGGAGTTGATACAGTGATGAATCAGGTCAGGAATTAGTGCAGAATTCTTGAAATTGAACAAATAGGAATTTTGAGTGTTAAATTAGGAAGTATTTAGACCCGATAGGAGATTAGAAAATACTCATATAGGAAAATTTTAATTAGACATTGACTTAATTGAAAGAGTAGAAAAATTGTTGTGGCCAAAGTAGGAAAAATAAAAAGTTAGGAGATACATAGTAGTGGTGGGAAGGAAGGAAGGATTGAGAAGAAATTTAACCAAAAGATGAGTCATCCTAGGAATTATAAAAGATGAGGAAGGATAAAGAGGTAATTAGCCAAGTAGATATTTATTAGGCATAATGATTATGGGCTATAGTGTAAAGATGGATGGCTAGAGGACTTATTAACACTTTTACTATTTTAATTACAAAACTATGAGATATTTTAGTGAAATTGTGTAGAAAATGGAGAAAAAGATGAAAATTTGTCATCTTTTTCATTTAACCAAACCGCCACCCACCATTAGCCTCCATCAAACTTTTCTTTTATTCCCTTTGAATTCTTCCTCCATTGTTGAACAAACCAAGCTCAAAACCTTTTTTTTTTTTTTTGGTATTTCTTTATTAAAAACTATAAATAAGGCTAGTGTGCACCTTAATCTCATGAGAGAACCTCTATAGATGTGTTAAAGGAGAGAAAATGTAAGAGTTAGGATTTTGGGTTTTCAAGGGCTTAAGGTAAGAGATGATGAAATTATCACGCCATACATGTTTATTTTCATAAACTAGCATAGAAAAGTTATTTGATTTTAGTTTTAACTTGTAAGCGTTATATATTTTTATATGAAATTGAAGAAAAAGAAAAGAATGGAGAGAACCTAATTGAAGGAAAAGGAAAAGAGAAGGCCAAGGAGTAAAGGAAGAAGAAGATACATCATCTTAACCGTTTTGTTGTAAGTACTACAAGGATTTTAAATTATTTTCTTTAAATGTTTATGTTGTTGTATAGAAGTTATTTAGGATACAAATGTAAAATAAAAATGTATATTAAATAAAGGACTAAATAGTGAAATAATGAAATATGTTAAGAAAAAATATATGTGAAGGATATGAAATGGTATATTTGGGTGAATGTTAAATAACTATGTTGAGAAAAATAAAAATGTGTGGAAAAAGCATTATACTTTTTTTTTGACAAAAATGGGCCCGAAGGCCACTACCTCTCGTTAATACGAATCAAGCATTACAAACTCATGGATATCGCAAAGATACTCTATGTCAAAGGATAGAGTATATTTTTGTTTAAAGCTAAATTGTACAGCCTGTCTGCAACTCTGTTGCTTGTATGACCAATTCGATTAATCTTAACTTCGGTAAAGAACTCTAAAATGCCAATAACCTCTTTTATGCGATAGCCAAAGATAGTGATGTCCTCAAAGATACTTCTTGATACGATTCACTAAACTTGCACAATCGGACCTAAAGATAGTGATGTCCTCATGATACTTCTTGATACAGTTCAAAGGGATTTATGGGAATCATCGGAGCATTCGTGAAGTTGTGAATTCTAAAATCATCCCCTAAAGCTTTGGCCCGATCCCACACTATCCTAGCATCTTCATCTTTGCGGCGGAAGATGGCATTATTTCGGTTATTCCATACGTTCCACAAAACCAAAATGAGGTCCTCAAAGGCCTTCTTATCCAAGAGTTGAGTAGCCTCCTCCAGCCAATCGGTGCACCTCTCATACTCATTGTCGAGAAGACATCTGTCGATCCCACCGAGAGCAAGAACCGCACGGGCCTTAAGGCACTATTTAAAGGCATGAATAGTCATTTCTTCCCCACTCCCACACATCAAACACCCGTGATTAAAACCCTGATAAATGGAGGAAATTTTAACGTTTGTTAGGAGTAAATCATGGCCAACCCGCCATGCAAAAATACGAATCTTTGGGAGAACACGGAGCTTCCAAATGATTCGCCAAAATAGTCAATGCGGCCCATACCCAATCCTTTTAAGGATAAGCCAAGAATAACTGAATTTTGTCAAGTAGCATCAGGTCTTATTATGAAACCAAATAATTCTATCTGACAGCCCATCCTAAATAAGCAGCAGAGCACAAATTTAATCTCCCAAAAAGTCACTGCAGAGCTCCTGAACCTGGTCCCTATCCCATGCATGATTATTAAGCTCCCACAACTCTCACACAAGCCTTTCCCGGCTACCACTACTAGGATCCTTCAAGGAGTTACCATCAAGACCTTCAAAACCCCACCTATCCAGCCCAATCCTTGCTTTCTTGCAATCCCCTATCTGCCACCCGACACCAGCCTTAAGAGCTTTTGTCGCATTCATAATACTCATCCATGAAAAGGAAGGTTTGTCAACCCTCTTCGGGTGGAACACATCACCATTCGGGAAGTACTTGGAGCTAAAAACTTGGTAACATAAGGTATTTTTATGATTTATGAGCCACCACATTTGTCTCTCGAGAAGTGCAAAATTGAATAGCCTTAGATCTCTGAAACCAATGTCACCCATTCCTTTTGGCATACACAATGTATCCCACGCCATCATCTAGCTAAAACACAAAATTCCCTTTAAAGTTCTCTGAAACATTCTCTTGGATTTTTCTCTAACCAACGTGTTATGATCACCTCTATTATAATTATAATGGCTCTATTTATAGGCTAAAAATAGAGGATTAATCTGACTAAAACTTCTCTAAAGTAAATAGGATTTGAGTTGAAGAAAGAGTCCTGCTTGGCTGTAAAAATGCGACTATGTTGCTTGAGGAATACGTTGCGTCATTGCAACGTCACATGCTTCAATCATCGGAACGTTGTCGTCATGTCGTCATGACGTCCCGTGCTTCCTCGTCAAGGCGTCACCTCTACTTCGGTTCTGATTGCATCAAGTGCCTGCAAAATGTCTAAAAATGCGAGGCACACTCCTCAAAAGGATTAACTTGTGGACCAGGACATGGTATCAATATTGATAGTCTTATAGAGTTCCAAAATGAAGAGTGGGTTGAGGGAATTAAATTCTCAAATTGTACCGTCAGTGATACTGTGAATGGCATTCGAATCAAAAGCTAATATTCTAGCACTAGATCGAAAAATACATTTCAGGATATTACCGTGAACAATGTCCCTATCCCTGTTCTAATTGATCAAAATTATTGCACATAGAATAAATGCAAGTTAAAAGTATATACATATTTATCAAAATCCTAATAGAATGAGAATATTTAATCAATCATTGAATCATTATTGTATAAACGCAGGAAGAATGAAAAGTTAAACTAAGCAACATAAGCTTTAACAACATCCGTGGCACATTTTACAGCATATTACAGCGGTAGAGTGAAAATGTGAAACTTACGAACATTAACATTAGGCACGCTGGAACAGAACCCGCAACTTCCCAATATTTGAATGTCAAGCGTACAACTAGTGGCACATTAAACCCAACTCCACCATTTAAATGATAGCAACAAATTAAATACAACTGTAAATGATATTTTCATTCATATTATATAGAACACAGTTCTGTTTCATTTTAATTCTAAGCTATTAAGAAACTTTTGCATTAAATTCTGAAAAAAAAAAACAGTATTTCCAAAAATGTACATATATAAATGTTATAACATTTTGTGCATTTAAACTTATATTGGACCTTGTGCTAAAATCTTACATTAAATTGGAAAGTTTCCACGAACTCCTCATCCTAATTTGTTTAATAAAATAATTATTAGTTAGCATTTGATATAAAAATAAATTACTTTTTTTTAATCTAACTTCTCTTTGCGAATACTTTCTTATATAAATATGATAAATGGTGGGAAAATTACTTTGCTATGTAAGTTTGGAAAGTATTAATCCTATTTTAATTTAGTTTTATTTTCGATAGGAGGCATATTTAATTATCTACATAGTATATTGTTTACCTATTATATTTATTTTCTATTGTTTTCCTATCTTTCCCTTTTGGTATATTGATTGAAGGTTTCAATTAAAATTAATGTTCTTATCAATGTTTAAAATTACTCATAGCCCCTCCTCCACCCCTTAAATAAGAGGATAATGTACTTTAACACATTCGAACTCACGTCTTCTTGCACTGGATATAATGTTAATACCAATCGATCTAAGACTCAACCTATTACTAATAAAATTTATTATAAAATATTAAATAAATGAATATTATTTTTATATAATAAGGGTAATTTTGTAAATAATCATTACATTTTCAAAAAAGTATTTAATGAAACAAATAAGATAATACAGCTTTCTATAGATTTTAATTAATACTTATAAAGTAACTTTCTCACTAATCACATTTTTAATAGTTACAATCGAGAGAATCACGTCCCGTTAAAATTATAAAATAACATGTGAAACACTAAACCACTTAATGTAGATATTCTAATTAAAAAGTTTTTACTAAATTTTTGGCAGAATTGGAAGCCAAAGATGAAATATAAGGAAATATTGACTTAAAAGAAATGTTGTCTGAGTTGGGCATTTGTATTTTTATTTAAACTTTTAAAACAAAATTAAAAAAAGAAATCTACAAATTCAATAGTATTTAGAAACCCGCAAACAAAATAGAAAGAATTATACAAGAATCAAGAAGAAATAAATAGCTGGGACTAAATTTTGGTGTGACGATCATTTACGAATGTTTGCTGAGTGCAGGCTCAGTTAATGCTTCTTAGGGATATACATTTTAAAAGTATTGCAATTGAGTCCTACAATAAGGTGTTTTGCTCACAAATGACAATGCCTCAATATATTTTTACAATAAATATAAAAATCATTTACAGATAAATATAATAACATAAACATAATTAAAAAAATATTTTAAATACTATCTCCATCAATACATCAGAATCTTTGGTTTTCTATTAGGTTCCTAAATCAATTCCGCCCATAAAGCTCGCAACTTGCAAATAATACAACAAATTGAAACTTCATATAGCACCTCATCTAGCACGAACAGGCTCCTCAACTATAGTTTCTAACAATGGTTTCTTAGACCTTGACATTGATAATCTATGCATAAACTCTGGTGTTGAAAACTCTTCAATATCATCCAAATTCAGCTTCGTCATTGTTCTTTTATCTTCATTTTCCAATGAAACATCACTTAGATTATCTTGATCTTCTGGCAATATTCTTACTTTTCCACCAAACCCCTTTTTGGTAACCGAATTTACTGCCATAAACAAAGCTCCCATATCAGCTGTTGTGACCGTAGAGTTCACTCTTTTCATTGGAAACATGACGTAAACGTTGGTGAACTCTAAATCTTCGTCAGCACTTAGAGGAGAAAACCTGGTTCCCACCTTGAGGGATCCAGAGTTTACAACGAAGAAGTTTGGTATTTCTAGCATTAGCTCAGCTGCTTTGATGAGTTCCTCGTATTGCTTGATTTCACCGCTTGGGAGAATCACTTTTGTGGTCTTTGATGATTTGCCGTATGGGGTTGATAAAGTGCAAGAAACATAGTTCCCCATGTTTGATTCTAAAAGCTAGTTTCTTCAATGGAAGAGATTAAAAGAAAATATGGGTTTTAAAGAGGATTTCTTAGGGAAATTGAGGGAAGGACTGTGTCTTGTTTGAAAAGTTTTGGGAGTGGTTGATATGCATTTATAATGGAGAAATGGAAAAAGTCATCTATGAACATTAATGGTGAAAAAATGTGTTGGGGGATTCTTCAAGGAACGAGGAACCACTTTAAAATGGTTGACAATTTGACGTTGATTGGCTAAGTCCCGCGTCAAGGAAAATGAGAGTCAAAGTTCCAATGAAGCTACATACAATCTCTATGCGGTTGGAATCATTTCACAATGGGTCTAATTATGGTTTTAGTCCCTTTATTATGTTGAAATTCGAAACTTCTACTTTTTGGGTATAATCACAGGTACCCTCAGAAATCAATCTTATTCGAATAGAGAGTAGTATTCAGGCGATGGATGGTCATTAAGACCTAGGCCCCCCACAAATTTTTTTTGAATATTTTAATTGTACCCTTAATTTTAAAAAAAATTTTAATTAGTCCTTAAAATTTTTGAAAATTTTCATTAAACTTTGAATTTTTTTTAAATTTTCAATTAGACTCTTCAAAACTTCTTTGTAAATTTTCTTTAAACCTCTAAAATTTTTAAAGAACACCTTCAATTTTTTAAAAAAATTTTAGTTCGCCCTCCTCCCAAAAAAATTTACTGTCAAGATCCACCACTGTATTCAATAAAGCCCTCCCGACAATAACAACTCTAAGTTTTGAACTTGGTTCAAATGTTTGAGAAAGAAGTCCACTTCTACTCCTTCAAACCAGTTGTCAAGGAAACTTCTACTTTAACTTTACATAAATTGAACTACTTACTTTCATAATAACATCAGTAGGTTTAATTTGATAATAATGTTGCTGCCATTAAAATGTTCTTTTTGTTGATAATTTTCTTACAACAAACATAGCCCAAATAACATTGTTTACGATAAAAATCCACTTTTATAACTTTAATTGCAGCAGTTAGTAGTGATATTAATTTGAATATATTTAATAATATTATAAAAATAGAGGATCAAATTAAAGTAAAAAGATTAAATATCAAAATTCAACATAATAAAGGGACCGAAAGTTATCCTAGTTAACTTTTTAATGACAGCAATTAATAATTATGTATATTAATTTATATTTAGTAATAACATTATAAAAGTAGAGATCAAATTTTAGCATAATAGGAGGACTGAAACTATAATTATACCTTAGTTATATATAGCATGTGAACTCAAATCCTCTTATCGCTATTAAATCATGCATGTAGACCCCACCTCATTTTCCTTCGTTTTGCTTAGAGATTCCCTCAGAATTGAAGTTATATTTGATTAATATGAGACTTACATTAATTTGGAAGAAGTTGCGTCATCAATATTATATTAATAGATTTGCAATTCAATTAATATGCCTTTGATTAATTTAACTAAATTAAAAGATATGCATGAGAGATCATTCATATATATCCATAGTTTATTCATACAAGCAAAGGGGAAAATTTCATGTGAAGCTTAGCTTGTGAGTTTTAATGAAAATAGTCAACGACTTAGCATGAAATTATTCAAGTATATAGTCACTACATGTTTTCTTTCTTTCTTCTGGCATAGTTGGATGTCCGTGTCGGCGGCGTTGACGGTGGTGGTGTCTGTCGGTGTCGGTTACTGAAAGTATTATTGAATTGCAGCTCATCATATACATATGCTTGCCATTGCTGCTGCATCACGGTATTGTTGGTGCCTTGTTTTTCCTTATTCAATTCCTTTTATTTATAATTCGGGTTAATTACACCAAATCTCCTCCATTTTTATTTTAAATTAATTTTAAAATATTTTAATTGCATCTTTAAACTATCAATGTTATATTAAAAAAGTCGTTACTAGAATTGTTAATTTAATTGTTAAATTAGAAGTCGGATTTTATGTGCTACAATTTGAAATGAAAAATTTAAAGGTAATAAGATCTCTCCAGTCCCTCTCAATTTCGAAATTGAGCAAATTGCTCCCTCTCAAAAAAAATCATAGCAATTTAATCCCTGTCAATTTCAAAGTGAGCAACTAAGGACAATTAATCATGAATTTAATGTTTTCCATCAATTATACATGATTTTGATTGGTATAATAACAATTTTAGCCCTCAAATTTTATACATTTTATCAATTTGGTCCCAATTTAACAAATTTATCTCACAAAATTTGTGCAAATAAGTAAATATTGAGGCTAAATTTGTTATTATATTAATCAAAATTATGTACAATTGATGGAAGACATTAACGTTGTGATTAATTGTCCTTAGTTGTTCACTTTCGAAATTGATAGGGATTAAGTTGCTCCAATTTTATTGAGAGAGTCTAATTTGCTCAGTTTCAAAATTGAGAGGGACCAGAGAAGTCTTTTTACCAAATTTAAAGTAAAATGAATATTGTAAACATCTAGATTTTGAGGTTTTTGAAGCTTTTATAGAAACTATTGTTCATTCTCTCTCTTTTTTGATTTTATTTTATTTTTAGTTTTTAATTTTAAAAGTTGTGACAACTTTTCTTTAAAATTTTTATTTTAAATTGTCACATAAGATTTTACATGTCATTCAATGGTCAAATTAACAATTTCACTAATGGAAGAACTTCGTTGATTTAACATTGATAGTTTAGAGATATAATTAGAATGTTTTAAAGTTTAAGGACCAATTTAAATTAAGTATCATATTTTGGGGATATATAGTATAATTAACTCTTATTACTTAATTTTATTTTTATGTATTGAAAATGATTAAATAAAGTTAAGCTTAAATAATCAAATGGCTTGTGCAATATAACCTATACTACTATATATAAAAGGAAGCTCTAAGTCCTTCCCTCTTTGACTAATGCCCTTACCTCTTTTTTTTTTTTTACATTATTAATCATAATGGTTAAATTTTAATTCTACTCTCTTTTGTAGATTATATAAAAATGATCAAATTTGAATTTTAGCCCCTATATATATTATACTCAAATTTGAGATTTATTATTTATACTGTAATTTTTGACATTATTCGGTACCTCAATTTTTATAATGCAATTAGTTAACTTAAATATTTTTGTAACACTCCTAACCCATATCCGTAGCCGGAACAGGGTTACAAAGCATTACTGAACAAACAGAACAGTAAATCATTCAATTTATACATCAATGTGATCATAATCTAATTTCATTCCAATACATTCATAATTTTCCTTAATCGGGCCATCAAGGCCCTAAAAATACTATAGAAACAATTCGGGACTAAATCGGAAACATTTGGAAAGTTTAGGAAAAAGTTAAAAATTTTGGACTGTAGGGGTCACACGGCCGTGTGGCCAGGCTGTGTGACTCACACGGCTAAGACACATGCCCATGTCTCAGGCCGTGTGACTTTCAAAATAGGAACAGACGGTGGTGTCTCAGCTCGTGTCTGTACCCGTGTAACTCTTTCACTTGGGTCACACAGCCAAGCCACACGCCCGTGTGCCAGGCCGTGTAATTCTCGAATTAACCTCACACCCATGTGCCATGCCGTATAACTGCCTGACTTGCACGCCTTTTAACTTATAGGGGATACACGGTCGTGTCGCATGGCTGTGTGTCACACACGGCTGAGACACACTCCCGTGTCTCAAGCCATGTGGACCCAAAATGAACCTTAAAACACAAGTTTACCATTTCAAGTTTGCTTGGACCTTAAGAAACTCAAATATCAACCAAAATACCTATTTAAAATGACATTAATTAAGTAAAAAACACACCAAAATCAACCTATTAAGTACCTAACCAATGTACCCTCATTGGTACCACAAGTATATAAAACTCTACATCAAAATAAACATCAATTCAACTCATCAATCCATTCAAGCTAATACCTAACTAATATACCTATCAAAGGTACCTCAATAACAATCATTCCTTAACACGTATCATTCATACTAACATAAAAACTATACCTCATTCTCATGTATTATATAAGTTGACCATTTACACAAAAGATCATGCATAATATTTACATAAACCAAAACATTAGTAATAACAACACAAAAGCCTATTACATGCCATATAAACCGAGCCAAACATTCCAAAGACTACCGAAATAAGCTAGATAGTGTGACTTGAACATTGATCTAATCGTCTAACCTTCCAAGTATCTACAAAATCAAAGATTTCAACTAGTAAGCTCAATGAAGCTTAGTAAGTTTGACTAAATAAAACGATAAATCTTACTGAAGTAAGTATAACAATTCAAAAGTAACAATAACCATGAAAGTTTCTTGTCAATCCACAATCTCAATTGGTAAATCGTAAACGATCAATTCAAAGCTCAAATATATATTTCATCAAAATTACTCAACAAATTACCTTACCGAGATTTCAACCTGACGAACGTTTTATGGATAAGAGTGCATCGTTAGATAAATGAAAACAGACCAGATGCTCATAATAGCTAGTCCAACCGAAACACACCAGACAGATGCTCATAAGAGCTAGTCCAACCGAAACACACCAAACAGATGCTAATAAGAGCTAGTCCAACTTAACACACCAGACAGATGCTCATAAGAGCTAGTCCAACTTAACACACCAGACAGAGAGTATAATGCGAGAGTTTGCAACAAATGTTGAACCTCGATTTACTAGGGTAATATGAAAATATCTCCCTCCAATACTATCTCCACTCTAAACCCCCGTAACATATCAAATCACGATTGTACTCTATCCCGCGCTCAATTCAAACCGAGCATCAAATTTCAATAACATATCTTAAATAACGATTCATTTTCAATACACTACAGGAAAACAGACTTTTTGCGGTGTTTTTTTTTTTTTTGCCTTTAGCGGTGCTTCTAAACGCCGCTAAAACTATTCAAAGCGCCGCAAAAGACGCCGCTATAGAAAACGCCGCTAAAATTTGCGGCGTTTATTTGAAAAAACGCTGCTAAAGCTCATGATCTTTAGCGGCGCTTTTATAGAAAACGCCGCTAAAGGTCATGGTCTTTAGCGACGCTTTACAAAAAACGCCGCTATAAATAATTGTCTTTAGCGGCGCTTTTTTTACAAACGCCGCTAATTTGGTCATGAAAAATAAAAAAATAAAATATTTTTCTTCATATCAAAAAAAAAAAAAAAAAAATTGCATTACTATTAGATCTCCGATTTGTTTGGTACCGAAACACCAAATTCTATGTCAAATCAATCTACATTTTTTTCCTTCAAAAAATGACCAAAAAAGAATAAAAATTATTGAAGCATATCGAAAGGCATCAGAAAAGGACATGAATATTCTAAGCTAATAGGATAGCTAGTGGACTCCAGAATATTTCAAAAACTCCAGGAATTTCCCAAACTCCAGGAATTTCCCAAATAAAGATAGCTACAAGAAAGCATGCAAGAATTTTCACGGCCATCACCGATGGTATCTCATTATACTTGTTGAAAATCCCAAGAGCTCCATACACCATTACAGTGAAAAGCGTGTGCATTGGGCAGATATAGTAAAGCATATAGTCATTGTTGAGAACAATACAGCAAAATGCCACAAAGAAGTTTAGTCGCCACATCATCTGCATCAAATAGAAGTTATAGAAGGATGAGAGGTTTACTGATATGCATAAAGTGGATATATAATATATACAACCCTTAATAACTGGAATGCTGGAATGGTATAGAGTATCACCTGAGCAAAACGTGCTAGGCTAAAGTCCTTCCTGATATAATAGTATAAGAAGTTGCCAAATCCCGTCATCCAAACATATGCAGCAATGAAGACACGTATTGCATTATATATCTCCGCTGCAGCAAAATAATGGTACATTAGAAATAGCACCTGCAAAAAGCCCCCCCAAAAAAAAGACATGTGAATGCAGCTGAATTTAGTATAGAATTAAGTAATCTGCAGAGAGCATGGATGCCATGCTACTGCAAACACAAGCAATCTCACAAATCAGGAATTGGTGCATGGGAACATCAATGCAGGTCCAAAGACAGAATACTCATATCAATTATCATAAAGCATTTCATACGATAGTTTCATATTTTATAGGGAATATTCTTATCAATATTAGAACAAATGAACAAGATTAAGAAAAGTCAATGAACAACTGTTAAGATTAAATATATGGATCAAAATTCATATAATGATTTAGGTAGCTATTACCAAACAGAAAAAGGTATTGCGGCAGAAAGTTATGACAAGCAATTAGCATAAAAGCCTGGAACTGAAAAATTTACAGAACATGATAGGTACCACTGATCTGAGAGGGTTGGCCTGATATAAGCATAGTAATGCCCACCATGCACCCCACCACTGTGAACCAAAACACTACATACAATGTAAAAGAATTATGATCTTATTACCCTCTTGTACACTCGTCAAGGTGAGTTATAAAAGACCAGATTGAATAGTTTTTATAAGCAGTTAAATTAAGAGAAAAAAGATGGAGAAAAGTCTGGCACAACGAGTAACAAAAAGGCAGAAAGTAAATCGCTATTTGCACTCTTAATCAATAGAACACCAATATAACCTTACGCTGAAATTTTCCTTACTATTCTGTTTGAAATATAAGTAAATAATAGAATTGGCCTCTACCACATCCATAGAGACCAACTTGACAACTAGTTAAACTATTAACATAAATTACTATTGCAAACTGGAATAATCATTATAAATAACTGAAATGTGCTTATCCCTCAGTTGAAACAAGCACAATTTATACAAGGAAGTAGATAAATTTCAGCAATAGCCAACTCCACCAAACGAACAACAATGCTTCTAAATATCAAGTAACCAACAAAGCCTAATAATTAATTGCCACAAGACAATGATGGCTCCCTTAGGGGTGGCTTTTTTGTGATTTTGTTTCTTCAGTTATCCCAAAAAAATAAAGGTGATATTTGCAGTGCTTTTGATGATGATGATAACAAGAACAATAGCATAAAACACATAATCAAAGGAAAGCCTAGTCCAACAAAAAGTAAAAGACCCAAAAACAGAAGAAAACTAAAGAAATCACAATAGAAATAATGCTTACTAGAAATTGACAATTTTCAGTAGCAAATAAATGTTATATTGGTAATTATATCACCTCGACTAATTATCTTTTCTGTTACATAAGGTAGCTATAGGTTAGTCTGGCTTTTTTAGCTATAGGTTAGTCTGGCTTTTTTAGTGTTCAAGTTAAAGCAGGATTTTAGTAAATTGGAACTGATTAAAAATTATTAAAAGGTGTCTTATCAGGTTAACTAGCAGAATACTTTCCTCATCAAACAAAGCCTTGTGGTTACAGCATTCTTATATTCTCCTTTCGTCTTCCTTGCTCTTCAAAGTTATTGCAAGCACTTCTTGGATTTCTACAAATCATTAAAATCTAATTGAGGGGGAGTTCTGCATTGTTTTACATAAATGATTGGTTTTGATTACACATTATACCATCAGACATACTTAATCGAATGATAATTTTCCAATGGAATATATATCACAAATCTGTTTGTACTTTATGAACATGTTTTTTATTAGCTTATAAGATTAGAATTATCTTTTCAAGTGTTATTGGAATATAATTTTCCAATAAGATTAGAATCATTTTGGGGTGACCTAGCCTTAACCAACAAGAAAAATCCCTTGGACTATAATTTTCCAATTATAATACCCCAATGATAATATATAGCAACATTAAACATATGAATCAAGTTCATACCAGCTCTATCTTAATTCTATTTGTAAGCAAGCCACTAATAATCTTAATTAAAAAAAACCATCTAAGGACACTACCGGAAAGATATATTCTCACTAGCAGCTTTCGTGCTTTTTTCTCTCGAAAGCAAAGGTTGAAGTGGCAAATCATATTGTTCTTCTGCAAAAACGAACAAAATCAACAATCAATTACGAAGCACGATAAAAAAAAAAAAGAAACAAAATTTACTGAATTTGTTGCAATTTATAACCGTATAAAGAACAAGAACTTTCTTTTTCGACGAAACATTCGTTGCTAGAAATCAAACACTCGATTTTCCTATCAGTAATCGGTTCAACACTAAGAACTAAGACTATATAAAAAGCAAAAAAAAAAGAAAAAAGAGAAAGCAAACATCAACAAAAGTGGTGATGAATGCTAAACTTCCATGTTAATTGTCGGAAATTATATATACATATGTATTTATCCATGTTGTATCACCATAGAACGTATACATGCTTTCATCATCACCATAAGGATCAACCTTATCATCTAAATGAAAGATAGAAAAAGATAAAACTTGGAAATTCCAGGACTTAATCTAGGTTGGTTCATGTAGTCACCTTTAAGAAGTACCCGCAAATTTCGAATCTCGACATCTACAACCCCTCTTTCCCAATTTCCCCAACCCCAAACTCTTTTGTACCCAAAAAAAAAACTATTTTCAGATTCCTATCTCATAGCTTAATCAAAAGACAGGGAGTTTACTGTTAATGGAACTCCAAAGTATTTGCACAGAACAGAGAATAACATTCTGCACCTCCATCTTCAACCATAATATCACTATACTTCCCATGAAATAGTCTAAAGAAGTTAAATAAATCGTAAAAGCTCTCATTTAGTTATAGAATAGGTAGACATCAAGTATATGCTTCAATTAAGGTGGAATTCCCATGATCAAGACTAGAAATTAAAAAGCTCTGGTTTGATTGCAGAAAGCTGATTTAAAAGAGACTTTTGAACTTGCTCATGGAACAAAACCTAATTAGAATATCAGAAAATAGATTATTACAAGTGGTATTCTTTCTTACCAGATCTTCCCAAAAGCGACCTGAAACAACCTTTTTGAATTGAATTATCCACTTACCACCATTGCAGTTTGCAGAGTCCTGAGATAATAACAATTTTATGAAACCACAAAGGAATCATGTTAAATAAAATGTTCAAGTTTTGATAGCAGTTATATAATATTATATATATATATAAAGTGGCACTGGCAGTTTGAAGGTAAGGCCTTCAATAATTACCTCCCATAGTGGACGGATTCCCTCCTTGAATAAATGCAAATCTGTTGGGCTTGGCAAAGTAGAAGGACGGACCAAGTGGCAATGACAGACCCAAAAACCTTCAACCTAAAAAGAAACATTTATACCAAGGTGAGAGTATTTACAATCAAACACAGTTAGCTTTTTAAAAAGAACTTACAGTACTAAAATCTACAATTTTCTTTATATTGTCCTCATAGGCTATTTGGGTTCGAACTCCAGGTGTCCGACAAGTGTACCAGAAGACAAACTTGTGATGTAAAAAATGTGAGAACCAAATAAAGGGACTAATAAGCAACCAATTTGGCACTTGAATAGCTATATTTATGTCAAACCAAGAAAAGAATAGCCAAGAACATCATAAAAATTGAAGCCTAAGTTAGTTGGATACAACTCATTTAGATCATGAAACATGAACTACAACATAAAAGGTAGCACAGTGCGGAGATTATACTTTCCCTTAACTCGAAGTGAATTCATTTTACCTTAGTTAATTAGGACTAATTATAGAATGTGTAGAAACTGAGTTGGATACATTACTTTGCTAAGGTAGTACCATGGCGGGCTATCTACACCATGAAAAGAGATTCATTTCAAGGTTTACTTTCATTTGTTATCATGGTGTTCTTTCACATTTTGATCAGAATTTGGATTGTCTAGTTCAATAAGATATCCATAGGTGTTAAGTGAATTCAGGTATACTAATGCATCGCCATGATAGTACTTGTCTCTTCTAAGTCGAAGCATCAACTTCTGCAACCACATTATGAACTTAAAAGTTACGTGCTGCAAAATCTCCGGGATGCTTTAATATATATAATAATCAACTAATCACTTCCTAGACTACCTCTTCAAACTAATCAGGAAAAACAAAGAGAAAACAGTGTTTCTATTACATAAATTCTTTCGCTCAATCGTCAAGTGTCTCAATTGAGTAAATCATTCCAAATGTTATAACTCCTAAAAGGAATCAATATTTCAATATGAATACGTGAAAATTGACATGAGAAACAATTATTCAGCAAAATGAAATAAATTTCTGAAAACAAAATTTCTTGTTATAAAAAGACTAGTGAAAGATTAGGGCAAATATCCACAAAATACCAAAAAAAATCAAAATTTACCGGAAAGGACAGGGCTCAAAAATATTGACCGGAAAGGGCAATTTTCTCAAAAATCGCGCCCCCGTGGAAGCATTTTTAGGGGAAAACGGCCTAAAGCTCGTCCCCGGGGGAGCGCTTTCGGCCAGGTCAGCAAAAACGCGTTCACGGGGGCGCGATTTTGCTGACCTGGCCGAAGCGCTCCCCCGGGGACGCGCTTTAGGCCGCAACGGTCAAATTTTTTTGACCGTTGGCCCCCCAACGGTCAGAAAAAAAACTATAAATACCCCCCAACCCTTCATTTTTTTCACATTCAATCCTTTCTCATTTTTCTCTCAAATTTCTATCAATTTGCTCTCAATTTTCTCTCAAGTTTCTCTCAAAGCCCTTGAAATTTACGCTCAAATTTCAAAATAGTCCTTTACTATTTACGGAAAAGCCCTTTATAATTTTTTTAATATATCTATTTTTTGGAAAATTTTTGAATTCTTTATCGGAGTACAATGGTCGGGGAATTACGTCGCCTAGACAACAACCACATTGCCGTCGAGCAAAAGAAAATGGTAAGTTTGAATGTTAATTTTTCAATATTATTAAATTTTTTTAATTATGCAATTTTAAATAATTTAGAATTTTATAATTTTTTAAACAGTCTGTAGATCGGGTGTTGCAATGTTATGTTCGCAACATGCCTGGTCCCCCATCGCCATTGATCGAGAATTACCTGCGGGAAGCGGGTTTTTGGCACGTGGCACGATAGGCCGGGGGTTCAAGTTGGACCCGCCTTTGATCAGCGCGTTGATAGAGGGGTGGAGACCCGAGACGCACACTTTCCATTTGCCATGCGGAGAGTGTACCATCACCTTAGAAGATGTGCAGTTACAGTTGGGATTACCGGTGGACGGGTCGGTAGTCACCGGGTCCGTAACATCTCTCGATTGGATGGCCGTATGCTACGAGCTTCTGGGTGCCATTCCGGATAAAATTCAAGGAGCTCGGATCGATATGGCTTGGTTACGAGACGCATTCCCAGAGCCGAATGAAGATTCGACCGAAGAAGAAAGAATACGGTATGCGCGGGCATACATACTTCAGATAATTGGAGGCTATCTGATGCCGGACCTCTCTAGAAACCTCGTCCACCTGAGATGGCTCCTGAAACTTGTTGATTTCAGAGCAGCCGGTGAATTGAGTTGGGGGTCTGCCGTGCTATCGAGGTTATACCGGGAGATGTGCGGGGCGACGCTGCCGAGTAAAGCAAAAATCGGAGGTTGCCTATCACTACTGCAGTCATGGGCATGGTTTCGATTTCCATTTTTACGTCCTCGACTCGACCAGCCATATTCATTCCCACTGATAACGAGGTAAATTTAATATTATATTTTACAATTATGTCGTAGATTTATAGTATAATTGCATGCTAAAAGTTTATTTAATTAGGTGGAACCATCCGAGGAGGAGTCATGTTGGAATACCTAACTCGCTTGAGGATATACGGCTCCTATTAGAACAACGGTCGGAATCACAAGTAAGTGTCGAATTTCGTTATTATAATATAGTATTTCGTAGTGTCTAGTATTATGTATATAACTAATAATTTGGTAATGTTAATATAGTTTCAATGGACACCGTACGAGGATCCCGAAATTCGGGCAGTAATTCCGGAGGAGTTCCTCCAAAATTCGAACAGTTGGCACGTTAAGGTCCCGCTAATCACCTACTCAACCGTGGAGATGCACCAGTCAGATCGGGTTCTGCGACAATTTGGATGCCGGCAACCGATTCTCGTGCCTCCGAAGTGCTCGATGATGAGCACAAAGTGGACTTATGGCAGCAGCACACGGATTGGCCAAGATTTTGGTCAGAACATATCGAGACGTGGGAGAACCGGTATGACTTTCTACCTAACCGGGAACCGATCATAGTTCCTGAGTTAGCGTGCGTGCCGGAGTACATGCCATGGTTTAGAATCCATGGCAAGCCGTATCTATTATCGGATGAAGAGAGGCGACGGCTAATTCGCGAGCGAAGGGAACGTCGGGCCCCTTTACATCCAAGGAGAATGGGTGATGAAACGGGCCCAGCAACAGCGCCTACACAGTCACCGGGCCCATCAACAGCGCCTACACAATCACCAGGCCCATCAACAGCGCCTACACAATCACCGGGCCCATCCGTTCAGCTGACAACACCGACATCACAGCATCCACAGTTTATGCCAGGTGCGTACCCTGCCCCTTATATGTATCCTCCAAACCCATATATGTTTCCTTTTCCTAGTCCCACCCCAGGTTGGAATGCATGGCCGGGTTCGAGTCCGTTCCTGACAACTCCCGTTGGCCAGCCAATCGTGAGGCCGACTTCGGGTGTGGGATTACAGGAGGCGCCGTCGGGGAGCAGTAGTTTCTACCAGGCTCCTTCACCGTACGGGATGCAGTCACCCCCGCCGTGGTTTATGCAAACACCTCCGGGGTCATTATTTTATCAAGGCGGGTCATCATCGCAACACCCAGAACCAGACCCACTGCCGGAAGAACCCGATTCCCCGCCTGAGGTTCCACGACCCCCGCCGGAAGCTAGAAGAAGGAGGAATCCAGCGCGTAACCGCCGACCGCCCGACTGTGGCACTGGTTCCCACCGGCATCAACATTGATTAGGATGGGCTTTTTTATTTCTTAAATTGTAATAATTTTTTTTATTTTTTGAATAAAAAAAGTTGTTTTTTTATTTGTGTTTGTAATTTAATTTTAATATCTTTACTAAAATAAAAGTTGTGTATGGCCTTTTGGTTTGTAATTTAATTTGAATTTTTTAATAAAATAAAAAATTATTTTTATTTTATATTTTTTTAATTTAGTCTTCTTCACTAAAATAATTGTTTAATTTTTATTTTTTATTTTATTTTTATTTAATAAGAAGTTGTTTTTATTTTTATTTAATAAGAAGTTGTAATTTAGTTTTTTGCAATATAATTTTTTTTATATTTAATAAAATTGGGCAAATATCATTTCTTTCGTAATTTAATTTTTTTTAATTTAGTTTTAATATATTTAATAACATAATAGTTGTTTAATTTTTATTTTTTACTTTTCTTTTTATTTAATAAGAAGTTGTTTTTATTTTTATTTAATAAGAAGTTGTAATTTAGTTTTTTGCAATATAATTTTTTTATATTTAATAAAATTGGGGCAAATATCATTTCTTTTGTAATTTAATTTTTTTTAAATTTAGTTTTAATATATTTAATAACATAATAGTTGTTTAATTTTATTTTTTACTTTTCTTTTTATTTAATAAGAAGTTGTTTTTATTTTTATTTAATAAGAAGTTGTAATTTAGTTTTTTGCAATATAATTTTTTTTATATTTAATAAAATTGGGGCAAATATCATTTCTTTTGTGCATTCGGAACAGAATTTATGCATTCGGCAAGGTTTGTGGTCATATGCCCATATCGTAGACCGCCGTCATATGCTTGTGTCCACTGTTCGAAAGGAATATTGCATAGGTAGCTTGCGTCTTCGGCGTTATCTGAGCGCAAACTGGCCAGCATCTCGTGAAAACGGTCTTTATTGATCTCATACCCTGCTAATATACGTTGATAGCGAATATTACATACCACTCTTCAATTGCGAATAAATTGAATTTTTCAAAAGAAATTGTATTAATAGATATTTCATACCCATATCGATCACTTGCCGTTTCTGTCTTTTAGATCGATGTTGCCCATAGTAGTTGGATGCGACATGCCTCAGGCAATATCGATGGTGTGTGCGATGCCACATGCTTCCCTGGCGTTTTATTGCCGCAAGTATTCCAGGGCCCCGATCCGATATAACGCATATGTCAGGTTGGGGGCAAACATGCCTCCTTAACCTAGATAGGAAGAAGTCCCAATCATCAGCTGACTCCCCCGGTGTTATTGCGAACGCAATCGGAAGGATTCTCCCACAGCCGTCTTGTGCCACAGCTAGCAATAGTCGATGCGTATATCTACCATACATGAAGGTACCGTCAATTTGTACCAATGGCTTGCAGTATATAAAAGCATCTCGGCTTTGCTTAAATGTCCAGAACAGACGCTTGAACACTGCGCATCCACGGAGCAGACGATCGTTGTAGTATGCCGGTTCCGTTTCAAGGTCTGTTGTGCTGCCTGGGACATACCTCTCCAGCACCTGACACCACTGCCACACTTCATTATATGAAGCGTCCCACCGACCGTGCAATTTTTCCAACGCCTTCTGCTTGGCTATCCAAGCCTTTCTGTAAGAGGGCGTGTACCCCATTTGGCTACGAATATTGCCAATTAAGGCCGGCACTGTAGTTTTAGGATCAGCCTTCACCGTCGGGATTATTAAATCAGCCAACATGTCTGAATCCATCCTCGGATGATCTTGTGTTACACCTGTCAATGAAGTACGTTAAATAATGCAACATTATATAATATTAGTGTTATTCGAAATCATTGAACACATAGTGGTACTGTACCAGTAAGACATGTATGCGGACCTTTGTACTTTTTCACCTCCCACAGCCCTGTCCTTTTCCTCAACGACGCCATGATTTTTCATGAACATGTGCCGTCTTGCACTGCACACTTTGCCTCGTACCTATCAAGCTTTGATTTAACCATAGTGTAGTTAACCCCGTTCCTGATGCTGTATTGTTTCAATGCAGCCAGAAAAGTATTCTTGTTGGAAAACTGGTTACCAACTTCTAATTGGTCCGAATCCAACAAAGAATTTGTACGGTCAAGCGTCCGGTGTGGTAGCTCAGGAAACTCCAATGCATCATCTTGAGATAGATCGACATTATGCATGTGCGCTGGAGGTGAGTATGCCCTGAATAGCGGATCTTCTTCTTCTTCGTCTGAACCGCCCTCAACGTCTTCAGGAACAATTGGAACGGGCTCCGGTTCAGAAAATAATCCAACTTCTGCACGTCAGGCCCTGGCTCCCGAGGTGGATCCACATCGGATTCATCGTCTGATCCTCCATAACTTGCAACAAACGAGGGCCCCTCGCTGGTGGATGTCGTCGGTAATACATCATCCCTCCTTAAACATCTTTCGTAACGATCCCAATCGTATGTGGATTGCCATCCACTAGAAGTTGATGACGTCCCCCAATACGTATTTCTGTCATCCGACGTCGAATGACGAATATGCATGTCCCATCCACCAACCGAGTGTCGTGCAGGGGTTATGTTTTCTATACTACCACCGCACACGGGCACTTCTGTGTTTTGCCTCCCACTTACAGAGTGTCGACTTGGGGTCGTGTATTCCCCTCGAACGCTACTAGATGTTGAGGTCATAGCCAGATCACTTGGAGATGAAAATTCTACATATACCTCGATATAGGGTGAACCACTGGCAAGATGAGTCTCCACCATTGCCTCAAGGCTCCGAGGACCTTTGATGTCGAATGAGTCATATCTCACCGGATCAACCGAAGCGCAAAATCTATACTTAATAGACTGAACTTTCATTAGCGTTGTTCCGAATATTTTACGCCTAATTCTTTTGCGCAGTTCTACCAAATCGACGTTCCGATTAAAACTCAATCGCGCTGTGTTCTCCGATAAGAAAACAACACCATTTTCGGTGTCACGCACTTCACCATCGTAGTAAATAACAGCATTAATACGTTCACTCATTGCAAGTGGACGGTGTAAAAGAGTATAATTACTGTACTGAAAAATCACACTAAGTTCAATTCCCAGGAAAGAGAGGTGGATCACAAGGATCACTTAAGTACCAGATCTTTCCTAGCCAGAATATCCTTCAATCGTAATTTAATAGCACAATAAATAACTATGATCACACTCACAAGATATGAAAAATAAATAATAATGAACACTAGAACTTTAACGAGGTTCGGCAAATTTTGCCTACGTCTTCGGGCACTAACAAATATATTTCACTCCAAAAATACAAGTGAAAATTTACAAATAGGGAGAGAGAACAATGCCTTAACTAGAGAATGGCAAATTGTGGGATGAAGAAAATGAGAAATGGTTAGGCCTATTTATAGTTGAGGTTTAGGGATCAATCTTGCAAAGTACCTATTCAAATAGGGACCAAAATTGCAATTATCCCATACCAATTTTCACATCACATCAACTTTCGGTGCCTAATTTTGGTGCCATTTTCTTCCCACTTGCTATAGCCCATTTTCTTTCCACGTCAGCGCCATTATTGGGGGAAAAAAGCCAAAAGCGCTCCCCGGGGACGCGCTTTAGGACGTTTTCCCCTAAAAACGCTTCCACGGGGGCGCGATTTTTGGGAAAATTGCCCTTTCCGGTCAATATTTTTGAACCCTGTCCTTTCCGGTAAATTTTGATTTTTTTTGGTATTTTGTGGATATTTGCCCGAAAGATTATATCTTTAAAATGTTAAAAAAAAAAGTTATCTGAATCGAAATAAAATGCCATAGTCCGTCATTAAACCTAAAAATTTCAAAAGCGATATTTTGAAATTGTAAACAGATCTATCCACAAGCAAAACATTACACATATATTCACATAAATTAATAGATGAATAAAATCAAAATATAAGCAATTAATAGATGAATAAAGAAAAAAAGAGATTAAAAACAGTTGAATTTTTGCAAAAAAGATAAACAAGAGAGAGAAAAGCTCACGTACAAGCATCGTCGTGATTAGAAGAGGAAGAAAAGCCTCGCTTGGGAGGAGCAGGAGGACGAGATCCGCTGCGAAGGGCGGTTCGGAGGAGACCAGATCACACGCTCGCTATCGCCATTTTTTGTTCGATTTTTTGAAACAATAGTTTCAATGCGCTTGTGCTTTACCAATTGGGAAACCCTTGTTCTGCAATTGAAGAATAAAAGAAACAATATAAAAAGAGAAAAAACCAAACAACCAATTTTATAAAGGATAATGAAGAACCTGAGCATGGACATGCGATGACCAGTGGGTCGATTAAGCTTCCTGAACTTCGTCATTTAGGGAGAAAAAGGGAGAAATCGAGATAGAATGAGGAAGATCGGTAGGGGATTTTGGTTTGGAGATTTTGGGAAACCAATAATAGGGAAATTTTAGGGAACTAGGAAATTTAGGTTTTGGGGAAACGATAATAGGGATAGTGAACTTAGTTTTTAGCAAAGAAATTTGTGGCGTTTTATTAAAAAAGGCCAGTATAGCTTATTTTTTGCGGCGTTTTCACTAGAAACACCACTATAGCTCTATTTTTTGCCGCGTTTTTATTAAAACGCCACTATTATATAATTTTAATTTTTTTCCATTTTTAACCTATATTTTTCTATGTTTTTCTTCTAAAATTTGTGTGCTGAGATTATTATTTTTTTGAATTTTTATTTTTATTATATTTTGAGTATTGAACTTTTTAACTAAAATATTAAATTTTAAAATTTTAAGTTTTTAATTTTTAATTTTTTATTAGTAAATTTTAAAAATTTAATTACCATTATCAACTCTTTTACGAATTTCTTTTAGGATTTAACCCATTTTGATATATATTTTTTAAAATAATAATTTATATTTATCTTTTTTTATTTATATTCTAAAAAATCCAAGATTAATCCCTAAATCATAAACCCTAGACCCTAAATATTATACCCTAAACCACAAACACCAAACCCTAAACCCCAAACTCAAAACTCCAAACCATAAATCATAGACCATAAAACCTGAACCCTGAACCCTAAACTCTAAACCGCAAACCTTAAACCATAATCCGAGACCAAATTTTTGGAAATTCATGTGGCCAATGTTAGTGTAGTACAAAACATATATTTTATATTCTTATATTAAATAATATGGGTGTAGTACAAAATGGCATGAACCTTAGTAAAATCCAAATGTTTTTCAGTTTTCAAACAGTATCCTTAAATCTTAAACCCCAAACCCACACTATAAAACCCTAAATCATAAACCCTAAACCCTAAACTATAAAACATAAACCCTTAACCCAAAATAATAAACAATATATTATAAACCCTAAAACTCTAAACCATAGACATTAAGCCTTAAATTCTAAACCCTAAACCCTAAACCCTAAAATAAAATATTTTTTTGCAGCGTTTTAATAAGCCACTAAAGCTTACATTTTGCAGTGTTTTCCCAAAAACGCCACTAAAGCTCAAAAAAATTGATAAACCGTAAAAGTAACATATTTTAAGCCCACATTTAGCATGCTTTTGGATGATTTATCCTTTGATTTATGTAAAAAGGTGCTCTTAATCCTTTCTTTTCATGTTTTATACTCAGGAAAGCACCCTAGGATGAAAAGAACGAGAAATGGGCTTAAAACGGACCAAATTGGGCCAAAATAGAAATCGACACGACCTGGGCCCAACACCACACGATCGTGCCTCATTAAAAGTCCGAACATGGCCTGACCACGACTCACACGGGCGTGTGCCATGGCCGTGTCCCTGTCGTGGAGAAGAGCAATTTCACTCGGAAAAGGATACTTAGGGGGCAAAGAAACCTATTTCAAAAGCCTATATAAGCAGCCTAAGTATAACTTAAAAGGGGGCGGTTAGCTAGGCTAAGGAGCCGAGCCAAAGAGGTCAGATTTGTGGAGAATCACTAGAAGATAGCCAGTTGATCCATCTCAAGAAGCCGGAATTATACTCAAGATGGAGGATCTCTCCTTCAATTCCTTCAGGGGGTTTTAGGGATTTCTTATGTTTTGTTTTATCTTTTCTTTTAAGATGTTTTCTTTTATTATTATGAACTAAACCCTCAGATATCTGAGGGGATGAAACCTAAGATGAATCTTGTTATTGTTTTCTGAACTATATGATAAATATTTGACTTGTTCTTAATTATGTGTTCTTAATTCTTGTGTTGATATTTCCAGGATATTAATTCAAGTGTGATGTGCTTAGGTGGAGGAGAAAAAGTCTCTACCTAAGAGTAGATCTAGCATAATTAAGCGGAGTTGATCGCGCGCCTAGAGATAGGGTGACAAGATTTTGCCGGATTAGGGTGAAACCTAATATGGGAGTCCATAGATCGAGTTAATGCAATTCTAGGGGTTTTAATTAGAAAGAGATTTCAATTACTCAACCTAGTGTTAGACGTTATTCGCCTCGAGAGAGGGATTAATATAACTTAGGGAATCTTACGGATTAAGTCAAGTGAATAAATCGTCTGGTTCAGAGTTAGATAACAAGTGAAGTCTAGGTGGATTCTTCCTTGGGTGTCGTCTTAATCAATTGGTTTTCCTTCCAAGCTATTTTCCCAAATTCATTCTTCTTTGTCTTTGCATCTTTAAGTTTAGTAGTTAAGTAATTTAGATTAGATAAATAAATCCCTTTATTCTTAGGCTAGATAATAAAAAGAGAGTTAGTATTAGTACTTTTGGTTCCTTTGGGTTCGACATTCCGGTCTTGCCTAAACTATACTACTGTTCGATAGGTGTGCTTGCCTCAAAATTATTGTCATAGTTGGTTTCTAGGTTCGATCATTCTCATTTATAAATTTTAAGACTTTGACATCGCGAAAACAATGATCAAGTTTTTGGCGCCGTTGCCGGGGAACTAATATATTAAGAAAACTCAATTTTTATTACTCTAGCCATATTTTATTTTTGCAATTAAATTTTATTTTTTTATTTTTTTGCTAATTTTTTGTTTATTTACTTTTGATAGGTAATTTTAGTTTATAGAGGAGATAGCACTGAATAATTATCAGTGGCAAGTCATGAGGATAATTCCTACTAAAGCAGCCAGTGTCTTCAACCTCGACGTGGTCACCAGGTTATCTAACCAGCTAGAGATGATGAATAAAAAGTTTGATGGTTTGTATAGTCTCTCGCAGGTACACCCAATAATGCAATATGACTCAAATCTAGGAGGCGTGGCGAATCCTGAGTACCCACCCTACGGATATGGCATGGAGAATGAACAAGTCCACTATATGGGTAACTACTCTAGACCTCAAAATAATTTTTATGATAACACTTATAATGCAAGTTGGAGATACCATCCCAATTTCTCGTGGGATGATCAAAGTAGCCAAAGACCGGAACTTCCTCCAGATTTTCAACAACCACCTCACCAACAAGAAGAGGAGTCGAACCTCGAGGAGATGTTGACAAAATTCATAGCAGCCTCAGAAATACGTTTCCAGAAGGTAGAAACAAAACTTGAGGCATTGTCACAGGAGCTCAAGGATCAATTCGGGCAACTTGCTAAGCAGATTTCTGAAAGACCACAAGGAAGCCTACCAAGCAACACCAAGACTAACCTAAAGGAGCAAATTCAAGCCATAACAGCTCAAGACAGTGAAAGGTTAGTGGAATCTGACCCAAGGCAAGAGCCTGTGGTAAGTGAAGGTAAGGTTGAGGTAAGCCATGATTTATCAAACCCGGTAATTACAGAGTACCAAACTCGTGTGCCATACCCCGATGCGATAAAGAAAGACCACACAGAGGAACAACTCGGTAAGTCTCTTAAACTTTCAAGGAAATTTCATATTAATTTGCCGTTTCTTGAAGCTCTTTCGAAGATGCCAGATCCTAGACTTCGTGTCAATAAAGAAGAAATCCATGAGAAACGAAGGCTTTGGATCGATGAACTAGACGAATGGAAGACACACTTCAAGAAGAGACTAAAAACACAGGAAGCAAAAATGAGGCAACTCCACGACGAACTTAATGATGGGACAACCCAGCTTAAGATAGGAAATCAGGTACTCAAAATCCTCTCAAATGGAAAAGTCGAGGTAACTAGTCCTAAAATCAGAACCTTTAAGGTAAACACTACTCGACTTAAACTTTTTATCAATAACCGAATTGATCGCATGAGAAAGGATTTTCACCTTATCAAACCACCATGATTATATAAATAACAGGTAAGTCTAGCTTAAGACTTTAAACGAGCGCTTTTCGGGAGGCAACCCAAGCACTAACCTTACTAATTAGTTTAGTTTATTTCTTTTCATGTTTAGGCGCAGGTTCTCCATACCCACACGGCCTTACACACGGTCGTGGTCATGGCCGTGTGGTGTCACCAGTAGGAATATGGACACGGGCTGCATCTCTATTTAAGCCCCCTTCTTCCTTTTTCTTTTTCAGTTGTCTTTCTTCTTTCATTTTCCATTATTTACTTTTATTTTTACTTATTTATTTATTTTTCTTTATTTTTTTCTTCTTTTTCTTCATGTCATTTAGATTTAGCTTAGGATATATCAAGTCGGCTACTTCGAGGACTCAATTTTAAACTGTTCGAGACACTTCCCCACGTTCACCTCCAACCCTATCTGGTTTCTTTTCATTGACTTCATCCAAAATTTAGGAAGTTTCACTTCTCTCCCTATCTTATGATTTTATGATTATTTTGATATTATCTATCTTTGTATATTGAGGGCAATGTACATCTTAAGTGTGGGGGGTCAACTATAGTATTATTTGAAAATCCCTGAATTATACCATGAATGATATCTTGTCTTCAAGTAAGTTTTTCATATTATGATTAAAATGAAATTTCCTTTTATTTATGATTTTTATTGATATGTTTTAGATTAAGTCATTGATAATTGTGCATTGATGATTAAATTTGAAAAATACTAGAGAATCAAGCATGATAAGTCTATTTTTCAAAAATTAAAAAAAAAAATTAGGTTGTCTACCTGAATCTGAATGTTACCTTAAAATTTGAAATTTACGAGGTTGACATCAAATACCCATGATTTCTGTGAGCTTTTGAGCCTTTTAGAGCATACATTCTTTTTCGTGCTCACTTTATTAATTATGAGTGTGTCAACATTGATCTGTTGTTCTAGAACTTGATTCGATTATACATGTCAAGACCACACCTTTGATTTGATATACAGAGATGATAAAGGCATCTAGGTTTTAACCCACTTACTCCACTAAAACAGTTTACCTTCCCAATCAACCTCTAGTGAACCCCGTTTAATCCTAACAACCCTTTTTATTGACTTACCTACTAATATTAACTCAAAACCCTTTGTATTTGTTATCACCATTCCTTGACTCTCTTTTTGTCGAGATTTGATTTTGAACAGTTGCCTAATTGTGTTTTATATTTCAATTGTAAAAGTTCTTTCCTATTATTTGACTTGTTCTTAAAAATAATAATAATAATAATAATAATAATAATAATAATAATAATAATAATAATAATCGAATTATATTCATTATTAGTTGTGTGATTGAATGAGCTTATATGTTTGAATGCCAATTATTGAAGAAGAAAGCTCGTATTAGGGTATTATTATTAGTATAACAAGTTTTCAATTGATGTAATTATCAGTTTGTTGTTTCTAGTTAGGTAATTTGTCAAGTAAATCTCGATTCTAACCTTCTAATTCAGCCTTTAGCCACACCTTTAACCGAAGCCCCATTACAACCCTGTTAAAGACCTTTTGATTTGTGTATCCCAAGCCCCATTACAACCCTGTTAAAGACCTTTTGATTTGTGTATCATCTCATTTTATAGTGGTGGAGATTTGATTTTCATGCAAGCTTATGGGATTAACTCTTCATGTTTGACTTTTGAGTGCTTAATTCTGAACCTTAAACACTTCGAGTGATTTGAGTGAATCTTTAGTGAGGATGTCAACTCTTGTCGATTTCGAATCAGAGGTAATTATTTATGTAAGGTGAAACACCTAACATTTTCAAGGCTATAAATTTATGACTTTGACTGTTTGAATCTTTAGGACCCTTGGAATTGAATTATCCATGTATGAATTATCTTTGAATTATGATGAGGCATTATTGATGAATATTATGAATCTAGGGAAGTTTGTTTTAATTATAAGTTGAGAATTTTGCTTGAGGACAAGCAAGAGCTTAAGTGTGGGGGTATTTGATAAACCATAAAAGCAACATATTTTAAGCCCACATTTAGCATGCTTTTGTATGATTTAAGCCTTGAATTATGTAATTTGGTGCTCTTAATCCTTTGTTTTCATGTTTTACACTCAGGAGAGCACCCAATGACGAAAAGAATAGAAAACGGGCCCAAAACAGAGTAAATGGGCCATATCACGAAATCCACAAGGCCGTGCCCCATTCAACAGCCTCGAACACGGCCTGGCTACGATTTACACGGGCGTGTGCCATGGGCGTGTCCCTGCCGTGGCCAAGAGGAGTTTTACTCAGAATAGGATACTTGGAGGCAAAGAAACACATTTCAAAACCTACTCAAACACCCTAGTAGGAATTCCACTTGAATTAGGATACTTAGGGGCCAAGTAAGGCATCTCAAAGTCTATATAAACACCCAATGGGGCAACTTAAAAGGGAGTTCGGCAGAAGCCTTCTGCCAGGGCTTTTGTCGGAGGAACCCACGGCTTTAGTCAGGGGCGGTTAGCTAAGCCAAAGAGCTGAGTCAGAAAGGTCAGATTTGAGGAGAATCACTCGAAGATAGCCCGTCGATCCATCTCAAGAAGCCGGAATTATACTCAAGACGGAGGATCTCTCCTTCAATTCCTTCTGGGGGTTTTAGAGATTTCTTATGTTTTGTTTTATCTTTTCTTTTGAGATGTTTTCTTTTATTATTATGAACTAAACCTTCAAATACCTGAGGGGATGAAACCTAAGATGAATCTTGTTATTGTTTTCAGAACTATATGATAAATATTTGACTTGTTCTTAATTATGTGTTCTTAATTCTTGTGTTGATATTTCCGGGATATTAATTCAAGTATGATGTGCTTAGGTGGAGGAGCAAAAGTCCCTGCCTAAGAGTAGATCTAGCATAATTAAGTGGAGTTGATCGCGCGCCTAGAGATAGCGTGACGAGATTTTGTCGGATTAGGGTGAAACCTAATATGGGAGTCCATAGATCGAGTTCATGCAATTCTAGGGGTTTTAATTAGAAAGAGATTTCAATTAATCAACCTATGGTTAGACGTTACTCGCCTCGAGAGAGGGTTTAGTATAAATTAGGGAATCCTACAGATCAAGTCAAGTGAATAAATCGTCTGGTTCAGTGTTAGATAACAAGTGAAGTCTAGGTGGATTCTTCCTAAGGGTATCGTCTTAATCAATTGAGTTTTCCCAACAGTATTTCCCCAATTCATTCTTTTTGTCTTTACGTCTTTAGCTTAGTAAGTTAGTTAAATTTAGATTAAACAACAACTTCAATTATTTTAGGCTAGATAATAAAAAGAAAGTTAGTATTAGTATTTTTAGTTCCTTTGGGTTCGACAATCCGGTCTTGCCTAAGCTATATTACTGTTCGATAGGTGCAATTGCCTCAATGTTGTCATAGTTAGTTTTCAGGTTCGATCATTCTTATTCATTATAAATTTAAAACTCTGAAATCAACGATCAAGTTTTTGGCGCCGTTGTTGGGGAACTAAAATATTAAACATGAAAAGAAAGGATTAAAAGTACCTTTTTACATAAATCAAAGGATAAATCATCCAAAAGCATGCTAAATGTGGGCTTAAAATATGTTACTTTTACGGTTTATCAAAGCC
Organism: Gossypium australe; assembly: GCA_005393395.2. Taxonomy (NCBI): domain Eukaryota; kingdom Viridiplantae; phylum Streptophyta; class Magnoliopsida; order Malvales; family Malvaceae; genus Gossypium; species Gossypium australe. The sequence continues at coordinate 101,590,541 of CM016620.1, forward strand.
GTTGTAGTATAGTGGTGAGTATTCCCGCTTGTCACGCGGGCGACCCGGGTTCGATCCCCGGCAACGGCGCCAAAAACTTGATCGTTGTTTTCGCGATGTCAAAGTCTTAAAATTTATAAATAAGAATGATTGAACCTAGAAACCAACTATGACAACGATTTTGAGACAAGCGCACCTATCGAACAGTAGTATAGTTTAGGCAAGACCGAAATGTCGAACCCAAAGGAACCAAAAGTACTAATACTAACTCTCTTTTTATTATCTAGCCTAAGAATAAAGGGATTTATTTATCTAATCTAAATTAATTAACTACTAGACTAAAGATGCAAAGACAAAGAAGAATGAATTTGGGAAAATAGCTTGGAAGGAAAACCAATTGATTAAGACGACACCCAAGGAAGAATCCACCTAGACTTCACTTGTTATCTAACTCTGAACCAGACGATTTATTCACTTGACTTGATCCGTAAGATTCCTTAATGTATATTAAACCCTCTCTCAAAGCGAATAACATCTAACCCTAGGTTGATTAATTGAAATCTCTTTCTAATAAAACCCCTAGAATCGCATTAACTCGACCTATGGACTCCCATATTAGGTTTCACCCTAATCCGACAAAATCTCGTCACCCTATCTTTAGGCGCGCGATCAACTCCGCTTAATTATTCTAGATCTACTCTTAGGCAGGGACTTTTGCTCCTCCACCTAAGCACATCATACTTGAATTAATATCCTGGAAATATCAACACAAGAATTAAGAACACATAATTAAGAACAAGTCAAATATTTATCATATAGTTCAGAAAACACTAACAAGATTCATCTTAGGTTTCATCCCCTCAGGTACCTGAGGGTTTAGTTCATAACAATAAAAGAAAACATCTCAAAAGAAAAGATAAAACAAAACATAAGAAATCCCTAAAACCCCTTGAAGGAATTGAAGGGGAGATCCTCCGTCTTGAGTATAACTCCAGCTTCTTAAGATGGATCAACTGGCTACCTTCGAGTGATTCTCCACAAATCTGACCTTTCTGACTCGGCTCCTTGGCCTAGCTAACAACCCCCTTCTAGGTTATACTTAGGGTGCTTATATAGGCTTTTGAAATAGGTTTCTTTGCCCCTAAGTATCCTTTTCCGAGTGAAATTGCTCTTCTCCACGACAGGGACACGACCATGGCACACGCCCGTGTGAGTCGTAGCCAGGCTGTGTTCGGACTTTTAATGAGGCACGGCCGTGTGGTGTTCGGCCCAGGCCGTGTCGATTTCTATTTTGGCCCAATTTGGTCCGTTTTAAGCCTGTTTCTCGTTCTTTTCATCCTAGGGTGCTTTCCTAAGTATAAAACATGAAAAGAAAGGATTAAGAGCACCTTTTTACATAAATCAAAGGATAAATCATCTAAAAGCATGCTAAATGTAGGCTTAAAATATGTTACTTTTACGGTTTATCAAATAAATACCCCCACATTTAAGCTTTTGCTTGTCCTCAAGCAAAATTCTCAACTCACAATTAAAACAAACTTCCTCGATTCATAATATTCAACAATAGTGTTTCATCATAATTCATAGATAATTCATACATGGATAACTCAACTCAAAGAGTCCTAAAGATTCAAACAATCAAAGTCATAATTTTTATAGTATGAAAACATAGGTGTTTCCCTTTACCTGATTAATTACCTCTGATTCAAAATCGACAAGAATTGACATCCTCATTAAAGATTCACTCAAACCACTCAAAGTGTTTAAGGTTCAAAATTAAGCACTCAAAAGTCGAAAATGAAAAGTTAATCCCATAGACTTGCATGAAAATCAAATCTCCACTATTAAAATATGAGATGATACATAAATCAAAAGGTCTTTACAGGATTGTAACGGGGCTTGGGTTAAAGGTGTGGATAAAGGCTGAATTAAAGGGTTAGAATCGAGATTGACCTGACAAATTACCTAACTAGAAAAATGAACTAATCCTAAATAATTACATCAATTGAAAATTTGTCATACTAATAATAATACCCTAATACGAGCTTTCTTCTTCAATAATTGGCATTCAAACATATAAGCTCATTCAATCACACAACTAATAATGAATATAATTCGATTTTTTTAAGAACAAGTCAAATAATAAAGGATGAATTTAGCTACTAAAATATTTAGGCAACCGATCAAATCAAATCTCGACATAAGGGTAGTCAAAAAGGAATGGTGATAACAAATACAAAGGGTTTTGGGTTAATATTAGTAGGTGAGTAAATAAAAAGGGTTTGTTAGGATCAACAGGGTTCACTAAGGGTTAATTATGAAGGTAGGCTTTTTGATGGAGTAAGTGGGTTAAAACCTAGGTGCCTTTATCACCTCGGTATATCAAATCATAGGTGTGGTCTATACATGTATAATAGATGCAAGTTCTAGAATAACAAATCAATGTTGAGACATTCATAATCAAAAAATGAGCACGAAAAAGAATATATGCTCTAGTAGGCTCAAAGTCTCATAAAATTATGGGTGTTTGATATCAACCTCATCAATTTCAAATTTCAAGGTAACATTCAGATTCAGGTAGACAACCTAAAAATTTTAAATTTTGAAAAATAGACTTATCATATTTGATTCTCTAGTATTCTTTAAATTTAATCATCAATGCACAATTATCAATGGCTTACTCTAAAACATATCAATAAAAATCATAAATTAGAGAAATTTTCATTCTAATCATAATATGAAAAACTTACTTCAAGACAAGATAATATTCAGGGATTTGAGAATAATGAAGAAAGTTAGGCACTTTCTTGAAATAACTATTCACTCCCCACACTTAAGTTGTACATTGCCTTCAATGTACAAAGATAAATATGCATTGTAAGAGAGAGAGAGAGGGAGGTGAGACTTCCTGAATTTGGATGGTTTCCTGGAGTTGGAAGTCGATAGGGATGGTGGCTGCTACCGAGCTCTGCGCTAGATGAAGAAATTGGGGAGCTCGTAGAGAATTAGCCAGGAATTATTAAGACACATTTAACATAAACTAAATATATAATTAAAGACAAGAAAGATAAAAGGAAAGAAAATAGTAATGTAAATAAAATTAAAATAAAAGATGAATGGACCGAAGAGTCCTTATTGTTAGATGGTTCGCGAGGTGGGTGTGACCTCTAAGACTGCGGAGGTGCTGGCGGTGGCAGAAGTGGCGTGATTCTCAAGCAGCTTTTAGAACCTCTAAGGCTGCATTAAGGTGGTGGTCGTGGTTCCGGTGTGATTCCCTAGCAGCCTTTTGAACCTGACACTAAGAAACTAAAATAAAATAAACTAAATTAAGCATAAGATTGTCAAAGAGAAGGAAAATAAAGGAGAAGATAAATGGTCTCAAAGACCCTTGGCTTGTCGAGTGGATGAAGCGGCCGGCATGAACTTATGTAGATCGGTCTCCATGAGGGAAACTGTGTTGGGATTCCGCCGTTTCTTCGACATTGGAGTGGTGTAGCTCGGTGGTTGTGTCAAGAAATTAGGGATGAAGAGTAGGGAGAGGATTGAGAAAGAAAAGAGAAACTAAATGGGTTGAATTGGTGAAAAGAGGGGGGAGGTGGGTGGTTTAAATAGAATTTCAAGTCAGGTACATTCACACGCCCGTGTCTTGTGGGTGTGGTGCCTCACACGGCCATATCGCATGGTCGTGGTAGGCTTCGTTCATTTCTCCCACGCTCATGCTCTATTTGCCACGCCTGTGTGTTATCAGATAGTGTCAACCACGGCCACATCGCACGAACGTGGGGTTTTATCGGTGCCCGTGGTGTGGTAGTTGGAGTCCGTGACTTTGAAGATTTTATTTACTTTGACATATACCGCTTCTGCCATGTCAGTACGGAGATTCTTGAGGTCCACATGGCCACGGCCGTATGCAAGGCTGTGTGGCCTGGAAATCTGCACTTAGTTAGTTTATAGTTAGGTGCTAAAAAGGAAAATAAAAGAAAGAATTAAAATAGAATAAATGAAAATGTAAAAGTTAATGGGGTTAGTACTCGGGTTGCCTCCCGAGAAGTGCTCGTTTATAGTCTTAATCTAGACTCTCCTCTTATTTGTATATTCATGGTGGTTTGAGGAGTTGAAAGTCCTTCCTTGTGCTGGCAGTTCCATTATCATGATAGGGTTTAAGACAAGTAACGTTTATTCTCAAAGTGCCAACAATCGGGTTACTTACCTCAACTGTTCCGTATGGAAAAACATCAATTACCTTAAAAGGGATCTCTTTGCTTGTTTTAGGATCAGGTGGAGCTATTTGTGGGTCTGCTTTGTCTAATAATACCTGATCTCCAATTTTGAACTTGTGTGTCTCGTAGGGTGGCTTTGGTTCTGTTTCGGGTATCCCTAGTTCTTTTTTAAAGTGCATCTTCCCCTCTTCTGGTTCGTCGATTTGAATCTTCTGTTCCTCATGAGCTATTTCTTTGTTGGCACAAGGTTCAAGATCGGGATCATGTTGTGGTGTTTCCTGAAAAGAAGGGTTAACCGAATGGTTATCAATAGAATTGACTTTCTCACATTGGCTATTCGATGTTCTAGCTGAATCGAGGGCTTGAAGAGTGACTGTCTCCTCACCTACACAGAATATGAGTTCACCTGCGTCGACATCAATTTTAGTTCTGGCAGTTGCTAAAAATGGTCGTCCTAAAATTAGGGGGATCGTGTTGTCCTCATCCATGTCTAAAACGACAAAGTCTACCGGGAATACGAATTTGTCAATCTTCACAAGTACATCTTCAATTATACCCCTAGGAACTCTAATAGTTTTATCAGCTAGTTGAATGCTCATCCTAGTTTGTTTGGGTTTCCCTAGACCTAGTTGTTTAAACAATTTATAAGGCATGACATTTATGCTTGCCCCTAAATCAGCTAACGCATTATCAATAGTTAAACTACCAATTAAATATGGAATTGTAAAACTCCTTGGATCTTTCAATTTCTGTGGTAGTTTATTTTGCAACATTGCTGAGCACACTGTGTTCAGTTCCACATATGATTCCTCGTCTATCTTTCGCTTATTTGTCAAAAGCTTCTTTAAAAATTTCCTAGAATCTGACATCTGCGAAAGAGCTTCAAGAAATGGTAGGTTAATATGTAATTTTGTTTAAAAGTTTAAGAAACTTACCGAATTGTTCCTCTGTGTCGTCTTTCGTTATCACTTGGGGATATGGTATGCGAGGTTTGTACTATTTGATTATTGGGTTCGGTTTGTTATTGACCTCAACCGTATCTTCTTCTACCACCTTCTTTTGTTTTGAATTAGGCTCGTCCAACCCTTCACTATCTTGAGCTGTTATGGCTTGAACTTGCTCCCTTGGGTTAGTCTCGGTGTTGCTTGGTAGTCTTCCCTGTGGTCTCTCAGAAGTCTGCTTAGCAAGTTGCCTGAATTGATCCTTGAACTCTTGTAACAATGCCTCAAGTTTTGTTTCTACCTTTTGGAAACGTGTTTCTGAGGCTGCTATGAAGTTTGTTAGCACCTCTTCAAGGTTCGGCTTCTTTTCTTATGGGTAAGGCTGTTGTTGGAAGTTTTAGGAAGGTTGTTGCCTTTGATTTCTTTGACCGCCCCATGAGAAATTGGGGTGGTTTTTCCAACCTGGATTATAAGTATTACTATAAGGGTTATTGTTATATCGAAAATTATTACCCATATAGTTCATTTGCTCGCTCTCCATGCGCTGTCCGTAGGGTAGGTACTCAGGATTCGCCACTCATTTACTTGCGTCGCACTGCATTACTGGATGTGCCTGCGAAAAACCATAGAAACTATCAAATTTTTTATTTAGCAATTCTACCTGATTTGATAGCGCGGTTACTGCATCAATGTTGAAAACTCCGGCTGCTTTGGCTGGCCTTGTCCTTGTAACTTGCCACTGATAGTTATTCAGTGACATCTCCTCTATAAACTCGTAAGCTGCTTCAAGAGTTTTGTTGTTCAGGGTTCCGCCGGTAGCTGAATCGATTAATTGTCGTGTTGAAGGGTTCACACCATTGTAAAAAGTTTGGACCTGTAGCCACAATGGTAATCCATGGTGTGGACACCTTCTTAACACATCCTTGTATCTCTCCCATGCGTCATAAAGTGTCTCTGAATCTATCTGCACAAAAGAAGATATATCATTCCTTAATTTGGCCATTTTGGCCGGTGGAAAATATTTCAATAAAAATTTTTCGATCATTTGGTCCCATGTAGTGATTGATCATCGTAGAAGAGAATGTAACCACTGTTTGGCTTTATTCCTCAAAGAAAAGAGAAATAACCGAAGACGGATGGCATCATCAGAAACGCCATTTATCTTGAAGGTATCGCAAAATTCTAGAAAATTCGCTAAGTGTGTGTTAGGATCTTCATCCTGCAAACCATCAAACTAAACAAACCGTTGTATCATCTGTAGAGTGTTAGGTTTTAGTTCACAATTATTTGCAGCAATAGTAGGCCTAACAATACTAGACTCAGTTCCTGTTAAACTAGGTTTAGCATAATCATACATAGTGCGTGGAGCATGATGTTCTGCTGCCTCTGGAGGTGGCAGATTATTCTCTGTCTTCTATGTAGTTCAAGATTCGCCTTATCTCTCTGCGATTTCTGCGACTGGTACCTTCAATATCACTATCGTAAAGTAGGGGTCCTGTCGGGTTCCTTCTAGTCATAAACTAAAGGTACCTGAAAGGAGCAAAAGAAATAAAATTAGCAAAGTTAAAAATAAAAGTAAATTGCAAAAAATAAAAATGACTAAAGTAATAAAAATTAAGCGTTCTTAATATTTTAGTTCCCCGGCAACGGCGCCAAAAACTTGGTCGCTGTTTTCGCGATGCCAAAGTCTTAAAATTTATAAATGAGAATGATCGAACCTAGAAACCACCTATGACAACAATTTTGAGGCAAGCGCACCTATCGAACAGTAGTATAGTTTAGGCAAGACCAGAATGTCGAACCCAAAGGAACCAAAAATACTAATACTAACTCTCTTTTTATTATCTAGCCTAAGAATAAAGGGATTTATTTATCTAATCTAAATTAATTAACTACTAAACTTAAAGATGCAAAGACAAAGAAGAATGAATTTGGGAAAATAGCTTGGAAGGAAAACCAATTGATTAAGACGACACCCAAGGAAGAATCCACCTAGACTTCACTTGTTATCTAACTCTGAACCAGGCGATTTATTCACTTGACTTGACCCGTAAGATTCCCTAAGTTATATTAATCCCTCTCTCGAGGCGAATAACGTCTAACCCTAGGTTGATTAATTGAAATCTCTTTCTAATTAAAACCCCTAGAATTGCATTAACTCGATCTATGAACTCCCATATTAGGTTTCACCCTAATCCGGCAAAATCTTGTCACCCTATCTCTAGGCGCGCGATCAACTCCGCTTAATTATGCTAGATCTACTCTTAGGCAGGGACTTTTTCTCCTCCACCTAAGCACATCACACTTGAATTAATATCCTAGAAATATCAACACAAAAATTAAGAACACATAATTAAGAACAAGTCAAATATTTATCATATAGTTCAGAAAACAATAACAAGATTCATCTTAGGTTTCATCCCCTCAGGTATCTGAGGGTTTAGTTCATAATAATAAAAGAAAAAATCTCAAAAGAAAAGATAAAACAAAACATAAGAAATCCCTAAAACCCCCTGGAGAAATTTAAGGAGAGATCCTCCGTCTTGAGTATAATTCCGAATTCTTGAGATGAGTCAACTGGTTATCTTTGAGTGATTCTCCACAAATCTGACCTTTCTGACTCGGCTCCTTGGCCTAGCTAACCTCCTCCTTCTAGGTTATACTTAGGGTGCTCATATAGGCTTTTGAAATAGGTTTCTTTGCCCCTAAGTATCCTTTTCCGAGTGAAATTGCTGTTCTCCACGACAGGGACACGGCCATGGCACATGCCCGTGTGAGTCGTGGCCAGGCCGTCTTCGGACTTTTAATAAGGCACGGCCGTGTAGTGTTGGGCCCAGGCCGTGTCGATTTCTATTTTGGCCCAATTTGGTCCGTTTTAAGCCCGTTTCTCGTTCTTCTCATCCTCGGGTGCTTTCCTGAGTATTAAACATGAAAAGAAAGGATTAAGAGCACCTTTTTACATAAATCAAAGGATAAATCATCCAAAAGCATGCTAAATGTGGGCTTAAAATATGTTACTTTTACGGTTTATCAAAACATTGACACCTGCACAAGAAAACTACACCACCACGGAGAAAGAACTGCTAGCTGTAGTTTTTGCATTTGATAAACGACGTCGTTTTACTCAAAATTTCGTGGCGTTTTTATAAAAACGTCGTTAATGCTCAGATCTATATCGGCATTTTTAATAAAGCGCCGCTAATGCTCAAATATATAGCGGCGTTTTTAAGGAAGCGCTGCTAATGCTCAGATCTATAGCGGTGTTTTTAAGGAAGCGCCGCTAATGCTCTGATCTATAGCGGCATTTTTACGAAAGCGCCGCTAATGCTCAGATCTATAGCGGCGTTTGGACAAAAAACACCGCTATTGCTTAACTTTTTGCAGCATTTTCTTTCAAACGCCGCTAATGTATAATATTTGCGGTGTTTTTTATTCAAACGCCGCTAAAGTCTATTTTGGTGTAGTGATAATGGAATATATTTTATATCATGGAATACCAAACATCAATTTATATAAATGTTAAATTTTAACCGTACGAACTTACCTAGACTGAATTGTAGTAGTTGCAGAAGTTTAGGGACTATTTCACTATTTTTCCTTTTTCACGAGTATTTACGGGATCTTGATATGCAAGAAGATTAGTTTGGCTGGTCTTCCTAGCTTAGAAAATCATGTACATTCGGTTAAAAAAAAGAAAAATGAAGAAGAACACTAATTAATTCTATTTGTTTTATTTTAATTTTAACCTAATTATAATTTTGCCATTAAAATCACATTCATTTATCATTTTAATTCCTTTTGCCATCCAACACTATCCATTACAAACTAATTGTTATATTGGTCCCTTCTCATGTAGTTAATAAGCTATTTAATCATTTAATTGAACTAATTACTAACTTTTGCACCTTTTTCAATTTAGTCCTTTTCTTTAATTAACTATCCAAACGTTAATATTTTTGAACCAAATTTTAATACGACTCTAATGACTTCATAAATATTCTAAAAATAATATTTACGAGTCGACAAGATAGAAATTTGTGGCCCCGAACCACTGTTTCGTCACAACTGAAAATCAGGTTGTTACAATGTTATTCTAATCAAAATGTTGGCATAAATTTCAAGAATTGTTAACATCATTAAGATTCTTTGTTAAATTCATGTCCATGACAATACCATTTTTTTAGCACATTGTCACACCTGGAAATGTTAAAGCTTGAGTTGCAATGGTAACTTTGGGTATTAATTTGAAAAGCTTTCTATTTGAGCAGGCTCTAATGTAAATAAGAGCAATTTGCGGACTGATTGATAAAACATTGCATTTCAACCTTTAGTTTAGTTACATTGTGCAGACGAAAATACCCTTAGTAGTATTTTAGCCTCTTTCACATCGGTGTCGCGACACTAAACTTCACAAGGCATATTCCTTACTTCGAATTATGGTGTTGCGACACTACATGCTAATGTCACGACACTGGCGTCACCCCTAATGTTCCTTTGTTTGAAAATAGTGTCCTAAACACTAAATTGGCTCCTTAGTCCTACCTTAGGCTTGCATTGGCCCAACGAGTCATCACAACACCAAAATATGCGTAAAAACGCTTATTTTATCAAAATTAAACATTAAAGACTAAAATGCGAAACTAATCAACACAACACTAATTATGTCAAAAACAAACTCATTAACTGCAGGAAAGAACTTAATTTGCCACCACGAATTATGGCAGATCACCTGTCTCCTCCTTTCGTCATCAAAACCGGCACCTTAGAACACTAGCTTGGATACCAACTGTCACGGGGCTAGAACTTTAGTTTGGCAAACTGCACAACCTTAGGTGATTTCTCGGGTTCAAATTTGTCTAAGTCAGCCTTACTCTTGAAAAATGAGAATTCTCGCAAAAATTCTCTAAGGCACCGAAGCAAAGTGAAAGCTAACTCAAAAGAGAAAGATAACATGCACCAAATGTTTGAGTAAATGCTCTCAAAAGTATTCTATTACTTTAAAGGATTACAACTGGGTGATTACAAATGAGGGGAAGACCTCTATTTATTGTTGAGCTCCCCTAGATCCAATAGTACAGATGAATTACATCAATGGTTGATATTTGTACCCATCTATAAAATGAGAGTCCTAAGATATTTAAACTCTATACATCTTTATCCCTTAGTATTTATAATAATTACCTATACAACTCTAATTTTACTGGAGTACTTCACTGGAACACCAAGGCTTCAAGTAGATGGGTTTCTCCATATGTTCTACAAATCGGGTCAATTCAAGTAGATTAAATGAGTCTCATTTGATCAGTAAACCTTTATGGAATGTTCCATGTACATTCGTCACGAACTTTAAATCGCAGCCTACAACACTTAAAAATCTTAAAAACTCCATAATTATATAACAAATAATTACCCATATAAGTTTTGAGACCAAAAAAAGTAAGAAGTAAAAACCCCAAAAGCTTTTTAGGTTTAATCCATGTTTGCTTTGCTTGCTACGTTGTCTTTTTATTAAATTATATGTGAAAAAAACATTATATTATATTGTTGGCGTGCAATTGGAGAAGCTTTCATTGGTATTCACAATAACTGCGCTGTAATAACATATATAAAATCGAACACATCAAGGAATTTGCAAGCTTAATTTCATTATAAATATTTACAACCCAACCCTTCGTACAAAAAGATTACCTATGTAATGGCCGAATGGGATAAGTGTATTTGGTTTAAAAAAAATATACATTTCAACAGAATCGTTTTCTTTCACCATGGTATAGGGTAGCCGACTAGCCGTCCATGCATGCCTTAGAGCATCGGATATAATATTGTTCGAAATATCCAAGGAATTTGTAAGCTTTTCATTGGTATATGTAAATATAAAATATGATTATATTTCAAGTATAATATAAAGGGAACCCTATATGCTAGATTTCAAGCTACAAAAGCTCATCATACCATTGAAATTAAACCAAACAAAAAAAAAGGTACTTATTTTCTCTAAGCAAATGGAAATGGCCAATGAAGAGCCCAAAACGGTGCCTCAACAAATCACCATGAAGGGTGGGGATGGCCCATTAAGCTATGCCAAGAACTCTAGTTTGCAGGTAGGTTTCACCAACTATCTTAAATATTAGGTTAAATTATGACTTTGATCCTTTTTCTATCCTCAATTTTAAATTTTAACTTTTATACTTTAATTTGATATTTTTATAATGTCATTAGTGCAAATTATTAACACAATTAGTTATTTTGGTTAAAATGTTAACAAGGATTTTTTTTCTTTAAAAAACACATTTTTTTTAATTTATCATATGATTATATGATTTTTTTTAGTTGAAAAAGGTATGTTTAAAAAAAAATCACATCAACATTATAATCAAAATAGCATTAATTATTTGATAGGGGTGGCTTGGTGGCGGGTTGGGGGGGGGGGGGGGCGGGATTAACGTATAAATTTTGTGTGAGGTCAAAGTGCATATTGTATTAACTTATAATTTTATCATTTTTGAAGAGATTAAATAATTTTTTTTCAAATTTAAAGGATCAAAATATAATTTTACTATATATTAACTTTTAATTGCGTCATTTATAAAAAAATAAAAAGGTAAAATTTTCAATTACAAGCTAAGACCTTGCCTACTTTCTCTAAATTCGTGTATACTATTTCTATATATCACTGTAATATAAAGAAGAACCTAAATGGGATAACAAAGCCATGGGTTTAATTATAACATGCATGAGCAATAATGTTTTCCCGACGATCTTTGTTCTTTAGTGACAAAAAGTTTCGGTGCAGAAAGGAGTTGTGGACGCTACAAAAGGAATTATCATTCATGCAATCGCAAACAACCTTGACATGGACAAGTTTTGTTCCCAATCTTCTTCTCAAACATTTCGAATAGCAGATTTTGGGTGTTCCATTGGACCAAACACAATTTTCTCCATGCAAAACATCATACAAGCATTAGAACAAAAACACCACGAAACCAACCATGGAAACTCATCCACCATTCTCGAATTTCAATTGTTTTTCAATGATCATTCGACCAACGACTTCAACACCCTTTTCAAATCCCTCCCTCCCTCGTGGCCATACTTTGTCGCCGGTGTTCCAGGTTCGTTTTACGGACGATTGTTCCCGAAATCATCTATTCATATCGGACATTCATCCAACGCGTTGCAATGGTTGTCCAAAGTTCCACAAGAAGTGGTTGATTTTAAGTCTCCAGCTTACAACGATGGAAGTATATATTGTCGTGGAATAGAAAAGGAAGTGACCAAAGCGTATGTAGCTCAATTTGAGAAAGATATGGAAAGCTTTTTGAATGGTAGAGGTGAAGAACTTGTTAATGGAGGGCTGATGGTAATCCTTATGGGTGGAGTTCCCAATGGAATCCCTTTATCTCATACTGCAATTGGCAAATTTTATGACCTTTTTGGATCTTGCCTTCTGGATTTGACTAACAAGGTATTTTTTTTCTTTTTCTTTTAATTATTGCATTTATATATAAAATGCTTAATATACCATTTAGTATATAAATTTGACACTTTTTGCTATTTGACAAAAGTTATATAAATTGACACTTAAATATAACAGTGTTAACTTTTGAGTTAACTGCACTAAACATCTCGAAACTATAACCCTTATCTTAAAATGGTCCCCAAACTTCAAAATGTTCTAATCACAACCCCAAACTATCGATTTTATATCAGTAAGGTCCTTCCATTATTGAAACCATTAAACGACACGCAAAATCTTAAGTGCCATAATTTAAAATAAAAGTTTTAAAAGTAAATTAAAGTGTTGCCACATAACTTTTAAAATTAAAAATTAAAAATTAGGTAAAATCGAAAAGAGAGAGTAAGCAATAGTCTTTGTAAAAGTTTCGAAAACCTCAAAACTAATATTTTTACAATATCCATTTTTACGATTTTATTTTTATTTAAATTCTTCATTTTAAATTATGTCATGTAGGATCTGGTTTCCCATTTAACGGTTAAATTAACGATTTTAGTAATGGAAAGACCTTATTGATATAACATCAATAGTTTTAGGATGCAATTAGAATGTTTTAAAGTTTTAGGACAATTTAGAATGATTGCCATAGTTTAAGGATGTTTGGTGTAATTAACTCTTAATTTTTTTTGGTGTTTAATTCGAATTTTAGAGTTGATTTGATGAAAATTCATAATTAACTAATAATATTAGCAATTAACTTTCGTTAGATCAACCCTAAAACTTAAATTAAGTTTAACCGTTCTGACAAATTTAGGCGGGTAGTCCGCCTGACAATCATTCTAAATCTAGGTGGACTACCAATTTAGAATGTTTTAAAGTTTAATCATCAGATCAACCTTATTGATATAATATCCATTAACTTTCGCCGGACCAGGCGGACTACCCGACCCTTAAACAAGTCTACTTGAATTAAATCACATTTATCGAACTTCATCTGACAAATTAAACAAAAAATTAAACAAATTCACAATTAACACTAAATGTATTCTATTAACAAAATCATGAAAAAATTAAACCTAATAATATTTGCAATTAACTTTCATCAAATTAATCCTAAAATCCGAATTAAACACCTTTAGGTACCAAAATATATAAAAATATATGTACCGCATTGTATTGAAAAATAACACAGATACTACATTAGAAAAAAATGTCAAACTCGAATACCAAATAATGTATTAAACCTAAATAAAATTAAAATAATATTAAATATATTAAACATGGTTAATTATTATCCTAGATTAACTAACAAATTAAATAGTTTAACAAACCAACATAAAATAGGTTAATTTATCCTTATTATGGAGACAAAGACTATTATGAAACCATGAAATAATGTATTTTACTTGCTTCTTAATGACTCAATTAATTTATTTTCGGTTGAATATAGGAGTTGATTGTAACTACACTTATTCATTGGATCCAAATTTTATCAATTCATTTGTTGAAGTTTGCTTTTAATTTGAGTGGTCGGTTCGAATACATATTTAAATTTTAGTGATTTTATCAACAAAATGCTATCATTAAATTGGATTATGTAGCATTTTTAGAATTTAAAAATTGAGCCACATCATGAATATTTCATGCCTAGAAAGTGAAATAAGTAAATAAAAATATTGAGTTTGTTCAAGGGTCGGGAGTCCGCTTGGTACGGTAGGCCTAGTCTAGCTAGAGTCGAGTTTGGACAAAGATTTTCACACCTCAGGCGAGTTCGGTTTGACCCGAATTCAATTTAAATAATAAAAAAATATTTTTAAATTTTAAATTTGAAGTAAAAATATATAAAATATCAATTAAAAATATTGTTTTATTATTTTTTAAATAGTGAAATGGACTTTTTGGGCAAGCTAGGTCGACCTGAAAATGGGTTTGAACTTGAAATTTCTTTTAGAATCGAACCTCGACTCTGCCCCTGAACACTTTTTAAATCAAGTAATATCGACTTAGAAAAATAGAGAAAAAGTCGTATAATCCAATTCAATTAAATTCCACTCACCAAGTTATTCGATGAAAGTTCGTTTATTAAATTAAAATGGTAAAAAAAACTAAATTATAGGCATTAAAAGTATAAGGGTAAATTACATTAAGTCATCCAATTATTGGTAAGTTTTTTTTTTTTTTTGCCATCCAACTATGAAAAGTTCTAAAATAGTCACCTAATTATTTGATTTTGTCTTTTTTTGTCACCAACCGTTAAACGGCTTATGAAAAGATGATGTAGTAGCTTTTAAAATTGTCATAATAGCAACTTTAACATTTAACATTTATCCATTGTATTAATTTAGTCTTAATTCTAAAAAAAATTAGCCAGCAACGTTTAACATTATGTAATTTGGTCTCTCTTTTTTCTTTTTCTTTTTCTTTTTTTAAATTTTGCTTTTCTTTGTGCAATTGAGAGTTAATTTTAAAAGAAATGAGAATATTTGAAAACTATTATCTTAGATTTTTGGGTGAAAGGGTCACAAAGAAAAGTAAAACTAAAAACAAGTTACATAATGTGTAAATGTTGAGGGTTAAATTTTTCAAAATCAAGACTAAATTGACACAATGTATAAATATTGAGGATTAAAGTTACTATTATGTCAATTTTAAAAGTTGACACATCATCTTTTCATTTACCTCTTGGTGAATAATAAAGACAAAATTGAATTGTTGGGTGACTAAAAAAGAAACTTACTAATAATTGGTGACTGCCAATGTAGTTTGCCCAAACTAGAAACTAGAAAGATTAAATTTCAAACATCTGAAGAATAGAGGGACTAAGAGCAGAATTAGACCTTTATGTGGTCCATAATGTGACCAAGTTCCTTATTGCAGGGATTAGTCAATGAAGAAAAGGTGAAATCTTTCAACTTGCCCTTATACTTTCCCTCGGCTAAGGAGGTAGAGGAATTAATTGAGAGAAATGGGCGTTTCAGCATCGAAAGCATGAACGAAATAACCGAGCAACTAAAACGTGGGCAGCCATTGCCGAGTACCCAAAACTGTATATCTCACGTAAGAGCTGGATTCGAAGGATTGATTAAAGACCATTTCGGAACTGAGATCGTCGACGAGTTCTTCGCATGTTACGCTAACAAGCATTTACAATCTGGCTTCGTATTTGGAGACAATGCTGTTGACAATACCTTGATGTTTATGATTCTCAAGCGCATTTAAGTGTTACGATAGTGAGAGTATTATGGAAACTTTTGTATTAAAAGTCGGATTGTATTTTATTATTTGCATTTAAAAAAAATGGTAAATTAGTCTATGTATATTAGATCAAAGAGTAAATAAGTCTTTCTGTTAAAAAAATATCAATTTTTACTATTAAAAACTTATCCTTGTACATCCACATGAGATATATGTGGGATGTCACGTGTCACTATCTGGTTATTCCGTCAGTGGCATTAGTTTTTAATAATAGAATTTGATGAAATTTTTAATAGAGAAGACCGGTTTATTGTTTGAGTTAACGTGTAGAGATTAACTTGCCCATTTTTTGAGTAATGTAGACAAAATGTAACTCTTATTACAAAAGTTTTTATGATACTTTTAGTGTGTTACGATACACCAAATCTCGAAGAAAGCAATAAAAGGTTTATGTTTAAATTTTCGAATGATATCAATTTTTGATTCAATTCTTAAACAATCCCTAAACCATGGTCTAGGTACTTATAAGTTTTAAATTTTTTATTAAGCATAATGGAAAATTTAACCCTTGATGTTTGTATCTCTTGTCAATTTGATATTTACTCTTTTGAGCTAAATTTGACCATTAACCTTTTAAAAAATTTGAACTTGATCATCTACTTTTCAAAAAGAATCAAAAATTTTTTTAACAAAAATACTTACAAAAATGTTAATTTTTTAACCATGGCAACCTGCATGAAAATTCACATGTCTTCATGATAATTTTTTTGAACGTTTATCAAGTTTTTATAATTTTTTGAAATTTTATTTTATTTTTAAATATTTTTATAAATTTTAAATTATTTATTGATATGACAAATAAGATAAAGAGTGATATGTCAATATGAAGTACATGTGGACGGTTAAAAAAATTAATGTTTTAGTTAATGCTTTTGTTAAAATAAGAAATTTAACTCTTTTTGAAAGGTTAAAAGTTAAAAGTTAAATTTAACTAAAAAAAAGGACCAAATTAATAGAAAATGTAAACATTAAAGATTAAATTTGACATTATATTCTTTTATTACCTTAGTCTAGTTTAGCGCCCCTTGGACTTTTAAAACTTTGTATTTTCACTTTTAATTCTAGAAATTTATTATCTAATTTGTAATATTATTAACTAAAAATTAAAATATGTATTGTGAGTTGGGTTTTAATTTTTAAATGCGACTGAAAATTCATTAAATAGAGTAATTGAAGCTTAATTTTCAAATGGACTAAACTCATGTCATAATTAACAATTTTATTCATTTGAATTCAACCATCTAATAATATTATAAAATAGAGTAGAATAAAATGATGAATCTTAAATTTCAAGATAGTTGAAAGGCTAAAATCAATATAATGACAAAAACAAAATTGATTTCACAAATGAAAAGATAAATAATAGTAGATATAAGGTCAAATCTTGCTATTAGTTCTTATATTATACTATGTATAAGTTGATTTCATAAATTTAATATTTTAGTACCGTACTTTTTAAATTTTATAATTTTAGTGATGACGAAAACAATAATCATTATATTTGTTAAGTTTTACTATTTCCAAACATTATGTGGTAAATATGTTATTAAATGTATTATGCTATGTGAATTTGTTATTTCCACATGATATTCACAAAAAAAAAAAAGTCAAGTTATTTTAATTAATAGATTTGAATGCTATCATTTATTTGAGTCGGGATTGAAATTTCAAGATTTTAAAAATATAATGGCTAAAAATTATCGAATTGGAGAACAATTATTGAATCCACAACTTATGCATAGTACGGGAATAATAGCAAAATTTGACCTAAAGAATTTTATTACTACAATTTGGATTAAATCTATAACTTTAACATAACACAGGGACTAAAAGAAAAATTTGACCTATATATAGTAGTCGTGTTATAAATTCAGTACACGTGCGTAATCAGAATATTTCTCATAGTTATAAGCAACTTTTAATAAATGAAATTTCACATAAAATATTACTAAAAGAAACCTCGGAATTTCTTTTCTTCAATCACAAATTAATCAATTTTTCTTTCTTTCTTTTTTTAATTTTAAAATTACATACCTTAAAATCCATGGCGGTATTCAGATTGGCGCCGGAAGAGTCACCGGATCCAACCCAACAACATCCACCACCTCAACAACAGCTGCAGGCCGGTAGAGAAGTGGCGTCCGACGACGAGCGGTCGGTGGCTGCAGATTCCTGGTCTATAAAGAGTGATTACGGGAGCACACTTGACGATGAGCAGCGCCACGCTGATGCTGCCGAAGCCCTCTCCTCCGCTGCCAATTTCCGTGCTGCCCTTAATTACAGGTTTTTCTTTTTCTAATTCTATTTGTCTTTCATTTTTTTCGCGATTTTCAATTGAATGTTTGACTAAATTTTGAGTTTTTAGCTAATGAATCAGTGTATTGGATTTTAAGCTTGAGATTTGATCTATTGAGAATTCAATTAAAATATCTAACTTTGTGATAAGGTCAAATGTACATTTAGCTGTCTTGGTTTGATTTCTAAGTGGATCAATGCTATTGGTACGAAAAGAAAATTTATTGAAATGATCAATCTATACAATTTGAGTTCTTTAGCCAAATAATACATTTTTGGATTTCAATATGTAATTAGTTATCTTCTATGTTATCTTAGCTCATGGTGAGTAATAGTATCAGATACAGTAATCTGTTTGAGATGTGTATGCTTAATTTCTTTTAAGTTTTTCCCTATGTGCACATGCCTTGTTGGACACAGCTGAAGGGCATAGCTACTTGAAAGAAAAATGAATTGTCCAGATAACATGGCTTTTTGGTATAAATGTATAAATGAATGCAATCACAAAGCAAGTTCTTGCTTCTTATATTCTATTTTGGTTCTTTTGTTAATTGCGTTTTTCTCGCTATAAAGCAATTGCAAATAGTATAAAAACAAAATCATATATGATTGAAGGTTGTGCTTAGCATGATGGTCAATTGTTATCTACTGGTACATGTGTTCAAACCCTTAAAACAGCCTCTCTTGTGAACAAAGGGGAGGCTATGTACATTGAGACTTCCCAAAATATCTCTTGCACTGCATACTTCCTTCTAAAAAGGTGTAGATGGTTGAAACGAACTACCTATTGAAATGTGTTTGTTCCATGCAAATGTCAAAAACCATGTTGTTTTTTTTGTTCTCTATGTGATTTTTGTTTACCGTTCTCAAGATTATTATTTGTTTTTATACAATATATTTTTCTCTTGCAAGTAGGAAAGGTAACAACCTAATGGAGGCTTATTAGTTGACTTTTAATGCATTGAATAATGTAAATTTCTCATGCTGATATGCTTAACATGGATTTGTTTGGTTTCTGTTATATACACTATACACAGTTCTGACAAGGATGAAGCTGATGCTGATGCTATGACAACAGTGCTTGGTCTTCAGAATTATAGGAACGGTGCATACGCAGATGAGCTGACAAGTTTTCGTGATCATAGTCATGCTGGTGAAATTTGGTCAGTATAACCTTAACTATGTAATTTCACTTCATTCTAGGCAATATCTTCATTCTACTAGCAAAAATGCTTTTTTATTAATCACATAATTACGTAATTTGTGTATAAACATGTGAAATGTAATTTAACATAATATGCATTTCAATGCTTCTTCCCCCAATAACTTATTGGCTTGACAACTCTGCATTGTTATCTGGGCCATGTTTAAGAACTTTCTCATTAATACAGATTCCTAGAGCTTCCAACTGTGGGAATTTCACTTTAGGTCTTTTAATTTATTTATCTCTTCACTGTTTACCTCTCTCAATAGGATTGGAGCTGAAATCATGGATACTGTTACTTCTTGGACCAAAAACTTGTGTATTGATATTTCTCAAGGTCACATGCCAAATCATGTTGACGAGGCCAAGCGCGAGCCTGTTGCACAGGATGAGAAATATTTGTCTTGCTGGAGTGTACTTGACATTGGCACTGGCAATGGTCTACTCCTTCAAGAACTAGCTAAGCAGGGGTACACTGAGATTTTATTGTGGTTTTGGTGTTATATATATGCTGCTAAAATTAATTCAAGAAAAAAAATTCATAGGTTTTTTCAAGTTCAACAATAAATTGGTTTGCATATTGTTCAGTCTATTCCATGCACCTAGGTGCACTTTTTGTAAGGCAATGACCAAAACAAAAGGGCTGCCTGACTTTAGTTCTCGTTCAATGTGTTTTATGTTTAACTTTGTTTCCATAAGCTTTACCCTTACTATTAACAAGGGGAATGATGTCAAATTCTTTACTTCTCAGTATCGAGTATTCAACAACATAGGACAATGATTCATGCATATGGCCCAACAAAAGAAAAAAAATAATTGCTGTTCTGTGGATAAAACTGGACCAATCTATGGAGTTCATTATCGTAATTACATATCTTAAACTTATTATATACACACAAACACATGTACATATTGTGCTTTGCACCTTAGGTAATATGAGGATTCTAGAGCTTAAAGTGCACCTTGTCACAACAGTGATTTTTGTTAAATTTATGGTGCTGTGAGACATGTGTAGTCCTTGGGTCAACTTTCTGATAAATGTGTTTTGGGGTTAACTAAAATTTCTTACTATCATTGTAGTTATGGTAATGGTCAAGTGAATACTTTGCCTTTTTCAATTCAGGTTCACGGATTTGACTGGTATTGATTATAGCGAGGTTGCAATTGACTTCGCTCGAAGTCATGCTGACAGAGATGGATTTTCAGGCATCAAGTTTCTGGTATTGATGGAACTTCTGACTTAATTTGTAAACTACATTTTGGTATTTTCTTCTACTGGCTTAATTATCCTCAGAGCACATTGACCATTTTCCATTTCCATTTGGTCCTTAGGTTGATGATATTCTTGAGACAAAGTTGGAAAGACAATTTCAACTTGTCATGGATAAGGGGACTCTTGATGCCATTGGCTTGCATCCTGATGGACCTATCAAAAGGTAATAATAGCACCATCTTTACTGCAAATTCACCCTTTGCCCTCTCTGTTTCCCTTGTACACCAACATATATTAACAAATAACTGATTTATTAGGAAGTCCTTGTCAATGCCGGTGGAATCTCATAATTTGAATTGCATAATTTGCAGTTATGTTACTGAGATAAAATAGTCTGTTTCTAATCTTTGTAGTTTTTCAGTAGCTCTAACTTGTGCATTTGCTATGATTTCCTATTTGATCACCTTCTAAAAATTCCTAAACTTTTCCTTTCAGGATGATGTACTGGGACTCGGTCTCGAAGTTGGTTGCCCCAGGTGGAGTGTTAGTAAGTATTTTACAGGCTTATTTATTGTTTTACTTTTATTTTTGTAGATTTTTATGCTTGTCAGGAGCAAGAACCATTGAAATCAAAGCTCGAGTTCGAGTGCTAGCTTTGTGAATATATATACATATAACATATGAAAGTATTATATATGAAAAATGAGTTTAAGAGTGGAGTTGTTCAAGCTTAGCTTTGAGAAGGCTAGACATCCAGGCATGGTTATAGGTTGTTTGAGAATTTTATTTAAATGAAATACATTATACTTTGTAGATTTAACAATTTCCACACAATCATTTCCTCTTTAAAATGATGCTTGTAGGTGATCACATCTTGCAACCATACAAAAGATGAATTGGTACAAGAGGTGGAAAATTTCAATCATAGAAATGCTGGAATGCTGCCCCAAGACCCAAATACAATCAAGGACCGAGAAACACACAGAGATTGCCCCCCGTACCAATATCTGAACCATGTTCGCACTTATCCGACATTCATGTTCGGCGGATCTGTGGGAGCACATGTTGCTACTGTCGCATTCGCACGGAACTAAAGGTAACTGAAGGCTAGGTCTTTGAGATTGGTGGTTGACCCACATAACACCATATATAGATGATATGTATGTATATATTTAATTGCACAATCACGGTCTGTCTCCCAAGTGGCTCTGCACCTTTGGTTTATTGTTGTTGAAATGCTTTAATGAAATTGATCTCCTTTTGCTGGAACAAAATTGAAGCCCAGCTAATCTTTAAGCATCCTTAAATCTCAAAATGCAATGGCTTTTAAATGTCAAAAAAAAAAAAATCGTAGCTTTTAAACATTCTTAAGATACTACCAATCTTCATCACACGCATGAAAAAGATAAGCTGCTACCAGAATTTCACTTTTTACATGTGAAAAATATAAGCATTGTGCATATACAGAGATGGGGATTTCCTATAAAAACCAAAAAGAGACTAGGAAAGCTCCCACCAAAGCAAGAATGATTGAACAGCCATTTTTAGACTGGCCAGTTTCAGGCTTTTACCAGTGTGCATTTTTAACTTGAAAATATATAATACCACCAAAAGAAACAAAAACATAAAGCTCTAACCTATGTTTGGTTCATGGTTCAGCAAAAAGCTGTTCCAAAATGATATTCCAAGAGCAGCCCATGGCTCCCAAGCTCAATGCCCTGGTCATGCCATCATGCAAAGCCGGTAACAGTCAAAGCTCTACAAGAACAGATACACAATAAGGCTTCAAAACCAACCTTACCTTGTCATGCTTCAAACACCTTTATATGACCTCCTTGGACAATCTGTAGCCCAATGTCCAATTCGATGGCATTTATAGCACAGGTCTAAAGTACGTCCAACACTTGCCTCTAAAGGTGTTCTATTAGTGTAGTTCTTGCCATAAGACTGTAAAGGACAAAAATCATTTGCTTTACTCTTGTAAATCAAATCCCAAAGATATTTCGATTCTGATGCAAAATTTATATCTACATTCACCACTGTCGATTTGCTGTTAAAATTTTCCTCCTTTACTTTCAACTTGAAAGTGTATTTGTTAAACAAAACTTGATGTATGATTTCTTTGAATTTTTCCACATTTTGGTCTTCATACTTCAAGCAATACAGATCTTTTGCAGACACCCCTATTAGACTCTCACCAGATTCCACAAAAGCAATCACCCATGTTGTGCCGGTATGATCTTGTATCTGTAACTGAAATACATATCTATAGTCACATTTATCGCACCACCATTTCTCATCCACGTTTTCTGTAAGCTTTTTGTTGCATTGAAGACACCCATCCATGAAAGGACAAGCTGGATAGTAGAAGTTGTCCAACTCAATGTAAGCAATTACAGCTACAACTGTAATCCAATCCGGCTTCTCAGAAGTTCCTAGTCTTTCATCTTTTATTTATGAAATAGTTTTTCGATTATCTGTCTTATTCCGACTTGATTTTCCCTCTCTGATAAACGAGCCTTGGGAAAATCGGGATTTATAAACAGCTGGGTTGAAGGAATAGTTCCCACTTCCTTCCCGCTAAAATCACTCGCTCTACTAGATTCCACAGCTAGAACCGGAAACTCCCCAGAATCAAACAAATCTTATTTTTGTCCTTCATCATTGCAAAAAGCTGCCCATAAAGTTAATTCAACGTTCTTGCCGGACATATCCTTCAAATGAAGGGATCTCTTCAAAATTTCTCATTAATAAAGCAGTAGGACCAACAAAAAATACCACA
This sequence comes from Gossypium australe, assembly GCA_005393395.2. Lineage (NCBI taxonomy): Eukaryota > Viridiplantae > Streptophyta > Magnoliopsida > Malvales > Malvaceae > Gossypium > Gossypium australe. The sequence goes on from CM016620.1 coordinate 101,613,886, forward strand.
CCAGTTATATCCACAACATCATTGTTTCATGCCCTCGACGTCACTTATGGTACGAAAATGAAATTGCTGTCGAGGAATCATGTCGTCATCTTCAGAACACTGCTGTACCATCTTTGTGCTCGCAAGAATGATTTGATGATCATTGTTATGGTCATTATATTCCTTCTGAGCAAGTTTTAGACTTCCCTCGGAAATCAAATAAACCTTACCAGCTTCAATTATAGAATCAAGGAGATTGAAAGAGAAATCTTTCCCTTCACCACGAGCATTTTTAAAGTGCCTGAGTTTTTGCCTTTTCGTTGCTCTGGCCTTTATTGTCCAACTCCACTGATCCGATTTTAGATCAGAAATCGGGATTACCCTCGGTGTTATCTCATTCTTAGCTAGTATAGGCTTCCCAATGATATCATACTTTTTCAATTATCACCTCCAACTCAATGATAATAAACATCCTGCATGCATTGGAATGAACATAATCCCAAAACCAATGAGCACAAGAACACACGCATGGATAATGCTTGAATATAAAAGCGTAGGAAAAAACAGACATTGATCCCAAAATAACAATTGAATGATGAAAAACAATATCAAGTGATCAGAATATGTTAATTTCCAAGTACAAGACAATGATGAATTATAAAGTACAGAATCATAGTATAAAAATTAAACCAGCAAAATGTTAAGCCAAATTAGAACCAGGAAAGAGTAGCATACAACTCTTTCACAACTAATTTACTTAATTCTTTTAAGTAGATTAGGCAAAATATAATCTAGAAGCCTATTATTTGATTCATCATAAAACATTTCATAATTAAATTTGTATCAGTTAGACTCCGAACTGGCCCAGCTTAATAATTTTGCATTTATTCATTTGTTTATTTTGGAGTAGATAATATATAAGCATCATAATTCATATATAATTAATTAAGAAAATCATCTTCCAGATGCAATTTAACAGATAAGATTTGGTAAATTAATAAAGTCTTTTTCAAATGTCAGTTATTGTATGTTTTGCATGATTGATTGCAATATTCCACCTTATAAATTACACATTTAAATTTTTGTATTAACTAAATATAATTGTTTTCTATGAACAATAAATAAATATATTTTTTGAAATTCAAATTTTTATTTATTCTAAATTTATAAGGCAATCATGCGAGAAAAAGAAAATCTGGCGTAGGTCAATGAACCACACGTGTAAATGAAATAGCAAGAATAAATTAAGGAAAAAGATTCATTTAATCATTCATTCCTTTCTCAATGCTTACACATAACACGAGATTCACAAAAAAAGTTTCCACTTCTAACATACTTACACATAACATAACCTTGGATTAATTAAAACATATATAGTAGCCAATATATGTTGTACACACAATTATAACCATTCCAAGTTAACTACAAGTGTTACATCAACTCACCACCTCATTTCCAAATTAGACATAATATTAACCTCAATTTTATCCTGTATTTGTAAATAATTTATCCGCTCATATTATTTTTCTAAAAAATAAGAAATATATTTACATTATTTTTAATTTAATATTTAATAAATTTATATATTTTTTATTTATTAAATAACCATCTTAATTTTTTTTAATGTTTATATTGTAGTAGCATTGTATAGTATTATAGGTTTACTTTTTTTTATGTTATAAATTATATAATATAATATAAAACAGTTTAAACTTAAAAAAATGAGTTGGGTCAAGTTTGACTTGGGCCTCAAATATTCAAACTTAAGAATGACCTATATTTTAAATGAGCTTAATTTTTTTGTCTAATTATACGAGTTTTCGAACTTAGACGGATTATAAGAGTGAAGTCATCAAACTTTTATCATTTTGGGATGAGTCAAAGATATAATTTTACATTACCATTTAGGAATAAATTTAAGTAGGACTCCAACAACCATTATTAAACTATACAGCTAGTTTATTAAATCAGATTACTTTTTACAGTGTTGGTGTTGAAGAGGCTGGAAGGTTTTTATTATTATTATTATTATTATTTAATGCGAATCATTAGGTCGTGTTTCATAGTTTTTGAATATACCAACGCAACTGATGAATGGAATAAGGAATAAAAAAAGTTGACCTTAAATCTGTACTCCCAGCTTGAAACTTTATTCAATTAAAAGAACCCCAAACTTTACATAACATTCCAACTACACTTTTCAAGATCAATCAAAATGCTTATAATTATTTTACATGATGAACATATAGCAATAAAAGAATTTGAATCCTACTTTTATGCATGAATTTCATGAATGTAAATGAACAAATATAGATAAAAGGCAAAGGAAAAGAGTTCCAGATAAGCAAGTTGAGCCAATAGTTGCCCCAACCAAACCCAGAAGTTCAAACAATTCTGAAATCTCCCCATTTCTTTTCACTTTATTATAATTATACCCTTTCGCATAATTCCATCCATATTCATATCTGCAACATCTCTCAAGCTTCTCTTTCATCTTCACCACCTCTATTCTCTCCTTTAAAACCCTCAAATTCGCATCCACCCCATTACTAGATCTTCCACCTGCAACAACAAACACAAACTATGTTGTTGTTGCACAAATTTAAGATAAAAAAAGAAAAGAAAAACAGCAAGTTGTTGTTATTACCTCCATCTCTGCAGCTTTGAGCTCTAACTTGAAAGGGTTGATGACGATTATTGTGATGCTTGAAAGATGGAGAAACTATGGCAAAAGAAGAAGGTAATAAAGAAGAAGCCATGGGATTTTGAGGAGGTTATTCTGTAGTTTCTTTATATGCAATGATTTTTGTTTTCTTTGCCTTGAAGTTAGGTTATGAAAGAAAATAATATATTTCTGAACTGATGGTTTTTGATGCAAATTTGATTAGGTTTTGACCAAGTTTGTCACCTTAATATATATATATATATATATATATAGAAAAAAAATGATTGTTTTTAGGCCAAATTAAAGGAATAAAACAAGATTAAGATCGGCAAAATTAATAATAATAATTTGGATTATTTTATTATTTAATTGAATTTTATTTAGTCACTGTATCCGGCCCTGTATCTATTAATTTGTACATAATAAAAAATGTGTTTATAACAACAGTTTGTTTCAGAATACTTTGGAAAATAATATATTTATATTAGTTGTTTCAATTACTTATTTGGCCCAACTTTATAAGAAAAAAGTCATTTAATTTTTCATTCTTTTTAACTCTTAAACTTCTATTTCCCTAAAATTAATGAAAAAGTTAAATGTTTTTTAAGTTTGCTGCCATTGCATCCGCTTAGATTGGCACATCAACATTTAATTCATTTTTAAATTTTAAAAAATTCAAAACAATTATAAAAACTATTCTTAAAAATTAAAATTATTTTGTAATATTAAAAAAATCCTAAATTAATATATGGTAAGATTAATTGTTGTCCCTCCAAAAACACTAAAATTCGATTTAATCCTTTTGAAAACCATAAAGATATAAGTCAATACAATGATGGAATTACATTTTAAATTTCATAAAAATATATAAATCTCCTCTAAAAAAAATTCTAGCTTTGCCCTTGGACATTAAAACTTAAACCATAATAAAATAAAAACTCAAGATGTGGAAATATAGGTGGATTTAAATACAAATTTAAAGTTAAAAGCGTATTTAATCATGAAAAATATGCAAGTTAATTGTAGGTTATTAAAATATGAAGACGGCCAGAAAGATGTGTTAGACCAACATTTTGATTGATGGTAATTAAAAAAAGTAAAAGGATATTTGGAATGACACATTTGGATGAGTTGAAGTCATGCTCCAATTGATACGGCGTCGGATACTTCCATGAAAATTGAATTATGGGTTCATCATCAGATTAAATTATAGAATTGGTCAAATATCCTTAGCAGCCTTTCACCATAAAATCCCTTTTCAAACCTATTTAATATTTAATATTTAATATTAAAGGTCAGCCTTTTATTCACAAATAAACAAATTATGTTTAATTATGATATTACACTATTATTTTCATGTTGCCATGATTCATTGTGTTTTGGTTAGGAAATTTATTTATGTAAAACCCTACTTCAAAATTCAAATTTGATTTAAATACCTAAAAACAAATTAACTTTTACTCTCTTTTATAACATCAAGCTATATGTAGTTTATAACAAAAGCACATGGAACCCTAGAGGGTTAAAGTCTCACTCCAACTTTTGTTAAAATAAATAAATAAATCTCATTACCGCTTTAACTTTTAAAACATCTTAATACAATTTTAATATTGTTTCTCATTTAGTAATTATGGAGGTATATTTTGATTGCATCTTTATATTAAATTGATTTGATACTGCATGATAGTGTCACGGGGCTAAATTTTTTGTCTCGTGATCCGTGTACCCTTAGGCGATTCATTCGCTCCAAACTCGTCTAAGTCAGCCTTTACTCCCAAAAGTAATGATTCCTTTAGAATTCCTTTAGAATTCCTTTAAGGTATCAATTTGTATAGCGGAAGCAATTGTGCCAAAAGAAGATATAAAAGAACAACAGAAAGTCACAACAAGAGCACACACAAAGTGTTTGAGTAAATGCTCAAAGAATTCTATTACTCTTAAGAATTCAACTTACAATGGATGAGATACAAATGAGGGGAAGACTCTATCTATAGTTGGGCTCCCCCAAAATCGACGGATTTTAAGGATTTACAAGATTACATCATATCAAATCAAATCTACAAGATAGGATTTCCATATTTACTAAAAATAGCCTATGTTGCTATATCTTCATTATCGGGCTAACCAGGCTTCAATCTAACAAACTTCTCTAATAATTCTTAGAACCGGGTCAATTCTAATGGGTTAAATGACCCCATCTAATCGATAGACCTCCATGGAGCGCATCCTGTACCATGGTCACAGGCTATACACTTTTAACCCGTGACATTAGGATTGAGATAACTAGGCTACAACTAGTATGCTTTTGGGCTTCCTAAGGTAAACTATACAATACTAGGCAAAGCTGATTCCCTTGAGGAATGCTTACAATATTATATTCTATTACTAGGTCAAAAAGGAATATATATATATAATGGGAAATTTGTATTTGGGACCTTCAAATTTTATGGTAAACTTCTTGAAAAAGAGAACAACAACAATACTAAAGAAAGAAATAGTTAATTAATACCAAATTTCCCATTCTTTAATAAATCAATTTGCAACCTTGTTTCCCTTCAACAACAAAACTGCAACCTAAAAATAGGTATAGTATTTTTTTTAGCCCTTTTAACGTTATAAAAAATATATATCATTTTAGTCCATTATTTTTTTTGCTTCTTTTAGCCTTGACTTTGAATTTTTTATCAAATCACGGCAAAATGAATAGAAAATTTAACGTTTATTAATTTTGTTGTTGTAGCATACACATGGATTGTCATGTGTATGACATGACAAATTTAATTAATTTTTTAAAATAATTTTAATAATTTTTAATTTTAAAAAATATTTTTTATTTTTAAAATTTAAAACAATAAATAAATGTTGATGTGTCATCCATGTGGCAATCCACGTGTATGCCACATCAGTAAAGTTAAAAACGTTAATTTTTCTATCCAATTTTAGATGATTTAACAAAAAAACCACAAGTTTAAAGGCTAAAAAGAGTAATAAAAAAACAATAAAAAATTAAAATATTTTTTCAAAAAAGGATTAGAAGGACAAATAAATTATTACGCTTAAAAGATACTTTATTTTTTGGTTGGATAAACTAAAAAAAAAATGCAGAAATAAACTGTCTAAAATAATCAAAATAAAGTAACATATTTTTTAATATGTAAGACATGAGCACCAGGAAAATACCTTTGTAATTTTCATATTTTCAATAAAATTTTATCATTACGTGCAAGGCCAAAGCCTGAAATTTCGTAGAGGTGTAAGATGAAATTAAAATAATTTAAATTGTATTATTAACTTGCTAAAAGAGACTAAAACGAATTATTAAATTTTAAAGTGAGTGAACAGTGTAATTTTACCATTAATAAAAATAACAACCTACCCCTAACTTCGCTCCCATGTGCCCATTCTAATTAAATAAAGTGTAAATCTAATTAAACTTAATATCAATCAATATTGACTAAAAGAAAACCCTAATCTCAATTTGAGATGGGATTGCCTCTTCAATAGAATAGCCAACCATATCTACCTTTCTTCTTTCAAAATTTTCTAAAGTTTAATTAACAAATGTTGCATATAGTGATAAAACTCTAAAAATAATAATTTAAATTTAAATTTTAGAGATAATATTATTGAGATGGACAATTATGAATCTCAAACATAAAATATACTAAAAATAAATTTTAATTTTCAAAATCTCTAGTATTTTATGTTGCAATTTCATTTCGATTGTTTATGCTGATTTTATATAAAACTATACATCAAAATGGCAACATATTTCCATGCTATATATTTTATAGAAACCTTGGGTTAAATTTTTTTTATTATCAAAACTAGTGTTTTTTTAAATTATTTTCTAATTAAATTGGTGGTAGATAGATTAGTAAGTAGGGATGGTAAAATCTAAACAGTTTGATTGGAGTGAATTTTTTTTTAAGTGGATGTGAGAGTGAAATAAAGTGGATTATTTCTTTTGGACAATGTGTATGGAATAATTATAGTAATTGCTTATTTTATCCACTCTGTCCATTTTCACTCCACCTTATGAAATTACCTTTTCTCCTTGTATGTTTATAACTATTAAAAGGTAAAAAATGTAGTAATTTATTATAAAAACAGATTATGTATTATTTATGTTTATTTTTTAAAAAAATTATGTTTAAATATTTACTTGATTTTAAAAATATTAAAGATAAGTATAAAAATTAAATTAAATTAAAGTGGAATAAGGTGAGGTGAGGTGGAATAGATACATCCAACATCCATATAAGTATTAGTGATTTTCAAAATTATACTTCCATAATAGCAATAATAAATTTAGCAACGTTAAAGTCTACGCCAACCTATTACCATCACTACTCATAAGCTACTTTAGTCAATATATAACTCATGGATTAATATCATAATGCAAGGGGGCTAAATTTAGGGTGGTTAAACCATTTTTTTTTTTGCCTCGATTATGGGTGTCGGAGTGACCATCTAAAAATTAGGCCGGTTTCCATCAAAGTGAAAAAAGATAAAGAAGAAAGGCCGGTGTTTTGCCATCCCTATATATTTATAAATAGTAAATCCAAGTTGATATTATTTTTAAAAATAATTACTTTTTATTATTTAGTAATGATATATATCTTTTATTGTCATTTTATTTTTATTTTGTTAAAATTTTAAATATACATAATTTAATATAATTTATAATATATTTAATTTTCTTATGATATATTAATTATATATATATAAGAAGTAAATAATATATTATAGCATCAAATCATATATCATATATTATAATGTTCTAAATAAACAAGTTCTAAATCATATATCACATTATAGTTCTTTGACATGCGATACTCCTCATTTTAAACATTTATTTTTACTTTTAGGTAAATTATTCTTTTATCCCTTATCTTTTTAAAATTATATTAGACAATTTAATTTTACCATAACTTAATTATTATAGCGTATATTATAATTTATAAGAATTTTTAAAATTAATCTTATTGTTATTAATTTTTATAATAAAATTATTTTTGTTGCTGTTAATTATAATTATTTTTCATAAATTAATTAATTTGTTTGTACAAAATTTATAATAAAATTTATTTATTATAATAATTTTTAATATGATATTTTCAAACTTCATAATAAAACATATATTTATATACAACTAACATGTCGATTTTTTATATTAAAATTAAATTTATATTAAATTTATTTCTTTTTAAAAGCATGTCGATTTTTTATATTAAGATTAAATTTATATTATTTTTATTTCTTTTTAAAAGCAACTACATTGGTAAACACTATTAGCTTATGTATCGCATGGGTATACAAAGTAGTATATATATATATATGGGGAAGGATCCACTTATATCAATGTAAAATTTAAATGGTTTGACACTCATCCATATTTTTTATAGGATTAATACTTTAACAATTCAACCGTTGAATATATTAAAATATGTGTACTTGTCATGCATGTAATTTTTTGAATCAATCTAATACCTAATCATATTGGTCTAAAATATTATCTATATTAATATACATTTAACGGTTGAATTTTTTTACATGAAATGATAGTTGGAAATTTTAAATTTATGTCAAACTTGGCACGCATGACATATATGAATGTAACATGAAATATGACAGTTGAATTGTTAAAACATTAATTATATAAAAAAAACTAGGAAATAATATAAAACCATTTAAGTTTTACAGCAGTGTAAGTAGATCCCTCCCTCTATTTATAATTTCAATAATTTAATTATTATTCTAAAAATATTTTTAAAATATTAATTAAATAAAAATGTAAAGCTAGTATATAGTGAGGTATGTAAATAATTGCAAATTGCATGGATCTGGACGAGGTCTCATATACGATCCCTATATAAATAAATAAATAATCTCTACCTTTAAACCAAAAAGGGAAGACAACTTTTCTAAAACCCAAAATCTTTATAATTATTTTTCGTGTTCCTTCAATATCAGGTAAATTATCACAAAATTTTCCATCTTTTTCTTAAATTTTTGTTTGTTTATTTCATTATTTGATTTTTTCCCATATTGTTTAAATAGTTTTTGTAAAGAAAATCTATTAAAAAAAAGTTGTAAGCTTTAATGTTAGGAAAAAAAAAAGGCAAAATAAATTTAAACCGGATAATAGGTAATTAATTTGAAATTTTATGAAATGAGTTAGATATAAAAGTAAAACGCAAAATATAGTAGTATTTAGTAGCATTGAATTTTGTTATAAATAAGTAACTTTTTTTAAAAAGTATATGGAAATTCTTATATTAGGAAAATTGCATTTTGTCCCTTAAATTTAAAAATGAAAAAATTAATCCTCACACATTAAATCAAAGAGCAAATTAGTCTTTTCTGTTAAAAATTTAATCCATTATCACTGTTAAAAACTAATGTAGGTAACAGAATAACCATACAGTAACACATGGCATACCACGAGTAACTCATGGTGATGTTTAGGGACTAGTTTTTAATAGTAGAAATAGATTGATTTTTTAATAGAATAGGGACTACTTTGTCAATTTTTTGAGTAAAGTGGACAAAATGTAATTTAATTACTAGTATAAGAGCCTCCATAATACTTTAACCATTTTTTTTGTAAATGTGACCGTATATTTAATTTATGATGTAAAATTCTTAATTAACTTATTTTCAGTTTGAATTTTTTAAATAAGTATTGTAGTTATGCTCTATCCAAGGGCGTTGCGGGGGCTAACGGGGCTCCAATCCCCCTAAAATAGAAAAAAAAAAAATTCATTTAGACACTTTAAAATTTAAATTAATAAAAATAAAAATACAATTTAACCCCTCTAAAAAAGATAAAATTATATTTTTACTATTGTAAAAATTACCATTTAATTTCGATCTATCACACAGTTTTCCGAAGCTCCGACAGTTGCTGGCATTTTTATTATTATTTAGGGTAAATAGATCGAGTCTGGGAATTGTTCCCATGTTTCAAAAAACCTTTATTCTTTACACGATTTCGTTACAAGTTTTTGTTCATGTTTGGGGTTGGCTTATATGTCTTGAACTTGAAAAGTTTGCTATTTTGAATTGTTGTTGAAGATGGCATTGTTGAACATCGGTGCTGGAAATAGTGATGATCCCTTCTACAGGTATAAGATGCCAAAGATGATCACCAAGATTGAAGGTCGAGGAAATGGCATTAAAACAAACATAGTCAACATGGTTGATGTTGCAAAGGCATTGGCAAGGCCAGCTTCTTATACAACCAAGTATTTTGGTTGTGAGCTTGGTGCACAGTCTAAATTTGATGAAAAAACAGGGATTTCTCTTGTTAATGGATCCCATGACACTGCTAAACTTGCAAGACTTCTTGAAAACTTTATCAACAAATATGTGCAGTGTTATGGTTGTGGAAACCCTGAAACTGAGATATTTATAACTAAGAATCAGATGATACAATTGAACTGTGTTGCATGTGGTTTTGTTTCTGATGTTGATATGATGGATAAGCTGACAAGTTTCATATTGAAACATCGAGCTGAACCGAAGAAGAGGTCAGACAAGAAGGCGATGAAGAGAGCTGAAAAAGAGAGACCCAAGAAACGTGAAGCCGCTGCCGCTGCTACTGATGATGTGCAATGGCAAACTGATACATCAATGGAGGCAGCTCGGCAGCGAATAAAGGAGCAGTTTACTGTTGTAACAGCAGATATGGTCATGTTATCAACCGAAAAGAAACCGAAGGTGACGACCAAGGCAAGCAACAAGGGACAGATGATTGCTCTGTTAGAGGCCTTATTTGAAGGCATTGAGAAAGGGTTTGCAAAAGAAGTGATTAAGAAGAAAAACTACCTTGCTGTTGTTGCTAAAGACAAGGAATCTCAGTTGCTTCTACTTAAAGCCATAGAGTCATTTTGTGGAAAAGCTAACTCAAATGCATTGAAGGAAGTTGCTTTAGTTTTGAAAACACTTTATGATGTTGATGTATTAGAGGAGGAATATGTACTTCAATGGCATCAACAAGGTTTGAAAGGGAAGAACAAAGGGTCTCAGATATGGAAGAATGTAAAGCCTTTTATTGATTGGCTTCAAAGTGCAGAATCAGAATCTGAAGAAGAATGACATTCTTGTGTGTTTGGCATTTTTAAGGTATTTTCTGCTACTAAGAATAAAAATTGGATGGTTAATCTGCTTGTCTGATTTCGGGGTTTTCTTAGTTTTATTGATTGAGTGTTTATTTGATGATTTTTTGTGTCTGATATTAAGGATTTGGTCTGGTTGTCTGCGTTGTTGATTTGTGCTAATAGAACAGTTCCTTTGTTTAAACATTCATATAGAGAAGCAATAGATGATCATCAGCTCATTTTTCTTTTCAGTCCTATATGCTATATTTATATTTGCTATTCAATACTTTGGTAAATATACACAGTAGTAGCATCAACTATATATATATATTCCTGCTTGTTTTCTGCTTTCTCTATAGCTGCAATCAAATCATCAGTTCTTCCATACGATCCAGCAGTACGACTAAACTAATGTACTCGAATCAAACGTGAATGCGGCTGGTGCAATTGCGGTAAATCACTTTCTTCATCCGATGCATCAGGGGAAAACTGAGGATCCTATAGCACAGTGAAAGTCATCGGCAATTAAGCGCCAACATAGCTAGTAATGATACTGATAAAAGAAGTAGTTCTTGAAGAACGCCAAACGAAATCTAAACCTGATGGTGTTGGCGGCGTTGGATAGCAGTAAAAGCTTTAACCATGATATATATAGGCAACATAATCCCAATGGCTCTCAACATTAGTAACTGCAACAAGTAACAGAAATGTTAACAATGCTTGTTTCCAGCAGTGTGCTCGAACGGCACTATCTTACCGTGAACAATGTCAATGAACAGTCTCCAGCGCCACTGATTACGACCGGAAGACTGTGGCGTAGAACCAGAAGAACCATAAACTGCAAATAAGCATGCAAATGAATGATATTGTTGTTAAAATTCGAGACCGATGTGCGTGTGTCTGTGTGTGTGAGAGAGAGATACAGTTATAGCAATGACGCGACAACATATCAGGCTTCGAGATCTAGGAGCTGAGTAATCATCGATCTCAGTTTCCAGAAAATCACGATCTTCGGTGGCTACTGTTATAAAATGCGGAGTCGGCAAGTCTCTCCTTGAAATTTCCCAATTCCCTCTGAAATGACGAGCACAATTCTTAATGAGTGAAGGACCCTGAATAAGGCTAGAATATAGATATAAACAGAACAATATATACCTGAAGTTCATAGGAACACTTCCATAATGAAATAAAGGAGGCGGTGCCGTATAACCGGGCTTAAATTGCTAAAATTTCGCAAATGTTCCAAACAAAAGTAACAATTAGTTTCTTTCGATATGAAAGAAAACGATGCAAGCAAATTCTGAACCAGGATAAAAGAATGGTTGAACCTGGTGGCAAATCTCACAGACTATGTCACCCTTTTCATTGCACCACCTCTGCACACATTTACGGTGAGCATACTGCAATAATGAATAAAACATGTTATCTCATTTGCAACTACAAGTGGCAAAGTTCGACAATGCCAATGGATGATCGGAGAATGCTCTGAGCGCTTACCAGTATGTACTCAGTGCTTTGCATGTCAAAACACTAATCAATACATATACGAACATAGCATACACGCAAAATGCCGAAAACGGTTCTATGAAGCTACTGATTTATCTGAACAAATTGCCATTTAGGAATAGAAGCACACACATGTTATCTCATTGCAACTAGAAGTGGCAAAGTTTGACAATGCCAATGGATGAACAGAGAATGCTCCGAGCATGTGGTGGGAACGAACTTGGTGCTTTGCATGCCAAAACACAATAACCAATTGATACAAGTGGCAATGTTCAACAATGACAATGGAAGAACAGAGAATGCTCCGAGTGCCTACCGGTATGCACTCAGTGCTTTGCATGCCAAAACACTAATCGATAGATATATGAATATAACATACACGCAAAACACAGAAAACAGTTCTATGAAGCTACTGATTCATATGAAAAAGTTACCACATTCAACTTAACAGCATAGGCAGGGTCTTGATTTAGCATGTATGTTTTAGTACTGACATTAAAATCCAAGAGGAACGGTTCAATTCGCAACTGACCTTCAAGCTGCCACGACAAGAACAGGGTATCTCCATGTTCAAATCTTCATCATCATCATGACAAATCCTACATTCTACTAATTTACTTGGAGAGGAACCAACGTTGTCATCCATAGATGAAAAGTCAATTATATCATGTTTGCTTACTGAGGGCATGCCTAGTTGTAATTGTTTTTTACTCTCAATAGCAGCTTCAAGGGTGGATTCAGTCAATAGCCGGTCCACGAGCAACACAAAATGGTCTCCCATCCTTCAATTCATACACAAAATTAAAAACATTGCAATTTTTATATATTGAAATAATGTGTAACAATGTAATAGAAGCTTCAAGAAATGAGATGAAAATGGAAAACCCAGAAAGGAAATGAGAGAAGAACAAAAACCCAGAAACCAAAAATCATAGATTTATTGACTATAATATAGAAAAAAAGAGACCCATGTTCCAAAAAGACATCAACTTTATAAATGAAATTTGAATTATTTGAAGTAAAAACAAACATATCATGATTACCATTGGACAGAAAGCTGTTACTGTAATGGAAAAAACAAGAGGCTTACATTACAAGTAAAGGAATGAAAATTTTCTAATTCAAGAACAAAGCAACAATTTTGGTTTTTTTTTTTTTTTTTTGTTGTTGTTTTGTTTTTGTTGTTTCTTCAAATGAAGCAATAGCTTGAGTGCACTACCATCATCATCATCACCATTTTCATTCCAATTTTTCAAACCGAATTCTACACGACAAACACGATTGCATGGTAAAAAAAATCCATGTCGCGGGACTAGGGATAAAATGACGTGAGATTCTGTAATGACAACCACGTGTCTTTGAATATGCAATGTTTGTCAGTTGAGATCGGAGCCTACTTTGGTGTTGGAAGTTGGGACCAGTTGCAGTTATCTACGCCGTGAATCAATGGCTGATGTTGTTGCTCTTAGTCTTGGTCTTGGACCATGTTTTTTTGTGGCTTATTTCTTTGTTTTCCCCCATCAATATTTTAAACATGAGGCTAAGCTTATTACACTCTTTTTCCGAATCTTTAGGGTTTGAATTCAAGATTAAAGGTCATTTCATATAACTTAATTTAATACAAGTTTTTTTTTGTTATTATATTAATAATCTGGTTATTAAATTTAAGTAAGAGTGGAATAAATTTTGCAAAACGGTGGATCATTCCAAAAAAAAAAAAAAATTTGATTTGAGTTTTTTAGATGGTTAAGAATGTACGTGTTTGAGTAGAAATAATATAATTCAATCAAAATATAAAAATTTTAAAAAATATGCGCGTAGTGAATTGAATAAGGTTAGGTTTTGTTATTAGTCCCTATAATTTATAAAAGTTCTAAATTTAATCCTTGTACTTTAATTTCATCCATTTGAGTTCATGTATTTTTTGAATTGGTCAATTTTAGTCCTTATATTTTTTAAAATTTAAAATTTTAGTCTTGACTCAAATTGTAGTAGTTAAATTCAATTACTAGTCTTGTACTATGTGCACAGTTGTAGATTTAGTCCATATTCTTCAATCAGGTCATTCTTAGTTTATATACGCTTGAATTTTGAAATTTCAGGATTTTCAATGAGTAATATGTGAAAATAACAAATTGAATTTTCACATGGTAATATGTCTGCCTCATTAGATTTTGGAAATAACAAAACTTAACTAAATGAATTCAACAATTATTGTCTAGTGAGGATTGAAATTTTCAAATTAAAAAAGCACAAGGACTAAAAATGATTAAATTAACGTACTAGGATTAAATCCACAATTTTTATTAAGTAGAGAGACTAAAAGGCAAAATTTAACCATTAAATAATAACACACCATTAAAGTTCAATGAATTCATTTTTAAAAGTACTGGATGATGTTCTCACATTAAGTAAATTATGAATGAGCTCTATCTAAATTAATATATAGTTTAAATTCTTCTTACGTAAGTCATGTCTATAATTATTTTAATTTAAGATAAGTTATGACTGAATTATACTTTAAGTTGAACTAACATAATTGTATTTATAATTTGAATATATATAACTCAAAAAGTTTTGAAAATAACTTAAGTTTAAAGCTCTAATCTTAGTTGAAATGACTAATCAAAGAACCTCTATGTTTACAATACATGTAAATATGTACATATAGTTTGTATACAGAGGAAGCTAAGTGTCGGCAATGGGTAGAAAAATCGTGCAAATGGTTACATGAGCTTAGAGAGACTGTGGATCAAATATATAGATTTAATGGGGCACATGGAATCATATCCAATTGCTAAAAGCCATACAAAATCATTGGAATGGAAATCTCATGGGATGGGGTGACATGCAAATTTGGGAGCATGTCATAGTTTTGGTTGACAAAGCCATGCCCCATACCATACCATACCATACCATACCATACGTACTCTTTTATTATCTGTTTCGATTATGACCAAACCCTAACTGTCCAACATTTGTCATTGTTCTCAGAGACCAATTTACTTCAACCAACCAAGACTGTAAATGCCACTTTATGTCATAATATGGACTTTTTTTATTAGTCTCTTTCCATCTTTTCTTTTGAAAGAAAAAAAATTAGACCAATATGTCATAATATAGACCTTGTTTAATAATAAATATCTCAACAAAAAATTTGAGATTTTAAGTTCAAAATTCACTACTTATGGGTTTATATTATATTTAGTTTGATGAATGGGTTTATGTTTAGTTATTTAATTTGATGGTTATAATTAATGGATCCAAATAAAATTTGATGGTACCGTTAAGGTTGAGTCCAGGGTTGCTGCTGTTGGGGGAGTCTTGAGAGACCAACATGGAGAGTGGATTCTTGAGTATACTAGACGCGTGGGAAAATGTTCAATTTTTTATGCGAAACTATGGGGTATTTTGAATGATTTGACTTTATTACAGAACTTACATTGAAATAGAGTGTCGATTCAAACGGATAGTATGGAGACCATTTGGACTATTCAAAAATCTTTTTTAAAAACATCAAGCGTTGTCCTTGTCAAGCGAATCTATCATACGAATGTAGGCCAATAGGTGCTAGAACGTGTTCCTAGAATAGAGAATAGCGAAGCCCATCGACTACCCAAAATGGCATTTGACAATGAAGAGGAGCTAGTTGTTTGTAGAGATCGCAATGAATTTTTTAGTTTAGTGTACATCACTTTGCTTGTTTTCTTTTTATCACCAAAAAAATAGTGCCAGAGAATATTTTTATTCATAGTTAAGATGTTGATAGGTAATTCCTAAGGCTTGATTTTAAAATTTGGGTAAATTATAATAGAGGTAACTTAATTATAGATTTTTTTTCTAAGTATGAAAAGTTACAAAATAATTATCTAACTATTAGTATTTTTTTTGTTAACTAATTATGAAAAAATATAAAATAGTTAACCAACTATGAAAAGATACAAAATAGTTACCCAACTATTCAATTGTCTTTTTTTACCATTGGTTAGCTAACGTAAAAATAAAAACACACAAAAATACAAGATAATTGAGTGACCAAAAAGACAAAATTAAATAGTTGGGTGACTGAAAAAATTTACTGATAGTTAAATAAT
Organism: Gossypium australe; assembly: GCA_005393395.2. Classification (NCBI taxonomy): domain Eukaryota; kingdom Viridiplantae; phylum Streptophyta; class Magnoliopsida; order Malvales; family Malvaceae; genus Gossypium; species Gossypium australe. The sequence goes on from CM016620.1 coordinate 101,630,235, forward strand.
TATTTTATAGTTAAGTGACTAAAAAAGAAAAAAATAGGGCAAATAACCAGAAAAGACCCAATTTTTACAAAATTTACAGAATAGGATCGATTTTTTTAATTATTTACTGGAAAGGGCCATTTCTCCTGAAAACGCGTCCACGTCAGCGCATTTTCAGGGGATGCAGCAGGAAAGCGCGTCCACGAGGGAGCGCTTTTTGCCACATTAGCCAAAATCGCGTCCTTGAGGGCGCGCTTTGCAGATGTGGCAGAACGCGCTTCCTCGTGGATGCGCTTTGCCCGCTTCCACGGTAAAAAAAAAACTATAAAAACCCCCCACCCTTTCATTTTTTCACACAAAAGTCCTTACTCAAATTTCTCTCAACTTTCTCTCAAATTCCTTTAAAGTTCCTCTCAAATTTCACAATAGTCCTTTAATTTTTACAAAAAAAGCCCTGTTTAAAAGTTTTTTAAATATTTTTTTTGTTAAATTTTTACAATGACCGGAGAATTAATTCGTCTCGACAATAAACACATCTCCATTGATCAAATGACAATGGTAAGTTATAATTTTAATTTTTCAATACTATTTAATATTTTTTAGGTTTACGCAAATTTAATTAATTTTTATTTTATAATTTTTTAAACAGTCTATAGATATTCGCAATATGCCTGGTCCGCCATCGCCGTTGATCGAGAATTACCTGCGGGAAGCGGGTTTTTAGCACGTGGCCACGATAGGCTGGGGGTGCAAGTTGGACCCGAAGCTAATCATTGCGTTGATAGAGAGGTGAAGACCCGAGACGCACACTTTCCATCTTCCATACGGAGAGTGTACTATCATTCTGGAAGACGTACATTTGCAATTGGGATTGCCGGTGGATGGGTACGTAGTCACCGAGTCTGCAACTTCTGGTGATTGGGGAGCCGTATGCTACGAGCTTTTGGGTGCTATTCCGGATAACATTTACGGAGGTTGGATCGAAATGGGCTGGTTACGAGACACATTCCCAGAGCCGAATAATGATTCGATCTAAATAGAAAGAATACGGTATGCTCGGGCATACATTCTTGAGATGATTGGAGGGTATCTGATGCTGGACTTATCACGAAACCTCGTACATCTAAGATGGCTGCTGAAACTCGTTGATTTTAGAGCAGCCGGTGAATTAAGTTGGGGGTCTGCCATGCTAGCAAAATTGTATCGGGAGATGTCTGGGGCAACGAGGCCGGATAAAATGAAAATCAGAGGTTGCCTATCACTGCTGCAATCATGGGCACGGTTTCAATTTCCATTTTTACGTCCTCGAGTCGACCACCCATATACATTCCCACTCATAACGAGGTAAATTTAATATTAGATTTTACAATTATTACGTAGATTTAAAATATAATTGTATGCTAAAAATTTTATTAATTAGGTGGAACCATTCGGCGAGTTATGTTGGAATACCTACATCGCTTGAAGATATACGGCTTCTATTAGAGCAACGGTCAGAAGCACAAGTAAGTATTAAATAAAATATATTTTCATAATAAAATAGTCGTTTCGTATTTCATATTTAGTATTTGGTATTTGGTATTTAGTATTTAGTATTTAGTATATAACTAATATTTTTATCATGTTAATATAGTTTGAATGGACACCATACGAGGATCCGTCAATTTGGGCAGTAATTCCGGATGAGTTCTTTCAAATTCCGAACATTTGGCATGTGAAGGTCCCGTTGATCAACTATGCGACCATGGAGATGCACCAGTCAAATCGGGTTCTGCATCAATTTGGATTCCAACAACCGATTCCCGTGGCACCTGAGGTGCTCGATGATGAGCACAAAGTTGACCTACGGTAGTTCCATACGGATTGGCCAAGATTTTGGTCAACGTATATCGAATTGTGGGAGAACCAGTATGATTATATACCTACTCGGGGAACCGATCATCGTTCCTGAGTTAGCGTGCGTGCCGGAATACATGCCATGGTTTAGGACCCATGGCAAGCAGTATTTATTATCAGAAGAGGAGAGGCGACGGCAACTTCGTGAACAAAGGGAACAACAGGGCCCTTTAAATCTAAGGAGAAGGGATGATGAGACGAGACCATCAACAGCGCTGACAGAACCATCGGGCCTATCAACAGCGCCCACACAGTCACTGGGCCCAACACTTCAGCCGACGACACCCATATCACAGCCTTTTCAGATTATGCTAGGTGCGTACCCTAGCCCTTATATGTATCCTAACCCTTATATGTTCCCTTTTCCCAGTCCCATGGCAGGTTGGAATGCACGGCCCGGTTCGAGTCCGTTCCCGACTACTCCGACTGGCCAGCCGATCTTTAGGCCGCCGTCGCATGAGGGATTGCACGAGGCGCCGTCGAGGAGCTCTTCTTTTTACCAATCTCCTTCGCCTTATGGGATTCAGACACCTTCGCCATTGGCGATGCAAACACCTCCCCAATCAATATTTTATCAATATGGGTCATCCTCCCAACACCCACAACCAGACCCACTGCCGGAGGAACCATAATCCCCACCTGAGGTTCCACAACCACTGCCGGAAGCTAGAAGAAGGAAGAATCCAGAGCGTAACCGTCGACTACCCCATGTAGCACTGATTCCCACCGGCACCAACATTGATTCCGACAGTCATTATTTTATTTTTTTATTGTAATTTATTTTTTATATATTTAATAAAATAAAATATGTTTTTTTATTTTTTTATTGTAATTTAATTTATTTTTTATATCTTTAATAAAATAAAAGTTATTTTTTATTTTTTATTTTAATTTAATTTAATTTTTATATCTTTAATAAAAATAAAAGTTGTTTTTTTATCTTTTATTGTAGTTTAATTTATTTTTTATATCTTTAATAAAAATAAAAGTTGTTTTTATTTTTTTATTGTAATTTATTTTTTATATTTAATAAAATAAAAGATTTTTTATTTTTTATTGTAATTTAATTTATTTTTTATATCTTTAATAAAATAAAAGTTGCTTTTTATTTTTTATTGTAATTTAATTTATTTTTTATATCTTTAATAAAAATAAAGTTGTTTCTTATTTTTTTATTGTAATTTATTTTTTATATTTAATAAAAATAAAGATGTTTTTTATTTTTTATTGTAATTTAATTTTTTTTTATATCTTTAATAAATAAAAGTTGTTTTTTATTTTTTATTGTAATTTAATTTATTTTTTATATCTTAAATAAAAATAAAAGTTGTTTTTTATTTTTTATTGTAATTCATTTTTATTTTTTATATCTAGAAACTAAGAAGAAATAGATGAATTAGGACTAAATTGAATAAGTGAAAAAGTATGAGGGGTTAATTTGTAATTTTATCAAGATGGATGTTGATCCAATGTATGAATTTTGAAGGATCGTAAGGGGCAAAATAATCATTTAGCAAGAAAGATAATTTTGAAGAATAATGATGATGGTGATATTTTAGATTAATTGAATAATTTTTTTTTTGTTTTGCAACTTAGTCCTTCTACAAAAGTTTACCATTTTCATCAAGAAATTAAAAGAATTTTCATAGCCACCAAGAGACAAAAATGATAAGGAGACTATCAACTATTCCGATTTGGACACGAGCGAGATGTATGGCCTAGGTTCCTACACCATCCGCATAACTTCCGTTGGTTGGATGTTTCTCGGATATCCATATTGTTGCGTATTCTAGTCGAGCAAGGTCGACCATTTGGTTTGCAACATAGTTCTCTATCCGGTAACAGCTTAAACGGAGCAAGCGATACAGACAGCCACTTACGTTCATTTGAGACTTGTGGGAATACGTGTCTCCACACGTACATGTATTCTATTTTATACACTTTGTCGACATAACTCATGGGATCAAGACGGAGATTCTAACAAGTCGCAATTACATGAGCGCATGGATAACGAAGTGCGTCAAATATCCCACAGTCGTAGGTCCTATTTCTCAAGTATACACGATATTGCCCGCCAACAATACCTTGGTTCGGTCTGTCAAACTCCGTCACACGAAACCATAGGTTGTCGCGATCGTGACACACTGTGTGCATGGTGTTGGCCCGTGCCTTCGCCTTGTTAATTTCTCGTAATACCTTCGCACACCATACATGGCCTCCCTGTATTTGCCCTTATAACTCACTGCTCGCTTCAGAAATAGTGCCGCTAAACGAAAATATTTCTCTCGCACAACCGATGTTATCGACAAATTATGCATTCGGCCAAGTTTGAGGTCATATGATTATATCGTAGGCCGCCGTCGTATGATTGTGTCCACTGTTCGAAAGGTATGTTGCTTAGGTAGTTTGGGCCTTCTTCGTTAACTGAGCACAAACTCGCCAACATCTTGTGAAAACAGTCCTTATTGATCTCGTACCCTGCCAATATAAGTTGATAGCGAATATTACATACCACTCTTTAATTAAGAATAAATTGAATATTACAAACGAAATTATATTAATGGATATTACATACCCATGTTGGTCACTTGCCGTCGTTCACTTGTAGATCGATGTTGCCCGTGGTAGTTGGACGCAACATGCCTTAGGCAATATCGATGGTGTGTGCGATGCCACAGGCTTCCTTGTCGCTCTATTACAGCTAGTATTCCAAGGCCCCAATCCGATATAACGCATATATCAGGTTGGGGGCAGACATGCCTCCTTAACTTAGATAGAAAGAAATCCCAGTCATCAACTGACTCCCCCGGTGTTATTGCAAACGCAATTGGAAGGATTCTCCCACTGCCATCCTGTGCCACAGCTAGCAATAGCTGATGCGTATATCTACCATACATAAAGGTACAGTCAATTTGTACCAATGGCTTGCAGTATAGAAATGTGTCTCGGTATTGCTTAAATGTCCAGAATAGACGCTTAAACACTTGGCATCCACGGAGCAATCGATCGTTGTAGTACGCCGGTTCCGTTTCAAGGTCTGTTATGCTGCCTGGGACATATCTCTCCAGCACCTAACACCACTACCACACTTCATTATATGAAGCGTCCCACCGACCATGCAACTTTTCCAACGCCTTTTGCTTAGCTATCCAAGTCTTCCGGTAAAAGGGCGTGTACCTCAATTGGCTACGAATATTGGAAATTAAGGCCGGCACTGAAGTCTTGGGATCCACCTTCACCGTCGGTATTATTAAGTTAGCTAACATATCTGAATCCATTTTGGGATGATCTTGTGAAACACCTGACAATGAAGTACGTTAAATAATGCAACATTACGTAATATCAGTATTATTCAAAAACCTTGAACACCTAGTGATATTGTTCGGCAAGACATGTATGTGGACCTTTGTACTTTTTAATCTCCCACAAGCCTGTCCTTTTCCTCAACGAGACCATGATTTTTCATGAACATGTACCGTCTTGCACTGCACACTTGGCCTCGTACTTATCGAGTTTGGATTTAACCATCTTGTAGTTAACCCCGTTCTTAATGCTATATTGTTTCAATGCACCAAGAAAACTATCCTTGTTGGAAAACTCTTTACCAACTTCTAATTCACCCGAATCCAACGACGAACTTGTATGGTCACGCCTTCTGTGTGGTAGTTTAGGAAACTCTAATTCATCGTCTTGAGATAGATCGACATTATGCATGTGGGCTGGAGGCGAGTACGCCCTGAATCGCTGATCTTCTTCTTCTTCATCTGAACCCCCTTCAACATCTTCATGTACGATTGTAACAGGCTCCGGTTCAGAAAAGAATGCAACTTCTGCACCATCGGGGTCGGGCTCTCGAGGTGGATCCATATCGGACTCATCATCCGACCCACCATCATCTGCAACGAACGAGGTCCCCTCGCCAGTGGATGTCGTAGGGAGTAAATTATCCCTTCTTAAACAACTTTCGTAACGTCCCCAATCATATGTGGATTGCCAACCACTAGAAGTTGATGACGTTTCCCAATACGTATTTCTAGCATCGAACGTCGAAGGAAGGATATGCATGTCCCATCCACCAACCGAGTGTCGTGCAGGGGTTGTGTTTTCCACACTACCACCAAACACAGGCGCTTCCATATTTTGCCTCCCACTAACAGAGTGTCGGCTTGGTGTCGTGTATTCCCCTCGAACAGCAGTAGATGTTGAAGTCGAAGGAAGATCACTTGGCGATGAAAATTGTACATATACCTCACAGGCAAGATGAGTCTCCACCATTGCCTCCAAGCTGCGAGGACCTTTGATGTCAAATGAGTCATATCTCACGGGATCAATCGAAGCAAAAAATCTATACTTAATAGACTGAACTTTCATTGGCGTTGTTCCGAAGATTTTACGCCTAATTCTTTTGCGAAGTTCTGTCAAATATATATTTAATAGACTAAACTTTCATTGGTTAAAAACCAGTCGCGCTATGTTATTCGATAAAAAAACAACACCGTTTTCGGTGTCACAAACCTCACCATCATAGTAAATAACAACACTAATACGTTCACTCATCTTCAATTTCTATTTTACTTTTGCCTCAATTTCTATTATGCAACCTGAGAATGAAATTTGGCTCATTTATAGTCTAAGGACAATTAGGAACTACTGTAGCAAAAGAACGTCCACGTGAGAGCTTTTTTCAGTACTCTTGTTGACAGTGCATCCTGTTTGAAGCGTTTTGGTCACTAATTGTTCAGAAACGTCTTCTCAAAATTATTTTGCCAGAGACTACTGTAGCAAAAGAGCGTCCACGTGGGGGCTTTTTCAGTACTCTTGCTGACAGTGCATATTGCTTGAAGCGTTTTGGTCACTGTTTGTTTAGAAACGTCTTCTCAAAATTATTTTGCCAGAGACTATTGTAGCAAAAAAGCGTCCACGTGGGAGCTTTTTTCAGTACTCTTGCTGACAGTGCATCTTACTTGAAGCGTTTTGGTCACTATGTGTTCAGAAACGTCTTCTCAAAATTATTTTACCAGATACTACTATAAAAAAAACAAATAATTTTTATCTAGCTGATATATTTTTTCCAAAACCCTAACCCTAAAATTATTTTAATTAATTAACCATAAAATCTAGTTCATTAATTTTCCCATAAAAACCCTAAACCCTAAGACCCTAAAAACCCTAAACCATAGCCTTAAAACCCTAAAACCCATACCCTAACCCCTAAAAATAGCTCAAAACCTTATCGGGGGAAAGGGCAAAAATGAATCCCCGAGGGAGCGTTTTTGCCACATCAGCAAAGCGCGCCCTCAAGGACGCGATTTTTGCTGATGTGGCATAAAACGCTCCCTCGTGGAAGCGTTTTCCTGCTGCATCCCCTGAAAACGTGCTGACATGAACGCGTTTTCGGGGGAAATGGCCCTTTCCGGTAAATAATTAAAAAATCGGTCTTGTTCCGTAAATTTTGTAAAAAAAGGGTATTTTCTGATAATTTACCCAAAAAAAATCCATAATTAGATAACTAATAATATAATTTATCTTAAAAAATTTTAAGGCGTAAGTTACAATAACTATTGTCTTAATATTTCCATTCTATGTCTATTTTGATTATGAAAATTAGAAGTTAATAATTGTTTTGTTGTACAAAAACTTATATACTCTTTTTTTTTCATTTAGAAGTTAAACCATATTAAAATTTTACATATTCGACATCAATTAAAAAAACTAAAAATTATTTTTATTATAAAAAATTATATATATGATTTTATATTATATATACATTTATATTTGGATAACAAAAAAATTTTGCTTCTCCAAGGCTAGGTCTACCTTTTCGTAATAATTTTTAGAGTGCCTATACTCACTCAACCATTAAATATAAATCTTTAAGAAATAATATAAATTTTATTTTACCCTTTCAACTTATAATTTAATTTAATGTTTTATCAATCTCCAGCATAGAATTATGTTTTTTATAATGTGTTAAAAGTAAGGGAGAAGCCAAAAAATTTGTTTAGGGAATCGAAAAGATTATAAAATTTAGAGGCTAAAGTTAAAATTTTTGTATTAAAATGTTTAAATGAAATTAAAAATTTTCCAAAAGGGCTCAAATTAAAAATTTTCTATTTAATCACATGTTTAAAATGACTAAATTGATTTTTTTTTTTAATTTTGAAGAGGGGCTATAAAGCAATTTCCCACTTAATTAAGGAGGCCAAGGCTCATTCTGTCCATTTGACTATGTCCCTAGTTAAAAAGTAAGGGTTATCGAAGAATCAAACTCGAAATCAATAACTCAAACACAAATGATTCTCAACTCTGTCAGATATTGGAAGGAGCAAACAGTTCTTAGTCATAAATTTCTTCTTCAGTACATATTACAAGAATCAACTAAAACATCATTAATTTCTTCAACTATATAACTAAAGCTACATTAATTTATTCTCCTTGTTCTTCATGCTTTTATTCATGGTGACATACAGCACCACATTTCCATTGCCTACTTGATCCTGCACAAACAAACGAACAAAATCAATGGATCGGTTTCATAAATCAAACACCATGATTTTCTTTCTCTTTGCAAAAATAAACGGGAATTAAAAAAAAGGTTAATTACGTGTCGCAGTTAATGGTAGGATCAAAGGAAATGGCGACAGTAACACCGCACAACTGGGGAAGCTTTTTAGCTTTGTCGGGATCAACACCTTCACTACGACTAGCTGCCTCGAGACAACGACACAAGTCCTTGCGAATTGCAGTGGTGGTAGCGGCGGCGTTGATATTAGCAACCGCGGAACAACATGTTGCAACGGGTGTGGATTCCCCGCCGGTCAAGAAAGGTCGACAAGGCATCAGTGACAATAAAGCTTCTTGGCATGTTATTGCATCCACAGATTTTGATTTCGCTATCAAAATCATGATAAACATAAAAACCCCAACAAGTGAGCAAGAAAATCCCATGAATTTCTTCTCCATTTTCTTTTTCTTTCTCTTTAGTTTTTGATTAAAAATTTAGTGCTAAGAACACTTATTTATAGGCATAACTTTGGATTCTTTCATTTTAAGTTGAGTTAATAGCATTTATTGTGGTGGATTTAGAAATACAACTAAAGAGGTAAATTTATATTAACATTGTCGATTTTATATTTTTTATTATTGATTTTCATGTGTAAATTATTCAATAATTAAACTATGTGTATTTATGATTTGAATATGAATAAAATTAAATTTTAACCTTTTAACCTTGTGCTTTCAATTTCTAATAAGTAATATAAAAAGTTTAATCTTTTTATTATAGTTTCCTTTGAAAGTTTTAAAATTTTGAAATTTCTAAAAAGAATTATTTTGTAAGAGATAAATATATATATGTTTATATATTTTTAAAACATTAAAAAGGGTTGGTGTTTTTTTTTTTTTGGATTGGGACAAAATTTAAACTTTTAAGGGGTTTAATGTAATAAAATTTATCTTAAAAAATATATCATGTAAATTTTTAAAAGTTAGGGGCCACTGGCCCCACCTTCCCCTTTATCGGCCAATGGAACTTAATGCATGTTATTAATGTTTGTGATGTCAATTAATTACCTTTTGAAGATTCTTTTGTTTTTATGTGATAAAGATATTAATTGTAGGTTGAGATATGAGTTGTACCAATTAATATTAATATTCTTTTTTAGGTTATAAGCTGATAATGAGAATAAATGTCTAGAAAATTCATATATAATTGGATTTAAATCAAAATTAAATTAGGTAATAAATTTATAAAATGTGTTGATGTAAATGTGAAATGGGATTTTGGTTGAAATTATAAAATTTGCTTTAAATTTATTTTGGGTAAATTCCATTCAATGCTATTAATTATTAGTAAATTTATGTTTTAATCACTTAATTTTAAAAAGTTAAAAAATGGTTATTAAATTAACTAAAAGTTTTCATTTAAGTCATTAGATTGTTAAAACAGTTGTTTTCTGGCCTTCTCTATTAGTACGGTTTACACCAATCGAAAACTCTTTTTCCCCTTTTCTTTTACAGTTCAATTTTTTTTTTCATGAAACAGCAGTCGTAACCATTTTTTTTGAAAACGGGAATCGACTTGAGTTTTGAAAACAAAAACGGGAGTCGCCACCGACCTTTTATTAGGTGAGATCGGATCACCTTTGTTTTAATAAAACAATTTGATCTACTAAAACAATGTTTTTGGTCTACGAAAATTTGAGAAAACAGGTTCGGGAGTCAGTTACGCACGAGGAAGGATTAGCACCCTCGATACGCCCCAACTTGGTACCTAATTGATTATCTAATGTCTTAATGTCGAAGATTTGAAAAGATTTGAAAATACGATCCTCTTTTATTAAAAAAACTTGAACAAATTGAAAGTGGATGATAAGACCCTCTTATTTCGAAAGATAAAATGTCATACTCAGTAAGTTAGAGCACAACATTTTGGATTCCCGAAACTGAGCTTGTCTCTTGACTTTAAAATTTAGATTTAATTTTAAAGAGGATATCCCGTCATTTGTCAAATGAGAAATCAGAACTCAGTAAGTTAGAGCTCGATTCCCCGCAATTTCAAATACAGGACACTACCTTCGTTTTTTTTTAAAAACAAACTTATTTCGGGGTACCTAGATGTCATGGCCAGTAAGTTAGGGCACAACACCACGAGTTCCCGAGAACAAGTATTTTATTCAAAACTTGTATTGCGATTTGAAAGGTATATTCCATTATTCAGATTAAACGAGAAAAAAAATCGGAACCCAGTAAGTTAGGGCTCGATTTCCTCGAATTTCCAAAGCACGAAACATCACCTTATTTTTAAAAATTTTCTTTTAAAATAATGGCGGGTGTAATATTTAAATAACATGCATTGTTTGTTTGAAGTAAAATGACAACTTGTATCGAATAAATACATTGGGATTTAATGCGCAATGTAATGGCATAATACGAAAATAATAATGATCGAGGGACAATAATACGCAAGGTATGAAATAAACGAATTGAAGAAATGCAATAGCAATAATCAAGCAATATTCGTTATTTAAAATTCTATCATTAATCATTGAAGAATAATGAAATCGACAACCTAAAAGCGGATAACACATTAACAATTTAAGATAAGTAGCAAATCAATTTTAAGTAAATAAGACGCAATAAAAAAGTTTAAAGTGAATAATATACGAAGTGGTCTAAAATAATATAAAAAAGGTTTAAATTAAATAATATATATACATATACTATTAAAACGAATAAATAAACGGCAACTTAAAAATTTAAAATCTAACAGATTAGGGGGTTAAATCAAAACTGAAATAAAGTTAAGAGTCTGAATTTAAAAAAAAACAAACAAATCTGGGTCCAATGGGATGCGAATGAAAAAGGGAGGGACTAGGTGAGTAAATACTCCCACTCCCTGAAACGCATCGTTTGTCAGGGACCAAATTGTGACTACAGATAGATCGAGTTGCCAAAATCACAAAATAAAATAAGGGCTCCGTCGAATGTCAGCGCATGAAGGGGGGACCAGGCGCGCAAATTGCCCTTTTGGACATAAACGCGCGGATCTGCGGGTTGTGGATCGGGTCATCGGGCATGGACTGATACGGCGCCGTTTTGTTCGGATTAAAAACTTAATAAAACCTAAAATCTAACCAAAAGGCTCAGTTCCCCTCTTTCCCTTCTAAAATCTAAGCCCTAGCCGCATAAAAAAACAAGACAAAATCAGAGCCTCTCCCTCGCTACTCTGCCGATTCTGAGGACTTTGCCATCCGACCACCAACCCGTCATTGTAGTCGACGTATGGAGGCACTTAACGAGGTTCTCTCGCCCTTTGCTTAGGACCAAGAGCCAAAGACAGCGTGATTCCAACCCGGAGTCCTCGTCTCAGGCTTCGATTTCGGCGAAGGAGACAAGGGCTCCGATGGTCCTCATCGAACAGGTATTCTCCTTTCCCTTCCCTTTTTATTATTAATTTTTTTGAGAGTAAAGAAGGAAACTGACGAAATAACAAAATGGTGGAAATAAATAAATAAATAAATAAATAAGAAAACAATAAACAATAATGAACAACAGAAAACGAAATCACCCTTCTAAAATCTTGTCTTCTGTTTTCGATTTTCTGACTCCGTTTATAGAGTTTTTTAAAATAATGAAAAAAAAATTTAAATAACAGCACACAACATTGAATAACGAAAAATGGAAAAACGAAATTAACCTTGGAAATCTCTGCTTTTTCTTTTTGATTCTAAGTGTTCGTTTTTTGATTTCTGAATGCCTCTGTTTTTTTATTCCAGATAGTGCTTAAAAAAATCCCCCCCCAAAAAAATCCTTTTACACTGTTTTTCGAATGGCTTTATAGCTAAAAAACACAATCTTTTATTATTCTAGTATTTTGCCCCATATTTTGCTTCTGGTTGTCTCTGTCTCTGTTGCTGCGTGTTTTCTTTGCAGGGCATGGGCGATGGTGCGAACGGTGGAGGCCGAGGCGCCTGGGGAAGCTTCAAGCGTCAGGGGGCGTGGGCACGGGGAACGACACGCGTGGGAAGCCGAAACGACGCGAGGAGCGTGGTGGCAGACGAACGGTTGGTGCGCATGGGGTGAAGTTGGCTCGGCGGCGCAAGCTTTGGGGCTATTTAGGGTTTCTGAAACTCTAAGTGTTTTGGGTCATTGGGCCTCTGTAATTGAGTTTGGGTTTGATAATTGGGCTAATTTGTACTTGGATTTCGGGCCTATTTTAGTTGGGCTCCGGAATTATTTTGTAAATGGACATTGGACTATTTGGGTTTTATTTCTGTTTTTTTGTTCCCTTTTTTTTTGTTTTATCATTTTGATGGGCCCGGGCAAAATTTGGGTCTTACAACTGCCCCTCTTTGCTCATTGTCGGGAACGAGAATAGAGCAAAGACAATAGAAGAACCAATTTTGTCTGGTCTTGGCCAAGCATTGATTCTCCGGATGCTTTTCTTTGCCAGGTAGCTTCAAACCCCACTGTAACTTGTTGCTTCGCTCTACTCCACGTCTACTTCTGAGAAATATGACCTGTAGCTTCAATTTGCTTTTCCTCAATCTTCAAAGGGGTGAGATTTGTTTATTTTTAACTTGCTCCAACATGACGTCAGGACACGAAGAGATTTGTAGCTTCGATCTAACAATTGCTCCACTAGGACTTCGATAAATCTGAACTTTTCAAACTGCTTCCTTATTCTCGCAATATGAGTTGACCTTTTCTTTTCTTTTTTTTTGAAAAACAGAAATTGAAAATACCTCTGCCTGTGACCCGAGGCCCAACTCACCTCTCGTATTATGAGTTGATTTTTGAACAGAAATTGAAAGACGAAAATTAAAATACCTCGGCGTGTGACCCGAGGCTCAACTCACCTCTCGTATTATGAGTTGATTTTTGAACAGAAATTAAAAGACGGAAATTAAAAATACCTCGGCGTGTGACCCGAGGCTCAACTCACCTCTCGTATTATGAGTTGATTTTTGAGCAGAAATTGAAAGAAGGAAATTAAAATACCTCGGCGTGTGACCCGAGGCTCAACTCACCTCTCGTATTATGAGTTGATTTTAAACAGAAATTAAAAGACAGAAATTAAAATACCTCGGCGTGTGACCCGAGGCTCAACTCACCTCTCGTATTATGAATTGATTTTTGAACAGAAATTAAAAGACGAAAATTAAAAATGCCTCGGCCTGTGACCCGAGGCTCAACTCACCTCTCGTATTATGAGTTGATTTTTGAAACAAACAGAAATTGAAAAACACCTCAACGTGTGACCTGAGGCTCAACTCACCTATCGTATTATGAGTTGATATTTGAAAAATAAAAATTGAAAAACACCTTAGCGTGTGACCTGAGGCTCAACTCACCTCTCGTATTATGAGTTGATATTTGAAAAATAAAAATTGAAAAACACCTCAGCGTGTGACCTGAGGCTCAACTTACCTCTCGTATTATGAGTTGATATTTGAAAAATGAAAATTGAAAGATAGAAATTAAAATACCTCGGCGTGTGACCCGAGGCTCAACTCACCTCTCGTATTATGAGTTGATATTTTAAAAAATAAAAATTGAAAAACACCTCGGCGTGTGACCTGAGGCTCAACTCACCTCTCATATTATGAGTTGATATTTGAAAAACACCTCATCTGGTGGAACTCGGATGTCTTCTTTCTCCTTGGTTCGGTACAGTTATCGTCAAAACTTCTTGCTTTACTGTCGTGCATGTATGTGTCATGCATGATGTTATCATGATATGGACGTGTTTGTCTTAAATGCTTTTATGCCTACATGATTATGCCATGTGCCCTGGGCTCGTTTGTCATGTATCTCTTTTCGTTACGACTTTCATGATGACCTGTATTCATTGCTTCGGTTCTTGACTTTCCTTTCAGGTTTTGTACCCGTCCTCAAGCCTTACGAGTAATCTGCGTTTCTCGTATATCACCCTTTTGCCCCCTTGTTGAACTTTGTCCTTAATTTGAGGCTCTTGTACTTACCAGATTCTCATTCAGGTAATGCTCAATATTCCTTTCGTTTAGAGTATGTAATTTCACTATTTATCATTTTAATGAACCAAGCACGAGATGCATGAAAATGGTAAAGTAGGTATGAAAGGGATACCTCACACCTATATTTATTTCAAAAGCGACAAGCAAAGAAAATTGACAAGGAACAATTCAATAAAGAAAATGTTATAAAAAGGAAAGCAGGTTCAATTGTCGCAAATGCTCTAGATATCCAACGCATGAACTTTTCCACGTTTCTTCATCCTGGATCTTTTTCGAGCAAAGCTTTTTGTGTAGAAGATTTTGAGCTTCCAAGTCCGCTTCAAATGTTATAACCTCGTCATTTGACTCCCTGTTCGAATCGTCTTGCTCCTTATGTCCGAATCCCTTTCATTAGGATGCCCTTTCAGGTTTTCATCCCAATATATTTTTTGTTTATCAAGATGCCCTTTTCGGGTTTTCATCTTGATGTTTTTCCTTTTTTTATTTTTTTATTTTTTTAGACGCCCCTTTCGGGTTTTCATCTTGGTCTCCCTTTTTTAGGCATAGTAATTCTTCACAGCATCTGAGTTCATTGGATTTGGTACCTCCTTCCCATCCATCTCAGTGAGAATCAAAGCTCCACCCGAGAAAGCCTTCTTTACGACGTATGGCCCTTCCCAATTCGGTGTCCATTTTCCTCGAACGTCTTTTTGTATTGGGAGAATCTTTCTTAGTACAAGTTCTCCCTCGCGGAATTCCCTTGGCCGTACTTTCTTGTCATGGGCCATGATCATTCTCTTCTGGTAAATCTGTCCATGACAGATTGCCTTCAAACGTTTTTCTTCGATAAGATTTAGCTGGTCATATCGAGCTCGAACCCATTCCGGTTCTTCTAGTTTTGACTCCATTAAGACCCGTAAAGAGGGGATCTCAACTTCGATGGGCAGCACAGCTTCCATTCCATAGACCAGAGAGAAATGAGTTGCTCCCGTAGATGTACGCACACATGTGTGATATGCATACAAAGTGAATGGTAACTTCTCGTGCCAATCTTTATATGTCTCGGTCATTTTCCCAATAATCCTCTTAATATTTTTGTTGGCCGCTTCTACTGCTCCGTTCATCTTTGGGCGATAGGGTGAGGAATTATGATGCTTTATTTGAAATTGCTCGCACACCTCCTTCATCATCTTGTTGTTCAGATTCAAAGCATTATCTGAAATGATTCTCTCAGGTAATCCGTATCGACATATGATCTCCTTTTTTAAGAACTTGCAAACTGCGGTCTTTGTCACATTAGCAAACGAAGCGGCTTCTACCCATTTTGTGAAATAATCTATGACCACGAAAATGAATCGATGTCCATTAGAAGCTTTTGGGAAAATTAGCCCTATAACGTCCATGCCCCACATAGAAAAAGGCCACGGAGAAGTCATGACATGAAAGGGCGAATGTGCTGCATGAATTTTATCACCGTAAACTTGACATTTGTGGCACTTTCGCGCGTAACTAATGCAGTCGCTTTCCATTGTCAGCCAGTAATAACCGAGTCTCATAATCTGCCTAGCCATAGTGAAACAATTAGCATGTGTTCCACAAATTCCTTCATGGACATCTTCAAGTATTTTTCCGGCTTCGACAGCATCCACGCATCTCAGGAGCACTTGATATTTTCCTCTTTTGTATAGGATGTCCCCATCAATAACAAATCCCACTGCCATTTTTCTAATTGTTCTTTTGTCGTTCTCATTTGCTTGCTCGGGATATCTTTGATTCTTGACATATTCTAAGATATCATTGTAACAGTCCAATTTTAATAGTGTCGGAACAGTGATTCGAGATCACTAAATTTGACGAAAAGTTGGAAAATTTTGTTAATCAATAATTATAAGTTAAGTGTGATTTTAGAAATATTTTAAAATTAGTGAATTTTGTGAACTGAAAGAATTAATTAAAAAAATTGGGCCAAAAACGAGGTATTGAGACCTCGAATTCATAAAGTGAGCCATAAATATTTCTAAAAATATTTATGGAATGTCATTAAGTTATTATTAAAACTTTCGTTAGAAAATTTTAACGTTTGGGTAGGAAATTAAATGAAAAGGACTAAATTGAAATGAAAGTAAAAGTTAAATTATAGATTAAAAGAAATTATGAAGGACCAAAATGGTAATTATACCATTTTGTATAGTTGAGGCGGTATAACATAGAAAAATCTGAGATTTTTAAGGTATATTATTATATTATTATTATTATTATTATATTATTATATTATATTATTATTATATATATACAAACAAAAACAAAAGGAAAGGGGGAGAAACAGAAAAGAAACAGAGAGAATAGGCAAACGAAACAGAGAAGGAAAGAAGGAAGGAAAGAAAGAAAGAAGAAATGGATAATTAAAAGTTTGAAGCTTGGAAGTTGATAGGTAAGTCAATTTAGCCCTTTTTACTTAATTTTGATGTTTTAGAAGCCTTGGAACAAGGTTTTGATGAAGCTAAGTTGTCATATTGAAAGTTTATGAGTTATCAAGTATAGTTTATGTTGAACAAAAATATGAATTAGGGACTTAATCGAATGAATTTCAAGTTAGAATTGAAAAATGGATTTAATTGAGAAATAAGATGTAAGTTTTATGCTGTAGGGATTAAATTGAGGAAAATATGCTAAAAATTTAGTAGTTAAATTTGAGTTTGGATGGAATTTGAATAGAAAAGAAGTATGAATTAAGTTAGGAAAGTAAGTAAACTTAATTAGGATTAAATTGTAAAATGAGTTATAAGAAAACAGTTTTGGGACAGCAGCAGTAAGGTAACTTTGAAAAATCACCAAAAATGGTAGAAATTTAATTAGAAGTTGAGTGAGATATGAAATTAAAGCTTATTGAGTCTATTTTCATATGAAAGAAACAGAGAAAGAAAAGAAATTCTTATTTTGAGATATTTAGATTTTGGTAAGACTGGTTCA
Organism: Gossypium australe; assembly: GCA_005393395.2. Taxonomy (NCBI): domain Eukaryota; kingdom Viridiplantae; phylum Streptophyta; class Magnoliopsida; order Malvales; family Malvaceae; genus Gossypium; species Gossypium australe. The sequence goes on from CM016620.1 coordinate 101,647,556, forward strand.
GAGTGATTTCGAGATCCCCTGTTCTGACTTGGAAAAATAATCAAAAATTGTATACAAATAATTTGGGAACATAATTTATATGGTTAGATTCCTTAATGAGTCTAGTTTTAGAAGAAATAAACTATAACATCATCTGAATTCTATATAAAATATAATTAATTTTTAGTTAAGAAGGGTCGGAACTGCCAGACAGCAGAACAGGGGTGACTTTAAAGAATAAACTGTACTAATTGGCTAAATCAAAAATTCTGAAAATTTTATTGAAAGAAGATATGTGAGTATAGTTTCAGGAGAAATTAACGGTTCTTCATTTGGAGTTCTGTAGCTCTGGAAATAAATAATTTAGTGACTATAACTCAAATGGACAGTTTTGAATATACTTATGAGTAATTAATGAAATTATTGATAATGTTATTTATAGCATGTTATATACATTAAGGATGTGGAATGGAGAGGAGGAGGACGAAAATATGTATGAATATTCAGCTAGCATGACTAATTTGTAATGTTTTAGACTCAGGGACTAAATTGAATAAAAGTAAAACTTTATGATTAATTTTGTAAAAATGTAGAAATGACCAATTTGCATGAAATAGATTATTTTTTTATTTAAAATTGCAAAGTTTAATGAAATTATTAATTTAGATTAAGATCGATTGAAAAATCAATGAAAATAGAAAATTTCCAAAGTGCCCCTGAATCTTGATATTTCTGCAAATTTTAACCAGGTAAGTTTGTGTAACTTAATTATGTGATATAAGGACATATAAGTTGATGGTACGTGAAATATTGATATGATGAATTAACTGTTTTATGTTTATGAAGAAACGGCAAGTGAATAATATTTATCATGACATGTAAATATGTGATTATCTTTAATATGTTAATACAAGGTAATTAAGTATGATGAAACGAGTAATAAATTCAAGTAAGACATGTCGATAAATATAAATATATTTAAGGGACAATATGTTTGATTTTGATTGATTTCAAATATAAATGCTAGATGAAATAAAATGTCTGATAAATAAATTTGTAAATTCCGGTAATGCCTCGTACCCTATTCCGGCGTTGAATACGGGTAAGGGGTGTTACAATCATGGAACCATGGTTGTCCATCTGCCTCTTTTTCAATGCTAAAACAATGTGCAGGGACCTCGTATGTGCTCATTTGGAGAGGCATTATTTCCATTTCTCGGTTTGCTTTGAACATTGAAGCCAAAGTGGCTAGGGCATCAGTTAAAAGTCACTTCTTTGAATTCTTTGACTAGTTTCGCAACAAGATCGCGATATTTGGCCAACTTCGAGTCTCTCACTTCCCAATCTCCACGGATTTGGTAAATCACCAACGCTGAGTCCCCGGATACCTCTAAGATTTTGATGTTTCGTTCGATAGCTGCACGAAGTCCCAAGACGCAAGCCTCATATTCTGCTATGTTATTAGTACAGAAGAAATTCAATCTAGCCGTGAATGGATAATGGTTCCCTTCTGGTGACACTAAGACTGCTCCAATCCCATGCCCTAATGCATTCGATGCACCGTCAAAACTCATCTTCCATGGTTTCTCTTTTGACGACTCGCACTCTTTTTCTGTAATGCACATCAAGTCTTCGTCTGGGAAATCAAATCTTAATGGCTCGTATTCCTCTATTGTTCGAGTTGCTAAGAAGTCAGCTATTGCGCTCCCCTTTATCGATTTTTGACTCACATATATGACGTCGTACTCCGATAGTAGGATCTGCCATCGTGCCATTCTTCCTGAGAGTGCAGGTGATTCCATCATGTATTTTATTGGATCCAGTTTTGAAATTAACCACGTCTTATGATACAATATATATTGTCTGAGCCTTCGAACGACCCAGACCAAAGCACAACAGAATTTTTCAATTGAGGGGTACTTTGCTTCATACTGTGAATTTCTTACTGAGGTAGTAAATTGCCTTTTCTCTTTTCCTTGACTCATCATGTTGCCCCAGTACGCAGCCCATTGAGTTTTCGAACACAATCAGATACAAGACTAACGGTCTCCCGGGAGCTGGCGGTACTAGCACTGGGGGATTAGACAAATACTGTTTTATCTTGTCAAAAACCACTTGGCACTCCTCGTTCCATTCTCCCGGATTATGTTTCCGAAGGAGTCGAAAAATTGGGTCACACTGGTTGGTAAGTTGAGCAATGAATCGAGCGATGTAGTTCAACCTCCCTAAAAATCCCCTGACTTTTTTTTTGTGTGCGTGGAGGTGGTAGTTCTTGTATGACTTTTATCTTATCTGGATCAACCTCAATACCTCTCTCACTGACGATGAAGCCTAGTAATTTTCCCGAGGTAGCCCCAAACGTACACTTGGCTGGATTAAGCTTCAGCTGGAACTTTCTTAGTCTTTCGAACAATTTCCTGAGGTTCTCAATATGTTCTCTCTCCCCCCGAGATTTGGCAATCATATCATCAACATAAACTTCTATTTCTTTGTGCATCATGTCATGGAACATCATCACCATAGCCCTCTGATAGGTTGCCCCGGCATTCTTTAATCCGAATGGCATCACCTTGTAGCAGAATATTCCCCACATTGTTACGAAGGTAGTTTTCTCCATATCCTCGGGAGCCATCTTTATCTGATTATAACCCGAAAATCCATCCATGAAAGAAAACAATGAATGTTTTGCTGTGTTATCCACCAATGTATCGATGTGTGGCAAGGGAAAATTATCTTTAGGACTTGCTCGATTCAGATCACGATAATCCATGCACATTCGTACCTTGCCGTCTTTCTTTGGTACTGGGACCATATTAACTACCCATTCCGGATATTTAGAGACTTGTAGGAACCCAGCATTAAATTGTTTCTTGACTTCTTCTTTTATCTTTAGAAGCATTTCAGGTCTCATTCGTCTTAACTTCTGTTGAATAGGTTTGCATTCTGGTTTCAGCGGGAGTCTATGGACCACTACATCCTCGTTCAAACCTGGCATGTCTGATATGACCATGCAAATACATCTTTGTACTCATGAAGCAAGGTGATCAAATCATGTTTGGTGTTCTCTGAAATGGAGGTCCCAATCTTCACTTCTTGCCTCTTTTCTTCACTTCCCAAGTTTACTGTCTCAACGGATTCTTGATGGGGTAGAATCTGTTTATCTTCTTGTTCTATCATCCTTAGTAAGTTAGGGGATGAGACGTAATCTTCAGCATTTTCCTCAGCTTCGAATTCTCCTAAACAAATAGCTTTTTTGAAATCGATTTCAGGACTTGTAACGGGATTGTTCATGTCGTTGATATCTGAGCACCTGAAACGTGAATGGAAAAAAAAAAACTATAGAGGAGCATCAAGGTATTGCAACCCACAAACATAATGTTATGGCATGATATGAGGTATATGTAAGAAAAGACTGTAAGAAGAGGGAATAAATATGAAGCTAATGACAAAATGCATCTCCATTAACGTTCATTCGAATGATAAAGATCAAACATAAGTTCCTACAAAAGGATCCCACTATCACTTAGGGGCACACAAAAAGAGTTAACATTGAGCATTACTCTGGAGAGGACTTAGAAACTACAAGAAGATCCACAGTAGTCCAATTGTTCAAAATGAATCCGGGAGGACCAGGGCGTATCATTGAAATGTCTTCAATTGTATCATCCCCTTTGTCAATAGCATCTATACTGAAGTTCTAAAGACCTCTTTCAATTAATAACAATGTGCTTTGTGGCTTATCTCACCCTGGGTACGCCATTCCTGCAGATGTAAATGTTTTTGACAAAAAAGGATACGCTATGGGTTCCCATTCCAATTCCCGACCTGAGGCTCTCGCAATCCTCCTTTCTTGATCTTTCTGCAACTGTTTCCTTCTTTGTCGCACATCGGGCTTGAATCCTAAACCGCATCGAGCCTTGTGGTGTACTGGCTTTAGTGCTCTGACTATCCCTTGCTGGTATTTTCCCAAACCTTTCATCGCCCGGGCTCCTTTTCCCACAGTCAGCTTAATTCCCATCTTGGCGTTTCTTGACATCTTTGGCGTGGGAGTCTTTTTCCCTTCAGTAACAAAAGTAGCATTGATAAATTCGAAGGAACGGAAAGAACATTCTAGTGCATCCTTGTTTGCCTCGATGTAGGGTGCGTCAGTGGAGATAGATGCAATAATGTCTTCTGCACCTGCAATCGTGATCAAGTGGCTATCCATGATAAACTTTACTTTTTGATGAAGAGATGAAGGAATTGCCCCAGTAGAATGGATCCAGGGCCTTCCTAAAAGGCAATTATATGAAGGTGCAATGTCCATGACCTGGAACTCGACATCATATGTACACGGGCCCACTTCTAGAGGAATCTCGATCTTTCCCATAACCTCTCATCGTGTCCCATCAAACGCCCTTACTGTAGAATGACAAGGCCTCAGATAAGACATATCAACTGGCATTCTGGACAGTGTAGCCAAAGGCATGACATTGAGTGCGGACCCGTTGTCAATGAGCACATTCGGTATTATATAGCCTTTGCAACTGGTTGTGATGTGCAATGCTTTTACAGAACCCCTACCATTCGGTGGTATTTCGTCATCACTAAAAGAGATGAAATTATCCGCATTCAAGTTGTTCACCCACCTATCCAGCTTTTCGACAGATACGTTGTTTGGCAGATACGCTTGGTTTAACACTTTTAGCAAAGCGTTTCGATGTGGTTCTGAGTTCAACAGTAGAGATAATACCGAGATTCTTGCTGGTTGCTTGTTCAACTAATCCACGATGTTATATTCACTGTGCTTGATGAACTTTAAGAATTCATGTGCTTCATCCTCATTCACGGATCTTTTAATTTCCTGTTCAGATGGAGTTCCAATTTTGACCTTAGCATCATGCATTGGTGCCTTTCCTTTCTGATTCGCGTCAACGGCTTTCTTCTTTGGTTCAACCACTTCAGGAGAATAACATCTCTCGCTGCGGGTAAAATGCCCCACCTCACTAACACTTCCAGTCGTATCTTCGGGTATGGTAATGTTGACATCGTATTTCCATGGCACCGCCTTGCTGTCCTTGTAAGGGAAAGGAGAAGGTACTTGAATTATCATCTTTGGTTTCACTTCTTCCTTTTTTGCCTCATAGTAGATCACCAAAGGTCGGTCAACGCTATAAGGGGAACCTAATGATTGACCATCAAAAGCACATATCTCCCCTTCATCGACCTTTTCCATCTTATTGCAGATCTTGACCTCCTTATTGTTCATCATGTCTTGGAGTAATTTTTTGAATTCCCCACAAGACTGGATGTTATGCCCTTCTATGCCATGGAAGATACAAAAACTTTGGCCTTTTGTACTTTCTTCCTTGAAGCTTCTGTTGAGTGGACAGAACAAACCCTTCTCAGTCATTATTTCCCATACCTTCCATAAAGGTGTCCTTATCTCGGAAACACAACTTTTGGCTCGCTAGCTGTCTTCCTGTGTCACCATGCTCACGTTCCTTTCAGTATGATTGGGGAGAGGATTTCCAGCCATGTTACTAACACCATCAAATCGTAAAATGCCTGCATCAATAAGACCTTGAACCCTTTTTTTAAAGGTTAGACAATTTTCTATAGAATGTCCCCGGTATCCAGCATGGTACATGCAACTAGCATTAGGATCGTACCATTTAGGGTATGGAGGTTTCAGGGGTGCCATATAATGTAGGGATATTAATTGTTTTTCTAGTAATTTTGGGCACAGCTCTTCATACGACACAGGAATAGGGGTAAATTGAAGTTTTTCAGGATTGGGTTTTGTCGGTCTTTGTTTATTTTTGGGCTGACTTTGAGCAGGCGTAGTACTTAGCGGGAATATAGTGAATGGTCTTTAGTTATCAGTGGCATAGACGGGGTAAGGAGGAGGTGTTTGATAGTAATGGTTTTGAGGAGGAAAATAGAAGTTTGGAGGTGGGCGAAATTGAGGTCGTGGTTGGGTTGGGTACGGATTAGAAACATAGTGGCTTCCAGTCTCCACCATATGGGTTTCAGGCTCTTTTTTCTTTATAGGTATTGGCCTTTTCGAACTCTCAGGACCTTCCATCCTCCCACTCTTGATGCCATTTTCTATGAGTTCCCCAGACATTACAATATCGGCGAAGTCTTTTGTGGCATTTCCCACCAGCTTGTCATAAAATGACGCTTTCAAAGTGTTGATAAAGAGGACCGTTATCTCAGTTTTGGTCAGTGGGGGTTCTACTTGGGCCGAGATATCCCTCCACCTTTGAACGTATTGTCTAAAAGTCTCTGTTGGCTTCTTTTCCATCATCTGCAGCGCTAGTCGATCAGGCACCATGTCGGAGACATGCTTGTATTGTTCACAAAATGCTGATGCTAGGTCCTTCCATGATCGGATCCTCTCTCTGCTGAGTTGATTATACCATCAGAGGGCTGATCCGATCAAGCTATCTTGAAAATAGTATATTAGCAATTTGTCTTCATTCACATAACCAGCCATCTTCCGACAAAACATGATAAGATGCGCCTTTGGACATCTCGTTCCATCATATTTTTCAAAATCTGGCACTTTAAATTTTGGAGGTAGGACCAGATCAGGCACCAAACTGAGCTCTTTGGCACTCAGTGCAGAGAAGACTTCAGTACCTTCTATTGCCTTGAATCTTTCTTCCAAACTCTTATACTTGTCCTGAGCATCACGATCATCCATTTTCAACCTGGCTATTTCTAATGGATCATCCAAATCTGGAACAATTGGATTAGTAGAATTATCTCTGGAGTTTGATACAAACATACCCTGCCCTAGATGAGCAGGTGGTGTAGGTCGTTGCTCTAGGCTTACCGGTTCCCTTGAGTATATCCTCTTTGCGTTGCAGGGGTGTGAGGTGGAGTGAATCCTGGGAGATGCAACGGGTCCTGATTAACTCTTGACTAGGGCTCTGTGATGTCAGGGCTCTGTGTGGGTCCTTTTCCTTTGACCAAAGCTATCATCATTTCCATCATTTTGGCCATTTGATCCCTCTGCTCGAGCGATTCCTCTCGAGATCTTACCACTAGATCTCTTGCTTCCTGTTGTGACTTAGCCAACTGCTCTTGCAACTCTCTTTGAATCTTTTCCATTCTTTCGATTCTTTCGTTGAGTTCAACATCCGTAGCTCTAGCTCTTAGACGTGTCCTATAAGGATGATGTGATTCCAGATTCGTAGTGTCTTAACTGTGGATTATACGATTTTAGCCTCAGTAAATGATTAGGGTGATATGATACTACTGCATGTAATGCAATACAAATGCATGGTATGAATGCAAAGAGGCATCGATTTAGATTCAATTTCATTTAGAAAACTTTTCAGAAGACAAAGCTCTTTACATAAAATGGGTTATAAATACAACTTTGCCCTAATGCCCAGAGTTTTGACTTTCTCGAGCAATGAAGCTAACTCTTGACCCTTGTCCGATACCAGCTCGTACTTCACACTTAGTATGTCAGCCTGAACTGCCAATGTTTGCAGATAGTCAGCCACCTCCTAGATTTAAGTCACAACTTTGCCCATAACGTAATCTCGGTCGTTAACTTGACTCCGAGAGTGATGGAGTTGTTCCTTCGAACGTTCATCATTTGCTTCAAGATGCTCTACCCTAAGCTTGCAACTTTGCAAAGTATACTCTAGCTCTTCTATTCTTCCTTTCATTCCCTCGATCTTCTCTAAACTGGCTTTCAACTCAGCCACGGAATTGCGATTTCTATATTGATAAAGTGTGTTTTCAAGCTCTACCACTCTAGCCTTTAGTTCCTCTTTGTCATTTTGGGCTTCTGATAGACTCATTCCTATAGCTTCTTTCTGAGCTTGAGCCTCTTGGAATTTTCTCTTCCATTGATTGGCCTTGGTCCTTTCCGCTTGGACTTCCTGTTGCCACTGCTCTGAAGTTTTCCCTAACCCAGCAGTCCTCATTGATATGCGCATCCTCTTATAGTCTATCTTCAAGCTATCCAAGTCTTCCTCGGCTTTATTTTTTCCTTTCTTTTATTTCTCGGCCTCCATCTTTTGCACGTCGACATCTAACTTTAAATGCATCTTCTCTTTCTCTAATTGCTCTATCTTTTTTTCCAGCTCACGATTCCTCTTTTCGAAATCTTGCTTTATTACCTCCAATTCTGAGGGGACTACCTGTAAGTATTCTTCCACCGATTGTACGCCTTCCGGTTTTGGCCATGGAATATTGTCATTGATTCTTCTACTGATCCATCCGCTATTTCGGAAGTAGTCCTTGATCCTACGGTCAACTTTTTCATTCGACGAACCTGGTTCCAAGCAGTGGAAATTTCTTTGACTCTTTTCTTGTAGTTTTCTCCTTTATACGGGAACTCGCATTGTGCTAGGCCATGTGTTACCGATATAAATTGTCTTGATCCGTATTGTCTCAATACCAATAGAGGAGCATAACCAGTGGCCCCCCAAACTCCGAGCAAAGGGACCCAGTCGAAATTCCCGCATCGAAATAGAATCTCGTTGGGTACGAACCAAGGAGCTCTCCACTCAATGTCCCCCTCCTGAAGATTCTAGAGAAGTGCTGTCCAATTTTCTTCTGATACGTCGTCTCTTCTTGGTGTGGCTGCTATCTCTTTCAACAGGGAATAATTATCCGTAAAGATCCGACAAGAAACTCTATCTACTTTCCAAAAGTGGCTGTGAAACCAAACCAACAACAGCTGCGCACATCCCACGAACCTGCATTCTCCGGATCTTCTAAATGCGTTCAACGACCTGAAAGTCTCGGCTAAGATTGCAGGAACTGGCATAACCCCCTTACTGAGTCGATCAAAAAATTCTGTGACAGCTTCATCTACATATCCCAACGCTCTAGGGAATAGCATTAACCCGTAGATACTCAGTGCGAAAACATCAACTCTTTTACTTATATCCAGATGGGTTAAGATCAAATCTCTCAAGTTCCTCCATGGGATGCACTTACACTCGCCCTTCTGTTTGATTCTGGCCGTAATCCACTGCTTGCTTATTCCCGTAATGCTCATTAATTTCTTCCAAAAGGCTGGGACATAGGCAGCTCTCAAATAGATTCTATCAACTTGAACCATCGGGCAACGCAGTAGAGCTGTGTATTTTTCTATGGTGGGTACCAAATCCACTTTCCCGAAAGTAAAGCAATTATACGCGGGGTTCCAAAACTGAGTGATAGCTCGAAATAACTGCTCATCCACCTTAACATTGAGTAAGTACAGCAAATCTCCGTAGCTATGGTAGAATGAACCCTTGGTTTCATCGTCCCATCGATCCCATATGGCTTTTAACTCGTAAAGATTATTTTGTGTCACGCTAATACGGGTGTAGTCCAATAACTCTGACACATGCCCCGCAGCTAGACTATCTCCTTTTTCTAGTTGTGTCGTTTCTGACCAAATTCGAACAGCTGCATTATCCTCCACTTTATCAAGAAAGTCGTTTTCCATGGCAAACTTTCTAATTCAGCAATCGAACCCGAATCGACACCTCTTAAGTATGAAAATACGTGCAATGCAATCAAAACAAGAGAAAACATGTTGGTGCAAGAGAAATAAACAAACACGAAAGAAAACACAACGATGCAAGGGAGATAACAATACAAAGGAAAACACATTAGTACAAGAGAAATAACAACGCAGAACACATGTCCCGGTGTCCACTAGGAGTGTGGCGTGGCTCTATCTACGGTAGGCTGCTAAGTCTCTTTATATGTGGTTTGGTTCTAGAGAAAAGGTACCTGAACCAGCAGATTCCTCGATCCTCACCCATTATAGGCTCATATGGACCGAGTTTAGTTCAGGGGAATACATTTCCCTATGACTGCACGGAGATGAAAATCTCACGAAGACATAGGTACAGATGTATTTCAAAAGCGATTCACTATCCTGCACGGAGGTGAAAACCTCACGAAGGAGTAGCTTCTTGCTCCCACTTAAAGGTATGACCCAGCGGTCATGCAACATGATGCGAAAGTACTTTACTAGACTCAAACCATAACAATCAAATGAAATGACGTAAGTGAATGCAATAAGAGGATCGTAATTTTCCAAATCAAGTTTTTCAATTTTTGACAAAAAGACAGAAAACAATCAATTTTACGGCTCGACTCTCTCATGTCCCCAGCGGAGTCGCCAAGCTGTCGTAACCATTTTTTTGAAAACGGGAATCGGCTTGGGTTTTGAAAACAAAAACGGGAGTCACCACCGACCTTTTATTAGGTGAGATCGGATCACCTTTGTTTTAATAAAACAATTTGATCTACTAAAACAATGTTTTTGGTCTACGAAAATTTGAGAAAACAGGTTCGGGAGTCAGTTACGCACGAGGAAGGATTAGCACCCTCGATACGCCCAAACTTGGTACCTAATTGATTATCTAATGTCTTAATGTCGAAGATTTGAAAATATTTGAAAATACGATCCTCTTTTATTAAAAAAAACTTGAACAAATTGAAAGTGGATGATAAGACCCTCTTGTTTCGAAAGATAAAATGTCATACTTAGTAAGTTAGAGCACAACATTTTGGATTCCCGAAACTGAGCTTGTCTCTTGACTTTAAAATTTAGATTTAATTTTAAAGAGGATATCCCGTCATTTGTCAAATGAGAAACCGGAACTCAGTAAGTTAGAGCTCGATTCCCCGCAATTTCAAATACAGGACACTACCTTCGTTTTTTTTTTAAAACAAACTTATTTCGGGGTACCTAGATGTCATGGCCAGTAAGTTAGGGCACAACACCACGAGTTCCCGAGAACAAGTATTTTATTCAAAACTTGTATTGCGATTTGAAAGGTATATTCCATTATTCAGATTAAACGAGAAAAAAAATCGGAACCCAGTAAGTTAGGGCTTGATTTCCTCGAATTTCCAAAGCACGAAACATCACCTTATTTTTAAAAATTTTCTTTTAAAATAACGGCGGGTGTAATATTTAAATAACATGCATTGTTTGTTTGAAGTAAGATGACAACTTGTATCGAATAAATACATTGGGATTTAATGCGCAACGTAATGGCATAATACGAAAATAATAATGATCGAGGGACAATAATACGCAAGGTATGAAATAAACGAATTGAAGAAATGCAATAGCAATAATCAAGCAATATTCGTTATTTAAAATTCTATCATTAATCATTGAAGAATAATGAAATCGACAACCTAAAAGCAGATAACACATTAACAATTTAAGATAAGTAGCAAATCAATTTTAAGTAAATAAGACGCAATAAAAAAGTTTAAAGTGAATAATACACGAAGTGGTCTAAAATAATATAAAAAAAGGTTTAAATTAAATAATATATATACATATACTATTAAAACGAATAAATAAACGGCAACTTAAAAATTTAAAATCTAACAGATTAGGGGGTTAAATTAGAACTGAAATAAAGTTAAGAGTCTGAATTTTAAAAAAACAAAACAAATCTGGGTTCAATTGGATGCGAATGAAAAAGGGGGGGGACTACGTGAGTAAATACTCCCTCTCCCTGAAACGCATCGTTTGTCAGGGACCAAATTGTGACTACAGATAGATCGAATTGCCAAAATCACAAAATAAAATAAGGGCTCCGTCGAATGTCAGCGCATGAAGGGGGGACCAGGCGCGCAAATTGCCCTTTTGGACATAAACGCGCGGATCTGCGGGTTGTGGAACGGGTCATCGGGCATGGACTAATACGGCGCCGTTTGGTTCAGATTAAAAGGTTAATAAAACCTAAAATCTAACCAAAAGGCTCAGTTCCCCTCTTTCCCTTCTAAAATCTAAGCCCTAGCCGCCTAAAAAAAACAAGACAAAATCAGAGCCTCTCCCTCGCTACTTTGCCGATTCTGAGGACTTTGCCATCCGACCACCAACCCGTCATTGTAGTCGACGTATGGAGGCACTTAACGATGTTCTCTCGCCCTTTGCTTAGGACCAAGAGCCAAAGACCGCGTGATTCCAACCCGGAGTCCCCGTCTCAGGCTTCGATTTCGGCGAAGGAGACAAGGGCTCCGATGGTCCTCCTCGAACAGGTATTCTCCTTTCCCTTCCCTTTTTATTATTAATTTTTTTGAGAGTAAAGAAGGAAACTGACGAAATAACAAAATGGTGGAAATAAATAAATAAAAAAAGAAAACAATAAACAATAATGAACAACAGAAAACGAAATCACCCTTCTAAAATCTTGTCTTCTGTTTTCGATTTTCTGACTCCGTTTATAGAGTTTTTTGAAATAATGAAAAAAAATTTAAATAACAGCAAACAACATTGAATAATGAAAAATGGAAAAATGAAATTAACCTTGGAAATTTCTACTTTTTCTTTTTGATTTCTAAGTGTTCGTTTTTTGATTTCTGAATGCCTCTGTTTTTTTTTATTCCAGATAGTGCTTAAAAAATCCCCAAAAAAAGAATCCTTTTACACTGTTTTTTGAATGGCTTTATAGCCAAAAAACACAATCTTTTATTATTCTAGTATTTTGCCCCATATTTTGCTTCTGGTTGTCTCTGTCTCTGTTGCTGCGTGTTTTCTTTGCAGGGCATGGGCGATGGTGCGAACGGTGGAGGCCGAGGCGCCTGGGGAAGCTCCAAGCGTCAGGGGGCGTGGGCACGGGGAACGACGCGCGTGGGAAGCCGAAACGACACGAGGCGCGTGGTGGCAGACGAACGGTTGGTGCTCATGGGGTGAAGTTGGCTCGGCGGCGCAAGCTTTGGGGCTCCTTAGGGTTTCTGAAACTCTAAGTGTTTTGGGCCATTGGGCCTCTGTAATTGGGTTTGGGTTTGATAATTGGGCTAATTTGTACTTGGGTTTCGGGCCTATTTTAGTTGGGCTCCGGAATTATTTTGTAAATGGACATTGGACTATTTGGGTTTTATTTCTATTTTTTTTGTTCCCTTTTTTTTTTGTTTTATCATTTTGATGGGCCCGGGCCAAATTTGGGTCTTACAACAACTATAAATGTCTTGCATCTATGTATCAAAATCCAAATAGCTTTCTTCTCCGATCTTTGACATTGGTCGTCAAATCGACTTGGATCTAAGGTATACTCGCCTATAGATAATGATTCACAGTACAATCGTTAAATTGTCGTTTGAAACTTGCTAGTCGGACTTTTTAAAAATAATAATAATAGCTCATTAACTTAAATAAAAGCTTTTAAATAGTTTAGTGACTTAAAATGAAAACTTTTAAATAGTTTGTAATATTTTGAAGTTGAATGATCAAAACATAAATTTACTAATATTTTAGTAACCTTAGGTGTAGCTTACCCATATAAATTTATAGATTTTATATAAAAAGACAAAAACACCTCTAAAATAATATTTGCTACTTAGAAAAATAATTTTTTTTTATAATTTCACAATTGAACTAGACTTTATTGATAAATGGCACCAACTCAATCAATACTTAAATATAGAAGATAGAAATTTAGGTAGATGTTAATATTTTTTTTCATATATATTTTACAATTTATATTCGAGGTTCGTGACTATCCGTTTTAATAATGTCTTTTTCAAAATTTAAACTTACATATGTTTTACCATTGCACCAAATATTGTTGATATATAGCTATATATTAATTAATATTAAAATGGTTAGCAAAACTCTTTTCATTATATTAAATAAATAATGTTAAATATATATTAAATAATTTTATTTTTCAAGACATTGGAGTTACTTTTTTTGGTCAATTCAAACATTGGAGTTAGCGTAGTAAAAAACAGTAGAATGGTATTGTAACCGACCATAAATCGTGTACACACTTTAATTGGTTTGTTTTTTTAAAAGTAAATTACATAAATGATGACTCATTATCAAATTTTTTTTGTTAGATCATTTAATTTTAAAATTTTATAAAATATCACTCAATTTATTAATTTAATTTTTTTTTTACTGAAACCGTTAAAATGATAACAATTTGCTAACTCCTTAGGTAATTTAATGATATGTATTTTTTTAATCATTTATTTTTTCCACATAATTTCCATATAATTTTATAATTAATATAAAAAATAAACCCAAAACTAAACGTTTCTTTGTTTTCTGTCACCATCCTCGCTTGCCACCATCGTTCGACGCCATCCTCGAATTTTTGAGTTTAGATTATGGAGTACTTTAGCAAGTGTTTAGAATTATACATGAGTGAAATGACATGAAAATTTTCAGTGGAGTTTTTGGACTGCAAGAGGCAAGCAACCCTTTTTAAAACATGCAGAATTGAGGAATGTGAAAGCCTCAAGTAGAGTCTATTTTTTCGTCTTGGTGTCCATAGCTTAAAAGCCTCAAGTCTCTAGTTCTTCGGCATTTGAAGAATCTGAACGTCCTAGATGCGTATCCAAAACTAGAGTTGTACATACGGGTAGCTTAAAAATTGAGAGAGTTTGGGTAAAAATGTAGGTTTAATAAATGAGATTTAACACAATAATAAGGTTCATTTTGAAAATGGGCCAGACTTCGGTAAGGGTTTTTTTACCTGGGTCTAGCTTGGGCCGAATTTTCAATAAAAAAACCTGCTACTTTTGCTGCTCTATTTCTATATTGTGCTGTTGTTTTCCCATTTTTTGTCACCATTTTACTACAATTTTACTATTATGTTACTACTATTTTATTGTTAATGTTTTGGATATCGTATAACACTTATTTTATTCTTAATTTTGTTACTATTTTAGAGACATTTACTTATTAAGTTGCACATATTTTAGTATTATTTAAGTATAAAGACTATTTTTAATTTATTTTCAATTTGTTAGGAAATATTTATTTTAAAATTTGTAATGTGTTCGGTGTATTATATTTTTTAAAAATTTTTTATATAAAAAATAAAATTAAAAAAATTAATACGGGCCAAACCTAAATTGTAACGTTTTTATTTAGGTCGGGCTTCAACAAAAATCTAAACCCATTTTTCAAGTCGGGGCCGAGCCAAATCAAAACCAAATCTAACCCATAAAACCATTCCCCATATCTTTTTCTCTATTAAAGTACTTTTCTTAGTTAAATGTCTCCAAAATAAAGATTTTGTTCACATCTAATCTACTGTTGCTACAACAGTCATTATTTGGAGTTTTGATCAATAGGAGGAAATAATAAAATCAGGAGGAGAAATTAACGGCACTGGGATTATATCATCTACCAAAAATTGAAGACCATTTGCAGCCACAAACAAAGTAATTATTTACTTGATTATCCCAATTCTCACTATTCTCTAAAAATCGGAAAGTATAATTGAAATGTTTTAATTATATCCAATTTAGTGGAACCCATCAATTATGATGGTTACCTAAACATATCAATCTTGTGTAATTACAAACAATTACACTTAAATCCAATTATTAAAAAATTTTCCAAACATTAAATGTTTGTTAATTCTTTTTAAACCCTTCACTCAAATAATTATATATCAATTATTACTTAAAACACGTAAAATTATATTTTACTAAACTTTTTTTAGTTTGATCCTTTGTATATTTTATAATTTGATACACCTTTAGTTTAAACATAATCCATTTAAGTAGAATAATTTTCTCTCTTGGTTTCTCTATTACCTTTTCAATCAATCAAATTTTATACATTTACAATAACCATTGTCTTAATATTTCCATTTTATTCTATTTTGATTATGAAAATTAGAAGTTTGAAAACTGTTTTGTTATACAAGACTTATATACTTTTTACATTTATTAAAATATTACATATTCAACATTAATTAAAAATTATATATTACGGGTTTCAATATTGAAGTATTACATTTTATCCAAATTTTAACTATTAAAAACCATTAAATTATTACACTTTATGTTTTAATGAACTCCCTTGAAAACCAAGACTGCTCTCTAAAAGAGTCCTAGAGAGAGCAGTAACTACTGTGACTTGGGATGGAAGAGAGTGGTGGCATGGACAGGGAGAGCAGTGAGGAGATCTCACTGTTAGCAGAAGAACTTATTCAATTATCAATTAAAAGATCATTGGTGGTGCCGAATGTAAAGCCGACCTTGATATGCTCAGTTTGGATGAAGAAATCTTTTAATACAGAGAGTTTTAGGGCACAATTAAAAAGTATATGGAAGACTAAGAAAAAGTTTGAAATTCAGGTGGTTGGGCAGAATCTTTTCTCAATCGTCTTTGACTTAGAAGAAGAACTGGAGTTAATCATGGAAGGACGGCCCTGGCTTTTTCGTAAGTATCTTATTCTGTTTGATAGATTAAAGAATCCGGTAGAATGGGATCAGATTCGGCTTACTTCATTGCCATACTGGATTAAGATTGGGCTATGTCTAAGAAGGATCTGATGCATGCTATTGGAAGCACATTCGGAGGTATTCTCAGATCTGAAATTAATGATGATATTTGCAGATTTAGGGTTAATTTGGATGTTCAGAAACCCCTTAGGAGAGGTATTTTCGTTTCAAGTGAGAATAGCGTTAAGTCATGAATCCCTTTCAAATTTAAAAAAATTACCAATTTTCTGTTTTGGATGTGGGAGAATAGATCACGGCCTCAATGATTGCTTGCTGATAAATCCTGCAGAAAAGGATAAAATTAGAGAAGATCCTCATTATACTATAGCATTAAAAGCTGAATCAAAAGTGGTGGGTAGAGAAAGTATAAAATTCAACGCCTTTACTAAAAAGATGGGCTCACAGCGTGCTTACACAGGAAAATTAAAGGAGAAGATTGGGCGGGAAGAGGATGCTGAATCTGTGGTTACGAAAGGCAAATTACTAGGAGGAAAAATACTAACTAGTTGGGAGGAAGGACTAAAGGAACGGGAGGATGGCAGTGTGGCGACGAAGATTGGTACGTTGGAGGAGGATAGCAGTAAAGGGGAGAGATGCTTGAAAGATTCAAAGAAGTCAAGTTGGAAGAGGCTAGTTTCGACGAATTAGACAGATTATCGGAAGCATGCAAATGTTGGATTCAAAAGGAAATATCTAGAAGAGGAGGATGGGAAGGGAAACACAAATGAGGCAAGAGAAGATGGAGTGAAAAGGTTGAAAAATGATGATTTGATTAAAAATGCATTTGAATGCATAGAGACCATATATGTTGATGGGGAACAGAGCTTTGCTCCAAATAATTCAGGATCGGTGGCTGGCAATGGGCTAGCCGACCGGACCCAATGGAAAACATATGTTAGAATGTTCATGGGTTGGGGAGCCTACGGACAGTTCGGAGGCTGCAACATTTAATTAAGCAGCATAATCCTTATATGGTCTTCTTAATAGAGACGAAATTAGATTAGAAACGCATGGAAAGGGCCAGGAAGAGTTGTGGTTTAATCAATGGTATTGATATTGAAGCAGAGGGGACTCGAGGTGGATTGTGTTTAGCTTGGAAAGGCGATATTGAGGTAACTTTGAAAAGTTTTTCTAAATGGCATATAGATGCAATAGTAAAAGAGGATGGTATCCAGGAGGAATGGAGGTTTATAGGATTTTACGGTTCGCCATATTTAAAAGATCAGAATTTGGTATGGAACTTCCTTAGAAGATTAAGTCATGATTGTAATTATCTGTGGCTGGTTGCAGGTGATTTCAATGAGATTATGTATTCATTTGAAAAAAGTGGTGGTCTGCCAAGGGATCAAAAAAGAATGGAGGGATTCAGGGATACATTAGAAGAGTGCCAACTGATGGATATCAGGTATTCGGGAGCATGGTTTACGTGGGAAAGGGGTAATCTTCCAGAGACAAATATAAGAGAAAGATTAGATAGAGGGGTTGCAAATGAAAAATGGATAACCTTATTCTCAATGGGTAGTATTCAACATCTCCCTTATTCAAATTCAGATCATTGCCCTTTATTTATAAGTACAGATAGTGCAAATAGCTTTTCAGGAGAACGAAGATTTCATTTTGAAGCCTGGTGGACCATAGAGGAATCATTCGAGGGAGTCCTTAGAGAAATTTGAGAGTCATCATCAGAACCGTTAATGGATAAATTGAAGAACTTGCAGATTAGCTTAAAGAAATGGGCAAGTGCACTTAAGAGTAAGAAGGGGGAACTGAAAAAGAGGCTAAGAAAAGAACTAGAAGCTTTGTTGATGGAAGATAGAGACGATGAGACGTTGGAAAAGATTATTGATACCAAAATTCACTTAAACATGGAGATTGAAAAAGGCGAAGTATATTGGGAACAAAGAGCTAGAGTAAATTGGCTTCAGTTTGGGGACAAAAATACGGCCTATTTCCATAAATGTGCAACAATCCGAAGACGAGCAAACTCCATCAATAAATTGTTTTTGGATGATGGTAAGGAGATTACTGATGATCCAGGATTACAAGAGGAGATTACTAATGATCCAGGATTACAAGAGGCTACCAAGATTTATTTTGAAAATCTATTTACATCGAAGGGGGCCGCTAATCTAAGAAAGGTATTGGAAGGAATTGAGGGAAGTATTTCTCACGAGATCAATGAAGGTTTATAATCTCCTTTTTGGGAAGAAGAAGTTCGGATGGCACCGAATGGGATGGGTCCCACCAAGGCACCAGGACCAGATGGATTCCCAGCATTATTTTTTCAAAAGTATTGGCACATTGTAGGTAAGGAGGTTTTGGAGTATTGTCTAGGAATTTTGAATGAAGGAAAAGGGGTTGAATCAACTAATATGACTGATATTGTGTTTATTCCTAAAGTTCAAAAACCCACGACTCTAGTTAATTTCAGGCCCATTAGTCTTTGCACAGTTATGTACAAATCAGTGGCAAAAACAATAGCTAACAGACTGCAACACCTCATGGGTAATTGTATTGACAAGGCAGAGTGCATTTGTACCAGGTCAACTGATTTCAGATAATGTGCTTCTAGGATATGAAATTTTACATACGTTTCGGCACAAATGTACAGGGAAAAAAAGGGTATATGGCGGTAAAGTTGGATATGAGTAAAGCATATGACAGGGTGGAGTGGGAATTTCTTAAGGATGTGATGATTAAGATGGGGTTTGCAAAGAATTGGGTGGGATTGATAATGAAATGCATCACTACAGTCTCTTATGCGGTTATCATCAACGAAAGTAGGGGGAGAACTTTCCAACCTTCTAGGGGACTCCGGCAGGGTGACCCATTAAGTCCATTTTTATTTCTCATATGTAGTGAAGGTCTCTCAGCCTTAATGAGATCAGCAAAGAAGAATGGTTTGGTTAAAAGAGCAAAGGCAAGCAGGAAAGGGCCAGAGATATCCCATCTATTATTTGTAGATGATTGTATGATGTTTGGTGAAGCAACAGAAAAGGGAGCTAGGATTCTAAAAGATATATTGAAGGAACATGAAAGATGCTCAGGCCAATGTAGGGGTGTTCATTCGGTTAACCGACCCGAAATGTTATTAACCGAATTAACCGACCTTTCAAAATTTTTAACCGTTAACCGAACCGAAATTTTTTCAAAAAAATTAACCGAACCGATTTTTTTTCGGTTAATTCGGTCGGTTAACCGAATTAACCGAAAATTATATTTTTTAAATTTTTGGTTAAAAATTAACGGAATTAACGGAATTAACCGTCTTAACCGTCTTAACCGTCTTAACCAAATTAATCGAATTAACTGAATTAACCGAATTATTTGTTTAAAAACATTACGTAAATCTTTAAATTAATACATAATTGAAATGTAAGTATTTAATATTGTTCATTTGTATCTATTTCTTCTCTCCAAAAAATCTCTATTTGCATTAAACCTACAAAAAGGAAAAAAAAGTGCAAAAGTTTAGCATATAATAGAATTATCCGCATTTAAAAAAATCAAATAATATAAACAAACGAATAGATTATAAGTTAACAAGAATAAGATAGTAAGTATACCCTTCAACTCACGAAAGCTCATGAATTAAGGGTAGGCTCTGATGCATTCCAAGAAAAGTCTAAACATTGAATCAATTAAATAAGTAGGAGTGATATGGTAAAAAAAATTTAAAACTATTAAAATAAGACAATAAATATACCATTTTCAATCTTGTCAAGCTTTTGGATTTGTTCTTCAATCTTTTTGATGTCTTCTTGTGATGATGATTTTCGAATCCAATCTTGAGTACACACAAGAGCTTGTACAATTTTAGGAGTTAAAGAACTCCTATATTGATCAAGCACACGTCCCCCGGTGCTAAATGCAGACTCTGAAGCAACCGTAGAAACCGGTATAGCTAACACATCTCTGGCCATTTTTGAAAGAGTGGGAAATCTATGGCTGTTCACTTTCCACCACAATAAAATATCAAAATCTTCAACAAATTCCTCATTAGCCTCAGCTAGATATTTATCCAACTCAGATGTTTTATCCTCACCACAAATTTCCAACTCACCCTTTTTATACAAAGCTTGCATTCGCCTTTTCATTTTTTGTTGTGGTTCACCAAGAGAAGCATGTGTTGGCACACTCGATTGGCTACAAGTACTATGAAGTGGAGGCTTATACTCATCAAACATTTCATACAAAGATTCCTTCAATTTTTGCATCATTTCACAAGCTTTTTCAAAACTAGACATTTCACTAAGTGCAAATTCAAGATACTTTAGTTTTTGTCTAGGATCTAAAACACAAGCAACAAACATAAGCATATTCATCTTATCAATATCACCCCAATACTTATCATACTTCTCTTTCATCTTGATGGCCATAACATTGAAATCAACATTACTATTTAACTGAGCATCTCGTAAAAGAATATCAATTTCAGAAAGCTCATCAAAAAAATTATTGGACGTGACATATGAAGTGCCAGATATACGCAAAGTGACTTCATAAAAATGTTCCAAGAAATCCCTAAAGTTTCTAACATTATCCCAATCATCCACACTAGGCCAACCATCACCCCTTTCAAGTTCAGCCCTAAAATTTGTATCTTGCTCCTCAAATCTCTCAAAAGCTCTCTCAATGTTCTGAGCAGTATCTAACATTAAGTAGGTTGAGTTCCACCTAGTACAAACATCAAGACACAACATCTTCTTGCACTCTATCTTTTCCACCACAACACACTCCTTAAACTTTTGTAATCTAGATGGAGATTGTCTCACATATCTAATAGCCCCCCTAACACGTTCAACAGATTTATTCATTTCCTTTAAGCCTTCAACAACAATCAAATTCACAATGTGTGCCATGCATCTCATATGAAGATATTTACCATTTTGAACTAAACCCCATTGAGGGTTAAATTTCTTTCTCAAATAACCAAAAGCAACATCATTTGAACTTGCATTATCAACAGTACAGTAAACAACTTATCAATCCCCCAATTCAACAAGCATTTCTCAATCACCATCCCAATGGACTCACCCTTATGACTAGAAATTGGACAAAAGTTTAAAATCTTTTTATTCAATTTCCAATCATTATCAATAAAGTGAGCAGTGATACACAAATAATTAACTCTTTGCAAAGAAGTCCATGTGTCGGTAGTTAAACAAACCTTAGAACAAGAACTTCTCAAAAGTTGTTTTATCTTGGCCCTTTCATCTAAATACAATTGATAAACATCCCTAGTCATAGTAGTTCGTGAAGGAATATGAAACCTAGGACATGCCATAAACATAAATTTCTTAAAACCTTCACTTTCAACAAACTTGAAAGGTAATTCATCAATCACAATCATTTGTGCTAATCCTTTCCTACATGCTTCTTGATCAAATCTCCAAGTTGAAAGATTCCCTTCCCCCCCTTCAACTCCCTTTCTAGGTAAAACTAGTTGTCCTTGACTATTTTCAACAGCATTACTAGGATTTTTCTTACATGAACCAATATGATATTTTAATGACCCCGTACCATTTTTTTCATATCACAACAAAATTCCTTTTGACAATAATTACATTTAGCTTTACTTGCACCCTCACTATTAATAATCTTAGTGAAGTGAGACCAAACTTCTGACCTTGGAAGAGTGGCTTTTCTTTTCCCGGTAATCCCCTTTGCTTGGCTTGAAGCTCCAACTCCCGAATTTTCAGAATCTATCGAAGTAGGAGGTGTAACACTAGCCTCAATAGATATTGGTTCAGTTGACATTCTGCAAGAAAAATATATATAATAAATTAAAATACATTTATGATATTAAACATATTTTGATGTTGAGTTTTAGAAAAAAACATAGTTTAGATATTTAACAAAGGTAACATCCATTGCAAAACGCAATTTAAAGTAGGGATGGCTGATTCAAAATGCTTTAATGCAACTAAATCAAGGTTTTATACCAGTAGAATCCTTTGACTATCCTATTTAAAGTAGTAATTTCTACTTAGAATAAGTTTTAAGAAGTCTCGCTAAATACACAATGTAATACAATCCTTTAGAACTTCATTCAAGTAAAATATGAGCCAAATCCAGTCACACTAGTACCATCTTAGGATAAATTGATGTAAAAATACAATTTATTTTAGTCAATCAAATTCTACTAACACCTGTTCCCAGAAAGAACACTGGTTTTCTTTGGATTAGATTCCTAGATCTACGCTCAAGCATAACTATGCAATTCTCCTGCTCTTGTTTAAAATTTATCAAATCTAATTTAACTTGTACAAAAGATGATATAAAGAGGATTCCGATTGCTGCACTATCAACTATGCTTACATACTTTGAATTGCAGTATAACAATGAAATCATGAATTCTTTTCAGACTCGTTGATTTGTCAAGCTACATAAAGAAATTCATCTCTTTTATTAACTGTGGAGAATGAAGTCCTGATCTACTTCCAGTTTAGACATTATAACATTTCCAATTTGCTACAGCAGCTCATTTGTGTTGTAAATGTAAACAACCATTGCATGAAGAGAAGGGCAGAAAGGTGCTTCAATCATAGTTTTACTCATTGATTACATATAGCTCCTCATAAAATTAAGTTAAACATTTAAAGCAAATTTATAAAAGAATCATCCACCATATGACTGTTTTACTCAAGTGCTCAAAGTTCTGTCTCCAGGTCCAAGGAGCCAGAGCAGAATCTAATCTCAGGGATAAAATGCATTTGTGGGGAATAAGGAAATACTTGATATTTGCTTGCAGCAAGATCAGAAAACACTTCCTTTGTCAACTCACCAAGGAATCGACCTACAGAGATACAATAGTCAAACTGTAATTTCACATTAAACATCACCAGAAAGAAAAGATTCTTTCATAGCAATAAATCAATAAAAAGTACAAAGACATGGAATCATGTTTATAGAAAAAGAATCAGAACACCACCTTATAACGTACAACAATGCATAAATATGAATAAGAGAAACTGATTTTCGTTCAAATAAAGATTGGAAGGTCAGAAACATATTAGATTCAGCACCATATCCAAATCATATTATATTTTAAAGATCAAACAAACACCTGCCATAGCAAATTAATATAAATTAATTGCTTATTTCAATCTGGTCTTGGTACAATACTCCCTTGTCCCCAAAATTAAGAAAATATAAAGGATGCACCACTTCCACAGCTTTTGCAGAAAAGCAATCAGGCTTTTACATAACAATGCAAGTACTTGAACATATGTCTTTAACTCTTTCGTGCAACATAGTTAAACAGAAGATCACATGTATAGCACCACTCCAGTTTTAATGTGCTCAAGCAACTATGCATGTATTACTATTTTTCCTTTGTAATATCAGCAATTACTTTTATTATCAGGAAGGTTAATGGACACAATCGTGGTTACAATATCTACTACTCAAGTGTTAAGTTTTGCTATTGAAAGATTAGAGAATCGATATATAGTACAGGATATCTTTCTTCAGCCTGAAAATAAAGAGATTGATGTTGAAACACAAAACCTGTGGCAACTAAAGGTTCGTATATTGGAGTTCATTTTCAAAATAAAAAAGGAACATTGGAGATAGAACCCTAAATTATACACGTATCTTTAATCAAATATTGATCAGACAGAGAAAATCACATGGTACCAATTGTAAAATCAAGATATAATTTTGTTGGGTTTGCATGACAGGAAACTACATTGATCTAAGAACCTAAAATGAACTCAAACATTATCAGTATATTATTTTAGTAGAATATTACAATTCCTAACATATTCTAATATTAACAAAGAACCTTTAAACATAACCAAGGAAAATAGGCAACGATAAGGACATTAACTGAGGATTTGCCAACAGAAAGACATTTTAGCTAAGGTTCAACCAATAAGATGTTTAAGCCAGCAGAGACACAGCAAACTCCTTGAGCCTTTAATCTATCCACGAAATATTCCCAATCCAGCAATTGTATCACAATTCAGGGACAGGAAAAGCAGGGAAAGGCCCATTGCTAAAAGGTCAGGGAAGTGTAGTAAAGAAAGTCTGTTTTATAGAACCTGAATGCAAGTTTGCAGGCTTGCAATGGAAATGGATTCAGTTTGGTCAAATGGAACTAATTCTTGAAAACTAGGCTCACTTGCAGGTTGATAGCATCACTCTAACCATAAGTAGAAGGTTCAGAATCAAAGTGATCATAGTGGAAACAACCAAGGACAATATCAATGAAACTGTTAGTAACAATAATTTATTATACCCAATCTATCCATGAAACTTTGTAATTTTTTTCCAAAACTTATTATATTCAAAAATAAATTAAAAACAAAAGTAACAAAGCAGATTCCTAAGTGAGTAATTATTTCTTAAAATAATATCTATTTGTTCTTCAAACTCCAAGTTTCTCAGCCTAGAACCCATTTTTGTAAAACGATTGTCTTTGTCGGTGTATTTTCTTCACTGTCCTTCCAAGTATGATCACTATTAATGCAGGGATCTGTCCATATGGATTATATTCTTCTGATTCCCCCCGGTAATTTAGATAGTTAAAAGCTTTGTGTTATTACAGTTGATCTTTATAGGCAATTTTAAAACAGAAGTTGCAGATGGTGAAAGTAAGAACAAAAAGAACAAAAACAGAAGTTTTAAAACAGAAGTTGTAGATGGTGAAAGTACCTCAATGACCTGGGCTGGTAGACGCCGGAGTGCCGGACGGAAGGTGGCTGGCCTGGGGTGGTGAACTGGTATTGTGATTGAGAAATTAGGTGATTTGAAGTTGAGGAAGGAGAAGAGATATCAGATTCAGGGGTGTCTTTTTTTTCTGTCGTATGTCTAGCCTTTTAAGGGTAATTTTATTTTTTGTTTTAATATTACTTTGAGTTGGGTTTAATTTTTATTATTGGGTTTGGGTTGTATTGGGTTTGGGTTGGTGAATAGAGAATAGTGGGCTTATTACTTATAGGCTATTTATATATTATAAATTTATTTATTATTTTTTTCCAGTTAATCGAAAAAATTCGGTTAACCGACCCGTTTCGAACCGAATTAACCGTTAACCGAAAATTAACAAAATAATTAACCGACCCCCGACCGAAAAAATTTGGTTAACCGACCGATTAACCGAATTCGGTCGGTTAACTGAATTTTTTCGGTTTTACCCGAATTTTGCACACCCCTAGGCCAATGTGTTAATTTTGGCAAATCCACAATTTTTTACAGTTCGAATACAGATGAGGAGTCAAAAGCAGCAGTATCGACATTACTAGGTGTGAGAAATTCTTCAAGTCCGGAGATATATTTGGGTCTTCCAAATATGGTGGGTAGACGGAAAAAGAGGCTTTTCAGAATCTATTGGACAGAATTGCTTTGCAGATTGAGGGCTGGAGTTCCAGGTTGCTATCTCAAGGGGGAAAAAAAATTTTATAAAATTAATGCTACAGGCAATACCTACTTATGCTATGTCATGCTTTCTTTTTCCTAAAGCCTTATGTGAGATGATAGAGAGCAAATTTGCTAGATTTTGGTGGCAGAAAGGTGCTGCTAAACGTGGAACTCATTGGTGCCAGTGGAAGTTATTATGCAGGCCTAAAGAAGAAGGGGGTCTGGGTTTCAGAAGCATGGCTCACTTTAATATTTCCCTCTTAGCAAAACAAGGGTGGAGATTATTAAATTTCTCGGATTCACTAGTAGCGCAAGTCTTTAAAGCGAAGTATTTTCCAGAAAGTAATTTTCTTAATTCACGTCTAGGGAATTCGTGTTCCTATGTGTGGCGAAGTATTTGGGCAACTAAGGATACATTAGAAAAAGGGTTGATTTGGAAAGTAGGTACGGGTATGAATATTTCAATTACTGAAGATGCATGGATTCCAAATTATGTTAATGTTAGATTAATGTCCAGATTCGATAATTTGCAATGTGATAAAGTAGCAGACTTAATCAACAGTAACGAAAGAGAATGGAACAAAAATTTGATTGTCACTACCTTCCCAGTAGATGTAGCAGATTTGATCCTCCAAATTCCTCTGTTGTTGGAACTCTATAAAGATTTTCTGGCTTGGAATGGTGAATTGTCAGGTGAATTCTCAGTAAGAAGTTCCTATAAACTATTACAGAGCCTTGATCCTACAGCTTATGCTTTACAAAACATCTATAGAGATTTTTACAGAAAATTATGGAGGATTGAAATACCCACAAAAATAAAAATTTTCATCTAGAAAATTTATTGGAACTACTTAACTAATAGGGTGAATATGATTATTCGAAGATTAGCAACCAGTAGTTTGTACCCTCGGTGTGGTGGTGGAGAAGAGATGATGAACCACCTTTTTCGAGAATGTCCTGTTTCAATGGAAGTATGGACAGTATTATCAGATCTTGATTTGACAATGATCACATATGTAGAGTTTGTTGAATGGCTTACCATGGTCTTGACATCTCTAACGCCGGAGAAAGGTAGAATCTTTTGTGTTGCATTTTGGGCCATTTGGGGGGAAAGAAATTCTCGTATTCATGACGAAAAGAGTAGATCAGGTCAGGAGATTGCAAGATTTGTTCATAGCTATCTTAAAGAACTTGATGGAGTTAGAAAAGAAATTCAAAAAACCTCTAATGTGAAGATCAAATGGAGTCACCCAACTGGTCAGAGAGTCAAAATAAACTTTGATGGGGCTTTTGACGAGAGGAGCAAATATTCGGCGTCTAGGGTTGTAGTCAGGGATAGTAGCGGACAAGTCCTCATTTCAAGCACAAAAATTCACAGAGGGGTAGCTTCTGCTTTTGCTGCTGAAGCAATCGCCTGCTGACGAGCAACCCAAATAGCACTCGACATGAACAAAGAAGACATCATTATTGAAGGCGATTCATTGACAGTAATAAAAAAATGCAAGAATACAGATCTTGACAAATCACAGATAGGTCCATACATCCACGATATTCACAGAATAAAACCCAGAGGCAGAAGATTAAAGTTTGAGTTTATTCCAAGATCAGCAAACAATCGAGCACACATATTAGCAACAGAAACTTTGAGAAGAAAGGAAGGGATTTACCTGTTAAACAACATTCCAAGTTATGCAGTAGACCAGGCGAGGAACGACAGCGTGAGAGAGCCAGATTGAGAAGATGAAGAAAGGAAGAAGCAAAGGAGAGTTTTTCCAAATGGTAAAGCAAACAGACTCAAGAAGCATTAAAACTCTCCTCGGAAATGATTTTCGCCATTAAAGAAGAAATAACAGAAGTGATAAGAATGGACAGGGGAGAGGACGTCTGATTGGGCAACTAGGACGGTAGTTTTTTTTCAAATTCTTGCATGCTAGATTTTTCTTAGGTTAGTCAGTCTTCGGGCCAAGACTCTCTGGGCTAGTTTTAATTCTTCATGTAATCTTTCTTAGTATATTTAAAGCCCAATCTGATTATTGATTCAAAAAAAAATTATATATTATGATATAATTAATATTTTATATTTAATGTTTTCAAATCAATTTTTTACGGTCAAGTTAAACCAAATTATTTGGATAACAAAACATTTGCTACTTCTACCTTGAAACATTTTTTTTCCTTTTACACTTTCAAACATATTTTATGATCCAAATTAAAATAAATATGTTTTTATAATTCTTTCCTAATAAATCAGAGTGCATATAAACTCTCAAATCATTAAATATAAATCTTTTAAGAAACGTTTAATGCACACTTTAGTCCTTAAAGTATATCGCTTTTTAACGTTATCATTATATGTTCCCAGTTCACTCTTTTAGGTGTTAAAAAATCGGCTAGCCTATCATGTCATTGTGATGTCATTATATGGAAAAAATTTTAAAAATACAAAGAAAATTACAAAAATTATTTTAAAATATTACAAAATTGCTAAAAATAGAAAAAAATAGGAAATTACAAAAAGTTATAAAAATATAAAAAAAAAACTAAATTTTAGTAAAAGTTTTAATTTTTTTTTAAATTTTATAAATAACATTTACTAGATCTTGAACATGAGATCATTGTCTCTTGAAAGAAAACCATCTACAATAATTATATTTATAATTTAATCAATAAAAATTATAATTGATAAATCTTTTTAGGAAATAAAGTTGAAAAAATATGACCTCATTTTAACCACAATTTCAAGTTATTGAAAGTTTAATAATGGCTTTATGTTGCATGTAGTGATTCATCATAACATGAACTGAAATTATTCCGTTGGCTTGTGAAAACATTATCATTTCCTCTACCTACATTTAAATATTAGTATTAATGTGTTTGTATTCCCCCTATGTTTTCCTTACCATTCCCTTGTTGTTTTGAAATGAAATATCAAATTTATAAATTCTCATTGATTGAATTATAAAATAATTATAGAAGTGGTATTTTTAAAAAATAATAATAATATCATTTTCAAGCTTTAGTAATTTTGAATTATAAAATTTTAAAAATATTAAAAATTTTAATATATATTTTAATTTTTTTAAATTTATAGTTTAATAATTTTAAAATTTTATAATCTTTTTTGTAAATTTTAAAGATTTTTAAGGTTTTTGATGATGTCACTGTGGTGTCATTGTATGACATGTGGCAATAAATGATTGGTCGATTTTTTTAATGTCCAAAGGACTGAACCGGAAACGTCTAATAATATTTGGGACTAAATTGAAAATGTTTGATAACGTTAGGGATTGAAGTGAGCCAAAAAAAAACTTTAAGGATCAAAGTGAGAAAAGCGATATACTTCAGGGACTCACATTGCATTAAGCCATTAAGGAATAAAGTAAATTTATTTCACCCTTTAACATGAATTTAAATTTGGGTAAATTACACTAATAGTCACCCAAATATTAGTAAATTTCTTTTTTGGTTACTCAACTATGAAAAGTTACAAAACGATCATCCAACTACAGGAAGATAACTTGGTAGCTTTTAAAATTGGCATAACAGCAACTTTAACCCTCAACATTTATATATTATGTCAATTTAGTCTTGATTCTAAAAAAAAAAAACAACCCTCAACATTTACATATTGAGTAATTTGGTCTTTTGTTGCAATTTTGCTTTTCTTTATGACATTGAAGATTAATTTTAAAAGAATAAGAAAAAGATAAAAATTGTTATCTTGGATATTTTGGTATTTCAATTTTTGGTATATTTTCAATCAAATTTAGCTAATAGATTTGTTTTTTTAGCTTTTTAAGTGAAAGGGTCACAAACAAAAACAAAACTGCAAAAAAGACCAAATTACATAGTGTGTAAATGTTGAAGGTTAAAGTTGTTATTATGCTAATTTTAAAAGCTACCACGTCATCTTTCATTTATCCATTCAACTGCTGGTGACTAAAAAAGATAAAATTAAATAGTTGGGTTACCCTTTTGTAATTTTTCATAATTGGTTGACTAAAAAAATTTTACCAAGAGTTGAAGGACTAGTAGTGTGGTTTACCATTTTAATATTTTTTTTCTATCAATTTTTGGAATACAAATTTTTTTATAGGGGGTTAGAAGTAAAGAAGTCATTTGCAATTCGAAATAATGAATTGTAGGTGTAGATTATGTAAGAGCCCAATTTTGACCGAGCTTTGAAATAAACCAATAATAAATAAAGTCCATATTTTTTAAAATCCTTTTACAACCAAAAAGCCCAAATCTTAAACCCAATTACAGATCCAGAACACATCAGACTACCTTGACCCAATTACAAAACCCCTAGCCCAAAACCCATTGAGACCCTAAGACTATGGCCCAATACATTGACCCAAAGCTAAACACCCTACTCAGACCAAACAACACAAGGCCCAAATGGCCCAGGAACTAAACAGAACCAGCAGTGGCCTAGGGTTTCTGAAACCCTAGGCGCCGCCTCAGCAGGAGCCCGAGCGTCGCGCCGCAATCTGCTCCTCGCACCCCATCAGCCCTCGTCCATGCCGCCATCAACGCGCATGTCGCCCCCATCGCCAGATCCGCGCCTTTCATCTGCACAAAAAAGGAAGGAACAAGAAGCAAAATCTGGCAAAACAGAGGCAGAATTTTTATTTCCATTTTTATTTTCATTTCGAGGACTATAAAAGCCCTACACAAATTTGTAAAAGGGAGGGGGCAGACACAGAGAGATACAGAAAACAATAAGAACAAAAAATTCACAGAATACAATATATATTTTTTAGAGGTGATTCCGATTCTATTTTTATCTTCTTATTTTTTTCTCTTTCGATGCGTGCATGTTTTACGAATAAACAAAAATATAAAAAGAGTAATGAGTTTTACCTTCGCACCGCCGTAGACGACGGCGCGTACGGTGCGTGCCCACAGTCAGATGGCCGAGGCCAGACGATAGGGGAGAGGTTTTAGAGGATTTCGATTTTTTTTTTAAAAAAAGTAGATTTAAATTTTTTTTTTGTTAAAACTGACTTTTATAAGCAGAAGAGGGCGGCGCCATTTTGACTAAAAGGATCCGCGTGTTGACCTGACCCAGCCCTCAGGATCCGCCGTTTTATGAAAAGGGGAAATTTGCAGCTTTAATCCTTCTGTAATTTTGCTTATTTTAATTTAATCCTATTTAAAATTCTATTTTTACTAAATTAACCCTAAAAGTTTATTTTTATTTTAATTAAACCCTCGGACTGTTTTAAAGGTAAAAAAAATCGGAATGACGCCGTTTTAAAAAGAGGCTTAATTGCCATATTAGTCCCTAAAATTTAACGTGCGTTTTAATTCAATCTTTTTTTAATCTATTTTAATTGCCATTTTAACCCCTGTTTTCTTTGTTTTATTTTATTTTTATCCTTTTATTTTTTTATTTTATATTTAATTATTTTACCATATTAAAAGATTCTATATTATTTTTATATGTTTATTAATTTACTAATAGTGTAAAATTCATATATATGCATATTTTTTATGTATTATCTTTATATATATTTAATTATCATCATATATTATTTTACTTAGTTTAATAATTTATATATTATTTTAATATTTATATAATATTTATTATATTATATTTTTAAGTATTATATTATATATTAGTTTTAAAATTTTGTTTTGTATAAAGTCTATTATAATATATAACCTATTTATTTATATTATTTATTACATATATAATTTTTATGATTAATATATTATGTATATATATGTTTTAATAAAATTATTATACATATTATTTACTAATTATTTTTATTATGTATAATCCTTATTATTATTATTCATTATTTTATATTATTTATTATATATTATGATTTTTATTAATTATCTTTATATTTGTTTATTATTACTTTAGTATTTTTTTATATTATTCATTAATTATTGTTAATATAATTTGTAGTTAGGTTGAATTGATATGTATATTATAATATCTTACTCATACCAATTTTTATAAAAATACCTTTTTTTTCAAATATTTTTAATGGTGATATGTGATATTTGGGGTCTTCGAAGAATCGTGCCCTAACTTACTGGGTTTCGATTTTTTTCATAGAACTTAAAATATTAAATATCCTTTCTCATTTCAAATAAAAACTTATTTTTGAGAATTCAAAACTTGGTGCCCTAACTCACTGGACATGACATTATGTTATCTGAAAATAAGAATTTTAGAAAACAAGGCAATGTTTCGTGTTCGGAAGTTCGAGAAATTGTGCCCTAACGTGCTGGGTTTCGATTTTTCATTCGTCCAAATAACTAAATATCCTTTTAACAAGTTTTGTAAATCATGGGATGATTTTGATTACGAAGGTTTTAAAACATCGTGTTCTAACGTGCTGGATGTGATGTTTATATTCCTTCGGAACAAAGAAATCTCAAATTTTAACTAAAGTTGTTCAAGTTTTAAAGTAATCATGTTTTTTTTTAAAAAATACTTTTAAATTTCAAACATTTGGACATGATTTTATCAATTAGGTACCCATTTTTGGGTGTTATGAGGGTGCTAACCCTTCCTCATACGTAACCGACTCCCGAACCCGTTTTCTTATTTTTCGTGGACCAAAATCAAATGTTTTAAAATAAAACGTTTTACAAGGTGATCCAACCACACCTAAGTAAAAAGGGATTGGAGGCGACTCCCATTTTGATTTTAAATTCGATCCCCATTTTCTAAAAGATTTTAAAATGGTTTCGACAGCTTGGCAACTCCATTGGGGACCTAAGAGAGTCAAGCCACAAAATTGATACTTTCATGTCCTTTTCTCTGAATTTAAAATTTTGGTTTGTTTAAAAAAAAACATGATCCTTTTATTGCATGTGGTTTTAAATATATTTCTCTACATTGCACTACATGACCGTCGTGGCCACACCCTTAAGTGGGAGCAAGAAGCTATGCCTTCGTGAGGTTTTCACCTCCGCATGGGCTAGTAGACTACTTTCGGAATACATCTGTACCTATGTCTTCGTGAAGTTTTCACTTCCGCATGGCCATAGGGAAATGTATTTCCCTGAACCGAACTCAGTCCGTATGAGCCTATAATGGGTGAGGATCGAGGAATCTGCTGGTTCGGGTACCTCAACTTTAGAACTAAACCGCATATAAGTGAACCCTAAGAACCCATCCTAAGTAAAACTACGTTGAACCTTAGTAGTTACCTGATTGGTTGTTTATTTACTTTGCTTGTTTTATATGTTGCGACACTAACTTGTTATGTTTTATTCTTTTGTGCATGTCATTTCATATTTAAAGAGGTATCGTTTCACGGTCAGTTTCTAGAGTTAGAAAGCTAGTTATGGAGAACGAATTCCTTGATAAAGTGGAGGACAATGCAATTGTCCGTACATGTTCAGAGCAAAGGCAATTAGAGAAAGGGGATAGCTTAGCTAAGGGGCATATGTCAGAAATACGGGATTTCGCTTGTATTAGTGTCATGCAAAATTAGCTTCAGGAGTTGAAGGGAATATGGACCCAATGGGACGATGAGGCAAAGCAGTTGTTCTATCGTAATTATGGTGACTTACCTTACTTGCTCGACGTCAAAGTAGACAAGTATCTATTTCGTGCTATAACTTAGTTTTGGAATTCCACTTATAGTTGCTTCACTTTCGGGAAAGTAGACTTAGTACCTACGGTTGAGGAATATACGACCTTGCTTCGTTGTTCGAGAATCCAAGTCGACAGAATTTATTCTAGGGCTGCTAATGTCCCAACCTTTGTGAAGAAATTAATGAATATCACGGGGATGAGTGAACAGTGGGTTACAGCCGGAATTCAAGAGAAAGGTGAAGGTAAATATGTTCCTTGGGGAAGTTTGAGGGATTTGGTCCTAACACATCTAGATACAAAGAAGAAGATTGACATCTTTGCCTTGTGTATTTACGGTTTGGTAATCTTCCCTAAAGCTCTAGGACATGTAGATGAAGCAGTTACCGATTTATTCGATCGACTAGGCAAATGAGTCACGCTTGTACCTGCGATCTTAGCCGAGACATTTAGATCTTTGAATGCATGTCGGAGAAAAGACGAAGGCAGATTCATTGGGTGCACACAGTTGTTTTTGGCTTGGTTCCATAGTCATTTCTGGAAGGTGGAGAAAGCGTCTTATCGAGTTTTTTCTGAGAGTTACTCTCCGTTGAAAGAGATAGTAGCTACACCGAGAAGAGAAGATGTGTCTGAGAAGAACTGGATAGCGCTACTTCAAAATCTCCGAGAGGAAGACATCGAGTAGAGAGCCTTTTGGATGATTCTAGATGAAATTCTTTATCGATGTGGGAGTTTTGACTGGATTCTTTTACTTGGAATTTGGGGAGCTGTTGGATACGCTCCTCTACTTGTACTAAGACAGTATGGATCGAGACAGTTTGTACGTGCAACACATGGGTTGGCTCTGTGTGAGTTCTCGTATAGAGGGGACAATTACAAGAAGAGAGTTAAGGAGATTTCTGGTGCTTGGAATCAGACTTGTAGGATGAAGAGGTTATACGCAGGTCCAATGACGACCCCAGAATACATTGGATGGAGAATTAGAAGGGTTAATGATAACATCCCTGAGCTGAATCTAGAAGACGCCCGATCAAGAGATGAATGCTTGCAAGTGGTCCCTTCGGAGTTAGAAATTGTGAAGCAGGATTTTGAAAAAAAGAGTTCAGAACTTGGAAAGAGGATAGAGAAGCTGGAAGAAGAGAAGATGTACTTGAGGCTAGATGTGGACATGCAGAAAACAGAGGTCGAAAAAGTAAGAAAAGGGAAGAGTCTTGAATGACTTAAAGACGGAGTGTAAAAAGCTGTGTCTATCAATGAAAAATACCGGATTAGGGAAGACTTCGCAACAGTGGCAACAAGAGATACAAACGGAAAAAGTCAAAGCTGACCATTGGGAGAGAAAGTTCCTAGAGATGCAGATGCGAAATGAGGTCTTAAAAAAGAGTTTGGCAGAAAGCCAAGAGGAGAAATGTGGATTAAAGGCTAGAGTCACTGATCTGGGACGGTCTCTTCACCACCATCGAAGTTGTAATTCTGTAATCGAGTTGAAGTCAAGCCTGAACAAGATTGAGGAAATGAAGAGAAGAATTGAAGAGTTAGAATCAGCATTGCACCATTGCGAACTTCGGATAGAGCTTCTTGAGACAAGAGAGGAACGTTGGAAAGAAGAGCTTCACCATTCTCGTGATCAAGTTAGGAGTCGAGATTACCTCATGGGCGAAGCGATAGTTCAGATTCGAGAGGTAGCTGATCATCTACAGACTTTGGCATCACAGGCTGATATGTTGAGCATAAAGTACGAGCTACAGTCTGATCGTAGTCAAGAGCTAGTTTCATTGCTTGGGAAAGTCAAAACTTTAGGACTTAGGGTGAAAGCATATTTGTAGTCCGTTTTATGTAAAGGATTTTGTTTTCTAATAAAGTTTTCTAAAATGAAGTTGAATCAGAATC
Organism: Gossypium australe; assembly: GCA_005393395.2. Taxonomy (NCBI): domain Eukaryota; kingdom Viridiplantae; phylum Streptophyta; class Magnoliopsida; order Malvales; family Malvaceae; genus Gossypium; species Gossypium australe. The sequence goes on from CM016620.1 coordinate 101,682,582, forward strand.
GATGCCTCTTTGCATTCATGCATTTGCATTACATTGCATCATTTGCATTAGACTTTTACAAAAGATGTTTCAGTTAACCTGGAAAACATGGAAAAAAGATTGGAAAGAATAGAGTAAATGCAAATACAGATGCGGTATTTGAAGGAGGAGACAAAAAAGTTGCGACTCCTTTAAGAAATCAAAAATGAAGAGGGAATCAGAGAACGAAGTTTCCGAGTCCTTGCGTACTTGAGAGTGTTTTGAATAATGGGACTGTGGAAGAGATCCCTGTATTTTTAGAGCTGATCTAGAGTAATATTCAAAACATGCTTGTTGCCTTAAGCCTAGAGGCAATAAGAACCCTTTTGTGAAATAGGCTTGTCTCTGAAATTTTATTTCAATAAAATGCATTTTCTTGAGTGAATATTTTTTGATTTTTCATACTGTACATTTTTTACCAATATTCTTTCATTCTTTATTTGTGACTATACTATCCAAATAGTCATCCTTAGAATCATTTATTCTTGGGATTTGTTTGCCTTCGTACTAGGTACCCAGATATCAACGACATGAGCGACGTTGTTACTGACTCCCTTTTTGAACGAGATATAGGTCTAGGGGATTTCACGACTTTGAAGATGACAAAGATTGTGACATATCTTCTAACTTGTTAAGAATGGTTTAACAAGATGAAAAACAAACATTACTATACAAAGGGTCATTGGATATTGCGAGTCTAGGAAAGGAGTAAAGATTGTAGCCTGACAGAAATAAGGCGAGACATTATTGAATTATCTTCGAGAATTCAAAGATGTTTTCGCACGATCATATCAGGACATGCCTGGGATACTAAGATGTGGGCTAAACATGATAATCAAGCACTGCCGATCTACATAGCTATACCGTATTTAAGTAGACAAGATTCATGTACCTTCTCCAATTCTTCACAAATTTTCCATATATGGGGCATGGATGTGATGAGTCCAATCTTGTCAAACGCTTCTAGTTGACATCACCGTCATGGTTGTTGTCTACTTCGCTAAGAGGGTAGAAGTAACTTCATATGCCAATATTACAAGGTCGAAGTCATCAAGCAAAAAAAAAGGGGATCAGATGCCAGCAAAGAGTGCATAACTGTACAAAGTCAAAGTTTACAGTTTGTCCAAAGATTAGGCAGCATATCACAGTGCAACAAAAGTTGCCAAAAAAAAAAAGAAAAGTGACTAAGACTTGTAAGGATTGGCATAAGAAGCTACTATTTACCCTCTGAACGTCGGTCGGAACCTTCACTGGGGCAACATCTTACCCATTGGTTTATGGAATTGAAACATTTTGTCAATTGAACCTAGTTGGGTTTATGGAATTGAAACATTTTGTCAATTGAACCTAGTTGAAGAAAAGATTAAAGTTATCCATCATGATCAGATGATGCAAGCTTGTGATAAAGAGGTTCATCCTAGAGAATTCCACAAGGGAACCTGATGTTGAAAAAGACCTTTCTTCTATAAAACGATTTTAGAGGAAAGCAGATGCCAAAGAAGACCTGTTCTGGAGGAGCATTGATATTGACCGAGACGGGTGGCGAAAACTTGCGAAGGGCCAAGGTGAAAACCCGCAAAGGGCGCCTTGTGCTCAAATTCATTCAAAAAAAAATTCAAAAAAAAAAAGAAGAAGGAAAAAGAAAAGAAAAAGGAGAGGCCAAGGCGAAAACCCGTAAAGGGCGCTTTGAGACCAAAGGGGATTTGAGTTGAAAACCCGAAAAGGGCGGCTCAAATTTTGACCAAAAAGCGGGGCATATAGTAGTCTTGCTACATCCGAATTAGCAATGAGGAAGTTTATTACGTCTTGGGGCATTGACAAAGTACTCTGGATCCCCTAAACACATATTAAGCTTAAAATGGTCCTCAAGAAGTCGGAACAGAGAAGCTCAGACGGCGATATCTAGGGCACCTAGTTTCCTACCTTACCCATTTTAAACTTTTTATCTTTGATTACTTTATTCTTTTCAAAGAAACACCTTAATCAATTTTCTTTTATAGCCTTTGATATCTTTGTTTACTTTATTCTTTTTAAGATACACCAATCAATTTTCATTTATTTCCGTGGTATCTTTGATTATCTTATTTGCTTCTTTCATGTCCATTGTTGTGACCTTTTCAAGCATTTTATATTAAAATAACGATTAATGGACTAATAACACTTTCATAAAAGGAGTTTCGTGCATTACTCTAGAAGCTTCTAAATAATATGAGGAATTTGAAACAAGACTATTGTTCAGAACTCACCAAGCCTAAGGGCTGGAAACATTAAAAAATAATTACCTCTTCGGATTCTTATTGGATAAGACAATTTCGTTGGTGATACCATATCGGTAAATGACGAATAAGGTCAAGCCAAGTGTAAAAAGGGATCATCGTAGGGGGACCCTGCATTCATGAAAATTTCAGATTTTGTTCCCTAGAGATGGTAGTGAAGCAAACTGAAGAATGAAATCTTTCTGAAGATAGTAAGAAAGCAAATTGAAAATTTCAGATTTTGTTCCTCAATGGATCAAACTGAAGAATGAAGTCTTCCTAAAGATAATAAGGAAGCAAATTGAAAATTTCAGATTTTGTTCCCTAGAGATGGTAGTGGAGCAAACTGAAGAATTGAAAATTTCAGATTTTGCTCCCTAGTGGATCAAACTGAAGAATGAAGTCTTCCTAAAGATAGTAAGGAAGCAAATTGAAAATTTCAGATTTTGTTCCCCAGTGGATCAAACTGAATAATGAAGTCTTCTGAAGATAATAAGGAAGCAAATTGAAAATTTCGAATTTTGTTCCCTAGAGATGGTAGTGGAGTAAACTGAAGAATTGAAAATTTTAGATTTTATTCCCCAGTAGATCAAACTGAAGAATGAAGTTTTCCTGAAGATAATAAGGAAGCAAATTGAAAATTTCGAATTTTGTTCCCTAGAAATGGTAGTGGAGCAAACTGAAGAATTGAAAATTTCAGATTTTGTTCCCCAGTGGATTAAACTGAAGAATAAAGTCTTCCTGAAGATAATAAGGAAGCAAATTGAAAATTTCAGATTTTGTTCCCTAGTGGATCAAACTGAAGAATGAAGTCTTCCTAAAGATAATAAGGAAGCAAATTGAAAATTTCAGATTTTGTTCCCTAGAGATGGTAGTGGAGCAAAATGAAGAATTGAAAATTTCAGATTTTGTTCCTCAGTGGATCAAACTGAAGAATGAAGTCTTCCTGAAGATAATAAGGAAGGAAATTGAAAATTTCGGATTTTGTTCCCTAGAAATGGTAGTGGAGCAAACTGAAGAATTGAAAAAAAATTCAGATTTTGTTCCCTAAAAATGGTAGTGGAGCAAACTGAAGAATTGAAAATTTCAGATTTTATTCCCTAGTGGATCAAACTGAAGAATAAAGTCTTCCTGAAGATAGTAAGGAAGCAGACTGAAGACATCAGATCCTGTCTCCCTGAGTTTGCAGTGGAGCAGATCGAAGATAGCGGATATTGCCTTACTGAAGTTGCAATGAAGCAGATTGAAGTTATCAGACTTATTGAAATCAAGACGAAGTTCCAATACCTCTGAAGATGCAGTTGGGATTGGAATCCGTTTGAAGAATGCGAGGATCAAGAAGTCGAAGCTCGGCCAAAACTGGGCAAAATTGGTCCTTTTATAGTCTTTGCTCTATTCTCATTACACGACAATGAGCAAAGAGGGGCAGCTGTAAGAGCCCAATTTTGACCGGGCTTTGAAATAAACCAATAATAAATAAAGTCCATATTTTTTAAAGTCCTTTTACAACCAAAAAGCCCAAATCTTAAACCCAATTACAGATCCAGAACACATCAGACTACCTTGACCCAATTACAAAACCCCTAGCCCAAAACCCATTGAGACCCTAAGACTATGGCCCAATACATTGACCCAAAGCTAAACACCCTACTCAGACCAAACAACACACGGCTCAAATGGCCTAGGAACTAAACAGAACCAGCAGTGGCCTAGGGTTTCTGAAACCCTAGGCGCCGCCTCAGCAGGAGCCCGAGCTTCGCGCCGTAATCTGCTCCTCGCACCCCATCAGCCCTCGTCCACATCGCCATCAACGCGCATGTCGCCCCCATCGCCATATCCGCGTCTTTCATCTGCACAAAAAAGGAAGGAACAAGCAGCAAAATCTGGCAAAACAGAGGCAGAATATTTATTTTCATTTTGAGGACTATAAAAACCCTACACAAATTTGTAAAAGGGAGGGGGGAGACACAGAGAGACACAGAGAGATACAGAAAACAATAAGAACAAAAAAATTCACAGAATACAATATATATTTTTTAGAGGTGATTCCGATTCTGTTTTTATCTTCTTATTTTTTCTCTTTCGATGCGTGCATGTTTTACGAATAAACAAAAATATAAAAAGAGTAAGGAGTTTTACCTTCGCACCATCGTAGACGACGGTGCGTATGGTGTGTGCCCACAGTCAGATGACCGAGGGCAGACGATAGGGGAGAGGTTTCAGAGGATTTCGATGTTTTTTTTTAAAAAAAGCAGATTTAAAATGTTTTTTTTGTTAAAACTGACTTTTATAAGCAGAAGAGGACGACACCGTTTTGACTAAAAGGATCCGCGTGTTGACCCGACCCGGCCCTCAGGATCCGCGCGTTTTATGAAAAGGGGAAATTTGCAGTTTTAATCCTTCTGTAATTTTGCTTATTTTAATTTAATCCTATTTAAAATTCTATTTTTATTAAATTAACCCTAAAAGTTTATTTTTATTTTAATTAAACCCTCGGACTGTTTTAAAGGTAAAAAAAATCGGAACGACACCGTTTTATAAAGAGGCTTAATTGCCATATTAGTCCCTGAAATTTAACGTGCGTTTTAATTTAATATTTTTTTAATCTATTTTAATTGCCATTTTAACCCTTGTTTTCTTTGTTTTATTTTATTTTTATCTTTTTATTTTTATTTTTTTATTTTATATTTAATTATTTTACCATATTAAAAGATTCTATATTATTTTTATATGTTTATTAATTTACTAATAGTGTAAAATTCATATACATGTATATTTATTATGTATTATCTTTATATATATTTAATTATCATCATATATTATTTTACTTAGTTTAACAATTTATATATTATTTTAATATTTATATATTATTTATTATATTATATTTTTAAGTATTATATTATATATTAGTTTTAAAATTTTGTTTTGTATAAAGTCTATTATAATATATAACCTATTTTATTTATATTATTTATTACATATATAATTTTTATGATTAATATATTATGTATATATATGTTTTTAATAAATTTATTATACATATTATTTACTAATTATTTTTATTATGTATAATCCTTATATATTATTATTCGTTATTTTATATTATTTATTATATATTATGATTTTTATTAATTATCTTTATATTTGTTTATTATTACTTTAGCATTTTTTTATGTTATTCATTGATTATTGTTAATATAATTTGTAGTTAGGTTGAATTGCTATGTATATTATAATATCTTACTCATACCATTTTTTATAAAAATATTTTTTTTTCAAATATTTTTAACGGTGATATGTGATATTTGGGGTCTTCGAAGAATCGTGCCCTAACTTACTGGGTTTCGATTTTTCCCATAGAACTTAAAATATAAAATATCCCTTCTCATTTCAAATAAAAACTTATTTTTGAGAATTCAAAACTTGGTGCCCTAACTCACTGGACATGACTTTATGTTATCTCAAAATAAAAATTTTAGAAAACAAGGCAATGTTTCGTGTTCGGAAGTTTGAGAAATTGTGCCCTAACGTGCTGGGTTTCAATTTTTCGTTCGTCCAAATAACTAAATATCCTTTTAACAAGTTTTGTAAATCATGAGATGATTTTGATTACGAAGGTTTTAAAACATCGTGTCCTAACGTGCTGGATGTGATGTTTATATTACTTCGGAACAAAGAAATCTCAAATTTTAACTAAAATTATTCAAGTTTTAAAGTAATCATGTTTTTTTTTAAAATACTTTTAAATTTCAAACATTTGGACATGATTTTATCAATTAGGTACCCATTTTTGGGCGTTATGAGGGTGCTAACCCTTCCTCATACGTAACCGATTTCCGAACCTATTTTCTTGTTTTTCATGGACCAAAATTAAATCTTTTAAAATAAAATGTTTTACAAGGTGATCCAATCACACCTAAGTAAAAATGGATTAGTGGCGACTCCCATTTTGATTTTAAAGTCGATCCCCATTTTCTAAAAGATTTTAAAATGGTTTCGACAGAATAGAAAGAAGACATGAGCAAATCATTTCTTCTTCCTTACGTATTACAAGATTTGACTAAAAAATCATTAATTTCTTCTACCATATAACTAAAGCTACACTAATTTATTCTCCTTGTTCTTCATGCTTTTATTCATGGGGACATGCTGAACCACATTTCCATTGCCTACTTGATCCTGCACGTAAACAAACCATCTTCCTAAAACACCATAATTAACTTTCTCATTGCAAAATTAAACGAAATAAAAACTTACGAGCCACAGTTAACAGTAGGATCAATGGGAACAGCGACTCTAACATGGGCACACCGCACAACCGAGGAAGCTATTTAGCTTTGTCAGGAGCAACACCTGCATCGGGACCAGCTTTCTTGAAACAACGACACAGGTCCCTGTGAATTGCAGGGGTGGTAGCAACGGCGTTGATGTTAGCCACCGCCGAACAACACTGCGGAATGGGTGTGGATGCTCCGCCGGTCAAGAAAGGTCGACAAGGAATCAATGACATCAAAGCTTCTTGGCATGTGATTGCGTCCACTGATTTTGGTTTCGCTACCAAAATCATGATGAACACAAGAACCCCAACAAGTGACCAAGAAAATCCCATGAATTTCTTCTCCATTTTTTGTTTTGATTTTTTTTAATTAAAACAATAGTGCTAAGAACACGTATTAATAGAGATAATAACTTTGGATTCTCTCATTATAAGTTGAGTTAATATCACTTAATGCACGTTATTAATGTTTGTGATGTCAATTAATTTCCTTTTGGAGATTCTCTTGTTTTTATGAGGTAAGATTTTCTGTGTTTGGTTGAGATGTGATTTTTACAAATTAATTGGATATGTGACTGGAAGATTTAAATTAAAATAAAAATATCTAATAATTTATAAAAAAGAATTGATGTAAATATCAAATAATAAAATATTCTCAAATAATTAATATTTATTTCTTTATAAAATAACAAGTTTTTAATAATTTTAAAATTAAATTAATTAATGAAAGTAAGGATCCAAGGAAAGAGTCCCCTTGAAAACCAAGAGTGCTCCCTAGCAGAATCCTAGAGAAAGCAGTAACTGCTGCGGCTTGGGATGGAAGAGAGTGGTGGTCCGAAAAGGGAGACAGTGAGGAAGTCTCGCTATTAGCAGAAGAACTCATTCAACTGTCTATCCAGAGATCTTTGGTGGTGCCTAATGTTAAGCCAACCTTGATTTGTTCTGTTTGGACGATGAAATCATTTAATCCAGATAGTTTTAGGGCTCAGGTACACAGCATATGGAAGACAAAGAAAAAGTTTGAAATTCAAGTGGCTGGGCAGGATCTATTTTCCATTGTGTTTGATTCAGAAGACGACCTGGAACTTATTATGGAGGGGCGCCCTTGGCTTTTCCGAAAATTTCTTATTTTATTTGATAGACTGAGAAGTCCGACAGCAAGGGATCAGATTCAACTAATTTCATCGCCATATTGGTTAAGGATTGGGCCATGTGCTCCAAAATATGAGAAGAAGGGTCTGATGCATGCTATTGGTAGTACATTTGGAGGTGTTCTTAGATCTGAAATTAAAGATGATTTTTGCAGAGTTCGGGTTAATTTGGATGTGTAGAAACCTTTACGACGAGGTATTTTCGTTTTTAGTGAAAACAGTGTTAAGTCCTGGATTCCTTTTAAATATGAAAAATTGCCAATTTTTTGTTTTGGGTGTGGGCGTATGGATCATGGCCTCAATGATTGCTGGGCAATTAATCCTGCAGAAAAAAACAAAATTAGAGAGGATCCTCCATTCTCTATAGCACTAAAAGCAGAATAAAAAATGGTGGGAAAAGAAAGTTTGCAATTTTTGGCTTTCACCAAAAAACTGAAATCCCAATGTAGTTACATAGGAAAATCCAAAGAGCAAAACAACAGGGACGAGGCTGTTTCTGATGGTAAGGGCGTTTCGTTAATAGGGGGACAGTGTTAAACAGTTGGAAGGATGGTTTGAAGGATCGAGAGGAAAGTGAGAGTGGGGTGGATTGTGAACAGCTTGAAGAGATTAATAGTTCTGGAGAGGAGTGGCGTAAGGGCCTAAAAATGTCTAGCTGGAAGAGGAAAATATCAACAAATCAAACAGATCACTGTAAACATGCAAATGTTGGGTCCAAGAGGAAACTCCACAATGAAGAGGAGAGAGATAATATGGAAGAAGCCAATGATGATGCGAGGAAAAAATTGAAATATACTACTACAACTGAAAATTGAAATATACTACTTCAACTGAAAATATAGCAGATTATGTTGAGGTAATGTGTGTGGATGGGGCGACTAGTATTGTTTTGAATAATTTACAATCGGCGGCTGGCAATGAGCCAGCTGATTGGACACAATGAAAATTATATGCTTGAATGTTCATGGGTTGGGGAGCCGACGAGCAATACGGAGGCTTCGGCATCTAACTAAGTAGCATAATCCCCATGTGGTCTTCTTAATGGAGACGAAATTGGATCAGAAACGTATGGAAAAGGTGAGGAGGAGTTGTGGCTTCACAAATGGTATTAAGGTTGGAATAGAAGGGTCTCAAGGGGGTCTCTCTTTAGCTTGGAAAGCTGGTGTTGAGATTACTTTGAGGAGTTTTTCTAAGTGGTATATAGATGTGTTAGTGAAGGAGGATGGTAGTCAAGATAAATGAAGGTTTATGGGCTATTACGGTTTGCCATATGTGAGAGATCAGAATCAAGTTTGGAGTCTACTAAAGAGATTAAGCCAAGATGGGGATCATCTATGGCTCGTTGCAGGTGATTTTAATGAGATCATGTATTCTTTTGAGAAAAAATGGGGTCTGCCAAGGGATGAAAGAAGAATGGAAATTTTCAGGGATACTCTAGAAGAGTGTGATTTAATGGACATTGGGTACTCGGGCGCTTGGTTTACATGGGAAAGGGGAAATCTTCCAGAGACGAATATCAGAGAAAGACTGGATCGGGGGGTTGCAAATGACAAATGGGTTTCTTTATTCTCGATGGGTCACATTCAGCATCTTCCTTTCGCAACATCAGATCATTGCCCTTTTCTCATTAATACAGATAATGTTAGACTCTCCACAAGAAATAGAAGGTTCTACTTTGAAGCTTGGTGGACCATGGAAGAGTCCTTCGAGAGCGTGCTTAAGGAAATTTGGGAGTCATCGTCAGAACATTTAATGGAAAAATTAAAAACCTTGTAGTTTGGGTTGGAACAATGGGCAAATGCTCTTAAAAAAAAAAGAAAGGGGATCTCAAACGGAAACTCACAAGAGAGCTTGAGGCGCTGTTGATAGATGATAGGGATGAGGAAACATTGGCAAAAATCATCGATACAAAAATTCATTTGAACATAGAGATTGATAAAGAGGAGGTGTACTGGGAACAAATAGGTCGAGTTAATTGGTTACAGTTTGGAGATAAGAATACAGCCTATTTTCACAGAAGCGCAACAATTCGGAAAAGGGAAAATACCATTTCTAAGTTGGTTCTGGATGATGGCACAGAAGTTACTGATGATACAGGATTGCAGGAGGCTGCAAAAAATTATTTTGCTAATTTATCCTCATCAGAGGGTGTGGATGATCCGAAAAAGGTGTTGGAAGGGATTGAAGGTTGTGTTTCTTAGGAGATCAATGACGCTCTTCTATCACCATTCAGGGAGGATGAAGTATGTGCAACATTGAAGGGGATGGGATCAATGAAGGCACCAGGATCGGATGGATTCCCAGTATTATTCTTTCAAAAATACTGGTATATCGTAGGAAAAGAGGTGTTGGGTTTTTGTTTAGATGTGTTGAATGAGGGGAACGAGATTGGTTCAGCTAATACGACTGACATTGTGCTGATACCGAAGGTCTCACAACTAACCACTCTTGTCAATTTCAGGCCCATAAGTTTGTGCACTGTCATTTACAAACTTGTGACAAAAATAATTGCAAACAGATTGCAAGATGTCATAGGCAATTGCATTAATAAAGCTCAGAGCGCTTTTATACCAGGACGTTTGATTTCAGATAATGTTCTTTTAGCATACGAAATGCTCCATACGTTTCGACAAAAGCGAACAAGGAAGAAATGATATATGGCAGTAAAACTGGATATGAGCAAGGCATACGACAGGGTGGAATGGGAGTTTGTTAAGCAAGTGATGAGAAAGATGGGTTTTGCAGCAAGCTGGATTGATTTGATTATGAAGTGTATCACTACAGCTTCGTATGCAGTCATTATAAATGGAAGCAGGGGAATTTCTTTTCAACCTTCTAGGGGGCTCAGACAAGGGGATTCATTAAGTCCGTTTTTATTTCTCATTTGTAGTGAAGGTTTGTCAGCATTGATAAGGTTAGCAAAAAAGAGCGGTTTAATCAAAGGGCCAAAGGCTAGCAGAAAAGGGCCAGAGATTTCACACCTTTTATTTGCAGATGATTGCATATTGTTTGGTGAAGCAATCGAAAGGGGGGCAAAAATTTTGAAAGAAATACTGAAGGAATATGCAAACTGCTAGGTCAATGCGTTAACTTTAACAAATCTACAATTTTCTACAGTACAAATACGAATGAGGAATCGAAAGCAGTGGTTTCATCTTTGCTAGGTGTTAGGAGTTCATCTAATCCGGAAAAATATTTGGGTCTCCCTAACATGGTTGGCAGGAGGAAAAAACAAGCTTTTCAAAATTTGGTGGATAGAATTGCAGTACGAATTGAGGCTTGGAACTCGAGGCTATTGTCGCAGGAAGGTAAAGAGATTTTCATTAAGTCCGTTTTGCAGGCAATACCCACATATGCTATGTCATGTTTTCTGTTTTCTAAAGTTCTATGTGAGAAGATCGAATGCAGATTAGCCAATTTTTGGTGGGGGGAAGGGAGGGGGTAAACGAGGTATCCATTGGTGCCAGTGGAAGTTTTTGTGCAGATCTAAAGAATAAGGAGGTTTGGGCTTTAGAAATATGGCTAAATTTAATGTTTCTCTTTTAGCAAAACAAGGATGGAGGTTATTGAATTATCCAGACACACTGGTAGCGCAGGTTTTTAAAGATAAGTATTTTCCAAAGAATAATTTTCTTGACGCTCGACTAGGGAATTCTTGTTCATACATTTGGAAGAGTATCTGGGCTACTAGGGACGTTTTGAAGAAAGGGCTTCTTTGGAGAGTGGGTATGGGTCAAGATATTTTGATTAGTGAAGATGCATGGATTCCCAATTACGTTAATGTTCGATTAAAGTCCAGATTTGATAATATGCAAAGTGATAAAGTTGCAGAATTAATCAACAGTAGCAACAGAGAATGGAACAGAGAGTTAATTCTGAATACCTTCCCAGAAGCAGTTGCAGATCTGATCCTTCGTATTCTCTTGGTGTCAGAGCCACATGTTGATCTTATGGCCTGGAGTGGTGAACAGTCAGGAGAGTTCTCGGTAAGGAGCTCCTACAAACTATTACAAAATTTGGATCCTATAGCTTATGCTTTACAAACCATCTATAGAGATTTTTACAGGAAACTATTGCGGATAGATCTACCATCTAAGATAAAAATCTTTATATGGAGGACTACGTGGAACTACTTGGCAACAAAAGCTAATATGTCTTTGCGCAGACTAACAAATAGTGGATTATGCCCTTGCTGTAGAAATGGAGAGGAAACAATGAACCACCTCTTTAGAGAATGTCCTGTTTCAAAAGAGGTTTGGAGAGCCTTATCAGATCTCAATTTCACAAGATTCACAAATGAAGAGTTTAGTAACTGGCTTACCCTGGTTTTGATCTCCCTCGCACCGAAACAGTGTCGCATCTTTTGCACTGCACTTTGGGCCATTTGGGGCGAACAGAATACTCGCATACATGAGAAAAGGAGCAGAACAGGTCAAGCAATAGCAAACTTTGTTCTCTGTTATCTTAACTAGTTGGACGGAGTTAAAAAGTTTTCTCAAAATACCTCAAATATGGATGTCAAATGGAGACCTCCATATAGTCAGGAGGTAAAAATTAATTTTGGTGCAGCCTTTGATGTGAGTAACAGATGCTAGGCGTCCGGAGTTGTAGTAAGGGATAGATCTGGTCAAGTTATCATCTCTGTAACAGAAATACATAAAGGGGTTGAGTCCGCCTTCACCGCTGAAGCCCTAGCCTGTCGACGAGCAACCCAGGTTGCACTCAAAATGGAAAAGGAAAGCATTATTGAAGGTGATTCACTGACTGTAATTAAGAAATGTAAAAAGAAAACCCTTGACAAATCACAGATCGGGTCTTTGATTCATGATATCCAAAGGATGAAACAGAGATGCAGCAAGTTACAGTTTGAATATATTCCAAGATCAGCGAACCAACTCGCCCATATTTTGGCGACAGAAACATTAAGAAGAAGATCGGAGATTTACCTGGTGAGCAGTGTTCCACAATATGCAGAGACCTAGTTGAGAGATGAAAGTATGAGGGAGCAAGATTGAGGGAGAGAAAGGAGAAGGAACCGAGGGGTTTTCCAAATGAAAAGCAATGGTTCAAAGCACTGGACTTATCCCCTCGTCTTTGCAAATTTGCCTTCAATGCTGAAATGACAGAAGTGACGCGGATGGTAAGGCGAATAGATAGCTCATTGGGCAGTTCAAACGGCAGATTTACTTTTCAAAATTAGGCAACTTAATTTTTCTTTCTTTTGTTTACTTTTTCCGAGTTAGATGTTCTAGATTTCTCTTTTCTGTTGGCTTACTATTTGTTTCGGCCTTAATAATATGGGCCTGTTCTGTTTTGGACATTATGTTTCCCCTTTAAGATAATAAAGCCCAATGTGAGTTATTACCAAAAAAAAATTAAATTAAATTAATTAATCAAACACTTAAACTAAAAAAAGTTATGTTGAATCATACATTTGTAAGTTAGCAAAACTAATATGGTCAGGATAACCGTTTTCAATATATTAAATATTTTTCAAAACTTTGGAGTTAACGTAATAAAAAAGTAAGAATAGTATTGTAAATTACCATAAAAACGTGTACACAATTCATTTGTGTCTTTTTTTTTTCTTTAAATTTCAACACACTTTCTTAAAATATTGTAATTTTTTCATAAATTTTAAAAAAATTCAGCACATTTTTTATACAATTAAATGTTAATTCTGTTATAATTTAAACTCATTTAATTATTTTTTTATAGTGTAAGGATAAATTGATCCATTAAATAATTTAATTTAGTTTCTATAATACAATCACCTTTCAAGTACTTTTAATTGATCTTGACTGTCTTGATATAGTATTATTGTAAACTGTAGCAGCTTATCAAGTAAATAAAAGAGGTAATGTAATTTTTTATACAAAATTAAGTTCAATTTAGTTTTGTTTTTAGGAAGTTAACAGCATTTTTCATCTTAAATTTGATTCCTAAATAACGATTACAATCAACTTGCTGGTGTGGTTTTTGGTCATTATTATGAATTTGAGTCCTAAATTCCTTCTCGTAATCGATGATTCAAGCGTAGAATCCTCTTGAATTGTCTGACTTGAGTTTTTAAGTTTATCCATTTTTAGAGCCTTAATTTTATATTAATCGGAACTTAGGTTCTCATTTACTTGTACTAAGCCTTAATTTCTTACTCATAAAGTTCTTCTTCATTACATACTACAAGATTTAACTAAAACATCATTAATTTCTTCTACCATATAACAAAAGCCACATTAATTTATTCTCCTTGTTCTTCATGTTTATTCATGGTGACATGCACCACCACATTTCCATCGCCTACTTCATCCAGCACACAAAAACAAACAAACAAAATCAATATCCCAACTTCATGGCATCTTGTAATTTGATACATCAAATTATGCTTCCTATTACACTAAAAGAGTTTACTTTTGAGCAATTTAATTGTCTTTTTTATACTTTTTTTTTAAATTTTTGTCGTTGATAAAGTGTTTTTGTTAGTTTTATACCCTTTTGAGACCTAAATTGGTCAGAAGTGTCATGAGGGACCTAACGATATGATTGAATGGTGTAGGAAACCGACAATGACCTAAACTTGAAAATATCATCATTCAAAAAGAGGTATCGCGATATTTAAGCATGGAAGTCGTGATATCCCCAACAGTAGTGAAGTGAAGAAAATTGATGTCAACTCCAATGATATTACGATATCGAGCAACGGATATCGCGATCCCGAGACCCCAAGACTCCCAATTTAGCCACTGTTTTGGATATCACGATACTACTACCTGACGGGTGAAAAATTACAGAGGCAATTTTGTGTTCAAACAAACTTAAATCTTTTTTTATTTAAGGGCATAACGGTCAATATTAAGTGAAATGTTAGTGTACTATAAATACTACTTTATAAACTTTTGATTTAATAGATTTTGTTGGTTGAACATTTCTATTTAGTTTTTTTTTTTTAATTTATAGTTTAAGGTTAAGTTTTCTTTTCTTTTTCATTTCTTTTCATTTTTAGATTAGGTTTAGGATAGATTTTATTTTTGTTGTTTCCTATTTCTTTTTTTATTGTTGAAGACTGCAAAAGAAAATAATCAATCTCTTGGACTTCATTGGATTTCCATCAATTGAATGAGCAGTTTCTTAAATCCTTTACTTTTATTTTATGCTTACCATGTGTTTGATAAAATACTTGTTTGAAATTTAAGTTCGATTATGTGCTAAATTGGTTGATGGGTTGATTGATTGATTATTTGTTAGTTTAAATTAATGTCTATTCTTGATTAATTGAATGTTCTATTATATCAAAATTGTTAATACACTAGAATTGACGCCTATAATGAAAAATTTAGATAAATGAGACTGAGAGGAGAGTTTATCATTAGATAGTTTGATATATTGTGCCAAATAGTGAGACTGAGAGAAGAACCTATGTGGTATCTTTTAGTCTAGGATGAGAGCAAGAGGAGATTCTTAGCTAAAAGTGACAAACAATATAACCGGTATAGATTTGTTAACTTAGTTAGCAAGTAATGAATCAATCAACTATCGTTTTATCATTTTCATTGTCTAAAGCAATAGGAAGAAAATTAGATTAGTTTATTTAATTTTAATTTATAAATAATTTATATTTGAATTTGCATTAATAATTTTCAAATCGATTAGATTAGTATTAATTAACTTGTAATTAACTTGATAAACACATTTACCAATTTTACAATTCTTTGAGTTCGACCATTAAAATACTCAAATATTTTATTATAACATTATAAATATCACAATTCATCTATCATACTTGTAGTAAAACCAATAGATATTTAAAGATAATAATATTGATTGTCAACTATGATACACGTACGCCGGGGCACCATCACTTCATAAAACCAAACATCATCATTAGGCTTCTAATTGTAACATAAACGAAAAAAGAAATTTAATTACGAGTCGCAATTAATGGTAGGATCAATAGCAACGGTGGTGCAAACACCACACAACTGAAAGCTCTTTAGCTTTATCGGGGCTAACTCCGAGACCAGAGGCAGCTTGCTGGAAACGACGACATAGGCTCCGGCAAATTGAAGTGGTGGTAGAACCGGAATTGATGTTAGCCACCGCCAAAGGCCAGGCATCAATATAGTTAAAGCTTCTTCACATGTAATTGCGTCCACTGATTTTGATTTTATCACCAAAACCATCATGATTAGAGATGAAACCATGATTTTCTTCTCCATTTTTGTTTTGTTTTTTAAAATAAAAAATAAAATCAACATTTATTTGTAGCACTTGAGTGCATGTTATTAATTTTTGTGCTGTCAATTATTTCCTGTTGGTGATACTCTTGTTTTTATCTGATAAGAGATTAGTATACAATTGGAAAGTAATTTTATTTTTTGGCATGTTAAATTTTTTTTTTTTTGGAATTCAATTTTTTAATTATTTTTTAATGAACAAGACAATGTGATTCTCATGATAAAATGTGAGAAAATTACTTTTCCATTTAAATCTATTTCCTACTCATTTCTTCCCACAACATGATATTTTATATTCCTTCGATAGATTCTTCGCAAGTAAGTTTTTTTTCTTGATTTTATTTTTTTCTCGGTTACAAATTTGATTTAGCATTTATATTTTTATGAAATATATATTTTTTTTAGAAAATGGGTAAAATTATTCCATTTAAGCTGTGTAGGAATTCTGGGTTAGACTGTTTATGGTTTTACATTTATATGATTTAATTATTAGTAGTTTTGTTAGAGCAATATCCGGAATCAATTGTTTTTAAATTCCAATGGTTAGCATTTAGCTAAAACAAAATGTGATTTCGAGTATATTTTTTTAATTTATTTCAAAACAAGTTTTATATACCCATGATTTATATATGAATTATTATATTTAAAAAATATATGCAAGACAAATTTGAAACAATTTTCCTTTCAATTAAAATTATAAATTAAAAAAATTAAAATTAACGAATAAATTTTATTATTAAATATTTAATCTAAATATTTGTTAAGAATAAAGTCTATTATAAAAATTCAATACATTTAGGGAAATATTTAGTGAACCAAACATGATAATGTAACTTTCTTGATAATCTAATCAATGCCTTCCAATATATACCAAACATTGTAAAGTAACTTTCCCGGCAATCACATTCCCAACAATCACATTCCATTAGATTCATAATATGCGAAAGCATCAAACGCGACGACCTTAATAGTTGGTTGAAATATGCTTTGTATATAATTGATGCTAATGTATTTTTGGGCAAACTACGTTAGTACCTACTTAGTTATTTGTAAATGTCTTTTTTGGTCACTAAATTATGAAAAGTTACAAAATGCTCACCCAACTATTAGGAAATTTCTTTTTTTGGTCACCTAACTATGGAAAGTTACAAAATAGTCACTAACTATTCAATTTTGTCTTTTTTATTCACTAGCTAGCTAACAGTGACAATTTTTAAAAATTGACATAATAACAACTTTAACTCTCAACATTTAAAAATTATATCAATTTCGTCTTGATTCTAAAAAAAATTAACCATCAACATTTACACATTGTGCAATTTGCTTCTTTTTTTTTTATAGTTTTACTTTTTCTGTGACATTGGGGATTAATTCTAAAAGAAAGAAAAAAAAACATAAAAAAATATTATCTTGGATTTTTGTGTGTTTTCATTTTTGTATATTTTCAACCAAATTTAGCTAATAATTTTTTTAGCTTTTTTAAATGAAAGGGTCACAAAGAAAAGCAAAACTGCAAAAAAGACCAAAGTTAAGGGTTATATTTTTTTAAAATCAAGACTAAATTGACACAATTTATAAATATTGAGGGTTAAAGTTGCTATTACGTTAATTTTAAAAGCTACCACGGTTAACCAAGTCGTGACCAAAAAAGACAAATTTAAATAGTTGAATGACCATTTTGTAACTTTTTTTTTATAGTTGAGTGAGTAAAAAAGAAATTTACTAATAATTAGATGACCAAAAAAGATATTTAGTAATAATTTGGTGACTACTAGTGTAATTTTTCCTATATTTTTTTTATGTTACAAGTATAAGTCCTGTCGATTGATAATTGAATATTTTGGAATTCGGACAAAATTCGTATATAGAAAAACTTTAAATTAAAATAAATTTAGAGAAACCCCAAACATATTTTACACAAAATAAAATTCAAAAATGGATTATCAAATTCTCAATTAGACCTGAACATGGGTCGAGACAGGCTGATTCGGGTTGAGTCGGTGTAAAAATTTTAAGCCATTTTCTAGATTCGGGCTCAGCCCAACTCAAAAATGGACCTAAATTTCTGCCTAAGGCCGGCCTAGATTAAAAATGCTAAACCCGAGTTTGAATCGGCTCGCCCGTATTAAATTTTTTTAGATTATTATTTTTATATAAAAAACAAGTTTAAAAAGTATAATATATTAAATACATTAAAAATATTAAAATAAATGTTTCTCAATAAATTGAAAAGACATTTTTTTTAAAAATTATACTTAAATAATACTAAGATATTTGCAACTTAACAAGTAAATGCATCTAAAATAGTAGAAAAATTAACAATAAAACTATAATTATATAATATCCAAACAATAGTAGCAGTACAATAGCGAAATGACAGCAAAACAACAATAACAAAAAATTAAGTTCAAGTTGGTTTGGGCCAAGCCTAGGCAAAAAAAACCTTACCCGAAGCTCGACCCATTTAAAAAATGAACATTATTTTTTGTCCAAACCTATTTTTCTCAAATCCTCTCATTTTTCAAACAACCTTAAAACTTAGACGAATAACTTAACTCATAATACGTGTCTATTAAAAAGAATTCCCAAAGCTTCATTGGTAAATTATTGGTAATAAAAAAGGAAGAACTTTTAATGGTATGGGATTTTCCTAAGGAGTCTTTAATTAGGTGTCTATAGTTATTGATTAATAATTAGTTAGCTACTAAATTATGATTTTTTATATTTAATATATTATCTGTATTGAATTTATGAATGAATTGTTCATTAATTATAAAATATATATATTTATATATAACATTAATTAAATTACCCAAAAGAACATATGTTACTGTCATAAAAAAAAATCCCATGAATTATAATTCATGTTTAACAACTAAACTAAAAAGAAATTATCAAATTCTAGAATTAACGTGAACAAAAAGATAAGCGTATCTAATTACCAAAATTTTACATTATTCCCCGAAAAGGAAAACTTCAACCTCGAAACCTGTTTTCGAAGTAGAGAAAAGCAGGGGTGGGGAAGCTAAGCCGGCAAAAAAAAAAAAAAAACCAAAACAAAAATACATGATTTACATGAATATGAAGGTATAATTTTTAAATATAGGAACTAACCTTAGAAAAGAGTAACCAGCAACTTGAAATAGATGAATATATACACTGAAATAGAGACCAAACCAAACACATGCTGCCAAAATAAAAGAGCCGAAGCTTCCCCCACTGCATACCCCCTCAGGCTCGCAATGGCACCAAGCAATATGGCACTCGGTGTTGCATATTGCATCAACAGAACAAATCTGTACATCGAATCATCGGCGATCAAACAATTCCATTTGTCAGCCAAATAGATTATCCCGATCCCAGCCAATGGAAGTATCAAAAGCCGAGCGACAACGATCCCAATTGTTGTTCGAAGCCCGAGCTTCGACTCGTTCGGTCCTTCCCATAACATTCCTCCTAGCACAAGCATAACAGCGGGTACCATTCCGTCGGAGATCATAGCAAGGCTGTCCGTGATGAAATCCAACGGAGCATCGGAACCAAAAACCGTAGCTTTTATCTGTGGGATGATCCCGATAACAATGGCTAACACGGTAGCAATCAATGGAGGTTGAAGAATTTGATTGATAGGCGTACGTTCCACGACGATTCTAATCTTTCTAACTACTTTAGGCTCAGCCAAACACCCATATGACCTGGGGCTACTCGGCATTTCTTCTCGAATCGATTCGATATCCGGGATATTGGATTGTGACACATCAGAGATGCTATTGAAAATAGTTGCTACTAATGGTGTTTGGCAATGTTCAGTCCGTTGGTCCTCGATTCCGGTCCATTCTGCTTCGATAAGAAGTGGAGTACTAAGATCATTTTCATTCCCCGTAGGCAAATCGGTTAGTTCCTCGATTTCGGTTCCTTCCTCGACAACCTCGTAGTACTCCAATGGCGGCTCCATCATATGATAAATGAGAGTGTAAACAAGAACAACCGAAACCCATTGAGAGAAACCAGCATATGCAATCCCATCATAACATGTACCACCAAAAGGATTATCTTCATTATGACACACTGATGAAACTACCGCAAGGGGAATGTTTCCGGTGTTCCCGAACGCTGTCATTATCACAGTTAGCCGAAAGAATTCCGGTGGCGGCCGGCAAATTAACGCCACGAAAAACCCCAAAACCGAACCGACGGCGGTACTAATGACCACATTAATTGGAACAAACCACCATTGAATGAATTTTTTAACACTAATGACTGGACCAAGGTGAGTGAATATCAAACAAGGCCAAAACAAAAAGAAAACAAGTTTGCTCAAAAGCCTAAGTGTAGGCTTTGGAATCATTTGGATTTTTGGATGGGAAAGAACTAATCCTATTAAAGCCATTGAAAGGAGTTTCAGTACAGGCAAAACTGCTTCAAATACAACCTCTGTTGTTTTCATGTTTTTGTCCCAAAGCTCCATTTTTTCTTGTAAGAAACTGCAACAACCAAGTTCTACTTCAACAATGAAGGAAAAGAAAAAGGGTTATCAGATAGAATAGAGTGATGATCAGATTCAGACCACAAAAAAGAGAGAGGATGAAATTGTGATTGAGCATGAGAATAATTGAGTTGGTATTTTTTTAATGGGAAAAAAAAAAGAAAAAAAAGAAGACAATTATTGAGGTTGTTGAAGTGTTATAGGTTATGTCTTTATTTCTGTACAGTACATGGTAGATAATTATCGTCATGTTCTGAGTTGATTAGAAATAACACTTCTAGCTTTAAAAATATTTTTGAAAAAAAGGTGCGTAAGACAAGTTGTTTTTGGTTAAAATTTTTAGTCTTTTTTCTTTTGAAAGCATTTTAATACTTAATTACTTTTTCACCTTAAATAATATAGTATCTTTTTTTCTTTTTCTTGTTAAAATCATTAATTAAAAATAAAAAATATTTTTAAAATAATTACAAATATTTAATGGTTATATTTAAATATTTAAAATATGGTTTATATTCTAATTAAATTTTATAAATAATTAATATTTATTGTTTAAAAATATTTAAAATTTATATTTCATATATTAAAATATTAACAACAAGTTATAATATTTTTATATTCTTACTAAAATATAATATATTAATTAATTTAAATATTATTTAAATGCATATTTGTTACTTGATAATAACATGTCTAAAATAGATATTTTATTTCTCAAAAGTACTTTTTGACAGTAATGCTAAACACTCAAATTTTAAACTAAACTTTTCAAAAGTACTTCTCAAAAACACTTTTTCACAACACTTTTCAAAAGCATTGTCAAACTAGTCCTAAGAGAGAGCTGTTACCATTTAAGATGACCTTACGTCTTGATGATTATAAATAATTTTTCTTTAAATTTAATTATAAATATTAACATAAATTAATTAATTATGTGCTTTGAGCAACCAAAAAAATGGTATTAACCTATCTGTTTATAAAATTTTGTCACTTATAATTTGGCATAATTGTTTTTTTTCTTCTAATTTAAATTGAACGATTATAAATAATCAATTTTTGCTTTTAAATTAATAGAAGATAATTTAAAACTATTTTTTATTTTTAAAAAATAATTTTAAGATTATAATAAATATATTAATCCATCATTTATCATTATACATTTTAATTTTTATTACGAGGACAGTTTATGTTTTCCATATCAATATATCAATGGTAAAAAGACTAGATCTAAATAATATATTAATTCCATGTAATAAAAATATAAAAGAATTCAGATCTAAACAATATATAAAACACCAAATATAAAATTTTAAAAATATAACTACATCTTAAAATTTAATTGTATCAGGATATTATGGCATATGACAAAAATATCGTATAAAAGAAAAAAAATTCAGATCTAAAACAACGCATCATGCATATTATTATTTAGGTTTAAGGGTGTAAAAAATTCTTAAATTTTTTTAAAAATAATTAAATTTCTATTTTTCTTTGTATTCAATTGGGTACTTGTATTTTTAAAATGCATTTAAGAAGCCCTTAAATTAAAAAAAAAAAAACAACTAAGCCCCTGATTTTTTTTTTTACACTCAATTGAATACTTGAACTTTCAAAATGTATCATAAAGGCCCTCAAACTTTTTCAAAAAAAAAAAAGTAATTAAACCCCTGATTTTTTTTTCACTCAATTGTAAACTTGAACTGTTAAATGCATCGAAAACGCCCTTTAACCGTTAACTTTAACAGTTGACCATTAAATTTAACTACTCCTAATTATTTTCCAGTTAAAGCCACTCCATTTCACAATCACGGTGTGACATGTGGTAAAAAATAATAAAAGTAAAAATCAGTAAAAATTATAAATAAATAAATAAATTTAATAAAAATATTAAAAATTTAAAAATTAGAATTTTTTTATAAAAATTGTAAAATTTATAAAAATCATAAAAAATTATAAATACATCAAAAATGTTCTGTAACTATTAACTTTAACCATTGATCGTTAAGGTTAACGACCCCCATTGTTTTTAGTTAAAGTTATCATGTGTTGCAATACAGCGTAACATATGACAAAAAATGTTAAAAATAAAAATCAATAAAATTTATAGAAAAATTATAAAATTCATCTTTTAGTACATTAATTTTATAATTTTTTTTACGAATTTTATATTTCTTTACATTTTTATAATTTTTACAACTTTATAAAATTTTATAAATTTTTCTATATTTGCATATATTTTAAATGTTTTTTTTACAATTTTTAAATATTTTTATTAACATTTAATATTTTTATATTTTTATTTATTTTTATTTTTATCATTTTTTGCCACATGTCATGTTGTGGTTGTGACACGTGGTGGCTTTAATTGAAAAAAATAAGGGGTAATTCAAGTACCCAATTGGGTGAAAAAAAAAGAGTTTATTGCTTTTTTGAAAAAGTTTGAAGGCATTTTTTTATGTATTTTAAAAATTTAAGTACCCAATTGAATGCAAAAGAAATACAGGTGCTTAATTCTTTTTTTTTTTTAAATTTTAAAGATATTTTCAATACATTTTAAAAATTCAAATATAAAAAATATAGCAACTTATTTTTTTTTTTAAAAAAGTTTGACAACTTTTTATCTATTATTTATATATACAACCTGAATTAAGGTGACTTTTTTTTAAATCACTTTAGCTCTCTATATAAGGTAAGCTGTCAAAATCATTGATAATTAAAAAAAAAAATATTTTCCTATCGTCCAAAATTAGAAAAGGTCAAATCACTATAATTAATTAGTTGGACTTGATTTAATTTGATATATTGGATAAGTTCATGTCACCTTTTAGGAAAATAAGAAAAGGAAAATAATCAGTTGATTCATTTATTGATAAATTATGTGATAATTAATAAATTAAGTCAATTAGTAATTTAATTATTTGTTAAGCTTAGGACTCTGACAAATTTTTTGCTATAAATAGTCATAGGTGTCAACCACTGTAACATTAAGCGTTGAATAACAATTAATAATTTAATTATTTATTAAGCTTTCAACTCTTAGAAAATTTTCGCAAATTTGAGTTGTTTATTTCCAATTTTAATATTTTTTAAGAAATAAAAAGCTGAAATATAAGTATTTCTTTTAAGTTGTTTGGAGTCTGCTCTCCTTTCACGTCTCCTTTCACATGGGAAAGAGGGAATTTGCGAGAGACTAATATTCATGAAAGGCTTGATAGAGGAGTGGCAAATTTGGAAAGGAGGAATATGTTTCCATCAGCAGTAATCCATCATTTGTCACATTCTTTTTCTGACCATTGTCCCCTTCTGCTTGATACAAATATAGGATTGAATCTCATGTCCAAAAGGGTATTTAGATTTGAGGCGTGGTGGGTTAAAGAGGAGAATTGTGCGGATGAGGTTAGACGATTGTGGCAGATAGGTAGAGGCGAGATCTTAGAGAAGTTGAAGGTTTTACAAAGTGGGCTTGAGAGATAGGCAGCCGGGCTTAAACATAAGAGGGAAGGGTGTAAGAAGGAACTAACAGAAAAAATAGAGTTCCTCTTAGATCAAGACAGAACTGATGAGAGTATGGCTGAATTGATTGATACTAGAGTTCACCTAAATTTGGAGATTGATAAAGATGAGATATATTGGGAGTAAAGGGCTCGGGTAAACTTGTTGATATTAGGGGAAAAAATATGGATTTTTTTATAATTATGCCTTGTAAAGAAGGAGAAGGAATACTATTCGTAGTTTAAAGCACAATGATAGAAAAGAGACTTGTGATATGGGGGAGATGGAGGAAGTTATAAGGAGTTATTTTCAACAACTTTTTTCGTCTAATGGTTGTGGGGATAATGAGCATATCCTTGCTGGGATTGTGAGGTGTGTTTCTGAGGAAGAGAATTCAAAGCTGATTATGAATTATATGAAGAATGAGGTCTTGGTGACTCTTAAGGAGATGGGTCATACAAAGGTGTTAGGGGAGGATGGTTTTCCGGCTATATTTTCCCAATAGTTTTGGCATATTGTGGGCGAGGAGGTAATGGAATATTGCTTGGGTATTTTAAACAGTGGTATGCATGTAGACCTTTGTAATTTTACTAATATTATGCTTATATCTAAAGTCTCTAATCTTGTGAATTTAGGAAATTTTGGACCTATTAGTTTATGCAATGTTCTTTATAAAATAGTAGCCAGAATGATTGCGAAACGATTCAAAAGTATAATAAGCAATTGCATTGATGGTGCCCAAAGTGCCTTTGTGCTGGATAGATTAATTTCGGATTATGTGCTCCTTGCTTATGAGACTCTTCATACCTTTAGACAAAAAATAGTTGGGAAGAAAAGGTTTATGGCACTTAAGTTAAACATGAGGAAATGTATAATAGGGTGGGGTGGTATTTTCTAAAAGTAATGATGTTACGAATGAGATTTCATACTTTGTGGGTGAAAAATATTATAAAGTATGTCACATTGGTATCATATTCAGTAATTATTAGTAGAAGAAGTGGTCAGACATTTAAACCAGCGAGAGGGGTTAGAAAAGGGGACCCTATTAGTCCCTTCTTGTTTTTAGTTTGTAGTAAGGGCCTTTCGGCCCTTATGAGGATGGCTTTGAGGGACGGATCGATTAAGGGAGCAAAGGCAAGTGGAGGGGGTCCGTCGGTTTCTTATTTATTGTTTGTTAATGACAGTATGTTGTTTGGAGAAGCTAGCGAGAAGGGTGCACAAGTTTTGAAATCAATCCTAAGGGAATACGAAAGATGCTCGGGGAAATGTGTCAATTACAACAAATCAACAATTTTTTTTTATAGTAACAACACTTCGGAAGAGTCTAGGTGAGTTGTTTCTAATATTCTTGGGGTGAGAAATTCAAATGATATGGAAAGATATCTTGGTTTGCCGAATGTAGTGGGGAAAAATAAAAAATCTTCTTTTCAGCTCTTAAAAAATTGTATAAGGCAACGGATTGAGAATTGAAATGTGAGATTCCTTTCTTAAAAAGGTAAAAATGTGTTTATTAAAGCTGTTTTGCAAGTTATACCTACTTTACTATGGCCTTTTTTTACTTCCAAAGTCTTTGTGTGTGGAATTGGACAGTATTATGGCTCGATTCTGGTGGCAAAAAGGAAAAGGGCGAAAAGGGATCCATTGGTGCAGTTGGGAATTACTTTACGGTTTTAAGGAGAATTGGGGTATGAGATTCTGTAGTTCGTCCAAATTTAACGTTGCGTTATTAGCTAAATAAGGTTGGCATATTCTTAATTATCCAGATTCAATATTAACGAAAATTCTAAAGGCTAAGCACTTTCCAAATACGGATTTACTTAATTCTGAATTAGGACGACTACCTTCGTATATCTGGAAAAGTGTATGGGCAGCTAAAGGAATACTGAAGGATGGGATTTGTTGGAGGGTGGTTACGGGTTAGAATATTTTAATTGTTGTTGATGCGTGACTTCTTGGATCTGCAAGTTATAAGGTAGAATCAATCAGGAATCACATTGCACTCAGTAAAGTAGCAGATCTAATTGATGAACAAAAGAGAGAATGGATGATTGACTTAATTTTTTCTACCTTCTTTAGAGAAGAGGCGGACAGAACTGTGCAAATTCCCTTAGCAATGGAACCTCATGCGGACTTAATGGTATGGAAGGGGGAGACCTCTGGAGAATTTTCTGTGCGAAGTGCTTATAAACTATTACATTAATTTTTTCCTAATTATTTACAGACTGAGGCTAAAATATTTTACAAAAAAATTGTAGAATATTCACATTCCAAGGAAAATTAAAATCCTAATCTAGAAAATTTCTTGGAATTTTATTCCCCATTTTGTTAATTTTCGGTGTAAGAGACTGCTCTCGGTGGTAGTATGTACCAGATGTGGAGCAACTGTTGAAAACATTGATCATATCTTCGGAGAATGCCCTGTGACGCGAAAAGTTTGGATTAGTTTGAGTCTGGAATGGGTATTAACAGAATTAAATTTGTCACACTGGGAGTGGCTTACCTCGGTGTTCAAGAATAGTTCCAGCATCCAATGTCAAGTATTTTGATGCTCTTTGTAGGCGATCAGGACGGACAGAAACAAAAGATTACACGAAGGAAAGAAATGTACAAGCCCATAAGTTGCTACATGGATAAACAAATATATTAAGAAACTAGAGGGGTGTGAGGTTTGGGATCTTACCATGAGGTATGAGTCTATGAGTTGGTGCCTACCAGTTGGTTCTGTTGTCAAACTTAATTTTGACACCGCTTTTGATGAATCTCGGGCAAAATCAATCTTAGGGGTGGTGGCCAAAATTTTTTTGGGGGATGTCCTCGCCTTCAAAATAGTGGTTCACGAGAAGGTGGCCTCTTCGTTTGCAACAGAGGCCCTTGTGTGCCTCCAAGCAATGTTTATGGGAAAATAGATGGGGTTCACATCAGTTGTTATCGAAGGAAACTCAATATCAGTAATAAAAAAAAGTAAATTAGATAATATTGATAAATCGATGATTGGAGGTATAATACGGAACATTCAGCAGCAAAAGCAATATTTTCACCAAATAGCCTTTCAACATACATACAGATCTACAAATCTTGTGGCTCACAAGTTAGCTAGAGAGGAGATGAGAGAAGAATCCCGAGCATATCTGATCAGAAAGGTCTTTAAGCAAGGGACATCGGAGGTGGATCTGTGGAGAAAGAGAGAACCTGACTGAGTGTTGTTCGATAAGTGGTCTTTGAGTGGGAAGAAAAAAAGGAAAGTGGGATAGTTGACTGGTTTTGGAAACCGATTTTCTAGGGACTGGAATCAGTGCATTAATTGCGAATATGCTGATTGGATTCCAGCTGTGATCAGACTGGGAGTTTATTTTATTTTTCAGTTTTGTTTTTTAATTCGTTTTTATTTCTTAGGTGCACATTTAAGCCATTTTTTGCCACTGTTGGGTTTTGTTTTGTTTTTGGTGGGCTTGTTGATTTTGTTAGCCCATTTGTTTTTGTTTCCTTTATTTCAATATAACAATTTGATTTATAAAAGAAGAAGAAGTTGAAATATATTATATTAAATTGAGTGAAAATATTACTTGCTTTATCAGAGTAAAGGATTGCTAGCATATTCCTAAGAGGATCATCAAACACCTGCAGGCCCTCTTTTTCATTTGAGGCCATTTTAACTATACGGTCAACAGTTTGGCTATCTTCCCTAGAGATGTGTCGTAAATGCTAATACCCTACATGCATCAAAAGTTGTTGGATATGCCTGATCAAAGCAGAACTCGATGTCACCGATGGAGTGTGTTGGAGAAGCTTGACCACCTCTAAGCAATAACTTTGAATCATCACCCTTTTGTACCCAAAGCTTGTAAAAGAACCAGACCATCCAGATTACCTCATAATTCTATATCAAAGACTAAACATTGCCCTAAATAACAATTGTACCACATAATCTACTCTCTATTTTTGTCACATAAAACTCCCCCAGCTAATGCAATTTCTCAGTTTGTCTTAATGACACCATCAATACTTTAATTTCATTTATAATAAAGTAACACTTTTCAGACCTCTTCCCATAATTAGGATTTAGTTTTATATTTTACATTAGCGAAGAATAATGATTCATGATTTTTTTTAATTTTAGCAATTAATTATAATAATGTGTATTCCGAATTGAATGAATAATTCATAATTTGTCATTTGTAATAGATTTGATGTACATATTACATAATACAATCATTTAAAGAAAATATATTAATAAAATTCATAAATGTTAATATAAAACATTATAAAAGTTGCCATAAATTGTTCAAAAGTACAAAATTATTTTAAAAAAGTGTATACTAAGTCAAATAAGTTATTATTTAGAAAAACAACATATTTTTGAAATGTTGAGGTCTACGTAGATGACATGTTAGTGAAGAGTTTTACTTTGAAGGGGCATACTGGGGATTTGTTTGAAGCTTTTGTTGTTTTGCGAGCTTATAACATGAAGTTGAATCTAGAGGAATGTGCCTTTGGGGTAAGAGTAGACAAATTTTTGAGCTTCATGGTTTCAAAAAGAGGTATAAAAGCGAACCTTGAGAAAATTCGTGCTATTCTAGATATTCCCCCCCCCAAAGACTATTAAGGACATTCAATGCCTAATGGGAAGGGTGGTTGCACTCAACAAGTTTGTCTTTAGAATGACAAATAAGTGCTTACCTTTCTTTAAGGCATTAAGAACTTCTTTTACTTGGATAGAGGAATGTCAAGATGCTTTTGAACAACTCAAGCTATATGTCACATCTCCACAGCTCTGGATGTTGCCTCAAGTAAGGGAGACTCTTTCTCTTTACTTGGCAGCATCTGAAGAAACAGTGGCAACAGTCTTGATCAGAACAGATGGGGTTTGCCAGTTTCCATGAGATAGTGTTTTGACAAAAGCTGTAAATTATTACAAGTTCGATACAGGAATAGGCAAGTGGTTCACTACTAATAATAACTCAAGTGTAGCCCTTACTATAGAATCTCTTTCTTCAATCAACACACTTGAGAAGGAAAGGTTAACAGAGTAAGTTTAAACGAAGTTAGTGAGTTCCATTAATAAAAGTAACATAAACGATATATAGGGATACTACTGGTAAACAAGCATAAGTACTCGTAATGATACTCAACCTTTCGAAGTGGTTTAGACATACTAAACATAATATGCCAATAGCGTTTACAACTCTTAGACGGACTCAATCTGTCAACTTAACACAACACATGGGCGAGAACTATATGCTCGGTTATCCATAACTTAATACAATGCACAAGTTTTACACATGACCTATATTTGTGCCAAACTCAGACCCAGAATTCAGATTTAGAATCATATCAATCAGTCGTATTCATATGAATATACTTCATGTAACACCCCAAACCCGGCCCATGCGTTACGAGCGGATTTGGTATGTCACACGAGCAAAACATGTTAAACCCTTTTTATTCGTACTAAAATATTGCTTTGTTAAAATCAAGAAAACAAGTTTGATTTGATAAAATACTACTAACCTCAAAGATTTGATTGATAAATCGATAAATTTGAACTAATGATCTTACAAAGCCGTGACTTTTGAAAACGACGTTGAAAATTCGAAAGTGAATCCGAGTCTTTTGAAAAATCGTTAATAGTTCGAGAGAAAATATCCGTGTTAAAAATATTTGTAAAAGTTTATTTTGAAATCCATTTGTTAATCGATTTTGGAAAAATAATAAAAACATCCCAACCATAAAGCAAAAATAAAAATAGTCCAGAGGCCTTATTACAACATTTAACCCAAAATAGTAAAGTAATAAAATAAACGAGAAAGAAGTCTAAAGTCCAAATAAATCATTTCTGAAGTATGGCCTCCACCAAGTCATCCATGGCCCAAGTCCACGTTACTGAGCATTACTTGAAAGGGTTAAGAGAAGGGGGTGAGTTACAAGAACTCAGTGTATAATCCCCTTACCGTCGTTCACAGGGCTTGAACCCGTTTAGCAAAAATTTGGGCCTGAGCCCATATAACAATAACTTGGGCCAAAGCCCATAAAGCATAATCTTGGGCCAAAGCCCATTTACAAAACAGAATATATCAAATGGATCAAATGAATGTAATGCAATCCCAAACCAAACCTAGTAATCCATCCGCTACACACCACCCGTACCAACCAACACACCTGTGGGGATCAAGTCAACCCACCCCGCCAACACACCAATCGCAAGCATTAAGCCATTTATAACAAATTTAATTGTGGACAAGCCACCATAATAACAGAATTTACGTGGCATTGCCACTATACGGATTTGTGGCAGAGCCACCAAAATATGTGGCAGAACCACCAGAACTTCTCTTCAATATTATCCCATCCCATGCAAAATTATGCATATGTAACATACATAGTAAATGATATTACAAATATAAAAACAATTAATAACTCATAGATTCATTACAAACAATTTGGCCCATTAACATTTTGCAAAATTGGCCCATTAAGGCAATCTATCGAATCGGCCCATTAAGGCAATCAATCAAATCGGTCCATTAATGCATTCTATCAAATCAGCCCATTAAAGCAATCTATAAAATTGGCCCGTTAAGTCAATCTATCAAATCGGCCCATTAAGGCATTTTCGCAATTTGGTAATTTCGCAATCCAGACTTAACTACTAATGTGGGGCATAAACATTGAGACTGTCCATCTGCGTCATATTGACTAAATTGACTATAACTTGAGTTAGGAATCTCGAAATCTAAATCCGTAAATTTTCCTTGAAACTAGACTCGTATATCTTTCTACTATAGTTTTTCCAGAGTTTTTGGCTTAACCATTTGGTACAGTTTATTCTTTAAAGTTTCCCTTGTTTCACTGTCCAACGATTCTGACCTCTCTTACCTTAATTTCAAATATCTCACTGTACGGTTTTCATATACTGCTTCCACTTGTCTCTAATGAAAATAGGCTCACTAAGGAATCTATACATATAAATTATAACTCATAATTCACTTTGTACAATTTTATACGATTTTTCCAAGATAGATCAGGGAACCACGAAGTCAATCAGAACCAGTCTTACTAAAATTAAGATATCTCAGAATATAAAATTCCTTTTTCTTCTCCGTTTCTTCCATACCAAAATAGATATAGTAAGCTTTGATTCGATATATTATTCACTTATTCATTCTCTTCCTTCTATTTTTCGTGATTTTTCTAAATCACGTCACTGCTGCTGACCAAACTGTTTCATTGCTAAAATACGGTTACCACTGCGAATATACACACTCCCTAGTGATCACGGATGCCGGTTTCCGGTTTTTCTTTGATATTTCGATCGGATCACAAAACATATCATACAAACTTTCAGAGAGATGTGAGATTACACACCATTTCAAACATGTATTCGGAAGGTACGGGATTACACACCTTATTTGGAATCCGTAACACGATATTCTCCACGGCACCTAAAGATACAATCGGTCAACAATTAGTCCAAAGCCCAATTACAACTTCATCCAAGTATTGTGATTGATTAACAATCTATATCACTTATCAACAATCCGAGTCTCTTATTATGAGGGATAGGTGTTCGACTTTACCACTATTTCCGAAAAATCCACAAGTAGAGAGTATCGAGTGATTTTGTGCCTAACAACATAATCAATTAGCCAAACTTTCAATCCGATTAACACCATAACCGAGTAGCGATATCGAATGGACTATGAAAAGACTCCTTACGTTGATCGATGATAATCTTGTTTCCCACCAATTGGCTTATGACTACGAATGAATCGACAAGGATTTGGTATTCGGCCACCCATTAGAACTCTGATTCAACCAAGGAGAGATGTCCAACACACAAAAATGGGGAAGATAGAAGATGATAGAAATTTGACTATTGAAGAGAAAATAATAAAGAAGATTCGATCATATGGTAATGTCGATTTAGGAAAAAGGAAGAAAGGTTGAAGGAATGATAAAAAGAAGAGAAGAGATATGAGAAGAAATGTTAGGTAATTCGACTAACACAAAGGAAAAAGGTTGGAAAAGAGTACCAAAAATGTTCAAAAGAGAAAATAGGCTTTTTCAAGCACAAACTTGCAAACAGGCTAGGAAAATTCAGCTCCTCCTTTTTCCCCAACAAAACCTTGTATTCATCTTTTCCAAAAAGATGAACATTGACCAAAATAAAGTCTTTCCAAAACACCTTCCACACTATATGCCAACATGTTCCCTTATCCTTCCTTTTCTTTCCCTCTTTTTCCCTAGTCTTTCTCCTTACCTTATTAAAACTTTGACCGACACATGGATGAGAAGCACAAAAATAAATCCAAAAGTTTGCAATAGATGGGATTTGAACCTCAGACCATTAGTACACTTCATACGCCACTTTCCACCTTTACCAATAGACTCCTTATGCTAGCAAAATGCACACTTATTTCCTTAAGTCTTGATGCCATTTAACTTCTCTCCTTTAAGTGCTTAAACACGAAAATTTTGCTAAGGCTCAACTTGAACCCGGAACTTCCTAGAACCCCGTAACTTTCTAAAATCACCTTCCTAATAAGTCCAACTTGAAATAATGCCGTTCTCTTGTTCTCAAAATTTTAAAATGCTTCTACGCTCAAGGCCCAATGGGCCCAATCCTACTATGCCCAATTTCGGGTCATTACACTTCATCCTTTAACTCATCATATTATTTCAGTTTAACTAATTATGTTTTCTCGTGATTTGCTAGTCTAGTTTGCAATATATTTGCCTTACCGAATGCATTACAAACATATCTCTTTCTCCTTTATCACATATCACATTTCATATATAGACGATACTGAGCTTGTGCAGTATAGAGGATATTTTACATCGAAACATGAACTGACCATACTCATGCTGATAATACTGGTTTAACATCACAAAACTAGGCACCACACATTACATTATTGAGAGGGAACATTACCTTTCACAATTTACACAACAAGAAGATTTAGATCACACGGAAGTAAGAAGGAACTTACAAGAAAGTCTATTACAATAATCTACTCACCAGGTCCTTTACCCTTGCTGCTTGGACCTTTATTAGCTTTTTGAGCTAAAAAGAGAGATAAATATATATTAGATCATTAAACTACTAAAATTTAACATGCATGCATAATTTTATAGCATGCAACTCAAAACCAGGAAGTTTCCTTCCTGACAAGTAGTTCTAAAACCTATGCATGTTTTACTGTAAATACATAAATTCTTTCGAAAATAATCTAAGGGTTTACCAGAATTACCAGTAAATCAATACAAACTATGGAGTTAGCTAGATACTGGAACTCCTCGTTGACGATTCCAACTTGAAAATTTCTAAAGCTTTAGTGAAGAACGTAAGAAAGAAGAAGAAGAAGCAGAAGTAAAATGTAAAAACATGCTAGCTAGTTGTCCTTATATGGTAGAGACAGAAACAACCAAGAACAAAACTTAGTGGAAAGTCAGAGGATCCCATGATCACTCCAGAAGTTCGAGAATAAAATAATTAAGAATCTAATCATCTACAGTACCTTAGTTCAGTTCTAACTAGGTCTCAACTAAATCTCAACATTACTAACTGAGCCATCACAAAATATATTAAACATGGAAACACATCTATCAAGTTGCAAACTAACATCTCGGTTGGCGGATAGCTTAACAGAAGAGTCCGCCAAATCCTGGATTCTCCAAATGAAGAATCCCACTGAATATGCCACACAGTAAAAGAAAACACTTCACTAACTTACTCATTTTCTACCACTGACTTAACGGACTTATACACCAAACAGTAGCTTGATATAGTCTTCTTTGGGCAAGCTTTTACACTTTAAGCATACAATCCCTCTCAAATTATTTTTGTCATTAATAGTAAAATTAATCTTAGCCTAAATGAAAGTAAAATTTGAGTATATTGTTTAGAGAAACAAAGGAAAATCCAAACAAATTAAATTATTCCTACCATCAAATTCAATATCATCTGTCACATATCAGTCATACATTAGCAATTTTTGTCACTTCATAAAAAAACTAACACCGTGGTCCACTCAGGGTGTTTTATAGAGACTCGAAACAACCAAATAACACTTAATGTGTTTGTGATGTAGTGGATGAGAATGGTAGCTAGGATTGGGCTCAATTAAAGAGTGTTTTTCCAAATCATATTGTGTTGCAAATAGTAGTTGTGTTGCCTCCTTCGATTGATGCAAGACCAAATCAGCTATCATGGAGATGGGCGACAAGAGATAGTTTTTCATCAATAGAGGCTTATAGAGGTATTCACCAACTTGGCTCGATTGATAATTCTAATGTTTGGAATTTGATTTGGAAAATCATAGTGCCTCAAAGGGTTAGGGTGTTCATTTGGATCATGTGGAAGAATAGATTACTAACTAATGTAGAGAGAGTAAGGAGACATATGGCGAATGAAAGCCATTGTTCGAGATGTAGCGATGTATATGAATCGGGGATCCATGTTGTTTGGAATTGCACCTTTTTAGGACTGTTTGGTGGTTAGTTGTGCCAACTCATGCTTGGATAATATTTTTTTCTCTACCACTGGATGAATGGATCTTATGGAACCTGCAGAAAATTGGAGATTGTGATAGTCAGTAGATAGAATGGCGAATTTTTTTCCTATAATATGTTGGCTGCTTTGGAAAAATCATAATATGTATGTGGTTTATAGTAGTCAAAGTTGTGCTTAGAAAATCGTGGATATGGGTGTTAGTTGGACGAGGAGTTACATAAGGAGGCTTGTACCTGTGTTACATGTTAATCCTATGGTTATTGCTATGTAATGGTCAGCTCCGAATAGAGGTTCGAGTGAGCTTAATAAAGATGGGCAGTGTCACTAAACGAATCTTATGCTACCATTGAGGGAATGATTAAAGATGCTAATGTTAATTGGTTATGAAGATTCTCGATGTTGCTAGGTAAAGACGCAATATTTAAGATTAAAGCGAGAGTTATTCTAGAGGATCTATGCTTAGCATAGGAGAAGGGGATTCGACAGTTAGAGATTGAGTGTGATAATGCTCTTTTCGTGGAGACGATTGTGACTAGTGAAGCAGCTGATAATAAGATGATGAAATTATGCTCTATTCATCAAATGATAAATCTAAGTTGGAAGGTTTGTATACGCCATATTCCGGGGCTCATAATGCAGCTGTTGACCATATGGCTAAGGTTACGACTATAAGATTCACAGAGGTCCAAGTATTTGAATAACCACCTTGTTCAATACGGAATCTAGTTCAGGCAAATTGTATTGGTTGGGTAAGGAAATAATGTGTTTTCTTAGTAGTGTCGCTTAAAGCTATTTTATTTTACCCAAAAAAGAAAACTAACACGGTTAATGTTTTGGGAGTATTTTGTATATCATTTGACAAGTTAGAAAATAAATTGGACAAAAAAAATTTAAATACCAAATTAGAAAAAAAAAGTGTCAAGTTTATGTATTAAATTAGACCAAAAAAAATTTATGTACCAAATTAAGAAAAAGTGTCAAATTCCAATAAAAATGATATATTAAAGCTATAATTTATATAAGATTCCATTATATTTTATATTTATATAAATATGGTACTCAATAAATTTTAATTCTAAATTCATACTTAAAAACATAATTAAATTTAAATCTAATTTCTCAAAACACCCGAGAATCCATCAAACCTATTCAATCTTTGATTAACCATTTAATTATTGAAGGTTATCCCACTTAAATTAAAGGTGACACTGACATTACTTTATTTTAAGAGATTCGAAAATGATTTTGTAGAAAGCATATTCATATTTATATTAATGAGGACAAAATTGTATTTGAGTAAAATAAGGAAAAGGCTATATATGGACACAAAAATAGACACTTGTCGGTTGTCAATCATTTCACGCATTGCTACAAAATTCAAAATAGGGAAATAATTTTAACAAAGATGAATGGGTATAATTTACAATTATTCACATTTTGATGAATTTAAATTTTAAAGAAAAATTATGTTTGGACCGTATAAATGGAATCTATATCACAATTTATTTTCCTATCATGATTAAATGATTCAAATTATGGATGAGCTTAACAATTAACACTTGTTAATGATTCTAAATTAACTAATAATTATTGTTCATTGAAATTTAGGTTGAGAAAAAAAAAAGTTGCTTCAAATTGTTTAAGTTTTGATTTGATTATTTTTTAACTATATTTTATTCAGTTCATAAGATAAAAAATTTTAGAAAAATAACATATTATTTAGTACTTAAATTTGATAATTTTTAATATGGTATTTATATATATGTATATTTTGTTCAACCTGGTAGGGATGAGCAAAATTCTACTCAACTAGAAAAAATCAGAAAAAAATTCGAATTTCAAATTATCCAAATCAACTCGATTTTTACCTTAACCCCCCCAAACCCTTTTACTTTCTCCCAAAACTTTTACTTCTTCCAACTCCCCTTTTTCGTTTGCCCCAAACCCTAAAACTTTTATTTCTCCACCCCTTTAGGCCCCGTCCTAATCCGTTTTACGTTTCTCTCAACACTCTTATTTCTCACCCTTTACCCCCAAATTAAAAATCAAAATCCTTAAAAAAAATTCCTAAACCAAAATACTCCCCAAAAATCCCTAAACCTAAATAGTATTAATTTTATTTATGTCTACTATTTATATTATTAAATTAAATTTCACAATTTGTACTATTTATCTTATTTAATTGTTTAATCACGCTGAATCTTTATCAATTTCTATTAAATTTGAATTATTTATGATGTCATAAAATATTCATGTTAAAATTTTTTGTTGGTATCAATTTCACATTGTATCTTTAAAATAATTTTTATTAAAAAAATTGCATTTTTTACATTTAATATATTTTTAAATTTCAAAATACATGGTGACATGAATTAGAAGATAATTGAAGCAACTAAACAAGCAAAGAAGCTAATTTTTATATAAAAGATTAATAAATAAATTATGAGGGGACGAAAGTTAATAACAAATTTGATTACTGTGGGTGACAGTCACTACAAGGATCCAAAGTCAATTTTTTAATTTAACTCGAACAAATATATTCGATTCGAATTCCATCTCACTAGACTCGATTCGAAAAATTTTAAAATCAAGTTAGGATGATAAAATAGGATTCGTTAACTCGATTAACTCAAAATTTTTTCATTCGATTCAATCAAACACTCACCCTCACAGTCTGGTACCTGTCTTTGACAAATATATATATATTGGTACCCAAAGGTAATGGTGCTAACTTTTTTTTGTGTTTAATTTGGATTTTTAATGTTGATTTGATTAAAGTTAATTTCTAATATTATTAAGTTTGAATTTTCATCAAATCAACTCTAAAACTTGAATTAAATACTAAAAAGTTTACAATATTACTTTCAAGTACTAAAATGTATAACTTTTGTCAAATACGAGTACCACATTAGACCAAAATATAACATAAGTTACACATTAGAAGAAAAAGGCGAACTGAAATACCAAATTATGTATTAAGCCAAAAGAACTTTTAAAAATTATTTTTAAGAAAAAAATTTAAAATTGATGATGGACTCAATTTGAACCAATAAAATTTGATTCAATTCAAGTATTATTCATATTTAGTACAATTTTGATTCAATTTTTTTAAAAACTATAATATTTGAATGGTAACAACTATTTACCCCAATTGAAATCCAAACTTAATTTTGATTGATATAGTCTGTTTTTTTTTTGAAGTGAAACGATAAATAAATCTCATTTTAATACTAACAATCATTCTCTTATCTACCCTTATGCTTCCTGTTTTCTTTACATGTCACCTTCCTAATTAATTAGGACATGTTATCTTCCAAACTCCTACACGAAGGGTTAAATTTTTTTTTAAAGGTTTACCTTTATAAATAGGGTACCTGCAATATAAATATATATTTGAATAATTATAATACAAAATCAAATTAATGTAAAATACAATAAATGATAAATTAAAAATGATAAAATAAATCAAAATAAATTCATACATGATGTATACACGATAAAATTTGAATGTTCAAGAATTCAACTCTTTTACCTTACCCAACAATAATAAGGGTCGTGGCAAGCTGTGGGAAATACTTCTTCAACATATTTGTAACCTTTATGTTTTGGTTTGAATGAAGTTTGCAAAATCTTCCATAAAAAAATAAAAATGAAAATTTTGTTGTAAATTGTAAATGATATAAATAATGCAAATTGTAATCAACTCAATTTGTTCGGCCCATTAACCAAATTAAAAAAATAAAACAATAATAAACAGTCCACTTAATAGTTTATTACAAGGTCAAATATAGGCCCAAATCAAATCTAGCCCAAACTAACCCAAACCTAGCCCAAATCAACAAAACCCTAACCCAACCTAAAAATAGAAAAAATAAAGACCTAGCAGCACCCTAGCCGCTGGCACCAGGCACTCCAGCCCCACACGCGCGCCACCATGTTGGCACCTCTTCCGTACTTTACAACTCGCGTTCCGTACCTACAAAAGAAAACAAACAGCACAGCAAGAAAGGCAAAGAAAAAAATTGTTGTATTTTCATTTTCTTTTTGGCTATTAAACTAGGGGAAACCTTTGTAACTTTTTTTTACAGACACGAAATATAGAAAGAAATCAAAAAACAGAAAGGTGATTCCTTTTTATTTTTGCGTTTTCGATAGTTATCTTTTCTTTCTTATTTTCCATTTTCTTTCGACGTTTTAAAAAAAAAATAAGGGAAAGAAGTCTTACCTCGTTGGTGGCCGGAAGGGAGGAAACTGAAGATTCTTTCGGACTTCCATTGATCTTCGAGGACTCCTTTAGGCAGTTTTAAGGCAGATCGAAGTTGTAGGGGTTAAAGCGGTCAAAAAGGGGGATTTTTAGAAGTTCCGGCCACCGTGTACGGTGGCTGGTGGCGGAGGATCAGCGGTGGTACGGTGCCAGAGCTTGGTCGGAGAAAGGGAGGGGGAGAGAGTCTTTTTTTTTTTGTTTTTGTTTTTTTTGAAGAAAGGGTTTAAAATGAAAAAAATCTGTTTTTTTTAAACTTATATAACGGTACCAAAACGGTGCTGTTTTGGCTCTAAGCCTTCATACACAAAACGACGCCATTTTACCCCTCAACCCGGTGTTGACCTGACCCGGGGAAGAATCCGCGTGTTTTGTGGAATTGGGCTATTTATCGCTTTAGCCCTTCCGCATTTTTATTTTTTTAATTCAGTTTTTTTAAAATTTTAATTTGCCCCAGTAATTTTCTTGCTGATTCATTTTAGTCCTCCTTGATGCCGCACATTTTGGATGGGGGGAATAATATCCTAATTAGTCCCTATCCTTTTGGAACGCATTACAATTCAGTCATTTTTCCTTATTTTATTTCTGTTTTTGCCCTAAAACTTTATTTTTGCTTTCAATTTAATCCTTTTAGTCATTGTTGCTATTTTATTATTAAAATCAATTAATTTAAAATTCATGTTACTATTATTACTAGTATTATTTATTATTATTATTACTATTACTATTATTATTATTATTATTATTACTATTATTATTATTATTATTATTATTATTATTACTACTACTATTATTTATCTATTTTTTATTATCATTATTCGTTTATTACTACTACTACTACTACTACTACTACTACTACTACTACTACTACTACTACTACTATTTTTAAACCGTTTTACCTAATATTCGTTGATTTATCTATTTGTTTGTTCATTATCAAATTTTTATTAATTAATTAATTTTTTTATTATTTTATTTTATTTACCTATTCGTTTTTTATAATTAGTTTGTTTTATTTATTTATTTTTTCTTTTTATTATTTATCTTATTTTTATTTTTGCCTTTATTATTGTTATTTATATTATCGCCCTCATTTTTATTCTATTATGCATACCGGTACTATAATTCATTCTCCATTTTACTATGATCGTATTACATTTTATCCGATACATTAAAATTTTTGAAATAAGTAAATACTCCGCGTTCTAAGATTCGAAAGAAATCGGACCCTAACTTACTGGGTTTCGATTTTTTCTCATCGAGTCTAAAGAACTAATTATTTTTAAACCAAAGCATCTAGGTTAAATAAAAGTTTATTCTCGGGAATTCAAAAATGTTGTGTTCTAACTAATTGAATATGACGTTTTGTGATCTCGAGATAAAGATTTCTAGAAACAAAGACAATATTCTGTATTTGGAATTTTGAGAAATTGTGCCCTAACTTACTGGGTTCCGATTTTTTCATTCGACCCAAATAACCGAATATCCTTCTTAAATTTAAATGTACGAGTTTTAAATGTTAAAAGACAAGCTTAGTTTCGAGGATTCGAAATGTCGTATCCTAACTCACTAGGTATGATATTTTACTCTTTCGAGATAAGCGGGTCTCAGCATCCAATTGAATTTATTCAAGTTTTCTTTAACAAAGAGGATCATATTTTAAAATTTTTTTAAACTTTCGACATTAAGACATTAATCAATCAATTCGGTACCAATTTTGGGTGTTACGAGGGTGGTAATCCTTCCTCGTACGTAACCGACTCCCGAACCTATTTTCTCAACTTTTGTAGGCCAAAATCATCGTTAATAAATCAAAATGTTTTAACGATCAATTTCAAGATGACCCGATCACACCTAAAAAAAAAGGATTGGTGGCGATTCCATTTTTGTTTTAAAGTCGACCCCATTTTTCAACAACAAAAAAAAAATGGTTTCGACAGCTTGGCGACTTCACTGGGGAACAATAAGAGAGTCAAGCCGTAAAATTGATTATTTTCTATCTTGTTTTCGAAAATTGAAAATCCAATTTGAAAAATTATGATCCTTTTATTACATTTGTTTGTGTTATATGATTGTTGTGGGCTGAGTCTCGTAGAATATTTTTGCATCATATTGCATAAGGACTGTTTGGTCTTACCCTTTTAAGTGGGAGTGAGAAGCTACTCCTTCGTGAGGTTTTCACCTCCGTGCAGGATAGTGGATCACTTTCGGGATACATCCGTACCTATGTCTTCGTGAGATTTTCATCTCTGTGCAGCCATAGGGAAATGTATTCTCCTGAACTGAACTCGATCTGTATAAGCCTATAATGGGTGAGAATCGAGGAATCTGCTGGTCCAGGTACCTCAATTTTAGAACTAAACTGCATGTAGAAGACTCGAGGAGCCCATTCTAGATGGTATTGCGATAAACCTTAGTGGTCACCTGAATAGGTGCTCTGTTTTGTTTCTTTCCTGCTTGCTTTTACTTTGTACTAACGTGTTTCATTTTGTTTTGGTTATGATTGCATTGCATGTCATTTCATATTTGAAAGAGCGTCAATTTACGTTCGATTACTAAATTAGAGAGCTTGTCATGGACAACGAATTTCTTGATAAAGTAGAAGATAATGCGGCTGTCCAGATATGGTCCGAGAGAACACAACTAGAGAAAGGTGATAGCCTGATGGAAGGGTACGTATCAGAATTATGGGATTTCACTAGTATCAGCGTGACCCAAAACAATCTTCAAGAATTGAAAGAGATATGGGTCCGGTGGGATGAGGAAATCAAGCAGTTATTTTACAGTGATTATGGTGATCTACCCTACCTACTCGATGTAAAAGTAGAACAACATTTGTTTCGAGCTCTGGCTCAATGGATTTGGTACCTACTATGGAAGAGTACACAACCTTTCTCCGTTGCCTGAAGATTCAGACCGACAAGGTCTACTCTAGAGCCGTCAATGTCCCGACATTCTTAAAGAAGTTAATGAACGTCACAGGGATGAGCGAATAGTGGGTTACAGCCCAAATCAAACAGAAAGGTGACAATAAGTGCATCATTTGGAGAAATTTGTGAGATTTGATCCTAGCACATCCCGACGTGAAGAAAAAGGGTCGATGTCTTCGCGTTAAGCATTTATGGAGTGGTGATCTTCCCCAAGGCTTTGGGGTATATAGATGAGGCCGTCTCTAATTTATTTGACCGACTTGATAAAAAGGTTACACCCGTTCCTACAATTCTGGCCGAAACCTTCAGGTCCCTGAACGCATGCTGAAGAGCGGGTGAAGGGAGATTCATCGGGTGCGCACAACTTTTACTAGCGTGGTTCCACAACCATTTTTGGAAAGTAAAAAAGGTCTCGTACCAAATCTTCTCTGAAAACTATTCTCTGCTAAAGGAGTTAGTGGCTACACCAAGACAGGATGATATTACAGAGGAGAAATGGATGATGATTCTCCAAAACCTGCGTGACGAAGATGTCGAATGGAGAGCCCCTTGGATGGTTCCTGAAAAGATTCTATACCGATGTAGGGAGTTCGATTGGATCCCTCTGCTTGGCATTTGGGGAGCTGTTGGATATGCTCCTTTACTTTTGTTAAGGTAGTATAGATCGAGACAATTCATACCAGCAACTCAAGGGCTGGCT
The DNA here is from genome assembly GCA_005393395.2 of Gossypium australe. Classification (NCBI taxonomy): domain Eukaryota; kingdom Viridiplantae; phylum Streptophyta; class Magnoliopsida; order Malvales; family Malvaceae; genus Gossypium; species Gossypium australe. The sequence continues at coordinate 101,724,892 of CM016620.1, forward strand.
CAATGCGAGTTTTCGTATAAGGGGGACAACTACAAGAAAAAAGTCTGAGAAATGTCCAATGCCTAGAACCAAACCTGCCGAATAAGGGATTTGCCGCAGGTCCGATGACGACCCCCGAATATTAGGGATGGTTGGGTAAAAGAGTCAATGATAACGTCCCTGGGCCAAGTCAAGAAGGCATTCATCCAATGGAGGAATATCTGTGAGTGGTCCCGTCTGAGCTAGAGATCATAAAGTAAGATTTTGAAAAAAGGAATTCGGAGTTAGGAAAGAAAATAGAGCAATTAGAAGAAGAAAAGATGCAATTAGGACTAGATGTTTATGTCTAAAAGCTAGAGTCTGATAAATTAAGGAAAGGAAAAAATAAGGTTGAAGAAGATTTGGATAGTTTGAAAAAGGATTACAAGAAGCTGCGCTTATCAATAAGGACTGTCGGATTGGGAAAGACATCAAAACAATAGCGGCAAGAGATCAACGAAGAAAAGAACAGAGCCAAGCAATGGGAAAAGAAATACTAAGATGCCCAGGTTCGAGGAAATGCCTTAGAAAAATACCTATTAGAATGCCATAATGAAAAGGTCAGATTAAAAGCCAGGTTGTAGAATTGGAAAAGTCACTTCATCAGTATCGTAATCGCAATTCCACAATTGAGCTGAAAGCAAGATTAAACAAGATTGAAGAGCTGAAAAGAAAAATAGAGGAGCTCGAGATCGCATTACAAAATTGTGATCTCCGAGTTGAACTCCTTAAAGCAAGCAACGAGCAGTGGAAAGAGCAATTTCACCGTTCTCAAAGTCAAGTCAGGGATAGAGACTATATCATGGGTGAAGCTGTGGCTCAAATACGAGATGTGGCTGATCATTTGTAGACCCTAACAGTTCAGGCTAACATACTAAGTTTGAAGTATGAATCAGAATCAGATCAGAGTCAAGAGTTAGCTTGACTTCTTAGAAAGGTTAAGGCTTTGAGCATTAGGGCAAAGCCGTATATGTAATCTATTTTATGTAAAGAAATTTGTTTTCTATTAAAGTTTTCTAAATGAAATTGAATCAGAATCGACGCCTTTTTTGCATTCATTTCATGCATTCACATTACATCACATCAGGTGCATTAAATTTCATTGAAAGACCCTAATTGGTTAAAATCATTTCAAAGATAATCTAGAAACCAACAAAAACTTACCAACCAAACATCCCTACGGTACCCGAGCAAAGACTAAAGAAATAGACCAAAGGTTGGAGAGATTAGAGCAAATGCAAATACAAGTATTAAAGCAATTGGCCAAAATTCAACAAGACATAAAGAATTAGATGCTAGAATTTCAAAGAAACCTGATGAGCCAGTTAACCCAGATGCTAGCTGGAGGGTTAGAAAAAGGAAAAAGCCTTAGGGTTGATTCCGGGGACGATAACGAGGACTCTGCTTATCATTCAGGCTTTACCCTAACAAACACCCAAGCACAACTAAATGCGAATCCACAAAGGGTATCTATTAAGATTAGAGCCCAATACCAGACCGGTACCTCGACACCGACGAACTTCTCGACAGATTCAAGTTCTAGTCTAGGGGATAACCCAATCAACCCTGTAGCGGAAATAAAAAAGGCGAGAGCAGAGCTCCCAAAACAATTTGAAGATCGTTACAAACGGAAAAGGCAAGAGAGGATCTCCCAAATCAATACTTTAAAGGCCTCGAGGAAGAGGGAAAATGAAGTGAATAATGCAAGAATGTATAATAAGGGCTATTCAAGGCCGACTATTGTAAGCCAGCCAAGGACGACAACTACTAGCCATCAGGTCCCTCTAAGGTAAGATCCTAATCCAAGACCGAGCTCAGAAAAACCCCAGTTCACGCCCATCCCAATCACGTACGGAGAGTTGTACCAAAGTTTGTATGGTGCACATATAATATCCCCTTTCTACCTAAAACCTATACAGCCTCCCTTTCCCAAATGGTACGACGCAAACGCCCAATGCGAGTACCACACGGGAATCATAGGACACTCGATTGAGAACTGCACCACTTTCAAATCGAAAGACTTATCAACATGGGTATTGTGAAATTCGATGCAGAAAATCCGTTACCCAACCATTCAGACAAAAGGGGTAAACGCGATAATCGAGAGTGCAGGGAAGAGATTCAAGATAGATGTAGTGGAGGTAAAAACTCCGCTGAGGGAGATTTGGAAGAAAATGGTAGAAAGAGGATTAATCACCCAGGATTTAGGGGAGAAACCCGGAGAAGCAAGGAACTACTGTGAGTTCCATGATGAAGAGGGTCACGTGATTCAAAAGTGCAATTAATTCAGAGCCTTAGTGCAAGGCCTGATGGATAATAAGGAACTGGAATTCTATGAATATACTGAAGACCCGGATGGAATGTTCAGAAATGAGAGCATCAATGCTATATCTGAAGAAGGAATCGAAGGAGAAAACTTATCAAGCATTCGCCCTTATAAGCCTGGGAGTGTTTTGAACAATGGGACTGTGGAAGAGATCCCTATATTTTTTAGAGCTAATTTAGTATAATATTTAAAACACACTTGTTGCTTTAAGCCTAGAAGCAATAAGAATCCTTTTGTGAAATAGGCTCATGTCCAACATCTTTATTTCAATAAAAAATGTATTTTTGTGTCTCACTTTGAGCAAGTATTCTTTTATTTCTTTATTTTATTTATGTTCATACTACATAAATAATTATTTTTAGATTCATTTGTTCTTTGAATATTCCTTCATATCCACAACAGGTCCCTAGATATCAACGACATGAGAGATGCTGCTACTGATTCAGAATCTACTTTTGAGCAAGATATGTGTCTAGAGGGATCTTAGGACTTTGAAGACGACAAAGATTGTAACATATCTCCTGATTTGTTAAGGATGGTAGAACAAGATGAACAACATATCCTACCTCACAAAAAGTCATTGTGAGCCTAGAAGAAGAGAAAGAGGTAAAGATCGGAGCCTGTATCACACAGAGACAACGCGAGACGTCATTAAAGTTATTCAAAAAATTCAAAGATGTTTTTGCATGGTCGTTTCAAGAGATGGTTGGGCTACTAAGACGTGTGGATGCTGTTAAGGCTAAAAAATCTTAGAAGAGGTCCATAAGGGTGTCTGAAGAACACATGCTAATGGTTTTACAATGGCCAGGCAAATCTTGAGGTTCGGGTACTGCTGGTCCACCATGGAAGGGGATTGCATCAGTTATACCAAGAAATGCCATAAGTGCCAAATTTATAGAGACAAGATTCCTATACCTCATTCATCTCCTCATGGCATCTCCGTGGACTTTCTCTATGTGGGTCATGGATGTCAGTGGATTGATCTCACCAAAAGCTTCTAGCGGACATCGATTCATTTTATGGTCGTCGATTACTTCACTGAGTGAGTGGAAGCTATTTTATATGCTAATGTCGCAAACTCGACAGTTAGCAAATTCTTGAAAAAAGAGATCACATGTCAGTATAGAATGCCAAAAGGATCATATTTGACAATGCACTAAATTTGAACAACAACACGATATCAGAAGTTTGCAGTCTGTTCAAGATTAAAGCACCATATTGCCCCAAAATGAACGGTGCAACGGAGGCAACTTAAAAAAAAAAGGATCATGGAGAAAATGATTGAGACTCATAAAGACTGACATGAAAAGTTACCATCCGTCCTTTATACTTATCGAACGTCTATTAGGACCTCTACCGGGGCAACACTTTTCTCATTACTTTATGAAATGGAGGCGGTCTTACCCATTGAAGTAAAGATACCTTCCCTTCGAGTTTTGTCGGAGTTAAAATTAGATGAAGCAGAATGGATCTAGTCTCGATATGATCAGTTGGACTTGATTGAGGAAAAGAGGCTAAAGGCTATTCGTTAGGGTTAGATGTACCAAAAACGAACTTATGACGAAAAGGTTCACCCAAGAGAATTTCACGAGGGGGTCCGTATTGAAAAAGATCCTCCCAATGCAAAAAGATTTCAGAGGGAAATGGATGCCAAATTGGGAAAGACCTTATTTGGTAAAAAAGGGCTTTCTTCGGAGGAGCAAAAATTTTGACCGAAATGGATGGGTTCGGATTCAGTCAAAAAGTACTATACTTAAAGAGGAAAAGAGGCCAAAGTGAAAACCTTTAAAGGCGCTGTGAGTTTTTCTTTAAAAAAAACGGAGAGGCCAAGGTGAAAACCCGCAAAAGGCGCCTTGAGACCAAATGGGTTTTTGAATTGAAAACCCGTAAAAGGGCAATTCAAATTTTGATCAAAATATAGGGCATGCGGTAGTCTCGCTTTCTCTGAATTAACAAGAAGGAGAGATGTTATGCCTTGAGACCAAAGGGGTTTTGAATCGAAAAACGGTAAAAGGCAATTCAAATTTTGATTAAATGAGGGTGTGCGGTAGTCTTGTGATACCTAAATTAACAAAAAAGAAGTATACTACATCTTGGGGCATCGAAAAAGTACTCTTGATCTTCTAAACACATATTAAGCTTAAAATGGTCTTCAGGAAGTTCGTATAGAGAAACTCTGATTGCGATATCTAGGGCACCTATTTTTTCCCCCTCGCCATTTTATATTCCAGCAATGTTTGCTTTCTTTAATCAACCCATTCTTTTCAAATTTTGCTCCTGATAAATTTAAGTTTTGTCCATCATTATGATCATTTTCAAGCATTTTGAATTGAAATAACAATTAATAGACTAATAATACTTTCACAAAAGGAGTTTTGCATATTACTCTGAAAGCTTCGAAATAGTACAAGAACCTGAAACATGATTATTATTTAGAACTCGCCAAACCTAAGGGTTAGAAATATTCAAGAAAGAAGAGTCTAAGTTGTGACTATTTCTTCGAATTTTTTGTCAAGGATATCAACTAAACAAGAAGACAGGATATTGTGTCAGTGATACAACTTTGATAAACAGCGAGCAATGACAACCTAAACATTAGAAAGGGATCATTCTCGCAAAATGATATTCTGCATTCATGCAAATATTATTCATACATATCCAATTAGGAGCATTTGATTCATCCTGATAATGACATCCTAATCATTTGGCATAAGCGTAGGCCCATGAAATTGATTCTACACGTCATGTCCCCCAGAGGATAGTGTAGCAAGATCGATGAATCCACAAATCTCATCTCCCTGAAGTAGCAGTGAGCAGATTGAAGTTGTAGATCTCATCTGCTTGAAGTTGCAGTGGAGTAGATCGAAGACAGCGAATCGTATTTCCTTGGCGTTACAGTGGAATAGACTAAAGCTACAAATTATGGCGGATCTTATCTTCCTGAAGTTGTAGTGGAGTAGATTGAAGCCACCAGCCCTATCTTCTTGAAGTTGCAGCGGAGCAGACTGAAGACAGCAAATCATATTTCCCTGGCGTTGCAGTAGAACAGATTAAAGCTACATATTACGGCAGATCTTATCTTCCTGAAGTTGTAGTGGAGTAAATTGAAGCCACCAGCCCTATCTCCCTGAAATTGCAGCGGAGCAGATTGAAGACAGTAAATTATATTTCCCTGACGTTGCAGTGGAACAGATTAAAGCTACAGATTACGGCAGATCTTATCTTCCTGAAGTTGCAGTGGAGTAAATTGAAGCCCCCAGCCTTATCTCCCTGAAGTTACAGCGAAGCAAACTGAAGACAGCGAATCGTATTTCCCTGACGTTGTAGTGAAATAGATTGAAGCTACAAACTATGGCGGATCTTATCTTCCTGAAGTTGCAGTGGAGCAGATTGAAGCCTCCAGCCTTATCTCCCTGAAGTTGCAGCGAAGCAGACTAAAGATAGCAAATCTTATCTTCCTGAAGTTGCGGCGGAGCAGATTGAAGCTACAAGCCTAATTTCCTTGAATTGGATCGACGTGCTAGTTCTTATGCCCCTGAGGATGCAGTGGGATGGAATCAAGCCACTCGAAGAAGAAAAGCACCAAAACAAGTAGAGACTCAGCGAGGCCGAGCAAAATTGGCCATTTTTAAGTCTTTGCTCCATTTTCATTACACGACAACGAGCAAAGAGGGGCAGCTGTAATCAACCCAATTTGCCCGGGCCCATTAACCAAATTAAAAACCAAATAAAAAAATAAAACAATAATAAACAACCCACTTAACAGTTTATTACAAGGCCCAAGGTAGGCCCAATTCAGACCTAGCCCAAACAATAATAAACATAGGCACATCGTTGATACTGGTCTGACCTTGATGGCTCAAGCTAACATGCCTCTGCACTTTTGGGCTCATGCTTTTACCAGTGCTATTTTTTTCTCATTAATAGGCTTCCCACACCTGTTCTCCAAGGACGGTCACCTTTTGAAGTGTTGCATCGCACTCAGCCCAATTACATGTTTTTAAAAGCTTTTGGTTGTAGGTGTTATCCCTATCTTCAACCCTTTAATAATCATAAGCTCGAGTATCGTTCCAAGCCCTGTGTATTTCTTGGATATAGCTCAGCTCACAAAAGATACTGATAAACCGTAAAAGTAACATATTTTAATCCCACATTTAGCTTACCTTTTGATGATTTACTCCTTGATTTATATAAAAAGGTGCTTTTAATCCTTTCTTTTCATGTCTTATTCCCAGGAAAGCATCCGAGGATGAAAAGAACACAAAACAGGCCTAAAACGGAGTAAAAAGGCCTTAGCATGAAATTAGCACAGCCTGGCCCAAAGCCCGCACGGCCGTGCCTCGACGAACAGCTAGAGCACGGCCTCAACTCCGCCTCACACGGCCATGCCTCACTTTAGAAGTCCAAACATGGTCTGGTCTCGATACACATGGGCGTGTACCATGGCCGTGCCTCTGTCGCTGGAAAGAGCAATTTCAGTCGGAAAAGGATACTTAGGGAGAAAGAATCGCATTCCAAGAGCCTATATATATCTCCCAAGTACCACCTTTGAGGGGCATCGAAAGCTAGGCCAAGGAGCCAAGCCAAGAAGGTCAAAGTTAGGAAATAACACGAGAATAGCCAGTTGATCCATCCCAAGAAGCTGGAGTTATACTTAAGACGGCGGAATTCTCCTTCAATTCCGTTAGGGGGTTTTAGGAATTTCTTATGTTTTGTTTTATTTTTTCTCTTGCGATGTTTTCTTTATTCATTATGAACTAAACCCCTCAGATACCTGAAGGGGATGAAACCTAGACAAATCTTGTTATTTGATTTTTAAGTTATATGATGAATTACTTAGTTTGTTCTTAATTATGTTACTTAACCCAAATCTTATGTGCTTAGGTGGAGGAGGAATAGACCCTGCCTAAGAGAAGATCTAACATAATTAAGCGGAGTTGATCGAACGCCTAGAGATAAGGTTACGAGGTTTTACCAGATTAGGGTGAAACCTCATATGGGAGACCATTGATCGGTTTACTGCTATCCTAGGGGGTTATTATAAGCGAACGAGAATTCAACTAATTAACCTAGGATTAGACGTTATTTGCCTCGAGAGAGGGTTTAATATAGGTTAGGGAGTCCTACGGATCAAGCTAAGTAAAGAGATCATATAATTAAAGGTTAGATAACAAGTGAAGTCTAGGTGGATTCTTCTTGAGGGTATCGCTGTGATCAATTGAGTTTTTCTTCAAGATATTTTCCAATTCATCCTTTTTTGTCTTTGTGTCCTTAGTTTAGTTCTCGTCAATTTAGTTTAAAAGCAACTTCACTCCGTTTTAAGGCTAAATAATAAAAAGAAAGTTAGGATTAGTACTTTTAGTTCCTTTGGGTTCGATAAATTCGGTCTTGCCTAAGCTATACTACTGTTCGATAGGTACACTTGCCTTTAATTGTTGTCAGAGTTAGTGTTATAACCAATTTTGGCCCGGGCCCAATATAGACTAGAGGCCCAATCAATAAAACAAAAGCCCGAAAAAAATATAAATAAATAAATAGAATGTAACAGTCCTTTTAAATGTCCATTTACAAAAGACTCAAAGCCCAATTAACCCAAATACAACCAAGCCCAAATTTAATACAATTACAAAAGTCCAATACAAACAGCCCAAACCCAATAGCTAAACCAAGACCCAACTACTAGCCCATTACAAAGGAAACAACAACATGAAACCCTAGCCGCCTCTGCCATCAACTGTCACCATGCGCGCCCCGACCAAACCGTCGCACTCCTCTGACAACCTCCACCAGCGCACCCCGAGCATCGGTCGACACCCCATTACGCCTCGGTCGACACGCACGACTCACCCATACCCTGCAAAAGGAGTAAACGACAAACAACAGACAACACGCGAGCAAAAAACGAGACGAAGAAGGGCAGAACGAAATGCGGAAAATAAAAAAAGCAGCAACCCATACCTTTGTATTTTCGGATAAAAACCAGAACAAACCCAGTTGTAAGGGGTTTTTTTTTTCAAATTCAAAAAAAGAATACGGACATTATCAGAAATCAAAGAGCAAAAATTAAAAGAGTTCTTTTCCTTCTTACGAACTACGAATCATCAACAACAAAAACAGAATAAAAACATCAAGGTTGATTTTTGTTTATTTTCGATTATTATCTACTGTCCTTTTTTTTATTTTCCTATTTGTTATTCTCAAACTCTAAAAAAAAAGAAACGAAATAAAGCAAAAAGAAGGAAGGAAGGAATTTAGGTGCCAGAGCCTTCTTTTTCCACCGATAGAACACAGTCTAAGGAGAGGTGATGACGACCCTTTCCCTCCGTCTTGAGACACCGAAGGCCAGGCCTGAAACATCGAGCCTTCGAGCGGGTTAAAACCCCCACCTCCACACACCGTTGACCACCGGACGTGGTGGTGGTGCGACGAGTGGCCAAGAGGAAGCCCAAACGTCGGGCGAAAGGGGGAGGAGGGGAGTTCCCTGTCTTTTAGGTTTCTTTTGAGAGAATGAAAAGGGGGACTTTGGGCTTTTTTTTTTTCTGATTGAAAGAATGAATGAAAAGGAAATTTTGGGCTTAAATATGCCCGCCAAAACGGCACCTTTTCTTGGGTCTCCCCAGGCGCCAAAACAGCGTCGTTTTGGAGAGACCCGTGTGACCCGACCCGTATAGCAAGAGATCCGCGCGTTTTACCCTTAATGGGTAAATTGTGCATTCGGTCCTCCCATGTTGTGTCCTCGTTTAATCGTACCTAATTTCATTTTTTAATTTTTATTTTTTCCCCGAACATTGCGGGCTTTTTTTTGATTTAGTCATACACCGAATCGCTGCGCAGGAAACTGGGTTATTCACCTATTTAGTCATTGCGAGTTCATGCGTGTGGTGACGTGGTCCCTGCTCGCCTTTTTTTATCTATTTGCAATTTTAGCCCTCGTTTATTTATTCTGACTACAATCCAGTCCTCGACCTGTTTAATGATATGTTTATTTATTTTCTTTAAAAAAAATTATATTCTTATTATCATTTTTTATTTTAAGTTTTTATATATATTTCCTCAAAACTTATATGTATAAATATATATACTGTTTATTTTAAGATTTTCTATATGTATATACATTATTTACTTCAAAATCTTTCGCATATTATTTATTTGATTGATTTATCATTTATATTAGGTTTTCTTCACATTATAATTTTATCCTTTTACGTATAGGTATATATATATAAGTACTATTTTATTTAAAGTTTTGGTACATCATTTCTTGAAAATTGTTTTGTATATTATCGATTTTAAAGCCCCTTTTTACATTATCTATTTTTATACTAATTTATTGACGCTTCAAAGTGCATGTTTGCACATTTTACTTGTTTTTTTTCACTCGTTGCAATTTGTTGTATATGTGGTTTAATTTATTCGTCTTTGACTATTGATGTTGTAAATTTTTAAAGTAGTGCACGTTATGTGGTTATCGTCCTTGCATGTATTGTAGTTTGCTCACTCGTATTTTCATATCCTGGTTGTTCATTTGTGTGTTATCTCATTCATGTATTATTATTCCTTGATCATTATTGTTTTCGCATTATGCCATCTCATTGCGCATTAAATACCAATGTCATATATTACTTGTATTAGATCATCATTACGCCAAATTTGTGTTACATCATCATTATTCGTCGCATATAATCTTAGTCACATTTTAAATAATATTTTTTTAAAACCTAAACTACCCAAATGTGTATAATTTTCAAATACATTTATCAATTTTATCCAAAAGCAAAAGTTTTTCAGAATGAGGCAATATTCTATGTTTGGGAACTTGTGCCCTATGTGTTGGGTTTCGGTTCTTTCGCTTGGCTAAACAATCGAATATCCTTTTGATATTTTTTTTAACGCATGAAACTCGGGAATTATGAGATGATCTTGAATTTGAGGATTCAAATTATCGTGTCCTAACGTACTGGATGTGATATTTTATTCCTTCGTAGTGGGAAAATCTTAATATTCCGTTCGAGAAAATTCAAATGTTTCCAAAAGAGATCAGATTTTTAAATTCTTTTAAAATTTTCAAACTTTCGACATTGGGACATTAATTAATCAATTTGGTACCAATTTTGGGCATGACGAGGGTGCTAACCCTTCCTCGCACGTAACCGACTCCCGAACCCGTTTTCTCAAATTTCGTAGACCAAAAACACTGTTTTAGTAAATTAAAATGTTTTATTAAAACAAAGGTGATCCGATCACACCAAATAAAGGTCGGTGGCGACTCCCTATTTTTAAAAAAAGTCGATACCCATTTTGTCAAAAAATGGTTACGATAGTTTGGCGACTCCGCTGGGGAAACTTCGAGAGTCAGGCCATAAATTGATTAATTTTTTTGTCCTTTCGTTTGAAAATTTGGAAAATTGTTGCGAAAAAAATCTTTTCTTTTAATGCACTTGTTTGTGCTATACTGTTGAGTCTCATAAAATACTTTGGCATTGCACTGCATGACCGTTATTGTCACACCCTCTTAAGTGAGAGTGAGAAGCTACTCTTTCGTGAGGTTTTTACCTCCGTGCAAGATAGTGGATCGCTTTCGGGATACATCCGTACCTATGTCTTCGTGAAATTTTTATCTCCGTGCAGCCATAAGGAAATGTATTCCCCTGAACCGAACTCGGTCCATATGAGCCTATAATGGGTGAGGATCGAGGAATCTGCTGGTTCAGGTACCTTTACTCTAGAACCAAACCACATATAGAGAGACCTAGGAACCTACCCTAGATAGAGCCACGCTAAACCTCTAGAGGTCACCTTGATAAGTGTTCTATGTTTGTTATTTCTCCTACACTGACCTTTTTTGTGTTTGTTTATTTCTCTTATGCTAACGTGTTTTTTTTTTGTCTTGACTGCATTACATTGCATCATCTTAGAAAGGAAGTGTTGATTCATATTCGGTTGCTAAATGGAAGAGTTTGTCATAAGGAAATGTGTTACTTGATAAAGTGGATTGTAATACGGTCGTTCGAACATAAGGACATGGCCGTATATGCGATCTGTTTTATGTAAAGAAACGTATCTTCTAGAAAAGTTCTTCTAATGGAATCGAATTCATGATCAACACCTCTTTTTCTTTCTACATTCATGCCGTGCGCCCGCATTGCATTTTATGTATTTGCATTACATCATATCACACGCATTAAAATTTATGGAAAGACCCTAATTGTGTGAAGTCATTTCAGTTAACCTAGAAAACATGGAGCAAAGATTGGAAAGAATAGAGAAAATGCAAATACAAATGCAAGAGCAATTAACCAAAATTCAATAAGAGATGTATGAACAAACGCAATTCCAAAGGAACACGATAGGCTAGCTAACCCAGTTACTAGCCGGAGGATTTGAAAAAAGAGGTAGCCAGTGGACGACAGTGTGGACAATGACGAAGAAATCGTTTATTCCTTGACGAATATCCTGACTCAACCAGACACACAGTCGTACGGGGGACCTGTCATTACCAGACCCCAATGTCGGACTAATGCATCGGTGCTACTGAACTTCCCGACGAATTCATGTTTTAACCCTGAGGATGATAGGGCCAAACCGATTGTTCAAGCAGAGGCAAAAAGGAGAGAGCGGACTTTGAAGGCACCATTTTATGATAAGTTAGTAGGAAACGCCACAAAAGACTTTGCCGATATCCTAATGTCTAGGGAACTTATAAAAAATGCCATCAAGAGCAGAAGGATGGAAGGCCCCGAGAGTTCGAAAAGGGCAATACCTATAAAGAAAAGAGAGGCAGAGACTCACATGGTGGGGACTGAAAGCCACTACGCTTCTAATCCGTACCCAACCCAATCACGACCTCAATATCGCCCACCTCCAAACTTCTATTTTTTCCCCTCAAAGCCCTTGTCATCAAGCAACTCTTCCTTACCCCGTCTACGCCACAAATAACCAAAGACCATTCACTATACTTCCACCAGATACTATGCCTGCTCAAAGCCAGCCCAAAAATGAACAAAGACCGACAAAACCCAATCCTAAAAAACCTCAATTCACCCCTATTCCTCTGTCGTATGGGGAGCTATGCCCGAAATTACTAGAAAAACAACTAATATCCCCATATTATATGGCACCCCTGAAACCTCCATACCCAAAATGGTACGATCCTAATGCTAGTTGCATGTACCATGCTGGAAACCAGGGGCATTCTACAGAAAATTGCCTAGCCTTAAAAAGAAGGGTTCAAGGCCTTATCGACGTGGGGATCTTATAATTTGATGGTACTAGTAATGTGGCTGGAAACCCGCTCCCTAACCATACGGAAGGGAACATGAGTGTAGTGACGAAAGAAGATAGGTGGCGAGCCAAAAGTTGTGTTTCTGACATAGAGACAGATATGCGACAAAGAAGAAAACATTTGTAGAAAGATCAAGAAAGGGGAATTGCAAGAGCCTCAGGTCGGGAATCGGAATGGAAGCCCATGGCGTATCCTCCTTTGTCAAAAACATTTACATCTCTAGGAATGGTGTACCCAGGAAGAAATAATCCACAAAACACATTGTTATCAATTGAAAGGGGTCCTCAGAACGTCAGTATAAATGTTATTGACAAAAGAGATGATGCAATGTTTCAATGATACGCCTTTGTCCTCATAGATTCATTTTACTACTGTGGATCTCCTCGTAGTTTCTAAGTCCTCTCCAGAGTAATGCTCAATGTTAACTCTCTAATAAGGGGGTTCTTTTGTAAGAGCTTATGTTTGCTATTTATCATTTAAATGAACATTAATGAAGATGCATTTGTCATGGTCTTTTCATTCTCATTAACTTCATAATTGCTCCCTCTTCTCACGACTTGTCCTTACATGTACCTCATATCATGCCATAATATTATGTGATGCTCCTCTATAGTTTTCTTTTCCATTCACCTTTTAGTTGCTCAGATGTCAACGGCATGAACAATCCCATTACAAGCCCTGAAATCGATTTTGAGAAAGCTATTTGTTTAGAAGAATGCGAAGCTGAAGAAAATGCTGAAGATCATGTATCGTCTCATGACTTACTAAAGATGATGGAATAAGAAGATAAACAGATTCTACCCCATCAAGAATCCGTTGAGACAGTAAACTTGGGAAGTGAAGAAAAGAGGCAAGAAGTGAAGATTGGGACTTCCATTCCCGATAACACCAAACATGATTTGATCACCTTGCTTCATGAGTATAAAGATGCATTTGCATGGTCGTACCAGGACATGCCAGGGTTGAATGAGGATGTAGTGGCCCATAGACGCCCACTGAAACCAGAAAGCAAACCCATTCAACAGAAGCTAAGACGAATAAGGCCTGAAATGCTTTTAAAGATAAAAGAAGAAGTAAAAAAAAAACAATTTGATGCTGGCTTCTTACAAGTCTCTAAATATCTAGAATGGGTAGCTAATATAGTCCCAGTACCGAAGAAAGACGGCAAGGTACGAATGCGCGTGGATTATCACGATCTGAATCGAGCAAGCCCAAAAGATAATTTTCCCTTGCCACACATCGATACATTGGTAGATAACACAGCAAAACATTCATTATTTTCTTTCATGGATGGATTTTCGGGTTATAATCAGATAAAGATGACCCCCGAGGATATGGAGAAAACTACCTTCGTAACAATGTGGGGAACGTTCTGCTATAAGGTAATGCCATTCGGATTGAATAATGCCGGGGCAACATATCAGAGGGCAATGGTGATGCTGTTCCATGACATGATGCACAAAGAAATAGAAGTTTATGTCGACGATATGATTGCCAAATCTCGGGGGGAGAAAGAGCATGTTGGAAACCTCAGGAAAATTGCTCGAAAGACTAAGAAAGTTCCAGCTGAAGCTTAATCCAGCCAAGTGTACATTCGGGGCTACCTCAGGAAAATTACTAGGCTTCATTGTCAGTGAGAGAGGTATTGAGGTTGATCCAGATAAGATAAAAGCCATACAAGAACTACCGCCTCCGCGCACACAAAAGGAAGTCAGAGGATTTCTAGGGAGATTGAACTACATCGCTCGATTCATTGCTCAACTTACCAACCAATATGACCCATTTTTTTTTGACTCCTTCGAAAACACAATCCTGGAGAATGGAACGAAGAGTGCCAAATGGTTTTTGATAAAATAACAAGTATCTGTCTAGTCCCCCGGTGCTAGTACCGCCAACTCCCAGGAGACCGTTAATATTGTATCTGACTGTGTTCGAAAACTCAATGGGTTGCGTATTGGGGCAACATGATGAGTCAGGGAAAAGAGAAAGGGTGATTTACTGCCTCAGCAAGAAGCTCACGGAGTATGAAGCAAAGTACCCGTCAATTGAAAAATTTTGTTGTACTTTGGTCTGGGTAGTTCGAAGGCTCAGATAATATATGCTGTATCATACGACATGGTTGATTTCAAAACTGGACCCAATAAAGTACATGATGGAATCACCTGCACTCTTAGGAAGAATGACACGATGGCAGATCCTACTGTCGGAGTACGACATCATCTATGAGAACCAAAAGTCGATAAAAGGGAGCACAATAGCTGACTTCCTAGCAACTCAAACGACAGAGGAATACGAGCCATTGAGATTTGATTTCCCAGACGAAGATTTGATGTGCATTATAGAAAAAGAGTGTGAGTCGTCAAAAGAGAAACCATGGAAGATGGGCTTTGACGGTGCATCGAATGCATTAGGGCATGGGATTGGAGCAGTCTTAGTGCCACTAGAAGGGAACTACTATCCTTTCACGGCCAGATTAAATTTTTTCTGTACTAATAACGTAGCAGAATATGAAACTTGCGTCTCGGGACTTCGTGCAGCTGTCGAACGAAACATCAAAATCTTAGAGGTATCCGGAGACTCGGTATTGGTGATTTACCAAATCTGTAGAGATTGGGAAGTGAGAGACTTGAAGTTGGTCAAATACCGCGATCTTGTTGCGGAACTGGTCAAAGAATTCGAAGAAGTGACTTTTAATTATTTCCCAAGAGAAGAAAACCAATTGGCTGATGCCCTGGCCACCTTGGCTTCAATGTTCAAAGCAAACAGAGAAACAGAAATAATGCCTCTCCAAATGAGCATATATGAGATCCCTGGACATTGTTTTAGCATTGAAAAAGAGGCAGATGGACAACCATGGTTCCATGATATTTTAGAATATGTCAAGAGTCAAAGATATCCCGAGCAAGCAAATGAGAACGACAAAAGAACAATTAGAAGAATGGCGGTGGGATTTGTTCTTGATGGGGGCATCCTATACAAAAGAGGAAAAGATCAAGTGCTCCTGAGATGCGTGGATGCTGTTGAAGCCAGAAAAATACTTGAAGATGTCCATGAAGGAATTTGTAGAACGCATGCTAATGGTTTCACTATGGCTAGGCAGATTATGAGACTCGGTTATTACTGGTTGACGATGGAAAGCGACTGCATTAGTTACGCACAAAAGTGCCACAAATGTCAAGTTTACGGCGATAAAATTCATGCAGCACCTTTGCCCCTTCATGTCATGACTTCTCCATGGCCTTTTTCTATGTGGGTCATGGATGTTATAGGGCCAATTTCCCCAAAAACTTCTAATAGACATCGATTCATTTTTGTGGTCATAGATTATTTCACAAAATGGGTAGAAGCTGCTTCGTTCGCTAATGTGACAAAGACCGCAGTTTGCAAGTTCTTAAAAAAGGAGATCATATGTCGATACGGTTTGCCTAAGAGAATCATTTCAGATAATGCTTTGAATCTGAACAACAAGATGATGAAGGAGGTGTGTGAGCAATTTCAAATAAAGCATCATAATTCCTCACCTTATCGCCCAAAGATGAACGGAGCAGTAGAAGCAGCTAACAAAAATATTAAGAGGATTATTGGGAAAATGACCGAGACATATAAAGGTTGGCACGAGAAGCTACCATCTGCTTTGTATGCATATTGCACACGTGTGCGGACATCTACGGGAACAACTCCTCTCTCTGGTCTATGGAATGGAAGCTGTGCTGCCCATCGAAGTTGAGATTCCCTCTTTACGAATCTTAATGGAGTCGGAACTAGAAGAATCAGAATGGGTTCGAGCTCGATATGACCAGCTAAATCTTATCATGGAAAAACGCTTGGAGGCAATTTATCATGGACAAATGTACCAGAAGAGAATAATCAACGCCCATGACAAAAAGGTGCGATCAAGGGAATTTCGCGAGGGAGAACTCGTACTAAGAAAGATTCTCCCAATACAAAAAGACTTTCGAGGAAAATGGACACCAAATTGGGAAGGGCCATACGTTGCAAAGAAGGCTTTCTAGGGTGGAGCTTTGATTGTCACTAAGATGGATGGGAAGGAGGTACCAAATCCAGTGAACTCAGATGCTGTGAAGAAATACTATGCCTTGAAAAAAAGAGATCAAGATGAAAACCCGAAAAGGGCGTCTTGATAAAAAAAAGATCAAGATGAAAACCCAAAAAGGGCGTCTCGATAAACAAAAAAAGAGAAGAAAAAAAAAAGGAGAAAAAAGAGATCAAGATGAAAACCCGAAAAGGGCGTCTTGATAAACAAAATATATTAGGATGAAAACCTGAAAGGGCGTCCTAATGAAAGAGGGTTCGGACATAAGGAGCGAAACAATTCGAACAGGGAGTCATGTGGCAAGATTACAATATTTGAAGCAGACTCGGAAGCTCAAAATCTTTTACACAAGAAGCTTTGCTCGAAAAGATCCAGGATGAAGAAATGTGGAAAAGTTCATACGTTGGATATCTAGAGCATTTGCGACAATTGAACCTGCTTTCCTTTTTACAACATTTCCTTTATTGAATTGTTCCTTGTCAATTTTCTTTGCTTGTCAGTTTTGAAATAAATATGAATGTGAGGTATCCCCTTCATACCTACTTCGTCATTTTCATGCATCTCATGTATGGTTCTTTTTAAAATGATAAATAGTGAAATGACATACTCTAAACAAAAGGAATATTGAGCATTACCTGGATGAGAATTTGGTAAGTACAAGAGCCTCAAAGCAAGGACAAAGTTCAACAGGGGGCAAAAAGGTGATATACGAGAAACGCAGATCACCCATAAAACTTGAGGACGGGTACAAAACCTGAAAGGAAAGTCAAGAATCGAAGCAATGAATACAGGTCATCATGAAAGTCGTGACGAAAAGAGATACATGAAAAACAAACCCAGGGCGCATGGCATAATCATGTAGGCATAAAAGCATTTAAGACAAACACGTGCATATCATGATAACATCATGCATGACACATACAGGTACACCAGTAAAGCAAGAAGTTTTGACGATAACTGTACCGAACCAAGGAGAAAGAGGACATCTGAGTTCCACCAGATGATACGTTTTCAATTACTGTTAAAATCAACTCATAATACGAGAGGTGAGTTGAGCCTCGGGTCACGCACGCTGAGGTATTTTTAATTTCTGTTTTTCAATTTCTGTTCAAAAATCAAGTCATAATACGAGAGGTGAGTTGAGCCTCGGGTCACGCATGCTGAGGTATTTCTAATTCCTGGTTTTCAATTTCTGTTAAAATCAACTCATAATACGAGAGGTGAGTTGAGCCTCGGGTCACGCACGCTGAGGTATTTTTAATTTCTGTTTTTCAATTTCTGTTAAAATCAACTCATAATACGAGAGATGAGTTGGGCCTTGGGTCACGCACGCTGAGGTATTTTTAATTTCTGTTTTTCAATTTCTATTAAAATCAACTCATAATACGAGAGATGGGTTGGGCCTCGGGTCACGCACGCTGAGGTATTTTCAATTTCTGTTTTTTCAATTTCTGTTCAAATATCAACTCATAATACGAGAGGTGAGTTGAGCCTCAGGTCACAGGCTGAGGTGTTTTTCAATTTCTGTTTTTTCAATTTCTGTTCAAATATCAACTCATAATACGAGAGGTGAGTTGAGCCTCAGGTCACATGCTGAGGTGTTTTTCAATTTCTGTTCAAATATCAACTCATAATACGCGAGGTGAGTTGAGCCTCAGGTCACATGCTGAGGTGTTTTTTAATTCCTGGTTTTTCAATTCAAATATCAACTCATAATACGAGAGGTGAGTTGAGCTTCAGGTCACATGCTGAGGTGTTTTTCAATTTCTATTTTTCAATTTCTGTTCAAATATCAACTCATAATACGAGATGTGAGTTGAGCCTCAGGTCACACGCTGAGGTGTTTTTCAATTTCTGTTTTTCAATTTCTGTTAAAATCGACTCATGATGCGAAAAGTGAGTTGGGCCTCGGGTTATGCACACTGAGGAATTTTCAACTTCTATTTTTCAAAAAAAAAGGGGTCAACTCATTTTGCGAGAATAAGAAAGCAGCTTGAAAAGTTCAGGTTTCATCGAAGTCCCAGTGGAGCAATTAGTAGATTGAAGCTACAAATCTCTTTGTCATGAAGTCACATTGGAGCAAGCAAATCTCATCCCTTAGAAGATTGAGGAAAAGCAAATTGAAGCTACGGGTCATCTCGTGGGAGTAGTGGCAAAATGGATCAAAGCAACAGGGTTTGAAGATGTTTGAGGAAGACGAGGACCGATAAGTCAAGGCTTGGCCAAGACCGGGCAAAATTGGTTCTTCTATTGTCTTTGCTCTATTCTCGTTTCACGACAATGAGCAAAGAGGGGCAGTTGTAATAATCAATTTTGGCCCGGGCCCAATATAGACTAGAGGCCCAATCAATAAAACAAAAGCCCGAAAAAAATAAAAATAAATAAATAAATAGAATGTAACAGTCCTTTTAAATGTCCATTTACAAAAGACTCAAAGCCCAATTAACCCAAATACAACCAAGCCCAAATTTAATACAATTACAAAAGTCCAATACAAAGAGCCCAAACCCAATAGCTAAACCAAGACCCAACTACCAGCCCATTACAAAGGAAGAAACAACAACATGAAACCCTAGCTGCCTCTGCCATCAACTGTCACCTTGCGCGCCCCGACCAAACCGTCGAACTCCTCTGACAACCCCCATCAGCGCACCCCGAGCATCGGTCAACACCCCATTGGGCCTCGGTCGACATGCACGACTCGCCCATTCCCTGCAAAAGAAGTAAACGACAAACAATAGACAACACGCGAGCAAAAAACAAGACGAAGAAGGGCAGAACGAAACGCAGAAAATAAAAAAAGCAGCAACCCATACCTTTGTATTTTTGGATGAAAACCGAAACAAACCCAGTTGTAAGGGGGTTTTTTTCTGAATTCAAAAAAAGAATACGGACATTATCAGAAATCAAAGAGCAAAAATTAAAAGAGTTCTTTTCCTTCTTACGAACTACGAATCATCAACAACAAAAACAAAATAAAAACATCAAGGTTGATTTTTGTTTATTTTCGATTATTATCTACTGTCCCTTTTTTTTCCTATTTGTTATTCTCAAACTCTAAAAAAAAAGAACGAAATAAAGCAAAAAGAAGGAAGGAAGGAATTTACCTGAGACCCCCTCGGTCGCGGTGCTAGAGCCTTCTTTCTCCACCGACAGAACACAGTCTAAGGAGAGGCGACGACGACCCTTTCCCTCCGTCTTGGGACACCGAAGGCCAGGCCTGCAACATCGAGCCTTCGAGCGGGTGAAAACCCCCATCTCCACACACCGTTGACCACCGGACGTGGTGGTGGTGCGACGATTGGCCAAGAGGAAGCCCAAACGTCGGGCGAAAGGGGGAGGAGGGGAGTTCCCTGTCTTTTAGGTTTCTTTTGAGAGAATGAAAAGGGGGACTTTGGGCTTTTTTTTCTGAAGTATTGAAAGAATGAATGAAAAGGAAATTTTCAGCTTAAATATGCCCGCCAAAATGGCACCGTTTCATGGGTCTCCCCAGGCGCCAAAACAGCGTCGTTTTGGAGAGACCCGTGTGACCCGACCCGTATAGCAAGGGATCCGCGCGTTTTACCCTTAATGGGTAAATTGTGCGTTTGGTCCTCCCATGTTGCATCCTCGTTTAATCGTACCTAATTTTATTTTTTAATTTTTATTTTTGCCCCGAACATTGCGCGCTTTTTTTTGATTTAGTCCTGCACCGAAACGCTGCGCAAGAGACTGGGTTATTCACCTATTTAGTCCTTGCGAGTTCATGCGTGTGGTGATGTGGTCCCTGCTCGCCCTTTTTTTATCTATTTGCAATTTTAGCCCTCGTTTATTTATTCTGACTTCAATCCAGTCCTCGACCTATTTAAGGATATGTTTATTTATTTTCTTTAAAAAAAATTGTATTCTTATTATCATTTTTTATTTTAAGTTTTTATATATATTTCCTCAAAACTTATATGTGTAAATATATATACTGTTTATTTTAAGATTTTCTATATATATACATTATTTACTTCAAAATCTTTCGCATATTATTTATTTGATTGATTTATCATTTATATTAGGTTTTCTTCACATTATAATTTTATCCTTTTACGTATAGGTATATATATATATATAAGTACTATTTTATTTAAAGTTTTGGTACATCATTTCTTGAAAATTGTTTTGTATATTATCGATTTTAAAGCCCCTTTTTACATTATCTATTTTTATACTAATTTATTGACGCTTCAAAGTGCATGTTTGCACATTTTACTTGTTTTTTTTTCACTCGTTGCAATTTGTTGTGTATGTGGTTTAATTTATTCGTCTTTGACTATTGATGTTGTAAATTTTTAAAATAGTGCACGTTATGTGATTATCGTCCTTGCATGTATTGTAGTTTGCTCACTCGTATTTTCATATCCTGGTTGTTCATTTGTGTGTTATCTCATTCATGTATTATTATTCCTTGATCATTATTGTTTTAGCATTATGCCATCTCATTGCGCATTAAATACCAATGTCATATATTACTTGTATTAGATCATCATTACGCCAAATTTGTGTTACATCATCATTATTCGTCGCATATAATCTCACTCACATTTTAAATAATATTTTTTAAAACCTAAACTACCCAAATGTGTATAATTTTCAAATACATTTATCAATTTTATCCAAAAGCAAAAGTTTTTCAGAATGAGGCAATGTTCTATGTTTGGAAACTCGAGAAGTCGTGCCTTATGTGTTGGGTTTCGGTTCTTTCGCTTGGCTAAACAATCGAATATCCTTTTGATATTTTTTTTAACGCATGAAACTCGGGAATTATGAGATGATCTTGAATTCGAGGATTCAAATTATCGTGTCCTAACGTACTGGATGTGATATTTTATTCCTTCGGAGTGAGAAAATCTTAGTATTCCGTTTGAGAAAATTCAAATGTTTCCAAAAGAGATCAGATTTTTAAATTCTTTTAAAATTTTCAAACTTTCGACATTGGGACATTAATTAATCAATTTGGTACCAATTTTGGGCATGACGAGGGTGCTAACCCTTCCTCGCACGTAACCGACTCCCGAACCCGTTTTTTCAAATTTCGTAGACCAAAAACACTGTTTTAGTAAATTAAAATGTTTTATTAAAACAAAGGTGATCCGATCACACCAAATAAAGGTCGGTGGCGACTCCTTATTTTTAAAAAAAGTCGATACCCATTTTGTCAAAAAATGGTTATGACAGTTAGTCTCCAGGTTCGATCATTCTTTTATAAATTTTTAAAGCTCTGATTTCAGCGATCAAGTTTTTGGCGCCTTTGCCGGGGAACTAAAATATTAAGAAAACTCTATTTTTATTACTTTAGCCATAACTTTTTATTTTTATTTTATTTTTATTTTTATTTTATTTTTATTTTTATTTTTCTTTTGCTAAAAATTTCTTTCTTTCTTTTTCCAGCAGGTACTTCTAGTTTATGACTAGAAGGAATCCGAGAGGACCTCTGGTATACGACAGTGATATTGAAGCGACCGCTCATAGGAATCGTCGGGAAACCAGGCGAGCCCTAAATTACATAGAAATGGAGGAAGAAGGCAGATCCAATCCTACTGAAGGGATGGACGAAAACAACCCACCACCACGTGATGTGGGGAAAAATAATGCTCCACGCACAATGTTTGATTATGCGAAACCGCATTTGACAGGAGCGGAATCAAGTATTGTTAGGTCTGCTATATCTGCAAACAATTTTGAATTAAAACCTAACACAATACAAATGATTCAACAGTTTGTTCAATTTGATGGTTTGCAGGACGAAGATCTAAACACGCATATAGCTAACTTTTTAGAGTTCTGTGATACTTTCAAAATAAATGGCGTTTCTGATAATGCCACACGTCTTCGGTTATTTCCTTTTTCATTAAGAAATAAAGCTAAACAGTGGTTAAACTCGTTACAACAAGGGTCAATCACTACATGGGATCAAATGACCGAAAAGTTTTTAATGAAATATTTTCCACCGACCAAAACAGCCAAATTACAGAATGATATCTCTTCTTTTGTGCAGATGGATTTAGAGACGCTGTACGATGCATGGGAGAGATTTAAGGATCTCTTGAGGAGGTGCCCACACCATGGCCTACCCTTGTGGCTACAAGTCCAAACTTTCTATAACGGTGTAAACCCCTCAATAAGGCAATTGATCGATTCAACTGCCGGTGGAACCTTGAACAACAAAACTCTAGAAGCAGCCTACGAGTTCATTGAGGAGATGTCACTAAATAATTACCAATGGCAGGCTTCAAGGACTAAACCGACGAAATCAACAGGAGTTTTCAACGTCGACGCCATGGCCATGCTATCAACGGAGATCGAGATGATGAACAAAAAGCTTGACAGCTTATGTTCTTCACAGGCACATCCAGTCATGCAGTGCGACACAGGTGGAAACATGGCGAATCCTGAGTACCCACCTTACCAACCAGGAGTAGAGGACGAACAGATGAACTATATAGGTAATAATTTTCGATCCAATAATAATTCTTATAGTAACACTTACAATCCAGGTTGGAGGAACCACCCAAAATTTTCATGGGGAGGTCAGGGCAATCAAGGAAATCAAAGGCAACAACCTCCTCAAAACTTCCAAAATTTTCCCTATCCACAAGAGAAAAAACAAACCCACGAGGAATCGGCAAATACAGAAAAACACCTACAAGATATCAAGAGAACCCTTAAAGATCAAGAAGCGTCAATTGAAAAATTTATCGAGTCGCTTGGGGAACTCACTAAGACGGTTGGAATGCTTACTAAGATGATCTGTGAGATACGAGCTGAAAATTTTCCTAAAGGGACAGAATAGGTAAAAGTAATCACACTAAGAAGTGGAAAGGAATTAGGAGAATCGAAGAAATAAACCCCAAACGAGAACAACAAGACAAGTGATGAGAGGATTGAAGAAGTAACTCCATTACGCAATGAGAACAAACCACCAATTTGATATCCAACAAAGTTAAAAAAGGAACGAATTGATTCCCAATACGGTAAGTTTCTTGAACTTTTCAAACAAATATATATTAACTTACCTTTTGTTGAAGCAATCTCACAGATGCCGAAGTACGCAAAATTTTTAAAGGAACTCTTGACGAATAAGAGGAAGCTTGAAGAAGTGTCAACAGTGGAACTTAATGAGGAGTGTTCAGCCATCCTCCAAAACAAGTTGCCAACCAAATTAAAAGACCTAGGAAGTTTTACTATCCCTTGTTTAATTGGTAGCTTGAATATTAAGAAAGCATTAGCTGATTTAGGTGCCAGTATTAATTTAATGCCTTACAAAATGTTTAAACAACTAGATCTTGGGGAACCAAAACCCACTAGGATGAGTATTCAGTTAGCAGATAGATCCATTAAATATCCTAGAGGAGTTATCGAAGATGTCTTGGTAAAAATTGATAAATTTATTTTTCCTGTTGATTTTGTTGTGTTAGACATGGATGAAGACATTAATGTTCCTTTAATATTAGGCCGTCCTTTTTTAGCAAATGCTAGAGCTGTTATTGATGTAGGTGATGGTAAACTCGCATTGAGGATAGGTGATGAAGAAATCATTTTTCAAATTTATGATGCCATGCGCTATTCTAAAGAACAAGATGATTCCTGTTATTTTGTTGGTACTACTGATCATATCATTCAACATTCATTTCAGGAAATCATACATGACGACACGATGGAACTGTGCCTGACTCAAGAAGAGGGGGAAGAAGATGAGGACGATGAGTTGAATCTGAATAAATCATCATTCAAACAAATGGAAAATGATGACGAATTAAAATAAAAACCCTCTATCGAAGAGCCCCCTAAATTGGAATTAAAACAGTTACCAAAACACTTAGAATATGCATTCCTCGGGACAATTTTATGCTACCAGTAATCATCTCTGCAGAATTAGAACCCAAGGAAAAAGAGGAGCTGATAACGGTACTAGGAGAGCATAAAAAAGCCATAGCCTGGAAAATTTCTGACATCAAGGGAAAAAGCCCCACATTCTGCACCTACAAAATTTTAATGGAAGAAGAATATAAGCCGTGTGTGCAACCTCAGAGACGGTTAAACCCTAACATGAAAGAAGTTGTCAAAGCTGAGGTAATTAAACTTCTAGATGTAGGAATAATTTATCCTATTTCTGATAGCACTTGGGTAAGTCCTGTGCAGGTAGTTCCAAAGAAAGGAGGAATAACGGTAGTGCCCAATGAAAAGAATGAGTTAATTCCCACAAGAACAGTTACGGGGTGGAGAGTCTGTATAGAGCTGAACGACGCCACTAGAAAAGATCACTTCCCTCTACCTTTCATAGATCAAATGTTGGAAAGATTATACGAGCATATGTACTACTGCTTCTTAGATGACTATCCGGCTACTTCCAAATCCCCATAGCTCCTGAAGATCAAGAAAAGACGACATTCACATGCCCATACGGTACGTTTGCTTATTGTATAATACCTTTTGGATTATGTAATGCTCCTGCTACTTTTCAGCGTTGCATGTTGGCAATCTTTGACGAACTCGTGGAAGACATCATGGAGGTATTTATGGATGATTTTTCGGTATTCGGTAATTCTTTTCATCTTTGCCTTAAAAATTTAAAACGAGTTCTAATGAGATGTGAGGAAACAAACCTTGTCTTGAATTGGGAAAAATGTCACTTTATGGTTAGAGAAGGAAATGTGTTAGGACATAAGATTTCTAGTAAAGGCATCGAGGTAGATAAAGCAAAGGTTGAAACCATAGAAAAACTACCTCCCTCTAGTTCTGTTAAGGCTATTAGAAGCTTTTTAGGACATGCAGGGTTCTATAGAAGATTTATTAAAGATTTTTCTAAAATAGCTAAACTTTTGACAAAATTACTAGAAAAAGATGTTCCTTTTGATTTCAACCAAGAATGTTTAGATGCATTTAACATCCTTAAGGATAGATTAATAAATGCGCCGGTCATAATTGCACCTGATTGGAATTTACCTTTTGAACTAATGTGTGATGCAAGTGACTTTGCAGTAGGTGCCGTTTTGGGACAACGAAGAGACAAGCATTTTCAGCCAATTTACTACGCTAGTAGAACATTAACACCAGCACAAGAAAATTACACCACCACAGAAAAAGAATTGCTAGCTGTAGTTTTTGCTTTTGATAAATTTAGACAGTACCTAATATTGTCTAAAGTTGTCGTTTACACTGATCATTCAGCTCTTCGTTATCTTTTAAACAAACCTGATGCAAAACCCAGACTCATACGATGGATTTTACTTTTGCAGGAATTCGACTTGGATATACAAGATAAGAAGGGAGCTGAAAATCTTGCAGCAGATGACCTTTTTAGACTTGAAAATCCACACACCAAAGAGCTCGACGAAAGTGAAATAAATGACTCGTTTCCCAAAGAACAACTCCTTTCTATAACACATTCTGAGGTACCATGGTTTGCAAATATTGCGAATTATTTAGCAGCTAACGTCTTGCCAAAAAAATTAACACATCACCAAAAGAAGCGATTCTTTGCTGATGTGAAAAATTATTTTTGGGAAGATCCCTTTCTTTTCCGTATATGTGCAGATCAGGTAATTCGAAGATGTGTTACAAAGACAGAAGCAAACAAAATCTTGGAGCATTGCCATTCAGGACCATCAGGAGGACACTATAGTGGTATTAAGACAGCACACAAAATACTCGAATCAGGTTTTTACTGGCCCACTCTATTTAAAGATGCCAACAGGTATGTTACCTTGTGTGATAGATGCCAACGAACAGGTAATATTTCTAAATGAGATGAAATGCCTCAAACATATATGTTATCATGTGAAATATTTGATGTATGGGGTATCGATTTCATGGGACCATTCCCTGGTTCGTTTGGAAACAAGTACATCCTAGTGGCAGTTGATTACATGTCAAAATAGGTAGAAGTGGAAGCTTTACCTACCAATGACGCTAGGGTAGTAGTCAAATTCCTCAAGAAACTATTTTCCCGATTTGGCACACCTAGAGTAATTATTAGTGATAGGGGTACTCACTTCTGCAATACTCAATTTGAAAAAGTTCTAAAAAAATATGGAGTATACCACAGGACAGCAACCCCATATCATCCTCAAACCAGTGGGCAAGTTGAGGTAGCAAACCGAGAACTTAAATGCATTCTAGAAAAAATTGTTGAATCAAATAGAAAAGACTAGGCATTAAAAGTAGATGATGCTTTATGGGCCTATAGAACAGCATTTAAAACACCTTTAGGGACATCCCCCTACAAACTCGTATACGGGAAAAGTTGTCATTTACCATTCGAATTGGAACACAAAGCTTTTTAGGCAATAAAATTCCTGAATTCTGACCTCAAAATTGCAAGAAAGAGAAGAATGATGCAGATGAACGAGCTGGATGAATGGAGAACAGAAGCTTATGAGAACTCAAAACTGTACAAGGAAGCAACGATGCTACGTCACGATGCCCGTCTCAAGAGATCAAAACAATTCAAAGTAGGAGACCTGGTCCTACTATACAATTCAAGGCTTAAACTATTCCCGGGAAAGCTGAAATCAAGATGGTCAGGCCCATTCATGATCAAAACAATTTTTCCATACGGCACCATCGAGGTAACTCATCCCACTAAAGGCACATGCAAGGTAAATGGTCACTGACTTAAAATTTATAATGGTGCAGACCCCGGAGATATGAGAGAGAAGCTTCTACTCCATGAGCCTTCTTTTAGAACCGAAAATAGGGAAAGTCTAGCTTAAGACTATAAACAAGTGCTTCTCGGGAGGCAACCCGAGCACTAAAACATTAACATTGTTTTTATTTTTCTTATCTTTCTAACACTACCCTAAAATAGTCTAACAAAAATGCAGGAATATAAACACGATCTTGAACACGGGAGTGTCAATGACCGTGTACAAAATAGGGGACGACCCACGGTCGTGCCACAAGCTGTGCCCAACCAAGGAAAAATTTCTATCGTCAACACAAGCTGCGATACCAGAACACGCCCGTGTGATCTAATCGTGTGAAGCTATTGACTTGCGCACCACGGGTAGAACATGCCCGTGCCTTCAAACCGTGTGAAGTTACTAACTTGCACACCACGGGCCACGCACGGCCGTACTCGACTCCCGTGCTGAGATACTGACTTGCCACACACGGGATATACACGGTCGTGCGAACTTACCGTGCCAACATACTGACTTGTCCAGCACGGGCGTGCCCAATGAACACACGGCCGTGCCAATAACCCTGAACGTGCCCAATCCTGAAAAACGCGAAAAGCACGGGCGATTTTAAAATGACACGTGCGTGTCAACGGACCATGCCCCCTCCCCTATAAATAAAATCTGACCGTCATCTTCCCCAAAATCAAACCCTAAAATCAGTTTTAAACCCCCTTCTCCCCAAATCCGGCTGCACAACCACTCCCCTTCCCTTAAAACCGCCTCCCCTCGCCTTTTCTTTCAAAAACCAAACAAAACCTTCCACACGGCCGCACCACAGCCGTGCGACCAAGCCCCACGCCCACGCCATCACCGTGTTTGTGCCACAGAAGCCCACGCCACCGCCGTGCTACGCCCGTGCTGATCGCCTCCCCCATCCCTGGTTCCCTTTTCTTGACTTTATTCTTGTTGAAAATTATTGCATTTGAATTTATTTTCATATTTTGTTAGATTTAGTTTTGAAAAGCATGATTTCTTTTTGTTTAAGTCCCCATAATACTTTGATTGCAGATTTATTTTTTTTCATTTTGTTTAAAATTAGCCCTAATTTTTAGTTAGTGATTGTTCTCACAACATTCATGAATAATTTGATTTTGGTTGCTGATTGATTCCATTCTTAGACATAAAATTTAACATTTTTCTTGATAAAAAAGAATCACTGATAATACATATTGATTATAGTTTGATATGAAATACATTGGTCATAATTTTAATTAAGGAACTTGTTTTTTTTATTATCTGATCATTTTTCAGGTACCATGTTGTTATCACGAATCAAACGATCCGCCCCAAGCAAGAAAAGAAAGGGGCCCGGATCATCGTTCGCAAGTGCCTCCACCGAACTTTGACACCCATTTCTCCGATTCCCTCAAGCAACTCAGGACGAAAGGTACAAAACAATCCAGGGTAGACCAATAGGCACCGGTAGACGCATCGACTGGAACGTAGTGGGGCAAGTTGGGCTCGCAACTGACATTTAAGCACTCCTCTCAACCGAACCGTGGGAGAACTTCTTCAAAATCGACGAACCTACATATATGGAGCTTATATTAGAATTCTGTACCACCTTCACTTTGCAAGCGGTGACGACTCAGTTCGACAACCCAGGTGCTATTCAATTCCGTCTAAGGGGCTCAGTGCGTCGATTAAGTGTACCACAATTCGACACAGCTCTCGAACTTTACACGCCAGAATTCATAGAAGAATACCCACTTGCCGGATTAAACCGTGAGCTCTACTGCACCCCGCTCGAATGTTGGCACTGCCTACGCCTCACTACAAGCCAATACGACCCCAGCCGCTCTAAGGCGATGGCACTTCCCCTGGCCCTAAGGTATATTCACGCCATTCTCGCGCATACCATCACAAGTCACAGAGAAAGCATCGGCGTCGTAAACAAGCACGATGTCTACTTCCTATCATGCATGTCTGAAGGACATGTTTTCGACTTGGCATATTTTATCACATGCGCGATTCAACATCAGACAGAGCCGCACAGGAAAGGGATTTTGTCAATGGGGCCATACATTATGAGGCTGGCTCGACACTTCAACCTCCTAAACACCGACGATCAGATCACCTCCCTCACACTGATAGGCAACATGGTACCTCAAGACATCCAGACGATGCTACACATTAGGATGATCAAACAACGTCAAGGTACCAAACCCCCTCAGTACAAAATACAGACACCCATGAACGAGGGAGAGGATGAGGACATTCCTGACGATGTCTCACCACCATCAGAGGAGGCACCAAATCCGAGCCAACACTCATACCAAACAGCATCATCATTAGCAGACATCTCTGCTCGACTTGATTGGTTCGAGATGCATTTCGCTAAAAACGCACGGCGCTTTGATGGATTAGAGGCGACACTCTACCAAATATGCCAGCACCTCCACATTTCATCATCAGCCCCACCACCGGCTCCGACCAACGATGAGGACCTTTGAGTCCTTTTAATTTAATTTCTTTAATTTTATTTTCTTCATTTTTAAGACTATATTTTACGTTGTTTAATTTGAAATTTTATTGCAAATTTTTATCATTGATTATCCAATAATATAAGCATCCCTAACAACATATTGATGGCATCAAAAAGATCATTAACAAGTGACTTTGCAGAATAAATCATATATTTCACCTACACAAAAGCACAAATAGGCGAAATACAAAAAGTCACCTGATGCCACACACTGTCCACATCCTCAAGGATCTCGTCAGTAAATCCAGGAAGTACACTTTCCCCTCCTATCTCTTTGATTGATCACTAATTGTCATTATTTATCTTCGTACATTGAGGACAATGTACATCTTAAGTGTGGGGGGTAAAGGATCTTACTTATTCTCAAATCCCTGATTTAGTTTTGTTTTTATGCAAAGTTTTCATATTACTAATTAGGATGAAATTTCTGATGATTTGTGATTGTTATTGACATGTTTTAGAATAAGTCATAGTTAATTATGAATTGATGATTAAATTTAAAGGAATACTAGAGAATTAAGCATGATAAGTCTCTTTTTCACAAATTAAAATTTTGCTAGGTTGCTAACCTAAATTTGAATATTACCTTGAAATTTGAAATTCACAAGGAAAATGTCAAAACACCCATAATTTTTGTGAGTATTTGAACCTTATAAAGCATATATTCTGTAACAGCCCGATTTAGGGCCTAGTCGGAATAGTGGTGCGAGACCACGAATCCGAGGTGAATTTATAAGTTTACAAAGTTTATGCCATGTTTGCATGCTAGTATGAATGTTTCATGAAGCAATTTTATTAAATTGTGGTGGATTGGTCCAAAAAGTACTAAATTGTAAAAAGTTGCAAAATATGAGTTTGTAGAAGCTTTTTGTATGAAATAGCTTTAGAATAGTAATTAGAAGTCCTTAAATAGTAATTTTTCCAAAAATATTATTTTGGACAAAATTGGTCTTGAGATGGTGTTATAGAAATTTTTTAAGAGGAAAGGCATTTTGGTCATTTGTCTAATAAGTGTTTAAAATAGGAAAAAGATGATAAAAATCTCATCATCTTCTTCCCCCCCATTGCCGAAAATTGAAAGAAGCCATAGCTAGGGCTCTTTAATTTTTGAAGCTTGCTAGTAAGTGCTCCTAAGCCCGATTTTTGATATTCTTCGTATTTTTGAAGTCTCGGTAGCATGAGTAAGCTATTTTTAGCTATTTGATGAGCTAAGATGCATGTTTAAAAATTTAGCCATGAATGATATGCCTGCTAAATGATGTTTTATGGAAGTTTATGAGAGTTTGATGTTAGATAAACATCTTTTCCTTAAGGAATTTCATGAAAAATGATAGTATGGACCTTTTTGTAATGATTATAAAATTTGGTCATATATGCTAGAAATAGAAAGAATTGATGATTGCTATAGTAGAGAAAATGATTCAACTAAGCATGATGTTTAAGAAAGTTTCATAAAATCATTTTACGAGCCTAGGGGCAAAAAGTGCAAATATGAGAAAGTATAGGGGCAAATTAGTAATTTTTCCAAAGTATGAATTATGAGTCAATTTAGTCAATATGATTATTAAATGATCTATTTATGATTTTAGATCAAGAAAAACAAAGCCCGGATCGAAATCGAGGCAAGAACAAAGTCGAGGACTAAATTGCTTAACTACATACCTTTTGTATTTTGAGGTAAGTTTGTGTGAGTTCTAGGCTTTATGATTTTATCATTTAATTGCTTAGTATAATATACATTGTTATCATGAATGGTTTAATGTTACGTTAAACAAAGAAGTCAATAAGATTAAACAAGAGAAAGTCCTGATTGAAGATGAATTACCCTGGATATACGGTCCAGTACATGAGATAAGAAAGTCCGTATAAGACCAAGCCAAGGCATGGCATTGGCAATTGAATAAGTTATCATGTAAGTCCAAGGACCTAAGCTTGGCATTGAATAAGTTATCATGTAAGTCCAAGAACCCAAGCTTGTCATTGAATAAGTTATCATGTAAGTCCAAGGACCCAAGCTTGGCATTGAATAAGTTATCATGTAAGTCCAAGGACCCAAGCTTGGCATTGAATAAGTTATCATGTAAGTCCAAGGACCCAAGCTTGGCATTGAATAAGTTATCATGTAAGTCCAAGGACCCAAGCTTGGCATTGAACAAGTTATCATGTAAGACCAAGGCAAGCTTGGCATTGATTCAAGTATGGCATTGGCATCGAGTACATGACTAGAGATCTAGTATTCCCGGTAATTCATAGAAAATTCATCGGGCAAATGAGCAAAGTTAAAATGTGAAAACAAGAATGTTAAGAAAGCAAAACCATTATCAAAATTGAAATTGAATATTATTCATGTTATGAATGATGAATTAGAAGACATGGTTATTATGTTTAAGTATGCTGATCAATGTGACCAAGAGATACAGGCACCTTGTTACCTTACAAGTATGAGATTAGTAAGTACCATGGGACAAGTAAGAATCATGTGAGTAAGTAAGCTTTATAGAAGAGATAATGATACCATTCTTATGTCAAATGGTTTATATGAAGCAAGTTTATTTTTTTTATGTCTTATACATGCAAACTTACTAAGCTAAATGCTTACGTCTTTGATTGTTTCTTTCTATGTAGTCCCGCCAAGCTAAATTGTGGATCATTGGAGTCGGAGCTCATAGCACACTATCGACCCTTATTTTGGTATAGCCAAATTATATTACTAAGTATGGCATGTATAGGAATCATTCATCTTGAGAACATTTTTTTGTAAGGCCGTTATATAGGCTATCAAGTTATTATTCTTTTGTATATGGCTAAATGGTTGGCAAAACTTGTTTAAGTTGTTTGTATATAGATGTCAATGAAATATGTAGTAATGTTCATAAAAGTTATATTATTAATGATTTGTATTGGTTGAAGTTGAGTTGATCTTAATTTAAGGGAGGCAAATGGCTTGGTAAATAGCCTCTAATTGCCTACACGGTTAGACACACGGGCGTGAGTCTAGACCGTGTTAACCTTGCACCTTAATGTTTTAAACCAAATTAGACCACGGTCATTTTACACGGCCGTCTGTATGAGCCGTGTAAGACACACGTTCAAAGCATGGGCGTGTGCTTAGGCCGTGTGGTTGAAGTCAGTAGCTTCACACGGTTAGTAGACAGAGGCGTGTCAAAGCCGTGTGAATAAAGTCAGTAACCTTCCACGGTTGTAGGCATGGGCGTGTAAATGAGTACACGGGCGTGTCCTCAAGCAACATGGGCATGTGAACCCTACTTTTAAGATGAGAGTTAGATGAAGTGTCCGGAGGCGTTCGGATAAATGTTTAAGGCCTCGTAGGCCCTTAATATGCATGTTATGATCAAGAAAGAAAGGTTTTAAGTTGGTTCAAAATTTTACAGCCCGTAAGTACATGTTTAAGTGAGTTTAAGCATGGTAATGCCTCGTATCCAGTCCTAGCATCGGTCTCGGGTATAGGGTGTTACATATTTTTTTTCATGCTCATTTTTTTATTATGAGTGTGTCAACTATGAACTGTTATTCTAGAACTTGCCTCATTTATGCATGTCGAGACTATATTTTTGAGTTGATATTATAAAAATGATAAAGGCACCTAGGTTTTAGTCCACTTACACCACTAAATAGCCTACCTTTACAATTCATCCCTAGTGAACCTCGTTGAGCCTAACAAAACCCTTTTTATTGACTTATCTACTAATATTAACCCAAAAGCCCCTTTGTATTTGTTAGTACACTTTCTTTTGACTATCCCTTAATCGAGATTTGATTTGATCAATTATCGAAGTTTATTATTCTGATATTTAAATTTTGTATTACTTAGTTTGTTCTTAAAAAAAAATTCAAAGAATTCAATATTAGTAGAGAGCTTACCAAATCAAAGTCTATTTTTAAAAGAAAAGCTCGTATTAGTAGGATTATTACTTTTCAATAGATAATATTTCAGTTTTTTTAGTAGGTACTCGTTAATTTGATCTCGATTCTAACCTTCTAATTTTGGCCTTTAACCACACCTTTAACCCTAGCCCCATTACAACCCTAACCAAGACCTTTTGATCTGTTTATCATCTCATATTACAGTGGTGGAGATTTGATTTTCAGGCAAGCCTATGGGATTAACTTTTCAGGTTCGACTTATGAGCGATCTTTTCCTGAACCTTAAACACTTTAGAGTGATTTGAGTGAATCCTTAGTGAGGACATCAATCCTTGTCGGTTTTGAATTGAAAAGGTAATCATTTAAATAAAGGGAGGCACCTATGTTTTCAAGATACAAAATCATGACTTACCTCGTTTAAATCTTTAGGAATCTTTGAATTGAATTATCCATGTATAAATTATCTATGAATTATGATGAGGCATTGTTGATAGGAATTGGGAATTATGGAAAGTTCGTTTTAATTGTAAATTGAGAATTTTGCTTGAGGACAAGCAAAAGCTTAAGTGTGGGGGTATTTGATAAACCATAAAAGTAACATATTTTAATCCCACATTTAGCTTACCTTTTGATGATTTACTCCTTGATTTATATAAAAAGGTGCTTTTAATCCTTTCTTTTCATGTCTTATACCCAGGAAAGTACCCAAGGATGAAAAGAACACAAAACAGGCCTAAAACGGAGTAAAAGGGCCTTAGCATGA
This sequence comes from Gossypium australe, assembly GCA_005393395.2. Lineage (NCBI taxonomy): Eukaryota > Viridiplantae > Streptophyta > Magnoliopsida > Malvales > Malvaceae > Gossypium > Gossypium australe. The sequence continues at coordinate 101,759,417 of CM016620.1, forward strand.
AATTAGCACGGCCTGGCCCAAAGCCCGCACGGCCGTGCCTCGACGAACACCTAGAGCACGGCCTCAACTCCGCCTCACACGGCCGTGCCTCACTTTAGAAGTCCGAACACGGTCTGGTCTCGATACACATGGGCGTGTGCCATGGCCGTGCCTCTGTCTCTGGAAAGAGCAATTTCAGTCAGAAAAGGATACTTAGGGAGAAAGAATCGCATTCCAAGAGCCTATATATATCCCCCAAGTACCACCTTTGAGGGGCATCGAAAGCTAGGCCAAGAAGCCAAGCCGAGAAGGTTAGAGTTAGGAAATAACACGAGGATAGTCAATTGATCCATCCCAAGAAGCCGGAGTTATACTCAAAACGGCAGAATTCTCCTTCAATTCCTTCAAGGTGTTTTAGGAATTTCTTATGTTTTGTTTTATCTTTTCTCTTGCGATGTTTTCTTTATTCATTATGAACTAAACCCCTCAGATACCTGAAGGGGATGAAACCTAGACAAATCTTGTTATTTGATTTTTAAATTATATGATGAATTACTTAGTTTGTTCTTAATTATGTTGCTTAATCCAAATCTTATGTGCTTAGGTGAAGGAGGAATAGACCCTGCCTAAGAGAAGATCTAACATAATTAAGCGGAGTTGATCGAACGCCTAGAGATAGTGTTACGAGATTTTGCCGGATTAGGGTGAAACCTTATATGGGAGTCCATTGATCGATTTACTGCTATCCTAGGGGTTATTATAAGCGAACGAGAGTTCCACTAATTAACCTAGGGTTAGACGTTATTTGCCTCGAGAGAGTGTTTAATATAGGTTAGGGAGTCCTACGGATCAAGCTAAGTAAAAAGATCATATAATTAAAGGTTAGATAACAAGTGAAGTCTAGGTGGATTCTTCCTGAGGGTATTGTTGTGATCAATTGAGTTTTTCTTCAAGATATTTTCCATTCATCCTTTTTTGTCTTTGTGTCCTTAGTTTAGTTCTCGTCAATTTATTTTAAAAGCAACTTCACTCCGTTTTAAGGTTAAATAATAAAAAGAAAGTTAGTATTAATACTTTTAGTTCCTTTGGGTTCGATAAATCCGGTCTTGCCTAAGCTATACTACTGTTCGATAGGTACACTTGCCTTTAATCGTTGTCAGAGTTAGTCTCCAGGTTCGATCATTCTTTTATAAATTTTTAAAGCTTTGATTTCAGCGATTAGATACAAATGCCTTGATGATAGTGGAAAGGTTTTTGTCTCCAGACATGTGGTGTTTGATGAAGATTCTTTTCCCTTTTCTGCTTCTTCTAGCTCCAGCAGTGGTTCTCAGACTCACTTTCAGTTTCAGCATCAGCAAGCTCGAGTTCCTGTTGTCTTCTCTTCCTTACCACAATCTGATGTTGGTGTCTCACCTCTGACTGCTTCTTACCCTCAACCAGAATTGGCAGCAATGTTAGATGCCAGTAGGCCAGTTTCTTTTTCTCCTGCTCTTCCAGATTCTGTCCCTATACAACATACTTCTCTGCATTCTAGATCGCTTGGTGTCAATACAGAGGACAGTAGGCCAACTTCTATTCCTCCATCTCCTACTGGTGTTTTGTCAACTGACTCATTTACCTCTTGGTTGGCTTCCAACAGTCCCTTGCCCGTTGAACACTTATTAGCTCCTATTGTTAATACTCATCCTATGCAAACCAGGTCCAAGAATGGGATCTTCAAACCCAAATTATTTTTAGCTGAACTCGGAGTTCCTGAACCTGTCACGATTGAGCAGGCTTTTGCCAACAATGAATGGAAACTGGCAGCTCAGCAGGAGTATGATGCGTTGCTGAAGAATGAAACTTGGGATTTAGTTCCCTTACCTGTCAACAGGAGGGCTTTTAACTGCAAATGGATATTCAAAGTTAAAAGACACTCGGATGGCACTATTGCTCGCTACAAAGGTAGACTGGTTGTCAAGGGATAATTGCAGGAAGCTGGTATTGATTATCAAGAAACTTTCAGCCCCGTTGTAAAACCTACTACAATTCGTGTAGTCTTATCCTTGGCTATGAAGTTTGGTTGGTCACTAAGGCAAGTTGACATTAACAATGCCTTCCTCAATGGGGATTTGTCAGAAGAGATTTACATGGTGCAGCCTCCGAGTTTTGAGCAGAAGATTGGTGGTCAAACCTTGGTTTGTCGCTTAAAGAAAGCTCTTTATGGCCTTAAGCAGGCTCCTCAAGCTTGGTTCTCAAAGTTAAGGGATTTTTTACTTGCTTCTCTATTTGTTTTGACTAAATCTGATGGCTCCCTTTTGGTTCGAAAGACTGAGAGCGTGCTCCTGTATGTACTTGTCTACGTAGATGACATCATTGTCACTGGGAATCATCAAGGTAGTATTGATGATTTTGTCGCCATATTGGATACTAAGTTCTCTTTGAAGGATTTGGGCTCTCTCAACTACTTCCTTGGTATTGAAGTTCTTCCCACCACTATTGGCTTGTTTTTGAGCCAACAAAAATATATCCTTGAGCTTCTACACAGGGCTCGCATGGATCAAGAAAAAGGCTCTCCTACACCCATGGCTTCTTCAACTACTTTATCTCAATCTGTTGGCAGTACAATTGAGAATGAGTCTGAGTACAGGAGTATTGTGGGGGCTTTGCAGTATATAGTCATCACAAGACCTGACATCACTTTTTCTGTAAATAGAGTTTGTCAGTTCATTCACAAACCTCTTGATCAATATTTTAAAGCTGTGAAATGCATCCTGCGCTATCTCCAAAACACTGTTAAGTATGGTCTTCATTTCACTCCAGCTGTCACCTTGGATCTTGTTGGGTATTTGGATGCAAATTGGGGGTCTGATGTCGATGACATGCGGTCTACAATAGGATTCTGTGTACTTCTTGGAGGCAATCCTATTGCCTGGGGGTCTATGAAGTAGCAAATTGTTTCCAAATCAACTGCAAAAGTTGAATATAGAGGGCTTTCTCATACGGTCACTGAGTTAGTCTGGCTTGAATCACTTTTAGCTGAATTACATGTTTCTCTGAACAGGAAGACTGATGTCTGGTGCGATAATTCTGGAGCTGTTGCTGTCTCAACTAATCCAGTATTACATTCAAAGTTTAAACATGTCGAGTTGGATCTGTTTTTTGTAAGGGAGAAAGTTGTTGCAGGAACATTAACTGTTGGACATGTTCCAGCGTAAGAGCAGGTAGCAGACATTTTTACTAAGCCTTTGTCAGCTCCTCTTTTTACAAAGTTTCGATCGTGTCTCAAGATAGTTACAAAACGTGAGCAAATAGCAGAGATTAAGGAGATGGAGGCATGTTAAGGAATAAAACTAATATGGTAGTTAACAGTTTAAACAGTTAGTAGTTAGCATTAGTAGTTGTGGCAGTTAAGGTTGTTGTAACTAGTCTTGGCAGCTTGTGTATATATACCAGAGTTTGATATCTAGTTTAATGCGTGAATAAAAGATTACTTTCGAGTTATCATGAATCTCAACATTTTTTTTTAATTTTGAAAGAATTAAATTCAAAATTTATTATTTTTAAGGACCAAAGTACAATTTTACAATATTCTAACTTAAAATTACATAAATTTTAAAAGATAAAAAATGAGATACCCCATTTTAAGAGGGGTCTGGGCCGCCGCCCCTAGGCACAAAATCTAAATACTAGCAAAACAATGCTACTTGTATTCAGAGGAATCACCCCCCTTTGATAGAAGAAACTTTTACACAGCTCAAGAAAAATGTACAAAGTATGAGCTACCGACGTCCCTAACAAATAGGATATGTTGCACTAGTCGACCATTGGCAAGTGTTTATATTCAAGCAGTCAACAAGCATACCAAAGCTCAACTTAACCACAGATATATGACCTCTCATTGATTTTGATTTTCGATATTTTCATCTTCAATCTTTCACTAACTTTAGATCATCTCAAAGTTTAATTTATAGTGTCTCTTAGTTCACTTCTATCTTTAATGTTGATAAAAAAATATAGAGTTTAAGAATTTTATATTTACTTCGATGAGTATGATACATATATAGTCAGGCAAAATATTGATCCATATATACACAAACGTGGCAAAATATTGCTGAAAGAATCATATACGTAATCGTTGTGCCAATCAAGCTTTACTTTTTCCTACAAGGTAAGTGAGGGAAAAAAAAAGAGGAAATGAAAAATTGACACAGAATTGTAGTGATAGAGACTATATTCTTATCATTATACGATTATCCTTAATCTTTTCTTTAGTAATTTCATATTCCATTAACAAAACATCGGATAATAAAAGAAAAAAGTATAAATAAAAGGAAATAAATAGAAGAAACTTGACTTTACGTTGCTTTCATCGATTTTTATTTTTGGCATTATAAGAACAAAATAATACAATGAGATTGTTATCAAGGTCGTAATTTACATCATGTAAAACTGCCAACTTCCTTTTGCCTACAATTCAACACTTTGGTTAGTTTTAGTGGGGGAGATTTTGCCTCTAAAATATGGGGTAGGATTTATTTATTTATTTATTTAAATTTGGGTAAGTTATATTTCGGTTCACTAAATTATTAGTAAGTTTATTTTCAAGTTACTCAATTTTAAAAAATTACAAAATGATCATTGAATTATCTGAAAGTTTTCATTTAAGTTACCAAGATGTTGAAATCGTTGCTGTACGGCCTTATCTACTCACACTGCCTGAACTAATTGAAAACTCTCCTCCTTTACTTCCATACTTCAGTTTTTTTCATGAAATAGCTTTGAATGTTACAAATCTACAAACTAAAATTCAAACGGCTTTCTTCTTTAATCTCTGACATTGACCATCAGACTAACTTGGATCTAAAGTATGTTTTTTTACTTGCCGATGGGTACTGAGCCACCATACCAATTGTCGAATTGTAGTATGGAGCTCGTTAGCCGGACTTTTTTTTAAAAAAAAAAAAAAACAAACTTAACAACCTAGTTACTTAAATATTTTTTTTTGAATATTTCAGTAACTTGAATGAGAACTTTTTGAATAGCTCAATGACTAAAATTGTCTGTATTTAAAAATTTAATAAAAGAAAAAGGGAAGGGACAACTTTCATCGGTGTAAAATTTAAGTGGTTTTACATCCTTTCGTAACTTTTTTATATGATTAATATTTTAACAATCCAACCACTGAATTTATTAAGATATTTGTACTTGTAATGCATATAAAATTTTGAATCAATCCGATATCTCTATCATATCGATTTAAAATATTAGTTATAAAAATATATATTTAACGGTTGAAAGCTTTTCAAAAAATGAATAGTTAGAAATTTTTAATTTATGTCAAACTTGACATGCATAATGTAATGGGTCATTTTTTCTTGAACCCAACCAAAACACAAACCAAAAATAAAATATAAAATTAATAGTCCAAAGTCCATTTTAAACAAATGTGGCCCAATACAAGCCCAAATGACACAAACCCTAAAGCCCAACAGCCTAAACTATTGTAAAAAAAAAAAACCTAGCTTCTGGCGTCGCTCCTCCCCCGAAGGCACACCGCCCGAGATCTGGCACTCCTACTGCCATTGTGCCAAAATAGCCAAGGTCCGCTTCCCATCGCCTCCACCGCCACCTGCAAACAAAGAGAGAAAAAAGACAGCAAACACAAACACTCAACAACAAAGAAACAGTAATGAAAACAGTAGAAAGAAATAGTAATGAACAGTGTAATTCGTGGCTATAAAAGCCAATACCATGGGTTGTAATTTTTTTTACAGAGAAAAATACAAAACAAATCAATCGAAATATAGAACAAAAAAACTCTAAAGGTGATCCCCTTTTTATTTTCCTTCCTTTTTAAAACTGTTATATATATATATATATATATATATATATATAAAGAGAATACTTACCTATCATTCGGTCTTCCGCCACCGTGAGCGGCCGAGGCCATCACCGTAGATGAACGATGACTCCTTTTACGTTGAAAAGTTTTTTAGAACCCTAAAACCGAAGGGTTCTTTGCCTTTTTGGCGACTTTTGGCTATTTTCTAAAAAAAATCGACTTCAAATTTGGATTCTGGGAGTCGAGAGCGTCAAAGGGGAATATTTTTTTGAAATTTTTTAGCCGCCGTCGCGGAACGACAGCGCCGATGGCCGGACGTGAGGAGACCAGAAAAAAAGGGCTTTGAAGATTTTTTTTTTAAAAAAACTTTAGTAGAATGATTTTTTTTTTAAAAAATTGGTTTATATAGACGCCACTAAACAACGTCGTTTAGGGCTGGCTTCAATAGCCCCAAAACGATGCCGTGTCGGAGCAGGACCCAATTACCCAACCTGGACCTCTGGGATCCGCGTGTTTTCAAAAATATCCTAATTGCGCCTTTGGTCCTTCCGCTTTTACGACCTGTTTCAATCTAGTCCTATATTTTTATTTCTTTTGATTTTGGCCATTCTATTTCATTTTGTTTTCACTTTGGTCCTTAGATCATTTTTGGGAAAAGGACACCTGACACGATGTCGTTTCGAGGCTGACCCAAAGTCTGACCCGACCCGATCCAAGGATCCGCATGTTTTTTGGCAGTGGAATATTTACAATTTTAGTCCTTCCGCATTTTGAGTTGTTTTAATTTAGTCATGATTTCGCCATTCTTTCTTTTAAGAAAATTTGTCATTCAATTTTATCCTGTTTTCAATTAAGTCCTCGATTCGCTGATCTTCTGGAGAAAGGACAAGTGTCCTGAGGGTTGGGATAATTTCGCATTTAGTCCCTATATATTTTCGTGCTTTTCATTTTAGTCTTTATTTACTTATTTTATCATAATTTTTACTTTTAACTTCATTTTCATTCTGACTCGATCTTTGGTCTATCCAATTTCAATTTTTTTATGAAAGTTTTTATTTATTTATTTATGTATTTATTTATTTATCATTCTTTTACCTTTTTTTATATTTAGATATGATATTATCTATACTTGTTTTATCTATTTATTTATTATTTATTCATACTTAAATTTAATGTTATTTGTTTTGTCCATTTATTTATTACTCTTTTACTTTTTAAATGTTTAAATTTGATATTATTTATACTTCCCTTTCATTTTTATCATTATTATTATTTCAAGTTATTTTATTTTGTTATTAATGCCATGAATTAATATTCTTATTGTACCATCATTATTACAAATTGATATTGCATTATTATTATTCTTCATTATATTATTAAATAAAATATTAATCACGTCATAATCATTATTGTTATTATTATAATCAATCTGTGTCGCATTATTACGATTAAATTATCGTGATCTCAACTACCTACTTATTATTATTATTTTTTTATGATCATTTCGATTTTTCTTCTCTTTATTCACGTAGCCATTTGTTTTTTTTTAATTTTAATCCTTATGATATTTTCCCTTAGGTTTAGACACATTTATTTGTTTCCTCATTATGCTCAATTGCGTATCATATTAAATGGTGAACCCGTTTTTTATACGACTTATAAGAAATAAATTAAGACAATGTTTGTTATTTTCGGAATTAGAAGAGTCGTGTTCCTAACTTAAGGAATATGACTTCCTCTTAAAACTGAAATAGTCGAATATCTATTTCAAAAATAAAAAATGAGATTTAAGTAACAACCAAATAGGGTTTATTCTCGTTTTCAAGAATTCAAAGTATCATCTCCTAACTTATAATGCATGGTCTTTCTTCTCGATCAACTTGAAATAAGCCTTTCTCGCGAAAATAATTTTAGTTAAGTGTTGCCTTAATACGAAAAGGGATCGTGTTTTAATCTCTCTTCAGATTTTTAATTCTCGACGTTAGGACGTCAAGTAATCAATTAGGTACCAATTTTGGGCGTAACGAGGGTACTAATCCTTCCTCGTGCGGAACCGACTCCCGAACCCATTTTCTGGACTTTTGAAGACAAAAAATCATTGTTTTAATGAATCAAGCCTTTTATTAAAACAATCAAATTACAAGGTGATCCGATCACACCTCATAAAAAAAAAGATTGGTGGTGACTCCCATTTTCATTTTTTTTAATAAAAAGTCAATCTCAAAAAAAAAGTTTCGACACATAATATACACATATGGAGCATAAAATATGACCATTAGATTGTTAAAATATTAATAGTGTAAAAAGTTAGGAAAAAGTGTTAAACTACTTAAATTTTACAAGTTTTAATTAACTATTTATAGTTTGAATGAATTGAATAAAATTTGGCCTAACTGAACTTGAAAGAAGAGCTAGAGGGCCTTGGTCGCTTTAAAAATTTAGAAAACTTTTAATCAATCTCTCAAAATTTAATGCTTCTACTTCGTAACTTCAACAATTATATATAATATTTAATGTGATATATAAATCCAATCTAAATCCCACAAAATGAGAGTAGTGGAATGGGGTTGCAAGTGTGGAATGGGCTTTCAAGACTTGCAAGCCTTTAATGTAACACTCCTTCCAAAGCAAGCATGGATACATACAGACATACATACATACATACATACATACATACATACATACATACATACATACATACATACATACATACATACATACATACATACATACATACATACATACATACATACATACATACATACATACATACATACATACATACATACATACATACATACATACATACATACATACATACAAAAGCTATTAAGTTTTATTGAAGCAAACAGAAAGGTTACAAACTTAAGTGATAGAACCAAGGAACTACATGCACTAATAAAACAACTTGGAACCCTAAAGAGAATAATCTATTTTGGCAAATCAATTTGGATTAAACCCAGACTTGCAAGCCTTTAATGTAACACTCCTTCCAAAGCAAGCATGGATACATACATACATACATATAAAAGCTATTAAATTTTATTGAAGCAAACAAACAAGTTACAAACTTAAGTGAAGAACCAAGGAACTACATGCACTAATAAAACAACTTGGATTAAGCCTAAATATGAAGTAATAAACCCTAAGGGGAATAATCTATCTTGGCAAATCAATTTGGATTAAACCCAGACTTGCAAGCCTTTAATGTAACACTCTTTCCAAAGCAAGCATGGATACATACATACATACAAAAGCTATTAAGTTTTATTGAAGCAAACAAAAAGGTTACAAACTTAAGTGATAGAACCAAGGAACTACATGCACCAATAAAACAACTTGGATTAAGCCTAAATATGAAGTAATAAACCCTAAAGAGAATAATTTATTTTGGCAAATCAATTTGGATTAAACCTAGACTTGCAAGCCTTTAATGTAACACTCCTTCCAAAGCAAGCATGGATACACACATATATACAAAAGCTATTAAATTTTATTGAAGCAAACAAAAAGGTTACAAACTTAAGTGATAGAACCAAGGAACTACATGCACTAATAAAACAACTTGGATTAATCCTAACAGCATGTTTGGTTGGCTGTAATACTAAGCCATTAAAGCCGAATTTTGTGGGCCCATCACTAAGCCATTGTTTGGTTGGTTGTAATGGGCTATTACATCCCTATTCCATACGGGTTTATTCAAGGCAAAAGTGTCGTTTACAATTTGGCACTCTCCTCACGGAATAAGGATTCAACATGAAAAATTAGGTCAGTGTTTCAAATTTACCCTTTCATTTCTTTCTCACGTCTGAAGCATTTTCTTCTTTTTTTCATTCTTCTTCCCATTTCCTTCCAACCTTCTCCCTCTTTTTCATGCTTCTATCCTCACCATCCCTTTGACAAACCCTAACAACCTTTAACAAGGCCTTCAATTAAGAATCGTATGAGGTGGAAACTTGAGAAGAGAAACAATCGGATTGGTTCGATGTGAGCAGTCGTCCCTTAGGTAACTTTTCTCCTATTTTGATTTCCATTTTTCTAATTTTTTTTGTTAAATTAGTAGAAATAATAGGTTTCTTTTCAGTTTTGAAGATTGATACTAGTTTTATTTTCACGATGTTTCTTCTTTTCACTTGTCAGTACTAAATTAATGTTGCTGGTACAAAATAAGACAGATGTATTCTTTCCTGTAGCTTGGTGGTTTTTCTCTATGTTATGCATAAAATGAACACCATATTATATGTGTGAGTCACATTTTATGTTACTAACCCAATTCTTTTCTGGGAGTTATTTCATGGGAGTTAGTTTGAAGGTGGTAATTTATGGTGAATCTTCAGTCTGTTAATCTAGCTTCACCTATCATTTTTTTTTATATTCATATGTTGCATCCTAAGGCCTAAACTAATTAGTGATCTTTGTTTTATTTATTATTGTGAAAAATGTTTATCCACGCACTAGAACTCAGCTTCCTTTTCCTTCAGACAACCTGCTTCTTGCTTCCATGAAGACTCAACTTTCTAAATGAGATATTTTGTTAATTAGTTGCCTTTGAATGTTTATACACATAGATGCTCATTCTCCTTAATTAAGATGGTGCTTCCTAACTTGTATCATATTGATAAAATATCTCTAGACAGGACAGTCTCTAAATAAAAGCAAAAACTTAGGAAGGCACCTTATTGAGGCCCTGAAGCTTGTTTTACTAATCGGCATGTTCTTAAGTTTTTTGTACTTCTTGATATTTCTCTCTTTTCCTAGGATCAATTTTCTAGGCATTGCCAACAATATTGTAATATAATGAAATTCTTAATTGGTATTGGAAGTAATATAGGAATAATATCATAAATTTGGGGCTTAAAATAGTAACACAATAGTTCTAAAATTAGAAACTATGATTTCTATTGGCTGATTTAGAATGCTTCTTAGTTTTAGTGATGATATAGTACAGTACATTTTAATCTAAGGAATTAATTTTTTTCTAATGATAATCTATGTTTTGTTTATTTTTATACTAATTGGCACAACCTACTTCCTTTCTATCAGTTTGATATGCCTTGGCATACCACTATGTTCTTGATAATATTTATTTTTCTTTTAAAACATAATGCTCTTTTTATGTTTTCCTCAAGGTGCTACTTATTTTGTTGGTCTCGTATTTTTGGCTTTTGGCCCAAGCTACTCATATTGCCTTATCAGACTGTTGTATGGTCAAAAATGGAGTGATGGAGAAGCTTCCACAGCCCTCCGTTACTATTGTCTTTACATAATTTTTTTGGCTATGAATGGTTAGAAAATTTGGGTTTTTTTGCTTGTTAATATGAATGGGGTTGTCTAACATTTTCCTCAAGTGTCATATTGAACACGATTGGTTTTTCTAAAAAAGTTCTGCTTTGTCCCTGATCACTTTTATGTGTGCAGCTTACTGAATGCAAATTCTAAAAAAGGATTTATGTGTGCAGCTTACTGAATGCTAATTTACAATCAATTTTTCTTTTCCCCTTTTCTTTTCAAAGAGATGAACTGGCCAAAGGGGATTTTAGTGGTTCTAAGGTGAGTCCTATTTTATAGAATTGAAACAACAAATCTGCATTAGATGTTTGTGGATTTTCCCTCCCCATTATTTATATCAGAGGAGCCCTGATTATCATACTCTTTTTATCATGGTTTGCCAATGGCATAAGAACGTAGATGGATAGAATTAGTACTTTTGAACAGATTATATCTCATTCAGCTCTTTGGAGCTATTTTGATTAAGGAACATTCAGCTTAATGATGTATCTATAGTTGCAGTGGCTGATGATGAGATTTGGGGCATTCAATTTGGAAGTTATTCAAGTAGCTATAAGAATTGCCAAACAACAGGGTGTCTCTGTTCCATTGGATTTGGCAAGTTTTGAGGTAATTGTTACGGGCTCATGTTTTGCTAAAGGTTGAATCTAATGTTTAACATGTAGGACAAGCAGTTTACTTGTATATTTTAAAAGTGATCATAAATTATTTAGATTTACGGTTTCTGTTCTACTTAATAGAGTGTTGGTATTTCATCTCTGAATGGCATCTAACTGTTCTTCATGGTTTTAGCTTGTTCTCCTTTTTGTTGCGCAACTTCTTCCTCAATTTCTTACTGCTATTTTTGCCTTAACTTTTTTTTTGGCCATTTTATTAGTAATTTTTATATTCTCAACCTTTCATACACCATTCCTCAGAAATTAAGGTTCACACTTTAAGAAGACCTTTCGAATAAGGTGTTAAATATGTTAAATGTGTAGTGGTATATTATTATTTTGTATTTGGGGCATGTGGTTTAATAAGGTTGTGTTTTCTTTGGCAGAATTGACTTTAAGATAAGGACCATAGAGGTTGATGGAAAAAGGATCAAGTTGCAAATTTGCAATACTGCTTTGAAGGTGTCACTGACCAGAAATGAATTGCCCAATCAGAACAATTGCTTATCTGATAGATAAAATAATTCAATAGCAGGACTTGGGTATTTTTTTGCATAAACCTGTTATCTGCAAGTGTTGTCCTAAGTGGTTTGTATGCCTAAGTGGTTTGTCTATCTCATGCTTGCCAAGCCTCCTATTCTAGTGTTCTATAATTACATGACAGGACTTGGAAATAAAATTACAAAGAAAAGATGTTTAGGAGTGAAACTCTTTCAGTTATTTTGGTTGGGATTTATCAGTAATAAATTATGTGAATATATCTTATGGAATTATTCATAATCTTCTTTCACTCTTAAATACAAAGATAAACACACTTTATGCAATTCACTTTTTCCTACAATCTAAACAATTCACATTCTCTTACTCTTGCAACAATATGAATGCTAATCAAACTACAACTCAATTGACACATAGTTGAGGGAGGGCAGGGAAAATAATTGAAATACAAACAACATAAAAAACGGATAAAAACATAAAACAAGCGCATTCTAAGATAAAGTAGTGAATTTATTTTATATTTTTTTTAAAGATATGTATTGTTCATTTTTCTTACTATGTATTTTTTTCAAAGATTCTAAATAGACCCTTATATTTAGTTGAAATTTCTATTTTGTGCTTTGTAAAGATTCTTAATATGTATTGTTCATTTTTCTTTGACAGTTTGTTATTGCTTCCTCTTCTTATTTGGCTTGTTTGATTGCTTCCTCCACCTAGAGTTGAGCATCTTGTATTCACTAAATTACTGTAAGTTCTTTGGCAATTAAATTCTTTGATTTTGTTTTACTATTATTGAAATTAGTATTAGAGAAATGTGACCATTTTTACTACGATTTGAAGATAGATAACACTTTAATATCTTGCAGTAATGGCTCGTCTGCCTTTAATAGTACAAAGTGAGAGGTGTAAAAGAATTGGTCTTACCATTACAATATGGTTGCAAATGTGTACAGTTATGAGTTGGTTCTTAGTTACATTGGGTGCCATCCATAGCCTACATTGTAAAGCCCTAAAAATCCCTTACATATTTATTTTTGTATGTTTGTGACATAAATGTGTATCTACTTCAGTGGTTATGTGTTCTGGGAATGTTTGAGAAGTCTTGGGTTCAAGCCTTAGCTTGGGCAAAATTTTCTTTTTATTTGAATAAACCCCTATCTTTAGACAGTAGGCTGATTGATAATTAAGTAATTGGAAAAATATGTCAGAATGGGCATGTTGGTCTAGGGGATAAGTGGCGTGATATTCTTACTTGAGGGCTGAAGTTCGAACCCTTGCATGCACAAAAAGGGGTCAAATTTTTGCTATTATGGACGGCTAGTGTTTGTGTTTTACTAAAAGTCTAAGTAGTGGGAAGGTTGGAGTGATTTGAGGAGGAAATTATGGGATTGAGGGAATATCCCTATTTGGTGAAGTTTGAATTCGGCTCCTCCCCTCATTTTGCCAATTTCGGTCTTTCATAGAGTTTTATTTTGGGATTTTGTTCAATTTTTCTCCCTCTCTGCCGCCACACCCTCCTATTTTCTTTGCCGATTTGGTCTGCTTCTCCTAACACCTTGCTTGTGGTACTGATCTTCTTTATTCCAACCCTGTGGATTCGTTGTTTATTTTGCTTCCCGAAGACCTGTACCGAATTTTGTTGGTGGGGAGTTTGCTACATCTTGGGTTCCATTCGGTCTTGCCCTTCCCACGTCTGATTTTCCCTTCACATTTTTTGTCAATTCTTTTTCTTCTGCTTCCCCCTCTGTGCCATTCCCTACTTTCTTCCCTTGCTGCCGTGATCATTATTTTTTGCTGCTCTCTGTCGAATTACTGTGACATTGGCCCTTTCTTTTGGTGTTATTGTGTCGTTAGTTTCTTTTCCTCTTCATGGTTTGGCATTTTTGGTAAGTGGATTTCAGGTTTGGTTCAAACTATTCATACGATATTGGTTAATAAGGGTTAAGTTGAATTGCAGGAACTAGTGATCTTTCGATTTCAATGGTTTAAGTGGGGCAGGCCTCGGTTGTTCAAACGAGGTAAGTGGATGTCAACGAAGCGATTAGGTGGGTTGAGTAAAGTCGTTTTAAATTTGTTGGTCTTATGACTAATCAATTGTTTATGTTTTGAACTTAGATTTGGAGGGCTCAAGGACTGAGTGCGCTATTTTCGTAACCAAGTGTGTAAACACAATCTCGACTATGGAAATTGGAAAAAGCCAGAATAAGTGAACGTCGACGCCACACGGGCGTGTGCTCGCCCATGTGCCTAAGAATAAGCGATTGATCGACAAGGCCAGCAATGTGCGATTTCATGGGTCGGATCGAACTGGGCTATATGGGCCCCACGGGCATGTGAGCCCCACACGAGCGAACCACACGGGCGTGCGAAAATTATTGGGCCAGGCTGTGTGGACCACACAAGCGTATGGGCCCACATGGACCAGCAACATGGGCTCGAGGGCCCATTTTCACTGTTTTACTGTTAAGGTGGCACGGGTCGCCCGAGTCGACTGTAGACCTACTATTGGGTTTGTAAGCTTACTTAGACCCCTAATTGACTGAATGATTGTTATGCCTCTGTGTGATATATTTGTATATGTACATGTAAGGCTATATTTTAGCATGCTATGTAGACTGTACTGAATACATACACGATACTATGACATGACTGCATGATGCATTACATTGGGATGGGTTGTTATTGATCGAAGGAAGTGTACTGAAAGGCTTCGAGCCTAAGTTACTGGCAGCCCAGCTGCATATCACTGTATAGTGCCGCATTCGGTACTCTTTGGAGTGTAGGGATGGGTGGATTGATTATATCCCCACATGGAGTGTAGGGTAGGACAGAGATGGAGTGTAGAGGCTGGATGGGTATGACTTGTATATTGTTTCATATGTCACTGCACTGATGAATGTTACTGTAATGGGCTAGGACCCAAGCACTTGACTGTTCTGTACTGAGATGGGCCAAAGCCTAAACTAAAATTGTCACTGATACTGAAAAAGGGCTTAGGCCCAGACTGTGTTTGTTTTTTGTCTGTTTGCTAAGTATGGGATTACACACTAAGTTTTCGTAAACTCATCCATCTGTTTTAACTTTTCAGGAAATCCCCAGTCGTAGGCGGATCGGTGTAGCGAGGGACTTAGAGGTGGCCACACGTCCGCATATATTTTCGTACTTGATTATGTTTTTAAGTATTATTATTTAGGGTATATTTACTGTAAATGGCCTTTATGGGTTTTTACTTTAATTTTAGATTTTTAATTTGATTTATAACTACTAGTAGTAGGATAAGACGCGAGTTTTCAAAAAGACAAATATTTTAGCAAAAATACCACAAATACGCAACCTATTCCAAAGCTTCCGCAATAAAGGACGTTTTGAAAATTAATAACGTTTTAGAAGTGAATAACTTTTTGATAATGACTCACGTTTTGAAAATGAATGACTCATCTTAGAATTATCATTAAATAACACAAAAAAGTTAAATAGAAAAGGGATTTTCATCGATATCACACTTTACCAAAAACAGTTCAATGTGACATCGCCAGATTCGGCCATAGCATCTAGCCCGTGTTAGGGGTATTACATACATACTTATAGACCAAGGATTAGATCTTATATTTTAGATTTTTATGCAAAACGAGATTATATGAAAAGACTTGTATATGCTAGTGACGAGACCTGTATTGAACAAGTTAGGATGAATAGAATTACCTTTTTTAAACTATGTGAGATGTTAAAAACTTTAGGGGGATTGAAGTCGTCAAGGAACATGTTTGTTGATGAGCAAGTGGCAATGTTTTTACATATCATTTCTCATCACCTTAAAAATCGAGTTATCAAGCATCACTTTAATAGGTCCGGGGAAACCGTTAGCAGATCATTTCACAGTGTTTTAAATGTTATCATACACTTACAAGATGTTTTATTTAAAAAGGCAGAGCCAATTACAGCTAATTCTACAGACCCAACGTGGAAATGGTTCAAGGTATAGGAGTGAGTTCTATATATAGCTCGTACATAATTTAGTTCATTTAGATTTAAATATAGTATCCTAACCCAAGGTTTTATACATTGTTATGTAGAATTGCTTAGGTGCTTTAGATGGAACCCACATGAAGATTAGGGTTCCAACAGTTGATAAACCTAGATATCGAATGCAAAAAGGTGACATAGCAACAAATATGTTAGGTGTTTGTACGCCTGATATGCATTTTGTTTATGTTCTTCTTGGTTGGGAAGGTTCTAGCTGATGGACGAATTCTTCGAGATGTCATTAGTAGGAGACATGGACTAAAAGTTCCTCATGGTAAAGTGCAAAATTAGAGGAATTTGAATTAATTTTTAAGATCATACTTTTTTGGGAAATTAACCATGATAAATAGTTTCTTTTTATAGGTTGTTATTATCTAGTTGATGTTGGATACACAAATTGTGAGGGATTTCTTGCGCCTTTTAGAAGACAAAGATATCATTTGAATGAGTGGCATCAAGGTTACCAGCCAAGTACTCCGGAAGAATTTTCAAATATGAAACATGCTTCAGCACGTAATGTTATTGAAAGATGTTTTAGGTTATTAAAACTTAGATGGGGAATACTTAGGAGTCCATCATTCTATCTTGTGAGGGTGCACAATAGAATCATCATTGAATGTTGTTTGCTCTATAATTTTATTTGAACCTATATAAGTGTTGATCCTATTGAAACAGCGTTGGGAGAAGGATTACTTGGTAATGTGATAGATGACAATGAACTGAATATCGTAAATATTCATCCATCGGATGCATGGGCTACTTGGAGGATGGAACTAGCCAATCAAATGTTCGATGAATGGCAAGCATCTAGAAATTAGTTAGGTTTAGGGTAAAAATAGTAAACGTTAAGTTATTTATGTTATTTCATGTATCTAGTTTATGAAACATTGGTGGTGTTTGAATTGTTTTTTTTTTTGTATTGTACTAGACTTGTTGAATGATAATTTATTTTCTTTTGATCCATCATGTGTTATAATTTTATAAAGTGTTGACCTTTTGATGCATAATATTGAACTTAATTTTAATTTGCGTTTTTTCTTAAGATAGTTATGTCAGGTTTTTCACAATTAAGTGTTTCTTCCCAAAATTCTCGAGGAAGCAAAAGGAAATGGGTTCCAGAAGAAGATGCTGCGTTGGTTGCTTGTATGTCGACTTACACAATGTTAGAACCTTTCATGTAGATACGAGATTCAAAGCCGGTTATTTAAATGAGCTAGAAAAAATGTTAGAAAAAGTTTTACCCAATGCCATGTTGAAGGCTAAACCTAATCTTGAATCAAGGATTAGGACATTGAAAAGAGATTGGTCAATCGTTTATGACATGCGTAGTGGAAAAAGTAATAACAGCTTTGGTTGGGATGAGCATAGGCAGCTTATTGTTGCTGAAGATGCGGTGTGGAACTCATATATAAATGTAAGAATTATTTCAAGTCTTTATTATCTTATTTTGACCAAACTTATATCTAATATAAATTCCTCATTTTTATAGAGTGATAAAGAAACCGCTCAATCCAAACATCGTAGTTTCCCTTATTATGACCAACTTACTACCATCTACGCAAAAGATTGAGCTACTAGGAAAGATGCTCAAACAACCGCTGATATTATTGAAGAAATAAATGTTGAGGATGTAGCTACTACAAATACTCATGAAGAAAGAAATGATTTCCATGGATGCAAAGCTGATGTTTCTTTGGATGACATGGATCTTTCAAGTACACAACCGCAACCAGCTAGAAACCAAGGTGATTCCACATTTTCAAAGAAGAAAAAAATTTTTTTTTTGATGCAAGTGATTATTCTACTTCATTTAATGATGCTACCACTTTATTGGCGGAAAACATACGAACTGTTGGCCTTGAAATCAGTAAGAGTATTGCCTCCGAAGTGCTAATTCAACAAAACTCAAAAATGACAATTCAAGGAAGTGTTCTCAAATTATATCCAACATTATGTGAAGTAGAAGGTTTAACTGAGGATGAGCATTGTCGCGCATTGAGCAAAATTCCAGATCATCCAACGCAAATGCTCATTTTCTTTAGTTTACCTTCTTCTGTGCAATTAGAATGGGTCAGAAGATTTCTTATTAACCATTAAAAATCATGGTTGTGTTGATGATATTTTGGTAACTTTTTGTATTTGTAATATTTGGATGGTATAATGACATGATAGAATGTCATTACAATGTTGTAACTTTTTGAGGTTGTAAAATTTTATAACTATGGATTATGACATATAAACTAATGAAATCATGTAACTTTTTGTTAATATATGAATATTATGTTTGGATGTGAAATATAATTCTCAAGTTATTTTTTACTTCTAATATTTTGTTTTTTTATTGTAGAATAATTAAATTATTTGTTTCACTAATGATATTTTAGCACATTAAATATGTATTGCAGTTTTATAATAATAATGTAGATTATATATTATATATTATTATGATTTTAATTCATATAATAATTTTATTAAATTATATTTAATTTTATGTTAAAATATGGTTAAATTATTTATTATTAATCTTATTAAATTTAATAACAATAACAATAATCGTCTACCTAAAAAAAATTTCTGCTAAAGGTATTCTGGTTATTTTAGTTTTTTTCCTTATGCTATTACAACATCATTCCATTCAACCAAACACAAGAATACTATTACAGTTCTATTCCATTCCATTCAACCAAACAGTTGAATTATTGATTACAGCTTTATTCTATTACAGCGCTATTCAATTACAGCTTTATTTCATTACAATGAACCAAACATACCCTAAATATGAAGTAATAAACCCTAAGGAGATTAATCTATTTTGGCAAATCAATTTGGATTAAACCCAGATATGAACCATTGACCTAACTGCAAAACATGAAACAAGGTGACAGCAATTGATATTGGAAAGCTTAATAAAACAAGTACCACCATAGCAATACCGAAACTTGGCCTAACATTCACCAACAAGTTTTGCAAAACCCCCATTGCTTCACAAACATCCTCATTATAATGAAGGTAATATTGCTTCTCCCATTCCATCCATTCTGAAGGCAACTCAAAACCCTCCGAAATCTTTGTATCTTTAATCCGCATTCGTAGCACGATCATGTTTTCGTCGACGAGCTTACCGACATAATCCGGTCCATTGCTTTTATTATTGATACCTCCAGTTGAAGCTACGATGGAGGTTCCTGACTTTCTCCGGTACTTGGGGCCATGCCGAAGAGGTCTTTGATTGAAGTTAAGAAGGTTATAAGATGAAAAACTTGTTGATTCCATGGTTTCAAGAAGTAGTACTTAATATGATGGTTTGAGAAGCAGTAATATGATGAAAAAATTTATAGGGTTTTAGCAGGCTTATAGTAGTAGGAAATGATGACAAGGAACTTCGCAGCAAAATCCGTGATAACCGTGTGGTATTCCACCGTGTGATTTTCAGTTCAATTGACCTTCAACTTTAGCTTACGACAATATGTTGGGATGTAATGACAAAAGAAAAATTGATATCGTTTACTGTGAATAGAGAAAATAATTATAAGGGATATGATTATTGGCAAAGTTAGAAAATTTCTATGGAGGTTGAAATGAAATTATATTTTTTTATAATTGTTAAAATATAATTTCATCATTATATTAACTAACATTTTAAAAAAGGTTAAACAAAATTCTTATCATTTTTAGAAGAATAAAATACAATTTTATCCTTACTAATTGATACTCTTATGCTTTTTAAAGGGAAAAGAGATACAATTTTTTTTTTGGGGACCCCTGCCCTTCTTCCAACCACCTCTAAATATGGTTGAAAAAAATCCAACTGAAGTTTGAATCGATTGGACATTCGATTTTTAATTTAATAGATGATTTGTGCAATTTAAGTAATTAGTAAATAAATATAAACTAGAATTTTGTTTAAAAAATAAGAAATATAATTGAAAATTGGATCAATTGAATATATGATTACTAGAAAAATTTTAAAAATATAAATATTGGTTCATACATGCATTTAGCCATATCATAGTTGAAAATGTCTCCTCTATGAACATTAAAACTTGCGGCTACTTCGCGTAATCATTATATTTTTTGATCTAAAACTCGCAAATGTTGATATCCTAACTTTAAATAATGCCTTCTGTTTTCCATTCATTGAATTGCGTCAATTTAATTCACATCTAAAGATGCAAAACGCATTTGGAAGTCCACTTAATATTCACATTCTATTAACCAAACCCGGTTATGACAGGTGAATAATTATACTTTCATTTAATTATTTTATCGTGTTTAAATGTACTTTTACATAAATTAAATATCTCATTATACACAATTTACAAAATAATTCATCTTATATTGAATTGGGAAAATATTTCTTAAAATAAGATTATATACAGATCAAATTATTTATCAAAATCTGAAAATTGCGAGGATTTCACTTTAATCTCTAATTTCCTTTTTTTTTTAAGTAATACTAGTCTAGTGGGAGAGAAAAAAACCCATAAAGTACTTAAAGAAAAAATACACTTAATCTAACGGTTATGAAACAATAAGGCTAAAAGGGTATATAAATCCTTGCATTTTAATAAAAACATCAATTAAACCCTTCATGAAAATATATGTAATTTAAGTTTTTAAACTCTCAAATTGCTTTAATTAAGTTGTTTAATCCGCATTTTCTGTTTTTTGATTATTATAATGTTGATGTGGCTATCAACAATATCAAACTGATTTTTCCCCAAAGTTAAAAGGCTTATATACCTTTTAATAAAAAAAATAATGATTGGGCCTAAGTAATATCAATTTGGTGAATTGAAAATTTTGAAGGGTGAGAGTTTAGTTAGTGGGTGTAGAACCCAATTATTGCCCGGGCCCAATAAAGAATTAACACCCATTTACATACCCAAAATAAAACCTAAATTTAAACCCCCAAACCCGGTTACAAAAGGACCCAATCTACTAAAGCCAAAACAAGCCCAAAACTAAAACCAAAAACAACCCTAGCCCAACTTGCATTTTTTTCAGAAACAAACCCAAACCCTAGGTGCGCCGCACCTAGGGTCTTCTGCCCTCTGCCCTTCTGACCTCTGTCCGATTCGTGTCCCATCCACCGCCACTGTCAGAACAGCACCGCCACCGGCTCCACTTGGCCACTTACCTGCAAGCATTAAACAAGAAAGGACATAAGCGAGTCCAAGTTGTAAAACACATGGCTATAAAGAGCCGATTCAAAACATTTGTAAGAGGACTTTTTTTTTATCAATAGAAACAGATTCGAAAAACTTCAAACACAAAGAGATCCAAACACAAAAAAGCAGAGATTAAAATAAAAAAAAAACCACTAAAAAATTAGATCAGAGAATAAAGAGGTGATTTGTTTTCTTTATATTTTTGAAGCCTTCTTCTTATCTTTTCCTTTTCTTGACATATATATACGAGTATATTTTTATCATTTTTCTAAAAATTTTAAAAATATATATATACAATTTTGTACCTTTTTTCGGCCACCGTGCGCGGTGTCCGGAGCGACGGCGCCGATGACGGAGGACGACGGTTCGGCTGCCGGAAATCGCACCGACCCCTGAACCTCAGATAAAAAAAGAAAGAAAGGTTAGAATTTTTTTTAAACAAGCAGGAGAAATGATTTTTTTGGAAAATTTGGGCCTTAAATAGCCTCCCAAAACGACGTCGTTTTGAGGCTGGCCTTTAATGCCCACAACGACGTCGTTTGGCCAGAGACTCGAGAGCGCGACCCGACCCGACTGAAGGATCCGCGTGTTTTCGTCGATTGGGCTATTTGCCTCTTTAGTCCTTCCGCATTTTTCCACGCTTTTAATCCAGTTTCTGCTATTTCTAAAATTGCCCCAATAGATTTTCTTCTGCTCTAAATTGGTCCCGAGCAAAACGCTGCGCATGAAGGCTAGGGATAATTGCCCGAATGGCCCTCCTTATTTTTTTCGTGCGTCTAATTGGGCCCTAATTTGTTTTTATTTTTTTAGATTCTAAGTTTCCTTTATTTTCTAATTTAGCCCATTTCTATAACTATTTCACAATTTTTATTATTAATTACTTAATGTTTTCACCTTTTATTACTATCAATTATTTATTACTATTATCATTTGAATCATTATCGTCATCACTGTTTTGTTTATTATAATTATTACTATCATTATAGTTATACATATATAAACATATTTTATTATTGGTTTACTATCACTATATTATTATATATGTGTTTTACTTGTTGGTTTACTAAATACCCGTATTATCACTAGTATTACTTTATGTTCATCTTCTTTCTAAACATCATTACTATTATTTTATTTCCACCATTATTTGTTATTACTATTATATCATTATTTTTATACCTACCTATATATGTTACTACTTATTATTATTGTCATTACTTTATTATCTCTATTACCATTGTATTCATTTATTTACTTATTTTATATTTTTGTTTTTACTACTGCTTTACTTACTATTATCTTTATTGCTATCATTTCTACTATTGTTTAGTAATCATACTATTTTTATTATTACCTGATATTATTATTATTATTATTATTACTATTATTATCTTTATTTTATCACTATTATATTTCTTATTTACTATTGTTATCGCTACTATTTTTATCACTGTAGTTTTATACTAAGACCATATATGTATTATCCATATTTTTACAGTATTATTATTGTTCTATATTACTATTATTACATGTCTTTATTTATTTACTCGAAGTTTATGCAATACATACATCCTTCACATTGTTACTTGTCATATCAACCTTTATTCGATATATTAAATTTTAAAAGGGATCGATATTTTGTGTTTAGAAGTTCGAGGAATCGTGCCCAATCGTGCTGGGTTTCGATTTCCCGTTCATCTAAACGACTAAATATTGTTCTAAGATTTTGATCATGTTTTCCTAAATAAGGCAATATTGCGTGTTTGGACATTCAAAGAATCGTGCCCAATCGTGCTGGGTTTCGGTTTTTGGTTTGACCACATAGCGGAATACCCTTTTTAAAATCGCAACGTATGAATTTTGGAAGTCATGAAATGATCTTGGTATCGAGGATTGAAACATCGTATCCTATTGTGCAGGATGTGATATTTCATCTTTTGGAGCAAGAGAATTTCGATATCCAAATCCGAGTCATCCAAACATTTTCCAAAAAGATTCTTATTTCAAAATTTTAATTTTCGACATTAAAACACTAATTAGTCAATTAGGTACCAATTTTGGGCATATCCAGGGTGCTAACCCTTCCTCGTACGTAACCGACTCCCGAATCCATTTTCTGAGTTTCGTAGACCAAAATCATTGTTTTGATAAATCAAACTATTTATTAAAAACAACCGTTTTAAGAGGTGTCCCGATCACACCTCATCAAAAATGATTGGTGGCGACTCCCGTTCTATTTTCGTTTTCAAATCCCAAGTCGATTCCCGTTTTTTAAAAAAAATGGTTACTACAGCTTGGCGACTCCACTAGGGACATGTTAAAAAGAGAGTCAAGCCACGAGCTGATTAATTTTTGTCTTTTGTCGAAAATTGAAATTCGGTTTTAATATACGATCCTTTTCTTTGCATTTCATCTGCGTTGTGTTATGATCTTCATCACTGTATTTATATTCCCTTATTTTCTTTAAGCTTTTGGTATACTTTGGCATTGCATTGCATGACCGTCGTGGTCGCACCCTTAAGTGGGAGCAAGAAGCTATGCCTTCGTGAGGTTTTCACCTCTACATGGGCTAGTGGATCGCTTCCGAAATACATCCGTACCTATGTCTTCGTGAAGTTTTCACTTCCGCATGGCCATAGGGAAATGTATTCCCCTGAACCGAACTCGGTCCGTATGATCCTATGATGGGTGAGGATCGAGGAATCTGCTGGTTCGGGTACCTCGAACCATAGAACTAAACCACATATAGTGAACCCTAAGAGCCCACCTTTGGCAGAACTATGTCAAACCTTAATGGTCACCCAGATGGAGATTCGTTTATTTTACTTGCTTTATATATTTCATGCTACGATACTAACTTGTTATGTTTCATTTTTATGCATATCATGTCATCTCTTAAGAAGTATCGATTCACGGTCCATTTCTAAATTAGAAAGCTGGTTATGGAGAATGAATTTCTTGATAAAGTAGAAGATAATGCAGCCGTCCGTATATGGTCAGAACAAAGCCAATTAGAGAAAGGGGACAGTTTAGCCGACGGGTATGTATCTAAAACTGTGGGATTTTACTCGTATTAGCATCACGCAAAATGAGTTTTGCGAGTTGAAAACAATATGGAACCAATAGGACAACGAGGCAAAATAGCTGTTCTGTTATAGTTATGGTGATATACACTACTTGCTCGACATTAAGGTCGATAAACATCTATTTCAGGCTATGACTCAGTTCTGGAATGTTGCTTACAGTTGTTTCACTTTCGGAAAAGTAGATTTAGCACCCACATTGGAGGAATATACAACCCTACTGCGCTGTTCAAGGATCCAAACCGACAAAGCTTATTTTTGCTGCCAATGCCCCTACTTTTGTAAAGAAATTGATGAATATCACAGGGATGAGTGAATAGTGGGTCTCGGCTAGAATTCAGAGTAAAGGCGAGGGTAAGTGCATACATTGGGAAAGTTTAAGGAGCCTGATCCTAACACATCTCGATATAAAAAAGAAGATTGATGTCTTTGCCCTATGTATTTACGGCTTGGTAATATTTCCTAAGGCTCTCAGACATGTAGATGAAGTAGTTACGGATTTATTCGACCGACTAGACAAAGGGGTTACGCCGGTGCCTGCAATTTTAGCCGAGACGTTCAGATCCTTGAATGCATGTCGGAGAACAGGTGAAGGCAGGTTCATCGGTTGCGCACAGTTATTGATGGCTTGGTTTCATAGTCATTTCTGGAAAGTGGAAAAAGTGTCTTACCGGGTCTTCTATGAGACTTACTCTCCGTTGAAAGAGATAATCGCCACGCCAAGGAGAGAAGACATATCCGAGGAAGGCTGGATAGCGCTCCTTCAAAATCTCCAAGAAGAAGACATCGAGTGGAGGGCTCCTTGGATGATCCCCAGCGAAACCCTTTATCGATGTGGAGATTTCGACTGGGTTCCCTTACTCGGAATTTGGGGGGCCATTGGGTATGCCCCTTTACTCGTTCTGAGGCAGTATGGTTCAAGATAGTTTGTACCAACCACATATGGGTTGGCAGAAAGCGAGTTTTCATATAGAGGGGAAAGCTATAAGAAGAGGGTTAAAGAGATTGCTGGTGCCTGGAATCAGATTCATAGAATGAAAAGGCTGTCCGTAGGCCCGATGACGACCCCAGAGTACAGCAGATGGAGGATTAGAAGGATTAATGATAATATCCCCGAACCAAATCCAGAAGGCGCCCGGTCGAGAGAAGAATACTTGCGAGTGGTCTCATCAGAATTAGAGATTGTGAAACAAGATTTTGAAAGGATGAGTTCGGAGCTGGGAAAGAGAATAGAAAAGTTGGAAGAAAATTTTGAAATCCGGGGGTATTTCGGTAATTTTGGACCTCGGGGGTATTTTGGTAATAAACCAAGGTAAACTTGTAAAGTTTAATATTTTCGGGGTATTTCCAAACTTTGCAAAACTTTGAGAGTTCTTTTTGAGAATTGTACTTTCCAAAACAGTGGTGTTGCGAAAATTTTGAAAGTCAAGGTCATTTTGGTAATTTTGTAAGTTAGGGGCAATTTTGTAATTTTCCAAAACCAAGGTATTTTTGATAGTTTGCAAATTAGGGTTTTTAAACATTTATAAAGTAATGAAATTTCGGAAAAACTGTTGAGTAATTGAACATTTCATAAACCAGGGGCATTTTTTGTAATTTTACCACTAGGGGAAATTTTGAAATTTCAGAAATTTTTCGAATTTTTTTTCTTTTTTTTTTTTTGAGATAGTTTTCACAAATTAAAGAAAATATGATTTTTAAGAGTTTTACAATTAGGGTTTCCATAAAAACACGGCTAGTTCCCTTTCGGGTTTTAGTTATTGTGTTTAGCCTATGACCGAGTCCTCTTGGTCAGGGTGAACCGAAGCTACGCACCAGGCAGGATTCGAGTGGAGAGGAGGTGAGTCACGCGGACTGCTTAAGTACCAAGCTCCCACTGAAACCATTCCTAGACATGCGCACAGAGGTTGCCACACCCACTGCGACATTTGGGTTAGGGTGAACTGAAGCTACGCACCAGGTAGGATTCCTGCGAAGAGGAGGTGAGTCACTAGGACTGCTTAAATACCAAGCTCTTCCGGATCCAATCCTAGACATGCGCACAGGGGTTACCACACCCTAACTCGATTGACTTAACCATAGGTTTGTTTAGTGGTCCTTAAGTCTTATGTATTTGTGTTTGAGTAGACTAGTCCTAGAGTTCAAGAACCTATCATTCTATTCTACGTTCCATTGTTTTTCTACCCCTCTATAAATCACATAATCACACAGATGGTTAGGGGTACTTACCTGGTGGACTGCGGGTTGGAGATTTAGGTGCCATGCCATAAATCCTGCTTATTTTCAAAAATACTTTCATAAAGCTTACTTGGCTCGATTTGAAAATGTTTTGGGCCTTAGCCCACAGGCCGAGAGTTTTAAAACTGGGCTCTGATACCAAACTGAAACACCCCAAACCCGGCCCACGAGCTTTGACCAGATTTGGTATGTTCCTTAAGTAAACCGGTTTCAAATTCTTAGTTCCTTTGGAAAAACTTAAGCGATTTTAAGAAATATATTGTTTTAGGTTGGGCTTGAGTTGGAAACCAATTTATCTTATATTGAAATCCATTTAATTAAGGTGACAAAACAATTAGGGTTTATTTTTCAAAAAAATAACTTTACTCAAACTTTAATTGATAATAATTTCCAAACATAAAAAAAAAATTGAAGATAGAAATAGAGAAATAAAACTATGGCCTTATTACATCAAGTAAAAACCCCAAAATAAAATTCTTAAGTACTTAAATAAAATAAAATGTCCATATTGAATAAAACTTCAAGCTGAGCATGGCCACCACAAGTTCTGCCGTCCCGGTCCATCACTGTTCATCACCTGAAAAATGTTCCCACAACGGGGTGAGTCAACAGACTCAATGTGTAAACCAACACTAAAATTTAATAGATTTAGGCATACCATACATATCATGCTCACAAAATAATTCAAGATAATGATGCAATCCCAAACCCAAACCTAGATGCCATCCGCTACACATCCCCGTACCAACCTGCACACCATGGGGACTACTAAGTCGACCCTCCTTCCGCTACACACCATCGAAGGCAGTCGCTGCAGTCGACGTGCTCATCGCCCATACAAATTCGTGGCATAGCCACCAGATTCAGATAATTGTGTCATGAGACACCACATTCAGATAATGTAACCGAAGTTACCACATTCAGATAATGTGACCGAAGTCACCACATTCAGATAGTGAGACCGAAGTCATCACATTCACTTCCCCTTTTTCATATAACCCGAATGCCCCATATATTTCATATCATGCATATCATACTTAAATTCACATTCATGTCACTTTTCACATGTTAAAATATAACATATTTCGTAATCCTAGCAGGAGTAGGAAACGTACCTGAGTGTTTTGTACCACATTAGGGTACTTAGCCATATTCACATTCTTATACATACATATATTACATATTGCCATATAACGTATTAAAAGATAGTGTGGGGTACACACCTGATTTGCTTAACGAAATCCTTGAAATCCCGAAAAACCGATCTAGTGCTTTAGATCCGTTAACTCCTATATTCGGCCAATCATTTAAACATATTAATAAACCTTTTTGGCCACAAATCCAAATCCTAGTAGGATTTATACACTCAAAACTTACCTTAAGGATCTTAAATCCCGAAATTATCCCTTGGTTGTAGCTTCTGTCGAAATTCCTAAACCACATGTTAGATCCGATTTCATCCTTAAACATGATAAATAATTCTAGGCCGAATGTACATATGACTTACCTTGAGTCTTTTAAATCCTGAAATTCTCCTCCTTGTAGTCGACCTAGACAAATCCCGAAAGGCCCTTCAAAGTTTCGGCCATGGAATCCTAGAGGAGTTAGATTCCTATATTTCGGTTAAAGAAGAGAAGAATTGATAACCATAAAATTCTTACCTTTATGGGTGAAATCGGCAACACCCTTCTGTCACGACAAAGATTCGGCTTTTGAAAGTAAACTATGAGAAGAGAAGGGATATGATCTTAAAGAAAATCGGCAAGGGGAACTAAGGGTGAAGAGGAATTCGGCTAGATAAAAGAAAAAGAGGAGAGAAGAGAGGCTAGGGACATTTACCAACACATATCAAGCATGTATGGCAACCAAAAGCATATTAAATTGACCATTCAATACCCATTTCATTCATGTCAACTTTCAAGACAAAACATATATAAAACTAAGCATATTTCATTCATTTACTTACCCAAAAACTTGACCATTTCATGAGCATCAAACCATACCAAAACAACTACACATACCACATTCATCAAGGCAAAATATAAACCAATAATTAGTCACATCTCATGACCAAGTCTATACATCAACTTATATCAAAACTAGCCTATACATGCCATATCTAACTATATACATTTCCAAAATGTACCAAAATGAGTTTAGTAGTGTGATGACGATCCTTGACGGTCCCGAGCCTTTAGTAGCTTTGACGACCTATAAAACAGAGAAATCACACACACACAGAGTAAGCTTTCCAAAAGCTTAGTAAGTTATATACAAATGAACTTATTATTTAAGCATTCAAGACATATAATTAATATGAAATCACTAATAGCTCAATTGCATAGCCATAATTCTTCTTGGCACTTTTATTTAGTTATTCATCATTCAAACATGCCTATCATCATATACTTGTTAGCTCATAGCTTATCCATTCTTGTACCACATTTACATATGGCTCATTCAAGCATATCTTCACATATTATCTCATCATTTCAATGCACATATTTATCATAGTAAGTTCATATAGACATTTACCTTTCATTCACACATAGTGTATTTTTTTTTAAACGCACCTGAAATAAATATACAATTCACATAGTCCTTTGTTTCTCGGACTTACCTGTTGAACTGTTCGAAATCTAATAGGATACTCAAAACACTCAGAATAGTCGTACAATGCCAACGTCCCAGACGTGGTCTTACATGTAATCGGATGTCGATGCCACTGTCCCAGACAAAGTCTTACACGTAATCAGATATCAATGCCACTGTCCTAGACAGGGTCTTACACGTAATCAAATATCGATGCCACTGTCCCAGACAGCGTCTTACACGTAATCAGATATCGATGCCACTATCCCAGACAGGGTCTTACACGTAATCATATATCGATGCCACTGTCCCAGACAAGGTCTTACACGTAATCAGATATCGATGCCACTGTCCCAGACAGGGTCTTACACGAAATCTCAAATCAAAGTCGACGTCCCAGATGTGGTCTTATATGATAAAACAAAATAGATACCTATGTCATAACATAGTTAATCCTATATATCCCTAGGTTCATACGGGACTTCTCGGACATTGTCACTATGTCAATCTTATCTCGAAATTCATGTTCACATCATCTCGTAAAACATTCATCGTTATCAATAATCACATGAACATACATATTTCAATACAAATACATTTATTTGCATAATAACTTACCTCGGAACCGCTTTAACTGAAACAGAAACGGCTACTCAATTACTTTAACTTTCCCGCGATCTAAGTCCAATTTCTTCGGTTCTTGATCTACAAATATTCAAATTTAACCCTTTTATTCACTAACTCAATCAATTTAATCCAAGAACACATATTTAGGGTTAATTGCAAATTATCCCTCACATTTTCACATTTGGACACTTTAGTCCATATTTCATAAAAACACAAAATATACCAAATTTTATAATACTTATGCTTAGCCGAATATCATCCACGCTTATACAAGTCCCCATATTTCATTTATTTCACAAATTAGTCCCTCAAAATGCTATTTTTATAATTTAGCCCTAATTAGCTAAATTCATCAAAAATTCAAGAAAATATATGTTCATTAAACGCATATCTATCATTTAACACCATAAATCATCATAAATCATATGAGTTCATCAATGTCTCATTTCACAAACATCATCAATTCCCAAAATTAAAACATGGGTTACAAAGTTTACAAAGCAATGATTACGAAAACGTAGAAATTATCAAAAACTGATCAAAAACACATACCTGATTTGAGCTTGAACCTTGGCCGAATGAAACAAAATTTTATCTTTTCTTTTCTTTTCTACATTCGGTGGATGAACACCATTGAAAATGGCCACCATTTTATTTATTATTAAGTTATAATAACATTAATAAACATTTTACTAAATTACCATTAATGAAAACCATTATAATTCATATAATGTATGGCTATTTTTTTCCTTTACCAACCACTATCCTTTTAAAATGGTTTATTTGCTTTATAAGGCCACTACTTTAAAAAGCCACATCAAATAGGTATTTTACAAATGTCATGCTAGTTTTGCAAATAATACAATTTAATCCTTTTCTCAAATTAAACACACAAATGATCAAATTTTTATACGAGGCTTCCACACATGCTTAGTCATATATCAATGGCACAGAGTATAATATTAAAATATTATACGAACTCGGATTTGTGGTCCCAAAACCACTATTCTGACTAGGGTATAAACCGGACTGTTACATAAACAGTGAGCAATGACAACCTAAGCATTAAAAAGGGATCATTCTCGAAAAATGACATCCTGCATTCATGCAAATATCATTCATACACATCTAGTTAGAAGCATTTGATTCATCCTGATCATGACATCCTAATCACTAGGCATAAATAGACCCATAAAATGGATTATGTAGGTCATGTTCCCCAGAGAACTGTGTAACAAATCAGTAAAACCACAAATCCTATACCCTTAAAGTTGCAGTGGGACGAATTATAGTCATCGTGGCAAATCTTATCTCCCTAAAGTCGCAGTGGAGCAGATTAAAGCCACAAGTCTTATCTCCTTGAAGTTGCAATGGAACAGATTGAAGATAGCGAATATTATCTCTCTGAAGTTGCAGTAGAGTAGATTAAAGCTATAAACCTTATCTCCCTGAAGTTGCAGTGGGGCGGGTTGAAGTTACAAATCTTATCTCCCTGAAGTTGTAGTGGAGTAGATTGAAGATAGCAAATATTATCTCTCCTAAATTACAGTAGAGTAGATTAAAGCTACAAATTACAAATATTATCTTCCTGAAGTTGCAGTGGAGCAGGTTGAAGTTACAGATCTCATCTCCCTAAATTTGCAGTGGAGTAGATCGAATATATCAAATCTTATCTCCCTGAAGTTGCAGTGGAGCAAATTGAAGCTACTAATCTTATCTCCCTGAAGTTGCAGTGGAGTATATTAAAGCGACAAATTCTATACCTTTGAAGTTGCAGTGGGTTAGAAAGAGGCTACTTGAAGAAAGTGAGCTCCAAGAGGTCAAGATTCGGTGAGGCCGGGCAAAGTTGGTCATTCTTAAAAGTCTTTGCTCTATTCTCGTTACACGACAATGAGCAAAGATGGGCAGTTGTAATAGGCCCAATTTGCCCGGGCCCAAAACCAAATGAAAAAAAACCAAAATAAAAAAAAATTAACAGTCCAAGTTTTTGTTACAAGCCCAAATATAGCCCAACATTACAAAGGTCCGACAGGCCTAACAACTTTAAAAATTTTCAGAAAGCCAGAAACCCTAGGGTTTCTAGCACTGTTTCTCCTCGGCCACATCGCCCATGCCTCGTCCCGAGGACCGTCTGCTACCTTACACCGAAATGGAAAATTTCTTCTTCGCCTCCGTCAACGCCTGCAAACAAGCAAAAAAAGGGGGCAAAGTAGAAAAAGGCAGAAACGAAACAATAGAAATAATAGCAAAAATACACAGTTTTGTAAATGGCTATAAAAGGCAGATTCGTCAATGTAATGAAAGCATATACGATATTAATCAAAAACGAGATCAAGAATCGCCAAGAGGTGATTTTTTATCTATTATTTTACTTTTTAGTTTTTAAAGGCATAAAAATAATAAATAAATATTAATAAAATCTTACCCGTCGTTCCAAAAGCCATCGAATCGCTTGGGGTTTGGCCAAGGTTGCGACGGAATATACTGAGAACTGAAAGGTTTTCTTTCTCTTTGAGGGTTTCGGGTTTATTTTTGGGATTTTTAACTCCGAGCCAGAGTTCTAAAAAAATACAAAAAAGAGAAACTTTTCTGTTTCTCGACCGCCGAAAACTGCGGTGCGACGCCGGCGACTGGCAGTCGGAGCCAAGCCCGGATAGGGCCTGCTGTAGAGAAGGGAGACCCGGCCGATGGCTTTTGGGATTTTTTTTTTAAAACATGGTAAAAATGAAAATTTCAAAAAATTTTATGCTTTAAATTGGAGTTGTGAAACGGTGTCGTTTCACTTAGGCACTTTAATGCCGAAACGGCGTCATTTAGGGGCCAACCCGAGACCCGACCCGCTCCAACCTCAGGATTCGCGTGTTTTTGTGGAAGGGTCTAATTGCACTTTTAGCCCTTCCACTTTTTTATTAGTTTGCGATCCAGTACTTTTTTTTAATTTGGCCCGATAATTGTGTTTATTTCATTTTAGTTCGTTTGAAACGACGCATTTTGGAGGACAAGAAATATTTCCCCTTTTGGTCCCCCATCTCATCCGCGCGTTATAATTTAGGTCCCCTATTTTATTTCATTCTGATTGATGCCCTTAAATCCCGTTTAAACTTCAATTTAGTCCTTTAGACATTTATTTTATTATGATTTAGGCTCTTAATTTCATTCTAATTCCAATTTGATCCTCATTTATTTAATTTCAACCATTTATAGATTTTTTATTTTTTATATGTTATTTTATTTATTTATTATTTATTTATTTATTGTTCCTTTTCTTTTATTTCATTCTAATTCCAATTTATTTCCCTTTATTTTACATTTTTATTATTATTATTATTATTATTATTATTATTATTATTATTATTATTATTATCTATTGTACTTTATTACAAATTGCACCCGAACTCTCATTTATATTTTAATTTGATCTTTTATTTTCAATATTTTATAAATTATTTTTCTCAATATTTATTTATTTATGCATGGATTTATTACATTTAAAAAATTGGTATTTTCTTTTTGTGTGCATGGTTTTGTCATTATTTTTATCGTTATCATTATTGTCATTTATTTTATTTTCTTTGATTGTTAATATTGGTATTAAAGTGACACGTATCATGTGATTGATGTCATTATATGTATTATAAATTGCTTATTAGTACATTTTTATTGTTGTCATTCATTAGCATAATATTTTATTCATATATCATTTTAAATATTACATTAATTTTCATCCAAATTCGTAAAAAAGGAAAATTTTGAAAATAAAGGCAATATTTCGTAATTGGAACTTCGAGAAGTTGTATCCTAACTTATGGGGTTTTGATTTTCTCATTGGACCTAAATGTTTGAATATCCTTTAGAATTAAAACATACAAGTTAAAAAATATAAACAATTAAAAGGCAAGCTTATTCTCGAGGGTTCAAATGTCGTGTTCTAACTTAATAGATATGTAACAGTCCAGTTTCGACCCTAATCGGAACAGTGGTTTCGGGACCACAAATTTGAGTCAGAAAAATATTTAAATATTATTATCTGTGTTTATACTGTGTGAATTAATATCTGTGAAATTTTCGTGATTTAATTTTATCGTTTGAGTGTCCGATTTAATAAAAAGGACTTAATCGCGTAAATTGTAAAAGTAGCTTTCTATATGTTAAAGTGCTTATTTGCTTTGAGTAGTTAAATATGGGGTCCTTATGTGGCAAATTGGCCATTAACAAATAGCATGGCCAGTTTTGGACTTGAATTATATAGTTTACTAATTAATTTTATAAGGTTAAAATAGTAATAATATATTATAATGTGATTAAAATAAAACACAAATTACAAAGCCATGCATGTTCATCTTTTGATAGCCGAAAATAACTAAGGAAAAGAAAAAGAAAAAGAAAGCTACATTCGGCATTAGATAAGCTTGATTGAGGTATGTAACTAGCTCGTTTTTTGATAATTTTTACATTTTTGAGATCGTTGCTATGAAATGTACAAAACCCATGCTTTAATTTTTGATTTTGATGAATATTTTGAGTTAAGCCATTGATGAATTCATGAGTTTTGTGATGTTAGATGATAGATTATGAAAGATATGTTTTGAATTAAAATGTTTTGTATTGGAAATTTTGATAATTTTGAGTAATTAGGGTTAAATTGTAAAAATAATAAATTGAAGGACTAAAATGTGAAATAAAATGAAATAGATGGACTTGTATAGCATGGGTAAAATTTTTCCTAGTCATGGGATATTGAGATTTTGAATATTTTGTGTTTTATGCAATAGGGACTAAATTGCAAAAAGTGTAAAATGTCAGGGGCAAAATAGTAATTTTCTCATTTATGTGTTTTTAGATTAAATTGAATAAAATTGTGTTTAAATAAGTTTAATTTGAATATGTTTAGATCAAGAACCAAAGAAAACGAATTTGGATCGGGGGAAATAAAAAATAATCGAATAGTCATTTATTCCGTCCGACGATATCCGAGGTAAGTTTATAAGCAAATAGATGCTATTAATTTTGAATAAATGTGAATTTTATATGCAGAATTGAATTTTATGAATGTATATAAGCAATGGCCGAATGTCTAAGTGTTTGGAAGCAACGTTTACGAGATTGATTTGATCGAGTTACGATGTCCGAAAGTCCTGTACAAACCTTAGGAATAGATAGGATACCTATGTCACGGCATAGGATTCCGTTATGTGTTATCGTGTAAGACCACGTCTTGGATGTTGGCATCAACTTGTGTTTACGTGTAAGACCCTGTCCGGGACAGTGGCATCGTTATGTGATTACATGTAAGATCGCGTTTGGGACGTTGGCATTGTACGATATGTTTGACTATCTGAGTACCTTTTTAATTCCGAATGGTTCAACGGACAATGATAAGTTAAGATCGAGTGTAAACCAAGTTAGAAAATGCTCAAGTATGTATTCAACTAAGTTATGAAATTAAGGTAAGTTGTATGCTTGAATTGATGAAATAAAGTTATGTGAAATATGAATTATGTGATGGCATATTTGAACATATATGTATTCGGCCTATTGATGTGTATGTATTGTGGAAAGTGATGGTTACTAAAGTTTAATTAAGTATTTGGTCAAAGTAGAATTTATACAAAATTTATATGTCTTGATGTATGAAATTAAATTGGGAATGTACATTAGTTGATAATGGCTTATTTCGGTTTGAATAGATTAATTTTTGTTTAAGATTAGATGATTTCATTGCTTATGACTTACTAAGCTACGAAAGCTTACTGTGTGTATGTTTACTCTTCGTTTTATAGATTTTGGAAGTTGGTTACGAGCTCGAGGATCGTCAGAGAAGTCTATCACACTATCGACTCTTTTCGATATTTTGTTAAGTTTGAATTTGAACTTATGGCATGTATAGTCTAGTTAAAATGTTTAATTTTGGGATATGTAATTATAAGCCATGCGAAAATGGCTTATTTCTTTTGGTTAAGCTTAGTTTCTATGCTTTTGATATAATGGCTTGTTTATAATGCTAATGGTTGTGAAAATTTGGTCATGGTTTAATCTTATATGGAAAGTAAGTTCATGGTATATATGTTGTGGTGTTTGGTCAAGTGTTTCGGCAATGAGGTAAATAATGGTTGCTTGTTGTGTTATAGTATGTAACTTAGTTAAGTAATATGCATGTCTTATATGTGTGGTGTGTTTGGTATATGTTTATAGTTTAAAGTAATGATATGTATGGCTTAAGAGTGTTCATTATGGTAAGTTTGACATATTGGTATGTTTCGCATTTGTAGATTTTTATAATTTGGCTCAAACGAAGTAAACATGGTTGAGGGATATATATATATATATATATATATTTCGGTTGTGGCTTAATTTTGGCTTTTTTGGAAAGTACGATTTGTATTCTGAATTAGCTTAAGTTAGTACGCTTAATACAGAGTATATATGTTTGTGATGTTTGTTATATGATTCGGTAATGGGGTAATGATAAGCATATTGTATATTCGGCCATGATGCTAAATTATTTTAGAAGTGTGTTTATGACATATTTTTTTATATGATGGAATAGCATGGTTATTGTGTATACATTTGATGATTGAAATTATGACCATTTTGAGAGTTAAAAATGTTAAGTTAATATTTATAATCAGCTAGTCATAAGTAAAATAAGTGTATATGCCAGCGATATGATCATATATAGTTGGATATTTAGATTCGGCTTGTGATGGCTAATAATGATCATGATTTGTAAAGGCAAAGTTAGCTTAATAATGGATGGTAAAATCTTTGTGCTACTTTTGAACCTAAATTTGATAGTCGAAATAGGTGTGTAGAGAAATGGGTTATGTGAGTGCAAATTATGCATGATAATTAGCATGTGAATGAGGTGTGCTATGGTTTGTATTTTGTGCTCTTATATGGTTCATAGTGATAGGCTAAAATGTGTATTATGTATGTTGCATTAAAGTTATGTTCAACCATAGAGTAATGATATTAAGGTTGCATATGTGTTTGGACGATAATTGGTGTGTAATAGTTTGTTTGGTTTTTAGCATGTGCACATGTAGAGTTAAGGAAATGATATGTTTAATATCTTTCAAATTAAATAGATATGTTGGCATGTATTCGATATGTTTTTGAATGTCTTAATATATGCACATGGAAATTGTTATGCATTAAGCTCTGTTATAATTTGATTATTTGAATGCTATAAAGGAGATGTGCATATGATTCGTATAATTTAGTTTATATTACCTTAAACATGAATAGTAATGAATGACTCTCCTAAGCTGTGTATTGTTTGGTAACACCTCGTAACCCTAATTTGTCGACGGATACAGGTTAGGGGTGTTACATTTTATTGGTATCAGAGCTACAATTTAGTCGATTCTTGGACTAACGTAGCACGTGTGAGTCTAGCTATACATGTCATAATTTTATACTGCGATAGTGTGATGATTCCTGACAATTGAAATGTGTTTTCTTATAGTTAATGGATCATGATCAAGCCGTAGCTGATGATGTTGAGAGTATAGCGCCTACTCCCGCTCAAGGGACAGCGCCGGTTGATTCTCGATCGACTTCGAGTAACCAAGAGGGAGAGGCTAAACAAGCCTTTTATCAAATGATGAACGATTGGTTTACTCAGTATATCCGGACGAATCTGGCTATTCCACAACCTCCTCCCCACCGATTCCTCCTCAAATACCTATAATGCTGCAAGTTACTGATCTGGTGCGATTGAATAAGCTGCTGGTTGATAAAATTTGAAAATATGGGGTTGAAGAATTCAGAGACACTGATGATAATGATGCTGAGTGAGTTGTATTTTGGCTCGATAATACTATCCGTGTGTTTGATGAGCTATCTTGTACCCCTGACGAATGCTTAAAATGTGCTATATCTTTGTTACGGGACACTGCATATCACTGGTGGAATACGCTAGTATCAGTAGTTCCGACAGAACGGGTCACCTGAGAGTTCTTTCAGACTGAATTTCGGAAGAAATATATTAGTCAGAGATTCATAGATAAAAAACGCAAAGAATTTCTCGAGTTAAAACAGGGTCACATGACTGTGATAGAATATGAACGAAAATTTGTGAAACTCAGTAGATATGCCCGAGAATGTGTGTCGACAGAAGCTATAATGTGTCAAAGATTCGAAGACGGGTTAAATGAAGATATTAAACTACTAGTTGGCATTCTTGAAATAAAAGAGTTCGTTGTACTTGTTGAGCGAGCATGCAAAGCTGAAGAGCTTGGGAAAGAGAAAAGAAAAGCAGCCAAAGATTCTAGTAATAGATCATCGAGTAAGACATTTCAGCCAGCATCAAATAAATCCAAAGATGATTTTAGTCGTTCAAAGGCTACTGCGGGTTATTCTAGACTTGATCGTGATAGACCACCTATGAGTTCGAAAGCTACCTCAGTAGCTAGTGTTGGTAACGTCAGATCGAATCAACCTGAGTGCAAACATTGCGGTAAATGACATCCCGACAGTTGTAGATTGATTGATTGGGCCTGTTTTAAATGTGGATTGATGGATCATTTCATTCGTGAGTGCCCAGAGTTAGCGGAGCAAAATACCGTACAGAGTACGAGACCGAGTAACATGTCAGCTCGAGGTAGACCACCCAGAAATACAGGTAATGTGAGTAGCGATCAGACAGGAACTAAAGACACAGCGGTTAGATCTGAGGCTCGCACATCTACCAGAGCTTATGCTATTCGTGCTCGAGAAGAGGCTTCATCCCGAGATGTTATTACTGGTATTTCACTCTGTATGATACTAGTGTTGTTGTATTGATTGATCCTGGTTCGACTCATTCTTATGTATGTGAGACTTTAGTATCCAGTAAAACTTTGCCTGTAGAGTCTACTGAGTTTGTGTTTAAAGTATCGAACCTCTTAGGCCGGTGTGTTTTGGTTGATAAAGTGTGCAAGAATTGCCCGTTAATGATTCGAGATTCATGTTTTCTGGCTGATTTGATGTTGTTGCCATTTGATGACTTTGATATAATTCTGGGTATGGATTGTTTAACCTTACACGATGCTATTGTGAACTACAAATGGAAGATTATTGATTTGCGATGTCAGAATGATGAGATTATTTGGGTTGATTCTAATGATCTGAATGGTTTACCGACAGTGATATCTTCGATGTTAGCTCAGAAATATGTGAGAAAGGGTTGTGAAGCTTACTTTGCTTATGTGCTCGACTCTAAAGTGACCGAAAAGAAGATAGAATCAGTACCAATTGTGTGCGAGTATCCGGATTTGTTTCCTGAAGAATTACCGGGTTAGCCACCTATCCGAAAGGTAGAGTTTGATATTGAGTTAGTGCCAGGGACAACTCCGATACCGATAGCTCCGTACAGAATGGCACCAACAGAATTAAAAGAGTTGAAGACTCAGTTGCAAGAATTGACTGATAGAGGCTTCGCACGACCGAGTTTCTCTCCCTGGGGTGCACCGATTTTATTTGTGAAAAAGAAAGATGGAAATATGAGAATGTGTATTGATTACCGACAGCTCAACAAGGTGACTATAAAGAATAAATATCCTTTGCCACGGATTGACGACTTGTTCGATCAGTTGAAAGGGGCTACTGTGTCCTCTAAGATAGATTTGAGATCAGGTTACTATTAGTTGTGAGTTAAAGACTCCGATGTGCCGAAAACTGCTTTCCGAACGGGGTACGGACACTATGAGTTTTTGGTTATGCCTTTCGGACTTACTAATGCACTTGTTATTTTCATGGATTTAATGAATCGGATCTTCAGACAGTATTTGGATCAATTTGTGGTTGTATTCATAGATGACATATTGATCTATTCCCGTGACGAATCTGAGCATGCTAAACACCTGAGATTAGTGCTATAGACTTTGCGAGATAAATAGTTGTATGCGAAATTCAATAAATGTGAGTTCTGTTTACGAGAAGTCAGTTTTCTGGGTCATGTTGTATCAGCATCGGGTATACGGGTTGATCCGAATAATGTTTCAGCAATACTAGATTGGAAGCCTCTTAAAAATGTATCTGAGGTCCGAAGCTTTCTGGGACTAACTGGTTACTATAGACGGTTTGTAAAAGGTTTCTCTATGATTGCAACTCCGATGACGCGACTTGCAACAGTTTGGTTTATACCCTAGTCGGAATAGTGGTTTCAGGACCACAAATCTGAGTCTGAATAATATTTTTAATATTATATTCTGTGCTGTTAATATGTGATTTTGTATGTGTTAAATTTTCGCAAGTTAATTTGATTGTCTGTGTGGTTAATTTGACAAAAGGATTAAATTGCATGAAATGTGAAAGTTGCTTGCTATTTGCTAAAGCCCCTATGTGTTATGTATTTATAAATGTGAGGACTTATGTGGCAAATAAGCCAATTCTATGATAGTGGACAGTAATAAATGTGGCACATGCATATGTTTGTATGATTATTAGTTTATATTATATGTTATAAATATATTATTACTTATTCATTAAGTTATAATTATATTATAATAAAAAAAACTTAGTTAGTGGATGGTTTTGGTCAAAAATGACATTGTTAGTGATGTTATAAATATTTTATATTTTAAGGCTAAATCAGTAAATAGATTATTATGTATGATATATTTGATAAAAGCATGAAAAATGGCCATTTTTAGTTCATCTTTTGGCCGAATATTTGAGAAAGAAGAAAGGGTTTAGTTCTTTTGAATTTCAGCACTTACAAGCTTTAATTCAAGGTTAGTTTTTGATCGATTTTCGATAACTTCTACTTTTTTGTAATCGTTGCTTCTCCTTCTATCAAGCCCATGTTTTAATTTGATGAATTGATGATGTTTGTGTGAGATGCCATTGATGATATGTCAAGCTTTTTTATGATTTTTGGTGTTAAATGAAAGATATGTGCTAGATGAACATACTTTGTTCTTGAATTTTTGA
Source organism: Gossypium australe (assembly GCA_005393395.2). Taxonomy (NCBI): domain Eukaryota; kingdom Viridiplantae; phylum Streptophyta; class Magnoliopsida; order Malvales; family Malvaceae; genus Gossypium; species Gossypium australe. Next base: position 101,800,314 of record CM016620.1, read on the forward strand.
TGAATTTAGCTAAATAGGGCTAAATTGAGAAAATGGTAAATTGAGGGACTAAATAGCAAATTTGATGAAAAATGTGGGCTTGTATGTGATGTATATGTATTTGGCCAAGCATGTGTATGTGTGGATTTTGTGAAATTGATGTTTTGTGAAAAATGGACTAGATTGGTAAAATGTACAAATGTGGGGGCTAAATTGTAAATAGCCCAAAATATGTGTGTATGGATTGAATTGAATGAAATAGTGAATAAAAGGGTTAATTCTGAATATGTTTAGATCAAGAACCGAAGAAAACGGACTTAGATCGTGGGAAGGCGAAAGTAATCGAGTAACCGTTTTCATTCCGTTAAATCGAATCCGAGGTAAGTCACTATGCAAATAAACGTATTTGTATGATATTATATTTGTTCTTATGACTATTATTGAATATGGTTATTCATGAGAAGATATGCAAATGAAATCTGGGATAAATTCGATATAGTGACTAAGTCCGAGAAGTCCCGTACGAACCTAGGAATAGATAGGATTAGATATGTCATGACATAGGTGTCTGTTCTGTTTTATCATGTAAGACCATGTCTGGGACGTTGGCATTGATCTAAGACTCGTGTAAGACCACGCCTGGGACGTTAGCATCGATATCAGCTTTATGAATAAGACCACGTCTGGGACGTTGGCATCAATATGACTTTTACGTGTAAGACCATGTCTGGGACATCAGCATCGTATTGATTCGTGCAAGACCCTGTTTGGGGCAGTGGCACTCATATCCGAGTGCATGTAAGACCTCGTCTGGGATGTTGGCATTGTACAACTATTCCGAGCTTTCTGAGTATCCTACTAGTTTCCTATTGGTTCAATGAGCAAATTTGTGATACGTATTGCAAATCCGAGCTATGAAAAAATATGTGATTGTAAAACCATTTCAGGTTTGTTGATTATACACTAATTGTGTATACAAGGTAAGCATCTATGTGATCTTATTATGATGCTATGAATATGGAATTGATAATGTGATATGTAAAGTTTTGTTTAAATGAGTTATATGTTTATGTGATTCTTGAATTGTGAATATGGTAAATGTGATCAAAAGTATATGAATCAAAGCATATATGTGATAATTTTCTAAGTTTGTTTGTATATTGACTTACTAAGCTTTTGGAAAGCTTACTCTATGTGTGTGTTTTCTCTGTTTTATAGGTCGTTAAAGCTACTGTAGGCTCGGGACCGTCAAGGATCATCATCACACTTCTAAACTCGTTTTGGTACCCTTTTGAAAATGTATATAGCTTAATATGGCATGTATAGGCTAGATATGTGTATATGATTTTGAAATGAACTTAGTCATGTGTTTTGACAAGTTTTGAGTTGATAAATGCTTGAATGAATGAGCTATATGATACAAATTTTGATATGAGTTGATGCATATGAAATGGTTAAGTTTTGTTTAAACAATGGATGATTATGATTATGTATGAATTAGGTGTATTTTGTGGGTCTTAATAACCTAAAAATGGTGAAAATTGCAGTTTTCACACGGCCTAGACACATGGGTGTGTGCCCAGGCCGTGTGGCAAAGTCAGAATCAAAATGAATTGCCCAAGGGCTAGTCTCACGGTCGTGTGTAGCAAGTCAGAATCTGCCCACGGGCTGCCCACGGCCATGTGATTTCCCCACGGGCAAGCGACACGGGCATGTCCCAAACCATACAGGCTTGTGCCTCTATTTTCAAGAAAAAGTTTCTAAAGTTTCTATTCTAGTCCTAAATCATTTCCTAATCATGTTTTGGGTCTTGTAGGGCCATATTAGGGTTGTAAAGATGAAATTTGAAAATTTTTAAATTGTGTCTCGGGATTATGTCCCAATTTACTCGTTTATTTATGTTTAACTTCGGTAATACCTCGTAACCCTGTTTCGGTGACGGTTTAGGGTTAAGGGGTGTTACATTTAATTTGTATCAGAGCTACGTTTTAGCCGATTCTCGGACAAACATAGCGTGTCAGAGTCTAGCTATACATGCCATATATCTGAATTGTGATAGTGTGATGAATCCTGACGTATAAAATGTGATTTTCGTATAGTAATGGATACCTAAAGAGCCATAGCTGACGAAGTAGAAAGTAATACGCCTGCTCCGGCGTAAGGGACAGCACCCTCTGATTCGAGACCGGTTACTAGCGGTCACGAGGGAGAAGCTAAACAAGCTTTCTTCCAGATGATGAGTGAGTGGTTCACTCAATTTGTAAGAAATAACCCGAATGTTTCACAACCCCCGCCCCCGGTTAATCTCCCTCAGACTACAGATGTGCCACCAGTTATGCATCCGAATCTGTTGAATAAGCCTCCTGTTGACAAGATCTGTAAATATGGGGTCGAAGAATTCCGGGCTACTAAAGATGACGATGCTGAAAAAGCCGAATTCTGGATTGAAAATACTATCTGGGTATTTGATGAGATGTCTCTGACTCCGGAAGAATGCATAAAGTGTGTTGTATCATTACTTCGAGATGCAACATATTAATGGTGGAAAATTTTGATTTCAGTCGTTCCGAAAGAGCGAGTCACGTGGGACTTCTTTCAGATTGAATTCCGAAAGAAGTATATCAGTGAGAGATTTGTCGATCAGAAATGGAATGAGATGTGAGAAAGAGGTTTCAGAATAAATCATTTCAGTCTGCTCCGAAAAGATTCTGAGATGATCAAAGTCGTTCTAGAGATAATGTGGGATATTTAAATAGAAATCAAGCTAGATCGCAAATGAGTTCCAAAACTCCAGCAACTTCAGTGGCCAGCGTTGGAAATGTTCGATCCAAGAGACCCGAATGTAAACATTGTGGAAAAAGACATCTGGGAAGCTGTAGATTAAACGGCAGAGCTTGCTTCAGATGTGGATTGCTCGATCATTTTATCTGATATTGTCCTGAAACTGTCGTGCCAGAAACTGTTCAGAATTTGAGATCTGATAATACACTTGCGAGAGGTAGACCATTGAAGAATGTAAGAAATGTCAGTGGCAGTCAGAGAACTACGAGTGAGAATGCTATTAAATCTAAAGCTAGAGCACTTGTCAGAGCGTATGCTATTTGAGCTCGTGAGGAAGCTTCATCACCTGATGTTATAACGGGTACTTCTACTCTTTATGATACTTCTGTGATTGCTTTGATAGACCTTGGTTCTACGCATTCGTACATATGCATGAATTTAGTATATGGTAACACTTTGCCTGTAGAGTCTACTAAATTTGCTATAAAAGTATCGAACCCCTTAGGTAAAAGTGTCCTTGTTGATAAAGCATGCAAGAACTGTCCGTTAATGTTTCGAGATATCTGTTTCCCTGCTGACTTGATGCTTTTGCCGTTTTATGAGTTCGATATTATTCTAGGTATGGATTGGTTGTTTATGCATGATGCTATTGTGAACTGTAAAAGAAAGACTATAGGTTTGAGATGTCCGAATGATGAGATTGTACGGATTGAGTCTGATGATTTGAATGGATTTCCTACTGTAATATCTATTTTGAAAGCTCAGAGTTATGTGAAAAAGGGTTACAAGGGATATTGTGCTTATGTGATTGATTCAAAAGTATCCGAGAAGAAAGTTGAATCAGTGCCTATTGTTTGTGAGTTTTCTGATGTGTTTCCTGAAGAGTTACCGGGTTTGCCTCCAATTCGTGAAGTTGAGTTTGGTATTGATTTGTTGCCTGGTACTACACCTATGTCGATAGCTCCGTATAGAATGGCACCAACAGAGCTGAAAGAATTAAAGTCACAGTTGCAGGAATTAACTGATAGAGGGTTTGCAAGACTGAGTTTTTCGCCTTGGGGTGCTCCTGTTCTGTTTGTAAAGAAGAAAGATGGCACGATGAGGATATGTATTGATTATCGTCAGTTGAATAGGGTGACAATAAAGAATAAATATTCGTTGCCCCGAATAGACGATTTGTTTGATCAGATAAAAGGAGCTATTGTGTTTTCTAAGATTGATCTGAGATCAGGATACTACCAGTTGAGAATTAAAGATTCAGACATTCCGAAGACTGCTTTCAGAACGAGGTACGGGCATTATGAGTTTTTAGTTATGCCATTTGGACTAACTAATGCTCCTGCTGTTTTTATGGATTTGATGAACAAAATTTTCAAACCGCATTTAGATCAATTTGTTGTAGTATTCATAGATGACATATTGATTTATTCACGAAATGAAAATGAACATGCTGAACACTTGAGGATTGTGTTGCAAACTTTGAGAGAAAAACAATTGTACGCGAAATTCAGCAAATGTGAATTCTGGTTGCACGAGGTTAGTTTTCTGGGACATATCGTGTCGGTTTCTGGAATCCGAGTGGATCTGAGTAAGATTTCTGCTATTTTGAATTGGAAACCTCTGAAAAACATGTCTTAAGTCCATAGTTTTCTGGGTTTGGCCGGTTATTACCGTCGATTTGTAAAAGGATTTTCAGCGATAGCTACTCCGTTGACTAGATTACTTCAGAAAGATGTCAGATTTGAATAGTCGGATAAATGTCAGAAAAGTTTTGATCAGTTGAAAACTCTGTTAACAGAAGCTCCAGCATTAGTACAGCCAGAATCGGGTAAAGGATTTGTTGTATACAGTGATGCTTTACTAAACAGTCTGGGATGTGTTTTGATGCAAGAAGATAAAGTTGTAGCTTATGCCTTGAGACAATTGAAGCCTCATGAAAAGAATTATCCGAATCACGACCTTGAATTAGTTGCGATTGTATTGGCACTTAAGATTTGGCGTCATTATCTGTACGGAGAGAAATGTCATGTATTTTCAGATCATAAAAGTTTGAAATATCTGATGAATCAGAAAGATTTGAACCTGCAGCAAAGAAGATGGTTAGATCTGTTAAAAGATTATGAGCTTGTGATAGATTATCATCTAGGCAAAGCAAACGTTGTTGCTGATGCATTGAGTAGAAAATCATTGTTTGCACTAAATACTTTGAATGCTCATTTAGACTTGTCTGATGATAGTTCTGTGTTAGTAGAATTAAAAGTGAAATTGTTGTTTGTACAATAAATATGTGATGCTCAAAAGTTTGATAATGAATTGTTATTGAAACGAGCTCAGTGTGAATCGAATTCTGAATCTGAATTTCGAATTGTTGATGGTTGCTTAAGATTTCGAGATCGTATTTGTGTTTCAAGAAATCCGGAGTTGATTCAGTTGATTTTGAATGAAGCTCATAATATTCGTTTATCTGTTCATCCGGGAAGTACTAAAATGTACCATGATTTGAAGCAACATTATTGGTGGTCTGGTATGAAACGAGACATTTCTGACTTTGTTTCGAAATGTTTGGCTTGTCAACAGGTGAAAGCTGAACATCAAGTTCCGTTTGGTTTGTTACAACCAATTTTGATTCCAGAGTGGAAATGGGATAAAGTAACAACGGGTTTTGTTTCTGGATTGCCTCTGACCCCGAGAAAGAAAGATGTGATATGGGTTGTAGTTGATCGATTAACTAAAACTGCCCATTTTATTCCGATAAGATCTGACTTTTCACTTGAGAGATTAGCAGAGCTTTATATTTCTGAGATTGTGAAATTACACGGGGTACCGCTATCTATTGTGTCAGATAGAGATCCGAGATTTACATCGTGATTTTGGAAGAAATTGCAAGAAGCTTTGGGCACGAAATTACACTTCAGTACCGCTTTTCATCCGCAAACAGATGGACAGTCTGAACGGACTATTCAGATTCTTGAAGACATGTTAAGATGTTGTGTACTTGAGTTTCATGGTTCATGGGAACAGTATTTGCCACTGATTGAATTTGCTTATAACAATAGTTTTCAAACGTATTAAAATGGCACCATATGAAGCTTTGTACGGACGTAAATGTCGTACACCTCTATATTGGACTGACTCAGTGAGAATAAGTTACACGGGGTTGATTTGATAAAGGATACAGAACAGAAAGTAAAACTGATCCGAGATTGTTTGAAAGCAGCATCTGATCGTCAGAAGTCCTATGCATACCTAAAACGAAAAGATATAGAATTTGAGATCGGCGACAAAGTATTTCTGAAAGTATCACCGTGGAAAAAAGTACTCCGTTTCGGAAGAAAAGGTAAGTTAAGTCCGAGATTCATCGGACCGTATGAGATCATTGAACGTGTTGCGCCTGTTGCTTATAGATTAAAGTTGCCCTTTGAGCTAGAAAAGATGCACAACGTATTTCATGTCTCGATACTTCGTAGTTATCGATCCGATCCGTCGCATGTGATTGCTCCATCTGAAATTGAAATTCGATCTGATATGACATATGAAGAGGAACCAATACGTATCCTAGCTCGTGAAGTGAAAGAGTTGAGAAATAAGAGAATTCCATTAGTGAAAGTATTGTGGAATCAACACAAAATTGAAGAGGCTACGTGGGAGCCTGAGGATTCAATGAGACAGCAACACTCGAATCTGCTTAACGGTAAGATTTCCGGGGACGAAAATCCCTAAGGGGGGAGAATTGTAACAGTCTGGTTTATACCCTAGTCGGAACAATGGTTTCGGGACCATAAATCTGAGTCTGAATAATATTTTTAATATTATATTCTGTGTTGTTAATATGTGATTTTGTATGTGATAAATTTTCGTAAGTTAATTTGATTGTCTGTGTGGTTAATTTGACAAAAGGATTAAATTGCATGAAATGTGAAAGTTGCTTGCTATTTGCTAAAGCACCTATGTGTTGTGGCTTTATAAATGTGAGGACTTATGTGGCAAATAAGCCAATTCTATGATAGTGGACGGTAATAAATGTGGCACATGCATATTTTTATATGATTATTAGTTTATATTATATGTTATAAATATATTATTACTTATTCATTAAGTTATAATTATATTATAAAAAAAAGAAACTTAGTTAGTGGATGGTTTTGGTTAAAAATGACCTTCTTAGTGATGTTATAAATATTTTATATTTTCAGGCTAAATCAGTAAATAGATTATTATGTATGATATATTTGATAAAAGCATGAAAAATGGCCATTTTTAGTTCATCTTTTGGCCGAATATTTGAGAAAGAAGAAAGGGTTTAGTTCTTTTGAATTTCGGCACTTACAAGTTTTAATTCAAGGTTAGTTTTTGATCGATTTTCAATAACTTCTACATTTTTGTAATCGTTGCTTCTCCTACTATCAAGCCCATGTTTTAATTTGATGAATTGATGATGTTTGTGTAAGATGCCATTGATGATATGTCAAGCTTTTTTATGATTTTTGGTGTTAAATGAAAGATATGTGCTAGATGAACATACTTTGTTCTTGAATTTTTGATGAATTTAGCTAAATAGGGCTAAATTGAGAAAATGGTAAATTGAGGGACTAAATAGCAAATTTGATGAAAAATGTGGGCTTGTATGTGATGTATATGTATTCGGCCAAGCATGTATATGTGATGTATATGTTTTGTGAAAAATGGACTAGATTGGTAAAATGTACAAATGTGGGGGCTAAATTGTAAATAGCCCAAAATATGTGTGTATGGATTGAATTGAATGAAATAGTAAATAAAAGGGTTAATTCTGAATATGTTTAGATCAAGAACCAAAGAAAACGGACTTAGATCGTGGGAAGGCGAAAGTAATCGAGTAGCCGTTTTCATTCCGATAAATCGAATCCGAGATAAGTCACTATGCAAATAAACGTATTTGTATGATATTATATTTGTTCTTATGACTATTATTGAATATGGTTATTCATGAGAAGATATGCAAATGAAATATGGGATAAATTCGATATAGTGACTAAGTCCGAGAAGTCCCGTACGAACCTAGGAATAGATAGGATTAGATATGTCATGACATAGGTGTCTGTTCTGTTTTATCATGAAGACCACGTCTGGGACGTTGGCATTGATCTAAGACTCGTGTAAGACCACGCCTGGGACGTTGGCATCAATATGACTTTTACGTGTAAGACCATGTCTGGGACATCGGCATCGTATTGATTCGTGTAAGACCCTGTTTGGGACAGTGGCACTCATATCCGAGTGCATGTAAGACCTCATCTGGGACGTTGGCATTGTACAACTATTTCGAGCTTTCTGAGTATCCTACTAGTTTCCTATTGGTTCAACAGGCAAATTTGTGATACGTATTGCAAATCCGAGCTATGAAAAAATATGTGATTGTAAAACCATTTCAGGTTTGTTGATTATACACTAATTGTGTATACAAGGTAAGCATCTATGTGATCTTATTATGATGCTATGAATATGGAATTGATAATGTGATATGTAATTTTTTGTTTAAATGAGTTATATGTTTATGTGATTCTTGAATTGTGAATATGGTAAATGTGATCAAAAGTATATGAATCAAAGCATATATGTGATAATTTTCTAAGTTTGTTTGTATATTGACTTACTAAGCTTTTGGAAAGCTTACTCTATGTGTGTGTTTTCTCTGTTTTATAGGTCGTTAAAGCTACTGTAGGCTCGGGACCGTCAAGGATCATCATCACACTTCTAAACTCGTTTTGGTACCCTTTTGAAAATGTATATAGCTTAATATGGCATGTATAGGCTAGATATGTGTATATGATTTTGAAGTGAACTTAGTCATGTGTTTTGACAAGTTTTGAGTTGATAAATGCTTGAATGAATGAGCTATATGATACAAATTTTGATATGAGTTGATGCATATGAAATGGTTAAGTTTTGTTTAAACAATGGATGATTATGATTATGTATGAATTAGGTGTATTTTGTGGGTTTTAATAACCTAAAAATGGTGAAAATTGCAGTTTTCACACGGCCTAGACACATGGGTGTGTGCCCAGGCCGTGTGGCAAAGTTATAATCAAAATGAATCGCCCACGAGCTAGTCCCACGGCGGTGTGTAGCAAGTCAGAATCTGCCCACGGGCTGCCCACGGCCATGTGATTTCCCCACGGGCATGTCCCAAACCACACAGGCGTGTGCCCCTATTTTCAAGAAAAAGTTTCTAAAGTTTCTATTTTAGTCCCAAATCATTTCCTAATCATGTTTTGGGTCTTGTAGGGCCATATTAGGGTCGTAAAGATGAAATTTGAAAAATTTTAAATTGTGCCTCGGGATTATGTCCCAATTTACTCGTTTATTTATGTTTAACTTTGATAATACCTCGTAACCCTGTTCCGGCGACGGTTTAAGGTTAAGGGGTGTTACACGACTACTTCAGAAAGATGTTAAGTTCGAGTGGTCAGAAACGTGCCAGAAAAGTTTTGATTAGTTGAAAACCTTGTTGACCAAAGCTCCAGTGCTAGTTCAACCAGAATCGGGTTAAGAATTTGTCATTTATAGTGATGCATCTTTGAGTGGTCTGGGCTGTGTTTTAATGCAGGAAGGCAAAGTCATAGCTTATGCCTCGAGATAGTTAAAGCCACACGAAAACAACTATCTCACACACGATCTGGAATTGGCAGCTATTGTGTTTGCATTGAAGATATGGCGCCACTATCTGTTCGGTGAGAAATGTCACATTTATTTTGATCACAAAAGGTTGAAATATTTGATGACTTAGAAAGATATGAATTTACGACAGCAAAGATGGTTAGAGTTGCTAAAAGATTACGAGCTTGTAATTGACTACCATCCTGGGAAAGCCAATGTTGCTGCTGATGCTTTGAGTCAGAAATCATTGTTTGCTCTACGTGCCATTAATACTCAATTGACTCTATCTGATGACGGTTCACTTGTAGCTGAGTTGAAAGCGAAACCGTTATTTATTCAGCAGATTTGTGAGGCTCAAAAAGTTGATAACGAATTGATAGTAAAACGGGCTCAATGTGATGCGAATACTAATTTAGAGTTTCGAGTTGATACTGAAGGTTGTTTGAGGTTTAAAGACCGAATGTGTGTTCCGAGAAATTCGGAGTTGATTCAGATGATTTTGAATGATGCTCATAGCAGTCTGTTATCTGTTCATCTGGGTAGTACGAAAATGTATAATGATTTGAAACAGCTTTACTGGTGGCCTGGTATGAAACGAGACATCTCTGACTTTGTTTCGAAATGTTTAATCTGTCAAAAAGTCAAAACCGAGCATCAGGTACCTTCTGGGTTACTTCAGTAGATTGTGATACCCGAGTGGAAATGGGACAAAGTCACGATGGATTTTCTATCGGGTTTACCTTTGTCACTGAGTAAGAAAGATACAATCTGGGTTATTGTAGATAAATTAACTAAATCGGCTCATTTTGTTCCAGTTCGCATAGATTTCTCACTTGATAAATTTGCTGAATTGTATATTTCTCAGATTGTGAGATTACACGGAGTACCTATTTCTATTGTTTCGGATAGATATCCGAGGTTTACATCGCGATTTTGGAAGAAACTGCAAGATGCATTAGGTACAAAATTACATTTTAGTACTACTTTCCATCCACAGACAGTTGGACTGTCTGAACGAATTATTCAAATACTTGAAGATATGTTAAGATGTTGTATTCTTGAGTTTGAAGGTACTTGGGAACGCTACTTACCACTGATTGAATTTGCGTATAATAATAGCTTTCAATAGAGTATCAAAATGGCACCTTATGAGGCTTTGTACGATCGTAAATGTCGAACACCTTTGTATTGGACTGAGCTCAGTGAAAGTAAGATACACGGGGTCGATTTGATGAAAGAGACTAAACAGAAAGTGAAAGTGATTCGCGATAGTCTGAAAGCTGCATCAGATCGTCAAAATCCATATGCAGATTTAAAACGTAAAGATATTGAGTTTCAAATCGGGGACAAAGTATTTTTAAAAGTCTCGCCGTGGAAGAAAATACTCAGATTTGGTCATAAAGGCAAGTTAAGTCCGAGATATATTGGGCCGTATGAGATTATAGAGAGTATAGGGCTGGTTGCTTATAGGTTGTTGTTACCATCTGAGTTAGAAAAGATCCATAATGTATTCCATGTTTCAATCCTTCGACGGTAACGATCCAACCCATCACATTTGATTTCTCCAATTGAGGTTGAAATTCGATCTGATATGACCTACGAGGAAGAACCGATCCGAATCTTAGATCACAAGGTGAAAGAATTGAGAAATAAGAAAATTTCTCCAGTAAAAGTCTTATGGCATCGACACGGGATTGAAGAAGCTACGTGGGAGCCCGAATATGCTATGAGAGAACGTTATCCAAACCTATTCACCGGTAAGATTTTCGAGGACGAAAATCCCTAAGGGGGAAGAATTGTAACAGTCCGGTTTTGACCCTAATCAGAATAGTGGTTTCGGGACCACAAATCCGAGTCAAAAAATATTTAAATATTATTATCTGTGTTTATACTGTGTGAATTAATATCTATGAAATTTTCGTGATTTAATTTTATCGTTTGAGTGTCCGATTTAAGAAAAAGGACTTAATCGCGTAAATTGTAAAAGTAGCTTTCTATATGTTAAAGTGCTTATTTGCTTTGAGTAATTAAATATGGGGTCCTTATGTGGTAAATTGACCATTAACAAATAGCATGGCCGGTTTTGGACTTGAATTATATAGTTTACTAATTAATTTTATAAGGTTAAAATAGTAATTAATATATTATAATGTAATTAAAATAAAACACAAATTACAAAGCCATGCATGTTCATCTTTTAATAGCCAAAAATAACTAAGGAAAAGAAAAAGAAAAAGAAAGCTACATTCGGCATTAGATAAGCTTGATTGAGGTATGTAACTGGTTCGGTTTTTGATAATTTTTACGTTTTTGAGATCGTTGCTATGAAATGTACAAAACCCATGCTTTAATTTTTGATTTTGATGAATATTTTGAGTTAATCCATTGATGAATTCATGAGTTTTGTGATGTTAGATGATAGATTATGAAAGATATGTTTTGAATTAATATGTTTTGTATTGGAAATTTTGATGATTTTGAGTAATTAGGGTTAAATTGTAAAAATAATAAATTGAGGGATGAAAATGTGAAATAAATGAAATAGATGGACTTGTATGATCATGGGTAAAATTTGGCCTAGGCATGGGATATTGAGATTTTGAATATTTTGTGTTTTATGCAATATGGACTAAATTGCAAAAAGTGTAAAATTTCAGGGGCAAAATAGTAATTTTTCCATTTATGTGTTTTTAGATTAAATTGAATAAAATGGTGTTTAAATAAGTTTAATTTGATTATGTTTAGATCAAGAATCAAAGAAAACAGATTTGGATCGAGGGAAATAAAAAATAATCGAATAGTCGCTTATTCCGTCCGACGATATCCGAGGTAAATTTATAAGCAAATAGATATTGTTAATTTTGAATAAATGTGAATTTTATATGCAGAATTGAATTTTTATGAATGTATATAAGCAATGGTCGAATTTCTAAGTGTTTGGAAGCAATGTTTACGAGATTGATTTGATCGAGTTACGATGTTCGAAAGTCCTGTACAAACTTTAGGAATAGATAGGATATATTCCGATCTTTGAAATATGCCGAAGAGCGGGTGAAGGAAGATTCATAAAACTCATTCGAGTCATAATTGATGTCTAGGCCTTACGGGTTGGTTAACGTAGGTTTGGTGGCCCAAACCTATCTGTTAACATAAGAATTTTGGCATTTTATGTCTAATATTTTTTTACCAATCAAAGGAAATGATATTTAATCCAATTAAAAATATTCTTGAAAATCAATTAAATTAAGTTGACAATCTTCACACGCATGAAAGTTTCTTTATAGTTTTCTAGTGACCAAATTGTTTAGCCATGCCCTGAGGAGATATTACTTTTAAGAGTAAATAAAATTCGATTCAATTCTAAAATATCGAAAAAGAATTCGAATTTCGAATTATTCGAATTGATTTAATCAAATCAACTCAAATTTTTTCTTCAAATTTTGAGTTTGAATCAAGTTGAATATTTAAATTCAAATAACTCAACAAAATATCAAATTATTTTATTTCCTTCCCTCAAACCCTTTTATTTTCTCCCAAAAATTTGATTTCCCCCCAAACCTCCAAAATTTTTTCTTTTTACTTTCCCCTTAAAACTTTTACTTCCCCTCAAAATTTTTACTTCCTCCAAACCCCCAAAACCTTTTTCTTTTTACTTTTCCCCCCAAAACTTTTACTTCCCCCAAAACCCCCTCAAAACTTTTTCATTTTGCTTTCCCCCAAAACTTTTACTTCCTCTTAAACCCCAAAAACTTTTTTTCTTCAAATTTATGTCTATTATTTATATTATTGAATTAAATTTCACATTTTATACTATTTATATTATCGACTTGTTTAATCATGTTGAATCTTTATCAATTTCTATTAAAATTGAATTATTGACGATGCCATAATGTAACGCCCCAAGTTTTTAATTATTGAGTGCTAAAATGTGTCAAGTAAATTGATTTGGTTTAGTAGTTAGATGTTTTGGTTGTGTGCTTGAGATTTTGTGTTCAATTCCCTTCCCTTAAAATTTTTTATTATTTTTGTCCCAATATCTGGCTCGGCACGTCTTGCTTATCTTTAATTTTTGTATGTTTATTATAAAAAATAAGCCTACTGGTTTAATAGTTAAGCAATTTTTTCCTTTGGTCCCAAGTTCGAATTCTATTGTGCCCAGAGTGGAAATTATTTTTGCTTCCTTCTTGCACCACCCATGCTGTCAGAGATAGTTACCATGCTGTCAGAGATAGTAACTAAATAAGAGTTAGTGGGATTTAAATAGTTTGTTTTTAAAAAAAAAGGTAAACTGTCAAAATAGTCACTTTTGTTTACCTCATGTTACATTTTAGTCACTTACGTTTGAAATGTTACGTTTTAGTCATTTATGTAATCGGGTTGTAATATTTTAGTCACTGAGCCGTTAATTGTCGTCAACGGTGTAGCAGTAAGATGACTGGCATGTTAAATCATCATTTCAAATGAAAATTTTAGGTTAAATTATACAATTGGCCCTATATTTTTTTAATCATCCGATCACACCTCATAAAAAATTGGTGGCGAGTCTATTTTTGTTTTTAAACAAAAAGTCGACCCTTCTGTACAACCCAATTTTGGCCTGGGCCCACTAAGATCCAAACAAACATCAGAACCAAACAGACCTAAAATACTAAAACACCTAAACCCAAATTAAGCCCAACAATAAACCCTACCCAATTACTAAAACAAGCCCAACCTAAAAGGCCCAAAATAAAATAAAAAAACAAAAAACAAAACCTAACCTTAAGTGCCGCCGCCACTATCTGACCTTCTGCCAGCCACCGCCTGCTGCCATAGCTCATGTCACATCTCCACCGCCCACTTGCACCTGCGAAAAACAGAGACATCATTACAATAAACAAGTTGTAAAAATGGCTATAAAAAGCCAAGCAAATCTATTATATTTTTTCGGATGTTTTTTTTAATACAAAAAGAAAAAGATTCAAGCACAAATAATCAAAAAAAACAGTAAGTAGTTGAAAGAAAGAACGGGCTATGGTCTATTTCTTTTATTTTTCTTCTTATTTTCTTTTTTCCTTTCGAAACAGCATACACCCATTTTTTCATTTTTTTAAAATTATATACGCAAATACATATATATATAAAGAATATATTTAAAAAAAGAAACTTACTTTTTTATAAAAAAAGTGGCTTTTGGACTCCTCGGCGCCGTATACGGCCGGCGCGGCGGCGACTCGTTGGAGTTCCCGCCGAAGCTCACAGGCCTTCGATCCCTACAGAGAGAAAAGAGAGGGGTGAGTTTTGTTTTTTTTTTAGCAAAGAAAGGAAAATGATTTTTTTTTAAAAAAAAATTGGCTTATATAGCCACTCAAAATGGCGCCTTTTTAGCCGACGTCCTAAAGCCCCAAAACGAAGTCGTTTTGCCCCTCTGACCCGCGCCTTGACCCGACCCGCAAGGAGGATCCGCGCGTTTTCAATGGAAGGGCTAATTGCACATTTAGCCCTTCTGCTTTTTTATTGTTTTACAATTAAGTTTATTTTATTTTTAATTTTACCCAATAATCTACTTCAGTTTTCAATTTGGTCCCCCCTGATGCTGCGCGTTTTGGAGGAGAAGGGAAAATTTCCCTTTTAGTTCCTCCTTGTTATTCGCGTGTTCAATGGGGTCCTTTTCCTTTTTTTATTTATTTCATATTTGCCCCGAACTTCTGTTTTAAGTTCAATTTAGTCCTTTTTGGTTATTTTTGCTATTTTATTGTTAAAATTAATTCATTTAATGTTCCTCCTATTATTATTATTATTATTATTATTATTATTATTATTATTATTATTATTATTATTATTATTATTATCATATTCCTTTTTATTTTCTTTTATATTTATTACTACTTTCACTATTATTGTTATTATTATTATCACTATTATGTATTTAAATTTTTATTATTATTATTATTATTATTATTATTATTATTATTATTATTATTATTATTATTATCACTTTTTATTTTTCTATTATTTATTTCCTATTACTATTACTATTATGCCGTTATTATAACTATTATTTTCGCTATTATTTTTTGTTATAATTATATTTTCTCTTTGTATTTATTACTTATTATTATTTTCTTTTTATTTTTTTATATTTACTATTTTTATTTTTATTTTTATTTTTTTGTTTTTAACTTGTTTATTTTATTTTATTTTCGTCTTTATTATTGTTATTCACATTAACGCATTTATTATTCTTTCATCATGCACATTTGTACCATCATTTTCTCATTTTATAACCGATTTGCGTTGCTTTAATCCTTACCAGTCACGTAAAATTTCATTTTTTAAAATCAGTAATTCTTCGTATTTCGAGATTTGGAAAGTCGCACCCTAACTTACGGCGTTCCGATTTTCTCGATAAATCTGAATAACGAATGTTTCCAAAACATTTTTAATAACCTTGGGAATTACAAAACATCGTGTTCTAACTTACAGGATATGATTTCTTCCTAAAAACTGAGACAATCAAATACCCTTCAAAATAAATAAGTTTTTTTTGGAATTTATTCTCGTATCGGGAATTTAAGACATTGTGTCCTAAGTTACAGGACGTGATTCTTTTTCTCAATTAACGTGAAACATGCCCTATTTTCGGTTTTTTTTTGTATAACAAGGGATCGTATTTTTAAAATTTCCTCAAATTTTTAATCTTCGACACTAAGACACTAATTAATCAACTAGGTACCAATTTTTGGGCGTTACGAGGGTGCTAATCCTTCCTCGTGCGTAATCGACTCCCGAGCCCGTCTTTCTGAATTTCATAAACAAACAAGCGTTGTTTTAAATAAATCGAACCGTTTATTAAAAATAGCTATTTTACGAGGTGACCCGATCACACCTCACAAAATAGGATTGGTGGCGACTCCCTTTTTTGTTTTCATTCTCAAAATCAAAGTCGACCCATTTTACAAAAAAATGGTTTCGAAAGCTTGGTGACTCCGCTGGGGACCCAAATAAGAGAGTCAAGCCACGAGTTGATTACTTTTTGTCTTTTTATCAAAAATTGAAAACTCAGTTTAAATATACGAATCGTATCTTTGTTACGACTTTCATCATTTTGGTTCGCTTTTCTGGTTTGAATTTTTTATGTCTCTGCACATTGTATCACATGACCGCTCAATTATACCCTTTTAAGTGGGAGTGAGAAACTATTCCTTCGTGAGGTCTTCACCTCCGTGCAGTATAGTGGATCGCTTTCGGGATACATCCGTACCTATGTCTTCGTGAGATTTTCATCTCCGTGCAGCCATAGGGAAATGTATTCCCCTGAACTAAACTCGGTCCATATGAGCCTATAATGGGTGAGGATCGAGGAATCCGCCGGTTCAGGTACATTTGTTTTAGAACCAAACCCCATATAGCGAGCCTTAAGAGCCCACTCCAGGTAGAACCACTCCAAACCCCTAGTAGTCATCCGAATAGGTGCTCTATTTGTTATTTATGTTTTTGTACTGACGTATTTTCTTTGTTCTGGTTATGATTACATTGCATTTTCATCATAGAAAAGAGGTGTTGATTCATGTTCAATTGCTAAATAGAGAGCTTGTCATGGAAAATGGATTTCTTGATAAAGTGGAGGATAATGCGACCTTCCAAAGATGGTCCGAGTAAACACAACGAGAGAAGGGTGATGGTCTGACAGAGGAGTACAAGACTTCGCTTCGTTGCCCAAGGATTCAAGCTGACAAAGATTATTCGAGAGCCGTTAACGTCCCGATTTCCTTAAAGAAGCAAACAAGCATCACGGGGATGAGTGAGTAATGGGTCGTAGCCCGGATCAAGCAAAAAGGGGCTAGTAGAGGCATCCATTGGAAAATTCGAGAGATTTGATCTTAACATCTGGATATGAAGAAAAGGATCGGTGTCTTCGCTTTGAGTATTAGGGCAAGGTCGTATATGTAATCTATTTTATGTAAAGAAATTTGTTTTCTAGTAAAGTTGTTCTAACAGAATTGAATCAGAGTTAATGCCTCATTTTGCATTCATCTCATTTGCATTACATTGCATCATATGCATTAAATTTCATGAAGAGGCCCTAATTAAATCAAAATCATTTCAGTTAATCTGAAAACCAACAAGAGCCAACCAATCGAACATCGTTGCAGTACTCGCGCCAAAACTAAAATAATGGACCAAAGATTGGAAAGGCTAGAACAGATTCAAAAAGAGATGCAAGACAAGTTGCAACTGCAACTGCAAGAACAATTAGCAAAAGTACAACGGGATATGAGGGATCAGATACTGGAATCCCAAAGAAATATAATAAGCCAATTAACGCAATTAATGGCTAGAGGACTCGAGAAATGAAAAAGCACCGTGGTTAACTCTGGAGATGATAACGAGGATCCCACTTACCTCCCGAGTTTTACCCCAATAAGCGTTCATACCCAACCAGACGCGTATCCACAAGGGGTACCCGTCACTATCAGACCCCAATAATATCAGGCCGATACATCGACACCAATGAATTACCCAACAGGTTCAGGTTCCAATCTGGGGGACAATCCAACCAAACCTATAGTTCCTAATCTAGACGAAATGGCAAAAATAGAAAAAGCAAGGGTGGAACTGCCAAAACAACTCGAAGATCGATACAGGTGGTTAGAAGAAAAACTCAGAGCAATGGAGAATGCTGATTACCATTACGGGGTTGACGCCAAGGATCTGAGTTTAGTCCTAGATCTAGTACTCCCACCGAAATTCAAGACTCCAGAATTTGAAAAGTATAATGGGACTAGTTGTCCCGAAGCTCACATCACGATGTTCTGTCAAAGGATGACAGGGTATGTTAATAATGACCAACTATTAATCCAGTGCTTCCAAGACAGCCTGATTGGGTCGGCTGCCAAATGGTATAACTAGCTGAGCCGTGCCAAAATCCACTCGTGGAAGGACTTGGCACAGGTTTTCATGAAGCAATATAGCCATGTAACAGACATGACACTTAACAGAATTACACTGCAGAATATGGAAAAGAAGCAAAGTGAGAGCTTCAGGCAATATGCCCAAAAATGGAGAGAGGTGGCAACGCAAGTCCAACCACCTCTTCTAGAAAAAGAAACGATGATGTTTTTCATCAATACTCTGAAAGCCCCGCTCATTAACCATATGTTGGTAATCGCTACCTTGAGCTTCCCAAATATAGTAATGATTGGCGAGATGATTGAAAACGCCGTAAGGAGTGGGAAGATAGACGCAAGGGAAAGTACTAAAAGGTAAACCCCAAAAAAATTAAGATGAAGTGGATAACGTGAGCGTGTTTAATAAAGGGTATCCCAATCCAATCACTATGAGCCAGCCGAGGGCTGTAACCACCAGATATTGAGACCCTTCAAGGAAAGAATCCAACTCAGAAAAACTCCAGTTCACTCCTATCCCCATAACGTATAGGGAGTTATACCAAAATCTATTTGATGCCCATGTGGTATCTAAGTTTTACTCAGAACCTATACAGCCTCCGTTTCCCAAATGGTACGACGCGAATGCCCAATGCGAGTACCACGCAAGAATCACGGGACACTCGATAGAAAACTGCACCACTTTCAAAAAAACTAATTGAAAGGCTCATCCGAATGGGCATTGTGAAATTTGACAATCCGTTACCCAATCATGCTGATAAAGGGGTAAACGCGATAATCGAGAATTCGGGAAAGAAAATCAAGACGAATGTTGCAGACGTAAAACCTCCATTGAAATGGGTTTTGAAACAAATGATAGACAAGGGATTAATCATTCAGGAGTTGGAAGAGATACCCAAAGGGACGATGAGCCACTGTGAATTCCACGCAGAAGAAGGTCATGAAATCTAAGAGTGCGCTGAATTCAAAGCTTTGGTGCAGAGTCTAATGGATAATAAAGAGTTGGAATTCCTTGAAGAGGTCAAGGAATATCGGGGAATCTAAACATTAATGCCATATCTAAAAAGGGAACCAGGGAATAGAATTTTCCAAGCGTCTGTCCTTACATACTTGGGAGTGTTTTGAACAATGGGACTGTGGAAGAGATCCCTGTATTTTTTAGAGCCAAATTCAGAGTAATGTCCAAAACATGCTTGTTACTCTAAGCCTAGGAGCAATAAGAATCTTTTTGTTAAATGGGCTCATATCTAACATCTTTATTTCAATAAAAAATGCATTTTTATGTCTCACTTTGAGCAAATATTCATTTATTCCTTTATTTCATTCATGTTCAGACCACATAAATAATTATTCTTAGAGTCATTTGTTCTTTGAATATTCCTTCATACCTACAGCAGGTCCTTAAATATCAATGACATGAGCGATGCTGCTACTGACTCAGAATCTACTTTTGAGCAAGATATGTGTCTAGAGGGATCTTAGGACTTTGAAGACGACAGAGATTGTAACCTATCTCCTGATTTGTTAAAGATGGTAGAACAAGATGAAAAACAGATCCTACCTTACAAAAAATCATTGTGAGCCTAGGAAAAAGGAAAAGATGAAGATCGGAGCCTATATCACCACAGAAACAAAGTAAGACGTCATTGAGTTATTCCAAGAATTCAAAGGTGTTTTCACATAATCGTATTAAGATATGCCTAGGCTACTAAGACGTGTGGATGCTGTTAAGGCTAAGAAAATCTTAGAAGAGGAACACATGCTAATGGTTTTACAATGGCCAGGAAAATCATGAAGTTCGGGTACTGCTGGTCCACCATGGAAGGGGATTGCATCAGTTATACCAAGAAATGGCATAAGTGTCAAATTTATGGAGATACGATTCCTTTGCCTCTTTCATCTCTTCATACATGATTTCTCCATGGACTTTCTCTATGTGGGGCATGGATGTTAGTGGGCCAATCTCACCAAAGCTTTCTAGCGGGCATCGATTCATCCTTATGGTCGTCCATTACTTCACTAAGTAGGTGGAAGCTGCTTCGTATGCCAATGTCACAAACTCGACAGTCAGCAAATTCTTGAAAAACAGAAATCATATGTCGGTATAGAATGCCAAAAAGGATTATATCTGACAATACACTAAATTTGAACAACAGCACGATATCAAAAGTTTGCAGTCTGTTCAAGATTAAAACACCATATCACCCCAAAGTGAATAGTGTAGTAGGGTCAACAAAAAAAAACAAACAAAAAAAAAACAAAAAACAAACAAAAAAGAAAAAAGAAAGAAAAAAGAGATCATAGGGAAAATGATTGAGACTCATAAAGATTGGCATGAGAAGTTACCATTTGCTCTCTATGTTTATCAAACATCGGTCAAGACCTCTACCGGGGCAACTCCTTTCTCTTTGATGTATGGAATGAATGCAGTTTTACCATCGAAGTTGAGATTCCCTCCCTTCGAGTCTTGTCCAAACTAAAGTTGGATGAAACAGAATGGATCAAATCCCGATATGATCAGTTAAATTTGATTGAAGAAAAGAGGTTGAGAGCTATCTGTCATGGTCAAATGTACCAAAAATGAATGATACGAGCTTACAACAAAAAGGTTCGCCCTAGAGAATTCCATGAGGGGGACTTGGTGTTGAAGAAGATCCTTCCCATACAAAAGGACTTTAGAGGAAAATAGAAGCCAAACTGGGAAGGACCTTATGTGGTAAAGAAGGTCTTTTCCGGAGGAGCGTTGATATTAACTGAAATGGATGGCAAGACTTTGCCTAATCCAATGAATTCATACTCAGCCAAGAAATACTTCACTTAAAAAAAATAAAAAGGGAGAGGCCAGGGCAAAAACCTGCAAAGGGCGCTTGGAGACCAAAGGGGTTTTGAATTGAAAACTCGTAAAGGGCAATTCAAATTTTGATCGAAGGTGGGGTATACGGTAGTCTTGCTATGCCTGAATTAACAAGGAAGGGGGATGTTACGTCTTGGGGCATCAACAGAGTACTCCAGATCCCCTAAACACGTTGAGCTCAAAATGGTCCTCGAGAAGTTTGTACAGAGAAGCTCAGGCTGCAATATCTGGGGCACCTATTTTTTCCTCTCACCTATTTTGTATTCCAGCAATGTTTGCTTTCTTTGATTAATCCATTCTTTTCAGATTTTGTTCCTGATAAATTTCTGTTTTCTCCATCATTGTGATCTTTTTCAAGCATTTTGCATTGAAATAACGATTAATGGGCTAATATACTTTCATAAAAGGAGTTTTGCATATTACTCTGGAAGCTTCTAAATAGTACAAGGACCTGAAACATGACTATTAGAAACATTGAGAAAGAATAGCCTAAATTACTGCTATTGCTTCGGGTTTTCTATCAAAGATACCAACTGAGCAAGAAGGCAGGGTACTGTGTCAGTAATAGAACCTTGATAAACAACGAGCAATGACAACCTAAGCATCAAAAAGGGATCATTCTCGCAAAATGACATTTTGCATTCATGCAAATATCATGCATACATATTTAGTTAGGAGCAATTGATTCGTTCTGATCATGACATCCTAATCATTTAGTATAAACATAGGCCCATGAAATTGATTCAACAGGTCATGTTCCCCAGAGGACGGTGTAACAAGATCGGTGAATCCACAAATCCCATACCCCTAAAGTTACAGTGGGATGGATTAAAGCCATTATAGCAAACCGTATCTTCCTAAAGTTGCAGTGGAGCAGGTTGAAGTTACAAGTCTTATCTCCCTGAAGTTTCAGTAGAGCAGACTGAAGACAGTTAATCTTATCTCCCTGAAGTTGCAGTAGAGCGGATTAAAACGATGAATCCTATACCTCTGAAGTTGCAGTAGGTCAGATTGAATTTACCATAGCAAGTCTTATCTCCCTGAAGTTGTAACGGAGCAGACTGAAGATAGAGAATCTTATTTCCCTGAAGTTACAGTGGAACAGATTAAAGCTACAAATTATCACAGATCTTATCTCCCTGAAGTTGCAGCGGAGCAGACTAAAGATAGCGAATCTTATTTCCCTGAAGTTGCAGTGGAACAGATTAAAGCTACAAATTATCACAGATCTTACCTCTCTGAAGATGCAGTAGAGCAGATCAAAATAAACCTTATCTCCCTGAAGTTGCAGTGGAGTAGGTTGAAGTCACAAGTTTTATCTCCCTGAAGTTGCAGCAGAGCAGACTAAAGATAGCGAATCTTATTTCCCTGAAGTTGCAGTGGAACAGATTAAAGCTACAAATTATCATAGATCTTATCTCTCTGAAGATGCAGTAGAGCAGATCAAAACAAACTTTATCTCCCTGAAGTTGCAGTGGAGCAGGTTGAAGTCACAAGTCTTATCTCCCTGAAGTTACAGTGGAGCAGACTAAAGACATCGAATCTTATTTCCCTAGCGTTGAGCAGATTAAAGCTATTAATCCATCTCTCTGAAGTTGCAGTGGAGCGGATTAAAGCGACAAATCCTATACCTCTAAAGTTGCATTAGGTGGGATTAAATCTACTATAACTACAAATCTCATCTCCCAAGGTTGCAAGGAGTTGATTGAAGCTACAAAGTCTTATCTCTCTGAAGTGGCGGCGGAGTGGATCGAAGCAACGAGATGTAATGGACTGAAACGAGGCTACCTGAAGAAGAAGAGCACTAAAGAAGTCAAGACTCGGCGAGACCGGGCAAAATTGGTCTTTCTTAAAAGTCTTTGCTCCATTCCCGATTACACGACAATGAGCAAAGAGAGGCAACTGTACAACCCAATTTTGGCCCGGGCCCACTAAGACCCAAACAAACATCAAAACCAAATAGACCTAAAATACTAAAACACTTAAACCCAAATTAAGCCCAACAATAAACCCTACCCAATTACTTAAACAAGCCCAACCTAAAAGGCACAAAATAAAATAAACAAAAAATAAAACAAAACCTAACCTTAAGTGTTGCCGCCACTGTCTGATTTTCTGCCAGCCACCACCTGCTGCCACCGCCCATGTCACATCTCCACCGCCCACTTGCACCTGTGAAAAACAGAGACATCATTACAATAAACAAGTTGTAAAAATGGCTATAAAAAGCCAAGCAAATCCATTGTATTTTTTCAGATGTTTTTTTTAATACAAAAAGAAAAAGATTCAAGCACAAACAATAAAAAAAACAGTAAGTAATTGAAAGAAAGAACGGGCTAAGGTCTATTTCTTTTATTTTTCTTCTTATTTTCTTTTTTCCTTTCGAAACAGTATACACCCATTTTTTTCATTTTTTTAAATTATATACGCAAATACATATATATAAAGAATATATTAAAAAAAGAAACTTACTTTTTTATAAAAAAATGGCTTTTGGACTCCCCGCCGCCGTATACAGCCTGCACGAAGGCGACTCGCCGGAGCTACAGGCCTTCGATCCCTAGAGAGAGAAAAGAGAGGGGTGAGTTTTTCTTTTTTTTAGCAAAGAAAGAAAAATGACTTTTTTCAAAACAATTTGGCTTATATAGCCACTCAAAACGGCACCGTTTTAGCCGGCGTTCTAAAGCCCCAAAACGACGTCGTTTTGTCCCTCTGACCCGCGCATTGACCCGACCCACAATGAGGATCCGCGTGTTTTCGATGGAAGGGCTAATTGCACATTTAGCCCTTCCGCTTTTTTATTGTTTTACAATTAAGTTTATTTTACTTTTAATTTTTCCCAATAATTTACTTCAGTTTTCAATTTGGTCCCCCTGATGCTGCGCGTTTTGGAGGAGAAGGGAAAATTTTCCTTTTAGTCCCTCCTTGTTATTCACGCGTTCAATGGGGTCCTTGTAACATCCTAGATTAGGGGTTATGCGTTCGTGCATAATTCATGAGTAGTAGGTTTTGGCAGTGTTTGGAAGTGAATTAAGGGTTTTTAAAATCCTAGTGTGGAGGAGAAAGCTTTGGACAATTATTGGTTTTTAAGTTAAAAAGGGGGAGCTAGGCTAAGGTAGCCTTAAGAAAAGTTTTGGGGAGTTTAGGACACAAGAAGTGATGTGGAAAAGTGGCAAGGGACGTCATCTAAGGTGCAAGGGTTATGGCATCAAGTGAAGTACTTTGAGGGAAGAATCCCATTGTCTGCATTTTTGCTTAATTTTATGAAATAGCATGTTTACTGTGATATGGATGTGTGGTGTGCATTATTAGAATCTTGGAAATGTATGGAAATGTATGGAAATGTATGGAAATGTATGGAAATGTGTGGAAATGTATGGAAATGTAAGGCAATGTAGGGAAATGTAAGGAAATGTAAGGAAATGCTTTGGAAACGTTAAGTTTAAAAGAGGAAAGTGAACATTTTTGGAAACTAGGGGATGTAAGGAAATGATGTGGAAATGATTCAAAAGAGGAAAGTAAACATTTCTGGAAACTTGGAAATGTAAGGAAATGTCAAGTTTAAAGAGCCAAACGAAAATTTTTGGAAACTTGGAAATGTAAAGAAATGTCAAGTTTTAAGGCTTAAAAAGAGAAAACTAAGGCAAGGTGGCCTTAAGAAAAATAATAGGAGGAATTTGACACACAAACAGGCTTGGAAAAGTGGCCTGGAAATGCCACTTAAGGCCCAGGTAAGTGACGCCACCTACATGAGCAAGTGGGCCTGAGTTCGAGTCACATGGGAAGCAAATAAAAGAAATTTTATTTTGCTTCCAGAAGAAGTGAGGTGGATGGCACAAGCTATTTAAAAAGAAAGAGTTTTATTCTCTTTAAAATTCGGCTAAATGATGGATAAATAAGGGATTTATTTATCATTATTTTCAAGAGATAATGGTTGGATTAAATTCTTTTATTTAGTGATAATACAAAGGATAAAGCTATCAAATAGAAGAGTGGTGGCCAAGTAAGGGACTCTAGCTAGTAAATTCGGCTATAAAAGGAATAAAAAGGCCATTCAGCATTATTTACTCTTCCTTGATAACCTCTGCCTTTCTTCTTCATTCTTCTCCTCTCAATATTCCAAAAGCTGAAAGCTTGCTAAGATCAAGGCCATAGCCGAATAGTTTGAGACTTCAAGCAAAGGAACTGTCGATATCTAAAGTAAGGGTAAGATCTCATTCAATTTTCATCCTTTTTCTTTTAAGATTTACCGAAATCTAGGACTAATCCCATTAGAAACTTGTTTGCCGAAATTTGGAAGGATCTTCCGGGATTTACTAAGTGTCGACTATAAGGAAGGAGAAGTTCTTTTCCCGAAGGTACACCATAAGCTACGTGTTCCCTAGTTATTCGGTGAATTTCGGGATTTAAAATCCACAAGGTAAGTGACTATAGCATTCGGCCAAGGCTTATTTTAGTGTTTGGATCTATCTTTTATTATCTTAAAAGCCGAAAACTAATATGTTAAAGGGATCTAGAGTTGGCCGAATACAAGGAAGAAGGATACAAAGTTTCGGGACTTGGTTCTTAAGTCAATCGGCAACAAGGTAAGTTTTAGGTGTACAAATCCTACTAGGATTTGGTTTTATAGCCAAATAGGTTTTTACTAAATAGTAAGTGATTAATCAAATGTAGGAATTGAGATCTAAGGCGGTAGATCAGATCTCGAGATTTCAGTGAAGTTGTTAAGCGAATCAGGTGTGTACCCCACACTAACTTTTAATATGTTATATGGCAAATATTTAATATATGAATGTATAAGAATGTGAATGTGGCTAAAATACCCTAATGTGGTACAAAGTACTCAGGTACGCTTCCTACTCCTACTAGGATTACGAAATATGTTATATTTTAACATGTGAAAAGTAACGTGAATGTGAATTTAAGTATGATATGCATGATATGAATAACATGGGCATTCGGGTTATATGAGAAAGGGGAAGTGAATGTGGTGACTTCGGTCTCACTATCTGAATGTGGTGACTTCGGTCACATTATCTGAATGTGGTAACTTCGGTTACATTATCTGAATGTGGTGTCTCATGACACAATTATCTGGTGGCTATGCCACGAATTTATATGGGCGATGAGCACGTCGACTGCAGCGACTGCCTTCGATGGTGTGTAGCGGAAGGAGGGTTGACTTAGTAGTCCCCACGGTGTGCAGGTTGGTACGGGGATGTGTAGCGGATGGCATCTAGGTTTGGGTTCGGGATTGCATCATTATCTTGAATTATTATTATGTGAACATGATATGTATGGTATGCCTAAACCTATTAAATTTTAGTGTTAATTACACATTGAGTCTGTTTGACTCACCCCGTTGGGGAATATTTTTCAGGTGATGAGCAATAATGGACCGGGTCGGCAGGAGCTAAAGGTGGCCATGCACAGCAAGCAAATTATTTAATCTGGACATTTTATTTTATTTAAGTACTCTACAATTTTTATTTTGGGTTTTGTTTTATGTAATAAGGCCATAGTGAACTATTTATTTCTGTCTTATTGTTTAATTATGTTTACAAATTTTTATTAAGTTAAAGATTAAGTAATTTAATTTTTTTTTAATATACTCTGTATGTTTTATCACTTAAAATTAAAAAGGGTTTTCAAATAAAATCGAATTCGTTTTCAACTCAAGCCCAACCCAAAACAATATTTTTTTTTTAAAATCGCACAAGTTTTTCCTATGAAGCAAAAGAATTTGAACCGGTTTTCTTGAGGAACATACCAAATCTGGTCAAAGCTCGTGGGCCGGGTTTGGGGTGTTTCAGTCCTTTTCCTTTTTTTATTTATTTCAGATTTGCCCCAAATTTCTATTTTAAGTTCAATTTAGTTCTTTTTGGTTATTTTGCTATTTTATTGTTAAAATTAATTAATTTAATGTTCCTATTATTATTATTATTATTATTATTATTATTATTATTATTATTATTATTATTATTATTATTATTATTATTACTTTTTTATTTTCTCTTATATTTATTACTACTTTCACTATTATTGTTATTGTTATTATTATTATCACTATTATGTATTTAAATTTTTATTATTGTTATTATTGTTATTATTATTGCTATTATTATTTTTGTACTACTACTACTACTATTATTATTATTATTATTATTATTATTATTATTATTATTCTATTATTTATTTCCTATTACTTTTACTATTATGCCGTTATTATGACTATTATTTTCACTATTATTTTTGTTATAATTATATTTTCTCTTTGTATTTATTACTTATTTTTATTTTTTATATTTACTATTTTTATTTTTTCGTTTTTAACTCGTTTTTATTTTATTTTCGTCTTTATTATTATTCACATTAACGCATTTATTATTCTTTCATCATGCACATTTGTACCATCATTTTCTCATTTTATTACCGATTTGCGTTGCTTTAATCCTTACCCGTCACGTAAAATTTCATTTTTTTTTAAATCAGCAATTCTTCGTATTTCGAGATTCGAAAAGTCGTACACTAACTTACGGGGTTCTGATTTTCTCGATAAATCCGAATAACAAATATTTCCAAAACATTTTTAATAACCTTGGGAATTACGAAAGATAGTGTTCTAACTTACGGGATATGATCTCTTCCTAAAAACCGAGATAATCAAATACCCTTCAAAATAAATAAGTTTTTTTGGCATTTATTCTCGTATCGGGAATTTAAGACATTGTGTCCTAACTTACGAGACGTGATTCTTTTTCTCGATTAACGTAAAACATGCCCTGTTTTCGATTTTTTTTTTGTATAACAAGGGATCGTATTTTTAAAATTTCCTCAAATTTTCAATCTTCGACACTAAGACACTAATTAATCAACTAGGTACCAATTTTTGGCGTTACGAGGGTGCTAATCCTTTCTCGTGCGTAACTGACTCCCAAGCCCGTCTTTTTGAATTTCGTAGACCAACAAGCGTTGTTTTAAATAAATCGAACCGTTTATTAAAAACAGCTATTTTACGAGGTGACCCGATCACACCTCACAAAAATGGATTGGTGGAGACTCCCTTTTTTGTTTTCATTCTCAAAATCAAATTCGACCCATTTTACAAAAAAAATGGTTTCGACACCTTCAAAAATGGTGTCGACAATAATCATCTTTAACAACATATACAGATGAAGCCTTTTGATTCGTGTACTCGAATGCAAAGAGTATTGTAAATGATTACAACTAATCATGGTCGGGTTCTGGTTGGGTCGATGTAAAATTTTAGGCTAGTTTTTTAGGTTTGAGTTCGGTTTGGGCCTAAAATTTTATTCAAGCCAGACCCAGATAAAAATGTTAAACCCAAACCCAGTCTGTCCGTATTAATTTTTTATATAAAAACATATTTAAAAAATATTATAATACATCAAATACAATCAAAACATTGAAAATAATTGTTTCCTGATAAATTAAAAAAAGTATTTATACTTTAGATAACACTAAGATAGTTACAACTTATCAAGTAAATGCCTTTAAAGTACTAGCAAAATTAACAATAAAATAAAAGCTATACAATATCTAGATAATAGTAACAAAATAGTACAATATAATAGCAAAATAGCATCAAAACAACAACAAAATAGTAGCAAAAAAAAATTTAGCCAGATTCGAGCCGAGTCGGGTTGGGTTTGAGCCAAAAAATCTTACCCGTCTAAACGGGGCTTATTTTTTTCCCAAGCCAATTTATTAGGCCTATATTTTTTCCTAATCCCTCCCCCTTTTTGGGCGGGTGATTTTGCCCACGATCAGGTCTATATATGACAAAGATAAGTTACTAGGCCATTTTGATCCCTCGTAGTTACTAAATTATTAGTAAGTTTACATTTTGGTCACTCATTTTTTTTAAAGTTTTCATATAAATTATTAGGTTATCAAAACCGTTGATGTATGACTTGCTTTGTTCGCGCCACCTACAATAATTGAAAGCTCTCATTCCCCTTTTTTCTACAGTTCAAATTTTTTCATGAAACAATTTTGAATGTTATGAATTTAGGAATCAAAATCCAATTAGTTTTTTTTTTTCAATCTTAAACACTGGCTATCAGATAGACTTGAATCTAAGGGATGTTCTCTTACTCATTAATGGATACTGATCTACAATATTAATAATCGAATCGTCGCTTGAAACTCGCTAACTAAAATTTTAAAATAAAACTCGACATCTAAATGTTAAATTACAACTTTTAAATAATTCGATGACTTAAATTAAAAATTTTCAAATAATAATTTTTATAATTTTTGAAATTAAATCACCAAAATTTCATTGTTTTCCTATACCAGCATTGGGATTGATTTTACAAGACCTGCACCAAACTTGAAAAGGAAAACCACCATGAAACAATAAAATAAAATATAGTAAATGTCCAATCTTTTGCACAGACTCTATAAAAACATCAATAATTAATTACATGAGGACATATATACAAATAGAACTGTTTAGCTAAAAATATAAATAATAAAACAATGCGGATCACATTGATAGTGACTGATAGATTCCATCTAAGGATTTTTTTCTCCCTGCTTACATCCAGACCAACTTACTTTATTATTAATCACAAAAATGTCAAACAAAAAAAAGTTTCTTTCTTTAGATCTGTGTATACAAAAAAAAAAAATACCTTACGACAATTTTTGTAATTATCAACGTTTATAAATTATGTTAATTTAATTTTAATTTTAAAAAGAATTGATCTTCATCAATATTCACACATTATATAATTTGATCTTTTTTTATAATTATATTTTTTTTAGTGACATTGATGATTAATTTTAAAAGAATGAGAAAATATGAAAATTATTATCTTACATTTTTTATGTTTCTATTTTTTTATATTTTCAATCAAATTTAAGTGATATATTTTTTTTATTTTTTAAGTGAAAAGGTCATAAATTTTTAGGTGAAAATGTCAGAAAGAAACGCAAATGTAAAAATACCAAATTACATAAATATTGAGGGTTTAATTTTTGAGAATCAAGACAAAATTGACATAATACATAAATATTAAGTATTAAAATTACTATTATACCAATTTTAAAAATTGCTACTAATCTAACTTACTAATCTTTGTGTGTATTTTTTCAATTAATAATGGTGATTTGAGAATCAATATAGGGGCCTTGGGGATTTTTCTTTTCACAAATTAACAAAGAAAAAAATGGATGAGGCGTTACTTCCAAGGAAAGAAAGGAGTATCTGGGAAATACTAACATGGGAACTCACAGTGGAAGAGTTCAAGAAAATAAGCTTCGTCGGTGCACCGTTCATGGCGGTAGCTATGTCACAGTACCTTTTGCTGGGTGTATCGATGATGATGGCTGGACACCTTGGTGAGCTTGCACTATCTGGTGTTGCCATCGCCACGGCTTTCTGCAATGTGACTGGCTTTAGTCTCCTTGTAATTGAAACTTCTCTTTACCTTTTTAAACTCTTAATGCATGCATCAAGTTCATTACAATGGCTAACATGTTTCTACTATTTATGACTAACAGTGGGGACTTTGTGGTGCACTCGAAACCCTAAACGGACAAGCATATGGGGCAATGCAATACCATAAACTAGGAAGCTACACTTATTGTGCCATAATATGTTCCCTTCCAATTTGTCTCCCGGTGTGTCTCCTATGGATGTATATGGACAAACTATTAGTGCTAATAGGTCAAGACCCACAAGTTGCAGAGATAGCTAATAGATACGCCATATGTCTCATACCTGGATTATTTGGTTACGCCATTGTTCAATCACAAGTTCGTTTCTTCCAATCCCAGAGCTTGGTTCTTCCTATGATGTTTACTTCTCTTGCAACATTGTGTTTCCATATAATTGTTTGTTGGGTTTTGGTATTCAAAATTGGGTTTGGAAGCAAAGGAGGGGCATTGGCTATCAGTTTCTCGAATTGGTTTAATGTTATATTGCTTGGGTTTTACATGAGATACTCACCTTCATGTGAGAAAACCCGAACCCTCCATTTGAAAGATGTTTTCTTGAGTGTCAAGGAGTTCTTTCATTTTGCCATACCTTCTGCTGTAATGGCTTGGTAAACAACAAAAACATGATCCCTTTTGAGGCTGTCTCTTTTGTCATGTTTCTTGTTTATTCTTAATGTGTTGGGGCTTTTTTTTTTTTTTTTTTTTTTTTCTAATGCAGCCTCGAATGGTGGTCGTTCGAGATTCTGGTATTAATGTCTGGACTTCTGCCAAATTCCAAGCTTGAAACCTCGGTTCTTTCTATATGGTATGGGTTTTTAAGTATTGAATTTGTAAGTGTAAAGATGTGTTTTGATCTTTGTTGTTTGTGATTCTACCTAGATCTAATTGCTTGCATGTTAAATTGCAGCCTTTCAAGCGACTCTTTGCATTATACTATATCGTTTGGGATTAGTGTAGCTGCCAGGTTTGATTTTTTCCATTTCAATTAGTGGATCTGTATTTTCTATTTTTTTTTTTTGTAGAACTAGTTTACTTTTAAAAATTCTTGGGATTTCTATCTCTTTTGAGAAAAAGTTTTCAAAGTAACGATTAGTCAAAGAGGACCTCAATACTTTTGGTATTATCCATGGTTAAGTTAAGATTTTATCTTTCAAGGAGTGTCTAAAATTACCTAAAAAAAAAAAAGATAAGTTTATAAAGGAAAAGTATCTATCAGATTAGACCCATGCATAACATACACTTACCTACCAAAGGAAATATAGACATTTGAATGGTAGAGTTTGAACTCACACCCTATAGCATATAGGTCATCTTGAGGGGAGCATAGTACCACTTAATCTAGCTTCAGATCCTAGGGCTCTCCATAAAGTCATGAGAGAAAACCTTAATTTGACCAGGGACAATACCGATCAATTGAGGAGTCCCTTGCTTTGTATGAATGGCACTCCAAAGACTTTCTCAGAAAAAAAATTGATCCCTCAACAATCCTATTTAAACTTTATTTTCTTGTATCCAATATGAATATCTTCCGTATTTTCCTCACTTAATTACCTAGTAAAATGTATAATTAACCTAATGTAATTGAAATTTTCTCCATTAATTGCGTGTCATCATTTCTACAGTACACGAATTTCGAATGAATTAGGAGCTGGAAATCCACAAGCGGCTCAGATAGCAACCCTAGTTTCAATGCTTATTGCACTCGTGGAAACGCTCATTGCAAGTACAATCCTTCTCTGTTGTCGCCATGTTTTCGGGTATGCTTACAGCAGTGAAAACGACGTCGTAATCAAAGTAACACGAATGGTTCCATTGATCTGCCTCTCATTTATTACCGACGGTTTACATGGAGTAGCTTGCGGTTAGTAGCCTCCAAAAACCATTTTACAGTTAGTCACTTAAAAGCTAACATACTAAAAAGTGGTACACATAATCACACCAACTTGCTTGGTTTTTAAAATAATCGAGATTTAATATAATTATTGAATATCTTAAATATATAAATATACTGATTTCATATTTGGCATAGGGATCGTGAGAGGTATTGGGTGGCAGCATGTTGGAGCTTATGCAAATTTAGCAGCATATTATTTGATCGGAATTCCAGCAGGAGTTTTATGTGGTTTTGTTTTGAAGCTAAGAGGGAAAGGCCTTTGGGTTGGAATAGTGGTTGGGTCTGGTGTTCAAATGCTTCTTCTTGCCCTCGTCATTGCTTTTACAAATTGGAAGAAGCAGGTTCTTTCATATTTTAATGCTTTTAATCCAATTTAATTAAATAACTTATTAAAAATAAAAAAAATGGTTTAACCAATCCGATTGATTCACGAATCAACCAGACTGATGTTTTATTTGAGATCTATTCCCGCTGATTCCCTATCCGACCAACCTGTTTGGTCTCATTCTGAAAATAGTGTGGTCAAGTTCATTGATCTATATGTATATATGGCTGTGCAGGCAATCAAGGCGAGGGAGAGAATGCTTCATGGAACTTTAGCGGGCGAGCATGAATCGTTTTGAATAAGTTTGGATTGTGTAAAATATGAGAATATACCTCTTATATCTAATATGATTATATTCAATTATTGTGAAATGATGGATGGAAGTTGGAAATGGTTTAGTTTATGAAATTACATAAAAGATGGAAGGTGGTCAGAGAATCCAATGTATTTTATTCAGATCACACACACTAGTCTAATATATGCATGCTTAAAAATATTAAGTTATGAATGAATGGTCATAAGTATTTTTGCATTATCAGATCATTAACCATTAATGAATAGTATTAGCAAATTTGATCCTTCAATAGTCAATAAAATCAAGTTGTTTTGAACTCTTAACATTTGACTCATCTAGTTTCTATATCATAAGATTGAACTGTCGGAATTGCGTGGTAATGTGCGCATATGTGATAATGTTTTACTTCTGGTTTGAATTGTAAAAGAAAAAAATACTATAAATTTATTCAACTCCATCCAAATATGAACTCAACTAAGCTTTATTTGAGAAATAAATTCACTTACCAAACGTAATGACAATTGTACATATAACTACGGTGGTTTTCATTGGTATGCTAAACCCTAAACATAGGGTTTTCAAATAAATATGGAACAAGGTTCATCATTAAACCTAAGAATTTTAAAATCTACATTATCTATTTATACATAAATTTAAAGGAAAACGCTTTAAGAAATAATAATCAGCTTGAGAAAATGCAAACCTACTTTGAGGTCACGGGCTTACAGCATGTTTGCTTGAATGGAATTTCTACGTACTAGAGTTTTGAGAGGACCACCATTCTATTATTTGGTTTAAATCTATCTTATGAATAGTTAATTTTCATTTCTGCTCAATTCTTTAAAAACACTGAATGTGGATTCATCATTTATCTCACTTAGAGGTGTACATGGGTCGGGCTAGGTTCAGGCAGGTCCAACAAAATTTTTAAACCTGTTTGCTAGTCTTGAGTTCGACTCGACTCGAAAAATGGGTTTAAAACTTTGTTCAAGTTCGACCCGAATATAAATGCTAAAATCCGGGCAAACAATATACGATGATATAAACTCAAGCATGATTTGGATAAAGTGGAAACTATGTACCCATGTCAATGCACTGTTCTCACTCACTTTCCGAATGCCATTTCATATGGTAGTTAGAGCAGACATGTTGTATGCAATACCTATAGTGGGTGCGGTCCTGAAGGCTACCCTACTTTTCAATGGCGAAGAAGATTTCGGTTCCCCTGTCTGATATGACACATATGCCAGGCTATGGGAAAACTCGGCAGCACAATCAGCTAAGGAAGAAATCCCAATCATCTGCTTGTTCAAAGGGAATTATTGCAAACACAATCTACAGAATCTTCTGATTACCATTGTGGGTAACCGCAATCAACAACCGATGTTGATGCCTCTTGTACAATCAGGTGTTGTCAATTTGCTCCAAAGGCTTGCAATGCTGAAAAGCTTCCCTGCATTAATAGAATGTCTAAAAGAATCTGTGGAATACTCTTTTCCTAGGGACCAGATATTCATCAAAGTACGCTGGGTGCATTTTCAGATCGTTTACAAAACCTGGAACGTACCGATCTAGTACCTGGCACCATTTTCATAAATAGTTGTATGAACTATCCCAACTGTGATGCAACTTATCCATAACCTTTTATTTTGCGACCCACACTTTATAGTACGACAATGTGTAACCATGGTAGCTAAGGATGTTAGCAACCAACACCGGGACAGGGATCCTGGGACTTGCCTTCCCCATTAGTAGAATAATGTCAAAAAACATTTCCGAGTCTAGCCTGGGATAGTCCTGACTTACACCTACAAATTACGAGTTAAAGTTCAGTAATCGAAAAAACTGAAGACCCTAGCCAAGTCACATTATATCAAAAAATAGAGTGATCGCATTGCGCACCTGCCGCAACACAGGTATGTGGACCAGAATACCTTTTTATCATCCGAAGTTAGTCTTCTTCTGCATAGATGCCATGATTTTCCATTTTCACCTCCTATCGTGCATTGCGTACTTACCAAAAAAATTATCTGAATGGGACTTCGTGACGTGATAGTTGTAACAGCCCGATTTAGGGGCTAATTCGAATAGTAATCTCGGAATCACTAATTCGAGGTTAGAGAAAATTATTTTCATGTTATGTTATGTGTTATAACATGTTTTTAGGGATGTATGGAAACTTTGGTGCTTTAATTTTAGCAATTTCTAGCTAAATTGTGAAAAAGGACTAAATCGCATAAAGCGCAAAAGTTCTATTTTATTTGCTAAAGGTGCCAAATGGCTATGGATTATAAATTGGAGGTCCCAAATGTGCAATTTGGCCTTGTCTAAGTGAGTTGGCCGGCCATAGTGAGCATAGGGGACAAAAACATTTATTTTGGTCAAAAGTTGGTGGTATTGGTTGGTAAAATGAATAAAATAAGATGATATAAGCAAAAGTTATCATCATTTCTTTCATTCTTCTTCACCAACCGAAAATATCAGCCATGGGATGGCTTTGAAAGCTTGAAAATTTCAGCAACTCATTTTCTCTTCAAGTAAGTGATTTTGATGGCTTTAGTTGATAATTTTTGTATTTTTGGAGTCCCCAAAGCTTAAGCTGGCTAATGAGGGGACCAATTTGTAACATGGTTGAGAGTCTAGGGACTTGCCATGAGAGAGTTTATACTGGTTGCTAAATTTTTATGGAAGAAAATGAATGATAGGATGATGATAAACAACTTTTGTGAAAGGTGTTGTTATGAAAACACCTAATTTGGGCTAAAATGCAAGAGTTGTAAATTGTTCATTAAGGCATGAAATAGTTGGAATTGTGGATAGTTGTAAGAGGATTAAATGATCAGCTAGGCTTTTTTAATAAGAAAATGTGATGAAAATTTATTTACGAGCCTAGGGGTAAAATCATAATTTTGCCAAAGTATAGGGGCAAAATAGTCATTTTTGCCTAAAGTATAGTTTATGGTTAATTATGATTTATAAGTGATTAAATCACTAAATTCCATTGTTCTAGATCAAAGAAAATGAGTTTCGGACCTAGAACGGGTGAAAAGAAAAATGTAGGCAAAAAGTCCTTTTCGGCCTTTTCGTCATCGAAGTAAGTTCATGTGCAAATGTTGCAATTACGTATGAGTTAATTTAATATTCCAATTCTGTATGGAATGTATAATTACTCTATGAGTGCTTGAATTATCTTTTGATGAGATGTCAATAGAATTGAATCTAAGAGTAATGGGAAATGTAAATAGTATGAAATGATGATAGTTAAGGTTCCGTGTAAGACCATATTGGAATATGGCCTCAGTGAAAGATGTTAAATAAGACCATGTCAAGGACATGGAAACGATGTGAGAATTCGTATAAGACCATGTCAGGGACATGGCATCGATATGTTAATACGTGTAAGACCATATCGGAATATGGCCTCGGTGTAAGAATTCGTATAAGACCATGTCAGGGACATGGCATCAATATGCTAATGTATGTAAGACCCTATTAGGGTATGATATTAATGTGACACTATGTGTGTGAGACTCAATAATGTTATTTAACAGTTTGAGATGAATTCAGTGTATGATGAACCTTTAGTGGGTTATGTATAATCGATACACCTTAGTTGTATGAGATAGATTTAGTGATGCATCGTGTGAATGCGAACGAGAATCGTAGAAAGTTAAGTAAAACATAAATGTGTGAGGAATGTTCTCGGTTGAACATTTGAAATAGAGATATACATGTGGATTACTATCCATAAATGTAAAATAGCAGTGAGCTATGTGCAATATCACCTTCTTGATGTTAATGATTGGTGAGCTAAGTGCGAAATCACCATAAGTGTAAATGATTGGTGGGCTATGTGCGATACCACCCTATTAGAAATTCAACGATGGGCTAAGTGCGAAACCACCGAGAGATTAATAGTATGAGTGACTCATTGAAAATGCTTGATATGTTGTTTTATATGATCATGTGGTGATCAGTGCAGGAATGTATGCTAATTAAACGAGCAATTAGCTTGTGGCATGGTAAGAATGTGGTAAGAGATAGAATGAGTAAGCTTCAAAAGTTGGTTGAGTAAGTAACCATGAGTTTATGAGAAACTTCATTATAATACCTTGTAGTCATGGATATAAAATGAATATCGATATTTTTATGATTATATGTATGAACTTACTAAGCATTATTGCTTACTACTTTACTCTTCTTACCTCTTATAGGTTATTTTTAACTAGCTCGGGTTGGAGGCTGCCGGAGATGTTTTCACACTATCGCATAATCACTGTATGGTGTTTCAAGTTCTTTTGAGTCATGGCATGTATAGGGATTCTTTTAAAGTTGTTTAAGTTTCAATTGATGTAGCCAAGTTGTGTTGGCCTAAGAAAACTTATAGTTTGTTTGTGTATAGCCATAGGTGATGGCTTAAGTTGTTTGAAATCTTTGGGAAATAGTTCCCTTAGTGTATGGGTTGAAGACTTTATTTCTCTTATGATTAAATATCTTTAAATCAAGATATTTTTTTTATATTACTAGAAGTTATGTGATGATGAATGAATGTATGCAAATTAGAGTAGTTTTTGGCTTGGAAAATAGCCTTCATGTGCCCATACGAGTAGACACACCTTTGTGTTTTGAAGTTAGGATAGACCACGGGCTAATCCCACGGCCGTTTGTTTAGGCCGTGTGTTATATATGGTCGGAACATAGGCGTGTGCCCCAGACCGTGTGATTAAGTCAGTATATCAAGGATTTGCACACGGTCTAAGCCCACGGACGTGCCAAGGCCGTGTGAATATAGTCAGTAACGCCCCACGGTTTGAAGACACGGGCGTGTCTAAGGGTACACGGGCGTGTTCCAGGTCACATGGGCGTGTGAACCCTGCTTCAAAGATGAGTTTTGATTAAGTTTCGAAAGTTTTCGGA
The DNA here is from genome assembly GCA_005393395.2 of Gossypium australe. NCBI lineage: Eukaryota > Viridiplantae > Streptophyta > Magnoliopsida > Malvales > Malvaceae > Gossypium > Gossypium australe. The sequence goes on from CM016620.1 coordinate 101,838,354, forward strand.
TAAGTGCTTAAGGCCTTGTAGGCCCATGAAGTGTATGATTAGGCTAAGAAAGAGAAGTTTTTAAGTCAAAACAAAATTTTATAGCCCGTTTCAAAGTATTGAGTAAGAGTAAGCATGGTAATGCCTCGTATCCAGTCTCGGTGTTAGACTCGGGTAAGGGGGTGTTACAATAGTTCACATTGTTCTTAAAGCTGTACTTTTTTAGTGTAGTAAGGAAAACATCTTTGTTTGGGTATTCCATGTCAACTTCCAATACTTGGACATTTGACGATTAGCTTGCATGATCGGGTGTTTTATGCGGTAGCTACCGAAACTCTAAACCACCATCAACTGATATGTCGATGTTGGTTATGTGGGGTCGAGGTTCATATGCCCTAAATCATGGATCTGGATCTAGAGTATTATTCGAGTAGTCATCATTAGAACCGCAAGGTTCTTGCTCTGTTGGAACTTACTTTGGTTAAAAAAAAAGTGCCACTTCCAAACTATCTAGACTACATTATCGGATTGGATTCGGGTCGACTCCAATCCGCCAACTGCACCCGCTACCCGTTTTTCCTTACCAACATCTGCATATTCTTCCTCATCTATGCCTTCAGTGTCACTTTCAACCAAGGGGTTCAATGTACCCTCACCAGACCTGATCATAGGGAGTAAGTCAATGGTTGTTTTGTACCAATGTGCCCACTAAAATCTGCACCAGATTGGTGGCTGGTGTAGGTCGATGTCCCCTAGTATAAGTGCTTCCACCTCAGGAAATTGATCCATCAAAGTTGAAATCGAACGCACTGATTGAATGTCGAGCTTGGGTGTCGAAGTTCAGGTTACGCTCATACCTAAATTGGTAGTGGCCTCCTAAGTTTAAATCCATGTCGAAAACTGAAGAATATCTACCCATAGACGTTTCGGGGACATTATAATAGGAGTTTTGTAGCAAGTTAATGAGCCCACCGCATAACCGTGTAGTATGACTTTCTACTTCAGCTTCGGTCCCAACATTAGCCACAAGAGTGGCTGAAAAATGACCAGCTCCATCAACCTTAGCAAACTCGACATATAACTCGATTACAGCATTTTCGCTTAAGTAGTGCAATGATATCGTCGCCTCGAGCTCGAACTCGCCTTTCACATCAAATAACTCATCCCTATAAAGGTCAGCGGAAACAAGATATTTACGTTGCAACCTCAAAGTTCTTCCCCGGCTCGAACCTCCCACTTTTCTCCTTATTTTAATCTATAAATCACGAATTTGAATGGAACGATTGAATGCCAATTCCATGGATTGGGCTTCTGCAAATACCACCTCGACTTCTGTATTACAGATTTGACCATTATAGTAAATGACGGATTTCACTCATCGGCTCATTTCAATATCGGTTACGAATTGGATAAGCATAAGCAAAAAAATCTTTAGACGATTGTCCAAAGAAATGCAGACGACTCTTGCAACTCAACTCTTCAATGTTTGATATGAATTTGCTGCGTGCCTAAGTTATAAATATTTCATTACTTTAATAGGAAAATAGAATAATGAGAGAGGGAATGTGTGTTTCAAAATCCATTTTTGAATACGTACTTTCGTCCAATAATGATAATGAAACGTAAAGTAGTATTCAAAAACACGTTTCACAAGTCATATAATTTCATCAGAAACATACTTCAAAGGGTATTTAGTGCTTCAAAATGTGCATTAAATTTCGTCGTGATTCTCGGGGTCAAGTACTTTTTTTAACCTTTAAGAAAAATGTTAATAAAGGCTCGTCGAGATGGGCGAGCTTCCCTACTGACATGGTAGGAAAACGCCTAGTTGGACGTGCTTTCCTCGTGTACAGTGGTCCTACAACGCATTTTCGACCATGGGAATTTTCTATTTTGCAAACTCACCCTTCCCCATCGTATATAAAGGGGGGCTCTCACTCCATACTTTATCATCCCTCAAACATCATCTTTCTCGGCCTTCATCCCTCCACTATACAATATTTCTCTTTCGTCGTTTCTTCCCAACTTCAGTGTTACAAATTTCGGTCGCTAATAAAATTTCTTGTTCGAGGTATTCTTGAGTTTTTAGTGATACAATATGGCTCTGATGCACACACATTTCATATATCTTGTCGAGATAAGACCATTACCTCCAAAACCTATCCTGAGACAGTTGGGTTCTAAGGTAATTTTGCTTTGTACGATGATGGGTAGAAATCTACGTAGAGGTCTCAATCGATGATCGTTGTACGGTTATGGATCGGAGTATAACGAGGAACCAGTTGATGGTTACTAAGCAACCACGAGCTCAAACTTTTCGGATTCCCAAAAATGTTACCTTGTAAATATCATACAGAAGTTTAAGGGCATAATCATAGGGAAAAACTGTGGGGCTTCCCATTATAATTGGCGAAATCCTTTCCTCCATTTCCATGCAGCCAGTATCTTTAACTTTTTTTCTTATCCAAATGCCGACACCGCCGTTGACACAGGATGACTCTTAGGCGAGGAACGACAATTGCGATACAATAAAAGTGATGCTCCTTTCAGGGTGACAATGTTTTTCATTATTAAACAACCCATTAATAACGACAACTGTTATTGTGCCGACCTGATTTTGACATATACTATGCTGGAACATCCACTCTCCGCCTGAAAGCCCTCTTGTGTCCATCTTGGTGTTAGCCTTCGGATAAGAATGAAAGGTTAAAGATACTAGCTGTTTGGAAATAAAGAAAATAATTACTTTGATTACATCAGAAATGCCTCCGTTTTTCCCTATAATTATACCCTCAATCTTTTGTATAGTATATATATATATAAGACATCATTTGCGAGTATCCAAAAAGCTTGAACTTGTAACCACATAATGATCGTCAACTAGCCCTCGGTTATACTTGAACCTGTGATTGCATCACGGCCGTCAGCTAAGACCTCCACCTAGACTTCAACTTGTGACCGTATCAAGTACTATCACCCCAAAACATGACTTCCCTAAGATGGGTTTCTAAGGTAATGGTCAAACCCCGCCATAACATATGAAATGTATGTGTTCTGAGACGCATTATCACATCCTTAACTCCTCAAATCTACCTATAAACTTTCATGGTTTCACCCTTAAACCCTTAAAAACCTTAAACCTAACAAAATTTTAAAAAACTCTAACCCTTAAAGAGAGAAGAGGAAAATGTACACAACTAGACGCACTTTTTTCCTCATTCTTCAAAATCAGTCTATTTCATTAAATTCAAAAAAAAACCTAGCTAAATAGAAAAAACGGTGTATATCATTATTGAAATTGTAAAAGCGCTGTTAATTTTCATCTCCTCCAAAATATGGATAAAAAATTTCTCCTTAATTTAGTAGAATGAGGTCACGGGACTCATAATTATTATCAATAATTGAAAGCTACTTTTTCAACCAAAGTGTTATTACAAATTAATGGTATAAAAGATGTGTTGGAACTCCAGCCAAATCTGGCAAGAAATGTTGATATCAGATCTTAAATTAACTCTTAATTTCATATTAAGACCATAACAATCAAACAATTTAAATATAATGTTGTTTTGTATTTTATTTTTAAATTATATCTAATTAACCAATTATTATAATCAGTACTCTTCGATTAGATAAATAATTACTTATGAAATGCATTCTACTTTCATGAACAAAGATTGAATTTTCAATTATATAATGAAGGGATGAGATTAACAACAATCAAACCATACCTTATTATTAATTTATTATGTTTCAATTTTTTCAATTAATTGAATTTCTCTTTTTTCTTAAAAATGAATAATATCATAAAAAATTTTATATAAAATTTTAACTAATAAAATAGACACAAATAATTTGAAAAAAGGAAATAGAAACTAAAATTGGAATTGAATTACTTAGTTGCATGTGATGTGAGAATAAAATGGAGCAATTTTAAATTTTCTATTTTTTAAGATATTTGTTGGGGTTAACCTAATAATTAACCTTTTTTATATTTTATAAATTTATTAAAAAATTAAATATTAACTGCAAATTTTAAAACAGTTTTATATCTAAAATAAAAATCCATCATTCAATCAGGAATTAAGATAAGAGAGATTTAACTTTATAAAAGAGAGTAATAATAGTAAAATTTAAGGTCCCAACTCCCAACTCAGCAAGGCAAAGGCTATTCATTCAGTCTTATCTTATCATTTAATGGCACCAATTGGCTTGTTTACCTCATGCACATTTTAAGTGTGCCCACTACGCCTAGAGTTTGACACCGAGTATCCTGCTGTCTTTCTCTTTGAATTTATTTCTTCAAATTGGCAGCTTTTCAACCAATCATTTTATTTCTCATTTATAAATTATTTTCTATTTTTTATATCATGTATTCCATCAATTACAATATCAACATGATCAAACAAAATATTTAATGAGACATCACTTAAATTCTCAAATAATTCAAAACTTTACTGCTCTAACTAAAGAAGGTAAAGTTTTATTTGTCTAATTATAAGCTTTTTTTTGGTTAAATTAGGCAATTTTTTGTCATATTGAGAATTTAGTTTCTTTTTTTTCAAATTAGTCTCAAAATTTGACAATTATATTTATATTAGGGTCTAAATTTAAAAATTATTCTCACATTAATACCTTGACTTTAGGGGTTTTAAAGAAAAAATCAAGAATTAACTTAGACCAAAAATTCAGATTTCAATATAAAAATAATTTTAAAAACTAAGTCATAAAAAAAATTTAAACTCTTATATAAAAACAACTGTAAAGTCTTAATTTAAACAAAAAAAAAATAAAGTAATAATAATTATTAAGTTGAAGAAAGAAATAATTTAACCCATTATTTTTAATATTTTATTATAAGTGTGTAGTTGGAGCCTCGATAAACTCACAATTCCTGTCAGAAAGACTCTGCCACGATAATTATAGTAGAGAAAATTAGAAACATTGGTTTTACGTCAATCGTTCTAACCACAAGAGTGTCAAGCTATTTATTTATTTATGTTTAAAAATTAATATTTTTAGGACAACTAAAAGGTTGAATTTTAGGTGTAATAATAAGAAATATTATACATTCAGAAAAAAGCGAAATTTAAATATTTAAATTTAATATTGTTGAAAAGTTTAATTCTGTAAAGGTTTTTATAAAGCATAAAATAAAATAAAAAAATTAAATTACTATTTAGGCTTTAAATTTGGTAACTAATTTTATATTTAGGGTTTAAATTTGTTATCTAAGTTAAGACTCTAGATGTGGTAATTGTTTTTGCATTATGGCTTGAATTAGGTAACTATTTTCATATTGAGTTTTGAATCTTTTTTTTTTGTTTAAATTAGCTCTTAAATTTGGTAATTGTCTCCGTTTCAGAGCTTAAACTTGACAATCATTCTCACATTGTAACCTAAACTTTAGAGTTTTTGATGACTAACTTGGGAAAAAAAGATTTAAACCATAATATGAGAATAATTGTCAAGTTTAAGGCCTAATTTAGATAAAAAAAACAATTCAAGATTCAATATGAAAATATTTGTCAAACTTAAAGCTTAATTTAAATATAAAAAAAATTCAAATCTCAATGCTCAAAAAAATTTATTTAACAACATAGAAAAAACTTGAGAAAATAAAATAGGAAAAAGAAAAAAATAACATACTCATGCTGTGGATTTTCATGCATAACATATATTTATAAATTATATAATATGATTTTGGTTGAAAAAACAATATTAAAATTTTAATATTTATGATGCCCCATATGTGATTATTATTTTTAACTTATCTTATATAAAATGATAAAAACACATTTATAACCATATTTATTATTACATTGTAACAGAATAAGTATTTTATTCATTAAACATTAACTCAATAATAAATACAATAAAAATTTACATAAAATATATTTAAATATATCATTTGATATGCATTCACTAAATTTTTAAATATATTGTATTTATATGTGTGCACTTATATCATTTTAGAAAATTGTAAAATATAATTGACAAGACTACGAAATTTTTGAAATTTAAAAATTTTTAAATTTTTTATCAGACATGGACTACTTCTTCATGCGTTCCATGCCGCTTGTTCAAAGCTGAATTTTAGTTTTAACTTTTTTATGTTTGGTTGCTGGAATTAGAACAATAATTTATTTTAGTTAATTATAATTTGAGTCTTTAATGTGTCTTTAGTTTATTACTGTGTGTTATTTAGTACGGCATTTTAATGTGTCCAGATTAAGACATCATGTTACTTAAGTTTGCATCATAAATTATGACATGCATTAAGTAACTTTCATGTTGGTTAAAGTTTGCATTATTAAATTAAGTCATGTATTAAGTAACTCATTTGTTCATTTAGTTTATATCTTAAACCACACATTTAAGCATCTTAGTTGTTTGAGTTTGTTTATTTAAGCATGTTATTTAATTTGACTGTTATCTTTTAATGCATAAGTTATAGTGTGTTTAATTTTTCTTAAATAAATTAATTGTGTGTTTAATAGTTTGTTATAGGAAAGTCCAAAAGGCTGGTCACATATTTTAAAGCTACAATAGGGCTGTTCGTTTGCCAAGAAGAATCAAATGCTGTCACATTCAAATGACTGTTCAGTTTTGGCATAAAAGAGTATGCATTTTGTCACTTATTTGCTGGTGCATTAAGGGAACGCTTTTGGTGGATATTGAAGCACTCAAAGCTCACTATGCCGGTGGAAACACGAAAATATACACACTTTTTCATGCACTTATTAACTCAAATTCATTCAATTTCGGTAAAATTATTGTCGAAAAATATATAATTATTTTAAAATAATTATTTTGTACTTAAATTATTAACATAATGAATTATAATTAATTTTATAATAAATTTTGATTAATTTTGATCATTTTTCGTCAGATTTGCACAAAGGGGAAAAAACAACTCGGCAGACACTGCTAGAAGTTCAAAATCGAGAAGCAATTTGAAGTATCAAGGCGAATTAATTTTCAGCCTAAGTCGGTCCAATTATGTGTATTAATTCATGATATAATTAATTTTAATTTATATCCAATTTAATTTGGATTAAATAAATTATTATTAATTAATTATGAAAAAGTGGTCCAGTTGAGCCGAACTAAGTGAACCGAACCGACCAAGAAGTGGACAGCCCAAAACTGTCCATATGCTGACCCAAATCAGCTTATTGGCTAATTATTTAGCTTGCAAAGATGCCCTTGAAGACTTGGTCAAGTTTCAAACAAACCCCTCCACAATTGGTGGCTTTATAGATTTGCCCCAAGCCTAAATTAGCAAAGTTGAAACTTTCAACCTTGCCACATGTGTGGCCGGCCAAGGGAGGGCTCTTTGACTGATAATTTTAGCTATTTTTAGCAGCCCTCTTCAGCTATAAAAACCCCCTTAGGCTGGTCATTTGAAACACATCTCAAGCATTCACATCTTTTCTCTTTTCTCTCCATTTTCTCTCTTCTTTTCCATTCCAAATTCCCTTTCTCTCTTGCCGATTTCTCCTCTTAGAAAAGGGGCATTCATCAGCCATTTGGAGTAGCAATTAATGTTCATAGCAGCCTTGGTCGACGAGGACAACGGAGAATGAAGAACAGAGCAAACTAGTCAAGCCACGAAAAAACACCGGATTTAATTCTTGTAACCCATCTCTTTAATTTTTGTTGTTGTTATGATGAACATATCTATGAATATTTATGTTGTTGGAATGGTTAATTTAATTAATTTAGCTTGAATTTAATTCGTGTTAGGTTGATTTTCGTTTGCTAAAATTGTTAAAATTGTGTTTATGTTGTTATAGGACTGGTAAGATGCTTGATTAAGTAAAATCATGACTAAGTTATTCTTGCATTACAATTGTGAGGTAGCTAATGAATTAATTATTTAAATGGATTGAAATTGTAATTAATGGACACAGTACTTAATCAGTGCATGTTTAATCATTTAAGGTAGCTGAGGGTTAAATTAGCAATGGTATCTGACGATACATTTGCCTTGCATAACTTGCAAGATTATTGTGATTAAACTGTTTCAAGGTAGGGATACTTTGTTACTTCACGTAGCCTTTTATGTGCTTATTAGATTTAATTAATCGTTTGAATTGACATAGGGATATGTACAAGAGATTATTTCGATTTAATAAGTATGTATGTGCAATAACATATTTGCCTATTAAGATTTGTTTAATCGGTTGAATTGACATAGGGATATAGTTAAGAGATGAATGGATTTTGGTAGGTGAGTATGTTCATAAGTTAGCAAATTACCGAGTTGCCGAGAATTTATTCGTAACAATATAAACATGAGTTTAATAATTCTAAGTTAAGAAATGTAATTAATCTAACACAATTATGTCATCTTTGATTAAAATTGTATTTTGAAATTGTGCATTTGAGATTTATTTATTTAGTTTACTTAGTTTAAAATCTTAGTTTTTAATCACCCTCTTCAAACAAAATATTTTTCTTCACCAAAGTGTTTTAAATAGCATTCATAAATAATTCTTTTTACAGTCTTTGTGGGTACGATAACTCTACCTTTACTTATCACTTTATTACTTGTTGCGATTGTATACACTTGCACATTTTCGTCGTTCCAGGTGGCTTTTCAAATGGACCAAGAGTGACTCTTCAAGTCTGATCAGTTTTTGGAGTCTTTATCCTTCATTATGATGCCATTAAAAGAGGAAGTTACACAAGCTTTATGATTCGGTTACAAGGGAGCTGAAGGGATATCAACTAAGCACAATAAGAACACATTAATTCTTCATTAATGGATAGAGTCATGCCTTTTCATCTACACCAGGATCAAATGAAGAGACATGACCATTGGTGTAATGGCCTAAATTCAGGGTTATCGGAACAGTGGTTTTGTAACCACAAATCCGATTTAAAAAGAATATTTATTTTAAAAATTATTACATGAATATTAATATGATAGGAAAGTCGTATGAAATTATCGGTAGAAAAATTTTACCGATTTAGTGGTTAATTAGAAAAAAAAATATTGAAGAAATTGGGTAAATACAAGGTATCGAGACCTCAATCTCGTAAAATTGAGTCGAAAATATTTTTATAAATATTTATGAAATGTTGGTATTGTGGTATTAAAATTTCGTTAGAAAATTTTAACGTTTGGGTAGTCAATTAAATATAAAGCACTAAATTGAAAAAGGTGTAAAAGTTGCTAGAATGATTAAATAGCTTAAGTGTCCAATGAGAAATGATTTAAAAGGCAATTTGACCCAAAATTATTTGGGCTGGACGGTAAAGACATGAAATCAACAAGAAAATTGATGATTTAAGGGCAAAATTGGAATATTGCATAATTAACTAAATAAAGTTAAGACTAAAGTGGAAATATGATAAACCATAAATGTAACATATTTTAATTCCATGCTTGGCATATTTTTGGATGATTTATGATGAGAATTAGTGAATTTGATGCTTCTAATTAAATTCATGTTTCTATACTTAGGAGAGAATTTGGGAGCAAAAGGGGCGAAAAATGGGCCAAAATCGGAGTTTTCAGGATCCACACGGGCTGGGCACACGCCCATGTGAGCCACACGGGCTGGCCACACACCCATGTGCCAGCCCGTGTCGATTTCGCACCCTGCTTCCCTGTTATGCGGAAAAACCCAATTTTTAGGGTTTTTGAGCATTCTAAAGTCTATAAATTCACACTAGAAGAGGACCTAAAGGGAGACGCAGAGTAGAACGAAGAAGTTACTCGAAGGAAGCCGTCGGAATCATCTCGAAAGTAGATCCACTCCAGGATTGAAGATCTCCAGTCGAATTTCCTTTGAAGTTTATTGGGTTTTTCATGTCTTGTTGTTATTCTTATTTTGAGATGTTTTCCTCTATGAGTATGAACTAAACTCCCTAAATACCTAGGGAGGATGAAACCTATGATGAACCTTATTTTTTAATTATTTGAATTACATGATAAATACTTGTTCTTGTTCTTGATTATGTGTTCTTAATTCCTACTTTAATATTTTTAGGATGTTAATTCAAGTTTGATGTGCTTATTCAGTGGAGCAAAAGTCCCTGTTTCAGAGTAGATCTAGCATAATTAAGCGGAGTTGATTGCAACCCTAGAAATAGGACGACATAAATCTGCCGAATTAGAGTCAAATCTAATAAGGGAATCCATAGATCGAGTTAATGCGACGATAGGGGTTTTAATTAGAAAGAGATTTTAATTAATCAACCTAGAGTCAGTTGTTCTTAGTCTCGAAAAAGATATTAACATAATTTAGGGATTTCTAAGGATCAAGGCAAGTGAATAAATCATTTGATTCAGAGTTAGAATAATAAGTTAAGTCTAGGTGGATTCCTTCCTGGGTGTTGTCTTTATCATTGGTTTATTCGATTACTTTCTTTACTCTCTGTCGCGTTCATAGTTAATTAGTTAGTTTTAAATTAAAAACAAATCCCTTTAATTATTAGGCTAAATAATAGAAAGATAGTTATTATTAGTACTTTTAGTCCTTGTGGATACGATATTCTGGACTCACCATTGCTATACTACTATTTGATAGGTGCACTTGCCTTTGTCGAATTATTAGTTAGTTCGTGACATCATCAAGTTTTTGGCGTCGTTGCCGGGGATTAGAATATTAGGAACACTTAATTTTTATTACTTTAGCCATTCTTTATTTTCTGCAATTTATTTTTTGTTTTTAGTTTATTATTTGTTTTCTAATCTTTCTTTCATTTTAATTCTGGCAAGTATCTTTAGTTTATGACTAGAAGAAACCTATCAAGACCTCTATTATTTGATAGCGAAATTGAAAGCACAGCTCACAGAAATCGTAGAGAAATAATGCGAAGCCTACAGTATATAGAGGAAGAGCAAGAGGACGATACCAATACTACCGAGGAGATGGCTGATAGTCAGAATAATCTACTACCTCTTGTGGTTGTCGCGAATCCTATGAATCAAAATCCTGCTCATCGTACTATGTACGATTATGCTAAGCCCAATTTAACTGGGGCTGAATCGAGTATTGTTAGACCTACTATTGCTGCAAATAATTTTGAACTGAAACCTAACACTATTCAAATGATTCAACGGTTTGTTCAGTTTGATGGTTTGTAGGACGGAGACCCAAATACTCATTTGGTTAATTTCTTAGAATTTTGTGACACTTTTAAAATTAATGGCGTTTCTGATGATGCCATTCACTTACAGTTATTTCCCTTTTCATTGAGGAATAAAGCTAAACACTGGTTGAACTCGTTACCACGAGGTTCCATCACTACTTGGGAGCAAATGACTGAAAAGTTTCTATTAAAATATTTTCTGCCTGCTAAAATGGAAAAGTTAAGGAATGATATCTCTTCTTTTGTGCAGATGGATTTAGAAACTTTTTACGATGCATGGGAGAGGTATAAGGACTTATTAAGAAGGTGCCCTCACTATGGGTTACCTCTATGGTTACAGGTTCAAACCTTCTACAACGGTTTGAACCCCTCATAGGCAACTAATCGATACAGCCGCCGGTGGGACTCTAAATAACAAAACACCAGAAGCGGCTTACGAATTTATCGAGGAGATGTCACTGAATAATTATCAGTGACAAGTCATGAGAACAAAGCCTAATAAAGCAGCCGATGTTTTCAACCTTGAAGCGGTCACCATGTTATCTAACCAGGTAGAGCTTTTAAATAAAAAAAAATGATTGTTTGTATGGTTCTACGCAGGTACATCAGGTGATGCAGTGCGATACAAATGGAGGAGGGGTGAGCAACATAGAATATCTATCCTACAACCCTAGCACAGAGAACGAACAAGTCAACTATATGGGTAACAATTCTATACCTCAAAATAATCCCTATAGTAACACTTATAATGTAGGTTGGAGGAACCATCCCAATTTCTCGTGGGGTGGTCAAGGTAATCAAAGACTACAACCTCCTCCAGGTTTTCAACAACCACCTTACCAGCAGGAGAAGAAGCCGAACCTTGAGGAGATGCTAACGAAATTCATCTCGGTGTCAGAAACACGTTTCCAAAACACTGAAACAACGCTTAAAAATTAGAAAGTGTCGATTCAAGGGCTCGAGAATCAAATAGGTCAGCTTGCTAAGCTGATTTCAGAAAGATCACAAGATAGCTTGCCTAGCTACACCGAAACTAACCCAAGAGAGCAACTCCATGCAATTACTGTTCGAGATAAAGAAGGGTTAGTTGAGTCCAAACCAGAACCAAGGCAAGAAAGTGTGGTAAGTAAAGGTAAGGTTGATGAAAGCCACAGTAAACAAGAATTAGTAAGTAAGGAGTATACACCTCGTGTGCCATATCCCAACGCGACAAAGAAAGACCGCACAAATGAACAATTCGGTAAATTTCTTAAAATTTTGAAAAAGTTGCATATTAACTTACCGTTTATTGAAGCTCTTTCTTAGATGCTCAACTCAGTTAAATTTTTAAAGGAGCTTTTGGAAAACAAACGGAAGTTAAATGATTTGTCGTACGTGGAGCTAAATGCAGTGTGCTCAGCTATCTTACAAAATAAACTACCCAACAAATTGAAGGATCCAGGGAGTTTTACTATTCCTTGTTTAATTGGTAGTTTAAATGTAAATAATACTTTAGCTGATTTAAGGGCAAGTATTAATGTCATGCCTTACAAAAATGTTTAAACAGCTAGGTCTTAGGAAACCCAAACAAACTAGGATGAGCATTCAATTAGCAGATAAAACCATTAGATTTCCTAGGGGTATTATTGAAGATGTACTCGTAAAAATTGATAAATTCATATTCCTAGTTGACTTTGTTATCCTAAACATGGATGAGGATAGTGATGTCCCTTTAATTTTAGGACGCCCCTTTTTAGCAACTACTAGAACTATCATTGATGTTGGTACAGGTGAACTCACACTTCGTGTAGGTGATGATACGACCACGGTCCAAGCTCGTGATTCGGTTAAGACATCAAGTAATAAAAATGATCCTATAAATCCTGTTAATAAGACTAATCATGGGATTCAACCCTCTTTACAAGAAACTCTTTAAGCCACGTTCTGGTTCATGCGCTAATAATGGAACCATCCATGAAAGACGAATGCTACAGATAGATGAACTAGATGAATGACAGACTTATGTCAAAGAGGAACAGAAGCAACACCATGTCGAGCTTAAGGATAGAACCAATCAATTTAAGGTTGGGGACCAGGTACTGTTAGATAAAATGGATCCTCAAGTTGTCACTTCAAAGCTTAATGCAAACGGAGCAACTCCCTTTATGATACTAAATGTCTTCCTATACGGTACAGTCGAGGTAACTCTGTAGGACTTATAGAAATATATGAACTATTGCCATCCCTTTAGTTAAGGGATTCTGTAAATATTCTTTTTACAATCCCTTATTTTAAGGGATCATACTCCTAATATTAGTATCTTTCCTAACTTAGAGTTTCCTAAATTAGAGACATAGTTTGTATATATAAAGGTGTAATATGTTCTATTGAATAAGTAAGAAAATACAGAGAATTACTCTGATCTCTACATGGTATCAGATTAGGTTACGGTTCCTTTCCAACCTAGACCATGTCCGAGACTTCTTCTTCTATATCTCCTTCTCCTACTCTAGAGATTACTTCAAATCCAGAAAATTTTTCTGGTTCTGATGCTCAATCAGATTCGTCTGGTTTGACTATCACCTGCCATCGATTGAATGGCAACAATTTTCTAGAATGGTCCCAATTGGTTAAGATTTTTCTCTTGGGCAGATAAAGATTGGGCTACGTTACTGGTGAAATCAAGAAGCCTGCTGTGCCTGACATTGGTTTTGCTAAGTGGATGTGTGACAATGGTAAGGTTATGACTTGGCTCCTTAATTCCATGACCCCGAGTATAAGCAGAAACTTTCTTCTTTACACCACAGCCGCTGAAATCTGGAGTGCAGTCTGCAAAACCTACTCTAGCACTGATAACATTACCGAATTGTATCATGTTGAAAATCAGGCAGCCACCCCTTAAGCAAGGAACCATGCCCGTCACTCTCTACTACAATACCCTTACCACTTTTTGGCAGCAATTAGATTTGTATGCACAGCATGATTGGGCAGATCCAAGAGATGCTATCCTTTATCAGCAAATTGTCATTCAGCGAAGGATTTTTCAATTTCTACAAGGCTTAAACAAGGACCTGGACGAGGTTCGCGGCAGGGTCCTAGCTATTTCTCCTCTTCCCTCCCTTCGAGAGGTCTTCTCCATGGTCAAGAAGGAAGAAAGCCGAAGGTGTATGATGATGCTTGATGAACCATATTCCACTCTTGAAGGATCTGCCTTACTGACACATCAATCATCTCCCTCTTCCAAACGGGGGAGACCTTGGTGTGATCATTGCAAAAAGCCTAGTCACTTTAAGGAGAAGTTTTGGAAGCTTCATGGTAAGCCTCAGGATTGGAAGTCTAAGAACTCTCGAGATAATAAATCAAGCCTTGTCGCTGCCACGTCTGTCACTAGCTTCACCAAAGAGCAGATTGCTGAATTTCAAAATTTGTTTGGAAAGTTTCAGGGGTCTTGTGAGGGTAATCTGGTCATGAAAGAACCAAAAGGTAACGCTTCTTCTACAGCATTTTTCTCCTCCTAGTTAACTCCTAATTGGATCCTCGATTCTGGTGCTACGGATCATATGAATGGTAACAAGGCCTTGTTTTGCAATTTTTTCCAAACCTTTGGTAAAGCTGTCAAAACGGTTGATGGTTCCTTGTGCAAAATGGAAGGACATGGCACTGTTGTTCTCAATGAACAAATTGCACTTAAAAATGTTCTCTTTGTACCAAATCTGGCTTGCAATCTCATTTCCGTAAGTAAAATTTCCACAGACTTGCACTGCTCCGCAATTTTTAATGATCTTGATTGTACTTTGCAGGCACTGAACTCGAAGAAGATGATTGGTAAGGCTAGCTTGCAGAATGGCCTCTACATCCTCCCTTCCTCTCCTAAAACTGAGATCTCCAAATCTTTCACCGCTTTAAAAAAAGTTGATACTGTTATGTTATGGGACTTTCATTTAGGCCATCTTAGTTTCTGATACCTTGCAAAATTGTTTCCTGCTCTATTCGTTAATAAAAGGCCAAATTCTTTTTCTTGTAAAGTTTGCTCTCTTTCCAAACATACTAAATCATCTTATTTTCTTTCTCCATACAAGCCTTCTCACCCTTTTGCTTTGATCCATAGTGATATTTGGGGCCTTTCTCGGGTGAAGAATGCTGATAATTGTAAGTGGTTTATCATTTTCATTGATGATCACAATAGGATAAGTTGGACTTATTTGCTGAAAGAAAAATCTAAAACTGCTAGTGTTTTTGCGCAATTTTATAACATGGTTCTCACTCAATTTGGGTCTAAAATCCAGCTCTTTAAATCTGATAATGGCAATGAATTTTTTGCTAGGTCTTTGGGTGATTTTTTCAGTGAAAAGGGCATAGTTCAACTTAGTTTTTGTGTTGGAACCCCACAGCAAAATGGCATTGCCGAAAGAAAAAATAGGCACCTCCTCAAAGTTACTCGTTCCTTTCTGTTTACAACTAATGTTCCCAAATATTTATGTGGGAAGCCTTATTAACTGCCATATATTTAATCAACCGAATGCCTAGTAAGGTTCTAAAATTTCAAACACCTCAATATATATTTTTGCAGCACTTTCCCCATTTTAAGCCTGTCTCTTCCATTCTGCCACTTAAAATCTTTGGCTACACTATTTTTATCCCAAATATTGCTCCTAATAAGTCCAAGTTAGACCCTAGGTCTTTAAAATGTGTACTGGTTGGGTATTCTTCACTTAAGAAGGATTATAAATGCTATCATCCTCCTTCTAAATGATTTTTTACCACTATGGATATAACATTTTATGAGCAGGATCCTTATTTCACTCAGATGGAGTGATTTCAGCCACATCAGGTATCTCCTCCTAATCTTCATTCTCAACATTCAGAATTGCCACCATTTTCGCCTTTACCTGTAGATTTGTCACCCGTGACTACTCTAATTGATTCTCATGTAATACCTATCACTAATTCATCCACACCTACTTTAAACACCCTTCCTGAAAATACACCTACTCCCATTGAAAGTCTTCCAAAAACAACACCACCCAAACAGCTTTGTGTCTACATAAGAAAAAGAACACATATCCCTGATACTGTTTTGCAATCTGATTCTTGCTGAGAATTGGATTTGGGTCCAGCTGCCGAAATGGAAGAAGAAATCAGTAAGTCTACTACTCTAGATGACTTCTCTATTGCTATTAGAAAAGGGGTTAGACAGTGCACCAAACATCCTATTGAAAAATTTGTTGGTTATAATTCATTGATGCCTTCTTTTCAAGCATTTACAGCAACCTTGGATAAAGAACAGGTTCTCACATGCATAGCTGAAGCTCTAAAGGGATCCAAAATGGAGAAGGGCTGTTGAAGAGGAAATTTGTGCACTAGAAAAAAAATACTACTTGGACCGTTACAGACCTTCCTCAAGGAAAAAAGGTTGTTGGCTGTAAATGGATCTTTGCTGTAAAGTATAACTCCAATGGCAGTATCCAACAATACAAAACTAGACTAGTAGCTAGAGGCTTTACTCAAACATATGGGATAGATTTCACAGAAACTTTTGCACCTGTGGCAAAGCTTAACACTGTTCGACTACTCCTAAGTTTGGCTGTAAATTGCGATTGGCAATTACACCAACTTAATGTAAAAAGCGCATTTCTTAATGGCATGCTAGAGGAAGAAGTCTATATGAAATTGCCACCTGGCTTAAAGTTTGTTGAAGGTAGCAACAAGGTTTGCAAGCTCAACAAGTCTCTATACAAGTTAAAACAATCATCAGAGCTTGGTTCGAGAGGTTCACTAAAGTCATTATTAAAAACGACTACAAGCAGTCCCTTGCCGATCATACACTTTTCATCAAGGTAACTTCTCTAAATAAGAAAGCTATCCTAATTGTGTACGTGGATGACAAAATTCTTACTAGAGATGATGAGGAAGAGATTAGCAATTTGAAGAAGTTGTTAAATAGGGAATTTGAAACCAAGGACTTGGGAAAGCTAAGGTATTTCCTAGGAATGGAGGCAAACTTGAGATTCAACAAAGAAGATGGGTCTTTAGTAGAAGAGAGAAATTTCAAAGATTAGTTGGGAAACTTATTTACTTATCCTTGACGTGGCCAGATATAGCCTTTCCCGTAAATATGATAAGTCAACACATGACTAATCTTACTGAAGAGCATATGGCAGCAGCAAATAGAATTCTCAAGTACTTGAAGAAAACTCCAGGACACGGCTTAATGTTTAAGAAGACACAAGACAGAACTGTTAAGATTTTTACAGACTCTAGTTGGGCCGGAGATCTTACTGAAAGAAGATCCACTAGTGGCTACTGCACTTTTGTTTGGGGTAACCTTACAACTTGGAGAAGTAAAAAACAATCTGTCGTTGCAAGAAGTAGTGCTGAAGCTGAATTTAGAGCACTAGCTTTGGGAATATGTGAAGAAATTTGGCTACTTAAATTACTAAAAGAACTTGGCACTAATCATGAGGATCACTTTGAAGTTTTGTGTAATAATCAATCTGCCATTCAGATTGCCAAGAACCCAGTTCAACATGACTGAACAAAGCATGTTGAGATTGATAGGCATTTTATTGCTGACCAAGTCAACAAAAAGACAACCACTCTTTTATACATTCCTTCAGAAGGATAGATTACAGACATTCTTACTACGGTTTTGCCAAAGCCTGTTTTCAATAAATTCCTATTCAAGTTGGGACTATACAATGTATATCCTCCAGCTTGAGGGGAAGTGTAGTAATTATAGAAATATATGAACTGTTGCCATCCCTTCAGTTAAGGGATTCTATAAATATTCTTTTTACAATCCCTTATTTTAAGGGATCATATCTCATAATATTAGTATCTTCCCTAACTTAGAGTTTCCTAAATTAGAGACATAGTTTTTATATATAAAGGTGTAATATGTTCTATTGAATAAGTAAGAAAATACAAAGAATTACTCTGATTTCTACAAACTCATTCTACCTTTGTTACTTTTAAGGTAAATAGTACTCGACTTAAACCTTATTTTGATGTTAGAACTGATAGCAGGAGAGAGGAGTTTCAACTCCCCAAACCACCATGACCATGCGAATGAGAGGTAAGTCGAGCTTAGACTCTAAATAAGTGCTTCTCGGGAGGCAACCCGAGCACTAACCCTACTAATTAGTTTATTTTTACTTCCTTTCATGTTTAAATGTAGGTTTTTAACCCACACGGCCTGGACACACAGATGTGTCCTTGGTCGTATGGAAATAGGGCTAAAACTTTCCCAGAAATCAACAGAGACACGGCCTTAAATTAAACCACATGGACGTGCGACACAGCCGTGTGAAACTTGGAGCAAAATTTTTTGAATTTTAAAACAAGTCAGAGAGTTACATGGTCAAGGCACACAGCCGTGTGCGAGACACGGCCTAGCCACACGGGCATGTGGGAGGTCACACGGGCGTGAGAGAAGCGAAGAACGATATACATGGTCATGCGACTCGGCTGTGTGAACCACACAGGCATGTCCGAGGCCGTGTGAAGACTGGGCTATTTTTTTTCCCTCGACAAACACTGGTTGAAAACAAGCTACACGGGCGTGTGACACGACCGTGTGACACGGCCGTGTGGCCCAATAGGGACCTCACACAACCATGTCACCCCATAAAAACCCTAATCCCTTTTCTCTTTTCTTATTTTGTCTTCTTGTTTTATCTTATTTCTATTTCTATTTCTATTTTATTTGTCTTTTATGTTTCTTATTATCTTTTAAAGACTTGTCTATTATATTTTCAACTTTATTTTAGTTATTATGGTTGTTCCTAATAGAGTAATCCTTTAATCTTCTCCACCAGTTGTGTTTATTTTCTTAATAGCTTGCTCAGAATCATGCACTACATTTAGCCTTCTCTACAATTCCGCTAGTCACTAATTTGAGGACTTCATCCAAAATTCAGGGCAGTTTCACTTCTCTCCCTCTCTTATGATATTCTACTTATACTGTCATTATATATATTCATACATTGAGGACAATGTATATCTTAAGTGTGGGGAGGTTATTTATATGATTATTAGAAAATCCCTGAATTATGTCTTGTTCTTAAGTAATTTTCTCATATTACTATTAGAATGAATTTTTATTGATTTGTGATTTTTATTGATATGTTTTAGATTAAATTCATAGGTAATTGTGCATTGATTGTTTAAACTTTAAGACATTAGAGAATCAAGCATGATAAGTCTATTTTTTGAATAAAAAAATGCTAGGTTGTTTCCCTAAATTGAGGTATTACCTTGAAGTTTGAGATTTATAAGATTGATATCAAAAACCATATTTTTTGTGAGATTTTGAACCTTTAGAGCATACACTTTTCTTGCTCACTTTATTATTGGTTATGAATGTGTCAATACTGATTGGTTATTCTAGAACTTGCTTCGATTATACATGTTGAGACCACACCTTTGATTTGATATACTGAGATGATAAAGGCACCTAGGTTTTAACCCACTTATCCCAAAAAACCTACCTTCATAATTAACCCTTAGTGAACCCCTTTGAGCCTAACAAATCATTTATTAATCTACCCTTAATATTAACCCATAACTCATTCTTTTTGATTCATTGAGAATTTTTCCTATTGTATTGACTCCCTTTTTGTCGAGATTTGATTTGGTCAGTTGCCTAACTATGTTATTTTGTTTCAGTTGTTAAATTATCTCTTTTTATCCATAACTCAAAAAAAAAGTGAAAAAAAATTTAAAAAAGTGAAAAAAATATGTACATTTATTTTAATTACTACTAATTCTATGTTATTTTAGCTTAAACGATTAATTTCACATTTTAAGAAGAAGCTCGTGTTATTATTGATAAGTTTTCAATTGATGTAATTATTCAGTATTAGTTTATTTTTCTAGTTAGATAAATTGTCAATTCGATCTCAATTCTAACCCTTTATTTTAGCCTTTATCCACACCTTTAACCCAAGCCCTATTACAACCCTTTAAAAACCTTTTGATTTGTGTATCATCTCATTTTATAGTGGTGAAGATTTAATTTTCATGCAAGCCTATGGTAATGACTTTTCATAATTGACTATTGAGTGCTTATTTCTGAACCTTAAACATTTTGAGTGATTTGAGTGAATCTTTAGTGAGGATGTCAACTCTTGTTGGTTTTGAACTAAAGGTAATCACTTAGATAAGGGGAAATACCTATGTTTTCATGTTAAAATACTCGACTTGGATTTGAGACTTTAATGTTCTTTTAGTTGAAATCTCAATGCATGATTATTTGTGAATTATTTCGAAACACTATTGATGAGGATTATAAGTTGAGAAGAATTAGTTTTAATTGTGAGTTGAGGATTTTGCTTAAGGACAAGCAAATGCTTAAATGTGGGGATATTTGATAAACCATAAATGTAACATATTTTAATTCCATGCTTGGCATATTTTTGGATGATTTATGATGAGAATTAGTGAATTTGATGCTCTTAATCCCTTAAATTCATGTTTCTATACTTAAGAGAGCATTTGGGAGCAAAATGAGCGAAAAAAGGGGCCAAAATCGGAGTTTTCAGGATCTGCACGGGCTGGGCACACACCCATGTGAGCCACACGGGCTGGCCATACGCCCATGTGCCAGCCCATGGTGATTTCGCACCTTGAATCCCTTTTATGCGAAAAAACCCAATTTTTAGGGTTTCTGATCATTCTAAAGTCTATAAATACACACTAGAAGAGCACTTAAAAGGAGACGTAGAGTGGAACGAAGAAATTACTCGAAGGAAGCCGTCAGAATCATCTCGGAAGCAGATCCACTCCAGGATTGAAGATCTCCAGTCGAATTTCCTTCGAAGTTTTATTGGATTTTTCATGTCTTATTGTTATTCTTATTTTGAGATGTTTTCCTCTATGAGTATGAACTAAACTCCCTAAATACCTAGGGAGGATGAAACCTATGATGAACCTTATTATTTAATTATCTGAATTACATGATAAATACTTGTTCTTGTTCTTGATTATGTGTTCTTAATTCCTGCTTTAATACTTTCAGGATGTTAATTCAAGTTTGATGTGCTTATTTAGTGGAGCAAAAGTCCTTGTTTAAGAGTAGATCTAGCATAATTAAGCGGAGTTGATTGCAACCCTAGAAATAGGACGACATAAATCTGCCGAATTAGAGTCAAATCTAATAAGGGAATCCATAGATCGAGTTAATGCGACGATAGGGGTTTTAATTAGAAAGAGATTTCAATTAATCAACCTAGAGTCAGTTGTTCTTAGTCTCGAAAGAGATATTAACATAATTTAGGGATTTCTACAGATCAAGGCAAGTGAATAAATCATTTGATTCAGAGTTAGAATAATAAGTTAAGTCTAGGTGGATTCCTTCCTGGGTGTTGTCTTTATCATTGGTTTATTCGATTACTTTCTTCACTCTCTGTCGCTTTCATAGTTAATCAATTAGTTTTAAATTAAAAACAAATCCCCTTATTAGGCTAAATAATAGAAATATAGTTATTACTAGTACTTTTAGTCCTTGTGGATACGATATTTCAGACTCAACATAGCTATACTACTGTTCGATAGGTGCGCTTGCCTTGTCGAATTATTAGCTAGTTCGTGACGTCATCAAAATATCTAGATTTCTTTTTATTTTTATTCATTCTCATCAGCCAAAACGCCATAGGAGGGGTTCTTTAAGCTGGTATTTCATAATTTTTGCATCAAGTGAGTTAATTCTTGCCTTTTTCTTGTAATTTTCATGTTTTTAGGACTTTTACAACTAGGTCCTACCATTAAATTCATTAGTTTTTTATTTATGGATGAAATTGAAAGTTACCATGGTTGAGTACTGGAAG
The DNA here is from genome assembly GCA_005393395.2 of Gossypium australe. Classification (NCBI taxonomy): domain Eukaryota; kingdom Viridiplantae; phylum Streptophyta; class Magnoliopsida; order Malvales; family Malvaceae; genus Gossypium; species Gossypium australe. Next base: position 101,860,244 of record CM016620.1, read on the forward strand.
TTTATGATGAATAAACATGGATTTGAAGTTTTAATTTTATTAAAAGATGGATTTACTAAATGTTTTTAGTAGAAATTGATTTTTAGGACTTAATTGTGAAAAAGTTTGGAATTAAGGTTTGATGCTAAAATTTTGATTTCCAAAGGTTGTGAAGTAGTTTAAGATGATAGAATAAAGTGTTAATTAAGGAAAAATCATCTCACTTGGGGGGTTAATTGAGTAGGGACCAAATTGTAAAAATTGTAAAATTTGGGTAAATATGAAATTTTAATAATTAAGAGGTCTAAATTGTAAAATAAATTATATTAAGAGTAGATGCTGAGAAATTAAAAATTTTATATTATAGATCAAGAAATTGAAGATAAACGAGAGAAGAAAAAAGTTGTTGAATAGTCCCTGAAATCTCTACAACTACTACAAGTTGTTACGGGTAAGTTTGTGTAACTTGAATTGTATTCTTAAATGCTTGGAATGTATGTTTATTAATGTGAATATGGTTTGGATGTTCTTTGTATGATATTTGATGAAAAAAATTGATAATTCTCGATAAAAAGGGGAAATAAATCTCGGTTGAATGAAATGAACTTCGATGGATCACTGAAAAGGGAATTGACAGTACAAAGGATCTAGCCCGAATAGGTGATCCTAATGATATAGCCCTCCCGAAGAATATGTGTGAAATGGATTTAGCCCGGACGGGTAATCCAAATTAAGCTCATTAGAGTAATTGTCATTGCAGGGGATTTAGCCTGGACTGGTAGTTCCATTGTAAGAAATGAGGTTCGTGGGAGTGTGCTCTCTGAAAAAAAGGTATACCCATATGTGTACGAATTGACGGGCCCGGAATTGTACACAAAAGTGTACTACTGAATATCCATTGAAATTCCAAGAAATTCAATGGGATAAATATGAGAAATTGAAGAACATGAAAATTATGGAATTGATGAGCTCATCAATCATTTATATTTGTATTGAATTTATATGATGTTGCTTAACTAATGCAAAAGTTGAGTTTGTATGTGATAGGTAAATGTTTATGTAAATTGGATGTGTGATGGATGTGTAAGTATGGTAAGTATAATTCCTGTTGCATGAACTTACTAAGCACCATGTGCTTACCCCGTTCTCTTTTTCCCTGTTTTGTAGTGCTCGAGAGCTCAAAGGTTGGAGATTAGTTGGAGCCTTATCACACTATCAACCTATATCTTTTGGTATATGAAAATGACTTATTTTGAAAGAATGGCATGTATAGACTAAATACCAATGTTTACATGGAAATGGATGTTTGTAACCTAGCTATTGGCATGGCTAGAGTAAGTATAATTTTGGGATTTTGCGAAAAATTCCCTGTGATTCTGATTTGGTTTCGATCTGGTTCCGATGCATAATTTGGGCTTCGGAAGCCCATCTAAGGGACGTAATAATAATTTTTTATAAATAAATGGTACTTGGTTTGCATAAATGGAAATTGGTTCTGTAAGTTCCGATAATGCCTCGTACCCTATTCCGGCGACGGATACAGGTAATGGGTGTTACAATTGGATTTCCTACATGAGTTAAAAACGAAATTAAAGCCTGTAATAACCTTAGTTAATTGCTGAAAGGTGAAAGGTCACAAATAGGCATTCGAATAATCATAATAGTGCCTATAAATAGATTATAAGAACACATTATTTTGGTTAGAAAACTTTTGATCATTTTATGAATTATATGATAATGGTGAGTGTTCAACTCCCTTTGTTCTTTCTTGACTCCATTGACTTATTAAGACTTTCTTGTGGCGTCAATCCTGTCATTTTCTGAACTTATCACTTTTTCCAAAGTGTGGCGTTCAACCTTATATCGTTGGTTCCTATCTTTCATAGATAGTGGGTCACGATTGACTATCAACTCCATTTCGAGCTACTATAAGATTTGGGTCAATATTGTCTATAATATTGGTTTTATCTTTAGCCTTGAAACTGAAACCTTTCTTATATATTTAAACACTTAAAACCATTTCCTTGTTTTCCAGTCAACTTGCTCTTTTACAACCTACTTTGAAAACGTCAATTCATACTTCTTAATTTTATGATCGGGCAAACAAACGACTCGAATCAAATCACGAGAACGAGTTTGTATCAATTTGGTATTAGAGCTAGTTAAAATTAAGTAAGTGTCGTCTTGTTTATCACTCTCGAGTTGTAATTAGTCAAAAGAATTCGTAAAAAAAAAACTTCAGCATCCATTTGTAATTTTCAAATTAAAAGTACTAAAGGGAGTTCTAGTTTCGTTATAAAAAAAAAAAGAGAAGCTAGCTTGGAATTATCTTCACTACCCGATTCTACTTCATTTTTCACCTAGCCAAATTCGGCTACACTTTAATCTATCTCAATTTGTTTCTAGCCTACCTTTTCATCCCAACAACTACTTCCGTCCTTATATTAATTTTGAAGCTGACTCCACAAAGATTGTTGATTCGTCTAAGGAAGTCAATTGAGAACTTAGAGAAGTGAACTTGAGTGGAAAAAGGCAAGAGTGCGTAAGGTCACTCGAGTGGGTAAAAGCCATTAGATAGTAACTTTCTTTTTGAGGGAAATTGTGAGTTTTTTTGAGAGTAAATACCATGTCAAGAAGTCCGGAAAGAAATCCTGTGGAAGGCGGAAGTTTACGTCCTATTAGAAACGTTGCGACCGCTGGAGGAGTACCTGACTTAGCGCAACAAACACTCATTCGCGAGTTTGGAAGGATGCTTCAAGGTAAACTAGAACCCATGTAAGAGCGAATGGACCAACTTGAAGACCGGTTCTAGTGAAAAAGAATGCCCCAAATTCGAGAAGGGAGCGAGGCCGACCGAGACTTAAGCAAGATGACCTCTATGGTCTTAGCGATGTGGAGAGCGACCAAGGGTCGAACCGAAGTGAAAGACGATGAGGCCAACGAAATTCAGGGTCTAGAGAAAGAGAACGTATAGATGATGATCTCAAAAACATCAAGATGGTAATTCCCCCATTTTAAGGGAAAACCGATCCGGAGGCATACTTAAAATGGGAAAAGAAGATTGAGCTTATCTTCGAGTGTCACAACTATTCGGAGAGCAAGAAAGTCAAGCTTGCTGCCATAGAATTCTCCGATTACACCATTATTTAGTGGGACCAACTTACGACAAGCTGGAGAAGGAACGGAGAATGACCCATTTCCACTTGGGTTGAAATGAAAGCTATAATACAAAAGCGCTTTATTCCTGTCTATTATCACCGGGAACTGTATCAAAGATTACAAAATCTCACCCAAGGTAGCTGAAGCGTTGAAGATTATTACAAAGAAATGGAGGTGGCCATGATTCAAGCTGATATCAAGTAAGAGAGGCAACCATGGCAAGATTCTTTGCTGGATTAAACCGAGATATCGCAAACGTGGTGGAGTTGCAACACTATGTAGAAATTGTAGACATGGTCCATATAGCGATCAAAGTGGAAAAACAATTGAAGCGGAAGGGAGCCACTTGACCTTTTTTCAATTCCACTACAACTACAAAGTGGAGACAATGAACCAACAAAAGGGAAACCCCCATTCGAGCTAAAGAACCCGTGAGAGCCACAAAATCTAATCAACCTAGTGGTGAAACGAGCAAAGGTAAGAATGAACTTGTTCCTAATCGATCGCGGGATATAAAGTGTTTTAAGTGCCAAGGGAGGGGACACATTGCTAGTCAATGTCCCAATCGAAGAGTTATGGTGAAATTGAATCCGAGGAAGAAAATGAGGAAGAGCCCGAAGCATCCACTGATGAGGAAGAAGACTTAGAATACGCCGTGGAGGGAGAAATTCTTGTCATCAAATGGATTTTGAGTCTTCAAAGTACCGAAAATGAGCAACAAGGAGAGAACATATTCCATACTCGTTGCCATGTCCAAGGCAAGGTGTGTAGTATCATAATTGAAGGAGGAAGCTGCACGAATATTGCGAGCAGCATGCTGAGAAAATCGGCCTAGCAATGACCAAACGCCCTAATCCTTATAAGTTGCAATGGCTCAACAATGGCGGAGAACTCAAGGTTACTAAGCAAGCTATTGTTGCGTTTTTCGTTGACAAGTACTATGACGAGGTAGTGTATGATGTGGTACCGATGCACGCCTGCCATCTACTTTCAGGAAGACCTTGGCAATCTGACCGACGTGTGCTCCATGATGACTTTACTAATAGATATACATTTAAAAACTTAGGGAAAAATGTAACGTTAGCACCCCTCACCCAAAAACAAGTGTATGAGGACCAACTTAAATTGAAAAATTCTGTGGAAAAATCAAAAGAAAAGGAGCAAGAAAAAAAATGAGACAGAAAAAGAAGAGAGAATAGAAAAAAATAAAGGAAAAATAGAGATAAAAATGAGAGTAAAAAGTGAAAAGAGTGATTCAAAAACTCAAGCGGAAAAAGAAAGACAAAAAGAGAATGAAGTTGAAAATTTGAGTGTCTATGCGAAAGAACGAGAAGTGCGAAAGTTGTTGTTACTAAAACAACCCGTACATGTACAAGAAGGATTATTTGGAACTAATGAACTTGATGACACTCTACCCTCTTTGATTGTGTTTTTATTGCAGGAATTTGAAGACGTGTTTCCGGAGGAAGTTCCAAGTGGACTACCACCTATTTGAGGCAGAGAACACCAAATTGATTTCGTGCCCGGATCCACAATTCCAAACCGACCAGCCTATCGAAACAACCCGGAGGAAACTAAAGAATTGCAAAGGCAAGTGAATGAATAGATGGAAAAGGGATATATCCAAGAGAGTTTGACTCCATGCGCTATATCTGTTCTCTTGGTGCCAAAAAAAGATGGTTCCTGGCATATGCGTGTGGATTGTCAAACGATCAACAAAATTACTGTCAAGTATAGGCATCCTATTCCTCGTCTTGACGACATACTAGATAAGCTAAGTGGAGCTCAACTCTTCTCCAAAATCGACCTCAAAAGTGGATATCATCAGATTCAAATGAAGGAAGGAGGCGAGTGGAAAACAACGTTCAAGACCAAGTATGGGTTATATGAATGGTTGGTTATGCCTTTCGGTCTAACTAATGCACCAAGTACGTTCATGCATTTAATGAATTATGTACTTCATGCCTACAATGGTAAGTTTTGTGTGGTTTGTTTTGATGACATTTTGATATATAGCAAGTCTTTGGAGGACCACATTCAACATTTAAAATCGGTATTAGAAGTTTTGCATAAGGAAACTCTTTTTGCTAATCTTAAAAAAGTTCTTTCTGTACTAATAAAGTTGTTTTCTTAGGATTTATGGTGGGTGCGAAAGGACTTGAAGTCGACAAAAAGAAGGACAAAGCAATTCAAGAATAGTCGCGCCCTACAAGTACTAGCCAAGTAAGGAGTTTCCATGGACTCGCAAGTTTCTATAGAAGGTTCGTACCTAACTTTAGTACTTTGGTTGTTCTTTAGACGGGAATCATAAAGAAAAAAATTAAGGATTGTTTGACTAATACACCTTTATTGTCATTACCCGACTTTAACAAAACCTTCGAGATTGAGTGTGATGCTTCATGAGTGGGAATTAGAGTTATCTTAACCCAAGATGGGTGTCCCATAGCCTATTTCAGTGAGAAACTTAATGGAGCCACTCTCAACTATCCGACATATGAAAAAAAAAATGTATGCGCCGATTCGGGCGTTGGAGACATGGCAACATTCCCTTTGGCCTAAGGAGTTCATTATCCACACTGATCATGAAGCTTTAAAGCATATTAAGGGGCAAAACAAGCTAAACAAATGACATGCTAAGTAGGTGGAGTTCCTTGAGTCGTTTTCCTATGTGATTAAGTACAAGAAAGGTAAAGAGAACATAGTTGCTGATGCGTTGTCAAGAAGGTATGCCCTCTTTAGTCATTTAGGCTCTAAATTGCTTGGTTTTGCTCATTTAAAAGATCTCTATGAAAATGATGTTGATTTTGGTGAAGTTTATAAGGCTTGTGTGCAAGGTGCTTTTGAAAGGTATTATAGACATGAAGGCTACCTATTCCGAGAAGGTAAGCTGTGCGTACCACAAGGATTTGTTCGGGAAGTGCTTGTAAATGAGGCACATAGTGGAGGTCTCATGGGCCATTTTGGAGTAGCTAAGACTTTAGCTATACTTCAAGAACATTTCTATTGGCCGAAGATGAAGCGCGATGTGACAAGAGTGTGTGAACGTTGCGTTGCTTGCAAGAAGGCCAAATCACGAATAAAGCCATATGGACTGTATACATCATTGACAATACCCGAAGAACCTTGGGTTGACATATCCATAGACTTTATTTTAGGACTTCTTAGAACCAAAAGCAGGAAGGATTCTATTTTCGTAGTTGTAGATCGATTTTCTAAGATGGCTCATTTCATTGCCTGTCATAAAACTGACGATGCCTTGAATATTGCTAACTTGTTTTTCAGGGAAGTAGTTTGGTTGCATGGAGTTCCAAGGACTATTGTTTCTAATCGAGATGCAAAGTTCCTTAGTCATTTTTGAAGGATTTTGTGGGGAAAACTCGGCACTAAACTTTTTGTTTTCTACAACGTGCCACCCATAAACGGATGGTCAAACGAAGGTTGTAAATCGAGTCCTATCAACTTTGCTAAGAGCCATCATTAAGAAGAATTTAAAGATATGGGAGGAAAGCTTGCCACACATTGAATGCTTATAATCATTCAGTCTATTCAGCCACCAAGCATTCCCCATGCGAAATTGTCTATGGGTTTAATCTTCAACTCCTTTAGACTTAATTCCATTACCTTCTAACCAACTTGTACATGTAGATGGCAAATGGAAGGCTGAGTACGTAAAGCAACTACATCAACGAGTGAGGGAAAATATATAGAAAAGAACCGAACAATATGCGAGTAAAGCCAACAAAGGATGCAAGCGAATGGTCTTTGAACCCGGAGATTGGGTTTGGATTCATATGCGCAATGAGAGGTTCCTCGCACAAAGAAAGTCCAAGTTGCTGCCACGGGGTGATGTTCTTTTTCAAATGTTGGAAAGGATCAACGATAACTCATATAAGTTAGACCTTCCAGGTGAGTATAGTGTTAGTGCTAGCTTTAACGTGTCTGATCTATCTCCTTATAATGTAGGCGACGATTTGGGGACAAATCGCTTCGAAGAGGGAGGGCATGATGCAATCATGATCAAGCTACTGCTGCCGAACCTATTGAGCTTCCCCTAGGGCTGATCACTCGCGCACGAGCCAAGAAATTCAAAGAAGCCATCTCGTGATATACTGACCGAATTTGGGGAGAAGAAGTTGCGGGCCTCATTGATCAGTCATGGACTACTTCTTCATGCGTTCCATGCAGCATGCTCAAAGCTGAATTTTAGTTTTAACTTTTCTATGTTTGGTTGCTGGAATTAGATTAATAATTTATTTTAGTTAATTATAGTTTGAGTCTTTAATGTGTATTAAGTTTATTACTGTGTGTTATTTAGTACGGCATTTTAATGTGTCCAGATTAAGACATCATGTTACTTAAGTTTGCATCATAAAGTATGACATGCATTAAGTAACTCCCATGTTAGTTAAAGTTTGCATCATTAAATTAAGTCATGTATTAAGTAACTCATTTGTTCATTTAGTTTACATCTTAAACCACGCGTTTAAACATCTTAGTTGTTTGAGTTTGTTTATTTAAGTATGTTATTTAATTTGGCTATTACTTTTTAATGCATAAGTTATAGTGTGTTTAATTTTTCTTAAATAAATTAATTGTATGTTTAATAGTTTGTTGTAGGAAAGTCCAAAAGGCTGGTCACATATTTTAAAGCTACAATAGGGCTGTTCGTTTGCCAAGAAGAATCAAATGCTATCACATTCAAATGGCTGTTCAGTTTTGGCATAAAAGAGTGTGCATTTGGTCACTTATTTGCTGGTGCATTAAGGGAACTTTTTTTGTGGATATTGAAATACTCAAAGCTCATTATAGTGGCTTTTCAAATGGACCAATAGTGACTCTTCAAGTCTGATAAGTTTTTGGAGTCTTTATCCTTCATTATGACGCCATTAAAAGAGGAAGTTACACAAGCTTTATGATTCGGTTACAAGGAAGCTGAAGGGACATCAACTAAGCACAATTAGAACACATTAAGTCTTCATTAATGGATAGAGTCATGCCTTTTCATCTACACTAGGATCAAATGAAGAGACATGACCATTGGATTTCCTACATGAGTTAAAAATGAAATTAAAGCTTGTAATAACCTTAGTTAATTGCTGAAAGGTGAAAGGTCACAAATAGGCATTCGAATAGTCATAATAGTGCCTATAAATATATTGTAAGAAGGCATTATTTTGGTTAGAAAATTTTGATCATTTTATGAATTATATGATATTGGTGAGTGTTCAACTCCCTTTGTTCTCTCTTGACTCCATTGACTTATCAAGACTTTCTTGTTGCGTTAATCCTGTCGCTTTCTAAACTCATCACTTTTCCAAAGTGTGTCGTTCAACCTTATATCGTTGGTTCCTATCTTCCATAGATAGTGGGTCACGATTAGATATCAACTCCATTTTGAGCTACTATAAGATTTGGGTCAACATTGTCTATAATATTGGTTCTATCTTTAGCCTTGAAACCGAAACCTTTCTTATATCTTTAAACACTTAAAACCATTTCCTTGTTTTCCAGCCAACTTGCTCTTTTACAACCTACTTCGAAAACGTCAATTCATACTTTTTAATTTTACAATCGGACAAACAAATGACTCGAATCAAATCACGAGAACAAGTTCGTATCAGTTTAAACTTTAAGCCTCACGTTTAATACTTGCTTAAATATACAGATGACATATAAATATAATAATTAATAATAAGTTCAAGTATAATTATAATTAATAAAATTATTATAGGAATATTAAAACCTTTCGATAGATGGTTTAGTTCTTTAAGAAATTTCAGAACTTTAGGTTATTATTAAAGTTTAATGGTATTAAATTACATATGGTTTGTAGTTGAAGGCTACCGACAATATATCACAATTTTGTATTTATTGAGAAAAATTGAATACATAGGTTTTCCCACCTAACAAAAATCAACCAAAAATATATATTGCCCCAGTATTGAATTAAATTAAAGAGTAAATAAAATTTTCACAATAATATATGTTTATGCAGTGTTGGGGAATGACTCGATTAAGCAACAAATAAGTAAAAAATAACAAAAGAATTTGAGAAATTAAATACACAAATTTAATATGGAAAAACCCCTTTAAAGAGGATAAAAAAACTACATGTAAAGATAATTTTACTATAACCACAAAAAAAAAAAAGAGAGTATAAAAGATGGAGATAAAAAATTAAATTCCGAAACCTAAAAACAAAGAATCCTCCAAACGTAAACACAAAATTCTCCAAAAGTGTTATAAGTTTTAATCTTTAATGAGTGTGTTTTTTAAGGTTGTAAAAGAACCTATTTATAGACTAAATTTGTAGATGAAATAATAATAAAATAATCTAAACTAACTAGAGTTCAACTGAAACAAATAAATATAGTTTAACTGAGAAATTATCTTTCAGTTTGACTTAAATATGTGACATACTCAATATACATAATGCATTTGTTGGACAAGTCTAAATTTGTACAAAATATATTATATAATATATGAATTTTAATTTATTGTAAATTTTTTTATATATAAAATTTTGATTTTGATTTAACTTTTGACAATTCATTAATTCCGTTATCGAAATTGTATATTAATTAATACAATGTAAGATCATGAGATTATATTGTTACTTGAAATATACCTCGATAGAGCACACATATAGTGTGGTTTAAACTCAAATAAATATAAATAAAACGAACATATAGTCGGAATAAAAAACCTCCAGATGATTCAATATTACTACTAAACCAAAGTCTTATTAGCCGAAATTAGACCAATATTTTATGTGTACAGTTGAATAAAAATAATAATTTATATAATTACATTAATTCAAAATTGATATTTTGTATTATATATTAAATCAAAATCCATGTATAATGTTGAGATTTATTAAACTAAAATAGCATCATGATATCTAAATTTTTTTAATACAATTCTTAAACTACCCATAATCAATCTCTAAAATAGAAGATATTATAGACTTAAACGTATACGAATCCATGTCCTTCATTATCATAAATAAGTAAAAAAAGCAACATAGAGATCATAATATTTGTTTTCAAAATACTATATGTTTAGAAAAGTAACATGATTTTGGGTGTTTACCTATAATTACACACATGTTATATGTTTGGAATAGTTATTGTAATTAGTGAATCTCACTAAATTGGATATAATTGATACACCTCAATTATACTCTATAATGCTTTAGAAGAGTTATGCGAAATAATTAATCAAAATAATTTTTAAAATTTTATTATTTTCAAGATATAATTACACAAATACAATTAAAGAATTTAAAGTTATCATAACCATTCTAATAATAACATTTCTTGCAATTGTTTTATGATATTTAAACATATAACATGTGATTCTTAAATAAAAACTATATAATTTTTGTCGTCAAAAATACTAAAATGTAGCATGTGATAATTATAAATGAGTAAATATATATTTTTTAGTATTTAAGATAAAATTTATTATAGATAAAGAAATTATAACTTTATAAAAACATTTTATGTAAATATTATATTTTTATATAAAATTATGTGAATTAATGAATATTTTCATAATTTAAATAAAATTATTTTTTATAAAAAATGTTTTTTTTAAAACAGTTTATTTTTATAAATTTTATTTTATAAAATATATTTTCTATAGAGCATTATGGAATTATAAAAAGAATTGGTTTTTTACCTATTTTTTTAATTTTTTTATGGAACATTATATACCTATTTTATTTTTTATTGTTTGAATTTTTAATATATATTTTATTTGTAATTTTCAAATGTTAGCGTCATTGTAGCACTATTAGCGTCACATGTTGACGGTTGAATTCCCTACATCTCAAATATTCATTACATAATATGAAAATTTTAATATCATTTGTCTTAAATACGATTTTATTTAGGTCAAGCTATTAGATTTTTGTACTTTAAATAAGTAGATGTATTTTAATTTAGTTATTTTAGATTTTTAAAATTTTAGTCCAAATTAAATGACAATTATTTAATTCATTGATTGAGTTATGTTATTTTAGAATTTGATGGGTTGAATATATTATTACATGTGTGTCATGCCAGCTTGTCATCTTCACATGATATTAAAAAAATGGTTAAATAGATTTAACAATTATTGTTTGCATTGATATTAAAAATTCGAAAGCCAAAAAATATAACGACTAAAAATAATCTAGTTGGAGAACATGGACTAAATCTGTAACATCCTGGAAAGGGCCTATGCATTTTCGGTTTAATTGTACGAAGTGACATGTTTTATGTACTAGGAATAAATTTCGAACATTTCTGGAAACCCGGAAATGAATGGAAATGATTTGGAAATGAACATTTTTGGAAACTAGGAAATGTAAGGAAATGATTTGAAAATGATTCAAAAGAGGAAAGTGAACATTTCTGGAAACTTGGAAATGTAAAGAAATGTCAAGTTTTAAGGCTTAAAAAGAGAAAACTAAGGCAAGGTGGCCTTAAGAAAAATAATAGGAGGAATTTGACACACAAACAGGCTTGGAAAAGTGGCCTGGAAATGCCACTTAAGGCCCAGGTAAGTGACGCCACCTACATGAGCAAGTGGGCCTGAGTTCGAGTCACATGGGAAGCAAATAAAAGAAATTTTATTTTGCTTCCAGAAGAAGTGAGGTGGACGACACATGGCTATAAATTAGGAGCTTTTATTCTTTTATTTTTAAGAGATAAATGGTGGATAAATAAGGGATAAATAATGGATTTATTTTAGATTATTTTCAAGAGATAAATGATGGATAATTATTGTTATTTTTATTAGGAGATAAGAGATAAATATTGGATTAAGTTTTGTTGATAATTAAAGTGATAAATCAAGGGATAAAGTTATCAAAATAGAAGAGTGGTGGCCAAGTAAGGGACTCTAGCCTAGTAAATTCGGCTATAAAAGGAAAGGAGAGGCAATTCTGCATTATTTTCTGTTCTTTGAAAGCCTCTGCCGAATTCTCTTCACCAAATCCTCTTCTTCTTTTATTTTTGCCAAGCCGAAATACCTTGTGTTCTAGCCGAATCCTCCATCTTTATTCTTCCTTCTCTTTTCTTTCTAATCCCTCCAAAAGCCGAAAGTTGTGAGAGCATCATTTAGCCATAGCCGAATCTCTGAAGGTTGAAGTGAAGGTGCAATCGATTTCTTCAAATAAGGGTAAGATCCAAGTTTGGTTTCCATTCTTTTCTTTTAGATTAGCCGAGAGATAATCTAACCCCATACATATTTTGGTTGCCGAATATGGAAGGATCTTTCGGGATTTACTAAGTGTAGACTACAAGGAAGGAGAAGTTCTTTTCCCGAAGGTACACCATAAGCTGCGTGTTCCCTAGTTATTCGGTGAATTTCGGGATTTAAAATCCACAAGGTAAGTCATATTTAACATTCGGCTAAGGGTTATTTGTTATGAATAAATGTTAGAAATTGATCTAACATGAAGTTATAGGGATTTCGACAGACATATAAGGCAAGGAATACTTTCGGGATTTGGAAATTGCAAGGTAAGTTTTAGTGTACTAATCCTACTAGGATTTGGATTTATGGCCGAATGGTTCTTTACTAAGTATTGAATGATTGATTAAATGTAGAGATCTAAGATCTAAGGCATTAGATCAAGCTTCTCGGGATTTGGATTGGAAACCCTAAGCAAATCAGGTGTGTACCCCACACTATTTCATAATACGTTTTATGGCTGTGTTAAATAATATATGTGATATTAAGAATATGAAAGTGGCTAAGGTACCATGATATGGTACTAAGTACTCAGGTACGTTTCCTACTTCTACTAGGAATATGAAAAATGTTATTCGTAACATGAGAATATGATAAGAATGTGAACTTGGGCATGTAATTGCATAATATGTTATGGGCATATGGGTTTGTTTGAAAGGGGAAGTGAAAAGTGGTGACCTAAGACCACAGTAATCTGAAAGTGGTGACCTAAGACCACAGTAATCTGAATGTGGTGACCTAAGACCATGAATGCGGTGACCTAAGACCGCAATTTGGAGTGTAGCGGAAGGAGGGTCGACTTAGTAGTCCCCACGGTGTGACTGGCAGGTACGGGGATGTGTAGCGGATGGACAATTAGGTTTGGGTTTGGGAATGCATCATAACTTGTATTTTATGTTTTGAATGTGTAACTATTGTATGCCTGATTCTATTATGAGTTAGTGTCGTGTACACATTGAGTCTGTTTGACTCACCCCGTTGTGGGACCATGTTTCAGGTGATGAACAGTGATGGACCGGGACGGCAGTACTTGTGGTGGCCATGCTCAACATGAAGTTTATATTTTTATGAACTCTTGAATTTATTTTAGTACTTTGAAATATTTTGGAAACTATTTGATGTAATAAGGCCATAAGGCCATGATGAACGATTTTTATTTCTACTTGTTGTTTTATTGTGTTACAATTTTTGATTAGGTTAAAGACTAAGTATTTTATTTTAAAATATACTCGATATGTTTATTACTTAAAATTTAAAAAAAGGTTTTCTAATATAAAAATCCAGTTTGTTTTCAACACAAGCCCAACCCAAACAATATTTTTTTTAAAATCACACAAGTTTTTCTCTAAGTAACAAAAGAATTTGAAAACCGGTTTACTTGAGGAACATACCAAATCTGGTCAAAGCTCGTGGGCCGGGTTTGGGGTGTTTCAAAATCTCTAATTTTACGCATAATACAAGAATAATTGTAATACCCCTAACCCGTAACCATCGTCGATTTAGGGTTAAGAGGCATTACCAGATAATCAAAAACTTTTACGGACATTTCATAACATAATCTGACCATTCACATCAAAGTGTCCCTTAAATAGGTCTATGAGACCTTAATCATGCTTTAGAAAGGGGCCGGGACTAAACCGAGCACATGTGGAAATTTTCAGAAATTTAAAAATTTTTCTAAGTTATAGAGGTCACACGCCCGTGTGGGCAGGCCGTGTGCCTCCCACGGCCTCAGACACGCCCGTGTGTCTAAGCCGTGTCAAAACAGGGCATACATACTGACTTGTTCACACGGCCTGAGACACGCCCGTGTGCCTCACCTGTGGTCGACACTGACTTGCACCACACGGCCAGTCATATTCTCGTGTGTCCAACCCATGGTCGCTATTGACTTGTTTTGAATTGCAACCTCGAAGGACAAGGTCGAGCCACACGACCGTGTGCTCAACCGTGTGGGCAATTATAGGCCATTTTCAAGGCCAAAGTGCCACCCACACTTGGGTCATCCCTACAAGCACATGTAAGCATTATCCCATACACAATTGGCAACCAAAACACATCAAATTGTGCATCATTTCTACTCAATTATGAGCTTAACAACCATACCAACTTAATAGTCATTTAACTCAATATAACGACAAGCACTTCAAAGCATAATCCATCACAAATTTACCATCAATAATATGCTAGCTATACACCAATAAGCTTACCATTCATATGACCATTTCATTTGATATCAAACTATACCAAAACTAGCATAATAGGACATAACTAGTCATTCATAACAGGACCATATATCTAGCCATATCACATGGCCATGTACATATATCAAACATATCCCAAAACAACTAGCCTATACATGCCATATTTAGCTATATACACATTCAAAAGTACCAAAATAAAGATTGATAGTGTGGTGATGATCCTCGATGATTCCCGAGCCTTTAGTAGCTTCGGCGATCTATAAAACAAAGCAAACACACACAAAGTAAGTTTTCCAAAAGCTTAGTAAGCCATATACAAATAAACTTAACATAAAATGCATATAATCACATTGATACAATGCCATTAATATTTCTCATTTGCAATTCCATAACATATTCTTTGACTCATTTGTTTAGCCATAGATTGCTAACATATCACATCTCAAAGCATCACTTATGCTCATAGTACATTCAAACATATATCACATATTATTATCTCATCAAATCCATACACATATTTATTTCAGTAAGTTTATATATACACTTACCTTTCATACACATACATAGTGTACCTTTCAAACGTACCTGACTCGTTTATACATTTCACGTAGTCTTTCATTTCTCGGATTTGCCCGTTGAACCGTTCGGAATCAAATAGGAAACTTGGAATACTCAGAATGGTCATACAATGCCAATGCCCCAGACGTGGTCTTACATGTAACCAGATATCAATGCCACTGTCCCAGGCAGGGTCTTACACGAATCAATACGATGCCAATGTCCTAGACATGGTCTTACACATAAATCTCATATCGATGCCAACATCCCAGACATGGTCTTACATGATATCACATATCGGACACCTATGTCATGACATATACAATCCTATCTATTCCTAGGTTCGTACGGGACTTTTCGAATGTTGACACCATGTCGATACTATCTCAGATTTCATGTACTCATCATCTCGTACACACTCATCATTATAAATTTCCATAAGAACATACATAAATCAATACAAATACATTTATTTGTATATAGACTTACCTCGGATTTGGATAACGTACGGACTCGACTATTCGATCACTTTCGACTTTCCGCGATTTAAATCTGTTTTCTTCGGTTCTTGATCTATACATATTCAAATTTAATCCATTTATTCACCAAATCATTCAATTCAATCCAAGAACACATATTTAGGGCAATTTACAAATTAGCCCCCATATTTTCACTTTTGACATTTTAGTCCCTATTTCACAAAATCACAAAATACACAAAATCTCATGTTACCCAAGCTTGGCCGAATATTCCCATGCTCAATAAAAGTCCATACATTTCATTTATTTCAAAATTTAGTCCCTCAAAATATTATTTTCTCAATTTAGTCCAAAATACTCAAAATCACCAAAAACTCAAAGTCAAACTATGTTAATCAAACACATATCTTTCATAATTCATCTTCAAACATTACAAAACTCATGTGTTCATCAATGACACATTTCAAAATTATCATCAGTTCACAAAATTGAAGCATGGGTTTTGAAGAACACTAACCAACAATTACAAAAGCGTAAAAATTATCAAAAACAAAACAAAAACTAACCTTGAATTAAGACTTGTAATGGTCGAATGTAACAAAGCTCAAGCTCTTTCTTTTTCTTTCAAGAATCGATGGAAAATGGATGAACATTCCACTATCTTATTCCTTTTGTTTTATTATAATAGCTTAAATACATATTTTACTAATTTAACCTTTTTAATTAATTAAGAAAACCATATAAACTATGTCCAAAACCGTCCATTAGCTAATATAATGGCTAATTTTCTTCTTAAGGACTTCATCTTTATAAAGACACATCAATTTGGCCATTATTCAATTAGAAAGCTACTTTTACATTTTATGCGATTTAGTCCTTTAATCAAATTAAACATACAAACGATAAAAATTTTCATACGAAATTTTCACACATGCTAATTCATGTAATGCAGACATAGAAAATAATATTAAAATATTTTTCTGACTAGGATTTATGATCCCAAAATCAATATTTCGACTAGGGTCAAAACTGGACTGTTACAATGATACTAAAGTTTAACCAAACAAATTTAATAATTATTATTGGGCTAAAACTAAATATTCAAGAAATGAAAGGTACCTGAATTAAAAATATTTAAATTAAATATAAATATTAAATCTAAAACTTATACAAAATACATTATCCAATAGAAAATTTTGACCTTTTATTTAAGAAAAATCAAATATAAATACTAATTCTTTTAAAAGAAAACAAGTATTATATAGGCATAAACGACCTCGGAACCAAACATATACATTTAAAATAAATAAATAAATAAATAAGGCAGTATTTCTTTATGGTGCATAAAAATTAGAAATGTCGCCATCAAACTATTATCCGGCGCTAAACACCACTCATCCAATTTCAGAAGGACAATACATCACGAGAAAATTAATTTTGGTGTGTTATCAATTATTCATTCATCCACAAATATTTATTATATTTGTCTCACCTACATTACTTTTCCTTTTCTTTTTTTATTTCATCAAATTCAGTTTCAAAATTTAACCATCTCTACTCTTAATAAAAAATATTTGATATATTTGACTGCATATCATTTTCATAAACTATTAATTAATTAAAATTATCTGCTGTTAAATAAAATAATTAATATATTTTAAAAACCTTTAAAATTTTTTATATATAACTATTGTATATAATTTTCCATGCTATTATAAAGCTTTAGATTAAACCAATATCATTTGACTTTCACATTAATTCAAATAATGTTATTACTTTTAACTTCCAAAGGTAATTTTTCGAGTACATTTTTTGGATATACTCTTCCCCATGACACTCACGAGAGTCTCATTTATTTTTCAAAAGTATATTTCGATTTAACATTCGTGCGAATCTTGCTCACTAACAATCATCTCTAATTTTAACTATTGCGTTCCATATAAAGTTATTAATAGCATGTCCAATTATCACTCTACTTAAGCCTATAGTGACAAATCACTTGGCCACTTATCCTTGACCCAATAAGAACTCGACACGTGATCCCTTAAGACTACAATTAAGAGTATAAAACCCTCTGCTTCGACAAAAAATGGAAAGTCCTTGCTTTTCTCCTCCAAACCTTCTCTTTTGATTCTAATCTTACCACTTCCAAACATCATCTATGATGGCTCTCCTTGTATCTAACTAGATGAACCGTTTATCTCTACTGTCTGCTCCGCCTTATTAGATCCAACTATAAACAGATAATAAAATAATTATATAAACTAAATTTTAAGCATAATAAACTTATTAAATAAAAATAAAAACATCATTTACTACAATAAAAAAAACTATCCTCAAAGATTTTTTTTTTCATTCTTTTTATGTTTAATAAATACGTAGGACTAAAAATAACCATTCATTTAAAGAAAAAGAAAAATATCATTTTATTTTATTTTTCCTCTGAATTCATTATTTTTTAAGATATAGAATACTCGGCGAAGCGTTTGAGACAGTAGTCAAATAATTGATTTGAATAATTAGGTGGAAATACTCGGCGAAGCGTATAAGAGACTCCAAGGTGTACGCTAACTAAAATGTCCACGTGATCTAATTTATTTACCATTAATACCGACAAAACCTTATCATCTGCTGTCGTGTACGTAGCAGCGGAAGCAGCAACATTACTATGGTAATAAATATCAGTCTGTGCCGTGGAGAAAAGTGAGAAACATTTTTTGCTGAACAAGAAAAAGAAAGTTGCCATAAAAATGGACAAGGCACTGTTACAGGGAGATGATCGGAGAACATGGGGGACGACGGTGTTTGTGAAGGAGCTGAAGAAGGTGAGTTACATGGCGGCACCGATGGTGGCTGTATCGGTATCACAGTATCTATTACAGGTGATATCGTTGATGATAGTTGGTCATATTGGTGAACTTGCTCTTTCTGGGGTTGCTATTGCCACTTCTTTCACCAATGTCACTGGCTTCAGTTTACTTGTAATAATCCTTCTTCTTTTCTCCTTTTCTTGCTTTTCTTTTTTGTTCTACTTAAGTTTATATATATATATATATATATATATATATATATATATTTTAAAAAACTGTTTTTAAATCCTAAACTAAACGAAGGATTTGAGACAAAGTAAGAAATTTATATTGAAAGGCTGAGGTAAAGTTAAAAGAGCTTGAACTAAATTATAAATTTTATGAAGGGTCAAATATGTAATTTGTTCGTCTCGTTTGGCTTGGGGAAAGTACTACACTGAAAGCAGTAAATATCTACCCAAAAATATTAATACGTTAAAATATAATAAATTTTCTAAATGAGGAAATGAGTTGGTAATACGATAGATTTAGTTTGTACTGGATTTAGTTACGATATTAAACTATTTAAGTTTAGGGTTAACATGAAAAATTTGTAAATTTTTTTTTGACTATCATATTGTAGATGACTAGTCATGTATACCTTAATCTAACATATATGAATTGATATTTATTGTATTATTTTTATATGTTGAAATAAATGGAATTTTTAATTTAAGAGTTAATTTAATCTTTAATTTAATATATAAAAATTAATTTATCTATTTTCTTAAAAAATAAATTTAATTTAATTTTTAATACAATGATCTTGATGTTATTTTTACCATTAAAAAAGATAAAGTTAAAGGTTTAGTTAAAAAAAAAACTCTTCAAGTATTAGAAAAGATGCTTTCTTCGTAAATTGAGCTCTAAATTTTCATATTGGCCTTTAAAGGTTTTTCTTTTTTTCTGAGATTATTATTTCTATCTTATTTTACTCAAAAAGTTATATGTCTAATAAGAATGGGTGATGTGTCACATTTTCATGGACTACTATTATCTTTTAGTAAAATGGAACAAAATTAATAATTTAAATGTCATTTTTTATAAAAAAAATTTTAAGGACCTATTTAAAAAGTGCTATAGTTTATGGGCTAGTTTATGAATAAAGCTTAAAAAAAAAGACATATAATAGCATTTTAATTCTACAAGTTACAATAAAATAGGTCAGGCCAAAGTGACTTAATTTAGCTTAGTTCAAGTTTTCAAATCACTAGCACGGGATTATTATTTTTTTTACTTTCATGATCGGATCCAATTGAATCTGGTTTTTATTTGAGTGAATTAGATAAAATATTTTCAATTCTGTTCATAAATTTCAAGGTCTCAATGTAAATCGATGGCTAACACTTTATAATTTTCATTGGAAACAGTTTGGAATGGCTGGTGCATTGGAAACACTAGGTGGGCAGGCTTATGGAGCCGAACAATATCAAAAGCTTGGGACCTACACTTACTGTTCAATCTTATCTCTCATTACAATTTGCTTCCCAGTTTCCCTCTTTTGGATTTTTATGGACGAATTCTTAATATTTATGGGTCAAGACCCTCAAATTTCACATGTAGCCAGCATTTACTCCATTTGGCTCATCCCTGCATTATTTGCCGATGCTATTCTTCAATCACTGGTTCGTTATTTCCAGTCCCAAAGCCAAATTCTCCCATTGTTTTTAAGTTCATGTGCCACCATATGCTTCCACGTACCACTTTGCTGGGTTCTAGTACATAAAACCAATCTGGGTTACGTAGGTGCTGCATTAGCAATCACACTTGCCTTGTGGTTTAATGTCATTGTGCTCGGGTTTTACATGAGATGGTCCGCTAGTTGTGAGTCGACTCGGACTGTTATTGTGGGGGATGTTTTCGCGAGTATCAAAGAGTTCTTAAGCTTTGCACTCCCTTCTGCTGTAATGTGTTGGTATGTATATTTCAGCTCTCTTTCTTTCTTTACTAATCAAATTTTGAACGTACATATATGTTTCATTTTTATTACCATGATGATCAGTCTTGAATGGTGGTCATTCGAGCTTCTCGTACTTCTATCCGGCCTTTTACCGGATTCGGAACTCGAAACATCGGTTCTTTCTATATGGTATGTAACCAAATTTATTCGAAACTACGGTTTTTTCATTTTTTTCCTAAGAATTTTACTGATTTCTTCTCATTATGTGCCGAGTAAAGCCTTTCAACAACATCATTACACTACTTCGTACCGTATGGAGTTGGTGCTGCTGCAAGGTTAGACCAATATCTATTATATCCGGTAAAAGTAACATGGAAGATTTTATACTAGGAGTCCAATTGCATTTTGTTACCTCTACTAAAAAAATAAACAAATTAATCTTTGTACATTAAATCAAAAAACAAATTTGTCATTTCTATTAAAATTTTTATCTATTTGTACTGTATAAAATTGACATGGCTGATGGAATAATTATATAGTGATATGTGACGTGCCACGTGTACTTTATGTTTATGTACAATGATCAGTTTCTAACAATATAAATAGATTTAATTTTTAAGAGAAAGACCAATTTGCTCTTCGATCTAACCTACAATGATTAATTTATATATTTTTTGAATAAACGGGATAAAATACATTCCGACACCTAGTATATGAACTTCCATGGTATTTCTACCATTATATTGTGTATACCAATGACAAAAGCTTAATTGCATATGCATTGAGACTTACATGTGCCACTATGCCACTCCTTTTGTTTTGCAGTACTCGAGTTTCGAATGAACTAGGAGCAGGGAACCCACATTCGGCTCGAGTAGCAGTCAATGTCGTGATGATACTCGGGATTTTTGAAGCAATGATTGTTAGCATAACCCTCTTCAGCTGCCGTTATGCTTTCGGATATCTATACAGCAACGAACAGGAAGTTATCGACTACGTTGGAGAAATGATTCCTTTAATTTCTCTATCCGTCGTCGTTGACAGTTTACTAGCAGTTATTTCCGGTCAGTCTCAATACATTGTTCCTCATTCATGTGATATTCAGACAAATCAAGCTGTATAACTCGAGTTTTCTTGCACGTTTCAGGTGTCGCGAGAGGAACCGGGTGGCAACACATCGGAGCATACGTGAACCTTGGGGCCTACTACCTTGTTGGAATCCCAGTTGCTGCTCTGCTATGCTTTAGCCTACACCTTAGAGGAAAGGGACTTTGGATTGGAATATTGACCGGTTCTTCTTTACAATTGGTTCTTCTAGCTTTAGTTACTGGTTTCACAAATTGGCAAAAACAGGTATATATATATATATATATATATATATATATATATAATAGTATCATCAAAATTTTGGTATTTGAATGTTAATGTGTTTAAGCTAAGTAAAAATTTTGGTATGGATGTTGCAGGCAAGCAAGGCACAAGAGAGAATATTTGAAGAGAAATTTTCCAATGGATTATTAGCTTGAAGAAAATGAACTGGTCATGTGTTGAGCTACCAACATTTTGATTTAGTTCTTACGGATTTTGTGTTTAGTTATAAACCTTTTAAGTCACCATGTTTATACAATAAATTGCCATCGTGTTGTCTGGTTTTATGTCCACTTTTTTGTCCATTAAATCTCCTGTATATATATATGTATTGCTGAGGGTTAGTTTTCGATATGTTGATATTGTGTTTTGGTGAGAGTTTTGTTTCTCAACTTTATTGAAAGCTTGAGCGGATTCTGTTGAGGGTTAGACTCTCCATATGTAGCTATGCTTCTGCATATGAATTTAGGATGCTTAATCATGACTGTTTGGTGCTATCTTTCACATATATTTCTGTTGGACATTTAGAGATGTTAATAAGGCAGCTTGTTTGTGTGTTTGGGTGATTTTATTGTATGGATGGAACACTCCTCTATTGATTTTGTCTTTAGATGCTACTTTAGACTTAACTAGAATGGGTGCATGATTTAAAATTAACTCTATCCACTTCAGCTTAATTTTTTTTGTTCCACTGTAGTTAGTTCTACCTTGTTTATCTTTTGCTTCTGTTATTAATATAATCACTCAACCTTTAAACTAACAGTAAATTTATAGAATGTGAGCACCTCATAAAGTGCAAAATTATAAGATACAAAATCAGCCTAATTCCAAAAATTTATCAAAAATAACTTCAACTCAAATTTTACTTAGTAAAAAAAATTCAAGGATAACTATTAAAATTACACATGAACTTTGGTTTAATGTGTAATGTTATCTATTAAATTTGATTTTGCGCAATTATATGAAATTTTGGATTGATTCAAATTTTACAAAAATCTAATTATTGATATAGTATCATTTTATGTTTATATTGCGTACACAAAGAACTATGTTTATCCTATATAAGAAACTCGATATAGTTATTTCTTTAAATGTGTATAATTGAAGTAAAATCAAAATTTCACATATAGATTTGAATCACAATTAAATTTTATGTAGATATCAAATTACACTTTCGATCAAAGCTCATGCGTGATTTTGGGATTCATCCTAAAATTTTAAAATCTTAACTTGAAAAATTCACTTAAAATATACTTTGAGCATTTGTTCTACCATTGGACCCTACCATGGAAGTCACTCCCTAGTTTGGTTAGTAGCATCACTTGGATTGCTTTTACCATGACTTTCAAGCCTTTCTTATCCATTTGCAAGACTTTCAAGCCTTTCTTATCCATTTGCAAGTGTTTTGCTAGATACGAGCTGATCTAAGTGGGTACCAATTCCTTTGATGTAGATTTTCATCAAATAAAAACAATGGACTAAAAGAGGCCTATTGATGGTCTTCTTCAAAGGCTTATGTCTTTTATGTTGCTTGCCTTTTTTGCCAAGGTTTCTTAAAAGTTATCTTCTTTTTCTTTAACTCTTACCCTTTTGATACTATTGACACATGTTAGTGATGTTTTGAGCTCAAAGTAGAGTAAGACTTTAATTTAGGATGGTGATGGTTAAATAATGAAGAATTAGGGGTAAAAACACTATTAAGGTCTTTGTACTAGGAGTTTAATTGCATTTTACTCCCTCTACTAAAAAAAAGGGCAAATTAGTTTTTGTACGTTAGATCAAAGAGCAAATTGGTCATTCTGTTAGAAATTCCATCCATTTATGTTGTTAATAAATGGTCCTTCTATGTCAGCATGAAGTACAAATGGCACGCCACATGTCACAGTTTGATTATTCCATCAGCCAAACAATTTTTAATTAAAAGGGCCAATTTACTCTTTGATCTAACAAACATGAACTAATTTGCCAATTTCTTATGTAGAGGGGGCAAAATGCAATTCAACTTTTAATATAGAAGCCTCCATAGTACTTTTACCCTACAAATGCATGTCGATTAGAGCAGATTCTCATACCTAAGTACCATTTTTGTTTTGCACTTGACAACCTTGCTTGATGATTTAAGGAACAAAAGTTGTTTATAGAGACTGAAGTGGTAAAGATTGTCATGGAAGCTTGTGCTAAAGCAACCTATATAAAGAGATGTATCTTCAGTTCTACTCCATTGGCATCCATTTGGAGGAATGAAAATATAGATGGGATTATTAATAAGAGCTATTACATAAGTGAAGAATTTTGTAGAGAAAATAAGTGTTAGCTTTGATTCCCCAAGATTTTGATATAACAACATTTAAGATAAATTTTATATATTATATTTTTTAAGTCATTTAGTGAAAATATGGTCGAAAATTTTATCAAACATTTTCAAAACAATTTTAAAAGTTGAAAAATAATTTTTAAGAATTTTTTAAGTGTTTTCAAGTTAGGTACAACACCTTGGTCAAAAGGTACGATACCTAGAGTTAATGTGCAAAATGGCATAGAGGTACGACACTCTTCCACCTAAGTACTGCACCTTACCCAAGAGGTACCGCACCCTTCCAGTTGGGGTGCAATACTTGTGGCTCAACAATCAAATTTTAAAGAAAGGTACCACACTCTAAAGGCTAGGTATCGCACCCTAAAGCTTTGCAAGTGTTTTTAAGCCCAAAATTAATTCTTACAATGGTTAGAATTCATCCCCAGCGATCATAAACGTTCACAAACCATTCTTCAATATTAATACAGGTAAAAAACACATCAAGACACAAAAGATGAACATCCAAGCATAGAAATCAAGAGAAAAGCCTCCAATTCTTTATTTATTCATGTTCTCTTGTATATATATCTTGTAACAATTCGTTTTTCAGTGGTGTCACAAATGATGGTTTCAGAGCCCCATTCTCTAATAATTGAGCCCGTAAATATTATTAATTAATATTTATGAGTCATTTATAATATTATACTAAATTTTGGTCTGATAAATTTGTTAATTGGATATTTAATTAAGGTACAAATGTTTCGACCCTAAAGTCAATGGTGTTGAAAAATGAGGTATCAAGACCTCATTTCTATAAATTGAGTTTGTAGATATTTTTATTAAATATTTTCATAGTTATTATATAGATGAATTGAATTTTGGATAGGTAATTTCACTGAATTAGAGGTTAATTATTGTACAAGGACTAAATCGTAAAAGTTAATCGTTATAGACTTTTAATTTCTAAAGGACTTAGATAGCAATTAAAACAAAGTCAAAAGTCATGATCGGACCATTTTAAGTGTAGTGGATGGTTGGTGGTAGGGATTTTCTTAAAATAATGTTAAAATTCTTAGTTGAATTATTTTTTATATGTTAATGAAATAATAAGCAAAACCTATCATCTTTTTATTTTGTCTTCTGCATTGAAAATACAAAGAAGAAAACTTAAGAATCCATTTTTCTTATTTCAAGCTTTTCGACCATCGCATGATCGGGATTTGGGGACCAAATCGTAGATAATCCTGAAAAAAACAAATTAGTGGATTAGTCCTTGACGACTTGTTAATTGTTGGTTTTGTCAAGTAAGTCCATATGATATGATTATATTTAAATTGTTATTGATGTGTCTAAAACTAACTATGACCTCAATAAAGGCAAGCGCACCTATCGTTTAATAGTATAGTTCTGGTAAGACCGGTAATATTGTATCCACAAGGACCGAGAGTACTAGTAATTAGTATCTTTTTATTATCTAGCCTAAGAATTGGAGTGATTTCTTTTTAAACTAAACTAATTAAAAGCACGACAGAGAATGAATTAGGAAAATACTTTTATACAACTTATATGATAAAGACAATACCCAAGGAAGAATCCACCTAGACTTCACTTATTACTTTTGATTCATATGATTTATTCACTTGACTTAATCCATAGAAATCCCTGATTTATGTTAATATCTCTTTCGAGACTAAAAACAACTGACTTTAGGTTGATTAATTGAAATCTCTTTCTAATTAAAACCCCTATTGTCGCATTAACTCGATCTATGCATCCTCTTATTAGATTTGACTCTAATCCGGCAGATTTTCCTCGCCCTATTTCTAGGGTTGCAATCAACTCCGCTTAATTGTGTTGATCTACTCTTAAACAGGGACTTTTGCTCCACTGAATAAGCACATTTGACTTGAATCAATAACCTGAATTATCAAAACAAGAATAAGAACTCACAATTAAGAATAAGAACAAGTATTTATCTTATAAATCAAATAATAATAAGATCTGTCTTAGGTTTCATCCCCTCAGGTATTTATGGGATTTAGTTCATACTGATAGAGGGAAACATATTAAAATAAGGAAAACAACAAAACATAAGAAAACCCAAAAACTTCAAGAGAAATTAATAGGAGATCTTCAGTCTTGATGGAGATCCCTCTCCTAAGCTGCTCCCGACGGCTGTCTTCGAGTATTTTCTACCTTCTACTCGGCGTCTCCTTTTAGGTTACCCCTTAAGGTGTTTATAAAGGCTTTGGAACGCCTTTCTTGGCCCACAAGTAACCTTTTCCGAATAGGATTAAACCTGGGTTTGGCAGGGACATGCCCGTGTGACACGCCCGTGCGCAAGAGCTTAGGTCGTGCTCAACTCTGCTCGCCACACACGGCCATGTGATCTACCCGTGGACGATAGTCCAGGCTGTGTGATTTCTGATGTAGGCCCATTTTGTCCCTTTTTGGCCCGTTTCTCGATCTTTTTGACTCCCTAAGTTCTCCTGAGTATAAAACATGAAATTAAGGTATTAGGAGCATCGAAATCATCAAATCCAATAGAAAATCATCCAAAATTAAGCCAAGCATGGGGTTAAAATATGTGTAAATTATGGTTTATCAGTTATATAATTTAATTGTGAATTCATGTATGTTAGATAGTAATTTGAAATGTTTGCAATTTGATACAAAATGAGATATATGGACTAAATCGTAAAGAAATGATAAAATGACTAATAAATTAAATATGATGAATTGTAATTTAAGATATTTAATGAATTAATAGCTGAGTATGATTGTTCAAATCGTATTGGCATGAATTTAATATATATTATTGATACAAATGACTAAACTGAAAATAGTGTAACTTAGTGAAATTATGAAGTTGTCTTGGAATTGAAATGAATCATGCTATGCTTTGTATGAAATGATAACTTGATTAATGAATTGATGATACTGAGATCGATAGAATGAGAGTTGAACTTGTAATGAAATTGGATTATTGGTTGCTCTATTAATTGTTCAACACTTTGGTGCTCTTTGATTAGCACTTCTGTGCTCTCTGTTAAACACTTTGGTGCTCTTTGATTAGTAAATCTGTGCTCTCTGTTCAACATTTCGGTGCTCTTTGATTAACATTTTTGTGCTCTCTGTTCAGCACTTCGGTGCTCTCTGTTCAGCACTTTTATGCTCTCATTTACACTACAGTGCCTTTGTACAGAATTATGGTGCTTTCTGGCATGGTTTAGTACTCGTGTATCGAATTTGTTTACTAAGGTTTATCGGACTAATTGGTATATGAAAATTGAGAAATGAAAATGATATGATATGATTCTTTTATATGTATAAACAGTTGAACGTAGAATAAATATTGGAAATGGTATTGGATTGATGACTTCGTGTGAATAATACTGAATTGAAATGGTAAATATTTATATTTTAATAAGATACATTTTACAATGAACTCACCTTGTTGAATTGTGTTACCATGTTTAGGCCTATTTGTCAAGTTAAATTACTTATTGTATTTATATGTAAAGTGAGGTAAGTTGTTATTTTATGCCTATGAACTTACTAAGTATTATGAAATACTTACTCTGTTGTTGTTTCCTTTTTCTGTAGTTTTTCAACTTGCAGAACACGTCAATCGAATCACCTCAGAGCTCACACTATTTAGCTTTCGATTCGGTAGTGTTTTGATTGTTTATGTCGGGTTATGTGACATGTACTTAGGTGTTTTGAAATGTTAGTTTGGAACTTTGTGTATGTATATATGTGTGTGATCTACATAGTGGTATTATCTAGTTGAATTGGTACTCTTGATGGAAATGTTGTTATAAACAACATTAATGATATGAGACAAGATTATGGCTTGTTAATGCTTATGGTATATTTTTGCATTCTAAGTTGGTTTATGAATTTAATGGTAGCTTAGTTCAATGGTTGGTACAATGTTGTAGTCGAACAATTTAAAAGCATGTAAGAATGATGGTTGATTGACTTGAAATTGTATAAGTTGACTTGAAATGATTTGGTGCCAATTAAGACATATTGGTTTAGGTTGTTGGGAAAATGTTTAAATGATATGTTTTGTGCAGGTTATGTTGGGCATTTTTGCACTAAATGGTTAGCTGTTTAAATGGCCAAGTGATTGGTGTCAAATGAATTATTTTGCACCAAAAACAAGTTCCTCGCTCCAACATCGATTTCCCATCTTCACAATGTTGGCCAACAATTTGTGATGTTCCGACAACATGTGGTCCGACGTCAAGACATGACATACTGTTTTGGCGACGTCACGACGTTGGCCTTGAATATTAAAAACTTTGCAATTTGGTCAATGTTCGATCTCAAGTAAATTTTAGAGCTCACGTAAGCTCGAGAAAGGTTTCAATTTGTACCGAATGATTAAAATGATAGAATTTATTAGTTTTTGACTCCGTTGTTTGTTAAATGTCTGTAATTGTTCCGTTTTTTATTGTAGCATCCCATAGCTGGGACCTAACGACTAGGTCAGGCAAGAGGTGTTACATATCTGTTATGTGGTTATTGTTAGATCTTTTTACCATTCTCATTTTCATTCTTTGAGAGAGCTTAACATTTGTAATCATACACCTTTGAGCAGTCTCCATTGTTAACATATTTTATTTGTGCTTGTAAAGGCTACTTGAGGTTTTTGAGGTATAAAACCTTAATTTATTTATAGAAGGTCATAGTTGAGCCTTGTAAAAAGCTAGAGGGTTATAGTGTAGCCACCAAAACTAAGGGGGAAGGTTCTATCTCAACATTTTGAAAAAGATAGGGATTGTAAAGTTTATACCTTGTCCTTGAAAGGTATTAATTCAAGTATAGCGAATTGGGAAATCTTTGGTTAAGGTATACCAAGGTAGTGGAGGTAGGCAATTGGGGCCGAACCACTATAAGTCAAAGTGTCCAAGCTTTTCTTTCATTTTCTTGTCATCTATAAAAGTTTGCAAAGAATTTTAAAATACCAATTCACATCCTCTTGCTATTTTCTAGCCTAACAATAAGGTACTTGTTTCTATCATTGGAACAACTACTTATTCATTGATAACTCTAAATTATATAGATTTTTAGAGCACCTTTTTACTTAGAATTTATGCAAATCCCAAGTATTTTGATAGCTAATTATGTGTTTTTAGTACATATGAGAATTTTGGCACAATTAAATCAAGATTATAATTTTTGAGTAATTAGGTACTAATTTGACATAACTTTACTTTATGTTGCTGCATTTTGAAAATTTCATAATTTGTGCTACAATTATTGTAACTTGGTACACTAACTTGTTTAATGTTCGAAGCCAGTATGGGTGACACATGCACGCGAGCTGAATATCAATCAGTATGGGATGGCAAGCTAAGGCATTGGACTCAACACAATTATTTGAACTTGGAAGTGGGTTGTTGAAAAGAACAAGTCTGCTTTCTACATTGGAGCCTAAACTATCCATTAAGGGGGAAAGAAGCCTGAATTCGACAATGACTTGGTAAAACAACCCAACAAACTTTGGAAAAATTAATTAAGGGTCCTTACATGTGTAAAAAAAATCACAAATCAGCCCTAGTCAAACCCTATAGTTGTTGTCCAACCCATGCCTTAAATCAAGCAAAAATCAAGCTTGAAACATGAAAAAACTCAACCCCTTGTTCCATGAAATATGGCCGACCATGCATGATAGATTTCTAAGGGGTGTTCATGCTATTTTTAGCAAACTCCCAAGCCTTCCCTTATTTATAAATACCACCTCCATTCACCTCTCAAATCACTCATCAATCAATCAATCATTCATTCAACACACTCATTTCTCCTTCCTCTTCCACGCCTAAAGCCTTCCATTTCCCTTCAATTTTCCCATCTTCTCTTTGAGATTTCCCCTAGTAAGCCATTCTTGAGAGAAAATCTCTCTTGGCTGCCCACCTTGAGGAGTAATTTGCATCAGAGCAATGACGAAAATCAGAGGAAGCCACCACAGATAGTTCTTGAGAAATCACCGAATTCATCTCAAAGTTTCTTCTTTCTTTCTCTTTAATTGTTCTTAGTTTATAAACATGTTTGCAAATTATTTGATTGCACTTTAATTGTTTCAGCTAGAATGGTTGCAATGCCTTGATTTGATTTATTCACTTCATGTTTATATTGTTCTGCGCCTCAATTATTTATACTTCCAATTAAAATCATTCATGTTGTTCATGCATTAAGATATGTTTGACTGCATTAGAATTAATCGCTTAATCTGGACTAGATGGTGATAATGGACGTAATAATTGGAAGATGCATGGTTAATTTATATTCGAACAAGAATAAATTAAAAGCCTGTAATAATTCTGAAAGAACACTATTACCTTGCATAACTTTAGATTTATGTGATTAAATTGTTTCAAACCTGACCCGTCCTTGTTACTTTGCATAAATTCTAAGGAATCCTTAGTTAAATGTTGACATAGAAATATGCATGTTTTTCTAAGTGATAAATCTAAGATCTCGAAAGAGCAAATGATTTTAGATTCCAAGTTCATAAGTGATCGAGTTGCCATGGAATTTTTCCGAAACATTTGTTAAGCATGATAATGAATGAATTAAATTAAAAGTTGTAATTGTTTTAGTTTATTCATGCTATTGTTGATAAATCTTGTGAATTGTTGCTAAACCATTAACTGCATTTATTTAATCTCATTTGCACACTAGTTGTTAATTTAAATAGAACATCCATCACCTTCAAATATTTTTTTTTTGTAATACCCCTTGACCCTAAACCGTCGCTGAAACAAGGTTACGAGGCATTACCGGACATATTAGACAATTTACAAATAATTCTTAAATAAATAACAATCATATTTTAATATAATCATAAATTCATATAAATTTTTGCTAATTGACTTAATTCATTTTTTTAAAAAATTCGATATAACCCCTTTATAAATATTTAACCTTTATACAAATTTCAAATCGCGATCAAACCAATTCCAGTATTTCAACCAATGCATTTATATACTCAAATATACTTAAATCATACTTGACATATTGACTTAACAACTTAATTAATGAAAATCCTATTATCATTTCTAATTAGCTCATAAAACTATTCAAACCATTTCAATTCAATACCAATGCCATAAACAATTTCTACCATTTCACTAATTTAATCATCAAAATACCAAATACCTTTCTTTACAACAAAATTATATAACATACCAAAATAACCATTATAATCCCTATGTACATGCCACCTTTACTTAAAGGAAGAAAACATCACCAAAATATTTATACTAGATTCGAGATCGTTAGGATGCTGGACCGAGACACCTATCAACCTACACACAGAAACAACCGTACGCTGAGTATCCTATACTCAGTGGTATTACCATAATTCAAATTATAATACAATAACCAAGTAAATTAAATCATATAACTTTAAGATTTACCAAACTAATTCATATATATAACTTTTAATTTCTCAATATTTACAATTCAATTTAGCTTTTCATTAGTTAATATCATATACTTTCACATTGAGTCATTATTTATCTCATGAACATTTAGTTCATGCTTTCTCTTCACATTTTCATATTCAATTCACATTTTCAAATCATATTCCACAATCACGTTTCTTTCCAATAGCTCAACTGATTCATTTCGTTCGATTTAACTTTTCATTTAATTACCCCTATTAACAGACTTGGACTTTGGCGGATACACGGATCCAACCATACACACCAAATTGGCACCCAGTGCCTCATCGGATAGTTCGAAGCAATATTTGACACCCAGTGTCTTATCGGCCAAGCCAAAGAATGTTGTTACCCAGTACCTCATCGAATCTATCCGAAGTAATATAATGAAACCAGTGTCTCATTGACTCGAGGTCGAAGAATCCTTGAACTCTTCCAATCCTATGGCATGCCAACTATATCCGACTCAGCCCGACTAGTTAATAGAGTTTCCAATTCTCAATTCAAATTCACTTTCATTTCAAAATTCACTTTCAATAACAAATTCACTTTTCCATTCACTAATCAAAATACAATTCAATACTAACACATATTTCTCATTCAATTCAATTTTCTAAATTCAATTCAATAAAGTCACTTACCTCAATATTTACTTACCATAAAATAAATAAATTTAAAATTAATATTTAATAATAAATAACTTGAATTATAGTAATACAAACTCGAATTTGGCAGTTTCTCCTCGACAACCTTCTCCTTCCCTTTTTGTGTCGATGCCTCGAATTCTTTTCTAGCTACGGAAATTAAAATAATTCTACTATTAATTACAGTACTAATTATAATAAATAATTGAATTTCTAATCAATTCCTACCTTATTCCCAATTTAATCCTAACTAAGTTTACTTACTTATCTAATTCAATTCACATTCTATTTCTATTCAAATTTCATACAAACTCAAATTTAACTATTAAAATTTCAGCATATTTTCCAAATTTTGAATTTTCCTCAATTTAGTCCCTACAACATAAAACTTAGAGCTTACTTTACAATTTAATCCCTTTATCAATTCTAACTTGAATTTCGTTCAATTAAATCCTTAATTCATCTTTTTGTCCAACATAAATTATACTTGAAAACCTATAAACTTCTAAACTATCAACTTAAATTTACCAAAACCTTGTTTTAAGACTTCTAAAACATCAAAATTAAGAGAAAAGGACTTAATTAAGCTTACCAATTAAACTCCAAGCTTCAAATTCCCTATTTCCCCTTTTTCTTTTTTTTTCTTCTTTCTTTCTTCTTTCCCTACTCTATTTCGAAAGCTTCTCTGTTCTTTTACCCTTTTGTTTCTTTTGTCTTTATTTTTATTCTTTTATTATTTCATTTGTTTTATTTATTTTATTAAATTATTAAATTATAATTTAATTATTATAAATATCTATCATATAATTAATGTAACAGCCCAGTTTAGACCATAGTCGAAATAGTAGTTTCGAAACCAAAAATTTGAGGTTAGAAAAATATTTTAATATTATTTTTCATATTTACAGCATGATATGTGATATGTGAGAAAGTTTCGTAAACTAATTTGATCGTTTGAGTGCTCAATTTGATCAAAGGACTTAATCGTGTAAAATGCAAAAGTGTCGTTCCCTTTGTTAAAGTACTTATTTGTTATGTTTTATTAAAGGAAAAGTCCTTATGTTGCAAATTGACCATTTAATATTTGAGTGGACAAAGATGGACAACCATTAAGTGTTTTAATTATGTTTTATTACAGGACATTTTGGTAATTAAATAAATAATGGTTAGTTTAATAAACCAAAATGATGATTTTGTTCATCTTTCATTCATTTTGCCGAAAATAAAAAGAAAGGAGAAGCCATGGATGAGTTTTTAGGGTTCGGCCATTGTTGAGTTCAATTAGGTAAGTTTTCGAGCTCGGTTTTTGATGATTTTTATGTTTTTGAAATCGTTGCGTCATATTTTAGCTAACCGATGCTTCAATTTTTGAATCTACTGATGATTTTGAGAGTTTCCATTGTTGAATCTATGTGTTCTTTGATGCTTGATGATGAAATATGAATATTTGCTAATAGTTTTACAAGTTTTATAAAGTGATTTTGAGTGAAAATGTCAATTTTGGACTAATTTGTGAAATGTGTAAAATATGAGGTTGAAATGTGAAATAAATGAAAAATATCGGCTTATAAGGGAACTTTGGTAATTCGGCTAGCATGGGTATTTAAGTAATTTTGTGAATTTTGTGTATTTGTGTAATAAGGACTAAAGTGCATAAATGTGAAACTTTAGGGGCTAATGTGTAAAAATGCCCAATTGTGTGTGTTGGATGAAATTGAATGATTGGATAAATAAATAAGTTAATTTTGAATATATCTAGATAAAGAAAAGTAGAATTCGGATCTAGATCGAGGGAAAACTAAAGTTATCGACAAATCGACCTAATTCGTCGTTTCAATGAACGAGGTAAGTTCGTATTTTAGTAGACATTACAAAATCATGTTATAAATGCATATTATTTGTATGATTGAATTCAATGCCAAATGGTAATGCAAATGTATGTATTTTGAATAAGTTATATATACGTTATTATGATATTGAATTGTTCGAGAAGCAGAATATATGAATACGAGAAAGTTTCGATAATGTGATGACGTCCAAAAAGCTCTGTACGAACCTTAGGAATAGTAGAGGAGACATATGTCATGACATATGATTCTGAGATATGATTTCGTGTAAGACCACGTCCGGGACGTTGGCAACGATTTGAGATATCGTGTAAGACCATGTCTGGGACATCGACATCGTATATGATTTCGTATAAAACCTTGTCTGGGACAGTGGCATCGATATTTGATTACATGTAAGACCACATCTGGGACGTTGGTATTGTATGAGCTTTTCAAGCTATCCGAGTATCCTTATTGATTCCGAACGGTTCAACGACCGTTCCGAGAAATAAGTGATTAATGAATGACATTTCGATTCAGGTACGTTGATATGTATACAATATTTGATAATGAAAGGTAAGTATATATGTGCAAAGAATGTTATGTGATGTATATGCAAATGAAATGTGAATATGTTCAAATGAAACATGAACAAATGAATAAGATGTGATTTATAAAGTGGCATATGTGAAATTGTCAGATACTATATGAATGAAAGGTGAATTTGGGTATAAATGGTGCAATGAGATTCATATGAAAAAGATATATGATTAGGTATGATATTTTCCATAATATGCTTATTTGGCTATATGAAAGTGTGAATTGAATGATATATGAGAATTGAATTGAATAAGCTTGTGAAAGCTAAAATTAATTAAGTAAGCAAGTGTAATATTGAATGATGATAATTCGATATGAGAACATGTTATATAATTTAGAAAAGTTGTGTGAGATAGCATATCATGCTTATGGCATTGTAATGAAATTATTTTTTATGTTAAGTTTTAATAAATACGAGCTTACTAAGCTTTCAAAGCTTACTCTATGTTTTTTTTCCTATGTTTATAGATTTTCGGAGTTCGCTCGGGTTGGAAGTCAGCGGAGATCACATCACACTATCTGGTTAATGATTTAGGTATTTATACCCTTTATGGCTTGGTTATATGGCATGTATAGGCTAGAGAACTTTGATTATGTTTTGAAATGTGTAAATCAAGCAGGTGATATGGCTTGATAATGAATGTGATTATGGAGTGAATTTAGTGCATGCTATAAGATGTAAAATTTGGTATGTTTTGATGTGCTCATGAATGGCTAAAAGAAATGGTCAATTTTGGTAAGTTTCATGTTTGATTTGGGAAATTAATATGATGAGAAATGCTATGAATTGAAATGGATTAATATGATGCATGAATCACATGTTTTAGATGTGAAGTTGGTACTTTGAATTGGTATGCTTGAGTTGGATTTGTATATGGAAATGAATGATGTTGTTACAGGTCAAATTGTGCATGATTTGGTATGTTTTTGGCTTCCTTTGGGACATGAATTGATGCTTGTAGGAAGGACCCAAATTGGGTGGCAAATTGGCCTTGTAAATGGCTTATTTTGTGCCCACACGGGCAGGGACACGGACGTGTGTCTCTGCCGTGTTGCTCAAGGGCCACTTCGATGTGAGCATGGGCAGAGCACACGGTCGCACACACGGGCGTGTGCTAGGCCGTGTGGCCAAGTCAGTAGCTTCCCTAATTTTCACATGGCCTGGCACACGGGCGTGTCTAAGCCGTGTGAGGCACAAGGCCTGCCCACACGGGCGTGTGACCTCTGTAACTTTGAAAAATGTTTAAGTTTCAGAAAAATTTGTATGTGCTCGGTTTAGTCCCGACACCTTCCCAATGCATGTGTAAGGTCTCGTAGACCTTCTAAAGGGACTTTATGTGTATATTTCGCTATGGAATGTTTGTGAATATTTGATGTTAGTGAAATGTTTGTTATATGATCCGATATGTCTGGTAATGCCTCTTAACATTAGTCCGATGACGGATACAAGTTAGGGGTGTTACAATTAATAATATAATACAAATGTATACATTTACTTTTCTACATTTGTACATGATCAATACCATACATTTGTCATGATTTTATCTAATTATTTCATAAAAATCTAAAAATAATAAATATCTATTTACTTTGATATTAAGTAAATACATATAAATTACAAATGTATATATTTTATTTAGTACACTTGGATTCATCATCACCTTACACTTGTCACCGTTTATTTTATTTGTCATATAAAAATCTTATAATATTATATAATTATAATAAATATCCATTTAAATAATTATAAATAATAATAAATATCTATTTACTTTAATAAAAAGTAATTAAATAAATATTTTACAATTGTATATATATTATTATTACATTTGTATATTTTTATTACCATCCATTTGTGAAAATCATATTTTATTTCATAATAATATTAATAATAATAATATTGTAACACCCTGGTTTAGGGGCTAGGCAATTTGGGTATAATTCAAATGTTGGAAGGGTTTTGGATGTGTTTTAGAAGTTTAAGAATGCTCGGATTGAAGGGGAAAGGCTTAGGAAAAATTTTAATTTTAGGGTTAGGAAATGGAGCTGGGCTTAAGAGGGCTTAAGAAAATTATTTGGATGATTATGGCACAAGAAAGGCCTTGGCAAAGTGGCTTCATGCGCTGCTTTGGGGGGCTAGAGATAGCGCCATTGAGGGCCTGGGTTCGAGTTGATGGGGCAACAATTTTGTTTTTATTTTTGCGTCAAGGAGCTGGGCTAAGTTGGCCTTAAAAATTAAATGTCCAAGTTGATGGACATGGAAGTCCAGTGGCAAAGTGGCACTCATGCGCCACTTAGGCGCTAGAGGGGAGAGAGGTCACGGTTTCGAGGGGCTGGAGAAGCATTTGGCGTTTTTATTTTTGTTGGTGGTTATGGGCTTGCATAGAAAGGGTTTAAAAATAAATGTGGGGGCTTTATGGCATAAAAATCAAAGTGGCCGAGTGGCCTGGGCGTTGGGGAAAGGTGAGCAGCAGCAGGTTCCAGGTTCGAACCCAGGTATTGGCATTTGGAGTTTTATTTTATTTTTTTTCTTTTATTTGGCAGCAGCTTGGTAATGTGTTGGACGGCACATGGGGGGGCTTCAAATAGGATAAGATTAGATTAGTGTTTAACTTTTAAATTCGGTGGGAGAAGGGAATATTATTATTAGTTTATCTTTTATTTTTATTTTTTTTATTGATAAAGTTATAAAATAGGAAAGAAATTTGAATTAGAATTAAAGAGGAATTGGTGGCTGGCTAAAGGTTTTGGTGGTGTATGATTTCGGCTGGAAGGTGTGATAAGGATTGGGTTTTGTTATTTTATTATTTTAGATAATTATAGGATTATCTTAGTTAAGTTTTAACTTAGAAATAGGAGATAAATGGCTGCTATTAGATTGTTTTTTTTTTATAGGATGAGGTGATAAATAGGAGTTTAAAAAGGAAAAGAAATTGGATTAGAATTTAAGAAGAATTGGTGGCCGGCCAAGGGGTGGTCTTTTGCTTTGTTTTTATTAAAGTGGTGGTATTGGATAAAAGTTTTATTAGTAGTTTATTTATTTATCTAGTTATTTTAAAATATTAGATTATTATTATTTATTGGATTAAGTGAGGATAATTCAACTATTTGAAGGATTAATATAGGGTGGTGGACTAATTCAATTCAAATTGAATTAGTGGCCATAGGTAGTGGCCGAATGCTTTAAATACGGAGAGCACCCTGTTTGAAATCCTTTTTCCTCTTTTACTCTCCAAAACCGAAAGTACATTCTCTCATCCCACTCTCTCTTGTGCCAAATTTCTTCCACCATTCTCTTCCTATTACTTCCATTCTTCCAACCTTATTTCTTCTTTTCTTGACTGAGCCGAAACCTTGAGCCTCCCTATTCTTCTCTTTTATTTCACCAAGCTTAAAGCCAAATCTTGTTCACCATTGAGTCTATTTTGTTCGTGATCGAGGCAAACTCCCCTTGAATCTCTTCAAAGCACATAGGTGCTAACGCGAGGGAGCACTTAGGGACTGTTTGAATTCGGTTACTCATCAAGGGCAAATCGACAGAAGCAAAGGAAGGCCTTCGGGATCTCAGTTTATTTCGGTAAGGATATTAGTAAGTAACTTAGATTCGTTAATAGTAGATTATGACTTTGTTGATTAATCGTGTGGTTCTGATTAAGTATCATCGATGGATGCCAATACCAGTCAAGGAGGGCAAGAGAAAGTCCCTGTCCCGAAGTTTAAGAAAAGAGCCGTCTCGGCAGTTCGGGATTGGCCACCGGGGTGTGGTCGTGCAGCAGAAAACGATAGGCAGATAGCTGTAGTCTCGCTAAGCGATAGCGTTAAAATCGAGGGTTTAGAACTTCAGGTTATAAGGTGTGTAACTAACCCACTGCTTCCGGGTTTTATGTGTTATATGTTTTACTAACAAGTGCAGTAATAAGTGTGCCATATATACCCCTAAAGGGTATAGCGATGATCAGGTTAGTATCGGACCTGTTGCAATGTGATTATTTGTTTATGAGTATGTTTATGGATATTAATAAGCATGTGCATGCATTATCACGATTATATTTTATGTGGCATGTGCATGGGTGGGTTATGAAAAGAAGGTACGGGTGTACTTCGAGTACGTGGTTGATGTCAGCTTTGTGCTACATCGTGGATTGGCGCTGACTGAGGTCGCGTTGTGGATCTTTGCGATTTAGTTCGCGTGGTTACCTTGATTGATATCGGCTTTATGCCATATCGTGGCTTGATGGGTTGCTATGTGCTCCATCGTGGATGGCATTGGTTGCCTTTTTGGAGGGAAAAGGAGAGGGTGACTCGATAGTCCCCTGGTGTGTGGTAGGCTGGATAAGGGGGTGTGTAGCGGATGGACCCTAGGTTGGGTTGGGAATCATGTTGCATTATTTTTGTAATAATATGGAAATGGGCCAAGCCCAATATGACATGTGGATAGGTATGTTTTGGGAACATACGTAGAAATGGGCCAAGCCCAGTTGATATGTGGTTTATTGAGGAATGGGCCTAGCCCAGTATTTGAGTATGATTTGAATGTGGGCCAAGCCCAGAGTGTGGTAATGTCTAAATGATTATATTTATATGTTGCATTTGAATATATATATATATATATATATTACTTGTTGCATTTGATAATTGGGATATTATGTGGCTAGCATGTGGGTGGATATCAGTGGTTTAATTACACACTGAGTCATGATGACTCACCCAATTATTTATCCAACATCGCAGGTGACAGGATGATCGGACCGGGTTGGAGTGGATACAAGGTGGCCCATGCAGAGGACGTTTTAATCTTTTCTTTATGCGTTTTATTATCGAGTACTTGGATTAATTATTTTTGTAATAAGGGCCTTATTATTATTATTATTTTTGTTATCACTATTTTTGATATTACTTGATATTATGGTTTACTTAGAAGAAATTATTATGTGAAGATAATTTTAGTTTTAGCAACCTATTTAATCAAAGTATTTATATATTTTTATACTAAAGTTTTAATATGGATTATTTTTAATAACAAAGCTTTATTTATCATTTTGAAAGATAAGACATGGTTTCCAAAAGTTAATAAAATTTTCAAGTTTTATATGAAAGTCAAAGATTTTGCAAACGGTTTCCGCAGTGGCATAACCAGATCCGGTCAGGACTTGTGGGCCGGGTTTGGGGGTGTTACAGATTTGATCCCGGGACTTCATAGAAGCCCTCTAACCTTCCAAAATCACTTATCCAATGGGTCTAACTAGCATTTAAGCCGATCTCTTGTTCTCCAAAAATTTAAACGCTACTGACGAAGGGATCCCACATCAGAAAGACACAAAGAATGAAGGTGAAGAGCTAGCTGTATAAAGAGCATTCCAGGAGG
This sequence comes from Gossypium australe, assembly GCA_005393395.2. Taxonomy (NCBI): domain Eukaryota; kingdom Viridiplantae; phylum Streptophyta; class Magnoliopsida; order Malvales; family Malvaceae; genus Gossypium; species Gossypium australe. The sequence goes on from CM016620.1 coordinate 101,900,174, forward strand.
AGAGTTAACACATCTTGGAGGGCGTTTGGGCACAAGAGCGGTCGGAGTGCGGATTAGCCCAGAGTCCTATCAGGTGTGTAACTCTCTCTACTCTAGTTGTAGAGCGGCAAATGCCGAAATGCCGATCACACGACATTAGTAGCCACACGAGCGTGCGAGCGCACGTGTGGGGCTTCGACGCGATAGTTGAGGCCATCAGTAGTATTCTCGTGGGTTGGGGCTGCTTGGGCCTCGATGGGCCGAAGTGGGCCCAATGGGCCCGTGGGCCCATATGAGTAAATTGCATGATTGGTTAGTATATGTTGAACTAGACTAGGTGGAAGTTATATACGTGGCTAGATTCATGTTAGGTGGGCCACACGAGCGTGTGGGCCCGGATGGGCCGAAATCGGGTTTTAGGCCCAATCGTCCGGTACAACCGGAAATGGTAGCTGAGTCGCTAGTGGCGACATTAGGCCTTCAGAAAGGCCATTGCAGGTGTGAATTTGCGAAAATACCCTTAGTAGGTAAAATTACGATTATACCTTTAGAGGTTGATTAGCATGATTATGTTGTTTAGTTTTGGCCGATTGTAGGGGAAGGCTTGATCTCGCATATCTCGGGTTGTGGCTAGTGCTCGAAAAGTGTTAAGGAAGGGGGATCTAGTGCGTTAGATCTTGATCTACGGGATTTGATAGTCGCATTAGTAACCAGGTGTGTAAACTAACACACTTCTTGCTTTGTATATGTTTGATAAACTGATTGATTGGTAAAATCGAAATAGTATGGTTGAGTGATATGATACCCTATGGGGTATGTGCACGGATTCAGGTAAGTCCGTTTCATTATGAGTACTGTTATTGATACATGATGTCATGATTTATGATGTATGTGCTATGAGATGCAACGTTAAACATGTTTGCATGATTTGAATACTATACATGAGTTGGTATGATGATGGGTGATATGAGTGGAGGGGGCAGTGATATTTTGTGCTGACGAGCACCAGTGTTTTGGTAACACACTTTGTGACTTTGGGTCACCAGAGGTTTGGCACCTCCAGAGGTTTGGCACCTCAGCGTCTCGTCCCCATGGTTTCACACCACAGTGGGTTGGCCCCACAAGGCGGTATTGAGGGATTGACGCCAGTGATTTGGTATCACACGATGGGTTGGCCCCATCAATTGATTTGTGACTTCGGTCACTAGTGTTTTGGTAACACACTTTGTGTCTTTGGGACACCAGTGGTTTGGCACCACATTGATGGATATCGTGTCTGCGGACACCAGAGGTTTGGCACCTCCAGTGATTTGGCATCACATCTGTGACTATACGTCACCAGTGGTTTGGCACCACCAGTGGTTTGGTACCACACGGGGTAGAGAAAGGTGTTATGGATGGTTAGGTTGGGTGCATATTAATGAGATGCATGATGATCATGTTTATGTTTGTATATGATATTTTGCTAATCCGGGAAAAAGGGTGGCACACTGAGTCTTGGTGACTCACCTTTTTCCTTAACTGTTTCAGGTAGTGCATAAAGCTGGACCGGGATCGGAGAGGACAAGGTGGCCCATGCCGAAGATCAAGTTTAATTATATTATGCTTAATATTGATTCGAGTATTTCATGTTAGTATTGGTTTGTAATAAAGGCCATTCTATTATTTTGGTATTACTTTAACTATGGTTATTTAATTTAAGTTGCTAGGTGAAAATGATTTATGGGTTGCAACCTATTTATTCAAACCGGTTTTCATATACTAAAGCTTTAAAAATGCATAAGTTTTAATAATAAAGTTTTACTCAAAAGCTTCAATGGATAAGTTTTCCAAAATTCAACAAACTACAATGTTTTATCTTAAATTAGAAAGATTTTCAACCGACTTTCCCCAGTGACATAACCAGATTCGGTCGTAATGAATGGGCCAGGTTTGGGGATGTTACAAATATAATTCAATTTAATAACAATAATATAATAAGATATACTAATACATAAAATCTTGGATTTTTATTACTTATATGCCGCCTCATTCCTCTTTAATGGCTAATTGCCATTTTGGTCCTCTTTTCTTTCTATTAATCTATAATTAAGCGTTTACCCTTTATTCAATTTAGTCATTTTTCCTAATTTCTCTCAATTAAGCTAAATTCACCTAATTAAAACCTAATCAAGCACACTACTAAACACCTAAATATTTCTAATAATTATTTTCAAACTCGATTTACTAATACGGAGGCCCTATAACTCACTCTTCCGGTGCCCGTGAATTTTGGGTCATTACATTTCTCCCCCTTAATAAATTTCGTCCTCGAAATTTACCTGATAAAAGATGAGGATACTGTGCTCTCATCGTTTCTTCCGGTTCCCAAGTCGCTTCCTCTACATTATGATTTCTCCATAACACTTTTACTAGAGGAACCCGTTTATTTCTTAGCTCTTTTACTTCTCGAGCCAATATCTGAACCGGCTCTTCTTCATAAGTCAAATCAGACTGAATTTCAATATCTTCGGTAGGAATAACATGAGAAGGATCTGATCTATATCTCCAAAGCATCGAAACATGAAAAACATTATGAATTTTCTGTAATTCTGGAGGTAAAGCTAATCGATAGGCAACAGACCCAATTCTTTCCACAATCTCATACGGTCCAATAAAACATGGACTTAATTTACCCTTTCGGCCAAATCTCAAAACTTTCTTCCAAGGTGATACTTTGAGGAATACTTTATCACCAACAGAATATTTAATGTCTCGCCGTTTCAAGTCTAAATATGATTTCTGCCTATCGAAGGGTGCTTTCAATATGTCTTTAATCTTCTTAACTATTTCTTCTGTTTCTTGAATCAATTCTGACCCTGTAACACCCCTAAACCTGGCCTAGAAGTTAGGCCCTAGTCCGGAATGTCACATTAAAGGCACACTTCAAAACGATTTTACCATTTAATGTTTAAGGCCCAAAAGCCCAAAACCCTTGTATCTTGTTAAGTTACGTTGAAAAGCCCATATTTTAGAAAACATTCATAGGTTAAGTTATTTCGAAAACCATGTTAACTTTAGAAATTTTATGAAATTTATAGTTGAAACAATAATAATAAAACCCAAAATCTAAAGTCAATTAGGAGTTACATGGCCTTATTATAATCCAATGAAAAAATAAAGTATTTAAAATAAATTCATTTGAACAAAATAAAACATTTGATCAGCTTGTAGTGCGGCCATCTCCGAGTCCTCTCCCACGTCGAGCCGTCTATTCAGGATCACCTGAAACATTAAATAAAAGGGTGTGAGTTTCGAAAATCAGTGTGTACAACCCTTGGCAATCAAATCACATACAAATATTCACATTGGGCCTAAGCCCTATCAAAATCTGTGGTCTTGGGCCTTAGCCCACAATGACCTTATATCATATCATATCATATCATATACAAACAAGATAATGCAAAACCCTCCCCAAAAATCCATCCGCTACACACACCATTTCCCTTCCAACCATAACACACCTGTGGGGATTTATAAATCAACCCACCCATCCTTTACACACCAAAGGTAGCCCGATTGCGGTACTACCTAACGTTGCAACAAAGCTGCTAATCATATAATGGGTTTAAAGCCTCCGGTGGATCCATGGTCGTCAAGTGACTATGCGACCCTCAAATCTTCCTCCGTACCATAATTCCCACCCATATGCATCCTAAGCAGAATATCATATGAATGCATCAAACATACGAGTAACATCCACAAACTCATATTCGTCACATAGGGGTATTTTCGTCATTTCACTACCCAGGGGTATTTTTGTAATTCTACCCTATAGAGGTATTTTGGTAATTTGGCAAGATAGGGGTATCTTGGTAATTTTTGCAAAACAGAGGTGTTTTGGTAATTTGTAAAACAGGGGTATTCTGGTAATTTTCAAAATTGGGGTATTCTGGTAATTTTATAAATCTAAGGGGATTTTAGTAATTTACAAATCTAGGGGTATTTTAGTAATTTTACAAATCTAAGGGTATTTGGTCCCTCTCAGGTTTTAGTTATGAACTTTGGCCCATCAACAAGTCCTCGCGACTAAAGTGAACAGACATTACGCACTAGGTAGGATTCCAGAGAAGAGGAGGTGGACCGCTAGGGCCACTTAAGTACCAAGCTCTCCCTAGATTCAATCCTAGACATGCATATGCCTTTTACCACACTCTAACTTAGCGACTTGTCCACGGACATGTTTAATCATTAGAAAGTCTTATGCGGTTTAGGAGTTGTTCAATACTACGCCTAAAGTCCCTAAAACCCTAGCATACTAGTCTACGTTCCCATAAAGCCCATCAACCCATTTCTCGTTCATATAACCCATAATGGCCACATCACATTTTTATGGCCCACTAGGCCCAAATATCAATCATATGACCCATTAGGCACAAAACAAATCCAGGTCATGTAACATGTATGCTTAACCAATTCATATAATAAAATTAATCCATTTCATCAAACTTAGCCTTAGGGCCCACCGAGCCCATTTAGCCACTTTCGGCTTTTCGACATTGCCGATTTCGTGTGTGCATAGTGTTTGTACACACTTGGTAACCTGACGTCCACAAACCCTTTAGTCACGAACCTATAATCGATATTACTAGTGATTAACCAAGATTTTAACACATATTTATCAAAAACCGAAACCTCACCGTACCTTTACCGTGTGCCTCACGTTCTAGTAGCCTTTCCTTTGCAATTATTTGCAATTATCCTCTAGATCTACACCCAAACACCGATATCGTCAAAACCAAGTGACCCATATTTTACATAAGTCACCCCTATGAGCCACATTAGATTCGGCCATTTACAAATCCATGACTGAGTCGAGAACACGTACCACGTTGTTAGCAATCCTTAGCTACCACGCTGGTGATTGTTGAGCCTTACCCTTGTTAATACAAGTTAATGACAAGGATTGGGTTAGATAGCCCTTCGACTTTTAACAAAACTCACTAAAAAGATCAACTAAGCACTTACCAAAATTCTCCTTTGATCCTGCGGCTTAGATATCTACTGAAAAAGATTCGGCTTCCAAACGTGACTAAGAGTAGATAACAATCGATTGAGGTGGAGGAACAACAACAAAGGTTCGGCAAGAGTAGAGATTCGACAAAGAAGGATGATAGTAATTTAGCAATGAAGGGAATTTGGCTTTGTGAAAATTCGGCAAAAAGGGAGAAACCGTTTGGGGAGAATAAAGAAAAAGAAAATACGAAAACTCAGGAACCCCTCACTGGAATTCGACAACCCCTTTTTATAACCAAGGCCGAATCCTACCTTCCCTCCACAGTCATGTTCGGCCCCAACACTTCACCCTCCTCATCTCCTATCTTTTCTCTCTGATAATACCTTAATTTTATCCGAAATCTCCTACACATCCATCAGTCCTGCTTGCTACAAACTCTCTACGGCAAGAGTACAGAACCAATACAACTCTTGCCATCCACCTATGCAAAATAAAACACTCCAAAATACACTCCTTCTGCTCGAACCTTGGACCTCTTCAGCTTTCACACATGCCACCTCATAGCTCCCAAGTGACGCCACTTTCCACTAGACCACAAGCCCATTTGTGTCTTATTTCCTCTTAATCTACTTAAGAGGCCTAATGCCTGAGACTAGGGTCTACTAAAGCAAGAAAAATAAATTTTTCCCTATAGCCATCCCTATTTCTAAGACTTCAAATAATCCCGATAGTACCTAAAAATTAATATTCTCCGTGCTACTCATACAAACCAACCTTAGTGCACAGAAATTTAAAGTTTCGGGATTTTGGGGCGTTACAACTTGGTTAGTGCTGTTCTCTTGTTCTCAAAAATTTTAAACGCTCCCATGCCCAAGGCCCAATAGGCCCAATTCTACTAGGCCCAAATTCGAGGCGTTACAGACCCAATCACTTTTCTTTCATTCAATTCTATCCAACATACCGGTGATCGACACCTTCGACCATATAATGCTTCATACAGAGCCATCTAAATACTAGATTGAAAACTATTGTTATAAACAAATTCTGCTAGTGACAAATATCGTTCCCAACCTGATTCAAAATTGATGATACAAGCTCGAAGCATATCTTCCAGAATTTGAATTACTCGCTTTGATTGTCCATCCGTTTGTGGATGAAAAGCCGTACTAAAATTGAGCCGAGTTTCCAGGGAATCTTGTAGTTGCTTCCAAAATCTCGAAGTAAATCGCGAATCCTGATATGAGATTATCGATGTAGGAATACCATGTAATCTTACAATTTCCCAGATATAAACCTTGACAAGCTTCTGTAATGACCAATCAGTTCTGACTGCTATGAAATGAGCTGACTTTATAAACCGATCAACAATACCCAGATAGCATTCTTTTTGCTTGCGGATAACGGTAGTCCCGTAACAAAATTCATAGTGATACAATCCCATTTCCACTCAGGAATACTAATAGGTTAAAGCAGGCTTGTTGGTACCTGATGTTCTGCTTTTACCCGCTGACATGTCAAACATTTACCAACAAATTCAACTATATCTTTCTTCATTCTTGGCCACCAATACAGATCTAGTAAATTACGATACATCTTCATTTCGCCAGGGCGTAATGCGAAAGTGCTATCGTGTGCTTCCTGAAGAATCAACTCTTTAAGCTCAGAAGTAGCTGGAATATGAATTCGATCTCGATATCTTAAACAACCATGATCATCAACACTAAAGTTTTCTGCTATGCCATTCTATACCATATCTCTTTTCTTCATTAGCTTTTCATCTCCCAACTATGCTAATCTGATCTAATCAAGCATTATCGGCTTTACTCTCAACTCAGCCAAAAGACTCCCGTCATCATTGATACTGAGCCGTGCAAACATTGCTCTTAATTCTATTGCAGCTTTTCTACTAAGTGCATCAGCTACTACGTTTGCCTTTCCCGAATGATAATCTATAACACAATCATAATCTTTTAGAAGCTCGATCCATCGTCTTTGTCTCAAATTCAACTCCTTTTGCGACAAAAGATATTTGAGACTCTTATGATCGGTATATATGTAACATTTCTCACCATAAAGATAATGCCTCCAAATCTTCAATGCAAAAATTACTGCAGACAATTCTAAGTCGTGTGTCGGGTAGTTGCATTCATGTGGCTTCAATTTACGAGATGTATAAGCTATTACTTTTCTGTCCTGCATTAGGGTAACACCCCAAACCCGGCCCAAACACCACGACCAGACCTGGTATGTCACTAGGAGAATCTTGGAAAACATGTCGTATTTTCAGAAAATATTTTTCAAAAGTTTATCCTTTTATTCGAAAAAAATTAAATAGTTGATAGTTTAAATAAAATATGCTTTTATGAATTAAAAGCCCAAATTTAATTACATGCATTAGTTCAATAAGAATTTAAATAACTAAAAGTAATTAAAGCCCAAAATAAACAAAACATAAACTAGTGGCCCATGGCCTTATTACAACGAGATTTAAAATCCATTAATTAAAAATATAAAATAATAACTTGAGTCTTTTTGTTGGATCCAGATGTTCTTCTGCATGGCCATCTTGCATTCCTCTCTAGCCCGGTCCAAAGCACTAGGTATCACCTAAAATGTTAATTAAAAGGGTGAGTTGCGAGACTCAGTGTGCAACCCTCGTGCACCACTAAATTTGGGCCTTAGGCCCATAAAACAGATTAATAATAATTTCATTTATATAAATAACAAATAATATGCAAGGCCCAACCCGTTTGCCTAGGTTTCCATCCGCTACACGCCCCCGTACCAACCGTTCACACTATTGGGGATTTCTACAATCAACCCACACCGCTACACGCCAAGATGGCAGTCATGCTGCTCATCAACATATTATGGCCGAAGCCCGTATGACAGATTACGGCATTAGCCGCTACAACATATAACAGATCACGGTATAAACCGCTACACATATAACGTATAACTTCCTCCTTTCATCAACCCAACCCATGCAATCATATACAAGCAAATTACTTATAACATTTAATCAGATTATTCACTGACCTGGCGATTTGCGTTACCCTTTTTGGGCTTCCCACATTAAGTCGAGATTTCGACTTTTATCATAACATATAAGCTTATGAACATATATTAATAATCAGTTCTATATGGTGGGGAAGTATTACACACCTGATTAATGTAGATACCCTTGCTAAACTGATCTACGCTTTGCTTCAAAAAGCCGGAAAGATGTGAAAATAGGCCTCTCCTATATTCGGCCATAGTTAGTATTCTACCCGATTTTATATATATGAATAAACAAATCCTCTTACCTTGAAATCCCGAATGTAACACGATTCTATAACTTAGAGATCTATGAGTTTAGGCTTCTAGGAAAAATCCCGGAAAGATGATCTATCGCGCTTTCGGCTTTTGAAAGAACTAAAAATTGAAAAGATGGCTAAGGGAGATTCGACCAATGAATATTAAGGAGAAGAATAGGTGTAGTTTTGGCTTTTGAATCAAAGTGAAGATGAGGGAATAGGCTTAGAGATTTCGGCTTTTGCAGAGAATGAAGAAGAAGATGGAACTTTAGGAGTTTTTGGCTTTTACTCAGAGAAGAAGAGAAAAGAATGAGAGAAAAACCCCAAATGCCGAAATTGAAGAGATATTCCCCCTATTTATAGAAATTTCGGCACTTACCTAACCTTGCAGATAAATCCTATCTTTTCTCCTTTATCTTAATCTACTAGCTCATCTAAAAGAGACTTAATTATCTCTAACTCCTTCCTCCTTTATCAGCATATTATCCACATATTTTAAACATTAAAATCCCTAAATTTTAGCCTTTATCTGCTTATTATCGTCATAAAATAAATTCCTAAATAATAGCCTTTATCTGCTTATTATCCACATATTTTAAACATTAAAATCCCTAAATTTTAGCCTTTATATGCTTATTATCCTCATAAAATAAATTCCTAAATAATAGCCTTTATCTGCTTATTATCCACATATTTTAAACATTAAAACCCCTAAATTTTAGCCTTGTTGCCATCCACTCCACCTAATCCTAATGCCCATAATTTAGTTAACTTAAATTAAAAGAATTGGGCTCCATGAAACTTAAATTTGGGCCCCTTACTCCCTTGTGTGGCGTCACCTCATAAGATTGGGCCACAAGCCCACTTTGGTATTTTAAACATAGATACTACCTTTTAAACCCCTATAATGCTCAAACAGAAATTTTTAATCAAGGCCTCTACCTAAGCCTGAGCCCAATTTGGACCCCTAACACTTAAATTAACACATTAAACATATCCTACCTACTAAACGCATAGGCCCAAAAATTCAGGATGTTACAATCAGTACACAACCCAAACCACTCAAGGAAGCATCACTATACACAATAAAGTCCTTACTCGATTCTAGTAATGTCAGAACTGGTGCCTCGATCAACATTTGCTTCAACGTTTCAAAGCTGCTCTGACATTGATCATCCTAGATAAAAGGAACATTCTTCTGTAGTAGCTTAGTTATTGACAAAGCTATCTTTGAGAATCCGTTTACAATTCTCCTATAATACCCGGCTAGACTGAGAAAACTACGTACCTTTGATACATTATTGGGTGGTTTCCATTGGACAATCGCTTCAATCTTCTTTGGATCGACTCAAATTTTGTCTGCAGATACTACATGTCCTAGAAATACAACTGATAACCAGAATTCACATTTACTGAGCTTTCCATACAACTGTTTCTCCCGTGATATCTTGATCATATGTCTATCGAGTTTTAAAAATTTATAAAGAGAATGATCGAACCTGGAAACTAACTCTGACAACGGTTAAAGGCAAGTGTACCTATTGAACAGTAGTATAGCTTAGGCAAGACCGGATTGTCGAACCCAAAGGAACTAAAAGTACTAATACTAACTTTCTTTTTATTATCTAGCCTAAAATAAGTGAAGTTTTTTGAATCTAATCCAAATTAACTACTACTAAGCTAAAGATGCAAAGACAAAAAGAATGAATTGGGAATAACTTTAGGAAAACTCAGTTGATCAAGACGATACCCTCAAGAAGAATCCACCTAGACTTCACTTATTATCTAACACTGAACCATACGATTTATTCACTTGACTTGATCCGTAAGATTCCCTAAGTTATATTAAACTCTCTCTCGAAGCGAATAATAACTAACCCTAGGTTAATTAATTGAAATTTATTTCTAATTAAAACCCCTAGAATTGCATTAACTCTATCTATGGATTCCCATATTAGGTTTCACCCTAATCCGGCAAAATCTCGTCACCCTATCTCTAGGCGCGCGAACGACTCTGCTTTAATTATGCTAGATCTATTATTAAGCAGGGACTTTTGCTCCACCTAAGAACATCCAACTTGAATTAATATCCCAGAAACATTAACACAAGAATTAAGCGCACATAATTAGGAACAAATCAAGTATTTATCATATAGTTCAGAAAACAATAACAAGATTCATCTAGGTTTCATCCCCTTCAGGTATCTGAAGAGTCTAGTTCATAATGAATAAATAAAACATCTCAGAAGAAAAGATAAAAAAAAACATAAGAAATCCCTAAAACCCCCTGAAGGAATTGAAGGAGAGATCCGCTGTCTTAAGTAGAATTTCGGCTTCTTGAGATGGATCAACTGGCTATCTTCGAGTGATTCCCACAAATCTGACCTTTTCGGCTTGGCTCATTGGCCTAGCTCACCGCCCCCTTTGAAGGTGGTGCTTAGGGGGTATATATAGGCTCTTGGAATGCGTTTCTTTCTCCCTAAGTATCCTTTTCCGAGTGAAATTGTTCATTGCCACGACAGGGACACGGCTATGTCACACGCTCGTGTGACCAGTCTTTGAGCCGTGTTCGGATTTCTTGAATGAGGCACGGCCGTGTAAATCGGGGTAAGGCCGTGTTCTAGATGATCAGTGAGGCACGACCGTGTGGGCTAATGTCTAGGCTGTGTCGATTTCTTCCTTGGCTCAATTAGGTCCGTTTTAGACCCATTTCTCGTTCTTTTTATCCTCGGGTGCTTTCCTGAGTATAAGACATGAAAAGAAAGGATTAAGAGCACCTTTTTACATAAATCAAGGGCTAAATCATCTGAACGTATGTTAAATGTGGGATTAAAATATGTTACTATTACGGTTTATCAAATACCCCCACACTTAAGCTTTTGCTTGTCCTCAAGCAAAATTCTCAACTTACAATTAAAACGAACTTACCATAATTCATAATTCCTATCAACAATGTCTCATCATAATCCATAGATAATTTATACAGGGATAATTCAACTCAAAGAGTCCTAAAGATTCAAACAAGATAAGTCATGTAACATCCTGAAATTGGGGTTATTTGTGATTGAATTATTTTGCTTGTGTTTAAATTTCTGTGATATTATTTGTGGAATTATAAGACTCAATTAAGGGTCTTGAATAAGCTCGGCTTAGTAGAATAATTTTTAGTATGGTTTATTTAATGAAGTAGGATTAAGTGAGCTTGACACTTAAGTTAATTAAGTGTTCATTTAAAGCATAAGAGGAGTAAGTGGCAAGTTGGTTAAGGCTCTTGAAAGATTGCTTGAGGTTAGTGGTTCGAGTAGCATGTTTAGCATTTTGAGGTTTTTATTTCATGATAGCATTAATGGCCGGTCAACCTATGTTTATGATAGGTGGACTAATAACTTTTGGTAAGTTGAATTTATTTTTAAGGAAAGCATGGAAAAAGGGATAAGATTCCTAAGGTTATGGAAGGATATCTTAAAGTTATGGTAAATTGAGGGGACAAAAGGCTTGGCTTGTGGAAAATGTTTTGGAAACTAATTCATGGCCAATTGACCATGAACTTGGACGGCAATGTGGCTAAGGGGGGGATTTGGCCGAATATGCTAGTAATTGGTAAGGTTTAGGAGTGTTTTGGTCATTCCTAGCTTTTGGTGCAAAAGGTTGCAATTTTTCTCTCAATCTCTTTTCTTTTCTTTTGGCCGAATTTTACCTTTTGTTAAGCCTAAACTCTTTTGACCATTTGGTCATTTTTGCTCATCTTTCATTTTCTCCATTTCATTCTCTCAAAACCGAAATCTTCATCAACATCTTGTTCTCCTATTTGTTTAGCTTAAACACCAAAAATCTCCTATACTCTCTTCTTTGCCGAAACTCTATTCCCTTTTCCTATTATTTTCTTTTTGTTCTTTAGCCGAATATACCTCTTTGTTGTGCCGAAAATTTTCTTCTCCTATCTTGAATCACTTTGGCCGAATATTAAAGGTAGCATAGTTTTCCTCGGGACTTTTCTGTCAATCGATTTTGGTAAGGTGGTAAGGGTTTATTTCAAAGGATTATTCTTTTAAGTTTTCGTTTAAGCCGAAGGCTAATAACCTTAATGATGATGGTTGATTGTAGGGAAGTGAGGCCGATTCACATTTAGGAGTGTGTTGACTAGTGTTCGAAGGCTTTTGGGTAAGGTTTCGGGTTCACAAGGAACCCTTCTCAATTATTTTGGTTTGGCCGAATAGGCCATGTCATTAATGTCCATTTTTGGCCGAATATAGGGGCAAGGAAAACTTGTGTGGACGATTTGTCTATTCGAAATTTAGGACTCTCGTTAGTATCAGGTGTGTACATACACACCTTATAACTTTTTAATATGCTAAGTGTTATATTATGCCTAATCGATTTGTGTAGATATGGATGTAATACCATCATGGTATTAACAAAGATTCGGGTAAGACTTTGTGACTATGAGATTGCTATTTGATGCTTTTGGGAAGCATGACACATTTGGTATGTGTATTATTGGATATATGGCAATGATAAATTTATTAATATTGTTAAAATAAACCTTTTTGCATGATTTCAGTAAATATACATAATTGTTTGATATGGGTTGATGAGTGGAGGGGGCAGTGATATTCGTGTCGACGGACACCAGTGTTTTGGTAACACATTGTGACTACGGTCACCAGAGGTTTGGTACCTCCAAAGGTTTGGCACCTCATAGCGACTTGTCCCTGTGGTTGATACCACCGTGGGTTGGCCCCACTTTGAGATATGGGATCGTCTGCCAGTGATTTGGTATCACACGATGGGTTGGCCCCATCATTCGATTTGTGTCTTCGGACACCAGAGATTTAGTATCTCCAGTGATTTGGCATCACATCTGTGACTATATGTCACCAGTGGTTTGGCACCACCAGTGGTTTGGTACCACACGGGGTAGAAAAAGGCGTTTGGATGGTTAGGTTGGGTGCATTTTAAATTTATGCATGTTAATTGGTTATGATTTGTGTATGTTATTGCACTAAATCTGGGAAGGGTTACACATTGAGTCTTAGTGACTCACCTTCTCCTTTAATTTTTCAGGTGACTCGTAGATCGCGGGTGAGGAGCCGGATGGACTCGAGGTGGCCATGCAGTGGAGATTTTTTAATAAATAAATTTTGGATTTTATCTATCTTTCGTTTGGGTTTATGTTGCTTAATTGTAATAAGTCCTCCTAGGATGATTTTATTATTGCTGCATGTTTGAATGTTTGGTTTAAACTACTTGATGATGTTAAAACGGTTGCACATGTCTTCTCAAATTAAACGCAAAATGTTTTAAAGTACCATCGGGTACATTTGAAAATTTTAAAACAACTCGACTCAACAAATATTTTAAGTTTGGTTTTTAACAAAGAAAATTTAAATTGAAAGGCATTTCGACTAATTTCAAAATCGGTTTTAAAAATGGTTTTCAAAATGTTTTCTCTGTAGCAAACCAAATTCGGTCATATTGTTTGGGCCGGGTTTGGGGTGTTACAAAATTGGTATCAGAGCCTAGTTCAAAGCTCGACTGTGGGGGCCCAAGGCCCAAAAATGTTTTTGGTAGGCCTGTTTTTTGAAAATATTTGGTTTTGAATAAGCATGGCACCGAGTCTCCGGCACCGATCCGCCCTGGTAAGTACCTCTAACTTTTTGTATGAATTATTTACTGTAGAAGGGTAGGAAGCATGGGACGTAGATAGTGATAAGTATTTTAAACTTTAGGACTAGTTTATCTCAAACAAAGACATAAGACTTTAATGGCCTAATTAGAACCAACCCGTGACCAAGTCGCCGAGTTAGGGTGTGGAAATCTTGGTGTGCATGTCTAGCATTGGATCCGGAAGAGCTTGGTACTTAAGTAGTCCTCGTGACTCACCTCCTTTTCGCGGGATTCCTACCTGGTGCGTAGCTTCGGTTCACCCTAACCAAGAGGACTCGGTCATGGGCAAAACCCTAAATAAAACCCGAAAGGGACTAGCCATGTTTTAAGGAAAACTTCGGTTTTAAAATCACTAAATTATCTCTTTTAGATAGTAGGACAAATTTATCTTCGAAAATTTTCAAATAATCCCGGTTTACCAAAATTACCAAAATGCCCCTAGTGGCAGAATTACGAAAATACCCTTGGTTTCTAAAATTTCCATATTACCCCAATTTTGATCAAATTTTTATTTTACAAAAGTACTCAAAAATGTTGTATTTCAAAATAATACCTTAACTTTGGGAAAGTTACAAAATTATCCCCGATTGACAAAATTACCAAAATACCCCTGGTTTTCGAAATTTTGTCATATCCTCAAATTGAGAAACTCTCAAAAATACTCCTCAGTTTTAGAAATTTCAAAATATCTCGATTTATTAAAGTTTTCAAATTTTCTTCGGTTTATTACAAAAATACCCTGTAGGAAAAATGACGAAAATACCCCTGGGTTAGAAACGGACAGTAATGCCCGAAGAGTGCATAGCTATGGAAGGTATTAGGGAATGGATGTATTTTCTGTGTAAATAGGATAGAAGACTTAAAACCTTGTTTGATCGAAAGAATCTCTATTAAACTCTTTTCATAAAATTTCTTCGCGGATAATCAAGTGAAACATGTACTAATCCATAAAAATTTCCTAATCAGATTAAAGCGCGATAGTTAGAATGAGCTTTAGAGGACGTGGCCGTCGTGGATGCGGAAGGGGTAGGATGACCGTGTCAGAACCTGTCGGGTCGGGTCAGGGATCTGAGAACGAGATACCACCGCCACCACCACCCCCAACCTTTGGAGCTGAGGAGCAGGATCAGACGGGTGATGACGCTGTGTCACAAGCGATGCTGCGGGTTCTGGAAAGGGTAGCTGGAATGGGTGGAGGTGGAGGAGCTCGGAAGTCGGTACCTGAGAGACTTCGAGCTAACGGAGCTGAATTTTTCCAAGGTGTGTCTGGTGTAGCGCCCAATACGGCTGAGTATTGGCTAGAATCGACCGAAAGAATCATGGATGAGATAGGTTTGACAAATGAGGAGAAACTGAAAGGAGCGGTGTCGCTTCTCAAGGATGAGTCCTATCGATGGTGGCTCACGGTTTGAGATGGTGCTACGGCAGATGATCTTACTTGGGAGTATTTCAAAATTTCTTATCAGAAGAAGTATGTTGGCTCTAGTTACATTGATGCACAGAGGAAAGCTTTTCTGGGGTTAGTACAAGGAAATAAGTCTGTATCGGAATATGAGGCGGAATTCTTGAGGTTGAGCCGCTATGCTCAGGGAATAGTGGCATCGGAGCATGATCGTTGTGTCCGCTTTGAAGATGGACTTAGAGACGAGTTAAGGTTGCTAATTGCTCCGCAGCAAGAGCGTGAGTTTGCTGTCTTGGTGGAGAAGGCCAAGGTAACCAAAGGAGTCAAGGAGTCCGTGAGACAGAGTTATGATAGGAGCAAGCAGAAAAGAGGCTTTGGATCGTCTGGGTCAGGTGGTAATGTTCAGAAAAGGCTTAGGCAGAGTGGGCCAAATCAGGCAGGAAGGTCCACAGCTGCTAATCAGAGACCGGCCCAGTGTAATCGTTGTGGGAAGTTCCATTGGGGAGAATGTTGGACCGGAGGGAAAGGATGTTTCGAGTGTGGTTCGTTGGATCATCGTGTGAGAGACTGTCCACGTAAGTAAGCTAGGAATCAGTCTGAAGGTCAAGGTCGTGCTCAGTTCAGAAAGGAGGGACCAGCACCGCAGAGAGGTCGTGGTAATGGTAGAGGTGGCTATGGCTCTAGTGGAGGTCGCGGAGCAACTGGCAGAGGTATTGGCAACACGGAGTCTAGACAGCCTGGTTTGGTGTATGCTGCGAGGCGTCGTGAGGAAGGAGACGCACCGGACGTCATAACCGGTACGTTTTTAATCTTTGGTGTTCCATATACTGCTTTGATAGATTGGGTTCGACGCATTCTTACGTTGCTAGTAGCATAGTTGAGACCATGAATTTAGTTCCTGTGACTGCTTCTAGGAGGATGACCGTACTTAGTCCTTTAGGTTACTCTGTAGAAGTAGACAAGCTATATAGGGATGTACCCCTAGAACTTCAAGGGGTAGTGTTCGTAGCTAATCTGATGGAACTGCCGTTTAAGGAGTTCGATCTGATTCTTGGGATGGATTGGTTGGTCAAGTACCAAGCAAGTTTGGATTGCGCTGCTAAGCGCATGGTTTTGAAGACGGTTGAAGGTGAAGAAGTGGTCATGATAGGTAATAGGAGAGATTATCTATCCAACGTGGTATCTGCGTTGAAAGCGGTGAAGATGGTCAGGAAGGGCTGTGAGGCGTTCGTATTTCATGTGTGTGCTTTGGAAGCTAAGGAGTCTTCTGTGAGGAATGTTCAAACTGTAAAGGAATTTGCTGATGTTTTTCTTGAAGAACTTCCGGGATTGCCTCCGGATCGTGAGGTCGAATTCGGTATAGATCTGTTACCCGGAACGGCGCCAGTGTCTATAGCTCCGTATAGGATGGCACCGAAGGAATTGATGGAATTGAAGGCTCAGATTCAAGAGTTGTTGCATCGAGGTTTCATTCGACCAAGTGTTTCACCCTGGGGAGCGCCGGTACTTTTTGTCAAGAAGAAGGATGGTGCGATGCGGATGTGTATAGACTACCGCCAGTTGAATAAGCTGACGATCAAAAACAAGTATCCTTTGCCGAGGATAGATGACTTGTTTGATCAACTTAAAGGGGCTGCGGTTTTCTCTAAGATTGATTTAAGGTCTAGATATCATCAGCTGAAGGTGAAAGAGGCTGATATCCATAAGACGGCATTTCGTACTCGGTATGGACACTACAAGTTTCTGGTGATGCCGTTTGGATTGACTAATGCACCGGCAGCATTCATGGACATGATGAATAGGGTATTTCAGCAGTTTTTAGATCAGTTTGTTGTGGTCTTTATAGACGATATTTTGGTATACTCGAAGTCAGAGGAGGAGCATGATGCGCATTTGCGAGTAGTGTTGCAGATTTTGAGGGAAAAGCAGCTGTATGCGAAATTTAGTAAGTGCGAATTCTGGCTTAAGGAGGTGACTTTCTTGGGTCACGTTGTTTCAGCTGAGGGGATTAGAGTGGATCCTCGGAAGATTGAGGCAGTGTTGGATTGGAAGCCGCCTAAGTCTGTGGTTGAGATTCGTAGTTTTCTAGGTCTGGCGGGGTATTACCGAAGATTTGTGGAAGGATTTTCTTTGATTGCTGCACCGATGACCAAATTGTTGAGGAAAGGAGTTCCATTTGTGTGGATCGAGGAGCAACAAGAAAGTTTCGACAAATTGAAGAGGATTCTGACTGAAGCTCCGGTTTTGATTCAACCTGAGGCAGGCAAGGAATTCACGGTTTATTGCGATGCATCACATATTGGTTTGGGATGTGTGTTGATGCAAGAAGGGAAGGTAGTGGCCTATGCGTCCCGTCAGCTAAGACCGCATGAGGTTAATTATCCAACGCACGACTTGGAGTTAGCGGCAATAGTCTTCGCTTGAAAATATGGCGGCATTACTTGTATGGGGAAAAGTCGATAGTCTACACGGATCACAAGAGTCTTAAGTATCTTTTGACTCAGAAAGATTTGAATTTGAGACAGCGTAGATGGATTGAGCTGTTGAAGGACTACGACTGTTCGATCGAGTATCATCCTGGTAAGGCTAACGTGGTGGCAGACGCGTTGAGCCGTAAGGTTGTATCGGATTTAAGATCAATGTTTGCTCGACTTAGTTTGTTTGACGATGGGAGTCTTTTGGCAGAATTGCGAGTCAAGCCGACTTGGTTAGATCAGATTAAGGAGAAGCAGTTAGAGGATGATGGTTTGAATGATCGGAGGTTGCAAGTTCAGAATGATGGATTAAAGGATTTTAGTCTGTCCAGTGATGGAGTTTTGTGCTTTAAAGGGAGAGCTTGTATGCCGAAGGATGTGGAGTTGAGACAAAGGATTCTTCGGGATGCACATAGTAGCCCATATGCTATGCATCCTAGAGGTAGCAAGATGTATCGAGATTTGAGAGAGCAGTTTTGGTGGCCAGGTCTGAAGCGGGAAGTAACTGAGTTCGTGGGTAAGTGTCTGACGTGTCAACAAGTTAAGGCTGAACATCAGTTGCCATCTGGTTTACTTCAGCCGGTGAAGATTCCTCAGTGGAAGTGGGAGAGGATCACTATGGACTTTGTCAGTGGATTACCTCTTACGCCTAGCAAGAAGAATTCAGTTTGGGTGATTGTGGATCGACTAACTAAGTCAGCGCATTTCATACTTGTAAGGGTAGATTATTCGCTTCAGAGGCTAGCAAAGTTATATGTAGCCGAGATAGTAAGATTGCATGGTGTGCCAGTATCGATTATCTCGGATAGGGATCTGAGGTTTACATCAAGGTTTTGGAGAGTTTTGCATCAAGCCTTGGGAACGAGATTGGATTTCAGCACAGCTTTTCACCCGCAGTCCGACGGACAATCGGAGAGAGTGATTCAGATCTTAGAAGATATGCTCAGAGGATAAGTTCTGGATTTCAGTGGTAGTTGGGAGGAGTATCTACCGTTGGCGGAATTCGCTTATAACAATAGTTATCAAGCGAGTATCCAAATGGCACCATATGAAGCACTGTATGGACGGAAATGTCGTACCCCTACGTGTTGGACGGAGTTGGGTGAACGTCAGGTTTTGGGTCCAGAATTGGTGACTGAAACCGAGGACAAAGTTAAGGTAATTCGGGCTCGTCTCAAGGAAGCGTCGGATAGGCAGAAGTCTTACGCCGATCTCAAGCGCAAGGAAATGGAATACGAGGTAGGAGATAAAGTCTTTCTGAAGGTGTCGCCTTGGAAAAAGGTGTTGCGTTTTGGGCAAAAAGGGAAGTTAAGCCCAAGGTTCATCGGCCCGTATACTGTGTTGAAGCGAGTAGGACCGGTAGCTTATCAGCTCGAACTGCCAGCAGAGTTGAGTCAGATTCATGATGTCTTCCATGTGTCGATGCTTAGACGGTATCGGTTGGATCCATCGCACGTTGTGCCAGTGGCAGAGATTGAGGTTAACTCCGACTTATCTTTTGAAGAGGAGCCAGTTCAGATCTTAGATCGTGATGTCAAGGTTTTGCGTAGGAAAGCAGTACCCTTGGTGAAAGTGCTATGGCGAAACCATGGTACGGAGGAAGCGACGTGGGAACCCGAGGATGTGATACGGCAGCAATACCCCCATCTCTTCTGATCAGGTAATTTCGAGGTCGAAATTATTTTTAAGGGGGTAGAACTGTAACATCCTGAAATTGGGGTTATTTGTGATTGAATTATTTTGCTTGTGTTTAAATTTCTGTGATATTATTTGTGGAATTATAAGACTCAATTAAGGGTCTTGAATAAGCTCGGCTTAGTAGAATAATTTTTAGTATGGTTTGTTTAATGAAGTAGGATTAAGTGAGCTTGACGCTTAAGTTAATTAAGTGTTCATTTAAAGCATAAGAGGAGTAAGTGGCAAGTTGGTTAAGGCTCTTGAAAGATTGCTTGAGGTTAGTGGTTTGAGTAGCATGTTTAGCATTTTGAGGTTTTTATTTCATGATAGCATTAATGGCCGGTCAACCTATGTTTATGATAGGTGGACTAATAACTTTTGGTAAGTTGAATTTATTTTTAAGGAAAGCATGGAAAAAGGGATAAGATTCCTAAGGTTATGGAAGGATATCTTGAAGTTATGGTAAATTGAGGGGACAAAAGGCTTGGCTTGTGGAAAATGTTTTGGAAACTAATTCATGGCCAATTGACCATGAACTTGGACGGCAATGTGGCTAAGGGGGGGGATTTGGCCGAATATGCTAGTAATTGGTAAGGTTTAGGAGTGTTTTGGTCATTCCTAGCTTTTGGTGCAAAAGGTTGCAATTTTTCTCTCAATCTCTTTTCTTTTCTTTTGGCCGAATTTTACCTTTTGTTAAGCCTAAACTCTTTTGACCATTTGGTCATTTTTGCTCATCTTTCATTTTCTCCATTTCATTCTCTCAAAACCGAAATCTTCATCAACATCTTGTTCTCCTATTTGTTTTGCTTAAACACCAAAAATCTCCTATACTCTCTTCTTTGCCGAAACTCTATTCCCTTTTCCTATTATTTTCTTTTTGTTCTTTAGCCGAATATACCTCTTTGTTGTGCCGAAAATTTTCTTCTCCTATCTTGAATCACTTTGGCCGAATATTAAAGGTAGCATAGTTTTCCTCGGGACTTTTCTGTCAATCGATTTTGGTAAGGTGGTAAGGGTTTATTTCAAAGGATTATTCTTTTAAGTTTTCGTTTAAGCCGAAGGCTAATAACCTTAATGATGATGGTTGATTGTAGGGAAGTGAGGCCGATTCACATTTAGGAGTGTGTTGACTAGTGTTCGAAGGCTTTTGGGTAAGGTTTCGGGTTCACAAGGAACCCTTCTCAATTATTTTGGTTTGGCCGAATAGGCCATGTCATTAATGTCCATTTTTGGCCGAATATAGGGGCAAGGAAAACTTGTGTGGACGATTTGTCTATTCGGGATTTAGGACTCTCGTTAGTATCAGGTGTGTACATACACACCTTATAACTTTTTAATATGCTAAGTGTTATATTATGCCTAATCGATTTGTGTAGATATGGATGTAATACCATCATGGTATTAACAAAGATTCGGGTAAGACTTTGTGACTATGAGATTACTATTTGATGCTTTTGGGAAGCATGACACATTTGGTATGTGTATTATTGGATATATGGCAATGATAAATTTATTAATATTGTTAAAATAAACCTTTTTGCATGATTTCAGTAAATATACATAATTGTTTGATATGGGTTGATGAGTGGAGGGGGCAGTGATATTCGTGTCGACGGACACCAGTGTTTTGGTAACACATTGTGACTACGGTCACCAGAGGTTTGGTACCTCCAGAGGTTTGGCACCTCATAGCGACTTGTCCCTGTGGTTGATACCACCGTGGGTTGGCCCCACTTTGAGATATGGGATCGTCTGCCAGTGATTTGGTATCACACGATGGGTTGGCCCCATCATTCGATTTGTGTCTTCGGACACCAGAGATTTGGTATCTCCAGTGATTTGGCATCACATCTGTGACTATATGTCACCAGTGGTTTGGCACCACCAGTGGTTTGGTACCACACGGGGTAGAAAAAGGCGTTTGGATGGTTAGGTTGGGTGCATTTTAAACTTATGCATGTTAATTGGTTATGATTTGTGTATGTTATTGCACTAAATCGGGGAAGGGTTACACATTGAGTCTTAGTGACTCACCTTCTCCTTTAATTTTTCAGGTGACTCGTAGATCGCGGGTGAGAAGCCGGATGGACTCGAGGTGGCCATGAAGTGGAGATTTTTAATAAATAAATTTTGGATTTTATCTATCTTTCGTTTGGGTTTATGTTGCTTAATTGTAATAAGGCCTCCTAGGATGATTTTATTATTGCTGCATGTTTGAATGTTTGGTTTAAACTACTTGATGATGTTAAAACGGTTGCACATGTCTTCTCAAATTAAACGCAAAATGTTTTAAAGTACCATCGGTTACATTTGAAATTTTTAAAACAACTCGACTCAACAAATATTTTAAGTTTGGTTTTTAACAAAGAAAATTTAAATTGAAAGGCATTTCGACTAATTTCAAAATCGGTTTTAAAAATGGTTTTCAAAATGTTTTCTCTGTAGCAAACCAAATTCGGTCATATTGTTTGGGCCGGGTTTGGGGTGTTACAAGTCATACATTTGTATTTCGAAAATGTAGGTGTTTCCCTTTATCTGAATAGTTACCTTCAGTTCAAAATTAACAAGAGTTAACATCCTCACTAAAGATTCACTCAAATCACTCAAAGTGTTTAAGGTTTAGGAGAAGAGCACTCATAAGTCAAACCTGAAAAGTTAATCCCATAGGCTTGCCTGAAAATCAAATCTCCACCACTGTTAAATGAGATGATAAACAGATCAAAAGGTCTTTACAGGGTTGTAACGGGGCTAGGGTTAAGGTGTGGATAAAGGTTGAATTAGAAGGTTAGAATCAAGACCGATTTGAAAAATTACCTATCTTGAATAATGAACTAGTCCTAAATAATTACATCAATTGAGAACTAATAATATGAGATTTTTTCCTTAAGATTTTGAGATTTAAACGTGTAAGCTCACTAATAATGAATATACTTTTTTTAAGAACAAATTAATAAAAGATGAATTCAATGATTGAAATAATATAATTAGGTAAATAATCAAATCAAATCTTGATATAAGGGTAGTCAAAAGGAATAGTGATAACAAATTGATAAACCGTAAAAGTAACATATTTTAAGCCCACATTTATCATGCTTTTAGATGATTTAAGCCTCGAATTATATGATTTGGTGCTCTTAATCCTTTGTTTTCATGTTTTATACCCAGGAGAGCACCCAAGGACGAAAAGAATGGAAAATGGGCCCAAAACGGAGTAAATGAGCCATATCACGAATTCAACACGGCTTGGCCCAAAGACCACATGGCCGTGCCTCATTAAAGTCCGAACACGGCCTGACCACGATTTACACGGGTGTGTGCCATGGCCGTGTCCCTGTCGCTGGAAAGAGCAATTTCATTCGGGAAAGGATACTTGGAGGCAAAGAAGCACATTCCAAAGCCTATTCAAACACCCTAGTAGGAATTCTACTTAAATTAGGAAACTTAGGGGGCAAGTAAGGCATCTCACAGTCTATATAAACACCCAAGGGGGCAACTTGAAGGGGTAGTTCGGCAGAAGCCGAAGGCGTCAAAGCTAGGCCAAAGAGCCAAGCCAAGAAGGTCAGAGTTGAGGGAATCACTCGAAGATAGCCAGTTGATCGATCCCAAGAAGCCGGAGTTATACTCAAGACGACGGATTTCTCCTTCAATTCCTTCAGGGAGTTTTAGGGATTTCTTATGTTTTGTTTTATCTTTTCTCTTGAGATGTTTTATTTAGTTGTCATGAACTAAACCCTTCAGATACCTGAAGGGGATGAAACCTAGATGAATCTTATTATTTGATTTCTGAATTATATGATAATTACTTAGTTTGTTCTTAATTATGTTGCTTAATCCAAATCTGATGTGCTTAGGTGGAGGAGGAATAGACCCTGTCTAAAAGTAGATCTAGCATAATTGAGCGGAGTTGATCGAACGCCTAGAGATAGGGTTACGAGATTTTGCCGGATTAGGGTGAAACCTAATATGGGAGTCCATAAATCGATTTACTGCTATTCTAGGGGGTTATTATAAGCGAACGAGAGTTCCACTAATTAACCTAGGGTTAGACGTTATTCGCCTCGAGAGAGGGTTTAATATACGTTAGGGAGTCCTACGGATCAAACTAAGTAAAGAAACCATATGGTTCAGTGATAGGTAACATGTGAAGTCTAGGTGGATTCTTCCTAAGGGTATCGCCGTGATCAACTGAGTTTTTCGTCAAGTTATTTCCCAATTCGTTCTTTTTGTCTTTGTGTCTTTAGCTTAGTAGTCGTTAAATTAGATTAAAGCAACTTCACTTTATTTTTGGCTAAATAATAAAAAGAAAGTTAGTATTAGTATTTTTAGTTCCTTTGGGTTCGACAATCTGGTCTTGCCTAAGCTATACTACTGTTCGATAGGTACACTTGCCTTTCATCGTTGTTAGAGTTAGTTTCCAGGTTTGATCATTCATCTTATAAATTTTAAAGCTCTGATTTCAGCGATCAAGTTTTTGGCGCCGTTGCCGGGGAACTAAAATACTAAGAAAGCTCTATTTTTATTACTTTAGCCATTATTTTTTATTTTTTATTTTCCGCAATTTACTTTTAATTTTTTAGTTAAATTTTATTTTTGCAAAAAAAAATTATTATTATTATATTTTTTCTACTTTTCTAATTTTTCTTCTATTTGCCTTGACAGGTAATTTTAGTCTATAGAGGAGATGACACTAAATAACTATCAGTGGCAAGTTCTGAGGACAGCACCGACAAAAGTCGCCAGTGTTTTCAACCTCGACATGGTCACCAAGTTATCTAAACAGCTAGAGATGATGAATAAAAAGTTTGATGGTTTGAATAGTCTCTCGCAGGTACACCCAATAATGCAATATGACTCAAATCTAAGAGGTGTGGCGAATCCTGAGTACCCACCCTACGGATATGGCATGGAGAACGAGCAAGCTCACTATACGGGTAACTATTCTAGACCACAAAACAATTTCTATAATAACACTTATAACGCAGGTTGGAGTTACCATCCCAATTTCTCGTGGAATGATCAAAATAGCCAAAGACTGGAACTTCCTCCAAACTTTCAACAACCACCTCACCAACAGGAAGAGGAGTCACACCTTGAGGAGATGCTGACAGAATTCATGGCAGCCACAGAAAACCACTTCCAAGAGACTGAAGAAACACTCAAAAGCAACGAGAACCGAGTCGGGGAACTTACTAAGTCAGTCAAGGAAGTCACTAATGTAGTCGAACAACTCGCAAAGCTAATATCAGAACTACCACAAGGAAGCTTGCCAAGCAATACTGAAACTAACCCGAGAGAGCAAAATCAAGCCATTTATGATAGTGAAGGGTTAGATGAACCAAACCTGTAACGACCCGAATTTGGGCCTAGTAATATTGGGCCCATTGGGCCTTGGGCGTAGGAGTGTTTAAAATTTTTGAGAACAAGAGAATGACATTATTTCAAGTTGGACTTATTAGGAAGGTGATTTTGGAAAGTTACGAGGTTTCTAGGAAGTTCCGGGTTCAAATTGGGCCTTAGCAAAATTTTTATGTTTAAGCACTGTAAGGAGAGATAGTAAGTGGCATCAAGGTTTGTGGAAATAGGTGAGTAAATTGCTAGCATAAATGAGCAAGTGGTAAAGAGGATATGGCGCCACATGAAAGGCTTTGAGGGAAGAGGTTCGAATCTCACTTGGTACAAATATTTTGACTATTTTTTTGTGTTCTTTCCCCAAGTGTCGGCCAAGGTAGTATTTAAGGCAAGTGTGGACTTTTTAATTATGGTATGATGGCTAAAGAAACAAGGAAATGATGGAGGTAAGGAAAGGAATCAAAAGAAAAGGAAGGATAAGGGAACATGTTGGCTTATAGCGTGGAAGGTGTTTTGGAAAGATTTTATGTTGGTCAATGTTCATCTTTTTGGTAAAGATGAATACAAGGTTTTGGTTAGGGAATGGGGGGAGCCGAATTTTTCTTGGGTCATTTTGCAAAGCTTTGTGCATGATAGGGTTTTGGTTCTTTTAGCATTTTGGGTACTCTTCCTTGCCAACATCTTTTTCTTCCCTTTTCGTTTTGGCCTAAACACCTAGTGCATTTGTTCATATCACTCCTTTGTTTTGCCTTAACCCTCAATTCATTTTTGGTTCATCTTCTTTTGATAGCCGAAACTACCAAGCACTTTTCTCCATCCATTCTTTTCTTTTGACCATTTCATCAAGCTCTTTCTTCTTCTTTAATCAACATCACTTTGTGATCACATTTTCTTGTTCGATTTTCTCTATAGCCGAACCCATTATCATCCTATTTCTTCACCATTTCATTCCCTATCGTGTGGGAAAATTTCTTCTTAATCGAATCGTGATCCTAGTGGGTGGCCGAATATCATTCTAGCCTTAAGTCAAGCGGTGGAAATCGATCCAATATCGATAAGGGAATAAATCGCTCGATCTATCGACTTGTTGATCATACGATTATAGTGGTAAGTGATTCAAGTGTAAGTAATACGTTGGGTATGAAATCTTTTGGTAATCCGAGGCTAACTTTTGGTTGGTATTGTTCTAGGGTCAACCAAGAGTGGTTCTTTAGGAAATCAATCAGGTGTGTAATCCCGTACCTTCCGAATACATGTTTGAAATGGTGTGTAATCTCATACCTCTCTAAATGTTTGCATGAAATGTTCTATGATTCAGTCGAAATACCAAAGAAAATCAGAAATCGGCATCCGTGATCACTCGGGCGTGCGTATATTCGTAGTAGTAACCATAGTTTGCAATGAAACAGTTTGGTCAGCAGCAGTGATGTGATTTTGAAAAATCACGAAAACTAGGATAAAGGGAATTAGAAAGTGAATAATATATCAAATTAAAGCTTACTGTGTCTATTTTTATATGGAAGAAACGGAGAAGGAAAAGGAATTTTATATTCTGTGATATCTTAATTTTAGTGAGACTGGTTCTGATTGATTTCGTGGTTCCCTATTCTATCTTGGAAAAATCATTTAAAACTATACAAAGTGAATCATGAGTTATAAGTTATATGTATAGATTCCTTAGTGAGTCTATTTTCAATAGAAACAAGTGGGAGCAACATATAAAAACTGTACAGTGAGATATTTGAATTTTGGGTAAGAGAGGTCAGAACCGTTGGTCAGTGAATCAAGGAAAACTTTAAGGAATAAACTGTACTAAATGGTTAAGCCAAAAATTCTGGAAATATTGTAGTAAGAAGATATATGAGTCTAGTTTCAAGGAAAATTTACGGATCTAGATTTCGAGTTTTCTAACTCGAGTTATGGTCAATTTAGTCAGTTTGATGCAGATGGACAGTTTCAAATTTTTTTATGCCCCAAATTAGTAGTTAAGTTTAAGTTGCGAAATTACCAAAATACCCTTGGAGGGTAAATTACCAAAATACCCCTGGGTTGCGAGATTACTGAATTACCCTTAGTGGGTAAAATTATCGAATTATGAAAATGCCCTTATGGGCTGAATTACGAAAATGCCCCTATGGGCCGAATTGCTAGAATGCTTTAGTGGGTCGATTTACCGTAATAAATCATTGGATTGATAATTGCCGTTTATATATGTGAATATTATGTTTTATTAATTATGTTGCATTTGCATATTTTGCATGGGATGGGAAAAATGTTAAAGAAGAGAAGTGTAGCCTGGTGGCTCTGCCACATTCTGATTCTGGTGGCTCTGCCACAAATTCTGATAACGGCTATGTGCCTAGCATATGAACTAATGACTCTGTGTCGATCATATTTACCCAAGGCTATGTGCCTAGCATATGAACTAACGACTCTGTGTTGATCATATTTACCCAAGGCTGTGTGCCGATTATATTACCGTAAATGATATCTGGTGGCTCTGCCACAATCTGTATGGTGGCTATGCCACGCATAATTATGACTCTGGTGGCTCAGCCACAAATATTATAAATGGCATCTTGCCTGCGATTATAAATGGCCACTGGCCTGCGAATTATTATTATAAATGGCATAATGCCTGCGATTGGTGTATTGGCGGGGTGGGTTGACTTGATCCCCACAGGTGTGATGGATGGTACGGGTGGTGTATAGCGGATGGATAATTAGGTTCGTTTGGGATTGCATTACATTCATTTGATTTATTTGATGCATTATTATGTAAATGGGCTTCGGCCCAAGATTATGTTATATGGGCTCAGGCCCAAAATATTGCTTTTAGGGTTCAAACCCAGTGGACGACGGTAAGGGGATTATACACTGAGTTCTTGTAACTCACCCCCTTTCTTTATTAATCCTTGTAGGTAACGTTCTGTGACGAGGACTTGGGGCCATGGATGACTCGGTGGAGATCGTACTTTTGGAACTTTATTTTTGGACCTTAGTAAACTTCTTTCCGTATTATTTCGTTGCTTTTATTATTTCGGGTTTTAAAGTTGTAATAAGGCCTCTGGAGTATTTTTATTTGGTTTTATGTTTAGCCGTACTTATTATTTTTCTTAAATTGTTTTAAATGGGGATTTCCTAAAATCTTAATAAAGGTTTTTTTTTCCAAAATAGATTAATAAATGGATTTCATAACAAACTTTTACAAATACATTAACACGGAAATTCTCTTTCGAATTATCAACGAAATTTTCAAAAGACTTGGATTCTCTTTGGAATTTTCAACGTCAATTTCAAAAGTCATGGTTTTAAAGTTCACTATCCCGATTTTCGACTCATCAATCAACCATTCAAAAATAGCTGTATTTTATCAAATATTTACATGCAAAACTTATTTATTTAAACACAACCAAGAAACGCCTATTTTAGTAAGAATCATATGATGTTTTACATTTTCTTCATGTGACATACCAAATCTGCTCGTAACGCATGGGCCGAGTTTGGGGTGTTACAAAACCCAAGGGAATAACCTGTGGTAAGTGAAGGTAAGATTGAGGTGTGCCATGATTTACCAAAAGCAGTAATTACAGAGCACCAACCTCGTGTGTCATATCCTGATGCAATAAAGAAAGACCACACAGAGGAAGAATTCGGTGAACTCACACTTCATGTAGACGACGAAACAATCACTCTTCAAGCTCTTGACTCAGCTAGGACATCAAGTAATAAAGGTACGAACGTTAATTCTGTTGATAATCATTTGGTTCAACCTTCTTTTTAGGAAGCATCACGAAATCACTTAGCCAAGCTAGATCTTAGACCTCGTGCCAACAAAGAAGAAATACATAAGGAACAAAGCCTTAGGTTTGACAAACTAAAAGAGCAGGAAACACAAATCAAAGAGGAATAGGAACTACACGAAGTGAAACCGAAGGAGCCCCCAAACGAGCTGATAGGAGCAACGAATCACTTTAAATTAGGGGATCAGGTATTGTTGAATAAGGAAGACTCTCGAATCACCAATTCAGACCCTAAGACAAATGAAGAAATCACTTTTGAGGTACTTAATGTCTTCCTATACGGCACAGTCGAGGTGAGCAATCCTAAACTCGATACTTTTGAAGTAAATATTACTCGACTTAAACTATATATCCATAACCGAATTGATCGCATGAGAAAGGATTTTCACCTCCTCAAACCACCATGACCATACGAATAAGAGGTAAAGTCTAGCTTAAGACTATAAACGAGCGCTTCTCGGGAAGCAACCCGAGCACTAACCCCATTTTTACATTTTTTATTTTTTTATTTTTTATTTTCTTTTTCCTTTTAGTACCTAACCATAAACTAACAAAAGAGCAGATTTCTAGGCCACACGGCCTTACACACGGGCATACCCGTGGCCGTGTGGAAGCCAGGGGATGAACCATGGGCGTGCCAGTAGCCGTGCACGACATAGAAAAATTCTTTTTCCGAAAATGGGCGGCGATAATAGTCCACGCCCGTGCCGACGCTCCGTGCGAGGTTACTGACTTGTTAAGCACGGGCTAAACACGGCCATCCCTTCAAATCGTGCCAACATACTGACTTCTCAGACGCGGGCGTGGCTTGCTGAAAAACGGGCATGGAGTAACAACATGCTCAAACGCACGACCGTGCGAATCAACACACCCTCAGCCCACGGGCGTAGGAAAGTACCAGAATCAAGCCTCTATTTAAACCCAACCACCCTTCCCCATTCTTCTCCTCTACTCTCCACCCTAACTCTACTAACTAGTTTCATTTTATTTCTTTTCGTATCTAGGCGTAGGTATTCATACCCACACGGCCTTGCACACGGCCGTGGCCGTGGCTGTGTGGGCACCATAAGTAGGTAAAATGTCGTGACCATAGACGTGTGGCAACAGGACAAAATTTTTCCCAAAACATGGGCTGCATCTCTATTTAAACCCCCTTCTTCCTTTCTTTTTTTCCCAATTTACTTTTTTTCTTTCATTTTCCATTATTCACTTTTATTTTTATTTTTATTTTTTTATTTTCTTTATTATTTTCTTCTTATTCTTCATGCTGTTTAGATTTAGCCAGGATACAATAAAATCACACTGGCTACTTCGAGGATTCAATTTCAAACGCTTCAAGACGCTACCCCACATTCACCTCCAACGCATTTTCCACCTCCTCCAAGGATTTCATCCATAATTCAGGAAGTTTCACTTCTCTCCCTATCTTATGATTTTATGATTATTTAGATATTATCTATCTTTGTACATTGAGGGCAATGTACATCTTAAATGTGGGGGGGTTAACTATAGTATTATTTGAAAATACCTGAATTATGCCTTGTTCGAAAAGTAAGTTTCTCATATTATGATTAGAATGAAATTTCCCCGATTTATGATTTTTATTGATATGTTTTAGAGTAAGTCATTGATAATTGTGCATTGATGATTAAAGTTAAAGAATACTATAGAATCAAGCATGATAAGTCTATTTTTCAAAAATTAAAATCTTTTTTCTAGGTTGTCTACCTGAATTTGAATATTACTTTGAAGTTTGAAATTTACGAGGTTGACATCAAAAACCCATAAATTTTTTTCTAGGTTTTCTACCTGAATTTGAATATTACTTTGAAGTTTGAAATTTACGAGGTTGACATCAAAAACCCATAATTTTTTTGTGAGATTTTGAGCCTTATTGAGCATATATTCTTTTTCTTGCTCACTTTATTGATTATGAGTGTGTCAACATTGATTTGTTATTCTAGAACTTGCATTGATTATACTTGTCGAGACCACACCTATGATTTGATATACAGAGATGATAAAGGCACCTAGGTTTTAACCCACTTACTCCACAAAAATCCTACCTCCACAATTAACCCCTAGTGAACCTTGTTTAATCCTAACAACCCTTTTTATTGACTTACCCACTAATTTTAACCCAAAACCCTTTGTATTTGGTATCACCATTCCTTGACTACCCTTATATCGAAATTTGACTTGATTAGTTACCAGATTATATTATTTTAGTAAGTTGAATTTATCCTTTATTACTTAGTTTGTTCTTAAAAAAAACGATTAAGTATATTCATTATTAGTTCTATGTTAGGTGAGCTTATGCATGTAAATTTCAAGTCTTGAAGAAAAAGCTCGTATTAGAGTATTAGTATTACAAATTTTCATTTGATGCAATTACTTATCATTAGTTCGTGTTTCTAGTTAGGTAAATTGTCAGGTCAATCTCGATTCTAACCTTCTAATTCAGCCTTTATCCATACCCTTAACCTAAGCCCCGTTACAACCCTGCTAAAGACCTTTTGATTTGCGTATCATCTCATTTTACAGTGGTGGAGATTTGATTTTCATACAAGCCTATGGGATTAACTTTTCAGGTTTGACTTATTGAGTGCTTAATTTTGAACCTTAAACACTTTGAGTGATTTGAGTCAATCTTTAGTGAGGATGTCAACTCTTGTCGATTTTGAATCAGAGGTAACTATTCAGGTAAAGGGAAACGCCTATGTTTTCATGCTAAAAATGTATGACTTTGATTGTTTGAATCTTTAGGACTCTTTGAGTTGAATTATCCATGTATGAATTATCTTTTAATTATGATAAAGCATGATTGATGAATTTTATGAATCAAGGATGTTCGTTTTAATCGTGAGTTGAGAATTTTGCTCGAGGACAAGCAAAAGCTTAAGTGTGGGGGTATTTGATAAACCATAAAAGTAACATATTTTAAGCCCACATTTATCATGCTTTTGGATGATTTAAGCCTCGAATTATATGATTTGGTGCTTTTAATCCTTTGTTTTCATGTTTTATACCAAGGAGAGCACCCAAGGACGAAAAGAATGGAAAACGAGCCCAAAATGGAGTAAATGGGCCATATCACGAATTCGACACGGCCTGGCCCAAAGACCACACGACCATGCCTCATTAAATGTCCGAACACGGCCTAGCCACGATTCACACGGGCGTGTGCCATGGCCGTGTCCCTGTCGCTGGAAAGAATAATTTCATTCGGGAAAGGATACTTGGAGGCAAAGAAACACATTCCAAAGCCTATTCAAACACCCTAGTAGGAATTCTACTTAAATTAGGAAACTTAGGGGCCAAGTAAGGCATCTCACAGTCTATATAAACACCCAAGGGGGCAACTTGAAGGGGTAGTTCGGCAGAAGCCGAAGGCGTCAAAGCTAGGCCAAAGAGCCAAGCCGAGAAGGTCAGAGTTGAGGGAATCATTCGAAGATAGCCAGTTGATCTATCCTAAGAAGCCGGAGTTATACTCAAGACGACAGATTTCTCCTTCAATTCCTTCAGGGAGTTTTACGGATTTCTTATGTTTTGTTTTATCTTTTCTCTTGAGATGTTTTCTTTAGTTGTCATGAACTAAACCCTTCAGATACCTGAAGGGGATGAAACCTAGATGAATCTTGTTATTTGATTTCTGAATTATACGATAATTACTTAGTTTGTTCTTAATTATGTTGCTTAATCCAAATCTGATGTGCTTAGGTGGAGGAGGAATAGACCCTGCCTAAGAGTAGCTCTAGCATAATTAAGCGGAGTTGATTGAACGCCTAGAGATAGGGTTACGAGATTTTTCCGAATTAGGGTGAAACCTAATATGGGATTCCATAGATCGATTTACTGCTATTCTAGGGGATTATTATAAACGAACGAGAATTCCACTAATTAACCTAGGGTTAGACGTTATTCGCCTCGAGAGAGGGTTTAATATACGTTAGGGAGTCCTACGGATCAAACTAAGTAAAGAAATCATATAGTTCAGTGATAGGTAACAAGTGAAGTCTAGGTGGATTCTTCCTAAGGGTATCGTCGTGATCAACTGAGTTTTTCGTCAAGTTATTTCCCAATTCATTCTTTTTGTCTTTGTGTCTTTAGCTTAGTAGTCGTTAAATTAGATTAAAGCAACTTCACTTTATTTTAGGCTAAATAATAAAAAGAAAGTGAGTATTAGTATTTTTAGTTCCTTTGGGTTCGACAATCTAGTCTTGCCTAAGCTATACTACTGTTCGATAGGTACACTTGCCTTTAATCGTTGTCAGAGTTAGTTTCCAGGTTTGATCATTCGTTTTATAAATTTTAAAGCTTTGATTTCAGCGATCACAAATACAAAGGAGTTTTGGGTTAATATTAGCTAGTGAGTCAATAAAAAGGGTTGTTAGGATCAACGGGGTTCACTAGTAGTTAATTTATGGAGGTAGGCTGTTTGGTGGAGTAAGTGAGTTAAATCCTAGGTGCCTTTATCATCTCGGTATATCAAATCATAGATGTGGCCTTAACATGTATAATCGAATCAAGTTCTAGAATAACAGTTCAAAGTTGACAACTCATAATCAATAAAGTGAGCATGAAAAAGGATATATGCTCTATAAGGCTCAAAATCTCACAAAAATTATGGTTGTTTTGACATTAACCTCGTAAATTTCAAATTTCAAAGCAACATTCATATTTAGGTTAACAACCTAGCAAAAATTTTTAATTCTAAAAAATAGACTTATTATGCTTGATTCTCTAGTATCTTAAAATTCAATCATCAATGCACAATTAACTATGACTTACTCAAAAACATGTCAATAAAAATCATAAATCATCAGAAATTTCATCCTAATTAGTAATATGAGGAGATTACTCAAAAACAAGGTATAAATCAGGAATTTGAGAATAATGAAAAAAAGTTAGGCACTTTTATCCTCAGGGATTTGAGAATAATGCAAAAAGTTAGGCACTTTTATCCCCCACACTTAAGATGTACATTGTCCTCAATGTACAAAGATAGATAATAACAATTAGTGTATAATCAAAAGAGAGGGAAAGGGTGCCACTTCCTGAATTATGGATGATTTCCTTGGAGGATGTGGACAATATGTGAGAAGTGTCATCTTTTGTTGTGGCGGTTACTAACGAGCTCTGCGCTAGATGAAGAAATTGGGGAGCCCGTGAAGAATTAGCCAGGGATTATTGAGATATAATTAAAACAAACTAAATATATATTTAAAGACAAGCAAGATAAAGAGAATGAGACTAAGAAGGAAAATAAAAGTAAAAGAAAAGATTAATGGACTAAGAAGTCCTTATTGTTGGATGGTTCGTGATAAATCGTAATAGTAACATATTTTAATCCCACATTTAGCATGTTTTCGGATGATTTATTCCCTGGTTCATGTAAAAAGGTGCTCTTAATCCTTTCTTCTCATGTCTTATACCCAGGAAAGCACCCGAGGATGAAAAGAACATAAAATGGGCTCAAAACGGAGTAAATGGGCCATATCACGAAATCCACACGGCCTGGCCCAAAGATCACACGGCCATGCCTTGTCGAGCATCTAGAACACAGCCTCACCCTCAATTTACACGGTTATGCCTTAATTAAGAAATCCGAACACGGCTCAAAGATTCGTCACATGGGCGTGTGACATGGCCGTGTCCCTGTCGTGGCAATGAATAATTTTAGTTAGAAAAGGATACTTAGGGAGAAAGAATCGCATTCCAAGAGCCTATATATACCCCCTAGGTACCACCTTTGAAGGGGCGTCAAGCTAGGCCAAGGAGCCAAGCCGAAAAGGTCAGAGTTGTGGGAATCGCTCGAAGTTAGCCAGTTGATCCATCCCAAATAGCCAGAATTCTACTTAAGACGGCGGATTTCTCCTTCAATTCCTTCAGGGAGTTTTAGGGATTTCTTATGTTTTGTTTTATCTTTTCTCTTGAGATGTTTTCTTTATTCGTTATGAACCAAACCCTTCAGATACCTGAAGGGGATGAAACCTAGATGAATCTTGTTATTGTTTTCTAAATTATATGATAAATACTTAGTTTGTTCTTAATTATGTGTGCTTAATCCAAATTTCATATGCTTAGGTGGAGGAGGAATAGACCCTGCTTAAGAGTAGATCTAGCATAATTAAGCGGAGTTAATCGCACGCCTAGAGATAGGGTGACGAGATTTTGCCGGATTAGGGTGAAACCTAATATGGGAGTCCATAGATTGATTTACTGCTATTCTAGGGGGGATATTATTCGAGAAAGAGATTTCCATTAATTAACCTAGGGTTAGATGTTATTCGCCTCGAGAGAGGGTTTAATATACATTAGGGAGTCCTATGGATCAATCTAAGTGAATAAATCGTATGGTTCAGTGTCAGATAACAAGTAAAGTCTAGGTGGATTCTTCCTGAAGGTATCGTCGTGAGCAACTGAGTTTTTCTTTAAGTTATTTCCCAATTCGTTCTTTTTGTCTTCGCGTCTTTAGCTTAGTAGCCGTTAATTTAGATTAAAGAAACTTCACTTTATTTTAGGCTAAATAATAAAAAGAAAGTTAGTATTAGTACTTTTAGTTCCTTTAGGTTCGTGATCGTTGAAATCAGAGCTTTAAAATTTATAAAAAAATGATCGAACCTGGAGACTAACTCTGACAACGATTAAAGGCAAGCGTACCTATCGAACAGTAGTATAGCTTAGGCAAGACCAGATTATCGAACCCACAGGAACTAAAAGTATTAATACTAACTTTCTTTTTATTATTTAGTCTTAGAAATAGAGTGAAGTTGCTAAATTAACGACTTACTAA
This sequence comes from Gossypium australe, assembly GCA_005393395.2. Taxonomy (NCBI): domain Eukaryota; kingdom Viridiplantae; phylum Streptophyta; class Magnoliopsida; order Malvales; family Malvaceae; genus Gossypium; species Gossypium australe. Next base: position 101,935,616 of record CM016620.1, read on the forward strand.
GCTAAAGACACAAGACAAAAAGAACGATTTGGAAAATAACTTGAAGAAAAACTCAATTAATTGCGACGATACCCTCAGGAAGAATCCACCTAGACTTCACTTGTTGTCTAACCCTGAACCATATGATTTCTTTACTTAGCTTGATCCGTGAGACTCCCTAACCTATATTAAACCCTCTCTCGAGGCGAATAACGTCTAACCCTAGGTTAATTAGTGGAACTCTCGTTCGCTTATAATAACCCCCTAGAATAGCAGTAAATCGATCAATGGACTCTCATATTAGGTTTCACCCTAATTCGGCAAAATCTCGTCACCCTATCTCTAGGCGTGCGATCAACTCCACTTAATTATGCTAGATCTACTTTTAGGTAGGGTCTATTCCTCCTCCACCTAGGCACATCAGATTTGGATTAAGCAACATAATTAAGAACAAACTAAGTATTTATCATATAATTCCGAAATCAAATAACAAGATTCATCTAGGTTTCATCCCCTTTAGGTATCTGAGAGGTTTAGTTCATAACGAATAAAGAAAACATTACAAAAGAAAAGATAAAACAAAACATAAGAAATCCCTAAAACCCCCTGAAGGAATTGAAGGAGAATTCCGCCGTCTTGAGTATAACTCCGGCTTCTTGAGATGGATCAACTTGCTATCCTAGCGCTATTCCCTAATTCTGACCTTCTCGGCTTGGCTCCTTGGCCTAGCTTTGACGCCTTTTCAAAGGTGGCACTTAAGGGATATATATAGGCTCTTGGAATACAATTCTTTCTCCCTAAGTATCCTTTTCCGACTGAAATTGCTTTTTCCAGCGACAGAGGCACGGCCATGGCACACGCCCGTGTGGATTGACTTTAGACCGTGTTCAGATTTCTAGCTTGAGGCACGACCGTGTGAGGCGGGGTTGAGGCCGTGCTCTGGGTGATTGGTGAGGTACGACTGTGTGTGATTTGGGCCCAGGCCGTGTCAATTTCGTGCTAAGGCCCATTTACTCTGTTTTGGGCCCATTTTGTGTTCTTTTCATCCTCGGGTGCCTTCCTGGGTATAAGACATGAAAAGAAAGGATTACAAGCATCTTTTTATATAAATCGAAGGATAAATTATCCAAAAGCATGTTAAATGTGGGATTAAAATATGTTACTTTTACAGTTTATCAAATACCCTCACACTTAAGCTTTTGCTTGTCCTCAAGCAAAATTCTCAACTACAATTAAAACGAACTTTCCATAATTTACAATTCTTATCAACAATGCCTTATCATAATTCATAGATAATTCATACAAGGATAATTCAATTCAAAGAGTCCTAAAGATTCAAACGAGATAAGTCATGAGTTTGTACTTCGAAAACATAGGTGTCTCCCATCATTTAAATAACTACCTTTTCAATTCAAAATCGACAAGGCTTGATATCCTCACTAAGGATTCACTCAAATCACTCTAAAGTTTTTAAGGTTCAGGAAAAGATCGCTCACAAGTCAAACTTGAAAAGTTAATCCCATAGGCTTGCCTGAAAATTAAATCTCCACCACTGTAAAATGAGATGATAAACAAATCAAGAGGTCTTTGTTAGGGTTGTAATGGGGCTAGGGTTAAAGGTGTGGTTAAAGGCTGAAATTAGAGGGTTAGAATCGAGATCGAATTGACAAGTATCTACCTAAGAGTACTGAAATAATATTTACATCAACTGAAAATAATAATGAACCTCCTAATACGAGCTTTTCTTTTTGGAAATAAACTTTGATTTGTATAAGCTCACTTTTCATACTATTAATATTGAATACTTTGAAATTTTTTTTAATTACAAACTAATAATAGTAATAATGGATGAATTCAACTCGTAGCATAATAAAATTCAGTAATTAATCAAATCATATCTCGATTGAAGGGTAGTTAAAAAGGAATGGTGATAACAAATACAAAGGGGTTTTTGGGTTATTAATGGGTGAATCAATAAAAAGGGTTGTTAGGATCAACGGGGTTTACTAGGGGTTAATTGTAAAGGTAAGCTATTTAGTGGAGTAAGTGGGTTAAAACCTAGGTGCCTTTATCATCTCTGTATTATCAAATCATAAAAGTGGTCTCAATATGTATAAACGAGGCAAGTTCTAAAATAACAGTTCATAGCTGACACACTCATAATAAAAGAATGAGCATGAAAAAGAATTATGCTCTATGAGGTTCAAAATCTCACAAAAATTATGGGTGTTTTTGACATTATCCTTGTAAATTTCAAATTTTAAGATAGTATTCAAATTTAGGTTAACAACCTAGCAAAAAAATTTAATTTTTGAAAAAGAGACTTATCATGCTTAATTCTTAGTATTCTTCAAATTCAATCATCAATGCACAATTAGCTATGACTTATTCTAAAACATGTCAATAACAATCAAAAATCATCAGAAATTTTATCCTAATTAGTAATATGACAAATTTGCTTAAAAAATAAGACTAAATCAGGGATTTGAGAATAATGAAAAAAAAGTTAGGCAATGTTTGAGAATCATGCAAAAATTAGACACTTTTATCCCCCCACACTTAAGATGTACATTGCCCTCAATGTACAAAGATAAATAATGATAATTAGTGATCAATCAAAAGATAAGACGGAAAGTGTCACTTCCTGAATTACGGATGAGATCCTTGGAGGATGAGGAAAATGTGTGGCGTGAGGTGATTTATTGGATTTCTCCTAGTTGTGCATTTGTGTATGTGGAGTGTGTAATTTATTCTGCAAAGTCACTGGTTAACAATCTTGTAATAGATATGTGATTAGGGATGCTTGAATGGTTAGATAACCAATTGTAAAAGTTTGCAATAATAAGAAAAGTTCAAATTAAAAACAGCATAAAATAAAAATTTAAAATAAAGAAAATAAAATGAAAGATAACAAATTAAGAGGACTCAGAGGTTCTCATCATTGGTTGGGTCCGGTGGTGGTGCTGGTGATGTAATGTGGAGGTGATGGCATATTTGTTGTAGAGTTGCCTCTAGTCCATCAAAGCGTCGAGTGTTTTCAGCGAAGTACAACTCGAACTGGTCGAGTTGTGTAGAGATATCTGCTAATGATGGTGCTGCTCGGTACGGATGCTGGCTCGGATTCGGCGTCTCCTCTGATGGTGGTGGAACATCATCAGGAATGTCCTTGGCCTCCCCCTCGTCTGTGGGTGTCACTAATCGGTACTGCGGGGGGTCGGTCCCTCGACGGTGTTTGATCATTCTCATGTGAAGCATCGTCTGGATGCCTTGAGGTATCATGTTGCCGATCAGTGTGAGGGAGGTGATCTGAGCCTCAGTATGGAGGAGGCTAAAGTATCGAGCCAACCTTGTGATGTATGGCCCCATCGATAAAATCCCTTTTCTATGCGGCTCTGTCTGGTGTTGAATTGCACAGGGATGAAGTATGCCAGGTCGAAAACGTGCCCTTCTGACATGCACGATAGGTAGTAAACATCGTGTTTGTTTACCACACCGGTACTTTCTCGGTGACCTGTGATGGTATGAGCGAGGATGGCGTGAATATACCGTAGGGGTGGAGGAAGGGCTGTCGCCTTCGAGCGACTGGGGTCGTAGACAGTCGTGGTGGGTGCTATGTTATTCCAGCAGTTGAGGGGAGTGCAATGGAGTTGGCGGTTTAACCCGGAGAGTGGGTTGTCTTCTATAAATTCTGGTGTATACAGTTCTAGTGCCGAGCCAAATTGTGGTACGCTCATTCGACGTCTGTACCCCCTAACCGAAATTGGATGGTACCCGGATCGTCAAATTGTGCCATCACTGTCTGTAATGTGAAGGTGGTGCAAAATTCTAGTGTGAGCTCCAAGTATGTGGGCTCGATGATTAAGAAGAACTGCTCCCACGGGTCGGTCGAGAGGTAAGCTCGAATATCAGTTGCGATTCCAACTTGTTCTATTGCATCCCAATCGATGCACCTACCAGTGCCTAGGGGTCTGTCTCAGATTGTCTTATACCGCTCTTCCTGAGCTGCTTGAGGAAATCTGAGGAATGGGTGTCAAAGCTCGGAAGAGGCACTTGCGGAGGATGATCCGGGCCCCTTTCTTTTCTTGCTTGGGGCTGACCGTTTGGTTCGTGATGTAGACATGGTACCTAAAAAATAAACAAATAAAAAGCAGTTTCTTAACAATAATATGGCCAAAGCATTTCGTATTAAATCAAGCAAAACTATAAGCAGTGGGTAGTACTTGACAGCATTGATTCTTTTAATCAAAGAAGTACATCAAAAATGCAAAAGTTTATGCCTAAAATGGAGTTAATCAGCAACCAATTCATCAGAGTGTTCATGAGTCTTTGAGAGAAATCACTAACCATAAATCATGCCTAATACTAAACAAAAGTAAAGAGGATAAAGCAAAATGGCATAATATTCAAGTTTTTGAGTCAAGAAATTAAAGTAGTGAAGGGAACCAGGGGTTGGGATGGTGTGAGATGATCAAACACGGGCGGAGCACAGCGGTGGTGCGACTTCTGCAGCACGAACATGGCGGTGGCGTGGCGTTTGGTAGCACGGCTGTGGTGCGGGCGTGTGAGCGAGTTTTGGATGGTTTTTTGGAGAGAAATGGCAATGGGGGTAGTTTTACGTGAAGGATAATGTAGGTACGGCCGGATTTGGGGAGAACGGATGTTGAAAACTGATTTTAGGTTTAGGGTTTGGGGGAGGGACGGTTAATTTTTATATATAGGGGAGGGAGCACGGTCTATCACCACACCCGTGTGAATTTGAAATTGCCCGTGCTTTTCGCGATTTCCAGAATTTGGGCGCGTTCAGGATTCTTGGCACGACCGTGGGTGAATTAGCACGCCCGTGTTTGATAAGTCAGTATGTTGACACGGTGGGGTAGCACGGGCGTGTATAGCCCGTGTGTGGCAAGTCAGTATCTTCGTACGGTCGTTGGGCACGGCCGTGTTTTTCCCATGGTGTGCAAGTCAGTAGCTTCACACGGTTAGATAGCACGGGCGTGGTCTGGTATCGCAGCCCGTGTTAACGAAAGAAATTTTTCCCTGTTTGGGCATGGCTCTTGGCACGCCCGTGGTTCGTCCCCTATCTTGCACACGGCCATTGACACGCCTGTGTTCAAGGCCGTGTTTAAAAATCTGCACTTTTATTGGACTATTTTAATGTGGTGTTAGAAAAATAGAAATAAAATGTTAGTGGGTTAGTGCTCGGGTTGCCTCCCGAGAAGCGCTTGTTTATAGTCTTAAGCTAGACTTTCCCTGTTTTCGGTTCTAAAAGAAGGTTCATGGAGCAGAAGCTCCTCTCTCATATCTCCAAAATCTGCACCATTATAAATTTTGAGTCGGTGACCATTTACCTTGAATGTACCCTTAGTGGGATGAGTTACCTCGATGGTGCCATATGGAAAATTTGTTTTGATCATGAATGGGCCTGGCCATCTTGATTTCAGCTTTCCCGGGAATAGTTTAAGCCTTGAGTTATATAGTAGGACCATGTCCCCTACTTCGAATTGTTTTGTTCTCTTGAGACGATCATCGTGACGTTGCTTTGTTGCTTCCTTGTATAGTTTTGAGTTCTCGTAGGCTTCCGTTCTCCATTCGTTCAGTTCGTTAATTTGCATCATTCTTTTCTTTCCTGCAATTTTGAGGTCAGAATTCAAAAATTTTATTGCCCAAAAAGCTTTGTGTTCTAATTCGAAAGGTAGATGACAACTTTTCCCGTATACAAGTTTGTATGAGGATGTCCCTAGAGGTGTTTTGAATGCTGTTCTATAGGCCCATAGAGCATCATCTACTTTTAATGCCCAATCTTTTCTATTCAATTCAATCATTTTTTCTAGGATGCACTTAAGTTCTCAGTTTGCTACCTCAACTTGCCCACTGGTTTGAGGGTGATATGGGGTGGCTGTCCTGTGGTATACTCCATATTTTTTTAAAACTTTTTCAAATTGAGTATTACAGAAATGAGTACCCCTATCACTAATGATGGCTCTTGGTGTGCCAAATCGGGAAAATAGTTTCTTGAGAAACTTAACTACTACCCTGGCATCATTGGTAGGTAAAGCTTTTGCTTCTACCCATTTTGACATGTAATCAACTGCCACTAGGATGTACTTGTTTCCAAACGAACTAGGGAATGGTCCCATAAAATCAATACCCCATACATCAAATATTTCACATGACAACATAAATGTTTGAGGCATGGCATCTATCACACAAGGTAACATACCTGTTGGCATCTTTAAATAGAGTGGGCCAATGAAAACCTGATTCGAGTATTTTGTGTGCTGTCTTAATACCACTGTAGTGTCCTCCTGAAGGTCCTAAATGGCAATGTTCCAAGATTTTGCTTGCTTCTGGTTTTGTAACACATCTTCAAATTACCTGATCTGCACATATGCGGAAAAGAAATGGGTCTTCCCAAAAATAATTTTTCACATCAGCTAAGAATCCCTTCTTTTGGTGATGTGTTAAATTTTTTTGGCAAGATGTTAGCTGCTAAATAATTCGCAATATTTGCAAACCATGGTACCTCAGAATGCGTTATAGAAAAGAGTTGTTCTTCGAGAAACGAATCATTTATTTCATTTTCATCGAGCTCTTTGGTGTGTGGATTTTCAAGTCTAGAAAGGTGATCCACTGCGAGATTCTCAGCTCTCCTCTTATCTTGTATTTCCAAATCAAATTCTTGTAAGAGTAGAATCCATCGTATGAGTCTAGGTTTCACATCAGGTTCGTTTAAAAGATAATGAAGAGTTGAATGGTTAGTGTAAATGACAACTTTAGACAATATTAAATACTGTCTAAATTTATTAAAAGCAAAGACTACAGCTAGCAGTTCTTTTTCTGTGGTGGTGTAGTTTTCTTGCGCGGGTGTTAATGTCCTGCTAGCGTAGTAAATTGGTTGAAAATGCTTGTCTCTTCGTTGTCCCAAAAATGCACCTACTGCAAAATCACTTGCATCACACATTAGTTCAAAGGGTAAGTTCCAATCAGGTGCAATTATAATCGGAGCATTTATTAATTTATCCTTAAGGATATTGAATGCATCTAAACATTCCTGATTGAAATCGAAACGAACATCTTTTTCTAGTAATTTTGTCAAAGGCTTAGGTATTTTAGAGAAATCTTTAATAAATCTTCTATAGAACCCTACATGTCCTAAAAAACTTCTAATAGCCTTAACAGAACTAGGGGGAGGTAGTTTTTCTATGGCTTCTGTAACAGTCCGAATTTGACCTTAATCGAAACGGTGGTTTCGGGACCACGAATCCGAGTCCGAGAAATATTTAAATATTATATTTTATGCTTATTATATGTGAATTTATGTGTGTAAAAGTTTTGTATAAAAATTTAATCGTTTATGTGTTTAATTTAGAAAAAGGATTTAATCGCGAAAAAGGTAAAAGTTACATACTATAGTGAAAAGTGCCCAAGTGTTAATGGCTTTTTAATATGAGGCACTAAAAGAGCAATTAGCCCATTTTATAAGATAGTGGACAGCATAGGACTAAAATACCCTTATATTATAAGTTAGTTTTATTATTATTAAAAGGTTATATTAGTAATTCATAAATAAAACATATTATATGTTAAATACAACAAAATGAAGACCACTATCATCTTTTACATTGTTGGTCGAATATTGAGAAAAGAATAAGGGTTAGAGAGCTTTGAATTTCGGCAATCAATTTGCTTGATTAAGGTATGTGTGATTTTCGGTTTTTGATAATTTTTACGTTTTTGAGATCGTTGCTTCGTATATTATCCGACCCATGCTAGAATTTTTGAGATTAGTATGTATGTGAGATTCGGCCATTGACATGTTTATGTGGTTTTTGATGTTTGATGATTTTATATTAAAGTTATGTTAAAGATTAACAAGTTTTGATTTGGAAATTTTGGTGAAATTGAGTAATTAGGGCTAATTTGTAAAAATAAATTTTTAGAGGGGCTTATTTGCAAAATAAAAGAAAGATATGGACTAGTATGGTCCTTATGAATATTCGGCCCTAAGGTACCATATTGAAATTTTGTGTATTTGTGTTTTGTGCAATTAGGACTAAATTGTAAAAATGTGAAATAGTAGGGGTAAAATGGTAATTTACCTATTTATATGCTTAGGGACTAAGTTGAGATGAAATGTACTTGAATGAGCTGAATTTTAATGTGTTTAGATCAAGAAAAAAGAAAAACGGATTTGGATTGGGGAAAGACGAAGGTTATCGAATAGCCGGTTTACGCGGTCCGTCAACAGTCGAGGTAAGTCCTTAAGCGAATATATGTTAAAGAATTATTTATGAATCTAATGAATGATGAAATTTGAATATTTTTAGCATGAATCCATGAATTAGCCGAATGTAAGGGTACTAAATTAGATGGATTGTAATTTTATTTAATGTGATGTGAATAAATGTATTGGGTTTGATGTATAAATGTAATATGTGATATATGGGCTGTTGTGAAGTTAGCATTATGAAATGTGAATTGAAGGATTAATCATATTGATATTCGGGCTTCGAGCCTAGCAGGCCTTGTGCCGGTGATCTGTATCGTGCTTTATGCCTAGCAGGCCTCGTGCCGGTGACATATTTCAGGCTTATTGCCTAGCAAGCTTAATGCCGGTGTTTTGACTTTGGACTTTGAGTTTAGCAGGCTTAGTGCCGATGTGTGAGATTCGGGGTAATATTTAGCAGGTTCTAACTAGTGAGTTGCTATTCTAAGATTTGATTATGTGCTAATGAATTTATGAAATGAATTAAGTATGCCTAAGCATGTGGAGGTGAATTTGTTAATTCAGCTACAAGGTATGTGCTATTCCTACTCAAGTGTTACACGAATATACATATATATATATATATATATATGTATGTATGTATGTGATGTTATTGAGTAAATGAAATGATAAGAAAAATTTGGTTAGATGAAAGCATAAGTAGTCAAAGGTATTTGTAAAGGTATACGGATGTGTACAAGTTGGTGTTATATATGTGAATATTATATATACATATTCGGCCATAATGTACATATATATATATATATATATATTTATAGTTAAGTTATGCTTATTTAATGTCATGAGTTGGTTGTTTAAAAATGCTTAATTAATTGTATGTGATAATGTTTCTGCTTAAGACTTACTAAGCTAGTGAGCTTACCTTGTGTGTGCACATTGTTTGTTTTATAGATTTCGTTCAAGCTACGGGTTCCGAGGATCGTCAGAGGAATCAACCACACTATCAATCCTTTTTTGGTACTTATATACTTGGTTTTTGAATCAAAGGCATGTATAGGTTAGACTAAGTTGTAAAACCAATGAGTTTTGGTTTTGTATATAAGTATAGCCTAGCCTTGCGAAAAAGGCTTATTTCCTTGGTTAACTTTAGTTTTTATGCTCTTTGATATAATGGTTGAATTTTAAAGTTAAGTTTGGTTATGAATGAATGGTTGAATGTTTGATGTGCTTGGTTCTTAGCAAATTCATCTATGGCTTGTTACATGCATGTTTAGGTTGATGTATGTTATATAGAGGGAAAGTTTGTGGATAAGAAAATTCCATGTGCTTTAGGTTAAATATGTCTAGGATGGACAGCATTCATGTTTGAGTTGGAGAGTTTGCTTTATAATGAATACAACCATTCGAATATGGCTTTTATCTTGTGCTCGTTTGATGTTGAAATATATGAATTGTAATGATCGAATGTTGTATGTGTTTATGTCATTATGATGCAAGGATTATACAGATGTTTGCATATGGTCAAAGTTAAATTATGTATGTAAGACAAGTATGTATTGAATAGGTATCTTTGGAAATTATGTGTGTGTGTGTTAACCTTAGTTTTTTTTTTTAGAAACATGAAACATGAAACATGCTATGCAATACATATGTGAGTTCGGCATTGCTAAAGAGAGATATCCAATGTAACTTATGTGCTATATGAATTAGTTAATTAAGTTTACTTTTCAATATGACAAATGAGCATGTATATGAGGTATATATACATATACATATATATATATACGCATATCTATAAATGTATTAGCTATAGGTAAAGGTTTGATTCGATTGAGTATTGGTTCTATCTAAGTTTAATACAAGTTATGCAATGTTCATGAAAATCTTATGTATGTGTTCTTGTATATTCAGCTAAGCTGTTGATTGCGTAAATAATATTGTAATGAATCTTTATATCTTGGCCATATAGTATAAAGTTTCTGATCATAAGGTTTGGTCTCATTAGTTATTAAAATAAATTGACTTTTGAAGTATGCTTATTTTATTAATCAGTTACGAATGGTCATTTTGTGTTCATTGATTATTATATCGTGTATGACTTGGATTAAGATATTAAACAGGCATTACACATGTGTGACTTGTCTGTTTATAATTGAATTACTTGATAAGATGTTTAGCTAAGATTAAATCGATTGAACAAAAGTTTTGACTTATCTGGTAATGCTCGTAACCCTAATCTGGCAACAGTATCTGGCGACGGATACGGGTTAGGGGTGTTATAGCTTCAACCTTTGCTTTATCTACCTCAATCCCTTTACTAGAAATCTTATGTCCTAATACAATTCCTTCTCTAACCATAAAGTGACATTTTTCCCAGTTCAAAACAAGGTTTGTTTCCTCACATCTCATTAGAACTCGTTTTAAATTTTTAAGGCAAAGATGGAAAGAATTACCGAATACCGAGAAATCATCCATAAATACCTCCATGATGTCTTCCACAAGTTCGTCAAAGATTGCCAACATGCAACGCTGAAAAGTAGCAGGAGCATTACATAATCCAAAAGGCATTCTACGATAAGCAAATGTACCGTATGGGCATGTAAATGTTGTCTTCTCTTGATCTTCGGGAGCTATGGGGATTTGGAAATAGCCGGAAAGTCCGTCCAAGAAACAGTAGTACATATGCCCGGATAATCTTTCTAGCATTTGATCTATGAAGGGCAGAGGGAAGTGATCTTTTCTAGTGGCATCATTCAGCTTTCTATAGTCTATACAGACTCTCTAGCCTGTAACTGTTCTTATGGGAATTAACTCATTCTTTTCATTGGGCACCACCGTCATTCCTCCTTTCTTTGGAACTACCTGCACAGGACTTACCCAAGTGCTGTCAGAAATAGGATAAATTATTCCTGCATCTAGAAGTTTAATTACCACAGCTTTGACCACTTCTTTCATGTTGGGGTTTAGCCGTCTCTGGAGTTGCACACACGGCTTGTATTCTTCTTCCATTAAAATTTTGTGGGTACAGAATGAGGGGCTTATACCCTTAATGTCAGAAATTTTCCAAGCAATGGTTTTTTTTGTGTTCTCTTAGTACCTTTATCAGCTCCTCTTTTTCCTTGAGCTTTAGTTCTGAAGAGATAATTACTGGTAGCGTAGAATTGTCCCCGAGGAATGCGTATTCTAAGTGTTTTGGTAACTGTTTTAATTCCAATTTGGGTGGCTCATCGATGAAGGGTTTCTGTTTTATTTCGTTATCATCTTCAATGCTTTCTTCTTTCATTTGTCTGGATGACGATGTATTCAGATTCAACTCATCGTCTTCATCTTCTTCCCCCTCTTCTTGAGTCAGGCACAGTTACATCGTGCCGTCTTGTATGATTTTCTGTAATGAATTTTGAATGATATGATCAGTAGTATCAACAAAATAATAGGAATCATCTTGCTCTTTAGAATATCGCATTGCATCATAAATTTGAAAAATAATTTCTTCATCACCTATCCTCAGTGCGAGTTTACCATCACCTACATCAATAACATCTCTAGCAGTGGCTAAAAAAGGACGCCCTAAGATTAAAGGAACATTAATGTCTTCATCCATGTCTAACACAACGAAATCAACAGGGAAAATAAATTTATCAATTTTGACCAAGACATCTTCGATAACTCCTCTAGGATATTTAATTGATCTATCTGCTAACTGAGTACTCATCCTAGTGGGTTTTGGTTCCCCAAGATCTAGTTGTTTAAACATTTTGTAAGGAATTAAATTAATACTGACGCCTAGATCAGTTAATGCAATATTCAAGCTACCAATTAAATAAGGGATAGTAAAACTTCCTGGGTCTTTTAATTTGGTTGGTAACTTATTTTGGAGGATGGCTGAGCACTCTTCATTAAGTTCCACCGTTGACACTTCTTCAAGCTTCCATTTATTTGTCAGGAGTTCCTTTAAGAATTTTGCGTACTTTTCCATCTGTGAAATGGCTTCAACAAAAGCTAAGTTAATATGTATTTGTTTAAAAAGTTCAAGAAACTTACCATATTGGGCATCAATTCGTTCTTTTTTTTTTAACTTGGCTGGATATGGGATTGGTGGTTTGTTTTCGTTGCGTACTGGATTTACATCCTCAATCCCCTCATCGCTTGCCTTGTTATCTTCGTATGGGATTTGTTTCTTTAGGTCGACTAATTCCTTTCCACTTCTTAGTGTGGCTGCTTTTACCTGTTCTGTTCCTTTACGAAAAATTTCTGCCCGTATTTAACAGATCATCTTAGTAAGTAATCCAACCGTTTTAGTGAGTTCCCAAATGACTCAGTAAGTTTTTCAACTGGCTTGTTGATTTGTAAGGGTTTTCTCGGTATCTTGTAGACGTTTTTCTGTGTCTGCTGATTTTGCTAGCATCTCCTCGAGCATTGGTTTCTTCTCTTGAGAGTAGGGCTGATTTTGGAAATTTTGAGGAGGTTGTTGCCTTTGATTTCCTTCATTTTCTTGACCTCCCCACGAAAAGTTTGGGTGGTTCCTCCAACCTGGATTGTAAGTGTTACTATAAGGATTATTGTTGGATCTGAAATTATTACCTATATAGTTCATCTGGTCGCTCTCTGTTCCCTGTTGGTAGGGTGGGTACTCAGGATTCGCCACGGTTCGACTTGCGTCACACTGCATGACTGGATGTGCCTGCGAAGAAAATAAACTAGCAAGCTTTTTATTCATCATCTCTATCTGAATTGATAGCATGGTCACTGCATCGATGTTGAAGACTCCTACTGATTTTGTCAGTTTGGTCCTTGAAACCTGCCACTGATAATTATTTAGTGACATCTCCTCAATGAATTCGTATGCTGCTCCTGGAGTTTTGTTGTTCAGGGTTCCACCGGCAGCTGAATCAATTAGTTGCCTCGTTGAGGGGTTTATACCATTGTAAAAAGTTTGGACTTGGAGCCACAAGGGTAAGCCATGGTGTGGATACCTCCTCAAGAGATCCTTGTATCTTTCCTATGCGTCGTACAATGTCTCTAGATCCATCTGCACAAAAGAAGAGATATCATTCCATAATTTGGCCGTTTTGGTCGATGAGAAATATTTCAATAAAAACCGAAGACGTATGGCATCATTAGAAATGCCATTTATTTTGAAGGTATCACAGAACTCTAAAAAGTTAGCTATATGAGCGTTTGGATCTTCATCCTGCAAAGCATCAAATTGAACAAACTGTTGAATCATTTGTATTGTGTTAGGCTTTAATTCAAAATTGTTAACAGTTATAGCAGGCCTAACAATACTCGATTCTACTCCTGTTAAATGTGGTTTCGCATAGTCAAACATTGTGCGTGGAGCATTGTTTTCCCCCACATCCCGTGGTGGTGGGTTGTTCTCGTCCATTCCTTCAGTAGGATTGGATCTGCCTTCTCCCTCTATTTCTATGTAATCTAGGGCTCACCTGGTTTCTCGACGATTCCTGCGAGCGGTAGCTTCAATTTCGCTGTCGTTTACCAAAGGTCCTCTTGGGTTCCTTCTAGTCATAAACTAGAGGTACCTGCTAGGAAAAGAAAGAAAATTTAGCAAAAATAAAAATTTAACCTAAAAAATAAAATTGCGAAAAAAATGGCTAAAGTAATAAAAATAGAGCGTTCTTAATATTTTAGTTCCCCGGCAACGGCGTCAAAAACTTGATCGCTGAAATCGGAGCTTTAAAATTTATAAAAGAATGATCGAACCTGGAGACTAACTCTGACAACGATTAAAGGCAAGCATATCTATCGAACAGTAGTATAGCTTAGGCAAGATCGAATTATCGAACCCACAGGAATTAAAAGTATTAATACTAACTTTCTTTTTATTATTTAGCCTTCGAAATAGAGTGAAGTTGCTAAATTAACGACTTACTAAGCTAAAGACGCAAGACAAAAAGAACGATTTGGAAAATAACTTGAAGAAAAACTCAATTGATTGCGACGATACCCTCGGGAAGAATCCACCTAGACTTCACTTGTTGTCTAACCCTGAACCATATGATTTCTTTACTTAGCTTGATCCATGAGACTCCCTAACCTATATTAAACCCTCTCTCGAGGCGAATAAAGTCTAACCCTAGGTTAATTAGTGGAACTCTCGTTTGCTTATAATAACCCCCTAGAATAGCAGTAAATCGATCAATGGACTCCCATATTAGGTTTCACCCTAATCCGGCAAAATCTCGTCACCCTATCTCTAGGCGTGCGATCAACTCCACTTAATTATGCTAGATCTACTTTTAGGCAGGGTCTATTCCTCCTCCACCTAAGCACATCAGATTTGGATTAAGCAACATAATTAAGAACAAACTTAGTATTTATCATATAATTCCGAAATCAAATAACAAGATTCATCTAGGTTTCATCCCCTTCAGGTATCTGAGGGGTTTAGTTCATAACAAATAAAGAAAACATCATAAGAGAAAAGATAAAACAAAACATAAGAAATCCCTAAAACCCCCTAAAGGAATTGAAGGAGAATTCCGCCGTCTTGAGTTTGTTCGGCTTCTTGGGATGGATCAACTAGCTTTCCTCACGCTATTCCCTAATTCTGACCTTCTCGGCTTGGCTCCTTGGCCTAGCTTTGATGCCTTTTCAAAGGTGGCACTTATGGGATATATATAGGCTCTTGGAATGCGATTCTTTCTCCCTAGTATCCTTTTCCGACTAAAATTGCTCTTTCCAGCGATAGAGGCACGACCATGCCACACGCCCGTGTGGATCGACTTTAGACTGTGTTCGGATTTCTAACTTGAGGCACGGCCGTGTGAGGCGGGGTTGAGGCCGTGCTCTAGGTGATCGGTGAGGCACGACCGTGTGTGATTTGGGCCAGGCCGTGTCAATTTCGTGCTAAGGCCCATTTACTCTGTTTTGGGCCCGTTTTGTGTTCTTTTCATCCTCGGGTGCCTTCCTGGGTATAAGACATAAAAAGAAAGGATTACAAGCATCTTTTTATATAAATCGAAGGATAAATCATCCAAAAGCATGTTAAATGTGGGATTAAAATATGTTACTTTTACGGTTTATCAGTTCGACAAATCCGGTCTTGCCTAAGCTATACTACTGTTCGATAGGTACACTTGCCTTTAATCGTTGTCAGAGTTAGTTTCCAGGTTCAATCTCATTCATTATAAATTTAAAACTCGACACAGCGATCGAGTTTTTGGCACCGTTGCCGGGGAACTAAAATATTAAGAAAGCTCTATTTTTATTACTTTAGCCATTATTTTTTTTTTTTTAGGTTAAATTTTGATTTTGCTAAATTTTCTTTCTTCTCCTAGCAGGTACCTCTAGTTTATGACTAGGAGGAACCCGAAAGGACCATTAGTATACGACAGTGAAGTTGAAGCTACTGTTCGTAGGACTCGCAGAGAAATCAGGCGAGCCCTAAATTACACAGAGGAAGACCAAGAAGACAGATCCAATCCTACTGAAGGGATGGGTGAGAATAACCCACAACCACATGATGTGGGGGAAAATAATGCTCCACGTACTATGTTTGATTATGCCAAACCGCATTTAACAAGAGCGGAATCGAGTATTGTTAGGCCTACTATAGCTGCTAACAATTTTAAATTAAAGCTTAACACAATACAAATGATTCAACAATTTGTTCAATTTGATGGTTTGCAGGACGAAGATCCAAACACTCATATCGCTAATTTCTTAGAGTTCTGTGATACCTTCAAAATAAATGGCGTTTCTTGTAACACCCCAAACCCGGTCAACACGCCACGACCGAATCTGGCATATTACAGAGGAAAACATTTTGAAGAAAATCTAATTACCGATTAAATTTTAGAAGGCAGGTGCATGATTAGTTTAAAAACTGGTAGTTTACTTTGAAATCCCGTAAATAAATTTTTCACATTTGGTTGTTGATCAATAGGTTAGAAAACATTTATGTCATTATAAGAAAACCCGAATGATTACTTAGAAAACTGTTTGCATTTGAGTGTAGAAACTTAAATTTGGAAATCATTTAAGTTGTCGAAAACACTTAAGTTGTAATTTTACTATCAAATGATTTATATTACCCGATGGTAAGATTTTGAAAACCATTGCGTTTTTATAGTTTAGAAAACCTTATGCTCATATTATTAAATTAACCAAATAATTTACTTAGCCATGTTTAAAACAAGTCCAAAGCATATAAATAATCCAAAAACATAATTTAAAAAGGCCTTATTAAAAATCCAAATAAAGCTGAAAACCGAATTAAAATAGAGTATAAT
This sequence comes from Gossypium australe, assembly GCA_005393395.2. NCBI lineage: Eukaryota > Viridiplantae > Streptophyta > Magnoliopsida > Malvales > Malvaceae > Gossypium > Gossypium australe. Next base: position 101,952,074 of record CM016620.1, read on the forward strand.
ACCCAAACCAAAGTCCATGTAAAACCCAATTTTTATTGCATTGCCACCACGAGTTCATCCGGCTCCACATCCGCAATCTATGTATCACCTGAAAAGATAAGGGAGAAGGTGAGTCACCAAGACTCAATGCATAATCCTTCCCCTAATTAATGCAACATACTTACACAATTCATAACCGAGTAATGTAAATAATGCACCCAACCTAGCCATCCATAACTCCTTTTCTACCCCGTGTGGTACCAAACCACTGGTGGTGCCAAACCACTGGTGACCCAAAGTCACGATATCCAATAATGTGGTGCCAAACCACTGGTGACCCAAAGTCACGAAAAAATCCATCTGTGGGGCCAACCCACGTGTGATACCAAATCACTGGCGACAATCCCGTAATATCAAATGTGGGGCCAACCCACTGTGGTGCTAAGCCACTGGGACGAGTCGCTATGAGGTGCCAAACCTCTGGTGTCCCAAAGACACAAAATAACTGTGGTACCAAACCACTGGAGGTGCCAAACCTCTGGTGTCCCAAAGACACGGATATCAAATCCTTCCCCCTCCTCTCATATCACCCATCACAATGCAACATTTATACAAATCATGCCATTATGCTTTGTTAGGAATCACATAGCAAATATATCATAAATCGTATCATCATGCATCATATTGCAAAAGTCATATCGAAACGGACTTACCCGATTCCTTGCTCATACCCTTACGGTATCATATCGAGATTTTCACAGTTTTCGGCTTTAAAACATGATCAAGTTATTAATTAATACCAAGTTATAAAGTGTGTAAGTTACACACCTGTCACTAGCGAAATCACTAAATCCCGAAGACCCGATCTACCACACTAGATCTCCTTGTCCTACATTAGGCCAATACTTAGATTAATAACATAGACCATTCGGCCATACCACTAATTCCCGAAGGGTGAAATAACGTATAACTAACACAATCCTTACCCTTGACTTACCAAAATCGATTGTCAGAGAATTGAGGCTTAGATCAATTGCTTCCAAAGTCCCGAAGAGTCTAGAGGAAAATTGGTTCCTATGAATAGTTAGAACCTTGCAAACAAATACCCAAAATTTGGCTTTTGCTCTCATGAGAAACGATAGAGAAAAGAGAAAAGGAATAAGGAAATTCGACCAATACACTTACCTATCTTCAAAACCGATTATAGATGAACCCAAAGAAAATCTACCCTTGTTGATATTCGACCAAGATAACACCAGAAGAGAGAAAGAAGATTCGGCTATGGTGGATAGAAGACAATCAAATAAATTCGGCTAGAGTGGAGAAAGAGAAAGGAAAAGAAAAGTGAAAATAGAAGAAGGAGAATTCGGCAATAGAAGAAAGAAGAAAATGGAGAGAAGAAAATAAAATGGGAGAGGGATGCTTTCAACTTTGAGTAAAAGTGGAAGAAAGAAAAGAGAATTGGGGAGGAGAAAGATTCGGCCAAAAGAAAGTAAAAGAAGAAATGTGGGTTTGAAAAAATATGAAAAGAATGAAAAAGAAAGATAAGAACAAGAGAGGTTCGACCAAGCACTATGGTGGTTTCGGTTTTTACTCAATATGGTGTACTAGGGAAAACTGGCAAGACTCCAAAAGAGTTTTTCGGGTAGACACAAAACAATGAATAATACCAATACCAAAACAAAATTTTACCTTATTACCAAGAACACATTCGGCTAGGGAGAGTGTTTGTGGAGAGAAAAGAAAAATGATGCTCAAATGCTAAGGAAATTTTTTACTAACAAACTATCAACCTACCAAACCTTCAACAAATTCGGTCAACCCCCCTAGACCAATATGCCGTCCACATACATGGACTAGATTGCCATGAAAAAGCTTCCAAAACCTCATCCTTAATCCAAGCCTTATGTCCCCTTATCCTTCCTTAATCAATATGATTCCTTTCCCAAAGTTCAAGCTTTCCTAATCTATTATTCAACTTGCTATAAAATTTAAAGTCCAACTTACCAAATGTAAAACTTCGCCGACACTTAATGTAAGGATGCATAAAAATAAAGTCTTCAAAATGTATTCCATGCTACTCGAACCACTTCCCTCAAGCAACCTTTCATGCGCCATAACCATCATGCCACTAACTCCTCATGTGCTAGAATTTAACACTTAAATTAGCTTGAGTGTCAAGATCACCTAATCCACTTCACTAAATTTTCAATACTAAGAATTATTCTAGCTTCGCTAATAATTCCAAGCCTTCACAAAACTATACTAAGCACACCATAAAATCATATCCGAGCTAACACAAGTAACAAGATGATACTCAAATTTTAGGATGTTACATTTCTGATGATGCCATACATCTTCGGTTATTCCCTTTTTCATTAAGGAATAAAGCCAAGCAGTGGTTAAACTCGTTACCACGAGGATCAATCACTACATGGGAACAAATGACCGAGAAATTTTTATTAAAATATTTCCCACCGGCTAAAACGGCCAAAGTACGGAATGATATCTCTTCTTTTGTGCAGATGGATTTAGAGACATTATACGACGCATGGGAGAGATACAAAGATCTCCTGAGAAGGTGTCCACACCATGGTCTACCCTTGTGGCTACAAGTCCAAACTTTCTATAATGGTGTAAACCCCTCAACGAGACAACTAATTGATTCAGCCGCCGGTGGAACCCTGAACAACAGAACTCCTGAAGCAGCCTACGAGCTCATTGAAGAGATATCACTGAAGAACTATCAGTGGCAATTTACAAGGACAAAACCGACAAAATCAGCCGGAGTTTATAGCCTCGATGCAGTGACCACACTATCAACACAGATAGAGATGATAAATAAAAAGCTTGATAGTTTGTGTTCTTCGCAGGCACACCCAGTCATGCTGTGCAACGCAAGTGGAATTGTGACAAATCCTGAGTACCCACCTTACCAACCGGATGTAGAAAACGAACAGATGAACTATATAGGTAATAATTTTAGATCCAATAATAATCCTTATAGTAATACTTACAATCCAGGTTGGAGGAACCACCCAAATTTTTCATGGGGAGGACAAGGAAATCAAGGAAATCAAAGACAACAACCTCCTCAAAATTTCCAAAATCAGCCATATCCGCAAGAGAAGAAGCCAAACCTCGAAGAGATGCTGACAAAATTCATGGAAAGCACAGAAAATCGTCTCCAAGATACCGAGAAGACACTTAAAAGTCAACAAACATCGGCTGAGGAGACCAAAAACCAAATCGGAGAACTAACTAAGTCAGTAGGGGAAGTCACTAAAGCAGTCGGACAACTTGCAAAGTTGATGTCCGAACGACTGATAGGACGTCTACCTAGTAACACGGAGATTAACCCAAAAGAACAAATTCAAGCCATCACAGCTCATAATAGCACAAGGGTAGACGAACCTAATCCAATACAAGGAAACAAGGTAGAAGAAGGTAAAGTTGAGGCAACACAGGAAAAGCCAAAACTGGTAATCAAAGAGTACCAACCTCGCATACCTTATCCCGAAGCAATGAAAAGAGATGATACAGAGGAATAGTTCGGTAAGTTTCTTAAACTTTTAAAGAAATTACATATTAACTTACCTATTCTTGAAGCTCTTTTTTAGATGCCAGATTCGAGGAAATTTTTAAAACAGCTCTTGAGGAACAAACACAAATTAAATGAAGAGCCACATGTGGAATTGAACGCAGTATGCTCAGCAATGCTACTGAATAGACTACCACGGAAGCAAAAAGATCCAGGGAGTTTTACTATTCCTTGTTTAATTGGTAGACTAAATGTTGATAACATGTTAGCTGATTTAGGGGCATGTATAAATGTCATGCCTTATACACTGTTTAAACGACTAGGTCTAGGGAAGCCCAAACAAACTAGAATGAGTATACAATTAGCTGATAAAACTATTAGAATTCCTAGGGGCATTATCAAAGATGTTCTTGTAAAAATCGACAAATTTGTTGTCCTAGTAGATTTTGTTTTCTTAGACATGGATGAGGATAATTCAATCCCCTTAATTTTAGGAAGACCATTCCTAGCAACTGCCAAGACTAAAATTGATGTTGCCACAGGAGAACTCATACTTTGTGTAGGTAACGAATCAATTAGTCTTCAAGCTCTTGACTCGGCCAGGACAACAATCGATGAAGGTAAGAAAGACAATTCATTTGATAATCAATTTGTGCAACCTTCATCGCAGGAAACACCACAAGGATACAACCCTGAGCCAAATCATAGACCCCAAGCCGACAAAACAGAATTACATAAGGAACAACGCCTAAGGGTCAACAAACTAAAAGAGCAGGAAACACAAATCAAAGAGGAACAGGAACCAAACGAAGTAAAACCTAAGGAGCCCCCAGAAGAGCTCATAGGAACATCGAATCACTTCAAAATAGGAGACCATGTACTGATAGACAAAGTCGATCCTCGCATCATCACATCAGACCTGAAAGTAAACGAAGAAATTCCTCTTAAGGTACACAATATCTTCCCGCACGGAACAGTCGAGGTAAGCAATCCAACATTCGACACCTTTAAGGTAAACACTTATCGACTTGAACTTTGTCAAAAAATTAGATCTGTAAGCATGAGGGAAGATATTCAAACCTTTAAACCTCACTGATTTTTTTTAATTACGAGAAAAGTCTAGCTTAAGACTATAAACGAGCGCTTCTCGGGAGGCAACCCGGGCACTAACACATTTACTTTCAAGTTTATTTTCAATTTCTTTTCTTTCCTTCTTTCTTTTCTGAAAATTTAGTTTTACACTAACACAAAAGTGTAGAATTCCAGTCCACACGGTCTTACACACAGCAGTGTCTGTGGCCGTGTGGACCACCAGAATCCCAGTACTGACATAGCAGAGGCCGTACGAATCAAAATCCCACCTAATTTCTGACAGTACGGATCCATCCACTCGCCCACGGGCACAGACAAAGTGGCACGGCCGTGCCCTACGACTGTGTGAAGCTACTGACTTGCACACCACGGGTAGAATACGCCCGTGCCTTAAAACCGTGCCAACATACTGACTTGTGACCTACAGGCGTGGCGGGCTAAAAAATGGCCATGGAGATTCAGCACGCCTATACACACGACCGTGCGAAGTGGCCGTATGACTCAACACGCCCATGGCTAACGAGCGTGGGAGAAACGAACGGAGCCTCACCACGGCCGTGCGAGGCTGCCGTGTGCATCGACACGCCCTCGGTCCATGGGCGTGGGAACGTGCCAGATTTGAGATCCTATTTAAACCCCACAACCCTTCCCATTCTCCCCATCTTCTTTCTTCCTTCTTGTTCTTTCTTTTCTTAGAAAAGGTGTCCAGACTCCTGAGCAATACCAAAAGTATGCCGAAGAAGCGGAAGAAGGCAAGCATAGTCTCCCAAAAAGAGACCCTACACATAAGTTCATGCCGGCCGCTTCATCCAAACACCAAGCCAAGGGTCTTTGAGTCCAATTGATCGCTGAAATCAAAGCCTTAAAATTTATAAAAGAATGATCGAACCTGGGACTAACTCTGACAACGTTTAAAGGAAAGTGTACCTATCGAACAGTAGTATAGCTTAGGCAAGACCAGATTATCGAACCCAAAAGAACTAAAAGTATTAATACTAACTTTATTTTTATTATTTAGCCTTAAGAACGGAGAGAAGTTGCTTTTAGACTAAATTGTCGAAGACTAAGCTAAGGACACAAAGACGAAAAGAACGATTTGGAAAATATCTTGAAGAAAAACTCAATTGATCACGACGATACCCTCAGGAAAAATCCACCTAGACTTCACTTGTTATTTAACCCTAAACCATATGATTTCTTTACTTAGCTTGATCCGTAGGACTCCCTAACCTATATTAAACCCTCTCTCGAGGCGAATAATGTCTAACCCCAGGTTAATTAGTGGAACTCTCGTTCGCTTATAACAACCCCCTAGAATAGCAGTAAATCGATCAATGGATTCCCATATTAGGTTTTACCCTAATCCGACAAAATCTCGTAACCCTATCTCTAGGCGTTCGATCAACTCCGCTTAATTATGTTAGATCTTCTCTTAAACAGGGTCTATTCTTCCTCCACCTAAGCACATTAGATTTGGATTAAGCAACATAATTAAGAACAAACTAAGTAATTCATCATATAACTTAAAAACCAAATAACAAGATTCGTCCAGGTTTCATCCCCTTCAGGTATCTGAGGGATTTAGTTCATAATGAATAAAAAGAACATCTCAAGAGAAAAGATAAAACAAAATATAAGAAATCCCTAAAACCCCCTGAAGGAATTGAAGGAGAATTCTGCCGTCTTGAGTATAACTCCGGCTTCTTGGGATGGATCAACTGGCTATCCTCGCGTTATTCCCTAACTCTGACCTTCTCGGCTTGGCTCTTTGGCCTAGCTTTCGATGCCTTCTGCTTCTGCCGAACTCCCCTTTCAAGTTGCCCCCTAAGGTGTTTATATGGACTTTGTGATGCCTTACTTGGCCCCTAAGTATCCTAATTTAAGTAGAATTCCTAATAGGTTATTTGAATAGGCTTTGGAATGTGTTTCTTTGCCTCCAATTATCCTTTCCTGAATGAAATTGCTCTTTCCAGCGACAGGGACACGACCATGGCACACGCCCGTGTGGATCGTGGCCAGGCCATGCTCGGACTTTTAATGAGGCACGGCCGTGTTAGCTTTGGGCCAGGCCATGTCGATTTCTCTCTTGGCCCAATTTGGTCTATTTTAAGCCCGTTTCTCGTTCTTTTCATCCTTGGGTGCTTTCCTGAGTATAAAACATGAAAAGAAAGGATTAAGAACACTTTTTTATATGAATCAAAGCTTAAAACATCCAAAAGCATACTAAATGTGGAATTAAAATATGTTACTTTTACGGTTTATCAAATACCCCCACACTTAAGCTTTTGCTTGTCCTCAAGCAAAATTCTCAATTCATAATTAAAACGGACTTCCTCGATTCATAGTATTCATCAATAATGTTTCATCATAATTCAAAGATAATTCATACATGGATAACTCAACTCAAAGAGTCCTAAAGATTCAAACAATCAAAGTCATACATTTGTAGCACAAAAAAGTAGGTGTCTCCTCTTATCTAAATAATTACCTTTAATTCAAGATCGACAAGGATTGACATCCTCACTAAAGATTCGCTCAAATCACTCGAGGTGTTTAAGGTTCAAAATTAAGCTCTCAAAAGTCGAACATGAAAAGTTAATCCCATAAGCTTGCATGAAAATCAAATCTCCACCACTAAAATATGATAAGATAAACAGATCAAAAGGTCTTTGTTAGGGTTGTAATGGGGCTAGGGTTAAGGTGTGGATAAATGCTAAAATTAGAAGGTTAGAATCGAGATTGAATTGACAAGTACCTACCTAAGAATACTGAAATAATATTTACATCAACTGATAATAATCCTAACAATACGAGCTTTTCTTTCTTTCTTTCTTTCTTTCTTTTTAAGAAAAAACTAAATAATACTGAATGAATTCAGCTCATAGCATAATATAATTCGGTAACTAATCAAATCATACCTTGATTAAAGGGTAGTCAAAAGAAAGGGTGATAACAAATACAAAGGGGTTTTTGGGTTATTAATAAGTGAGTCAATAAAAAGGGTTGTTAGGATCAACGGGGTTCACTAGGGGTTAATTATGAAGGTAGGCTTTTAGTGGAGTAAGTGGGTTAAAACCTAGGTGCCTTTATCATCTCGGTATATCAAATCATAGGTGTGGTCTCGACAAGTATAATCAATGCAAGTTCCAGAATAACAAATCAATGTTGACACACTCATAGTCAATAAAGTGAGCAAAAAAAATGTATGCTCTATAAGGCTCAAGATCTCACAAAAATTATGGGTTTTTGATGTCAACCTTGTAAATTTCAAACTTCAAGGTAACATTTAGATTCAGGTAGACAACCTAAAAATTTTAAATTTCTGAAAAATAGACTTATCATGCTTGATTCTCTAGTATCCTTCAAATTTAATCATCAATGTACAATTATCAATGACTTAATCCAAAACATATCAATAAAAATCATAAATCGGGGAAATTTCATTCTAATCATAGTATGAGAAACTTTACTTTTAAACAAGGCATAATTCAGGGATTTTCAAATATAACTGTAGTTAACCCCCCACACTTAAGTTGTACATTGCCCTCAATGTACAAAGATAGATAATATCAAATAATCATAAAATCATAAGATGGGGAGAGAAGTGAAACTTCCTGAATTTTGGATGAAGTCAAAGAAATCAGATAGGATTGGAGGTGAACGTGGGGAAGCGTCTCGAACCGTTTGAAATTGAATCCTTGAAGCAGCCGGTCTGATTTTATTGTATCTTAAGCTAAATCTAAATATTATAAAGAATAAGAAGAAGAAAATAAAATTAAGTACAAAAATAATGAAACGAAAATAAAATAAAAATAAAAATAAATAATGGAAAATGAAAGACAACTAGAAAAAGGGAGAATGATGTTTAAATAGAGATGTAGCCCGTGTTTTCGGATTTTGAATTTTAGGCGCGTTTAGGATGTTCGGGCACGGCTGTGGGTGTAGTGGCACGCCCGTGTCTTTCTTCACACGGTCATTTAATTCGGGCGTGCTCCTCCCGTGTTCGATAAGTCAGAATATTGGCACGGTTGGAAGGCACGGCTGTGTTTAGCCCGTGCTTAACAAGTCAGTAACCTCACCCGAGCGTCGGCACGGGCGTGGACTATTACCGCCACCCGTGTTGGGAAAAGAAATTTTTCTATGTCGTGCATGGCTACTGGCACGCCCATGGTTCATCCCCTGGCTTCCACACGGCCACGGGCACGCTCGTGTGTAGGGCTGTGTGGCCTAGAAATCTGCTGTTTTGTTAGTTTATGGTTAGGTACTAAAAAGAAAAAGAACAGAAAAAAATAAAAAGAAAATAAAAAAATAAAAAAATAAAAAATGTAAAAATAGGGTTAGTGCTCGGGTTGCCTCCCGAGAAGCGCTCGTTTATAGTCTTAAGCTAGACTTTACCTCTCATTCGTATGGTCATGGTGGTTTGAGGAGATGAAAATCCTTTCTCGTGCGATCACTTCGCTTATGGATATATAGTTTAAGTCGAGTAATATTTACTTCAAAAGTATTGAATTTAGGATTGCTTACCTCGATTGTGCCGTATAGGAAGACATTAAGTACCTCAAAAGTGATTTTTTCGTTTGTCTTGAGGTCTGAATTGGTGATTCGAGGGTCTTCCTTATTCAATAATACCTGATCTCCTGCTTTGAAGTGATTCGTTGTTCCTATCAGCTCGTCTGGAGGCTCCTTTGATTTCACTTCGTGTGGTTCCGGTTCTTCTTTAAGTTTTGTTTTCCACTCTTCTAATTTGTCGACCCTAAGGCTTCGTTCCTGATACGATTCTTCTTTGTTGGCACGAGGTCTAAGATCTAGCTCAGCTAGGTGATTTCGTGATGCTTCCTGTAAAGAAGGTTGAACCAAATGATTATTAATAGAATTAATTTTCGTACCTTTATTACTCGATGTCCTAGCTGAGTCAAGAGCTTGAAGAGTGATTGTTTCGTCGTCTACACGAAGTGTGAGTTCACCAAATTCTTCCTCTGTGTAGTCTTTCTTTATTGCATCGGGATATGGCACACGAGGTTGGTACTCTGTAATTGCTGGTTTTGGTATATCATGGCACACCTCAACTTTACCTTGACTTACCACAGGTTCTCCCCTTGGGTTTGGTTCGTCTAGCCCTTCACTATTGTAAATGGCTTGATTTTGCTCTCTCGGGTTAGTTTCAGTATTGCTCGGCAAGCTTCCTTGTGGTAGTTTTGATATTAGCTTTGCGAGTTGTTCGACTGCATTAGTGACTTCCTTGACTGACTTAGTAAGTTCCCCGACTCGGTTCTCGTTGCTTTTGAGTGTTTTCTCAGACTCTTGGAAGCGGTTTTCTGTGGCTGCCACGAGTTTTGTCAGCATCTCCTCAAGGTGCGACTCCTCTTCCTGTTGGTAAAGTGGTTGTTGAAAGTTTGGAGGAAGTTCCGGTCTTTGGTTATTTTGATCATCCCACGAGAAATTGGGATGGTACCTCCAACCTGCATTATAAGTGTTACCATAAAAATTATTTTGAACTCTAGGATAGTTACTGACAAACCGTAAAAGTAACATATTTTAATCCCACATTTAGCATACTTTTGGATGATTTATCCTTTGATTTATGTAAAAAGGTGCTCTTAATCCTTTCTTTTCATATTTTATACTCAGGAAAGCACCCAAGGATAAAAAGAACGAGAAACGGGCTTAAAATGGACCAAATTGGGCCAAGAGAGAAATCGACACGGCCTGGCCCAAATAGCACACGACCGTGCCTCATTAAAAGTCCGAACACGGCCTGGCCACGATTCACACGAGCGTGTGCCATGGCCGTGTCCCTGTCACTGGAAAGAGAAATTTCATTCGGGAAAGGATACTTGAAGGTAAAGAAATACATTCCAAAGCCTATTCAAACACCCTATTAGGAATTCTACTTGAATTAGGATACTTAGGGGCCAAGTAAGGCATCACAAAGTCTATATAAACACCCGAGGGGGCAACTTGAAAGGAGAGTTTGGCAGAAGCCGAAACAGGCATCGAAAGATAGGCCAAGGAGCCAAGCCGAGAAGGTCAGAGTTAGGGAATAACACGAGGATAGCCAGTTGGTCCATCCCAAGAAGCCGGAATTATACTCAAGACGGCGAAATTCTCCTTCAATTCCTTTAGGGGGTTTTAGGAATTTCTTATGTTTTGTTTTATCTTTTCTCTTGCGATGTTTTCTTTATTCATTATGAACTAAACCCCTCAGATACTTGAAGGGGATGAAACCTAGACGAATCTTGTTATTTGATTTTTAAGTTATATGATGAACTACTTAGTTTGTTCTTAATTATGTTGCTTAATCCAAATCTAATGTGCTTAGGTGGAGGAGGAATAGACCCTTCCTAAGAGAAGATCTAACATAATTAAGCGGAGTTGATCGAACGCGTAGAGATAAGGTTACGAGATTTTACCGAATTAGGGTGAAACCTAATATGGGAGTCCATTGATCAATTTACTGCTATCCTAGGGGGTTATTATAAGCGAACGAGAGTTCCACAAATTAACCTAGGGTTAGACGTTATTCGCCTCGAGAGAGGGTTTAATATAGGTTAAGGAGTCTTACGGATCAAGCTAAGTAAAGAGATCATATAATTAAGGGTTAGATAACAATTGAAGTCTAGGTGGATTCATCCTGAGGGTATCGTCGTGATCAATTGAGTTTTCTTCAAGTTATTTTTCAATTCATCCTTTTTGTCTTTGTGTCCTTAGTTTAGTTCTTGACGATTTAGTTTAGAGCAATCTTCACTTTAATTTTAAGGCTAAATATTAAAAAGAAAGTTAGTATTAATACTTTTAGTTCCTTTGGGTTCGACAATCCGGTCTTGCCTAAGCTATACTACTGTTCGATAGGTACACTTGCCTTTAATCATTGTCAGAGTTAGTCTCTAGGTCTGATCATTCTTTTATAAATTTTTAAAGCTCTGATTTCAGCGATCAAGTTTTTGGCGCCGTTGCCGGGGAACTAAAATATTAAGAAAGCTTAATTTTTATTACTTTAGCCATTTTTTTATTTTTTTATTGCAATTTTTTTATTTGTTTTATTTTTACTTTCCTAATATTTCTTTACTTTGACAGGTAATTTTAGTTTAGAGGAGATGGCACTAAATAACTATCAGTGGCAAGTTATGAGGACAACGCCAACAAAAGCCGCCAGTGTCTCCAACGTCGACGTGGTCACCAGGTTATCTAACCAGCTAGAGATGATGAATAAAAAGATTGGTGGTTTGTATAGTTCCTCGCATGTACACTCAGTAATGCAATATGACTCGAATCTAGGAGGAGTGGCGAATCCTTAGTACCCACCCTACAGATATGGCATGGAAAACGAGCAAGCTCACTATACGGGTAACTATTCTAAACCACAAAATAATTTTTATAATGACACTTATAATGAAGGTTGGAGTTACCATCCCAATTTCTTGTGGGATGATCAAAATAGCCAAGGACCGGAACTTCCTCCAAACTTTCAACAACCACCTCACCAACAAGAAGAGGAGTCGCACCTTGAAGAGATGCTGACAAAATTTTCGGCAAACACAGAAAAACGTATTCAAGAAACTGAGAGAACAATAAAAAGCAATGAGAGCCGAATTGAGGAAATTACTAAATTAGTCAAGGAAGTCACTAATGCAATCGAACAACTCGCAAAGCTGATGTCAGAACGACCGCAAGGACGTCTACCAAGCAACACTGAGATTAACCCTAAGGAACAAGTTCAAGTCATCACAGCTCAGAATAATAAGGGGTTAGATAAACCTGATACAAGGCCAGAAATAAGGTAGAAGAAGGTAGAACAGAGGTAACGGAAGAAAAGCCAAAACCGGCAATTAAAGAGTACCAACCTGGCATACCTTATCTCGAAGCGATGAAAAGAGACGATTCAGAAGAACAGTTTGGTAAGTTTCTTAAACTTTTAAAGAAATTACATATTAACGTACCTCTTCTTGAAGCTCTTTTTCAGATGCCAGACTCGAGGAAATTTTTAAGACAGCTCTTGACAAACAAACGCAAATTAGACGAGGAGCACCATGTGTAATTAAACACAGCATGCTCAGCAATGTTACAGAACAGACTACCGCAGAAGCAAAAAGACACAGGGAGTTTTACAATTCCATGTTTAATTGGTAGTTTATCTATTGATAATGCTTTAGCTAATTTAGGGGCAAGCATCAATGTTATGCCTTATAAAATGTTTAAACAACTAGGTTTAGGGAAACCCAGACAAACTACGATGAGCATTCAGTTAACTGATAAAACTATCAGAATTCCTAGGGGTATAATAGAAAATGTTCTAATCAAAATTGATAAATTCATATTCCCAGTAGATTTTGTTGTCTTAGACATGAATGAGGACAATTCGATTCCTTTAATTTTAGGAAGACCCTCTCTAGCAACTGCCAGGTCTAAAATTGATGTTGGTATAGGAGAACTCATTCTTCGTGTAGGTGACGAATCAATCAGTCTACAAGCTTTTGACTCGGCCAGGACATCAAGTGATGAAGGTGAGAAAGTAAATTCAGTTGATAATCAAATTGTTCAACTTTCACCACAGGAAACACCACAAGGCTACAAACCTGAGCCGGATCATGGGCCCCAAGCCGTACAAGCTCATAACAGTGAATTGTTAGTGGAATTTGACCCAAGGCAAGAACTTGTGGTAAGTGAAGGTAAGGTTGAGGTAAGCCATGATTTACCAAACCCGGTAAATACAGAGTACCAAGCTCGTGTGCCATATCCCGATGCAATAAAGAAAGACCAAACAGAGGAAGAATTCGGTGAACTCACACTTCGTGTAGACAACGAAACAATCATTCTTCAAGCTTTTGAATCAGCTAGGATATCGAGTAATAAAGGTACGAACGTTAATTCTATTGATAATCATTTGGTTCAACCTTCTTTACAGGAAGCATCACGAAATCACTTAGCTGAGCTAGATCTTAGACCGCGTGCCAACAAGGAAGAAACACATAAGGAACAAAGCCGTAGGATTGACAAACTAAAAGAGCAGGAAACACAAATCAGAGAGGAACAGGAGCTGCACGAAGTGAAACCGAAGGAGACCCCAGACAAGCTGATAGGAACAACAAATCACATCAAAATAGAGGATCAGGTATTGTTGAATAAGGAAGACCCTCGAATCACCAATTCAGACCTTAAGGCAAACGAAGAAATCACTTTTGAGGTACTTAATGTCTTCCTATACGGCACAGTCGAGGTAAGAAATCCTAAATTCGACACTTTTGAGGTAAACATTACTCGACTTAAACTATATATCCATAGCCGAAGTGATCGCATGAGAAAGGATTTTCACCTCCTCAAACCACCATGACCATACGAATGAGAGGTAAAGTCCAGCTTAAGACTATAAACGAGCGCTTCTCGGGAGGCAACCCGAGCACTAACCCCATTTTTACATTTTTTTATTTTTATTTTTTCTTTTAGCACCTAACCATAAACTAACAAAAGAGCAGATTTCTAGGCCACACGACCCTACACATGGGCGTGCCCGTGGCCGTGTGGAAGCCAGGGGATGAACCATGGGCGTGCCAGTAGCCGTGCACGACATAGAAAAAATTCTTTTCCCAACATGGGTGGCGATAATAGTCCACGCCCGTGCCAATGCCCCGTGCGAAGCTACTGACTTGCCAACCACGGGCATAACACGCCCGTGCCTTGAAACCATGCCAACATACTGACTTCTCAGACACGGGCGTGGCTGGCTGAAAAATGGGCATGGAGTAACAACACGCTCAAACACACGGCCGTGCGAGGCGGCCGTGTGAATCGACACACCCTCGGTACACGGGCGTGGGATGCATCTCTATTTAAACCCTGTCCTTCCATTTTTTTTCTTCTCCAATTGGCTTTCTTCTTTCGTTTTCCATTATTTACTTTTATTTTTATTTTTATTTTTATTTTTATTTTTATTTTTATTCTTTCCTTTATTATTTTCTTCTTATTCTTCATTTAGATTTAGCTTAGGATACAATAAAATCAGACCGGCTGCTTCGAGGACTCAATTTCAAATGGTTCAAGATGCTTCCCCATATTCATCTCCAATCCTTGTAATATTTAGTTTGTTCTTTAAAAAAATGAAGTATATTCATTATTAGTTCTATAATTAAATGAGCTTACATGTTAAAATTCCACATCTTGAGGAAAAAGCTCGTATTATTAGTTTTCAATTGATGTAATTATTTAGGATTAGTTCAATTTTTTTTAGTTACACAATTTATCAAGCAAGTCTCGATTCTAACCTTCTAATTCAGCCTTTATCCACACCTTTAACCCTAGCCCCGTTACAACCCTGTTAAAGACCTTTTGATTTGTGTATCATCTCATATTACAGTGGTGGAGATTTAATTTTCAGGCAAGCCTATGGGATTAACTTTTCAGGTTCGACTTCTTAGAGCTTAATTTTGAACCTTAAACACCTCGAGTGATTTGAGTGAATCTTTAGTGAGGATGTCAATCCTTGTCGATTTTGAATCAAAGGTAATTATTTAGATAATGGGAGACACTTACATTTTTGTGCTACAAATGTATGACTTTGATTGTTTGAATCTTTAGGACTCTTCGAGTTAGATCATCCATGCATAAATTATCTATGAATTATGATAAGGCAATGTTGACAGGAATTATGAATCATGGAAAGTTAATTTTAATTGTAAGTTGAGAATTTTGCTTGAGGACAAGCAAAAGCTTAAGTGTGGGGGTATTTGATAAATCGTAATAGTAATAATCCCACATTTAGCATGTTTTCAGATGATTTATTCCTTGATTCATGTAAAAAGGTGCTCTTAATCCTTTCTTTTCATGTCTTATACCCAGGAAAGCACCCGAGGATGAAAAGAACATAAAATGGGCCCAAAACGGAGTAAATGGGCCATATCACGAAATCTACACGGCCTGGCCTAAAGATCACACGGCCTCACCCCCGATTTACACGGTCGTGCCTCAATTAAGAAATCCGAACACGACTCAAAGATTTGTCACATGGGCGTGTGATATGGACGTGTCCTTGTCGTGGCAATGAATAACTTTAGTCAGAAAAGGATACTTAGGGAGAAAGAATCGCATTCCAAGAGCCTATATATACCCCCTAGGTACCACCTTTGAAGGGGTGTCAAGCTAGGCCAAGGAGCCAAGCCGAAAAGGTCAGAGTTGTGGGAATCGCTCGAAGTTATCCAGTTGATCCATCCCAAGAAGCCGGAATTCTACTCAAGACGGCGGATTTCTCCTTCAATTCCTTCAGGGAGTTTTAGGGATTTCTTATGTTTTGTTTTATCTTTTCTCTTGAGATGTTTTCTTTATTTGTTATGAACTAAACCCTTCAGATACTTGAAGGGGATGAAACCTAGATGAATCTTGTTATTGTTTTCTGAATTATATGGTAAATACTTAGTTTGTTCTTAATTACGTGTGCTTAATCCAAATTTGATGTGCTTAAGTGGAGGAGGAATAGACCCTGCTTAAGAGTAGATCTAGCATAATTAAGCGAAGTTGATCGCAGGCCTAGAGATAGGGTGACGAGATTTTGCCGGATTAGGGTGAAACCTAATATGGAAGTCCATTGATCGATTTACTGCTATTCTAGGGTTTATTATTCGAGAAAGAGATTTCCGTTAATTAACCTAGGGTTAGATGTTATTCGCCTCAAGAGAGGGTTTAATATATGTTAAGGAGTCCTACGGATCAAACTAAGTGAATAAATCGTATGTTTCAGTGTTAGATAACAAGTGAAGTTTAGGTGGATTCTTCCTGAGGGCGTCGTCGTGATCAACTGAGTTTTTCTTCAAGTTATTTCCCAATTCGTTCTTTTTGTCTTCGCGTCTTTAGCTTAGTAGTCGATAATTTAGATTAAAGAAACTTCACTTTATTTTAGGCTAAATAATAAAAAGAAAGTTAGTATTAGTACTTTTAGTTCCTTTGGGTTCGACAAATCCGGTCTTGCCTAAGCTATACTACTGTTCAATAGGTACACTTGCCTTTAATCGTTGCCAGAGTTAGTTTCCAGGTTCGATCTCATTCATTATAAATTTAAAACTCGACACAGTAATCAGTTCGCAAGGTGGGTGTTATTCCTAGAGCTGCTGTGGTGGTGGCGATGGCGGAAGTGGCGTGATTCCCAAGCAGCCTTTAGAACTCCTCGGGCTGCAGTGGTGGTGGTCGTGGTTCCCAATGAGTGATTCCCAAGCAGCCTGACGGACCTGACACTAAGAAACTAAATTAAAATAGACTAAACTAAGCATAAGATTGTCAAGGAGAAGGAAATTGAAGCAAAAGAGAAAAGAAAAATAGAAACTAAATGGTCTCAAAGACCCTTGGCTTGTTGTTTGGATGAAGCGGCTGGCATGAACTTATGTATAGGGGTCTCCTTTGAGGAGACTATGCTTGGCTTCTTTCGCTTCTTCGTCATGGCTTTGCTGTGGCTCAAGAGTTATTGAGACTTGTTATGGAGAGAGAAATCTGAAAAGGGATAAGAAAATAGGTGGAAAGTATAAGAATGGGGACGTGGAGTTGGTGTTCAAGTAGAGGCTCAATTTTGACATTCCCCCACGCACGTGTACCGAAGGTGTGTCGATTCACACGGCCGCCTCGCACGGTCGTGTTTCGGGGCGTGTTGATTCTCCATGCCTGTTTTTTAGCCAGCTACGCCCGTTGGTGACAAGTCAGCATGTTGGCACGGTTGGAAGGCACGGGCATGTTCTACTTGTGATTGGCAAGTCAGTATCTTCACACGGCCATAAGGCACGGTCGTACCACTTTGTCGGTGCCCGTGGGGTAGTGGTTGGGTCCGTGACATCAAAAATTAGTTGGGATTTGATTCGTACGGTCTCTGCTATGTTAGTATGGGGATTCTGTACTTCCACACGGTCACGGTCACGGTCGTGTGCAAAACTGTGTGGCCTAGAAATTTGCACTTTTGGTTAGTTTAAAACTAGGTATTCAGAAAAGAAAATAAATTAAAAGAAAAATGTGAAACTAAATTGTGTTAGTGCTCGGGTTGCCTCCCGAGAAGCGCTTGTTTATAGTCTTAAGTTAGAATTTCCTTGTAGTTTAATCAGGGAGGTTTAAAGGTTTGAATATCTTCCCTCATGCTCACAGTTCTATTTTCTTGATAAAGTTTAAGTCGACAAACGTTTACCTTAAAAGTGCCGAATGTTGGGTTTCTTACCTCGACTGTTCCGTGTGGGAAGATATTGTGTACCTTAAGAGGAATTTCTTCATTTACTTTCAGGCCTGATGTGGTGATGCGAGGGTCAGCTTTGTCTAGCAGTACCTGGTCTCCTATTTTGAAGTGGTTTGATGTTCCTACGAGCTCTTCTGGGGTCTCCTTCGGTTTTACTTCATGCGATTCCGGTTCCTCTTTGATTTGTGTTTCCTGCTCTTTTAGTTTGTCGACCCTAAGGCTTTGTTCCTTATGTAATTCTTCTTTTTTGGCTTGGGGTCTATGATTTGGCTCAGGTTTGTATTCTTGTGGTGTTTCCTGCGATGAAGATTGCACAAATTGATTATCAACTGAATTGTCTTTCTTACCTTCATTGATTATTGTCCTGGCCGAGTCAAGAGCTTGAAGACTGATTGATTCATCACCTACACAAAGTATGAGTTCTCCTGTGGCAACATCAATTTTAGTCTTGGCAGTTTCTAGGAAGGGTCTTCATAAAATTAAGGGGATTAAATTATCCTCATCCATGTCTAAGACAACAAAATCTACTGGAAAAACGAATTTATCGATTTTGACAAGAACATCTTCGATAATGCCCCTAGGAATTCTAATAGTTTTATCAGCTAATTGAATGCTCATCCTAGTTTGTTTGGGCTTCCCTAGACCTAGTTGTTTAAAAAATGCAAAAGGCATGACATTAATACTTGCCCCTAAATCAGCTAACGCATTATCAACAGTTAGTCTACCAATTAAACATGGGATTGTAAAACTCCCTGGATCTTTTTGCTTCCGCGGTAGTCTATTATGTAACATTGCTGAGCATGCTGCGTTTAATTCCACATGTGGCTCTTCGTCTAATTTGCGTTTGTTCGTCAAGAGTTGTTTTAAAAATTTCCTCGAGTCTGGCATCTGAAAAATGGCTTCAAGAAGAGGTAAGTTAATATGTAATTTCTTTAAAATTTTAAGAAACTTACCAAACTGTTCTTCTGTATCATCTCTTTTTATTGCTTCGGGATAAGGTATGCGAGGTTGGTATTCTTTGATTACTGGTTTTGGTTTTTCCTGTGTTGTCTCAACTTTTCCTTCATCTACCTCGTTATCTTGTATTGGATTAGTTTCGTCTAACCCTGCACTATCATGAGCTGTGATGGCTTGGATTTGTTCCTTCGGGTTAATCTCAGTGTTACTTGGTAGACGTCCTTGCGGTCGTTCGGACATTAACTTTGCAAGTTGTCTGACTGCTTTAGTGACTTCCTCTACTGACTTAGTAAGTTCCCCTAATTGGTTCTTGGTCCCCTCAACTGATGTTTGTTGG
Organism: Gossypium australe; assembly: GCA_005393395.2. Classification (NCBI taxonomy): domain Eukaryota; kingdom Viridiplantae; phylum Streptophyta; class Magnoliopsida; order Malvales; family Malvaceae; genus Gossypium; species Gossypium australe. The sequence goes on from CM016620.1 coordinate 101,971,172, forward strand.
CTTTTAAGTGTTTTCTCAGTATCTTGGAGATGATTTTCTGTGGTTGTCATGAATTTTGTTAGCATCTTTTCGAGAGTTGGCTTCTTCTCTTGCGGGTATGGCTGATTTTGGAAATTTTGAGGATGTTGTTGTCTTTGATTTCCTTGATTTCCTTGGCCTCCCTATAAAAAATTTGGGTGGTTCCTCCAACCTGGATTGTAAGTATTACTATAAGGATTATTATTGGATCGGAAATTATTACATATATAGTTCATCTGTTCGCTCTCTGCGTCCGGTTGGTAGGGTGGGTACTCAGGATTCACCACAGTTCCACTTGCGCTGCACTGCATGACTGGATGTACCTGCGAAGAACACAAACTATCAAGCTTTTTATTCATCATCTCTACCTGTGTTGATAGCATGGTCACTGTATCGAGGTTGTAAACTCCGACTGATTTTGTCGGTTTTGTCCTTGTAACTTGCCATTGATAGTTATTTAGTGACATCTCTTCAATGAACTCGTAGGCTGCTTCAGGAGTTTTGTTGTTCAGGGTTCCACCGGCGGTTGAATCAATTAGTTGCCTCGTTGAGGGGTTTACACCATTATAGAAAGTTTGGACTTGGAGCCATAAAGGTAAACCATGGTGCAGACACCTTCTCAAGAGATCCTTGTATCTCTCCCATGCATCGTATAATGTCTCTAAATCCATCTGCACAAAAGGAGAGATATCATTCCGTAATTTGGCTGTTTTGGCCGGTGGGAAATATTTTAATAAAAATTTTCGGTCATTTGTTCCCATGTAGTGATTGACCCTCGTGGTAACGAGTTTAACCACTATTTGGCTTTATTCCTTAATGAAAAGGGAAATAACTGAAGACATATGGCATCATTAGAAACGCCATTTATTTTGAAGGTATCACAGAACTCTATAAAATTAGCTATATGAGTGTATGGGTCTTCGTCCTGCAAACCATCAAATTGAACAAATTGTTGAATCATTTGTATTGTGTTAGGCTTTAATTCAAAATTATTAGCAGCTATAGTGGGCCTAACAATACTTGATTCTGCTCATGTTAAATGTGGTTTAGCATAATCAAACACAGTACGTGGAGCATTATTTTCTCCCACATCATGTGGTTGTGGATTATTCTCGTCCATCCCTTCAGTAGGATTGGATCTGCCTTCTTGACTCTCCTCTATGTAATTTAGGGCTCGCCTGATTTCTCTGCGAGTCCTGCGAACGGTAGCTTCAATATCACTATCGTATACTAGTGGTCTTCTCGAGTTCCTTCTAGTCATAAACTAGAGGTACCTGCTAGGAGGAGAAAGAAAGAAAATTTAGCAAAAATCAAAATTTAACCTAAAAATATAAATTGCGGAAAATAAAAAATAATGGCTAAAGTAATAAAAATAGAGCTTTCTTAATATTTTAATTCCCCGGCAACGGCTCCAAAAACTTGATCATATGTCTATCGAGTTTTAAAAATTTATAAGAGAATGATCGAACCTGGAAACTAACTCTGACAACGATTAAAGGCAAGTGTACCTATCGAACAGTAGTATAGCTTAGGCAAGACCGGATTGTCGAACCCAAAGGAACTAAAAGTACTAATACTAACTTTCTTTTTATTATCTAGCCTAAAATAAGTGAAGTTGTTTGAATCTAATCCAAATTAACTACTACTAAGCTAAAGATGCAAAGACAAAAAGAATGAATAGGGAAATAACTTTAGGAAAACTCAATTGATCAAGACGATACCCTCAGGAAGAATACACCTAGACGTCACTTATTATCTAACACTGAACCATACGATTTATTCACTTGACTTGATTCGTAAGATTCCCTAAGTTATATTAAACCCTCTCTCGAAGCGAATAATAACTAACCCTAGGTTGATTAATTGAAATCTCTTTCTAATTAAAACCCCCCGAATCGCATTAACTCGATCTATGGATTCCCATATTAGGTTTCACCCTAATCCGGCAAAATCTCGTCATCCTATCTCTAGGCGCGCGAACAACTCAGCTTTAATTATGCTAGATCTATTCTTAAGCAGGGACTTTTGCTCCTCCACCTAAGAACATCCAACTTGAATTAATATCCTGAAAACATTAACAAAAGAATTAAGCGCACATAATTAAGAAAAAAATCAAGTATTTATCATATAGTTTAGAAAACAATAATAAGACTCATCTAGGTTTCATCCCCTTCAGGTATCTGAAGAGTTTAGTTCATAATGAATAAAGAAAACATCTCAGAAGAAAAGATAAAACAAAACATAAGAAATCCCTAAAACCCCCTGAAAGAATTGAAGGAGAGATCCGCCGTCTTGAGTAGAATTCCGGCTTCTTGAGATGGATCAACTCGCTATCTTCGAGTGATTCCCACAAATTTGACCTTTTCGGCTTGGCTCCTTGGCCTAGCTCACCGCCCCCTTTCAAGGTGGTGCTTAGGGGGTATATATAGGCTCTTGGAATGTGTTTCTTTCTCCCTAAGTATCCTTTTCTGAGTGAAATTGTTCATTGCCACGTCAGGGACACGGCTATGTCACACGCTCGTGTGATCAGTCTTTGAGCCGTGTTTGGATTTCTTGAATGAGGCACAGCCGTGCAAATCGGGGTAAGGCCGTGTTCTAGATGATCAGTGAGGCACGACCGTGTGGGCTAATGTCCAGGCCGTGTCGGTTTCTTCATTGGCCCAATTAGGTCTGTTTTAGACCTGTTTTTTTGTTCTTTTTATCCTCGGGTGCTTTCCTGAGTATAAGACATGAAAAGAAAGGATTAAGAGCACCTTTTTACATAAATCAAGGGCTAAATCATCTGAACGTATGTTAAATGTGGGATTAAAATATGTTACTATTACAGTTTATCATATCTGTAGCACTATTCTATGATGCTGATCATGTTCTGCCTCTGTCTTTGAATAGACCAGTATATCATCAATGAAGACTACCATGAACTAATCTAAATACAGCTGGAAGATACGATTCATGAGATCCGTGAAAGCAGCTGGAGCATTAGTTAACCCGAATGGCATTAGCAAGAATTCATAATGACCATACCTTGTACAGAAAGCTGTCTTCGGTACATCACTTTCCTTTACTTTCAAGTGATAGTACCCAGACCTTAAATCAATCTTCGAAAATACTAAAGCTCCTTTCAGTTGGTCAAATAAATCGTCAATCTGAGGTAATGGATATTTATTCTTGATTGTTACCTTGTTCAACTGCCGATAATCAATACATAACCGCATTGACCCATCTTTCTTCTTAAAAAACAATACCGGAGCTCCCTAAAGTGAAATGGTAGGTCTAATAAACCCACGATCTAGTAAATCCTGTAACTGCACCTTCAACTCTTTGAATTCAGTGGGCGACATTCGGTATGGAGGTATAGAGATTGGTGCTGTACCCGGATATACCTCAATAGCAAATTCAACCTCTCTATCCGGTGGTAAGCCCGACAGTTCTTCAGGGAATATGTCTGGAAACTCAGATACGGTCCTGATTTGACTACACTTACTTCCAACTGAATCAGAATTAATAACATATGCCAAATATGCTGAACAACCCTACTGAAGTAATTTATTAGCTTTCATCACCGAAACAATACTTGCCAAACCACTAGTACAGATGCTATTCGCCTCAATTCTGTCTCCATCATCTTTTTGAATACTGAACTTCTTTTCGTAACAGTCCAAAATCACCCCATATTCGGATAACCAATCCATACCCAATATCATATCAAAATCGCTGAAAGGCATAATCAACAAGTCAACAGGAAACATTTTATTATGTATCATCAATGGGCATCTCCGGCATACTCGATCTACAGACACAAATTTAACCCAAAGGGCTAGACACTTCTATTAAAACTCTAGACATTTCAGATTTTAACTTTCCCAACTCAACCAATTTTGAATTAATATATGAATGTGACAATCCTGGATCAATTAAAGCATAAACAGGCTCAGAATACAGTAAAAATATACCTGTCATGACATCATGGGCATCAACTTCTTCTCGAGTTCGAACTACATAGGCCCTGGCTGGCGCTCTAGCCTCTGATTGCTGGGTAACTATGTCACTGCCCCTACGAACACCTCCACCTCTAGATACAGAACTACCTCTGCCCGAACCTCTACCTCGAGCAGTAGGTACTGATCTCTATGATGCGACGGGATTATCATTTTTCTTCTTCGGATAGTCTTTAACAAAATGCTCCGTCGACCCATAAAGGAAACAACCTCCGGTCACTTTTTAACATTCACCCAAATGTCTCTTTCCACAAAGTCCATATTCTAGAATGTCCACATCTCGAGGTAGACCTCGAACACTACCAGTAGATACCGTTGTCTGTTTTCCCCAGCTTTTGTCTCCTTGATCAGATAAAAAACTCGGCCTCCAACCACTTCTGAATTCTCGAGATCTTTTCAGTAAAGGATTTGAACTAGTAGTGCTAGCTCGTTTCCCGATCAGTCTAGCTATTTTGGGCTTTTTATCCAAACCTAAAACATGTTTCACCATCTTTGCTCTCTCTAACAAATCTACAAATTCCGAAATTCAGTGTGACACCAACTGTACCCTGATCTCACCTCTCAAACCCCGAAGAAACCTTTTACAACTATTGGCCTCTGTCGGTATGAACTCAAAAGCGTATCGGATGAGTCTAGAAAATTTACGTTCATAATCTACATCTGTTAGATTATCTTGTTTCAGCATTAGAAATTCTTGCCTCTTGTCTTCAATATACAACTCCCCAACATATTTCTTCTGAAATTCTTTCTAAAATAAGTCTCATATCACTTGTTCTATAGGCAGATGTCGTATTACAGATTCCCACCACAGATAAGCTTCGCCTTGCAATAGAGAAACAACACAGATCAAGCACTCTCGGGGGTACATTCTAATTGTTGTAGAACTCGTTTAGTTGATTCCATACAATTCTCTGTAGTGGATGGATCAACTCCCTTCAGACCCGAAAATTCGATGGCACCATATTTCCTTAACTCTTTTATCGGGGCCCGTATTTGATTTGGTGCAGAAGTCGTAGCAGGAATAGTCCCCACTACTCTTTGTAAAGCATCGACAATAACTCTTAATATATCAGAATCATCTCTATCATTTCTTCTTTCTACTCTAGGAGGTTGGTTTCTTATCGGGTTAATACTAGGTGTTACCGATTCAGTGTCATCTAACCCGTAAGATTCTTCATCTCCGGTATACATTTCTTCATCAGTATCGTTTATTCTTTCATCTGACATCTTTATTCTAAGAACAAAACAAACAAATAGGTCAGCATCCAAAATCTCGACTCAATTTCGAGTCAACAGTGGCATGTACTTCTAGACTCACTTCTGAGCCCGATTTAGCCTGAGGATTTGCTAAACCTGATAGCTCTGATACCAATATATGTAATACCCATTAACCCTAAACTGTTGCCAAAATAGGGTTACGAGGCATTACCAGACATATCAGACAAATTATAAATAATTCTTAAATAAATAACAATCATATTATAATATAATCATTAATTCATATAATTTTTGCTAATTGACTTCATTCTTTATTTTTTAAATATGATATAACCCCTTTATAAATATTTAACCTTCCTTACAAATTTCAAATCGTAATCAAACCAATTCCAGTATTTCAACCAATGCATTTTGATAAACCGTAATATGTTCATATTTTAATCTCACATTTAGCATACTTTTGGATGATTTATTCCCCAAATTGTGGGATTTGGTGCTCCTAATCCTTTAATTTAATGTTTTATACTTAGGGACGCACCAGAGGATGAAAAGAATGAGAAACGAGCCAAAAACAAAGAAAATGGGCCAAAGTACGAAATTGACACGGCCTGGGCCCAAGCCACACGGCCGTGCCTCCTTAGCAAACCTGAACACGGCCTGGCCTCGATTTACACGGGCGTGTCCTTACCCTGACCTGTTTTAATTCCACTAAGATTATGATACTTAAGGGCGAAGAAAGACATTTCGAAAGCCTATATAAACACCCTAAATGTGACCTAAGAGGGGGCGTCCAGGTAGGCTTAGGAGCCAAGCCAAAGAGGTCAGAATTGTGGGATTTACTTAAAGAAAGCTAGTTGATTCATCTCAAGAAGTCAGAGTCATACTCAAGACGGAAGATCTTCCCTTCAATTTCCTTCAGAGGGTTTTAGGGTTTTTCTTATGTTTTGTTTTATATTTTCTTCTGAGATGTATTGTTTTATGATTATGAGCTAAACCCCTCAAATACCTGAAGGGGATGAAACCTAAGACGGATCTTGTTATTGTTTTCTGAACTATATGATAAATACTTTATTTATTCTTAACTATGTGTTATTAATTCTTGCTTTGATATTTCAGGATATTAATTCAAGTATTGATGTGCTTAGGAAGTGGAGCAAAAGTCCTTATTTAAGAGTAGATCTAGCATAATTAAGCAGAGTTGATCGTAACCCTAGAAATAGGATGACGAAAATCTGCCGGATTAGGGTCAAACCTAATATGGGAGTCCATAGATCGAGTTAATGCAATTCTAGGGGTTTTAATTAGAAAGAGATTTCAATTAATCAACCTAGGGTTAGACGTTAGTAGCCTCGAAAGAGGTATTAATATAACTTAGGGAATCCTACGGATCAAGTCAAGTGAATAAATCGTATGGTACAGAGCTAAATAACAAGTGAAGTCTAGGTGGATTCTTCCTCGGGTATTGTCCTAATCAATTGGTTTTTCCCAAAAGTATTTTCCCCAATTCATTCTCTGTGTCTTAGCATCCTTAGCTTAGTAGTTAGTTAATTTTAGATTAAACAACAATTCCCTTAATTCTTAGGCTAAATAATAAAAAGAAAGTTAGTATTAGTACTTTTGGTTCCCTTGGGTTCGACAATCCGGTCTTGCCACTAAACTATACTACTGTTCGATAGGTGCGCTTGCCTCAATCGTGGTGATAGTTAGTTTCTAGGCTCGATCATTCATTATATAAATTTTAAGACTTTCCCACCACGTCACATTTATATACTCAAATATACTTAAATCATACTTGACATATTGACTTAACAACTTAATTAATGAAAACCCTATTATCATTTCTAATTAGCTTATAAAACTATTCAAACCATTTCAATTTAATACCAATGCCATAAACAATTTCTACCATTTCACTAATTTAATCATCAAAACACCAAATACCTTTCTTTGCAACAAAATTATATAACATACCAAAATAACCATTATAATCCCTATGTACATGCCACTTTCACTTAAGGAAGAAAACATCACCAAAATCTTTATACTAGAGTCGAGATCGTTCGGATGTTAGACCGGGACACTAGACTGCTATCAACCTGTGCACAGAAACAACCGTACGCTGAGTATTCCATACTCAGTGGTATTACTGATGGGCGTCAAAACCACAAAAAATAATTCCTACAAATAACTCTAAATAGCAGTAAGAGTGGTAGTAGGGTCGAGTCCACAAGGATTGGATGCTATAATTAACTTCCGTGTATAACTTATGATCAGAGTATTCGTCATGTCAAAGGTCATGGAAAGAGTCGTGCCCACGACTCCAATCGTACCTGCAAAAAAATAAAAATAAAAGTAAATCGGGGGTTTCAAGAATGTTTAGAACGTAAATAATCTAATCAGCATAAATAAAAAATTAATTAATATTGAAAATAAAATTAAATCAAAGAATAAATTCAGAATTTTGCAAACAGAAATAATAAGCCTTAGCTTTAGACTCGGTAAATTTTGTGTTAAGAATCGATCCTCGAAAATTGATATTCTCCTCCAAAAGATAAGCTGGTTATAGCAATTAAGAACGTCCTAACCACCAATTCTTCCTCTCGTAGCTGGTCCTGGTACGTCCTGCAAACCAACCCTTAACGATTATCTAACCGAGATACACATGTTCCCGATTGAAGATTCCGGTAGCCTTGCATTCTGAAGAACCCAACTCGAATCAACGACCTCAACCGCGTGGGTCGTTTAAACTCGATCACTTCTTCCTTGATTTGTTCTTGGAAATCTGAATACAGCACGACCGACTTGGATCTCCAACTGTCAGCAAACACGACTCCAACTCAACGTGCACTTTGACTTGAAATCAAATTTAACTTTAAGGGATGATTGGTCTATCCCGATACTTAGGAAAAAATGAATACCGTTTGGAAGGATTTTTAGCACAAATACGAATCTCACGATTCTCGACTGGAAAGAACACCGGCCTAAAGCTAAGATGGAATTTAGTTAAGCATGAAATTTTTCATGCTTTTTGAACTTGGAAAGTAATTTGATGAAGGTGGTGAAGAATGGGAAAGAAAAGCACTTGGAAAGCAATTAGCCCAATTTAGAAAAAAACAAGACAATTGCAATTGAAATTAGCATAATGCTCCACGCCAATTTGAAAGAGAAAAAGGAGAGTAATTCAATTCCAAATTGAAGTAGGAAACAGAATTAAGTGATGATTTCCTAAGAACAAAAAGCCCTTATTTATATACATAGGGTTTACTAAAAATAGCCTAAACTAATTTAAAATAAAATGTAAAATAAAATAAAATAAGATTTTCTTATTTTTGGCTTTTACAAAGTCAAAATATTTGATGTGCCCTTGGCTTCCTCCATCTTTTTTATTTGGCCCCATTTTAATGATTGTCTTTCAATTTGGCCCTTTTTAGCTTATTTTTGACCAATTGCATCCCTGACAAGATTCAAATCATAAAAACACTAATTTAGCAGGGATTGATTCAGAAATAAATCGAATTAAACACAAGAAATTATGCAAATTAACATGTTATCAAATCCCCCTACTTAGCTCATGCTTGCCCTCAAGCATGTTATTCTTTCAAACATTAGAATTGATTCTACAATTTATTAAAAATCAAGCCTCTTTTCTGCATCCATAATCAATGCAAACAACATAGCCAAAAATAAATAAATGTTCAGAACATATAGTTTAATCAACAAGTGTCATAAAATTTGAAATATGTGAACAAGATAATTTTATTAAATTGAGTTTGAATCCAATAATTTACAAGGCATTATTAATTAACTACACTTTAGTAAAATTTTTTAGACATGGTCAAACCTTTTTATGCGAACTAGGATGACAGCCCAAGCACCCTATCCCGGTTGCTCAGTTCAAATAGTCTCTTTTTTTAAGGCTCGGTTAGCGGAATGTTTGCAAGTTATCAACTTGTCACTCGAACCTTCTTACGCCAGATAAAATGACAACCCAAGCACCCTATCCCGATTACTCAATTCAGTCACATTTTCGAAACTTTCACTCATAACTTGAGCCTTTATTTATTTATTCATTTTATTTATTTATTTATGTACAAGCAAATTATTTATGAACAAGCAAATATTTTTTCAAACAATCAATTTATATGAAAAGTCTAGTTACATATATCAACCTTAAAACACAAATGTTGATTATTCTAGATACTTTTGAACACTTTAATTCAAAATTTCCCAATTGTCCAAATTGAATAAGTAATGAGATTAGAGGCTCAATGTCAGAATAAACTATTGAATAATTCTAGCATAAGATTGAACACATGTAAAAGAGGAACATGCAGCCAGAATCAATCAACCATCCATGCATACTTACCATTTTCATCCCTCCACTTAATCTACGCTTGTCCTCAAGCATGTTTATACGCAATAAAGTTTAGTAACTCGAACAACAAGCAAAGAGAAAGGTTAAGAATACTCCCCATGTGTTTCAATCGATGTTGTCGACGTTGGGAAATAATTGCCAGCATTTAGCACGGTGTGCCCACGCCACCATCATTATTCGACTTTTGGAAAATTCATAACCTCCATTACGTTCCTGAAAACAGAAAATTCACTCGATTAAATAAAAATTTATTTATTTACAACCTAAATCTTACTAAAACTCAAAGTTAAATAAATGAAAATAAATTTGAGTTGCCTCCCAAAAAGCGCTTTTGTTTAACATCGTTAGCTCGATGACCATATATGTCATCCGTTTGGCTCATTGAGAATTAATTTTTCCATCTCATGCACTTGAATGTTCTTGCAGAAAAGTTTCGACCTTTGGCCACTATCCTTGAAGCCCTTCCCGGATTCCCCTATCATTAGTTGATTGAGGTGTCTTTGAGCTTCTCCGTTCAAGTTTGCATTATTCTCTGTCGGAATCCTTGTACGTTCTGGAAATGATTTCAGATTTAATTTCGAGGCTTTCATGACAACTTCACGTATTGGTTTTTGGATCATCGATAATTCTTCTTGCTTAACATCAAGATCTACATTCCTGCAAGGTACGATTTGTAACTTATCATTGGGATGTCTCATATCCTCATAAACACTAAAACTAACCTCTTCACCGTCAAATTCCATGGTGAGTGTTCCACTCCAAACATCAATTTTCGTTCGCATGGTACTCAAGAATGGTCTCCTAAGAAGTATCTCAGACGAATTGGCTGAGTTGTCATCCTCCATGTCGATAATGTAGAAGTCTGCAGGAAATATTATCTCGTTTACTTTAACAAGAATGTCCCTCAGCACTCATTCCGAATGCACTATGGATCTATCTATAAGCTGAATAATTACACCTGTTTCCTTTAAAGGACCCGCGTTAAGTAGTTTATAAATTAACAAAGGCATAACATTAATTGATGCGCCTAAGTCACACATGAATTTTTTAATGCTGACACTACCTATTTTGCAAGATATGGAAAACATACATTGGTCCTCACATTTAGGTGGTATTTTTCTTTGTAAAATGGCAGAGACATTTTCTCCAACACTCACCTTTTCATTGCCCAGGAGCTTCCAATTACTTGTGCATAATTCTTTTAAGAATTTCGCATACCGTGGGATTTGTTTAATCACATCAAGAAGAGGGATGTTGATTTCTACCTTTCAAAAGGTGCCAATGATCTCCTTCTCTTCTCGCTGCTTCTTGCATTGGACAAGTCTTCCAGGAAATGAAGGTGGTACTACAAACGATTTTTGTGGTGCTGACTCTACTGGAGTCTCTTTGTCAAGTTTCTTCTCATCTCGACCAGCGTCGTGGGCACGACTCATGCCAGGTATGGGCTCCAGTTACATTGTGTCGAGGATTATGCTTAGTTTGGGATGATAGCTTACCTTGGGACTCCAAACGGCTAATCGTGAGTGCAAGCTTACTCACTTACTTATCTAACTCCTACAAATGCATTTTAGTTTTTATTTGAAACTTCTCAGTACTATTGGCTAGCCGTTCCACTATGGCTTCCAAAGATGACTTTGGGGGCGGTAATTGTTGATTCTGGGGCTGCCTTTGTTGGTACGGTTGATTAAATCACAGGTTCGTCCCATAACTGAGATTCGGTCATCCTTCCATCCCACATTATACGAGTTTGAGTAGGGGTCATATTGCCTCTAGGGTGGTCCTGGAAAGTTCTCGACAGCATTCGCTTGTTCTGTTGAATCCTCATGTAAAATCGGACAGGAGTCCGTCGGATGGTTTGGTTTAGCTCAAATTTCGCACAACCGTGTTGGGCTCGTTTTATCTGTAAGCAAAGTTTGAGCAACGTTAGTCAGCTTATCAATTGTATCTTCTAGAGATAGAGAACTTAACCCATGAATCCATCTTGTAAGTTCTGTAGCCGGTCGAAATTGTTGAGAGTTAGCAGCCATGGTCGAAATCAACTATCGTGCTCTCCGAGGAGTCATATTGACTAGTACCCCTGACTTGCAACATCTATCATCTTTATTTCCATTGAGAGTAATTGTAACACCCCAAACCCGACCTAGACGTTACAATCGAATCTGGCGTTTGATAAAAACTCGTTTGGAGGTTGAAGCTTCTTTATTAGAACTCATATTATACCAGCATTTTGTTAATCATTTTGAATAGTCATTACTTCTAAAACCTTATTTTTTGTAGAAGCTTAATTTAGAATAAATGATTTACAAAAACGTGGTATTTAAAAATTGAGTTGCGGAAACATAGTGTTTTGAAAACAGTTATCGTTTTGGGAAAACCGCGTTCTACATCTAACAAGTATAAATCATAATGATTAAAATCTCAGATCGAAAGCTATAAAATTGGAGAGGCCTTATTACAAATATAAAAACCCAGACGAAAACTATTAGTAAATAAAAGCCAAGTAACGAAAACATGAGCAGTAGTGTGGCCATCTCCGAGTCCCTAGCAACACCAAACCGTCTAATGCCGAGGATTACCTGAAAGGTTAAAAATGGGGTGAGTTTACGAAAACTCAGTGTGTAATCCCCTTATTAATGAAACAATCAGTATATAGAAACAAAATTAGTTTAGGCCTAAGCCCAGTAACAGTACAGTTCAGTTCAGAGTATATGTGGGCCAAAGCCCAAAACAATATCATTTGTGTCACAGCCCATAACAGAACCAATTGGGCTTAGCCCATTCCAGTAACGGTGGCAATTGGGCCTAAGCCCATCTCAATATCAAAATCAGTATATGCAATGCATAAATACCCAAACCAACCCTGCACTCCGTCTCCTGTCCAACCCTACACTCCTGTGGGGATTAAATAGACCCACCCAGCCAACACACCAAGCTTAGCACCGGTTGCAGCACTAAGTCAACAGAACGGCTCAGCGCCGTAGACAGAACGGCTAAAAGCCATAAATATCACAGCACCGCTGCCGGTTAACAAAACGACTAAAAGCCATAAATATAGCAGAAAGGTTGAAAGCCTTGTACAGAATGACAACGGGTCGTACACTTCTTCCGTAACAATGCCCCAACCCCATGCAATATGTCGTGTATGTCATGCTCAATTATCATAGGTGTATGCAGAATGGTCATGCTCAGTAACAGTCATTTAAACATATATTAAAAGCATATCAGTCACACGACCACAGTCAAGTTAGTTAAAACACATTCATACGATCACAGCCAAATCAGTCAAATTCATAATCTAAGTCAGTCATTTACCCACAAAGGCAAAACAGTCATTTACCCTCCAAGGGCATTATGGTCATTTTACCCTACAGGGGTATTATGGTCATTTTACCTTATGGAGGTATTTCGGTCATTTTACCCTATAGGGGTATTTCTGTCATTTACCCTATGGGGGTATTTCGATCATTTTACCCTATGGGGGTATTTCGGTCATTTTACCCAATAAGGGTATTTCAGTCATTTACCCTATGAGGGTATTTCAGTCATTTCATGATTATTGGGGTCTCGGTACTTATTAAGACCTCCTAGAGGGTCTATCGCCGCTTCGAGCGACTCAAATAACCTACACGGCCAGAATAGTGTATATGGGCCCAAATCCCGCTATTGGACCCAAGTGGGCCCACACGCTCGTGTGGCCCATTTAGTCCAAGTTCACATACGGCATCGCGAGCCTCAGAAACCAACCTATCAATGATCACTTACCAAGGATTTTACCCGTATGGGCCCACAAGCCCATTGGGCCCACGCGGCCCATTTCGATCCACCGAGGCCCATAACGACCCCAGTCGACGAAAACGCACATGGTGGCCTCTGTAGTATGCTACACACGATTTGGGGCTCGGTTCACCCCACGTGCGTTCGCACGCTCGTGAGGCCTCAAATACCGAGGTTCTAGCGTTTCAGCTTATCGGCTTTTGCCGATTCACAGATAGACAGGGATGCGAATACACACCTTTATCCCGCGTTTGACAGTCACGAAATCGGGCGTACGATTACACACCCTTTTCTCCTTTTAAGCTGCTTATTATTTACGAAAAATAGTTACACACCTTTTTCAGAATAGCGCAGAAACTCCCGAATGTCATACCCGAGCCTTGCTTGATCGGATGCCCCTATCCTTTTTAGACTACTAACAGAATCGATCACCTGATTAATCATGTATCTGCCTGTCCACGGATTCTATTAAAAGATTGAAAACATCAAAATATTTAGGAACCCAACACCAGAATAATCGGCTAACATCTTACAATATTAGCCTAAATGATTACCTTAGATTGCGAGATAAGAAAAGGATTGACTACCACTGCGATCCTTGATAGACCTCTTCACCCATTGTAATGATCTAAAAACCGAAAGTGCCACCACCATCATCGGGGAAGAAAAAGGGATTCGACCACGTCTGAACAACCAAAGGAAACATTTATTAAATAAAGAGAAAATGCTTAGCATCCAATAACACAAGAAAGAATAAGAGCTTACCGAAAGTCTAGGTGACCTCCAAACCGCGACCGACCATAGCAAAAGAAGAACAAGATTGTTATCTAGTTCAAGGCTATGAGCCGAAGGAAAAAAAAAGAGAAACAAAGATTCGGCTTAGTATCAAAAGAATATGGTATTGAGAGAGAAAAGTTCGGTTATGAAGAAAACCAAAAGAAATATTAAGAAGAAGAAGAACTATTCGGCCCTAAAGAAACCGAGAAGGAAAAAAACAACATAAGAATGGAGAGGGGTTGAATTGGGTCGAGAGACAATAGAAGTAGAGAGATGTTAAGTTCGACCAAAGAAGAATGAGAGAAAAAGACTTCAAAAAGAAATAATTAGAATTAGGCACTTGATGTGTAATTTTTCCGGCAGAGTGACCAAAAGCCAAACGAGAAATAATGTTGAAAGAAAAGAGGACCCGAATGGTCAAAAATGTGCCAAGATAAGAAAGCCAAACCTGAAAATACCAGAAGAAGTCGGCACCTACTCATTCTCACATTGCTGAAATGCACCAAATGTGTTCCCCTAGCCAAATTTGCACATAAAAGTTGCACAATTCGGCTACAACACTCATCTCCTCCAAATCCCTTGAAAATCTCCTCAAATCTCTCCCCTTATCCCTCCTTGGTATCCTCCAAGACCCATTTAAACTCTCACCCAACATAGTTCAAAACCAGCTCAAATTCCTGCCGCCTCATGCTAGCAAAATAAATATCCTTTTTGCTTGTAATGGGATTCGAACCCAAGCCCCCCTCAATAGCTCAACACGCCACTTGCCTCCTTGCCACAAGCTCTTTTGTGTCACATTATATCTTCAATTAGTTAAAAGGTCTAAAGGCCAAAGTCCAGGTTCCTTTAAAAGAAAAACCAAAATAAATTGCAAGACCCAAGACTTGAACCCAGGCTCCCTTGCAACCTTAATGACGCCACAACGACTAGACCACATGCTTCCTTGTGTCATTTTTTTAACACAATAATTTAAAAGGTTTACATCCAAGCATCCAGGGTTTTATACATTAAAACCAAAATTTTTCCTAAAGCCCAAGTTTGAACCCAGGACTTTTCCAACTCCTCTCAGGACCCTTAACCACTTAAGCAGACATTTAATTGTGTCATTTCCTAGCTCACATAAACTTTTATGCACAGTTTCCTAAACGCTCCCTTACTCAAGGCCCAACACTTCTAGGCCCAAATTTCGGGGCGTTACAGTAATCTATCATAGAAATACTGTAAGAGTGATTGTTCAGTCAATCCATGTTGTGGGCAACTTGTACACAACTTTTTGTATCACTCCCAGTAATCGTAGAGAGATTCAGCATCCTTTTGATAGATTCTCACAATGTCCCTCCTTAATTTGGCTACTCGAGCTACAGGGAATAATCTGTCAAGAAACAAACGAGACATGTCAGACCATGTGTTGACAGATCCCGGGGGTAAATAAAATAGCCACTCTCTAGCAGATTCGGCTAGTGAGAAAGGAAAAGCATGAAGTTTGATTTGGTCTTCTGTTACTCCCTGAGGCTTCATGCTTGTGCACACCATATGGAATTCTTTAAGGTAGGTGTACGGATTCTCGTTTTGTAATCCATGAAAAGTGGGTAGTAAATGGATGAAACCTGACTTTAACTTGAACGGCATCCCTCCGGTCGGATAGGTTATACATAAGGGTTGTTGTTCATCCAGTGCTGTAGCAAGTTGGCGTATCGTCTGTTCAGCCATCTCGTTGGGTTCGTCGAATGAGAAAATTTCCTCGGTGTATAATATGGTTTCGAATCTAGTATTTGGTCGTTTTCCACGTTGAATGGCTTCTTTCCGCAGTTGTCGGGCCAATTTCTCAATTTCTGGTTCAAACACTAGAGTTCCCAGTTCTGATCTGGTCATAAGGTGAACAAGCAAAAATTAGAAAAATATCTCAAATCCCCGGCAACGGCGCCAAAATTTGATAGGCGTCAAAACCACCAAAATTAATTCCTACAAATAACTCTAAATAGTAGTAAGAGTGGTGGTAGGGTCGAGTCCACAGGGATTGGATGCTATAATCAACTTCCATGTATAACTTATGATGAGAGTATTCGTCGTGTCGAAGGTCGTGGCAATAGTCGTGCCCACGACTCCAATCGTACCTGCAAAAAAATAAAAATAAAAGTAAATCGGGGGGTTTCAAGAATGTTTAGAAGGTAAATAATTTAATCAGTGTAAATAAACAATTAATATTGAAAATAAAATTAAATTGAAGAATAAATTCAAAATTTTGCAAACAAAAATAATAAGACTTAGCCTTAGACTCGGTAAATTTCGTGTTAAGAATCGATCCTCGAAAATTGATCTTCTCCTCCAAACGATAAGCTGGTTATAGCGATTAAGAACGTTCTAACCACCAATTCTTCCTCTCGTAGCTGGTCCCAGTACGTCCTGCAAACCAACCCTTACCGATTATCTAATCGAGATACACGTGTTCCCGATTGAAGATTCTGGTAGCCTTGCATTCTGAAGAACTCAACTCGAATCAACAGCCTCAACCGCGTGGGTCGTTTAAACCCGATCACTTCTTCCTTGATTTGTTCTCAGAAATCTGAATACAACGCGGTCGACTTGGATCTGCAACTGTCAGCAAACACAACTCCAACTCAATGTGCACTTTGACTTGAAATCGAATTTAACTTTAAGGGATGACTGGTCTATCTTGATACTTAGGAAAAAAAATGAATACCGTTTGGAAGGATTTTTAGCACAAATACGACTCTCACGATTCTCGACTGGAAAGAACACCGGCCTAAAGCTAAGATGGAATTTAGTGAAGCATGAAATTGTTCATGCTTTGTGAACTTGGAAAGTAATTTGACAAAGGTGGTGAAGAATGGGAAAGAAAAGCACTTGGAAAGCAATTAGCCCAATTTAGAAAAAAACAAGACAATTTCAATTGAAATTAGCACAATGATTCATGCCAATTTGAAAGAGAAAAAGGAGAGTAATTCAATTCCAAATTCAAGTAGGAAAAAGAATTAAGTGATGATTTCCTAAGAACAAAAAGCCCCTATTTATATACATAGGGTTTACTAAAAATAGCCTAAACTAATTTAATATAAAATCTAAAATAAAATAAAATAAGATTTTCCTATTTTTGGCTTTTACAAAGTCAAAATATTTGATGTGCCCTTGGCTTCATCCATCTTTTTGATTTGGCCCCATTTCAATGATTGTCTTTCAATTTGGCCCTTTTTAGCTTTTTTTTTACCAATTGCATCCCTGACAAGATTCAAATCATAAAAACACTAATTTAGCAGGGATTGATTCAGAAATAAACCGAATTAAACACAAGAAATCATGCAAATTAACATGTTATCAATTACCATAATTCAAATTATAATACAATAACCAAGTAAATTAAATCATATAAATTTAAGATTTACCAAACTAAGTCGTATATATAACTTTTCATTTCTCAATATTTACAATTCAATTTAGCTTTTCATTAGTTAATATCATATACTTTCACATTAAGTCATTATTTATCTCATGAACATTTAGTTCATGCTTTCTCTTCACATTTTCATATTCAATTCACATTTTCAAATCATATTCCACAATCACGTTTCTTTCCAGTAGCTCAACTGATTCATTTCGTTCGATTTAACTTTTCATTTAATTACCCCTATTAATTGACTCGGACTTTGTTGGATACACGGATCCAACCATACACACCAAATTGGCACCCAGTGCCTCATCGAATAGTTCGAAGCAATATTTGACACCCAGTGTCTGATCGCTGTAAAATCAAAGCTTTAAATATTTATAAAAGAATGATCAAACCTAGAGACTAACTCTGACAACGATATTAAGGCAAGTGTACCTATCGAACAGTAGTATAGCTTAGGCAAGACCAGTTATCGAACCCAAAGGAACTAAAAGTATTAATACTCACTTTCTTTTTATTATTTAGCCTTAAAGTTAGAGTGAAGACTACTTTTGACGAATACTAAACTAAGGACACAAAGACAAAAAGGACGAATAGGAAAATAACTTTGAGGGAAAACTCAGTTGATTATGACGATACCCTCAGGAAGAATCCACCTAGATTTCTCCTATTATCTAACAAAAAAACCTTCAATTATATGATTTCTTTTACCTGGCTTGATCCGTAGGACTCCGTAACCTATATTAAACCCTCTCTCGAGGCGAATAACGTCAAACCCTAGGTTAATTAGTGGAACTCTCGTTCGCTTATAATAACCCCCTAGGATAGCAGTAAATCGATCAATGGACTCCCATATTAGGTTTCACCCTAATCTGGTAAAATCTCGTAATCCTATCTCTAAGCGTCTGATCAACTCCGCTTAATTATGTTAGATCTTCTCTTAGGCAGGGTCTATTCCTCCTCCACCTAAGCACATTAGATTTGGATTAAGCAACATAGTTAAGAACAAACTAAGTAATTTATAATATAACTTAAAAATCAAATAATAAAATCTATCTAGGTTTCATCCCCTTCAGGTATCTGAGGGGTTTAGTTCATAATGAATAAACAAACCATCATAAGAGAAAAGATAAAACAAAACATAGGAAAAATCCTAAAACCCCCTGAAGGAATCGAAGAAGAATTCTGCCGTCTTGAGTATAACTTCGGCTTCTTGGGATGGATCAACTGGCTATCCTCGCGTTATTCCCTAACTCTGGCCTTCTCGGCTTGGCTCCTTGGCCTCGCTTTTGCCCCTCTCAAGTTGCCCCCATTGGGTGTTTATATAGACTTTGTGATGCCTTACTTGGCCCCTAAATATCCTAATTCAAGTAGAATTCCTAATAGGGTGTTTGAATAGGCTTTGGAATATGTTTCTTTGCCTCCAAGTATCCATTCCCGAATGAAATTTCTCTTTCCAGTGACAGGGACATGGCCATGGCACACGCCCGTGTGAATCGTGGCCAGGTCGTGTTCGGACTTTTAATGAGGCACGGTCGTGTGGTATTTGGGCCAGGCAGTGTCGATTTCTCTCTTGGCCCAATTTGGTTTGTTTTAAGCCCGTTTTATGTTCTTTTCATCCTTTGGTGCTTTCCTGAGTATAAGACACGAAAAGAAAGGATTAAGAGTACCTTTTTACATAAATCAAAGGATAAACTAACCAAAAGTATGCTAAATGTGGGATTAAAATATGTTACTTTTACGGTTTATCAAATGTCCCCACACTTAAGCTTTTGCTTGTCCTCAAGCAAAATTCTCAACTCATAATTAAAACAAACTTCCTTGATTCATAAAATTCATCAGTCATGCTTTATCATAATTCAACGATAATTCATACATGGATAATTCAACTCAAAAGAGTCCTAAAGATTCAAACAATCAAAGTCATACATTTATAGCATGAAACATAGGTGTTTTCCCTTTACTTGAATAGTTACCTCTGATTCAAAATCGACAAGAGTTGACATCTTCACTAAAGATTCACTCAAATCACTCAAAGTGTTTAAGGTTCAAAATTACGCACTCAATAAGTCAAACATGAAAAGTTAATCCCATAAGCTTGCAAGAAAATCAAATCACCACCACTGTAAAATGAGATGATACACAAATCAAAAGGTCTTTAACAGGGTTGTAACGGGGCTTAGGTTAAGGGTATGGATAAAGGCTGAATTAAAAGGCTAGAATCGAGACTGACTTGAAAAATTACCTAACTAGAAAAATGAACTAATCCTAAATAATTTCATCAATTGAAAACTAATAATACGAGCTTCTTCTTCTTTTTTTTTTTTCAAGATTTGAGATTTAAACATGTAAGCTTACTAATAATGAATATACTTCATTTTTTTTTGAAAAAATCAATAAAAATAACGAACATTAACAACTGAAATAGAGAACATAGTCAGGTAACTGCTCAAAATCAAATCTCGATAAAAAGGGTAGTTAAAAGGAATGGTGATAACAAATACAAAGGGTTTTGGGTTAATGTTAGTAGGTAAGTCAATGAAAAGGGTTGTTAGGCTTAAACGGAGTTCACTAGGGGTTAATTGTAGAGGTAGGCTTTTTAGTGGAGTGAGTGGGTTAAAACCTAGGTGCCTTTATCATCTCTGTCTATCAAATCATAACTGTGGTCTCAACATGTATAAACGAGGCAAGTTTTAGAATAACAAATCAATGTTGACACATTGGACAAACGAAGATCAACCACCGATTATGTGTTTACACTTGCTAGAGGACCAATAAGTTGGAAGTCTACACTGCAGTCTATAGTTGCGTTGTCAACCACAGAAGCCGAATACATGGCTGTAACAGAGGCTGTAAAGGAAGCTATTTTGTTACAAGGCATGGTTAAAACCTTGGGATTGGTTCAGGAGCATATTAACGTGTATTGTGATAGTCAAAGTGCTATTCATTTAGCAAAGAATCAAGTTTATCATGCACGTACAAAGCATATCGACGTACGATTCCATTTTGTGCAGGAAATTATTGATTAGGGGAAAATTCATCTTCAGAAGATTAAGACTGCAGATAATCCCGCAGATATAATTACCAAGGCACTATCAAGTATTGTTGACAAAGGCAGAAAGAATTGTGTGAAGATAAGATTATCCTAATCAAATCTTCAAGATAGAGATTATTGGAAATCATCCATACTTTGGAAAGTCAAAGATATGGGTATCAAAATGTTGGCACTAGAAATCTAGGATTTAAGGCACCAAAAATGGGATTGAGATTTGGCATGAGATATTTGTAATTTTTTGGTCCCTAATTGTATAAAGACTTTGCAAGTTGATCCCTGAACCTCAACTATAAATAGGCCTAACCATTTCTCATTTTCATCAACCCACGTTTTTCCATTCTCTACTTAAGGCATTGTTCTCTCTCTTTGTAAATCTTCACTGGAGTGAAATATATTTGGTAGTGCCCGAGGACGTAGACAAAATTTGATAAACCTCGTTAAAATTCTAGTGTTCTTTATTGTATTATTTTGCATATTTTGTGAGTGTGATTGTAGTGATTTATTGTGCTATTAAATTACGATAGAGGGATATTCTGTCTAGGAAGACCTGGTACTTATGCGATCATTGTGATCCACCTCTCTTTTTTGGGAATTGAACTTAGTGTGATTTTTTAGTACAATAATTTTACTCTTTTACACGCTTCCGCACAACACATCCAAAATACACTTGGTCAACCATCCAAAATACAAATTCAAAAATTTGGGGTGTGACAGGGAAAAACAAATGTAGTCTTATCAAAAGAAGATGATGAAGAAATTCCGACTAAAACTAGCAATTCAAAGCTTGGTACTCTTTTAAATAAGGCTAGTCGGCGCATGTCTTGTAAAACTTGAAACCTCGTTAGTCTAATATTTTGTTAAGATTTTTGTTTCATGAGTTAAATTATTAATAAAAGAAAAATAAATCGTCGAGCACTCCAACATGTCTCTTTCAACACAACATAGAGGGTTTACAACAAGCTTTTTAGAATCAAACGACAGAGTGGACAAGAAATGACTCGTATATGGGAAGGGAAATATTCAAACATTTTGTTGAGATTTTTGTTTCCCCACCAATATGACCGAAGAAAAAAATTTGTTTTGGGGGCCAAAAATGAATAATATTTCTTGGGGAGTCAAAGTAAAAGTTATCAATATGTTAACTTTTAATTTTGTAGAAGTTAAAGGGACTACATATGTAATATCCTAAATATAGGCCTGTGCATTTATATGTGGTACTTGATTAATTTGTAATTTAAGAATTCGAGGTTGAATTGAGGCCCTGATTAAATATTTGGATTAGGGTTTAAATTAATGTTCTGGGTAATTTAAGTGATATTTTGGGCTTTAAAAATTTGGGTTAGGTGGCTAATAAATGGTGTTAGCTCATAATTTAAGTAGATAGTTAATTAAGTGACAAGCTGGGCTTGTGGCCCAAAGATTTGAGGAGCTTTAAGTGGGCATAAGGTGGCGTCATAAGGGGGGAGGAGTTTGGGCCAAGTGAGGGCTACTGAGAGCCCAAGTTTTGGGTCAAAAATTCAGCACTTAGGAGCCCTAGGAGTGGATGGCACACTAGCTACAAAATAGGGATTTTAATTCTTTTATTTTCTTGATAAATAGGAAGATAAAGGAAGAGAAAGATAAGGGCTATTTTTGAGGAGATAAGGGATTAAGATAACAAGAAAGATAAAAGCTATCAGATGATAGCAGAGTTGGCCGAAAATCCAACTCTGGGAGGGGGAGTGTATTGCCGAAATCTATATAAGCCAAGTGATCATCCTTTCTTTCAATTTTTCTCTCTTCTTCCTCACCTAGCCGAATTTCTCTTCTTCTTTTCTCTCAAAACCTTTTCTTTGCCGCAACTCTCCAGACACAGTTTACTTTCCCCTCTTCTCTTCTCAAAGTCGAATCTACAAGTGAGATCTCTATTTCCCGAAAGTGCACCGTAAGCCGTATACTCCTCGTTAATCCGGTGAGTTTCGGGATTTCTCCTTTTTCTACGATTCCTTTATTTTATCAAGCTCCTAATCCAAATCATTCTTTCCAAGGCCCTGTTGATTATACTCTTTATCCCTAGAAGCCGAATCTATTCCATTAAAGCCGATTTGGTGGAAAAGCCGAAGGTAGGGAGGTGACGTTTCTTAGGGATTTTCGGGATTCGACAAATAAGGCTCTACATTAAGGATAATAGATTTTCGCGATAACAGGTGTGTAATACTTCCCCACCATCTAGATCTAATCATAAAATGCATGATCATAAGATTTATATATGTTTTGATAATTGCCAACATCTCGGTTTATTGATGAATGCCCAAGGAGGGTAAAAGCGGATCCCAGGTTAGTAAATAATCTGTTTAAATGTTATAAGTAAAATGCTTGTATGTGATTGCATGGGTTGGGTTGATGAAAGGAGGAAGTTATACGTTATATGTGTAGCGGTTTTTACCGTGATCTGATGTAGCGGCTAATGCCGTGAACTGTTATACGGGCTTCGGCCATTAAATATTATACGGGCTTCGGCCATTATATGTTATAAGGGCTTCGGCTATCATATGTGGATAAGCAGCATGACTGCCATCATGGTGTGTAGCGGTGTGGGTCGATTGTAGAAATCCCCAATGGTGTGTACGGTTGGTACAGGGGCGTGTAGCGGATGGAAACCTAGGCAAACGGGTTGGGCCTTGCATATTATTTGTTATTAATTTTTATCATGGGTATTAAATTGTTTATTTTGCTTAATGGGCTTAAGGCCCAAAAATCTAGTGGTGCATGAGGGTTGCACACTGAGTCTCGTGACTCACCCTTTTAATTAACATTTCAGGTGATACCTAGTGCTTCGGACCGGGCTGGAGAGGAATGCAAGGTGGCCATGCAGCAGAATATGTGGATTTAGCAAAAAGACTCAAGTTATTATTTTATATTTTTAATTGATGGATTTTAAAATCTCGTTGTAATAAGGCCATGGGCCATTAGTTTATATTTTGTTTTATTATGGGCTTTTATTACTATTAGTTATTTAAATTTTTATTTTAATTTAACTAAGGCATGTAATTAAGTTTGGGTTTTATTTTACAAAGGCATATTCTATATAAAATATATTTGGGCTTTTTCTGAAAATATGACATGTTTTCCAAAATTTTTCTTAGTGACATACCAGATCCGGTTGTAGTGTTTGGGCCGGGTTTGGGGTGTTACAACATAAAGAATTTTTCATTTTTGGGGGCCAAGGTCACTTCTAGCCCCCCTCGCTCTTGCCCACCAATTCAATGTTAACCAAAGGAAAAAGAAAAAATAAATAAATCTTTGAGCACTCATGTATCTCTTTCAACAAAACATATGAGTTTATAAGAATAGATCTAGTCAAGAAAATGAAGTATCTAATTCATCAATGAAACCATAAAGAAATTTTTTTAAATGCAAAATTAAAAATGTTAGATATGACACAATTCTAGCAGTTTAATGATCTATGCATTCTAGTGGTTTATCCACATTTTTATTTGGCATCTTGTCTGCAATTATCGTGGCTCAACCACATTTGTTTGTTCTAGCAGCTGGGTTGCAATATAGTGGCTTGACCACATGTATCTGATCTAGCAGTTTTAACTATAATATTTGGTGGCATTGACCATAACTATTCTTTTGATGTGATTTGGTTGGATGAGTTCTAAGGAACTCTATTTTGGGGGGAAAGTGGGAGGGAGTAAAAGTTTTGGGGGAAAGTAAAGAGGTTTGAGAGTTTGGGGTAAAAATATAAAATATTATACTTTAGTATTAAGTTTATTTGAATTATTCGATTTATTTGAATTATTTTAATTTGAAAACCAAACTCGATTCAAACTCAAAATTCGAAAAAAAATTCAAGTTAACTCGAATAATTTGATTAATTAGAATAACTCGATTCGTTTAACGTGAAATTTGATTTTTTTTTCTATTTTTTTGAGTTGAATCGAGTTTTGCTCACCCCTACTTGCAATGGGTAAGACTAAGGCTGAGAAGGTAGCTAGGATGAAGCAAATGAGCTAAAAGTAAACTAGTTATTGTTTGCCCTAGTCTTCTTATGGCTACCACCTTCCCAAATCCATACATACAAACTTCTATACCATACCTTAATGGTACACCGAAACCAAATACTATTTGTGTTACTTTGACTATAATTCTTTTTTTTTTAATTATGACCCATCAAACATATGAAAATACAATGCAAGTGGGAATTTGATGTTGCAACAAGGTTGCTTAGCAATTGTAAAGGTGAAAAATATGGCTAAAGCTCATGCTAATGTGTACGAAGGTAGGAATCATGGAGCAATTAGATGATGTTTATACTTGGATGGAGTAGCGAGATCACAACAAGAGGCCATTAAACTTGAAAAGGATCGAAAAATTGTAGGTTTCTTGTGGGGAAAAACAAATTTAGTCTTATGAAACTAAGATGATGATGAAATCCCAATTAAAACTAGAAATTCAAAGATTGTGGCTCTCTCAACGCATGTCTTGGAAAACTTGAAACCTCGATAGTTTAATATTTGTTCAGATTTTTGTCTCCTGAGTTAAATTGTCAATAAAAGAAAAATAAATCTTCCATCACTCCAACATGTCTCTTTCAACACAACATAAAGGGTTTACAACAAGGTTTTTAGAATCAGATGACTGATTGGACCAGAATCAACTGGTATATGGGAAACACTCTAACATTTCGTTGAGATTTTTGTTTCCCCACCAAAAAGATTGAAGCCAAAAAATTGTTTTGGGAGAAAAAATGAATAATATTTCTTGTGGAGTCAAACTGAAAATTTATCATTATGTTAACTTTTAATTTTGTAAAAGATAAAAGGACTACATAAAGAAATTTTCATTTCTCGGGGGCCAAGGTCACTTCTAGGCCCCGTCGCCCTTGCCTACCAATTCAATGTTAACAAAAAGAAAAAGAAAAAATAAATAAATCTTTGAGCACTCATGTATCTCTTTCAACATAACATAGGAGTTTATAAGAGTAGATCTAGCCAAGAAAATGAAGTATCTAATTCAACAATGAGACCATAAAGAAAGTTTTAAATGCAAAATTAAAAATGTTAGATATGATAAGATTACACAATATAAATATAATATGACATAAAAAAACATAAACATAACACGAATATGTCATTCATATTTGAATTGGAAGTGTAAATGCCCATTTTTGCCAGGGCTGAAAAACCGAAATAAAAATGTTAAAATGTCCAGCACAGTCTATTTTTACAACCTTGACCCACTACCCGAATATAAGCCCAATCACATTTTACCCAGCAACCCAATTACAAACCCGTAACCCAATACCCCAAAATAGACCTAACAGGCTACCCTATCTCAGACCCAACCAAGCCCGAATGCACCCAGGCCCATCAACTAAATGAAATCAACAGAACCCTAGGGTTCTCCTTCCCGCCGCAATAGTAGGCCAATAGTTGCGCCGTAACCTCGCCCCTCAGCCTCGCGCACACCTTCGATCGTGCCACAATCAGCACACGAGCCCTATCACCGCCGCGATTCACGCGCAAGATAATGCCTTCATCAGCGCCAGACTCCGCCTCGACCTGCGCAGAAAATGGAAAACATAGAAAAAGAAATGGCAAAAGAAACAAATTGGATTTCTTTCCTTTTTTTTCTTGATTTCTTTCATGGTTATATAAACCCACAAACAAATTGTAACAGGGGATCTACACGAAATACACAGAGAAATAAAAAAACCTTTGAAACAAAATACAGAGTTTTTTTTTTTAAAAAAAGGTGATTCTTTATTTTCCGATTCGTTTTATTTTTACTTTATTTTTTTTAACATTATATACACCAAATAACAAAACAAAAAAAAAAAAGAGAAGAAAGGAACGAGTTTTTACCTGAGCTCCGCCACATATGACGGCGCGTGAGGCGCGTGGCAGTAGCCCGAACGTCCAACCATGGAGACCAGACGAGAGCATCAGAGAATTTTTTTTTTTTTTTGGTATTTCTGTTTTTTTTAAATGTCTGTTTAAATTTTTTTTACACACACACACACACACACACACACACACACATATATATATATATATATATATAATAATGTGGAAATGACGCCGTTTTCACTTAATTCAATAAGTGTAAAACGACGTCGTTTCACTGAGGATCCGCGCGCAGTTGACCCGACCCGAATAGGATCCGCGCGTTTTCAGAAAGTGGGCAATTTATCCTTTTAGCCCTTCTGCATTATTTAGATTTTACGATTAAGACTTGTTACATTTTAAATTTTTATAAATGCGCCCAGAATAATTTCTGGTATTTCAATTTAGTCCCTCTTATATCTGTTTTATTTAATTTTTTATATATTATTATTTTTTATCATATTAAAATGTTATATTATTTTTATTTTTTATTAGTTTTGTTAATAATATAAAATTCATGTATATACTAAATATGTTTTTTTATATACATATTTAATTATTATTATATATTTTACTTGATTTAATAATTTATATTTTTTTATAAATTATATTATTTATTATATATATTTTAACTTGTATATTATATAGTATTATATTATATTATTTTTAAAGCTTTATTTTATATAAAATTTATTATATTATCTAATTCATTTTTTTATATTGTTCATATTATATATTTTATAATTAATGTACTACATATATACATATATTTTCATTATTTATTATTATTATTTTTAATATTTTTTTACATATTTTTTTATTATGCTATATATATATATATATATATATATTCAAAAAAAGTTTATATATCGTTTAATTATTCATCTTATATATCTGTCTTCTTTTATTAATTATTTTATTATTTAATCTTGCATGAAAAACTTATATTTACTTAGTATTTTTTTTTTGTCTTTCACATATTTCTTTATATATTTTTTATTTATCTAGTAATGCCCTTTTTATTATTTTATGATTATTATAGTGTAGTTATTTTAGTTGTGTTTTATATTGCATGCTATTGTATTATAATCGTTTTTTAATATTTATGTATGATAATTTGTAAATGCAATGTTGTTACATGGTTATTATTTAAATAAAGAATTCATTTTTTGCAAAACCATTATATTTTTTTTAGAAAAAGGGTTTTAAAAATAAGGCAATGTTTTGGTATTTAGAAAATCGGGAAATGGTGCCGTAACGTACTGGGTTGCGATTTTTCGTTTGGCTAAATAACTAAATACCCTTTTCAAGTTTTGTAAATCATGAGATGATTTTGGTTACGAAGGTTCTTAAATATCGTGTCCTAACGTACTGGATGTGATGTTTATATTCTTTCGCAACAAGAAAGTCTCAAATTTTAACCTAAATTGCTCGAAGTTTTTTTTTAAGAAATCATATTTTTTGAATACTTTTAAACTTCAAACATTTGGATATGACTTTATCGATTAGGTACCAATTTATTGGGCGTTACGAGGGTGCTAACCCTTCCTCGTACGTAACCGACTCTCGAACCTGTTTTCTTGTGTTTTCGTAGACCAAAATTAAATGTTTTAAAATAAGATATTTTACAAGGTGGTCCAATCACACCTAATTAAAAAAGGATTGGTGGCGACTCCCGTTTTTGTTTTTAAAGTCGACCCCCATTTTCTAAAACCGATTTTAAAATGGTTTCGACAGGAAGCATGAGTTTAATTATTAGTTTATCAACTATTTTTTGTAAGATCGATAAAGTGGATTTTAATATAATAAAAAAAAAATCAATCCTCTCAACACCTTTTTCTAGTCACTTGTTTTATGTACTGATTTTCTAGAATAAATTATTGAAAAGTCTAAAATTGAAGCCTTTGAACAAAACACTATGTTTTTCATGCACTACAATGGCATATACAAAAGCTGCTATCACATTTATAGTATTTGCAAGTTGGTCCACAAAAATTAGCACAATCCGCATCGTCAACACATTTCTCATCCGCATTTGGTACAGCAACATTTGGTACCGCAACATCTGGTACAGCAGCATTTGGTACTGCAACGTTTGGTACCCGCAGCATTTGGTACCGCGGCATTTGGTGCTGCAGCATTTTGTACAATGGTAGAGGATAGCGGCTCAGATAGCAGTAGACAACTACATTTTCCGATTGTTAGGTCACAAAAGCCGAGATGGTCACAATTCAATTGACATTCTGAGTCCTGAGTACATGCTTCCAAGTAGAATACACCTGCAAATTAAACAATAATTTTTCATCATTTATTCGTTTTTTAATTATTTTTATTAGTTATTGATATATATAATGATGATGATGACGACGACGACGACGATGATGATGATAAATTTGAGACAATTGAGATTTAAATCACAACAATTGCAACCCTTCTTTTTATCTTCAGATTGTAAACCCTTTCGTACCAAAAAGAAAATATTTATGATGTAATGATTGAATATCGAAGTAGAGAAATATTGTATATACTAACAAAATGCTACAATCAAAACCATGAAACAAGAAAAAACCCCAAAAGAAGCCATTATTTGAAAGCAGCTGAGAGATAAAACTAAAATTCGATTATACGGAGATGTACAAAGTATGAGATGTATTGTGCATTTTATAGTTGAATTTGTGAACCTTTTGAACCTAATATTAAATTATGCAATTGCAAGTTGATGATATACTTGCCAATTGTGTAGCAAAATAAAAATCCCATATTTGCCAATTGTGTAGCAAAATAAAAATCCCATATTCGGAAAATAGAGATTTTGCAATTCCTAATAGAGATTTTGCAATTTAATTTTCACATCACTTATGGTATAATAAGGTTAAGAGTATAGTAAATTACTTATAGTTACCATATATATTAATAAATTTTCTATATTTTAGAAATTAATTGAAAATAATAATCTAAAATAATAATAATATAAAGGCAATAAAAATAAATTTCTGTGTTTAGTCATAAACCTTTTAAATCACCATATTTATATAATATGAAGTTCACATTGTTTTGTACGGTTTTATGTCCCACTTTTTTGTCTTCTAAATCACCAGTATACATAAATATTGTTGAGGGTTGTACTTCAATATTTCGGTTTTTCTGATAGGTTTATACAAATATTTTGCTGAGAGTGAGTGATTAAATAGACGGTGAGTTTATAGTGTGCAAGCACATCATAAGGTGCTTACAAGGCCAATCATGTGCAACTTGAATGTATGCCTTGATACCATGGTGTATCAATTTTTAAAATAAATATTTAATTTTTTTTACTCTCATAAAAATAATCTACAAAATTATAAGGTACAAGATGAATCTAATTAAAGAAATTATAAGAAATTTTTTTGAAAGATTCATTTATAAAATAAATAATATAATGATAACTTTAGTTTTTAGTGTTTATATATTTTGCCAACTTGGTTCTTATTTATATTTCTTGAGCTTTAAGAAAGAGTAAAATAACTTTTTTCAATGGAAATCCTGACTAAAATTCTAATTTTTTGAATATGTTGGTGTGGCAGACCACGTGACAATCTGTGTACTTTATATTGACACAACACTATTTGTCTTATATGTCACATTAAAAAATAATTTAGAAATTCAAAAAAACTAGCATAAAATATACGTGGATTGTCATGCTAGCAACAATCTGATTTTACTCTTTTTTAAAGATTGAAAATTAAATTTAACCATAAAAAAAAAAAGAACAAAGACCAAATTGACAAAAAAATATAAATGTAAAAAACTAAATTGATCATTTCACAAGATACCCTTGTCTGATTGGTAGCATCACTTAGGTTGCTTTTACCATGGTATTCAAGCCATTTTCATTCATATGCATGTGACCTCCACTAGATGTGAATTGAACTAGGTGGGACATGGCCTGTATTAGAGTTGTGTAAATCGGATCGCGTTTGATCCAGCCTAAAAAGTTCGAGGTGCAACCCACTTGTTAAATAAATAAATAGAGGAAAAATTGGGGATCTGTGGGGGCACTTTTTTATTTTCTCCATTATATTATTTTTACCCTATAAATAAATATTATTAGGTTAAGGTTGTCGAGACTTAAACCTGACAATTTTTAGTTTTTTATTTTATTTTATGGGTTTGTGCTAAAGTAGCTTGTATAATGAAATGTATCTTCACTTCTTCTCTATTGGCATCCATTTGGGGGAATGGAAATATAGATAGTATTATTGATGATAATTGTTGGGTCAGTGAAGAATTTTGCAAAGAAAATAAGGCACTTTGTTTCTATCATTGAAAAACTACTTGTTCATAGGCCTCAAATGTTTCATATGGATGACATTGTTTTTTTTTTTTTTTAGCCAACTATGGCTTGCAATGGGTAAGACCAAGGCTGAGAAGGTAGCTAGGATGAAAGCAAAGGAGCTAAAAGTAAACCCAGTTACTGTTTGCCCTAGTCTTCTTATGGCTACCACCTTCCCAAATCTACACATACAAACTTCTATACCATACCTTAATGGTACATCGAAACCAAATACTTTTTATATTGCTTTGACTATAATTCATTTTTCTTTTGATTATGACCCATCAAACATAAGAAAAGTACAATGCAAGTGGGAATTTGATGTTGCAACAAGGTTGCTTAGCAATTGCAGAGGTGAAAAATGTGGCTAAAGCTCATGTCAATGTGTATGAAGGTAGGAACCATGGAGCAATTAGATGATGTTTATAATTGGATGGAGCAGCGAGAACACAGCAAGAGGCCATTGAACTTGAAAAGGTTTAAAAAATTATAGGTTTCTTGTGGGGAAAATTTTTTTTATTCTTATCAAATGAAGATGACGATGAAATCCCAATTAAAACTAGAAATTCAAATATTGTTGCTCTCTCAACGCATGTCTTGTAAAACTTGAAACCTCGTTAGTCTATGTCAAAGTTGAACGTTGACAATGACAAAATAGAATGATCGCAAGCAAAAAACAAGGAAAGAAAAATAAGAACACACAGGTTTTGCATAGAAACCCTTTTGGGAAAAAAATTACAGACAGAAGAGAAGAAAATTCACTAATGTCAAATTCGAATGATACAAGAGAATTTTAGACTACATCTATTTATAGGTTGAAAAAACTTTATTCTAATAAATGTCAAATAGATGAAGTGTAGAAAGGTTGAAAAACCTTATTCTAATCAATGTAAAATAAAAGAAGTATAGTTCTATATGAATTTTAAATTTTTTTATTTTACCACTGTATTTTATTTTAATAAGAATTTGGGTCACAACTCTAACAATCTCCACCTTGACACGAATTCTCAACGAATAAGTTCTCCACCTCTTCCATGAAACCCCTTAAAGGTTTATCTTTAGCACTGAACACCAACCAAGTCTAAGCAATACTCAAACTTGGTTATAGGAGGTAACTTAGTCATCATATCTGCATGATTATGATGAGTATTGATTTTGCTCACAACAATATCACCACGAGCAATAATATCACAAACAAAATGATACCAAACGTCAATGTGCTTTGGTGTCTCATGAAACATTTGATCTTTCGTATAGAAGATGACACTTTGACTGTCACAAAATACTATACTGATTTGAAGGTATTCATTAAGTTCACTAAAGAGCCCCTTTAACTAGATAGCTTCTTTACAAGCCTCAATAATCGTCATGTACTCAGCTTCAGTGGTAGACAAAGCGACAGTGGTTTGCAAGGTGGCTTTCCAACTGATTGCACAACCCCCAATTGTACAGACATAACCTGTGAGAGATATTCTTTTATCAAGGTCTTCCGCAAAATCAGCATCAACATTCCCAATGACTCCATCTCTATTTCTTCCAAAATGTAAACAAACATCAGTAGTGCCTCGTAAGTATCTCAAAATCCACTGAACTATTTGCCAGTGTAGCTTACCAGGTTTCGCCATGTATCAACTAACTGCACTGACTGCATATGATAAATCTGGACGTGAACAAACCATAGCATACATAAGAGATCCCATTGCACTAGAATATGAAACATTTGACATGTAGTCAATCTCATCATCTGATTGTGGAGACAAACATGATGAAAGTCTGAAATGGGCCGCCAAAGGAGTACTAACAGGCTTAGCACTCTGCATATTGAACCTGCAAAGAACTTTGTCAATGTACCATTTTTTACTTCGGTACAATTTACTATCTTTTCTATCTCTGAAAATCTTCATACCAAGTATCTTCCTTACTACTCCCAAATCATTCATCTCAAATTCTTCACTGAGCTGGGCTTTGACCTTTCTTATCTCTCATTTATCTTTCGTTGCTATCAACATGTCATCAATACAGAGGAATAGATACACAAAAGAACCATCAATGTTCTTCTTAAAATAAAAACAACTGCCAAAGCTACTTCTTTTGAAATCATAAGAAGTCATAAAAGAATCAAACCTCTTGTACCACTGCCTTGGTGACTATTTCAAGCCATAAAGAGACTTTTTCAACAAGCAAACATAGTACTCTTTTTTCGAGACTGTAAAGCCCTTTGGTTGTTGCATGTAAATGTCCTCCTCAAGTTCTCCATGCAAAAATGATGTTTTTACATCTAACTATTTGAGCTCCAAATCATACATGGCCACAATACCAAGCAAGGCTCGAATCGAACTATACTTTACAACTAGAGAAAACACATCTGTGAAGTCCACATCTGGAATTTGACTGTAACCCTTTGCAACAAGCCTTGTTTTATATATGGGTTCTTCAAATCCTAGAGTCCCTTCTTTCCTCTTGAACACCGATTTACATCGAACAACCTTATTACCTTTAGGAAGCTTCACAAGATCCCATGTTCTATTTTTTTTTGGAATGACTCCATCTCTTCTTACATGGCAAACATCCACTTTTATGAGTCTTCGCCGCTAACTGCCTTAGAATAAGTAGATGGCTCTTGATTTTCATCTATATCTACAGCCACATTTAAAGCATAAGCAACTAGATCAGCCTCGGCATACCTCTTTGGAGGATTAATTTCTCTTCTAATTTTGTTTTCGGTAATAGAATATTGTGATGAAGAAGTGACTCTATTTTGATTTTCTATACTAACTTGAGAAGTCGACTCTATTGTAGATACCGAATCAGTCTAAAGCTCCACCTACTTTTGTTATTCTTTATTTGAAGAGTCTTTAAGAGATAAGTTAGGTGGCATAATAGTTTCATCAAAAACATCTTTGCTAATAACAACTTTTCTATTTTCAGGACACCATAACTTATACCTTTTTACACGAGCCTTATAACCAAGAAAAACACATTTAATAGATCTTGGTTCCAATTTTCCATTATTAAGATGAGCATACACAGGACACCCAAAAATCTTTAAATCAGAATAATCAGTAAGCTTACTAGACCATATCTCTTGTGGAGTCTTTTTCTCAATGCCAACGGATGGAGATCGGTTGATAAAAAAATACAGTAGAGGCTGCTTCAGCCCAAAATGACTTCGGTAAATTAGCATTCGACAACATACATCAAACTTTCTCCATAATCATTCTATTCATTCATTCTGCAATGTCGTTTTGCTGTGGAGTATGACGAACTGTCAAGTGTCTCATGATCCCTTCTGATTTGCACAATTCGTTAAACTCATCAGAATAGAACTCTAACCCCTTATATGTACGGAGATATTTTGTCTGTTTTCCTATATGTTTTTCAACCATAGTTTTCCAAGACTTGAATGCAGAAAACACATCGCTTTTTTGCTTTAGGAAGAACGCCCAAACTTTTTTGGAAAAATCATCAATAAAAGTTAGCATATAATTAGCTCCACCTCTCGAAGGCACTCTAGATGGTCCCCAAAGATCAAAATGAGTGTAACCCAATGTTTCCTTCCTGTTATGGATTCCTCTAGTGAATCAAACTCTCTTTTGCTTCTAAAAAACACAGTGCTCATAGAACTTCAGTTTGCTAATGCCTTGCCCATCAAGAAGTCCTCTTTTGCTCACTTATGTCATACTATTCCCACTCATATGCCCTAAGCGCATATGCTATAGTCTAGTAACACCATCATCTAACAAGGAAAAGGAAGCAACTATTGCATCACCAATAACAGTAGAACCTTACAAACCATATAACTTCGCAATTTTTCTCTTCCCTTTCATCACAGTGAGGGAACCTTTGGAAATCTTCAAAACCCCACTTTCAGCTATGTATTTGTACCCTTTTAATCAAGAGTACTCAATGAGATCAAATTCTCTTCAATTCTGGAACATGTCGTACGTCACTAACTATTCTGACAACTCCATCAAACATCATAACTTTAATTGTTCCAATACCCGCGATCTTATAAGAAGCATTATGTCTCATCAAAACAACACCTTCAGATACTTTTTCATAAGTTGTAAACCAATCCTAGTTGGATATCATATGGAAGGTGCATCCAGAATTAAGGATCCACTCCTCGCTTACTTTAGAATTGTTGGTAGAAGTAACTAAGAGTTCATCATTATTGTTGTCTTCTACAACATCAACTTCACCGAATTTTTTTGGTTGTTTTCCCTTTTGATTCGCAGCCTCCCTTTTGATCTTTTTATGTAACTTATAGCACTCAGATTTAATGTGCCCTTTCTTCTTACAGAAGTTATAGGTTTTACCTCTATTTGAATATCTCGATCTACCCTTAGATTTATTGCGAGGATTTCGTTTGTGTCATTCCATAATCATCATCAGTATTCTGCTCTCGTTCCAACGAACAATAAGACCCTCTCTCTAAAAGTTGGATTTAATCACAAGATGCTTCATCTTATCATACAAAGTCAAAGAATCATAGACTTCATCAACTGTGAGAGATTTATGGCTATACAAAATCATGTCTCTGAAGGTTGAATAGGACGAGGGCAACGAACAAAATAGAATCAACCCTAAATCTTCTTTACCAAACTGAACCTCTATGGCCTCTAGGTTCAAGATAATTTCTTTAAACACAGTTAAGTATTCGTGCACAGAGGCACCTTCTTCTAAACGATGAGCATAAAAATAATGCTTCATATTTAACTTACTTGTCAGGGTTTTTGACATGCATAGTTGTTCCAGTTTTGCCTATAATGCAGCAACAGTCTTCTCCTTCATCACATCCTGCAAAGTTTCATTAGAAAAATGCAAATATAATTGCGTCAAGGCCTTTCAATCTTTACTCTTCTTCTCTTTATTCGACAGTGTCGAAGTCATCTTATCTATCCCCAATAGGGCATCTTCCGAATCCATTTACAAAAGAACTGCCTTCATCTTTAACTGTCACAACGTGAATATGGTGTTGTGATCCAACAGTAAAATTTCATACTTCAATGGCGCCAATACTGTGATCGAGATAAGCAACCCAGAAGCTCTGTGTAACACCCCTAACCTATAACCATCGTCGGACTAGGGTTAAAAGGCATTACCGATCATTTCTGAACATTCCATATCATTTTCAACACAAAGTCATTCAAACAAAACAATTCACAATCATATAGTCCCTTAATGAGGTCTACGAGACCTTAATCACATGCTAGAAAGGGGTTGGGACTAAACCGAACACATACGAAAATTTCCAAAATTCAAATATTTTTCTAAGTCACAGAGGTCACACGCCCGTGTGGGTAGGCCGTGTGCCTTACACGGACTCGGACACACCCGTGCGTCCAAGCCTTGGCAAAACAAGGCATACATACTGACTTGTTCACATGGCCCGAGACATGCCCGTATGCCTCACCCGTGGTCGACACTGACTTGCACCACACGGCCAGTCACACGCCCGTGTATCCAGCCCGTGGTCGAGTCTGACTTGTTTTAAAACAAAACCTCGAAAGACTCTGTAACGCCCCAAATTTGGACCTAGTAGATTTGGGCCTATTGGGTTGAAACTCCCCAAAAATCCTAAAACTTTAATTTTTTGTGCGCTGAGGTTGGTATGTATGAGTAGCACTTAGAATATTAATTTTAAGCTATTATGGGGATTATTTAAACTCTTAGAGATAAGGATAGCCATAGGGAAAAATTTATTTTTTCTTGCTTTAGTGGACCCTAGTCTCAGGCATTAGGCCTCTTAAGCAGATTAAGGGGAAAATAGGACACAAATTGGCTTCTGGTCCAGTGGCAAGGTGGCGCCACTAGAGAAGCTACAAGGTGGCGTGAAGAGTGATAAACCGTAATTATAACATATTTTAATCCCACATTTAGCTTGTTTTTGGATGATTTATTCCTCAATTTATGTAAAAAGGTGCTCTTAATCCTTTTTTTTCATGTCTTATACCCAGGAAAGCACCCGAGGATGAAAAGAACTCAAAACGGGCCCAAAATAGAGTAAATGGGCCATATCACGAAATCCAAACAGCCTGGCCCAAAGTCCACACGACCGTGCCTTGACGAGCATCTAGAACACGACCTCAACCCTGACTTACATAGCCGTACCTCAACTTAGAAATCTGAACACGACTTGAAGACGAGTCACACGAGCGTATGCCATGGCCGTGCCCCTGTCGTGGCTTTAGACAATTTCAGTCGGAAAAGGATACTTAGGGAGAAAGAATCGCATTCCAAGAGCCTATAAATAATCCCTAAGTACCACTTTTGAAGAGGCGTCGAGCTAGGCCAAGGATCCAAGCCGGAAAGGTCAGAATTGAGGGAATTGCTCGAAGTTAGCCAGTTGATCCATCCCAAGAAGCCGGAATTCTATTCAAGACGGCGTATTTCTCCTTCAATTCCTTCAGGGAGTTTTAGGGATTTCTTATGTTTTGTTTTATCTTTTCTCTTGAGATGTTTTCTTTATTTGTTATGAACTAAACCCCTCAGATACTTGAAGGGGATGAAACCTAAATGAATCTTGTTATCGTTTTCTGAATTATATGATAAATACTTAGTTTGTTCATAATTATGTGTGCTTAATTCTTGAGTTAATATTTCGCGGATATTGATTCAAGTTAGATGTACTTAGGTGGAGGAGGAATAGACCCTTCTTAAGAGTAGATCTAGCATAATTAAGCGGAGTTGATCGCACGCCTAGAGATAGGGTGACAAGATTTTTCCGAATTAGGGTGAAACCTAATATGGGAATCCATAGATCGATTTACTGCTATTCTAAGGGGTTATTATAAGAGAACGAGAGTTCCACTAATTAACCTAGGGTTAGACGTTACTTGCCTCGAGAGAGGGTTTAATATACGTTAGGGAGTCCTACGGATCAAACTAAGTGAATAAATCGTATGGTTCAGTGTTAGATAACAAGTTGAGTCTAGGTGGATTCTTCCTAAGGGTATCGTCGTGATCAACTGAGTTTTTCTTCAAGTTATTTTCCAATTCGTTCTTTTTGTCTTTGCGTCTTTAGCTTAGTAGTCGATAATTTAGATTAAAGCAACTTCACTTTATTTTAGGCTAAATAATAAAAAGAAAGTTAGTATTAGTACTTTTAGTTCCTTTGGGTTCGACGATCCGATCTTGCCTAAGCTATACTACTGTTCGATAGGTACACTTGCCTTTAATCATTGTCAGAGTTAGTTTCCAGGATTGATCATTCGTTTTATAAATTTTAAAGCTCTGATTTCAGCGATCAAGTTTTTGGCGCCGTTGCCGGGGAACTAAAATATTAAGAAAGCTCTATTTTTATTACTTTAGCCATTATTTTTATTTTTCGCAATTTATTTTTTAGGTTAAATTTTAATTTTTGCTAAATTTCTTTCCTTCTTTTCCTAGCAGGTACCTCTAGTTTATGACTAGAAGGAACCCGAGAGGACCTTTGGTATACGACAGTGATCTTGAAGCTACCGCTCGCAAGAATCACAGAGAAACTTGGCGAGCCCTAAATTACACAGAGGAAGAGCAAGAAGGTAGATCCAATCCTGCTGAAGGGATGGACGAGAATAATCCACCACCGCATGATGTGGGGGAAAACAATGCTCCACGTACAATGTTTGATTATGCTAAACCGCATTTAATAGGAGCGGAATCAAGTATTGTTAGGCCTGCTATAGCTGCTAACAATTTTGAATTAAAGCCTAACACAATACAAATGATTCAACAGTTTGTTCAATTTGATGGTTTGCAGGACGAAGATCCAAACATGCATATAGCTAATTTTTTAGAGTTCTATGATACCTTCAAAATAAATGGCGTTTCTGATGATGCCATACGTCTTCGGTTATTCCCTTTTTCATTAAGGAATAAAGCCAAACAGTGGTTAAACTTGTTACCACGAGGATCAATCACTACATGGGAACAAATGACCGAAAAATTTTTATTGAAATATTTCCCCCGGCCAAAACGGCCAAATTACGGAATGATATCTCTTCTTTTGTGCAAATAGATTTAGAGACATTATACGATGCATGGGAGAGATACAAAGATCTCTCGAGAAGGTGTCCATACCACGGTCTACCCTTGTGGCTACAAGTCCAAACATTCTACAACGGTGTAAACCCCTCAACGAGACAACTAATCGATTCAGCAGCTGATGGAACTCTGAACAATAGAACTCCTGAAGCAGCCTACGAGTTCATTGAAGGGATGTCACTGAATAATTATCAATGGCAAGTGACAAGGACGAAACCGACAAAATCAGCCAGTGTTTACAACCTCGATGCAATAACCACACTATCAACACAAATAGAGATGATGAATAAAAAGATTGATAGTTTTTGTTCTTCGCAGGCACATCTAGTCATGCAGTACGACGCAAGTGGAACTGTGGCGAATCCTGAGTACCCACCCCACCAACCAGAAACAGAGAGCGAACAGATGAATTACATAGGTAAAAATTTCAGATCCAATAATAATCCCTATAGTAATACTTACAATCCAGGTTGGAGGAACCATTCAAATTTTTCGTGGGGAGGTCAAGGAAATCAAGGAAATCAAAGGCAGCAGCCTCCTCTAAACTTCCAAAATCAGCCTTATACGCTAAAAAAGAAGCCAAACCTCGAAGAGATGCTGACAAATGATAAACCGTAAAAGTAACATATTTTAATCCCACATTTAATATGCTTTTGGATGATTTATTCCTTGTTTTATATAAAAAGGTGCTTTTATTCCTTTCTTTTCATGTCTTATACCCAGGAAAGCACCCGAGGATAAAAAGAACACAAAACGGGCCTAAAATGGAGTAAATGGGCCTTAGCACGAAATTGACACGGCCTGGCCCAAAGCACACACGGCCGTGCCTCGACGAACACCTAGAGCACGGCCTCAACTCCGTCATACACGGCCATGCCTCAAGAGAACTCTGAATACGGTCAGGTCTCGATACACACGGGCGTGTGCCATGGCCGTGCCTCTGTCGCTAGAAAGAGCAATTTCAGTCGGAAAAGGATACTTAGGGAGAAAGAATCGCAATCCAAGAGCCTATAAATATCCCCCATGTACCACCTTTGAAAAGGAGCGAAAACTAGGCCAAGGAGCCAAGCCGAGAAGGTCAAAGTTAGGGAATAACGTGAGGATAGCCAGTTGATCCATCCCAAGAAGCCGGAGTTATACTCAAGATGGCGGAATTCTCTTTCAATTCCTTCAGGGAGTTTTAGGGTTTTCTTATGTTTTGTTTTATCTTTTCTCTTACGATGTT
The DNA here is from genome assembly GCA_005393395.2 of Gossypium australe. Taxonomy (NCBI): domain Eukaryota; kingdom Viridiplantae; phylum Streptophyta; class Magnoliopsida; order Malvales; family Malvaceae; genus Gossypium; species Gossypium australe. The sequence goes on from CM016620.1 coordinate 102,011,231, forward strand.
TTGTTTATTCATTATGAACTAAATCCCTTAGATACCTGAAGGGGATGAAACCTAGACGGATTTTGTTATTTGATTTTTAGGTTATATGATAAATTACTTAGTTTGTTCTTAATTATGTTGCTTAATCCAAATCTAATGTGCTTAGGTGGAGGAGGAATAGACCCTGCCTAAGAGGAGATCTAACATAATTAAGCGGAGTTGATCGAACGCTTAGAGATAGGGTTACAAGATTTTGCCAGATTAGGGTGAAACCTAATATGGGAGTCCATTGATCGATTTACTGCTACTAGGGGGTTATTATAAGCAAACGAGAGTTCCACTAATTAACCTAGGGTTAGACATTATTCGCCTCGAGAGAGGGTTTAATATAGGTTAGGGAGTCTCACGGATCAAGCTAAGTAAAAGAAATCATATAATCTGGGGTTAGATAATAAGTGAAGTCTAGGTGGATTCTTTCCGAAGGTATCGTCGAAATCAACTGAGTTTTCCTTCAACGTTATTTTCCAATTCTTGTCTTTGTGTCCTTAGTTCAGTTGTCGTCAATTTAGTTTAAAAGTAATCTTCACTCTAACTTTAAGGCTAAATAATAAAAAGAAAGTGAGTATTAATACTTTTAGTTCCTTTGGGTTCGATAACCGGTCTTGCCTAAGCTATACTACTGTCTGATAGGTACACTTGCCTTAGTATCGTTGTCAGAGTTAGTCTCCAGGTTTGATCATTCTTTTATAAATATTTAAAGCTCTGATTTGCAGCGATCAAGTTTTTGGCGCCGTTGCCGGGGAACTAAAATATTAAGAAAACTCTATTTTTATTACTTTTGCCCTAATTTTTATTTTTCGCAATTTATTTTTCTTTTCGTTTCTATTTTTTTTAAAAATTTTCTTTCTTTCTTTTCCAGCAGGTACCTCTAGTTTATGACTAGAAGGAACCCGAGAGGACCTTTGATATTCGACAACGAAATCGAAGCTACCGCTCATAGGAATCGTCGGGAAACCAGGCGAGCCCTAGATTACACACAGAGAGAGAAAGAAGATATGTCCAATCTTACTGAAGGGATAGATGAAAACAACCCACAACCACGCGGTATGGGGGAAAACATTGCTCCACGCACAATGTTCGATTATGCGAAACCGCATTTAACAGGAGCAGAATCTAGTATTGTCAGGCCTGCTATATCTGCTAACAATTTTGAATTAAAGCCTAACACGATACAAATGATTCAACAGTTTGTTCAATTTGATGGTTTACAGGACGAAGATCCAAACACGCACATAGTTAACTTTTTAGAGTTCTGTGATACCTTCAAAATAAATGGCGTTTCTGATGATGCCACGTCTTCGGTTATTCCCTTTTTCATTAAGAAATAAAGCCAAACAGTAGTTAAACTCGTTACAACGAGGGTCAATCACTACATGGGATCAGATGACCGAAAAGTTTTTGATGAAATATTTTCCACCGGCCAAAATGACCAAATTACGGAATGATATCTCTTCTTTTGTGTAGATGGATTTAGAGACGCTATACGATGCACGGGAGAGATTCAAAGATCTCTTAAGGAGGTGCCCACACTATGGCCTACCCTTGTGGCTACAAGTCCAAACCTTTTATAACAGTGTAAACCCCTCAACGAGGCAACTTATAGATTCAGCTGCCAGTGGAACGCTGAACAACAAAACTCCTGAAGCAGCCTACGAGTTCATTGAGGAGATGTCATTAAACAATTATCAGTGGCAAGCTTCAAGGACCAAACCGACAAAATCGGCAGGAGTTTTCAACATCGATGCCATGACCATGCTATCAGCACAGCTAGAGGTGATGAATAAAAAGCTTGATAATTTGTGTTCTTCACAAGTAGATCCAGTCATGCAGTGCGACGCAAGTGGAACTGTAGCGAATCCTGAGTACCCACCCTACCAACCGGGAGCAGAAGATGAACAGATGAACTATATAGGTAATAATTTCTGATCTAATAATAATCCTTATAGTAATACTTATAATCCAGGTTGGAGGAACCACCCAAATTTTTCGTGGGGAGGACAAGGAAACCAAGAAAATCAAAGGCAACAACCTTCTCAAAACTTCCGAAATCTGCCCTACCCACAAGAAAAGAAACCAATATACGAGAAGGAATTGACAAACACAGAAAAACGCCTGCAAGATATCGAGAGAACCCTTAAAAATCAACAAGCATCAATTGAAAAATTTACTGAGTCATTTGGGGAACTCACTAAGACGGTTGGAATGCTTACTAAGATGATCTGTGAAACACGTGCAGAAAATTTTCCTAAAGGGACAGAACAGGTAAAAGCAGTCACACTAAGAAGTGGAAAGGAATTAGGTGAAATGAAGAAACAAACCCCAAACGAAAATAAAACAAGTGATAAAGGAATTGAAGATGTAAATCCAGTGCGCAAAGAGAACAAACCACCAATCCCATATCCAGCACAGTTAAAGAAAGAGCAAACTGATGCACAATACGGTAAGTTTCTTGAACTTTTTAAACAAATACATATCAACTTACCTTTTGTTGAGGCTATTTCACAGATGCCAAAGTACGCAAAATTCTTAAAGGAACTCCTGACGAATAAACGAAAACTTGAAGAGGTGTCAACGGTGGAACTTAATGAAGAATGCTCAGCCATCCTCCAAAATAAGCTACCAACCAAGTTAAAAGACCCAGGAAGTTTTACTATCCCTTGTTTAATTGGTAGATTGAATATTACGAAAGCATTAGCTGATCTAGGCGCTAGTATAAATTTAATGCCTTATAAAATGTTTAAACAACTAGACCTTGGGGAACCAGAACCCACTAGGATGAGTATTCAGTTAGTAGACAGATCTATTAAATATCCTAGAGGGGTCATTGAAGATGTTTTGGTACAAAATTGATAAATTTATTTTCCCTGTTGATTTCGTTATATTAGACATGGATGAAGACATTAATGTTCCCTTAATCTTAGGGCGTCCTTTTTTAGCCACTGCTAGAGCTGTTATTGATGTAGGAGATGGTAAACTCACACTGAGGATAGGAGATGAAGAAATCATTTTTCAAATTTATGATGCCATGCAATATTCTAAAGAGCAAGATGATTCCTGTTATTTTGTTGACACTACTGATCATATCATTCAAAATTCATTACAGGAAATCATACATGACGACACGATGGAACTGTGCCTAACTCAAGAAGAGGGGGAAGAAGATGAGGATGATGAGCTCAATCTGAATACATCATCATCCAAACAAATGAAAGAAGAAAGAATTGACAATGATGACGAAATAAAACAGAGACCTTCCATCGAGGAGCCACCCAAATTGGAATTGAAACAGTTACCAAAACTCTTAGAATACACATTCCTCGGAGACAATTTTACATTACCAGTAGTCATCTCTGCAGAACTAGAACCTAAGGAAAAAGAGGAGCTGATGAAGGTACTAAAAGAGCACAAAAAAACCATAGCTTGGAAAATTTCTGACATTAAGGGAATAAGCCCCGCATTCTACACCCACAAAATTTTAATGGAAGAAGAATACAAGACGTGTGTGCAACCCAGAGACGGTTAAACCCCAACATGAAAGAAGTGGTCAAAGCTGAGGTCATTAAACTCCTAGATGTAGGAATAATTTATCCTATCTCTGACAGCACTTGGGTAAGTCCTGTGCAGGTAGTTCCAAAGAAAGGAGGAATGACGGTAGTGCCCAATGAAAAGAATGAGTTGATTCCCACAAGAACAGTCACAGGTTGGAGAGTCTGTATAGACTATAGAAAGTTGAATGATGCTACCAGAAAAGATCACTTCCCACTACCCTTCATAGATCAAATGTTAGAAAGATTATCCGGGCATATGTACTACTACTTTTTGGATGGACTCTCCGGTTTTTCCAAATCCCCATAGCTCCTGAAGATCAAGAAAAGACGACATTCACATGCCCATACGGTACGTTTGCTTATCGGAGAATGCCTTTTGGATTATGTAATGCACCTGCTACTTTTCAGCGTTGCATGTTGGCAATCTTTGATGAACTCGTAGAAGACATCATGGAGGTATTTATGGATGATTTTTCGGTATTCGGTAATTCTTTCCATCTTTGCCTTAAAAATTTAAAACGAGTTCTAATGAGATGTGAGGAAACAAACCTTGTTTTAAACTGGGAAAAATGTCACTTTATGGTAAGAGAATGGATTGTGTTAGGGCATAAAATTTCTAGTAAAGGGATCGAGGTACATAAAGCAAAAGTTGAAGCCATAGAAAAACTACCTCCCCCTAGTTCTGTTAAGGCTATCAGAAGCTTTTTAGGACATGCAGGGTTCTATAAAAGATTTATTAAAGATTTTTCTAAAATAGCTAAGCCTTTGACAAAATTACTAGAAAAAGATATTCCTTTTGATTTCAATCATGAATGTTTAGGTGCATTTAATATCCTTATGGATAAATTAATAAATGCACCGATTATAATTGCACCTGATTGGAATTTACCCTTTGATCTAATGTGTGATGCAAGTGATTTTGCAGTAGGTGCAGTTTTGGGACAACGAAGAGACAATCATTTTCAACCAATTTACTACGCCAGTAGAACACTAACACCCGCACAAGAAAACTACACCACCACAGAGAAAGAATTGCTAGCTGTAGTTTTTGCTTTTGATAAATTTAGACAATACCTAATATTGTCCAAAGTTGTTGTTTACACTGACCATTCAGCTCTTCGTTATCTCTTAAACAAACATGATGCTAAACCCAGGCTCATACGATGGATTTTACTTTTACAGGAATTCGACCTGGAAATACAAGATAAGAAGGGAGTTGAGAATCTTGCAGCGGATCACCTTTCTAGACTTGAAAATCCACACACCAAAGAGCTCGATAAAGGCGAAATAAATGATTCATTTCTCGAAGAACAACTCCTTTCTATAACACATTCTGAGGTACCATGGTTTGCAAATATTGCAAATTATTTAGCAGCTAACATCTTACCAAGAAAATTAACACACCACCAAAAGAAGCGATTCTTTGCTCATGTGAAAAATTATTTTTGGGAAGATCCCTTTCTTTTCCGCATTTGTGCAGATCAAGTAATTCGAAGATGTGTTACAAAGACAAAAGCAAACAAGATCTTGGAGCATTGCCATTCAGGACCATCAGGAGGACACTATAGTGGCATAAAGACAGCACACAAGATACTCGAATCAGGTTTTTATTGGCCCACTCTATAAAGATGCCAACAGGTATGTTACCTCGTGTGATCGATGCCAACGAATAGGTAACATTTCTAAACGAGATGAAATGCCTCAAACATATATGTTATCATGTGAAATATTTCACATATGGGGGAGTGACTTTATGGGGCCATTCCCTAATTCGTCCGGAAACAAGTACATCCTAGTGGCAGTTGATTACATATCAAAATGGGTAGAAGCGGAAGCTTTACCTACCAATGATGCTAGGGTAGTAGTCAAGTTTCTCAAAAAACTCTTTTCACGATTTGGCACACCGAGAACCATCATTAGTGATAAGGGTACGCACTTCTGCAATACCCAATTTGAAAAAGTTCTAAAGAAATATGGAGTGTATCATAGAACAGCAACCCCGTACCATCCTCAAACCAGTGGGCAAGTAGAGGTGGCAAATCAAGAACTTAAGCGCATTCTAGAAAAAACCGTTGAATCAAATAGAAAAGACTGGGCATTAAAAGTAGATGACGCGTTATGGGCCTATAGAACAGCATTTAAAGCACATTTAGGGAAATCCCCATACAAACTTGTATACGGGAAAAGCTATCATTTACCGTTCGAATTAGAACACAAAGCTTTTTGGGCAACAAAATTTTTAAATACTGATCTCAAAATTGCAGGTAAGAGGAGAATGATGCAGACGAACGAGCTGGACGAGTGGAGAATGGAAGCCTATGAGAACTCAAAATTGTACAAAGAAACAACGAAGCGACGCCACGATGCTCGTCTCAAGAGATCAAGGCAATTCGAAGTAGGAGACTTAACCCTACTGTACAACTCAAAGCTTAAACTATTCCCAGGAAAGTTGAAATCAAGATGGTCAGTACCATTCATGATCAAAACAATATTTCCATATGGCACCACTGAGGTAACCCATCCCACTAAAGGCACATTCAAGATAAATGGTCACCGACTTAAAATTTATAATGGTACAGATTTTGGAGGTACGAGAGAAGAGCTTATGCTCTATGAGCCATCCTTTAGAACCGAAAACAGGGAGAGTCTAGCTTAAGACTATAAACGAGCGCTTCTTGGGAGGCAACCCGAGCACTAACATACTAACATAGTTTTTATTTCTCTAACACCGCACTAAAATAGTCTAATAGGAAAATGCAGGATTTTTAACACGGCCTTGAACACGGGCGTGTCCATGGCCGTGTGCAAAACAGGGGGTGATCTACGGGCGTGCCAAGAGCCGTGCCCAAACAGAGAAAAAATTCTATAGATAATACGGGCTGCGACACCAGAACACGCCCGTGCATTTCAATCGTGCGAGGCTACTGACTTGTCGAACACGGGTAAGACACGCCCGTGCCTCCACACCGTGCGAAGCTACTAACTTGTCGAACACGGGGAAGACACGCCTGTGTCACCTTACCGTGCCCACAATTTTACTTTATCAAGCACGGGCATGGTAAATAGACACACGGGCGTGCCACTGAACCTGAACGCGCCCAAACCTGAAAAACGCGAAAAACACGGGCGATTTCAAATTGACACGGTCGTATCAACAGACCGTGCCCCCTCCCCTATAAATAGAATCCAACCGTCATCTTCCCCAAAAACAAACCCTAAATCAGCTTTAACCCCCCTCCTCCCAAAATCGGCCAAAAACTCACCCCCCTTCTATTAAAAACCACCTCCCCTTATCTTTTTCTTCCAAAATCAAACCAAAACCTTCTGCACGGCCGCACCACAGGCGTGCTACCAAGCCCCACGCCCACGCCACAGCCGTGCTCGCACTATAGGCCCCCAAGCCACCGCCGTGCCCCGCCCGTGCCGTTCATCTCCTCCACCCCTGGTTTCATTTTCTGAACAAAATCTTTAATAGCATTCGTATTTATTTTTAGACTTTGTTAGACTTAGTTTTGAAAAGCATGATTTATTTTTGTTTAAGTCTCCATAATCTTTGATTGCAACTTTATTTTTCATTTTGTTTAGAATTAGCTTTTGGTTACTGATTGATTCCATTCTTAGACATAAAATCTACCAATTTTCTTGATATCAAAATGAAATTGATATGAGAGACATTCCTCATTGTTGATGTTATTTTCTGATAAATTTTTTTAGGTACCATGTCGTCGTCACGAGTCAAACGATCCGTCCCAAGCAAGAAAAGAAAGGGACCCGGATCATCATCCGCAAGTGGCTCCACCAAAACTCGACACCCATTTCTCCGGTTCCCCCAAGCAACACAAGATGAAAAGTATAAAGCAATCCAGGGAAGACCCATAGGCACCGGTCGACGCATCGACTGGAATGCAGTGCGACAAGTTGGGCTCAAAACTGACATTAAAGCACTTCTCTCAATCGAACCATGGGAGAACTTCTTCCAAATCGATGAACCCACATATATGGAACTTACGTTAGTGTTCTGCACCACCTTCATACTGCAAGCAGTGATGACTCAATTCGATGACCCAGGTGCTATCCAATTCTGCCTAGGAGGCTCGGTACACCGATTAAATGTACCCCAATTCGGCACGGCTCTTAGACTTTACACGCTGGAATTCATACAAGAAAACCCTCTTGCCGAATTAAATAGAGAGCTCCACCACACTCCGCTCGAATGTTGGCCAAGTCTACGCCCCACTACATGGCAATACGACCCCAGCCGCTCTAAGGCGATGGCACTTCCCCCAGCCCTAAGGTATTTACACGCTATTCTCGCGCACACCATCATAGGACGCAAAGAGAGCACAGGCGTCGTAAACAGGCACGACGTCTACTTCCTATCATGCATGTCTGAAGGACATGTTTTTGACTTGTCATATTTTATGGCGTGCGCAATTCAACATCAGATGGAGCAACATAGGAAGGGGATTCTGTCAATGGGGCCCTACATTACAAGGCTAGCTCGGCACTTCAACCTCCTCAACAACGACGAGCATATCACCTCCCTCACACTGATGGGCAACATGGTTCCGCAAGGAATCCAAACCATGCTACATATGAGGATGATAACACAACGACGAGGGACTGATCCTCTGCAGTACAAACTAAAGACACCAATCAACGAGGAAGAGGACGAGGACATTCCTGATGATGTCCCACCACCATCAGAAGAGGCAACGAATCCAAGCCAGCATTCATACCGAGCAACAACATCATTAGCAGACATCTCTGCTCGACTCGATCAATTCGAGACACATTTCGCTCAGCGCTTTGACGGATTAGAGGCGACGCTCCAACAAATATGCCAGCACCTAACCATTTCATCATCCGCACCACCACCGGACCCAACCATGGATGAGGACCTCTGAGTCCTTTTAATTTGATTTATTTTCTTCATTTCTTTTCAAGACTTTATTTTATGCTGCTTAAATTTGAAATTTTATTATTATTACAAATTTTAATCATTGGCTATTCAATCATCCAAAGCATCCCTAACATCATATCTCTTCATCGAAAAGATCACTAACAAGTGACTTTGCAGAATAAATCATTTATTCCACCGAAACAAAAACACAATTAGGCAAAATGCAAAAAGTCACCTGATGCCACACACTGTCCACATCCTTAAGGATCTCGTCAGAAAACTCAGGGAGTATTCTATCCCTCCCTTTTGATTTTAAATATAAATGCATTATCTATCTTTGTACATTGATGACAATGTACATCTTAAGTGTGGGGGGTAAAAGGACCTAAGTTTTTGCATTATTCTCAAATCCCTGAGGGTAAAAGTGGAATAAAAGTGCCAAACCTTTTTCATTATTCTCAAATCCCTGATTTAGTCTTGTTTTTATGAAAAGTTGTCATATTACTAATTAGGATAAAATTTCTAATGATTTGTGATGATTATGGACATGTTTTAGAATAAGTCATAGTTAATTATACATTGATGTTTAATTTAAAGAATACTAGAGAATCAAGCATGATAAGTCTGTTTTTCAGGAATTAAAATTTTTGCTAGGCTGTTGACCTAAATTTAAATACTACCTTGAATTTTAAAATTCATAAGGATGATGTCAAAACACCCATAATTTTTGCGAGTTTAATTGAGACTTGAATTGATCAGTTACCGAAGTTTATTATTCTGATAGTTAAATTTATCATAAATTATTTGTTTGTTCTTAATTAAAAAAAACCTCAAGGTATTCAATATTAGTAGTGTGAAAAGAGAGCTTACACAATCAAAGTTTTCAAAAAGAAAAAGCTCATATTATTAGGATTATTACTTTTCAGTTAATGAAGTTTCGAAAAAATTTTAGGTAGGTACTTGTCAATTCAATCTCGATTCTAACCCTCTAATTTCAGCCTATGACCACACCTGTTACCCTAGCCCCATTACAACCCTAACAAAGACCTTTTGATCTGTTATCATCTCATATTACAGTGGTGGAGATTTGATTTTTAGGCAAGCCTATGGGATTAACTTTTAAGGTCGACTTATGAGCAATCTTTTTCTGAACCTTAAACACTTTAGAGTGATTTGACTGACTCCTAAGTGAGGATATCAATCCTTGTCAATTTTGAATTAAAAAGGTAGTTATTTAAAAGAGGAAAGACACATATGTTTTCGAGGTACAAAATTATGACTTATCTCGTTTGAATCTTTAGGACACTTTGAATCAAGTTTTCCATGTATGAATTCTCTATGAATTAGGATAAGACATTGTTGATAAGAATTATAGATCATGGAAAGTTCTTTTTAATTATAAGTTGAGAATTTTGCTTGAGGACAAGTAAAAGCTTAAGTGTGGGGGTATTTGATAAACCGTAAAAGTAACATATTTTAATCCCACATTTAATATGCTTTTGGATGATTTATTCCTTGTTTTATATAAAAAGGTGCTTCTAATCCTTTCTTTTCATGTCTTATACCCAGGAAAGCACCCGAGGATAAAAAGAACACAAAACGGGCCTAAAATGGAGTAAATGGGCCTTAGCACGAAATTGACACGGCCTGGCCCAAAGCACATACGGTCGTGCCTCGACGAACACCTAGAGCACAGCCTCAACTCCGTCACACACGGCCGTGCCTCAAGAGAAATCCGAACACGGTCAGGTCTCGATACATACGGGCGTGTGCCATGGTCGTGCCTCTGTCATTGGAAAGAGCAATTTCAGTCGGAAAAGGATACTTAGGGAGAACGAATCGCAATCCAAGAGCCTATAAATATCCCCCAAGTACCACCTTTGAAAAGGAGTGAAAGCTAGGCCAAAGAGCCAAGCTGAGAAGGTCAAAGTTAGGGAATAACGCGAGGATAGCCAGTTGATCCATCCCAAGAAGCCAGAGTTATACTCAAGACGGCGGAATTCTCTTTTCAATTCCTTCAGGGAGTTTTGGGGTTTTTTTATGTTTTGTTTTATCTTTTCTCTTGCAATGTTTCGTTTATTCATTATGAACTAAATCTCTTAGATACCTGAAGAGGATGAAACCTAGACGAATTTTGTTATTTGATTTTTAGGTTATATGATAAATTACTTAGTTTGTTCTTAATTATGTTGCTTAATCCAAATCTAATGTGCTTAGGTGGAGGAGGAATAGACCCTGCCTAAGAGGAGATATAACATAATTAAGCAGAGTTGATCGAACGCCTAGAGATAGGGTTACGAGATTTTGCCGGATTAGGGTGAAACCTAATATGGGAGTCCATTGATCGATTTACTGCTATCCTAGGGGGTTATTATAAGCGAACGAGAGTTCCACTAATTAACCTAGGGTTATACATTATTCTCCTCGAGAGAGGGTTTAATATAGGTTAGGGAGTCTCACGGATCAAGCTAAGTAAAAGAAATCATATAATCTGGGGTTAGATAATAAGTGAAGTCTAGGTGGATTCTTCCCGAAGGTATCGTCGAAATCAACTGAGTTTTCCTTCAACGTTATTTTCCACTTCGTCTTCTTGTCTTTGTGTCCTTAGTTTAATTGTCGTCAATTTAGTTTAAAAGTAATCTTCACTCTAACTTTAAGGCTAAATAATAAAAAGAAAGTGAGTATTAATACTTTTAGTTCCTTTGGGTTCGATAATCGGTCTTGCCTAAGCTATACTACTGTCTAATAGGTACACTTGCCTTAATATCGTTGTCAGAGTTAGTTTCCAGGTTTGATCATTCTTTTATAAATATTTAAAGCTTTAATTTTCAGCGATCAACAAACTTCATGACAGACACAGGACACCGATTCCAAGATACTGAGAGAACACTTAAAGATCAACAAGCGTCAGTTGAAAAACTTACAGAGTCATTCGGAGAGCTCTCTAAGTCGGTTGGACTACTTACTAAGATAATCTGCGAAATACGGGCAGAGACTCTTTCTAAAGGAAGCAGAATAGGTAAAAGTAGTTACATTAAGGAGTGGAAAAGAGTTAGTCGAACCAAAGAGACCACACGAGGATAACAACACAAAAGATGAGGGGGTGGAGGACGTAAATCCAATACGCAAAGAAAGTAAACTACCAATCCCATATCCAACAAAGTTGAAGAATGAAGGATTAGATGCCCAATACAGTAAGTTTCTCGAACTTTTTAAATAAATACATATTAACTTATCTTTTGTGGAAGCTATTTCACAAATGCCAAAGTACGCAAAATTCTTAAAGGAACTCCTGACGAATAAAAGGAAGCTTGAAGAAGTGTGATAAACCGTAAAAGTAACATATTTTAATCCCACATTTAGCATACTTTTGGATGATTTATGTAGACGAAGGTAAAACAGAGGTAACACAAGAAAAGCCAAAATCGGTAATCAAAGAGTACCAACCTCGCATACCTTATCTCGAAGCAATGAAAAGAGACGATTCAGATGAACAATTCGGTAAGTTTCTTAAACTTTTAAAGAAATTGCATATTAACTTACCTCTTCTTGAAGCTCTTTTTCAGATGCCAAACTCGAGGAAATTTTTAAGACAGCTCTTGACAAACAAAGGCAAATTAGACGAGGAGCACCAAGTGGATTTAAACGCAGCATGCTCAGCAATGTTACAGAACAGACTACTGCAGAAGCAAAAAGACACAGGGAGTTTTACAATTCTATGTTTAATTGGTAGTTTATCTATTGATAATGCTTTAGCTGATTTAGGGGCAAGCATCAATGTTATGCCTTATAAAATGTTTAAATAACTAGGTCTGGGGAAACCCAGACAAACTAGGATGAGCATTCAGTTAACTGATAACACTATCAGAATTCCTAGGGGTATAATAGAAAATGTTCTAATAAAAATTGATAAATTCATATTCCCAGTAGATTTTGTTGCCTTAGACATGAATGAGGACAATTCGATTCCTTTAATTTTAGGAAAACCCTTTCTAGCAACTGCCAGGACTAAAATTGATGTTGGTACAGGAGAACTCATTCTTCGTGTAGGTGACGAATCAATCAGTCTACAAGCTTTTGACTCGGCCAATACATCAAGTGATGAAGGTGAGAAAGTAAATTCATTGATAATCAAATTGTTCTTTCACCAAAGGAAACACCACTACAACTTGAGCCGAATCATGGGCCCCAAGCCGTACAACAAGCTCATAACAGTAAATTGTTAGTGGAATCTGACCCAAGGCAAGAACCTGTGGTAAGTGAAGGTAAGGTTGAGGTAAGCCATGATTTACCAAACCAGGTAAATACAGAGTACCAAGCTCGTGTGCCATATCCCGATGCAATAAAGAAAGACCACACAGAGGAAGAATTCAGTGAACTCACACTTCGTGTAGACAACGAAACAATCACTCTTCAAGCTCTTGACTCAGGTAGGACATCGAGTAATAAAGGTACGAACGTTAATTCTATTGATAATCATTTGGTTCAACCTTCTTTACAGGAAGCATCACGAAATCACTTAGCTGAGCTAGATCTTAGACCTCGTGCCAACAAAGAAGAAACACATAAGGAACAAAGCCTTAGGGTTGACAAACTAAAAGAGCAGGAAACACAAATCAGAGAGGAACAGGAGCCGTACGAAGTGAAACTGAAGGAGACCCTAGACAAGCTGATAGGAACAAATCACGGATCAGGTATTGTTGAATAAGGAAGACCCTCGAATCACCAATTCAGACCTCAAGGCAAACGAAGAAATCACTTTTGAGGTACTTAATGTCTTCCTATACGGCACAGTCGAGGTAAGCAATCCTAAATTTGACACTTTTTGAGGTAAACATTACTCGACTTAAACTATATATCCATAACCGAAGTGATTGCATAAGAAAGGATTTTCACCTCCTCAAACCACCATGACCATACGAATGAGAGGTAAAGTCCAGCTTAAGATTATAAACGAGTGCTTCTCAGGAGGCAACCCGAGCACTAACCCCATTTTTACATTTTTTTATTTTTATTTTTTTAGCACCTAACCATAAACTAACAAAAGAGCAGATTTCTAGGCCACACGGCCCTACACACGGGCATGCCCGTGGCCGTGTGGAAGCCAGGGGATGAACCATGGGCGTACCAGTAGCCGTGCACGACATAGAAAAAATTCTTTTCCCAACACGGGTGGCGATAATAGTCCACGCCCGTGCCAACGCCCCGTGCCAACGCCCCGTGCGAAGCTACTGACTTGCCAACCACGGGCATAACACGCCCGTGCCTTCAAACCATGCCAACATGCTGACTTCTCAGACACAGGCGTGGCTGGCTGAAAAATGGGCATGGAGGAACAACACGCTCAAACACACGGCCGTGCGAGGCGGCCGTGTGAATCGACACACCCTCGGTACACTGGCGTGGGATGCATCTCTATTTAAACCCTGTCCTTCCATTTTTTTTCCTCTCCAATTGGCTTTCTTCTTTCATTTTCCATTATTTACTTTTTATTTTTATTTTTATTTTTATTTTTTCCTTTATTATTTTCTTCATATTCTTCATTTATATTTAGCTTAAGATACAATAAATCAGACCGGCTGCTTCGAGGACTCAATTTCAAACGGTTCAAGACGCTTCCCCACATTCATCTCTAATCCTATCCGGTTTCTTTCCATTGACTTCATCCAAAATTCAGGAAGTTTCACTTCTCCCCCTATCTTATGATTTTTATGATTATTTTGCTATTATCTATCTTTGTACATTGAGGGCAATGTACATCTTAAGTGTGGGAGGGGGGTTAACTACAGTATTATTTGAAAATCCCTGAATTATGCCTTGTTCAAAAGAAAAGTCTCTCATATTATGATTAGAATGAAATTTCCTATGATTTATGATCCTTGTTGATATGTTTTGGAGTAAGTCATTGATAATTGTGCATTGATGATTAAATTTGAAGGATACTAGAGAATCAAGCATGATAAAGTCTATTTTTGAAAAAAAAAAATTTGGTTGTCTACCTGAACCTGAATGTTAGTTTGAAGTTTGAAATTTACGAGGTTGACATCAAAATACCCATAATTTTTGTGAGATTTTGAGCCTTTTAGAGCATACATCCTTTCATGCTCTCAACATTGATTTGTTATTCTAGAACTTGCCTCGATTATACATGTTAAGACCATACCTTTGATTCGATATACAGAGATGATAAAGGCACTTAGGATCTAACCTACTCACTCCACTAAAAAGCCTACCTTCATAATTAACCTCTAGTGAACTCCTTTGATCCTAACAACCTTTTTTTGACTCACCCACTAATATTAACCCAAAACCCTTTGTATTTGTTATCACCATTCCTTTTTAACTACCCTTTTTGTCGAGATTCGATTTTGAACAAGTTTCCTAACTATGTTCTATATTTCAGTTGTAAAAGCTCTTTCTTATTATTATAATAGTTTGTTCTTAAAAAAAACGAAGTATATTCATTATTAGTTCTATGATAGATGAGCTTATGCATGTAAATTTCAGGTCTTGAAGAAAAAGCTCGTATTAGTAAGTTCAATTGATGTAATTATTTAAGATTAGTTCATTTTTCTAGTTAGGTAAATTGTCAAATTCAATCTCGATTCTAACCTTCTAATTCAGCCTTTATCCACAACCTTAACCTAAGCCCCATTACAACCTTGTTAAAGACCTTTTGATTTGTGTATCATCTCATTTTACAGTGGTGGAGATTAGATTTTCAGGCAAGCCTATGGAATTAACTCTTCATGTTCGACTTTTGAGTGCTTAATTTTGAACCTTAAACACTTTGAGTGATTTAAGTGAATCTTTAGTGAGGATGTCAATTCTTTTTGGTTTCGAATCAGAGGTAATTATTTAGGTGAGGGGAAACACCTAACGTTTTCAGGGCTATAAATGTAAGACTTTGTTTGAATCTTTAGGACTCTTTGAGTTGAATTATCCATGTATGAATTATTTCTGAATTATGATGAAACATTATTGATGAATTTTGAATCGAGGAAGTTTGTTTTTATGTTTGAGAATTTTACTTGGGAAAGCAAAAGCTTGTGGGGGTATTTGATAAACCGTAAAAGTAACATTTTTAATCCCACATTTCCTTTCTTTTCATATTTTATACTCAGGAAAGCACCCAAGGATAAAAGAACGAGAAACGGGCTTAAAACGGACCAAATTGGGCCAAGAGAGAAATCGACACGGCCTGGCCCAAATAGCACACGGCCGGTGCCTCATTAAGTCGGCCTGGCCACGATTCACACGGGCGTGTGCCATGGCCGTGTCCCTATCACTGGAAAGAGTAATTTCATTCGGGAAAGGATACTTGGAGGCAAAGCATTCCAAAGCCTATTCAAACACCCTATTGGGAATTCTACTTGAATTAGGATACTTAGGGGCCAAGTAAGGCATCACAAAGTCTATACCCGAGGGGGCAACTTGAAAGGGGAGTTCGGCAGAACTCGAAGGCATCGAAAGCTAGGCCAATGAGCCAAGTCGAGAAGGTCAGAGTTAGGGAATAACACGAGGATAGCCAGTTGATCCATCCCAAGAAGCCGGAATCATACTCAAAACGGTGGAATTCTCCTTCAATTCCTTCAGGGGGTTTTAGGAATTTCTTATGTTTTGTTTTATCTTTTTCTCTTTCGATGTTTTCTTTATTCGTTATGAACTAAGCCCTTTAGATACCTGAAGAGGATGAAACTTAGATGAATCTTGTTATTTGATTTTTAAGTTATATGATGAATTACTTAGTTTGTTCTTAATTATGTTGCTTAATCCAAATCTAATGTGCTTAGCTAGAGGAGGAATAGACCCTGCCTAAGAGAATATATAACATAATTAAGCGGAGTTGATCGAACGCCTAGAGATAGGGTTACGAGATTTTGCCGGATTAGGGTGAAACCTAATATGGGAGTCCATTGATCGATTTATTGCTATCTTGGGGGGTTATTTTAAGTGAACGAGAGTTCCACTAATTAACCTAGGGTTAGACGTTATTCGCCTCGAGAGAGGGTTTAATATAGGTTAGGGAGTCTCACGGATCAAGCTAAGTAAAGAAATCATATAATCTGGGGTTAGATAATAAGTGAAGCTTAGGTGGATTCTTCCCGAAGGTATCGTCGCAATCAACTGAGTTTTCTTCAAAGTTATCTTCCAATTCGTTCTTCTTGTCTTTGTGTTCTTAGCTTAAGTTTTCAACAATATAGTTTAAAAGCAACCTTCGCTTTAATTTAGGTTAAATAATAAAAAGAAAGTGAGTATTAATACTTTTATTTCCTTTGGGTTCGATAATCTGGTCTTGCCTAAGCTATACTACTGTTTGATAGGTACACTTGCCTTTAATCGTTGTCAGAGTTAGTCTCCAAGTTCGATCATTCTTTTATAAATTTTTAAAGCTCTAATTGCAGCGATCAAAGTGTCAATAGTGGAACTTAATGAAGAATGCTCCGCCATCCTCCAAAACAAGTTACCAGCCAAATTAAAAGACCCAGGAAGTTTTACTATTCCTTGTTTAATTGGTAGCTTAAATATTAAGAAAGCATTGGCTGATCTAGGTGCCAGTATTAATTTAATGCCTTACAAGATGTTTAAACAACTAGATCTTGGGGAACCAAAACCCACTAGGATGAGTATTTAGTTAGCTGATAGATCCATTAAATATCCTAGAGGAATTATCGAAGATGTTCTTGTCAAAATTGATAAATTTGTTTTCCCAGTAGATTTTGTTGTCTTAGACATGGATGAGGATAGTTCAATCCCCTTAATTTTGGGAAGACCTTTTCTAGCAACTGCCAAAACTAAAATTGATGTTGCCACAGGCGAACTCATTCTTTGCGTAGGTGACGAATCACTCAGTCTCCAAGCTCTTGACTCGGCCAGGACAATAGTCGATGAAGGTAAGGAAGTCACTTCATTTGATAACCAAATTGTTCAACTTTCATCGCAGGAAACACCATAGGAATACAACCCTGAACCAAATCTTAGACCCCAAACCAACAAAGATGAATTACATAAGGAACAAAGACTTAGGGTTGAAAAATTAGAAGAGCAAAAGACACACGTCAAAAAAGAACCGGAACCACACAAAGCAAAACCTAAAGAACCACCTGAAGAACTCGTAGGAACATCAAATCACTTCAAAATAGGAGACCAAGTGCTGTTAGACAAGGCCGATCCTCACATCACCACATCAAACCTGAACATAAGCGAGGAAATTCTTCTAAAGGTACACGATATCTTCCCCCATAGAACAGTCAAGGTAAGTAATTCAACATTCAGAACTTTTAAGGTAAACGCTTCTCGACTTAAACTTTATCAAGAAAATAGAACTATAAGCAGGAGGGAAGATATTCAAACCTTTAAACCTCTCTAATTTTTTTCAATTTCAAGGAAAGTCTAGCTTAAGACTATAAACGAGCGCTTCTCGGGAGGCAACCCAAGAAACTAACACTATTTACTTTTAAATTTATCGGTTTCTTTTCTTCCCTTCGTTCTTTTCTCTTAAACTAACCAAAAGTGCAGAATTTCAAGGCCACACGGTCTTACACATGGCCGTATCCGTGACCATGTGGACCACCAGAATCCCTGTACTGACTTATCAGAGGCCGTGCGAATTAGTCCCAACCACTTTTCGACGTCACAGATCCAACCACTACCCCACGGGCTCCGTAAAAGTGGCACGCCCATGCCTCTCGACCGTGTGAAGCTACTGACTTACACACCACGGGCAGAACACGCTCGTGTCTTACAACTGTGCGAGGTTACTGACTAGTCGACCACGGGCGTGGTTAGCAAAAGAAACGGCCAGGGAGATTCAACACACACAGACACACGGCCATGCAAGACGATCGTGTAAATCGACACGCCCCCGGTCCACGGGTGTGGGAACGTGCCAGATTTGAAATCCTATTTAAACCTCACAGCCCTTCCCCTTCTCCCTATTTGATTTCTTCTTTCTTTTCTTTTCTCCGTTCTCCCTCTCAGACTTTTTCCTCTTTATAATAAATCTCTAGATCCTTGAGCCATCCAACATCATGTCGAAGAAGCGAAAAATGTCAACCATAGTCTTCTCAAAGAAGAACGATCAACATGAGTTCATGCCGGTAGCTTCGTCTATTCACCAAGCCAAGAGTCTTTAAGACGAATTAGTTTTTATTTTTCTTTTTTCTTTTGCTTCAATTTCCTTCTCTTTGACAATCTTATGCTTAGTTTAGTTTAACTTATTTTAGTTTCTTAGTGTCAGGTTCGCCAGGCTGCTAGGGAATCATGCCATTTCTGCCACCGCCAGCACCTCCGCAGCCCTAGAAGTCACACCCACCTCGCAAACCATCCTTCAATAAGGACTCTCCGATCCATCCACCTTTCCTTTTATTTTTATTTTCCTCCTTAGTCTCTTTCCTTTTTCTTTTTTGTCTTAAATTATATATTTAGGTTATTTTAAATGTGTCTTAATAATCCCTGGCTAATCCTCTACGAGCTCCCCAACTTCTTCATCTAGCACAGGTTCGTCATCCAGACCGACCTCTTCAAACAAACACACCACGACCTCTACCATCCTCTAAGGACACCATCCAAAATTCAGGGAGTATTCCTTCCCCTTCTCTTTTGATTTATCCCATAAATGTTATACCTATCTTTGTAAATTGAGGGCAATGTACATCTTAAGTGTGGGGGTGAATATTTATTTAAAGAAGGGCTTAACTTTCTGCATTATTCTCAAATCCCTAAATTTAGTCTTGTTTTTAAGTAAATTTTTCATATTACTAATTAGGATGAAATTTCTGATAAATTATGATTGTTATTGACATGTTCTAGATTAAGTCATTGATAATTGTGCATTGATAATTGAATTTTAAAGATACTAGAGAATCAAGCATGATAAGTCTGTTTTTCAGAATAAAAAATTTTACTAGGTTGTTAACCTAAATTTGAATATCGCTTTGAAATTTGAAATTTATGAGATTGATGTCAAAACACCCATAATTTTTGTGAGATTTTGAGCCTTATAGAGCATATATTCTTTTTTGTGCTCACTTTTTGATTATGAGTGTGTCAACTTTGAACTGTTATTCTAGAACTTGCCTCGTTTATACATGTTGAGACCACATTCATGATTTGATATACAGAGATGATAAAGGCACATAGGTTTTAACCCACTCACTCCACTAAATAGCCTACCTCCATAAATTAACCCCTAGTGAACCCCGTTGATCCTAACAACCCTTTTTATTGACTCACCTATTAATAACCCAAAAAAACCCTTTTGTATTTGTTATCACCATTTCTTTTGATTAGCCTTTAATCGAGATATGATTTGATTAGTTACCGAATTATATTATGCTATGAGTTGAATTCATTCAGTATTACTTAGTTTGTTCTTAAAAAAAAATCGAAGTATATTCAGTATTAGTGGTGAGCTTATACAGTTAAAGTTTATTTTACAAAAAAAGAGAAAAGCTCATATTGTTAGGATTATTATCAGTTGATATTATTTCAGTATTCTTAGGTAGGTACTTGTCAACTCAATCTCGATTCTAACCTTCTAATTTCAGCCTTTATCCACACCTTAACCCTAGCCCCGTTACAACCCTAACAAAGACCTTTTGATCTGTTTATCATCTCATTTTACAATGGTGGAGATTTGATTTTCAGGTAAGCCTATGGGATTAACTTTTCAGGTTCGATGTATGAGTGCTTCTTTTTATGAACCTTAAACCCTTTGAGTGATTTGAGTGAATCTATAGTGAGGATGTCAACTATTGTCAATTTTGAATTAAAGCTAATTATTCAGATAAGGAAAGACACCTACGTTTTCGAATTACAAATGAATGACTTATCATTGTTTGAATCTTTAGGACTCTTTGAATTGAATTATCCATGTATAAATTATCTATAAATTATGATAAGGCATTGTCAGTAGGAATTTTGAATTATGGAAAGATCATTTTAATTGTATGTTGAGAATTTTGCTGGAGGACAAGCAAAAGCTTAAGTGTGGGGGTATTTGATAAATCGTAATTATAACATATTTTAATCCCACATTTAGCTTGTTTTTGGATGATTTATTCCTCAATTTATGTAAAAAGGTGCTCTTAATCCTTTCTTTTCATGTCTTATACCCAGGAAAGCACCCGAGGATGAAAAGAATGCAAAATGGGCCCAAAATGGAGTAAATGGGCCATATCAAAAATCCACATGGCCTGGCCCAAAGTCCACACGACCGTGCCTTGACGAGCATCTTAGAAATCTGAACACGGCTTGAAGACGAGTCACACAAGCGTGTGACATGGCCGTGCGCCTTGTCGTGGCTTTAGACAATTTCAGTCAGAAAAGGATAATTAGGGAGAAAGAATCGCATTCCAAGAGGCTATAAATAACACCTAAGTACCACCTTTGAAGGGGCGTCGAGCTAGGCCAAGGAGCCAAGTCGAAAAGGTCAGAATTGAGGGAATCGCTCGAAGTTAGCCAGTTGATCCATCCCAAGAAGCCGGAATTCTACTCAAGACGACGGACTTCTCCTTCAATTCCTTTAGGGAGTTCTAGGGATTTCTTATGTTTTGTTTTATCTTTTCTCTTGAGATGTTTTCTTTATTTGTTATGAACTAAACCCCTCAGATACCTGAAGGGGATGAAACCTAGATGAATCTTGTTATCGTTTTCTGAATTATATGATAAACACGTAGTTTGTTCTTAATTATGTGTGCTTAATGCTTGAGTTCATATTTCGCGGATATTAATTCAAGTTAGATGTACTTAGGTGGAGGAGAAATATACCCTGCTTAAGAGTAAATCTAGCATAATTAAGCGGAGTTGATCGCACGCCTAGAGATAGGGTGACGAGATTTTGTCGGATTAGGGTGAAACCTAATATGGGAATCCATAGATCGATTTACTACAATTCTAGGGGGTTACTATAAGAGAACGAGAGTTCCACTAATTAACCTAGGGTTAGACATTATTCACCTCGAGAGAGGGTTTAATATAGTTAGGGAGTCCTACGAATCAAACTAAGTGAATAAATCGTATGGTTCAGTGTTAGATAACAAGTTGAGTCTAGGTGGATTCTTCCTGAGGGTATCGTCGTGATCAACTAAGTTTTTCTTCAAGTTATTTTCCAATTCGTTCTTTTTTTCTTTACGTACGTCTTTAGCTGAATAGTCGATAATTTAGATTAAAGCAACTTCACTTTATTTTAGGCAAAATAATAAAAAGGAAAGTTAGTATTAGTACTTTTAGTTCCTTTGGGTTCAAAAATCTGGTCTTGCCTAAGCTATACTACTGTTCGATAGGTACACTTGCCTTTAATCCTTGTCAAAGTTAGTTTCTAGGTTTGATCATTCGTTTTATAAATTTTAAAGCTCTGATTTTAGCGATCAAAGAGGTCCAAGGTTCGAGGAATGGTAAGGTGTTTTGGAGTGTTTGTTTTGCATAGTGGACGGCAAGAGTTGTGTGGAATTTGGACTCTTTTGTTGAAGTGTTTGAATTGGTCTTGTGAGCTGATAAAGGAGGAAATTTTGGATGAGATAAGGGAGATATCATGGAGAAAAATTAGGAGATGAAAGGTGGGAAGAGTTGGTGCTGAATTGGACTGTGGGGCAAGGTAGGATTCGGCTACTAGCTATAAAAGGAGGTGCCTAATTCCTTTGAGAGGTTCCTTGGGTTCCATTACATTTTTTTCTCCCCCTTTTCCATTTGCCGAAAAAAAAACCAATCATTCCTTTGCCCAAATTTTGGTTTTCTCTCTAGCTGAATTCCCCATACGTTCTATTCTTAAATTCCTTCTCTTGTTCACCTTTGGTTCTAGCCAAATCACCTCTTTTCTTCCTCTTCCTATTGGTGCTCAATTTTCCCCGTCACCATGCTAGTCCCAAAAGCCGAAAGCTTCCTGGGCCGATGATCACTGAAATCAGAGCTTTAAAATTTATAAAACGAATGATCAAACCTGGAAAACTAACTCTTGTTCACCTTTGGTTCTAGCCAAATCACCTCTTTTCTTCCTCTTCCTATTGGTGCTCAATTTTCCCCGTCACCATGCTAGTCCCAAAAGCCGAAAGCTTCCTGGGCCGATGATCACTGAAATCAGAGCTTTAAAATTTATAAAACGAATGATCAAACCTGGAAACTAACTCTGACAATGATTAAAGGCAAGTGTACCTATCGAACAGTAGTATAGCTTAGGCAAGACCGGATTGTCGAACCCAAAGGAACTAAAAGTACTAATACTAGCTTTCTTCTTATTATTTAGCCTTAAAAATAAAGTGAAATTACTTTAACCTAAATTAACGACTACTAAGCTAAAGACGCAAAGGCAAAAAGAACGAATCGAAAAATAACTTGAAGAAAAACTCAATTGATCACAACGATACCCTCAGGAAGAATCCACCTAGACTTCTCTTGTTACCTACCACTGAACCATATGATTTCATTACTTAGCTTGATCCGTAGGACTCCCTAACCTATATTAAACCCTTTCTCGAGGCGAATAATGTCTAACCCTAGGTTAATTAGTGGAACTCTCGTTAGCTTATAATAACCCCCTAGAATAGCAGTAAATCGATCAATGGACTCCCATATTAGGTTTCACCCTAATCCGACAAAATCTCGTAACCCTATCTCTAGGCGTTCGATCAACTCCGCTTAATTATGCTAGATCTACTCTTAAGCAGGGTCTATTCCTCCTCCACCTAAGCACATTAGATTTGGATTAAGCAACATAATTAATAATAATAAACTAAGTAATTATCATATAATTCAGAAATCAAATAACAAGATTCATCTAGGTTTCATCCCCTTCAGGTATCTGAAGGGTTTAGTTCATGACAAATAAAGAACACATCTCAAGAGAAAAGATAAAACAAAACATAAGAAATCCCTAAAACCCCCTGAAGGAATTGAAGGAGAAATCCGCCGTCTTGAATATAACTTCGGCTTCTTGGGATGGATCAACTGGCTAACTTCGAGTGATTCCCTCAACTCTGACCTTTTCGGCTTGGCTCTTTGGCCTAGTTTTGACGCCCTGGACAAAAGCCCTGGCAGAAGACTTCTGCTGAACTCCCCCTTCTAGTTTCCCCCTTGGGTGTTTATATAGACTTTGTAATGCCTTGCTTGGCCCCTAAGTATCCTAGTTTAAGTAGAATTCCTACAAGGGTGTTTGAATAGGCTTCAGAATGTGTTTCTTTGCCTCCAAGTATCCTTTCCCGAATGAAATTGCTCTTTCCAGCGACAGGGACACGGCCATGGTACACGCCCGTGTGGTTCGACTTCAGGCCGTGTTCGGGTCTGTTTATGGAGGCACGGCCGTGTGGATCGTGGTCAGGCTGTGTTCTAGTCCATGAGGCACGGCCGTGTGGCTGGAATTCCAGGCCGTGTCGATTTCGTGAATTGGCCCATTTGGCCCATTTTAAGCCCGTTTCTCATTCTTTTTCATCCTCAGGTGCTTTCTTAGGTATAAAACATGAAAAGAAAGGATTAAGAGCACCTTTTTACATAAATTGGAGGATAAGTCATCCAAAAACAAGCTAAATGTGGGATTAAAATATGTTATAATTACGGTTTATCAAATACCCCCACACTTAAGCTTTTGCTTGTCCTCAAGCAAAATTCTCAACTCATAATTAAAACAAACTTCCTCGATTCAAAATTTTCATCAATAATGTTTCATCATAATTCAGAAATAATTCATACATGGATAATTCAACTCAAAGAGTCCTAAAGATTCAAACAATCAAAGTCTTACATTTATAGCCCTGGAAACGTTAGGTGTTTCTCCTCACCTAAATAATTACCTCTGATTCGAAACCGACAAGAATTGACATCCTCACTAAAGATTCACTTAAATCACTCAAAGTGTTTAAGGTTCAAAATTAAGCACTCAAAAGTCGAACATGAAGATTTAATCCCATAGGCTTGCCTGAAAATCAGATCTCCACCACTGTAAAATGAGATGATAGACAAATCAAAAGGTCTTTAACAAGGTTGTAATGGGGCTTAGGTTAAGGTTGTGGATAAAGGCTGAATTAGAAGGTTAGAATCGAGATCGAATTTGACAATTTACCTAACTAGAAAAATGAACTAATCTTAAATAATTACATCAATTGGACTTACTAATACGAGCTTTTTCTTCAAGACTTGAAATTTACATGCATAAACTCATCTATCATAGAACTAATAATGAATATACTTCGTTTTTTTAAGAACAAACTATTATAATAATAAGAAAGAGCTTTTACAACTGAAATATAGAACATAGTTAGGAAACTGTTCAAATTCAAATCTCGACAAAAAGGGTAGTTAAAAAGGAATGGTGATAACAAATACAAAGGGTTTTGGGTTAATATTAGTGGGTGAGTCAAAAAAGGGTTTGTTAGGATCAAAGGGGTTCACTAGGGGTTAATTATGAAGGTAGGATTTTTAGTGGAGTGAATGGGTTAGATCCTAAGTGCCTTTATCATCTCTGTATATCAAATCAAAGGTGTGGTCTTAACATGTATAATCGAGGCGAGTTCTAGAATAACAAATCAATGTTGACACACTCACAATAAAAAGTGAGCATGAAAGGATGTATGCTCTAAAAGGCTCAAAATCTCACAAAAATTATGGGTATTTTGATGTCAACCTCGTAAATTTCAAACTTCAAAGTAACATTCAGATTCAGGTAGACAACCAATTTTTTTTTTTTGAAAAATAGATTTTATCATGCTTGATTCTCTAGTATCCTTCAAATTTAATCATCAATGCATAATTATCAATGACTTACTCCAAAACATATCAACAAAGATCATAAATCATAGGAAATTTCATTCTAATCATAAAATGGGAGACTTTACTTTTGAACAAGGCATAATTCAGGGATTTTCAAATAATGCTATAGTTAACCCCCCCACTTAAGATGTACATTGCCCTCAATGTACAAAGATAGATAATAGGAAAATAATCATAAAAATCATAAGATGGGGAGAGAAATGAAACTTCCTGAATTTTGGATGAAGTCAATGAAAAGAAATAGGATAGGATTGGAGGTGAACGTGGGGAAGCGTCTTGAACCGTTTGAAATTGAATCCTCGAAGCAGCCGATCTGATTTTATTGTATCCTAAGCTAAATCTCAATATCATAAAGAATAAGAAGAAGAAAATAAAATAAAATAAAGTAAAAAAATAATGAAATGAAAATAAAATTAAAATAAAAATAAATAATGGAAAATGAAAGACAACTAGAAAAAGGGGGAATGAGGTTTAAATAGAGATGTAGCCCGTGTTTTGGGATTTTGAATTTTGGTGCGTTCAGGGTGTTCGAGCACGGCCGTGGGTGTAGTGGCACACCCGTGTCTTTCTTTACACGGTTATTTAATACAGGCGTGCTCCTCCGGTGTTCGATAAGTCAGAATGTTGGCATGGTTGGAAGGCACGGTCGTGTTTAGCCTATGCTTAACAAGTCAGTAACCTTGCACGGGGCGTCGGGACGGGCGTGGACTATTATCGCCACCCGTTTTGGGAAAAGAGATTTTTCTATGTCGTGCACGGCTACTGGCACGCCCATGGTTCATCCCCTGGCTTCCTCACAGCCACGAGCACGCCCGTGCGTAGGGCCGTGTGACCTAGAAATCTGCTCTTTTGTTAGTTTATGGTTAGGTGCTAAAAGGAAAAAGAAAGGAAAAAAAATAATGGGGTTAGTGCTAGGGTTGCCTCCCGAGAAGCGCTCGTTTATAGTCTTAAGCTAGACTTTACCTCTCATTCGTTTGGTCATGGTGGTTTGAGGAGGTGAAAATCCTTTCTCATGCGATCACTTTGGTTATGGATATATAGTTTAAGTCGAGTAATGTTTACCTCAAAAGTGTCGAATTTAGGATTGCTTACCTCGATTGTGCCGTATAGGAAGACATTAAGTACCTCAAAAGTGATTTCTTCATTTGTCTTGAGGTCTGAATTTGTGATTCGAGGGTCTTCTTTATTCAACAATACCTGATCTCCTACTTTGAAGTGATTCGTTGTTCCTATCAGCTCATCTGGGGGCTCCTTCGGTTTCACTTCATGTGGTTCTGGTTCTTCTTTAAGTTGTGTTTTCCACTCTTCTAATTTGTCGACCCTAAGGCTTCATTCCTCATACAATTCTTCTTTGTCGGCACGAGGTCTAAGATCTAGCTTAGCTAGGTGATTTCGTGATGCTTCCTGTAAAGAGGGTTGAACCAAATAGTTATCAATAGAATTAACATTCGTACCTTTATTACTCGATGTCCTAGTTGAGTCAAGAGCTTGAAGAGTGATTGTTTCGTCGTCTACACAAAGTGTAAGTTCACTGAATTTTTCCTCTGTGTGATCTTTCTTTACTGCATCGGGATATGGCACACGAGCTTGGTACTCTGTATTTACCGGGTTCGATAAATCATGGCTTACCTCAACCTTACCTTCACTTACCACAGGTTCTTGCCTTGGGTCAGATTCCACTAACAATTCACTGTTATGAGCTTGTACCGCTTGGGGCCCATGATTCGGCTCAGGTTTGTAGCCTTGTGGTGTTTTCTGTGGTGAAAGTTGAACAATTTGATTATCAACTGAATTTACTTTCTCACCTTCATCACTTGATGTCTTGGCCGAGTCAAAAGCTTGTAGACTGATTGATTCGTCACCTACACGAAGAATGAGTTCTCCTGTACCAACATCAATTTTAGTCCTGGTAGTTGCTAGAAAGGGTTTTCCTAAAATTAAAGGAATTGAATTGTCCTCATTCATGTCTAAG
The DNA here is from genome assembly GCA_005393395.2 of Gossypium australe. NCBI lineage: Eukaryota > Viridiplantae > Streptophyta > Magnoliopsida > Malvales > Malvaceae > Gossypium > Gossypium australe. Next base: position 102,038,451 of record CM016620.1, read on the forward strand.
ACAACAAAATCTACCGGGAATATGAATTTATCAATTTTGATTAGAACATTTTCTATTATACCCCTAGGAATTCTGATAGTGTTATCAATTAACTGACTGCTCATCCTAGTTTGTCTGGGTTTCCCTAGACCTAGTTGTTTAAACATTTTATAAGGCATAACATTGATGCTTGCCCCTAAATCAGCTAAAGCATTATCAATAGATAAACTACCAATTAAACATGGAATTGTAAAACTCCCTGGATCTTTTAATTTCCGTGGCAGTTTATTTTGTAGAATTGCTGAGCACATTGCGTTTAGCTCCACATACGATGCCTTGTCTAGTTTCCGTTTGTTTGTCAACAGCTCTTTTAAAAATTTTCTATAATCGGGTATCTACGAAAGAGCTTCGAGAAATGGTAAGTTAATATGTAATTTCTTTAAAAGTTTAAGAAACTTACCGAACTATTCCTCTGTATCGTCTCTCTTCATCGCTTCGGGATAAGGTATGCGGGGTTGGTACTCTTTGATTACTGGTTTTGGCTTTTCTTGTGTTACCTCAACTTTACCTTTGTCTACCTTGTTTTCTTGTATTGAATTGGGTTCATCTAACCCAATACTCTCCTGAGCTGTTATGGCTTGGATTTGCTCCTTTGGGTTAATCTCTGTCTTGCTTGGTAGACACCTTTGCGGTCGTTCGGACATTAATTTTGCAAGTTGTGCGACTGCCTTAGTGACTTCCCCTACTGACTTAGTAAGGTCCTCGACTCGGTTCTTGGTCTCTTCAACTGATGTTCATTGGGTTGTTTCAGTGTCTTGGAGACGGTTTTCTGTGGCTGCCATGAATTTTGTCAGCAGCTCTTCAAGGTTCGACTCCTGTTCTTGTTGGTGAGGTGGTTGTTGGAAATCTGGAGGAAGTTCCGGTCTTTGGCTATTTTGATCATCCCACGAGAAATTGGGATGGTACCTCCAACCTGCATTATAGGTGTCACTATAAAAATTATTTTGAGGTCTAGAATAGTTACCCATATAGTGGACTTGTTCGTTCTCCATGCCATATCCGTAGGGTGGGTACTCAGGATTTGCCACGCCTCTTAGATTCGAGACATATTGCATTACTGGGTGTACCTGCGAGAGACTACACAAACCATCAATCTTTTTATTCATCATCTCTAGCTGGTTAGATAACCTGGTGACCACGTCGAGGTTGAAAACACTGGCTGCTTTAGTAGGAATTCTCCTCATGTCTTGCCACTGATAATTATTCAGTGCCATCTTCCCTTTAAAATTATCTACCAAAAGCAAAATAGAGGAAAAATTAGTGAAGTACAAAAGGAAAAAAATAATAAAAATAAAAATAAATTGCAGAAAAAAATGGCTAAAATAATAAAAATAGAGCTTTCTTAATATTTTAGTTCCCCGACAACGGCGCCAAAAACTTGATCGTTGAAATCAGAGCTTTAAAATTTATAAAACGAATGATCAAACTTGGAAACTAACTCTGACAACGATTAAAGGCAAGTGTACCTATCGAACAGTAGTATAGCTTAGGCAAGACCGGATTGTCGAACCCAAAGGAACTAAAAGTACTAATACTATCTTTCTTCTTATTATTTAGCCTTAAAAATAAAGTGAAATTACTTTAACCTAAATTAACGACTACTAAGCTAAAGACGCAAAGGCAAAAAGAACGAATCGGAAAATAACTTGAAGAAAAACTCAATTGATCACAATGATACCCTCAGGAAGAATCCACCTAGACTTCTCTTGTTACCTACCACTGAACCATATGATTTCTTTACTTAGCTTGATCCGTAGGACTCCCTAACCTATATTAAACCCTCTCTCGAGGCGAATAACGTCTAACCCTAGGTTAATTAGTGGAACTCTCGTTCGCTTATAATAACCCCCTAGAATAGCAGTAAATCGATCAATGGACTCCCATATTAGGTTTCACCCTAATATGGCAAAATCTCGTAACCCTATCTCTAGGCATTCGATCAACTCCACTTAATTATGCTAGATCTACTCTTAAGCAAGGTCTATTCCTCCTCCACCTAAGCACATCAGATTTGGATTAAGCAACATAATTAAGAACAAACTAAGGAATTATCATATAATTCAGAAATCAAATAACAAGATTCATCTAGGTTTCATCCCCTTCAGGTATTTGAAGGGTTTAGTTCATGACAAATAAAGAAAACATCTCAAGAGAAAAGATAAAACAAAACATAAGAAATCCCTAAAACCCCCTGAAGGAATTGAAGGAGAAATCCGCCGTCTTGAGTATAACTTCGGCTTCTTGGGATGGATCAACTGGCTAACTTCGAGTGATTCCCTCAACTTTGACCTTTCCAGCTTGGCTCTTTGGCCTAGCTTTGACGCCCTGGACAAAAGCCCTGGCAGAAGACTTCTACTGAACTCCCCCTTCAAGTTGCCCCTTTGGGTGTTTATATAGACTTTGTGACGCCTTGTTTGGCCCCTAAGTATCCTAATTTAAGTAGAATTCCTATTAGGGTGTTTGAATAGGCTTCGGAATGTGTTTCTTTGCCTCCAAGTATCCTTTCCTGAATGAAATTGCTCTTTCTAGCGACAGGGACACGGCCATGGTACACGCCCGTGTGGATCAACTTCAGGCCGTGTTCAGGTCTGTTTATGGAGGCACGATCGTGTGAATTGTGGTCAGGCCGTGTTTTAGCTGATCCATGAGGCACGACCGTGTGGCTAGAAGTTAAGGCCATGTCAATTTCGTGAATTGGCCCATTTGGCCCGTTTTAAGCCCGTTTCTCATTCTTTTTCATCCTCGGGTGCTTTGTTGGGTATAAAACATGAAAAGAAAGGATTAAGAGCACCTTTTTACATAAATTGGGGGATAAGTCATCCAAAAACAAGCTAAATGTGGGATTAAAATATGTTATAATTATGGTTTATCAGCCGATTACTCCTTGGGTAAGTACTTAATGAATTTTTCCTTTAGTATGTTCGGTAAAAGCCGAAGGGCTATCTAACTTCTCATCATCGTTAACCTGGTATTAACAAGGGTAGGGTTCAAAGATTGCAAGCGTGGTAAGGATCGTTAGCAAAGTGGTAAGTGTACTCGTCTCAGTTATGGATTAATGGATGGCCGAATGTAGGTATGGCTTATAGGGGTGACTTATGTGAAAAATGAGTCACTCGATTTTGGTGATATATGTTTGGGTGCAGATGTAGGGATATTCACGAATAGTAGCTAAGGAAGGGCTACTAGAACGTGTGGCACACGGTAAGGTTTCCGTTTTTGATAAAGTGTGTATTAAGCCAAGATTAATCGTTAAGTGGTGACTATTGTAGGTTCGTGATTAAGGGGTTTACAGCACGTGTTGTAACCAGGTGTGTAAAAACACTACACACACATTCCGGCAATGCCGAAAAGCTGAAAGGCCAACAGTGGCTAAATGGGCCCGGTGGGCCTTGAGGTTAAGTTTGATGAAATGGATTAATTTGATTATATGAATTGGGTTAGGCATGCATGTTACATGATCTGAATTTGTTTTGGGCCTAATAGGTCATGTGACTGAGATTTGGGCTGATAAACCGTAAAAGTAACATATTTTAATCCCACATTTAGTATGCTTTTGGATGATTTATCCCTTGATTTATATATAAAGGTGCTTTTAATCCTTTCTTTTCGTGTCTTATACCCAGGAAAGCACCCGAGGATGAAAAGAACAAAACGGGCCTAAAACGGAGCAAATGGGCCTTAACATGAAATTGACACGGCCTGGCCCAAAGTCTACACGGTCGTGCCTCGACGAATACCTAGAGCACGGCCTCAACCCCATCACACACGGCCGTGCCTCAAGAGAAATCCAAACATGGTCAGGTCTCGATCCACACGAGTGTGTGCCACGGCCGTGCCTCTGTCACTGGAAAGAGCAATTTCAGTTGAAAAAAGGTACTTGGGGAGAAAGAATCGCATTCCAAAGAGCCTATATATATCCCCCAAGTACCACCCTTTGAAGGCATCGAAAGCTAGGCCAAGGAGCCAAGCCGAGAAGGTCAAAGTTAGGGAGTAACGCGAGGATAGCCAGTTGATCCATCCCAAGAAGCCAGAATTATACTCAAGACGGTGGAATTCTCCTTCAATTCCTTCAGGGGGTTTTAGGGTTTTCTTATGTTTTGTTTTATCTTTTCTCTTGCGATGTTTTGTTTATTCATTATGAACTAAACCCCTCAGATACCTGAAGGGGATGAAACCTAGATGGATTTTATTATTTGATTTTTAAGTTATATGATAAATTAATTAGTTTGTTCTTAATTATGTTGCTTAATCCAAATCTGATGTGCTTAGGTGGAGGAGGAATAGACCCTGCTTAAGAGTAGATCTAATATAATTAAGCGGAGTTGATCAAGCGCCTAGAGATAGGGTTACGAGATTTTGCCGGATTAGGGTGAAACCTAATATGGGAGTCCATTGATCGATTTACTACTATCCTAGGGGGTTATTATAAGCGAACGAGAGTTCCACTAATTAACCTAGGGTTAGACGTTATTCGCCTCGAGAGAGGGTTTAATATAGGTTAGGGAGTCTCACGGATCAAGCTAAGTAAAAGAAATCATATAATCTAGGGTTAGATAATAAGTGAAGACTAGGTGGATTCTTCCCGAAGGTATCGTCGAAATCAACTGAGTTTCCCTTCAAAGTTATTTTCCTATTCGTCCTTTTTGTCTTTGTGTCCTTAGTTTAGTCTTCGTCAAAAGTAATCTTCACTCTAATTTTAAGGCTAAATAATAAAAAGAAAGTGAGTATTAATACTTTTAGTTCCTTTGGATTCGATAACCGGTCTTGCCTAAGCTATACTACTGTTCGATAGGTATACTTGCCTTAATATCGTTGTCAGAGTTAGTCTCTAGGTTTGATCATTCTTTTGTAAATATTTAAAGCTCTGATTTGCAGCGATCAAGTTTTTGGCGCCGTTGCCGGGGAACTAAAATATTAAGAAAACTCTATTTCTATTACTTTAGCCCTAACTTTTATTTTTTGCAATTTATTTTTCTTTTCTTTTCTATTTTTTTTTCTTTTTTTCTGTTTGCTGAAATTTTTCTTTCTTGTTTTTCCAACAGGTACCTCTAGTTTATGACTAGAAGGAACTCGAGAGGACCTTTGGTATACGATAGTGATATCGAAGCTACCGCTCGTAGGAATCGTCGAGAAACCAAGCGAGCCCTAGATTACACAGAGAGAGAGGAAGAAAACAGATCCAATCCTACTGAAGGGATGGACGAAAACAACCCACCACCACGTGATGTGGGGGAGAACAATGCTCCACGCACAATGTTCGATTATGTGAAACCGCATTTAACAGGAGCAGAATCTAGTATTGTTAAGCCTGCTATATCTGCTAACAATTTTGAATTAAAGCCTAACACAATACAAATGATTCAACAGTTTGTTCAATTTGATGGTTTGCAGGACGAAGATCCAAACATGCATATAGCTAGCTTTTTAGAGTTCTGTGATACCTTCAAAATAAATGGCGTTTCTGATGATACCATACGTCTTCGGTTATTCCCTTTTTCATTAAGGAATAAAGCCAAACAATGGTTAAACTCTTTACAACGAGGGTCAATCACTACATGGGATCAGATGACCGAAAAGTTTTTAATGAAATATTTTCCACCAGCCAAAACGGCCAAATTGAGGAATGATAACTTTTCCTTTGTGCAGATGGATTTAGAAACACTATATGATGCATGGGAGAGATTCAAAGATCTCTTAAGGAGGTGTCCACACCATGGCTTACCCTTGTGGCTACATGTCCAAACATTCTACAACGGTATAAACCCCTCAATAAGGCAACTGATAGATTCAGCCACCGGTGGAACGCTGAACAACAAAACTCCAGAAGCAGCCTATGAGTTCATTGAGGAGATGTCATTAAACAATTACCAGTGACAAGCTTCAAGGACCAAACCGACAAAATCGGCAGAAGTTTTCAACGTCAATACCATGACCATGCTATCAACGCAGCTAGAGATGATGAATAAAAAGCTTGATAGTTTGTGTTCTTCCCAGGCACATCCAGTCATGCAGTGCGACGCAAGTGGAATTGTGGCGAATCCTGAGTACCCACACTACCAACCGGAAGTAGAAAACGAACAGATGAACTATATAGGTAATAATTTCCAATCTAATAATAATCCTTATAGTAATACTTACAATCCAGGTTTGAGGAACCACCCAAATTTTTCATGGGGAGGTCAAGGAAATCAAGGAAATCAAAGGCAACAACCTCCTCAAAACTTCCGAAATCAACCCTATCCACAAGAAAGGAAACCAACCCTCGAGGAACGTATCAAAGAAGCTGATAGAACAATCAAAAGCAATGAGAGCCGAATTGATGAAATTGCTAAGTTAGTCAAGGAAGTTAGTAATGCAGTTGAACAACTCGCAAAGCTAATGTCAAAACGACCGCAAGGACGTCTACCAAGTAATACAGAGATTAACCCTAAGGAGCAAATTCAAGCTATCACAGCTCAGGACGGCGAGGAGTTAGATAAACCCAAACCAATTCCAGAAAGTAAGGTAGACGAAGGTATAACAGGGGTAGCACAAGAAAAACTGAAACCAGTAATTAAGGAGTACAAACCTCGCATACTTTATCCCGAAGCGTTAAAAAGAGACGATTCAGAAGAACAGTTCGGTAAGTTTAAAGAAATTACATATTAACTTACCTCTTCTTGAAGCTCTTTTTCAGATGCCAGACTCGAGAAAATTTTTAAGACAGCTCTTGACCAACAAACGCAAAATAGATGAAGAGCATCACGTGGAACTGAACACAACGTGCTCAGCAATGTTACAAAATAGACTACCACAGAAACTAAAAGATCCAGGGAGTTTTACAATTCCATGTTTAATTGGTAGTTTAAATATTGATAATGCGTTAGCTGATTTAGGGGCAAGCATAAATGTCATGCCTTATACATTGTTTAAACGACTAGGTCTAGGGAAGCCCAAACAAACTAGGATGAGTATTCAATTAGCTGATAAAACTATTAGAATTCCTAGGGGCATTATTGAAGACGTTCTTGTCAAAATCAATAAATTTGTTTTTCCAGTAGACTTTGTTGTCTTAGACATGGATGAGGATAACTCAATACCCTTAATTTTAGGAAGACCATTCCTAGCAACTGCCAGGACTAAAATTGATGTTGCTACAGGTGAGCTCATACTTCGTGTAGGAGATGAATCGATCAATCTCCAAGCCCTCGACTCAGCTAGATCATCAAAGAATCAAGGTGAGAAAGAAAATTCTTTTGATAATCATTCAATTACACCATCTTTACAAGAACCACCAAAAAAGGAAACGATTGAATCGGATCCTCAGTTCAGTGCCAACAAAGAAATAACTCACGAGGAGTAAAGAATTCAACCCAATGACTTAGACGAGTGGGAAACACACTTCAAGGAAAAATAAGGGTTACACGAGGAAGAACAGAAATCACACAAAGTAAAACTGAAGGAACCACTAGAAGAGCTCGTGGGGACATCAAATCACTTTAAAATAGGAAACCAGGTTCTGTTAGATAAAGCCGAGTCTCACATCCCCACAATAGACCTGAAGGAAAAGAGAGAAATCCTCCTTAAGGTACATGACATCTTCCCACAGGGAATAGTCGAGGTAAGCAATCCAATATTCAGCACTTTCAAGGTAAACGCTTCTCGACTTCAACTTTGTCATAAAACTAAAACTGTAGACATAAGGGAAGATATTCAAACTTTTAAACCTGTAACACCCCAAACCTGGCCTAAACATTACGACCGGATCTGGCATGTCACATAAAAGGGTTGTTTAAAAACTGCGCTTTTGTTAAAAATTTCGAGTTTAAATATTTATTCGCTTGATATCATTTTGTTAACATTTTGGAAAACAGTTATTAAGGGTTTAGGACATTCCCGTATTAAACTTTTGATAACAATAGGCAGCAATCATGTTAAAAGCTAAACCAGATAAAATACCAAAAATACAGTTAAAGCGGCCTTATTACAACTTAAAATCCCGAATTAAAAATAAATTGAAATAAGAGAACAAGTTTACGAGAAAATAATGTATGGCCTTCACGAGTCTGCCTCAGCTCCTAAATCCGCGATCTAACGATTACCTGCAAAATTAACTAAGGGGTGAGTCATCGAGACTCAGTGTGTAAATCCTCATCCAAAGTATGTTAAGCTCATACACAGATCCATGTGCAAATATGCATGTCATGCAACCCATCCATCCTATCCATCCGAAACTCCCAAATCTACCCCGTGTGGTCAAAACCACTGGTGGTCAAAACCACTGGTGACCGTAGTCACAAATAATATCGGTGTGGTCAAAACCACTGGTGACCGTAGTCACAATAAAATGTGTGGGGCCAACCCACAATATGGTCAAAACCACTGATGACAATCCCGTATATCGATATGTGGGGCCAACCCACCGTGGTACCAAACCACTGGGACGAGTCACAAAGATAGCAATATATGGTCAAAACCACTGGTGACCATAGTCACAAATAATATCGGTGTGGTCAAAACCACTGGTGGTCAAAACCACTGAGACTTAGTCACAAAAATAATATAGAAAGCGGGGCCAACCCACTGTGTGGTCAAAACCACTGGTGACAGTCTAGAATCATATCTTCCCCCTCCTCTCATCATACCCATGCAATATAACATAATAATTCGTATGCAGTATGACATGTATGCAAATCATATATCACAGATAATGTATGAAACGATTTACCATCATAATCAGAATAACAAATACGACATAATCAAACCAATCAACCTCTAAGGGTATAACAGTAATTTACCTTCTAGGGGTATTTTGGTAATTTACCCACTAAGGGTATTTCAGTAATTTCGTACCTGGAATGGCCTTTCCGAAGGCCCAATGTCGCCCCGAGCGACTCGATTACCAATTCTGTCTTTACTGGACTATTGCGCCTAAAACCCGATTCTGGCCCATTCGCGCCCACACGCTCGTGTGGCCCACCTAACATAAATCTAGCCACGTATATAAGTTCCACCTAGTCTAGTTCACTATATACTATACCATCATACATTTTGCTCAATTGGACCCACGGCCCATCGCGGCCCCAACCCACAAGAATACTACTGATGGCCTCAACTATCGCGTCGAAGCCCCACACATACGCTCGCACGCTCGTGTGGCTACTATTGTCGTGACCGGCACTTCGGCATTTGCCGCTCTACAACTAGAGTAGTGAGAGTTACACACCTGATAGGAGTCTGGTGCTAAACCGCGCTACGACCACTCCTGTGCCCAAACGCCCACCAAGGTATGTTAACTCTCCTCCTAGGATGCTCTTTATATAGCTAGCTCTTCACCTTTCTTCTTTGTATCTTTCCGATGTGGGATCCCTTCGTCAGTAGAGTTTAAATTCAACTGAAACTCTTGCCGTCCAATCCGCAAAATAAATACTTCATTGCTTCTCATGAGATTCAAACCCAGGCTCCCTTGCAACATAATCCACGCTGCTAACCACTTGGCCACAAGCTCCTCTTGTGCCTTAAACCATGCGTAACTAAATATAAACTATGGCCCAAATTCTAAGATCCAAGTAAAAGAAACTAAAATGCAAAAGCCAAGACTTGAACCTTGGACCTCCTTCCTTCCTTGTGGCGTCACCCCCCTTGCTCCCTAAGTAGCGTCACTTTGCAACTACACCACACACTCCACTTGTGTCATTTTCCTCCACTTTTTATTCTTAAGGCCTACCTGCCAACTTCCAGGGTTTTTTTGCCTAAAACCAAAATTTCCCCAAAGCTAGTGTTCGATCCCGGGACTTCATAGAAGCCCTCTAACCTTCCAAAATCAGTTATCTAATAAGTCCAACTTGTACTAAAGCCGATCTCCTATTCTCCCAAAAATTTTTAAACGCTACTACTCCTAAGGCCCATTGGGCCCAATCCTACTAGGCCCAACTTCGGGATGTTACAAATCTACCCTCCTTAAAGAAATTTCGTCCTCGAAATTTCCAACTAACTAACAGTCACACCTTCTAACCCACCACACTACGCTCTTGCTGCGCACTCTGATCTTAATAAAACTAATATACTTTCTAACTAAATCTTGGAACCCCTTCACATAACACCGAAGAAAACAAATATTTTTCACACATACATACAATTCCTATATTCAAGCATCACATCCACACATCGCAGAATAAATACAATCATTCAGCATACACTAGAATATAGTAAAAAGGAAACTTACAGATTTAGTGCCGGAGACTCGGGTGCCATACTTCCAGAAAAGAGATATATATTATTCTAAACCATCCTTTGAAAACATTTTTGAACCCAAACCCACAGCCGAGTTTTTGAACCTGGCTCTGATACCAAAATTGTAACACCCCAAACCCGGCCTAAACGTTATGACTGGATCTGGCATGTCACATAAAAGGGTTGTTTAAAAACTGCGCGTTTGTTAAAAATTTCGAGTTTAAATATTTATTCGCTTGATATCCTTTTGTTAACATTTTGGAAAACGATTATTAAGGGTTTAGGACATTCTCGTATTGAACATTTGATAACAATAGGCAGCAATCATGTTAAAAGCTAAACCAGATAAAATACCAAAAATACAGTTAAAGTGGGCTTATTACAACTTAAAATCCCGAATTAAAAATAAGTTGAAATAAGAGAACAAGTTTACGAGAAAATAATGTATGGCCTTCACGAGTCCGCCTCAGCTCCCAAATCCGCGATCTAACGATTACCTGCAAAATTAACTAAGGGGTGAGTCATCGAGACTCAATGTGTAAATCCCCATCCAAAGTATGTTAAGCTCATACACAGATCCATGTGCAAATATGCATGTCATGCAACCCATCCATCCTATCTATCCGAAACTCCCAAATCTACCCCGTGTGGTCAAAACCACTGGTGGTCAAAACCACTGGTGACCGTAGTCACAAATAATATCGGTGTGGTCAAAACCACTGGTGACCGTAGTCACAATAAAATGTGTGGGGCCAACCCACAATGTGGTCAAAACCACTGATGACAATCCCGTATATCGATATGTGGGGCCAACCCACCGTGGTACCAAACCACTTGGATGAGTCACAAAGATAGCAATATGTGGTCAAAACCACTGGTGAGTGTAGTCACAAATAATATCGGTGTGGTCAAAACCACTGGTGGTCAAAACCACTGAGACTTATTCACAAAAATAATATAGAAAGAGGGGCCAACCCACTGTGTGGTCAAAACCATTGGTGACAGTCTAGAATCATATCTTCCCCCTCCTCTCATCATACCCATGCAATATGACATAATAATTCGTATGCAGTATGACATGTATGCAAATCATATATCACAGATAACGTATGAAACGAATTACCATCATAATCAGAATAACAAATACGACATAATCAAGCCAATCAACCTCTAAGGGTATAACAGTAATTTACCTTCTAGGGGTATTTTGGTAATTTACCCACTAAGGGTATTTCAGTAATTTCGTACCTGGAATGGCCTTTCCGAAGGCCCAATGTCGCCCCGAGCGACTCGATTACCAATTCTGTCTTTACTAGACTATTGCGCCTAAAACCCAATTCTGGCCCATTCGGGCCCACACGCTCGTGTGGCCCACCTAACATAAATCTAGCCACGTATATAAGTTCCACCTAGTCTAGTTCACTATATACTATACCATCATACATTTTGCTCAATTGGACCCACGGCCCATCGCGGCCCCAACCCACAAGAATACTACTGATGGCCTCAACTATCGCGTCGAAGCCCCACACGTACGCTCGCACGCTCGTGTGGCTACTATTGCCGTGACCGGCACTTCGGCATTTGCCGCTCTACAACTAGAGTAGTGAGAGTTACACACCTGATAGGAGTCTGGTGCTAAACCGCGCTGCGACCACTCCTGTGCCCAAACGCCCACCAAGGTATGTTAACTCTCCTCCTAGGATGCTCTTTATATAGCTAGCTCTTCACCTTTCTTCTTTGTATCTTTCCGATGTGGGATCCCTTCGTCAGTAGAGTTTAAATTCAACTGAAACTCTTGCCGTCCAATCCGCAAAATAAATACTCCATTGCTTCTCATGAGATTCGAACCCAGGCTCCCTTGCAACATAATCCATGCTGCTAACCACTTGGCCACAAGCTCCTCTTGTGCCTTAAACCATGCGCAACTAAATATAAACTATGGCCCAAATTCTAAGATCCAAGTAAAAGAAACTAAAATGCAAAAGCCAAGACTTGAACCTTGGACCTCCTTCCTTCCTTGTGGCGTCACCCCCTTGCTCCCTAAGTGGCGTCACTTTGCCACTACACCACACACTCCACTTGTGTCATTTTCCTCCACTTTTTTATTCTTAAGGCCTACCTGCCAACTTCCAGGGTTTTTTTGCCTAAAACCAAAATTTCCCCAAAGCTAGTGTTCGATCCCGGGACTTCATAGAAGCCCTCTAACCTTCCAAAATCAGTTATCTAATAAGTCCAACTCGTACTAAAGCCGATCTCCTATTCTCCCAAAAATTTTTAAACGCTACTACTCCTAAGGCCCATTGGGCCCAATCCTACTAGGCCCAACTTCGGGATGTTACAAAACCTCCTTAAAATTTTCAAATAGGAGGAAAGTCTAGCTTAAGACTATAAACGAGCGCTTCTCGGGAGGCAACCCGAGCACTAACCCTATTTCTTTTTACATTTATTCAATTTTATTTTTCCTTTTCTTCTTTTTAAACTAACCAAAAATGCAGGTTTTCCAGGTCACACGGCCTTACACATAGCCGTGTCCGTGGCCGTGTGGACCACCTAATCCACCACACTGACAGGACAGAGGCCGTGCAGTCAGCCTAACCACCCTACCCATCGTCACGGATCCAACAACCCTCCATACGGGCACCGACAGATAGGGCACGGCCGTGCCCAAAACTGTGGGAAGCTACTGACTTTCACACCACGGATAGAACACATCCATGCTGGAAACCGTGTGAAGCTACTGACTTATCGAACACGGGGGAAACATGCCCGTGTGGAACAATCGTGCCAAAAGAAAAGACTTCACAAGCACGGGCATGGGAAGATCAAGCACGGGTAGAGGGTGACAACACCTTCTAGAACACGACTGTGTGAGGTGGCCGTGTAAATCGACACACCCTGTGACCACGGCCGTGGGGGAGTACAAAATTTTAAATTCTATTTAAACCCCTCACCTCTTCCCCTTCCCTTCATCTGACTTCGTCTTTATTTTCACTTCTTTTTATCTCAGACTCTTCAAGACCCTAGATCCTTGAGCAAATCAACACCATGCCGAAGAAGCGGAAGAAGCCACGCATAGACTCCTTAACAAAGAACGATCAACATGAGTTCATGTAACACCCCAAACCCGGTCTATGCGTTTAGACAAGATTTGGTTTGTCACACAAATCAAACATTCGTTTATTCTCAATGGTTAAAATAGAATAGTGCTATAAAACTTTTTGAAAATAGAGTTTAATAAAATTAAATTCGAGGATTTGTAAATTTTTTTAACTTATCGTCAAAATATAAATATCAAATTCTTATGATAGTTTAAAAGAACTTTGAAAGAATTTAAAATAATTAAAGTGTCCAGAAATTTTGTTATAAAACCAATGTTCTTAAGAAAACTTAACATATTTAAGATAAAACCATATTAAAAGTTTGATAATAAGATTCGAAACCATCCACACATTAAATCTATAAAAACATAATAAGAGGCCTTATTACATAAAACCCATAACAGAAATTTAAAATAATAACTTAAATAGAGTCATAGTTTATAAAAACCCAAGTTTGTAGTATGGCCTCCACCAAGTCATCTCCGGCCCAAGTCCACGTCAATTTCCATTACCTGAAATGGTTAATAAAAATTGGGTGAGTTACAAAGAACTCAGTGTGCAACTCACTTACCACCATTATTGGGCCAGATCGTCAAGATCTCATGCTGGGCTTGAGCCCATTTACAGAATTCAATAATATAACATAATGTAAATTAAAATAAATTAAAATGCATGTAAGATGAGTTTCCCAACCAAGCCTAATATCCATCCGCTAACACCCCCGTACCAACCAACACACCTGTGGGGATCAAGTCAACCCACCCCGCCAAACACACCAATTATAGGCTTAAGCCTTTAAATAATTTTGTAGTGCACTACCGAACTAGATTGTGACATTGTCACCGAACTAGAGGCATTTAGCCAATTTTGTGGCAGAGCCACCGAACTAGAGGCATTGAGCCGAATTGTGGCAGAACCACCGAACTAGATTTTTGGCAACTGGCCATTCTTCTCTTCATATATCCCACCCCATGCAATTATGCGTGTATAACAAAATATAGTCATATAACAAATTTTCAATTATTCCATATCATCGGTGGGTTTATCATTAAACATTTTATTAGGCCCATATAAATAATAATTTAGCAACTAGCCCATTTAACAGTTTAGTGCACTTTTGGCCCATATATCGAACTATAGTATTTTGGCCCAATTTATCGAACTAGAGTATTTTGGCCCAATTTATCGAACTAGAGTATTTTGGCCCAATTTATCGAACTAGAGTATTTTTGACCCAATTTATCGAACTAGAGTATTTTGGCCCAATTTATCGAACTAGAGTATTTTGGCCCAATTTATCGAACTAGAGTATTTTTGAATTTTTTTTCTCGGTTTTAACCGTTTTCATGCATTTACTCAAAAATATGAATTACTATGTATTTTTTCCCGTTTTTACTATTTTTACGATTTTAGCACAGTACTCACAACTTGATGTCTAACCCGAAAATGAGTGTGAAGTTACACACCTAGTTATTGAGAGAACTACACTTTCCCGCTCTTCAACACCTATACGTATCGCGATAATTAGAACACTATAATCTAATAATAAAATCGGTCTAAATATAGCGATTTAGAATTTACCCTCGGATTTCCGTAGTACTTCTACTTGCGATTTCTCCCCGGTTGATGGTTCGCTAACCGAATCGAATCCACGAACGAATAATGGTTCGGGAGTACGAACGACTTCGAACAGTTGATTTTCCTCGGTTGAACGTCCGCTACCCGGTGGAAAATCCCGGATTCCCGAAATAGTCCTTTGCTTGTACTTAGGGGGAATAACAGAACCTCCCCTCTTCCGAAGACTAAACACTGCCCTTTTCTTCCCTATTTTGAATGTCTTCAAAGACAAAGATCGTTACTCCAATCTAAGATAAATTTTCGAAATAATACCAAGGTTTTTAAAGTTGTGATTTCCTTACCACAAATATCGATTCCAAGGATTTGTGTCACCCACGACCTCTTGATTTCCAAACTTCCGTTATCGCACTAAAGTATAACAAAATAAACGTTAATAGAATGAACGTTTATTTTGATCTAATAAAGCCTTCAAACCATCAATATTCGGCCATAACCACTTTTAACTAATCGAAACTAAAAGAATCTCTTACCTATTTTCCACGTCGAAAAGAAAGGATTGAGAATGGTGGTTGATTGATGAAAGATTCGGCTATGAAAGATTAAGGAGAAGAGAAAATAATTTGGCTTATAAACACCTTAGCATTCGGCCATGAAAGTGTAGGTGGAGAGAATTTCGATTGAAAAGAAATAAAATAGGAGAAAGATGGTGATGATGTTGCTTTGATTTCAAAGTGAATAGAAGAAAAAGAAAGAAAGAAAGAAAGAGATGAGCTTGAGAGAGAGATGTATATTCGGCAATGGGGAGAAGAAAAGAGAAAGAGAAAGGCTTTTGGTGTAGGTGATTTTCGGTACTAATGAAAATAAGGCACAAAAGAAACCAATTGATGTGCAAAAATGACCAAATGGTCAAAAATTTTAAGACTTACCAATGCTCAAATTCGGCCAAAGGGAGAAAAGGTTGAGAAGAGAAATTTCAAAAATTTTGCACAAAAACTAAAGATGACCAAAAGTAAACTCCTAAACCTTACCAAGCTACTAGCAAAATTCGACCAACCTCCCCCCTAGCCATATTGCCGTCCAAATGCATGGTCTAATGACCAAGATATTGTTTCCATAAATAATTCCTTGATTCTTGCCTCATATCTTCACATTTTCCTTATTTTCTTGATTCCCTTCCTTAAGTTAATAATTTCCTTATTCCTTTGATATTCTAACCAAAAATAACAAGTCAACACCTACCATATAAGCTCTTGGCCGACACTTGCTATACATGTGCAGAAAAATTCAAAATAAAATTCACCTAGATGCTAAACAAGGGATTCGAACCTTCTCCCTCATGCCTAAACCCATGCGCCATCACCACTTGTCCAATAACTCATCTTATGCTTCACTTTGACACTTAAATTAATTTATGTGTCATAGCCACTTAATCCACTTCCATAAATAATTAAAACTAAAAATTATTCTATACCCAATTAATTCTATACTCTTCTTCAGGACTATAATAAACACAAAAATAAATAAAGAAATTCCACCTTCTAGGATAATTATTCAAAGCACACAATGAAAATAAATTACTCAAATTTTCAGGGTGTTACAACTCTACCCCCCTAAAAGAAAATTTCGTCCTCGAAATTTACCTGGCTGAAAAAGGTGAGGGTATTGTTGCCGAATTGCATCCTCAGGCTCCCACGTAGCTTCCTCCACTCCGTGATTACGCCATAACAGTTTGACCAACGGCACAGTCTTCCTTCTTAGCACCTTAACATCTCGGTCTAAGATTTCCACTGGTTCCTCCTCAAAAGACAAATCCGAATTCAACTCCACTTCTTCTACCGGTACTATGTGCGAAGGATCCGATCTATAGTGCCTCAGCATGGAAACATGAAAAACATTATGAATTTGGCTCAATTCTGGAGGTAATTCGATCAGATAGGCCACTGGACCAACTTTGCTTCACCACACGATATGGTCCAATGTATCTGGGACTCAACTTGCCCTTCTTCCCGAATCTAAAAATCTTCTTCCAAGGTGAGACCTTCAAGAAAACTTGATCTCCTACGACATACTCGATATCCTTACGCTTCAGATCCGCATACGACTTCTGTCTATCCGAAGCTTCCTTTAACCGTGCTCGAATAACTTTCACTTTTTCTTCCGTTTCAGAAATCATCTCAGGACCTAACATCTGCCGATCGCCCAACTCAGTCCAACAAATAGGAGAACGACATCTACGACCATACAATGCCTCGTAGGGTGCCATCTGAATGCTAGACTGGTAGCTGTTGTTATACGCAAATTCTGCCAACGGTAGAAAATCCTCCCAACTACCCTTAAAATCAATCACACATCCCCTTAACATGTCTTCCAGAATCTGAATCACTCTCTCCGACTGACCATCTGACTGAGGATGAAAAGCCGTACTGAAGTTTAGCTTTGTTCCCAGAGCTTCATGCAAAGCTTTCCAAAATCGAGATGTAAACCTAGGATCCCGATCCGATATAATCGACACGGGTACCCCATGCAACCTCACGATTTCAGATACATACAGCTTCGCCAACTTCTGCAACGAGTAATCCGTACGCACTGGTAGAAAATGAGCAGTCTTCGTCAAACGATCAACAATTACCCAAACAGAGTTTTTCTTAGTAGGTGTTAAAGGTAACCCACTAACAAAATCCATTGTTATCCGCTCCCATTTCCAAAGAGGAATCTTTACCGGTTGTAAAAGTCCTGACGGCAATTGATGCTCCGCTTTCACTTGCTGACAAGTTAGACATTTTCCCACAATTTCTGAAATCTCACGTTTCAACCCAGGCCACCAATACTGTTCACGAAGATCCCGATACATCTTATTTCCTCCGGGGTGCATAGCATAAGGGCTACTATGCGCCTCCCTCAAAATCATTTGCCTCAGATCTGAGTCCTTAGGCATACAGACCCTTCCACGAAAACACAACACACCTTCCGGGTTTATTCCAAAATCCTCTATTTCACCATTTTTAACTTGCTGAAGTAAAAGTCCCAACTTCTCATCTAATATCTGTTTTTCCTTGATTTGATCCAACCACAGAGGCTTCACTTGAAGTTCCGCTATCAAACTACCATCCTCATACAAACTCAAATGGGCAAACATAGCTCTCAAATCAGATACCACCTTACGACTTAATGCGTCTGCCACCACATTAGCCTTTCCAGGATGATACTCAATTGAGAAATCATAGTCCTTTAACAGCTCCACCCATCTTCGTTGTCTCAAGTTTAATTCCTTCTGAGTAAGGAGATACTTAAGACTCTTGTGATCCATATAGATGATAGACTTTTCACCATAGAGGTAATGCCTCCAAATCTTTAAGGCAAACACCACTGCTGCTAACTCCAAATCATGAGTAGGGTAGTTTACTTCGTGCGGTCTCAACTGACGAGAAGCATAAGCTACCACTTTCCCACTTTGCATCAATACGCAACCTAAACCCGTATGTGACGCATCACAATAAACTGTAAACTTCTTTCCAGCCTCAGGTTGAATCAAAACCGGCGCTTCCGTTAAAATCTTCTTCAATCTCTCGAAACTTTCTTGCTGTTTGTCGATCCATACATATGGCACTCCCTTCCGCAAAAGCTTAGTTAGGGGTGCAGCAATCAATGAGAACCCCTCAACAAAGCGTCTATAGTAACCAGCCAAACCTAAGAAACTCCGGATTTCAGCTACCGACTTTGGTGGTTTCCAATCCAATACAGCTTCAATCTTCCGAGAATCCACCCTTATTCCTTCGGCTGATACCACATGACCCAAGAAAGTCACTTCTCTTAACCAAAATTCACATTTACTGAATTTGGCATACAACTGATTATCTCGAAGTACTTGCAATACAATCCGCAAATGCGAGTCATGTTCTTCTTCACTTCTCGAATAAACTAGAATGTCATCTATGAATACCACCACAAACCGGTCTAAGAATGGTTGAAAGACCCGGTTCATCATATCCATAAATGCAGCTGGTGCATCAAACGGCATCACCAAAAACTCATAGTGTCTGTAACGGGTTCGAAATGCCGTCTTGTGAATATCCGCTTCTTTCACCTTAAACTGGTGGTAACCCGACCTTAAATCAATTTTGGAGAAAACTGAAGCTCCCTTCAATTGATCAAATAGGTCATCAATCCTCGGCAAAGGGTACCGATTCTTGATCGTCAGCTTATTCAATTGCCTGTAATTGATACACATACGCATCGACCCATCCTTCTTCTTAACAAACAAAACCGGTGCTCCCCACGGAGACACACTCGGTCGAATAAAACCCCGATCTAGCAGTTCTTGAATTTGGGCCTTAAGCTCCGACAACTCCTTCGGTGCCATTCTATAAGGAGCAATGGACACTGGAGCAGTTCCGGGCAAAAGCTCAATACCAAATTCCACTTCCCGATCTGGAGGTACACCAGGAAGTTCTTCGGGAAAGACATCAGGGAACTCCTTCACAGTTCTCACATCTTCCACTGACAGCTCTTTGGCATCTAAAGCACTAATAAATGCTAAAAATGCTCCGTACCCTTTTCGCACCAACTTCTCCGCCTTTAACGCAGAAATCACGTTTGCCAAGTAATTTCTTCGCTCGCCTATCATAACTATCTCCTTATCCTCCGCAGTTCTTATCGACATCCGTTTTTCAGCACAATCTAGCTGCGCCCGGTGCTTAACCAACCAATCCATGCCCAGAATAATATCAAATTCGCCAAATGGCAATTCCATCAAATTTGCCAGGAATGTTTCTCCCTGAATTACTAAGGGCACGTCTCTAAATAGTTTATTAACCAACACCGACTGTCCTAAGGGACTAATCACCCTCATCTCATTATCGGAAATTTCAGAGTCTAAATTCAAGTTTCCAGTTATGGTGCTAGCAACGTACGAATGAGTAGAACCAATATCAATCAAGGCAATAACGGGTACATCAGAGATGAAGAACGTACCAGTTATCACATCAGGTGCATTGCCATCCTCACGGCATCTGACTGCATACACCAGTCCTGGCTGTCTTGCATCCGCGTTGCCTCTAGGACCATTGCCTCGACCCGCTGCACCTTGATCACGTCCAGCCCCATTACCACCACGACCCGGTCCACGACCTCTCGGTGGTTGCTGAGCTCCTCTTGCCGGTGGTGCATCAGTAGTACGAACTTCTTGAGTTGTATCCATACGTCGAGGGCAACTCCTATATTGATGATCCGTCGATCCACATTTATAGCAAGCACCCGTTTTCCTCCAGCATTCTCCAGAATGTCTTTTCCCACAATTAGCACAATCTCGACTCTGATTAACAGCTACAGGTGTTCTATCTTGAGCTGGCTCATCATTCCGAGACCTCTTCGGAAACCTTTTTAAAGAACCCGAATTCTTCAGATCTCTCTTGCCTCGAACTTGCTCCCAATTCTGACGTCCCGAGTTCTTAACCTCTTCGGCTATCTTGGCCTTCTCCACGAGCGTGGCAAAAGTTCTAACTTGCTGTGGGGCTATCAGAACCCGCAACTCATCTTTCAAGCCATCTTCAAAGCGCACACAACGCTCATGATCCGTTGCCACTATAGTTCGAGCATAGCGACTCAAACGTAAGAACTCAGCCTCATATGCTGCCACCGTCTTATTTCCTTGCACCAGGTTCAAGAATTCCTTCCTTCGAGCATCCACATAGCTTGTTCCCACATATTTCCCTTGAAAGGAAGCCTTGAAGAATTCCCAATTAACTAATGCAGCATCAGTGCCTTCTCGGACAGTAAGCCACCATTGGTAAGCTTCATCCCTTAACAAAGATACCGCTCCTCTTAGCTTTTGTTCCACAGTGCACTCAAGATTGTCCATAATTCGCTCCACTGCCTCAAGCCAATATTCAGCGACATTGGGAGCTACACCAGAGACACCTCTGAAAACCTCAGCTCCACTGGATTTCAATCGCTCCGATATCGACCCACGAGCTGTTGGCCCAGTTCTGGATCCAGCGACCCTTTCAAGTACTCGCAGTATTGCTCGTGTCACAGCATTATCCTCTTCCATATGGTCATGCGATCCCGTCTCACTCTCGAGTGACGCAGGTGCATCTATTTCCGGCATATGACCCGGTGCTTCAGTTGTGCCCCTAACACCTCGTCCTCTACCACGGCCACGTCTACCGCGTCCACGACCACGTCCTCTAGTGCTCATAGCGACTAATTCGATTTAATTTGATTAAGAGTTTTATGAATCAGAATAATATTTCAGTTGTTTATTAACGATGTATTATGATATGAAAGAGATAGAGTTGTTTTCGCAACCATATCCTATTGTCTCAATCTCTACGGTTTTCAACACCTAAAACTAGAAGTTCTAGAGTGTTTCTTAAGATCATATCACAATCATAATAAACAATCAGTATACAGATACTTACTTGACTTGGCGCGGGATGCTTATGGTGCCATACTACCTTTAAATCAAAAAGTCTAGAAATTTAAATTATTTTTCAAACAGATTTCATTGTCGAACCCAAACCACAGCCGAGTTTTGAACCTGGCTCTGATACCACTAAATGTAACACCCCAAACCCGATCTATGCGTTTAGACAAGATTTGGTTTGTCACACAAATCAAACATTCGTTTATTCTCAATTGTTAAAATAGAATAGTGCTACAAAACTTTTTGAAAATAGAGTTTAATAAAATTAAATTCGAGGATTTGTAAATTTTTTTAACTTATCGTCAAAATATAAATATCAAATTCTTATGATAGTTTAAAAGAACTTTGAAAGAATTTAAAATAATTAAAGTGTCCAGAAATTTTGTTATAAAACCAATGTTCTTAAGAAAACTTAACATATTTAAGATAAAACCATATTAAAAGTTTGATAATAAGATTCGAAACCATCCACACATTAAATCCATAAAAACATAATAAGAGGCCTTATTACATAAAACCCATAACAGAAATTTAAAATAATAACTTAAATAGAGTCATAGTTTATAAAAACCCAAGTTTGTAGTATGGCCTCCACCAAGTCATCTCCGGCCCAAGTCCACGTCAATTTCCATTACCTGAAATGGTTAATAAAATTGGGTGAGTTACAAAGAACTCAGTGTGCAACTCACTTACCACCATTATTGGGCCAGATCGTCAAGATCTCATGCTGGGCTTGAGCCCATTTACAGAATTCAATAATATAACATAATGTAAATTAAAATAAATTAAAATGCATGTAAGATGAGTTTCCCAACCAAGCCTAATATCCATCCGCTAACACCCCCGTACCAACCAACACACCTGTGGGGATCAAGTCAACCCACCCCGCCAAACACACCAATTATAGGCTTTAAGCCTTTAAATAATTTTGTAGTGCACTACCGAACTAGATTGTGACATTGTCACCGAACTAGAGGCATTTAGCCAATTTTGTGGCAGAGCCACCGAACTAGAGGCATTGAGCCGAATTGTGGCAGAACCACCGAACTAGATTTTTGGCAACTGGCCATTCTTCTCTTCATATATCCCACCCCATGCAATTATGCGTGTATAACAAAATATAGTCATATAACAAATTTTCAATTATTCCATATCATCGGTGGGTTTATCATTAAACATTTTATTAGGCCCATATAAATAATAATTTAGCAACTAGCCCATTTAACAGTTTAGTGCACTTTTGGCCCATATATCGAACTAGAGTATTTTGGCCCAATTTATCGAACTAGAGTATTTTGGCCCAATTTATCGAACTAGAGTATTTTGGCCCAATTTATCGAACTAGAGTATTTTGGCCCAATTTATCGAACTAGAGTATTTTTGACCCAATTTATCGAACTAGAGTATTTTGGCCCAATTTATCGAACTAGAGTATTTTGGCCCAATTTATCGAACTAGAGTATTTTGGAATTTTTTTTTCTCGGTTTTAACCGTTTTCATGCATTTACTCAAAAATATGAATTACTATGTATTTTTTTCCCGTTTTTACTATTTTTACGATTTTAGCACAGTACTCACAACTTGATGTCTAACCCGAAAATGAGTGTGAAGTTACACACCTGGTTATTGAGAGAACTACACTTTCCCGCTCTTCAACACCTATACGTATCGCGATAATTAGAACACTATAATCTAATAATAAAATCGGTCTAAATATAGCGATTTAGAATTTACCCTCGGATTTCCGTAGTACTTCTACTTGCGATTTCTCCCTGGTTGATGGTTCGCTAACCGAATCGAATCCACGAACGAATAATGGTTCGGGAGTACGAACGACTTCAAATAGTTGATTTTCCTCGGTTGAACGTCCGCAACCCGGTGGAAAATCCCGGATTCCTGAAATAGTCCTTTGCTTGTACTTAGGGGGAATAACAGAACCTCCCCTCTTCCGAAGACTAAACACTGCCCTTTTCTTCCCTATTTTGAGTGTCTTCAAAGACAAAGATCGTTACTCCAATCTAAGATAAATTTTCGAAATAATACCAAGGTTTTTAAAGTTGTGATTTCCTTACCACAAATATCGATTCCAAGGATTTGTGTCACCCACGACCTCTTGATTTCCAAACTTCCGTTATCGCACTAAAGTATAACAAAATAAACGTTAATAGAATGAACGTTTATTTTGATCTAATAAAGCCTTCAAACCATCAATATTCGGCCATAACCACTTTTAACTAATCGAAACTAAAAGAATCTCTTACCTATTTTCCACGTCGAAAAGAAAGGATTGAGAATGGTGGTTGATTGATGAAAGATTCGGCGATGAAAGATTAAGGAGAAGAGAAAATAATTTGGCTTATAAACACCTTAGCATTCGGCCATGAAAGTGTAGGTGGAGAGAATTTCAATTGAAAAGAAATAAAATAGGAGTAAGATGGTGATGATGTTGCTTTGATTTCAAAGTGAATAGAAGAAAAAGAAAGAAAGAAAGAAAGAGATGAGCTTGAGAGAGAGATGTATATTCGGCAATGGGGAGAAGAAAAGAGAAAGAGAAAGGCTTTTGGTGTAGGTGATTTTCGGCACTAATGAAAATAAGGCACAAAAGAAACCAATTGATGTGCAAAAATGACCAAATGGTCAAAAACTTTAAGACTTACCAATGCTCAAATTCGGCCAAAGGGAGAAAAGGTTGAGAAGAGAAATTTGCAAAATTTTGCACAAAAACTAAAGATGACCAAAAGTAAACTTCTAAACCTTACCAAGCTACTAGCAAAATTCGGCCAACCTCCCCCCTAGCCATATTGCCGTCCAAATGCATGGTCTAATGACCAAGATATTGTTTCCATAAATAATTCCTTGATTCTTGCCTCATATCTTCACATTTTCCTTATTTTCTTGATTCCCTTCCTTAAGTTAATAATTTCCTTATTCCTTTGATATTCTAACCAAAAATAACAAGTCAACACCTACCATATAAGCTCTTGGCCGACACTTGCTATACATGTGCAGAAAAATTTAAAATAAAATTCACCTAGATGCTAAACAAGGGATTCGAACCTTCTCCCTCATGCCTAAACCCATGCGCCATCACCACTTGTCCAATAACTCATCTTATGCTTCACTTTGACACTTAAATTAATTTATGTGTCATAGCCACTTAATCCACTTCCATAAATAATTAAAACTAAAAATTATTCTATACCCAATTAATTCTATACTCTTCTTCAGGACTATAATAAACACAAAAATAAATAAAGAAATTCCACCTTCTAGGATAATTATTCAAAGCACACAATGAAAATAAATTACTCAAATTTTCAGGGTGTTACAGTTCATGCCGGCAGCTTCGTCCCAACACCAAGCCAAGGATCTTTGAGACCAATTAGTTTTTATTTTTTCTTTCTCTCTTGCTTCAATTTCCTGCTCTTCTCCTTTATTTTCCTCATCTAAGCTTCTCTACTGCTCTTTTCGTTTAATTTTCTTTTAGTTTCTTGATGTCAGGTTCGCCAGGCTGCTAGGGAATGACGCCGACCACCACGATAACACCATCACTCTCACCACCGCCACCACATCCCCAATCTTAGCATTGATTCCCACCTTGCGAACCATCCTTTAATAAGGACTTCATAGTCCATTAGTATTTTCTTGTCATTTCAGTTTTCTTCTTAGTCTCTTTCATTTTAGCTTGCTTTTCTTTAATTTCATCTTTAGTTTATTTATATTATGTTTCAAAAACCCCTGGCTAATCCTTCATAAGTTCCCCAATTTCTTCATCTAGCATAAAGCTCGGGAACCACCACCACCACCATACCGATGCCTTCGCCGTATTTGCCACAACCGCCACAACCCCTGCCCTCCTTCAAGGAAACAGTCCACACCTCAGGGAGTATTCTATCCCCTCCCTTTTGATTTTAAATTTATATGCATTATCTATGTTTGTACACTGAGGACAATGTACATCTTAAGTGTGGGGGGGTAAAAGAACCTAACTTTTTTCATTATTCTCCAATCCCTGATTTAGTCTTGTTTTATGCAAAGTTCTCATATTACTAATTAGGATGAAATTTCTGATGATTTGTGATGATTATTAACATGTTTTAGAATAAGTCATAGTTAATTGTACACTGATGATTAAATTTAAAGAATACTATAGAATCAAGCATGATAAGTCTATTTTTCAGGAATTAAAATTTTTGCTAAGTTGTTGATCCAATTTTGAATATCACCTTGAAATTCAAATTTTATAAGGATGATGTCAAAACAACCATAATTGTTGTGAGTATTTGAACCTTATAGAGCATACATTCTTTTTCGTGCTCATTTTTTGATTATGAGTGTGTCAACTACGAACTGTTATTCTAGAACTTGCCTCGTTTTTACATGTCAAGACCACAATTATGATTTGATATATCGAGATGATAAAGGCACTTAGGTTTTAACCCACTTACTCCACTTAAATAGCCCACCTTCATAATTAACCCCTAGTGAACCCTGTTGGGCCTAACAACCCTTTTTTATTAACTCACCTACTAATTGTAACCAAAAACCCTTTGTATTTGTTATCACCATTTTTTTTAATTACCCTTTTTGTCGAGATTTGATTGTGAACATGTTTCCTAACTATGTTCTATATTTCAGTTGTAAAAATTCTTCCTTATTATTATGTTAGCTTGTTCTAAAAAAACGAAGTATATTCATTATTAGTTCTATGATTAAGTGAGCTTGCATGTTCAAATTCCAATTCTCAAGGAAAAAGCTCGTATTATTAGTTTTTAATTAATGTAAGATTAAGTTCATTTTTTTTCTAGTTAGGAAATTTATCAGGTCAATCTCGATTCTAACCTTCTAATTTAGCCTTTATCCATACCCCTAACCTAAGCCCCATTGCAACCCTGTCAAAGACCTTTTAATCTGTCTATCATCTCATTTTACAGTGGTAGAGATTTGATTTTCAGGCAAGCCTATGGGATTAGCTTTTCATGTTCGACTTATGAGTGCTTAATTTTGACCCTTAAACACTTTTTGAGTGAATTGAGTGAATCTTTTGTGAAGATGTCAAACCTTGTCGGTTCTGAATTGAAAAAGTAGTTATTTAAAAGAGGGGAGACACCTATGTTTTCGAGGAACAAAATTATGACTTATCTCGTTCGAATCTTTAGGACTCTTTGAGTTAAATTATCCATGTATGAATTCTCTATGAATTAGGATAAGACATTGTTGATAAGAATTATAGATCATGGAAAGTTCGTTTTAATTGTAAGTTGAGAATTTTGCTTGAGGACAAGCAAAAGCTTAAGTGTGAGGGTATTTGATAAACCGTAAAAGTAACATATTTTAATCCCACATTTAGTATGCTTTTGGATGATTTATCCCTCGATTTATATAAAAAGGTGCTTTTAATCTTTTCTTTTCATGTCTTATACCCAGGAAAGCACCTGAGGATGAAAAAAACACAAAACGGGCCTAAAACGGAGTAAATGGGCCTTAACTTGAAATTGACATGGGCTGGCCCAAAGTCTACACGGCCGTGCCTCGACGAATACCTAGAGCACGGCCTTAACCCCGTCACACAGGGCCATGCCTCAAGAGAAATCTGAACACGTTCAGGCCTCGATCCACACGGGTGTGTGCCATGGCTGTGCCTCTGTCGCTGGAAAGAGCAATTTCAGTCGGAAAAGGATACTTGGGGAGAAAGAATCGCATTCCAAAGAGCCTATATATATCCCCCAAGTACCACCTTTGAAGGCATCGAAAGCTAGGCCAAGGAGCCAAGCCGAGAAGGTCAAAGTTAGGGAGTAACGCGAGGATAGCCAGTTGATCCATCCCAAGAAGCCGGAATTATACTCAAGACGGCGGAATTCTCCTTCAATTCCTTCAGGGGGTTTTAGGGTTTTCTTATGTTTTTTTTTTATCTTTTCTCTTGCGATGTTTTGTTTATTCATTATGAACTAAACCCCTCAAATACCTGAAGGGGATGAAACCTAGATGGATTTAATTATTTGATTTTTAAGTTATATGATAAATTACTTAGTTTGTTCTTAATTATTTTGCTTAATCCAAATCTGATGTGCTTAGGTGGAGGAGGAATAGACCCTACTTAAGAGTAGATCTAACATAATTAAGCGGAGTTGATCGAACGCCTAGAGATAGGGTTACGAGATTTTTCCGGATTAGGGTGAAACCTAATATGGGAGTCTATTGATCGATTTACTACTATCCTAGGGGGTTATTATAAGTGAACGAGAGTTCCACTAATTAACCTAGGGTTAGACGTTATTCGCCTCGAGAGAGGGTTTAATATAGGTTAGGGAGTCTCACGGATCAAGCTAAGTAAAAGAAATCATATAATCTAGGGTTAGATAAAAGTGAAGACTAGGTGGATTTTTCCCGAAGGTATCGTCGAAATCAACTGAGTTTTCCTTCAAACTTATTTTCCTATTCGTCCTTTTTGTCTTTGTGTCCTTAGTTTAGTCTTCGTCAAAAGTAATCTTCATTGTAACTTTAAGGCTAAATAATAAAAAGAAAGTGAGTATTAATACTTTTAGTTCCTTTGGGTTCGATAACCGGTCTTGCCTAAGCTATACTACTGTTCGATAGGTACACTTGCCTTAATATCGTTGTCAGAGTTAGTCTCCAGGTTTGATCATTCTTTTATAAATATTTAAAGCTCTGATTTGCAGCGATCATGGGCCTAATGGGCCATAAAATGGTGATGTGGCCATTATGGGTTATATGAACGTGAAATGGGTTGATGGGATTTATGGGGACGTAGACTAGTATGCTAGGGTTTTATGGACTTTAGGCTTAGTACTAAACAACTCTTAAATCGCATAAGACTTTCTAATAATTAAACATGTCTGTGGACAAGTCGCTAGGTTAGAGTGTGGTAACGGGCATGTGCATGTCTAGGATTGGATCTAGGGAGAGCTTGGTACTTAAGCGGCCCTAACGGCCCACCTCCTCTTCTCTAGAATCCTACCTGGTGCATAGTGTCTGTTCACTTTAGCCACAAGGACTTGTTAATGGGCCAAAGTTCATAACTAAAACTCGAGAGGGACCAAATACCCCTAGATTTGTAAAATTACTAAAATACCCTTAGATTTGTAAAATTACTGAAATACCCCTAATTTGAAAATAACCAAAATACCCTTAGTTTGAAAATTACCAAAACATCCTTAGATTTGTAAAATCACTAAAATAACCCCAAATTGTGAAATTACCAGAATACCCTTGGTTTACAGAATTACCAAAACATCCCTGATTTACAAAATTTCCAAAGTACCTCTATTTTGCAAAATTACCTAAATCCCCTGTAGAGTAGATTTACGGAAATACCCTTGGGTTGTGAAATGACGAAAATACCCCTATGTGATGAGTATGAGTTTTGTGGAGGTTACTCATGTGCATGTTGCATTCATATGATATTCTGATTATGATGCATATGGGAGGGAATTATGGTACGGAGGAAGATTTGAGGATCGCATAGTCGCTCGACGATCATGGATCCACCGGTGGCTTTAAGCCCATTATAGGATTAGCAGCTTTGCTGCAACGTTGAGTAGTGCCGCTGTGAGTGCTACCTAAGGTGTGTAGAGGATGGGTGGGTCGATTTAGAAATCCCCACAAATGTGTAGGGTTGGAAGGGAAATGGTGTGTAGCGGATGGATTTTTAGGGAGGGTTTTGCATTACCTTGATTTGCATATGATGTGATATGATATGATATGATATGAGGTCATTGTGGGCTAAGGCCCAAGACCACTGATTTTGATAGGGCTTTGGCCCAATGTATGTTTGTATGTTGATCTAATTGCCAAGGGTCGTACACACTGAGTTTCAAAACTCACACCCTTTATTTAATGTTTCAGGTGATCCTGAGTGAATGGCTCAACGCGGGAGAGGACTCGGAGATGGCCACACTACAAGATGATTAAAATTTTATTTATTTGTTTCAAAAGACATAGTTTTAATTGCTTATTTTCGTTGGATGTAATAAGGCCTTGTACTCCAATTTGACTTTAGATTTTGGGCTTTTTTGTTTCAACTGTTTACTTAATTCTTAAACCTAAATAAATTTCCTACGTTTAAACTTGGTTTTCGAAATACTTAAAATTATAAAATGGGTTTTTTCTTTATTACTTAACAAGACTCAAGGATTTTGGGCTTTTGGGCCTAAAATTTTTAATTAGCAAAATCGTTTGAATTATGCCTTTGATGTGACACGCCAGATTTGGGCCTAACTTCTAGGCCGGGTTGGGAGTGTTACAGACACGATCGAGCCACACACCCGTGTGCTCAACCGTGGGGGCAATTATAGGCCATTTTAAAGGCCAATTTGTCATCAATACTTTGGAATTACCTATAAGCATTAAACCAATATCAATTCATGCCTCAATTACAACCAAAACATACCATTTCAAGCACCAATTCATCAACAACAATACCATCTATTCTTATACTCAATTCCTACTCAAATAAATCCATTCGAAGCACCATTTTCACAACTCAAATCATGTAAGCTAAACATCACTTAGTCAAGCCACAAATTCACACTTAAAACACCATTTCCATCAACTAATTCAAGCATGAAATATACTATTTCTAACCTCACTTTTTCATACCACATTCATCGTTTACATAGTTCACACGTAACAACCAAAATCATCTAACATCCAAGCCATATCACATGGCAAGGTCCAACATCTCAAAATGTACCATATTTACTAGACTATACATGCCATATACCAAATATGTACATCTTTCAAAAGTACCGAAATAGATAGCCGATAGTATGATAGAGATGCTGACGATCCCCGGATCCGAGCTAGCTTTACTGACACTATAAAATAGAGAAACACATCACACAGTAAGCTTTAGAGCTTAGTAAGTTCGTAATATAATACAGTTAATTCATTGAATCAAACCAATCTATAATTTCAACCATCACATAGATAATTTAACAAAATACACAAGCTCAACTATATCCAATACTCACATAGCCGTCCATTCATCTACTTTCAAATTTACCAACCACATAGGTTTCATACATACCTTTGCCAACACCTAGTTTACAAACAACCTTGCCATTCAATGCTCGATATCACATTTCGATCAATCTCCTTTATCTCTTTGATTCAATCGCACACTTAGTGCCCAATTTGTAGCCGAAGCTTAATTTATATTGCACACTTAGTGCCTCAATATAAAACCGAACTCAATACAGTATCGCACACACAGTGCCAATCAGCAAAGCCGATGCTTCCATTACTTCGCACACACAGTGCTATTCAACTTTGTCTCAATTTCAATTACACACACTTAGTGGCACATTTCTCAATCTCATATATAACATTTTTAATTCAATAACTATACATTCATTCGATTTACATCACATAGATATAAATTTAACAACTTGTACTATATCTGAACTTACCTCGGATGTCGAAATACCGAAACTAGCCGATCAATCTAGTACTTTGTCTCTGCCTCGATCTCGATCCGAATCTCTCCTTTCTTGGTCTCTACATATTCAAATTTAACTCATTTAATTACCAATTCATTCAATTTAGTCCAAACACACATATTTAGGGCATTTTACAAAATAGCCCTCACATTTTCACATTTCGACACTTTAGTCCCTATTTCACAAAATCACAAAATACACATAATTTCATTACACCATGCTTAGGCCAAATTCTCCTTATGCCCATACAAGTCCACACATTTCATTTATTTCATATTTTAGTCCTCCAATTTCTTATTTTCACAATTTAGCCCAAATTACTCAATTTCGCCAAAAATCCAAATACAAACTATGTTAACCCAACACTAAGCTTTCATATTCTACCAACTAACAACACAAAGCTCACATATTCATCAATTGCATATCAGAAAATCACCATCAATTTCTAAAATTTAAGCATGGTTTTGATAGTACACTAAGCAACGATCACAAAAACGTAGAAATTATCAAAAACCGAGCTCAAAACATACCTCAATCAAGAATAGCAATGGCCGAATGTTTTAAGCCCTAGTTCTTTCTTTTTATTCTTCAAATTCGGAAATAGCATGGATGATAATGACTTTTTAATGTGTTTTTTTATTATATTAACATTAATACGCTTTTTACCATTTTGCCCTTTTATTATTTCATTTAAATTTCCACTAACTATGTCCAATCTTGTCATTTAAAGCATTCAATGGTTTAATAACAACATAAGGACTTCCCATTTAGAAAGCCTTGCCAAATTAGTACTTTACCAATCAATACACAGCTTTTGCATTTTATGCGATTAAGTCCTTTTTCATAATTTGACACACAAACGATAAAATTTTCACACCAAATTTTCACACATGCTCAATCACGTATTATAAACATCAAAAATAATATTAAAATATTTTTCCAACCTCAGATTTGTGGTCCCGAAACCACTGTTCTGACCAGGGGCTAAACCGGGCTGTTACAACTCTCCCCCCTTAGGGATTTTTGTCCCCGAAAATCTTACCAGTGGATAGGTTCGGATATTGCTATCTCATAACATCTTCAAGCTCCCACATAGCCTCTTCTACTCAGTGTTTGTGCCACAACACTTTCACTAAATATATTCTTTTGTTTCTCAGCTCTTTAATCTCTCGTGCCAAAATTCGAATCAGTTCTTCACTATATGAAAAATCTGACTGAATTTCAACCTCAGTAGGAGTAATCACATGGGAAGGATCAGATCTATATCGTCGAAGCATCGATGCGTGAAATAAATTATGAATCTTTTCTAACTCAGGTGGCAACAACAACTTATAAGCAACTGGCCCAATTCTTTCGATGATCGCATATGGCCTGATGAATCTCGGACTTAGCTTGCCCTTTCGGCCAAATCGTAGTATTTTCTTCCATGGAGACACTTTCAAAAACACTTTGTCACCAACCTCAAATTCAATACCCTTTCGTTTTAAGTCTGCATAAGACTTCTAACAATCTGACGCTGCTTTTAAACTATCACTGATTACTTTCACTTTCTGCTCAGTCTCTTTTATTAAATCAACCCCGTGAATTTTATTCTCACTTAACTCAGTCCAATACAATGGAGTTCAACATTTTCGACCGTAAAGAGCCTCATATGGTGCAATTTTTATGCTAGATTGAAAACTATTATTGTTTGCAAACTCAATCAAGGGTAAATATTTTTCCCACGTACTTTCAAACTCAAGTATACAGCATCTCAACATGTCTTCGAGAATCTGAATAATCTGTTCGGACTGACCATCCGTTTGCGGATGAAATACAGTACTGAAATGCAACTTTGTGCCTAAAGCCTCTTCCAATTTCTTCCAAAATCGCGAGGTAAATCTCAGGTCTCTGTCAGACACAATAGATAGTGGCACCCCTTGCAATCTCACAATCTCAGAGATATACAATTCAGCTAACTTATCAAGTGAAATAATCTGTTCTCACCGAAACAAAATAAGCTGATGTCGTCAATCTATCAACTATCACCAAGATTGTATCTTTCTTTCTCGGAGTTAGAGGTAGTCCCGACACAAAGTTCATCATGATTCTTCCCCATTAACACTCGGGAATCATAATCGGTTGTAACAAACCAGATGGAACCTGATGTTCAGCTTTAACTTGCTGACAAACCAAACATCTCAAAATAAATTCTAAGATATCTCGTTTCATACCATGCCACCAATAAAACTGTTTCAAATCGTTATACATTTTTGTACTCCCGTGGTGAACAGCCAAACGACTATTGTAAGCTTCGTTCAAAATCATCTGAATCAACTCTGAACTCCTCGAAACACAAATCCGATCTTTGAATCTCAAACAATCATCAATATCAACTCAAAATTCTGAATTAAAATTTAAATAACATTGAGCTCGTTTTGCTATCATCTCATTATCACTTTTCTGTGCATCACAAATTTGACGTATGAACATCGGCCTCACTTTTAACTCATCCAAAACTGAACCATCATCATATATATCTATCTGAGTACTCTTAGCTCGCAAAGCACATAAAGACTTTCGACTCAAAGCATCAGCAAGAACATTAACTTTGCCCGGATGATAGTTCTTTTCATGTGGCTTTAACTGCCTCGAAGCATAAGCGATGACTTTGCCTTCTTGCATCAACACACAGCCCAAACCATTCAACGATGCATCACTGTAAACTATGAATTCTTTACCCGGTTCAGGTTGAACTAACACAAGTGCCTCTGTCAAAAATGCTTTCAACTGCTCAAAACTCTGTTGGCACTTTTCTGACCACTCGAATTTAACATCTTTTTGTAGCAACTTTGTCAACGGAGTCGCAACCATTGAGAAGCCTTTTACAAACCATCTATAATATCCCGCTAGTCCCAGAAAACTACGGACTTCAGACACATTTCTCGGAGGCTTCCATTCTAAAATGGCTGAGATCTTACTCGGATCAACTCGTATTCCTGCAGCTGATACAAAATGTCCCAGAAAACCAACCTCACGCAGCCAAAACTCACATTTACTAAAATTTGCATATAATTTCTTTTCGCGTAGAGTCTGTAACACAATTCTCAAATGTTCAGCATTTTGCGTCTCATCACAGGAATAAATCAGAATATCATCAATAAACACCACAACAAAGCGATCTAAGTACGGTCTGAATATCCGATTCATTAAATCCATAAATACTGTAAGAGCATTCGTTAGTCCAAAAGGCGTAACTAAGAATTCATAATGTCCGTACCTCATTCTGAAAGCAGTCTTTAGTACATCTGATTCTTTAACTCTCAACTGATAATAGCCCGATTGATCGTGTCTATTAGAGTCTTAAAAATTTATAAAAAGGATGATCGAACCTAGAAACTAACTATGACAACGACTTGAGGGAAGTGTTCCTATCGAACAGTAGTATAGCTTAGCGGCAAGACCGGATTGTTGAACCCAAAGAAACCAAAAGTACTAATACTAACTTTCTTTTTATTATTTAGCCTAAGAATTAAAGGAATTTTTATCTAATCTAAAATTAACTAACAACTAAGCTAAAGATGCAAAGACAAAGAGAATGAATTGGGGAAAATAACTTTGGGAAAAACCAATTGGTTAAGACAATACCCGAGGAAGAATTCACCTAGACTTCACTTGTTATCTAACTCTAAACCAGACGATTTATTCACTTGACTTGATCCATAGGATTCCCTAATTTATATTAATACCTCTTTTGAGGCTACTAACATCTAACCCTAGGTTGATTAATTGAAATCTCTTTCTAATTAAAACCCCTAGAATTGCATTAACTCGATCTATAGACTCCCATATTAGGTTTGACCTAATCCGGCAGATTTTCGTCACCCTATTTCTAGGCGCGCGAGCAACTCCGCTTAACTATGCTAGATCTACTCTTAGGCAGGGACTTTTGCTACACCACCTAAGCCCATCAATACTTGAATCAATATCCCAGAACTACCAAAACAAGAATTAAGAACACATAGTTAAGAACAAATCAAGTATTTATCATATAGTTCAGCAAAAAATAACAAGATTCATCTTAGGTTTCATCCCACTCAGGTATTTGAGGGTTTAGTTCATAACGATAAAAGAATACATCTCAAAAGAAAAGATAAAACAAAACATAAGAAAACCCCCTGAAGGAATTGAAGGAGAGATCCTCTGTCTTGAGTATAACTTCGGCTTTTTAAAATGAATCAACTGGCATTCTTCGAGTGAATCCCACAATTCTAGCCTCTCTGGCTCTGCTCCTTGGCCTAGCTGGACGCCCCCTGAAGGTTGGCCTCTAGGGTATTTATATAGGATTTTGGAATGGCTTTCTTTGCCTCTAAGTACCCTAATCCAACTGAAACTCTTCTTTCTCACGGCAGGGACACGCCCATGGCACACGCCCGTGTGAATCGTTGCTAGGCCGTGTTCGAGACTATTAAGGAGGCACGACCGTGTGGTCTTGGGCCCAGGCCGTGTTGATTTCGTGATATGGCCCATTTACTCCGTTTTGGGCCCGTTTCTCGTTCTTTTCATCCTCCGGTGCTATTCTGAGTATAAAACATGAAAACAAAGGATTAAGAGCACCAAATTACACAATTCAAGGCTTAAATCATCCAAAAGTATGCTAAATGTGGGATTAAAATATGTTCATATGACGGTTTATCAAATACCCCCACACTTAAGCATTTGCTTGTCCTCAAGCAAAATTCTCAACTCACAATTAAAATGAACTTCCTCGATTCATAATATTCATCAATAATGTTTCACCATAATTCAAAGACAATTCATACATTGATAGTTTAACTCAAAGGGTCCTAAAGATTCAAACAATCAAAGTCATACATTTATAGCACGAAAACATAGGCGTTTCCCTTTACCTAAATAATTACCTCTGATTCGGAATTGACAAGAGTTAACATCCTCACTAAAGACTCACTCAAATCACTCAAAGTGTTTAAGGTTCAAAATTAAGCACTCAAGAGTCGAAAATGTAAACTTAATCCCATAAGCTTGCCTGAAAATTAAATCTCCACCACTGTAAAATGAGATGATACACAGATCAAAAGGTCTTTAAAAAGGGTTATAACGGGGCATAGGTTAAAGGTGTGGATAAAGGTTGAATTAGAGGGTTAGAATCGAGATTGACTTGACAAATTACCTAACTAGAAATAACGAACTGATAAGGAATACTTACATCAATTGAAAACTTCATTACTAATAATACTGATAAACCGTAAAAGTAACATATTTTAATCCCATATTTAGCATGTTTTCGGATGATTTATCCCTTGATTTATGTAAAAATGTGCTCTTAATCTTTTTTTTTTCATGTTTTATACTCAGAAAAGCACCGGAGGAAGAAAAGAACGAGAAACAGGCTTAAAAAGAACCAAATTGGGCTAAAGAAGAAATCGACACGGCCTAGGCCCAGGATCACACGGCCATGCCTCATTAAAGAAATCCGAACACGGCTTGACCACGACTCATACGGGCGTGTGCCATGGTCGTGTCCCTATCGTGGCAAAGAGCAATTCTACTCGAAAAAGGATGCTTAGGGCCAAAGAAACGCATTCCAAGAGCCTATATAAACACCCTAAGTGTAACCTAAAAGGGGGCGGTGAGCTAAGCCAAGGAGCCGAGCCAAAAAGGTCAGATTTGTGGGAATCACTCGAAGATAGCCAGTTGATTCATCTCAAGAAGCCAGAATTATACTCAAGACAGAGGACCTCTCCTTCAATTCCTTCAAGGGGTTTTAGGGATTTCTTATGTTTTGTTTTATCTTTTCTTTTGAGATGATTTCTTTTATCGTTATGAACTAAACCCTTCAAATACCTGAAGGGGATGAAATCTAGATGAATCTTGTTATTGTTTTCTAAACTATATGATAAATATTTGATTTGTTCTTAATTATGTGTGCTTAATTCTTGTGATTAATATTTCTGGGATATTGATTCAAGTTGGATGTGCTTAGGTGGAGGAGCAAAAGTCCCTGCCTAAGAGTAGATCTAGCATAATTAAGTGGAGTTGATTGCGCACCTAGAGATAGGGTGACAAAAATCTGCCAGATTAGGGTCAAACCTAATATGGGAGTCCATAGGTCGAGTTAATGCAATTCTAGGGGTTTTAATTAGAAAGAGATTTCAATTAATCAACCTAGGGTTAGACGTTATTCGCTTAAAGAGAGGGTTTAATATACCTTAGGGAATTTTACGGATCAAGTCAAATGAATAAATCGTCTGGTTCAGTGTTAGATAACAAGTGAAGTCTAGGTGGATTCTTCCTAAGGGTATCGTCTTAATCAACTGAGCTTTTCAAAAATTATTTCCCCAATTCATTCTTTTTGTCTTTGCGTCTTTAGCTTAGTAGATAGTTAAATTTAGATTAAACAACAACTTCACTTATTTTAGGCTATATAATAAAAACAAAGTTAGTATTAGTACTTTTAGTTCCTTTGGGTTCGACATTTCGGCCTTGCCTAAGCTATTCTACTGTTCGATAGGTGCACTTGCCTTAAATCATTGTCAGAGTTAGTTTCCAGGTTCGATCATTCTCTTTATAAATTTTAAGACTCGACAGATACGATCAAATACGAGCTTCTTCTTCAGGATTTGGAATTTTCATGTATAAGCTCAGCTGATATAGGACTAATAATGAATATACTTCAAAATTTTTTTATTTTTATTTTTTTAAGAACAAATCATAATACATAATAAAAGATGAATTCAACTACTGAAATAAAATAATTAGGAAACCGATCAAATCAAATCTCGACAGAAAGGGTAGTATAGGAATGGTGATAACAAATATAAAGGGTTTTGGGTTAATATTATTGGGTGAGTCAATAAATGGTTGTTAGGATCAAATGGGTTCACTAGGGGTTAATTATGAAGGTAGGTGATAAACCATAATTATAACATATTTCAATCCCACATTTAGCTTATTTTTGGATGATTTATCCCTCAATTGATGTAAAAAGGTGCTCCTAATCCTTTCTTTTCATGTCTTATACCCAAGAAAGCAACCGAGGATGAAAAGAACGTAAAACGGGCCCAAAATAGAGTAAATGGGCCATATCACGAAATCCACATGGCCTGGCCCAAAGAGCACACGGTCGTGCCTTGTTATGCATCTAGAACACGGCATCACCCCGACTTACACGGCCGTGCCTCAAATTAGAAATCCGAACATGGTCTGAAGTCGAACCACACGGGCGTGTGACATGGCCGTGCCCCTGTCGTGGACTTAGATAATTTCATTCGGAAAAGGATACTTAAGGAGAAAGAATCGCATTCCAAGAGCCTATAAATACCCCCTAAGTACCACCGTTGAAGGGGCGTCGAGCTAGGCCAAGAAGCCAAGCCGGAAAGGCCAGAATTGTGGGAATCACGCGAACTTAGCCAGTTGATCCATCCCAAGAAGCCGGAATTCTACTCAAGACGGCGGATTTCTCCTTCAATTCCTTAAGGGAGTTTTAGGCATTTCTTATGTTTTGTTTTATCTTTTCTCTTGAGATGTTTTCTTTATTTGTTATGAACTAAACCTCTCAGATACCTGAAGGGGATGAAACCTAGACGACTCTTGTTATTTGTTCCTGAAATATATGATAAATACTTAGTTTGTTCTTAATTATGCATACTTAATCCAAATCTGATGTGCTTAGGTGGAGGAGGAATAGACCCTGCTTAAGAGTAGATCTAGCAAAATTAAGCGGAGTTGATCGAACGCCTAGAGATAGGGTTACAAGATTTTTCCGGATTAGGTTGAAACCTAATATGGGATATCCATAGATCAATTTACTGCTATTCTAGGGGGTCATTATAAGAGAACGAGAGTTCCACTAATTAACCTAGGGTTAAACGTTATTCGCCTCGAGAGAGGGTTTAATATATGTTAGGGAGTCCTACGGGTCAAACTAAGTGAATAAATCGTATGGTTCAGTGTTAAATAACAAGTGAAGTCTAGGTGGATTCTTCCTGAGGGTATCATCGTGATCAACTGAGTTTTTCACCAAGTTATTTCCCAATTCGTTCTTTTTGTCTCTGTGTCTTTAGCTTAGTAGTCGTTAATTTAGATTAAAGCAACTTCACTTTATTTTAGGCTAAATAATAAAAAGAAAGTTAGTATTAGTACTTTTAGTTCCTTTGGGTTCAACAATCCGGTCTTGCTGTAAGATCCTGGAAAGGGCCTATGCATTTTCAGTCTAACTGTACGAAATGACAAGTCTTAAGCACTATGAATAAATTTTTGATATTTTTGGAAACTCAGAAATGTATGAAAATGAATTGGAAATGAAAATTTTTGGAAACCTGGAAATGCATGGACATGAATATTTTTGGAAACCTGGAAATGCATGGAAATGAAAATGGAAATGATTCAAAAATGGAAAGTGAACATTTTTGGAAGCTTGGAAATGTAAGAAAATGGCAAGTTTACAGAGCCGATCGAAAATTTTAGGAAACTTGGAAATGACCTAGAAATGTCAAATTTTAAAGTTTAAAATAGGAAATTAGGGCAAGGAGGCCTTAAAAGAAAAAGTTGGAGAAATTTGGCACACAAACAGGCTTGGAAAAGTGGCCTGAAGATGCCACTTAGGGCCTATGGAAATGGCGCCATGTACAAGAGGAATGGGCCTGGGTTCGAGTCACTTGGGAAGCAAATAATGAGGTTTTATTTTGGCTTCCAGAAGGCTGAGGTGGACGGCACATGCTTCTAGAAAAGGAGGTGGTTTATTTTCATAAATATGTGATTAATAAGGTGATAAATAAAGGATTTTTATTTGGATTATTTGAAGAGATAATAAAGGATTAAACTCTTTTATTTATCATATTAAAAAGATAAAGTTATCAGATAGAGGAGTGGTGGCCAAGTAAGGGACTCCTTAGCTGATAATTTTGCCTATAAAAGGAAGGAAGGAGGGTTACTCATCAGTTTGTTTCTTTCTCTGCTCTGCCGAAAATTTCCTGGCAAACTCTCTCTGCCGAATTTTTTTCTCCTCTTTTCTTCTTCTTTTCTCTTCTACTGTCAAGCCGAAACCTCTTTGATTCCTATTTAAGTCTCCATAGCTAAATCTCTATGGCTTCAATCAAGGGTGCCGTCGACTGTGGTGATAAGGTAAGAATAATGGATTCTTGTTGTTTATTCTCTTTCAACCAAGATTTGGGAACTGATTCTTTTGGTTGTCTTTTGGCCAAATATTAAAGGAGGAATTCTGGGACTTCAGATCTAAGGATTTAAGGTAAGAAAAGCATGGTTTAGGCCAGAGGCCAATTGATTTAAGATTATTAAGTGATATGGAAATCAGATCTAACATATGTGTGTAGGGATTTCAACATCTCCATAGCCAAGGGTTACTTTTCGGGATTTGAAATCACAAGGTATGTGTTTAAGATATTCGGCCAAGGCTATTTTAAATATTTAGATTTATTATCAGAAGCCGAAAACTAACCTGTGGAGTAA
Source organism: Gossypium australe (assembly GCA_005393395.2). Lineage (NCBI taxonomy): Eukaryota > Viridiplantae > Streptophyta > Magnoliopsida > Malvales > Malvaceae > Gossypium > Gossypium australe. Next base: position 102,078,734 of record CM016620.1, read on the forward strand.
TATAGTGTTTAGCCGAATTCACAATGGAGGAATACAAAGATCTGGCCCTTGATTCTTAAAATCAATTCAGTTACAAGGTAAGTAATACAAATCCTAGTTGTATTTGGAAAAATGGCCGAATGGTCTTTTAAATAGTAAGTGATTAACTTATGTAGGATTTGAGATCTAAATCTGTAATCGGTTCTCTTCGGGATTTTCGATGACTTAATTAAGCGAATCAGGTGTGTACTCCACACTACTTTGTAATATGAATTATGGTTGCATGTATTAAAATATATGTTAATGAAAATATGAGCATGGCTAAGGTACCATGTTAAGGTACTAAGTACTCAGGTACGTTTCCTACTTCTACTAGGAATATGAAATATGTTATTCATAACATGAGAATATGATAAGAATGTGAACTATGGTATATTATGCATGTTAATATTTGGGGCATATGGTTGTATATTGAAAGGGGAAGTGAAAAGTGGTGACCTAAGACCACAGTAATCTGAAAAGTGGTGACTTAAAACCACAGTAATCTGAAAAGTGGTGATCTATAACCACAAATGCGGTAACTTAAGCCCGCAATTTGGTGTGTAGTGGAAGGAGGGTCGACTTTGTAGTCCCCACGGTGTGTTTGGCAAGTACGGGGGTGTGTAGCGGATGGATAATTAGGTTTGGGTTTGGGAATGCATCATAACTTGGATTTCATGTTTTGAATGCGTAACTATTGTATGCCTGATTCTATTATGAGTTAGTGTCGTGTACACATTGAGTCTGTTTGACTCACCCCTTTGGGGAATATTTTTCAGGTGATGAGCAATAATGGACCAGGTCGGCAGGAGCTAAAGGTGGCCATGCATCACAAGGAAAAATTTTATTATTTGGGACTTTTATTTTTATTAAGTACTTTAAATTTTTAGTTTGGGAATTATTTGATGTAATAAGGCCATAAGGCCAAGTTAATTTTCTTTATTTCTGTTTACTTTGAATTATTATGTTACAATTTATTTTTGATTAAAGTTAAAGAAAATTTATTTCTTTTAAAATAAAACCTAAATTGTTTTGTCACCTTAAATAAATTGAATTTCCAAATAAAATAAATGGGTTTCCAATCTAAGCCCAACCCAAACAATATTTTTTTTGAAAATTACACAAATTTTCTCTAAGTAACAAAGAACTTTGAAATCGGTATACTTTAGGAATATACCAGATCCGGTTCGGGCTCGTGGGCCGGGTTTGGGGTGTTTCAGTTTGGTATCAGAGCCCAGTTTTAAACTCTCAGCCTGTGGGCTAAGGCCCAAAACGTCTTCAAAGCGAGCCAAATGATTTTCCTTGAAATTAAACAGGTTTTCTGGCATGGCACCTAAGTCTCCTACCCGCAGTCCACCAGGTAAGTACCCCTAACTATTTGGGTGACTATGTGAATTATGTTGTGAATATTAGAAGGGTAGAAAAGGCATGGAACGTAGAATAGTATGATAGGAACTTGAACCCTAGGATTAGACTACTCAAACACAAAACACATAAGACTTAATGCACTAAACAAACCTATGGCTAGGTCACTGAGCTAGGGTGTGGTAACCCCTGTACGCATGTCTAGGATTGGATCTGGAAGAGCCTGGTATTTAAGCAGTCCTAGTGACTCACCTCCTTTTCGCAGGAATCCTACCTGGTGCGTAGCTTCGGTTCACCCTAACTCAGAGGGCTCAGTAGGTGTGGCAACCTCTGTGCGCATGTCTAGGAATGGTTTCGGTGGGAGCTTGGTATTTATGCAGTCCGCGTGACTCACCTCCTCTCCACTCGAATCCTGCCTGGTGCGTAGCTTTGGTTCACCCTAACCAAGAGGGCTCGGCCATAGGCTAAACATAATGACTAAAACCCGAAAGGGAACTAGCCATGTTTTTCCTAAAAAAAAAAAGAAGAACAAAACAACAAACCCCAGTTTTAAAATTCTCAAAACTTTCTTTTGAATTTGAGAAAAACCATCTTTATAAAATTTTCTGAAAAATTTCTGATTTGTGAAAATTACAAAAATGCCCTTAGTGGTAAAATCACCAAAATGCCCTTGGTTTATAAAATGTCCAACTACTCAACAATTTTACTAAAATTTCGTTATTTTATAAATGTTCAAAAACTCTAACTTGCAACCTATCAAAAATATCTTGGTTTTGGAAAATTACAAAATTGCCCCTAACTTACAAAATTACCAAAATGACCCTGATTTCCAAAATTTTTGCAACATCATCGTTTTGAAAAGTACAATTCTCAAAAGGAACCCTCAAAGTTTTACAACTTTTGAAATATCCCTGATTTGTTAAATTTTTCAAATTTACCCCAGTTTGCAAAAAAAATCACCGAAATACCCCTGAGGTGAAAAATTACCGAAATACCCCTGGATTTCAAAATTTTCCAAATTACCTCGGGACTTTGAAATTACCAAAATACTTTTTGACAAAATCACCGAGAAACTTTTTCCTTTTGAAAATTACGAAAATGTCCCTGTAGGACAAAATTACGAAAATACCCCTGGGTAGTGGAAAAACATCAACGATGAAAACTACAACATTTCTCTGAATGAACGGAAGTTCATACTTGTATGATGGATGAATGAATGAATGGAAGGACTGTATGTTTGTATGAATACGAAAGAACCACTCCTAAAACTCTTGTCATAAAATTTTTTCGCGAGTAATCAAGTGAAACCAAAGTACTAATACATAAAACTTCTTAATCAGATCTCGACGCCAAAATGAGCTCTAGAGGACATGGCCGTCGTGGACGCGGTAGAGGAAGAATGACTAGGTCAGAACCCGTTAGATCGGGTCAAGGGTCTGATAATGAGGTACCACCGCCCCCACCGCTCCCAGCTGTTGGTGTGGAGCAGCAAGCTCAGACGGGGGACGATGCTGTGTCGCGGGCTGTGCTGGGAGTTCTGGAGTTGGTGGCGGGGGCAGGAGGAAATTCGGGAACACGTAAGTCTGTGCCGGAATGGCTCCGAGCTAATGGAGCCGAGGTGTTTCGTGGAGTGTCTGGAGTAGCACCCAGTACAGCTGAGTACTGGTTGGAAGCAACGGAGCGCATCATGGATGAGCTTGATCTGACCCCTGAGGAAAAGTTAAAGGGAATGGTGGCATTGTTACGCGATGAAGCGTATCAATGGTGGTTAACTGTGCGGGATGGTGCCACGGCTGAGGATCTGACCTGGGAGTACGTTAAGGAAGCGTACCAAAAGAAGTATGTGGGAACCAGGTACACTGATGAGTAACGGAAAGCTTTTCTGGGGCTGGTCCAAGGAAACAAGTCTGTTGCAGAATATGAAGCGGAATTACTGAGGTTGAGCCGGTACGCTCGAGGTGTCGTGGCGAATGAGCATGAGCGCTGTGTCCATTTTGAGGACGGGCTAAGGGATGATCTGAGACTGTTGATAGCACCGCATCAAGAGCGGGAATTTTCTGCGTTAGTGGAAAAAGCTAAAGTGGCTGAAGGAATTAAGGATTCTGCAAGGCAGAACACTGATCGGAATAGGCCAGAAAGAGGTTTTGGATCGTCTGGCTCATTTGGGAATAAGAGGCCTAGAGTTGATGGGCCGCGAGGTCAGCAAGTTGGTTCAGAAGGGCGGTATCGACCTTGTGATGTGTGTGGAAAGACGCATTTGGGAGAGTGTTGGAGGAAAACAGGAGGATGTTTTAGGTGTGGGTCCAAGAACCATGTGGTCAAGGAATGTCCTCAGAACTTAGATGAAAGCCAACCGGTAACTCAGAATGTTAGTCAGACGGGTAGAGGAGGACAGCAACCTCAGCAAGGTCGTGGACCGAACCATGGAGGAAATGGTTCGGGCCGTGGACGTGAAGCACCAAGAAGAGGTGCTGAAGATGCAGACGCGAGGCAACCAAGGTTGGTTTATGCAGTTGGCCGTCGCGAGGAGGAAGATGTGCCAGATGTGACAACGGGTACGTTCCTCATTTCTGGAATACCCTTAATTGCTTTGCTTGTTATAGGGTTAGCTTATTCTTGTATTGCTGGTGAAGTGACTGAAACTTTGGATGTGAACCTAGAGAATGTGCCTAGAAAGTATGATAGTTCTTTAGGATCAGAGTGATCAGCAATAGCGTAGTGGGGTGAGTTAGACCGTACGATTATTCGTTAGTAAGTAATTTCGAGGACGAAATTATTTTAAGGGGGGTAAAACTGTAACATCCTGGAAAGGGCCTATGCATTTTCAGTCTAACTGTACGAAATGACAAGTCTTAAGCACTATGAATAAATTTTTGATATTTTTGGAAACTCAGAAATGTATGAAAATGAATTGGAAATGTACATTTTTGGAAACCTGGAAATGCATGGACATGAATATTTTTGAAAACCTGGAAATGCATGGAAATGAAAATGGAAATGATTCAAAAATGGAAAGTGAACTAAGAAAATGGCAAGTTTACAGAGCCGATCGAAAATTTTAGGAAACTTGGAAATAACCTAGAAATGTCAAATTTTAAAGATTAAAATAGGAAATTAGGGCAAGGAGGCCTTAAAAGAAAAAGTTGGAGAAATTTGGCACACAAACAGGCTTGGAAAAGTGGCCTGAAGATGCCACTTAGGGCCTATGGAAATGGCGCCATGTACAAGAGGAATGGCCCTGGGTTCGAGTCACTTGGGAAGCAAATAAATAAGGTTTTATTTTGGCTTCCAGAAGGCTGAGGTGGACGGCACATGCTTCTAGAAAAGGAGGTGGTTTATTTTCATAAATATGTGATTAATAAGGTGATAAATAAAGGATTTTTATTTGGATTATTTGAAGAGATAATAAAAGATTTTTATTTGGATTATTTGAAGAGATAATAAAGGATTTTTATTTGGATTATTTGAAGAGATAATAAAGGATTAAACTCTTTTATTTATCATATTAAAAAGATAAAGTTATCAGATAGAGGAGTGGTGGCCAAGTAAGGGACTCCTTAGCTGATAATTTTGCCTATAAAAGGAAGGAAGGAGGGCTACTCATCAGTTTGTTTCTTTCTCTGCTCTGCCGAAAATTTCCTGGCAAACTCTCTCTGCCAAATTTTCTTCTCCTCTTTTCTTCTTCTTTTCTCTTCTACTGTCAAGCCGAAACCTCTTTGATTCCTGTTTAAGTCTCCATAGCCGAATCTCTGTGGCTTCAATCAAGGGTGCCGTCGACTGTGGTGATAAGGTAAGAATAACGGATTCTTGTTGTTTATTCTCTTTCAACCAAGATTTGGGAACTGATTCTTTTGGTTGTCTTTTGGCCAAATATTAAAGGAGGAATTCTGGGATTTCAGATCTAAGGATTTAAGGTAAGAAAAGCACGGTTTAGGCCAGAGGCCAATTGATTTAAGATTATTAAGTGATATGGAAATCAGATCTAACATATGTGTGTAGGGATTTCAACATCTCCATAGCCAAGGGTTACTTTTCGGGATTTGAAATCACAAGGTATGTGTTTAAGATATTCGGCCAAGGCTATTTTAAATATTTAGATTTATTATCAGAAGCCGAAAACTAACCTGTGGAGTAATATAGTGTTTAGCCGAATTCACAAGGGAGGAATACAAAGATCCGGCCCTTGATTCTTAAAATCAATTCAGTTACAAGGTAAGTAATACAAATCCTAGTTGTATTTGGAAAAATGGCCGAATGGTCTTTTAAATAGTAAGTGATTAACTTATGTAGGATTTGAGATCTAAATCTGTAATCGGTCCTCTTCGGGATTTTCGAGGACTTCATTAAGCGAATCAGGTGTGTACTCCACACTACTTTGTAATATGAATTATGGTTGCATGTATTAAAATATATGTTAATGAAAATATGAGCATGGCTAAGGTACCATGTTAAGGTACTAAGTACTCAGGTACGTTTCCTACTTCTACTAGGAATATGAAATATGTTATTCATAACATGAGAATATGATAAGAATGTGAACTATGGTATATTATGCATGTTAATATTTGGGGCATATGGTTGTATATTGAAAGGGGAAGTGAAAAATGGTGACCTAAGACCACAGTAATCTGAAAAGTGGTGACTTAAAACCACAGTAATCTGAAAAGTGGTGATCTATAACCACAGATGCGGTAACTTAAGCCCGCAATTTGATGTGTAGCGGAAGGAGGGTCGACTTTGTAGTCCCCACGGTGTGTTTGGCAGGTACGGGGGTGTGTAGCGGATGGATAATTAGGTTTGGGTTTGGGAATGCATCATAACTTGGATTTCATGTTTTGAATGCGTAACTATTGTATGCCTGATTCTATTATGAGTTAGTGTCGTGTACACATTGAGTCTGTTTGACTCACCCCTTTGGGGAATATTTTTCAGGTCATGGGCAATAATGGACCGGGTCGGCAGGAGCTAAAGGTGGCCATGCATCACAAGGAAAAATTTTATTATTTGGGACTTTTATTTTTATTAAGTACTTTAAATTTTTAGGTTGGGAATTATTTGATGTAATAAGGCCATAAGGCCAAGTTAATTTTCTTTATTTCTGTTTACTTTGAATTATTATGTTACAATTTATTTTTGATTAAAGTTAAAGAAAATTTATTTCTTTTAAAATAAAACCTAAATTGTTTTGTCACCTTAAATAAATTGAATTTCCAAATAAAATAAATGGGTTTCCAATCTAAGCCCAACCCAAACAATATTTTTTTTGAAAATTACACAAATTTTCTCTAAGTAACAAAGAACTTTGAAATCGGTATACTTTAGGAACATACCAGATCCGGTTCGGGCTCGTGGGCCGGGTTTGGGGTGTTTCACTTGCCAAAGCTATACTACTGTTCGATAGGTACATTTTCCTTTAATCGTTGTCAGAGTTAGTTTCCAGGTTCGATCTCATTCTTTATAAATTTTAAAACTCTGATTTCAGCGATCAAGTTTTTGGCGCCATTGCCGGGGAACTAAAATATTAAGAACGCTCTATTTTTATTACTTTAGCCATTATTTTTATTTTTTGAAATTAATTTTTATTTTTTAGGTTAAATTTTAATTTTTGCTAAATTTCCTTTATTTCTCTCTTCCTAAAGCAGGTACCACTAGTTTATGACTAAAAGAAACCCCAAAGGACCATTAGTATACGATAGTGAAATTGAAGCTACCGTTCGTAGGACTGGCAGAGAAATCTGGCGAGCCCTAAATTACACAGAGGAAGATCAAGAAGGCAGATCCAATCCTACTAAAGGAATGGACGAGAATAATCTACCACCGCATGATGTGGGGGAGAATAATGCTCCACGTACAGTGTTTGATTATGCTAAACCGCATTTAACAGGAGCGGAATCAAGTATTGTTAGGCCTGCTATAGCTGCTAAAATTTTTTGAATTAAAGCCTAACACAATACAAATGATTCAACAGTTTGTTCAATTTGATGGTTTGCAGGACGAAGATCCAAACACGCATATAGCTAATTTTTCTGTGATACCTTCAAAATAAATGGTGTTTCTGATGATGCCATACGTCTTTGGTTATTTCCTTTTTCATTAAGGAATAAAGCCAAACTGTGGTTAAACTCGTTACCATGAGGATCAATCACTACATGGGAACAGATGACCGAAAAGTTTTTATTGAAATATTTCCCACAGGCCAAAACGGCCAAATTACGGAATGATATCTCTTCTTTTGTGCAGATGGATTTGGAGACTTATACGACGCATGGGAGAGATACAAAGATCTCTTGAGAAGGTGTCTACACCATGGTCTACCCTTGTGGCTACAAGTCCAAACATTCTATAACGGTGTAAACCCCTCAACGAGATAACTTATCGATTCAATAGCCGGTGGAACTCTGAACAATAGAACTCTTGAAGCAGCCTAGGAGTTCATTGAGGAGATGTCACTGAATAATTATCAGTGGCAGGTTACAAGGACGAAAATGAAAAAATCCGCCGGAGTTTACAACCTCGATACGATAACCACACTATCAACACAGGTAGAGATTATGAATAAAAAGATTGATAATTTGTGTTCCTCACAGGCACATCCAGTCATGCAGTGCAACGCAAGTGGAATCCTGGTGAATCCTGAGTACCCACCCTATCAACCAGAAACAGAGAGCAAACAGATGAATTACATAGGTAATAATTTCAGATCCAATAATAATCCCTATAGTAATACTTACAATCCAAGTTGGAAGAACCACCCAAATTTTTCGTGGGGAGGTCAAGGAAATCAAGGAAATCAAAGGCAAAAACCTCCTCAAAACTTCCAAAATCAGCCCTATCCACAAGAGAAGAAGCCAAACCTCGAAGAAATGCTGACAAAATTTATGGCAAACACGAAAAACTGTTTCGAAGAAACTGAGAGAACACTTAAAGATCAACAAGTTTCAGTTGAAAAACTTACTGAGTCATTCGGGGAGCTCTCTAAGTCGGTTGGATTACTTACTAAGATGATCTGTGAAATACGGGCAGAGATTTTTTCTAAAGGAACAGAACAGGTAAAAGCAGTTACGTTGAGAAGTGGAAAAGAGTTAGTCGAACCAAAGAGACCACACGAAGATAACAAAACAAAAGATAAGGGGGTAGAGGACATAAATCCAATACACAAAGAAAGTAAACCACCAATCCCGTATCCAGCAAAGCTAAAGAAAGAAAGATTAGATGCCCAATACGGTAAGTTTCTCGAACTTTTAAACAAGTACATATTAACTTACCTTTTCTTGAAGCTATTTCACAGATGCCGACGTATGCAAAATTCTTAAAGGAACTCCTGACGAATAAAAGGAAGCTTGAAGAAGTGTCGACGGTGGAACTTAATGAAGAATGCTCAGCCATCCTCCAAAACAAGTTACCAACCAAATTAAAAGACCCAGGAAGTTTTACTATCCCTTGTTTAATTGGTAACCTGAACATTAAGAAAGCATTAGCTAATCTAGGTGCCAGTATTAATTTAATGCCTTACAAAATGTTTAAACAACTAGATCTTGGGGAACCAAAACCCACTAGGATGAGTATTCAGCTAGCTGATAGATCCATTAAATATCCTAGAGGAGTTATCGAAGATGTCTTGGTAAAAATTGACAAATTTATTTTCCCTGTTGATTTTGTTGTGCTAGACATGGATGAAGACATTAACGTTCCTTTAATTTTAGGACGTCCTTTTTTAGCTACTGCTAGAGCTGTTATCGATGTAGGTGACGGTAAACTTGTATTAAGGATAGATGATGAGGAAATTATTTTTCAAATTTATGATGCCATGCGATACTCTAAAGAACAAGATGATTCCTGTTATTTTGTTGATACTACTGATCATATCATTCAATATTCATTACAGGAAATCATCCATGACGACACGATGGAACTGTGCCTGACTCAAGAAGAGGGGGGAGAAGATGAAGGCGAAAAGATGAACTTGAATACATCTTCATTTAGACAAATAAAAGAAGAAAGCATTGAAGACAATGACTAATTAAATCAGAAAACCTCCATTGATGAGCCACCCAATCTGGAATTGAAACAATTACCAACACACTTGGAATACGCATTCCTTGGGGAAAATTCTACGCTACCTGTTATTATCTCTTTAGAATTAAAACCCAAGGAAAAAGAGGAGTTGATACAGGTTCCAAGAGAACACAAAAGGGCCATAGCTGGGAAAATCTCTGACATCAAAGGAAAAAGCCCATCGTTCTGCACCCACAAAATTCTAATGGAAGAAGAATACAAGCCGTATGTGCAACCCGAGAGACGGCTAAACCCCAACATGAAAGAAGTGGTCAAAGCCGAGGTAATTAAACTTCTAGATGCAGGAATAATTTATCCTATTTCTGACAGCACCTGGGTAAGTCCTGTGTAGGTAGTTCCAAAGAAAGGAGGTATGACGGTAGTGCCCAACAAAAAGAACGAGTTGATCCCCACAAGAACGGTTACAGGTTGGAAAGTCTGCATAGACTATAGAAAGCTGAACGATGCCACCAGAAAAGATCATTTCCCTCTACCCTTCATAGATCAAATGTTAGAGAGACTATCCGGGCATATGTACCACTGCTTCTTGGACGGACTCTCCGGCTACTTCTAAATCCCCATAGCTCCTGAAGACCAAGAGAAGACAACATTTACATGCCCATGTGGTACGTTTGCTTATCATAGAATGACTTTTGGATTATGTAATGCTCCTGCTACTTTTCAGCGTTGCATGTTAACAATCTTTGACGAACTCGTGGAAGACATCATGGAGGTATTTATGGATGATTTCTCAGTATTCTGTAATTCTTTCCATCTTTGCCTTAAAAATTTAGAACGAGTTCTAATGAGATGTGAGGAAACAAACCTTGTTTTGAATTGGGAAAAATGTCGCTTTATGGTTAGAGAAGGGATTGTGTTAGGACATAAGATTTCTAGTAAAGGGATTGAGGTAGATAAAGCAAAAGTTGAGACCATAGAAAAATTACCTCCCCCTAGTTCAGTTAAGACTATTAGAAGTTTTTTAGGACATGCAGGGTTCTATAGAAGATTTATTAAAGATTTTTCTAAAATAGCAAAGCCATTGACAAAATTACTAGAAAAAGATGTTCCTTTCAATTTCAATCAGGAATGTTTAGATGCGTTTCATGTCCTTAAGGATAAATTAATAAATGCTTCGATTATAATTGTACCTGATTGGAACTTACCCTTTGAACTAACGTGTGATGCAAGTGATTTTGCAGTAGGTGCAGTTTTGGGACAACGAAGAGACAAGTATTTTCAGCCAGTTTACTACGCTAGCAGAACATTAACACCCGCACAAGAAAACTACACCACCACAGAAAATGAATTGCTAGATGTAGTTTTTGCTTTTGATAAATTTAGGCAGTACCTAATTTTGTCTAAATTTGTCATTTATACTGACCATTCAGCTCTACGTTATCTTTTAAACAAACCTGATGCAAAACCTAGACTCATACGATGGATTTTACTCTTACAGGAATTTGACTTGGAAATACAAGATAAGAAGGGAGCTGAAAATCTTGCAGCAGATCACCTCTCTAGACTTGAAAATCCACATACCAAAGAACTCGATGAAAGCGAGATATACGATTCGTTTCCCGAAGAACGACTCTTTTCTATAACACATTCTGAGGTACCATGGTTTGCAAATATTGCGAATTATTTAGCAACTAACATCTTGCCAAAAAGATTAACACATCACCAAAAGAAGCGATTCTTTGCTGATGTGAAATTTTTTTTTTGGGAAGATCCATTGCTTTTCTGCATATGTGCAGATCAGGTAATTCGAAGATGCGTTACAAAGGCAGAAGCAAGCAAAATCTTGGAACATTGCCATTCAGGACCGTCAAGAGGACACTACAGTGGTATTAAGACAGCACACAAAATACTCGAATCAGGTTTCTATTGGCCCACTTTATTCAAAGATGCCAACAGGTATGTTACCTCGTGTGATAAATGCCAAAGAACAAGTAATATTTCTAAACATGATGAAATGCCTCAAACATACATGCTGTCATGTGAAATATTTGATATATGGGGTATTGATTTTATGGGACCATTCCCTAGTTCATTTGGAAACAAATACATCCTAGTGGCAGTCGATTACATGTCAAAATGGGTAGAAGTAGAAGCTTTACCTACCAATGATGCTAGGGTAGTAGTTAAATTTCTCAAGAAACTGTTTTCTCGATTTGGAACACCTAGAGCCATCATTAGTGATAGGGGTACTCACTTCTGTAATACTCAATTTGAAAAAGTACTAAAGAAATATGGAGTATACCACAAAACTGCTACCCCATATCATCCTCAAACCAACGGACAAGTTGAAGTAGCAAACCAAAAACTTAAACGCATCCTAAAAAAAACAGTTGAATCAAATAGAAAAAATTGGGCATTAAAAGTAGATGATGCTTTATGAGCCTATAGAACAGCATTTAAAACACCTCTAAGGACATCCCCATACAAACTTGTATACAGAAAAAGCTGTCATCTACCATTCGAATTAGAACACAAAGCTTTTTGGGCAATAAAGTTTTTAAATTTTGATCTCAAAGTTGCAGGAAAGAAAAGAATGATGCAGATGAACGAGCTGAACGAATGGAGAACTGAAGCCTACGAGAATTCAAAACTGTACAAGGAAGCAACAAAGCGACGCCATGATACTCGTCTCAAGAGATCAAAACAATTCGAAGTAGGGGATCTGGTCCTGCTATACAACTCAAGGCTTAAACTATTCTCGGGAAAGCTGAAATCAAGATGGTCAGGCCCATTCATGATTAAAACCATTTTTCCATACGACACAATCGAGGTAACTCACCCCACTAAGAGCACATTCAAGGTAAATGGTCACCGACTTAAAATTTATAATGGTGTAGATTTTGGAGATATGAGAGAGGAGCTATTGCTCCATGAACCTTCTTTTAGAACCGAAATCAAGGAAAGTCTAGCTTAAGACTATAAACAAGCGCTTCTCGGGAGGCAACCCGAGCACTAATTCACTAACATTTTATTTTCATTTTTATTTTTATTTTCTTTTATTCAGCATCTAACTCCATACTAATTCAGTCTAATAAAAGTGCAGGTTTAAAACCACACAGCTTTGAACACGGGCGTGCCCATAGCCGTGTGGAAGACAGGGGACGAACCACAGTCGTGCCAATAGTTGTGCACAAACAGGGACGAATGGTTTTTCCCAACACGGGCTATGATACCAGACCACGCCCGTGCAAACCTCCCGTGCGAGGTTACTGACTTGTTAAGAACGGGCCAAACACGGCCATGCCAAGCGACCGTACAAAGATACTGACTTCCCAACCACGAGCAGAACACGCCCATGTCTTCCAACCATGCGAGGTTACTGACTTGTCGAGCACAGGCTAAACACTCCCGTTTAAACCAACCGTGTGAATAAACACACGGGCGTGTCGTTTGTAACACGGCCGTGGTAAATCCACCTGAACGCGCCTAAAATCCAAAATCGCGTAAAACACGGGCATTTAAAACAGAGCACGAGCGTGGCGATGGACTGTGTCCCCACCCCTATATAACAAAAATCTAACCGTCACTTTCCCAAAACCTAACCTAAAATCAAATTTTAGCGGCCTTCCTCCCGAATCCAGCTACACCCACATCCTCCTCCACCCCAAAACTCTTCTCCTTGCCTTTTTCTCCAAAAAACCGTCCGCACGCCCGCACCACAGCCGTGCTACCAAACGCACACGCCCCTGCCACCGCCGTGTTCGTGCTGCAACTCGTGCCACCACCTTACTCCAACCGTGCTCGATCCTTTTACACCATCTCTGGTCCCTTTTTCTTGACTCAAAACTTGAAAAACATCATGGCACTTTTCTTTCTTTTCATTTTTTGTTTAGTTTTTGAATTAAAGCATGATTTTTATTTAGGAAAACTTGTCTCAAAAATTCAGTCCCCATGAATATTTATTGGTTGTTATTTGCTAGATTTCATGATTCAGGAATAAATTCTTGCACTTTAGAACTAATAAGATTGATACATTTCTTTGCTCACTGCTGTCAAATAATTTATGCTGATTCTAACCTTTCAAATTTTGCTTGATTTGGTATGGCACATTCTGGCTATAGTGTTGTTGAGGTTTGATCAAAAAGAACTTGCTTTAATTTATTACAAATTGGAGGTACAAATGTCATCATCACGACCAAAACGATCCTCAACCGCCCCAAGTAAGAAAAGAAAGGGGCCCGGATCATCTTCCACAAGTGCTTCTTCCGAGCTTCGACACCCATTCCTCAGATTTCCTCAAGCAGCTCAGGAAGAGTGGTACAAGACAATCCGGGATAGACCCCTAGGCACCGGTAGGTACACCGATTGGGACGCAATAGAACAAGTTGGAATCACAACCGATATTCGAGCCTACCTCTCGACCGACCCGTGGGAATAGTTCTTCTCAATCATCGAGCCCACATACTTGGAGCTCACACTAGAATTTTGCACCACCTTCACATTGCAGACAGTGATGGCACAGTTCGACGATCCGGGTACCATCCAATTCTGTTTAGGGGGCACGGTACGTCGACTGAGCGTACCACAATTCGGCTCAGCACTCGGACTTTATACACCAGAATTTATAGAAGAAAACCCACTCTCCGGGTTAAACCGCCAGCTCCATTGCACTCCCCTCAACTGCTGGAATAACTTAGCACCCACCACGAATGTCTACGACCCCAGTCGCTCGAAGGCGACAGCCTTCCCCCACCCTTACGATATATCCACGCCATTCTCGCTCATACCATCACAGGTCACCGAGAGAGCACCGGCGTGGTAAACAAACACGATGTTTACTACCTATTGTACATGTCAGAAGGGCATGTTTTCGACCTGGCATACTTCATCGCCTGTGCAATTCAACACCAGACAGAGCCGCACAGAAAGAGGATTTTATCGATGGGGCCATACATCACAAGGTTGGCTCGATAATTTGGCCTCCTCCACACTGAGGCTCAGATCACCTCCCTCACACTGATGGGCAACATGGCACCTCAGGGCATCCAGACGATGCTACACATGAGAATGATCAAACACCGTCGAGGGACCGACCCCCCTCAGTATCGATTAGTGACACCCACAGACGAGGGGGAGGCCGAGGACATTACTCATGATGTCCCACCACCATCACAGGAGGCACCAATTTTGAGCCAGCGACCATCCCGTGCAGCACCATTATTAGCGGATATCTCTGCACGGCTCGACCAGTTCAAGCTGTATTTTGCTGAACACACTGGCCGCTTTGACGGGATAGAGGCCACCCTTCAACAAATATGCCAGCACCTCCATATATTACCACCAGAACCACCACAGGACCCGACCAATGATGAGGACTTTTGAGTCCTTTTATCTAGATTTTCTTTCTTTATTTTTAAGTCTTTTGATTTTATTTTCTCATTATTTTAATTTAATTTCGATTCATCTTAAGTTTGAACATTTCACTCATACATTTGATAACTTTTATCATGCTTGTCATCAACTACGATCCTTCGAGTATTCCTAACATTTATTTAATTACACCCCCAAGATTTCTAACTGATGACTTAGCAGTTTCAAAAACATCACTAGGAAGTAATTCACCACTACACAAGTCATCAGACAACACGACCTCTACCATCCTCCAAGGAAATCATCCATTAATTCAGGGAGTGCCACTTTCTCACCTCTATTTTAATTTTGCATACTGACTGTCATTATCCACCTTTGTACATTGAGGGCAATGTACATCTTAAGTGTGGGGGGTAAAAGTGTCAAACTTTTTGCATTATTCTCAAATCCCTGAATTTCGTCTTATTTTTAAGTAAATTTTTCATGTTACTAATTAGGATGAAATTTCTAATGATTTATGGCTTTTATTGACATGTTTTTGAGTAAGTCATTGATAATTGTGTAACAGTCCGGTTTATACCCTAGTTAGAACAGTGATTTCGGGACCATAAATCCGAGTCTGAATAATATTTTAATATTATGTTCTATGCTGTTGATATGTGGTTTAGCACGTGGTAAATTTTCGTAAGTGAATTTGTCTATTCGTGTATTTAATTTGAGCAAAGGATTGATTTGCATTAAATGTGAAAGTTATATGCCATTTGTTGATGTACTAATGTGTTGTGGCTTTTTAAAGTTATGGCCTTAAATGGCAATTTAACCACTATTAGTTAGTGGGTGAATGTGGTCAAAAGTGACCTTGTAAAATATGCTTTATATATTTTATTTTGAAGGTTAAATTTGGAAATTGGTTATTAAGTTATATTATGATAGAATAAAGCATTAAAAATGGCCATTTCTATTCATTCTTTCACCGAAAATACAAAGAAAAGAAAATAAGGTTTTAAGCTAGCTATATTCGGCCATTATTCAAGCTTGAATTCAAGGTTAGTTTCCGATCCGTTTTCGATAATTTCTACGTTTTTGCAATCGTTACTTTGAGAGCTATCAGACCCATGTCTCAATTTAATGAATTGATGATGTTTGTGTGCTATGCCATTGATGATTTGCTGATCTTTTTGATGATTTTAGGTGTTAAATGAAAGATATGAGCTAGATGAACATGTTTTGTTCTTGAAGTTTTGATAAATTTAGCTAATTAGGGCTAAATTGAGAAAATAGAAAGTTGAGGGACTAAATTACAAATTTGATGAAATATTTGGACTTATATAGTCCCTAGAGAGGTTCGGCCAAGCATGTGTATATGTGCATTTTGTGCATTTGATGTTTTGTGAAAAATGGACTAAATTGTCTAATTGTGAAAATGTGAGGGCTAGATTGTAAATAGCCCAAAATATGTATGTATGGATTGAATTGAATGAAATAGTGAATAAAAGGGCTAATTCTAAATATGTTTAGATCAAGAACCGAGGAAAACGGATTTAGATCGCGGGAAAGCGAAAGTAAACGAGTAGTCGTTTCTATTCCGATAAACCAAATCCGAGGTAAGTCACTATGCAAATAAACGTACTTGTTTGATATTATATGTGTTCATATGATTAATGTTGACTATGAAGGTTTATGAGAAGTTATGAAAATGAATTCCAAGATAAGTTTGATATAGTGATTAAGTCTGATAAGTCCCGTACGAACCTAGGAATAAATAGGATTAACTATGTCATGACATAGGTAACTGTTCTGTTTTATCATGTAAGACCACGTCTGGGACGTTGGCGTTGATTTGAGATTCGTGTAAGACCCTGTCTGGGATAGTGGCATCGATATCTGAATATGTGTAAGACCACGTCTGGGACGTTGGCATCAATATAAGATTTACGTATAAGACCACGTCTGGGACGTTGGCATCATTCTGATTTGTGTAAGACCCTGTCCGGGACAGTGGCATCGATATCTGAGTGCACGTAAGACCTCGTCTGGGACAATTGCATTGTACTACTATTCCGAGCTTTTAAAGTATCCTATTGGATTCCTTATGGTTCAACGGGCAAGTATGAAATACGAATGACAAATCTGAGCTTTGATAGATTAACTAAATGAATGTTCGATTCAGGTATGTTGATCATACACCAAATGTGTATATAAGGTAAGTGACTAAGTGTTTTACTATGATGGATTGGAAATATGATACATGAAAGCATATATGAAAAACTATGTGTTTGTGATTCTTGAATTGATAAATGTGGCAATTTGGCCAAGAATATGAATCAAAGTATAAATGTGAGAAATTTACCTTGTAGAAGAAATATGCCAATGTGGTTAAATGCTTACATGCTTTACATATCAAGTTTGTTTATGTATTTACTTACTAATATTTTGGAAAGCTTACTCTCTGTATGTGTTTTCTTTGTTCTGTAGGTCATCTAAGTTACTGATAGGCTCGGGACCGTCACGGATCGTCATCACACTACTAAATCTTATTTTGGTACACTTTGAAAATGTATATAGCTCAATATGGCATGTATAGACTAGTGTAACATCCCGAAATTGGGCCTAGGAGAATTGGGCCCAATGGGCCTTAGGAGTAGTAGCATTTAAATTTTTTGAGAACGGCATTAATGCAAGTTAGACTTATGGAATAAGTGATTTTGGAAGGTTAGAGGGCTTCTATGAAGTCCCGGGATCAAATATTGGCTTTGGGGAAATTTTGGTTTTAGGTGAAAAAAACCCTGGAAGTTGGCAGGTAGGCCTTAAGAATAAAATATGGAGAAAATGACACAAGTGGAGTGTGTGGTGTTGTGGCAAAGTGACGCCACATAAGGGGCAAGGGGGTGACGCCACAAGGAAGGAAAGAGGTCCAAGGTTCAAGTCTTGGCTCTTGCATTTTGGTTTTCTTTTTTGCATGGACATTAGAATTGGGCTATAGATTTATATTTAGTTGCGCATGGTTTAAGACACAAGAGGAGCTTGTGGCAAGTGGTTAGCAGCGTGGATTATGATGCAAGGGAGCCTGGGTTCGAATCTCATGACAAGCAATGGAGCATTTATTTTTCGGATTGGACGGTAAGAGTTTCAGTTGAATTTAAACTCTACTGACGAAGGGATCCCACATCGGAAAGACGCAAAGAAGGAAGGTGAAGAGCTAGCTATATAAAGGGCATCCTAGGAGGAGATTTAACATACCTTGGTGGGCGTTTGGGCGCAGGAATGGTCGCGGCGCGGTTTAGCACCGGATTCCTATCAGGTGTGTGTACTCTCTCTACTCTAGTTGTAGAGCGGAAAATGCCGAAGTGCCGATCACGGCAATAGTAGCCACACGAGCGTGCGAGCGCACGTGTGGGGCTTCGATGCTATAGTTGAGGCCATCAGTAGTATTCTGGTGGGTTGAGGCTGCTTGGGCCATGATGGGCCGAAGTGGGCCCAATGGGCTCGTGGGCCCAATGGGCTCGTGGGCCCATATGAGTAAATTGTATGATGATATAGTATATGGTGAACTAGACTAGGTGGAACTTATATACGTGGCTAGATTTGTGCTAGGTGGGCCACACGAGCGTATGGGCCCGAATGGGCTGAAATCGGGTCTTAGGCCCAATAGTCCGGTAACGACCGGAAATGGCAGTTGAGTCGCTCGTGGCGACATTGGGCCTATGGAAAGGCCATTGCAGGTGCGAGATTACCGAAATACCCTTGGTGGGTAAATTAGAAAAATACCCCTGGTAGGTAAAATTACGGTTATACCCCTAGAGATTGTTTAGCTTGATTATGTTGTAGTGGTTATTCTGATTATGATGGTAATTCGTTTCATACGTTATATTTGATATATGATTTGCATACATGTCATACTGCATTCACGAATTATTATGTCATGACATGTTGCATGGGCTCGAGATATATTAAATGAAGGAAAGGGTGTACATTTATGTACGTGGATTGATGTTAGCCTTAAGCTACATCGTGGATTGATGTTGGCTTCGTGCCTCATCGTGGATTGATGATGACCTTGAGTCACATCGTGGATATTGTGATTTAATCACGTGGATCAGTGGCTAGACCACTAAGTGGACTTTGAGCAGCATGACTGCCAAAGAGGTGTGTAGCGGATGGAGGGTCGATTTAGTAATCCCCTAGTGTGTGGTGGATGGATATACGGGGGGTGTAGCGGTTGGATACTAGGTTGGGTTGGGTTAACATATTGCATCATTATGTGTGGTATGTGGTTTTATGTGGATTTGGGCCAAGCCCATTTGTGGAATCATGTAGATTAATTGTATTGCACTCATTATGGATATGCCATGACATTGGGCTAATGTATTACTGTGGGCTTAGGCCCAGTTATCGTGGTAAGGGGAATTGCACACTGAGTTTTCGTAAACTCACCCCCTCTTTTTATTAAATGTTTCAGGTAATTCCCAGCGATAGAGGATTGGGAGCCGTGGGGGACTCGAGGTGGCCATGCGTTACTATTTCTTCACTAAACTACATTACCTTATTATAAACTTATTATATTGGGATTCTGTTATGTAATAAGGCCTATGGTATTTTATTTGATTTTAGCTTTTAATTTGGTTACTGCTTATTATTTTAAATGTTTAATTCGGGATTTTCCTAAAATGTTAATACATCGTTTCTTATTCAAAATTACTTAAACTCGATTTTTCACAACAAATATAAAGAATACGAACTTTTAACGAACGCACAGTTTTTAGACATTCCTTTCATGTGACATGCCAGATCCGGTCGTAACGTCTAGGCCGGGTTTGGGGTGTTACAATTGTGGTTTCAGAGCCAGGTTCAAAAACTCGGCTGTGGGTTTGGGTTCAAAAATGTTTCCAAAGGATGGTTTAGAAAATATATATATCTCTTTTCTGTAAGTATGGCACTCGAGTCTCCGGCACCAAATCCGTAAGTTTCCTTTTTACTATATTCTATTATATGCTGAATGATTATATTTATTCTGCGATGTGTGGATGTGATGCTTGAATATAGGAATTGTATGTATGTGTGGAAAATATCTGTTTGCTTCGGTGTTAGATAGTTGGTTATGTGAAGGGTTCCAAGATTTAGTTAGAAAGTATATTAGTTTTATTAAGATCAGAGTGCGCAGCGTGAGCGTAGTGTTGTACGTTAGGATGTGTGACTGTACCTATAGTTGGAAATTTCGAGGGCGAAATTTCTTTAAGGAGGGTAGATTTGTAACATCCCAAAATTGGGCCTAGGAGAATTGGGCCCAATGGGCCTTAGGAGTAGTAGGGTTTAAAATTTTTTAGAACGACATTAATGCAAGTTAGACTTATGGGATAAGTGATTTTGGAAGGTTAGAGGGCTTCTATGAAGTCCCGGGATCAAATATTGGCTTTGGGGAAATTTTGGTTTTAGGTGAAAAAAACCCTGGAAGTTGGCAGGTAGGCCTCAAGAATAAAATATGGAGAAAATGACACAAGTGGAGTGTGTGGTGTAGTCGCAAAGTGACGCCACATAAGGGGCAAGGGGGTGACGCCACAAGGAAGGAAGGAGGTCCAAGGTTCAAGTCTTGGCTCTTGCATTTTGGTTTTCTTTTTTGCATGGACATTAGAATTGGGCTATAGATTTATATTTAGTTGCGCATGGTTTAAGACACAAGAGGAGCTTGTGGCCAAGTGGTTAGCAGCATGGATTATGTTACAAGGGAGCCTGGGTTCGAATCTCATGACAAGCAATGGAGCATTTATTTTGCGGATTGGACGGTAAGAGTTTCAGTTAAATTTAAACTCTACTGACGAAGGGATCCCACATCGGAAAGACACAAAGAAGGAAGGTGAAGAGCTAGCTAAATAAAGGGCATCCTAGGAGGAGATTTAACATACCTTGGTGGGCGTTTGGGCGCAGGAATGGTCGCGGCGCGGTTTAGCACCGGATTCCTATCATGTGTGTGTACTCTCTCTACTCTAGTTGTAGAGCAGAAAATGCCGAAGTGCCGGTCACGGCAATAGTAGCCACACGAGCGTGCGAGCGCACGTGTGGGGCTTCGACGCGATAGTTGAGGCCATCAGTAGTATTCTGGTGGGTTGAGGCTGCTTGGGCCACGATGGGCCCGTGGGCCCAATGGGCCCGTGGGCCCATATTAGTAAATTGTATGATGATATAGTATATAGTGAACTAGACTAGGTGGAACTTATATACGTGGCTAGATTTGTGCTAGGTGGACCACACGAGCGTGTGGGCCCGAATGGGCTGAAATCGGGTCTTAGGCCCAATAGTCCGGTAACGACCGGAAATGGCAGTTGAGTCGCTCGTGGCGACATTGGGCCTATGGAAAGGCCATTGCAGGTGCGAGATTACCGAAATACCCTTGGTGGGTAAATTACGAAAATACCCCTGGTAGGTAAAATTACGGTTATACCCCTAGAGATTGTTTAGCTTGATTATGTTGTAGTGGTTATTCTGATTATGATGGTAATTCGTTTCGTACGTTATATTTGATATATGATTTGCATACATGTCATACTGCATACACGAATTATTATGTCATGACATGTTGCATGGGCTCGGGATATATTAAATGAAGGAAAGGGTGTACATTTATGTACGTGGATTGATGTTAGCCTTGAGCTACATTGTGGATTGATGTTGGCTTCGTGCCTCATCTTGGATTGATGTTGGCTTCGTGCCTCATTGTGGATTGATGATGACCTTGAGTCACATCATAGATATTGTGATTTAATCACGTGGATCAGTGGCTAGACCACTAAGTGGACTTTGAGCAGCATGACTGCCAAAGAGGTGTGTAGCGGATGGAGGGTCGATTTAGTAATCCCCTAGTGTGTGGTGGATGGATATACGGGGGTGTGTAGCGGTTACTAGGTTGGGTTGGGTTAACATATTGCATCATTATGCATGGTATGTGGTTTTATGTGGATTTGGGCCAAGCCCATTTGTGGAATCATGTGGATTAATTGCATTGCACTCATTATGGATATGCCATGACATTGGGCTAATGTATTACTGTGGGCTTAGGCCCAGTTATCGTGGTAAAGGGAATTGCACACTGAGTTTTCGTAAACTCACCCCCTCTTTTTATTAAATGTTTCAGGTAATTCCCAGCAATAGAAGATTGGGAGCCGTGGGAGACTCGAGGTGGCCATGCGTTACTATTTCTTCTGTAAACTACATTACCTTATTTTAAACTTATTATATTAGGATTCTGTTATGTAATAAAGCCTATGGTATCTTATTTGATTTTAGCTTTTAATTTGGTTACTGCTTATTATTTTAAATGTTTAATTCGGGATTTTCCTAAAATGTTAATAAACCGTTTCTTATTCAAAATTACTTAAACTCGATTTTTCACAACAAATATAAAGAATATGAACTTTTTAACGAATGCACAGTTTTTAGACATTCCTTTCATGTGACATGCCAGATCCGGTCGTAACGTCTAGGCCGGGTTTGGGGTGTTACAACTAGTTTTGGTATAAGTTGTTTAATGAACTTAGCCATGTGATTTGGCTAATTATGTTTTGCTAATATGCCTTAATGAATGTGATATGTGAAGTTGTTTTGGCATGATTAGTTGATATATGAAATGGTTATGAGATGGTTAGTATATATTGATGAAAGGAGCTTGGTATAATTTAGATTTAGTCATGTAAATTGGTATGTTTGGAATTGGTTTGAATGGTTTGTAGTGTGATTACCTTAGTTGGCAAATATGCATGAATTGGTTGATTTTTTTGGTATGTTATGATGGTAAAATGTGCATGAGACATCTTGTTAAATATGGCTTATAGGTTTGACCCTTATGGGTGGCATTTTGGCCTCATAAATGGCCTATAATGTCACACGGTTGTGGCACACGGGCGTGCCTAACGACCGTGGGTGAATTGTAGGATATAGTTTAACATCACACGGCTTCGACACGGGCGTGTCATCTGGCCGTGGTGTGCAAGTCAGTAGCTAGCATAAAAGTACACGGCCAAACACACGGGCGTGCTTGGTGGCCTTAGTGGGGAAGTCAGTATATGACCTAAAAGTACACGGCCATGTCACATGGGCGTGCCTCCCCTGTAGTTTAGTAAAGTTTTAAATTTTCTGAGAATTCTCTATGTGTTTCGATTTAGTCCCGACTCAAATTGTAAGCATGCTTAAGGTCTTGATGACCCGTTTAAGGGACATTATGTCTAAGAATGTTGATTGAATATATGATTTTGTCTGCGAACGTTTTCAATATGTCCAGTAACGCTCCTAACCTTAATCCGGCGATGAACACGGGATAGGGGTGTTACAAATTGTGCATTGATGATTGAATTTTAAGATACTAGAGAATTAAGCATGATAAGTCTAATTTTCAGAATAAAAATTTTTGCTAGGTTGTTAACCTAAATTTGAATATTGCTTTGAAATTTGAAATTAATGAGATTGATGTCAAAACACCCATAATTTTCGTGAGATTTTGAGCCTTATAGAGCATATATTCTTTTTCGTGCTCACTTTTTGATTATGAGCGTGTCAACTTTGAACTGTTATTCTAGAACTTGCCTCGTTTATACATGTTGAGACCACATTCATGATTTGATATACAGAGATGATAAAGACACCTAGGATTTAACCTACTCACTCCACTAAAAAGCCTACCTTCATAAATTAACCCCTAGTGAACCCCGTTGATCCTAACAACCCTCTTTATTGACTCACCCATTAATAACCCAAAAACCCCTTTGTATTTGTTATCACCATTCCTTTTGACTACCTTTTAATCGAGATATGATTTGATTAGTTACCGAATGATATTATGCTATGAGTTGAATTCATCCTTTATTATTAGTTTGTTCTTGATTAAAAAAAATTCGAAGTATATTCAGTATTAATAGTGAGCTTATACAATTAAAGTTTATATTCCGAAAGAAAAGCTCGTATTGTTAGGATTATTATTATCAGTTGATGTAAATATTATTTCAGTATTCATTAGGTAGGTACTTGTCAATTCAATCTCGATTTTAACTTTCTAACTTCAGCCTTTATCCACACCTTAACCTTAGCTCCGTTACAACCCTAACAAAGACCTTTTGATCTATTTATCATCTCATTTTACAGTGGTGGAGATTTGATTTTCAGGCAAGCCTATGGGATTAACTTTTCAGGTTCAACTTGTGAGTGCTTCACTTCATAAACCTTAAACACTTTGAGTGATTTGAGTGAATCTTTAGTGAGGATGTCAATTCTTGTCAATTTCGAATAAAAGGTAATTATTCAGATAAGGGGAGACACCTACGTTTTCATGATACAAATGAATGGCTTATCTTGTTTGAATCTTTAGGACTCTTTGAATTGAATTATCTATGTATAAATTATCTATGAATTATGATGAGACATTGTTGATAGAAATTGTGAATTATGGAAAGTTCGTTTTAATTGTAAGTTGAGAATTTTGCTTGAGGACAAGCAAAAGCTTAAGTGTGGGGGTATTTGATAAACCGTAATTTTAACATATTTTAATCCCACATTTAGCTTGTTTTTGGATGATTTATCCCTCAATTGATGTAAAAAGGTGCTCTTAATCCTTTCTTTTCATGTCTTATACCCAGGAAAGCACCCGAGGATGAAAAGAACGTAAACGGGCCCAAAACAAGGGAAAATGGGCCATATCACGAAATCCAGACGGCTTGGCCCAAAGAGCACACGGTCGTGCCTTGTTATGCATATAGAACACGGCCTCACCCTGACTTACACGGTCGTGCCTCAAATTAGAAATCTGAATACAGTCTGAAGTCAAACCACACGGGCGTGTGACATGACCGTGCCCCTGTCGTGGACTTAGACAATTTCAGTCGGAAAAGGATACTTAGGGAGAAAGAATCGAATTCCAAGAGCCTATAAATACCCCCTAAGTACCACCGTTGAAGGGGAGTCGAGCTAGGCCAAGAAGCCAAGCCGGAAAGGTCAGAATTGTGGGAATCACACGAAGTTAGCCAGTTGATCCATCTCAAGAAGCCGAAATTCTACTCAAGACGGTGGATTTCTCCTTCAATTCCTTCAGGGAGTTTTAGGGATTTCTTATGTTTTGTTTTATCTTTTCTCTTGAGATGTTTTCTTTATTTGTTATGAACTAAACCCCTCAGATACCTGAAGGGGATGAAACCTAGATGAATATTGTTATTTGTTCCTGAATTATATGATAAATACTTAGTTTGTTCTTAATTATGCATGCTTAATCCAAATCTGATGCGCTTAGGTGGAGGAGGAATAGACCCTGCTTAAGAGTAAATCTAGCATAATTAAGCGGAGTTGATCGAACGCCTAGAGATAGGGTTACGAGATTTTACCGGATTAGGGTGAAACCTAATATGGGATATCCATAGATCGATTTACTGCTATTCTAGGGGGTTATTATAAGAGAATGAGAGTTCCACTAATTAACCTAGGGTTAGACGTTATTCGCCTCGAGAAAGGGTTTAATATACGTTAGGGAGTCCTACGGATCAAACTAAGTGAATAAATCGTATGGTTCAGTGTTAAATAACAAGTGAAGTCTAGGTGGATTCTTCCTGAGGGTATCGTCGTGATCAACTGAGTTTTTCGTCAAGTTATTTCCCAATTCGTTCTTTTTGTCTTTGCGTCTTTAGCTTAGTAGTCGTTAATTTAGATTAAAGCAACTTCACTTTATTTTAGGCTAAATAATAAAAAGAAAGTTAGTATTAGTACTTTTAGTTCCTTTGGGTTCGACAATCTGGTCTTGCCTAAGCTATACTAGTATTCGATAGGTACACTTGCCTTTAATCGTTGTCAGAGTTAGTTTCCAGGTTCGATCTCATTCTTTATAAATTTTAAAACTCTGATTTCAGCGATCAGTAGGCTTTTAGTGGAGTGAGTGGGTTAAATCTTAGGTGTCTTTATCATCTTTGTATATCAAATCAATGATGTAGTCTTGACATGTATAATCGAAGCAAGTTCTAGAATAACAAATCAATGTTGACACACTCATAATAAAAAGTGAGCACGAAAGAATGTATACTCTAAAAGGCTCAAAATCTCACAAGAATTATGGGTTTTTGATATCAATCTTGTAAATTTCAAACTTCAAGGTAATAATTAGATTCAGGTAGACAACCTAACAAAATT
Source organism: Gossypium australe (assembly GCA_005393395.2). Lineage (NCBI taxonomy): Eukaryota > Viridiplantae > Streptophyta > Magnoliopsida > Malvales > Malvaceae > Gossypium > Gossypium australe. The sequence continues at coordinate 102,104,654 of CM016620.1, forward strand.
TTAATTGTTGAAAATAGACTCATCATGCTTGATTCTTTAGTCTCCTAAAATTTAAATCATCACTGCACAATTATCAATGATTTAATCCAAAACATATCAATAAAAATCATGAATCACAGGAAATTTCATTCTCATAATAATGTGAGAAAATTACTTAAAGACAAGATATCATTCAGGGATTTGAGAATAATGTAGAAAGTTAAGCACTTTCTTGAAATAAATATTCACCCACCCACACTTAAGATGTACATTGCCCTCAATGTACAAAGACGTATATGAAATTTAAGAGAAAGGGAAAGGTGAAACTTCCTGAATTTGGATGGTTTCCTTGAGTTGGGAGTCTCGTGGTGTGGTGGCTGCCACTGAGCTCTACGCTAGATGAAGAAATTGGGAAGCTCGTGAAGAAATAGCTAGGAAATAATAATAATTCAAAATATACTAAATATATATTTAAAGACAAGAAAGAGAAAGAGAAAGAAACTAGAAAGTAAAATAAAATTAAAAGAAAAGACTAATGGACCGAAGAGTCCTTATTATTAGATGGTTCGCGAGGTGGGTGTGATTTTTAAGGCTGCGGTGGGGTGGTTATAGTCGTGGTCGTGGTGATTCCTAGCAGCCTTTAGAACCTAAAACCAAGAAACTAAAATAAGATAAACTAAATTTAGTAGAAGAGAAGTAAAGATAAGGAAAATAAAGAAAATGAGAAAAGAAAAATAAAAGTTAAATGGCCTCAAAGACCCTTGGCTTGTCGAGTGGATGAAGCGGACGTCATGAACTTATGTAGATCGGTCTCCCACAGGGCGACTGTGCTTGAATCCTTCCTCTTCTTCGACATGGCTATTGTGGAGATCAAGAGTTTAGCTAACGGCTAAAGAAGAAAAGTATGGAAGGGGGAAAGATATGACGAATGGGGTAGGTGAAAAGAGGGAGTGGTGGGTTAAATAGATTTTTGATGTCTGGAATATCCCCACGCCCGTGTACCTTGGGCATGTCGAGTCACACGGTCGTGTCGCACGGTCGTGTTATGCTTCATTCGTTTCTCACACGCCTATCTGCCGGTCGCTACGCCCGTATTTGGTAAGATAGTGTCGGCCAAGGCCGCATTGCACGACCGTGGTGTTCAGTTGGGGGCCGTGGCTTGAAGATATTTTTTGTCCTATGTCGTACTGTCTCTGCCATGTCAGTACGTACATCCGTAGTTCCCACACGGCCACGTCCACGACCGTGTGCAAGGCCGTGTGGTTCTGGAAATCTGCACTTGGTTAGTTTATAATTAGGTGCTAAAAAGGAAAAATAAAGGAAAGAATAAAAATGTAAAAATTAATGGGGTTAGTGCTCTGGTTGCCTCCCGAAAAGCGTTTTTTAGAGTCTTAAGCTAGACTTACCTCTCACTCGCATAATCAGGGTGGTTTAAAGAGTTGTACATCCTCTCTCATGTTATCAGTTCTACTATCATGGTGAAGTTCAGGTCGAGTAGCGTTTACTTTAAAGGCACCGAATGTAGGATTACTTACATCGACTGTTCCGTATGGGAAAATATTGAGTACCCTAAAAGAGATTTCTTTATGTGTATTAGGGTCAGGAGGAGGTATTCGAGGGTCTGCTTTATCTAACAGTACCTGATCTCCGATCTTAAATTTGTCTATCCCATGGAATGGCGTTGGTTCTACTTTGTGTATTCCTAATTTCTCCTTGAAGTGTGTCTTCCACTCGTCTAGTTCATCGATCTGAAGCCTTCGTTCCTCATGGGTTATTTCCTTGTTGGCATGAGGTATAGGATCTGGCTTAGTTGTGTAGTTTCGTGGTGCTTCCTGAAAAGAAGGTTTAGTCGAATGGTTATTAATAGAATTTATGTTCTCACCTTGATTACTCGATGTCCTAGCTGAGTCAAAAGCTTGAAGACTGATTGATTTGTCACCTACACAAAGTATGAGTTCACTTGCGCTAACATCAATTTTAGTCCTGGCAATTGCTAAAAATAGCCTTCCTAGAATTAAAGGGATACTATTGTCCTCATCCATGTCTAAAACGACAAAGTCTACTGGAATACGAATTTTTCAATTTTCACTAGCACATCTTCAATTATACCCCTAGGAAGTCTAATAGTTTTATCAGCTAATTGAATGCTCATCCTAGTTTGTTTGGGCTTCCCTAGACCTAGTTGCTTAAACATTTTATAAGGCATAACATTGATGCTTACCCCTAAATCAGCTAAAGCATTATCAATAGATAATCTACCAATTAAACATGGAATTGTAAAACTCCCTGGATCTTTTAATTTCTGTGGTAGTTTATTTTGTAGCATCGCTAAGCACACTGCGTTTAATTCGATATGCGATTCCTCGTCTAACTTCTGCTTGTTTGTTAAAAGCTCTTTAAAAATTTTCTTGAATTTGGCATCTGTGAAAAAGCTTCAAGAAACGGTAAGTTAATATGTAATTTCTTTAAAAGTTTAAAAAATTTACCAAATTGTTCATCTATGTTGTCCTTTTTCATCGCATCAGGATAAGGTATACGAGGTTAGTACTTTTTAATTACTGGTATTGGCTTTTCGTGACTTACTTTAAACTTACCGTTCTCTACCGGCTTCTCTTGGCTTAATTTAGGTTCATCTAACCCTACACTATCCTGAGCTGTTATGGCTTTAAGTTGCTCTTTTGGGTTAGTCTCAGTGTTGCTTGGCAAGCTACCTTGTGGTCGTCCTGAGATTAGCTTAGCGAGTTGCCCTAATTGGTTCTCGATCCCTTGAATTGATGCTTGTTGATTTTTAAGTGTTGTTTCGGTGTTTTGAAAACATGTTTCTAACACCGCTATAAATTTTGATAGCATCTCCTCAAGGTTCGATTTCGTTTCCTGTGGGTAGGGCTGTTGTTGGAAGTTTGGAGGGGGTTGTTGTCTTTGATTTCCTTGACCACCCCATGAAAAATTGGGGTGATTCCTCCAACCTGGATTATAAGTATTACTATAAGGGTTATTTTGAGATCAAAAATTGTTACCCATATAGTTCATTTGTTCGTTCTCTGCACTCAGGTTGTAAGGTGGATATTCTGTGTTGTTCATCCCTCCATTCGTATCGCACTGCATAACTGGATGTACCTGCAATGAACTACATAAACCATTAACCTTTTTATTTAACGTCTCTACCAGATTTGATAGCATGGATACTGCGTCGAGGTTGAAAACTTCGGCTGCTTTTGTTGGCTTCGTCCTTGTGACTTGTCACTGATAGTTATTCAGTGGCATCTCCTCTATAAACCCGTAGGCAGCCTCAGGAGTTTTGTTATTCAAGGTTCCGCCGGTGGCTGAATCGATCAATTGCCCCGTTGATGGGTTCACACCGTTGTAGAAAGTTTGGACCTGTAGCCACAAGGGTAATCCATGGTGTGGGCACCTTCTCAATAGATCTTTGTATCTCTCCCATGCATCGTAAAGTGTCCCTAAATCCATCTGCACAAAAGAAGAGATATCATTCCTCAACTTGGCCATTTTGGCCGGCGGAAAAAATTTTAACAGAAATTTTTCGGTCATTTGATCCCATGTAGTGATTGATCCTCGTGGAAGAGAATGCAACCACTGTTTAGCTTTATTTCTCAAAGAAAAGGGAAATAACCAAAGACGGATGGCATCATCAGAAACGCCATTTATTTTGAAGGTATCACAGAATTCTAGAAAATTCGCTAAGTGTGTGTTAGGATCCTCATCCTGCAAACCATCAAACTGAACAAACTGTGTATCATCAGTATAGTGTTAGGTTTTAGTTCAAAATTATTTGCAGCAATAGTAGGTCTAACAATACTTGACTTAGTTCTTGATAGATTAGGTTTAGCATAATCATACATAGTTCGAGGAGCATGATGTTCGGCCATCTCTGGAGGTGGCGGATTATTCTCAGCCATCTCTTCGGTGGTATTAGCTTCGATTTCTTGCTCTTCTTCTATGTAATTTAAGCTCCGCCTTATTTCTCTACGATTTCTGTGAACAGTACTTTCAATATCACTGTCGTAAATCAGGGGTTCTGTCGAGTTCCTTCTAGTCATAAACTAGAGGTACCTGCCAGAAGAAAAGAAGAAAATTTAGAAAAGTAAAAAATAAATTGCAAAAATAAAATAAATATAATATGGCTAAAGTAATAAAAATTAAGCGTTCTTAATATTTCAGTTCCCCGGCAACGGTGCCAAAAACTTGATCGTGTCTATCAGAGTCTTAAAAATTTATAAAAAGAATGATTAAACCTAGAAACTAACTGTGACAACGACTTGAGGCAAGTGCAGCTATCGAACAGTACTATAGCTTAGCGGTAAGATCGGATTGTTGAATCCAAAGGAACCAAAAGTACTAATACTAACTTTCTTTTTATTATTTAGCCTAAGAATTAAAGGAATTTTTATCTAATCTAAAATTAACTAACAACTAAGCTAAAGATGCAAAGACAAAGAGAATGAATTGGGGAAAATAACTTTGGGAAAAACCAATTGATTAAGACAGTACCCGAGGAAGAATCCACCTAGACTTCACTTGTTATCTAACTCTGAACCAGACGATTTATTCACTTGACTTGATCCGTAGGATTCTCTAATTTATATTAATACCTCTTTCGAGGCTACTAACGTCTAACCCTAGGTTGATTAATTGAAATCTCTTTCTAATTAAAACCCTAGAATTGCATTAACTCGATCTATGGACTCCCATATTAGGTTTGACCCTAATCCGATAGATTTTCGTCACCCTATTTCTAGGCGCGCGAGCAACTCCGCTTAACTATGCTAGGTCTACTCTTAGGCAGCGACTTTTACCCCACCACCTAAGCACATCAATACTTGAATCAATATCCCAGAAATACCAAAACAAGAATTAAGAACACATAGTTAAGAACAAATCAAGTATTTATCATATAGTTCAGCAAACGATAACAAGATTCATCTTAGGTTTCATCCCCCTCAGGTATCTGAGGGTTTAGTTCATAACGATAAAAGAATACATCTCAAAAGAAAAGATAAAACAAAACATAAGAAAACCCTAAAACCCCCTGAAGGAATTGAAGGAAAGATCCTCTATCTTGAGTATAACTCCGGCTTCTTAAGATGAATCAACTGGCTTTCTTCGAGTGAATCCCACAATTCTGGCCTCTCGGGCTCGGCTCCTTGGCCTAGCTGGACGCCCCCTGAAGGTTGGCCTCTAGGATGTTTATATAGGCTTTTGGAATGGCTTTCTTTTCCTCTAAGTACCCTAATCCGACTGAAACTCTTCTTTCGCACGTCAGGGACACGCCCATGGTACACACCCGTATGAATCGTGGCCAGGCCATGTTCAAGACTATTAAGGAGGCACGGCCGTGTGGTCTTGGGCCCAGGCCGTGTTGATTTCATAATATGGCCCATTTACTCCGTTTTGGGCCCGTTTCTCGTTCTTTTCATCCTCCGATGCTCTTCTGAGTATAAAACATGAAAACAAAGGATTAAGAGCACTAAATTACACAATTCAAGGCTTAAATCATCCAAAAGTATGCTAAATGTGGGATCAAAATATTTTCATATTACGGTTTATCACCGATCTCAAATCTATTTTTGAAAACACTGTAGCTCCTTTGAGCTGATCAAACAAATCATCAATACATGGCAGGGGATACTTATTCTTTATCGTCACTTTGTTCAACTTTCGGTAATCAATACACATCCTCATAGTGCCGTCTTTCTTTTTCACGAACAACACAGGAGCACCCTAGGGTGAGAAACTCAGTCGTGCAAATCCTCTATCTGTCAACTCTTGCAACTAAGACTTCAACTCTTTCAATTCTGTCGGTGCCATTTTATACGGAGCTATTGAGATAGGAGTCGTTCCCGGCACTAATTCAATACCGAATTCAACTTCACTGATTGGAGGTAATCACGATAATTCTTCAGGAAACAAATCAGGGAATTCACAAACCACAGGCACAGATTTGATTTTCTTTTCTATCCCTTTTGTATCAATCACATATACCAAATAAGCTTCGCAACCCTTTTTCACATAGTTCAAAGCTTTCATCGAAGATATAACAGCCGGCAACCCATTCAAATCACTAGATTCAATTCGAACTATCTCACCATTCTGACTTTTCAAATCAATACTCTTCCGTTTACAATTCACAATAGCATTATGTACAGGTGACTTTTGATGAATTTTTCAAATCAATACCTGGATTATCATTTAAATTCACAATAGCATTCCGTTTACAATTCGAACTATGTCCAATCTTGTCATTTAAAGCACTCAATGGTTTAATAACAACATAAGGACTTCCCATTTAGAAAGCCATGCCAAATTAGTACTTTAACAATCAGCACACAGCTTTTGCATTTTATGCGATTAAGTCATTTTTCATAATTCACAAACGATAAAATTTTCACACCAAATTTTCACACATGCTCAATCACGTATTATAAACATCAAAAATAATATTAAAATATTTTTCCAACCTCGTATATGTGGTCCCGAAACCACTGTTCCGACCAGGGTCTAAATCGGGCCATTACACTCTGATACCAATTTGTCAAAGTTGAACATCGGTAATGAAAATATAGAACGATCGCAAGTAAAAAAAAGAAAGAAAAATATGAACACACAGATGTTATGTGGAAACCCTTTCGGGAAAAAAACCACGAATAGAAGAGAAGAAAATTCACTAATGTCAAATTCGAATGATACAAGAGGAGTTTAGACTACATCTTTTTATAGATTGAAAAAACCTTATTCTAATCAATGTTAAATAAATGAAGTGTAGTCTATAAAAGTAACATATTTTAATCACATTCTTAATGTGATTTTGGATGATTAATTATGCAAATTAGTGAATTTAATGCTCCTAATCCTTTAAATTCATGTTTCTATACTTAGGAGAGCATTTGGGAGTGAAAAGAGCAAAAAACGAGCCAAAATCAGATAAATAGATCTGTTTTCAAGAGCCACAAGGCCTGGGCATTTCCACACGGGCTGGGCATACGCCCATGTGAGCCACACGAGCTGGATACATACTCATGTGCCAGCCCGTGTCGATTTGCATCCTACTTCCCAAATACGCAGAAAAACCCAATTTTTAGGCTTTCTGAGCATTCTAAAGTCTATAAACACCCATTAAAAGAAGACATAAGGGGGCAATTAGGGAAGATCGAAGAAAACATTCGAAGAAAACCATCAAAATCAACTCGGAAGTGAATCTCCATCAAGATCAAAGATCTTTTAATTTCTTTCGAAGTTTTATCGAGTTTCTTTATGTCTTGTGGTTATTCTAACTTTGAGATGTTTTCATTCAGTATTATGAATGAATTCCCTAGATACCTAGGGAGGATGAAACCTATGATGAATCCTTTCATTTAATTTCTGTTTTTACGCGATAATTATTTGATTCTTGTTCTCAATTATGTATGCTTATTTCTTCTTTTAATATTTTTAGGATAATAATTCATGTTTAATGTGCTTATTTTAGTAGAGGAAAAGTCCCTATTTAAGAATAGATCTAGCATAATTGAGTGGAGTTGCATGCAATCCTAAAAATAGGACAACATAAATCTACCGGATTAGAGTCAAATCTAATAGGGGAATCCATAGATCGAGTTAATGCGACGATAGAGGTTTTAATTAGAAAGAGATTTCAATTAATCAACCTAGAGTCAGTTGTTCTTACTCTCAAAAGAGATATTAACATAATTTAGGGATTTCTACGGATCAAGACACAAGTGAGTAAATCGTTTAATTCAGATTCATAATAAAAGGTGAAGTCTAGATGGATTCTTTCTTGGGTATTGTCTATCTCATTGGTTAATATTCGATTATTTCCTTGATTCATTCTCTGTTGCGTTCATAGTTAAATTAGGTTAGTAAATTTAGATTAAAATACATCTCTCCAAATTGTTGGCTAAATAATAAAAAAACATTAATTACTAGTACTTTTAGTCCTCTTGGATACGATATTCCCTACTCACCATAGCTATACTATTGTTCGATAGGTGCGTTTACCTTTGTCGTATTTATAGTTAGTATAGTGACCATCAAAAAACTTTATTCTAATCAATGTAAAATAAAAGAATTATAGTTCTATATGAATTTACTTTTATTTTATTTTACCACGTATTTTATTTTAATAAGAATTTGGGTCACAACTCTAACAGTCTAATATTTGTTCAAATTTTTGTTTCCCAAGTTAAATTGTCAATAAAAGAAAAATAAATCTTCCAGCACTCCAACATGCCTCTTTCAACGCAACATAAAGGGTTTACAACAAGGTTTTTAGAATCAGACGACCGATTGGACTAGAAGCAACTGGTATATGGGAAATATTCTAACATTTTGTTGAGATTTTTGTTTCCCCACCAATAAGACCGAAGAAAAAATTTTTTTGGAGGGCAAAAATGAATAATATTTCTTGTAGAGTCAAAGTGAAAATTTATCATTATATTAACTTTTAATTTTATAGAATTTAAAAAAACTACATAAAGAATTTTTCATTTCTGAAGGGCCAAGGTCACTTCTAGTCCCCCTCGCCCTTGCCCACCAATTCAATGTTAACAAAAGAAAAAAAGAAAAAAAATAAATAAATCTTTGAGCACTCATGTATCTCTTTGAACATAACATATGGGTTTATAATAATAGATCTAGTCAAGAAAATGATGTATCTAATTCAACAATGAAACCATAAAGAAAGTTTTTAAATGCAAAATAAAAATTGTTAGATATAACACGATTACACAATATAAATATAACATAACATTAAAAAACATAAACATAACACAAATACATCATTCATATTTGAATTAGAAGTATGATTATAATTATTAGTTTATCATCTATTTTTTTTCAAGATTGATAAGATTGATAAAGCGGTTTTTAATATAATAAAAAGCAAATTAATCCTCTCAACACCTTTTTCTAGTCACTCGTTTTATGTACTGATTTTTTAGTACAAATTATTGAAAGGTCTAAATTTGGAGCCTTTGAACAAAAACATTATGTTTTTCATGCACTACAATGGCATATACAAAAATCGATATCACAATTATAGTATTTGCAAGTTGGTCTAAAAAAATTAGCACAATCCGCATCGACAACACATTTCTCATTCGTATTTGGTACCGCGGCATTCGGTATAGCAGTATTTGGAACCGCAGTGTTTGGTACAGTAGCATTTGGTACTGCAACGTTTGGTACAGCAGCATTTGGTACTGCAGTGTTTGGTACAGCAGCATTTGGTACCGCAACGTTTGGTACAACGTTTGGTACAGCGGCAGGGGGTAGCGGCTCAAACAACAGCAGACAACTACATTTTTCGGTTGTTAGGTCAAAAAGGCCAAGATGTTCACAATTCAATTGAAATTCCGAGTCATGAGTACATACTTCCAAGTTGAATACACCTGCAAATTAAACAATATTTTTTCATCATTTATTCATTTTTTTAATTATTTTTCTTAGTTATTGATATATATGATGATGATAACGACGATGATGATGATGACGATGACGATGACAAATTTTAAACAATTGAGATTTAAATCACAACAATTGCAACCCCTCTTTTTATCTTCAGATTGTAAATCCTTTTGTACCAAAAAGAAAATATTTATGATGTAATTATTGAATATCGAAGTAGAGAAATACTGTATATAATAACAAAATGCTAAAATCAAAACGATGAAACAAGAAAAAACCTCAAAAGAAGCCATTATTTGAAAGCAGCTAAGAGATAAAACTAAAAATTAATTATACGAAGATGAGCTAGTAATGTACAAAGTATGAGATGTATTGTGCATTTTATAGTTGAATTTGTGGACCTTTTGAACCTAATATTAAATTATGCAATTGCAAGTTGATGATATACTTGCCAATTGTGTAGCAAAATAAAAATCCCGTATTAGGAAAATAGAGATTTTGTAATTTAATTTTCACATCACTTATGATATAATAAGGTTAAGAGTATAAGTAAATCAGTTATAGTTACCATATATATTAATAATTTTTCTATATTTTAGAAATTAACTGAAAATAATTTTCTAAAATAATAATATAAAGGCAATAAAAATAATTTTCTATGTTTAGTTATAAACCTTTTAACTCACCATATTTATATAATATGAGGTTGACATCGTTTTGTATGGTTTTATGTCCCACTTTTTTGTCTTCTAAATCACCAGTATACATAAATATTGTCGAGGGTTGTACTTCAATATTTCAATTGTCTTTCTGATGGGTTTATACAAATATTTTGCCGAGAGAGTAATTAAATAGACGATAAGTTTATAGTGTGCAAGCACCTCATAATGCAATACCTCAAACCTGGCCTAGACGTTATGGTTGAATCTTGGTGATGTCACATGGTAGTGTTTTGGAAATAAATGAGTTGTCGTAAAAACCTCTTTTCAAATTAGCCTCATTACAAAATCTTATGTTAATGCTAGGATGCGTCATTCATTTTCAAAACGTAGTTCATTATCACAAAAGTATGCCTCATTATCGCGGAATCTTTTTAAATAAATTTGCATATTTGAGTGTATTTTGTTAAAACATTTGATTCGTTTTGAAAACTCGATTAACCCTACTACTAGCAGTTGTAAATCAAAATAATAGAAATCCCAAATTAACCATGAAAATCCAAAAAGACCATTATTACAATAAAATACCCCAAAATAAAATCAAAATTATAATTAAGTACTAAAATAGAACGAAATGGTCATGTGGCCACCGCTGAGTCCTCCGCTGCACCAATCCGCCTATGCTTGGGGATTACCTGTACAGTTAAAAAAGAAGGGTGAGTTTACAAAAACTCAGTGTGTAATCCCAAATAGCACAAACAGACAGATAGAAGGCAATCACAGTCTAGGCCTAAGCCCAATTCAAAATCAGTGACAGTATCAATTTGGGCTTTAGCCCATCTCAGTACAGAGGCAGTCATGCACTTGGGCCTTGGCCCATTACAATATCAGTAATCAGTACAGTATCACAATATGCAGTATACAAGTCCTACCCAGCCAACATCTACACTCCATCTCCGTCCAACCCTACACTCTATGTGGGAATATAATCAACCCACCCATCCCTACACTCCAAGTAGTACCGGTTGCGGCACTAGACAGTATTTTGCAGCTGAGCTGCCAGTAAGTTAGGCTCAAAGCCTTTCAGTACACTTCTTCCGATCCATATAAACCCATCCCCATGCAATGCATCATACAATCATGTCATGCCAACTCATTGTATCATATGTGTATTCAGTACAGTTTTAACATCATGCTCAAAATACAATCGTACATGTATATATATAAAGTACATGGATATAACAGTCATTTAGTAAATTAGGGATCCAGGTAATCTTACCGACCCTACAGTAGGTCCACAGTCAACTCGGGCGACCCGTGCAATCTTAGCAGTCAAACAGTGAAAATGGGTTCACAAGCCCGTGTAATTTGCCCATGTGGGCCCACAAGCCCATGTGGCCCACAAGGCCCAAAATGGCCTTAGCCGTGTGGATCACACAGCCTGGCCCAATAATCCCACACGCCCGTGTGGTTCACCCATATGGGCCCACACGTCTGTGTGGCCCACTCGGCCCAATTCGGTCCGGCCCGTGTATCGCACACGGCCTGCCTCGTCGATCACATGCCCGTGTTCCGTCACACGGCCTACCACACGAGCGGTCACACAACCGTGTGGCGTCGATAGCCCTATTTTTTGACTTTTCGTCGATTACCGTTTTCAGTGTTGTGGTTACACACCTGTAGTGTTTTCGATACCTAAGCCCTCATAAGCACTTCAATACCTACAATTGACCAATCCAACACCACAATCAATCTTTCTTAACAATAAAACAACAAATCCCGAAACCAACGGACTCCTCTAAAAAGCAATGAACATTTACTGCAAGGTTTCTAATTGACTTGCTAAGAAATAGTACGAATGGGGCCTCAATCAACACGATATGCTACTGCCAGAACCCCATAGTTAGTTTACTGAAAGTTACTTGATAAACAGTAAAGTAACATATTTTAATCCACATTTATGATGCTTTTTGATGATTTATTCCTTGATTTATATAAAAAGGTGCTTGAAATCCTTTCTTTTCATGTCTTAGACCCAGGAAAGCACCCGAGGATGAAAAGAACACAAATTGGGCCCAAAACAGAGTAAATGGGCCTTAGCATGAAATTGACACGGCCTGGTCCAAATCCCGCACGGCCGTGCCTCGACGAACACCTAGAGCACGACCTCAACTCTGCCTCACACGGTCGTGCCTCATATTAGAAATCCGAACACGGTCTGGTCTCGATACACACGGGCGTGTGCCATGGCCGTGCCTCTGTCGCTGGAAAGAGCAATTTTAATCGGAAAAGGATACTTAAGGAGAAAGAATCGCATTCCAAGAGCCTATATATATCCCCCAAGTACCACCTTTGAAAGGCATCGAAAGCTAGGCCAAGGAGCCAAGCCGAGAAGGTCAGAGTTAGGAAATAACACGAGGATAGCCAGTTGATTCATCCCAAGAAGCCGGAGTTATACTCAAGACGGCGGAATTCTCCTTGAATTCCTTCAGGGGGTTTTAGGATTTTCTTATGTTTTGTTGTATCTTTTCTCTTGCGATTTTTTCTTTATTCATTATGAACTAAACCCCTCAGATACCTAAAGGGGATGAAACCTAGACGAATCTTGTTATTTGGTTTTTAAGTTATATGATGAATTACTTAGTTTGTTCTTAATTATGTTGCTTAATCCAAATCTAATGTGCTTAGGTGGAGGAGGAATAGACCCTGCTTAAGAGAAGATCTAACATAATTAAGAGGAGCTGATCGAACGCCTAGAGATAGGGTTACGAGATTTTGCCGGATTAGGGTGAAACCTAATATGGGAATCCATTGATCGATTTACTACTATTTATTATAAGCGAACGAGAGTTCCACTAATTAACCTAGGGTTAGACGTTATTCGCCTCGAGAGAGGGTTTAATATAGGTTAGGGAGTCCTACTGATCAAGCTAATTAAAGAAATCATATGGTTTAGGGTTAAGTAACAAGTGAAGTCTAGGTGGATTCTTCCTAAGGGTATCGTAGTGATCAATTGAGTTTTTCTTCAAGTTATTTTCCAAATCGTTCTTTTCGTCTTTGTGTCCTTAGCTTAGTCTTTGACAATTTAGTCTAAAAGCAACTTCACTCCGTTCTTAAGGCTAAATAATAAAAAGAAAGTTAGTGTTAATACTTTTAGTTCCTTTAGGTTTGATAATTCGGTCTTGCCTAAGCTATACTACTGTTCGATAGGTACACTTGCCTTTAATCATTGTCAGAGTTAGTCTCCAGGTTCAATCATTCTTTTATAAATTTTAAAACTCTGATTTCAACGATCATTACTCAATCAAAACAATGTCAACAACTTACCACTTACCGCACGAGTGGCTAAATTTTGCACAAAAGAGAGGAACGAAACGCACTCAGGAGCAAAAGGAGAGAAATAAGGGAAACCAAAGAAGAAAAACGAGAAGAGAGGATAAGGAAAGGCAAAGTTTTGGCAGTGGGTAGAGATGAAGAAGGAAAAGTATGTAAAAGAAAATATGAAACAAGGGAAGGAGAGAGCAAAACTCCCACTATCCAAATCCCTTAATTTTCTATCCACACTTCCCACTACACCTCTACCACTTCGACATTTCAGTTAAGTTCAAACACTACACGGCACCACTTAGCAAAAATAATACTCCAGCAACAGCTCAAACCCAAGACCTCTAGCCTAATGACACTCCACTTATCCACCAGACCAGTAGGCCCATTCTGACATGTTTTACCAATATTTATTTATAAGCCTACTAATTAGGTTCATTTAAAAACAAAAAATTTACCTAAGCGAAGGCTTGAACTTGGGACCTCTCAAACACTCCCAGAACACATAACCACTAAAGCGAACAGATATTTGTGTGCCACAAACATACTAAAATAAATATATCAGGGATTTTTGGGGCGATACACATAAGGTGCTTAGAAGGCCAATCATGTGCAACTTGAATGTATGCCTTAATACCATGGTGCATCAATTTTTTTTAAAAAAAATGTACTCACGTAAAAATACTGTACAAAATTATAAGGTACAAGATGAATTTAATTAAAGAAATTGTAATAATTTTGTTTTGAAAGATTCATTTAAAAAATAAATAATATAATGATAAATTTTAGATGTTTAAAAGGCATGAAATTTGGTTATATTATAAAGGGAAAAATAGTAATTAGTTAAATAGGTAATATAAACAAAACATAATGAAAATTATATCGTCTTCTTTATTGAGAATTGAGACCAAAACCCTAGAGGAGAAAAGGGAAACCATTTGGCTAGCTTTGGTTCTCCGATTGGGTGAGTAAATTTCGTCCGTTTTTAGTAATGTTTATGCTTTTGAGCTCATGTCGCTTAATCTAACTAACCCGAGGACTAATTCATAAAACTGTCAAATATTTAAGATTGTGCCATTGTTGAGTTTAGGTTATTCTTGAAACTTTATGAAAGATTATTATGGTTGTTAGATAGGACTATTTTGTAAAGTAGTTTTTGATGATTTTAATATTTAAGGACTAAATTGTTAAAGTGATAAAATTACAAGGACTTGATATGAAATAATTTTAATTATGGGCTGTATTGAGGCCATGGAATATTCAGCCATGTTGGGATCTAAGCAAAATGGTTAATTTGCATGTTTTGGTGCTTAGGTACTAAATTGAATAAAAGTGAAAAGTTGAGGGCAATTTTGTAAAATTTTAAAAAGGGACTTAATTGCATAAAATGAATTAATTTTACCGTTTCTTTAGTTAATTTAATGGAATTATTATTTTAGATCAAGAACTTGTTGATAATCGCGAAAAAAAAGGTTGCGGAGTAGTCCATGTACTTGAGTTGTTATTGCAAATTAGTCTTGTAAGTTTCGTACCGTTATTTCTATATTATATCTACATATATTCCATGTTTATTATGATATATCCAATGTTATATTTAACTATGGACTGATTGGAGAATACATGATAAATGAATATGGATATTAACTATAAGGCCTTGAGCCAGTGATACAGACCGTAACGATTGCTAAGATCTTGCATGTGTTACACATTCTCCATAGCTTGTGTGAGTAGCATCCTGAGCAGATGATTATTTAGCAGGTACTATGTACCGATGATGCAGACCGTAGCGATGGCTTGAGATCCTGCATATGTTGTGAATTCTCTGTAGCTTGTGTGAGCAACATTGTGAGCCAGTCAAAACACTGAAATTAACTCAAATGAGTGATACCCTCTGATTACCTGAAATGTGATCTTAATACGACGACTGAGAATATGATATGAATTAATGCACTGTGTACTCACCTATTGTGAGCTGTGATTGACAAGAACTTCGTCATTTAATCTTGTAATTTGATTTGTTATGTCTATTTTGGTAAGATTTATCGTTAAAGTTAGTGAACTTACTAAGCTTCAAGTAAGCTTACTCGTGCTTTTTCCTTTGTTTTGTAGATTACATTTTGTGATCGGGAGATTGGATCAACTCGAGGAATCACATTATCCCAAGGAATCTTTTGGTAGATTTTGTAAACAACTTGGCTTATATGGCATGTAATAGAGAAAATGATTAAGTAGTAATGTTTCATAGCTTTATGTGGTATTATGGTATGTTTGATGTTGTGAAACTAAAGTAAGCTCGAGTGTTTGACCATGGAATGATAAGTGTGATGTTTAAGCTTAGAGTGATGTGGTTGAAATAGGTTAGATTGTATATGTAGGTGTTTTTGAAGGTAGTAGCTATGATAATGAATGTATATGTGTCCTATATTGTGTTTAAATGTATGATGCATTGGTAAAGTCTTAGGTGGTTGGAATTGACATGCATTGGTTGCTTTTAGGTGTGGTTATAGTCTTGTGATCATGTGTTATGAATTGGTTTAGGTACCTATGTAATTGGATGAAAAATGAGCATGATTTTGGTCACTTTTGGGTACACACGGGCTGTCACACAACCATGTGTCACACACGGGCAACCTACACAGGCATGTGCCTCTAACATGTTAGGTGCAGGGTTCACACGGCCTGTGACACAACCATGTGACCCAAGTCAGAGAGTTACACGGCCCATGCATACAGGCATGTGAGATCACACACAAGCATGTGGGATAACCACACGGCCATGTTTGGAGCCACATAGCCTAGACACACGGCCATGTGACCCCTGTTTTGGAAAATTTTCATTTTTGTCCCAAATCTCCTATTTTATTCTAAATTGGTCCCTGATTGTTCCTAAACAATTTTTAAGGCCTCGTAGACTTAATTTAGGACTCGTGAATGTATGTCTTGCTTCATTCTTAATTATTTATGAATATTGTTAATTAATTTGATGAGTTGGATGCTATTGTTATGGAATATTTCGAATTGTGCGGTAATACTCCATAACCTTATTCCAGCAATGGCAACTAGTTATGGATGTTACAACATGGTCATGCGCCCCACACGGCCTGCACGGTTTCACACAACTATGTGTTCCACAAGGCCTACCTACACAGGCTACAAAATCACACACGACCACACGACCTACCACACAGTCGTGTGCCACTAGGCAGTTTTGGAAAACAACCCTGTTTTGCAGATTTTCCAAATTTCTGATAAGTTTTTTGGGTTAGATCACACACATGATTGTTGATTTGGTTGACTACCCAATTGAGACTCACTAATCCTACAATCAGAATCAAAACACATCGATTACCAACTAAAAATAATCCCAAAATTTCTCATAAACATCCCCTTTTTCACAATGAAAAACAACCCCAAAAACCATTGTTCAATCACTTACAAGGAAATTAATAGTCACCAAAATTGTACCTAACTAACCGGGGAATTGTCGAACACTATATGGTTATCTCCTAACAACATAAGAACATGCAGCAAAGAGATTAAATTCGAAAGATTTTCAGCAACACAATTTTTAACTTAATCCAACTTGAAACACTTGAACACTTACCAGACCCATCATGACTTCACCACGAAGAATGAAAAATAACCCAAACTAATAACAGGATCACAACGAAAAGTAAACTTTCAATGCACAATACCCAAAAAAAAATTGAAAAAAAAAGAAAAATTGGAGAAGTGGGGAAAAAAGAAAATAAAAAAAAATAGAGAAGTGGGAAGTTGAACATGATATGAAAAGTGGGGATTTTTGGGAAATAAATATTTTAATTTTTTTTAAAAAAAACTACCCATTACCCCCACTAAATCTACTTAGTTACCCTATTATATTTTCCCCAAGAGTTTAAAACAAAAGAAAATTCTTGTTTACACGCACAAATATTTGACCATAGCACTAAAGGGTAAGCTAACACCTTACCAGTGAACCAACAGGCTCAATCTATCATAACTTGCATAGAAATAAGATTTAAGCCAAAAGACTAGGGATATGAATTGAACTAAAAATTAACAAAATCTCAAAGGAAGGGCTCAAACCCGAAACTACACACACACAAGCAACACATTCAACCACTAAACCAAATCAATTCATTTGTCATAATTTTCACAATCAAAACTAAATATCTGGACAAGATCACTCTTGGTTTCACTAACCCAATTTCTTCTAACCCGATTTTTGGGATGTGACGATGTGGGCCACAAGGGCGTATGTGAGACCGTGTGTTAGGCCATGTGGGCCCAAATTTTGAAAATTTTCCCTAGGGTCGTATTCATCGTACAAGTCGAATGTAGGCCTTCCATAGGGTTCGTATGGTATAAATTGGGCTACAAATCATGAGTTCTGATGTCTCGTTAGTGTTAAATACAATTTATGTACGCATGATTAATATGTTAAGCATAATCCATTATAAGCTAAGTATATCTATTATTTGCTAAGCATGTATGTCATATACATTTTCAATATATGTTAGTTCTGCATGTGCATTGGGGTGGGAAAAATGTTTATAGAGGAAGTTTGGGCAGTTTAATCTATATGTCGTATCTAGTGGCTTAGCCACATGTGTATCTGTTTCTGGCGAATTACCCACCTAATGATCTAGCAGCTAGACTACAAATATTTTGAAAAGTGACATACAGTCACTTAGTGGTGTGTAGGGCTGGATAGGTATTAAATACCCTATATGGTGTGTAGGGATGGTCGGAGATGGTGTGTAGCGGATGGAGATAGGGTTGTAAATCTGCATCTGATATGTTCTAACTTTGTTCTACTTATGAAATATGTCTAGTTGAAATCTGAAAGCATGTCTGAAAACGTATTTGTTGATTTTATTTTAAGTTACACACTGAGCTTGTAAGCTTATTCTCTGTCAGTTTGATTCTCAGGTAATCCTCAGACATAAGATTGGTCGGTGCGACGGAAGCTCAGTTAAACACTTTTATTTTGTGTTAATTAAAAACTTAGTTTATTCTGTTTTGGTATTGTTGGACTATTTTGAACATTTTGGGCTGTTTTATTTTGGACTTTTATTTGTTGTTTTAAATCATTTATCGTTTTTAAATTAAAATTTCACTATCAGCAAAACTTTGGATTTTCAAAATTTGATTCGTGTTTTCCAAACTAAATTTAATTAAGAGTGTTTTTTAATATAAATTTGGTCGACAAAATTAACAAATTAAATAAGAAAGATATTTTCACTAAAAATAAACTGGAATTGTTTTCATCAAAAGCTTGCGTTATTTCTACAAGCCCAAATGATTTCTGAGTTTTCAAAGTGTATTATGGTAGCTTCTCCAGATCTGACCGTAACGTCTAGGCTGGATTTGGGGTGTTACATATGATGTAATGATTGAATATCAAAGTAGAGAAATATTGTATATACTAACAAAATGCTACAATCAAAACGATGAAACAAGAAGCAAAATCAAAAGAAGCCATTATTTGAAAGCTGCAGAGAGATAAAACTAAAAATTGATTATACGGAGATGAGCTAGTGATGTAAAAAGTATGAGATGTATTGCACATTTTATAGTTGAATTTGTGGACCTTTTGAACCTAATACTAAATTATGCAATTGCAAGTTGATGATATACTTGCCAATTGTGTAGCAAAATAAAAATCCCATATTAGGAAAATTGAGATTTTGCAATGTAGTTTTCACATCACTTATGATATAATAAGTTTAAGAGTATAAGTAAATCAGTTAGTTACCATATATATTAATACTTTTTATATTTTAGAAATTAATTGAAAATAATTTTCTAAAATAATAATATAAAGGCAATGAAAATAATTTTGTCTTTACTTATAAACCTTTTAAATCACCATATTTATATAATATGAAGTTGTCATCGTTTTGTATGGTTTTATGTCCCACTTTTTTGTCTTCTAAATCACCCGTATACATAAGTATTGTTCAATATTTCAGTTGTCTTTCTAGTGGGTTTATACAAATATTTTGCCGAATGTAAGTGATTAAATAGATAGTGAGTTTATAGTGTGTAAGCACCTTATAAGGTGCTTAGAAGGCTAATCATGGATAACTTTAATGTATGTCTTAATACCATGGTGTATCAATTTTTAAAATAAATCTTATTAAATTGTTTTTTTTTTTTTTGGTACTCTCAGAAAAATAATGTACAAAATTATAAGGTACAAGATGAATCTAATTAAAGAAATTATAATTTTTTTTGAAAGATTCATTTAAAAAATAAATAATGTAATGATAAATTTAGGCTTTAATGTTTATATCTTTTGTCAATTTGGTTCTTATTCATATTTCTTGAGCTTTAAGAAAGAGTAGAATCACCTTTTTTAATGGAAATCCTGACTAAAATTTAAATTTTTTGAATATGTTGGTTTGACAAACCACTTGACAGTCTACGTGTACTTTATGTTGACAAAACATTATTTATCCTATATGCCATGTTAATAAATGATTTAAAATTAAAAAAATTAAAAAAAAATTAGTATAAAATATACGTGGATTGTCATGCTATCAAAAATGTAATTTTACTCTTTTTTAAAGATTGAGAGTTAAATTTAACTAAAAAAAATAGAACGAATACCAAATTGACAAAAACATATATAAATGTTAAAAAATTAAATTTATCATTACACAAAACCCTTGTCTACTTGGTAGCACCACTAAGCTTGCTTTCACCATGGTATTCAAGTCGTTTTCGTCCATTTGCGAGGTATTCAAGTCGTTTTCGTCCATTTGCAAGTAACCTCCACTAGATGCGAACTATGCTAGGTGGGTACCATGGATTGTGATATAGATCTTCGTCAAATAAAAACAATGGAATGTAAGAGGCCCACTGATGGTCTTCTTCAAAAGCTTATGTATTGTTTGTTGCTTGTCTCGTTTCTTGAATGTTCCTCATTGGGCATTTCCCTCTTCTTCAAACCTCATGCCTTCGACACTATCGACACATGTTAATGATGTTTTTACCTCGAGTAAGACTTTAATTTAAGGTAGTTGGTAACTACGTAATTTTCTATTTATTTATGATATTTCTTGTCTTAAATTATACTATTTATTATATTATTTATACTTATATTTTATTTATTATCGATTTAGGAAGTAATTGGAGACAAAAGAGCTTACATTTTTATTTATTGTTAAGTTTTTGTTTTTTAAACTTTTAACACATTGTAGTTTTACTATTGTTAGAATTAAGTGACTCAAATCCTTATCTAAATAAAATACAGTGGTAAAATAAAATAAAAGTAAAATCCATATAGAACTACACTTTTTTTATTTAATTTTAGAATAAGGTTTTTTAAACCTTATTAAACTCCATCTATTTTATATTGATTAGAATAATGTGTTTCAATCATACTACACTTCTATTAGAATATGGCTTTACAAACCTATAAATAGACATAGTCTATTCCTCTTGTAATTAATTTGAATTCGACATAGTGGATTTTCTTCTCCTCTGCCCGTGGTTTTTTTCCCAAAAGGGTTTCCACGTAAAATCTGTGTGTTATTTATTTTTATTTCTCTTTTCTTTGGGATATATTTGTCATTACCGACGTTATATTTTTCACAAATTGGTATCAGAGCTTCCGAGTTTTTCATTTTGATCACGGTAATGGCGTCTTTGAAGTATGAAATTTCGCTGTTGGATCGCAACTCCAGATTCGCGTTGTGACAGATTAAGATGGAGGCAGTTCTTGCACAGATGGACTTAGAGGAAGCCCTGCTAGGGGTAGATAAGATGCCTTCGACATTGATGGAGGAAGAGAAGAAGAGCAAGGATCGAAAGGCGTTAACATAGTTACATCTGCATTTGTCTAACGAAATTTTGCAGGATGTGATGAAGGAGAAAACCGCCGCTGCATTATGGAAGAGGCTAGAACAAATATGTATGTCGAAAACTCTAACCAGCAAGTTGCATATGAAGCAACATCTTTATGCTCATCGTTTGGAGGAAGGTGCGTCTGTGCACGAACACTTAACAGTGTTTAAAGAAATTCTCTCAAACTTGGAGACCATGGAGGTTCAGTATGATAAGGAAAATCTAGGGTTGATTCTACTTTGTCCGTTGCCCCCGTCTTATTCAACCTTTAGAGACACGATTTTATATAGCCGCAAGTCTCTCACAGTTGATGAGGTTTATGATTCTTTGACCTCGCATGATAAGATGAAGCATCTTATGGTTAAAACTGACTCTCAGGGAGAGGGTCTCATTGTTCGTGGGAGACAAGATCAGAATGCTGATGATGATCGTGGAAGGACACAGGAACAGAATCCTCACGATAAATCTAAGGGTAGATCAAAGTCTTCAAACAGAGGTAAAACTTGTAACTTCTGCAAGAAGAAAGGGCACATTAAATCTGAGTGCTATAAGCTACAAAATAAGATCAAAAGGGAGGCTACGAATCAAAAGGGAAAACAACCAGAAAATTCTGGTGAAGCTAATGTTGTAGAAGACTACAGCCATGGTGAACTTCTAGTCCCTTCTGTCAACAATTCTAAAGTGAGCAATGAGTGGATCCTTGATTCGGGTTGCACCTTCCACATGAGTCCCAATCGGGATTGGTTTACAACCTACGAAACAGTGTCTGAAGGTGTTGTTTTGATGGGAAATAATGCTTCGTGTAAAATCACAGGTGTTGAAACAATTAAAGTTAATATGTTTGATGGAGTTGTCAAAATACTAAGTGACGTACGACATGTTCCAAAATTGAAGAGAAATTTAATTTCGTTAAGTACTCCTGATTCAAAAGGGTACAAATACACAGCTGAAAGTGGGGTTTTGAAAATTTCCAAAGGTTCCCTCGTTGTGATGAAAGGACAGAGAAAGACTGTCAAGTTATATGTTTTGCAGGGTTCTACTGTTATTGGTGATGCAGATGTCACTTCCTCTTCCTTGTCAGATGATGATATTACTAAAATTTGGCATATGTGCCAAGGGCATATGAGTGAGAATGGCATGCAGAATTGAGCAAAAGAGGCCTTCTTGATGGGCAAGGAATTTGCAAACTGAAGTTCTGTGAGCAGCTCATTTTTGGGAAGCAAAAAAGAGTTCGATTCATCAGAGGAATCCATAACACGAAAGGAATGTTGGAGTATATTCATTCTGATCTATGGGGGCCATCAAGAGTGCCTTCAAGAGGTGGAGCTAATTATATGCTAACTTTTATTGATGATTTTTCCAGAAAAGTTTGGGCGTTCTTCTTGAAGTAGAAAAGCGATGTGTTTTCCGCATTTAAGTTTTAAAAAACTGTGATTGAAAAACAGACGAGAAAACAAATAAAATACCTCCGCACAGGCAATGGCTTAGAGTTTTGTTCTGATGAGTTTAGTAAACTGTGCAAGTTAGAAGGGATCGTGAGACACTTGACAGTTCGTCATACTCCACAGCAAAACGGCGTTGTAGAACGAATGAACAGAACGATCATGGAGAAGGTTTGATGTATGTTGTCAAATGCCAACTTACCAAAGTCGTTTTGGGCCAGAGCAGCCTCTATTGTATTTTTTTTATCAACTGATCTCCATCCGTTGCCATTGAGAAAAAGACTCCACAAGAGGTATGGTCTGGTAATCCTCCTAATTATTCTGATTTAAAGATCTTTAGGTGTCCTGCATATGCTCATGTTGATAATGGAAAATTGGAACTGAGATCCATTAAAAGTGTTTTTCTTGGTTATAAAGCTGGTGTAAAAGGGTGTAAGTTATGGTGTCCTGAAAATAAAAAAGTTATGATTAGCAGAGATGTTGTTTTTTATGAAACTGCTATGCTACCTAACTTATCTTTTAAAGACTCTTCCAATAAAGAAAATCAAAAGCAGGTGAAGCATCAGATTAGTACAAAGTCGACTCCTCAAGCCAATACAAAAATTGAGAATAGAGTTGCTTCTTCACCACAATACTCTATCGCCAAAAATAGAACTAGAAGAGAAATTAAACCTCCAAAGAAGTATGTCGAGGCTGATCTAGTTGATTATGCTTTAAATGTGGCTGAAGATATAGATGTAAACCAAGAGCCATCTAATTATTCTGAGGCGGTTAGTTGTGAAGACTTAGAAAAGTGGATGTTTGCTATGCAAGAGGAGATGGAATCACTCCACAAAAACAGAACATGGGATCTTGTGAAGCTTCCTAAAGGTAAAAAGGTTGTTCGCTGTAAATGGGTGTTTAAAAAGAAAGAAGGGACTCTAGGAGTTGAAGAACCCAGATATAAAGCAAGGCTTGTTGCAAAGGGTTACAGTC
Source organism: Gossypium australe (assembly GCA_005393395.2). NCBI lineage: Eukaryota > Viridiplantae > Streptophyta > Magnoliopsida > Malvales > Malvaceae > Gossypium > Gossypium australe. The sequence goes on from CM016620.1 coordinate 102,128,307, forward strand.
AAATTCTAGTAGTGGACTTCACAGATGTGTTCTCCCCAGTTGTGAAGCATAGTTCGATTCGAGCTTTGTTTGGTATTGTGGCCATGCATGATTTGGAGCTTGAGCAGTTAGATGTAAAAATTGTATTTTTGCAGGGAGAACTTGAGGAGGATATTTACATGCAACAACCAGAGGGTTTTATAGTCTCAGAAAAAGAGGACTATGTTTGCTTACTGAAAAAGTCCCTTTACGGTTTGAGACAGTCACCAAGATAGTGGTACAAGAGGTTTGATTCCTTTATGACTTCACATGATTTCAAAAGAAGTAATTTTGACAGCTGTGTTTACTTTAAGAAAAACAGTGATGGTTCTTTTGTGTATCTACTTCTTTATATTGATGACATGTTGATAGCAGCAAAAGATAAAGGAGAGATAAGAAAGGTCAAAGCCCAACTAAGTGAAGAATTTGAGATGAAAGATTTGGGACCAGCAAAGAAGATACTTGGTATGGAGATTCTCGGAGATAGAAAAGCAAGTAAATTGTACCTAAGTCAGAAGTGGTACATTGAGAAAGTTCTTTGTAGGTTCAATATGCAGAGTGCTAAGCCTGTTAGTACTCCTTTAGCAGCCCATTTCAGACTTTTATCGGCTTTGTCTCCACAATCAGATGATGAGATTGTTTACATGTCATATACTCTAGTGCAGTGGGATCTCTCATGTATGCTATGGTTTGTTCACATCCAGATTTATCATATGCAGTCAGTGCAGCTAGCAGATACATGGCAAATCCAGGTAAAGAACATTGGAAAGCAGTTCAATGGATTTTAAGATACTTACAAGGTACTACTGATGTTTGCTTACAGTTTGGAAGAACTAGAGATGGAGTCATTGGGTATGTTGATACTGGTTTTGCTGGAGAGCTTGATAGAAGAAGATCTCTCACTAGTTATGTCTTTACAATTGGAGGTTGTGCAATATTTGGAAAGCTATTTTGCAAACTACAGTCGCTTTGTCTACCACTGAAGCTGAGTACATGGCAATTACTGAGGCTTGTAAAGAAGCTATTTGGTTGAAGGGACTCTTTAAGGAACTCAATGAAGACCTTCAAATCAATACAGTATTTTGTGATAGTCAGAGTGCAATCTTCCTTACAAAAGATCAAATATTTCATGAGAGAACAAAACACATTGATGTTCGGTATCATTTTGTTCGTGATATTATTGCTCGTGGTGATATTGTTTTGAGCAAAATTAGTACTCATGAAAATCTTGCAGATATGATAACTAAGTCACTTCCTATAACCAAGTTTAAGCATTGCTTAGACTTGGTTGGTGTTCATTGTTGAAGTTAAACCCTTAAGGGGTTTTATGGAAGAGGTGGAGAACTTGTTTGTTAAGAGTTTACGATGAAGAACTTGTTCATTAAGAATTCGTGTCAAGGTAGAGATTGTTAGAATTAAGTGATCCGAATTCTTATTTAAATAAAATACAGTGGTAAAATAAAATAAAAGTAAAATTCATATATAACTACACTTCTTTTATTTTGTTTTAGAATAAGGTTTTTTTAAACCTTATTAAACTCCATCTATTTTATATTGATTAGAATAAGTGTAACACCCCAAACCCGGCCTAGACGTTATGGTCGTATCTGGCAATGTCACACGATAGTGTTTTTGAAACCTCGTTGTTACGATGAAAACATTCCATGTTATTATCTTTAGTAAACCTTTGTTAGAACTTAGGAAGACGTCTTTATTCATTTAAAACATTTGTTTTGAAACATCCCTCGTTACGGAAGCTTTAATAAAACAGTTTAGGTGATTATGCGTTTAGAAATTACTTTAACTTTTTGAAAATCGAATTTCCTACGACCAGCAGGTATAAATCCATAAAGTAAAATAAATAAATAAAAACCCAAATTTAAAACGAAAATCCCAGAGGATCCTTAAATTACAACCCAAATAATCAATAATAATCAAATCATAAATTGTAAATTGAAAACCACGAAGTCCAAAAATTATTGTGGTCACCGCTGAGTCCTCCGTCGTACCGATCCGTCTAAGTCTGGGGATTACCTGTGCACATTAAACAAAAAGGGTGAGTTTACGTAAACTCAGTGTGTAATCCCGCAGAAACAACCAAACAATCAGTATTCATAGTGCACAGTTGAACAGTCTTGGGCCTAAGCCCTTTTCAGTATTAGTGACAGTTTGGGCCTTAGCTCATCTCAGTACAGTGTCAAAAATGCAGTAGAGCCTTAGCCCATCACAGTATCAACAGCAGTAACAGTTATGCAGTAGCAAAATCCTACCCAACAAGCCTCTACACACCATCTCGTCCAACCCTACACTCCATGTGGGGATATAATCAACCCAACCTTCCCTACACTCTAAGTAGTATCGAATGCGGCACAATACAATAGTTTGCAGCTGAGCTACCAGTAAATTAGGGTTAAAGCCTTTCAGTACACTTCCTTCGAATAACAACCCCCAACCCAATGCAATGCAACACACAATAGATGACATGCTATTATGCAATTTCAGTACATATATTCAGTTCAGATATTAACATGCCCAGCACAAATATCATTCAGTCAATTTCACACATTTAGGGGTCTAAGTAGCGCTTACCGACCCTACAATAGGTTCACAGTCGACTTGGCCGACCCGTGCAATCTTAAAAACATTTCGATAAAAATGGGCCCACATGCCCATGTGGGCCCACACGCCCGTGTGGCCCACTCGGCCCAAATTGGCCTTGGCCGTGTAATCCATTTTTAAAGTAACCCATGCTAGCTCAATACTCATATGTTCTCACCATTTACTTATATGTTCATTCAAAACTATCTAATTGAGTCATTATCACTAAATTATTTATATCGTGAGCTACAGAATTCCAAATTAAGATCTGCTTGATGTTTTTGAAACTAGACTCAAATACCTTTCTACCATAAAATTTTAAGAATTTATAATTTATCAAATAAGTACAATAAAACCTTTAAATTTATCCCTATTCTGCTATTTGACATCTTCATTCTTTCCTTACTAAAAATTATTTATCTCTTAGTACAAAATCTAGATAATATTTCCGTTTGTTTATCTTGAAAATAGACTCATTTAGGATTTAAACATATAAATTTAAGCCCCTAATTTTTTTTTTACAATTTTTGATGATTTTCCTAAGTCAGAACAGGTGAACCCGAAATCATTCTGACCTTGTCTCACAAAATTTATTATATCTCATGATTTACATTTCCATTGCTTACACTATTTCTTCCATGAAAAACTAGACTCAATAAAATTTAATTTCATATTTTATTCAACTTCTAACACAATTCCCACTATTTTTGATGATTTTTCAAAGTTAGCCTACTGCTGCTGTCTAAAACTATTTTAGTGCAAAATGTTGATTTCCAAGTTTATAACACCCTTATTTCCTTTCTCTACAATTTTTCGCACCATTTTCTCTTATTTCTCTTATTTCTCGACAGCAATCAATTTTGACTTTTCACCGAATCCCGTTTTCTGCGTTTCGGGTACACACCTGGTATCGTTTCTGATGCGTAAGCACTCCTAAGCCTCTAGAACCTAAAAATTGACCAACATATCTCCAGATTAATCACTTAATTTGTTTTTAATCCACTAATTTCGGAAGGAACTCGACTAAAAACCTAGCAAAACCCTTACCTCGCTTGAGTAACCATGACTTCGCACAATCACAGCGTCGATTCAAAACCACCAGCCCTTTGATTAACTCCTAAACACCAAAAAGGAATCCCCCTTTTAGAGATTAACCAAGAACAATTAACAATAGAAAAAAACCGTTACTTACCGAATACGCGCAACCAACGATGAACAACAGAATTAATTGGAAAAAAACGGAAGGGGAAAAAAATAGAAATTTCGGTAGCAACTAAGGGAAAGAATCGGCAGAGGAGGGAAAAATAGAAGAAGAAGAAAACGCCATAAAAAGTTTGGAGAATTGGAGAGAAAACTGAAACTTTACTTCTTCTTTTTTGCAACAAAAAGATAATCAGATTATTTTCTGATAACCTCTCCTCAATTATCTCCTAAAATCACTCCCTATTAACCCACTAAAACACAACTACTCAGAATTTTGCCCCAACACAAATCTTAGCTGAAATTGGAGAAAAAAATACTATCTCCACGCCATCACAGAGAATTGAACACAGGACCTCCAACACTCCACTTAACCACCAAACCAGCATGTCCATTCTAATATAAACTTACCAACAATTAAACTTAAGCCCTTTGCACAAGGTTAAGGCTTTATTTATAAAAATACCAAAATTTGCCCAAGTAAGGCTTGAACTTGGGACCTCTCGCACATACCCAGAACACATACACGAAATCAAAAATTAAAATTTTGGGGCGTTACAATAAGGTGTTTCAATCTTACTACACTCCTATTAGAATATGGCTTTACAAGCTTATAAATAGACATAGTCTATTCCTCTTGTAATTAATTCGAATTCGACATAGTGAATTTTCTTCTCCTCTGCCCGTGATTTTTTTCCCGAAAGGGTTTCCACGTAAAATCTGTGTATTCTTTATTTTTATTTCTCTTTTCTTTGCGATATATTTGTCATTACCGATGTTATATTTTTCACAAGTATTTTGGCAATAACAAAAAAAAGCAGAAAGTTTGATGCAAAAATTATTGAAAAGCCTAGAAATTTTTTGTTTTATTTAAGTAAATGCATTTTTTTTATTTTCTCCATTATATTATTTTTACCCTATAAATAGATTTTATTAGGTTAAAGTTGAGGAGATCTGGTCATTTTTAGTTTTATTTTGTTTTTTTATTTTATTTTACGAGTTTCTAAATTTTCTTTTTCAGTTAAAGTAATATTCAAAGTTTGATTCTATAAGTTTGTGAAATTGAATTGCTTTTAATCTTTCTTTTCTATTTAGTATTTGCATGTCTTCTAGTTTAATTACAATTGTTCAAGTTTGTTAAATATTCGGTCGAGTTTTGATAGCTTAGAATGATTGCTTTGTCATATAATACAAATAGTGTTATGTTAACATAAAGTAAATTGTTAATAAAAGGAAAAGTAAATCTTCAAGTAGTCAAACATGTCCCTTTTAACACAACATAGAGGGTTTATAACATGGTTTTTAGAATCAGGCTAAACCAATTAGACCAGAATTGACTGGTATATGAGAAATATTCTAATATTTTTTGGGGGATTTTTGTTTCCCCACCAATAGGGGTAAAGCCAAAAAAAATTGTTTTAAGGGCAAAAAATGAATAATATTTTTTGGTAGTCAAAGAGAAATTTTATCATTATCTTAACTCTTAATTTTGTAGAAGTTGACAGGACTACGTAGGAATTGCATTTTGTCCCTTGTACTTAAAAAATAGGCAAATTAGTCTCTATATATAAAATCAAAGAGAAAATTGATCTTCCTATTAAAAATTTCATCTATTAGTACTATTAAAAACTGATCTATTTACATTAGCATAAGGTACACGTGACACGCCATGTATCATTGTCTAGTTATTTTGTTAACCATACATGATTTTAACAGTATAAATGAATTAATTTTTATCAAAAAAAGACCAATTTACTATTTAATCTAATGTATAGGGACATATAATAAAAGAGACAAACTACTCATAATAGAAATCATTCATGATAATTTTACTTTTTGTTGTTTCTCCTTCAATTTGTTGTCCTGTTGTATGCTTGAATGTACAATTTGATTGACCAGTTTTCAATCTTTTCAAGAATTTCGCTTTCAACTTAATCGAATATGCAATGTAAAGCATGGATTTTGGTTTTGTATATTTATGTAGATGAAATTTTAATTTTAATTTAATATTATATATGTAGCTTCAATTTTTATTTAATTGTGGATATTTAAAAAAACTAATTGGGTAAATATAGTTGTTTGTGCATGTGTTAAGGGGAGACGACTCTTTCGAGAGAAGTATTCAAAGTATCGCCCATCAAGCAATCGACTGAGCTCCCAATAAACGAAGATATTGCCCCTATTTCGGAGTTTTGTATATTGTATCCTTCGAGAGCCAGCGTGCCATGAGTGGCTATCCTAAGGACCTGGTTTACAGAGTCGAGAGCACCTCGACCGTACATAGACATACAGCCACCCACCAAGGGGATGTGAGTGTCTCGCTCTTGGTGGAGTTCGAACCCTTAAACTATATACTCTAGGCCCTTAAGACAACCGCTCATGACACGCTAGCTCTTGGTAGAGCATGGGGGATAAAACTCTTCTTGAGCAATACTTTCAATTGTTAGGAAACCAATCAACTACCTGATTGACAACACTTCGAAAATTTCTCCCGAATGTGTCAACCCCACCAACAAAATGCAATAAGAAAATGTGAAACTGGTGCCACATCCGTTAGGAATTGAGTCAAAATCAAATTGAATACCTTCTATTTGATTGACCAATCCCTAGTCTTTTAATGAATTTTCCTATCAACAAAATGAAATCTAAATTATAGATGAAATTTTAATTTTGATTCAATTGTGCATATGTAAAAAATTAAATATAGTAAATATAATTTTTTGTGTATATAATAAATAAATATAAAATTAGTGCCATGTTTATAATAATGTTAGGAATTGAGACAAAATCAATATTTATATGTACAATTGTATAAAATCAAAATTCATGTATAATACGCATATATAATAAATAAATATAAAATTAGTGCCACATCTATAATAATATTAGGAATTGAGACAAAATCAATCTTTATACGTAAAATTGTATAAAATCAAAATTCATGTATAATACTCATTCACTTACAAATTAAGTAGGCCATAATGCATTTTGACAATATCTTCCTGCACTAACACATTGAAAAATGATTCTAAATCAGAAAAGAAACAAAAAAAAAAGGAAAATTGTGAAATAAAATATAACAACACTATTGGAATGTATGTTAGATTACAGGATTGCAAAAAAGAAAAACAAATAATATCCACAATTAATATATTAATGCCTTCATTTACAAAGTTTTTAAATGTTCATAAAGATTCAACGTTAATAATAAATTAAGAGGATGAAAGGTGTGATGACAGAAAATAAAGAGCACAAAGGAGTGAAATGCAAAGACTACATGCATGCCATCATCTGTGCTCTCTATCTTCTGTCAACATCACCATTTTCTTAGATATATAATAAATATTATCATATTCAATTATGATAAATATAAGTAAAAATATAGGGGAAAATCCTATATAAAACCACGATAATAATAACCCATTATGACTTTAATTTAAGTGCTGTAAAATTCTGTGTGTGTGTGTGTGGAAGGAGGTAGAAGAAGCTGTGTTTTAAGAGACTTGGATGAAGGAAGAGGGTTTGTACATCCCTATTTATAGGGAAACATTTGTACATGTCAGCATAGTCTTGCAAATATTTTGGGATTTTATTTGACATATTCTGTATAAGAGATTCTTCTTCTTAGAAAAGTTATGCAGCCATTTTTAATTTAAAATGGTTGTAAATATTTTAGTCTTTGAATATTTAAATTCGAGTTTGATCATGTGTAATTATAATATATGGGTTTGCATGTCACTATGTGGGTATGTCATGTGTGAGTTTTGTTTAATTTTTTTCGATTCTTCATTTATAGTGTTTTATACTAATTTAATTCTACATTATAATTAATTAAACATATATATGTACTTGTAAATATATTGTGTTTGTGATAGTGAAACTTTAAAAAATACAATCTTTATAATTAATAATGTGGAAGTAGACCAAATCAAATAATTCAATGTGTATGATTTTAACACTTTATATCCTTACATATATAGTTGAGGGTGACACTCTTAACAAGTTTAATATTGTTTTTGGTCATGATTTTATCTTTTGTATATACTGAGAGTTTTAATAAATTCGTAAAGTAGAAATGTCTCGAAATGCATGGTATACTTAATCCCATTACTTATGGCATATAAATTATTTATTGGGTACAAAGCTACCACTTGAGCTAGCTTTTTTTGATTAAGAGTCGAACCTTCAACAAATTCAATATTATTTCTAGTTGAAATTTTATCTTTTAATTTTGACGAGAGTTTTGACAAATTCATAAATTAGGAATACCTTAAAATATTTCAACAAATAAAACTAGGTGAAAGTAAAAAGTTTGAGTATGTTTAGACTCAATCTCTTAAATAATATATAGGAAATTCCAATCTTATTTTTCTTTATCTTCAAAAAGAAAGAAAAAAAAGTCTAATTGTTTCTGACATTGACTTCTTCTGCAATGTAGAAGAGAAAATCTGCATGAAAATGGATTAGGCTATTCTTTCTGTTAATTAAATTTTATAGGTAAAAAAAAATTATGGTGGAAATGATTGATTCCAATTTAAAGATGTTAAGAATTAGAATGATGGTATGCAAGCAAAGATGATTGAAATGGATTAGATTAAAAAGTTGTTCCCAAAACTGGATGGAGTATTCGACAAACTAACCAGCTAATGGAGAATTCTCCAAATGGGGTTGGGGGCCAAAGAATCATTTTCACCATTGATTTGTCTATCTTTATTCCTTTCCTTTCTTCTATAATACTATATTTTCAAAGCCTCACCATATATATACAGTGGTGGATCATAATGGAAATTAAAGGTGATCATGTTCTTCAAAATTGTTGAAAATTTTTATTTTTTATTTAAATATTCTTTATTAAATTTTTACAATTATATTAATAAATTTAATATTCAATTTGTTAAAATATTAATGTTATAAACAATTTTTTTTCATATATATCATATCCTATTCTTTGACCACTTTTTGGGTTTTACCATATCTAATCTTGTTACCTTTGTCACAATGGAGGGACCTCCTTTCCATTTCTTCGAATCTAAGGGAGAAATGATGAGAAAAGAATCAACTACCCGTGGATCTGGTGACGTAAAATTCTCCTGTTTTATCAAATAATTGATGGTTTATGCTGCCCTTTTTTTTTCTTTCATGGATAATGTACCCATTTGTATATATGTATGGATAAACATGGTTGGGAACATAATGTCAAGATGTTTTAATTTTATTCCTCACATGGAAGTGGGATTTGATAACAAATTGCATACTAAAATAATATATAGTGTCGAAACTATTTTTTTTAAAGGGATCGACTTCGATTTTGAAAACGAAAATAAATATGAGAGTCACCACCAATCTTTTTTATGAGGTGTGATCGAATCACCTCGTGATTTGATCGTTTTAATAAAAGGTTTGATTTATTAAAACAATGTTTTTCGGTCTACAAAAAAAATCCAGAAAATATGTTCGAGAGTCAGTTACACACGAGGAAAGGTTAGCACCCTCGTTACGCCCAAAATTGGTACCTAATTGATTATTTCATGTCTTTATGTCGAAAGTTGAAAACTCGAAAAGAATTTAAACTACAATCCTTCTTTGCATTATGTTATTTTTATTTAAAAATTTGCTTGAATGAGTCGAAAAATATTGAAAACCTTCTTATCTCGAGGCAACTAAACGTCATATCCCGTAAGTTAGGACATGACAATTCGAATCTTCGAGGATAATTTGGCCCTTTTTTTGTTTGAAATCTCAAGTGTTTTAATTTTTAAAAGGATATTCGATTATTCGAATTCAACGAGAAAAATCGAAACCCCGTAAGTTAGGGCACGATTTTATCGAATCTTTCAAATAGGGAACATTGCCTATTTTTAAAAATTTTCCTCTTTTTTACGAATTCTGGGTGAAAACCAATATAATATTTAAAACAATATAAACATAATAGTTAAAATGGTGTAAACGATAATAGTAAAAATAATACAGATGATAAGTGCACAAATAAAAAATATGAACATTATATATATGCATATTTTATACATATAAAAGGATAATAAGTAAATAAGTAAATGAGATGATGTATTAATTCTAATATCGATAATCCAAACATAAACTAATAATATCAATAATAATAATAATGACAATAATAATGACAAATAAAAATGAAATAAAATAAAATACACAAATAAAGGAAAAATATGAACAAAAAGAAGTAAGAAATATATATATATATATATATATATAATGTAATGATAAAAAATAAAAATGAAGAATATATGTATATGCAAACAAATAAATAAATAGATGAAAATATATAAATATATAAAAATTGATATTAAATGAATAATGTATTAAATTGGAATTAAAATAAAATTGAGAGTCCAAATTACAAATAAAAAAACATTAAAGGGACTAAATTAAAAGAGAAATAAAATTAAAGAACCTGTAACACCCTGGTTTAGGGGCTAGGCAATTTGGGTATAATTCAAATGTTGGAAGGGTTTTGGATGTGTTTTAGAAGTTTAAGAATGCTCGGATTGAAGGGGAAAGGCTTAGGAAAAATTTTAATTTTAGGGTTAAGAAATGGAGCTGGGCTTAAGAGGGCTTAAGAAAATTATTTGGATGATTATGGCACAAGAAAGGCCTTGGCAAAGTGGCTTCATGCGCTGCTTTGGGGGGCTGGAGATAGTGCCATTGAGGGCCTGGGTTCGAGTTGATGGGGCAGCAATTTTGGTTTATTTTTGCGTCAAGGGGCTGGGCTAAGTAGGCCTTATAAATAAAAGGCCTTATAAATAATTTTTACAATTATATGACTTTGTTGATTAATCGTGTGGTTCTGATTAAGTATCGTCGATGGATGCCAATACCAGTCAAGGAGGGCAAGAGAAAGTCCCTGTCCCGAAGTTTAAGAAAAGAGCCGTCTCGGCAGTTCGGGATTGGCCACCGGGGTGTGGTCGTGCAGCAGAAAACTATAGACAGATAGCGGTAGTCTCGCTAAACGATAGCGTCGGGATCGAGGGTTTAGAGCTTCAGGTTATAAGGTGTGTGGTTAGACCATTGTTTCCGGGATTTGTATGATCTCTGTTGTGCTATATGTTTACTAATGAATGCAGTGCCATATGTGTAATGGATACCCTAAAGGGGTATGATGACGACCAGGTTAGTAGCAAATTGGCTAATATGTGATGATTGATTTTAACTATGTGAGCATGCCTATATTTTTGAATATCATGTACATGCATCATCTCAGCATCATATTATGTAATATGTGCATGGGTGGGTTTTTGAAAGAAGGTACGGGTGTACTTCGAGTACGTGGTTGATGTCAGCTTTGTGCTACATCGTGGATTGGCGCTGACTGAGGTCGCGTTGTGGATCTTTGCGATTTGGTTCGCGTGGTTACCTTGATTGATATGGGCTTTATGCCATATCGTGGCTTGATGGATTGCTGTGTGCTCCATCGTGGTTTGATGTTAGCTATACGCTACATCGTGGATGGCATTGGTTGCCTTTTTGGAGATAAAAGGAGAGGGTGACTCGGTAGTCCCCTGGTGTGTGGTAGGCTGGATAAGGGGGTGTGTAGCGGATGGACCTTAGGATTGGGTTGGGTATCATGATTGCATGGTTTCGTTATGAATTGATATGGAAATGGGCCAAGCCCAATATGAAATATGAATAGGTATGTTTTGAGAACATACGTGGAAATGGGCCAAGCCCAGTAATCAGTGGATTAATGAGAAAAGGGCCTAGCCCAGTACTTGAATGTGGATTGAATGTGGGCCAAGCCCAGAACGTGGTAACGTCTGTTTATATTTACATGTTGCATTTGATTGGGTTGATTTGTGGTTAACATGTGGGTGGATATCAGTGGTTTAATTACACACTGAGTCATTATGACTCACCCAATTATTTATCCAACATTGCAGGTGAATTGTTGATCGGACCGGGTAGGAGAGGACGCAAGGTGGCCCATGCAGAAGGAGATTAATTTAATTATTTTTAAGCAATTTTTAATACTAAGTGTTTTGTTTAATATTGGTTGTAATAAGGGCCACCTTTTATTTAAAGTATTCTATTTACGATTATTGAAGTTATATTATACTTAGATATATTTTCTTCAAATGGTTTATAATATAATAAATTATAATAAAGATTTAATTCAAACCAAGCTTATATTAGTAAATAATTTTTAATGGACACACTTTCCAAGTTTAATAAAATTGTTCAAGTGTTATTCTAAAGTCAAGTTTTTTTGTTAAAATTCATTTCTTCTTTCTCCTTCAGAAAAAGAAATCCTCTCCCCCTCTCTCTTCTTTCTCTCTGGTCCGGCCCAGGTCCGGTCATCGGCCACCGTGGAGACCGCCAAAAAACCCAAAAAAACTCCTTTTTTTTAACCCCTTTTCGAAAGGAAACCAAATCTGGGTTTTAAACCCCTAAAATCGAAACGATACTCTGTCATAGGAAAGGAAACCGAAAGGTTTCGCACTTTTCTGACGGAGCCTCCGACGACGATTGGTGAGTGTTTTCCGCTTTTCTTTTTAGGGTTTCAAAAGAAATAAGAAATAAAAAAATATTTTATTTTACTAATATTTCGAAAAGAAAATAGGAACATAAAATCACCTTTCTTGATTTTTTTTGATTGATATTCTGTCTTTTTGATTAATCGTCTGTAAAAAAACATACATTGAGCTTTAGCTTTTTATAGCCAAAAATATATTCTATTTTTTGTATTCTACTATTTGCTTTTTGTTTGTTGTTGTTCTCTTTTTCTTCTTTTGCAGATGCTGGTGCGCAGTCAACGGAGGGCGGGACTCGAGCCATACCATTTTAGTGCAAAGGCGGTCAGGGGGAGCCAGGCCTAGGGATGAGGCACGGGTGGCACGCCCGAGGAGACAGCGCATATGGGCAGCGGCGCCAGAAACCCTAGGGTTTCTGGCTTTCCAAAAATTTTTGAACATTTGGGCCTGTTGGGCCTTGTGACTTTGTTGGGCTGTAATTTTGTAACTGGACTTTTTTATTTTGGACTTATTTAATATTTTGGGTTTTATTTGTTTGGTTTTTTTTTGTGTGTGTCTAAGCCCGGGTGAATTGGGCCTGTTACAGCTGCCCCTCTTTGCTCATTGTCGTGTAATGGAGCAAAGACCTTTAAGAAGGACCAAATTTGCCCGATTTTCGAATCTCGACTTCTTTGGTGCTTCTCTTCTTCAAGTAGCCTCAATCTATCCCACTGTAACTTCAGAGGTATAAGATTTTCTATCTTCAATCTGCTCCACAGCAACTTCGAGGAGATAAGATTTGAAGCTTCACTCCACTGCAACTTCAGGGAGACAAGGTTTGTAACTTGTACTTTTAGTCTATTCTACTGCAATTTCAGAAAGATGCGACGCTATCTCCAGTCTGCTCCACTTGCAACTTCAGGGAGATAAGATTTGTAATTTGTATCCTTAATCCATACCACTACAACTTCAGGGAAATAAGATTCATTACGATGACCACTCCACTACAACTTCAGGGAGATAAGTTTTGTAATTTGTAGCTTTGATATGTTCCACTGCAACTTCAGGGAAATAAGATCTTCTATCTTCAATCTGCTCCACTGCAACCTTAGGGAGATAAGATTTGTAACACCCCAAACCTGGCCTAGAAGTTAGGCCCGAATTCGGGGATGTCACATCAAAGGGATAATTCCAAAACAATTTTATTTAGTTAAAAACTTAAGTTTAAGATTTAGAAACCCAAAATCCTTGCAATTTGTTAAGTTACGATGAAAGCCCATGTTTTAAGAAAACGTCCATATGTTATAGTTATTTCAAAAACCATGTTAACCTTTAGAAATTTATTTAAGTTTAATAATTAGGCAGTTGAAACAATAATAAAACCCAAATGTAAAGTCAAATTGGAGATACAAGGCCTTATTAAATCCCAATGAAAATAAAGTAATTAAAATAAAGTCATTCGAAACTAATTAAAAACTTCTAAGTAGTTTACAGTGTGGCCACCTCCGAGTCCTCTTCCACGTCGAGCCGTCAACTGAGAGTCACCTGAAATATTAAATAAAAGGGCGTGAGTTTCGAAACTCAATATGTACGACCCTTGGTAATCCAACCAACATGCGATTATCACATTAGGCCTAAACCCTATCAAAATCGGTGGTCTTGGGCCTTAGCCCACAATGACCTTATATCACATCAGTATCACATGAATGCAATGCTTCCATCCCAAATCCAACCCTGCACTCTATTTCCCTTCCAACCCTACACTCCTGTGGGGATATAAATATCAACCCACCCATCCCTACACTCCAAGGGTAGCACCAATAGCGGCACTACTCAAACGTTGCAGTAAGGCTGCTAAGCATATAATGGGCTTAAAGCCACCGGTGGATCCACAGTCGTCAAGCGACTATGCGATCCTCACATATCTTCCTCCGTATCATCAAACCCACCCAAGTGCAACATATATCTCATGAATGCAACATACACATTTTCACACATTAAGCTCCTAGGGGTATTTTTGTAAATCTACCCTACAGCGTATTTTTGTAATTCTACCTTACAGGGGTATTTTCGTAATTCTACCCTAAAGGGGTATTTTCGTAATTTCTTTTATCTCAGGTTTTAGTTATGAACTTTGGTTCATCAACAAGTCCTTGCGGCTAAAGTGAACAGACACTATTGATAAACCATAAAAGTAACATATTTTAATCCCACATTTAGCATACTTTTAGATGATTTATCCTTTGAATTATGTAAAAAGGTGCTCTTAATCCTTTCTTTTCATATTTTATACTCAGGAAAGCACCCAAGGATAAAAAGAACGAGAAACAGGCTTAAAATGGACCAAATTGGGCCAAGAGAGAAATCGACATAGCCTGGCCCAAATAGCACGCGGCCGTGCCTCATTAAAAGTCCGAACATGGCCTGGCCACGATCCACACGGGCATGTACCATGGCCGTGTCCCTGTCGCTGGAAAGAGCAATTTCATTCGCGAAAGGATACTTGGAGGCAAAGAAACACATTCCAAAGTCTATTCAAACACCCTATTAGGAATTCTACTTGAATTAGAATACTTAGGGGCCAAGTAAGGCATCACAAAGTCTATATAAACACCCGAGGGGGCAACTTGAAAAGGGAGTTCGGCAGAAGCCGAAGGCATCGAAAGCTAGGCCAAGGAGCCAAGCCGAGAAGGTCAGAGTTAGGGAATAACACGAGGATAGCCAGTTGATCCATCCCAAGAAGTCTGAATCATACTCAAGACGGCGGAATTCTCCTTCAATTCTTTCAGGGGGTTTTAGGAATTTCTTATGTTTTGTTTTATCTTTTCTCTTGCGATGCTTTCTTTATTCGTTATGAACTAAGCCCCTTAGATACCTGAAGGGGATGAAACTTAGATGAATCTTGTTATTTGATTTTTAAGTTATATGATGAATTACTTAGTTTGTTCTTAATTATGTTGCTTAATCCAAATCTAATGTGCTTAGGTGGAGGAGGAATAGACCATGCCTAAGAGAAGATCTAACATAATTAAGCGGAATTGATCGAACGCCTAGAGATAGGGTTACGAGATTTTGCTGGATTAGGGTGAAACCTAATATGGTAGTCCATTAATTGATTTACTGCTATCCTGTGGGGTTATTATAAGCGAACGAGAGTTCCACTAATTAACCTAGGGTTAGACGTTATTCGCCTTGAGAGAGGGTTTAATATAGGTTAGGGAGTCTCACGGATCAAGCTAAGTAAAGAAATCATATAATTTGGGGTTAGATAATAAGTGAAGTCTACGTGGATTCTTCCCGAAGGTATCGTCGCAATCAACTGAGTTTTTCTTCAAAGTTATTTTCCAATTCGTTCTTCTTGTCTTTGTGTTCTTAGCTTAAGTTTTCGAAAATATAGTTTAAAAGCAACCTTCACTTTAATTTAGGTTAAATAATAAAAAGAAAGTGAGTATTAATACTTTTAGTTCCTTTGGGTTCGATAATCCGGTCTTGCCTAAGCTATACTACTGTTCGATAGGTACACTTGCCTTTAATCGTTGTCAGAGTTAGTCTCCAGGTTCGATCATTCTTTTATAAATTTTTAAAGCTCTGATTGCAGCAATCAAGATTTTGGCGCCGTTGCCGGGGAACTAAAATATTAAGAAAACTCTATTTTTATTACTTTAGCCCTAATTTTTATTTTTCGCAATTTATTTTTATTTCTATTTTTACTTTTAGCTGAAATTTACTTTCTTTCTTTTCCCTAGTAGGTACCTCTACTTTATGACTAGAAGGAACCCAAGAGGACCTTTGATATTCGACAGTGAAATCGAAGCTACAGCTCATATGAATCATCGGGAAACCAGGCGAGCCCTAGATTACACAGAAAGGGAGGAAGAAGGTAGATCCAATCCCACTGAAGGGATGGACGAAAACAACCCACCACCACGTGATGTGGGGGAAAATAATGCTCCACGCACAATATTTGATTATGCGAAACCGCATTTAATAGGAGCAGAATCTAGTATTGTTAGGCCTGCTATATCTGCTAACAATTTCGAATTAAAGCCTAACACAATACAAATGATTCAACAGTTTGTTCAATTTGATGGTTTGCAGGACGAAGATCTAAACACGCATAGCTAACTTTTTAGAGTTCTGAGATACTTTTAAAATAAATGGCGTTTCTGATTATGTCATACGTTTTCGGTTATTTCCTTTTTCATTAAGAAATAAAGCTAAACAGTGGTTAAACTCATTACAATGAGGGTCAATCACTACATGGGATCAGATGACTGAAAAGTTTTTAATGAAATACTTTCCACCGGCCAAAACAGCCAAATTACGGAATGATATCTCTTCTTTTGTGCAGATGGACTTAGAGACGTTGTACGATGCATGGGAGAGATTTAAGGATCTCTTGAGGAGGTCCCCACACCATGGCCTACCCTTGTGGCTAAAAGTCCAAACTTTCTATAACGGTGTAAACCCCTCAACAAGGCAACTGATCGATTCAGCCGCCGGTGGAACCTTGAACAACAAAACTCCAGAAGCAGCCTACGAGTTCATTGAGGAGATGTCACTAAATAATTATCAATGGCAGGCTTCAAGGACTAAACCGACGAAATCAGCAGGAGTTTTCAACGTCGATGCCATGACCATGTTATCAACGTAGATAGAGATGATGAACAAAAAGCTTGACAGCTTATGTTCTTCACAGGCACATCTAGTCATGCAGTACAACGCAAGTGGAACTGTAGCGAATCCTGAGTACCCACCTTACCAACCAGGAGCAGAGGACGAACAGATGAACTATATAGGTAATAATTTCCGATCCAATAATAATTCTTATAGTAACACTTACAATCCAGGTTGGAGGAACCACCCAAATTTTTCGTGGGAAGGCCAAGGCAATCAAGGAAATCAAAGGCAGCAACCTCCTCAAAGCTTCCAAAATCAGCCATATCCACAAGATAAGAAACCAACTCTCGAGTAGATGATGGCAAAATTCTCGGCAGGCACAGAGAAACGTATACAAGAAACTAATAGAGCAATTAAGAGCAACGAGAGTCGAATTGATGAAATTGCTAAGTCGGTCAAGAAAGTGACTAACGTAGTAGAGCAACTCGCAAAGCTGATGTCAGAACGACCATAAGGACGTCTACCAAGTAATACCGAGATTAATCCCAAGGAGCAAATTCAAGCCATCACAGCTCAGGATATTAAGGGGTTAGAAGAACCCAATTTAAAGCCAGAAAATAAGGTAGACGAAGGTAAAGTAGAGGTAACACGAATAGCCAAAACCGATAATTAAAGAATACCAACCTCGCATACGTTATCCTGAAGTAATAAAAAGAGACGACTCAGAGGAACAGTTCGGTAAGTTTCTTAAACTCCTAAAGAAATTACATATTAACTTACCTCTTCTTGAAGCTCTTTTTCAAATGCCAGAATCGAGAAAATTTTTAAAACAGCTCTTGACTGACAAACACAAAAGAGATGAAGAGCACCATGTGGAACTAAACGCAACATGTTCGCCGATACTACAGAATAGACTACCTCAGAAACTAAAAGATCTAGGGAGTTTTACAATTCCATGTTTAATTAGTAGTCTAAATATTGATAGTGCATTAGCTGATCTAGGGGCAAGCATCAATGTTATGCCTTATAAAATGTTTAAACAACTAGGTCTAGGGAAACCCAGACAAACTAGGATGAGCATTCAGTTAACTGATAAAACTATCAGAATTCCTAGGGGTATAATAGAAAATATTCTAATCAAAATTGATAAATTCATATTCCCAGTAGATTTTGTTGTCTTAGACATGAATGTGGACAATTCGATTCCTTTAATTTTAGGAAGACCCTTTCTAGCAACTGCCAGGTCTAAAATTGATGTTGGTACAGGAGAACTCATTCTTCGTGTAGGTGACGAATCAATCAGTCTACAAGCTTTTGACTCGGCCAGGACATCAAGTGATGAAGGTGAGAAAGTAAATTCAGTTGATAATCAAATTGTTCAACTTTCACCAAGCCGTACAAGCTCATAACAGTGAATTGTTAGTGGAATCTGACCCAAGGCAAGAACCTGTGGTAAGTGAAGGTAAGGTTGAGGTAAGCCATGATTTACCAAACCCGGTAAATACAGAGTACCAAGCTCGTGTGCCATATCCCGATGCAATAAAGAAAGACCACACAGAGGAAGAATTCGGTGAACTCACACTTCGTGTAGACAATGAAACAATCATTCATCAAGATCTTGAATCAGCTAGGATATCGAGTAATAAAGGTACGAACGTTAATCTATTGATAATCATTTGGTTCAACCTTCTTTACAGGAAGCATCACGAAATCACTTAGCTGAGCTAGATCTTAGACTGCGTGCCAACAAGGAAGAAACACATAAGGAACAAAGCCTTAGGATTGACAAACTAAAAGAGTAGGAAACACAAATCAGAGAGGAATAGGAGCCGCACGAAGTGAAACCGAAGGAGACCCCAGACAAGTTGATAGGAACAACAAATCACATCAAAATAGAGGATCAGGTATTGTTGAATAAGGAAGACCTTCGAATCACCAATTCAGACCTCAAGGCAAACGAAGAAATCACTTTTGAGGTACTTAATGTCTTCCTATACGGCACAGTCGAGGTAAGTAATCCTAAATTCGACACTTTTGAGGTAAACATTACTCGACTTAAACTATATATCCATAACCGAAGTGATCGCATGAGAAAGGATTTTCACCTTCTCAAACCACCATGACCTTACGAATGAGAGGTAAAATCCAGCTTAAGACTATAAACGAGCGCTTCTCGAGAGGCAACCCAAGCACTAACCCCATTTTTACATTTTTTTATTTTAATTTTTTCTTTTAGCACCTAACCATAAACTAACAAAAGAGCAGATTTCTAGGCCACACGGCCCAACACACGGGCGTGCCCGTGGCCATGTGGAAGCCAGGGGATGAACCATGGGCGTGCCAGTAGTCGTGCACGACATAGAAAAAATTCTTTTCTCAACAAGGGTGGCGATAATAGTACACGCCCGTGCCAACGCCCTGTGCAAAGCTACTGACTTGCCAACATACTGACTTCTCAGAAACGGGCGTGGCTGGCTGAAAAACGGGCACGGAGTAACAACATGCTCAAACACACGGTCGTGCGAGGCGGCCGTGTGAATCGACACACCCTCGGTACACGGGTGTGGGCTGCATCTTTATTTAAACCCTGTCCTTCCATTTTTTTTATCTTCTCCAATTGGCTTTCTTCTTTCGTTTTCCATTATTTACTCTTATTTTTATTTTTATTTTTATTTCTATTTTTATTTCCTTTATTATTTTCTTCTTATTCTTCATTTAGATTTAGCTTAGGATACAATAAAATCAGACCGGCTGCTTCGAGGACTCAATTTCAAACGGTTCAAGACACTTCCCCACATTCATCTCCAATCCTATCCGATTTCTTTCCATTAACTTCATCCAAAATTCAGGAAGTTTCACTTCTCCCCCCCATCTTATGATTTTTATGATTATTTTGCTATTATCTATCTTTGTACATTGAGGGCAATGTACATCTTAAGTGTGGGGGGGTTAACTATAGTATTATTTGAAAATCCCTGAATTAAGCCTTGTTCAAAAGTAAAGTCTCTCATATTATGATTAGAATGAAATTTCCTATGATTTATGATCTTTGTTGATGTGTTTTGGAGTAAGTCATTGATAATTGTGCATTGATGATTAAATTTGAAGGATACTAGAAAATCAAGCATGATAAGTCTATTTTTCAGAAATTAAAAAAAATTTCTAAGTTGTCTACCTGAATTTGAATATTACTTTGAAATTTGAAATTTACGAGGTTGACATCAAAAACCCATAATTTTTTGTGAGATTTTGAGCCTTATAGAGCATATATTCTTTTTCTTACTCACTTTATTAATTATGAGTGTGTCAACATGGATTTGTTATTCTAGAACTTGCATTGATTATACATGTCGAGACCACACTTTTGATTTGATATACAGAAATGATAAAGGCACTTAGGTTTTAACACACTTACTCCACTAAACAGCCTACCTCCATAATTAACCCCTAGTGAACCCTGTTGATCCTAACAACCCTTTTTATTGACTCACCCACCAATATTAACCCAAAACCAAAACCCCTTTGTATTTGTTATCACCATTCCTTGACTACCCTTATATCAAAATTTGACTTGATTAGTTACCTAATTATATTATTTCATAAGTTGAATTTATCCTTTATTACTTGATTTGTTCTCTAAAAAAACGACGAAGTATATTCATTATTAGTTCTATGTTAGGTGAGCTTATGCATGTAAATTTCAAGTCTTGAAGAAAAAGCTCGTATTAGAGTATTAGTATTACAAATTTTCATTTGATGCAATTACTTATCATCAGTTTGTGTTTCTAGTTAGGTAATTTGTCAGGTCAATCTCGATTCTAACCTTCTAATTCATCCTTTATCCATACCCTTAACCTAAGCCCCGTTACAACCCTGCTAAAGACCTTTTGATTTGTGTATCATCTCATTTTATAGTGGTGGAGATTTGATTTTCATGCAAGCCTATGGGATTAACTTTTCATGTTCGACTTATTGAGTGCTTAATTTTGAACCTTAAACACTTTGAGTGATTTGAGTGAATCTTAAGTGAGGATGTCAACTCTTGTCGATTTTGAATCAGAGGTAACTATTCAGGTAAAGGGAAATGCCTATGTTTTCATGCTATAAATGTATGACTTTGATTGTTTGAATCTTTAGGACTCTTTGAATTGAATTATCCATGTATAAATTATCTTTGAATTATGATGGAACACTATTGATGAATGTTATGAATCAAGGAAGTTCGTTTCAATTGTAAGTTGAAAATTTTGCTTGAGGACAAGCAAAAGCTTAAGTGTGGGGGTATTTGATAAACCGTAAAAGTAACATATTTTAATCCCACATTTAGCATACTTTTGGATGATTTATCCTTTGATTTATGTAAAAAGGTGCTTTTAATCCTTTCTTTTCATATTTTATACTCAGGAAAGCACCCAAGGATAAAAAGAATGAAAAACGGGCCTAAAATGGACCAAATTGGGCCAAGAGAGAAATCGACACGGCCTGGCCCAAATAGCACACGGCCGTGCCTCATTAAAAGTCCGAACATGGCCTGGCCACGATCCACACGGGCGTGTGCCATGGCTGTGTCCCTGTCGCTGGAAAGAGCAATTTCATTCGGGAAAGGATACTTGGAGGCAAAGAAACACATTCCAAAGCCTATTCAAACACCCTATTAGGAATTCTACTTGAATTAAGATACTTAGGGGCCAAGTAAGGCATCACAAAGTCTATATAAACACCCGAGGGGGCAACTTGAAAAGGGAGTTCGGCAGAAGCCGAAGGCATCGAAAGCTAGGCCAAGGAGCCAAGCCGAGAAGGTCAGAGTTAGGGAATAACACAAGGATAGCCAGTTGATCCATCCCAAGAAGCTGGAATCATACTCAAGACGGTGGATTTCTCTTTCAATTCCTTCAGGGGTTTTAGGAATTTCTTATGTTTTGTTTTATCTTTTCTCTTGCGATGTTTTCTTTATTCGTTATGAACTAAGCTCCTTAGATACTTGAAGGGGATGAAACTTAGATGAATCTTGTTATTTGATTTGTAAGTTATATGATGAATTACTTAGTTTGTTCTTAATTATGTTGCTTAATCCAAATCTAATGTGCTTAGGTGGAGGAGGAATAGACCATGCCTAAGAGAAGATCTAACATAATTAAGCGGAGTTGATCGAATGCCTAGAGATAGGGTTACGAGATTTTGCCGGATTAGGGTGGAACCTAATATGGGAGTCCATTGATCGATTTACTGCTATCCTGGGGAGTTATTATAAGCGAACGAGAGTTCCACTAATTAACCTAGGGTTAGATGTTATTCACCTCGGGAGAGGGTTTAATATAAGTTAGGGAGTCTCACGGATCAAGCTAAGTAAAGAAATCATATAATTTGGGGTTAGATAATAAGTGAAGTCTAGGTGGATTCTTCCCGAAGGTATCGTCGCAATCAACTGAGTTTTTCTTCAAAGTTATTTTCCAATTCATTCTTCTTGTCTTTGTGTTCTTAGCTTAAGTTTTCGACAATATAGTTTAAAAGCAACCTTCACTTTAATTTAGGTTAAATAATAAAAAGAAAGTGAGTATTAATACTTTTAGTTCCTTTGGGTTCGATAATCTGGTCTTGCCTAAGCTATACTACTATTCGATAGGTACACTTGCCTTTAATCGTTGTCAAAGTTAGTCTCCAGGTTCGATCATTCTTTTATAAATTTTTAAAGCTCTGATTGCAGCGATCAACTATGCACCAGGTAGGATCCCAGAGAAGAGGAGGTAGGTTACTAGTACCGCTTAAGTACCAAGCTCTCCCTAGATCCAATCCTAGACATGCATATGTCCATTGCCACACTCTAACCTAGTGACTTGTCCACAGACATGTTTTATTATTAAATTAAGTTTTATGCTATTTAAGAATTTATCAGAACTAGGCCTAGAGTGCATTAAAACCCTAGCATGCATTTCTAAAATCCCATAAGGCCCACTAAGCCCAATCATGTCCATATAGCCCATTAAGCCCAATCATGTTTATGTAGCCCATTAGGCCCGATCATAATCACATCATACAACCATTTATATCAATCAATCATTCAATTTCACGTATCAACTCTTGCCGATTTGGGCCCACGAGCTCGACAGGCCTATTTAGCCCCGTCTGGCCCAGTCGGCCAAATAGTGGCCCGAGACCATGAGATCGCTCTCTTGGCTCAGGTAATCGTATCGGTGTTTCCACAAAAATTTTTGCACGCTCGTGTGGTTGCCGGCGCCATCCTTTCGGCTTTTCAGCTTTTCGGCATTCCGATTTTTTTGGGGATTTTGGCTTTTGCTGATTTGTCGTGTGTGAAGTGTATGTACACACCTGGTTACTGTGAGATGCTACACTATCCTCAGCCTTAGCCTACAATCATTACCAATCTCCAAGTCAATACACACTAAACTACAGTATTTACCCAAAAATTGAAGCCTTACCATAACCTTACCGTGTGCCACCAATTCTAGTAGCCCTTCTTTAGATACTTTTCACGAATATCCCCTAGATCTGCACCCATACATAAACTATCAAAATCAAGTGACTCATATTCCACACAAGTCACCTCTATAAGCCACACTTACATTCGGCCACTTACTAATCCACAATTGAGACGAGTACACTTACCACTTGCTAGCGATCCTTACCACTCTTGCGATCTTTGAACCCTACCCTTGTTAATACAAGGTTAACGACAAGAAAGAGTTAGATAGCCCTCCGACTTTTACCAAAACACACTAAAGAAGGTTGACTAAGTACTTACCAAATCCAACCTTTGATCCTGCAGCCTAGATAGCTACTGAACGAGATCTAGCTTTTAAAACTTGATTAAGAGTAGATAACAGCAACTGATTTGTGATGGAGGAAAAACAACAAGGAATCAGCAAAAAGATAAGGCTATTCGATTATAAGGGAGTATTCGGCTTTCAGAGAAAGAAGAAGAACGCAACATCAATAGGGATTTCGGCAAAAAGGAATGATGGTTTTTCGACAACGGAAGAAACGGAATGAGGAGGAGAAAAGAAAAAGTAATGGAAAACCCAAGGAACCTTTCAAAGGAATTTGGCACCCCCCTTTTATAGCCAAAAGTCGAAACTACCTTCCCCCAATGTCCCATTCGGCACCAACTCTTCACACTTCTCAGCTCCTAACTTTTCTCCCTGATAACTCCTCAATCTCATCCTAAATTTCCTCCACAACCATCTCACAAGACCAATTCAAACTCTCCAATGCAAGAGTTCAAATCCAACACAAACTCTGGCTGTCCAATCTGCAAAATAAACACTCCAATAAAATACCATGCCACTACTCGAACCTTGGACTCCCTTGCCTATTAATGATGCCACCTCCCTGCTCCCTAAGTGGCGCCACTTTGCCACTACACCACAAGCTCTTTTGTGTCATTTTTCTTCTTCATTTATTTAAAAGGCCTACTAACTGAAGTCACAGTTCCCTTGGGTTAAAACCAAAATTTTTCCTATACCCTTACTTGATCCCAGGACTTCTCCAACACCCCTAGACACTCCAAATTCATTAACTCTCAAAGCCCACATGCCAATTGTCATTTTCTCGCTCACTTAACAATTTTCTGACACCCAAAGCCCAAAGCCCAATTGGCCCAGTTCTACTAGGCCCAAATTCGGGGCGTTACAAGATTTGTAATTTGTAGCTTTAATCTGTTCTACTGCAACTTTGGGGAAATAAGATTTGCTACGACGACTGCTCCACTGCAACTTCAGGGAGATAATATCCGCCATGATGACTATAATCCGTCCCACTGCAACTTCAGGGGCATAGGATTTGTGGTTTCACTGATCTGTTGTATCGTTTTCCAGGGAACATGACCTGTAGAATCCATTTCATGGGCCTATTTATGCCTAGTGAATAGGATATCATGATCGGAATGAATCAAATGCTCCTAACTAGATGTGTATGAATGATATTGGCATGAATGCAGAATGTTATTTTTCGAGAATGATCCCTTTTTAATGCTTGGGTTGTCATTGCTCGATATTTATCAAGGTTCTATTATTGATGTGTTACCATGCTTTCTTGTTTAGCCGGTATCGTTAACAGAAAATCTAAAGAAATAGTCACCATTTAGACTATATTTTTATTTCAAATGTTTCCAAACCCCTAAGTTTGGTTAATTCTGAATAGTGGTCCTGTTTTCAGATCCTTATACTATTTTAGAAAACATTTTAGGGCAATATGCAGAACTCCCTTTGCTTGAATATTATTAGTCCATTAATCATTATTTCAATGTAAAAATGCTTGAAAATGATTGTAGTAATGGACAAGATCAAAGTTTATTAGGAGCAAGGCTCGAAATGAATAGATTAATCAAAATAGCAAATTTGCTTAAATACAAAATGAATAAGATGAAAATAAATGCCCCGGATATCATATCATGAACTTTTTCGTACTAATTTCTCGAGGACCCTTTTGAACTTGATATGTGTTTCGGAGATCCAAAATACTTTGTTGATGCCCCAAGACATAGCATCCTTCCTCCTTGTTCATTCAGGGATAACCAGACTACCACATGCTCCATCTTTGATCAAGATTTGAATTGCCCTTTTCCTGGGTTTTCAATTCAAAACCCCTTTGGTCTCAAGGTGCCCTTTGCGAGTTTTCGCCTTGGCCTCTCCTATTTTTTTCTTTTTAGGTGAAGTACTTCTTGACTGAGCCTGAATTCACGAGATTGGGCAAGCTTTTGCCATCCATCTCAGTCAAAATCAACGCTCTTCCAAAAAAGGCCTTCTTTGCTACATAAGGTCCTTCCCAATTTGGCATCCATTTCCCTCTGAAATCCTTTTGTATGGGCAAGATATTTTTCAATACTAGATCTGTAACACCCTAACCCGTAACGGTCGCCGGACTAGGGTTAAGAGACATTACTAATCATTTCTGAACATTCCATATCATTTTCAACACATAGTCAATCAAACCAAATAATTTACAATCATATAGTCCCTTAGATAGATCTACGAGACTTTTAACATGCTTTATAATAGGGCCGAGACTAAACCGAACTCATATAAAAATTTCTGATATTTAAACACTTTTCTAAGTTACAGAGGTCACACGCCCGTGTGGGTAGGCCGTGTGCCTCACACAGCCTCGGACACGCCCGTGCGTCCAAGCCGTGGCAAAACAAGGCATACATTCTGACTTGTTCACACGGCCTGAGACATGCCCGTGATCGAAACTGACTTGCACCACACGGCCAGTCACACGCCCGTGTGTCCAGCCCGTGGTCGAGTCTGACTTGTTTTAAAACACAACCTCGAAAGACACGGTCGAGCCACACGCCCGTGTGCTCAACCGTGTGGGCAATTATAGGCCATTTTCAATGCCAAATTGCTATCCACACTTTGGAATCACCTATATGCATTAAACCAATACCAATTCATGCCTCAAATGCAACCAAAACATACCATTTCAAGCATCAATTAATCATCAACAATACCATTTACTCTTATACTCAATTCTTACTCAAAAAAATCCATTCAAAGCACCAATTTTCACAACTCAAATCATGCAAGTTAAACATCATTTAGTCAAGCCACAAATTCATACTTAAAATACCATTTCCATCAACAAATTCAAGCATGAAATAAACCATTTCAAACCTCACTATTTCATACTACATTCATCATTTACACAACTCACACATATCAACCAAAATCATCTAACATCCAAGCCTTATCACATGGCAAGGTCCAACACCTCAAAATGCGCCATATTTACTATCTTATACATGCCATATACCAAATATGTATATCTTTCAAAAGTACCGAAATAGATAGCCGATAGTGTGATTGAGTCGCTGACGATTCCCGGATCCGAGCTAGCTTTACTAACACTGTAAAACAGAGAAACACATCACACAGTAAGCTTTTAAAGCTTAGTAAGTTCGTAACATAATACATTCAATTTAATAAATCAAATACATTATACAAAGTGAATCCATCACATAGATCAAATCTCAAGTGTTCTCACCATATCATCCATAGCTAATATACTCACTCAACTATTCATAAATCCATACACAATTTCATCAACCAAAAAGGTTCAATACATACCTTAGCCAACACATAGTTATTCACCATCCATGCTAATTTATGCTCGATATTGCATTTCGATCAACCTTTGTTATTCATTTGGTTTAATCGCACACTCAGTGCCAATTTCGTAGCCGAAGCATAATTGTCATCGCACACTTAGTGCCTGTACTTTAAATCGAACTTATCTCGGTATCTCACACACAATGCCAAATCAATAAGCCGAAGCTTCTATTGTTTCGCACACACAGTGCTAATCATCTCTGTCTCGTTTCTAATTTCGCACACTTAGTGCCTCATTACTCGATTTCATATGTAATACATTTCTATTTCATTAACTATACATTCATTCAATTCTCATCAACTAGATATAAATTTAACAACTTGTATTATATTCGAACTTACCTCAAACGTCGAAATACCAAAACTAGCCGATTAATCGAGTACTTTGTCTTTGCCTCGATCTCGATCCGAATCTCTCCTTTCTTGGTCAATTGAAGCTTCTCTTGACCAAACCCTAAATAGCCATGAAAGTTCTCTTTTTCTTTTTGATATTTGGTGGAAAGATGAACAAAATAACTTTCATTTTGTTTTGTTTTAATTTTATTAACATTAATACAAATTTTACCATTTTACCCTTAGTTTAAAACATTATAATTCATTCATTTAATGGTCATTTATGTCCATCTCCACTACCAAAAGGCTAATTACCACATAAGGACTTCCCATTTCATAAGCCGTGCCAAATAGACACTTCAACAATCAGCACACAGCTTTTACATTTTACACGATTAAGTCCTTTTTGCAAATTAAACACACAATCGATAAAATTTTCACACGAAACTTGCACACAGGCTAAATCACGTATAATAAACACAGAAAATAATATTAAAATATTTTTTTGACCTCAGATTTGTGGTCTCAAAACCACTATTCTGACTAGGGTCTAAACCGGGCTGTTACAAGGTCCTCCTGATGGAATTCTCTAGGACGAACATTTTTGTTGTAAGCTCGCATCATCCGCTTTTGATACATCTGACCATGACGGATGGCTTTCAATCTTTTCTCTTCAATCAAGTTTAGCTTATCATATCGAGATTGGATCCATTCTGCTTCATCCAACTTCAATTCTGCCAAAACTCGAAGTGAAGGAATCTCAACTTCAATGGGTAAAACTGCCTCCATTCCATAAACCAAAGAGAAAGGCGTTGCCCTAGTTGAGGTCCTGACAGATGTTCGATAGGCATAGAGGGCAAATGGTAACTTCTCATGCCAATCCTTATAAGTCTCAGTCATCTTCTCCACGATCTTCTTGATATTCTTATTGGCTGCCTCCACTGCACCATTTATTTTTGGATGATATGGTGATGAGTTGTGGTGTTTAATCTTGAACTGATTGCAGACTTCTGATTTCGTGTTGTTGTTTAAATTTAGTGCATTGTCAGATATGATCCTTTCTGGCATTACATATCGACATATGATTTCCTTCTTTAAGAACTTGCTGACTGCCGACTTCGTAACATTGGCATATAAAGCAGCTTCTACCCATTTTGTAAAGTAATCGATGACCACAAAGATGAATCAATGTCCGTTAGAAGCTTTGGGTGAAATTGGCAAAATGACATCCATGCCCCACATAGAGAAAGGCCACGGAGAAGTCATAACATGAAAAGTGAGGGAGGTACATGAATTTTATCTCCATAAATTTGACACGTGTGACACATCTTGGCATAACTGACACAATCTCCTTCCATGGTGGACCAATAATACCCGAATCTCATGATCTGCCTGGCCATTGTAAAACCATTGGCATGTGCTCTGCAGACACCCTCATGGACTTCTTTCAAAATTTACTTAGCCTCGACAGCGTCTACACATCTTAGTAGCACCTGATATTTTCTCCTTTTATATAGGATTTTCCCATCTAAGACATAGTCATTGGCCAGCCTTCTCAACGTCCTTTTATCATTCTTAGTCGCTTAGTCAGGGTATTCACGATTCTTCACATATCATAATATATTGTTGTACCAAGGATGGTCGTCCTTTTCTTCTTCTTCTTCGATGTTGTAACAATGAGCCAGAGCCTCATAAATACTCATCTGGATAGGCATTACATCCTCTTGCTTGTTTGCTTTGACTATCGAAGCCAAGGTAGCCAAGGCATCGGCCATCTGATTTTCATCTCGTGGGAGATAATAGAAGGTGATGTCATCAAACTCCTCGATTAATTCAAAAACCAACTTTTGATACTTGATTAATTTGGGATATCTTGTCTCCCATTCTCCCTTGAGTTGATAGATCACAAGTGCGGAATCTCCATATACCTCTAGCACTTTGATCTCACGTTCTATGGCTGGGCGAATACCCATGATTCATGTTTCGTATTTTGCCATATTGTTCATCCAATCAAAATCCAATTTGCTAGTGAAGGGATAATGATCTTCGTTTGGGGATATCAGGACTGCTCCAATTCCGTTACCCACAGCATTTAAGGCTCCGTCGAAGTTTAGCTTCCAAAAATGACCTTCTTGCGAGTCTTCTTCAATGGTTGCAACGTACATTAGATCTTCATTTGGGAAATCAAAGTTCAAAGGCTCGTAATCCTCTAGAACTCTACTGGCCAGAAAATCTGCTATTGCGCTTCATTTGACTGCCTTCTGGTTCACATAGACTATATCAAATTCAAAAAGCAGAATTTGCCATCGGGCCATTCTTCCATTTAGAGCAGTCGACTCCATCATGTACTTTAGAGGGACCAGCTTTGAGATGAGCCAAGTTGTGTGGTACATCATGTACTGTCTCAATCTTTGGGTTGTCCGAATGAGGGCGCAACACAACTTCTCGATTGGAGAATATCCTGTCTCATATTCAGTGAATTTCTTACTGAGATAGTATATCACTCTTTCTTTTCTTCTCGACTCGTAATGTTGACCAAGCACGTATCCCATGGAATTCCCCAATACTGCCAAGTACAGTATCAGTGGTCTATCTGGGTTAGGTGGCATTAGTATTGGGGCATTGGACAAGTAATGTTTGACCTTATCGAAAGTTTTCTGGCACTCCTCACCCCAAACGCCTGGGTTGTGTATCTTAAGGAGGCAGAATATGGGGTTGCATTTCTCAGTTAGTTGTGAAATGAATCGGGCAATGTAATTTAGTCTTCCTAGAAAACCTCGAACTTCTTTTTGAGTGCGTGGTGGAAGCAATTGTTGCATAGCCTTTACTTTGTTTGGGTCGATCTCAATCCCCTTTTCACTGACTACAAATCCTAGCAATTTTCCCGACCTAGCCCCGAAAGTACATTTTGTTGGATTGAGCTTCAGTTGGAATTTTCTCAGTCTCAAGATCAATTTCCTCAAGACTTGTACATGTTCTTTCTCTATTCGAGACTTTGCGATCATGTCATCAACATAAACTTTAAGTTCTTTGTGCATCATATCATGAAACAAAGTTGTCATGGCTCTTTGATACGTTGCTCCCGCATTTTTTAGTCCAAATGGCATCACCTTATAGCAAAATGTTCCCCACATGGTCGCGAATATAGTCTTTACCATGTCTTCGGGATGCATCTTTATTTGGTTGTATCCTGAGAAACCATCCATGAAGGAGAATAGTGAGTAACCTGCTGTGTTGTCTACTAAAGTGTCGATATGTGGCAATGGGAAATTGTCTTTCGTGCTGGCTTTATTCAAGTCTCTGTTGTCTACGCATATTCGTACTTTCCCATCTTTTTTAGGGACGGGCATGATATTGGCTACCCATTCTGAGTATTTAACCACTCGTAAGAAACCAACATCGAATTGTTTCTTGACTTCCTCTTTTATTTTTAGTAAAACATCGGGTCTCATCCTTCGGAGCTTCTGTTGAACCGGCTTGCACTCTTCCTTTATGGGGAGCCGGTGTACCACGATATCAGTACTTAACCCGGGCATGTCTTGGTATGACCATGTGAAGACATCCTTAAATTCTTGGAGTAATTTAATAAGGTCTTGCTTCGTCTCTACGGTAATGCAAGCTCCTATCTTCACATCTTTTTTCTTCTCCTAGGCTCACAATTTCCACTGACTCTTTATGAGGCACGATTTGTTTCTCAACTTGTTCTACCAACCTCAACAAAGATAGGTTACAATCTCGATCATTTTCAAAATCTTGAGAATCTTTCGTGCACATATCTTGCTCAAAAGGAGATTCTAAGTTAGTAGCAATGTCGCTCATATCATTGATATCTGGAGACCTGTTATAGGGATGAAGAAAGAAATTCAAAGAACAATTGAATCTAAGAATAATCATTTATATAGTATGATTATGAATGAAATGAAAATAATAAAAGAATATTTGCTCAAGATGATACGCAAAAATGCACTTTATTGAAATAAGGATTTTGGACATAAGCCTATTTCACAAAGGATTCTTATTGCTCCTAGGCTTAGTGCAATAAGCGTGTTTTGAACATTACTCCATATTGGCTCTAAAAACTACAGGAATCTCTT
The DNA here is from genome assembly GCA_005393395.2 of Gossypium australe. Classification (NCBI taxonomy): domain Eukaryota; kingdom Viridiplantae; phylum Streptophyta; class Magnoliopsida; order Malvales; family Malvaceae; genus Gossypium; species Gossypium australe. The sequence continues at coordinate 102,159,777 of CM016620.1, forward strand.
CACAGTCCAGTTGTTCAAAACACTTCCAAAAACATAGGGGCAGATGTCTGATAAATTTCCTCCCCGAATTCCTTCTTCAAATATGGCGTTGATGTTCAGGTTTCCCAACATTTCTTCCGTAGCCTCTTCCCTTGGCATCTTTCTTTTCGGATGAATGGTTCCTCCAGATATGAACGTCTTGGTTATATGGGGAAAGGTCATCGGTTCCCACTTGACCTCTTCCCCACTCAATTGCGCTCTTCTCCTTTCTTGTTTCTTCTCCATTTCTTTCTTCCTTTGCCTCGCATCTGGCTTAAGGGCATGTTCTTCTGTGCTTAAAAAAAGCACTTCTGGCTTCAAAAGCACTTTTGAAAGAAAAGCTGTGCAGAACAAGCTGCTTTTGGCTGGAATCTTTAACTTTTCAGAAGTGCTTTTCAAAAGCATTTTTGAAAAGGAGAAGCTAAAATTCTTAGCTTTTTCTCTCCCAAAAGCACTTTTAGTGCTTAATTACTTTTTCACCCCTCCAATAACATAGTACTTTCCCTTTTTTTTCTTGGTGCTTAATTACAAATGTGTTAAAATCATTAATTAAAAATAAAAAAATATTTTTTTAAAATACTAATTACAAATATTTAATGGTTAATTATATTTAAATATTTAAAATGTAGTTTATATATTCGAATTAAATTTTATGAGTAATTAATATTCATTACTTAAAAATATTTAAAATTTATATTCCATATATTAAAATATTAACAAGTTATAGTAATTTTTTTTATATTCTTAACTAAAATATAATAATATTAACTAATTTAAATTTTATTTAAATGCATATTTGTTACTTGATAATAACATATCTAAAATGGACATTTTATTTCTCAAAAGAACTTTTTGACAGCAATGCTAAACACTCAAATTTTAAACCAAACTTTTCAAAAGCACTTCTCAAAAACACTTTTCCACAGCACTTTTTAAAAGCACTTTTCAAAAGCAATGCCAAACTAACCCTAAATCCTAAACTAAAATGGTCTCGTTTGTCCTTCGTCATAGGTTCCTCGATCTTTCCTTGTAGGCATTTTCCAAGTCCTCTCTCAAGCAGTGCTCATTTACCGACTGTCAGTTGCAGGCCCATCCTTGTAGTTTTGGATATTTTGGGCGTTGGAATCTTGTTCCCTTCGACGATAAAGGTTGCATTTACAAATTCCAATGATCGGAATGAACATTCTATCGCTTCATCATCCGTCCCTACATATGGTGCATCACTGGTTACGGATGCAATAATGTCTTCTTCCATATTTATCGTTACCAGCCAACCCTCAGTTACCAACTTTAGCTTCTGGTGTAGTGATGACGGCACTGCCCCAGCTGTGTGAATACAAGGCCTCCCCAATAAACAATTATAAGAAGGCTTAATGTCCATTACCAAGAAATCTACTTTGTATGTGTTTGGATCAATCAAAAGGGGTATCTCAATCCTTCCCATCACCCTTCTTTCAGTTCCATCAAATGCTCTCACTATGTTTTGACATGTCTTCATATGAGAGCTATCCACAGGCAACCTATTTAGCGTGGATAGGGGTAAGACATTTAGCGCAGATCCGTTATCAATTAATACCCCTAGCAATTTGTACCCTTTACAGCGGGTGGTGATGTGCAAAGCCTTTGTAGATCCCATGCCCCCTGGCAGTATCTCATCATCATTGAAGAAGATGAAGTTGTCGGCACTTATATTGTTGACTAGGCGGTCCAGCTTGTTCATAGAGATATTGTAACACCCCAAACCCGGTCAAACTGCTACGACCGAATCTGGCATGTCACAGGGAAAAATCATTTTTGGAAAACAGGTTGTTGAGTCAAATTTGAAAAAATGCTTCATCTTAAGGAAACCAAGGTTAAGTTAAGTAATTTGCTAAAATCATCTCCAAGTCTGTTTTAAAGAAAATCGAGTTAACTCATCTTTGTTACAAGTTCACTTATTTACCCGATGGTAAAGTTTTGGAAAAATCCCGAAATTTATTAAGGTTGTGAAAACATTCATTTTATAATTTCTTTCCTTGTTAATCCTGCTTTAATGTTTAACACAAATTCAAAGGCATTTGTCAAAATAAATAAACCCAAAGCAAAATATAGATGGCCTTATTACATAACCGAAAACCCGAAATTAAAACAAAGTAAAACCGAAATTTAACCATTAAAATAAAACCAACTACTGAGCATGGCCACCTCGAGTCCATCCCGGCTCCATATCCGCGATCTAGGGATTATCTGCAAAATGTAAAGGAAAGGGTGAGTCACCGAGACTCAGTGCATAAATCCCTATCCCGAAGATAACAAGCCCTTACACAATTCATAAACAAGTATGTATGTCCTGCAACCCAAAAAACCTAACCATCTGAAACTCCTGATTCTACCCCGTGTGGTACCAAACCACTAGTGGTGCCAAACCACTGGTGACCCAAAGTCACAAATAAACATATGTGGTACCAAACCACTGGTGGTGCCAAACCACTGGTGACCCAAAGTCACAGATAATCATATGTGGGGCCAACCCACTGTGGTGCCAAACCACTGGTGACAATCCCTTTTAATATAATATGTGGGGCCAACCCACTGTGGTGCCAGACCACTGGGACGAGTCACGAAGATAACATATGTGGTACCAAACCACTGGTGGTGCCAAACCACTGGTGACCCAAAGTTACAAATAATCATATGTGGTACCAAACTACTGGTGGTGCCAAACCACTGGTGACCCAAAGTCACAAATAATCACATCTTCCCCCTCCTCTCATCACCCATCTTAATGAACATGCTTTTCAATGCAAAGTAATCATGCTTAGCATTCACAGATAATGTAACATGGCATATGCAGATTTTGCAGAGGCAATTAACACTAGCCCTCAGAATTGGACTTACCCGGAGTCCTCGCTTTTACCCACAAGGGTAACATATCCATATCCACAGTTATTTCGGCTTTTGACAGTATACATGATATTAACATACCAACACATCACATATGAAGTGTGTAAGAGATACACACCTGATTACTCGCAAGACTACGCTTTCTATGTCGACACTGTCGTTAACCGACACTACCGTTATATGTCTACTCTCCTACTCAGAAGCTGGTCCACACCCAGGTGGCCAATCGCGAACCGCGGATATAGCCCTCTTCTTGAACTTAAGGGCAGGGGTCTCAGATCCAACCCCTCCTAACGTTTGGTTAGCCTTCGAGTCCATAACACACCTTCGTCACTAACCCAGATTAAAGCAGAGAAACGAATCGTAAGGAACTAAAAACCCGAAGTTAGAACCCTTACCTAAATCGACAAAGCCTGAGGTTCTAGGTTTGACTCACAACCAACGAATCCCGAAAGTCTCCACAAGATGGCGTCACCACACCCCCTGTATTCGGCCAAGCATCAAATAACACTGGATCTTTGCCTTCGGCATTAACACAATAAGAGATGTCGAAACGGTAGAAACACTTACCCCACACTAACAAAACCGACAGGAAAGGATGACAAAACAACGACGACAATCTACTGCAAACAAAAGTCCAACAAGAAGGTTTGAGTGCCAGAGATTTCAGCTTTTCTTACCACAGCAATCGAAATAGAGAACGGAATAGGGATGTAAGAATACTAGGAAGATTCGGCCATAAGAACAAAAAAAGAAGAAAAAAACAATGGAATCTTACCTGACTATGGGTTGAGATTCGGCTTTGAGAACCAAAGAAGGGAAATAAATTTCGGCACCTATAGTGATTAAGAGAAAACGCAAGAAGAGAAGGAAAATATGAACAAGGGTATTCGGTTCTCCACAAACAACCAAAAATGCAAAGGGAGTTAGGGGTTCCAGCTAACAGGAGATGAAAGGGATAAGGAGAAAGAATGGAAGATGGAGTTTCGGTTTTGATTCCAATAGCAAATAGAATAACAAAGATGATGAGTAATGAAGTTTCGGCCAAAAACCAAAAGTAGAAAAAGAAGAGAAGGCTTTAGGGAACAATTCGGTTTTGACAAACAACAATAAGAAAAGAAAAAGTGAAGAACTCTAGGTACTATCTAACCAAACCGAAATGCCCAACACCTCCCTAAAGCTAACTTAACATTCGGCCACCTCCCTGACTAGCACCCAAAACCGAAATTGGGAGGAACCCACACACCCAAATTTCGACACACTTCTAACACCCAAGAACCGAATGCCCCAACACCACTTAGCCACTACAAAATTCGGCTAATACACTCCCCATCTCAATCCCCCTTTTTCCTCCTTGCTTTTCTCTTGGCCATCCATTCAAACAAGTTTGAACTCTTCAAACTCCTAACATTTCTCTCATCCACCCATTCGAATGTGTTGACTCCTTCAACACCTATCCATCACAGTCCATCCTGAGCACAACTCCTCCTGGTCTTGGCGTCAAAAAGAACAAGCAGAAAGGGATCTTCGCAGCTCGAACCAAGGCTCCCCCACTCTCCTGAGGCGTCACTTCCTTGGCCTTAAGTGGCGCCTCCCTTGCCACTTTACCAATTGATTTCTTGTGTCAAATCTTGCCTCTATTTCCCCTTAACACCTAACTCCTTCAGCTCCCCCTTCCAAGTACCCAAAAATAAAATTTTCCCCAAAGCGCTAGCCTAATCCTGGTCTATGCCTAGACCCTAAAACACCTTAAATTAGCACGACATCCATACTATCTACATGCAACAAATTGCAAAGGCCCCGATTTAAGGATGTTACAGTTCTACCCCCTTTAAAAATAATTTCGGCCCCGAAATTACCTGGTCAAAAGAGTTGAGGGTATTGATGCCGCATCACATCCTCTGGCTCTCACGTGGCCTCTTTCGAATCATGATTCCGCCATAGAACCTTTACCAAAGGAACTGACTTCTTACGCAAGACCTTGACATCCTGATCCAAAATCCACACTGGTTCCTCCTCAAAAGACAAATCTAGGCTCACTTCTATCTCATCCACTGGTACAACATGAGACGAATCTGAACGATAGCTTCTAAGCATAGAAACATGAAACACGTCATGGATTTGACTCAATTCTGTTGGTAACTCGAGCTGATACGCTACTGGTCCCATACGCTTCAACACCTTATAAGGCCCGATAAATCTAGGGCTCAACTTGCCCTTCCGACCAAATCTCAACACTTTCTTCCACGGTGACACCTTCAGGAAAACTTTGTCACCCACTGCAAACTCTATATCCCTCCGCTTGAGATCGGCATAAGACTTCTGCCTATCCGAAGCTTCTTTTAGACGAGCTCGAATCAACTTAACTTTATCCTCTGTTTCAGCAACCAACTCAGGACCCAACAACTGACGCCCACCCGACTTTGTCCAACACGTAGGAGTCCAAAATTTTCGCCCATATAGCGCTTCATACGGTGCCATCTGAATACTCGACTTGTATCTATTGTTATACGCGAACTCCGCCAATGGTAGGAATTCTTCCCAACTACCTCTGAAATCCAAAATACAGCCCCTCAACATATCCTCTAGAATCTGGATTACCCTCTCTGATTGTCCATCTGACTGTGGATGAAACGTCATACTGAAATCCAACCTTGTACCCAATGCCTGATGCAATGCTTTCCAAAATCTTGACGTGAACCTAGGATCCCTATCTGAGATAATCGACACTGGCACTCCATGTAGTCGCACGATTTCTGCCACATACAACTTAGCCAACCTCTGAAGTGAGTAATCGACCCGAACCAGTATGAAATGAGTCGATTTTTTCAAACGGCCCACAATCACCCAAACTGAATCCTTTTTCGTAGGCGTGAGGGGTAGTCCACTGACGAAATCCATCGTAATCCTTTCCCACTTCTACTGCGAAATCTTTATCGGCTGCAACAGACCCAAAGGTAACTGATGTTCAGCTTTGACTTGCTGACACGTCAGACACTTACTCACGAATTCTGTTACTTCCCGCTTCAGACCCGGCTACCAAAACTACTTCCGCAAATCTCGGTACATCTTACTACCTCCAGGATGCATAGCGTATGGACTGCTATGTGCCTCTTGAAGAATCTTTTGCCTCAACTCCACATTCTGCACTCGCAAACATCGAGCACTTAAGACTTCATCGACCAACTGCTTTTCCTTAACCTGATCAACCCATGTCGGCTTCACCTGCAGTTCTGCTAACAGACTTCCGTCATCATACAGGCTAAGGTGGGCAAACATTGTTCTGCACTTGCAAACATCGAGCACTTAAGACTTCATCGACCAACTGCTTTTCCTTAACCTGATCAACCCATGTCGGCTTCACCTGCAGTTCTGCTAACAGACTTCCGTCATCATATAGGCTAAGGTGGGCAAACATTGCTCTCAAGTCTGACACCACCTTATGGCTCAATGCGTCTGCCACCACGTTGGCCTTCCCCGGATGATACTCAATCGAGCAGTCGTAGTCCTTTAACAACTCGATCCACCTTTGATGCCTCAAATTCAACTCCTTCTGAGTAAGGAGGTATTTCAAACTCTTGTGATCCGTATAAACTATAGACTTTTCCCCATACAAATAGTGTCTCCAAATCTTCAAGGTGAAAACTACTGCAACCAATTCCAAGTCATGCGTCGGATAATTCACTTCGTGAGGTCTCAGTTGACGAGAAGCGTACGCCACTACTTTCCCCTCTTGCATCACCACACACCCTAACCTGGTATGTGACGCATCACAATAAACCATGAACTTTTTCCCTGCTTCAGGCTGAATCAAAACCGGAGCTTCTGTCAAGATCTTCTTTAACTTCTCAAAACTTTCCTGTTGCTTGTCCGACCACACAAACGAACCCCTTTTCTTAACAACCTAGTTAACGGCGCTGCAATCAAAGAGAACCCTTCCATGAACCTTCTGTAGTATCCTGCTAAACCCAGAAAACTCCGAATCTCAGCCACAGACTTAGGTGGTTTCCAGTCCAATACCGCTTCAATCTTACAAGGGTCCACCCTAATCCCCTCAGCTGATGCCACATGGCCTAAGAAAGTTACTTCCTTCAGCCAGAACTCGCACTTACTAAACTTTGCGAATAATTGCTTCTCCCTTAGAATCTGCAGAACTACACGGAGATGCTCATCATGCTCTTCCTCAGACTTCGAGTACACTAGGATATCATCTATAAATACTACGATGAATCGATCCAGATACGACTGAAACACCCGATTCATCATATCCATGAATGCTGCTGGTGCGTTGGTCAACCCAAACGGCATTACCAAAAACTCGTAGTGACCATAACGCGTGCGAAACACCGTCTTATGAATATCAACCTCCTTTACCTTAAGCTGGTGATACCCCGACCTTAAATCAATCTTAGAGAAAACTGATGCTCCCTTAAGTTGATCGAACAGGTCGTCTATCCTCGACAACGGATACTTATTCTTAATCGTCAACTTATTCAGCTGACGATAATCTATACACGTCCGCATTGTTCCGTCTTTCTTCTTAACAAAAAGTACAGGCGCTCCCCAAGGTGAAACACTCAGCCGGATAAAACCTCGATCCAGCAACTCCTGAATCTGCGCCTTTAGCTCCACTAACTCCTTCGGCGCCATTCTATATGGGGCAATAGACACTGGCGCGGTTCCTAGTAGCAGATCTATACCAAACTCAACTTCGCGATCTGGAGGCAAACCCGGAAGCTCTTCTGGAAACACATCGATAAATTCCTTCACCGTTCGGACATCCCTCGCAGTTGACTCCTTGGCCTCCAAAGCACAAACATGAACCATGAATGACTCACATCCTTTCCTCACCATCTTCTCAGCCTTCAGAGCGGATACCACATTGGATAGGTAATTTCTTCTATTACCTATCATACCACCTCTTTACCCTCGATAGACCTTAACACCATACGCTTAGCCGCACAGTCCAAACTTGCCTGATACTTCACTAGCCAGTCCATCCCTAAGATCAGATCGAACTCCCCGAATGGTAGTTCCATCAGATCAGCCAAGAACACTACCTCTTGGAGTTCTAGGGGTACATCCCTATACAGTTTATCCACTACCATAGAGTGACCTAGAGGGCTAATTACAGTCATCTCCCTAGAAGAAACCTCATAGGCTAAGTTCAAAGTTCCCACTATACTACTAGGAACATAAGAGTGCGTCGAACCAACATCAATTAAAGCAGTATACGGTAACCCAAAAATTAAGAACGTACAGGTTATGACGTCCGGTACGTTGCCCTCCTCTCGACGCCTCGCAGCAAAGACCAACCCAGACTGTCTGGCATCAGCATTTCCAGCACCTCTGCCCGGTGCTCCACGGCCCCGACCAGAACCATTACCTCCCCTGACCAAACCGCGACCCCTCTGTGGTTGCTTTCCACCGTTTCTGAACTGAGCACGCCCCAGACCCTCAGACTGCATCCTGGCTAGCTTACGCGGACAATCCCTTACTCGGCGATCCATTGACCCGCACTCAAAACACCCTATGCCACCAGTCCAACATTCCCTCAATGAGACTTCCCACATCGAGCACACTGTGCTGGCCATTGAGTAATAGCAGAAGACCGTGTAGCTTGACTCGGTCCGCCAAATCTAGCCCTCTTCTGAGAATTCCCAGCAGACCCTGATGGCCCAAAACTCCTCTTGTTCTTATTTCTGTCCAGGTTCTGCCTCGTCGACTCCTTCACCCCCCTGCTATCTTAGCCTTCTCTACAAGAACAGAAAATTCCCTCTCTTGCTGTGGAGCGATCAACAACCGCAGCTCATCTCTCAGCCCGTCCTCAAACCTGACACAGCGCTCATATTACATAGCCACGATACCCCGAGCATAACGGCTCCACCTTAAGAATTCTGCCTCATACTCAGATACTGACTTACTCCCTTAGTCCAGTCTCAAAAACGCCTTACGCTGTGCATCGATATAACCAGACCCAACATACTTCCTCTGATAAGCTGCCTTAAAGAAGTCCCAAGTGAGATCATCGGCTGTCGCACCATCCCGAACCGTGAGCCACCATTGATAAGATTCATCTCGGAGAAGAGACACTATCCCCTTCAACTTCTCCTCAGCCGTAAAGTCTAAATCGTCCATTATACGCTCCGTCGCCTCTAACCAGTACTCAGCTGTATTGGGAGCCACACCAGATACACCCCGGAATACTTCTACTCCATTGGCTCGGAGTCGTTCAGACACTGATTTTCGAGCCCCCGTACCTCCACCTGCTCCAGCTACTCTCTCCAGAACCCGGAGCATCGCCTGCGACACTACATCATCACCACCCATCTAATCCTGAAACTCAGCGCCCACAGCTGGCGGCGGTGGTACCTCATTCTCCGACCCATGACCAGACCCTACTGGTTCAGACACAGTCAACCTACCCCTACCACGTCCACGCGTGTTACGACCACGTCCTCGAGTGCTCATGACTAGCGTTCATGAATTAATCTGATTCAGGAATTTTCTGAGTTAGCTTTCTTCCACTGTTTATTACAGCACAGTCTTATGAACAATTTATTACAGCAGTTGTTCCCGCAAGTTCGCACAATCCTATGGGCTTCAATCTCTAAAGTGGATTCCTACTACTAACATCCATATCACAATTGTTTAAACCATGCAATCAAAAGTTAGGGGACTTACCGTTGCGGATCGATGCCGGAGACTCAGGTGCCATGCTTTTCCCGAAATATGTATCTTCCATCAAAATCAATTTACAAACCCTTAATTGAAAACATTTTGGGCCTCAGGCCCACAACTGAGCTTTTGAACCAGGCTCTGATACCACAATTGCAACACCCCAAACCCGATCAAACCGCTACGACCGAATCTGGCATGTCACAGGGAAAAATCATTTTTAGAAAATGGGTTGTTGAGTCAAATTTGAAAAAACGCTTCATCTTAAGGAAATCAAGGTTAAGTTAAGTAATTTGCTAAAATCATCTCCAAGTCTGTTTTAAAGAAAATCGAGTTAACTCATCGTTGTTACAAGTTCACTTATTTACCCGATGGTAAAGTTTTGGAAAAATCCTGAAATTTATTAAGGTTGTGAAAACATTCATTTTATAATTTCTTTCCTTGTTAATCCTACTTTAATGTTTAACACAAATTCAAAGGCATTGTCAAAATAAATAAACCCAAAGCAAAATATAAATGGCCTTATTACATAACCGAAAACTCCAAATTAAAATAAAGTAAAACTGAAATTTAACCATTAAAATAAAACCAACTACTGAGCATGGCCACCTCGAGTCCATCCCGGCTCCATATCCGCGATCTAGGGATTATCTGCAAAATGTAAAGGAAAGGGTGAGTCACCGAGACTCAGTGCATAAATCCTCATCCCGAAGATAACAAGCCCTTATACAATTCATAAACAAGTATGTATGTCATGCAACCCAAAAAACCTAACCATCCGAAACTCCTGATTCTACCTCGTGTGGTACCAAACCACTGGTGGTGCCAAACCACTGGTGACCCAAAGTCACAAATAAACATATGTGGTACCAAACCACTGGTGGTGCCAAACCACTGGTGACCCAAAGTCACAGATAATCATATGTGGGGCCAACCCACTGTGGTGCCAAACCACTGGTGACAATCTCTTTTAATATAATATGTGAGGCCAACCCACTGTGGTGCCAGACCACTGGGACGAGTCACGAAGATAACATATGTGGTACCAAACCACTGGTGGTGCCAAACCACTGGTGACCCAAAGTCACAAATAATCATATGTGGTACCAAACCACTGGTGGTGCCAAACCACTAGTGACCCAAAGTCACAAATAATCACATCTTCCCCCTCCTCTCATCACCCATCTTAATGAACATGCTTTTCAATGCAAAGTAATCATGCTTAGCATTCACAGATAATGTAACATGGCATATGCAGATTTAACAGAGGCAATTAACACTAGTCCTCAGAATTGGACTTACCCGGAGTCCTCGCTTTTACCCACAATGGTAACATATCCATATCCACAGTTATTTCGACTTTTGACAGTATACATGATATTAACATACCAACACATCGCATGTGTGTAAGAGATACACATCTGATTACTCGCAAGACTACACTTTCATGTCGACACTGTCGTTAACCGACACTACCGCTATCTGTCTACTCTCATGCTCAGAAGCTGGTCCATACCCAGGTAGCCAATCGCGAACCGCGGATACAGCCCTCTTCTTGAACTTAGGGGCTGGAGTCTCAGATCCAACCCCTCCTAACGTTTGGTTAGCCTTCGAGTCCATAACACACCTTCGTCACTAACCCAGATTAAAGCAGAGAAACGAATCGTAAGGAACTATAAACCCGAAATTAGAATCCTTACCTAAATCGACAAAGCCTGAGGTTCTAGGCTTGACTCACAACCAGCGAATCCCGAAAGTCTCCACAAGATGGCGTCACTACACCTCCTGTATTCGGCCAAGCATCAAATAACACTGGATCTCTGCCTTCGGTATTAACACAATAAGAGATGTCAAAACGGTAGAAACACTTACCCCACACTAACGAAACCGACAGGAAAGGATGACAAAACAACGATGACAATCTACTGCAAACAAGAGTCCAACAAGAAGGTTTGAGTGCCAGAGATTTCAGCTTTTCTTACCACAGCAATCGAAATAGAGAAAGGAATAGGGATGTAAGAATACTAGGAAGATTCAGCCATAAGAATAAAGAAAAAGAAGAAGAAAACAATGGAATCTTACCTGACTATGGGTTGAGATTCGGCTTTGAGAACCAAAGAAGGGAAATAAATTTCGGTACCTATAGTGATTAAGAGAAAACGCAAGAAGAGAAGGAAAATATGAACAAGGGTATTCGGTTCTCCACAAACAACCAAAAATGCAAAGGGAGTTAGGGTTTTCGGCTAACAGGAGATGAAACGGATAAGGAGAAAGAATGGAAAATGGAGTTTCGGTTTTGATTCCAATAGCAAATAGAATAACAAAGATGATGAGTAATGAAGTTTCGGCCAAACACCAAAAGTAGAAAAAGAAGAGAAGGCTTTAGGGAACAATTCGGTTTTGACAAACAACAACAAGAAAAGAAAAAGTGAAGAACTCTAGGTACTATCTAATCAAACCAAAATGCCCAACACCTCCCTAAAGCTAACTTCACATTCGGCCACCTCCCTGACTAGCACCCAAAACCGAAATTGGGATGAACCCACACACCCAAATTTCGGCACACTCCTAACACCCAAGAACCGAATGCCCCAACACCACTTAGCCACTACAAAATTCGGCTAACACACTCCCCAACTCAATCCCCCTTTTTCCTCCTTGCTTTTCTCCTGGCCATCCATTCAAACAAGTTTGAACTCTTCAAACTCCTAACATTTCTCTCATCCACCCATTCGAATGTGTTGACTCCTTCAACACCTATCCATCACAGTCCATCCTGAGCACAACTCCTCCTGGTCTTGGCGTAAAAAAGAACAAGCAGAAAGGGATCTTCACAGCTTGAACCAAGGCTCCCCCACTCTCCTGAGGCGTCACTTCCTTGGCCATAAGTGGCGCCTCCCTTGCCACTTTACCAATTGATTTCTTGTGTCAAACCTTGCCTCTATTTCCTCTTAACACCTAACTCCTTCAGCTCCCCCTTCCAAGTACCCAAAAATAAAGTTTTCCCCAAAGCTCTAGCCTAACCCTGGTCTATGCCTAGACCCTAAAACACCTTAAATTAGCACGACATCCATACTATCTACATGCAACAAATAAAATGCAAAGGCCCCAATTTAAGGATGTTACAGATATCGTTAGCGACATAAGTTTTGTTTAGCACTTTCATTAACGCATCATGATGTGTCTCCGAACTTAAGAGTAAAGCTAGCACTAAGATGCGAGCCGGTTGCTTATGTAGCTATTCTACAACACTATACTCACTATGCTTTAAGAATTTCAAAAATTCCCTAGCCTCGTTGTTCTCAGTTACTGGCTCGTTAACTGGCGATTTAAGCCTGACCATCTTTTCCTTCTTTTGTTCAACCATTGGGGTCTTTCCTTTAACAGGCCCAGCTCGTGCATTTGATGGACCATAATGCCTCCCATTTCTTGTGTAGAAACCCACCTCTTGACCTTCTTCTGAAGCACTAATCGGGTTCTCTTCTCCCCGAATCATCACGTTGCAGTCATAGTTCTAAGGAACCTTCTTGCTATCCTTGTACGGAAAAGCTACAGGTTTTTGGATTATGACCCTTGGTGCAAGTTGTACTCCGGTTTCATTGCTTCTAGGTCATGAAATGATAACCACTGGGTAGTTGACTTTATAGACCTTCTCTGTTGACCCCTCTTCCGAAGTGCACACTTCTTCTCTTTTGGAGCCCTTAGCATATTCAAAGAATTCTAGCTCCTTATTGTCTAGCAGGTTTTGCACTAAGGCCCTGAATTCAACACATTCCTGGATCTTATGACCCTCACTAGCATGGAACTCACAGTAGTTCCTCATCCCTTCAAGTTTCTTTTCTGAATCCTGTTTGATTAGGCCTACTTCTACCATTTTCTTCCAAACCCATTTCAGCGGGGTTTTTAGTTCTGCCACATCCATATTGGTTCTTTTCCCTTCATTCTCACTTATCGTATTTACCCCTTTATCAGAATGACTGCGTAATAGATTTGCTGCCACATTAGGTCCTGATAGGTCATCGAACTTTACAATTCCCATTTTAATTAACCTTTCAATCAACTTTTTGAATGCGGTGTAGTTTTCAATTGAATGTCATGTGATTCCCACGTAGCATTCGCATTGAGCATTTGCATCATACCATTTTGGGAATGGAGGTTGCATGGGCTTTAGGTAGAAGGGGGATACCATATGTGCATCAAACAAGCTCTGATACTGCTCCCTATACGTCATCGGGATAGGTGCGAACTGGAGCCTTTCTGTATTTGGCCTTTGGTTGGATTCTTGCCTTGGAGGGGCCTGAAGACTAGTGGTTATTGTCCTTGGTGGGCCAACGGTAATTGCCTTTGAGTAACCCTTGTTGTATGTGTCCACGTTATTTACCTTGTTTTCTTTCTTCCTCGGGGCCAATCTTTTGGAGTTTTCCCCCGCGTCAATCTTACCACTTCTCACCGTGTTTTTGATTATTTCACCGAACATCACTATATCCAAGAAACTCTTAGTAGCGCTCCCCCAACATATGGTTGATGAATGGGGCTTTCAACGTGTTGATGAAAAGCATCATGGTTTTTTTTCCAGAAGAGGTAGCTGAACCTGCGTTGCCACCTCTCTCTATCTTTAGGCATATTGCCTGAAGTTCTCATTCTACTTCTTTTTCATATTCTGCAGTATGATTCTGTCGGGTGTCATGTCCGTCACATGACTATATTACTTCATTAAAGCTTGTGCTAAGTCTTTCCATGAATTGACTTTGGCATGACTCAATTGGTTGTACCATTTAGCTGCTGACCAGATCAGACTGTCTTGGAATAGTTGATCATTATTGACATATCCTGCCATCTTTCGACAGAACATGGTGATGTGAGCTTCAGGACAACTAGTCTCGTTGTACTTTTCAAACTCTGGAGTTTTGAACTTGGGAGGGAATACTAAATATGGGACCAAACTCAGGTCCTTGGCATCTATTCCGCAATGGTAGTCAGCGTTTCTCATTGCTTTATTTTTTTCTTCTAGCCATCTGCATCGATCCTCTAGTTTCTTTGGCAGCTCCACTCTTGTTTTTCTATTTCTGCCATATCATCTAAATCCAGAACAACGAGATTGGTTGGGTTGTCCCCCGGATTAGAACCTGAGCCTATTTAATAGTTTGTTGGTGCCGAGGTACCGGTTTGATACTGCTGGGGTCTAATTGTGACGGGTATCCTTCGTGGGTACATCTCTAGTTGTGCCTGGGTGTTTATCAGGGTAAAACCTGGGGGGTAAATAGGATCCTCATTATCATCCCCTGAGTTGACTACAATGCCTTTCCCTTTTTCGCATTCTCCAGCCAACAACTGTGCCAATTGATTTATCATGCTTCTTTGGGATTCCAATATCTGATCCCTCATCTCCTGTTGCACCTTCGCTAACTATTCTTGTAGTTGCGCTTGCAACTGCACTTGCATCTCTTTTTGAATATGCTCTAGCCTTTCCAATCTTTGGTCTATTTCTTTAGTTTTGGCGCGAGTACTATAACAATGTTCGGTTGGTTGATTCTTGTTGGTTTCCAGATTAATTAAAATAATTTCATTTAATTAGGGTCTTTTTGTGAAAATTTAATGCATATGATGCAATGTAATGTAAATGCATGAATGCAAAAAGAGGCATTAACTCTGATTCAATTCCGTTAGAACAACTTTACTAGAAAACAAATTTCTTTACATAAAACAGATTACATATACGGCTTTGCCCTAATGCTCAAAGCCTTAACCTTCCTAAGAAGCCAAGCCAACTCTTGACCGGATCCGATTCTGACTCATACTTCAAGCTTAGCATATCAGCATAAACTACTAGGGTTTGCAAATGATCGACCACCTCTCGGATTTGAGTCATAGCTTCACCCATGATGTAGTCTCTATCTCTGACCTGGCCTTGAAAACGGTGAAGTTGTTTTTTCCATTGCTCGTTATTTGCTCTGAGAAGTTCAATTCAGAGTTCACAGTTTTGTAATGCGCTCTCGAGTTCTTCTATTTTCCTTTTTAGCTCTTCAATCTTGCTTAAGCTCGCTTTTAGCTCAATTGTGGAGTTGCGATTATGATACTGATGAAGTGACTTTTCTAGTTCTACTACTCTAGCTTTTAATTTGACCTTTTCATTTTGGCATTCCAATAGGTCTCTTTCTAAGGCATTTCCTCAAACCTAGGCATCTTGTCATTTCTTTTTCCATTGATCGGCTCTGCTCTTTTCTTCTTTGATCTCTTGCTGCCATTGTTCTGATGTCTTTCCCAGCCTAGCAGTCCTCATTGATAAGCGCAGCTTCTTGTAATACGTTTTTAGACTATCCAAATCTTCATCAGCCTTATTTTTTCCTTTTCTTAGTTTATCAAACTCTAGCTTCTGGACATCAACATCTAGTCCTAATTGCATCTTTTCTTCTTCTAATTTCTCTATCCCTTTTCTTAGTTCTGAATTTCTTCTTTCAAAATCCTGCTTTATGATCTCTAGCTCAGATGGGACCACTAGCAGATATTCCTCCATTGGTCGAGTGCCTTCTTGACTTGGCTCAAGGATGTTATCATTGACTCTTTTACCCCACCATCCATTATATTCAGGGGTCGTCATCGGACCTGCAGCAAATCTCTTCATTCGGCGGGTTTGGTTCCAAGCGTTGGACATTTCTCGGATCTTTTTCTTGTAGTTGTCTCCCTTATACAAAAACTCACATTGAGCAAGACCTTGTGTTGCTAGTATGAATTGCCTCGATCTATACTGTCTTACCACGAGTAGAGAAGCATATCCAACAGTTCCCCAAATCCCAAGTAGAGAGACCCAGTCAAGATCTCCACACGGTATAAAATCTTGTCACGGACCATCCAAAGGGCTCTCCATTTGACATCTTCATCCTATAGATTTTGGAGAATCATCATCCATTTCTCCTCCGTAATATCATCCCGTCTCGGTATAGCCACTAATTCTTTTAGCGGAGAATAGTTTTTGGAGAAGATTCGATATGAGATCTTTTCCATTTTCCAAAAATGGTTGTGGAACCATGCTAGTAAGAGTTGTGCACATCCGATGAATCACCCTTCGCCCGCTCTTCGGCATGCTTTCAAGGATCTGAAAGTTTTGGCCAAAATTACGGGAAATGGTGTGACCCTTTTATCAAGTCAGTCAAATAAATCAAAGACCGCCTTGTCTATATGCCCTAAAGCCTTAGGGAAGATAACCAATCCGTAAATGCTTAATGCGAAGACATCAACCCTTTTCTTCACATCAGGGTGTGCTAGGATCAAATCTCTCAAATTTCTCCAAGGAATGCACTTACAATCACCTTTCTGCTTGATTCGGGCTGTAACCCACTACTCGCTCATCCCCGTGATGTTCATCAACTTTTTTAAGAACGTTGGGACATTGTTAGTTCTAGAATAGGCCTTGTCAGTTTGAATCTTCAGGCAACGGAGCAATGTCATGTACTCTTCCATAGTAGGTACCAAATTCACCTTTCCAAAAGTAAAACAACTATAGGCAGGGTTCCAAAATTGAGCCAGCGATTGAAACAAGTGCTTGTCTACTTTGACATCGAGTAGATAGGGTAAATCACCATAATTATCGTAAAATAACTGCTTGATTTCTTCATCCCAATGGACTCATATCTCTTTCAATTCCTAGAAATTGTTTTGGGTCATGCTGATACGAGTGAAATCCCACAATTCTGATACGTACCCTTCTATCAAACTATCACCTTTCTCTAGTTGCGTTCTCTCGGACCATATTCAGATAGCCGTATTATCTTTCATTTTATCAAGAAACCTGTTCTCCATGGAAAGCTCTCTATTTAGTAATCGAACGTGAATCAACACCCTTTTTCATGATGAAAATGTCATGCAATCACAATCAAAGCTAAACAAACAAGTCAGTATATGAAGCAAGAATTTAAAGCAAGCAAGAAATAATAAAGCGCCTATTCGGGTAACCACTAGGATTTGGTGCTGTTCTACCTAGGGTAAGTTCTTAGGGCTCATTATATGTGGTTCGATTCTAAATTAAGGATACCTGAACCGATAGATTTGTAACACCCTTAACCCATTACCGTGTAGGATTAGGGTTAAGAGGCATTACTAATCGTTTCTAAACATTTTATAACATTTTACAACACATAGTCAATCATCATTGAAACATATCAAAATGTAAACATATAGTCCCTTAATGAGGTCAACGAGACCTTAAACACGTGTTAGAAAAGGTCGGGACTAAACCAAACTCATACAAAAATTTCTGAAAATTTAACATTTTTCTAAGTTACAGAGGTCACACGCCCGTGTGGGTAGGCCGTGTGCCTCACACGGCCTCGGACACGTCCATGTGTCCAAGCTGTGGCAAAACAGGGCATACCTACTGACTTGTCCATACAGCCTGAGACACGCCCGTGTGCCTCACCCGTGGTCGACACTGACTTGCACCACACGGCCAACCATACGCAGGTGTGTCCAGCTCGTGGCCGTTACTGACTTGATTCACACGGCTAGTCACACGCCCGTGTGTCTAGCCCGTGGTCGAGTCTGACTTGAATCGAATTACAATGTTAAGAGACACGGTCGAGCCACACGCCCATATGCTCAATCGTGTGGGCAATTATAGGCTATTTCTAAGGCCAATTTGCCACCCACACTTAGTGTCAAACCTACAAGCACAAACCAATCCAATTTCATACTCCAATTGGTATTCAAACACACCAACTCATATTCAATTTAAACTCATAACAACATTATTCATCTTCCTATACAAATCCACCAAAATATACCAATTCAAACTATTAGCAACATATCCAAAATTATGTAATTTATTTAACATTCATTCCTTATTAATCCTACCATAAAACATACCATTTCCATCTTGCTAATTCATGCAATAATGATCACTCACATAGAGTATACACTTATACTTATAAGACATTCTTTTCACAAGCTCAAAACATATATCAACCATCATTCTTCCAAGCCAAATCACATGGCAAGGTATATACACTACCAAAACATGTTACATTAACTAGCCTATACATGCCATATTCAAATATACATATCTTTCAAAAGTACCAACATAGATAGCTGATAGTGTGGTTGAGTCGCTGACGATCCCCGGATCTGAGCTAGTTTTATAGACACTGTAAAACAGAGAAACACATCACACAGTAAGCTTTTAAAGCTTAGTAAGTTTGTGATATAATACATTTAGTTCATTAATACAATTACAATATACAAAGATAATCCATCACATAGATCAACTTACAATTACATACACCCTATCATCCATAGCTAAAATGCTCACTTAATCATCCTTAAATCCATTTACGATTTCATCAACCACATAGGTTCCGTACATACCTTATCCAACACTTAGTATTCGATCACACATGCTACTCAATGCTCAATACTTCATTTCGACTAACCTTCGTTAACTCATTGATTCAATCGCACACTTAGTTTCCAAATCATAGCCAAAGCTTAAATAACATCGCACACTTAGTGCCTCTAAATCAAACCGAACTTGATTCGGTATCGCACACACAGTGCCAATCAGTATAATCGATACTGTCTTTATTTCGCATACACAGTGCCATTCATTACCGTATAAATTCTATATCGCACACTTAGTGCCACATTTCTCAATTCCACACATATAGCATTTCTAATTCAATAATCACAAATTCATACATTTCATAACACATTGATATGAATTAAACAATTCGTATTATATCCGAACTTACCTCGGACGTCGAAATACCGAGACTAGTCGATCAATCGAGTACTTTGTCTTTGCCTCGATCTCTATCCGAGTCTTTCCTTTCTTGGTCTATACATATTCAAATTTAGCTCATTTAATCACCAATTCATTCAATTTAGTCCAAACACACATATTTAGGGTATTTTACAAAATAGTCCTCACATTTTTACATTTCGACACTTTAGTCCCTATTTCATAAAATCATAAAATACACATAATTTCATTATACCATGCTTAGGCCGAATTCTCCTTATACTCATACAAGCCCATATATTTCATTTATTTCATATTTTAGTCCTCGAATTTTTCATTTTCACAATTTAGGCCCAAATTACTCAATCTCATCAAAAATCCAAATACAAAATATGTTAACCTAACACTAAGCTTTCATATTTCACCAACTAACAACACAAAGCTCACATATTCATCAATGGCATATCTCAAAATCACCATCAATTTTTAAAATTTAAGCATGGGTTTGATACACTAGGCAACGATCACAAAAAAGTAAAAATCGCTAAAAACCGAGCTCAAAACATGCCTTAATTTTGAGCAACTATGGTTGAATGCTTCAAAGCCCTATTTCTCTCTTTTTCTTTCAACTTTCGGCAAAAGATGATGATAATATGGCTTTAATTTCTTTTAGTTTTAATTATATTACATATTATTACACCATTTACTAAATTACCCTTAATGAATATTAATAATAACACCAAAAAACCATGCTATTATCATCCACTTAATATCAATTGGTTTAATAACCACATAAGGACCCACATTTTAATAAGCCGTGCCAAATTAGTACTTACACAACTAGCACACAGCTTTTACATTTTATGCGATTAAGTCCTTTTCGCAAATTAAACACACAATCGATAAAATTTTCACACAGAAATTTCACACATACTCCATCACATGTAAACACAGAAAATAATATTAAAATATTTTTTTGACCTCGAATTTGTGGTCTCGAAACCACTATTTCGACTAAGGTCTAAACCGAGCTATTACAAGATTCCTCGATCCTCACCCATTATAGGCTCATACGGACCGAGTTAAATTCAGGGGAATATATTTCCCTATGGCTATACGAAGATGAAAATCTCACGAAGACATAGGTACGGATGTATCCCGAAAGCGATATGCTATCCTATACAGAGACGAAGACCTCACGAAGGAATAGTTTCTCACTCCCACTTAAAAAGGTAAAAATCGACCTATTATGCGATGCAATATACGGAAATACATTTAAAAGACTTGAACCAATAAAGCAACCATATTGAAATGATGCAGCTGCAACGAAAGGATCGTAAATTTAAACCAAATTATCAATTTTCGAAAAAAAGACAATAAATAATCAAATCGTGGCTTGACTCTCTTATTTTGTTCCACAGTGGAGTCGCCAAGCTGTCAAAACCATTTTTTTGTAAAAGGAATCGACTTTGATTTTGAAAACGAAAACAAATATGGGAATGCCACCAATCTTTTTTATGAGGTGTGATCGGATCACCTCGTGATTTGATCATTTTAGTAAAAGGTTTGATTTATTAAAACAATGTTTTTCGGTCTACAAAAAAAATTCAGAAAATGGGTTCGGGAGTCAGTTACGCACGAGGAAGGGTTAGCACCCTCGTTATGCCCAAAATTGGTACCTAATTGATTATTTGATGTCTTTATATCAAAAGTTGAAAAATCGGAAAGAATTTAAACTACAATCCTTCTTTGCATTATGTTATTTTTATTTAAAAATTTTCTTGAATGAGTCAAAAAATATTGAAGACCTTCTTATCTCGAGGCAACTAAACGTCATATCCTGTAAGTTAGGACATGACACTTCGAATCTTCGAGGATAATTTGGCCCCTTTTTTGTTTGAAATCTCGCGTGTTTTAATTTTTAAAAGGATATTCAATTATTTGAACCCAACGAGAAAAATCGAAACCCCGTAAGTTAAGGCACGATTTTATTAAAAAGTGGCATTGTTAGAGTTGGGAGAACTGATACAGGAATGAGAGAGCTTCAAGGTTGAGAGGAGAATAAATATGGGCTCAATCTCCTCGCCACCTATTGTCTCTTGATAATAAAGATCTTTGTTAGGTAGATAATGTGACATCACTTAGATTGCAGGGTATTTGGATAGCAAGTGATGGTTAGCTTATTAAAGTGACCTAATCATCAAGGATGATTGATTTGCATGTTCACCATGCCTTGAAAAAACAATCTCTGTATCGAAACCAAATGAATGGAATTTGGTGGGTGGAACCAAGATGTCATGCTGATGTGGTAGAGATTCACACAAATACAGGGGCCCAAAAAAATAAAAAATTCCAATTCCAATTCTTTATAAATGAATAAATTATAAATTAATATATGATAAATATTATATTTTGACCCTTAAAAATAAAAATAAAAAATTTTACTTAGCTCCTTCAAAGATGATGAAATCATAAATTAAAAAAAGATCAAATTTATATTTTGAGATATTAAAAATTTACAATTCAATTTTAGTCTCCTAAAAAAAATAATTTCCAGATTCACAAAGATATAATCTTGCACTACATTTTACTTTTATGTAACATCTATAACAACATCAAATTCTTGAAATATCATCGTGTGTAAAAAATGCTACCGAAAGTAGTTCTCTCGTCACCTTAAAATTAGATGAAATTTACCCAATTTATTATAATAGCCGGAGAAATGAACGTGAAAAGGGTTACATCTGTGCTCAAATGCTATTTTAAATTCTCAGCTGGAATATATAAATTTCTAAGAGGAAGGAATCACCATTTTTATAGTTATTTTATATTATTTAATCTGATAATTGCATTTTGTATCTTATTCACGTAAATTATATATTTGAGTTTTAATCCTTTTATTTCGCTTTTGTTTGCCTTAAATAGTAGAATATAAAGAACTGGAATCCAATTACAATACTCATCTTATTACCTCTTACATGCTTACAATTAGTTTGTTTATACTATCTAATCTATTTTTTCCACGCTAAACTAAATTGAATCATTTATATAACATTAATTTCATTCGAATCAATCTAAGATTAAACCCAATTCAATTTGAGTCCAAATCTGAGATATTTTCTACCTGTCCAGTGCCAACATCTAAATCTTCCATATCTATGGTCATACGAATAAATCAAATTTTAGAAGCGCATTTGGCTATTTAAAATGGAGATTGTCAAAGAGTTTGTATGCACAATTACTGGATACCTTGCGTGTAGTAATTCATTCCATCTATACACTACAATACAATCAATTTTGATGATAGGCCCCAGAGTCAGCCCTAAACTTTTTTTATCACTAAATTATACTCTCACTTTGCTTTGAAAAGATGTAAGTTTTCAATATAATATTTACATTTATATGATTGTGTAATTATTATCATTATCTTTTATATCATGTTTGATAGTATAAATTATAATTACACAGTTAAATAATTTATATTTTTTTAAATATTAATTACTATAAAAATTTTAGTAGGGTAAAAATAATTTTTAAACAAGTAACAAAAATTAAAATTAAATCATCATATGTATTATGTTAGTCTAGAAAATTAATTGATAACACAATTACTAATAAAAATAGAAAAATAAAATAAACAGCACATGTAATTTTATCTATTTGTTTTAGTGCATATTTATTGGGTTATTAACTCTTTAATATTTAACATATGCTCTTTATCATCATCTGTTAGTCTTTAACCGAGCTCATCATCATCTAAATTTGAATATGCATCTTTAATTAAGATTATCAAAATCTCCTTCTTCCATATACTCTACAAAGTAAGGGTAATCTCAATTCCACTAATGATTAAATTTATGAAATATGCAACATGCTAGTATGATCCAACCTTCTTTTTTTTTTTTTTATGGTGAAATTAATAGGAAAAAATTTTATAACAACAAATGTCTTCTCAATCAAATATCTCAAATTAAAGAGTTTGTGAACTGTGTATAATGTTTATGTTTGACACCATTCTCCCAAATGATATCATATCCCATAATACGATACAAGAAAACATTGTCTATTTACATCATCAATATCAATCTTAAAATATTTAGGTTTATAATCCAAATAATTTGTAGTTTTAATTATAAAAACTTAAATAAACTTAACTTGAAAAAAGACTTATGCTAGATTATATTCTTTTTTATAATACGTAAAGTAATATAATATTTATAATATATAACCTTTATAAAAAAAATAAATTCTCTAAAATTTTTATAATATTTTTATAAATAATATAATTTTTTTACCATAACTTTAAAAAGTTATGATAAAAAAATATAACACTATTTACGAATAAATATATTAATTTTATAATATATAGTATGCACATATAAAAAGTTTTGATGAATATAAATAACACTATAACTTTTTATAAATAAATATATTAAAAATTTTCAATAATATGTTAATTATTTTTATATTTTTTTCATAATTTTAAAATTTTTTTATGATTTAAATAATATAATTATTTGTTATAACTTTATAAAATACACAAATTATTTTTATAATATAACTTTTTAGTATTTATAATATAAAAAAATTAGCTATAACTATCCCAAGCACTCAAGCTTATAATATAAATTTTTATAATTTATACAAAAATAATTTTTTAAATTTAAATTTGACTGTAATTATCTGTATAATTACTCTAATTCTCACCCAATTCAATAAAACCCACCAATTACCATAACATTACAAGTAATAACAATAACAATCAAATGTAATTATTACAAGCAATTACAACAAAATCCAATTATTAGTTGGGCTACCAAACACATTTGTATATATAACAAATATTTGTTTAAGAAATAGGTTGTTCGGTCCAACTCTTGAACAAAGATGAATGGACCTAGCCCAAACTAAATTGCCGTTGGGTGATAAAAGTTAATTATAAATATAAAAATATTAATTTAAAATAATAATTTTCCCCTCTTTTGCTTAAGAGAAGGAAAAGGAAAAGATAAGAATAAATTCCAGTCAATGGGATAACATTGCTTAAACCTTAAGCGTCATCTTGCTTTTTCTTTCTTTTTTTTCAGAGTTGATCAACTTAACATGCACAAAATTTAAATGAAGAATTAAATGACCGAACTATATTAATCGACCATTTTTCTTCCAAATCAGTATATATTCATGAACATAGATCAACACTCACCTTGATTCTTTTTTTTTTTTAATGTATAAAAATTATTCTTATCCAATAACATATTCGAGTATGAACGTCCATATAATTCTATAATATATATATATATATAAGGAGAATATATTCATGAACATAGATCTAAATATGTACAACATAGATCTAAAAGTTTCCCTTAGATCCTTCAAAGGTAAAGGACTACAAAAAAACAATTAATGAAAAGAAATGAAAGATCCAAAGCTAAAAAGAGAATTTCATACCTTCTTCCATATACCTATACATATACATATATACAGATACAGATCGAAAAAAGGAGGAGAGAAATGATTGTAAGGAAAGGGAAAAGTTTCTGGAAATCATTGGAATTGGAGGTTTTGGGAAGAAATTAGTGGCGGATGCAGATCGATCGTGCTTCTTCCCAAAAACACAATTCCTATAATTTCCAGAAACTTCAATCTCCCTTTCCTATCTTCTCTCATCAATATATTATTTTTCTTTCTTTGCGGCTCTGGTTTTAGATGTAGAAGAAACATCAAACGAGATGACAAATCTTAAATATCAACAACTAGGTTTAAACAATGACAAATTACACATTTGGTCATCCAACTTTCATAAGTTTAATTTTAGCACTGAAAATAAAAAGTTTACAATTTAGGCATTCTTTATTTACTTTTATCATTTTAGTTACTTCAGTTAATTTTCCATTAGATACATTCATTTTAGCCACTAAATTTTCATAAATTTGGGTTAGAAATATCATTTTGTTTTTTGTTTTTTAGAATTAATTTTAATTTTTTTCTCAATAAAAACGAAGGGAAAAACATGAAATTTTAAAGGGAATAATTATCTTTGTTTCTATAGAGAAAAACCTTGAACCTTTATAGGAAAAACTAAATTATATTTTTTTTTCTTTTTTATAATTAATTTTAGTTTTTTAAGTGAAAGAAGAAAACTTGGGGGTTTATAGAAAATTATCTGCATTTTTACAAAAAACAAAAAGTTAAATTTTTACCAAAAATTCATTTTATATTTTTAATTTCCTTTATTTATTTTCTTTTTAGAATCAATTTTAATTTTTTTAGTAAAATAGAATTTTTTGGAGTTTTACATAAAACTACCTTAATTTTTTATAGAGAAAAACCTGAACTTTTATATGGAATTGAGTTATAGATGGAGAATGTGGGTTTAATCTTAGCAATCAAATAACTTAATTCCCTATAAAAATTATGTTTTTAAAAAAATTCAGAAAAGAATATGAGAGATTATAGTAAAAACTTGTTGAAATTGAGTGACTAAAATGAGTGCATGTAATGACAAATTAAGGGTGAGTGACTAAAATGATAAAAGTATGTAATGGTAGAGTGACTAAAACGATAAAAGTATGTAACGGCAATACTTAAATGACAAACTTTTTACTTTTAGTGCCAAAGGCGGGTGAATTTTTTCCCACCCGACCATGACTTGATACTCTACCACCATACCCCAACCCCGATTCGACCTTGAGCTTTAAAATTATTAACCTACCTCGAATCCGAAAATTAATTGTATACTCGATTTGACCCAAGTTCAAACTTTTTTATTTAAAATAGTGATTAATTAAATTTAAAATAGTTTTAAAAAAAACTATGCTAGGGATGACTAAGTAAAAATATATATTACATCATAGAAGAAAAAAATAAAGAACGAAATGAGAGGAAAACTTGGAAAATAAATTAAAATGAGAGGGGGAAAGAAACTAGTGTGAAATAAGAGTAAATATGGTAAAATGATGTTGGTAACTTTGTAAATATCTCATGAGTGAGGTAATTTTATACTAAACCCGACTCGACCCAAATCTCTAAAATTAACCCAACTCAACCCTCCCTAAAACCCAATGTCAAGGAAAAAAACCCAACCCTATCAGTTGGATCAGGTCAAAATTCGTCGGTTTCAAGTTTTTTTATCATCCCTAATCAAAATGAAAATTTATTAAAATTAGATAACCAAATATGTAGTTTACTCTTTAAACAATGAAGAAGGACTATTTTGTAAGATCCATCTACCAGGCCGGGTTGTTAAGTAAATTCATGTTTTTAGAACCAAATTGGGCCCGATCTTCAAGAAATCTCTGCTGCAGAAATATTGAATATGAGTGATGGTCGAATTGCCTTCAATCTAACAAGATGAAAACTGGAAATTTTTAAATATTCGTAACTAAATATTGATAATATGTTGTTTGCTTAATATTTAGCTTATGAATGGACTCAATTTTGATAATTTTGATTTAAAATTTAAGTGTTTTTTATTACTGTTAAAAAATATTTTGAAAAATAAAATTTCAATTTTAAACATGGTGTTATAAAGTAATAAATATACATTTAAATAACGTTTAAATTAGTTAATATTATATTATTTTAATAAAAAAAAAATTATTATAATTTTTTGTTAATATTTTAATATATGAAATATAAAATTTAAATATTTTTAAGTGATTTTAATTATTTATAAAATTTAATTTGAATATATAAAACATATTTAAATATTAAAATATAACTAATAAAATATAAATATAATAATATGTATTTAAATAAATTTCAATAAGAAAGTAATTTCATACTTAATATAAATATTATATAAAATATTTTATAATAGTTAAACTTATCTTTTGATTCTACAAGCGCTTTTGTCACTAAAAGTTATCTGTTTAAGGTTGCTCGTAATTTCAAAAACATTTTTAATTTCAAAAACAGTTTTGAACAAAAATTAAAAAAAATTATTTACTTTTAGGTAAAAAAACTATTTTTGAAAAGCTTAAAAATATATTATTTAGTAACATTTTTATCTTAAAGTTATTTTTTATCCTAAAAATACTTTTTAGATTGAAGGTAGAGGTTGGAAAGGGACTGCTGTAGCCTTGGCTATTGTGATGGGTAAATTTGGAGGGAACACAGGTTTCGCCTCTTGGCCACTTCAATTTTTGTTTTTTTATGGAATTTACCCCAAAACTTAAAGGGGTGGAAAGGGTAAACTATAATTAAGTTTTTTTCTTTTCTAGGATGTACGGAATTCACCTCAAAACTTAGAGGGAGTAAAAAGGGTAAACTCTAATTGGGGTTTTTCTCTAGGATTTCTCCGTATAGTAAAAAAACGAAATGCTGTTATGAAGAGTAATTTTAGGTGAGGTTGGGCATGTATTAACAATTATGTGGTCCTCGTCTCCTGATCATTTCAAAATGTTTTTTTTCCTTTACTATAAAACGCATCCCAAAATTTAGAGGAGTGAAAAAGGATGATGTTTAAACATGTACTAACAGCTATCAAGTCCTCGTCTCTTGATCACCTAAAAACTCATTTTTTCCTTTTTATAAAACTCATCCCTAAACATAGAAGAGTGAAAAGAGTCCATTATAATCTCATTTCTTAAATGTTA
Source organism: Gossypium australe (assembly GCA_005393395.2). Taxonomy (NCBI): domain Eukaryota; kingdom Viridiplantae; phylum Streptophyta; class Magnoliopsida; order Malvales; family Malvaceae; genus Gossypium; species Gossypium australe. The sequence continues at coordinate 102,187,683 of CM016620.1, forward strand.
ACCTTTATTCTAATTATAGGTGAATACAAATTACAGTTTTTCTCCCATATTTCCCTCATGTGGTAGAAAAGAAACCAAGAAGAACTATAGGTCAAGTTAGGTGTGTTTAAACACTCATCTTTTCATCACCCAGAAGATTTGTATTTCTTTTTATAGCAGTTGGATAAATTAACATTTCATATATTTAAAGTTTTAGAAATTTTTTTATTTGAATGCTAATAGATCTTCAAAACTTTTTTTTATTTTTTTATCTCAACTCACATAAATTAATTAGTATTTCATAATTAGATATTTATAATTTAAAAATATATATTTAAAATTAGATGTATTCAAATAGGTCTTTTAATCATTTCAGAATATATATTTAAAATTAGATGTATTCAAACGGGTCTCTTAACCACTTCAATAGGTCCCTTTTATTTGAACTCCTATAAATTAGTATTTCATAACTAGATATCTGAAATTAAAAAAATTTTCTTCTGTTCCAACACATGCTAATAGCTATCAAATTTTCGCCTCTTAGGGGTGATTTTAGATAGGTGGTGCGTTTACTTTCTGTAATGTTAAAAACAACGGTAGTGATAAAATTGATTACTATAATTGTAAGATAAAAGATTCCACTACACCACAACCACCACGGCAAACTTTAATCCTAAACTTTATTTTTTTTTTATTATAACTCATATAAAATAATATTTCATAGATATCCAAAGTTTTGAATATCTCGTCTCCTATTTAATTTTATTTGAAAATCCTATATCATGACGATTAATGAAAACTACATTATATTTATAGGTTTTATGTATTATTATTTATTAGTGACATATATACTAACATTATCAACATGATTAATATCATATTAATTGAATTAAATTAGATAAAATTTTTAATATATAAATACATACAATGTTATAATATAATACCCATAATTTGTCCAGCCCAATTATTAAACCCAAATCTAGTCCAATTACAAAATCCAAAAATAGCCCAATTTACAAATAGGCCCAAAACATTAAAATTTTTCAAAAAAATTTAGGGTTTTTGAAACCCTAAAATAACTTAGCCGCCGCAGCCCCCTTGGCTGCCTTCTGGCCCTACCAGCGCCGCATGTCTACCACCAGCACCTCCCCCACTTGCGCAAATCCCGCACTGACACTGGCCACTTACTCCACTAACACCTGCAAACACGCAAGAAAAGGAGCCAAAAAGCAGAAGAAACAAAAAAGAATAGACAACAATAGCAGAAAAAGGGGGATCTATTGTAATTTTTTTTTCTTTCTTCAATCTCGGTTATAAGAACCGAAGAAAACAAATGTAAAAGGGGGATTTTTCTTTCAAAAAAAAAAGAACGAACCTTCAACAATCAAAAACACAATAGAAGCATTAAGGTTGATCTTGATTTTATTTTCCATTATCGTCTATTGTTTTTACCCTTTTTAGTTATTTTAAATCTTTTATAAACGAAATAAAGAAGAAAAGGAAAGAGATCTTACCTGAATCGGAGGCTAAAAAGCCTATTGTGAGCACCGTTAACCACCAGACGTGGTGGTGACGCGGCGGACACCGGAGGAAGACCAATCGGTCCACCAAAAAAAGAAGGAGAAGGTTGCATCTTGGTTTTCTTCTTTTAAAAGGATGGAGGGGTTGTGGCTGATGTTTTAGGGTTAAAAAAATCTGATTTTCTTTAGGCAATTTTGGGCATATATATAAACTAAAAAAAATAAATTAGCAAAAAATATAAACGCTAAAATTAAATTTATCGTTACGTCAAAAATCAATCTAGCCAAACCTATAAACAAATCTAAATGCTATGTGATACACATATGAATTAATTTCTCAATGTGATGTACGTTCAACCTATTTTTTCCTCCCTTTTCACCACAACATAGATGTAGTACACACAATATTGACAAATTATGAAGCCTATAAGGAAAGCCCGAGCTATTTTAGGGTTAAAAAAATCTGATTTTCTTTAGGCAATTTTGGGCATATATATATGTAGCTGAACGACGCCGTTTAGCTCTAGGGGAAACTGCGCCTGTCCCTTAAAAGGGATATTTGCACATCGGGTCCCTTTCCTTTACAGCGCCAGTTAAACAAGCTCATTTTGGCATTTTCCTTTTTGCAATTTTGCCCTGGTATTTTACCTCTTTTTTAATGTGATCCGCGCCCCAGCCAAGCAAAACACTGCACATCAGGAACTGGGTTATTCAACCCTTTGGTCCTTGCAGGTTTGGCGCGTGTTACATTTTAGTCACTAATCCCCTTTCCACTTAAATTTATTTCTGTCTTAACCCCCTTAGTTTTATCCTAATTTCAATTTCACCCATTTCTTTAGTTATTTAGCAATTATTATTATTACCCTATTATTATTACCTTATTATTGTTATTTTTTTTAATATCTTTATTATTAGTATTATTATTATTTATATATGTATTATTATCACCATTCTTTATGTTATTATTCCTATCATTATATTTTCTTTATAATGTATATATTTTATTATTATTTTGTTTGTTAATTGATATTATTATTTTCATCATCGTTATTTTATGTTACTACCATTATTATTTTTGTTATTATCACTTCTCACTCTATCATTTTTATTTCTATTTTATTATGATTATTATTATTTATTGTTATTATTTTGTTATCGTTTTTATAACCATATTATTATTATTATTATTATTATTATTATTATTATTATTATTATTATTATTATTATTATTATTATTATTATTGTTATTATTATTTCTATTCATACTATTCATTTATTATTATACCTGTTAATATCATGATTTAGTTCTTTTCATTTTTATAAACTTGTGTTACATTATTTTTTACACGATACAAAATTGCCTTCGTTCTCAAAGGCAATATTCCGTGCTTAGAAATTCAAGAGATCGTACCCTAAAGTATTGGGTTTCGATTTTTCTCGTTTAATCTAAATAACTGAATATCCTTTTAAAACAAATACATTTTAAACAAAAAGCTTATTCTCGGAAATCCGAAATGTCGTGTCCTAAAGCATTGGATGTGATGTTTTATTATCCCGAGATAAGATTTTTAAAACGTAGGCAATGTCCCGTATTTGGAATTTCGAGAGATCGAGCTCTAACTTACTGCGTTCCGGTTTCTCATTTGTCAGATAATGGGATATCCTCCTCGAACTCGAATTTGAATTTTAAAGTCAAGAGACAAGCTTAATTTCGAGAGTCCAAAATGTTGTGCCCTAACTTACTGAGTACGACATTTTATCTCTTGAAAATAAGAATGTCTTATCGTCCACTTTCGATTTGTTATGTTCTTTTAAAGAGGATCATATTTTCAAAACTTTTCAAATTTTTCGACATCAAGATATTAGATAATCAATTAGGTACAAATTTTTTGGGCGTATCGAGGGTGCTAACCCTTCCTCGTGCGTAACCGACTCCCGAACCTATTTCTCTGAATTTCGTGGACCAAAATCGTTGTTTTGATAAATTAAATGGTTTATTTAAAACAACTACTTTTCGAGGTGATTCGATCACACCTTAGCAAAAAAATGATTGGTGGCGACTCCCGTTTTATTTCATTTTCAAAACAAAGTCGATTCCCGCCTTTTCAAAAAGGATTGTTTCGACAGCTTGGCGACTCCACTGGGGATCCTTAAGAGAGTCGAGCCATGAAATTGATTATTTTCTATCTTGTTGTCGAAAATTGAAAATTCGATTTGGAAAATTATGATCCTCTCATTGCATTCGCTTGTGTCATCTCATTTGATTACCATGGTCGGGGTCTTGTAAAATATTTTTTGCATCATATTGCATGACCATTGGGTCACACCTTTTAAGTGGAAGCGAGAAGCTACTCATTCGTGAGGTTTTCACCTCCGTGCAGCCATAGGGAAATGTATTCCCCTGAACTGAACTCAGTCCGTATGAGCCTATAATTGGTAAGGAACGAGGAATCTGCTAGTTCGGGTACCCTTCCGTTAGAACCAAACCACATGTAGAGAGACTTAAGAGCCCACATTAGGTAGAGTCATTCCAAACCCCTAGCGGTCACCTAGATAGGTGTTCTGTGTTTGTTTGTTTCTCTTGCACTAACGTGTTTTCTTTTGTGATTGTTTATCTCTCCTGTGCTAATGTATTTTCCTCTGTCTTGATTGCATTGCATCATCATAGAAAGGAGGTGTTTATTAATATTCGATTGCTAAATAGAGGAGTTTGTCATAAGGAAATAAATTTCTTGATAAAGTGGATTATAATACGGTTGCCCAAATATAGTCCAAATAAACAACGAGAGAAGGCTGATAGTCCACAGAAGAATATAAGACTTTGCTCGATGATTCAAGCCAACAAGGATTATTCAAGAGTCGTCACGTCTTGACTTTCTTAAAGAAGCTTATGAACAATCACAGAGGATAAGCGAGTGAAGAGGTACGACCCGAACCAAGCTACAAAGAGCTAGAAGAGGCATCTACGAAGAAAGTTCACAGGACATGACCATAATATCCGGTCACGAAGGAAAAGATTGGTGTTTTACTTGGACTATGAGGACAAAACCGTATATGCAATCCGTTTTATGTAAAAAGCTTTATTTTCTAAAAAAATTCTTCTAATGGAATTGAATTCATAATCAGCGCCTCTCTTTCTTTTTGCATTCATTCCATGCATTTGCATTACATTGCATCATCTTAGAAAGAAGGTGTTGATTCGCGTTTGATTGCTAAATAGAAGAATTTGTCATAAGAAAATGTGTTACTTGATAAAGTGGATTATAATACGGTCGTCTGAACATGGCCTAGGTAAACAACGAGACAAGACATTACCTAAAGATTTAAGCCGACAAGGATTGTTCGGGAGCCATCAGAAGATTATGAGCATCACGGAGGATAAGTGAGTGATGAGGTAGGACCTGGATCAAGCAACAAAGAGCTAGAAGAGACGTCTATTGAGAAAGTTCACGGGACATGGCCATAACATCCGGATACGAAGAAGAGGATTTGTCTGAAGATTCAAGCCGACAAGGATTGTTTGGGAGTCATCAGACGATTATGAGCATCGCAGAGGGTAAGTGAGTAAGAAGGAACAACCTGGATCAAGCAACAAAGGGCTAGAAGAGGCATCTATTGAGGAGGTTCACGGGACACGACCATAATATCTGGATACGAAGAAGAGGATTGGTGTTTTCACCTGGACTATGAGGAAGAGGCCGTATATGCGGTCCATTTTATGTAAAGAAACGTATTTTCTAGACAAGTTCTTCTCATAGGAATTGAATTCATAATCAATGCCTCTTTTTCTTCTTGCATTCATTCCATGCATTTTGCATTGCATTTCATGCATTTGTATTATATCATATCACATGTATTAAAATTTGTGAAAAGACCCTAATCAGGTGAAGTTATTTCAGTTAACCTAGAAAACATGGAACAATGGTTGGAGAGATTAGAGCAAAGACAAATACTGATCCAAGAGCAGTTGGCCAAAATTCAACATGATATGCGAGATCAGATGAATATGATGGGCCAATTACTATCCGAAGGACTTGGAAAAAGGAGTGGCCCAATGGTCGGTAGTACGGATGATGACGAAGAAATCATTTACTCCCCGATAAATATCCCGACTCAAAGAGACACGCAGTCGCATGGGATACCCGTCATTACCGGACCCCAATGTCAGATTAATACATCGGCACTGTTGAACTTTTCGATGAACTCATGCTTTAACCCTAAGGATGATCGAGCCAAACCGACTATTCAAGCAAAGGCAAAAGAAAGGAGAGAGCAGACTTTGAAGGCCCCGAAGAAGGAAAAGGAAGTGGGTAGTACGAGTAGGCATGACAATGGCCATTCAGAACTGATTACAATAAGCCAGCTAAGGATGGTGACTACCAGTCATCGAGGCCCCCTTGGGCAAGATTCCAACCCAAAGCCTGTCATTGGAAGGCTCCATTTCACACCCATCTCGATGACATACAAGGAGCTCTATCAAAATTTATTTGATGCACATATGGTGTCTCCTTACTATTTGAGGCCATTACAGCCCCTATATCCTAAATGGTATGATCCGAACGCTCAATGCGACTACCATGCGGGAACAATGGGTCACTCAATAGAAAATTGCACTGCCTTCAAAAAGGTAGTTGAAAGACTTATCAAGGTAGGGATCGTGAAGCTCGATGATGTGCCTAGTTCAGAGAACCCATTGCCCAACCATGCTGTTAAAAGGGTAAATATTGTAATGAATGGGGGCATGAGATCAGGAGTACATCAAGTTCAGGACTCTAGTGCAAGACCTGATACTGGGAATTGGAACATCAATGACATATCTGAAAAGTGAACTGAACAAGGGGACTGTGGAAGATCCCTGTATTTTAGCTAATCTAGAGTAATGTTCAAAACATGCTTGTTGCTTTAAGCCTAGAGGCAATAAGAGTCCTTTTGTGAAATAGGCTTGTGTCCAAAATTGTTATTTCAATAAAATGCATCTTTCATTACATTTCATACTCTACATTGTTTCATTTTGATATCATACAAATAATCATCCTCAGAATCATTTATTCTTTGGATTTTCTGCCTACATACCCACAGTAGGTCCCCAGGTATCAATGACGAGCAACACTGTTACTGACTCTCTTTTTAATGAGATATGTGTCAGAGGGATCTAAGGACTTTGAAGATGACAAAAATTGCAACTTATCTCCTAATTTGTTGATCCTACCTTACGAAGTCTCAGCAGACACTACGAGCTAACGAAGGAGATGAAGATGGAAGCCTAGCTCATCGCAAGAATAAGGCGATACATCATTCAGTTATTTCCAAGAATTCAAAGATGTTTTCACATGATTGTATTAAGACACACTCGAGAAAGAGGTCCATAAGGGTGTTTAATAAACACATGCTAATGGTGCTACAATGGCCAGGCAAACCATAAAGTTCGGGTACTGTTGGTCCACCATGAAAGAGGGTTGCATTAGCCATACCAAAAAAAAAAAGAAAAAGAAAAAGAAGAAGAAAGAAAATGGGACGATTGAGACTCAAAAAAAAATTGTCATCTATGCTTGTCGAACGTCTACCGGGGCAACACATTTCTCATTGATTTTGCCCATTAAAGTTGAAATTCTTTTTCGAGTTTTATTAGAACTGAAGTTAGATGAGGCAGAATGGATCCAATCCCGATGTGATTAAGTGAATTTGAAGAGAAAATGTTATCTGGCACGGTGGGATTATGCGAGTTTACAACAAAAAGGATCGCTCTAGAAAATTTCATTATAGGGCTTTAAAAAGAAAATTCTCGCATGAAAAAAAAAGACTTCAGAAGAAAGCGAATGCCCAAACTAGGAAGGACCTTATGCAGCAAAGAAGGCCTGTTCTGGGGAAGCATGAATATCGACTGAAATGAATGGCAGGGACTTACCCAACCTGGAGAATTCATATTCAAAGAATTCAAAAAAAATCAAAAAATTAAAAAAAAAGAAAAAAAGGAAAAAAATAAAAAATAAAAAATAAAAATTTTCATCAAAAAAAAAAGGAGAGGCCAAAAGTGAAAACCCGCAAAGGGCGTTTTGAGACCGAAGGTGGGTTTGAGTTGAAAACCCGAAAAGGGCAGCTCAAATTTTGATAAAAAATGGGGCATACAGTAGTCTCGCTACGCTTGAAACAGTGAAGAGGTATGTTACGTCTTGGGGCATCAACAAAGTACTCCGGATCCCCTAAACACATATCGATTTAAAATGGACCTCAAGAAGTTTGAACAGAGAAGCTCAGGCTACGATATCTGGGGCACCTGGTTTCCATTTTACCCATTTTGAGTTTGTTATCTTTGTCTTTTCAAAATACACTCTAAATAAACTTTCTTCTTCATTGCATTTGCTAGCTTTGATTAACTTGTTTGGTTCTAGCCATGCTCCAAATAAATTTCTGTTTTGTCCATCATTATGATCTTTTTCAAGCATTATGCATTGAAATGGACTAATAATACTTTCATGAAAGGAGTTTCGCATATTACTCTGGAAACTTCTAAATAATACAGGAGTTTGAAACATGATTATTGTTTAGGATTCACCGAGCTTAAGAGTCAGAAATATTCGAGTCCAAATTAAGGTTATCTCTTCGGATTTTTGTCAAGAATGGTGATTGAACAAAATGACAAGGTATTGCGTCAGTGATACAATCCTGACGAGAAATGGGCATTGTTAACCCAAATGCAAAACCAGAATCATTCTCGAAAGAAAATGATATTCTGCATTCGTGCGAGCATCATGCATATACATCTGGTTGGGTACCCGAAGAGTGATCAATAGATGGAAGCTGATACAGATCCTATACCTTTGAATAGCAACGGGATGGGTTGAAGAAGAAACAAATCCTACGTTTTGGAGTCGCAGTGGGACGAATGAAAAGATTCAGATCCTATACCCCTAGGTCACAATGAGATGAACCCTGAAGTTACAGTGGGACAAATATGTTGGGTAAAATATAATTGTTTTCCCGGTTTTTCTGTCATGAACGTTAGCCGAACAAGATCGCAGTATAAGACGTCAGTGACATAGCCCTGATAAACAATGAGCAATGACCACCTTAAACTGATAGAAGGGGATCATTCTCATGAAATTCTACACATTTAGTTAGGAGCATTCGATTCATTCTGATCATTGCATCCTAATCATTGTAAAAAAAAATCATCATTCTCATGACGTTTCTGCATTCATACAAATATCATCCATAAGACACATCTATTTAGGGGCATTCGATTCATTCCGATCATTGCATCCTAATCTTTGTAAAAAGACCATTCCCATGACATTCTGCATTCATGCAAATTTCGACCATAGTACATTTAGTAAGGAGCACTAGATTCATTCTGATCATTGCATCCTAACCATTTTGCATAAGCATAAACACAACTGATTTTTACAAGACAGGTCCCCTAGAGGATATTGTCGCAACATCAGTGAATTCGAATATCTTGCCTTCCTGAGTGGAGCAAATCGAAGACGGTGAATCTCATCTCCATGAAGCAGCGGAGTAGATTTTTGCCACTAGCCTTGTCTCCCTAGAATGGTAGTGGAATAGACTGAAGCTTGAAGTCTTCCTAAAGATAGTAAGGAAGCAAATTGAAAGACTGAAGATAGCAAGTCTGGCAGTCCTGATGTTTTAGGAGCAGACTGAAGATAGCAAGTCTGGCAGTCCTGATGTTTTAGGAGCAGACTGAAGATAGCAAGTCTGGCAGTCCTGATGTTTTAGGAGCAAACTGAAGATAGCAAGTTTGGCAGTCCTGATGTTTTAGGAGCAAACTGAAGATAGCAAGTCTGGCAGTCCTGATGTTTTAGGAGCAGACTGAAGACAGCAAGTCTGGCAGTCCTGATGTTTCAGGAGCAGATTGAAGATAGCAAGTTTGGCAGTCCTGATGTTTTAGGATCAAACTGAAGATAGCAAGTTTGGCAGTCCTGATGTTTTAGGAGCAAACTGAAGATAGCAAGTCTGGCAGTCCTGATGTTTTAGGAGCAAACTGAAGATAGCAAGTCTGGCAGTCCTGATGTTTTAGGAGTAGACTGAAGACAGCAAGTCTGGCAGTCCTGATGTTTCAGGAGCAGACTGAAGATAGCAAGTCTGGCAGTCCTGATGTTTCAGAGCAGACTGAAGATAGCAAGTTTGGCAGTCCTGATGTTTTAGGAGCAAACTGAAAATAGCAAGTTTGGTAGTCCTGATGTTTTAGGAGCAAACTGAAGATAGCAAGTCTTGCAGTCCTAATGTTTTAAGAGCAGACTGAAGACAACAAGTTTGGCAGTCTTGATGTTTTAGGAGCAGACTGAAGATAGCAAGTCTGGCAGTCCTGATGTTTTAGGAGCAGACTGAAGATAGCAAGTCTGGCAGTCCTGATGTTTCAGGAGCAGATTGAAGACAGCAAACTTGGCATTTTCAAGGTTACAGAGAAGCAGATCGAAGTCAATAAACGTATCCCAAGACTGCAGTGAAGTGGGTCAAAGCGACAAAGACGTAGTGGACAGGGATGAGGCCACATGAAGAATAAGAGCACCGAAGAATCCAGACTCAGTGGGTCTGGGCAAATTTGGGCTTTCTTTATGTCTTTGCTCTGTTCCCGTTGCACGACAATGAGCAAAGAGGGGCAGCTGTAATACCCATAATTTGCCCAGCCCAATTATTAAACCCAAATCTAGCCCAATTACAAAATCCAAAAATAGCCCAATTTACAAATAGGCCCAAAACATTAAAATTTTTCAGAAAAATTTAGGGTTTTTCAAACCCTAAAATAACTTAGCCGCCGCAGCCCCCTTGGCTGCCTTCTGGCCCTACCAGCGTCGCATGTCTACCACCAACACCTCCCCCACTTGCGCAAATCCCGCACCGACGCTGGCCACTTACTCCACTAACACCTGCAAACACGCAAGAAAAGGAACCAAAAAGCAGAAGAAACAAAAAAGAATAGACAACAATAGCAGAAAAAGGGGGATCTATTGTATTTTTTTTTCTTTCTTCAATCTCGGTTATAAGAACCGATGAAAACAAATGTAAAAGGGGGATTTTTCTTTCAAAAAAAAAAGAACGAACCTTCAACAATCAAAAACACAATAGAAGCATTAAGGTTGATCTTGATTTTATTTTCCATTATCGTCTATTGTTTTTACCCTTTTTTAGTTATTTTAAATCTTTTATAAACGAAATAAAGAAGAAAAGGAAAGAGATCTTACCTGAATCGGAGGCTAAAAAGCCTATTGTGCGTGCCGTTAACCACCAGACGCGGTGGTGACGCGGCAGACACCGGAGGAAGACCAATCGGTCCACCAAAAAAAGAAGGAGAAAGCTGCATCTTGGTTTTCTTCTTTTAAGAGGATGGAGGGGTTGTGGCTGATGTTTTAGGGTTAAAAAAATCTGATTTTCTTTAGGCAATTTTGGGCATATATATAAACTAAAAAAAATTAAATTAGCAAAAAATATAAACGCTAAAATTAAATTTATCGTTACGTCAAAAATCAATCTAGCCAAACCTATAAACAAATCTAAACGCTATGTGATACACATATGAATTAATTTCTCAATGTGATGTACGTTCAACCTATTTTTTCCTCCCTTTTCACCACAACATAGATGCAGTACACACAATATTGACAAATTATGAAGCCTATAAGGAAAGCCCGAGCTATTTTAGGGTTAAAAAAATCTTTCTTTAGGCAATTTTGGGTATATATATATGTAGTTGAACGACGCCGTTTAGCTCTAGGGGAAACTGCGCCTGTCCCTTAAAAGGGATATTTGCACATCGGGTCCCTTTCCTTTACAGCGCCAGTTAAACAAGCCCATTTTGGCATTTTCCTTTTTGCAATTTTGCCCTGGTATTTTACCTCTTTTTTAATGTGATCCGCGCCCCAGCCAAGCAAAACACTGCACATCAGGAACTGGGTTATTCAACCCTTTGGTCCTTGCAGGTTTGGCGCGTGTTACATTTTAGTCCCTAATCCCCTTTCCAGTTAAATTTATTTCTGTCTTAACCCCCTTAGTTTTATCCTAATTTCAATTTCACCCATTTCTTTAGTTATTTAGCAATTATTATTATTACCCTATTATTATTACCTTATTATTGTTATTTTTTTTAATATCTTTATTATTAGTATTATTATATTATTTATATATGTATTATTATCACCATTCTTTATGTTATTATTCCTATCATTATATTTTCTTTATAATGTATATATTTTATTATTATTTTGTTTGCTAATTGATATTATTATTTTCATCATCGTTATTTTATGTTACTACCATTATTATTTTTGTTATTATCACTTCTCACTCTATCATTTTTATTTCTATTTTATTATGATTATTATTATTATTATTATTATTTTGTTATCGTTTTTAAACCATATTATTATTATTATTATTATTATTATTATTATTATTATTCATACTATTCATTTATTATTATACATGTTAATATCATGATTTAGTTCTTTTCATTTTTATAAACTTGTGTTACATCATTTTTTACACGATACAAAATTGCTTTCGTTCTCAAAGGCAATATTCCGTGCTTAGAAATTCAAGAGATCGTACCCTAAAGTATTTGGTTTCGATTTTTCTCGTTTAATCTAAATAACTGAATATCCTTTTAAAACAAATACATTTTAAACAAAAAGCTTATTCTCGAAAATCCGAAATGTCGTGTCCTAAAGCATTGGATGTGATGTTTTATTATCCCGAGATAAGATTTTTAAAACGTAGGCAATGTCCAGTATTTGGAATTTCGAGAGATCGAGCTCTAACTTACTGCGTTCCGGTTTCTCATTTGTCAGATAATGGGATATCCTTCTCGAACTCGAATCTGAATTTTAAAGTCAAGAGACAAGCTTAATTTCGAGAGTCCAAAATGTTGTGCCCTAACTTACTGAGTATGACATTTTATCTCTTGAAAATAAGAATGTCTTATCGTCCACTTTTGATTTGTTATGTTCTTTTAAAGAGGATCATATTTTCAAAACTTTTCAAATTTTTCGACATCAAGATATTAGATAATCAATTAGGTACCAATTTTTTGGGCGTATCGAGGGTGCTAACCCTTCCTCGTGCGTAACCGACTCCCGAACCTATTTCTCTGAATTTCGTGGACCAAAATCGTTGTTTTGATAAATTAAATGGTTTATTTAAAACAACTACTTTTCGAGGTGATCCGATCACACCTCAGCAAAAAAATGATTGGTGGCGAATCCCGTTTTATTTCATTTTCAAAACAAAGTCGATTCCCGCCTTTTCAAAAAGGATGGTTTCGACATATAGTATATTAATAATTATATATGTAATGCACTTACTATATTATGTAGTGATATATTTTATTTTATAATGGATGAAATTTATCATAAGTTTTTGTACTCTTCATAAATTTTAAATTTAGTTTTTATATATTTTTTAGGAATATAGTCCTACTTTTCAGATTTCAAAATTCAACATTAACTATTAACATTGTTAAAATTATTTTGTTAAATCTTGGTTCATTATAACGTCTTTTTTTAGTTACATGGCTATTAAGTGAAGATTATATTTATTTCAAAATGTCATATCAACAAATTTAGCAAAAAAAAAAATTAATTGTGTTAACAATTGAACTTGAATTTTGAAATTTAAAAAATAGAGAGACTAAATTTCAAATTTATGAATAGTATATAGACTTATGACATATTTTAACATTTTATAATATAACTTGTAAGAAGAAATGTTCAACGATCGATTGTATCAAGTTTATGTATGATATCAATATCGTACATAGGGTGCATTCTCCATTGCGGTGGAGAACACTTTTGGGTTAAAATTGCTTTTCCACCACAGAAGCAATGAAGAGCACTTGGCTTCTGCCGTTAAAAGTGTGATGGAAAAGTGTTTTTCCACCTAAACATAAAGTTGGGATTTAGGTGTTTTTGGCTTTTAGCTTTTACAATTGGAAGTGCCTTTATTTATATTAACTATTTAACAGGTATGTTAATAAATTATATTATTTTATATTTTATATACATTTATATTAAATTATTTAAATATCATTTATCATTCTAGTAAATTATTTAAATCTTATTTATTATTATATTTATTTTTTAAAAATATTTTATATATCATCAATTTTACAAATGATTTACATTAATTACTTAAAAGGTATTTAAAATTTACATTTCATGTATCATTATATTAAATTATTTATATTCATATAATTTAACTAATTTTTTACTTTCTACTATCATGTTTAAAAAATATATTTTAACTTTCAAATGCAATTTGACACCAATAGAGACACTAAAAACTAACAAACACATTTTTTGACAGCACTTTATATTACTTTAGAAAAATATGTTTTTCTAAAATATTTTTCAACGCAATAGTTATAGAGAATTAGCCTATACTTACCCAAAGTCAGTTCAACCTAAAATATTGACCTAAAATTTTATTCAAATCTCCTCTCATATTTGTCAACAACTATTTTCAACCTATTTAAATTCTTATATATATATATATATATATATGTAATTATATACATTTTTTACTACTAGTATATATTTTTTAAAATTAAAATTTTAAATAACAACAACTTAGCATATATTTATATTTATATTATAATATATATAACTTTCTTATTAAAGAAAACATACAAAATATTATTAAACTTAAAAATAGATTGGATTGAGTTTGAATTTTGAATTTTAGAACTCAATTTTAATTTGTATTTTGAACGGACTTAAATTATTTGTTCGAGTTCATTTTTAGTCTAATATTTTTATTTAAATCCTCCCAAATATCAAGTAGATCTTCAAACTTTGAGAGGTAATACAATCCTTGAATATGGATCTCATTTTAATAGGAGTAATGAAAAATATATTATTGTAATATTTATGATTAGATGTAGGTATGTGAACTTTATATACTTGATTAATATCGTTATATATATATATATATATATATATATATATATATTTATATAATATGTTTTTTATTAAATTATTTTATATGAATTTTGTTTTTTTATAGAATAATTTGATGCATGGATTTATAGCTAGCAATCATGTAATCTAACCGACACACAGCTAAGACAATATTGTACAAAAACAACATTTTAAGCATCAAGCCAAATGATACCAACAGATCCATTTCAACTAACAAAATGCCTTCATCAAATTTCCACCTCTATATTATTAGATAACATAAAATTTATGGAAATGTATGTTTTTGTTTTAAATGTCAATAAATGTGAAACAAATATGCTGAAACACATCCATTCAAAAATAAAGTTTCAAGTTTATGAACAGAAGATAACTATTTTCAATTATTTAACTCAAAATCAATCACATATACAAATATATATATATATAGTTTTTTTTATTCTTTTTTGCATGTATTACAACATCAAATATTTCCTCTATAAACAATTCTCTTGCATAACGTACAATCAATAAAACAGTTTCCTTCCACACATGTAATCTAAATATTATTGTCTTATAATTACGACTTTGGACACTGTTGTTTGTTTGCATGCGAAATAAGATATTTACATTAATTTTATAGTTTGAATAAATCTGAAATTAAGGCGAAATTAATAGTTCTTCTTCTTCTTCTGTAAGAGAATGACGGAAGTGGCACCTGTGACCGTACGGACAGGCTTCGCCGGCAAGGATCATGCGACAAACCTGGGTCTTATACCTAGGATGCCTAATAACCGGACGTAGCTCAGTGATACCATGGGCGAACTGGCAATGGTCAGCGTAGGGACAGGTACCTGTCTGTTGCCATTTGTTGCATAGCTCTGTCTTCACCATTCCTTGGTTGTATACCTCCATTTCAATGCCTTTCTCTTCTCTTCTTGTCACTGGTGCTACATGTACTCGTGGCTGCATGATATTATAATTAGAATTATTTTTAAGGTTATTAATTAAGGATTAAATTATCCAACTATACATTAAAAGAAAATGCTTCAATATGGTCCAATAGAATGTTTTCAACGTGATTAAAAATTAAATCATTTCTGCTGCCAATAAAATTAAAGGTTGAAGTGGTGATGGTTGTTGTAAGTCGGTAGGTTCAATAATAAATGATTAAATTCTCTCCTTTCCAATATTATAATTCAATCATTAAATTAATAGTATTATATAAATGCTATATGTTTTATGTTAATAATACAATAGTCAATAGATACGGTAAAAGTATCACATGAGGCTCAGATTGTATTTTCTTTTTACTTAAAAATTGGTTAAATTAGTCCATATATGTAGATTAAAGAGAAAATTGATCTTTTTTATTAAAAAATTCATCCATTTCTACTATTAAAAACCGGTATAGCGATGGAATGACCAAACATTTATATATTCACGTATACCTCATGCTAGTAAAAATGGAATTTTTTAACCAAATGACCGATTTGCTCCTAAATCTAATTTACAGAATTAATTTCCCTATTTTTTGAGTTGAGTAGACAAAATGCAATTCAACTCTTAATATAATGAACTCTATAATATTTTTACCTACAATAAATCTTTATTCTTCCTATGGTACGTGGAAAACATATTTACTTATGTCACGTTAGATTTCAGAAAACATAATGCAGAAATCCAATAATTACAACAGAAAGTTCTGATTGTTATGATACTAAGGATTAAAATTCTAAAATTCATGTATGATATTGGTGAAGTAACCCTGAAAAAAAAAAAAAAAAAAAAGAGAGTAACTCACCGGCGGTGGATTGACGACTCTTTGCATATAGTTACATGAATTAAATGAAAGGTTCTTGGGCAATGATTTCTTCAGCCCCCTCTCCCATTTTTTCTCGTTCAAATCTGCCACTTTTTCGCAATGGAGGTTTCTATTAATCATGTCAGCTTGAGACGACTGGTTCAACAGCTTGATCAACTCAATGTTAGCTACCCGAAGATCATTGTTCTCTCTACGAAGCTTTTCAACCTCTCCCTTGAGAGCTTGTAAGCGAGAAACACAAAGGTCGAAGTGATCACACAATTGTTGATACTCAAGGATAAGACGAGCCTGGTTGAGCCGGTCCTCGGTGGACACATCGCCGGGTACGAGCTGTTTCAGATCATCGGAGGAGGAGGAACAAGTAGAAGGCGTAATGGAAAGTGATTCAGGGAGAGTAGATGAGAAAATGAAGTCGTACATTGTAGAGAAGTCGGTCGTTAGATCTTCAAGCGGCGGAGATAACGGTGGTGATACATAGTTGGCGATGGTGGTGGTGGTGGTTTTATTAGAAGATGGAGATGTCGGTTTCTCCATGATGAAACACTTGGAAAATTTTGTCTCCTCCCACAAGAAAGCTTACGAAACCGTTAATGGTGTTTAAATATAAAGAATTGTGAACTTGAAGTTAGAGGTGACAAATACTACTAATGGATTAAAGTATTTATATGGAGAATTTTTTAGCTTACAGAGAGATGAGTGGGGAAAAGGTGTTTGGTTGGCGAGAATGTTTTGGCGTGGTATGGAAGGATGTGAGTTGGAGAAAGAAAATGGTGGAGGTAATATTATGTTCAATATATTATTAATGTATAAATTTATAGGTTAAATTCTACTATTCATCCCTCTACTTTCGTTAGTGATTTCTAATCTATGTACTTTTAGAATTATAAAAACTCAATCCTCACCAAACATTAATTGTTAAATTCATTAAGTTAATAGATTAACGATTGTCATTTACGTGTAATACCATGGTAGCTTACTATTTTCATATATTACTTACTAAAAATGTAGTTAATGGACTAACGATTGTCATTTATATCAAGATTAAAATTTCAATTGTACGCATAGTATATAATTTATAATTGAATTTAACTGAACGCATTTGATCACTATTATTTGGGTTAAGACTAAAATTTTAAAATTTAAAAGTTAGAGGACTAAAATTGATTTTAACCAAATTTATATACCGACAGTCATTTATATAATAATACTATGCGTTAAAACGTTTCAACGCATATCTTTCTTTTTTCTTAACATTTGATAAATATATGGATTAATTTTTATATGATTTTTTAAGTTAAAGATATGGTTATGCCGAAGTCATTTTGAAGTAAGATAAATAATAGGAATAATTATTATGGTTTGTTTTTGTTTGTTTGTTGCTTCTATTTCACAGCTTTAACTAACTATGGCCCTCTTCAATCAAGATATATTGCCTAATATTTTGTTATATAACCAACAACCACTACAACTATTCAATTTTGACTTAATTGCATTTATATCCTTCATTTTAGTTTAGTTTTCACACTTCACAACATTTTCATTAATGTATCTTTAAATTATTAATGTTATATTAATTACATCTTTCTGTTATTAAAATCATTAGTTTAACTCTTAAATGACACATCAGATCTTACGTGACATAATTTAAAATGAAAATTTTAAATTTTTCCTTCACTATATATATTTTTAAAATTTTTACTTCTAAAAGTTATACGACAATGTTTTATGTATTCATTTTAAATTTAGCTACATAAGATTTGATGTGTTATTTATCGGTTTTAATAAAAAAAAAAAAAGACATGATTGATATAACATCAATAGTTTAAGGGATGCAATTAGAATATTTTGAAATCTAAGAACTAATTTAAAATGAGGGTTATAGTTTGAAAATATCTTATGGGGATTAACTCTTCAATACTACTTAAGTTTTTTTTTTTGGCTCTATATTTTAATAAATAATAAATTAACATATTTGGAGGAAAAATTAAATTAAAAGGGTTTGGGTTTCTTCTAATGACAATTGCAATGTAGTAATCAAGGCATTCACTCACAAAAGCGTTAGTTGGGTTAATAGTTTCCTTTTATACAATATTTCGTCAATAAAATCATTAACCCATTTAACTCCTTAATTTAAAATCAATGATATGTAATGATTTGTTTGGTTGAAAACGGCATATACTTACGCATCAAATATTATTTCTCTTTAAATGGATTATTATTTAACGGTATATGCTATGAATAAATTAAATAAATTATGACGTATGTTTTAAAAAATTAAAACAAAATTCACTTATTCTCTTATCATTAATGATGTCTCATGATACACTAAAAACTCATAAAATTATATATCATTAGTGCATCAAATATTAATCATTTCAAAATGGACCAATGTTCGATGCACTAATGATATAGAATTTTATGCACTATTAGTGAACTAAAATATGACGCAATCATAAAAAAAGTTAAAATATAATTCACTAAAAACTCATAAAACTATATATCATCACTGCATCAAACTGTTAATCATTTAGGAAAGGATGAATACTTAATACACGAACAATATATAATTGTATGTATTAGAGAATTAAATTATGAGTGATCATAAAAAAAGATTAAAACTGAATTCACTTGTTGTTAATAATTTGAAAGCTGTAACCACACCCTTTAATTATACTATTAAGTAGTAATCTATAATTCAATTTATAATATGTGAAATTATTTTAAGAAAAATAGTAATTCAATTCAACCATTTTAACATAAAATTTTGAACTTGTTGTCCCGATCCTTAACTATCATCCTTGCCTAAATTGTGTTACATAACTATGATCAAATGATAAATTCATGTTTCTGGTGCTATTACTATTATAAATTAATTACTGACAATTATGGTGTCCTTATCAAATGGTGTTTGATTTAATGAAGAAAAAGATATTTTTTTTATTGACAAAAGTCGTTGGTTAGTCAATTATTGCGTTTATAGTTGCCAACTACAAATTGCATATTATTGACAATTTAGTAAGAAATGAGTAAATAAAAATCAATTAATTAAAGATTCTTTAATACAAGTATAAATAAAGTAAAGACGGTATCTGTATGAAGCCGAAAACAATAGAGATTGGACTTTTTTCCCTTTTTTGGTGCCTGGAATCTTGAGAGTTTACCTGTCACTTATCTGCTTTCATCAATAAAATAAATATATAATCTGATTTTATTTTACTCCTTCTACTCAAAAAATAAGTAAATTAACTCTTATATAATGGATCAAAGAGCAAAACAATCTTTCTATTAAAAATTGTATCCATTTTTAATGTTAACATTTAATCACTGTACATCTATACACGTATTCACTGTCTGGATATTACTTCAACCACACTAATTTTTAACACTACATATAGATAAAATTAAAAAAAAAAAACTAAATTACTCTTTGGTGTTATGTACAGATACTAATTTACCCCTTTTTCTTTTGAGAAAAAGAGAGAACTGCAATTTAACGAGTTATATATATATATATATATATATATATATATTCTTAGAGGAAAATATACTGTTTACACATCTTACTAGTTTAGAATTCAAAATTTTATATTATGGGGTTTAAGTTAAGATTTATGGATGTTCATAAAATGGTTGAAGAAAACTAAAAAGGAAAAAAGAAACATTCGAAATAATCATTGTTCATGAATATATGAAAAATATAATCCTTAAAATATATGAAAAAAGCTTTGAAGTAATTGAAGATACCCATATTGAACATATCCGTATTCTTCACTCACCTCGAATTTGATAACATAGCAAAACACTAGTCATGGCATGGATTTTATTTTTTTTTTCATTTTGTTCAGTCCTCACATCTAAGCCAATAGGAGAAACAGAAGGAAAAGCTGTGCTACTTAATAGTAGTGTTGTTATTGGCTATACAATAATAATATAGCAATAGAATCTATAACTAAGAGACGATGCACATATATACAACGTATTCCTCATTTACATACGAATTTGGAACATGAAACTCACCGAGTTAACCCTTCCCCGATTCCACATCTCCCAACACTGAATTAGAATTGCGTGCTAAATGCATTCCCATAAATCCATTATCGGTTGGTTCTTGTTGGTTCGCAATCTGAATCTCTCCGGTCATTGCATTTGGAAGATTCGTGGCATTGATTGTGTTTGTTGTATTTGCAGTCGACTCCTCAATTACTCGGAAATAAGCATAAGTCCCTGAACCTACAAACAATTCCGTGCAACAGTTCAGATAAGACGTTCAAGTCTAAAAGTATGGATCACACGTATGCTCAACATTTTAATTCTTTTTCCAGATATTTGGAGGATTATGTCAGCATGAGTCAAACACAAGGGTACTTCGGAGAACATGAAGAGTTCGAGTAACATAGTACACGAGCATGGCAGAAAAAGCTTCTTTAACCAATCAAACTAGCAGTTGGTAGATGGGAAGGGAAGGTGGGAAGGAGGCTTTTAAGTGAAAAGGAAGTAGCTTTCCTACAATGCACAACCATATAGTCACAACAACCAACCACACATTAAAACTTCAAAATGAAATTCATAATAGAATTTACGTGGATAAAAGTACCGTGGAGGCCCCTGTACTAGAAGTCAAATTGCATTTTGGCCCCTCTACTAATAAAATGGGTAAATTAGTCATCTGTTAAAAATTTCATCCATTTTTACTATTAAAACTAGCCATCGTACGTCAGTATGAGGTATACGTGACATGTCACGTGTCACTATCTGGTTATTCCGTCAGCTACACCAATTTTTAACAGTACAGAGGGATGAATTTTTTTAACAAAAAAGATCAATTTTCTTTTTGATCTAATGTATAGGGACTAATTTGCGCATATTTTTTGCTGAGGGGGCAAAATGCAATCTGACTTGTAATACAAGGGCCTTCATGGTACTTTTATCAATTTACATAATATAAAAAATATATATCCTCCTAGAAAGGTAAATATTACAGAAATTTCACGACAACCATGCATTGAAAATTTTGTAGTCTCAGATTCATAAGTTATCGGGTTCCCATTTTACAATTAAAGGAGAAGATGCTATTCTAACCATGTTCCTTGTATGCTTTGCAGAAGCTCACTAGTAAAGCATTTTCTGTAATGTATGAAACATGTAGAATCAACTTGGCAATAAGAAAAAAAAAGAGTTTTTGGTGCATACCATTTGCATCGTATGGTGGCGGGTAGAACTGCAAGTAGCAAAATGTAGCCACTACGAACCCTACAAATGATAGTCTTAAGAAAGTTAATAGACGAAGTCATTAATGAAAACAACTCCATAGTATGAGCAATATACCAACCTAGGAGACCCCCAGCAAAGACATCTTGCCAGTGGTGCCAATAGTCATCCACTCGAGAAATGCCCACAAGTGATGCAACCAACAAAGGGAGAAAAACGATACATAGTTTTGCTACATGTCCTCTACGGTCAAATGCTTTGATCTTTCCGGACAAGTAAAGTGAAAGAAAACCCAACCCGGCAAAGGACCCTAAAGAACGAATCCAGATATCCTCCGATGGTTATAATCTGAAAATAAATATTCATTATCTCAACAAATATGAACATAAATTGCCCATATAAGAGGACTTACAAGAGGTATGCCCACTTGGAAAGCTTTTATGCCCCTCCCTAATGACACTCTTATCACCATGACAGATGACATTTCCCCATTTATCATAAACCTGAGAAGTAATAAAGTTGAGTTCTTTGCTAAAAATATTGACATTAAAAAGTTTATATTCTGAGAATAGCAGGTCTACAGAGGCATACATCCTTTCCATCTGGGAAACAGCGCCAAAAGAAGTCTGGCCGAGGTCTTCCAACTGCATTTTTTATCGAATCAGTGATAACAGCTGTCACTAGAACGGAGAACAAGAGGCCTGCATTAACAAACTAATTTTAGTCATCGCTTTAAGGTTATGATACTTTTCAACTTTGCAGAAGAAAATGTTGTTAATAAAACAGAGAAATATCCGAAAGTTACACTTACCTAGTACAGCATGATGAAGATCATAAACATCCCTTCTACGAATGTACACAAAGATAAAAATCAGCATGGGCAACAGAACGGCATACATCTAAATATTGGGGGGCAGGAAAGAGAGAGTGAGACAGGCAGAATTTCAGAGAAAGAGCTCTTATACAGAAAATAAGGCAAACAGAATTTACCGGCACAGCCCAAACAGGAACCGTATTACTTTGTAAGGGGTATCTTAGATCATCCATCATATCCTTCCCAACAAAGCGATAAAATGGATGAATGATAAGGATGACAACCCATATCACCACAAGCAATACAAGAATAAGCCAATCAAGCATGTGTGTCCTTGCAATGGTGAAACCATGGGACCTTATAGTATGTGAAGCAAGCTGGACTTCATCCATTTTGTACTGTTTAAAAATATGAATGTCAAAGTACTGTTAATATTATGTATTATAAGATCCTCCCAGAGGCACAATAAGAAGGAAATTGACCACAACCATCATAGGATGCAAAATCCACCAGTAAACAAGAAAAACAACAGAAATAAATTCCACCAGAAATCATAGGTAATACATTTTTCTCAAGGGATGAAAGATAAGCAGCATAAGCAACCTTATGCCAAAGATAATAACTGGAATTAAAAGTTTCTTGACATCTTTGTATGATTCATCACAGAACTTTGAATTGAATACAGCATTGGCAGGATTACTGTCTGTTTATATACAGTTAGACACTTCACTCCCAAGAAAAAAAATTAATGAAAAGCATGTCAAGGAGAGTAAGTTAAAAATTACAACTCCAATATCCAACAAGATACAGAAAAAAGCAACACAGCAAGAGTTGGCCATCTCAACATTCTCAACTATGTTCTGTTAAAACAAGGATGCCTAGTATTCATCACTCTCCTCCAAAAGAGACATTTAAAGCCAGTATATACCTTTAACCTACGAGATTTGCATGCTTGAATATTCCGATATGTTAAGGTCAAAGAAAGGTTTTGGTAATTCAAATGTAAAAGAAAAAAAATGCGATACCTCTTTATTCCCTTGTTCTATCAATGGAAGAAGGTCAGGGGATGACAAACAATGACTAGCATTTGCAGGATTCTCCACCCTCATGCTTGATAAATCCTAGTCAACAACCAACCGATCTTCAGGGATTAAATATGAACCACCCTCCCCCTGACCCCACAACCCCATACACACCAAATTCCATCCCTTTACACCTTCAATTAGGAAAGTTTGTGTTCAGGTTTAAATTTCCACTGTTTCTAACTTCTGAATGGTTCTTGAGCTTAAGAGAAGATAGTGGAGGACAGATAAGCAGCACATAGCCGGCATATATGTATGAATTTTTTAAAAAAAGCATTTTTCTTATAGCTAAGAGATCAGTCCATAGATAGAACAGACAATAAGTAGAAACAAGAGGTAAAGATCACATTCCTTGAGATTTTATCTCTTTAGTAAACTGCATGTTGAAGAATAGCGGTGATCAACCCTATAGATGAAAACTATAAAGCATGGGAACTATCTTAACTGAATCAAATAGTTCAACCATACTTTTCCATGCACAGGAAGCACCAAACTCATGAATGGATGGCTTCTACGCATGAAAGACTTATGGTTAGATGTTAGAAAGCCACAAATTGAACAAAATCCAAACTAAGGATTCTCTTTTGGTTTGAATAAACTATCGGATAACCAATAACAAAATCCTATTAGTACATAACTAACTAAACCATCACCCATATCTAGAATCTCCAGTATATATCGGCACAAAGTAACATGTCAGCATCGAAGACAATATCCAAATTTTGGGGGAAAAAATCTTGTCTATTCTTTACTTGATCTTAAGATAAGATCTTAGTAATAATTGATAGTGATATGCATTTCAATCCTAGATTCCTTTAGTCTTAGCTGAAAAGAGCAAATAAACTAACTGGAATTAGTATGCTTTACAAGAAAAAAATGACCGCCAATAATTGAATAATTAAGCACCATAACTTACCATAACATGTATAAATAGTAAATCATCAAACTTTATTTACATATAACACTTCTAACAAGTTCTAACAAAATGAAATGCTCTCACAAACGTTTAGAACAAAGTCCAGACAGTATAATCCCCAAAATTCCAGAGTTTAGTTACCAGAAACTATAAAAGAAAAAAGAACATGATTCTCTCCCAAATCACAATTACTCATTCATACCAATATTCTACCATACTAAAAGCATAAACCAATTATACAGGAACAATGGAAATACAAATAAAACAACTAGATCAAGTAAAAGCAGAACATTCATAACACAAGAGCAGTTAAAATAATAATTAAACTGTGTGCTATATTTAAAGTATCAAGAAATGAAACTCAATCTGTAAGATAAAAAATTTCAAGTCATAAAATAGCACAAACCTTGAAAATATTACTGAAATTCTTAAGCCATGAAAGAAAAACTGAGTTCCAAGAAGCCATGAGGTATAAACTAATAAAAACACACACAGCGGCACAGACACACAGAGAAAGATGCAGATAATAAATGGGTTTCTTTTTACAGTAACAATATGTATATATGCCAAATGCAGAAGAAAAAAACCCAGCAAAAGAAAAGTCAAAAATTGAAAGAGACTAAAGTGATAGTGCTGTTCCCACACCAAGGAATGTATACACAAATGCAAAAGATTCTTATCCTCAATAATTCTGATAACAGTAATAGTAAAATGCGAACCATTGATTAACAAAAAAAATGATTGAAATAAAGAAAGAGTTACCTTTGAGCTATTGGGGAGAGGGTTTTGATAAATGAAAATTAAAAAAAAAAAAAAAAGTGAAAATGATGATTGGGTGTTGGGATCCAAGTGGAAAGAGAACAGAGGAGGGTTGTTCCAGCAGACGGCGACCGAGTAAAATAAATTAAAAGAAAAATAGATATAATTAATAATAATTCCTATTTTTAATTTTTTAAAAATGATTATATCTATTGTACCTGTCTCAGATGTTAACAAAAAAAATGAAAATAAATATCCCATTAATAGGTTTGAATAAAAAAAGGAAAAACACTTAAGCATTTTTGTTTAATTTTTTTTTACGCGATTCAATATATCAAATATTGTCATATGCGTGATCCTTTTAATACAATAAATTAATTTCTTTTTTTTTTAAGCTATTTCGCGTTTGGTTTATGAGTTTATAAATCTTTGATTTCCCGTTGTGGAAAGGACTCGAATTTGAAAGTGTCTATTGGGAACGGTGTATTTAAAGCAATTGGACCGTTTTGGCCTTTGAAACCGACGACGGTCAAATTAACACGCAATAAATGGTAGTGACAATGTCCACAAATTCATATCATACTACGTATTACCTTGGTCGGGGGGGTTTCTAATATCATTTATTGTAGATGACTTTTTCTTCTTCTTTTTTTATACGCAGAATGGGCACCATAAATTTGAGGGATGCAAAATTAAGTGTTTTATAAATTTGTTTTCAAATCAATATTCTATCTTAATACCGTTAGATTTCTAATTGAATCAAATATCTTTCAATAAACAAAATAAATTTTATAAATTTTTAGATGTGGTAAAACCATGCATAAGAAAGGAAAGTAAACAAGGACCAAGCTTTGACCCAGATTTACAATTAGTGCAAGACACCATATGCAAAATACATACATATAAAGTTTAATACAGACCTTACAAACAAAACAAGCTAAGACCCAGATGTCAACAAACCAAAATTCGAGGAGAGCATTTGCACATGAATCCAGTCGTTATGGTCTATTCAAAGGAAGCAAAGGTGAAAACCCTCTTTGGCATACTTTGGTGTTTGGCCATTCAAGGTGGTGAAGCATAGAGCCCTGTCACGTCAGAAAAAAAAAAATGAGGTTCCTTATCTCTCATTGTCCATTTGTAACTCTGGTAAGAGTTGATTCATCAAAATAGAAAACTTAAGAAGAATTCTTTTTTTAATAAATTACCTATCATACAGATCCATTTTACTTTCAAAATACAAACATGGGGATTATTGAAATGTTTGTTTGTTTTTTATTGACTCATTCTCATTGCAATGGACCCGCTTCTAGCTAGCTTGTTCCATTAAACGCGAGCAGCTTGAGAAAACTACCATCGAAGGGTGGAGCCAAACACAAGTACAAAGACTCGAGAGACCTCCCACACGGAAGGAGACATAAGAAAGGCCCAAGTCCAGCTTTATTATTCCACAAGAATTTGTTGGGATGATAGGAGGAAATTGGCAAGAGAAAGGTGGGCATGGAAGAGGAAAGATGAGAGGTGGAAAGTGAAACGAAAGGGTGGTTGTTTCCGGTAAGGTCAACAATGGTCACCCTATCAAGGACTACACCAAAAATAGCCATGAGAGGTAGCAAGGAGGAGAAAAGGCAGAGAAATAAAAGAGGGAGAGCTGATTGGTGAGAAATAAGAAATAGAAAGGAGACTAGAAGAAGGAAACAAGAGTGATTGGCGCCAACCAAAAGGTCGACGGTTGGTGGGCTGGAACAGGAAAGGAAGCAGGATGAGATTGAATGGCCATCAATTGACCTTAAAGTCGACGCTTGACAACAAAAGTGTAACACCCTTAACCCGTATCCATCGCCGAATTTGGGGTTACAGCATTACCGAACATAGCACAAGTCACCACAAACATTTGATGCTCACATGGACAAAATCAATTGCATTAAAAATAATGTACTTTCATTGCATATTTAATCGTCGGTATACATATCTTGATCCACTTAGCCAAGTTCACATAGAAGCATTTTTCAACAAATAAAGGTCACTATTCATTTGGTTATCTAATTTTAAAAAAAAATCCGAATATGAACCTATCCCTATTTTTTTTTTTTTACCAACCTAAGAGCAATTACAAATAAACAAGATATAGATCATTTCTCATTCATGAGAAAAGTCGAATTATCAAAACCAAACATATATCGTCTATAGTCCACAATTCATAATTCTAAACCCTTTATAAGCATATACAAATGTGTATCATAACCGAATATATCTATCCAGATACATATCCTTTATTTCCAAATCTTGCCGAATACAAGATTATAAAAAAAATGATTCTATAAAGTTGATTCATGTTTCTATGTTACTCATCAAAAGTTATGTATAACAAATTTTAATCCAAACTTATTAAACAACCACCTATTATTAGCATTCCCAAAAGAGCTAGCAATGATTCATATATGGCTACTTCATATCAAACATACATATACAAATACAAATACTTAACATGAATTATAACACAACCAAATTCACCAACCAAGCAAAACATACATGCATACTATAATCAAGATTTCATAAACCTTAGATAATTAACTTTTAAAACAATCCATTTTCGCATGGCTTATATATACATCAACAAAATATCATTCAAATATTAAGCTAGCCTATACATGCCTCAAGTTCAAAATCCAAACTTTAAGGGTACCAAAGAAAGTCGATAGTGTGGATGACTTCGTTGACGATCACCTGAGCTCGTAGCTTGACCAAAATCTATAAAACAGAATGACAAACACATACAGAGTAAGCTAACTTAGCTTAGTAAGTCTTAAGCAAAAATAATACATCATCTCTTTATAATTTACTCATAATACATATACATATAATTAAATAAATTTACATAACATTCGAATAAGTAAATGCCATGTATATATATTAATTTCATATATATATATATATATATATATAATATATACACATGTCCATTTAATATTTCATTTATTCAAGTATCTAACATCAGTGTAATAACAATATGTCCACATAACCAAAAGGCCGAATATACATGAATATTAGTCTCAATCTTGCTTGATAAACTTCACATATATGCTTACCTATTTGGTCGAACACGACAATTCAAATGAAGAACTCATATGCACATGCCTGTATGGCCGAATATAAACAAACTCGTATTATCAAATTACTTGCTCAATAAACACATAACTAGGCAGACTCATAACCAATAATTTGATTTTACATCACCGGTATAAAACCTGTTAGACATAAGCCTGAATTTCACACCGGCACTAAGCCTGCTAGACCCGAGGTCTGATATCTATTCACCGGCAATAAGCCTGCTAGGCATAAAGCCCGAAAAGTTCACCAGCCCAAGGCTTGCTAGGCTCTAAGCCTGAATAGTAATACTTTAGATTATCTCACTTGAATCTTTTCATATATCAAACCTATTACTCATTTCGAATTCAATGTATGATCAATCGAATAGCATATAACAATCCAATAGCTTAACCAACTCAAATATTACACATAGTCAAATTCAGCTTTTGCATAATATAATTACAATGTCTTCATTTTTCAGCATATAATGGGTTACATAAATAATTTACGATGTATATTTGCTTAGAGACTTACCTCGGATATCGTCGGACAACAAAAATCGGCTATTCGATTATTCTCGCTTTTCCCCGATCCAAGTTCGTTTTCTTTTGTTATTGATCTAATCATATTCAAATTAAGCTCATTCAAACACATTTCTATTCAATTTAGTCCTAAAACACATAATGGGCAACCATTTTGCCCCTAATATTTCACACTTTTACAATTTAGTCCTATTTGCACAAAACACAAAATACACAGAATTTGGCCACAAACCTTAAGGGCCGAATATTCCTAGTCCTCATACAAGTCCATGCATTTCATTTATTTCACATTTTAGTCTCTCAAAAATTTATTTTTACAATTTAATCCAAATTACTCAATTTCATCAAAAATTCAAAGGTAAAACTTGTTAATCTAACACATATAATTAATATATCATCAAGTATCAAAAATAACAAGCTTCCTCCCATGGCATCTCACGAATTACACAACAAATTCCAAAATTTAAACATGGGCTAACTAAAACATTAAGCAACAATCTCAAAAATATAAAAATTATCAAAAACCAAAACCAATTCATACATTAAATCAAGCTTTCTAATGCCGAGATAGCTTATGGTTTTCTCTTTTTCCTTTCTTTAGCATTCGGTCAAGAAGATGAAGCAAAATGCATGTCTTTCTTTTTGGCTTTATTTTATTAATAGTTTATAATATAATTTTATTATTATAAAATAACTTAACATAAAATAATCATGTAAATGCATTATGACATATGCACTGCCGTCCACTATCCCATTTAAAATGGGTAATTTACCACATAGATCCTTCCCTATATAAAAACACATCAATTAACCACTCAATCAATCAAATAAGCTACTTTTACCACTTATACAATTTAGTCCTTTTTCTTAAATTAATCACACAAACGGGCAATATATCTTACGAAACTTTCACACATGCTAATTCACATATAATTAACATAGAAAATAATATTAAAAAAAATTGGATTTGGATTCGTGGTCCTGAAACCACCGTTCCGATTAGGGTCAAATTCGGACTGTTACAAAAAGTTTACCTCACGATTACTAAAACAAGAGAGAAAATTATATGAACCTACAGAGAGTTTTTATATCAAAAGTTTTTTTACAAAAAAAAAATTATATTATACTTTGTTTTTATAAAAGAAATATATAAATTTTGTATGGAATGGCATAACATACACATAAAATGGTGAACTTAAAAAAGTTTTTATAAGATGTGGAATTTTTATTATAAAAAACGAAGTATTTTTAAAATTTAAATGACATAATTATTTTTGTAAAATATGAGGGGGTTCAATATAATGAGTAAGTTGGTATCATTTAACTCGTGACACCAAACTTAATTAAAGACTTATATATTTGAGTATGTATGCTTATAAAACGTCCATAAATGTATCCATGCAATATCAATCACTCATGTGAGTGCTTACTAAAAAGCAATTACATTTTAACAAATTTAGTTGTAACAACCTAGCTACTTATAAATAATAAGTTGAAATTTTGAGAATAGATAGAGTACAATTAATGAAATTTCTCGATTTTATGTTTAGAATTTCTTTTTCTTTGATTAAATTTTCTTTAGCTTCTCACCATTGTTCAAGTTATGTTATCCTATCATGGTATCAGGGCCAAGTTGATAAGTAGACAACTGACTAGAATTCCAACTTATCTTAATTAACAATCATATGTTAAAGCTAATGCGCATGATAAGTTTACTTATAATACCAACACAGTTCCAATAATGTGAGATGGTATACTTTATCAAACATAAAATAAATAAAATACAAAGGTTGACATTTCATAGTTTTTAAATCTAATTCAACCACATTTCTTCCATCTATGTATATTAAAAATTTTGTTATTCAAGTCCTTCATTCTCCCTCATTTAAACATTAAGCTATTTTCATAACCTATCAGTTCCACATTTTGCCTATTTTAAACTGCTCGATGAAACATTGTAAAATAGCTCAATACACAGGTATAAATCACATTTGATGCTTGTCTAGGCTAATCATATAAATTGGTGTAAGATTTCCTGTCCCGACTAAACCTTTTATTAACACATTAAATAACCTGGCCAGGGTTTTATATACATGTAAGGTTACTTGTCTAAGCTAAACCTATAAAACAACATCATATTACTCGTCCAAGTTAAACCTGTGTCACATGTACTTTCGAGTCCGCAACAAATGTTGGATCTCGGAATCATCGAAAATCACCTGTAACCATGTGTATGAGACTTTTACCAAGTTTATCGAGACAATTTCAACATATAATTTTATCATCATTTCTTTGCAATTTAGTCCATTATCACCTTTTGTAGTTAATCAAAGTTTTCAATTAAACATTCTTATATGTATAAAACTAAAATTTAACAAAAAAAAAAACTTAATCACATTTATGTTATATGAACTTACCTGGCAAAACAACAACAGATAAGGCGTTAGAGGCTATTCAACAATTTTTCCTTTCCTACGTGTATCCTTTGGTTGTTGTAAATCTCGATCTAAACCATAATTTAATTCAATTATCAATTCCAAACATCATTGAACAACATACTAAAGTTATATGACCATTTAATTTTATCTATCAAATAATCCCTAATGTTTTAAAATTTATTCAATTCAGTCCCTAAAACCGAAAATGCCATAACTTTCAAATTTGATCTTCGATTTTGAAATCGATCTCAATTACATTCTTCTATAGTCCACCAAAACCTACATTTATAGAAATTTTATGCCAATTTTAGAATTATTACACTTTAGTCCCTATACTCAAAACTAGCAATTTTCACTTTACAAATTAGTCATTTTTCATATCTATGTTTCAAATATAACCAAATAACATCAAAAACTTCAAGAATACTTAAAGGATAACTTTTGTAAACTTTAGCTGTTTCACAAATTAATCATCGAGTGAGCTAAATCAAGCTCCCAAAATTCAAAAACATAATAAAAAAAACTAAATTGGGGTAACTAAATAAGTGTCTAAAGCTTCAAAGCCCTAGAGAGATTCTCTTTGATGGAGAAATCAGTGAAAGGGAGGAAGGTGAACAAATGTATTCTCTCTCCTTCCAACATACCTATTTGTTTCTTTTAATTATAATATTTTAATTATAAATTATAATAATATACCATATAAAATTTAACCAAACAGTCCACTAGAATTCCAATGTAGAAATTTATAGTAATTTAACTTTTACGGTTTTTACGATTGAGCCATTGTACCCTAATTAACCATTCAATCAACAAAATTATTGGATCGAGATTCAATATGACACTAATATAGACTCGTAAATATTAATAAATAATATTTACTAAATCAATTATCGAAAAATGGGGTTCAAAAATTGTTTTTTCCAATATCATTGAAATACGGGTTGTTATAGACCGTCAGACCAACAATACTTAAATAATTAATTAAAATTTTATAAAAATCTAAAAAACCAAGTAAAACTGATTTATATATATTTAATTTTTTTAGATTTTATGAATTTTGAATTATTTATTTAATTATTGTCGGTCCAACGATCACACCGGTCTAACTGGTGATATAACCTGTACAACCATTAGTTTGATTATTAAAACACTGAAAATGACACTTTGAAATTGTATCATATTATCATCTAAATTTTTTTGTTTTTCAAACTAAGAGTGTCACATCATTAAATTTTTAAATTTTTTAAGTTTAGGAATCAAAATAGACCTAGTTGTTAAATCTAAGTGCCAAAGTGAACAAAAAAGTACAACTACTAAAATGAATCTATTTGTCAAGTTCAGTGGTTGATGTAGACCCACTTGCCAAGTTAAAAGGCCAAAAAATACATTATCCCTTGTTTTTTTTCACTATTGTTAACAGAATGAGTTTAAATCAAGGATCAAATCGAATAAAAAGAATTTCAAGAGCCAATGTAGGCCTACTTATCCACTTGAAGAGCCAAAAGTTAAATTATCCCTATTATTATTATTATGAAATCGGTGAACGTCCCTAAAACGTAGCGTGTCGGTGCAAATACAAACAATTGCTCTTTATAAGAAAAACACCACTCCCTCCAGTTGTTTCTTCGATTGAATCGGCCGCCGCATTCTCATATTGTTAAAACCCTATTCCTATATCGCTGCCATCAATCGCCGGCGTCTAAGCTCAGTTCCTCACCCCCTTCAACTGCTTCTTTCTCTCATTTTTTTTAATTTATTCCCTCCCCCCAAGTTTCTTCCAAAAACAAACAATCCCTGTATCTGAAACCCTAAATAGAAGTAGGCGCTCTCCTTTTATTATTATTTTTTTGCTTCAGTTTCTTCTGAATTTCTCAATCGCTACGGGTCTCGTATGCCTCTTGTAAGTGTACAGGTAATTTCACCTTTAAATCCTCTCTTTGCCTTCTTTATTTTGCTAATTTGAAATCTTAGGACCGAAATCGTTGTTGAATTTATGTAATTCGTATCTATCTCGTTAGGCACTACTTATAGGGAATTCGACCTTTTTCTAGGGGAAAGTAAATAAATAAATCTCCGTTTCAATGGATTCTCCTGAGCGTAGCAGTCGTAGTCACGTACGACGTGATCGAGAGGATAGTTCAGACTTGAAAAGTGATAGGGCAGTTGGGGATGAAGAAGAATGTGAGGCAATTGATAGTAAGAGGAAGCATAAGTGTAGTAAGTCTAGAAAGAGTAGCAATGTCGAAGAAGGTGAGGGAGTTGAAAGCGGTAGTAGTGGAAGGAGGAGGAGTTCTGGGGATAGAAATGAGAGCCGTAAAAGGTCAAGTGCTTCCACTAGAGCTGATACTGATGAAGATGATTGCGATACCCCTAAATCGTCCCGTCCCAAGCAGATCAGGAGAAAACAAGAGGAAAGTTCCTTGGAGAAATTGAGTAGCTGGTACCAGGACGGAGAAATTGAAAGCAGACAAGATGGTACTGAGAAATCCGGTGGTAAAGGACATGCTTGGGCCGATGAGACTGACAGAAAGAAGGTGGCCTCTAAACTAAGTAAAAGCAAAGAAGAAAGGTCCCATGATGGAGCACTAGAGAAGTCACTTGATAGAGATTCTAGGTATTCAGAAAGGAGGGAAAGCAGCCGCGATAAGGGTCATAGCTCTTCTGAATTATCAAGGAACTCCAGAAGAAGATGGGATGAATCAGATGCTTCTAGGAAAGCTGAAGAAAATACTTATGAAAAGCCTGATTTGATCAGTGGGAAAGCTTCCGATCTGAAGTATGACAGTGCTAGAGAGAATAGTGCTTCTGCTAGAAATGAGCCTAGTGAGAGTAAAAGCGTTGCTGCTGATTCAAACAATGAGAAGGGTGCCAAATCCAGCAGTAGGGAAGAGAGAAGAGTTGATGCTGAGAAGAGTAAGAGCAAAGGTCGATCAGATGCCTTAGAAGAAGACAATAGATCTAGTCCATTGACTCGTGAAGACAGATCAGGTAGGGAGAAAATTGAGAAGCACAGACAGCAGAGAACTCCCTCTGGTCGAGATGTTGATAGTCGAGAAAGGGCATCCAATGTTGATGATGATGGAATAACATGGACAAGGGATAAAAGTTCAAGAGAAGTAGGGCAAACAAACAGGTCTAGGACCCCTGAGAGAAGTAGTAGGCGTTATCAAGACTCAGATCCCACTGAGATGGATTTTGAAAGAAGCTCAGAACGCAAAACAAAAGAAATCGAAAGGGATGACAGATCCAAAAGCAGGGGTGATAATTGGAGTGACAGGACTAGGGATCGGGAAGGTTCAAAGGAAAACTGGAAAAGGAGGCAATTGAGTAATAATGAGAAAGAGTCCAAAGATGGGGACAGTGCATATGACCGTGGTAGGGAATGGGATTTGCCAAGGCATGGCCGGGAGAGGAATGAAAATGAAAGGCCTCATGGTCGGCCAGGCAATAGAAAAGATGGAAACCGAGGTGAAGCTGTCAAGACATCATCAAATTTTGGAATCTCAAATTATAATTATGATGTCATAGAGATCCAAACCAAGCCTCTTGATTATGGAAGGGCAGAGTCTGGATCCAACTTTCCCCGGAGAACTGAAAGTGGTCAGCAGTCTGACATGAAGTCAACCCCAAATGAGGAAGAGTGGGCATATATGCAAGAAAATAGAGGAAGGAGGAGTGATGCGTATGGTTCTGGACCCTTGGATGAAGATTCAAGGGACAAATATACTGAGGAAAGTAACTCAACACGTGATCCAAATGTACCAAATGATGAACTTGATTACAGCGGAGGGAAAGGGAGAGGCCAGAAACTTACTGCATCTGGGCGGGGCTTTGTTGGCCAAAATTCTAGTGCTGGATCTCAACCAACTTACGGGAACCAAGATGTAGGGAGTTTTGGCCGTGTTCCTCCTCAAGGTATGAAAGGGAGTAGGATGGGCAGAGGAGGAAGGGGGAGGCCTTCAGGGAGGGACAATCAACAGATGGGCCTCCCAATGCCTATGATGGGATCTCCTTTTGCTCATCTCGGGATGCCACCACCTGGACCCATGCAACAAATTAACCCTAGTATGTCACCTGCTCCTGGCCCTCCAATATCTCCAGGTGTCTTCATTCCACCATTTTCCCCACCTGTGGTCTGGCCTGGACCTCGAGCGGTTGATATGAATATGCTTGGTGTTCCACCTGGTCTCTCTCCGGTCCCTCCTCGCCCTAGGTTTCCTCCAAATATGGGAGGTCTGCCAAACCCTGGTATGGACTTTAATCAGTCAGGTCCTGGAAGAGGACCTTCAAATGTTTCATTGTCTAACTTTAATGGGGCAGGGCTAATGGCACGAGGAACACCGCCTGAAAGAACATCTGGTGGTTGGATTCCTCCTAGAACTGGTGGTCCTCCTGGTAAAGCGCCTTCCAGAGGAGAACAAAATGATTATTCTCAAAATTTTGTTGATACTGGTATGCGACCACAGAACTTCATCAGGGAGCTAGAGCTTACCAATGTTGTGGAGGACTATCCAAAGCTAAGGGAGCTTATACAGAAAAAGGATGAGATTGTAGCTAAATCTGCTTCTCCTCCCATGTACATGAAGTGTGACCTCCGTGAATTTGAATTGTCTCCGGATTTCTTTGGGACAAAGTTCGATGTTATTCTTATAGATCCCCCTTGGGAAGAATATGTTCACCGGGCTCCTGGAGTTGCTGACCATATTGAATACTGGACATTTGAAGAGATCATGAATCTAAAGATTGAGGTAATCAAATGATTTTGTTGTTACCTATTACCCCTCCCTCCCGCGCCCCCCCCCCCACAAAAAAAAAAAAAAATAGCAGTTAGATTGTCTTGCAGTTGATGATCTAATGCTAACATCTCTAGTGTTGCTGGTTCTTATATATTAGCAACCGCGAAGACTCTCTCTACATAGTTTATGGATATCAGAGTTATTGTTTTTTACTGACCAGAAATGTACCTCTTGTTTGTACTTTGTGTATATAGGCAATAGCTGATACACCATCCTTTATCTTCCTCTGGGTGGGTGATGGTGTGGGCCTCGAGCAGGGTCGTCAATGCTTAAAGAAGGTACATGATTAAAATTTAGTTAGAATATGATTTGGATTTTTTTTCTTTAGCAGTAACAAAATTGATAGTTGTAATAGTTTTCTTCTGTGTATATTTTGGCTGTTTGTTCTGTGTAACAGTGGGGTTTCCGGAGATGTGAGGATATATGCTGGGTGAAGACCAACAAAA
This sequence comes from Gossypium australe, assembly GCA_005393395.2. Taxonomy (NCBI): domain Eukaryota; kingdom Viridiplantae; phylum Streptophyta; class Magnoliopsida; order Malvales; family Malvaceae; genus Gossypium; species Gossypium australe. The sequence goes on from CM016620.1 coordinate 102,224,000, forward strand.
CAAATGCTACTCCAGGTCTACGACATGATTCTCATTCTATATTTCAGCACTCAAAGGTTTGTAATGCTGTTTCTCCCCCCTACATTTTAAAGCTTTTATAGTCTGTTATCATAGAATTTCCTTGGGCAATCTGCAATCCTTGTACTCTTTCCTAAACTTTCCCTCACATTACCATTTCACTGAAGGAACACTGCCTGATGGGTATAAAAGGAACAGTTCGTCGTAGTACTGACGGTCACATAATTCATGCCAACATTGACACTGATGTAATTATTGCAGAGGAACCTTCTTATGGTTAGTACTCATGTATATATTTTAGTTTATTGATCTTTTGCACCCAACCATTTGATATAGGCATGCTATTTCCTTTTCTTTTTTATCAAATTGAAATTGATGTAGGCATCCCATTCCTCTATCTGATGCTTTATTTTACTTCTTCCGTGATTGTGTGGAAAAGCAATATTTAAAAATTTCATGCCAACTTTGCTGCAGGATCAACTCAAAAGCCTGAAGATATGTATCGAATCATTGAGCATTTTGCTCTTGGCCGCAGAAGGCTTGAGCTATTTGGTGAAGACCACAATATTCGATCAGGCTGGCTTACTGTTGGTAAAGGACTGTCTTCATCGAATTTTAATGCAGAGGTATGTTAACCTTTCGAAACAGAATTTACAACGATGATTGAATTGTTTTCATCTTGGCTGCTGTGTTTTAGAGAAATTGGCTGATCATTTCAAAAAGCACATTTGCTATATAAGAAATTAAGTATTTTAGGCAGTAAATAAAGGAAAAATGTTTTTTGCATTGTACTGAGGAAAATAGTGTCTTGATGGGCATATTATAAGCTATGTTACATTTTTTTTGAAGGTTTTTCATTTGTTTGGGGATCTTTGGAGGTCAATTCCTTGTATCCATATGTCTGACATGAGTGCTAGACACGGATGCTTAAAACAAAATAGAAGAGTCAGAGTAACATAGCATTTATCAAATATATTTTGATTTGTAAAACCATTCTCGTTGACATAGCTATAAAACTATGTGGAACATAAAGTTATAAGCTTCGTGTCTGATGCTGAGAATTTTGTTGCTCTCCAGGCATATATTAGGAACTTTGCGGACAAGGATAGTAAAGTGTGGCAAGGTGGGGGAGGACGAAATCCACCCCCAGATGCACCTCATTTAGTGAAGACAACCCCAGATATAGAAGCACTGCGTCCGAAGTCACCGGTCAAGAACCAGCAGCAGATGCAACAACAGCAGTCAACATCTATTTCTCTAACGTCCAATTCCGCCAACAGAAGACCTGCTGGAAATTCACCCCAGAACCCAACCGTCCTTGGTTTGAATCAAGAAGGGTCAAGCTCAAACCCATCAACTCCTGCTGCTTGGGCTTCACCGATGGAAGCCTTCAGAGGACGAGAAGGCATGAACATGTCTTCAGATGATAGGATGTTTGATATATATGGATATGGTAGCCAGGCAAATGGGGAATATCTGGATTTTGAGTCTCATAGACCAATGAATTTAATGTAGCTACTTTTAGTAAAATTATATTTTGACGTGTTTAATTTTTTTTTCACAATAATTCAATTGCAAATGGATAGAGAAGTGTAAATTTTATTATCACTGGACAACAGCCAATTTTTGCGTCAGGCAAATTCAAGAAGTTGGTAGCTATTAATTTTTATAAGTTTTGATATTTTCAAAGTTTGATACAATATATTATTGTATATATTATTAAAAAACAAAAAATAACAACTAAAATATGAGTTAAATTTACAACTTTTTGCATAAAGTAAAACTAATAGTATAATTTAATCAAATATATTTATTTATTATTGAATCAAGATTAAAATTGTAAAATTTGAAATCCATGAAGTAAAAGTTCAATGACAAAATTTGACCATATATTTTTTTTATTGAGTGCTGTATCACTATAATCCTATCACGAGATTTCTTCACAAAATGTTTTCAACCCTACTACGCAAATCATTGACATGATAGATTCATATTATGAACAAAATAGCAAATCAAGCTGTTTTCATTTTTATTCCACAAAGCTAGAAACATCCATAACCATCTCTTCGGCACACAGAAAAACATGTTACAAACGAGGGAAGATGCCAGTTGCACACATTCATATAGATTTTACAGTATTCGCCACATTGCACATGCACAAAGCTTGTAAAGCAGATCAACTAGAAGGAAACCTTAATACCCAGCAAATCCATTAATTGAGAAATGAACTCAGGGTGTCCTGGCCAAGCTGCTCCGGTAACCAAATTTCCATGAGTGAAGCATCGATCTATAGGCTCAGGTTCTAACCAAGTTGCTCCAGCCAACACCACATTCAGTTTCACAGCTGGGTATGCGGTACATTTCTTCCCCTTAATCACAAGACGGACAAAAAACAACAATCATGGAATGCTCAAAACATAAGTTTGTGTCAACAAAATTCTGAACAATAGGAAAAGTACCAAGAAGGCCCTTATACTATTGCCCTTTTTACTCAAACAATGGGCAAATTAACCCCTCTACGTTAGATAAAAAAGCAAACTAATCCTTTTTGTTAAAAATTTCATCCATTTTATTGTTAAAAACTAGCATAACTAACAAATAAGGTACGTGTACCTCATGCTGACACACAGGGACCAAATTTTACCAGTAAAAAGGATGAAATAGGACCCGTTTACTCTAGCATACAGGGATTAATTTGCCCATTTTCTGAGTAATGAGGAAAAAAGAAATCTGGCTCCTAATACAAGGGCCTCCATGGTACTTTTACCCGTGAACAACATAATTTTGCAGTCATCATATAAAAAATTTATGGCTTTGAACAATTAAATCTTGAAGATGTGATGTATGCCATCAAAATCGGATAAGAAACAATGTATTTATGTAATAGTGATATGTGTAGTATGTATGTATGCAAACTTAGAATGACCCGTATAAAATGTAGCATCCCTGTAATATATGTACCTGCGTATGTATGTAAATGAATTGGCAAAACTAGCAATCAATCAATGTCACTCAGGAATACTACCTTGAGAACGCCAGCAGCAGCTAAAATCTGCTGTCCATGGCAAATGGATGCAACCGGTTTCTCGGACTCCATAAAATGCTTCGCTATATCAATCACTTTCCCATCTAATGCTAAATATTCTGGTGCCCGACCCCCAGGGATGACAAGAGCATCATAACTTGAGGCATCTATGTCCTCAAAGTTGGCTGTTAGAGTAAAATCATGACCTGGCTTCTCGCTGTAAGTTTGGTCACCTTCGAAATCATGGACAGCAGTTGGACACAAATCGCCAGCCTTCTTCTTAGGACAAACTGCATCTACATGGCAGCCTAGAGCTTGAAGTGATTGGAAAGGCACAGTTACTTCATAATCTTCCATATAATCCTGCAAACAAGAGAAGCAACGTTTTTAAGATATCATTGACCAAGCATGTTTCTTTCTAAAACTTCATTTATCGATATCATTATTTGTACAGTGGAGGCTACGAGATAGGGGAAGGGATTACAGAAGCTGGGACTCAAATAATGAAAGGTGGACCTTACATTTATTATTTACCAATGTGTATAGACAATTATGACAATAATCAACCACCTTAATATGTATGCTTCCATATGAACTAAAAATCAGACTACATGTAAGCACTTCAAGACTGCATACACGAAAGGTCAGATAGCTAAACAACCAATCTAACTTCAAACAGCCAAAAGGAGAATGTTAACCACTAGGTAAAAGTACCATGGAGACTCCTATACTAGGAGTCATATTGCATGTTGCCCTCTCTACTAAAAAAATGAGCAAATTAGTCCCTATACTTTAGATCAAAGAGCAAACTGGTCCTTTCAGTTAAAAGTACAAGGACTAAATTGCCCATTTTTTGAGTAGGAGAAGCAAAACGCAATCCGAATCCTAGTACAAGGGCTTCCATGATACTTTTACAAACATTTGTACCACCTCTAACAGGTAACATAAGCATAAAGATGTGCATGTGTATGTATGTACACACACACATGCATTTGCATATATATATATATCTCATTAATCCTATTGTTCAGAATATTACTCAATTCGCTAAAAGTCATGATAAACAAAAATAATTTTCCTAGAATTCATTGAATGAGAAGTTACCCCACAAAGAAATAGGATCCTTTTGTTCGAAACGGATATGGTGCCCCCTAATGCTTTCACAAACAGCCTGATAAACTCGGGATGACCAATATAAGTAGCTGCAGTAATGATATTACCATCAACAACACAAGCTGCCAAAGTATCAGGTTCAATCCACAATGCACCAGCAGCAATAAGTGTAGGTCCAACAGCAGGGAAACCAGTACATTTTAGACCACCAACTGCCCCGGCAGCAGCTAATATCAATTGACCATGACAAATTGAAGCAACAGGCTTTCCAGAATTAACAAAATTGCGAACCATGTTCAATACAAATGCATCCATAGCAAGATATTCAGGAGCTCGTCCTCCGGCTATAACTAAACCATCATATTTAGTATGGTCTATATCTTCAAATGATGCATTTAGTGTGAAATTGTGACCACGGATCTCGGTATAGGTCTGGTGAAAATCAAACCCAGAAAGATAAAAGAAAATTGCTTTAAAAATGCAATAAGAAATCCCAATAATGAAACGTAAAGTAAAGGGTAAGTAACCTGATGGCCGGAAAGTTGATGAATAGCGGTGCGGCAAGTTTCGCCGGCCTTCTTGCCGGGACAAATAGCGTCCACTGATATACCAAAAGCCAACAGAGCCTGGAAAGGGACCATAACCTCATAGTCCTCGGCATAGTCGCCGCAGAGCAGGACGACCCGTTTTTCCGACATGGCTGAAGTCGCCATTTTTGTCTCGCTTCGCTTAGTTGTTGCAAATAACGAGAATTCTAGATGCCGGCCCAATGATTCCTTATACTTGAGGGTTCTGAAACTTCCTCATCCAGATTTTTCGGGCTGATTTGATCCGTGAAATTGGAAATTTTCTGGGTCTGGTGTTTGCAAAAATATTTTTATTTTTAGGGTAAACTACAACCAAGGTCACTAAAATATTAGTAAGCTTACACTTTGGTCACTCAACTTCAAAAAGTTACAAAATGGTTACTGAACTATTCGGAATTTTTAATTTAAGTCATTGAATTATATGGAATTTTTTATTTAAGTCATTGGACTGTTCAATTTTTTTAAAAAAATCCTACTAATAAGCTCCAAGCGAAGATTTGTCAATCGGTATAATGGATTAGTACCCATCAACAAATAGAAGAACATATCTTAGATTAAAGTTGATCTGAAGGTCAGTATCGAATATCAAAGAAGAAAGCTGCTTGAATTTTAGTTTATAGATTCGTGACATTTAAAACTATTTCATGAAAAAAAAAAATATAGAAGAGAAGGGAAATGAGGGCTTTTGACTGATGTAGGTGGTGCAAACAGAAAATGTCATACAACAAATATTTTAGTAGCTTAATGACTTAAATGAAAACTTTCAAATAGTTTAATGACCATTTTGTAACTTTTTGAAGTTAAGTGACCAAAATATAAACTTACTAATAATTTAGTGACCATTTGTAACTTTTTAAAGTTTATTGACCAAAACGTAAACTTATTAATAATTTAGTGACATTTAACGGAATTTACCCTTTTTTACTTTTAGAAAATAATTTTATTTAAAAAAAATATGTTTGATAAATAAATATAAAAAATTGCTTTCATTAATAAAATAAAAAAAAGAAGTTACTTTTAAATACTAGATATAATATTATTGAGAAGGATAATAGTAAATCCTAAAAAACCCTTTATGAATAATAAAACAAATATAAAAGAAATAATTAATTATCCAGAAAATATATTTATGTAAATAATTGATCTCAATGAGTACCCTATCTATCTTTAGGATAGTCTTTTATCAAAATATTGAAATCTTTAAAATATAATATAAATATTATTAGGAGTGAAATTTTGTTATAATTTATTTTGAATTTAATTATTTTACAGATTTAAAAAAAAAAAATACTCGTATTATTAAAATTTTAAAAGTAGTGATTTTTATGTAAAAAAAAAAGTGATTTTTAATTTTTTATCAAAAAATTAAGTCAATCTATTAATAAATAATATAAATATATCTAGATTTGACCACCACTTGATTGGGGCAGTTTCGTCATTTTGTACATGCACATGAAATCATGAACAGATGATGCGATGAAATGAGACAAAATCTCATACAAGGCGCTCATTTGATTTCATTTGAGTTTTTTTATGGAAAGAAGAAAAATAAAAGGGTAAATTGCGAGTTTGATCACTTATACTTATCTATGTTTACGTTGTCATCATTAAATATTAAAATATTATTATATGCTCATCAATATTATCATTACTTAATCTTTTAAGTCCCATTAAATGTGCGCACAATTAAACTCGTATTTTTCAAATCCATTTTTTTAATAAAACTCACAGAAAAAAATGAGTAAAAAGGAAAGAGAAAAGTTTTATATTTAGTGTTTTAAAAATAAAATCAATCAATCCTATGTGGAATTTATGTGACATCCATATGTAAAAGCATAAATGAATTAACCAATCACATCGGCTTACATTTACATCTTTTATAAGAATTAATGAGTGAATAATAAGGTTGAATTTCTTAAAAATATTGAAATTGAACTTTTTTTATTAGATTAAGTCATTTTTTCCGAAAAATTACAGGACTACGTTGATTTTACGAAAACGCTCCTAGTTGGAAGTGTATTTTCTAACTAGAAGTGTTTTCAACTGATTTGCAGAAAAAACGCGTTCAGCTAGAAGTGTTTTTCTTGTCTGTTCTTTTAGGGTTAGGGTTTATTTTTTTTAAAAAAAGTAAGGTTAGGGTTTTGTGGATTTTAGGTTTAGGTTTTTGTAGTTACTTTTTCATATTTTTGAAGTTTAAAGTTTAGGGTTTTTTTAAATATTTCTAGGTTTTTTAAATATTTTTATGTTTATTTATATATTTTATAATTTTTTGAGATGTAAAGTTAATAATATTCGAATTGTAAAATTCAATTCATCAAAATCGAAACTCGAACTATTTGATTTGGTTAAATCTTAATTTTTATTTTTTTCAAAATTTTTTGAATGCAATTGAGTTTTGATCGTTATTTATAGTGCATTATTTTCAAACATTGAGATTTGTTGAGAAAATATATCCCGAGAATCTCGGGATATCTGATGGTTGAGTGAGGAAAAGTTTGTAGTTGAAATTGCTAGAGGAAAAACACTATTTAATAATATGAAAAGACAATGACAACCAATTTTGATGTAAAAACTATATTTATTTAAAAATATAAAGGATGTACAACATTGATACAATTAAAACATTTCATATTTATTTAAAAAAGTACATGACAAGTACAAAAATAAAATAAATCAATCCAACCACTGGTCATAATGTGTGCCACATCGGGGTAGTCAACGGTTGCAAGTCGAATTCCTTCTTGGTTCAACCTCCAGTACAAGTTGTGGTCTCGGCCTCTCATCTTCTTCGCCTTTGTCCATAGTTGATTGCGACCGGTTGCCATCGTGTATCCCCCAATCTAGGAATAGTGGTTGTGAAGATGGTCGACCTTGGTAGAACAATGATCTTGGAGGTGTTTGCGACACCATCGGCGTAGGGGTATAACTATATTGTGTCCCATAAACTGATGGCATAACGATTGAACTCTCGGTCGATGCCCCAAACATAGATGGCCTATATGTCGTCATCAACATTGTCGTTGTTGGAAACGTCAATGGTGTAAAAGTCCGAATTTGACCCTAATCGGAACGGTGGTTTCGGGACCACGAATCCGAGTTAAGAAAATTTTTAAATATTATTTTCGATGCTTATTATATGTGAATTAATGTGTGTGAAAGTTTCGTATGAAAATTTGATCGTTTGTGTGCTTAATTTGACAATAAGGACTTAATCGTGTAAAGTGCAAAAGTTACAAACTATAGTGAAAAGTGCTAAAATGATAATGGCTTTTTAATATGAGGTATTAAAAGGGCAAATAGCCCGTTTTTAAGGTTAGTGGGTGGTATATGACAATAGTAACCTTAAGTTATATGTTATAAAATCTTATAATATAAGGTTATATTAGTAAATAAATAAATAACATATTATATGTTAAATAAAACACATGAAAAGCCATTATCATCTTTTTGTTTCTTAAGGCCGAATATGCTAAGGAAGAAAAGAGAAATACAAGCTTAAATTTCGGCACTTGTAAGCTTAAATCCAAGGTTAGTTTGATTTCGGTTTTTGATAATTTTTACGTTTTTGTAATCGTTGCTTTAAATACTATCCGACCCATGCTAGAATTTTTGAGATTAGTGTGTATGTGATGTTCGGCCATGATAGAAGCTTATGCTTTGTGATGTTTGATGAATATATGTTAAAGTTATGTTATAGATTAAAATGTTTTGTATTGGAAATTTTGGTGAATTTGAGTATTTTGGGCTAAATTGCAAAAATAAATTTTTTGAAGGGTTAAAATGCAAAATAAATGAAATAAATGGACTTGTATAGTCCCTATGAATATTCGGCCCTTAGGTTGTGTAATGAAATTTTGTGTATTTTGTGTTTTGGGCAAATAGGACTAAATTGTAAAAATGTGAAACATTAAGGGTAAAATGGTAATTTACCTATTTATGTGTTTTGAGACTAAATTGAGATGAAATGTGCTTGAATGAGCTAAATTTTAATGTGTTTAGATCAAGAACAAAGAAAAACGGATTTGGATCGGGGAAAGACAAAGGTTATCGAACAGCCGGTCTTCGTTGTCCGTCGATAGTCGAGTTAAGTCTTTAAGCAATTATATGTCGAAAATTATTTAAGTAACATAATAAATGATGAAATTCGGAAATTTTGGAAATATATATGTGGAATTGTCGAATGTGATTAGTATAATATTGAATTGATTTTAATTGATGTAATGTGGTTAAGTTTATCCAAATTTGATATGTGATATTATGAAATATATGTGTTATATGTGATTTTGGAATTAATAAATGTGCTTGGAATGGTTAATTATGTTGATATTCGGGCTTCGAGCCTAGCAGACCTCGTGCCGGTGATTTATATCAGGCTAAATGCCTAGCAGGCCTTGTGCCGGTGATTTATATCAGGCTAAATGCCTAGCAGGCCTCGTGTCGGTGATTTATATCGGGCTTATTGCCTAGCAGACTAAATGCCGGTGTTTAAATCTCGGACCTCTGGTCTAGCAGGCTCAATGCCGATGTGTATTTTGGGCTTTGATGCCTAGCAGGCTTAATGCTGGTGATACATTATAAACAGAGAATTCGGGAATCATACAAGGTGAGACATAATTAGTGCAATGAGCTAAAAGCTCGGGTAAGTATAAGCCTTATATATATTAGTAAGGAATGAGGTAAGTCGGTATATCCTCATTTGAGTTAAGAATGAACATTATATATATATGAAATTGAGTGTAAATGCATTATTTTGAAGAATCGACTATAAGTGGCAAGGTTGATGGTGAGAGAGTTTTGGATGTGTTTGTATATGTGTACAAATAAGTATATGTGAACGATATGTATGATATATTCATTTGACTTGGATTATGCGAATACATGTGATATTTATGTGTTTTGATGATGTATATGTTCTTGGAAATAAAGTGCTAATACTTAGGTTATGGGTAAGGATAGCATTCGACTATGATTAATGTACATATTGAAATATTTATACTCAATGCCATAAACCTAATGATTAAAGTGTTTAATTCTTATAGAGAATTTGCTTAAGACTTACTAAGCTAGTAAGCTTACTCTGTTTATGTTCAATGTTCTGGTTTTTTAGATTTTGGTCAAGCTACGGGCTCAGGAAATCGTCAGCAAAGTCAACCACACTATCATCTTTTTGGTACTCTTTTAGTTTGGTTTATTTTGGATAAAGGCATGTATAGAATGGATAATGTCTATGTTTGAGTTGAAAACTTTGTCTTTATATGTATTATAGCCATACGAATATGGCTTATATCCTGTGTTAGTTTGGTGTTGAGACGTATGATTTTTAATGATCAAATGGTGTATATGTTTATGTCATTATGATGCAAGGGTTGTATGGATTTATTTAGCTTATATTCGGCTATGGTATATGTGCATATAGTAGGTGTAATTCAGTCTTGTGAGAAATGGCATTATGAATTAAGATAATGTTTTAATAATGTGTAATTAGCCATGGAATACAAGTGTGATGTGTTTGTTATGTTTATGTTCTGTATTCAATTATGTTTGAGGAAGACTTAAACTCATTTTTGATAAAATGTTAAATGACACCTGTAATTGGTAAATGTGAAACGTTTGGTATATATATAAATAAGAGTTTTGGCATGATTAATTGGTTTGAAATGATGAGTATAGGCCGAATAGGTATTTAGATAGCTAGATAATATGAATTGTTGGAAATGATAAAAATGCATGAGTTGATATGATCTTATTAAATTATAATAAATGTCTGTATATGAATCTAACTATTATAAAAATAATGTATATACCGTATAGTTATTTTCGGTTCAACTATGTGCATGCAAACGAATTCATGTGAACATTGATCTGATTGATTATTTGGATCTATCTGAACTTTGGTATGAGCTAGGTACATATAATTGCATATATGTGTCTTTGTATATTTATATGATGGTCAAGTAGGACATCTGCTAATATCTTTTATGCTGGTATATTCGGCCCTTTTAAGTGAGTTAGTATAAAATGATAATTGAATCATGTTATTCAATCATATAGATACGAACGGGTTAATTGCTTGAGTATTTCATAAGTAAATAAGGACATAGCAAATAAGGCTTACGGTACTTGCATTATTTTGTAATTGTAATAAAATGTATTTTGCATGTTCAGCTTATGTTTGTCAATGCTTCTGCCATATATGATTTGGTTTACTGGAATAAATATGTTTTATGCATATGTAATTGTTTGCTTATATGTGTATTATTATATAAGTTTGTTTAAATATGATTTAATTGATTGAATAAAAGTAATGATTATCTGGTAATGCCCGTAACCCTAATTCGGCGACGGATACGGGTTAGGGTTGTTACAAATGGTATCGACGTGGAAGATGCTGAGGATGGAGGTTCATAAGCAAAACCTGACCTCGAAGTAGAAGCAGAGAAATGTGTTACAATATGTAGTTCTTGTGTAAAAAAGACAAGGTTAGTATAAGAACCAGAATAAGTCGAGTCATATTGACCGGGGGGTGGTGCGACCATCAGTGTCGGTTCTTGTGTAGGTGTAGACAATGGACCCGCCTCTACAGCTGCGTCGTGGCCTCCTCGCCTTGATTCCTAGGTGCCCGTCGTGGTCTTCTCATATGTGGTTGCTTATCCCTTACCGCTTCACCTAGCAGATATGACTTGCCATGGACATTAAACCATGGCATGTACTCTGGATAGTAGGCTAATTCAGGAGCGACAATGGCATCGCGAGTATGTAAAAACTCGTACCTGCTGCTCCAGATGTTGATATATTGCGTGTGGAATTTAGTCCAATTCCCATTCGTTCTTCCCCACAAGTCAATATGATACAGATCTTTTATGTCTTGGGGTGTCAGTGAAATTGATTGCCTGAACCTGAATTGCCGCAACACTCTATTTAACTTGTGCATCTCCACAGTAGTCCGTAGTGTACACTACTAATGGCACATTCACGTGCCAGATGTTGGGATTGACCAAGAATTCCGACGAGATGCATTCTTGAATTGTTTGATCAGAGTAATGCATCCATTCAAACTATATTAAAATAATAAAAAAATTAGTTATTTATATACTACTAATTTTTAAATGAACTACGTTAATATTATATAATTCAAATTTAAAAAATACATACCTTCGCTTCTGATAGTTGGTTTAACAGAAGCCACATATCTCGAAGCTCATCAGATAGCCCTACGTAACTTGGTCCATGGTTCCACCTATTGAGAAAATATGTTAATGCAACAATTTAAAATTCAAATAATTTTATTATGGTAAATATATTATCCAACGGATTTTACCTTGTTATGAGTGAGAATATATAAAGGTAGTCCGCTCGAGAATGTAAAATCGGCGGTCGGTATCGCGCCCATTATTGTAGTTGAAGCATACAACTACCGATTTTGATTTTGTGTGGTTTGGTCGCCTAACACATCTCCTGGTACAACGTTGTCAACACGACTGCCCCAACTGAGTTCGCCCGCTTCTTTAAAGTCGACGAGTTTTAGAAGTTACCTTAAATGGACAAGATTTCGTGACTTATAGGGTATCAAGAGACCCTCGATAATTATAAGGATGTATGCCCGAGCATGTTGTTCTCTTTAGACTTCAGTCAAATCCTCATCGAACCTAATCCTGTAATTTTTCGAAAAAAATGATCTAATCTGATATTTATTTTTAATTTTTGGCATGTTTAAGTTATTTTCTCGAATAATAACTATAATGTAATAAATTAAATACGTTAGTGAATATAAAATAGATTCGATAATTTAAAGACACAAACGTGGACACCATGTTTCCATCATTCTTAAACAGACAGAGCATATCACTCTTCATACGTCAAATCGTATATTTAGAATGTGATATTTAGTAGGTAAATTTCCATCACACAAGCAAAATCCAAACAACATATATGTATCTAAAAACAATAGTTGTGGTTGTTGTTTCTTCACTACTTTCTACTCTTTCTTTAAAATTTCCACCTCACTAATCTCATTACACTCTTTCTTTGGCTTGTTTTATAAATATAATATTAAAAAATTAATTAATTACGAAAATAGGTTTATAGGTCCTTTTATTATAATGGTCAAATCAAATTAGTCCTCTCAATTATTAAATCAATTTAATCTTTATTGTTAAAAACAATCAAATAAGTTCAACATTTACTGATAAAAATATCATTTGTTACATGGTTTTAAAAAGAAAATAATATATAAGAAAGGGTTTATGAAGCAATTATCCCTTGTGTCATGTTTGGTGCATCCTTAAGTTTTTTTTTTTTTTTCAACAGCTTAAGTTAAAGGAAAAAGTTTGATAACGAGTCTCTCATAGTTTTTTTATCATACTTCAATTCAATGTCACCAATAAAAAATCATTTAAAAAAAAGTGGTACCCCAACCAATCAAACGACACTTATATTCTCTATAAAAAACACCTCATTTCCATAATTAATTTGTTTTTCGTATTATTTTCGTAATTAATTTATTTTTTAATATTATTTTTATAAAAAAAAAACCCTCCTTCTTCCCTTGAGCTGTCTAGGGTTTGCTTCTGGTGGGTTTGGGCTGGGCTTGTTTGGTCTTGTGCTAAGTGTCCTATTTTTTGGACTTTGAGCCTTTATATTATGTACTGTTTGATGTTTTAAAGCGATGCTTGAAACTTTTCAGTAAAAAAAAGAAATGCTTAGACTTTTCATGTCAAAAAACTAAAATAAAATAGAATTCCAGCTAGCAAAAATAAAGATCATTCACCTAGGTTATATTTAATTCTAAAAATTTAGAATCCTATATATATATATATATATATATCTTGTTTATTATTATTTTATCACATCTATATTTATTGTTTGCATATAGAAGATATATTTATTAATCATAAAAAAACATAAATATTTATTATATATTAAGAATAATAGAATATTTTCTTTTATCTTTATTATAATAATTAAGTTATACAAAATATTAGGATAAATAATAATAGTTCATATTGTAGGTTATGCGAAAAGTTATTGATGATGGAGGTTTAAAAATAGTGTTTAAGTAGAGAGAAGATATTTATAGGAGAAAGAGGGCTTGGATCTGGTCCATTATATCATGATTGCTTCATTGGTAAGCTTGAATATAGATTGAAGCTAGAGAATGGCTTGGATACACTCGTTGTAATCATCTTTAGAATTGTTGACTTTAAAAAATGGAAAACATTAATAAGATATGATCTATGTGAATATGATGGTTGTTACCAATAATATTGAAAGGATACTCCCTTCTTATTGGCAATGATTGTTTTTTTCCATGGCATAAAAAATATTCAACGCTTGAGGTATACACTATTAAAGACGAGATAACATAATTTAAATCGGTGTAAAAAAAAAAAAAAAACCTTTCGTAAGTCAAAGAGCTACTTTGATGTAAGGCACTTAGGTTTTCAAAATAGTATAGGAGATATGCTTTTGATGCATAGCATTTTCCACTTCAACAATTCAAGTGTCCATAAGTTTTTAGCAGTTTAAATATTTTCTAAATTCATGTAGTCTTCGTACATTTAGTTAAATTTTTTTTTAAATTTGAAAAAAATAAAAATTTAATTGTTAATCCCATTAAAATATTACATTAACAAATTCAATAAAAAAATTAACATCGCTAATAAATAGACCTGAATTCTTTTATTCATAATACAAATTGAGGAGGGAAAATGAACAATAACAAAGTTCGAACCTTAATATTTGAGGTGCTAACAAGAGACTTAACCACTATTCCCTTGTGCCATAAACAAATGAATTTTAATGTTGAAATCTAAAAGTAAACAGACTAAAATTCTTAAAAATAAAAATATAAAGACTAAATTCTAAACATGCGAAGAGTAAAACATTTGGAACATATTTTAACATTTTTTGATTCACTGAATGTGTTATATTTTGTTAAAAAAAATTTAAATTATCAACAAATATTGGGTGTAGTGATAAAGACACATTGCACTCCTAAGAGAGAATGCGGGTTCGAACCTTGAGGACCAGATTGTTAGGAGAGGCATCCCAAACATCAAACATGAACAGTAAAATGAACATAGATAATGCCAAAAAAAAAAAGAGGCACAATGACTTATTTGGTCCTCCAATTTTATAAAAAAAATAAATTATTTTAGCCCTCCATTTATTTTTCTCCTCTTTTAGCCCTTAAACTTATACTGTTTGTCAAATTACCCTTAAAATGGATGGAAAAGTTAATGTTCTTTTAACTTTACTGGCGTGGCATACACGTGGATGCCACGTCAACAATTAATTGATTTTTAAAAATTTTAAAAAATAATTTTGAAAAATTTAAAAGTATTAAAAATATATTTTAAATTTTAAAAAATAATTAATATCTAATGGTCCACGTTGATGCCATGTCATTAATTTTTTTATCCATTTTAGAATGATTTAATAAATAATACAAGTTTAAGTGTTAAAAATGCAAAAAAAATAAGTGAAGGACTAAAATGATATTTTTATATATAAAGTTAAAGGGTTAAATCATTGTGCCAAAAAAAAAATTCTAAAAATAGTATATTTAATATATAAAAGTTTTATAATTAGAAGATTAAAAGAAAAAATGTGCATGACATTTTTCCAATTCAAATTTAAAATCTACTTATCTAAAATTCGATCTATTGGAGGGATCTAAAATTCGATCTATTGGAGGGAACGGATGTCCCATCGTTGAAGACAATAAAAAATAAACAAATGTATAATTTATTTACTGAATTTTAATTCGATTAATATTTTTATCATTGCAATAATTTGAATATGTCGAAGTCGCTTTCAACACCAAAAAAAGTCCCGTATGGTGTGTTTATATTTCACTTGCCGCATACTCACAGACAGTGTCGCCAATCGCCATGCCTTACTTAGATAACCTTATCGAATACCCCCGATCTCACTATTTTTTAATTGGTCGACGTCATTCTCTACCTGGATTTCACCTTCATGCTTTTATCTTTCATCTCATTTGGGTTTATCCGCCCCCACATTTTAAGATTAAAGATTAAGAAATAATTTAAGATTAGAACCGGGTTTGGTCTTAGGATCCCAACACCTAATCCCGACAACCATTTGTTTCATTTTGATTATATTATTCATAAATCACTATCCTCCTCCTCCATTTAACAATAATTGTAGCTATCCATCAAAATAATAACAATAGGTAAATTGTTTTGCCTTCATAGAAATAACATTAATAACACACACACACACACAAAAAAAGCAATCCAGTGGAAGCTAGATACATACAACCAACTTTTAAATCAACCTCTCTCACTGTTCTTTGGTTTAGATCCCATTTGGTTTCAACATGTCTTTAAAGTTGCTTTGGTTTGTATCTTCCCAATCAAACTTGGGGTTCCTTCATGGGAACCGGTCCTTGCCATGTCCCAATTTGTTGTTCCAACACAGAGCAGGTAAAGGTAAGAATCAGAGATGGAAACCCCATTTTTATTCTTTAAGGACTCATGTTCCTGGTTCAGAAGGGTTAAGAAGAGGCAAGGTGAAGGTCACTGTTGTGTCAACCATGGCAGCCACTAGCTCAGCAGGTGAAATAGCTATGTCATCAGAGGAGAAGGTTTACAATGTGGTGTTGAAACAGGCAGCTTTGGTTAATAAGCAATTGAGATCACCTCGTGTGGATGTTGTTGTACCTGGTGATTTGAGCTTGTTAAATGAAGCATATGATCGTTGTGGTGAAATTTGTGCCGAGTATGCAAAAACCTTTTATTTGGGTTAGCCTTTTCTAATTCTTGTTATACAGTAGCTTTGAATTAGAGTTTCGATCAAACACTAGAAAAAAAAAACAATTATGCTTAATTTTGCCTTGTTTAGGAACTTTGCTGATGACCCCTGAAAGACGTAGGGCTATATGGGCTATCTATGGTGAGTCTTTTCAGTGTATGATGGATGACAGTAATTATTTGTTCACTTTCTTATGATGTTACATGCATTTATACAGTATGGTGTCGGAGGACCGATGAGCTCGTTGACGGACCAAATGCACCGCATATAACTCCCACTGCTTTAGATAGGTGGGAAGCAAGGTTGGAAGATCTATTCAACGGTCGTCCGTTTGATATGCTCGATGCCGCTTTAGCCAACACGGTTAATAAATTTCCAGTCGATATTCAGGTTACTTGCATTTGATTGGCTTGTGCTTACCTTAAACTGAGCTAGAGAACAGCTTCTAGTTGGCATCCAACTTATATTGCTACCCATAGATCATTTTCCACTCTGTTTGCAGCCTTTCAAAGACATGATAGAAGGAATGAGGATGGACTTAAGGAAATCGAGATACAAAAACTTCGACGAACTATATCTCTATTGCTATTATGTAGCCGGCACTGTCGGGTTGATGAGTGTGCCTGTGATGGGCATTGCACCTGAATCTTTAGCTAGCACAGAGAGTGTGTATAATGCTGCATTAGCATTAGGGATAGCTAATCAACTCACTAACATACTCAGAGACGTTGGAGAAGAGTAAGTTACATGGTGCTCTATGCATTAAACTGTACATTTTTTAAGTCTCATACAACATTTTGTACTTGAACTTGGTACCTGCAGTGCACAAAGGGGAAGGATTTATCTACCACAAGATGAGTTAGCACAGAAAGGACTATCAGATGAGGACATTTTTAGTGGAAAAGTAACAGATAAGTGGAGGAACTTCATGAAGAAACAAATAAAGAGGGCAAGAATGTTGTTTCATGAAGCAGAAAAAGGAGTTAAAGAGCTAAATGCATCGAGTCGATGGCCGGTAAGTAATCAATAAACTCGTCTTTCGACGTAACACGGAACATAATAACTAGTAATCAGTGTTTAAATTGTTAAAATGCAGGTATCGGCATCATTGATGCTATATAAGCAAATATTAGATGAGATAGAGGCCAATGATTATAACAACTTTACAAAGAGAGCTTATGTAAGCAAAGCAAAGAAAATAATTGCCCTCCCTGTTGCATATGTTAGATCTCTTGTGGCTCCATCAACAATTCGTTCTTCTCATCGGAATTAATTTCACCGTCCATCCAAATAAAGCTCAATGATTCATTGTATAGTATTTGGATCCATGTATATTAGCATTATCTTTTTAGGAATGTTTTGAAGCATGGTGGGAGTATATGTGTAAATACAGTAAAATCATTTATACGACTAAAATATTCTAACAACCAAACTAGTTAGATTTACATTTGTTGCTTGCATTTAGTTTTTTAGAAAATTTTACTTATGATTGGTGTTTATTATTGTATCAATAGTAACATTTATCTGAATTTTTTTTGTTTCTTAACTATAAAAAGCTACAAGATAATTATCGAACTATTTAATTTTGTCTTTTTTATCACTAATTGACTAATGGTGACAGCTTTTAAAATTGGCATATTAGTAATTTTAACCCTCAACATTTATAAATTTTGTTAATTTAGTCTTAATTCTAAAAAAGGTTAACCCTCAACATTTACACATCGAGTAATTTGGTCTCTTTTTGGGTAAACTACATTAGTAGTATTCCAACTATGATTTTTTTTTCCCTTTTTTGGTTACTTAGCTATGAAAAGTCACAAAATGGTCACCCAACTATTAGTGATTTTTTTTCTGGTCACCCAACTATGAAAAGTTACAAAATGGTCACTCAACTATTCAATTTTGTCTTTTTCGGTCACCTAACTATCTTAGATTTTTGGGTGTTTCCATATTTACGTTACCTGTTGGTGATAAAAAAGACAAAATTGAATAGTTGTGTGTCCATTTTATAAGTATTCATAGTTAGGTGACCAAAAAAGAAATTTACTAATAGTTAGGTGACCATTTTGTAACTTTTTATAGATAGGTGACCAAAAAAAGAAAAAACCATATATAGTTGGATGACTACTAATGTAGTTTACCCTTTTTCTTTTTGCAATTTTGCTTTTCTTTGTAACATTGAGGGTTAATTTTAAAAGAATGAGAAAAGATGAAAATTATTATCTTGAGATTTTTTGGTGTTTCCATTTTTTATATATATATTTCAATCAAAATTGGCTGATAAATTTGTTTTTTCAGCTTTTTAGGTGAAATAGTCATAAAAAAAAAACTAAATTACATAGTGTGTAAATGTTAAGGGTTAGAATTTTTAGAATCAAAACTAAACTGATACAATATATAAAATTTGAGAGTTAAAGTTGCTATTATGTCAATTTTAAAAGTTACCGTTATTAGCCTACTTGTACTTATGAACAAAAATTAAATAGTTGAGTGACAAAAAAAATACTAATAATTGGATCACTACTAATGTAGTTTATCCATATTTTATTTATTTTTATTTTCTCAGTATAATACAAAGCTACATGGTAACTTTCAATTCGAAATTAAACTAAAAATACTATATTTAAGCTAGATTAATTTAATAAAAAGACATTAAAAATTTATTCTTTGATAAATGAAAATAGTAATATAAGGTGATCAATAATTAGCTAGCATCATGAGTTTCTTCCAAGCAGCTCGGTTAGAAATGGTCTCCCACCATGCATTCACATGCTTCCGTTGAGACACCATGTGCCACATCCCAACATCGTCGACCAAGTATCGAAGAGCGGGTAGATGGCTAAGGTCGGCCAAGGTGAATGAATCTCCAGCAAGATAGGCGGTGGTGGACAAGCGTTGCTCGTAGATGTCCAACACCTTTTCCAGCTTTTGTTGGCAGCTGAGCACTAAGGCCGTATCACCCTGCTTGCCCATTCGTGGGAGGATCAACAGTTGAAACACCAAAGTGTAGACCAAATCGTTGAAGTTGTGGGCTTCTACTTCTAGCCATTGATCTACCATTGCTCGTTCTTCCAATGAGTTTCCAAGTAGGTTTGTACCTTGCTTTTCATATTTGGCTGCATAGTACCTTATGATTGCCCTAGACTCTGCCAAAAGCAAAATATTTACACATTTGAATATAAATATGAAAAGGGTAAATTACACCCAAGGTCACTAAACTAAGTTTACGTTTTAATCACTCAACTTCAAAAAGTAAGTTACAAAATGATCATTTAATTATTTAAAAATTTTCATTTAAGTCATTGGCTATTTAACTTGTTGATGCATGGCCGTCTTCTCTATTCACAAAACTTGCACCAATTAAAACATCACAAATCTACAAGGCAAAATCTAAACAATTTTCTTCTCCGATCTTCGACACTAGCCATCAAATCAAATTGGATATTTGGTATGTTCTTCTACTCGTCAATAGGTACTGATCACCTAGGGACGAAGCTAGAAAATTGCTTTAGAAGGGGCCAAAGATGAATCATAAATTATTGGGAGCTAAAGTGTAATTTTATCATTATACTAACATGTACTTTCATAAAAATTTAAGGGATTAAATGGCAAATCTACCATTTGGGGGAGCAAGTACGGATGGCAGAATCCAAGCCCCCCAACGGATTCTAAATCGATCCGCTCCAGATGGAGCGAACCTTTTCTTTTGAAAAGCGGATGCGGGACTGGGCGAGGTGGACTTTTTTCTTTTGGAGTGGTTATGATAATTACTTACCCCATCCCGACCTGCTCTAGATTATCATTTTATCATTGTATATATAAGTTATTAAAAAGGTAAAAATATAATAATGTAATACTAAAAAAGCTCATATATTTCGTATTTAATTTTATTTTTTTTGAAGAATTGTGTATAAATATTTACTTGATTTTAAAAATATCGAAAATATTAAAGATGAGTAGCAAAATTTGAATTGAAGCGGAGCGGGATGGATGTATCTAATATCCATGAAGATGATAGTAGTTTTCAAAATTATACATCTATGGTGGAGCAGGGCGGATGGTGGAGCAGAGTGTGCCAACTGTGGAGTTGTGATGGATTTAACAATATTTGCTCTCGCCCCACTCCATTGCCATTCTTAGGAGCAAGGTCACTGCTTGTCCCCTTTATCTTCGTCCATGATCTAATGTACCAATTACCGAATCGTCATATAGAGCTCGTTAGCCAGATTTAAAAAATAAAAAAAATAATAACACAGTGACTTAAATAAAAAAACATTTGAATAATTCAGTGATTTAAATGAAATTTTTTAAATAATTTAATAACTATTTTGTAACATTGAGCAAAATATAAACTTATTAATAGTTTAATAAGTATAATTTATCCTTAAAAACTTACAGGAACACATCCCAAGAGCCTTACCAAAAAGTTTGAAGTCGCCATCCTCTATAGCTGGGACTTGTCCAAACGGCTGCAAAAAAAGAAAACGTCAAAATACTAAGAACCAAAATAGTAAATACTATAATATAATAATGAATAACAAAGCAAAGAGACGTGCAGTGCAGTACTTGACGGAGGAGGAAATCGGGTTTTTTATGATCGCCGGCTTCGAGATCGACGTCGACGATCTGAAATTCAACCTCTTTCTCAAGAAGGCATGCCAATACCCTTTGAGGGCAAGCTGCCTTGATTGGACCATACACTTTCACTACCATTCTTAAATTTTATTATTATTATGAACAAACTGATAGATTTTGATTTTAATTATAATTATAATTTTGCTAAGATATATATAGGATTGGGGGAATGGGAATGGGAATGGGGCAATGCTACTCACCACCATGATATTGTTTCTTTGTGGGGGTTGTCACGTTCTAATATTCAATATTATGCTATCCTCCACATTCCATACAGTATTTGAGCCTTCCCCAATTCTATTTCTTTCACTTAAATTTTGTTTTTACTCCCTATACTTTGTAAAAATTGTATATTTAGTCTTACTTTAATTTTATTAATTTTAATCTCGACTCGAACGGTAACAATTAAATCCGTTTGGTTAAATTCAATTACTAGTTTCTTATTATGCATACAAGTGTATATTAAGTTCATATTCTACAATGAGATCATTCTAAGTCCTTATATTTTTCAAATTTTAAAATTTTAGTCTTGACAAAAACGACTACCATTAATCTATTAATTGAATTTTAAGTGAGTAATATGTGAAAACAACGAGTTGATATCGCATTACATATATTATAGTATGTTTGTCGCATTAGATTCTGGAAATAACTTAACTTAATAAAATTTTAATAGTTATCATTTGGTGAGGACCAAAATTTTAAAATTTAAAAAGTATAGGGACTAAAAATGCCCAAATAAAAGTACATGGGCTAAATCCACAACTTTTGTAAAGTATAAAGACTAATAGCAGAATTTAACCATTTCTTTACTTGTCGGTCAACTCATAAGAAATCATACTCTTCCACTTTCCTTGAATTTCCTTTCAAACATTAAATTTAGTCCTTGTTTTGTTTTTGTTTTTTTTTCTGTTTCAGAATAATTTAAAAAAAATCTCAAACATATTATTATTAATTTTGAATTAATTCACAATATATAAAGAAAGGAATAGTGTTTCTCTTTTTGACACTAAACTGCCTCTATCAGAGATTATTTATATTTTATTTCCAATTTTACAGTTGACAGGTAAAAATGATGCGGAATTTTTAATTAAGTGGATTTTTTTTTAACAGACCTTGTTTTAATGAAAATATTTAATTTCTCCATTTAAGTTGGGTTTAATGATTAAGATTATAAAATCATGAATGGGAAATTTTAAAAAAAAAATGGATTTCCTCTTAATTTTAGTTTAATTTTGCCAAAAGAATTGAAGTTACCCATTTTTATTTCCAATTTAAAATAGTTGTGAAAGTAATAAAGAAACATAAATGAAGTAAGAAAGAAAAGCTTCTAATTTTGATGTGAAATCTTTCCTCTTTTTTATAATTTCATAATATGGAAACAAAACTAAAAATGAAAAAAATAAAATCTTTCTAATTTTGTAGTGAAATCTTTCCAGTTTATTATATGGTTTAGAAATGAATATATAGACATGTATTTTAGATAATTAACCAAAATTTGATTGCAAAAGCCATGTTTAATCTCTTGAAGAAGAAAACGGCTCCCAAGAAATTGTGGAAGAACTTAGTTTTACTATTTCAACCCAAAATAAAAATCAAACGTCTTACAAAATCCCAAAATCCAAAAAGAAAACCCTTCATAAACGTTACAGCTTATGTCGAACCTCTTCCAGATATTGGAACAGAAGTTGTTCATACAATTACATCAGAGATGAACAACGATGAAATATGGGAGGATCCAAGTGACGAAGAGGGCATTCCACTGTCAAAGGAAGTTGATGTGAAAGCAGAGGAATTTATCAATCGGTGCAAGGAAATTTGGAGGCTTGAAAGACAAAAATCCGAAGAGGAATTTCGAGAGAGGTTGGCTCGTAGTGCATGAATTTCTTTTTCTTCTTTTATGAATATTTTTGATATGAGAAAATTTAATTAGATTTAGAATAGATGGTATTTAATTTTGTATGCCACTGTCTATAATTTGAGTTTTTCTACTAATATCGACCCGTAATTTGATCAAAGGTTCTTCCTTTTGCTAATTTAGAATGACGTCTTTTTTTTTCTTTTGATGATTTGGATGTAGGATTTTATAGTTTCAATTCCAATGGTCAGTGTGTGTTTGACTATGGTAGGCTCATCTTCAAAATATGAATTTTAAATTTTATCCATCCCCATATTAATTCGAAAAGCATTAAACAATAATTTACCATATTTTGTATATTATGTTATTTTTATCACTCTTCTAATATAGTTGTAAGACGTTAGAATGAGACTTAAGTTTTAGTTGGTCATTCCCTTCATTAGTTGTTCTTTTTCAGCTTGCTTTTTCTTTTATTTAACATATGTTTTTTCATTTAGAAAACTAATTATATAATTATATATGAAAATATTGAAAATTATGTTGAATTATCTATATTTAAAATCTTAATAAAAATAATTTATTATATATTGATGAGCACTTAAATGGGCTTCAATTTACCAATAAACAATATGGATAAATATAACCGAAATTTGAAGCCTTTATTATTTCATTCGTGGGATTGCAAAGCTTGGGCAAATATGAATGATTTGATACCAAATTCTTATTATTTCATTCTTCTCAAGTTATTTATTTTTATATTACTTTGATTTGTTATTTTAAGTATTATTTTTAACCATGAAGTTTAATTTTTTAAGTTTATGATATATTTTTCAAAGTAAAAAATATGATCAAAGAGAGCCAACCTCCAAGAAAAGGAATTTCAAACCAAATTCGATGGCAAATGCAGGAGAAAGGATAAGTTCAACTTAATCAATAAGCTTGCGTAGTTATGTCAATCTGTGTTTCCCAAAAATAACAAATTTTTAAATTTTTAAATATTTAGTTTTATGAAATACTAATTCATGCGAATTTAAATTAAAAATGTTACAAAAATTACGATTATGTCTTTTTCTTTAGCAGGATTGATATTGTAATAATTAAGATGATTTAAGAGTTTATTTTTTAAAAGAATAAACATTATATAATAAAACGGTGTAAATTACATCCAAATTTATTAAATTATTAGCAAGGCTACGTTTTGACCACTTAACTTTAAAAAATTATAAAATAATTATTAACGTATTCATAAATTTTCATTTAAATCACTTAATTATTCAAAAGCCCTTTTCTTTTAATTTTTGCTACAAGGTATAATCTATAAAACTTATACATTTTTCAATTTAATTCTTCAGTATAAATTCGCTTGAGTTATAATTAAGATTATAATTATAAACACGATAATTAATTGAGACAAATGGAATTTAAGTTACGATTGTGTTGGAGTGGAACATGTCTGAACGTTTGTTTGTGTTGTTAGACTGACATCCACGAAAAGAAAAGAATAAAGCAATGCCCTTCAACTTTTTTTCTCCTTCGGGTGGCCTAAGTTTCTTCTTACACAAATTCTTTCCTTGATTTGATTAAGACTAGCATTGCATTCGAATCTTCTTTTTCTTCTCTTCATGCATTTGCATATATTTCATTATTCCTATCCCCTATCTGCACTTTATCATATACCATAACCCCAATCCCAACCATATATATATATATATATATATATATGTATGAACTAACTAGTATTGCATATTAAAGAAGAAACAAAAAATGACGTCTACATCGACGGGGAAGCTTAGTGACTCCATAGCTGACAACATACGCAATGCCATGAAGCAGAGCCAGTCTTACATGAAACGTTGCTTTTCTAAGTACATGGAGAAAGGAAAAAGGATTTTGAAAGCCCTTGAATTGAGGGATGAATTTGAAAAAGTAATGGATCATAAAAATGAGACCTTCGGCACCATGTTTTCTTCAGCTCAGGTAAGTTTATTACATGCAAAAAAAAAGAAATGAAAAATGACATTTTTCGAAAGATTATGAGGTGTTTTATAATTTGCAGGAAGCGGTTGTTACTCCACCTTATGTCACCTTTGCCGTAAGACCGACTCCGGGATGTTGGGAGTTTGTTAAGGTGAACTCCGTCGATCTCTCCGACGTTAAACAAATATCCTCCGCCGAGTACTTGAAACTCAAAGAGACGATCGCCGATGAGAATTGGTATGTTAATTTATGCTATGGTATTGTATCTTCAAAAGGTGTATGTGTTTATGTCTGTGTGTGTGTATTTAAGTGTTTAATGTTTACTACAGGTCGAAAGATGAAAATGCATTAGAGGTGGATTTTGAAGCATTTGATTTCTCGATGCCAAAATTAACATTGGCATCTTCTATTGGAAAAGGACTTAATTTTGTGTCAAAGTACATTACTTCTAAGCTAAGTGGATCTGTGGATAATGCCCAGCCCCTTGTAGATTACTTACTCTCACTCGAATATCAAGGAGAGGTATATCTATATATATGCATATATGCATATGTACATATATGTACGATAATATGCAAATTAATGGTTGTTTTCTCAACCTGCAGAAACTTATGATAAACGAGACACTTAACACAGCAGCAAAGCTTCAATTGGCTCTTATAGTAGCTGAAGTTTCCCTCTCAGATCTTCCTAGGGATACCCCATACCAGAGTATTGAGCTAAGGTAAAAACAGAATAGAAAAAGATACGGTTCCATCATGCTTGATGATTGCTTATGTGTTTAAAATTTTGTTGCAGGTTCAAGGAGTGGGGATTCGAGAGAGGGTGGGGTGATACGGTTGAAAGAGTGCATGAAACGATACGGTCACTCTCGGAAGTGTTGCAAGCACCTGATCCACAGAATTTGGAGAAGCTTTTTAGCAAACTTCCCACCATATTCAAGGTTGTAATCTTCTCTCCTCATGGATATTTTGGACAATCAGATGTGCTTGGTTTGCCAGACACTGGTGGACAGGTTGTTTATATTTTGGATCAAGTGAGGGCCATGGAGGAAGAATTGGTTCTCAAAATCAAATCCCAAGGCCTCAATATTAAGCCTCAAATCTTAGTGGTGAATACAAATTTCTCCCCTATAGTAGCAATTTACAGTTAGTTTCTAGCCTGAATGGTGCTTGATGAATGGTAATATTTGAGCATAATAGGTCACAAGACTCATACCTGATGCCCGAGGAACTAAGTGCAACCAAGAATGGGAGCCCGTCATCGGCACCAAATACAGTCAGATCCTCCGAGTGCCTTTCAGGACTGAAACCGGTATCCTACGCCGATGGGTTTCGCGTTTCGACATTTATCCTTATCTCGAGACGTTTGCTCAGGCATGTGTAGATCTCTCTACTCATCCATCTGCTTCCATTTTGGTCTTACTAACTGCCCACTTTTATTTGGATATCATTAGGATGTTACATCCAAGATCTTGGATGCAATGGAGGGTAAACCAGACCTTATTATTGGAAACTACACTGATGGGAACTTAGTATCATCTCTAGTAGCTAGCAAACTCGGGATAACACAGGTGTCTGTTTAACTTACACACACACACACACACACATATACATATATGCTAATTTCTAACAAGTATTTCTATGTAGGCTACGATTGCGCATGCTTTAGAGAAGACGAAATACGAGGATTCAGACATCAAGTGGAAGGAACTTGACCCAAAGTATCATTTTTCATGTCAATTCATTGCTGATACAATTGCAATGAATGCTGCAGATTTCATTATCGCAAGCACATACCAGGAGATTGCAGGGAGGTTAGAGAATTAGCCATATCGAACTCTGACTGTTCATTTTTCTTGAAGTACCAGATCCAATATTGCTCACTTTTAACTTATTTTACCATGATTTGTGACATTGAATTCAATCATGTTGTTTGCAGCAAAGAGAGACCTGGACAATATGAGAGCCATGCTGCATTTACACTCCCAGGGCTCTGTAGAGTTGTTTCAGGCATCAATGTTTATGAGCCTAAGTTCAACATCGCTGCGCCCGGTGCCGATCAATCTGTGTATTTCCCGTATACGGAGACCGGGAAACGATTCACATCATTTCATCCTGCAATTGAAGAACTTCTGTACAGTAAAGTGGATAATGATGAACACATGTAAGTGAAGGTCTATTAAATTATATTTTGCTTCAAATCACTTGGGATTATTCAACATCTTATTGAATTATTTTGCTTCAAAACAGTGGTTATCTAGCAGACAGGAAGAAACCTATAATTTTCTCAATGGCAAGACTTGATACAGTGAAGAACTTGACTGGATTAACTGAATGGTACGGTAAAAACAAAAGGCTAAGAAGCTTGGTCAACCTTGTAATAGTAGGAGCCTTCTTCAATCCCTCTAAATCAAAAGATAGAGAAGAAATGGCTGAAATAAAAAAGATGCACGCACTCATTGAGAAATACCAACTCAAGGGCCAAATCCGATGGATAGCCGCGCAGACAGACCGTAACCGAAACGGCGAACTCTACCGTTGCATTGCCGATACAAAGGGTGCATTTGTTCAGCCAGCTTTATATGAAGCATTCGGTCTTACAGTGATCGAAGCAATGAACTGCGGTTTGCCGACCTTCGCAACCAATCAAGGAGGCCCTGCCGAGATCATCGTGGACGGAGTTTCCGGTTTCCATATTAATCCCACAAATGGAGATGAATCAAGCAACAAAATTGCTGATTTCTTTGAGAAATGCAAAACCAATCCTGCATATTGGAATCAGTTCTCAGCTGATGGATTGAAACGCATAAATGAATGGTAATAAAACAAGTTACAACCATGGCTGCTCATTTCTTTTGCAATATTAAAGCGCTGACTTGGTTTTTTTTTTTTTTTTTGGCTTGTAGCTATACCTGGAAAATATATGCAAACAAGGTATTGAATATGGGATGCATGTATAGGTTTTGGAAACAATTGAACAAAGATCAGAAACAAGCTAAACAGAGATACATTCAAGCATTTTATAATCTAATGTTCAGGAATCTGGTATATATATATATATATATATCTCTTTCTCTATTACTGGTTCACCTTTCATTACTTTGATTTTATATCTGTTTATTAATATTAAAAAAACATTTTACAGGTAAAAAATGTTCCTTTAGCAAGTGATGAAACTCAGCAACCAGACTCAAAGCCAGCAGGCAAACCACAGCCTACACCGAGGCATGTCTAACTTCCATTAAAAACCCTTTTTTTAAAACCCGAGTCTGAGTAATATAATTTCTACTATTAAAGATTTCTGGGAAAAAAACCAACCATTAACAAATCTACATGTTCCATTTATGCAGCACCAAGCGATCGCAGTCACGACTTCAAAGGTAGAAATGATGTTTTTCTATTTTTGGATTATTATGTTTCCATATTCTGTAATGTATGAAAACTCACTGAAAGCATTTAACGATGGTCTCCAGGTTGTTCGGAGCTTAATCAACACAGCTGTATATTGATCAACACTGATCTGCAATGGTGGATGTTTATTTCTTTCATTTGGAGATTATTGTTACATTATTAATCATCATGTAATAAGTTGTTTCAAAATAAGATGGAAAAAAAAAAGGTACTTTGAGGCAACTGATTTTATTGTCACTTTAATGGATTTGCTACAAGTTTTAGCAATGTTGAGCTTTCAGCAAATGAGCTTCTGGTTTTTTATCATTGATTTGACTGAGTCAAATAATATATTTCAGTATCTTTAATTATTTGTGTGCCGTTGGTTTCCAATAATGTTTTTATTACATTGGATAATAGAATTTAGGATTTATTTGAAGTACACCTCAAAAGATTAAAGGTAAACTTCATTGCTAACTACGCAATTGATGATTAGTTTTTTATTTAATTATGAAAAATTGTAAAATGATTACTTCACTATTTGATTTTATTTTTTTCTTGGTCACTTGACTTAAATAATTAATAGGAAGATGATGTGAGTTTTTTAAATTTGATATACAACAATTTTAAACTTTTTAACATTTATACGTTGTATCAATTTAGTCTTAATTCTAAATAAATTAACTTTTAAAATTTATACATCGTGTAATTTAGTCTTTTTTTGTAATTTTGCCTCTCTCTTTTTTGCTTAAAAAGCTAAAAAACAAATTTAGCAGCTAAATTTGATCTAAAATATACTAAAAATGAAAATACCAAATAATAATATTAATCTTTTCTCATTCTTTTAAAATTAACCTTTAATATCACGAAAAAAATTATAAAAAGACTAAATTACATAATGTGTAAATTTTGAGAGTTAAATTGTTTAGAATCAAATACTAAATTGACATAATGTATAAATTTTAAGGGTTAAAGTATATCAATTTTAAAAGTTGCCGTTAATAATTTAACGGCCAACAATAAAAAAAAAAGTTAAATTTACTAATAAATTAAAATGTATTGAGTAGAATATTTGAATGTAAGAAATGTGAGGAGGAATGCGGAAGTTCATAAATCATAAAATAAAACCAATTCGCACTAAAATTGTTTAATAATAATTAAGTGATAGTTGAAGAATTAGCCCTTGATTTAATTAAAGGGATCATAATGCACAACCCTAACGCTTTTTGAGTAAATAAAAAAGAGGGCCCAAAAACAAGAAAAGAAGAGCCGGAGAAAAGTTGAGCAATAATAATTATTTATTTGCAGAGTGAAGAATGCAATGGCAAGTTCACATTTTGATGAAAAAGATCGAATCGATTCCGCTACATGTTATTTTCCAGACACCAATCTAATTAAGCTCTTTTAAACTTTCCTCTTTTCTTTAGTTTACTGTCTCTTTCCTTTGTTTTGTCTCTCAACAAAATGTCGAGCCCATCTTCTATAACTGCAACTGCAACTGCAGCTCTTCTTCTCTCACTCATCTCTACTGTCACTTCCCATTACTCTTCCTCCACCTTCTCTTCTTCCCCACCGGCGCCACAGTCCACCCTCTGGCACTCCGCACGCGCCACTTACTACGCCGCATCGGATCCTCGCGACGCCGTCGGCGGTGCTTGTGGGTATGGAGACCTAGTCAAGGCTGGGTACGGTATGGCGACTGTGGGTTTAAGTGAAGCTTTGTTTCAGCGTGGACAGATCTGCGGTGCTTGTTTCGAGTTAAGGTGTGTGGACGACCTGCGGTGGTGTATACCTGGGACATCTATCATTGTCACCGCCACTAATTTCTGTGCTCCAAATTATGGGTTCACGGCGGAAGGCGGTGGGCGTTGTAATCCTCCTAACAAACACTTCGTACTTCCCATTGAAGCTTTTGAAAAGATTGCTATTTGGAAAGCTGGTAACATGCCTGTCCAGTATCGAAGGTATACAAATCTGGGTTTCTTACATTGTTGGATTTGTTGGTACAAAACATCTTAAATTCTCTCTCATTTGTCTTAAAACAGGATAAAGTGCAGAAAAGAAGGAGGTGTACGATTCACCATTGATGGCTCAGGGATCTTCGTGTCAGTTCTCATCAGCAATGTTGGAGGCGCTGGTGACATAGTTGCAGTTAAGATTAAAGGTTCAAGAACAGGGTGGTTACCGATGGGTCGGAATTGGGGACAAAATTGGCATATAAATTCTGATCTAAGGAATCAACCACTTTCATTTGAGGTCACTAATAGTGATGGTCTTACACTTACATCTTACAATGTTGCTCCTAAAAATTGGAACTTTGGCCAAACTTTTGAAGGAAAGCAATTCGAGGCCTAAGATGAAAGAAAAGCATCATCATCAACAACAATGTAATGTTGGGTATTATTTATTATATATATAGACAAGACTGTCCTATTCTTTTCTTTCTTTTTGTTTATCTGTTGTTTTGTACTGATTGGGGATGGAAATGGCAGGGTAGAATTGGCGACTTTTTTATTGTGTGTAAGGACTTAAAATAGCAGGATATATCAATGTTGCCCAAAATTTCCATTTTTTCGTAGTTCGATGAGGTTTCACAAAATAGATGCTTCTGGTTGAACTGATGAACTAATTTAATGTAAAAAATAAATATATTGGATGATTAACAAGAAATTGTATTACACTTAATGAAGACCATGTCAACCATGGTGATTTGCAAACTTGGCTTCACAAATTGCCTTCAAAGCTCTTTAGTCGATAAACTGCAATATGACAACACTACAATGACTGGAGATTGTACATCTCAGACAAATTTCCAGACATGCACAATTCACTGCAGCTGTTATTCTTTTTACTATTTTGGATACTTAGGTGAATGGGAATCACTTCTTCCTAACACATGCAAGCATTTATTGCAACAGAAAAGAATACTGGAGTGTCCCGCAATACATGTCTGCATAACTAACACATAAAAGGGGATTCCAAATATAATCACAAGAAACACATACAAGATAACACACTATCTACACAACCATGAACCTTCCGTCTAAAAATGTTATACAACATAACACAATTTAGGAAACCTATGACATTAAATAAAAAATCAAGCATAAAAAGCTTTTTATGTCAGGTACATGACAAATGAATCCTGCTACTCCAATCATTCTTATCCACCACCATCCTCTTACCTATAATGGATCTTGTGTAATGTCAATTTACTCGATCTTTCAAACACATGCATCCCTCGATCCGTGCCTTATATCGCCAAACCAATGTAAATGGTTTTCTATCACCTTACTCAACTTTGAGATGAATATCATCATATCTAACTACATCCTTAGTCTTATCATACATCTTAACATTTGTGTCTCGGCTAGACTAGTGTTTTGTATATATTGCTTCTTGTTACCCCAACATTCCCTACCGTATAGCAAAGCAGGTCCCTTAGAACTGTCCTATAGCAAAGCAGGGCTCTTTTGTCACAAGTCTCCACCTTTAATCCTATAGTTAACATCTCCATTAATCTCTCCTATCTTTCTTAATTATATTGCCCCTAGGTACTTACAACAACTCTTGACAATCAAATTGCTTCTTCAAATAAAGGTACACAGCTATAGACTCGATTTTCAATCTATACTCAATTGCAGTTATATACTGCAAAAAAGAAAGGCACTAGAAGATGCAACTAATATTGTACAACAATAAAATTTGTTCACAAAAATTTAGATTTGAATCAATCAAAGTGTGATGAAGCTATAGTATACAAACAAATGAATATTTGGTTTTCAAACATGTAAAAAAAAATTGTCATACAAAAAAAGCATACTTGTGTGTTAATCCAAATCAAGGGAAAAAACTGGCAAGAATCAAGCCTCTTCTTTCTTTCTCAAGGTTGCTGTAAAATAATAGGTATAATGAAAAATCAGCTAACTGGATTTAAGAGTAATCAAAGAGTTTGATGAGATTCAATAAGCAATGTATTTAGCATAATCTGAACAGCAGCTTCATAGATAGCTCCATCATAATGCATGCCATCAGATGTACAATGCGGGCCACAATTCCAAGTTAATGACTGAAAATCCAACAAAAACAGAGGGCCACCGGTTTGGCGTAAAAGCTTACTATCACCGAGTGTTTTATCATAGGCATGCCACATTGCATCATTCATCTTCGCCCTCTTCTCCTCTGTGTTCAACATCCCATTGATCAGCACCGGCATCCCGAGCCAAAACAGGTGGGATGACTTGATGGGGACTGAGCCAGTTACCGGTTCATTCATTGCTAACTCAGTTGAAAATGGCAACAAGGAAACTGCTTGAGTTTTTAATATACGCAAGTGCAGATCATAATCTGATGCATTGGTGAAATGAAGCATGTGCCAAAGACCAGCACCCATGATCATAACATCAGGGCAATGCTTTTGGGTCTTGAAATTCATCACCAAATTTGTCAAATTCATAACATAAGGTGCCCAAATGAAATCCAATTTCATACCGGTTTCGTTAACTAAAACGCTGTAATCGCTATGCCTTTTGAACAAATCAGCTCGAACTGAATCCATGCTTTGAGATTGAGGACCCAAAATCAGATTTAACAAAGAGAGGGTGAACAATCGTGCTTGTGAATCACCAGCGATGACCACCCAAGAGCCGTTCAGCAAGTCAGAAGCATCAGATTTAGACAATTTGGTAAACTCACAAGCTTTAAGCTTATAAGAATCGGACCAATCCCAACGCTTATCGTAAAAATCAGCAATGGAAGAGGAATTCTGGGTGTTGTTGAAATGATGAAAAGAAGCGTTGGGCTTGACTTCCCAAGAAATCTCGTTGACTAAATTGATACAAGAAGAACGGTGATCGAAAACAACGGCGGAAGAAACGGATGTGACGAAATCGGGAACCGAAGGGAAATAAGGAGTTAAATGAACACATATGGCGAGAGAAATGAAAAGGGCACCACTGAAAAAGAGCATCTTGTTACGACTCAAGTGCCAACCAGCCATTCCCATTGGAACTAAAACCACCACGCACGCCGCCGCAGCTCCTAATTGCACCGCCCCTAACATCATCATCAACATACTCTAATTTTCATCATATTTTTTTGTTTGTTTTTTCCTCGATAACAGATCTGGGCATTTCACGATACTACAATAAACATTACCGGTGAAATGGCCTTTCTTTCTCTTTTAATTGCCTTGGGAATAAAGACTACTACACCTGAAAGCAACCGTACAACAATAAGCTTGGCTTTATTTTCTTTTTATAAAATATTACAGTTGTTAATGTTGCAAACCTGGATTCTCGGCTGTGTAAAAATTCAAGGTAAATTGCTATGTTAATGGCATTACTTTAGTGATATCAACTAAATTAAAGGATTCACCAAAAACAATCAATTAGTCATCAGTTATAGTAATTCTTTTATATTATTTTAACCATTTTTACAATTGATTTTTCAAGGAAGATATTAAACACCTTAAAAAGGAAACTACTGTTAGTGTTGCGTTAAACAAATCTAAAATTTGGATTATATTTTCCAATTTTAAGGTAATTTATTGCGTTAATGGCATGAGTTTAGTGCCATAAACTTAGTTTAAAGATAGAAAAAAATCTTGGAATCCCTTTGAGATTGATAAAGCATACAGTATAGTTGGGTAAAACAATACGTGTCAGTTTATAAGCTATTTCAAATCGGGTAGCACGATGATAGTTTCAGTTAGGAAATTGGATTCATTTAAATATTGACGGAATGGTAAAATTGGATTCAAGATTCAGTGGGGTTGGCGAAGTGTTATGAAATGGGAATGGGGAATAGATCTTTGGGTATAACAAGCATTTGGGGAAATGTTTGATTTTTTATGATGAAATATGGGGTATTTTGGATGGATTGGTCCTTCTTCAACGGCACAATGATAAAAAAGTAGTGATTCATTCTGACAATTTGTAGTTGATTAAAGGTATCTAAGATAGTTCATTGACGGTTTGAATTTCCGCTTTAATTAAAGAGATTCATTAGATTTTGATAATTTTAAGAATAATCTGAAATGTGTTTTAAGGGAAAAGAATATTTATAAATTTATGGTAGTACGTGTTTACTTGAATATAATGTAATCTAATCTAATGCGGTGTTGTTTTGCAAAAATAGAATATACGATAATGGTGGTGTATATATTGGGAAACTTCAATACTAATTTTATTGTGAGATGTGGTGTAGGAGCTTTATTATATTATTTTACATGACTGTTTTAACCATTTTTTTAAAATTGACTATAAAGAATTTTCTTGAATTTATTATCTTTTCCAATTGACTCTAATTTTGAAATTTGTTTTTCTTCTTTTTCGGCTAATTTCATTCTCCTTCTCTCAAATTTAATTATTTCACCAAAACTTGAGAATGAATTATTTATATATTCACAATTGACCACAGTTTTATTTTTACAAATTTCCTTCTCATAATCTTACCATAAATTATAAATTATTTTAAAACATAAAATTAATCGCACATGGTTGGTAGTGATGTGTTAACCAAATTTGGAATTTTTTATGTTGTTGGATAAAGTTGTAACACCACGTAAAATTTTAAGGTAATTTATTGTGTTCGTCAATTGATGTATTGGAGAAATCGTTTGTAAACAAATTGGAATATATTATAATAATGGTATTAGAGAATTTTATATAGCTAAATAAATACTAATTTTATTGCCCTATAAAATCATCACATTTAGTAATTTTATTATATTCTTTTACGTAATTTTTTAATTTTGAATTTTGAAGGTGTCGAAAGGAAACAATTTTCTTGAATTTATTATTTTTTTCATGTTTACTCTTAATTTTTATATTTACTAATTTTATTATTATTCTCTCAAATGGATTATATATTTGACAAATTTATTTATTTCATCATGTTTATCATCAAAACTTTACTATCAGATAATCTATATTATAAGATTATCATTTATTAATTATATATTTACATTTTATTACAATTTTATTTTTAAAATCTCCTTTTCATAATCCTACTATAATTTTTTTATAATGAATTTAAATTATTTTTAGAATATAAAATTAATACACATAATTAACTTGTGCATTGCATAAGTTTGATAATTATTTTTTTTCCAGTTGTTAGTATTGTGCTGAACAAATCTGAAATCTTTTATATTGTTGTATAAGATTCTCCCACCGTGTAAAACTTCAAAGTAATTTATTGTGTTAGTGGAACGAGTTTAGTGACATAAGCTAAATTAAATGATAGACAAAATTAATTAATGTATAAATTAAACATTTTTTATTGGAGAACCGTAAAAATCGATTGTAAATAAAGTGGAATATACTATAATGGTGGTGTTAGAGATTTTTGTTTGTATACATAGATGTTGCCGATTTGAGGCTGATGAAGGCATGCAGCTTGATTTAGTTGCATGGTTCATGAGAATGCATAATTGAGCTTGTTGAGGGGATGCGATCTTTCAAAATAAATTTTTAAAGTGTTATCCATTAAACAATTGATTAAGTCTTTAAAATTCATCTTCGAAGAGGGTTTTGTCTCTCGTACTCTACTAAAAACTAGTGTACCATGAGCAGTTGCCCTAAAGGCTTGGTGTACAAGATTGAGAATGCCTCAACCTACTTGAATATATAACCACGCACCAAAACGATATGAACAACTCTTCCATGGTGGGTTCGCACCCCTAACCTATGGCATACATATCACTTGTTGAAGAAGATGATACTTAAAAAAGGCCACAAAATTCTTAATCCTGCCAGGGAAATGGGCCATTGATTGTGTTATTGTTGAGAGTTTTTTTGTACAATGATTTGTATCTTGAAAAGCTTTACCATTTTCAATCTTAATTTGGATTTCAAATTTGCAAAAATTTTGCACTGATTTCATGTACAATTAGACATTTGATATTTGATTTTGACATTGAAATCAATTATTACAAAATCAAGATAAATTAAAGTAAGAGAAAATTCACTTTCAACATTTACTTTTTCATTCTCAAAAGTTGAAATTGAAATTTTACTTAGGAACACCAAACTCTTTTACCAAATCAACCCAACAAGCTTGACCTAGTTGCATGGTTCATGAGAATGCACAATTGAGCTAAGATCAACTCCTTTAAGAGAAGTCTCTAATGTGCCGTCCGTTGAGTAACCAATCAAATCCCAAACAATTGAAGGTGTTGTCTCCCGAATAATATTTTGAACGTCTCACCCTTAATGAGATTAATGAGATTCAAACTTTTGATCTATGACATCTAAGTCACTTTCTTGTCGGGGAAGATGGTACTCAAAAAGTTGCACTGATTTCATGTGCAAATAACTAAAATGTGAACTCACATTCACTAGAATTATTATTATTATTATTATTATTATTATTATTATTATTATTATTAAGATATTTGATATTCGATTTTCGTATTTAGTTCAATTATTTCGAAATCAAAACAGATCAGACTAAGATAAATTCACTTTCAACACTTGTTTTTTCTTTCACAAAAGTTGAAACTGACATTTTAGAACACTATACCAAATCGACCCAACACAAAATGCGACGAATTGATTGCAAAATGTAGATATATGTTATTGTTTTTAGAGCTAACAACATGAAAATGACTGCGTAATAACAAAAGTTCGTCCTAGAAGTATGCATCTCAATATTCAACATGTTTTCACTCCAACAAAAATAATAATAATTGTAAACAAAATGGGAATGGTGAAGTGAGGAATGCAAAGTTTTTGCTGGCATCAACTAAGGTTTAGAATGGTTCATATTTCATACAACACTGCCAAAGCAGCCCAAAGCACCCACGCACTTCCGGTCTGCTCTTTTCGTAATCATCATCGTAGAATCTTTTGATAAACTACCTATCAACTGGTTCTGATAAAGCAAAAGTATGCTTACTTCTTGTGAACAGGGAAGACCATCCAACTTCCTACTCACACTTGATAGAACGGTAAATGTGTCGAACAAAGAGCAGAGATGCACGGAAGCCGATAGCCCCGAGCATGAGGAAAAAGCCATAGCAAATGCAGGCCATGTACCCAAAGAAGAACGAAGTTTGCATGAAGCCTGACATGTCTGACCGTGCATTGTAATAATACAAACAGTAGGCGTATATGAACAGCCCGGTAGACCCACCACAAAGGAAGGACCTGAGAGAACAAAGACAACATCAATTAAGACCAGCTGATTATCGGAAATGAGACATGCCTCACATGGTATCTGCATGTCAGTTACTCATAAAATGATTCATATTAATAATTCAACAAATGATCCAAGACTGATGATATATAAACTAGTCAGGATTCTCATATTTTGTTTGGAATTGTATAAACGGAGATCATGATTCAAAATTCTAGATTAGAGAAGAATATTACAGCATGAATATTGGCAATCCATCAATATTAGAAAAAGTTGTGCATATTATAAGTCAAAGATAAACATGCCACGTAGACAACAACCAATGACCAAACAAACAAACACAAAATACTTGAGCTCACAAGAAGAATAATATGAGAAATTTTAAAAATCTTCTTCAAGCAGCCATGCATCTACATGTCAATATATGTTGTTTGGGCGTGATTTCCAAATGCATGTGTTTGCTTAGTATATGCATATCAGAAAGCTAAAAACGACATACCTCCACCACCACTCATGGTCTTCAGCAGCAAGTTGAAAATAAGTCAAAGCCACAGTGATAAAAGCAGTGACAATCAAGAGAATGATAAAGACAATAAACAGGATGCTGTATATGGTGTAGATCCTATGTCCCCACACGCTGGCAAAAATGTAGTAAAGTTCAATATAGATAGCACTGAATGGCAAGAAACCTGCCATTGCCATCTGAGGAATAGTTTTCCGGTACCAAGGCAATGGTGGGATCTCTCTAGGATATTTTGTGGTGCGACAAGGGGCTTGAAACTCTGCCTTACTATTCTTCCCAGCAATACCTCCTAATACTAATAAAGGTGAAGTGACCAGAGCCCATATGAGAAAAATCACCACAATGGTTCCAAATGGCAATGCTGCTGTGGCTTTATAAGCAATTGCGACAGTATTAAGAAAGCAAAATGTGACAAAAAGAGGTCCGCAAAACAAGCTTCCGGTTAGTAATAAGTTTCTCACCTGTCATGAAAAAGGGTGGGAAGTGGGAACAGTCATCAGAATTTTGACTAACAAGATATTCGTATTTAAGCAATACAATATCACATACAGGAAACAGTAAGAAAGACAGGAATTACATACCCAATTTGTTCCTTCTAGCTGGCAATAGAAAGAAGCTGCAGTGTACCCAGCAATGCCAGATGTAAGGGCATAAATGACGACCAGAGCAGTGAAAAGAGCTCCTCGGTTATATGGATAAAAGACCCCAACTAGAGCAAGGATAAAAATGAAACTTGTACTGGAAAAGGATGCAAATGAATAACAGTCAACAGATTGCAGATTGCTTGGAAACTAAGAGCCAATTAACTATGTAAGATGATACTCACAGAGTGAAGAGCTGGGTGCCAGAACCAAGGGCGGCGGCAAACAAGGACTTGTGCTTGGGGTATCTGAACACATCACCATGAATATACTTCCACCCAGACTCCTCCTGGTCATCTGCCGATTCCTCGTCATGTGCATACCTATTAAATAAGGAATACAGGAATTAAGAAACAAAACCAAGTATACATCGAATTAGATATGGAATTTTCCATGCATGAAAAACAGATGGAAGCCATTCATACTTGATGAAATCATTCTTGAGGACTCGCATAAGAATGGTGGCCAGGAAACCAGTCAATAACAAAACGGTGACACATGAGTTGATGATTGAGAACCAGTGGATTTCCAAATGGTGTGGCAAGGAAGAAGATAGCGAGTACTTGTCCATCCTTTTCTCAAAAGGAGTGTTGGTTTCCTTCCATTTAACAGTGTACATAAAATCCACATCAACTGGTTCATCTTCAGTGAGATCCACAAGGGCGTTGGGATCAGATCGAACAGTGATCTCAATGACACGATCCTTGTTATGATGGATCTCAAAAACGAGATGCTTAAAGAGGTAATATTTGTAATCAGCTGGATCGGTCTTCCCTTCCTTTTCAACTTTCCCCAAGAAACCCCAAATGGGAAGGTCATCGTAGTACATCTGGAAGTAATAGTCTTTCGAGACAGCTTTTCTGAACTTGACCACTTCTTCCTTCGTAAGCTTCCTTTTACAAGCAATTTCAGCATCTTTCTCCGTCAAAAACTCAAGTTTATAAGGCGCACTCACTAGTCGATCGCCATTCAATACTTCACCCAAAGCTTCCTTCTTCTCCTTCACGGGAGCTGAAAGTACACAGCAAACCCTCAAATCACTCAATTTAAAGTTTAAAAAAAAATCATAAAATAGAAATCGACACGAAGTAAAATCAAACCTGAGGAACAGAACGGAAAATCGAAGTAACGGTAGGTCTCACTGTGAATTAAACAAAAAAAGTTAACGGAAAACGAATTGAGTTGAGATCGGAAAGCATAAAAGGATGAAAGAATACCTGGGATTGTGATAAGGACCTACTTTATTAGCATAAAGAGGAACTTCATCACCAGCTTTGTAACGATGATCGGAAGCGGTGGATCTGACCTGAGGTACGCCGCATATGGTGACAACCGCCACGGCTACCAAAAACGCCCTTATTCTATCCATTTCGATCGCCGGTTATTAAGGATTTGAATGAGATCGGAAACCGGTTTAAATCTTGTATTTTGTAAGATATGTTATATAGAGCAAAAGAGAGATTTATTTGGTGATAGTGTTAAATAATAGACTCGAAATAGGCTACTAAAAGTAAAAGACCATAATATGAAGAGTGAGAAGCACTCCACGGTCCACACCTTCCGTGGGTAACCGAACCAACGAAATTGACCGCCCAACCGGTAGTTGTTCGGAATTTTTAGGCACATATGATGTTTTTTTTTCTACCTCTTCGCCATGTTTGATTCGCTAGGAATTAAATTAATGAATGGGATCACTGCAACAATGAAATCGAACTTAACTTCCATTTCAAATCTTAGTTATTACGGTCAATATTCATATTAGCAGTAGCTCCAAAAAATTACGCACGGGGATGATGCTTTTGGGGAAAAAATTATGATTATCGTGTAATATTATGGTTTTTAAGATTATTTAAAAATTGTTATTTATAGTATGTTAAAGATTTTTAGCTAATTTAAATATAATTTATTTATTGTATATTATAAATTAAATACTTTTCAATTATCAAATCAAATATATTTAAATAATAATCAAACCAAATTAAATAAAATTGAACAGAATCAATTTCCGATTGTTGGGGTTTTTAAGTTATATCATTCGAATTAAATTTAAATAATAAAAAAACATTTAACTTAATTATAAATTATAACTATCAGTATAAAAAGGTATTCAACTTTAACTAACTTTGTACTGTTTTTTATATTTAAAAAGAATTCCTAGCCCATCTGTAGTAATTAATTAATGCATTGATTTCCGTGGTCATGCTCTAGCTACGGTACTCACTCTTTTAAGTTTTAGTTGAAGGAGATGGTTTCCCCTTTTCATACGTTATCTTACCATTGGCATTCACTATCTTTTGCACACACGTGTTGACGTAAAAAATCTGTAAAATATTTTAATGTAAAAAGTACGACTATATTTACTGTGAAGTTGATGCACAATGGGTACAAAAAAAAGAGAACCTTATTTTCAAACAAGTTATTGCACAACTATTTTTATGGTCTTTATACATAAAACTCAACCATCTATCTTAAGTTCTAGAGGAACAGAAATACAACACCATTCATCCATAAAAGGGATGAACTCCAAACACCGACAGACACTTCCGATACCAAGGTTCTGTTTACCCCGAGACAGGCTAACTAAAATAGAAGTGAACATAAACAAGAAAACCAAGCATCCTATATACTGCAAGTCGGCCTAGCCGACTAAATTGTCAAACACATTGACATGCTTTTTATCTATGATTAATCAACTGCATCTGACAATATATACATGATGAGCAAGTAAGTGTTTCAGTCTGAAACTTTGTCCATTTTCTGGTGGCGATGAGCATGCCGAGCAGAAGAATAAGCTGAGAGAGCAGATCCAGTCATGCTGAAAGAGTGCTTTGCAAGGTCCATACTTTTCTTAGTACCCAACCATAAAACCCAAAAGAATCCAACCCAACCTGATTCATATTGAAGTATCAGATGAGAAGTAGTACTCCAGAAAAATTAAGTTGCTTAATAAAAAGCATAAATCGATTTTCACTGTGAAGAATTTCAAGCTTCAGGTTGAGATAGTTTGATATAGCAATTATAAAGACATGAAACACATAATTACTTACGGTTACCACAGTAGTATGAAAATGATAACAGTGCCACAGAAAGACAGCAATTGGAACAAAAGAGAGAAAACAGTGCAGATACACTCAATAACAAACTACTTAATGTGCAGTAGGAAGTATATCAACTTAGGCATTGAAACATCTTATCCCATTCCTTCCAATTTGGAGGGCATGAAACACCATAATTGCATGAATCTGAAATGGAAAAAGAAGAAAAGATACAGCAACCACTGTGCATGAGGGTATGCAAACTCGCACACAAAAAACCACTCACATGGTTTAGCAAACGTGGTCAGTAAAAGGAAATAGGTCATTATTTTGTGCTAGAAGCTAGGCAAAGCCATACGGCAAGAAAGAGAGTGAGAGAGAAACCAATTAACGAACATACTCATGGTGATGATAGAAAGTGCAGAGTAAAAATCTAAATTCAGTTCCCCACTTTCAGTAAAAGGAAAATGGGTCATTATTTTGTGCTAGAAGCTAGGCAAAGCCATATGGCAAGAGAGAGAGAGTGAGAGAGAGAAACCAATTATCGAACATACTCATGGTGATGATAGAAAGTGCAGAGTAAAAATCTAAATTCAGTTCCCCACTTATAGGCTGTGACATATCTTTTTTCTACTCTGGGACACCGAAGGGCCACCCCACAGATATGTAAATAAAAACTAAATTCTGTTCCCCACTTATAGGCCGTGACATATCTAAATAAAAACTTTGGGACACCAAAGGACCACCCCACAGATACACTCCAAGGAGAAAATCAAGGATTTAGCCCAACATACTGCATACATCGACTTGTTGCAACTTCATTCAGATTACCATCTAAAATAACCCATAAGGACTGAAATTCATTCGGGGACATAGTTTCCAGCAAAACTTTATAAAGATAAAAAAGTTCAACCCTATAAAAAGATAAAAACAAAAAGA
The DNA here is from genome assembly GCA_005393395.2 of Gossypium australe. NCBI lineage: Eukaryota > Viridiplantae > Streptophyta > Magnoliopsida > Malvales > Malvaceae > Gossypium > Gossypium australe. The sequence goes on from CM016620.1 coordinate 102,266,662, forward strand.
CTTCATCTTGTAGTTTCTAACCAAGTATAATCTTAAAACTATAAGAATGAAACAAAGTAAAAACTAAAATAGATGCTTAAAAAGATATACCTGTAGCTACAAGAGCAGCTATAATTGCTGAAATTGTTGCAGTTGAAATAACAAAAGCAGCAACCGATATGGCCCCAATGTAAAAAACTGTTACACAGGCAAAGAAAAGAGCCAAGAAGCCTCCTGCAGCAGCCAAAGCAATGAGGGAAGAGATGATGACGGCATTGACAGTTGCAGCTAGAAAGAAAAGCATAAATACAAGCAATCCTGTCAAGGTAAGAAAAGCAATGGACCCAACCTGCAGAAGTATCGGTAAAAGGACAGTTAGAGGATTCTGAAGAATGTAAATTAAGGGAGCTAGCGGACACAAGGCAAAAAAAGCAAACCAACAAATGTCATCAAAGTAAACACCGCTTATTTATCATAACTAGAAATCAATTTAAGCAGCAAGAAAGAAGAGCAGCATGGTGTATAAGGGATGCACAAAAAAAGTTGTAAGAGCAAACATAGAAAAATTATAAAGTCCAGAAGGCACAAAGCAATTTGAAACTCATACCACAATCTGTAACTCAGCTATAAGATGCAACCATTATGAATTTAACGTTTCCAATTAAAAAAAGAAAGACTCATCCAAGCTTCTAAAATGACGTGTTTTCTGTATGAGTCAATCGAACATTCTTAAATGAACTCAGGAAGTAACTGTTCACTGGCCTTCGCTCACAACTGTAACCCTTTAGAGGATAACATCTGCAATACATGTTTCCTCAAGAGACATGACAAAATAAACAAACACTCATCTCATTATTTCATATAATAATAACATTACTTCTACTTATTCAAGAGAAAAAATATATATATGTATGTATCGTCAATAGTTGGAAACAATATAGCTTCATCTATTCAAGCCTCTCTCTCCACACAACTCACGCATAAGAACTGATGCACACAAAGAAATCAGTGCCTATCAAAATCAAAAGTGGTCCTATTGTGTTACAAGCCTGCCAATTTAACTATCTCTCACTCGAGTGATGAAAATCTTCCAGTGCCCGGCAAAATTATACTCATTAAAGCTTAACTAGGTTGTTCTTGCTTCCTGCTTCTTTAACAATTACTCTAAAACAAAATCATGCTTGATTAAAAACGAAAAAAGAATGCTGAAAATGTATTACACCATCAAAAATTTAAAACTTGCTTAAAATGATTTCACCAAGGGATTTCTTCTCCCTTACTCTACTTTTGTAAGAACAGTAAATCAAATAGATAGAAATAATATTACAAGCTTCACATGATTTTGATCAAGCAATGCGATGATTAAGAATTCGTTCTTTCCTTTAACAATTATCAATTCTGAAGCAGAAGAAAGGCAGAAAGAAATCGTTTAACCAAGTAATTTGAAAAAATAAAAATAAAAAGAACCCTCACAGAGATGACAAGAAGAGCACGAAGGGGGCTGCCACTACGAGTCCACCGTATAACAGTACGGCTAGTGTTTCTAGAGGCTTTCCCAAGGCGAGGCCCATTCTCGGAAACAGAGATCTTGATCCGCTGCAGAAGCGGAGCTGGTGACGATGAAGATCCATCGGGGTAGATGATCGTCGAAATCAAACGGCGGAGAGCTTCATGGAGCAGCAGTTCCTCACTTTGGGTACAGTTATTTTCGTCTACGGACGCACCGTTCATTTGCTCCGTCATTGTTGATGTGTTACTGCTTTGATGCAAGTTGAAGAATTAAGGAAAAACCTCAAAGATCAAAGATAGAAATGAAGAGTGAAGATGAGCTCATCAATGACACGTAGAATTTGGAATAATATTTTCTCGTTGGTTGTTGGGATTTTTTTAAATAAAAAGACTAACTTTATTTGAAGTTGATTACATTCAACTCAAACACGTGTGTTGTCTGTACGTCACCTGGTTCGGTATTATTATTTCTAAGGGTAAAACTCTAAATTATTACCAATTTTATATTTAAGACACAACTATTCAAAGTTTTTATTTAAATAACTGGTTTGTTAGTTTTTTTTTCTAAATCTAGCTAGTGAATTTTAAGCGACGATTCGACGATTAGTAAGATTGATCAATATCTATCGACGAATAGAAGAACATATCATGGATCTAAATCAATCTGACAGTTAGTGTCAAAGATCGAAGAATAAAGCTGTTTAAATTTTGATTCGTAGATTTGTGACAATCAAAGTTGTTTCATGAAATAAACTAAATTGTAGAAGAGGAGGGAAAGAAAAGTTTTCAATTGATAAAGGCAATGCAAATGGGAAAGATCATACGACTACAATTTTAATAGTCTAATGACTTAAATGAAAACTTTCGAATAGTTTAGATATCATTTTGTATTTTTTTGAAATTGGGTGATCAAAACGTAAACTCACATATAGTTTAGTGATATTATATGCAGTTTACCCTATTTTAATAAATATATATATATTAAAAAGATTAAATTGATTTTATATGACACAACAAAATGTAAAATATGCTAAGTTTTATATATATTTTTTCTTGTTCCAATTCTAATTATATATCACTTATAAAAAATTCTAATTATATTTTAGAATATAAAGTGTCATTAAATAGAGAGAAAATAGTAAAATAAAAATTTTAGAATTATGTTAATGTATGAGATAAGCCAGGTTGTTAGTTGTAACAGCTCGGTCCTAGTCGGAATAGTGGTTTTGGGACCACAAATCCGAGGTCAAAAAATATTTTAATATTATTTTTAGTATTTACAGTGTGTGATTAAGCATGTGTGAAAATTCTGTGTGAAAATACTATCGTTTGTGTGCCGATTTGCGAAAAAGGACTTAATCGCATAAAATGCAAAAGTTGTGTGCTAGTTGTTAAAGTGCTTAATTGGCATGACTTCTTAAATGAGAAGTCCTTATGTTGTTATTAAACCATTAATAGTTTGGATGGACAAAAATGGGTTAAGTTAGTGGAGTTTTAAATGAATTAATAAAAGGGCAAAATGGTAATTAGTATAATAAGTTAATAATAAATAAAATAAAAGCCAAAATCATGTTATTTCCCTTCATCTTCCACCGAATATAGATAAAAGAAACAACCATGGAAGCATAATAGGGTTCGGCCCATGTTGTCTTTAATTGAGGTATGTTTTGAGCTCGGATTTTGACGATTTTATGTTTTTGTGATGTTGCTTTGAGTACTAGCTAACCCGTATCTTGATTTTTGAAATTGATGATGATTTTGAGATGTGCCATCGATGAATATGTGATCTTTGTGTTGATAGTTGGTGAAATATGAAAGTTTAATGTTGGGTTAACATATTTTGTCTTTGAATTTTTGATGAATTTGACTATTTTGGGATAAATTGTGAAAATGAGAAATTGAGGTACTAAAATATGAAATAAATGAAATATATAGGCTTATATGAGCTAGGGGAAAATTCGGCTAGGCATGTGTGTAATGAAATTATGAGTATTTTGTGATTTTATGAAATAGGGACTAAAATGTCAAAATGTGCAAATTTGAGGGATAAAATGTAAAATGCTTTAACTATGTGTTGTGGATTGTTTTGAAAGAAAATGTGAGTGAATGAGTTGAGTTTAATATTATATAGATCAAGAAAAGAGAGATTCGGATCGAGATCGAGGCAAAGACAAAGTGCTCGATTGATCGACTAGTGTCGTTATTTCTATGTTCGAGGTAAGTTCGTGTATAATACTTATTGTTTAAACAATGTATATATGGTATGAAATGAATGGGAATGTGATTGTGGAGTAAGTATTGCGAAATGTGAGTTCGGACATATTTAGCACTAAGTGTGCGTAAATAGAATAGATACTATGATGAATTTCACTAAGCGTGCGAATTAAAGAAATACATCAACTATATTAGTTGGCACTGTGTGTGCGGTACCGAGACATCTTCGGTTTAAGTGATGGCACTAAGTGTGCGATACTATTATAGCTTTGGCTAATTAAATGGCACTGAGTGTGCGAATCCATCGAACGGTGTAAGAGGATTGAACGAATTATGGCATCATGCATTAAGTGGTAAATGTGATAAATAAATACGATATGGTACAGGTATGTACGGAACCTACGTGGTTGGTGATATCGTGTATGAATTAGATGGATGATTATGTGAATGATTGATGAAGAGAATTGGTTTGAAAGGCATTTTAAATGCTTGTGCATAAATCTGTAGATGTGGTATGAAAGTGAGTAATGGTCATGAGTGAGATTGAATGATTATACTGAATTTGAATTGTTGAATGAATTGTGTTATATTACGAACTTACTAAGCTTTAACGCTTACTGTGTGAAGTCTTTCTCTGTTTTACAGTGTCATTAAAGCTAGCTCGGATCCGGGGATTGTCAGCGACTCAATTACACTACCGGCCATCTATTTTGGTACTTTTGGAAGTTGTATGTTTGATATATGGCATGTATAGGCTAGTGATTATGGAATGTTTTGAGATGTATAATTCTTGCCATGTGATATGGCTTAAAAGTTGAATGACTTTAGTATGTGTTTTGAATATATGAAAATGATAGTTATAATGTGTATAAGTGATGTTGTGTGAATGATCATATTAATATGTTTTGGGTGATATGTAAGTGGTAGGTTTCATGCTTGAATTGGTTGAAGGGAATGATGGTTAAAATGTATTTTTTGGATGCATTTGAGATATGATTTTAGAATGGCTTAATGCTTGTAGGTGTGACCCAAAATTTGGATGGCAATTTGGCCTTGAAAATGGCCTATAATTGTCCACACGGGTGAGCACACGAGCGTGTGTCTCGCTTGTGTCTAATACTGTCCATATTCGAATTAGGTCAGGATGTCACTCGGGCTAGACACACGTGCATGTGACTGGCCGTGTGAGCAAGTCAGTAACCCCCCTAAATTTCATACGACCTGGCACACGGGCGTGTCTTGTGGTCGTGTGGACAAGTCAGTATGTATGCCCTGTTTCGCCACGGCTTGGACACACAGGTGTGTCTGATGCCGTGAGAGGCACATGGCCTGCCCACATGGACATGTGACCTCTATAACTTTGAAAAATGTTTAAGTTTCGAAAAAATTTATATGTGATTGGTTTAGTCCTGATTCCTTCTTAAGGCATGTTTGAGGTCTCGTAGACCTTCTTAAAGGACTTTGTGTCATTGATTAAATATGATTTAATGATGTATGAGTTATGGATGAATAAGTGTTATGAATTGATCAGTAATACCTTGTAACACCCCTATCCCGAATCCATCGCCAGATTAAGGTTAGGAGCGTTACTGGACATATCGAAAACGTTCACAGACAAAATCATACATTCAATCAACATTCTCAGACATAATGTCCCTTAAACAGGTCATCAAGACCTTAAGCATGCTTACAATTTTGAGTCGGGACTAAATCGAAACACATAGAGAATTCTCAGAAAAATTTAAAACTTTACTAAACTACAGGGGAGGCACGCCCGTGGGAGGAGACCGTGTGTCCTCCATGGCTTCTAGACACCCCCGTGTATCCATCCGTGTCTATATACTGACTATACCAACACGGTCATTAGGCACGCCCGTATGCCATGGCCGTGTACTTTTAGGTCATATACTGACTTCTCCACCACGGCCACCAAGCACGCCCGTGTCGAGGCCGTGTGATGCTATGCTGCATCCTACAATTCATCCACGGTCGTTAGGCACGCCCGTGTGCCACAACCGTGTGACATTATAGGCCATTTACAAGGCCAAGATGCCACCCATAAGGGTCAAACCTACAAGCCATATTTAACAAGATATCTCATGCACATTTAACCATCAAAACATACCAAAATAATCAACCAATTCATGCATATTTGCCAACTAAGGTGATCACACTACAAACCATTCAAACCAATTCCAAACATACCAATTTACATGACTAAATCTAAACTATACCAAGCTCCTTTCATCAATATATACTTACCATCTCATAACCATTTCATATATCAACTAATCATGCCAAAACAACTTCACATATCACATTCATTAAGGCATATTATCAAAACATAATTAGCCAAATCACATGGCTAAGTTCATTATACAACTCATACCAAAACTAGCCTATACATGCCATATTGAGCTATATACATTTTCAAGTGTACCAAAATAAGTTTTTGTAGTGTGATGACGATCCGTGACGGTCCCGAGCCTATCAGTAGCTTTGACGACCTACACAACAAGAAAACACATACAGAGAGTAAGCTTTCCAAAAGTTTAGTAAGTCAATACACAAACAAACTTGATATGTAAAGCATGTAAGCATATAACCACATTGGCATGTTTCTTCTACAAGGTAAATTTCTCACATTTATACTTTGATTCATATTCTTAACCAAATTGCCACATTTATCAACTCAAGAATCACAAACACATAATTTTTCATATATGTTTTCATGTAACATATTTCCAATCCATCATAGTAAAACACTTAGTCACTTACCTTATATACACATTTGGTGTATAATCAACGTACCTGAATCGAACATACATTTACTTAATCTATCAATGTAACACCCCAAACCCGGCCCACGAGTCTTGACCGGATCTGGTTTGTCACTGCGGAAAAACGTTTAAAATATTTTAACCTTAAAATAAAACATGGAAATTTGTGTTTATTTATAAAACATTGTTTATTTAAAATGCTAAGTAAAAATTTGATGTCATAAAGTATCCAGATTTGAAAACTTTAATATATATATAAATTTAAGAAAATAATATCATTTGCAAATAACATTTCATCGTCAATCCATAATAAAACATAATAATAAACTTCAAATGCTTAAGTGGCCTTATTACAATAATACTTATCGAAATACTGAAATTATAAAATATGAAAACAAATAAAATTAACTTCTGCATGGGCCACCTCGTATTCATTCCAACCCGGTCCGATCACCTAAAATCATCTGCGATGTTTGATAAAAATTGGGTGAGTCATACAGACTCAGTGTGTAATTAGACCACTGAATTCCATCCACGTGTCAAACCATATAATAACCCATATAACAGATATTAAGATAATTTAATCACATGCTTTCACTTATTGGGCTTGGCCCACAACCACATCACATTCTTATAATAGTGTAATCAACCACATGTTTCCACATACTGGGCTTGGCCCATTTCCACATTAATTCACATAGCAGACAGATTTATGCAAAATGCACCCAACCCAGCCTAGGGTCCATCCTTTACAGCTACCTTGGCAGACCCCCTTCCCAAGGCCGTGGCTAATCCACCGATCACATAGTGATCCACATATCTTACCTTGGCAGACTTGCTGCTCAAGGCCGTGGCTAGGCCACCGATCACATAAGTGATCCCACATATCAATCAATCTACGGTGATGCACACAGCTATCAACCGCCGAGATGTGGCACCTAGCCAACACCTCCCTTGATGAAGCACATAGCTAACATCAAGCGCTAATGTAGCACAAGGCTAACATTAGACCACGTACATAATGTACACCCTTTCTTCTTTCACATTCAGATCCCATCCCATGCACATGCAACATATGATAATGTCATAACATAATAAAATAATGCATGCACATGCTATTCGGCATACAAACATATTCTCATTGGCATATTCACATTCTTAATATTTAACACTGACCTGATTTTTGATATACCCCTTAAGGGTATCCATTCATAATTGTCACTGTACACATTAGCATTTACACCACACATACAATATAACATAAACCCGGAAAACAGTGGGTTAATCACACACCTTACTATTTAGCGAAATCCTTAGCTACTTGAATTTAACATGATCCCGGAACTTCCTTATGCCTGTCGATTTACCCTTAAAAACCAAAATACACAATCGGTCACCACTTATACCAAATATGGCCTATGTAGCAAATATAACATTTGGCCCATATAGCAATTATAACATTTTGGCCCATAAAGGGTATTTTCGTAGTTTGGCCCATAGGGACATTTCGTAATTCGGCCCATTAGGGCATTTTTGTAATTCAGTAATCGTACCCACTAAGGGTAATTCGATAATTTTACTCTCTAAGGGTAATTCGGTAATTTACCCTACAAGGGTAATTCGGTAATTTCATATTTAACGGTGTTTTCGAAGATTCACTATCGCCTCGAGTGATACAAAACTCTATTTGGGTCTCTACGGAACTATTGGGTCAAAAATCCATTTTAAGCCCAAACGGGTTAATTTCGCAACTAAAACTTAACTAGTAATTTGGGGCATACAAATTTAAACTGTCCATTTGTGTCATACTGACTAAATTTCATATAACTCGAGTTAGAAAACTCGAAATCTAGATCCGTAAAATTTCCTTGAAACTAGACTCATGTATCTTCTTACTAAAATTTTTCCAGAATTTTTGGCCTAGCCATTTATTACAGTTTATTCCTTAAAGTTTCCCTTGTTTCACTGTCCAATGATTCTGACCTCTCTTATCTTAATTTCAAATATCTCACTGTACGGTTTACATATACTGTTCCAACTTGTTTCTCTTGAAAATAGACTCACTAAGAAATCCATACATATAAATTATAACCCATAATTCATTTTGTACAATTTTATATGATTTTTCCAAAACAGATCAGTGAACCCGAAGTTAATCAGAACCAGTCTCACTAAAATCAAGATATCTCAGAATGTAAAATTCCTTTTCCTTCTCCGTTTCTTCCATATTAAAATAGACACAGTAAGCTTTAATTTGATATCTTATTCACTTTCTAATTCCTTTTCTCCTATTTTTAGTGATTTTTCAAAAACACGTCACTGCTTCTAACCGAAACTGTTTTATTACAAAACATGATTATCACTACCATCAAACGCACGTCCGACTGATCACGGATACCGGTTATCAATTTTCTTCGATATTTCTACCGAATCACAGAATATTTCATGTAAACTTTCAGAGAGATGTGAGATTTTCTCACCATTTCAAACATATATTCGGAAGAGTATGAGATTACACACCTTATTCGGAATCCGTAACGCGATGCTCTCCGCGACACCAAAAATCTGAGTCACTTATAACGAGGGATAGGTTTTCGATTGAACCTTTGATAAAGTACTTTGAGACCTTGCAACCAGCATAAACTCTCTCATGGCAAGTCCCTAGACTCTCAACCATATTACAAATTAGTCCCCTCATTAGCTAGCTTAAGCTTTGGGGGCTCCAAAAATACAAAAATTATCAACTAAAGTCATCAAAATCACTTACTTGCTAAAGGATTTGTTTGCTGAAATTTTTAAGCTCTCCAACCCTTGTTTGCTACCAATTGTAGGTGGTGATGAAGAGAAGAAAAGATGATACTTCTCTTTTCTTTATTTTCATAACCCTTTTTTTTTTTATCTCTTCTTTCTTTCTTTCTTTCTTTTTTTATCTCTTTTTTTTATCCACCTACTCCACTCCACAAATTCTTTTATTCCTTTTTCATCTACGTACTCCACTCCTCAAATTCTTTTATTTCTTTTTCATCCACCTACTCCACTCTCCAAATTCTTTTATTTCCTTTTTTTTCTTTTTCCTTATTTTCCTCCTTACCATACTTTTCCACAATTTAATAAGTCCACCTTACCATAATTTAAAAATCCAATTTTGCCATATTTACAAGCTTGGCCGAAATTTAGGGAAATAGTACAAAAATAATAGTCAAAATTTGCACACAATGGGATTTGAACCTCTTCCCTCAAGGTACTTCACTTGATGCCATAACCTCCTTGCCATATGCTCATTTATGCTAGCAATTTACTCTTTTATTTCCATAAGCCTTGATGCCACTTACTATCTCTCTTTATTAGGCTTAAACACAAAATTTTACTAAGGCCCAACTTGAACTCGAAACTTCATAGAATCCGGTAACTTTCTAAAATCATCTTCTTAATAAGTCCAACTTGAAATAATGTCATTCTCTTGTTCTCAAAAATTTTAAACACTCCTATGCTCAAGGCCCATTGGGCCCATTCCTACTAGGCCCAATTTCGGGATGTTACAATCAAAGCTCGGATTTGTCATTCGTATTTCATACTTGCCCATTGAACCATAAGGGATTCCAATAGGATACTTTAAAAGCTTGGAATAGTAGTACAATGCCATCGTCCCAGACGAGGTCTTACGTGCACTCAGATATCGATGCCACTGTCCTGGACAGGGTTTTACACAAATCAGAACGATGCCAATGTCTCAGACATGGTCTTACACGTAAAGATCATAATGATGCCAACGTCCCAGACGTGGTCTTAATCGCAAAACTTATATTGATGCCAACGTCCCAGACGTGGTCTTACACATAATCAGATATCGAAGCCACTGTCCCAAACAGGGTCTTACACGAATCTCAAATCAATGCCAACGTCCCAGACGCGGTCTTACATGATATCAACAGAACAGATGTCTATGTCGTGACTTAGTCAATTCCATCTATTCATGTGCTCATACGAGGCTTCTTGAACTTAATCACTATATCAAACTTATCTCTGCATTCAAATGCAAAACCTCTCATAAATATTCACAAACATCATAATCATATGAACAATTTCAATTACATACATATACATTTATTTGCATATTGACTTACCTCGAATTCGGTTTATCGGAATAGAAATGACTACTCGTTTACTTTCGTTTTCCCGCGATCTAAATTCGTTTTACTCGGTTCTTGATCTAAACATATTCAGAATTAACCCTTTTATTCACTAGTTCATTCAATTCAATCCAAAGACATACATTTAGGGCTATTTGCAATTTAGCCCTCACATTTGCACATTTTATCAATCTAGTCCATTTTCACAAAACATCAAATTCACAAAATTCACACATATACATGTTTGGCCGAATACATATACATCACATACAAGACCACATTTTTCATCAAATTTGCAATTAAGTCCCTCAAAATAATATTTTCTCAATTTAGCACTAATTAGCTAAATTCATCAAAAATTCAAGAACAAAATATGTTCATCTACCACCAATCTATCATTTGACACCTTAAAGAATCACAAAGCTCAACAAATCAACAATGGCATAACTCACAAACATCATCAATACATTAAATTAAAACATGGGTTTTGAAGCTATCAAAGCAACGATTGCAAAAATGTAGAAATTATCAAAAACGGATCAGAAACTAACCTTGAATTAAACCAAAACTATGGCCGAACCTTTGCTTAGAATTTTCTTTTTCTTTCTTTGCTTATTCGGTGGTGTATTGGATGAATAATATCCACTATCACTTTTGTTTCTTTTTATAAAAATATAATATAACTTATAAAATAAACATAATATAACTTTTAACATATAAAAATAACATATAAAATCATGTTAGTAAGCCATGTTACCGTCCACTATAAATGAAAATGGGCTATTTTCCCTTTTAGGACTTTAATAAAGCCATCTCAATTTAGCCAATAATTAACTAAGAGGCCACTTTTACCAATTATGCAATTTAGTCCTTTTGGTCAAATTAATCACACAGATAATCAAATTAACTTGCGGAAATTTAACTCATGCTAAACCACATATCAACAGTACAGAATATAATATTAAAATATTATTCATACTCGGATTTGTGGTCCCGAAACCACTGTTCCGACTAGGGTATAAACCAGACTGTTACATACCTTGTAACCCTAGTCCGGTGTCGGATACAGGTTAGGGGTGTTACATTAGTTGTCAGTTACAATCTGGTATATTGTTAGTTCAAGTGGTTAGCATTTGTTATCACTTACTTATTTATATCAGTACCATTCATGTACAGATTCATTTAAGCAATAATAACAAGAATATTTAGCCAATACTAGTTTTCATTTTCATTCTTCAATATACTTCTAACATGGTATCAGTCGCCTGACGATTCTGGAGGATTGTTCGTGGCAAACTCTGCTGATTCTACAGTTGCTGATCGTGGCAGTCCTGCTCTCTCCGGTGTCTGGTTAGTTCAGACCTTTCCTACACATGATACGATGAGATTGGATGAAGGGAATTTCGTTCAATTGCAGCAGCATATACGGCTAATAATTGAAGGCTATGAGCTACTAGGTTACCTAGAAGGGACGTTACCTATTCTGCCTCGGTTCATCTCTTCTCCCGATAGCGTCCTCACTCCAAATCCTGATGCATCGGTCTTCGTCCAGCAAGATAAGCTTCTTGCTTCCTGGCTTCTTTCTACTATTAGTTCCTTTTTGTTGCCTTGTTTTATAGCAGTTAAATCTGCCTGTAATGTTTGAAGCATGACAAATCGACATTTCACTGCAGCTACTGGAGCAAAGGTCTCTCAGATCAGACATGATCTTCATTCCATTAAGAAAAGAACACTAACGGTTAAGTAATATCTAGTAAGAATACAAAGTACATGTACTTTACTTGAAGCCTCTAGATCTGAGGTTCCGGAAGTGAAGAAGGTGGAAATCATATTGGCCGGTCTTATTTCGGAGTTTGATGCCATTTTAACGCTTGCGCCCTTCTCGAAAGAGGCCCTTCCTCTTCAAAAATTGTTTGATGCTCTTTTGGAGTTTGAGAGCAAGCAATCTCGTGCGACAACAGAAGTACCGCTCATTGCAAATCTTGTTGAGACCGTTCGTCGACTATGGTGGCTGACTCCATGCACGGCGACCGTTCGTTTTCTTCTCCAATGCGTGGGCGTGGGTTTTGTACTCCTCTACAGTGTCAAATATGCGGTCGCTTTGGGCATATGGCATAGTGGTGCTATTACCGTTTTGATCGTGACTATGGCGACCCTTCTGCTCTAGCTACGGCGTTCTCCGGTCGTGCGGGTCACGACTTTCTCGAAGGAGGTCTTGGGGAAGGCTGGTGCTCTCCAGTTCGTGATGGATCGCCTGTTGTTGCTGGCTCCGGGATGTATTTTGGAAGTTCACTGGCGACACAAAGCGAATCCCCTTATGGCGCTGAGTGGAGAAGGACGTCTGCAGCTAGGTTTTCGAAACCAAGTTTTCAATAGCAACATGAAGTCAGTCAAATGAATGGTTCTATTAGTGCTGGTCTGGGCCCATGTCATAATTGTGTTGCTTTCTCCTATGATGCCCACCTGCAGTATGACTTGGGCTCCCATTTTCGGCGTGAATTACCGAGTGAGCTAGGCCCTCACTTTGGGCCAAGTGTAGGCCCTCAATTTGGGCCAAATGTTGGCTCTAGTGGGCCGTGTGTTCAAGGCCATGCGTATAGGCCATATAATAGGTCGACTCCTTCAACCCCTAATGTGGGCTCGAAAGTTGAGCTAACCGCTAATTGTGTTGGGTTTGAGACAGATAGAAATTTTCCTATTCAAAATACTGGGACCGATGTGCTGTGGCGGACCAAACCAAGGGCTCGTGTTCATGATATTAATGCCTCGCCATGTGTTGGGTTACCACGTCTTCCAAACTTCCATGCTTCCGATTTTTTGACCACCTCCGGGTCAAATGTTAATACGACTCAATATGGGTCTAATTTTGATAACGAAGATTCTTATATTCTTATACCTGTAGTGACCTCCTCTTGGTGCCCTGATTTAGGGGCTACGCATCATGTATGTTGAGAAGTCACTGCTTTGCATGAGTCCACGCCATACTCTGGTAACTCTCCTCTTCTTATGGGCGATGGGACACCTACAAAAATATCGTGTGTCGGGGACTCTATTTTACCTACAAGGAGTAAGCTACTTCATCTGTCTAATGTTTTGTGTTTTCTAAATATCCGGAAGAATTTGTTATCTGTTTCTCAGTTTGCACGTGATAATAACGTATTCTTTGAATTTCATCCAACTTATTGTGTTGTCAATGACATCCTAACTTGGGAAATTTTGCTGCGAGGCCATACTCATGACTGGCTCTATTATTTTTCCCCGATCTCGCCTGATCAGTCTGTTGCTGCTCCATTGGCCCATAACATTAGTCTTCATGCTCATAATAATGGTGATGATGTTTTAGCTCTGTGGCACCAACGACTCTGTCATTCATCTGCCTTAACTATTAAAAATGTAATGATAAGTGCAAAATTGTTTCCAATAAACTGTGTCTTGATAAAATTTGTGTTGCATGTCAAAAGGGCAAATATCATAAACTACCTTTTTCAAGCTCTTCTACTGAATTTGATTTGGTTGCCTCTGATTTGTGGGGATCGGCATCGGTTGTATGTGGTACTAATCTGTATTATGTTTCGTTTATTGACATGCGTAGTCGGTTTACGTGGGTGTATCTAATTCAGCGTAAGTCTCAGGCAGTTGAATGTTTCATTCAGTTTCAAAATATAGTCAAGACTCAATTTGAAAAGGACATTAAAGTTTTTCAAAGTGATTGGGGATGTGAGTATTGTGCTTTCACATCTGTGTTGGCTAATCTTAGGATTCTACATCATCTATCCTGTCCCCATACTTCTGAACAGAACTGAGTTGCTGAGCAAAAACATTGACACATTATTGAGACTGGTCTCACTCTTCTAGCCCATGCCAATTTGCCCATAAACTACTAGGGTTATGCTTTTTGTAGTGCAATTCATCTCATCAATCGTCTATGTACTCTTGTTCTAATAGGTCAGTCTCCATATCAGATGCTTTATGGTCGTGAACCTACTTATGATCACTTACGGGTATTTGGTTGCTATTTTTTTTGTCTCTACGACCATTCGCGAGTCACAAGTTAGTGTTCCGGTCTTAGTATTGTACATTCTTGAGGTATAGTTCCCAGCATAAAGGTTATCATTGTCTTACACCATATGGTAAAGTAATTGTTTCTCACCAATTTTATTTGATGAACGATGTTTCTTGTTTTTATCTACCATGGATAATATGAACTCCAGTTCATGTGTCTCCACATATGTCCCTCTTGTTCATTCTAATGCATCTCATTATTCTACTATAGTCGAGAGTCCCACTAGTGTCCCGTCCTCTACTTCTCAATATAGTCCTATACCAGGAGACTCGTTGGCTGAGCTAGGGACTGGTCATGAAGAGTTTCGGTCTCTGCCATCGACACCTAAAAGTAGTATGTTTGTTCCAGCCTTAGTTACCTTACCTTCATCATCTGCTCCTTTAAGGAATACTCATATTATGATTACTTGATCCAAGGCTAGAATTTTTAAACCCAATGCTCTATCTGTTGAAGCTGTTGCCTATGAGCCACGCACGGTTGAGGAAGCTCTTGCGAATTCAGCATGGAAATCAGCTGTTCAAGCTGAATTTGATGCTCTCATGGTTAACTCCACTTGGGAACTTGTTCCTCTGCCTCATGGCTGCAAGCTAATAGGATGTAAGTGACTTTTCAAAGTAAAGAAAAATCCTGATAGGACTATTGCTCGGTGTAAGGCTCGGTTGGTAGCAAAAGGGTGTTCACAAGTTCCTAGATGTGATTTCAAGGAAATGTTCTGTCCAGTGGTTAAGCTTGCTACTATTTGGACCATTCTCTCAGTTGTTGTCTCTCGTAGTTGTCAGATATGTCAGGTCGATGTCAATAATGCTTTCTTAAATGGTGATCTCACCGACGAAGACAACCTCTAGGTTATGTTCAGTTCAGTCCAAATAGTGAGCAATTTGTGTGTCACCTAACAAATGTTCTATACGAGTTGCGTCAAGCTCCTCGCGCCTGGTTTGATAAATTGAAGAAGTTTCTTGTTTCTACAGGATTTCTAGTATCCAAGTCTGATGCATCTCTATTTATTAGTATAACGACCGAGTTCGTCCTCTATGTTCTGGTCTATGTGGATGATATTATTATTCTAGGGAATGTGGCTGACAGTATAACTAGTTTTATTTAGTTGTTAGATAAAAAAAATTCACTTAAAGATATGGGGGTCTTGCATTACTTCTTAGGTATTGAAGTTACTCGATCCTCGTCTGGAAGTCATCATTTATGCCAGCGCAAGTACATCAGGGATCTACTTGATAGAAGTAATTTGACTAATGCAAAAAGTGTTCACACACCAATAATCGATTCGTCAGCCTTGTCTAAAAATGAAGGCAACCTTCTTGCTAATCCTATAGAATATCGAAGTCTTACCGGTGCGCTTCAGTATGTGGTTCTAACCCGACCAGATATTGCTTATGCTGTAAATCGTGTATGTCAATTCATGCATGCACCCACTTCAGTACATTTGGTGACTCTAAAACGAATCTTACGGTATTTACGTGAGACTATAGATCATGGGTTGATTTTTCGTCCATCCGATCGGATGTCTCTCGTTGGTTATGCTGATGCCAACTGGGGTTTGGATTTTGATGATCGTCGATCTACAATCGGATATTGTGCATATTTTGGCACTACGCCTATTTTTTGTGTTCGAAAAAGCAACAGGTTGTTTCTCGATCAACAGCTGAGGTTGAGTATCATAGTTTAGTTGCAGTGACCAGTGATGTTACGTGGTTAGTTTCTCTATTAACTGAGCTTCAAATATCATTTGACGATTTGCCTAATATTTGGTGTGATAATTCTGGCGCAGTAGCAGTTGCTGCCAATCCGGTCTTACACTCCAAGTTCAAACATGTTGAACTTGATCTATTTTTGTCCGTGAAAAATTCGCTCAGGGTTCCCTTGCTGTCGGAGAGGTTTCAGCCTGTGACCAGGTCGCTGATATTTTACAAAACCCTTGTCTCTCTCTTTCTTTACTCAGTTTCTAAATTTGCTTCGGGTTTTACCTATTGAGAAGTTGGGTGAATGTTAATGTATGAGATAAGCTAGTTTGTTAGTAGTCAATTACAATCTGGTATATTGTTAGTTCAAGTGGTTAGCATTTGTTATCACTTACTTATGTATATAAGTACCATTCTCGTACAGATTCATTTAAGCAATAATAACAAAAATATTCAACCAATACTAGTTTTTGTATTTTATTTTCATTCTTCAATATACTTCTAACAAATTATAATTAAAAGTTTTGATAAAAATAAAATATTTTTAATTTTTATTTATGTGAATAAACTATAATAAAATTTTTAGTAAGTTAAAAATTGAATTACTTTGTGCAGTGTTAAAATAATTATGTTTTAAGTATTTTTTAGTTGAGAATAACATCGAGTTGATCCGTCCTTAAAACAATCCCTACTCCTGTCTTTATAAAAAAAAATCAATCTTTATTTGATATAAATATAATTACATATTATTGAATCCAATTGGTTAAAATATTAACAATATAGAATTTATAAAATATGTAAAGTTAATTTAATTTTGCAATTAAGCTAATTAAAAATTTCTCATTAATTATATATTTAAAATTTAATAGTCACGAATGTCTATACTTTAATTAAAAATTATCCCCAAGTAATTAGATAATGAGATGCACCAAATTCGGATCTCGGAGTGTGTTGCTAGTCGACATAACGGAGCATTGGCCATCAAGTAAAGGTTTTCTCAACGGGGAATTTACATGGTAGGTCCCTTTATTATAAGGATCAGATCTATATACTATTAAATAAAAGCTTAATATAACATTTAGTACTTGAATTTGACATTTTTTCCGAATTTGGTATCTAAATTTTTTTTGGCCCAATTTGTTACTTGAACTTTTTTTGGCCCAATTTGGTACATGAACTTGGCATTTTTTTCCTAATTTGGTATCTAAGCTTTTTTTATGTTCAATTTGGTACCTAAATTTATTAAATGTTATACAAATTACGTAAAATACTAAGGATGTTAATTTTTTTATGTTAAAAAAATATTTTTAGCATTAGAGGAAATTCATGTTAAAAAAATATATATTCAACCATGCTTAAAGAATTAATATTAAATAAGAAAAAAATATTTCAAAAACCCCAAATTAAAAGAAATTTGTTATTTTCAATTAATAAAAAATTAAATAAAAAAATACAAGGAATTAAACATATAAAATATAAGAAATATCGTATCATCTATTACATGTCGGTCATACATTGATTATTTTTGCTACCTTATAAAAAAATATTTTTAGTATATTGGAATAATTTGCAAAACATTTGACAAGTACCAAATAAAAAAAAAAAAGAAAAAAGGTTTGGGTACCAAATTAGGAACAAGAGTCAAGTTCAGGTACCAAATTGAACTCTAAAAAGATTAAATACCAATTTAAGAAAAAGTGTAAAGTTTGGGTACCAAATTGGATCAAATAACAAATTAGAAAAAAGTATCAAATTCAGGTGCCAATGTTATATTAATCCTTAAATAAATGAGCAAATTATATTAGTATTCATTTAATTATTAGTAAATTTTTTTGTCATCCTATTATGAATATAGTTACAAGATGGTCATTTAATTATTCAAATTTTTATATTTTAGTCTTTAGTGGGCTAATGATGCTAGCTTTTAGAATGGGCACAATAATAATTTCAACCCTTAACAAGTATAAATTATATCAATCAGTCTTGATTCTAAAAAATGTTGATGTAAAATTAAAAAATTGTTAACATTGTTAAATTCAAACCCATTATAATGCTATTTTTTATGACATGATTATCAAGTGATTAACTCTTTTAAAATTTTAAAATATCAAATCAACAAATTTAATAAAAAATTATAATGGTGTTAACAACTAGACCTAAATTATCAAATTAAAAAATAAAAAAATTAAATTCTTAAAAAAATATGGACTAAATTTTAAATATATAAAAATATAAAAACTTAAATTATATTTTAACATTTAAATTTTAACTATTTAGTCCAAAAATAATTAAATTTTTAAATTTTTAAGGAGGCGTCACATTATTTAATATTTATTAAATTTGGTCTCTTCTTAATGGGTTGGTTTCCCACTTTTCTTTTCTTTACCGCGCTCTTTTCCATTATTCTCCTTTCATTTCTTTTCATCTCCTTTCTTTAATTTTCCCTTCCTTTCCTTTTATTATTAGTTATCGGTTAGGGTAGAAAACCGCCGTACTGCAAAAGCAGAAGATGTATCTACGTAAAGCTGCCGTTAGTTTGCTAAGGAGAGTTCGCCTCCCTTCTCACTCCATCTCCACTTCTTTTTCTCCTCCAACAACTTCAATGGCTACCGCCACTCCGTTGCCGTTCTCTCTTTCCAGTATGTTTCTCAATTTTTAAATATTTGTGATCATTTCTGTTAATTTCGCTATTTTTCCCGAATTCGATTTCGATTCAGTGACGCTACATTGAATCTGATCAAGCCCTTATTATCCTTTTAAATTTGAGAGAGTTCCAATTCTTAGATTAGAATGCTAATTATTTGGATTATTCCCCAAATTGTTCATCATTTTTTGTTTATTATGTACCAGTGTTTGTTACTTCTGCTACTTACTTGCTTTAGGAACCAAAAAGAAAAAAAAAAGTGAATTTGGATACAAAAGCAAACAAATTTAGAAAATGTAAAACTTTTTGGCAACAAAATGCTTGAGTTTACTTTTGATAGTAGAAATGGTGTTGCCTTTTAGCCATGTTCATGTTTGTTGACTTCCCTCGGAAAAGACAAGAGGAAAGAGTGAACCGAGTAGCATAAGTTACAAATTAACTCTGTCTGTAATGGTCTTTCATGTTAAGCTGTTATATTATCTAGTTCTTCCTGATATCATCGATTTTGATATTATTGCAGGAAAAATCCAATTTCCCAATCAATTTGGTAATGGAAGTTCATGGAGTACGACTTACGCTGATCCTCCTATATGGACTATACTATCTATTCAAGCTGGTATAACTTCTCACTTTCTCTCTCATCAAATTTTCCTTCTTACCTACCATCCTAGTCTTTATCTCTGCACTGTGTCTTTTTTCTTTTGTCATTTCTACTGAAGTTCTTGTACTCCTCCTCAATCACACCCTCGGACATTTAAAAAGGACTCAGTTTTTCTTCTTTCTTTTTTTCAATGGGGTTCTCGGTTGATGAGCTACAATGCTGCTGCCTTCTATTGACTTGTTGCATTAGATCATATAGGGCGTATTTCTATGTTCTGTAAATCCTTTTATTCCCTTTTGGATATCTGGGTATCATTTTAATACGATTCCTGAAAATTCAAGCACTTTCTTATTGATTTTTTGGGTTAGAAATAGAACTGCAGAAAAGTTTGATGTTTTCTCCCTTTTTTATCGAAGTGTTTTGATTTTTTTGGTCTTTCACAATTCAAAATGTTGTTGAATTTCTTTGTAGCATATGTAGAATTTCTTGGTGTTTCAATCTAGAATTTCTTAACCTATATTGTTGTCTGCCCTCCTCTTTCTCATATGTCTAATATATTTGAGAAAATTGGTTTTTACTATTTTCTATTGAAGAGTATTTGTTTCGAATTATGCACTGGATAGATATGCAAATAAAGAATATTGGCATCTTGATATCACGTTTTAACGTTCTTGTTCTTTGAGCTGATCATAGATTTGTCTAATGTATTAAAATTTTTTCAGGAAATTGTAGTTTGCGTTGATTTTTGCTGGAGATGGTTTCCATATCTGATTCTGGTTTCTATTTGGTTATGGCTACCAAATTTGGTGCCCATACTATTGCCCCCCTCCCCCCAACCCAAATTTAAAACCTTGAAGATGAATTGAGAGGGGAAGAATAAAAATAGTTCAAGTGGCCAAAAATAAAAAAATAAAAAAAAAAATCCTTGTCACCTTCAGACTTTCCAAATTTTGTGAAAATGCATGTCAGTTTGTTCAAAGACACAATTTGACATCGTTAGCAATTGAGTGGACATTAACAAATAATTTAATTAAGTAGACATGATTTAATATGAATTATTGTTGAGGCACTAAAAGTGTCACTTCGATCAAGTACTGAGACTAGTTGTTCATTTGGCTTTGGCCAAACTGAAATACATAGATAAAACACTCAATTAACCTACAAATCCAGGTTCCTCTATCAACATCTTAAAGATCATTGTGAAAATCTTAAAATCCTCAAAAATTTCTTGAGTTCTTGCTGCCCATAGATCATACAATTCATGACCCTTGGGCTTGTCCATTCATCAATAGACCTTCATCCTAAGTCTGTATTAAGCCAGAGCTCAAATCATGTAAATAATACCAAAATTAAGCATATTTTAAAAACAAATTATTGAAAGCTCAAATCTTAGCTTTGTTGTGCTGGTAAAATAAGATGAAGGGGATCAGCTGGAAATGGGAAAAAGGGGGTATACATAAATGGGAGTGAGACAAAGAAAGATAGGAGGAATGTCACTGAATAGATGTCAGTGGTTTGCTGTGACTGCTGGGAGCTTGAAGAGAATGAGAGTAATTGCAAAGAAAGACAACAAATGCAGAGAACTTTTAGAACTTGAAGCCAACCATGCAGACACTTAGAGATACATATATTGTGCAAATCAAAGCAATAAATGTAAAGCAAAATGTTGTTAAAATTAACTGAAATTCCTTTTCCTATCAAATGATTTAATTGCTTTTCTTAGATCAGTATAGCTTCAATTATTGACCATTTAAGATATATTAGTTCATACTAATGTCTCATTTTTTCCATGTATTTTCGGTTTAAAATTGCATGCTCCTATTCTTGAAAAAAAGGCAATGAAGCTTGCATGCTTCAGTGCTTTTTCTGTACGCTATCCACGTTTCATTTTTTTGGTATTCATTTTCATTGCTGAAACTATGATCCTTGCATCCTTCTTGATCAAAGGTACCGTTATTCTTTCTTAAGTAATAGAGCTTTTGAGCTGAACTAAAACAAAAAAAAAAAAAAAAAACACATTGAATCCTTTAATGTATAGCTAAACATCCAAACAAAATGCCTTAGCTTTTTAAAAGTTACTTTTAAATCTATCTCAAATCTTTTCTTTGATTGGTTATCGTCTTACAATTGATTACTGCTTATACAATTCTTGTTGATGGCTCTGTTTTCTTTGCAGCTATAATTTTGGGGATAAATGTCCACCCTGTTTTTGCTGATGATGGCTCAAATGAAACAAATACAGAGAGTGATGTCCAAGGCGTTAACATTTCTGGATTACGTAAAATTGAGGATGGCTCTGTTATATCCAATGTACACACATCTAAGTGGAGAATTTTTACAGATAATGGGAGGGATTATTTTCTGCAGGCAAGCATTTTTTGCTTTACTTTTTATCTCTCTGTTTTAGTTTCTGACTTGCTCTCTCTCCCTCTTCCTTTTATAAATAATAGGGAAAACTAGAGGAGGCAGAAAAGTTCTTCCTTTCTGCAATCCAGGAAGCTAAAGAAGGATTTGGGGAGAGAGATCCCCATGTCGCATCTGCATGCAACAATTTAGTGAGTCTACTTCTCAAATGCCTTTGGCTATAATCATGGTAGATGCAACATACATGCTCCAAAAACTATCTATTTGTATCTTATCTTATGATTGAAGTACCCTAATGCTTCCAATACTTTCAAGTACATATCTAATACTGCACAAATTAAAAAATATATATATCTTTGATGCCTTAAGTATACTTATTCATAGCATTATTTTTGGTATGCAAAATATATCTACTTGTTTGTATAATTTGATATTGAGGTTTTGGTGACATTTCTATTGTTTAGGACATTGAATGATTTTAAAACTTGCTTCTAGGTGAGAAAGGTTTGAAATATCTCTAAGGCTTAACGTATTATTTAATTTCCGAATTAGACACTTTTTTCTAATGTAGTACCTTTGATTTTTTTGTCTAATGCGGTACCTGTATTTGGAAAAAGTTATACATTTTAGTACCTAAAAGTTAGACTTGATAATGGGCCGGGCCATTGCAAAATTTTAGGCCCATTTTCTAGGCCCAGGCCCAGCCCGAAAATGGGCCTAAAATTTTGTTCAAGCTTGGTCCGACTGAAAAATGCTAAACCCGAGCCCAGCCCTTATTAATTTTTTATATAAAAATAAATTTAAAAAATATAATACATCAAATACACTAAAAACATTAAAATAAATGTTTCCCAACAAATTAAAAAAAAGTCTTTATACTTAAATAGCATTAAGATAGTTGCAACTTAGCAAGCAAATTCCTCTAAAATAGTAGCAAAATTAATAATAAAACAAGAGTTATACAATATCCAAACAGTAACAACAAAATAGTAATAATATGATAGGAAAATGGAAGCAAAACAACATCAATATGGCAACAAACAATAGCAAAACAGCAGTGAGAAAAACATTTAGGCAAATTCAGGCCAGGCCGAGCTAAAAAATTTTACTCGAGGCTGGACCCATTTAGAAAACAGGCTTTACTTTCTTGTTCAAGCTCATTTTTTGGGCCTATACTTTTACCGAAACCCTCCCACTTTTTAGGCGGACCTTCAGGTTTAATTGGTGGCCCGGCCCATGATCAGGTCTACTAAAAATAATAATATTAATTTTTAGTGTTTAATTCGAGTTTTAGGGTTAATTTGTTGAAAATTCATAATTAATTAATAATATTAGTAATTAACTTTCATTGAATCAACCCTAAAACCTAAAAAATCACATCAATCAAACTATATTTAACAAATTAAACAAATATTAAAAAAATTCACAATTAACAAACCATGAAAATTCGAACCTAATAATATTAGCAATTAATTTTCATCAAATTAACCTTAAAACTCGAATTAAATACTAAAAAGTATATCTATTTCTACACTGGACAAGAAAAAAACACTAGTTTTGGCCACATTCTAACCATTATCTTGTACCAAAATGTATATCTTTAGCCAAATTAATATAGGTACCACATTGGACAAGGGAAAAACACTAGTTTTGGCTTTTTAGCTTGACTACATTGGATCTGCTTTCATCAGTTTCATTTGTTCTCTGCTTAGAGTAATTGCTCAAGAATAACACCGATGCCAATGTTGAATTTGGTTTGATATGTAATGTTGTTGTGGCTGGAAGCTTTTGACATAGGTGATCTCTCTCAAGCATGTTGCATCGTCAAAATTTTTTAATACCTTGAAAATTTCAATCACTGGTATGTTTATGTGAGCCTCACATCTATTAAACAGTGCGGACCCATCACACCTTTGGGAATGCTTAATAGACCATTGGTTGTCTTATATTTACTCTAGGTATCCACATTGTTCAAATGAAAGTAGTAATGTCAATTCTTTCTTCTCATGAAGTTGAGATAAAAAGCTTTTCTCTTTTCCTTGCTTTTTTCTTCTCTAAATCTATTTATTTACATTGCAATGTAGCTTCTTCTGTTTAAGAAATTCATTCCCTTGTTCCCTTTACTTTTTTCCATTTTTTTCCCTTTCATCCTTTTTAGGCAGAGCTTTACAGAGTTAAAAAGGCATTTGACAAGGCAGAACCTTTGTATTTAGATGCCATCCGCATATTAGAGGAGGCATTTGGCTCTGAAGATATACGGTAACTAGCGCGTTACTTTTCAAACTTACATAAGGATCATATGTCATCAGTATTAGATCTCAAGTATATTATTTTGTACATTTTTCTTTCATATAATATTTTAAATTTCATGAAGATGGCATGTTCAGATACACTTACACAGTTAAGTAATTTTCTAGTAATTATTCATGTTTATGTTGCCATACATTTTACATCATCTACCATACAGAATCTGCTTTGTTTAGTGTTGTAACTGTCAGTTCAGGTTAGGATTTGATGTAGAAGAAACTAAGGCTTATGCAAAGTAGGTTTGAAGGAAAAGACTAAGATTTGGGAGTTGCCTTCTTGCTTGGGTTTCAGATCTGGTTTAATTTATATCAAGGAATATGAAGAAAAAAGGAATTAATTAGATAAGAGGAAAACATAAAAGCCAAGATGAGAGATTGAAAATCCTACGCAACATGGTTTATATAATTCTACATATCTGGAAAACATTAAGTTCTTGTTGAAATTGGACACATGTCAGAGAAGCTTGCAAACTTTTCCAAAGTTCATCTTTAAGTTGAAACCTGATAAACCAATTCACAAGTTTAAGATACAAAAACCTGTCACTGCTACTTCTTCAGTGAATGGTGCTAGCAGTATTGTTTTGTACCAGACAGCTGTACCTTGCCTAATTTTCGAACCATTAAGACAAATATGATCGATAAGGAACCTAAAATTTAGAAAAATCAAACTAATGGAATAACCCGTTGCGACTATCTTGTCCAAAATCTTTGAAACTGTTGAAGGTGTCCAATGGAGATGGTTTGAGTCCAAACATGAGATATTTTTGGAATCAGTCTTCTTAAGGAAATTAGTGCTGTTTTCCTGACATACTACATTTTCCAGTTTTATTGTTCAAGAAGGTAGATGTACCTGAACACAGATTTTGTATGAGCAGACAGATTTCATTTATGTTAATAATACAGTAGTTGCTTCTACTGTACCAAAATAGTTGTAAATGGGTGCAAGCAACTGCCTTATTTATCTTATTTCTTATTGTTCATTGAACTATTTTATCCATATTAATAAAGTGTAGGAGTTGCCCTGCACAATCTCGGGCAGTTCTATCTTGTCCAGAGAAAGTTGGAGGAGGCTCGGGTGTGCTACGAGGTAAGAGAATATGGTTCATTGACTTGGAAACTTTTTTGATGATCAATATTTCTATCTGTATCAATTTGGATCTAGTGGATTTGCATACGTAGTTTTTAATCATATGATCCAGCTGGTGGGTTGTGTCAGGCATGAGAACTGTGAGCAAAGACCAAAAAACACGCTATTTATTGTGGCCTCCTTTGTTAACAGCAGCTAATTCAGGGTATTAAGAAACACAGCATTTCTGGGAAAAATTGATATCACAGTTGGTGTAGGAGAAATTTTCCTTATAATTTTTGTTCTGTTCAACTGTTGCTAGTTTGTTGCAGACTGCAGTTTGCTTCTATCTAGTAAGGAATGTTTTAATTGGAAGACCAGGATCATATTGTAAGAGACAGCTCCTTAGTTATTATTGGATAACTTGGATTGTTTGATACACTATAAGCATGATGGAATATCGTTTCCCTACTCTGATTACCATGTCAACTAGATGTCAGAGAATTGCAGTATTAGACTTTCTAAATAGCTAGTTGTTTGTTAGTTAAACTAAAAAAGCTAGTCCCTTTCTGGTGTCCCTGCTTCATTCTAATGCCAATCAAGAAATTATGTATTCTCCTTTCATTTGGGGATGGGAATGTGTAGTTGAGAATCTCGTCCTATTTTAACTTGTAATTCATATGAATTCCAAAGAACATATTTGAAAGTATACTATTATTATTTTTTATACTCTTGTTTAATCACAAAGTACTTAATTCTAAATGGCCTGGCAACAATTTGATAGATTAAATTTATACATGCATTTCAACTCTTTCTTAAACAGGTAGAACTGCTAGTTGTTTCATGTCTATCGTATTTTAGTAGTATTGATAACTTGTATATATGTTTGGAATTAAATTTTATGGTGTGCAACGATAGATTTAATTAATTCAACTCAATTGCATTCATCTCCTAAGTTTCTATGTTGATGTTTATCTACCTATTTATACTTCGATACTTACAGTTTATGACAACTTCATCTAAAATATCTTCTTTTTTTTTTTATTTTTTTTTTGGGTTTGGTAATTCCTTTGACAGAGTGCTTTAAAGGTATGAATCAGATATTCAAGTAGGTATGCCCTTATATACACACACATGCGCGCGTGCACACACATATGCATCACACAGAGACATATACTTAGATATCTTTTTACTGATTTTCACTTTAAATGCATTTTGTGACTCAAATTGAGATTAGTTTTCCTTTTCTCTGTTATACTTTCTTTAGAATGACAGAATTATGCTACAAAATGGTTCAGATAAAGGGACGTGTTCTTGGACGTGGCAGCGCAGATTATGCGGATACAATGTATCACCTTGGAACGGTAATATTTCAAATATCCATATCATTTTGTCACCCTTCTGTTGTTTTATTTTGCTACAGCCTCTTGTACTATTAATTAGTTCTCATCCTTGTGTTCTGCATTTTTTCTTTATAATGTGCATCAGTGGTTGAAGGAGATTTACATTTTGTTCATCAATCCACTTCAAGAATGATTAGAATTTCAAATTTTTAAGCTGTCTTCAGATGAGGGATTCCTTCAGTAGAAATAATATCAAATTTAAATCTTGGCAAATTAAAAGTTGCCTTACTTACAATTTCATAGTCCATATTGTACATTTTTCTCTTTTTTTCTCTCCCTAACTTCATTATTTTTTCCCTCATCAAATTCTGGTAGTTCAAATTTCATTCTAAGCATAGAATATATTACACCAGAGTTCTTTAGATTTACCTTTAACTACTCTCTAGTTAAATTGTTTAGAGATTCTACATCTGCCCCAATGATGGAATATGAGCATTTATCATAAACCCAATATGGGTGTGATTAGTTTTGCTTGCAAAGCAGAGGCAATAATCAACCTCTTGGTATTTCAATCCAGTCTCTCATTCTTTATCATGAACTGCAAAAACCTTTAATGTAAGATTTCACCAAAAAAGTAGTTGATTTGAATGCTTAGATTTCTTTGGTCAATTTAAATGAGTACTGAAGAAAGAAACTGAACAGAATATGGGTTTGCTGAAAGAAAATTTTTTTCTTGAGTACTTCATTTGAAGTGAAAAAAAGGACAACTTGTGAGCAAGATTTTTTGTTTCTTAAAGATTCACCAATTTCATCTTGACTGGTGAGTGAAACACTAACATTTGTGGATTTGGGATTTAAAACCTTAGTTTTAAGATTCATTAGCTTTTTTTTTTTAATTAGAGAGTAATTTAAATTGATGCAGTACATGCTACTCATGCATGCATGCATGTATGTCTATTGAAGGTTCGAGTTTTTAGCAATGCAAGAAGCAGTCTTTTAGTGTGGAGTGTGGGATTCTGAACTGTCGGACTTGAGTGTTTTAGGGACAAAACTGAGTTTCTTGTGTAAACTGGAATTTACTAAGAAATACTTATCCAAACAATGCAATTACAAATGCTTATATCATAATTGATGCTTTTTAAAATGCTTGAAAATTTTCAATTTCCTCATCTATATGCACTCTTTGATTTAAGTGCTGCAAAATGTCTTTTCTGTGGTAATGGATGCTGAGATTCATGCCTAATTATGACAAGAGATATTGTAGTAACGAACTCTTTGTGCCTGTAAAATTGTTATATATCCTACTTTTGCTTCATTGTTATAATCTTTGTCTTCTGCTGTATTCTCATTAATGTGTTTTGATGTTAGAGTGAGTTGTCGTTTACTTGTAGGTATTGTTTCTCCAAGGTAGACTAAACGATTCTGAGGTCGTTATTCAGGATTCTATCAGAGTACTAGAGGTACATTTCTATTCTGGTCAAAGTTAGTGTTAATTATGGGTGTTATATGGTCATGGGTTTGGTGGTTTCCGATTTTTTTAATGTGCTCAACTATATATAGGAAAGTGGTCAGGGGGAGTCAATGGCATGCATCAGGAGATTACGATATCTGGCGCAGGTTGTAAATCTTCCTGTCCTTTTTATACCTTTTTTCATATCACTTAAATAGCCTTTGGTTGATAGGATGTTTACCTGGTTAGAGTAATGAAAAGGCTCAGTTATACTTCATTGGAGGATCTATTGAGGCAAAATCTCTCTTCTTTGTAGTTTCCTATTGACACTCGGTCTTCTAAGGCATCCGAAGGGAGGCCCTCATTAGTCAATCTTGATGGGAGTTGACTATATTTGGCAGGTTTTAACTCCATGTAACCATGTGGAGAAAAGATATTTGTATGCTTATCATGCTAGTTACAAAATTTAGACAGCCATTAAGTTCTAGTTGAATTTTAAGGACACTATATTAGGCCTATCTGGTTTTAGTGGTCATCGTTTTTTGCTTTTTTCCCTTTATGTTACGTTGTGAGCATGTTGTTTATATATTTGTTTGTTAACTATGTAGAAAATCATCTACTTTTAAGTTCTGCAACCAACATATATCAACAGATTGATTTGTTGAGGATGGAAATTATATCCCCCTCTTTCCCACTCAAGTTAGCATGTTCTTAAAATAATAGGAATTTTACAGCTGAAGAAAAATTATTTATTTGAGGTTCAACTTATTACTTTTGCTGACCTCAACAAGTTGTTTCCCTTGCATGAAAATTTTAATTGAATAGAGGTAGCATCTTAAGTTACAATGCTAAGACTCCAGGATAAAATGTTCATGCTAGATGATGCACATGATTGAACATGTAATCCCTTTTGGTGATACTTTGTGTTGCACATTCTTCATGCATTTTTTTGAACACATGATGTACTAATATTTTCATGTTTGTGGCACTATACCTAATTGTTCATTTCCGAGGTGTTGGGTTACAGATGCTTCTTTATTTTGCTTCATCTGACTTGATGCAACAATCCAGAAGTTATATAAATTGGTTTTAGAAATACTATTTATTTTTTTTTTTCCGTTTTATCTGTACTATATAATTTGCAATTATTTTAATGAGTGTCAATGGCTAGGATTAGCTGTTTAGATGGGGTTCATGTGTATCCAAGGGCTAGGGATAGAAAGCTGCTGTGACTGTGGGATAAATTGTCTATTAAACACATTAGTCAAACTTATTATACTTGGATATTATCACTAATGGTTCTACAAAGAACCATAGTTTTTCTTGTTCAAACTTAAAATTTTGTCATTGTAGCATTAGTTCAGATTTTCTTTACTGTTCTGGTTTTTTTCTACTAGTTATACTCCTGTAATGCAACAAATCCACTTACGTCGTTGCTATTTTTTCTAGATATACATAAAATCCAATCGTATTTCAGAAGCTGAAAATATAGAGAGAAAGGTCCTTCATATTATGGAATTATCTAAGGTTCGAATTTTATTCCTCTGCTCATGTATGTTCTTTTATACATGTAATTATTGTGCTTATGTTTTTTACTATGTTTGTGAGGTATCTCTGGGTGTGTATGAATTTCTGGGTGAAACTTTTCGTCTCTGAGGACATTCTTGTTATCTGTTATTATGCATTCCAAATTGTTTGAAGTTCAAATGATATTGACTTCATAACTTGTATTTTCTGAAGATACTTCTATTATTCCTATTTGTTGATTTTAGGATAAAACCACCTCCTCATGGTTCTTTTATCAGCTTCTACATGATTCATGCAAATCAATGGATGCTTATTGCCATGTACTCGACAAAAAGTTTAAATTTATAAGTGCATGCATTGGACATGTTGTCACCCTTACTGGCACCTTCTAACATAGTTTGTTATCTTTGCTTGATACTTTAAGTATTAGGTTGTTGCTTCACTTGGGGTAGGGCCTTTCCTTTCACCTTTTATACCTCAGGTAGTGAAAGGGTCCTAGAGTCTAGAATGTTCCTTGCAACTATTGGAAGAAACATCTTTTAGGTTTCTTTTGGAATTTGTTTCTTTTCTCCTCTCTATTTTCTCCACTCTATTTTGTCCAATGAGCTATGCAAGCACATTTACTGCTGCCCTTGCAACTTAAGTTTCTATTAAGTTCTCACAAAAAACAATTCAAAAGGTTTTTACTCCCAACAATCTATCTCAAGAACCGAATGCCCTCAAATCTCATAAACAATTAGGTAACATAGTGATTAAATGATTGCTGTATTGAATCATTTTCTTTAGTGACTAACACTATTTTCTTTCAGGGATGGAACTCATTGGACACTGTAGTTGCTGCAGAAGGGTTGGGCTTAACGTTACAATCATCTGGGAGCTTAAAAGAAGCACAAGAGCTTCTTGAAAGGTTGGTAGACTTTAATTTTTCTTCAATATTGTGATAGTTTATGGTTCCAGACATCATATTCTTTCATGCATTTTTCTTCTTAGGTGTCTTGATGCTCGGAAAACATTACTCCCTGAAGATCACATCCAGGTTTGTTGTTTTGATTTTGTACGGATAAAAAATCTAAAAATAAGATTTGATATCATTTTGATTAGTTGTTATGATTCAATGAAGTATTTTCATTATACTATTAAATTTCTAACAAAAATGATTGCTAGTTTGGAAAGTTGGAATTAATCACCAAGTGTTCCTAATTTCTTTTAAGTCTTAGAGACTTGAAAAGAATAATTTTGAAGTAATTATTTCTTGTGTCGAGTTTCAAAATTCAAATCAATGGATAGTTGTTTGTTTTGAACTCAAAATAAGACCTTTCTTATAACTATAAAAAGGGATGACTGATGGTAAAGATAAACATGCATGAACCGGATCAGTTTACTAATACTTAATTTGCATGAACAATGTATTTGTAGGGACTAAGCCAAAAGTTTACTTTCTCTTAGAAAATAATCAATTATTTTATTGATCTTTTTGTTGCTAAGTATTAAAAAGTAACAACAATAAAGTAAGATCTGTCTATGTTGATAAAAGGCACATATGTGTGCCAGTGCCTTTGTACATTGTTATTCTGGCAATGTAGCTAACTTTTTTGTTCTATTTTATTGTCAGCCATCTTGATTATTGGAAACAATATTCTGGAGTCCTGGACAAAACCCTTGTAAATAAAAACACTCATCACTAAACACTGGTTGTTAAAAAGAACATTTTTGTTGTTGTGTTTGATAACATGTTTTATATAAGAATGTTGGCCAAACCTGTCAAAACAAGTGTTTTGGGTTTTGTTTTTAACAACAGGTGAGTATGGTAAATAACTTCAAGGAGGTGGATGGATTTGGCAAAAAATTATTGTAGTTAAATGGTTTTTTATCAGACTCAAATGTACTGTGTACAATTCATGATTGCTTCTCCCACTTTTATGTTTAATGCACTGCTTTTTATTGTCTATACAAATTTTAAAAGCAATTTGGAAGTCTATCATAGTTATCAATGTTTATGAGAGAAGCTTCAATGTTTGGACATATTCACCAACACTATTCTACTCAATGTATCCCAACATTTATACAAACTTTTGAAATATTCAATAAGCTCGTTTGGATTTGTATGTTGAATGAGTACAAACATTGCCAAAATGGAAGTCTAATAATATTTTGTTTCTTCGCTATTTCATGCCATCTTCCTATTTCACATATAAAATAATTGTAAGAAGAACAAAAAATGTTACTGAGAAAAGCAATAAGGTAAATTTAAGAGGAATCACCTTTGTTTTTCCTGGGGACAGATTGGAGCCAACATGCTTCACATTGCTAGGGTTGTAATGCTTAATTACAATCAACTTAGGGGGATGCATGTTTCTGATGCAATTGCTGAGCTTGACAAGGCAAAAGGTCTTTTAAACAATGCAATAAGGTTAGTGCTGTTTCATTTCCAGAAAAAGAAAATAGGGGCTCTACAACCTATCTTCTGCCACTTTTTACTCTCCAATTTAGTTGATAATGATTAACATAGGTTAATTTGTTTTTTCCCTAGTAATAATTTATTCTCCGCCTTTGTCTGCTTATCATAGATTCGAACAAATATGTCTGACTCATTTCTCTTTACATGATAGGATAGCACGGAAAGTTATTAGTAAATCGAAAACACAAAACAAGAAGCAAGGTTATGGAGTTTCTGGAGAAACTAGGCGAGATGTTTATGCAGCAGTGATCATACTGGTTAGTTCCTTGTCAATAATAGATTATGTTGATAATATGAATCCTTTTCTCTTGTATATTCCACAGAAAATTTACATGGCTATTTATACTAAAAGAGTAGGCCTAACTAAGGAAACATAATCAATACATTAAATCAATAATCCTAATTTTAAGCTAATCTAATCCCTAAAAATCAGTAATGAGATAAGCTGTCAACAGATTGTCTGTCAGCTTCTTTGATCTAAATGTTTTAAGATTTTGTTGTCTATTTATGTGGAGATTTAAACAAGTCAACTTTGTTTCCTCCCATGGAAACAATTTCTTGTCAAGTTGAAAAAATTGGGATAGAGGGAGTATGATATAAAATGATATTGTTTACAATTTGATCATTTATATTATTTTATTTAATGAGCTTGGATCCTTAGATTGTTAGTGGCCAGAAGGTGATAATGATGTAATTATACTTCCCAACCATTATCTTTTTTACAGTTCTGTGCTGATATTTTATTGTTTATTCTCCTCCATTACCTGATAAAAGAAGGATGCTTTTATTATCACTGCATTCACATTTTTTTGTTATGAGCTACCAGTTGACAAAGTCGATTTGATTTTCTTTCTTTGGCCTAAAAACTAATGAATTGGTGATATCAATATTTATATTGCAAAAAAAAAAAAAAAGAGTCAACATCATGCTAAATGTTAGTTTGTTAAGAATGTGTTGCTTTTAAATTATAAATCTCTTTGTTATCATGGGATGTGACAATTTTTTTTTGCATTGTGGCTGCAGTTGCAGTCGCTCAATGAACTAGGGCTTTTGGAGATCAACAGGCAAGAATTGCAGGAATCAGGGGTTAGTATTGTAACCTTCTGGTTCTCGGCATTTGGTTCAGGTTTCTTTGAAACGATTAACGATTTACAGTAGTTCTTGCTTTGGTCAAATTGACATTTCTATTTAGTGTTATTCATTTGATACCCAAGTTATAGTTAATGTTTGATTTGGCACCTAAAGTACCTTAGGTACTTCTGTTTTTCAGTTTGCACAATGAACTCCCCCACACAATGGGTAAAATGACGACAAATAGTTAGTAAAATGCAACATGAGGCTAATATGCCACATCATTTTATTGGAGTGTGATTTTGTTTTGGGCATTTTTTTAATTTCTGAAATAAAAAAAAAAAAAAGATAAAGATAAAGAACATTGAAAACAAATTGGTATGTGAGAATAAAGGAAATAGGAAAAACAAGAGAGGGGCCTTACATATGATGATCTCCATTGAAATCAAATACCATCATGCTTCTCCTATGTTCTTTGGTAATTATCCTTTTTCAAATTCAATAGTTTGAACAAATGTATCAGATATGTTTTTCTTCACCTAAACTTATCTGAGATGTTTGAAGATATTGAAATATGCCCATCGATGTCAATTTTCTATTCATCCTTGTGTTCTTGATGTAGTGACATAATTGGTAGTTTAGACTTATTTATTTCAAGCAGTCCTTTGACCATTGTACTAATAGTTACTATGGTTCCGTTGGGCTACAGGAAAAGTTGTCATCCACTCCTGAGGTCAAAAATGCACATTTTGAATGCATTTCTGCCTACAAAGAGGTACATCGCCTGGCTAATGTCTTATATTTATTTTAATCACTCATTTTATTTTACTCTCTTACATTGGTAAGTTGACTTGTTCTTTTTCTTATGCGGTGCCTGGTTTCTTTTAAATTCTTTTCTTGTCATCACCCATTTTTACTCTCTTACATTGGTAAGTTGACTTGTTCTTTTTCTTATGCGGTGCCTGGTTTCTTTTAAATTCTTTTCTTGTCATCACCCATTTTTTTCTCACTTATCCTTTGGAGTTGAGTAGAACCATTCATGTTGCTCAGAAACCTGCAAATTAGGTCAATTATCCCTTTTGTACTATAATTTCTTTAATCCAAATATCATCTGTTATATATGTTTTGTATTTTTTGAGCAAAATTGTTTGTCATATTGCATTTAATAATCTCCTATGCAGCCTAATGCATCCAACAGCACTTTGAAACCAAGTTAAATGCAACTCTCTTTTACCCTTAAATTATGGCTTCATACTTACATGTTTTCATTGAAATAGAAAGCTTAAATCTTGAATTAAATGTATGTTGTTGCAAGAATGTCAATTGTTTTAAACTATACGATGCAGTTGGCAACTGAAAGGT
Organism: Gossypium australe; assembly: GCA_005393395.2. Lineage (NCBI taxonomy): Eukaryota > Viridiplantae > Streptophyta > Magnoliopsida > Malvales > Malvaceae > Gossypium > Gossypium australe. Next base: position 102,301,223 of record CM016620.1, read on the forward strand.
TAATCGGCGATTCGACGCAAGTCAAGGCGGAGTATCTTTCTTGTTTGAAGCATCTTTCAAGTTTGTTAGATGCTGAAGGCACAACAGAATACAGAGGAACAACATTGCAGGAGCTGAAGGATGAAATCAAGCGTGTAGAAGATGATATTTCGCAGTCGAGGAGGCATAAAAGCTAAGCCAGGCTACCCAACACCTTATTTTGATTCAATTTTCTGAAATATACTTTCCATTCCTGTTTGAAGAAAATTTTATGACTTACTTCAAATAAAATTTTATTCCAATTTCATTTCAATGGATATGAAGGAATTGAAGCGCAAATGATTGTTAATTTTAGAGGGATGGTTATGTTGGGATGTTAATTTTTTTTGAATTGCACTTTTTTTTTCTTCACTACCTTAAAATTGCATGTAAACAAACATGAAAAAATTACGCAAATAAGAGTTAACAGTTGGTTCGTTCAGTTATTAGATGAGCCATCAAGATGATGTTATGCCAACTTATGACCATTAATTTGTTTAAATGCTGAAGCTAACAAGGTTTTTAGAAAAAAGAAATTATATTCGTTTATGATTTTATTTACATGCTCATTGATATTCGTCTTTAACATCTTTCTTTTTGTCGAAAAAAATATGAAGTTCTTGAAAAAGCTTCCTCCTGTTTCTTCTCTTCGAAACTTCCAAATGGAATATAATCTTAAGTAGACCTTGCGATTAGTCAAATGAGTTAGTATGATCTGAATTTTTGTTAAAGAAATACAGTGGTAAAACAATGGGATCTATCTAGGGCTATACTTCTTTTTGATATTGATTAGAATAAAGTTTTTTAACCTACACTATTTGTAATTTATATTATATTTATACTTATAATTGCATTTATAAATTCTTTAAAATTTGTCTTTTTAACTCTATATTTAGATTTAATTTGGTTTGATTTTGAATTCAAATTTTATTGCATGTTTGATTTTATGTAAGATGAAGTTTTTTTTATAAAATTTAAATGTTTTTATATTATCTAATGTTAAAAAAAAAACCAATATACTAAACTTTAAACTAATGGATAAAACAATAAATTTAAACAAAAATTTTGTTCTAATATTGAAAAAAAAATAAGGCTAAATTACTTAGGTGTCCCTATATTATAGGGACTAGATCAAATTAGTCCCTTTGTTATTAAATGAATCAATTTAATCATTGTACTATTAAAAAGAATCAAATGAATCAAAATTATAATAGATTTAACATTTACTATATAAATAATGTCTTGAAAATTATTTTTTCAATTGTAATTCAATTTTAAATAGAAGATTTCATTTACTGAACCAAACTTTAAAAATATTAACTCTATTAAACCCTAAATGATATATTTTGAATCTAAATATTTACTATATTCTAATTTGAACTAAATTGATCTATTTAATAGTAATGTTGGAGATCGACTCGATTAAGCAACGAACAAGGAAAAATAGAGGAAGAAATTGAAAAATTGAACACACAAATTTAACGTGAAAAAACCCCTCCAAAGAGGGAAAAAATCATGAGTAAAGATAATTTTATTATAATGGCAAAAGAACGAAAAGTACAAAAGATGGAGATAAACTAAATCCCGAAACCCGAAAACAAAGAACCCTCAAAACGTAAACACAAAATTCTTCAAAAGTGTTATGAGTTCTAATATTTTAATGGATGTATTTTCTAAGGTTGTAAAAGAGTCTATTTATAAGCTAAATTCATAGGTCAAATAATAATAAAATAATCTAGACTAATAAGAGTTTGACTGAAACAAATAAACAGAGTTTAATTGGGAGATTATCTTTCAAATTTGACTGAAATACATGGCATACTCAACAAATCTCCACCTTGACTCATATTTCCACAACGCCATATTTGCCAAAGCCTGTCATTGGCCTATCTTGAACTATGCAGGGAATTAATTGAGTCGAATCTGTGCTTAGAAGCTGGAAGACTTCTAGCCTTCGACTTGTGCACTACCAAATCAAAATTAACCTGGGTCTGATTTTCACAAACACAGTGCCCTAACTTTTCAAAACATGTATCCAAAAAAGAACATTTCTTCAACGAAATAGTCGTACATTTTTCCTTCCTATGACCAAGTTGCCTCCGCTCCAAATGAGTTGATTTGGACTCTATAACGAACGAGGGATATCCGGTTTCACCGATCACTATAAAACCTTCTAGAATATAAAAATTGTTGGTCCTTTTACCTTTTAACAAAACGAGAGCCCCACGATACACCTTAATGCCACTCGACTCGATGTTGATTCTGCAACCTTTCCAGTCTAAAATACTCAATGAGATGAGATTCTTTCGTAAATCAGGTACATACCTAACATCTGATAGTGTCCTAATCGCCCGTTCGTGCATCCTAATTTCAATAGTACCAATATCAATTACCTTACATCTTGAATCTAGGATCCACTCGGACGTAAGATCAGAGTTATTGCTCGTTGACACTAATAAGAAATCATCACTGCTTTCATTGGCCAAATTAGCGCCAGCTACATCTTTCTCGTTACTCTCAGTAGTCGTTTTGTTTTGCAATTTATAACAATAAACTTTGACGTGACCTAACTTCTTACAATAGCAACACCTTTTGTATCGCTTCTTTGATGCTACCAAAACGAAAGCTTTCCTATCTTCATTGCTATCGGAACCAAACTCATTGTCTAGTTTGTCTTTACTCAACAAATAACCCTTCACATCCTCAAACGAGAGTTTGTCTCTGCCATAAATCAGGGCCTCCCTAAAGGACTTGTATGAAGAGGGTAAATAGCACAATAATAACATAGCCTGATCTTCATCGTCAATCTTAACCTCAACATTCTTTAAATCATTCGAAAGAGTAATAAATTGACTAATTTGATCTTTAAGAAGTTCACCTTCGTTCATGCGAAACGTAAATAGACGTTGTTTCAACACTAAACGGTTAGCCATAGACTTAGTCGCATAAAGTGTTTTTAACCTTTTCTACAAGGCGGATGGGGTTTTCTCCATCAATAACTCTTGCAATACCCTATTCGCGACTGGATTGCAGACGAGGCCTTTTCATCAAGCTCTTCCTATTCTATCTGATCTAGATTCTCATGTTTTTTTTCCCGGTAACGACTTTTTTAGGCTGGTTTGAACTAGAATTGTTATCATCCGAACTTGTCACAGATTAAAATTTGTGACACCATCAAACTTCTCAATGTCAAACCTTGTTGTTGTCATCTCTGAATGGGCAGATCTACGAAAATTGAATTAACTCTGATACCACTTGTTGGGGAGCGACCCGATTAAGCAAAAAATAAGTAAAAAATAGCGGAAGAAATTGAGAAATTGAATACACAAATTTAACATGGAAAAATCCCTCCAAACATGATAAAAAAATCACGGGTAAAGATAATTTTACTATAATGGCAAAAGAACGAAGAATATAAAAGATAGAGATAAAAAACTAAACCCTGAAACCCGAAAACAAAGAACCCTCAAAATGTAAACACAAAATTTTCCAAAAGTGCTAATCTTTTAATGAGTATGTTTTCTAAGGTTGTAAAAGAGCATATTTATAGGCTAAATTCCTAGGTCAAATAATAATAAAATAATCTAGACTAAGTAGAATTCGATTGAACCAAATAAATAGAGTTTAATTGGGAGATTATCTTTTAATTTTGACTAAAATACGTGGTATACTCAACAAGTACGGGAATTAATTTGATCATATTACTATAATGGAGATAACTCTAGTACATTCACACAAAAAGAGGCATAACTTTGATTTGATTTGAATGACAGGGAAGGCTCAGAGGTGCACCTGTGTTGGAAAGTAGAGGGAAATACATAATAATTTATCGTAAATTCAACTGTTTTATCCGTCAAATGTGTCAAAATTTATTAGGGGTTGAGTAAAATATTAGATGCAAAAAATGAGATTGAGCAAAAAGATTAGATCCGTTTAAAATATAAGCAGGGTTTATGTCCAAACCTGGTTTGACTCGTTTTTAAGTTGATAATATTGTATATTATGTTATTCTTTTATATATTATATAATTTATAACACATAAAAATTAAATCTATAGTAATATGTAAAGCTCCGCAACAAGTTCGAGTGTTCTTGTGGCTATTGTAGAGAGATCATATTTTGACCAATGGTGAAATATCTCGAAGGCACATGTCAAATGAGAGCCATTGTCTCTGAAGTGGTCGTGTTATTGAGACAGGTATTCATGCAATTCGAGATTGTTCTTTCTCGAGAGCAGCATGGAATGTTGTGGTTTCTTCCAATATTAGAAGTATTTTTTTCTCGTATGATCTTAATGAGTGGTTAGTGTAAGAGCCCAATTTTGACTGGGCTGGAATAAAACCAAAACAAAAAAATAAAATTAAAGTCCCTTTTCAGTCCATTTACAAAACCAAGACCTATTACCAAATTAGCCCAACAAATTAAACCCAAAGCTAACTACACCCTTGACCCAGACCTAAAACTTAAACAGACCCAATACCCCATTACACCCAGGCCCAAACGGACGACCCAAACCAAAAGGCCCAGACACTAAGCCAGAGTTAGGTAACCTAGGGTTTCTTGACTACCTTCGCGCCGCAAACCAGTATCCCAAATGTCGCGCCTTAATCGTCGCCTCCATCAGCCCTCAGTCACTCCGTCATCAACGCAGTTAGCCCCTCGCGCTTTCATCTCTCACCTGCAAACATGGAAAGGAAACAGACAGCAAGCAAATAGGCAAAAACAAGAGATTTATTTCCTTTTTGTCTTTCATTTTTTTGGGTTATAAAAACCCCTAGATTAAACTTGTAAAAAGGGGGGATACATACACTGTTACACACGAAAATAGGGGCAGACACAGATACTCAGAGAAATAGAAATAAAAATACAGAAGTTTTCTTTTTTAAACGAAGGTGATTTTCATATTTTTAATCAGTTTATTTTTAGATCTAGATTTTTCTTGTACGAATATCGAAAAGAGATGAAAAGAATAATTACCTGCGTGAAGATCTAAAGTTTTAAGCCACTGGCCACCGTTCGTGGTGGCGTGTGGCGCGCGTGAGGTTGTGGCACGAACATCCGGCGCCGGAGCCAGGCGAGAGGACGAGGGGGATTTCAGAAAGTTTTAATTTTTTTTAAAAAAACTGTTTTACAAATGTTTTCTTAACCAAATTTTTATTTATATCATATTTTAAAAACGGCGCTGTTTTGGACCGTGGCATCCGCGCGTTGACCCGACTCGGCCTTCAGGATCCGCGTGTTTTTCCTTGAATGGGCTAATTTCCATTTTAGTCCTTCCGCAATTTTACTTGTCTCAATTCAGTTTAATTAGGAACTTTATTTTTTTATAAAATTGGCCCTAAATTTACATTCTGTTTTAATTAAGTCCCCTAAACTGTTTTAAAAAGTAACGATCCGAACGACGCCGTTTTAAAAAGAGGCTTAATTGCCATTTTAACCCCTGTGTTTTAATGCGCATTTTAATTCAATCCTTTTAATATGTTTAATTGTTGTTTAACCCCTATTTCTTTATTTATTTTTTTAATTTACTTAATTTATTTTATTTTAATTGTTTTATCATGTTTTATATTATTTTCCTATATTTATTAATTTATTAATAGTTTTTATATATACTTTATATGTATTATTTTATATATATTTAATTATTATATTTTTTACTTAGTTTAATAATTTTTATATTATTTTATAATCTATATATATTTATTATATTATGTTTTTTTAATTTATATATTATATAGTATTATATATTTTTTAACTTTGTTTTGTATAAAGTCTATTATAATATATGACCTATTTTATTTATATAATTTATGATTAATATATTATGTATATATATGTCTTTTTAAAATTATTATACATATTATTTGCTATTTTTTTATGTATAATCTTTATATATTATTATTAATTATTTTATATTATTTATTATGTACTATGATTATTATTAAGTATCTTTATATTTGTTTAATATTACTTTAACTTTTTTTATTATTCATTGATTATTTATTATTAATATAATTTGTAATTAGGTTGAATTGATATGTACGTTATAATGTATTATTTAATGTCTTACTCATACCATTTTTTTTTATAAAAAATAGTTTTTATTTCAAATGATTTTCAAAGTATGGGAGTATGTGATATTTGGATAATTTCGAGAAGAATTTTGTCCTAACTTATTGGGTTCGGTTCTTCTCGTGAAACTTTAGGTATGACATATTTTCCTTTTTTAAAGAAATTTGTGATTTATCAATTTCAAAATAAAAAAAACCTATTCTTGGGAGTTCAAAATGTTTTGCCTTAACTTATTGGGTTCGACATTTTGTGTCTCGAAGTAGGAATTTCTCAAAATAAAGACGAGTTTAATTTCAAAGTCATGAGGTGCTATACCTTAACTTATTGGGTAAAGTACTTTATTTCTTTGGGATAGGTAAGTCTTGGTTTTCTTTCTAATCAAAGGATCATATTTCGTAATTTTCTTTATTTTCAACATTTGGACATGATTTTATCGATTTGGTACCAATTTTTGGGCGTTATGAGGGTGCTAACCCTTCCTCATGCGTAACCGACTCCCGAACTCGTTTTCTTGTTTTTGTAGATCAAAACTATTTTAAAATAAAATGTTTTACAAGGTGATCCAATCACACCTAAGTAAAAAGATTGGTGGCGACTGCCGTTTTTGTTTTAAAGTCGATCCCCATTTTTTTAAAACCCGATTTTAAAAATGGTTTCGATAGTTAGTGTTGAACTTGACTAATCAAAGAGGCTTTGGGTGCAAATAGGTGAACTGACCAACATTGTTTTCCATTTTATGTTGGATATTATGGAAACCTCGTAATAATTTTATTTTCAAAGACAACCATAGTAGTATCAAATAATAATTTCTACAACATTAACATGGACTATGAGCATGGAGAAATCAAGTACAGGTGATTTTATTAGACATACTAGAGCTACTTTTAATAATTGGATGCCTTCGAAGCAGGGTTTGGTCAAATTAAATATAGATGGTGCTATTTCAGATAACACTAATAACGCGTCAATAGAAGGAGTTTTCACATACTCGTCTGCAAACTGGTTACATTGCATCACAATGAAAACTGGGAAGGAGAGAATTTTTAAAGTTGAAGCTAGAGCTATTTTAAAAGGACTCCAAATTGCATGGGAAGCTGGCTATAGACATTTGGAACTAGAATGCAATAATGCGATGGTAGTTGAATTGATTTTGGTTGGAGAGGTTGCTGTTAATAGGATGACAGAGTTGCGACTGATTAATTAGCTCTTAAAACACAATTGGAGTGTACAAATTCGACATATTTCTAAATACCACAACAAAGTTGCTGACCATATGGCTAAAGTAGCTGGTCATAATTTTAATAGTTTACAGAGATTTGAAGAAGCCCCAGACTAAGCTCTAGGGTTGCTGCATGAGGATTTGAATGCAACGTCCCTTATTACTATTTAGGAATTTCACTAGTTTGTGAAAAAAAGGATGAATATTTGGTATAATAATAATGTATTATTTTTATTTCACAAGTAAGCTTAAAAAATTGATATGTGTTGTCAATCCTATTCGTGAAGTTTAAAAATTCTATTGAGAGTGTATCGAATATTTTTCATTATATAATACTACTTAGGGGTGAGCAAAATCCGAATAGATTTGAAAAACTCGATAAAAATTTTAAATTTTAAATTAAATAGTTCGAATTATTTGAGTTAATCAAGTTATTCGGATCAACTCGAATAAAAAATTAAGTTTTTCGGTTTAACTCGAATATGAATTACACAATTCGAGTTATCCGAAAATCCGAATAAGAAAAGACAAAACTACGTTGTTTTGATAAATGTTTATTTTTTTAAAAGTTAAAATTTAAAATAATTAAGTTAAAAAGCAAAACTATGTCGTTTTGATAAATGTTTACCCATTAAGTTAAGAGACAAAATCATTATATTGTTCATGTAGTTAAATAATCTTGTACTTCGTCTACTAGTTAAATAATCGGTCCATCTAATCGCAACGTTAAGTATAAATAATATGATTCGTTAACTTGACTCGATTTAACTCGAAATTTGTTGACTCGATTCGATTAGATTCGAAAAAAATTCAAATTGAGTTCGGTTACTAAAATATAATTTGTTAACTCGACTAACTCGAAAATTTTTGACTCGATTCGACTAGACTCGATCGAATACTCACCCCTAATACTACTCTATAAAGCAAATATTAAAAAATATTAAGATAATTAAATATAAAATTATAATAAATAAGAAATATTAAAATCATTAAATAATAAATGAACTTAAGTTACCATTAACGACAAAGTGCAAAATTTTAAGGTCATACTAAAGCAATCTTATGCAAACATGAAATATATTAATAATCCCAACGTCAACCAGCCGACACGACCCGGCCACTAACACCTCTAACAGTAAACAAAATGAAGTAAAAAGAAATGCAAAAGCCCAAAACCAGATCGTTAAGAAAAGAGAAGTGAAGGACGCCACTGCTTACCGTATAATCTTAAGTCCCCTCCAACTACAACTCCCCCCCCCCCCCCTTAATTCCATCCTAACTGCGGGTTTATCGTAGTTTCAGAGAGCGAAAGGGAGATGGTTTATCACAGGTTTCTTTGCATAAAAGATGCCGTAGCTTGCATTAACGACAAAGTTGATTTAATCGCCGTCATTCTTAACTTCAGTTTGCCCCAAACAACCAGAGGCACCGGTACGTACAATTTCTTTACCCATTTTAACTGTGATTATCACTATCACTGGTTGTGTTGATACAAAAGCCGGACTTACGGCTGCTACCGCTTATTTATGATCCTTATATGAAATGGAAATGTGAAAGATGATTCTTTTTTGGGGGAAAGAAATATTTCCTTTTTCTATTAATGTTCTTGATGGTATTCTTTTTCCTGGTTGTTGTGAAATTTATTTTGCTCAACCAGAATTTATGGTTTCTTCGCAGATTATGTATGTAAGCTAAAAATAATTGATGAGTCACACCCCGAGATTCCTGTTCATGTATTTGCTCAAGAAATAGACCATCTTCCTTTTGTTACGGCTGTTGGTGATATTATTCATCTTTCACGTGTCGTGGTATACTCTGAAATCCTATGTGTTTTCCTGTTTTCCTTCTGTTTTCGAAGTTTCTTTTCAAGTTAATATTGCTTGTGTTTGGTCAGTTCTTATTTCAATTTTATTTATTATTTTTCTTGAAAAGCTTCTATTCTTTGTTGAAGCTCTTCTCAGTTAAACAAGTGAAGGGGATTAGGAAGAAATTATCTGAATTTAGTATAAGGAACTAATCCTTGGTTAGTATTAACCTTATAACCGTATCCATTATCCACTAAATAGAATTTGGTGATTGAAATTAGTATAAAGAGGTTATATATGTGACCTTAATATAAAATGACTCAACTTTATGTCAACTGCACTTGCATATGATTGCACTTGTATTTATAACTACATAGTGGCAAAAAGGATTTGAGTCTCATGGCTAGTAGTTAAGAGGCTTTGGTTGCATGTCAGCCAAGTATCCTAAAAGTTTAAGGTATTAGCTTTGGGTTTGATTGAAACTTATTGTCTAGCATTTTATGAAGTATTTCTTGTTGTATGAACGGTGGTCAGTCAGGTGAACAATTTATTGCCTTCAGGTTTCATGTTTTTCATTTTCCTTAGATTGTGTTTTTTTTATATAAGTTTAGTTTGAAAAATGTACTTATGTTATGCAGATGAGAATCCATGAAGGAGATGTATATGCTATATTCAACAAAAGGTTCTCTTCATTTGCTTTATATGACGGGAAAGATGTTGAAAATTTCCAACCTTATCAAGTTCTTTTGAGATATGAAGCGAGAAAACATGATGCAATGATAATAGCAGGTCTGAGAAAATGGTTAGCGAGTTCACATGTCATTGACGGTATGCTTCTTGTTTTCTATTGATTTCTATATTCACCTTTAACTGGCAGGTTATTTGTCCTTAAGTATTGATAGTTATAATCTCTCAATTAACATCAGTCTATGTTTGAATGCTCTAACAAATGTCCAATTTGTATAGCTGGAGTAATATACTTTTCTGAAGCTGCTTGCATTTCTACTCCATTCTCATGCTTCTGTTAGAAAATTCAAAAACTTCATATTGTTATTTTTTGTTTCTGGATTCAATGCTTATCTAACTTTTTTTGGTTGGTCTTCAGTTTAAGGGTTTTTTTCTATTTAAGAGTGTGCCATCAATCACTTTTGTATTTTGCTAAAACAATGCCTGGGGATTTTGGTTCCATGTGTATATAGATTAAAAGCCATGCATGCGCACTGCCTCTTTTTATGTGATTCTGTCATCTAATTATGATGCCAAATATCTGGTCATTATCATCAACGAAGGCAAAAAACTCACTGTTCCTTTTCTTTTTCGTAGAGCCGAACTTCTTGTTATTGAAGGAGATCAACAAAGTGGGTCTGGTAAATTTAGTATGCAAGGTATTAAACCACATCTTTGGTTATCCTGTGCTACTTTTTTTTTTTTTTTTTTTAATCTTGGTATTTTTCAAATATGTCCAATTTATTCAGATGTTAATACTGCTTTTAGATTATTTTGAGGTGTTCTGATCCATCTTCTTATTTAATGTTTGGTCCTACTAAGGTACTACATATATGCAAAACTACTGATGATAAGTGGATGGCCTTTATTTGGGACGGAACTGATGCGCCACCTATCAGTATTTATAAAAAGTGAGTTGATATCTTTTAGTTTCTCCTCTGTTTATTTAAACCTTCAACTTCAAAGTATAGGTGAAACTTTCTAAATTTCTAAATGTACATAGCAAAATAAGTTCTAATTTTCTTCAAGGGCTGCACTGGCATGCATTTAACTTCTCATATAGAGAAGTTTCTATAGCAGGAATTTAGACCTTCTCAATGAGCTACCATTGTTTTGGTATCCTTGCAACCAATTTTTTTCCAACGTTTATCCAAGTACTTCAAACTTTTAATAGTCATTTACATTTATACATAATCAGTGAGGTATTTGGTATGTATGAGCTGGCTATTTTCTGGTACTATTGTTGTTAACTTTGTTACTTCTTTGATGTAAAAAAAAGGACAATTCATCACCCCCAAAAGGTCTATCAACAGTTTTGGGGCACAGTATCTTCTTAAAATTTAGATCAGGTCTATCAACAGTTTTAACTCTGTTATGATCAAAGTTGACTTCATTTATGACTTATGCCTAATTGGACAGCTTTTAGTTTTACAAGCACAGTACTGATGCTTGCTATGCGCCTATGTCTATTTCTTTCTTTCTTTATTGTAATCTAAGAGATTTATTCATTTAACGAGTATGCTCCCCAGGCCAGAAGATGAAGAGCATAATCCACTCCCTCTACATTTCAAACCGTTGCCTTCATCAGGAGATGTGCTACATACATTTCCTACCGTTGGAACTATATTAAGGCTGATCTTTGATGTTGAGTGCATGCCATATATCCTTCAGTTGCTGAAAGTTTGCCAATGGTTCAAGCTTTTTTGTGTGGAATGCAAAGTGCATGAAGGATTATGGTATGGTGTGTTCACATCATATTCGAAGATCCGAGATATACCAAATGTTGATATTCTCATACTTGAGCGCCAGAGGTGATCTTTTTGTGAATGGATTAAACAAATAGATTGTTTATTCCCTTTTGATTGATATTCTTTTTGGAACTTTTCGATATCTCACTTTCTTACATTATCCATACATGTCAGCAATTATGATTGCCGGTCATTAGGTAATTTAGATCGGATGCCATCCTGGAGCTGTCCGTGGCCGTCAAACATCACAGGTCCCATGTGACTATAATTTGTTTTAATTTCCTATTTATTAATATATTTGATTCAATCTCCTACACGCAGTTGTCACATTTTTCCTGAAACATATTGAAATCGATTAGAGATGCTGTACTTGTGATCTTTTTATATGCCCTTGACCAGAGGTTAACTGCTGTGCGCCATTTGCTACATTGATGGATGTTCTCACTTGTCAAAAGGTATTATACACTCCTGCATTTTTCTTTTGATCAAAAGGTATTATACATTGATGGTCCCTGTCCCCTCTTTCCCTCACTGTCCCAGCCACCTCTTTCTCTTGATCCATTACTTCACAAAATACTCGAGCACCTTTGAAATCCTTTATAATCATCTGCAATCCCTTTTTTTTTCCTCACAATCAATCCCCTACATAATTGGTCTGTCAAGGTTAGGTGAGCTTCGGTTGAGCTTGTTTGAACTCTGGTTGGGCTTTGTAGTGTACATTCTTTTTTGCTTGAAGGTTGGCTGCTTAATTGCTGTAGTGGTTCCAATTGGCATTGGCTGGCAGGATGGTCTAAGTAGTTTGAGCATTGGTTATTTTCTGTTTTCTTGTGATGAAAAAGATGGTTTTCTTCTCTTTTTTGATTGCAGTAGTCCTGTTTAGGTGCTTTTCTCTTCTTTTATCTTGATGTCTTGGATAGGCTAGTGACTACTTTTGGTAGAGAGGACCAAGCTTAAGGTTTTACCATGTTCAAGGTGTTTCCATTGAGAGTAAAGGGGATGAGGAATGGTCATATTTAGCTTGAAGGCTATGGCCACAGCATTATAGAATTAGAGAGTAATGTTTTAACTGGAGTAGTGTTTATTTGTTGTTTGGATAACCTTCCAGGTAAGAAAGAAATTCAGGTGTGTAATACGATTCGTTGCTGTAATTCCATGGCGAGTAGAGGATTTCCGCTCTCCTGATGGAGTTTATAGGGTTAAGTTCACCCTAGAGGATCCAACTGCCCGAATCCATGCTTATTCTTATGCTGAAGATGGGGTAAGGACATACATTCAACCATTTCTCAATCATTTTACAGGAACTCTTGAATTCAATGTTGCAGACTAGGATCATGATTGCAACTTTGTATATATTATGGCATTCCTTATGCGTCCTGTATACTTGGTTCATTCTATTTAATCTGCATTGCTTAAGGAGAAATTTTTCAATGGATTATCCACTGGTGGACTGAAAAGGAAGCTAAATGAGTTGCTTGGAGTACCTAAAAGTGATGATGATGGACAGGAGGAAATTGAGGGTGGTGCTAGAAATCCACCATGGGTACAATGTTGCTTGAAATCTCATTCCATTAAACGGCGCCGTTGGATATTTGATACCAAGCTTGTTGGTTAACAAGTTTGACTGTACTTGCTTGGTATATAGGTAGGTTAGGTTAAGCTTGGGACTAACTAGGAATTAATTTAAGATTGATTAGGCCTTTGCTTTTGCACTTGCTAGCTATGTGTATATTTCGTATGACATTAGTGACTTCATTATGTGTATATATGTAAATCTGATATCCCTTTGCCTTAATAAAATATATATATGTATGTATATATTTTTTGTATGTCATTGGCCTTGGAATTAGAATACAAGATGAATGCCTTGCATGCATGCTTGTGGGTTATTAGCAAAAGGGCCAACCTCACCCCATCTGGGTTTTGTTTGCTAACCTCTATCAGTTAGCATACTCTCTCACATCCCTCTCCCAATTTTTGTTGAAATATACAAATTTTCCTAATCGGTAATATACGTGTTACTATGGATAAAATTAATAAAGCGTGTCACATAAAACATCATTAAGTGATGTATATGTTATCATATACTAAAATGTTAAAACTAAGTAATAAAATGAGTATTATATATAATATCACAAACTTCCAAATATTTCTGATGTTTCATAATTTTTTGTAATAATTTATTTATGTAACTTTATACTTCATATCTAATATGTAAAAATGATCAAATGAGTATTTTATGAAGTATACAATATTTGTAACATATGCATATGTAATACAGAAAAATGAGTATTATAAACGTTGTATACATGCAACAGCAAAAGTATTACAAGAAGTTTTAACAATATATGTAGTATAAAATATTAAATATTTTTAGTAACGAGTTTATCCTATCAGTAATAAAAATAAAAATAAAAATTGATGTGGAAGATCCATGCTATGGCGGGGCATGGCATTTCCCAATTGGAATGTGAAGGGAAAGACAAAACAGAGCATACACATGAAAAAAGAGAGTTCCCAAACAAAAGAAATGCCATTTTCTATTTTTCAGAACAAGTAAATTCCTAGGACTGTGACGTGGACAACCCAAAACCCAACTGTTTGGTTTTTGGATTGTCGAAGTCAAGTGAGAAACCAAACCCAACCCAACCAAACCGCATTAGCTTAACTTTCAACCTCTTCTCTTCTCTTCTCTTCTAGCGACTTATTGTTCATTTCATTTAATGCTCTCATTCATTTCTAATAACCAAGCAATCTCCCGATTTAGATCCCAACCACTCCCACCCTCCTCCTTCGTTAAAGCCAAAACATAACTATGACAACCCAATATCACATGTTCTAAGTGACTGAGTTTTCTCATGGCAAACAAGGATTTAGAATTTGTGAAAGCAGCTGCTTGGGCATGGTACCAGCGTGGTAGTTCCGGTTCCCCTATGGCCATACCAGAATTCGATGTCATACGGACTCGACGAGCTCCTGGTCCTGGGCCTTCACGTTACAAGCTAGAAGCCATGAGAAACAACAACAAGAACAGCATGGGATATCCCACCACCACCTCCCATAATTCTCTACTGGATCCTTGGGAAGTCCAAAGCATTTCAAAGAGACTTGATCATCTTATTCAGCTGAGTGGGATCCAATTCTACGAGGAGCTTTTGAGGATAGATGCAGATTTTGTTGTAAATGATCATCACCACCCCAAGAAAAAGAGCAGCAGATGCAGTAAGTTGAAACGCTTTCTGCTAAGGCGTCGTGTATGTGGCACAAACCATGACGTCGTTGAAACTGCATACTGTCGCCCCATACCCAAAAAGCCGACGTTTGGAAAATTCCATTAGAGTTTTTTGGTCTACTTGTTCTAGGTATGTCATTTCCTTCATTCAGACCCTGCCCTGCCTTGTATCCTATTTGCTTCATTAGTGTTCTTTTTTGGGGTTGTTGTTTTGAATAAATGTATTTTATGATTGAAAAAAAGCAGAAAAAAGAGCTGACTATCAAAGAAAGGTGCTACGTGGTCCTAAATTCAATCTCAAAATATGTTATACGTCACTACTCTTTTCTCAGGTGGTGTATAAGGATTATTATGAACCTGCGACATAACATTTAATCGATGTTACCAGTTAAGTTCAGCAGGTAAAAACTAATTAGATAAAAATTGAATCAATGTTTAACCGTTAAAAAATCAGTAGATTATCGAATTGGATATAACTAATGAATTTTACATTTTATATTAAATATCATATTTACATTAAATTAAACACTTTTTTTTTTATAATTTCTTTTACATTAACTTTTTTTTTTTTGAAAGGAAGTTTTAAAGTGCTTAAACAAGTGAAGAAAGCATCAAATCATTTTTTATTTAATTCCATATTTTTACCCTTATATTAAATTCTGATCAAATCCGAGATTCCGAAACAATCATCTTTAATTTTAATTTTAATATATAGTTTTCTTTTATAATTCATTTTTTTACATATATATATTTAACAAATACTTTTTAATAATATAAATGGAGTTCAATGTAGAGTAAATACTAATATTTTCACAATATTGAAATGATTAACTTGTGCAATATGCCTGATTATTTCGAGACATTCAAACAAAATAATAATTGATCTTTAATAACACAAAACACAGTGATTCTTACATCCCCAATAATCAATCAATGATTCCAAACCACAAGTGATAAGATAATCCTAATAATAAAAATCACTGTGGGGATATTAAAAAATGACACCAAACGCTGCCTATGTTTTAAAGGAAAATGCACTGTATATTTCAATATTTCATGGCAGGCTGATGTTCCTACAATATCTAAATACGAACGAAAGAACCCAATGGATGCTACAAGGAATATGAATATGGAGGAAATTCAGCTTAAGAAAAGAAACATCTCGGCCACAAATCAAAAGGGGCTGATATGACGTGCCAACCTTAACAAAATCTCCGGCACGAGGCGTTTCCTTGGAGGTGCCGAAGCATCCTTGGCGAGAGCTTCCTCATCACCAGCATGTATGACGGAAACCACATGATCAAATAGATCATCTTTTCCTCCTCTTAATGGATCCTGCATAGTAGTTGTAAATTTTACGGGTGGAAAGAAAGATTTTATCGGTAAAATTCTTATGGAGGTCCCTATATTAAAAGTCAAATTGTATTTTGATCCTTTACTTAAAAAATGAATAAATTAGTCCCTATATGTTAGTTCAAAGAGCAAATTAGCCTTTTCTGTTAAAAAATTCATCAATTTGTACTACAAAATACAAGTATCGTGGAAGGAATAAATACATAATGTGCCATGTGTACCTCATACTGACATACAAGAACAAATTTTTAACAGTAAAAATGGATGTAATTTTTAACAAAAAGATTAGTTTGCTATTTGATCTAAGATATAGGAACTAACTTGCCTATTTTTTAAGTAGAGGAGGCAAAATGCAATTCTACTCCTAGTACAGGGGCCTCCATGCTACTTTTATTGAGTTTATTGATGCCATATTGACAAATATTTGTTGCAAATTTAACTGCTCAAGAACTGGAAAGCTGGGAAACCTTCAAGTGCCGTACCAAAAAATGAAATGCAGTAGAGATCATTGTTTGGTGAATTGGGTGCATTTAGTGGGGTAATTCCAAGCAGCAGTAAAACAGCATATGCTAGTTGTTAGTACTATTAGAATTACTGTTTCCAAGTAAAGCTTCATGTAGCTTGAGCTAAGTTCACAAAGATCTCGGGAAATTGATTCATTTCCCTGTTAAGTTAAACTAAACTGAAGTTCGATGTTGTCATCCCAGTTTATATGTAGATTTAAAAGGACCACGAGTCAAGTATGATAATGAATGTGAAATGCGAATTTTTTATATTAGTTCATTCACATAACAAATGATTAGAGGTGGATGACTAGACTGCAGTAAAACAAGACTATTAAAACCTATATTGACATTAAAAAGCTAGCAATAATCACTAACCTGTAAAAACAGATCAGTATGGGATTTTCCTTCATATAAAATTACTTCTGCCTCAGCTCCTACCCCTTTAAGAGCTTCTACAAGGTTTATACTGCACAGTAAACGTCAATATCAAGAAACAATACACCTGTTTCTGTGAAAAATAGCAGTAAATCCATTGCAGCATTATGATGTCTGTTCATCAAAATACATTCACTACTGAGCACAATCTGGCAGAATCATTCCAATTGCAATCGTTATTACTTAATACATCCTATAATTCCAGAATAAGAATATAGTAATGGAATTAAATAGAAGTAAACGAAGGTATTAAATGGTTAACATCTAGGTGCTATATCAGATGGAACTTAGTTACCACTATGTCAACAGGCATTCTAACCTGGCATCTGATGGTATTGAATAATCTGAAGTTCCATGAAAAAGTTTAATAGGAGGAAGAAGAGAAGCAGCTTCTCTATTGCGTGGATCTTTTATTCTAACTTCAGGAGAAAATTGTTCAAAGGATTCTTCCCCTTCCATGATGCTGTAACATTGAAACAGAGCTTTAGCTGGCCAATAAATGGTACATGGAGTAGTAAAAGGAAAATAATAAGCATAGAAAGAATAGTTACCAGAAAAATATTATAGGGACCATACCTTAAAAAGATGGAACGATAAAGGCCTCGATTGTGAAAATGGTCGACCAAATTAAATAAATTGTACCTATTCACAATTTAAACGGGAATAAGCACATATCTGGGTACAACTAGCAATCTGTTTATACAATTTAACAGGGGAATAAGACCATATAATGTACAACTATCAATCAACAGAAACGGATTAACTGGTTCCATAATAAAACTAGTTTCAGTTAATGTTGTCTCTTTTAAAAGGCAAAATTTAGTGTGTGGTAACTAAGCTAAATTTCTTTCTGGCATATGACAGGTAGGAAGCAGGTTGCTTACCGGCTGATACTTGAGAAATCAATACACCACAAAATGCCTTTTTAAAATAACATAACAAAAAGCACTGTACACAAATCATTCCCACTGCAGTGATATTGTCTTGCAAGATATCTTTTAGGAGATTCAGAAAGGGTGGAAACTATGATAAAAAAGATCAAATTCCAGAGTGAAAAGATGCATGAAATCTAAGGAGAATTATTTACAAATCATGAACTTAGAACAAACCATCAAAACAAAACAACAGCAGTGATTCAAGATATTGACAAGATGTACTTTCCAAAAAAAAAAACATCAACAAATGCTTCACAAAAAATGGTATAGCTAAATGTCTTTCAGCTGGGTATTATCTGAAGCATTAATGTTCATAACCATTTCAATGAGACAGTCATGCACCCTACATAAGAAGAAATGAAAAATGTAGCTGGTTGCTCATTCATTATTAGGACAAAAACAATTTTATCATACAAAAGGTAATAAAAGGGTATTCAGATAGCATCATGAACCTGTAGTCACATAAAGATCCTGGTGAATCGTTAATCCCGTTGCTTATATACACTGAATATGCCCCAAAAAATGGGAAAGTATGACATTCTGCACATAATAGAAAAAAAACCATAAAAGTTTACCCTCCAGATAAGCCAAAATAAGCTTTTATTTGGGAGACACTCCAGGTGGTGCTTTCTCCTCTAGATTCTTTGATTGCTTGCTCCAAAAGAACACAAGCAGAAATATGTGCTCCCGCTGACTGCCCCATTAAATAGATTCTATTCAAAATAACCATAAAAGAGTAAATTGAGATAATAAGGAAATAGAAGAGGCCTGCAAAATCAAAGAAAGCAGTCAGTCACCTATTAGGATCACCTCCAAATCTGTCAATGAGATTGCAGACAAATGAGATCCCTTGAGATACATCTTTCACCATATCACTAATGGTTCCCTGGGGAAAGTTCCTGCATACAAATATCAAGCAAAGATGGTTAGCACTAGAAGAAAAGAGACAGGATTCATAAATGAATCAGTTAATAACAGGGGAGGGAAACTGTATGGAGCATAGAGGCAAAATCATTCATTGGATATGGTATTTTGTTAATGAAGTATTTATTTCGACACTTAGAATACTTCATTCGTGGGTGGCATTTTTGGCAAACATGAACTCTAGCACCATGCCATGGCATCAACCAAAGTAATACCTGTAATCAACACATGCTACTATGATATCTCTTTCTGCCAATTGTAGTCCTAGAAGAGAACCCCAAGCCTTGTACCTAAATCAACAGAAAAGTTCAGAAACTTAACATTAAAAACAATGAATAATATTATATACTTACAATAAATATTAACGGTCAGCTAGACATGAAAGAGGTTGATACACCGTTTGATCATTCAAGTCCACTGAATGAGCAATTTCGGCCTTAAATTCTCTTTGGGTTTATAGAGACCTCAAATAATATATTTCAATAGATGATTATCGAGTTCGTAAGAACAACCCAATGCAGAACCCTTTATGAAATATTAAGGAATTTTAAAGCTATATCATGTTTTTCATATTTATGTTGGATTTATGGTTGGAAGCAACAAAAGCTTGATTTAGTTCCACCCATTCTTCCACCTCATGTTCTCTCTGCCTCCGTTTTTCCCTTTTATAAAAGTTTGATTTAGTTCCCACTAATTCTTCCACCCCATGTTCTCTCATCCTCCAAGTTCCCACTCATTTTTTCAGTTAATCAAATCAATTCATCAGTTTGGTCAGTTTTATGTCAGTTTAATCAGTTTTTGAAACCGTCTGAACCGACGAACATTCAACTCTACCAAATTAAATGAAAATGCAAAATCCACAGTTGTATATTAAAATGAGACCGATACACCATGCAGCAATCTCAAGTCACTTACCCAATTATCCATGCTCCCCCAGTCACAAACACCACAACTGGCTTTGGGCCATTAGTATTTGTGGGTAAGTAGAGATCCAATCTGTCAAACCACCATCAAAGAGAAAATAGCAGCATTAATATATGATATGTGACAAGCAAGTTCGTAAAATCTTACTGCTAGTCTTTTTGTTTGATGAGCCAGGTTTGATCCATAGCTACTAGAAGTAAGAGTCCAGCATTCTGCCAGCATAATGCATGGTTCTTGGCCTAACTCCATAATTACATGTGTCACATATTCACATACCTATTCCTTGGTTGATCTCCATAAACAATACTCCGTCGCACTTGGCTCGAGAAAAAGTAACAGTACGCAACTGCAAAGATTAACAAGAAATGCTTAAGAAATCATATCAATCTGAAGATATTTGAAAGCAACCAACAAAAGTAACTATTTCTGGCATAGGCGGACAAAAAAGCAGAGAGCTGTATGATCACATTCTTCACAAATATAATTATCTCTAAACTGCCTAAGCATGAAGGCAAACATAAGGCAACTGTCATTTATTCCCATGCAAGCAGCTGTATGATCACAAACATGACTGCAACTCCCAGCAGACACGAAAAGTTGTCCCCCTTGAATCCAGTTAGTGGGAGAACCATGACACATAGGGTAGAGTTACAGCTCAGTCAATAAATTCACTTGGTCACTGACAATTCAAAAAGTTCTAGAAACATATATTGTTAATGAATATTCTAAAATGACCCCACCAGGAAAAAAATATTGGGTCAATATATAGTATTCAAATATTTTTCTAAAAGATCATGCAGGTCATATATATATATGAGCTTGAAAGGAACTCTGATAATTTCAAAAGTTTTTAGATAATGCTACATATCAAATGAGCTAAACAAAAAATAATGAATAGGTTATGCAAAATATACTAAGTTCCCAACACCTTGAAGTCCTTTTCCTTTTTCCTCATTTTTATATTTACCCTTTTTGCTCCTTAGATGATTTACAAGAGGCAACCTCTTGTTAAACTTTCACTTTAGCCAAAATCTACTATTTTCATGTAAGTAGAAAAGTAAATTATTCCTGATAACAAGTTTGCAAGTTCATACAGAAGATATCATCAATCAATAATATAGAAAATACCTTGAAGAAAACCAGGCATAAGAAGCAAAGCATAACAAGCAAGGGCAACTAATCTTGTGTACCACCGGTAGCCTACCCTGAATGCAAATGTATGATTAAAACAAATACATATAATAATGAAGTTGGAAGCAATACAAAATAAGCTTGTGGACAATAAAACATGTACACATATATGCCTATTTGCATGTAAAAACTAAAAAAATTAATTGCTTTTGTTTTCACTGATTCTATCTCTAAAATCTAACGTAAATATATATATATTTGTGTAAATGATGCTAAAAAAGGAACTATTTTTGTTCATTAATTTTATCTCTAAAATCAACCTTGCTACAACTCTTCATCTTTCTTTCAAACATCCGTGTTTAATACCCATGTCCAACAAACATGTTTGATATGACCCTCTAAGCACCCTCCACGTAAATGAAAAACCTTATAAAATTTAAACATAAGGTATGTCGGGCTCATATTCATATCCAAAAGTCACACCAGAGTCCAAATAACATGCCTAAAAGTACCGAAAAGATGATCAACAAAACACCAAGCAGCAAGCAAATTTGAGAAGAACCAAGCTCAAATATAGCAGAATAAGGTTGAGAGTGAAAATTCGCTCAACCTAATAGAGCCGCAGATCCTCAATTGGAACACAACGCGACTCAACCTACTTTCTCTCAACTCCTAAGCAGACATTCAAAAAAATTACGGTAATTCACTTTGCTTCTCTTCTTTCCTTCAACTATCTAGGCAACCAAATACCGCCTAGAATCGAAAATATTAAACTAAATTAATTTAAAAAAATATTAACTCGATTCTTATAAAAGTGCCACTTCAACAAAATTCAGTACAAAATGAAAGCAATTGAAATTCGCAAATAATATGTATAATATAATATCAATGTTTATTATATACCCGAGATATCGAAGGAGAGTAAATGTAAGCCGCGTAATAAGATAAGTCTCGGCGGCCGCATGGCCTAAGTCTCGGCTAAAAGACGACTGCCTCTCCATATTTTCCGGCTTCCGAGGGAACTGCTGCTGCTGGTGGTTTCCGAAGGTCTCCGTCCCAAAAATGAAGCCGAGGAACCTGCAAATCAAACACCTAACGCCCAAATAAAAATGAGTAGTAGTTTCATCATGTTGACGGAGGTCATGTATCGGCGGTGACATTGATGCCATCGCCGGTCCCTAAAAATTAAAAAAATAAGAAAGAGCGGGGATCTCAGATTTACGAAAGGAATTTTTTTCTTTATTTAAATTTAATCTGATTTTAGTCAATGATTTGTGTTGATTCCTTGCGTTGCCTTGCTTTGTTCAAAGCCTTTTTATTCTTTTTGTTTGGTTCAAATTTTGTTGTTATTATTGTCATTAGGTAATTTTTTTCCTTTGCTTTTGGTGGTGTTGTTACTACTTTGGATTACGATTAATGTCGTGCCACGTGGCAAGAGATTAAATAGTGGGGTCCATCTTAGAATACCCCAGACGCGATAGGATTGGAGTGCCAATTTTTCCAGTTTTGTTTTCTTCTTTAAGTAAAACAAACATATTTATCTAATACATAAAGTAATTTTAAAATATTCCTTCCAAAAAAATAATTGTCTCAAATATCACTACCACCAAAACATCTAAATTTTATAAAAATTCTAATTAGATATAAACTATTTTATTATGAATAATTTTTGCTTCATCTCTAAATAAATTATGTTTAACTTTTAAATTTCATAAAAAATATTATAATTTATTTCTTCACCTAATAAAATAGATAAGATTGTATTCCATTTTTGGTATAATAATAACATTTATTTTCTATCACTTTAAGTTTATTTTTTTATTATTTTAATCAATTTTTTTCCTTTAAATAAAAAAATTGATGAGACTATTAAAATACTAATAGCTCACATGATAATCTTAATATATTTTATAAAAAAATTTAAAAATATATATAAAAATCTTTAAAAAACTATCGACAATAAAAATAAAATATATACGAGTTGTCACCTAAATTTTCATATTAATATTATTAAAATTTGAATAATTAATATTTAAAATGTTGAATACCAAAGTGATCTAAAAGAAATAAAATTAAAGCTAAAATGATAAAACAAAATAAACGTTATGATTATAATTTTATTTTTATAAAAGATTGAAAATTACAAAAAATAATACTTATATACGAATCTAAAAGTTGAAGGTGGCAGCTATTTAATGTCAGAGTTTGATTGAGTAGAAAATGGATATTTTATTAAATGGATAAGTTTGGGTTTAGTGCATACTTTGCCAAAAATAGAAATAATCACACTGTGGCTCATGCCAATCAATGCGTCGTGGGTCATAACCAGATCAGCAACGCTAGTGGGTCATGGATGACTGCCTGCCTGTTTGATTTGGCGATGTTGGGTACAATTACATGATAAAAGTGCAACATTGTTAAATAATAATAAAATATGAATAACCTATATCTAAAATTATTAAATTATTAGTAAATGTATATTTTAGTCACTCGATTTTAAAATGTTACAAAATGATCATTGAATTATTTAAAAATTTTTAGGTTCTTTAAAAAGTTGGTAAAAAAATTTGGGTCCTTAAAAGTTGATAATTTTTTTTTATTTTTAAAAGTTAAAAAAAATATAAAATTGGGCCCATTAAAAATTGGAAAACAATATTTTGGACCTTTTTAACCTTAGGCTCTGGGCGGCCGCACCTCCAAATGACCCCCAGGGTCGGGCCTAGGCGGTACAAACAAAGAAGACATTTGATTTAAATGAAACCTTTCGAATAGTTTAGTGACCTGTAACATCCTAGATTAGGGGTTATGCGTTCGTGCGTAATTCATGAGATAGTGGGCTCAGTGGGTGTGTTGGATGTGTTCTGAGGAGTTCTAGGAACCCTAAGGTGTATGGAAATGTATGGAAATGTATGGAAATGTATGGAAATGTATGGAAATGTATGGAAATGTAAGGAAATGTATGGAAATGTATGGAAATGTAAGGCAATGTATGGAAATGTAAGGAAATGCTTTGGAAACGTTAAGTTTAAAAGAGGAAAGTAAACATTTTTGGAAACTTGGAAATGTAAGGAAATGTCAAGTTTAAAGAGCCAAACGAAAATTTTTGGAAACTTGGAAATGTAAAGAAATGTCAAGTTTTAAGGCTTAAAAAGAGAAAACTAAGGCAAGGTGGCCTTAAGAAAAATAATAGGAGGAATTTGACACACAAACAGGCTTGGAAAAGTGGCCTGGAAATGCCACTTAAGGCCCAGGTAAGTGACGCCACCTACATGAGCAAGTGGGCCTGAGTTCGAGTCACATGGGAAGCAAATAAAAGAAATTTTATTTTGCTTCCAGAAGAAGTGAGGTGGACGGCACAAGCTATTTAAAAAGGAAGAGTTTTATTCTCTTTAAAATCCGGCTAAATGATGGATAAATAAGGGATTTATTTATCATTATTTTCAAGAGATAATGGTTGGATTAAATTCTTTTATTTAGTGATAATACAAAGGATAAAGCTATCAAATAGAAGAGTGGTGGCCAAGTAAGGGACTCTAGCTAGTAAATTCGGCTATAAAAGGAATAGAGAGGCCATTCAGCATTATTTACTCTTCCTTGATAACCTCTGCCGAATTTTCTCTGCAACCCCTATTCTTTTCTTCTTCATTCTTCTCCTCTCAATATTCCAAAAGCCGAAAGCTTGCTAAGATCAAGGCCATAGCTGAATAGTTTGAGACTTCAAGCAAAGGAACTGTCGATATCTAAAGTAAGGGTAAGATCTCATTCAATTTTCATCCTTTTTCTTTTAAGATTTACCGAAATCTAGGACTAATCCCATTAGAAACTTGTTTGCCGAAATTTGGAAGGATCTTCCGGGATTTACTAAGTGTCGACTACAAGGAAGGAGAAGTTCTTTTCCTGAAGGTACACCATAAGCTACGTGTTCCCTAGTTATTCGGTGAATTTCGGGATTTAAAATCCACAAGGTAAGTGTCTATAGCATTCGGCCAAAGCCTATTTTAGTAGTTAGATCTATTATTATGTGTTTTAAGCCGAAAACTAACAGATTCAAGGGATCTAGTGAGTAGCCGATTTCAAAGGAGAAGAATACAAGTTTTCGGGATTTGACTATAGTCAATTCGACAACAAGGTAGGTTTTAAGAATACAAATCCTAGTAGGATTTGGTTTTATAGGCTTTATTCTAACGTATTAAGGTTACCAAATGTAGGAATTGAGATCTAAAGCAATAGATCGGTTTTTTCGGGATTTCAAGGAATTCGTTAAGCAAATCAGGTGTGTACCCCACACTATCTTTTAATACGTTATATGGCAATATGTAATATATGTATGTATAAGAATGCGAATATGGCTAAGTACCCTAACGTGGTACAAAGTACTCAGGTACGTTTCCTACTCCTGCTAGGATTACGAAATATGTTATATTTTAACATGTGAAAAGTGACATGAATGTGAATTTAAGTATGATATGCATGATATAAAATATATATGGGGCATTCGGGTTATATGAGAAAGGGGAAGTGAATGTGATGACTTCGGTCTCACTATCTGAATGTGGTGGCTTCGGTCACATTATCTGAATGTGGTGGCTTCGGTCACATTATCTGAATGTGGTAACTTCGGTTACATTATCTGAATGTGGTAACTTCGGTTACATTATCTGAATGTGGTGTCTCATGACACAATTATCTGGTGGCTATGCCACGAATTTATATGGGCGATGAGCACGTCGACTGCAGCGACTGCCTTCGATGGTGTGTAGCGGAAGGAGGGTTGACTTAGTAGTCCCCACGGTGTGCAGGTTGGTAAGGGGATGTGTAGCGGATGGCATCTAGGTTTGGGTATGGGTTGCATCATTATCTTGAATTATTGTTATGTGAACATGATATGTATGGTATGCCTAAACCTATTAAATTTTAGTGTTGATTACACATTGAGTCTGTTTGACTCACCCCGTTGGGGAATATTTTTCAGGTGATGAGCAGTAATGGACCGGGTCGGCAAGAGCTTAAAGGTAGCCATGCATATCAGGAAATTACCATTTGGACTTTTATTTTATTTAAGTACTTTAATTTAAATTTTGGGAATTTTTGATGTAATAAGGCCTTAGATGAATTTTCTTTATTTCTTCTTACTTTATTTATTTTGTTTACAAACTATTATTTATGGATCAAGTAAAATTATTTCAAAATAATAAACTCCAAAGTGTTTTGTCACCTTAATTAAAAAGGGAGTTTTAATATAAAATTAATTCATTTTCAATTCAAGCCCAACTCAATAATAAGTTTTCTTTCAAAACAAAATTTTTTTTAAAAAATCGCACAAGTTTTTCCTAAGAAGCAAAAGAATTTGAACCGGTTTTCTTGAGGAACATACTAAATCTGGTCAAAGCTCGTGGGCCGGGTTTGGGGTGTTTCATGACCATTTTGTTATTTTTTGAAGTTGAGTAATTAAAATATAAACTTATTAATAATTTAGTGACTTTGGATGTACTTTAGTTATAAAGTATTAGGTAAACTAAATAGAAGTCACCCAAGTATAAAAAATTCTCATTTTAGGCACTCAAAATAAAAAAAATTTGTAATTTAAGTATTTACGTTATATAATTTATTCATTTTGGTCACTTCTATTAAAAACTTTAACGAAAAGATGACATGATATTTTGTTTAGACGTGAACCAATCATTGAATGTCACATTACTACTTTCAAGGAATAAAATATAATTGGTTGTTAATCAAAATAAAAGAAAAACAATAATTAAATAGTTACTCTAAGCTGACATATTTTTCCTCAAATTTTAACTTAGAATTAAAAAATATATATTTTTACTATTTCACATCTTCTTTCTCATCTCAGATCTCACAAAGATAGATCCAAAAACAATTTAATACAAATACAGGGAAAAAATCTGATGATAAACAATCAAAACGATTTTTTTTATGAATCTAATAGCAATAAAGAAATAAATGATTTAAAAGAAAGAAACTTGGATGACCAAAGAGCATCAATAGTGACGGTGACGCCCCACATGGCGGTGGCTTGAACGTTGGTGGGTTGTAGACGTGGGCCAAGCTTAAGGAAACAAGGTACTTTATCTTACCATTCCTGAAATTCCCAAATTTGATTTGAAAATGAAACCCTAACCCAAATTCCTTTATCTTCCCTTTCCAATTCCTTCTTCTTTACTGTTGCGTTTGAAACTAACACCAAAAGGCTCACAAAGCAAATATCCCAATTTTTTAGGGTTATGCCTCATTTAAATTAAACAAAAAGTTTGGGGACTAAAATGATAAAATTTTAATGAATGACAATGACATGGATTTTTCTTTAATTACATGGAAATCAAAATTTAAAAGAAAAAACCATGTCAACTTACCGTTTATGATTTTAATATGAATGACTGAAATGATAGAATTATATAATATGGATGCCTAAATTACAAACTTTTTATTTTGAATGCCTAAAATGATTTTTTTTATAATTGATGACTATCTTATAATTTCCGTAAAATATAATGTAATAAAATTTTTTTCAATTAATCAAAATTAATGTAACACTTCAAAATTTATATTAATATCAATATATTTTTTTGATGTGGTATAAATATCATTATAATTATAATACGAAATAAATAAATAAAAATTATTATATCTTTTCCTTTTGTTAGTTTTAGATTATAATATGAAAATAATACAAAAATAATTCAAATCTAATGTGACACAAAACAATAATATAAATTTGATAACATATTAAATCAATATAGAAAATTGTTAATGACTTAAAGATTTAAATAAATATTTCGTAAAAAAATTATAATATTTTAAATAGGGATGTTATAACATATAACATGCATGAAATATCATTTTCGATTTTGGGTGATTTAAATCTTATCTTAGGTCTTTTTTTAATACAAAATCTTATCTTATGTCTTAAATAATAAATTTATAATAAATAATAGTATTATGTGTTTGACTCAACTCAATTTTTTCTTTTGCACGTTTCTAAAGACAAGGATAAGCCCATATCAAATCTATCTTTAGGTTTCCATCCCAAATAATAATAATAATAATAATAATAATAATAATAATAATAATAATAATAACGAAATTCTATGTTTAGCCTTTAGGCTTTTTTCGAGTCGGATTTAATTTGTCCAAATGATTTAAATATTTTTAAAATCATAAATAGTTTGAATTTTTAATAAGAATATATCTTTTAGGCATGATTCGCCTTGATTGATAAAGTAGTTTTTTAAAATTATAAATTTAAAAGTTACAATTAACTTTAAATTTGTGTATTTTTGTTTTTTTAAAATTTAATTCGTATTTTTATTTTCACAAATTCAATTTCTTTTATTAAATTAAAATTGAAAAAAAACCCAGTTACGGGACAAAATATATATTGAAATGGAATTAAATTTAAGAATAAGAATATAGTTTAACCGTATTAACATTTTTTAAAATTCACGTAAACATATTTTAATAAAAATAAAATATTTAAATGAACTAAAAGTTGAATTATCAAATAATATAAAAAAATAAAGCATAAGTCTCAAACTTAATTGTAGTATAAGAACTATTACTAAAAATTGATCATTGTTATATACTAAAGAAAAAAAAACTTAATCATTATCAAGTGGACACGTGTCATGTAAGAAGATATTGGACTTATCTTTTTTATATACTATCATAGATTAAAAGAAAAAAAAAAACTTCTTCACCTCACTTTCTTGACAGCAAAAGCAAACCACCTTTTTAAGCTGTCGCTTGCTAAAACACACAACTGGGATGTCCATCTTCAATGCAATGCCAAAACATATCAGATTATTATTATTATTGCTAATATTGTGAGACTCAATTCAAGGGTTGTAGGAATTATCACATACACTGCTGTAAATGTTCAATTATGTAGGCAGTAAGGCAGTACCCATAGTTCTCAGGTAGCAAGTTTATCTTGCATTTTGGATGTTGGAATAGAACTTCATTTTATCCCTACCCCCGCCACCCCCCCCCCATAAAAAAAAAAAAAAAAAACTAGAAAACGAACAAAGAATCCTTTGTATATGACTTCTATCTGGACCACCATTTCTGAATTGCAGAAACCGGAGTGTTCAAAAATGGTGCATAACGCAGGATAAGTGGATTAATAGTCCTCCCGATCTTAGCCCACACACTTTGGTGGTAACCAGCGCTAACAGGAGCATGGTACATAAGCTTCAACAGCTGTCAGACAGTGGATAAAAGCAAAGCACAGAGGGTTTAGACCGTTTGAAATGCATTCGATGTTGAGAAAGATTTTTCTATACAAAACTATTTCGTATTTAATATTTTCCCCCATAATATTACTAAAAGCATTGTTTGCATCAATGAAGTAACAGCTCCATGATCTATATGAAGTTGAACATATCATTGATACGAACAATGCAAGAGAGAAAAATGGGGACAGAAGCACTAGGAAGGGAAAGGACATATCTGAAGATCAATCCAAGAAGAAACATCAAATACCAATCTTTATATGCAAAGAAAATTATATAAACAAGTTCAAAGAAACTTTATATTCAAAATCATTTAAAACTAAAAATGGAAAAAGAGAGAACTAATAACTCGTATTTCAACTCTTTTTCTTTTTACAGAGCAAAAAAATTAACTCCTGAATGATAAGATGCATAAAAATCATACAGCACAAGCAGAACACATTCATTAATATATAAACATAGACCAAAGGATCAATAAGTATCTAACTGATAAGTCATATGCTCCAATACTAGTTTTTTGGTAATAACCAAACTAGGTACTGAACCCACCTATCATGCCATTGCCATCCAAAGAATCACTAATAAACAAAAAGGTAAATACATGAAAAGTAAGTAGTAGTGTTACAGACCTGCCAGTACATGAAAGTTTGTACAATGTTGCGTTGCCACCTACAAAATTTAATAGAAAATTTTGGCAAATTAGAAAAGCTAGAGGTCATGGAATGTATAAGCTTAGAGAGAAATATGAACCAAAAAGAGAAAAAAGATATCAGCAACTGACGAGAACAAGGAAACAAGTAGAAGCCAGCCAAGTCCAATCTCAGCATGTGATGATAGAATGCTCAGGGTGGTGTTGTTTGATTCTACCCACACACAAGGATCTTCCAAATACTTCCTGTTCAATAAACCCTCGGGGTTACACATGCACATGCATGACGCAAGCATTTCATTTCATCCAGGTTTGAGGTGACATCAAAATGAATGTCATAGAACAAATTGAAGTACTATACATCTGGGGAATTTTATTTTATTTTTGAGAGAACACATCTAAGGAATTGGTTAAAGTGACAAAAAAGGATAAGTAGCATTAACATTCACGAAGTACGTTTTTTTTGTTTATTAGCACCATTCCTTTCAGCAAAAGTTGAGTGTATAATCCTCCTTACCGTGCCTTTTCAGATAATAACACAATTTCCATCCATCTGAACTTTATGCCATTTCATATAAGGAAATATCACCCAGCAAATTTAACTGAATTTCTTCTAGTGAACATTAATAGTCTGATCACAAGATTAATTAAAAAAAAAAAAAAAAAAACCTAAACCAGAACACTGTAATACAGAAGATAGTTTATCTGAATAAAGGTCTACCTGTACAAGGTAGAACGGCTAAAATTATGCCTTAAGAACTTTGCAATGCGTTCAAGTGATCGGCATAAAATGGGAATCAAAGCAACTGCAGTGAAGGTCCATATCAAATCATCATACTACATAATAATAAAGAGAATTCAGGAGAAAAAATGTAAAAAGTGTTTATGAGCAGAAGAATGCTTACATTTAAGGCAAAGATGTGAAGTGACAAATGTAAGGCAGTAGATAAAGTAGATAAAATCTTTGGTTGCAGTTACTGATTGAAAATACACTTGAACAGCTTGTAAAGTCCATGCCCTTGGCCTCTGCATAACATATAGAATAGGTTCAACAGAAAAAACTATCATATATATATTTTTTTTGAAAAAAAGAATGGCTGGATTATTATTAAAATTAAAACAAGGACCGGACTCTCTCAAAACAAAAGAAACTAAAACAGACAACCCAAAAAAAAAGAAGGTAAAGAAACAATGTAACCCAGCCACCCAAACAGGCACTTTCCTTATCCATAAAACTATCATATATTTACCAAATGTGTGACAAGTCAGTAGAAATATGTTTACCCCATATAATGCATACAAAGAGTATACAGAAGAACAAGCAGTGCCCATAAATGAAAGCCGATAGGCCCTATTTGAAAGACTTTTAGGGACAAGTGGAAAGATGGCAAGCACAGCCACAATAAAAACCTGCAAGATAAAAAACAAAACTAAGGAAAAAAGAATCTAACAAAAATATGTACATGAAGTCAAAAATGGCCCAAGTTACAAGACTAGCAACTGGCTAAATATTACATCTTATAAATTTAATTATACATTAACAGCCAATCAGCTCCTCGACAAGGTGGTCTCTCTATGGCAGATGCAAGAATAAAGAGGGAAATAAAATGCACTCTTTACTCATTTAAAAACAAAAAAGAGGGATAAGAAGGCAAGAATCATCTGCTAATATACAAATATGTTCATGTGGGAGAAAGAAATGGGATGGTGGGGGGTAGTATACCCAAGCATTGACAGAAAATTGTATTGTGTGCCGATCCCAGCGCAGAGAAGTTGTATTTGAAACTGAACCTGCTGATGGCCCTGAAGTTCTAGCTGTTGAGCCTAGATCATGAATTTATGATTGAGTTCAATGAAGGAATACACCTTAATAAGGAAGATCAAATAGAAAAATTATCCAATTTTTATGTTATGTATTACGAGTTTAGTTTCTATCCATAACCTCAATTTCAGAAGCAACGGGTTTTTACCTGCACTGCGCGCTCGAGCTTCACCATTTGCTACTGATGATGAGGCTGACGATGAAGTTGGTTTTGCTGATCCTGTTTGTGCACTTGATGACATAGCCTCTACCACAAGATCAGGATCCTTTTCATGAAAGACATCCCATAAATCATTAGTTATGAGCAGGTCATGGAACAATACTAGAAAATTAATGAAAGAGAAATGTGTTACAATGTGAGATACCTTCATATAGCAAAGTAGAACGGTCGCAAGAAATTGCACAAACAACATTAACATGTAAGCCAAGTACCATCGAAATAGGACATGCATTCCCTATGATCCTTATGTAGACCATTTTAACAATTAATAACTATGAATATATTAAATTATTTCTTTTACCACTTGCCTCTAGTATTTGGAGTTGCATTACACTTGAGCTTTCATTCTTAAATAAATAATGGCCTTGCTTTCTACTGTTTACTTAGTTTTTTTAGCAACTCCATAGGAATTTGATGAAGACTTGAGAAGTAAAACTTCCGAAAACAAAATCAAATTGGGTTAAAAGAAAAGCAATTCGAACTTGTTTTCTGTGTTGCTGTCTTATAGTATCTAATAGCCCCAAAAAGCATCATACTAATAAATAATCAATTATAAATTAACAAACCCCAGAAATAAAAGTTAATAAATAAGATATTAAGAAAACCCAAATGGAAAATTCCAAATGTCAATTCCTAGATTCATGAATATCACACTAAAAGAAGAGAGGGAAAAAGAAGACGTGAGATAGCAAAATTCCGTTTAATCAGCTAAGAAATCAAGATTGCAAGTTGGTAGAGAAATAAAAATTCAGACAGAGAATCTCAAATATACCCAAATTGGTAAAATTACGCAAAGAAAAAGAGAAGAAAAGGAACAGACGATATAGCGCTGGTAGAACTTGCGCTTGAAGTGATCAACAACATCAGAGCGAGAAGCCATGTGAGGAGGAATCAAGATATTGGACCAATAATCAGCCCATCTGGGATCGTTCTCGTAATCATAGGCGGCCGCAGCTATTTTCTTGAGTTTCTGGGGATCTTCACTCATTTTTAATTTTCTTTAGTTTTTGTCGCCAAAAATGGTTACTTTAAAAAAAGAAAAGAAAAAAACAAATCTGCTTCAGTTGAGAAGGGAGCAAAGGAAGACGATGAAGAAGAAGGAGAAGATAACATGGTGAGTAGTTTTTAAGATGCTGCTTTAGGTCCACTAGCAAGTCTTCTCTTCTCCTCTCCTATGTTCATCGACCCAAAACGACTTTGTTTAAGCCTGGTCCAATATTTTATTTTGGTTAAACTCTGTCGTTAGTCCCTGTACTATACACAAGGTGGATTTAATTCTTATAATTTGATTTAGTCATTTTTAGTCTTTATACTTTATGAATTTTAAAATTTTATTAAATTCATTACATTATATATAATGTGAGAAATATATTATCACATATATAGTGTCATTTTAGCTTGATGTTTCCACATACTACTTGCAAAAAAAGGTACTAACAAATTTAAAGTGTAGTTTGCATCAAAACTGCAATTTCAAAATTCAAAAAATACAAAGACTAATAAATTATTTGATTAGAGAACATTAACTAATTTTACAACTTTAGGCATAGTACAGGACTAATAGAAAATTTTAATCAAATAGATTTAACTACTATTATTTAGTCAGGTCTGAAATTTCAAAATTTGAACACTACAAAAATAAAAATTGACCAAATTAAAATACATGGACTAAATCTATAACTTATGCTAAAGACTTATAACAAAATTTGACCTTTGATTTTTGGTCCTCCCCTCATTTTCCTTCTAAACTCAAGTTTGTTATAACTTCGATTTGAGGTGAGATTTGAATAAAAAATATTTTTTATTGATTTTCTATTTTAATGATAAAATTAATATTTTATAAAACTTTAATTATAAAAAAACTACTTTTTTATTATATAAGTTATCGGAGCAAATCCAATCTAAATGAATTTGAATGAAAAATTTAAAAATTTTCGACTGAATATGAAATTTATAAACACCTGTACTTAATAGGAATGATAATAGGGTAAGACAAAATGATTTTCCTTTTTATTTTTACTTAAAAATATTTTTATTGACTTTATTTAGAAAAATATTTATTGTAAAAATATAAAAGAAGTATTAATATGGTGAAGGGTTTGAGTATTTCATTATTCGGATTCGAGTTTCACGATAAATTATTAAAATATGTGTCTCTAATCCTATCATGGGTGTATAATATGTATAGATTTTGTAGGTTTTTTTTTATTCCTTGTAAGTTGTGCTTTGTATTGGTTTAATTTTATATCATAGTTGGTCAAATATATATTTGTATTTGTATTATATTTGTAAAAGTATTGTGTTTACAATAATAAAACTCCCAAAAAATTACGGTTAAATATAAAATTAGTACTTATGATTTTTTTTGTCCACTTTTCTTCCGTCAACTTAATCTGTACTTGAATCCAACACCGTTAAATTCAGGACTGATAGCAAAATAAGATTGTTACATATGACATAAATAATGTCATAATCTAAAAAATATTTTTAAAAACTAATAAAAGTAGAAAAAAATTAAAATTAAAAATAATTTTTTATTTCTTTTTCTTTTCTAACACCATCATCATCATTATCTTCTTTTATTTGTTAAAGAACATGAAACCCTAGAAACTGCCATTCCATGGCAGATAACATTTATTTTCTACTCAAATTTCCAGCATAATGTTTCATTAAAATATGGAACAACAATAAACCTTCAATACTAGAAATTTACTTAATTGTTATCAGTGACCCCATTGTATTTGAAGGTATCATAAAGCTGGAGGAACTATTTTAAATGCTGACTCGAATCCTCTGTCATTGTTCTGCGAAGCTGTAAACTTTTCTTAATCATATGGATCATAGTTGGCTTAATCTCGAAATTATTGGTTGTGATAGCTGGCCTCGTTATACTCCCTTGAACCATATCCAAATTCGGTAGTGCATACTCTCTCAGAGTCCTCTCGTTGCATGCCATGTTTATATTTGTAGGTAGCTGTGGTGGTGGTGGATCTTCTAGATTGTTATTGTTAGCCTTGTCGAACAATGGATTCTAACGTGGTACGCGTGCGGTGGCCGACGAAACGGCGCCAGACGGAACCCCCATCGAAGGCCCTCCCCTGCAGAGAAACAGAGAGAGAGAGGAGAGGGTAAATTTTTTTAAAAAAAAAAAACAAACTGCACAAAATAAAAAAAAAGGGAGATGAAATTTTATTTTATATTAAAATTAAAACGACGTCGTTTCAAAGGGAGGGGGTCCGCGCGTTGACCCGGATCCGACTCAGGATCCGCGCGTCCCCCCTTTTGAGGGGCTAATTGCGCCCCAGGCCCCTCCTCTTTTCCATGTCTGCGCAATCGAGTTTCTTTTTATTTCAATTTTGGCCCGAATATCTTCCATGATTTCAATTTGAGCCCCCCTTCATGCGCACCGTTTCAGTAAGATGGATTATTTCTGTTTAAAACCCTCCAGGTTACACGTGCTTCGCGAATAAACCCTTCTGCCCTTTCATTTTATTTTAAATTAACCCCAAACTTTCATTTTAGATTCAATTCGACCCCTTTTTAGTATTTTTGTAATTAATATTATTTATTTATATGTTGTGCATTATTATTATGACTACCATATTTTTATTATTACTTTGTACATATATTGTATATTATTGCTATACTTATATTATTTTTTTTGTACATATTTTATACCTACTATTATTATTGTTATTATATTTATTATATTTATATTATTCCATTGTGCATACTCCATATCATTACTATTATCATTAAATATTATTAGTACTATAATTATTATTACTACTATACTTATATTATTATTATATATACATCGCATATTATTATTATTATTATTATTATTATTATTACTATATTATATATTTTCTATTACTACTAATTACTATTATTATCGTTATTGCATTATTATTTGTATATACTAGCTTTATTATCATTATCGTTACTATATCTATAATAGTATTTTGTACATAATTTGTGTTGCATCATCATTATTCATCGCATAACCCTATTCCCGTTTTCAAATAACGTTTCTTTAAAACATAGTTTTTCATCAATTTCACCCTAAAAACTAAAAATTTTTCAAAAATAAGGCAATATTTCGTGTTTGGAAATTCGAGGGACCGTGCCCTATGTGTTGGGTTTCGGTTCTCTCGCTTGACCAAATAATCGAATAACCTTTTGTTATTTTAATAAATGAGTCTTAGGGATTAAGAGACGACCTTGGATTTGAGGATTGAAATTATCGTGTCCTACGTATTGGATGTGATATTTGGTCCCTTCGAAACAAGGA
Organism: Gossypium australe; assembly: GCA_005393395.2. Taxonomy (NCBI): domain Eukaryota; kingdom Viridiplantae; phylum Streptophyta; class Magnoliopsida; order Malvales; family Malvaceae; genus Gossypium; species Gossypium australe. The sequence continues at coordinate 102,337,485 of CM016620.1, forward strand.
AATCCTAATAGTCAATTTTAAGAAGACTCAAACATTTCCAAAAAGACCCAAGTTTCAAAATTCGTTTCTAAATTTTTAAACTTTCGACATTGGGACATCAATTAATCAATTTGGTACCAATTTTGGGCATTGCGAGGGTGCTAATCCTTCCTTGCACGTAACCGACTCCCGAACCAATTTTCTCGACTATTCGTAGACCTAAAAACACCGTTTTAGTAAATCAAATGTTTTATTAAAACAAAGGTGATCCGTTCACACCTAATAAAAGGTCGGTGGCGACTCCCGTTTTATTCATTTTTAAAACCCAAAGTCGATACTCATTTTTGTTAAAAAAATGGTTACGACAGCTTGGCGACTCCACTGGGGACGTTGAGAGTCAGGCCGTAAATTGATTGATTTTTGTCCCTTTGCTTGAAAATCTGGAAAATTGTTTTGAAAGATCGTGTTTCTCTTTGATGCATTTGCTTGTGCTATAGTGTCAAGTCTCATAAAATACTTTGGCATTGCATTGCATGACCATTGCGGTCACACCCTTAAGTGGGAGTGGGAAGCTACTCTTTCGTGAGGTTTTTACCTCCGTGCAAGATAGTGGATCACTTTCGGGATACATCCGTACCTATGTCTTCGTGAGGTTTTTATCTCCATGCAGCCATAGGGAAATGTATTCCCCTGAACTGAACTCGGTCCGTATGAGCCTATAATGGGTGAGGATTGAGGAATCTGTTGGTTCGGGTACCCTTGCTTTAGAACCAAACCGCATATAGAGAGACTTAAGAGCCCGTTGTAAGTAGAGCTATGAAAACCCTAGTCATTACCTTGAATAGGGGTTTGGTTGTTCCTGTTGGCTTTAAGTTTCTTTTGTACCTGATACTAACTTGTTTCATTTTTATTGCATGGCATTTCATTATAAAAAAAGGGTGTTGATCCACATTCGATTACTAGATAGAAAAGCTTGACATGGAAAAGGGGTTTCTCGATAGAGTGGAGGATAATGCGGCCGTTCAGGTGTGGTCTGAAAGAATACAGCGAGAAAAAGGAGATAGCTTGACAGTGGGGTATGAGTCAGAGTTGTGGGATTTCACCCGCGTTAGTGTGGCTCAAAATGACCTGCGGGAATTAAAGGAAATATGGGATTCCTGGGGCGATAAGGACAAGCAACTGTTCTACCATAATTACGGTGATCTGCACTATCTGCTGGATATCAAGGTAGACGAGTACCTACTCCGAGCTATTACCCAGTTTTGGAACCCCGCTTATAGTTGCTTCACTTTTGGAAAGGTGGATTTGATGCCAACTATAGAGGAGTACACAGCTTTGTTTCGATGTCCGAGAATTCAAACTGATAAGGCATATTCACGGTTTGCTAACGTGCCGGCATTCTCAAAAAGGCTAATGAACATCACAGGGATGAGCGAGCAATGGATTACGGCCCGGATCAAATAAAAAGGGGACTGTAAGTGCATTCCATGGAAACACTTGAGGGACTTGATTTTGGCACATCCTGATAAGAAAAAGAGGGTCGACGTTTTTGCTTTAAGCATCTACGGTTTGGTCATCTTCCCCAAAGCATTAGGGCACATAGAGGATGCGGTTTTGGACCTATTTGATAAACTTGACAAGGGAGTCACACCTGTCCCCGCAATTTTGGCCTAAACCTTCAGATCGTTGAACGTTTGCCGAAGAGCGGGCGAAGGGAGGTTCATGGGGTGTGCACAACTGCTGCTATCATGGTTCCATTGCCGTTTCTGGAAGATAGAAAAAGTCTCATGCAAAATCTTTTTTGAAAACTACTCCCCTCTAAAGGAATTAACGGATACGCCAATGCGGGACGACCTATCAGGAGAGAAATGGATAGCGATCCTCCAAAATTTGCAAGTGGAAGATGTAGAATGGAAGACTCCGTGGATGATCCCTGACGAAATCTTGTATCGATGCGGAGAGTTCGACTGGGTCCCTTTACTCGGGATATGGGGAGCCGTTGGGTACGCCCCATTGCTAGTAATGAGGCAGTATCAATCGAGGCAATTTATACCGGCGACATATGGATTAGCCCAGTGTGAGTTTTCGTACAAGGACGATAATTATAAGAAGAAGGTTCGTGAGATATCAGATGCATGGACCCAAACACGGAAAATAAAGAGGCTCACCATAAGGCCAATGATTACGCCTGAATACGGTCGATGGTGGGCCAAAAGAGTCAATGACAACGTCCCAAGGCCAACCCAAGGGAATGCTCGACCAATAGAAGAGCAGCTGCAAGTAATCCCGTCTGAATTAGAGATTATCAAGCAAGATTTCGAGAGAAGGAGCCGAGAACTGGGTAAAAGAATAGAGCAGCTAGAAGAGGAAAAGATGCAGTTGGGGTTAGATGTTGACCTCCACAAGTTCGAGGCCGAAAAATTGAAAAAAGGCAAGAATAAGGCCGAAGAGGATTTGGGCAGCCTAAAGACGGACTATAAGAAGCTACGCTTGTCCATTAGAACTGCCGGTTTGGGGAAGACATCGGAACAATGGCGACAGGAAATTAAAGAAGAAAAGTCCAGAGCCGATCAGTGGGAGAAAAAAATTCAAGATGCTCGAGTACGAGAAGATGCTTTGAAAAAGAGCCTATTAAAAAACCAAAGCGAAAAGGAGAAATTACGCGCCCGAGTAGTAGAATTAGAAAGGTCACTGCTTTTGCACCGTAGTCGCAACTCGGTAGTCGAATTAAGAGCTAGTCAGAACAAAATCGAGGAGATGAGAGGAAAGATAGAGGAGCTCGAGACTGCATTACAAGATAGCAAAATTCGGTTTGAGCTCCTTGAAGTGAACAATGAACACTGGAAGGAGCAGCTCCACCGTTCCCAGGAACAGATCAGAAACAGAGACTACGTAATAGGCGAAGCCGTGGCTCAAATCCGAGAGGCGGCCGATCATTTGCAAACCCTGGTAGTTCGGGCTGACACGTTAAGCCTGATATACGAGTCAGGATCGAAGCGAGGCCAAAGTTTAGCTTGGCTTCTTAGGAAAGTTAAGGATTTAGGCATTAGGGCAAAGTCGTATATGTAATCGTCCGTTCTATGAAAGGAAATTCGTTTTCTAGTAAAGTTTATCTAATGGGATTGAATCATATCAACACCCTTTTTCTTCTTGCATTCATTCCACGCATTTGCATTGCATTCCATCCATTCGCATACATCACATCATTTGCATCAAAAAGGAGCCTAATTGGTTAAAATCGTAACAGAGGTTACCCTGGAAGCCGACGAGAATTAACCTATCATACATTACTACAACACTCGTCGTAAGGCAAAACAATGGACCAAAGATACGAACAATTCCAGAAAGATATACAAGACCAGATGAAGAAGTTTCAGCAAGAATTGAAAGACCAGATGATAGAGGCTCAACGGGATATGATGGCCCAAATGACTCAAATAATGAAGGGGATAACAAACAAAGGAAAAGACCTTACAACTAGTACCGGGGAAGAAAACGAAGACCATCCCCCAGGATTTACTCTACCCCATGGAGTCTGGCCTCAAAAGGAATTTACAGGCCTAGAACACCCACCTGTACCTCCACCTGCCCATCTAGGGCAAGGAGTATTCGCACCAAGTCATGGAACTAACCCAGCTGACCCTATTGTCCCGGATTTGGATGACCCTATAGAACTAGCCAAGTTAAAAATGAAGGAACGGGATGCTCAGGACAAGTACAAAGATTTGGAAGAAAAACTCAGGGCGATAGAAGGAACTAGAGTCTCTTCCGCAATGAGTGCCAAAAAGCTCAGTTTGGTTCCCGGTCTGGTCTTGCCTCCAAAATTTAAAGCACTAGACTTTGAAAAATATGATGGGACAAGGTGTCCAAAGGCGCATCTCACCATGTTTTGCCGAAAAATGGCTGGTCATGAAGATGAAGACAAGCTGCTGATACACTGCTTTCAAGAAAGTTTGATCGGGTCAGCCCTCCGGTGGTACAATCAGCTAGGAAGAAAGAGGATCCAATCATGGGATGACTTAGCTGCAGCATTCTGTGAACAATATAAGCACGTCTCCGACATAGCGCCTGATCGCCTAACATTGCAGATGATGGAAAAGAAGCCATCTGAGACCTTTAGGCAATATGCTCAAAGGTGGAGAGACGTCTCGGTTCAAGTGGAACCTCCACTAACCAAAACGGAGATCACAGTCCTTTTTATCAATACTTTAAAAGCGCCATTCTACGACAAGCTGGTGGGAAATGCCACAAAGGACTTCGCGGATGTCGTAATATCGGGAGAACTCATCGAAAACGGCATCAAGAACGGGAGGATGGAAGGGTCCGAAAGCTCTAAAAGGCCAGTGAAGAAGAAGGAGCCTGAAACCCATATGGTAGGGACCGAGAATCACTTCACTCCTAATCCATACCCTATCCAACCACGGCCTCAATTCCACCCACCTCTAAACCTCTATTTTCCTCCTCAGAACCTCTATTATCAAACCTCTCCTCCTTATCCCGTCTATACCGCCGATGCCCAAAGACCACTCACCATATTCTCACCAAATACCATGACCGCTCCGAGCCAACCCAAAAGTGAACCAAGGCCGACGAGACCCAACCCCGAAAAACCTCAGTTTGCCCCCATTCCCATGACATACGGAGAACTGTGCCCAAAATTACTGGAGAAGCAATTAATAGCACCGCATTACATAGCACCTTTGAAACCTCCCTACCCTAAATGGTACGATCCTAATGCTAGCTGCATGTACCACGCTGGGAACCGAGGGCATTCCACAGATAATTACCTAGCCTTTAAAAGAAAGGTTCAAAGTCTGATTGATGCGGGCATTCTACGATTTGATGGGGTCAGTAATTTGGCTGGGAATCCACTCCCTGACCATCCCGTAGGGAACATAAGTGTGGTAGCACAAGAAGATAGGTGGCGAGCCAAAAGTCGTGTTTCCGAGATAGAAACACCTTTGGGGAAAGTGTGGGAAATAATGACTAAAAGGGGTTTGCTTGCCAGAAGGTTCAAGAAGGAAATCATAGAAAGTCAAAGTTTTTGCGTTTTTCACGGTATAGAAGGACACCACATCCAATCATGCGTGGAGTTTAAAGAATTTGCTTCAAGGTATGATGGACAATAAGGAGGTTGCGATTTGTAGTAAGAAGGAAGGGTTCGATGAAAAGGATGTATGTACTTCCGAAGGTCAATCATCAGGTCCCCCTTATAGTGCTGACCGACCCTTGGTAATCTATTATGAAGCAAAGAAGGAGGAGGTGAAACCGAAGATGATAATTAAGGTGCCAACTCCGTTCCCTTACAAAGAGGACAAAGCAGTGCCTTGGAAATACGACATCAATATTACCCTGCCGGAAGCTACGACTGGTGATGTTAGCGAGGTAGGGCATTTCACCCGTAGCGGGAGATGTTATTCCCCCGAGATGATTGAACCAAAAAAGAAGGTCGTCGACACGAGTCGAAAGGGAAAGGCGCCAATGCATGAAACCGAGGCTGAGGTTGAAACACGAGCTGAACAAGAGTCTAAAAGGCTCGTGAATGAGGACGAAGCACATGAATTTTTTAAGGTTCATCAAGCACAGCGAGTATAATATCGTAGAGCAGTTGAACAAGCAACCGGCAAAGATCTCAGTGTTGTCCCTGCTATTAAGCTCAGAACCACACCGAAACGCTTTATTAAGAGTGTTAAACCAAGCATATGTGCCGAGCAACGTACCCGTTGAAAAGCATGATAGATGGGTAAACAACTTAAACGCGGATAATTTTATCTCTTTCAGTGATGATGAAATACCGCCAAACGGTAGAGGCTCTATCAAAGCATTGCACATCACTACCTATTGTAAGGGTTACATAGTGCCGAGTGTACTCGTTGATAACGGATCTGCGCTTAATGTCATGCCTTTATCCACATTATCCAGAATGCCAATAGATATGTCTTATCTAAGGCCTTGTCATTCTACGGTAAGAGCATTCGATGGGACACGACGAGAGGTCATGGAGAAGAATGAAATTCCTCTGGATGTGGGCCCGTGTACATACAACATAGAATTCCAAGTCATGGATATCTCGCCTTCATACAATTGCCTCTTAGGGAGACCTTGGATCCATTCTGCTGGGGCAGTCCCTTCATCCCTCCACCAGAAAATGAAGTTTGTCATGGATGATCGCTTGATCACGGTCGCTGGTGAGGAAGACATTGTCGCGTCGGTCTCCACTGATGCACCCTACATCGAAGTGAACAAAGATGCAGTAGAATGTTCCTTCCGCTCCTTCGAATTCATCAATGCTACTTTTGTCGCTGAAGGAAGTAAAGCCCCCATGCCCAAGTTGTCAAGGAATACCAGGATGGGAATCAGACTAACGGTTGGAAAAGGAGCTCGAGCAAGGAAAGGCTTAGGGAAATACCAGCAAGGGATAGCTAGAGCGATAAGACCAGTACCCCACAAGGCTCGATACGGCTTAGGATTTAAGCTCGACGTGTAGCAAAGAAAGAAACAGTTACAAAGAGAGCAAGAAAGGAAGGTCGCAAGAGTCACAGGTCGGGAATTGAAATGGGAGCCCATAACATATTCGCCTTTGTCAAAAACATTTACCTCGGCTGGAATTATATTCCCGGGAAGAGATGATCCACAAAGCATGGTGTCACGGGTAGAAAAGGATCTACAGGACTTCAGCATAAATGTCATTAGCAAAGGGAATAATGCAATGGAAGGCGTCTCATCGATATGCCATTGCCCCCCGGGATTCACTCCTAACAATTGGACTGCTGTGGACCTTCTCGTAATTTCCAAGCCTCCTCCAAAGTAATGCTCAATGTTGGCTTTTTGTATGCCCCTAAGCTGTAGGGGAATCTGTTATGAGATTTCATTTTGTCTATCTAGCTTTTAAGTGAAACATGAATAAAGATGCATTTTGTCGTGTTCTTTTCATTCTCATCGGTTCCATATTTATTTCCTTCTTTACCTGTCCCTATATATCCCATATCATCATATCACGTTTATAGGATCCGATACCTTGATGTCCCTCTATAGTTTTCTTTTTCATCTACTTTTCAGGTGCTCAGATATCAACGACGCGAATAATCCTGTTACAAGTCCTAAAATAGACTTCGAGAAAGCTATTTGTGTGGGAGAATTCGAGGCTGAAGAAGATGCCGAAGATTATACCTCTTCCCCAGACCTACTAAGAATGGTAGAACAAGAGGATAAACAGATTCTGCCCTATCAAGAATCGGTCGAGACAGTGAATTTAGGAAATGAAGAAAAGAAGCAAGAGGTAAGAGTTGGGACCTCCATGTCTGAAGACACCAAACATGATCTGATCACCTTGCTTCATGAATACAAAGACGTGTTCGCATGGTCGTATCAAGATATGCCAGGTTTGAACGAAGACATAGTGGTCTATAGACTCCCACTGAAACCAGGATGCAAGCCTATCCAACAAAAGTTAAGGCGGATGAGGCCTGAAATGCTCTTAAAGATAAAGGAAGAAGTAAAGAAACAATTTGATGCTGGATTCCTGCAAATCTCTAGATATCCAGAATGGGTGGCTAATATAGTCCAGTACCAAAGAAAGACGGCAAAATACGAATGTGTGTGGATTACCGTGATTTGAATCGAGCAAGCCTTAAAGATAATTTCCCGTTGCCACACATCGATACATTGGTAGATAACACGGCGAAGAATTCATTTTTCTCCTTTATGGATGGATTTTCGGGCTACAATCAAATCAAGATGGCTCCCGAGGATATGGAGAAAACTACGTTCACGACGATGTGGGGGACGTTCTGCTACAAAGTGATGCCGTTCGGTCTAAAGAATGCCGGGGCAACATATCAAAGAGCCATGGTGACACTGTTCCACGACATGATGCATAAGGAAATAGAAGTCTATGTTGACGATATGATCGCCAAATCTCGAGGAGAAAGAGAGCATGTTGAAAACCTCCGGAAGCTGTTCGAAAGACTGAGAAAATTCCAACTAAAGCTTAACCCTGCCAAATGTACCTTTGGAGTTACCTCGGGAAAATTATTGGGATTCATCGTTAGCGAGAAAGGTATCGAGGTTGATCCAGATAAAATAAAGGCCATACAAGAACTACCGCCCCCGCGCACACAAAAGGAAGTCAGAGGATTTCTAGGGAGACTGAATTACATCGCGCGATTCATTGCTCAACTCACCAAGCAGTGTGATCCAATTTTTCGACTCCTTCGAAAACACAATTCTGGAGAATGGGATGAGGAATTCCAAGAGGCTTTCGACAAGATAAAGCAGTATTTATCTAGTCCTTCGGTGCTAGTACCACCAACTCCCGGAAGGCCGCTAATACTATATCTGACTGTGTTCGAAAACTCAATGGGTTGTGTCTTGGGGCAACATGATGAGTCCGGAAGAAAGGAACAGGCGATCTATTATCTCAGTAAGAAATTCACGGAGTATGAAGCAAGGTATCCGTCAATCAAAAAATTCTGTTGTGCTCTGGTCTGGGCAACTCGGAGGCTTAGGCAATATGTGTTGTATCACACGACATGGTTGATTTCAAAGCTGGACCCGATAAAATACATGATGGAATCGCCTGCACTCTCAGGAAGAATGGCACGATGGCAGATCCTACTATCGGAATATGACATCGTATATGTGAGCCAGAAATCGATTAAAGGGAGCGCAATAGCTGATTTTTTAGCAACTCGAACAACAGGAGAATACGAGCCCTTGAAATTTGACTTTCCAGACGAAGACTTGATATGCGTTACGGAAGAAGAATGTGAATCGTCGAAAGAGAAATCATGGAAGATGAGTTTTGATGGCGCGTCAAATGCATTGGGGCACGGGATTGGAGCAGTCTTAGTGTCACCAGAAGGGTATCATTACCCCTTTACTGCCAGATTAAATTTCTTCTATACCAACAATATAGCAGAATATGAGGCTTGCATCATGGGACTTCGCGCGGCTATCGAGCAGAATGTCAAGGTCTTGGCAGTCTCCGGGGACTCGGCATTGGTGATTTACCAAATCCGTGGGGATTGGGAAGTAAGAGACTCGAAGTTGGTTAAATATCGCGATCTTGTTGTAGAATTGGTCGAAGAATTCGAAGAAGTGACTTTTAATTATTTCTCACGGGAAGAAAACCAGTTGGCTGACGCCCTGGCCACCTTGGCTTCAATGTTCAAAGCAAACCGGGAAACAGAAATAATGCCTCTCCAGATGAGCATATACGAGGCCCCTGCGTATTGCTTTAGCATTGACAACGAGGCAGACGGGCAACCGTGGTTCCATGATATCTTAGAATATGTCAAGAATCAAAGATATCCCGAGCAAGCAAATGAGAACGACAAAAGAACGATCAGGAGATTGGCAGCGGGATTCGTTCTCGATAGGGACATCCTGTACAAAAAAGGAAAAGATCAAGTTCGCCTGAGATGTGTGGATACTGTTGAAGCCAGAAAGATACTCGAAGAGGTCCATGAAGGAGTTTGTGGAACGCACGCCAATGGCTTCACTATGGCCAGGTAAATTATGAGGCTCGGTTATTACTGGTTAACAATGGAAAGCGATTGCATTAGTTACGCACGAAAGTGTCACAAATGTCAAGTTTATGGCGATAAAATTCATGCAGCGCCTTCACCCCTTCATGTCATAACTTCCCCGTGGCCCTTTTCTATGTGGGGCATGGATGTTATAGGGCCAATCTCCCCGAAAGCTTCTAATAGACATCGATTCATTTTTGTAGTCATAGACTACTTCACAAAATGGATAGAGGCCGTTTCGTTTGCTAATGTGACAAGGACAACAGTGTGCAGATTCTTAAAAAAGGAGATCATATGCCGATATGGCTTGCCAGAAAGAATTATTTCAGATAATGCTTTAAATCTGAACAACAAAATGATGAAGGAAGTGTGTGAGCAATTTCAAATAAAGCATCATAATTCCTCACCCTATCGTCCAAAGATGAACGGAGCAGTAGAAGCCGCTAACAAGAATATCAAGAAGATCATTGGGAAAATGACTGAGACGTATAAAGACTGGCACGAGAAGCTACCATTTGCCCTATACGCGTATCGCACGTGTGTGCGGACCTCCACGGGGGCAACTCCTTTCTCTCTAGTCTATGAAATGGAAGCTGTGCTGCCCATTGAGGTGGAAATCCCCTCTCTACGAATCTTAATGGAGTCAAAACTAGAAGAATCTGAATGGGTTCAGGCTCGATATGACCAACTGAATCTGATCGAAGAAAAACGCTTGAAAGCAATTTGTCACGGACAGATGTACCAAAGGAGAATGATCGCAGCCCATAACAAGAAGGTGCGTCCAAGAGAATTTCGTGAAGGAGAACTCGTGTTGAGGAAGATTCTCCCTATACAAAAGGACTTTCGAGGAAAATGAGCACCGAATTGGGAAGGACCATACGTCGTAAAGAGAGCTTTCTCAGGTGGAGCTTTGATCCTCACTGAAATGGATGGGAAGGAGTTACCAAATCCGGTGAACTCAGATGCCGTGAAGAAATATTACGCCTAAAAAAAAAAACCGAAAAAGGCATCCTGATAAACAGAGAAGGCTTAGGATGAAAACCCGAAAGGGCATCCTAAGGAAGCAAATTTGGTCCGAGAAGGCAGGAATGGGTTGAACAAAGAGTCAAACGGCGAGATCATAGTATTGAAGCGGACTCCGAAGCTCAAGAATCTCCTACACGAAAAATCTTGCTCGAAAAGATTCAGGATGAAGAAACATGGAAAAGTTCATACGTCGGATATCTAGAGCATTTACTACAACTAAACTTGTTTTCTTTTTATAATGCTTTCTTAATCGAGTCATTCCTTGTCAATTTTCTTGCTGCTTTTGAAATAAATATAGATACGAGGAACACCTTTCGTACCTACTTTACCATTTTCATGCATTTTATTCATGTTTCATTTTGGAGATAAATAGTAAAACTACACACTCTAAACGAAAAGAATATGGAGCATTACCTGGATGAGAATTGGGTAAATACGAGAGCTTCAAAGCAAGGACAAAGTTCAACAGGGAGCAAAAAAAAAAAAAAAGGGAAACACGAATTACTCGTATAACCCGAGGGCGGGTATCAAGCCTGAGGAAAGTCAAGAGTCGAAGCAGTGAATGCAGGTCATCATGAGAGCCGTAACAAGAAGAGATATATGACAAACAAGCCCAAGACACATGGCATAATCATGTAGGCATTTAGAACAAACACATGCATGTCATGACATCATCACGCATGACACATACAGATACGCTAGTAAAGCAAAAAAGTCTTGACGATGGTTGTGCCAAACCAAGGAGAAAGAAGACGTCCGAGTTCCACCAGATGATTCCGGTTGCAAATATCAACTCATATTGAGAGAGAGGTGAGTTGAGCCTCGGGTCACATCCTGAGGTGTCTTTTAATTTCCTTTCAAAACATCAACTCATATTCAGAGAGAGGTGAGTTGAGCCTCGGGTCATACCCCGAGGTGTCTTATAATTTCTTTCCAAAATATCAACTCATATTCAGAGAGAGGTGAGGTGAGCCTCGGGTCACACCCTGAGGTGTCTTTTAATTTCTTTCAAAATATCAACTCATATTCAGAGAGAGGTGAGTTGAGCCTTGGGTCACACCCTGAGGTGTCTTTTAATTTCTTTTCAAAATATCAACTCATATTCAGAGAGAGGTGAGTTGAGCCTCAGGTCACACCCTGAGGTGTCTTTTAATTTCCTTTCAAAATATCAACTCATATTCAGAGAGAGGTGAGTTGAGCCTCGGGTCACACCCTGAGATGTCTTTTAATTTCTTTCAAAATATCAACTCATATTCAGAGAGAGGTGAGTTGAGCCTCGGGTCACACCCTGAGGTGTCTTTTAATTTCTTTTCAAAATATCAACTCATATTCAGAGAGAGGTGAGTTGAGCCTCGGGTCACACCCTGAGATGTCTTTTAATTTCTTTCAAAATATCGACTCATATTCAGAGAGAGGTGAGTTGAGCCTTGGGTCACACCCTGAGGTGTCTTTTAATTTCTTTTCAAAATATCAACTCATATTCAGAGAGAGGTGAGTTGAGCCTTGGGTCACACCCTGAGGTGTCTTTTAATTTCTTTTCAAAATATCAACTCATATTCAGAGAGAGATGAGTTGAGCCTCGGGTCACACCCTGAGGTGTCTTTTAATTTCTTTTCAAAATATCAACTCATATTCAGAGAGAGGTGAGTTGAGCCTCAGGTCACACCCTGAGGTTTCTTTTAATTTCTTTTCAAAATATCAACTCATATTCAGAGAGAGGTGAGTTGAGCCTTGGGTCACACCCTGAGGTGTCTTTTAATTTCTTTTCAAAATATCAACTCATATTCAGAGAGAGGTGAGTTGAGCCTCAGGTCACACCCTGAGGTGTCTTTTAATTTCTTTTCAAAATATCAACTCATATTCAGAGAGAGGTGAGTTGAGCCTCGGGTCACATCCTGAGGTGTCTTTTAATTTCTTTTCAAAATATCAACTCATATTCAGAGAGAGGTGAGTTGAGCCTCGGGTCACATCCTGAGGTATCTTTTAATTTCCTTTCAAAACATCAACTCATATTCAGAGAGAGGTGAGTTGAGCCTTGGGTCACACCCTGAGGTGTCTCTTAATTTCTTTTCAAAATATCAACTCATATTGAGAGAGAGGTGAGTTGAGCCTTGTGTCACACCCTGAGGTGTCTTTTCATTTCTGTTCGAAATATATCAACTCATACTGCGAGAGATGAGTTGATGCATCAGGTCACACGCTGAGGTATTTTCAATTTCTCTTTTATCTTCAATTTCTGCTTGCAAAGATTAGTTCATTACGAGAGGCCGAAGTATTTTCAATTTCTGTTTGACAAATTTCAAAAAAAAAAAAAACCTCATATTATGAGAGTGTGGTTGAGCCTCGAGTCACACGTGGAGGTACTTACAGACAGAAGACTAAAGTCGCATTGAGCAAATTGAATGAAGAAAATCCAGTGGACAAAAAGATTGAGCAAGAGCAAAATGAAGCTACAGGCCGTATCTTTCGGAAGTCGCAGTGGAGTAGAATGAAGATCGAGGTCTCCCCGAAGATAGTAAGGAGCAGTTTGAAAAACTCAGATTTATTTCCTCAAAGTCCCGGTAGAGAAGGTCAAAGCCCTGAAATCACATCGAAGCCAATCAAGGCACTAGCTACTGTGCCCTTGAAGAAGCAATGGAATAGGAAATGTTATCTCCCTGAAGATATAACGAAACAGTGAAGCGGATCAGAGCAACGAGGTACAGTGGAGTTTGAAGCTGTCTGAAGAAGACGAGTACCAACAAGTCAAGGCTTGGCCAAGACTGGGCAAAATTGGTTCTTCTATTGTCTTTGCTCTATTCTCGTTTCACGACAATGAGCAAAGAGGGGCAGCTGTAATCACCAATTTTGGCCCGGGTTCATTAACCCAGGCCCAAAATCAAATTAAGGCCCATTAGCCAAAACAGAAATCCAAAATAAACTTTAAACAGTCCAGTTTATTTACAAATTAGACCCACTTACAAAACCCTTACAAACCAGATTAAACCCAAAACATTTACATTTGACCCATTTTACAACCCAAACCCAAACCCAAAATAACGGGAGCCCAATAGGCCCAAACTTTTAAAATTTTTGGCTAGGGTTTCTGAAACCCTAGCCTCTTTTGCGCCGCATGCTTCCACAGGTCCCTTGGTGCGCCGCAACTCGCAGCACCCACGCGCGCACTATCGCCACTCTCCACTGCCGAATGTTCTCCTCTTTGTTTCCCACGATCTGCTAGAAAACAAGCAAAGACAGCAAATACCACGAAAAAAGAGTGTATTTTCTTATTGTATTTCGGCTATATAAAGTCGACGATGGCACTGTAAAACGGATCTTTTTTTGAAATCAAAAACAAGAACAAGAGAAGAGATCGAAAGATCAAGCAAAAAAATCTCAAGAATCTTCGTTTTTTTTTCTTTATCTCGAATCATAAACGAGAATAAAAAAAATCCAACAACACAACAAATCGTTACAGAATCTTCAAAGGTATATTTGTTTTGTTTTGATTTTCTTTCTTTTTCCTTTTTTCTTAGTTTATTTGCAAATATATACCCATATATATATATAAATATTTAGAGTATAAAAAGAGAGAGAGAGAGAGAGAGAAACGAACCTTTTGCGAGTTCCGGCCACCGCGTGCGGTGGCCGACGAAACGGCGCCAGACGGAACCCCCATCGAAGGCCCTCCCCTGCAGAGAAACAGAGAGAGAGGAGAGGGTAAATTTTTAAAAAAAAAAAACAAACTGCACAAAATAAAAAAAAGGGAGATGAAATTTTATTTTATATTAAAATTAAAACGACGTCGTTTCAAAGGGAGGGGGTCCGCGCGTTGACCCGGATCCGACTCAGGATCCGCGCGTCCCCCCTTTTGAGGGGCTAATTGCGCCCCAGGCCCCTCCTCTTTTCCATGTCTGCGCAATCGAGTTTCTTTTTATTTCAATTTTGGCCCGAATATCTTCCATGATTTCAATTTGAGCCCCCCTTCATGCGCACCGTTTCAGTAAGATGGATTATTTCTGTTTAAAACCCTCCAGGTTACACGTGCTTCGCGAATAAACCCTTCTCCCCTTTCATTTTATTTTAAATTAACCCCAAACTTTCGTTTTAGATTCAATTCGACCCCTTTTTAGTATTTTTGTAATTATTATTATTTATTTATATGTTGTGCATTATTATTATGACTACCATATTTTTATTATTACTTTGTACATATATTGTATATTATTGCTATACTTATATTATTTTTTTTGTACATATTTTATACCTACTATTATTATTGTTATTATATTTATTATATTTATATTATTCCATTGTGCGTACTCCATATCATTACTATTATCATTAAATATTATTAGTACTATAATTATTATTACTACTATACTTATATTATTATTTTATATATATACATCGCGTATTATTATTGTTATTATTACCATTATTATTATTATTATTATTATTATTATTATTATTATATATCATTATTATTATTACTATATTATATATTTTCTATTACTACTAATTACTATTATTATCGTTATTGCATTATTATTTGTATATACTAGCTTTATTATCATTATCGTTACTATATCTATAATAGTATTTTGTACATAATTTGTGTTGCATCATCATTATTCATCGCATGACCCTATTCCCGTTTTCAAATAACGTTTCTTTAAAACATAGTTTTTCATCAATTTCACCCTAAAAACTAAAAATTTTTCAAAAATAAGGCAATATTTCGTGTTTGGAAATTCGAGGGACCGTGCCCTATGTGTTGGGTTTCGGTTCTCTCGCTTGACCAAATAATCGAATAACCTTTTGTTATTTTAATAAATGAGTCTTAGGGATTAAGAGACGACCTTGGATTTGAGGATTGAAATTATCGTGTCCTACGTATTGGATGTGATATTTGGTCCCTTCGAAACAAGGAAATCCTAATAGTCAATTTTAAGAAGACTCGAACATTTCCAAAAAGACCCAAGTTTCAAAATTCGTTTCTAAATTTTTAAACTTTCGACATTGGGACATCAATTAATCAATTTGGTACCAATTTTGGGCGTTGCGAGGGTGCTAATCCTTCCTTGCACGTAACCGACTCCCGAACCAATTTTCTCGAATATTCGTAGACCTAAAAACACCGTTTTAGTAAATCAAATGTTTTATTAAAACAAAGGTGATCCGTTCACACCTAATCAAAGGTCAGTGGCGACTCCCGTTTTATTCATTTTTAAAACCCAAAGTCGATACCCGTTTTTGTTAAAAAAATGGTTACGACAGAGGCGATGTTGTGACACACCAGGTCTTATGTCGCGACATCGAAGGTTGTATGCTCAGCTTCAGGGTGTCTTCAAGGGTATGCCGCGACATCCTCAGGTTGTGTCGTGACATTAAAGGCAGTCTTGGAATTCTTTTATTCTGGTTTTTATGTTGCAACATCGCATGCTCCATGTTGCAATCTAGCGGCTAGTATTGGGTTAATATGCCTTCTAATGGTCTCCTACACATTTATTAAGTATATTAGCTCACATTTAGGCCTCATTCGGTTCCTACGGTCAATAAATGACTCAAATTACACATTTTATTAACTTAACTAAAATGCTTATGTTCAAGCTCCTAAAGTGTGAAAACTAGTTTAATCTGCTACACTGAATTATGGCGGATCAGAACCTTACGTTATGGGAACCCTATTACATGTTCTGCAAACTCGTATGTTCTGCGAACCCTATATATTGTGCGAACCAATGTACACGTGAACCCATGTTATAGTTGAACCCATGATAAATGTGAACTCATGTGATTGCAAACCTATATGTATTGCAAGCTCTGCAAAATGTAAACTGTGATATTGCGAACTGTTACATGAGAGCTCTGTAGTATTGCAAGCCCTATTATATTGTGTACTGTGAGTGTGTTAAAAATGATATGTTGGCATTATGAACACTTTAAACTGTTGGATATCATTGGCATGCCATAGGATTGTGAGTCTTCACCCTTTTATTATGTGTTAGGGCATTGTGACCCGAAGATAGTGTTGGAGAGATAAGGAAATTTTGAGCATAACACCATTCACCATAGATAGCGTGGAGTGTTTGAAGAGTGTGAGCACTTGTGCTACACTTATTGGAGATAGTACAAGACTCTTTGAGTCATTTGGAGTGTATGGAGATCTGTTTATCTAAAGCATATAAATTATGATTACGTTTCACATGTACAAATTGCTAATATATCACTATAATGTGTATGAGTAATGTAATTGTTATGTAAGCTATTATAGCATGTTTAAATTCTAGCATGATTGGTGTGTTTATATGTTGTATGCTTGATCATTCACTCAGTTTCAATAAGCTGACACTCCTTGTACATACCTTGTAGATAAATAGCATGCAGGATAAGTGGTGAAGTATGGCATTCCAGTGATCCATTGTAAGGTAAATCCCTTAAGTATGTGATGTGTTTCTAAACCCTAAAAAGGAAGGCAATGTGGGATTGTTTCAAGGGATTAGATTTAGACTTAGACTTTTAAATAAATTTTGGTGGGTTGTAAATGGACATTATGGATTGTTTAGTTTTGGATTTTGGGAACTTTTATAATTGCTTGATGGGATGTTGAGTGATTGGACTATGTTGCGTGATGGTAGTTAATAAATTGATGAACTAACATACTTATGCAGAACAAAGAGTTCTTCAGATTATGAGGTACGCCTTTATATCCCATGTTTGTTTGAATTAAAATGAAACTTAGTATGCATTAAAGGTAAGTTGTAGTATGATGTATTAATTCCTACGAACCGTACAAGAGAAGTGTCAATGGGTAGACTTAGTAATGTCTCACCATTTGTGAAAAATGATTTTATATACCACAACAATTAAACTGTTTAGTAAGATATAACTATGTTGGGAGTAAAGTTTGCCAAACTATATAGTTCGCCACTAGGAGAGAGTACGCCAAAATAGAGAGTCCTCCAGGATAATAGTTTGCTAAAGTAAGGGGTTCGCCACAACCACGAGTTCATCAATAGGGTTTCTGCCAGTAGGGTGCATGCCAAAAAAGGGGGTTCGCCAGGGGAGGTCAACTCGCCCATGGTAAATAGGTTCACCAATATAAGTGGGTACACCAAGGTAAGAGAGTTCGTGAACGTACCACCAACAAAACAGCCTATTAACTCAGGGGAAGATTAGTATCTGAGTTCGCCTGGTAGAGGGGTTTGCCAACAATAAGAGTTCACAGGGCAGGTTGCAAACAAGGTGTTCACGGGGTATGTCGCGAGCTAAGAGGTTGCCAGAACATCTGCAAGCTACTAAGTTTTTTAGTTAGGTTCACTACAATGTAGGTTTGCATGTGGCAAAAAAAAACTGAATTTTTCGAACTGTTTTAAGGGTGTGTTTAGAAAAGCATGCAAATATGATTTCTTTTTAATATCTATTATGTTGCAATGGTGTGGTGTGATTGGTTGGATGGTGTGTTCCATGGTGTTTTAACGGAGAGTGACTTCGGTGGCTAATGTAACGTTCGAAATTCAGGTCGGACCGTCTCGTCTGGGTTTGGGGCTCTAAGTGTTCACGGATAGGCAATACCAATTTTAGGTTCATTCCATCTAGATGACTTCCTAGGGTTGTCAGACCTAGGGTCTCAAGCTCTTCCTATCGCAATCAGTTGATCCGCTAAGAAAACCTAAGTATAAAATAAACTAGAAAGAAACTAAAAAGGAAACTACATGAAGTCGTCTACTGAAACTTGAATAAAAACCATTTTTGAAGTGTTTAGAGTTGTCTATTTATAAACTTAGGGTTGGTTGTTGTCCATTGACCCAGTTCGACTGATGTTTTTGCATTAAAGTTTGTTATGCAGACCAAAACGCCCTTGGCTCATCAATTCTCCTAGTCAAGGCGGTCTCTGTGTCACGACATCGGGTCTGTGTCACAACACTGATGGCAGTTTATAAGCTTATACTGGATTGCAGGGATGTGTCACGACATACTCTATCTATGTCGTGACATTGAAGGCAGTTTGCTCCTTTTGAGTGCTTTGTTCACTATGTTACGACATTAATGCTTTGTGTTACAACATCACGACCAGTCTTGTGTTCCTATGCATTCAAATGATGTTCTGCACGCTCACTGAATACGTTAGCCTTCCTTTAGGCCTATTTTGGCCCCTAAGGTTATATAAATGGCAAAATTCACACTTTTTATTATTCATGAACTAAAAATGAAAACTAAGTAAACACATAACTAAATTGCTTTTATATGAGCTCCTTAAGTACAGAAATTGGTTTAATCTGCTACAACGAATTTGCGGCAGATAACTTCTTAGCCTTGATCTTACCCAATGCATGCCATAGTTGTTGTACTAAACAAAAAATGCCATCCATATGTTTTGAGGCTTATGAACGAGTAGTTGTTCCAATATAGAAGCAAAATTCCTTATTTTCTCTGCAAAATTCTTCACTCTCCAACAACTCTCATAAATAATCTTTTCTTTCTACCGAATGATGTTCTCCTTTATCCTTGAAACTCAAATTACTTTGTGCGTGGGCTCAAACAAAACAAACTAAGTGCAAAAAATAAAAACTTTTCTTAACTTTCAATGGGAAAGTTAATTCTCTTTATATAATCGAAAACTACGAGTTTTTCACAAAAATATAATTTATTCTAAAATAATAATTTACCATTATTTTTTGACAGAATAACGACACTCAATATGTGTTTAAATAGGTTAGCTCATAGTTTGTAATTATAGAGAAATGGTATAAGAGTTCTAATTAAATAAGGTATAATTAAAAATCATATTTTAATAGAAAATACAAAGTTCTACGTAAAGTAAAATAAAGGGGGTAGCATCCCTAGGGAAACTAAGGTTTGCTACCCCTCATATTGAAATCAGGCCTATGGGGCTTTTCCTATATTTGGTACAATTATATGTGTTATCTGGACATTTATCCAAAAGTTATAACTTATCCAACTCAATAACTATTTTCTATTTCCCAAAATATTATTTGTTTAATTAATTTAACTAAATTAATTTCCCAATTAAATTATTTTCTCAACCCAATTCTTATTTCGTTAAATTCATGACAATTCTATCGTATTAGATTCTATGAGGAAATATATTTAGTTGTCTCATTGAAGAAATTCATGATAACTAATTAACTTAACTCTCACTTTCAAACTTCTATAATTAAAATTAAATAATAATTCAAAAAAAATTAATTTCTAAGTCACCTTTTGTACTTAGCAAATGAATTCACTGCGAATAGTGATGCATGCAATTCATTTCTCTTACTCACTATTTTCACTCATTCCACAGTATTGATTCTACATGCAATTAGTTTTAGGTTATCTCAAGCTAGTAGAGTGGTCGATTGGACATATACAATTAGGGCTCAAATAATTTGTAATTAAATTTCGGCTCTTTGCCTATTAATTACAACATTATTTAATCATGGAGTCATTCCACTATAATACCATGATTGAACTCTCCCTTATTATATACCATTACGAAAGCTATTCATCAACTGCTCGTCCAACAACCTTGTCATAAGTGTGTTATTCTCATAGGATGTCTTTAATCTCTTTGGGATAAATTTGTTCTCCAAATATGATCCTATTTTATCTCATGGTAGCCATTACATCTTCCTTTATAAAAAGTCAATTACTAGCAAATAATAATTAGGTCATTTATCTTTAAGACAAATGACCTATGGTCACATTACTTTCCATCTATCATGTAATGACAATGAGAGGACATTATTATCTTTTTTTGAGCTATGAATTCCACTATTGCAAGTGAAGTTATGTCATGAAGAAGTTGTGTACCAACGTACCAGCTTTCGGTTCTATTATCAATTGAACACAGACTATCAATACATCGAAGTATATGAGTCACGCACACATAGTCAATCACTTATTCAGGATTAAGATAAGTCACATTATAAACGTCACAAGTGAGCAAATCCTTAAACGTATTTAGGATATATTCTACTTGGTTCTTGTTCGATGTAGTGATAATCCAGTCAATCACACCTATGCCCATATCTTTTGGGAGTTATCCGTTCCGATACCCAAGATAAGGTATCTCTCTATTTGGACTTGATAGATGGCATATTAGTATTTTAATCAATTTTCTCAACTCCGATTAGACAAAGGACGTATTTAGATTATCTACTAATGTAAGTTCTTTTCTCGCATTACGATCCTACCACGTAATGCAACCTAATATTAGTTAAACGTTTAGATAATCAATGGGTCAATATTTACTTTCATTTTTCTTTGTGTGCAAAAACTGTTGAGAACAATATAGAAATATATTAATGATAATTATATTTTTTATTAAACCAATTTATTTGAAAAATTACAAGTACATAAATAATATTACTACACTAAGACACTAGATCCCCAACATGCAAGAAGATTGTCTTTAAAATAACTCTAAATCAATTTCTATAAAGAAAATAAAGTGAACTGATTAAAATGGAAAGGATTAAACCTGGCAACCACACTAATCTCAAGTGGTATGTTATACTGCAATCAGTTGCTTGTAAGTCTATAAGTAAATGGAAACAATTAAAACAAATTAGATTTCCAAACTACATCTTTTCATTTACAAATTCAAACTTAAACTGTACCATTCAATTTCAATTTCGAATAATAGTTGTCTAGTAAAAATCATTACACTGTATGTAAACAACCATGAAACTAGAATGCCTTAGACAAGGCAAAATAAAGAAAAACGAGGCCCACAAAGGTATGTGCTAGTAAACAACCATTATCTTTTTAGGATGAAGTAAACAAGGTACACTTGTAAGTCTCATCATTTTGATAAAGATATCGAACCACAAGACATCTTGAATCATATGTAGGGCCTTTCATTAAAATGAATGAATTGTTAGGAAGCTTTTGGTCGTCTGATGCATTCTAGTAATATTTATTCCACTTAAAATCTTATTTTGCAAAATTTGGACAAATGATAAACTCATTGGAAGAATTATAAAGGGAAAACAAGTTTTTCTGCACTGGAAAACAAAACTTTTTAATGTTTTTACAGGTGCACACAGAAGAATCATGAACCTTTAAGATAAACTAAAAGAGAAGTATCCAAATCTCTAAATAAACTGAAACTTAACTTAAGAGGGTTGCCTAACTTATTTGAGCATCTTACAATTTTGTATTTAGTATAAAAAAGAAAGAAATCATGACACATAACATAAAATTTTTCATGCCATCAACTTTATGAATTACATAAATTTCTTTTGTCACCCATCTAACTTTTCAACTAAAAATAATAACAACTCAAAATCCTAACTTAATAATTTAACTTAAATAAAAATTTATTTTAGAAAATTATTTCAATTAATTGTAAAAATATAAATAGGTATTAATATATATATGGTAACTATAACTAATTTACTTGTACTTTTAACCTTATTATAATACCATAAGTGATTTGAATATTAAATTGCAAAATCTCTATTTTCCTAATATGGGATTTTTATTTTGTACACAATTAGAAAAAAATCATCAACTTGTTATTCCATAATTTAATATTAGGTTCAAAAGGTTTACAAATTCAACTATAAAAAGTATTACATATCTCATACTTTGTACATAACTAGCTCATCTTCATATAATCAATTCTTAGTTATATCTCTCAATAGTTTGCAAACAATGGCTTCTTGTGGCATTGCTTCTTGTTTCATCATTTTGATTGTAGCATTTTGTAAGTATATACAATATTGCTCTGCTCTAATTTTTAATCGTTACATCAAAAAAAAAAAATTGTACAAAAGAGTTTATAGTCTAGAGATAAAAGAGGAGCTGCAATTATTGTGATTTAAATCTCATTTGTCTCAAATTTATTATATACATACATACATACATATATATATATATATATATATATATAACAGATAATTAAACAAAACAAATAAATGATGAAAATTATTGTTTAATTTGCAGGTGTATTGAACTCGAAAGCATGTACTCATGACTTAGAGTGTCAATTGAATTGTGAACATCTCGGCCTTTGTGATTTAAAAACCGAAAAATGTAGTTGCTTACCGGTATTTGAGCCGCTACCATCTAATGATGCTAAATGCAGTAAAGATTCAGACTGCGCCAAGCCATGTGGACAAGGTTGCAAACACTATAACTGTGTGCGCGGCTATTGTTTGTGCCATTGTACTGCATAAAAAATATATTGTTTTCTTTCAAAGGCTCCAATTTTAGGCCTTTCAATAATTTGTACTAAAAATTAGTGAATAAAAAAAGGTGTTGAGAGAATTAATTTGCTTTCTGTTTTACTAAAACTACTTGGTTGTTCTTGAAAAATATAGATAATAAACTAATAATTAAAATCATGCTTCCAATTTAAATATGAATAATGTATTCATGTTACGTTTATGTTTTTTTCATGTTATATTTATATTGTGTAATCGTGAGTTATCTAACATATAAAATTTACATTTAAAAATCTTCTTGATGGTCTTGCATTGATGAATTAGATACTTCATTAATGCTTTATTGTGTGATCCAAATTCTAAGAGACTGCTTGCAAGTCAAATTAAATAAAATATATTTTCTTTCTAGAAGATTTAGTATTTATTAGTACAATATATTTAGCATTTATTAGCATAGTTTATTTGACTTACTAGTTTAGCCTATAAATAGGTTCTTTTACCACATTAGAAAATACACCCATTAGATATTAAAATTCATAACACATTTAGAGAATTTTGTGTTTACATTTTGAGGGTTCTTTATTTTCGGGTTTTTCAGGGTTTAGTTTTTTATCTCCATCTTTTGTACTCTTTGTTCTTTTGCCATTATAGTAAAATTATTTTTGCCCGTGGTTTTTTATCCTCTTTGGAGAGGTTTTTCCACGTTAAATTTGTGTGTTCAATTTCTAAATTTATTCCGCTATTTTTTTACTTGTTGCTTAATCGAGTCGATCCTAACAAGTGGTATCAGAGCTAATTCAATTTTCATAGATCAGCCCGTTCAGAGATGGCAGCAACAAGGTTTAAAATTGAGAAGTTCGATGGTGAGACAAATTTCAATCTGTGGCAAGTTCGGATGGTGGCAATTCTAGTTCAAACAGGCTTGAAAAAGGTTGTTACCGGGAAAAAGCCTAAGAATCTAAATCAAATAGAATGGGAAGAGCTTGATGAAAAAGCCTTGTCTGCAATCCAATTGTGCCTCGTGAATGCAGTATTGTATGAGGTATTGATGGAGAAGACCTCATCTGCCTTATGGAAAATGTTAGAAACTCTTTATGCAACTAAGTCTCTAGCTAACCGTTTAGTGTTGAAACGTCTATTTACGTTTCGCATAAATGAAAGTGAGCTTCTTAGAGATCACATCGGTCAATTCATTACTCTTTTAAATGATTTAAAGAATGTTGAGGTTCATATTGACGATAAAGATCAAGCTATGCTATTATTGTGCTCTTTACCCCATTCATACAAGTCTTTCAAGGAGACCCTGATTTATGGTAGAGACAAACTCTTGTTCGAAGATGTGAAGGGTCATTTGTTGAGTAGAGACAAACTCGACAATGAGTTTGGTTTGGATAGCAAGGCAAATAGGCAAGCTTTCGTTTTGGTAGCATCAAAGAAACGAGACAAAATGTGTCGCTGTTGTAAAAAGTTAGGTCACGTCAAAGCAAATTGTTATAAACTGCGAAATAAAAGAGCTATTGAGAGTAACGAGGAAGATGTAGCTGGTACTAATTTGGCCGATGAAAGCAGTGATGATTTCTTGTTAGTGTCAGCGAGCGATAACTCTAAGCTCACGTCTGAGTGGATCCTAGATTCGGGATGTTCTTTCTACATGTGTCCCAATAAAGAATGGTTCTCCACATACAGTTCGGTTGAAGGTGGAGTTGTGCACATGGGAAATGATTCATTTAGTAAGGTAATTGGTATTGGTATTGTTTAAATTAGGATACACGATGGGACGATTAGGACACTCTCAGATGTTAGGTATGTACCTAATTTACGAAAGAATCTTATCTCCTTGTTTAACACCCCTAACCCTAAACCGTCACCGGAACAGGGTTACAAGGTATTACCAGACATATCAGACAATTTACTAATTACTCACAAATAAAATAACATTCATAGTATAATTTAATAATTAAATCCCTATATTGGACTCTCAATGCCTAAAGCATATATTAAAAGTAGAATGGAACTTGTTCAATCATTCTAGAAGTTTTTTTTTTATAAAAATTTCGGCAGCATTTCTGCTTATTTTCACCTAAATCCCCCTGCAAATTCAAACCAAAACAACCAATACCAAATTATCATTTTATAACTTTATATCATGTTCCTCATCCAAAACATTATGATCATTTAAATACAACCAAAATCATTTAACTTAAGTATATATATATATTTATAATTCATATAACTATCTAGTACATGCCACTTAACAAAAGGAAGAAATTCATCACCAAAATCCTCTTGTTGGAGTCGGGTTTGATTTGGATGCTGGACCGGATCAGAAAATCTACTAACCTGCGCACGGAAAACAAACCTTACATTGAGTATTGGAATTACTCGGTGGTATTATCATAATTCAATTTATAACAATGATCAAATATCGTAAACATACTTAGATAAATAACACATTATACATATAATTTCTACTAAGTTATTATATTTCCAATGTAACAATTTTAATATTTGAATTAATATCTCATCCATAGAATTCCAATTGTTCATGAACCTTTGGTTCATATCTCACTCACATATAACTACTCAATTCACATTTCAATAGGAACCATTCATGAACTTTGATTCATGCCTTCAATCACATAGCATAATTTCATTTCACAATATCTCTTTAACTATTCATTCAGAGGTTCAAATAATCAAATTCATATGATTTTCTCATTTCACATAATTACCCCTATTAACAAGACTCGGACTTTGGCGGATACTCGGATCCAACCAAACACACCATACTGGCACCCAGTGCCTAATCGGATAGTTCGAAGCAATATAGTGACACCCAGTGTCTCATCGGCCTAGCCGAAGTAAAGTGGTACCCAGTACCTTATTGATTTTATCCGAAATAAATAATATGACACCCAGTGTCTCATCGACTCAAGGTCGAAGAATCCCTGAACACTTCCAATCCTATGGCATGCCAATTATATCCGACTCAGCCCGACTAGTTAATAGGGTATTTAAATCACATATCCATATCACTTTCACTTTCATTTTCAACTGATCATAATCATTCGGATTCAATTCATACATATTATCAATGCAATCTCAACCTCAATCTCAAATCACTTCCAATTTTAATTTCACAAATTAATTCAATATACCTTTCATATCAATCATATGTAGTTCAATTTTTAATTCAATACTAACACATATTCATCAATTAAGTCCAAGTCATATTCAATTCAAACATCAATACTTACCTAAATTTCATTTTTCATACACATACATTGAAATTAAACATGCAATTATAAATAACTTGAATTATGATAATAAAAACCGATATTTTCTCGAGCTACTCCTCGATCACTTTTTCCTTCCCCTTCGTATTAGACGTCTCGGTTTCCTTGTTTGCTACGAAAATAATAATAACAATTTACATTATTAATTATAGCATTAAATTACAACAAATAATTGAATTTTATTCAATTCCTACCCTTGCTATTCATTCCACATTCTTTGTACACAATTCTATTATTTACTTATAAGTTCTTTCAAGGCTATTTACCTGAGTCATTGTCACTAAATTATCTATATCTTGAGTTACAGAATTCCAAATCAAAATCCGTAAATTTTATATGAAACTAGACTCACATATCTTCTTACCATAAAATTTTCAGAATTTTTGATTTAGCCAATAAGTACGGTTTATTCTTTAAAATCACCCCTATTCTGTTGTCTGACAGTTCCGACCACTCTTTACTAAAATTTAATTATCTTTTTTATACAGAATTCAAATGATGTTCTAGTTTATTTCTTATAAAAATAGACTCATTAAGGAATCTAATCATATAAATTATATCCCCTAATTATATTTGTACAATTTTTAATGATTTTTCCAAGTCAGAACAGGGGATCTCGAAATCACTCTGAACTAGTCTCACAAAAATCTAAATATCTCAAAATACAGAATTTCTTTACTTTCCCTATTTCTTTCATATGAAAATAGACGCAATAAGCTTTAATCCTATATCTCACACAACTTCTAATTCCACTTTTACGATTTTTAGTGATTTTTCAAATTTACTCTACTGCTGCTGTCCCAAAACTGTTTTCTTATAGCTTATTTTACAATTTAATCCTAATTAAGTTTACTTATTTTCTTAACTTGAATTTCTATCAATTTAACCCTTAATTCATCATTTTCTTCAACATAAACAATGTCTAATAATTAACTATCTTTCAAAATATCAACTTATCTTCATCAAAACCTTATTCCAAGGCTTCTAAAACATCAAAATTAAGTAAAAAGGACTAAACTGACTTACCTATCAACTTCCAAGCTTCAAACTTTCAATTTTTCCTTTCTTCTTTCTTTTCTTTCCTTCCTTCTTTCCTTCTCTGTTTCGTTTGCCTATTCTGTTTCTTCTCCTTTATTTCTTTGCTTTATTATATAATATAATATTATATTAATAAAGTTATCTAATAATAATATATTTTAACACATAAAAATCTTAGATTTTATGCTTATGCCGACTCAAGTTTGGCAATTGGCATAATTTCCTCTTTAGTCCTTTTTATTTTCTATAATCTTTAATTAGACTTTCACTCTTTATTCAATTTGTTCCTTTTTCCTAACTACTTTAAATTAAACTAAATTCACTTACCAAAAATCTAATTCAACCTATACTAACTTCGTAAATATTTTTAATAAATATTTACGGACTCGTTTTCCTAGGACGGAGGCCCTAAACTCACTTTTCCGGTGCCCGTAGAATTTGGGTTATTACACCTTGAGTATTTTAGACTTGAAAGGATGCAGAATCAACATCGAGTCGAGCGACATTAAAGTATCTCGTGGAGCTCTCGTTTTGTTAAAAGGTAAAAGAACTGGCAGTCTTTATATTCTGGAAGGTTCTACAGTGATCGGTGAAATCGGACGTCCCTCGTCCATTAAGGAGTTGAAGTCAACTCGTTTGGAGCGGAGGCAACTTAGTCATAGGAGGGAAAAAGGTATGACTGTTTCATTGAAAAAAGGTTCCCTTTTGGATGCATATTTTGAAAAGTTAGAGCAACAAGATTTGAATTGTTAATTTAAATAAGAATTTCTTCATCATCTTCTTTTGACAAAATACCTCCCATTTTTAGACCCTTTTCAAGCTCAATGGTCTCTTGAGTTCTTCCCATCACTCCATCATAGCATAAATCTGACTCATTTATCTGTAATCCATTCATCACACCAACATGAGCTTTGCCCCCTTTTTTCACCTCTATAATTTTTAAATAGCCTTATTGCAACATCATTTACGCACTTGTATGGTTTTTTTTTTTTCCATATGTTTGAAGGGTGAATTCGAAAGAAAAATGAATAATCAGAGCAAGATATAAAGTATTTGGTTTCGATATACTTTAATGTATGGTATAGAAGTTTGTATGTAAGGACGTGGAAATGTGGGAGCTATGAAAAGCCCAGGGTAGACAATAACAAAATTTACTTTCAAGAATAAATTTGAAAGTACTGCTTTAAATTTGATTTACATTATTATAAATTTTTAAAAATTTATAAATTGCTTTAGGCATTTTAATCAGTTGCTTAAATAAATAAAATTTTAAAATATATACATGTGGTGGAGGCTAATTATTGTTCTTTAAAATTGTTAAATTTGATGGGATGCTTTAAAAAATGACTCTTAATAACCAATTTATTGAAGAGTTTTTCTGAACCAAAAAAAGAATATTGTTGACTTTTACAAATTTTCAGATATTCAAATTTCACAATCCCTTTCCTTCAATCCAACTTTAATCCTAAACCCCAATCTTATAAATTCCAACAATTTTTTTTTTAAGATTTTAATGAACTCTAAAGCTTTCTCAATTTTCTGTAAATACACAGGTATGGAGATTAGAAAATTGGAGAGAGAGAGAGAAATATATAACTAATTTTAATTAAATTTAAATAAACTTTAAGTATTTATTAAAAAGTTTTTAATTTTTTTTATTTTTCTCATTAATGAGTTGACGAATTTTTTTTGACACAATGTTTAGAATTATTCATAGTCCTTCCCCAATCTTTAAATAGGAGTATAATGCGCTTCAGTGCACTCGAACTTACGTCCTTCCACATTGTTAACAATGCCAATGTCAATTGAACTAAAACTCAATCGATAATGAATTGAAGAATTTTAATGCATATCAAATATAATTCCAAAATATATTTATAACAAGCGACTCTTTAAAGTTCAAGTGGATGAATTTATATACAATTAGTAGATCGATTATAATATTTTAAAACAAAATTCTTATTAAAAAGGTATATATAAAGAATGAAAATGGAGGTTACAATTTTCTTCCCTTTAGATGCATAGGTTATTAAGTAATAACCTTCGTTTATATTTTATCAATTTTCTTCCCTTGCAATGTTTATATTGTTTCTTAAAAAAATATATTTATATAGTTAAATTATGTTGTAAAAACTGAACGTTGGCAATGAAAATATAGAACGATTGCACAATAAGAAAAAAAAACAAAGATTTTATGTGAAAACCTTTTCGGGAAAAAAACCACGGGCGGAGAAGAAAATTCACTAGTGTTGAAAATTGAATGATACAAGTCGAGTTCCGACTATATCTATTTAAAGGCTGAAAAACTTTATTTTAATCAAATTCAAATAAAAAAAAATGTAGTTCTATACGGATTCTACTTGTGCAACATAGTAAAAAACTAATGCCTTAGATAAATAAAAAAATTGTCTTTAACCATTATATTTTAAAAAAATTAACTCTAAGCTATTTTCTATCAAAAAAAATTAAAGTGAGCTGATTGAAATAGAAAGGATCAAACCTGGCAGTCACACTAATCCTTTTTTTTTTGCTTAGAAAATAATTTTATTGAAATGGTGAATAAAGGTGATGGTGTCAATCATAACACCACATAATGATTCCATACCCAAAATGGCACCTAATCAATACAAGACGACAAAGTGCCAAAAGAAACAATACAACCTCTGCCAATAAAGATAACCCGCAGCAAATAGCAACAACACCTTGACATTAACACTAGAAATTGAATATATGCCAAACTACCCTTTTGGCTCTCCGTTTTGTCATTGTATTTCCTAACACCAATAACCACCATCAAACTAACCTCAGAGCTCGAACCATCTTCGAGGAAACAAAAATACACCAAAATGATACAAAAACATAAAAATTAGATTGCAGTAGAACATTGCACAAATCTCAATAGAGGACACCAACAATTGCAATCGAATCCAAAGAACATCAAAGATGAAGCAAATTGTTGCAACTATCTCACAAGCATCTTCAAAACATTAGATTCCCACCTTGTATAAATTACATCCCAAAAACAAACACACAATCCTACCCACCTTTGCAAAGGAAACCGGAAAACCAACACTCTTTCAGCATTTTTGAGTTGAAACCGTTAATTTCTTTGAAAAACAAACCAAAGCATAAAACTCAGCAAAACCTCAAGGTGATGAACATAACCCAGGGTTAAACCAAAATGTAACACCCCTAACCCGTATCTATCGCCGGAATAGGGTTACGGAGCATTACCAGGGTTTATGGATCAATCAGACAGAAATTTCAAACGTTTCATTTCATGTCAATATTCATAATAAAACCAATCAAAATCATATATATTGTTAAACGAGCCCTCAAGACCCGAAATACATATTAGAAACAAGTTGGGACTAAATCAAAAACTTAGAGAATTTTTTAGAATTATTTAAAATTTTCAACACTGCAGGGGTCACACGGCTGTGTGGGCATGCAGTGTGGGCATTCGAAATAGGGACACATGGCCGTGTCTCAGCCCATGTCCGTGCCTGTGTGATTGTACTAACTTGGGTCGCACGGCCGAGCCACAAACCTGTGTGCTAGGCTGTGTGAGCAAAATGACTTGCACAAATTAAAAGATACAGGGGACACACAGCCGTGTTGCCTAGCCGTATGTCACACACAGCTGAGACATACGCCCGTGTCTCTACCAGTGTGAACGAAAATAGGCCATTTTCTAAGCCACATTTCTCACCCAAATTGACATCAACCTAGCCTCAACAAAATGTACATCAACAAGCCATGACAAGGCATTCAAATCAAGCAAAAATCAAGTCTTAAACATGTATTATCACCACATACAACTAATAAACCATTAGGCACCTCAAATGACAACCTAAAAAATGTCAATCAAGTATCCAACCTTACCTAATTAGTTTATCTAACCAAGTTACCAAAGTTCACTATAACTCAATTACATACATACATATATCTCACATACTAACATCACAATTATACTGTAACACCCTTATCCCGTAACCGTCGCCAGAATAGGTAAGGGCATTATTGGACTTGTAACTCAAACCGGAACAGTAAGACTTTAACTTATCAATCGTCAACATCATTCAACACTAATCTAACATATCATGCTTAAAACAATTATATAAGCTTATACAAATGTGACCATTCCATGTACACACACACACACACACACACACACACATATATATATAAGCATCTAAATACCACTTACAAATTAATCACATTTCAACATTCTTATCAACTCATCCATAATCACATATCATTCAAACCAAAATGCCAATTATAAATTTTACCACTAAATGCACACATCATATAATGCTTTCATATCAAACTAACTTTTCTCATATCAAGCCATATCACATAGCTTGATCATAATACCCAAAATTCATCTCACATTCATATAAACAAGTGAACATATAATCAACTTATTAACTAGCCTATACATGCCATATTACCCAATTTCAAAGAGTTCAGAAATATCAATTGCCTCCTGGATAGTGTGATAGATTCTTCGATGACTTCCAACCTGCGTGAGCATTCGAATCACTGTAAAATACAGAGAATATACAGAGTAAGCTAATAAGCTTAGTAAGCTCGTATAATTATCAACATTATATAAAAGATTTAACATTAAACTTGTCATTTTAAGCAATAAGATTGCTTTTAAACCAGCCTCATCTAATTCAATATTTATTTCCTTAACAGTCATGTAATTCATGTGTAATTTATCACATCTACTCACTTGTCATATAAATTTATCAATGTCACTTGCTTGTCAAATATACCATGTATACCTGTACTGATTTGTATCATCATTTCTATTCTCGCAGCATCGTCTTTACAGTTGAACCCTTGAGACCAACATCGAAAACCCTGTATCTTGCATACTAAGTACCATATATGTAACTAAACTATTTATATCACATATCACCAATACAATATCAATATCATAGAATTCACATAGCATTGGGTCGATTTATTTCATTATGTATAACCTGTAACACCTTTATGTAACCGATAGCAGAATTATACTCGTATAATATTAACTCATCAGTAACATCAATAATTCAT
Organism: Gossypium australe; assembly: GCA_005393395.2. Lineage (NCBI taxonomy): Eukaryota > Viridiplantae > Streptophyta > Magnoliopsida > Malvales > Malvaceae > Gossypium > Gossypium australe. The sequence continues at coordinate 102,369,582 of CM016620.1, forward strand.
AACTTTCATTTCAACAACTAAAACTTACCTTACTATCCATATATGATATATCATCACATACCTACTCACTTTATTTCGCCTAATATTTCCAATAATCGATATCCTTGATGAATCAATAAACCCGTACACTCAATGTCAAACCCTGTAACGTATCGCACACTTAGTGCCGTCACATTAATATTTCGTACACTTGGTGCCAAATTCTCGTAACATATCGCATACTTAGTGCCGTAACATTAACATTTCGTAAACTTGGTGCCAAATTCTCGTAACGTATCGCACACTTAGTGCCGTTACCTTTAATATCCCGCACACTTAGTGCCAAATGACCGGTTTCGCACACATAGTGCTTGGTATTTACATTCGCACACATAGTGCATTACTCGAACTTGTTACTCTTTTAAATAAACACATATATATAAAACTTAAACCTCAATTACGCATATATATATATATATAAATTATCTTATTTCATCTCCATAACAACATCACATTCGGCTATATTATTGACATATATGTATACATCACAATCGGCCATATATTCATCTCACAACCAATATCACATTCGGCAATGTAACATTGTACATTTATAAAATACATGTACAACATCATAGATAAAAATTCAATTTAACTCAATTGTTTAAAAACTTACTACATGGTATCGTATGTAGATATATATATATATATATAATCATATCATTTCACTCATCCAATTTGTACATCTATCATGCAACCGTCTTTACCATTATCAATCACACAGCTTTACGATCAATAATATTAACCCTATAGGTTTGATACTCACCTGCTCAAATTCAAATTTATAAATCATAATTACTTCTCAAGAAATTCAAGGCAAAAATACATTCAACTATTCCCAATTAATCGAAAAGTCACACACTTAGTGCCAATAGTTATTCAACATTATATATCGAATTCGCACACTTAGTGCTCGATACTTAAGCTTGCACACTTAGTGCTTAATAATTAGGCTCACACACTTAGTGCAATTTTTACATTTGTAACCTTCTATACTCGCACCCTCTGTGCCGAAATTCAATTACTCAATATTCATCAATTCAAATTTATCAACTTTATTTGCATTCGGCAACCTCAACATTTTTTATACATTTCGATTTGGCACATATATGTATATATAGTATTTAATTTAATCAACAACAAATATTTACTTAGTAACTTACCGTATACAAGGCATTTAATTTATCATATACTAAAGCTCAATTAACTCCAATATACATTTACTCAGCCCCAAAGTATTTCATTACTACCAAACACAAGACCGAATATATATTATGGCATTCCATCATCATGTAATATTAATATAATCAAGTACAAAGCCATTTAACATATCTACCATTACATACTCACAATTTGGCTGATTATCCATCATTTCTTATAACATATATATATATATATATATATATATATATATATTGTATCAATTTAATCATACAATTCAGTGACTGCAACATATTCATAGAGCCATAAATTTTAGTAATTTATTCATTATGTAGACAATTAACATCAATTAAAACAATTTCAGTAGCTAATAATTCGATTTTTAACCATACGAACTTACCTCGTGTATCCGTCGACCATTCGTCTACTTTCCAATTTTCCTCGATCAAAATCTTGAATTTGTTTGTCTTGATCTAATTTAACCAAATTTAACTCAATTATTCACTAACATAATCAATTAAATACATATACAAGTATTTTGGCCATTTTGCAAAATAGCCCTTATATTCTCATACTTTAACAATTTAATTCTTAATGCATAATTATGCAAAAATACACAAAATCCCAACATAAATGTATTTAGCCGAATTTTCTATAGTATTTAAACAACCCATATTTTCATTTTATTCATATTTCTAACCACAAAAATTCTATATTTTTCAATTTAATCCCAAATACTCAATTTCAAAAAAATCTCTTTATAAAACTTGTATATCTATAAACAACCATCACTAATTTAACAAGAAATATTAAAACAAACATGCACTCATCAATGGCACACTTCAAAAACACAACCAATTTCAGAAATTGAGGTACGAGTCAGTTAAACCGAGCTGCAACGAGCTCAAAAACATAAAAATCATTAAAAACGGATCAAAAACCGTACCTTAATCCCTTAGAAAGCCATGGTCGAATGTTAAAGCTTCCAAACCCTTTTCTTTGTTTTGTTATTCGGTTGATGATGATGAAAACATAATAAAAATATCATATGGCTTTATTTTATTAAGCATTATTCCATAATTTACCAAAATACCCATGTTTAATAACCATATAAATTATGTTATTCAAGGTCCACTGCCGTCCACTCAAATATGCAATGGTATATGTAACACCCCAAACCCGGCCCATGCGTTAAGGCCAGATCTGACATGTCACATGTGAAAATTCACTAAGTTTTAAAAAAAACAAGTAAAACAGATTACAACAATGTATTCAGATATTTCTTACAAATTTTATGGCCCATTATAACAATTTATTAACTTGGCCCATTAAGCAGAAAATTATCTTGGCCCATTTCGCATATTATCAATCGGCCCATATAGTCAAATTATCAATCGGCCCATATAGTCATATATCAATCGGCCCACATAGCAAATATATATATATATATCAATTTGGCCCATTTAAGGTATTTTTGTAATCTTTCACGTTTTTATCCATTTTATCAAATAATGAGATCTAAGCCAATTTTTCCGATTTCACCAAATTACGACTTAATCAAGCGATTTACTACCAAAATGATAATAGTCTTTAACCCACGGAATACGGTGTGAGAATACACACCTGATTACTGTAAGTACTACGCTCTCTCGATTGTCGACACCTAAAATATTATAACGCTCGATTAGACAATGTACGCGATTTATCAACACTAAATGAACTATCTACGGTGCTTACCCTTTGAACCGTGAATGACCACAATTTGTCAGTTTTCTTCGGTTAACGGTTCACAACCCGATGGAAAATCCCGAATTACTGATGCCTCAAAATTGCGAACGACCTCGAATAGTTGATTCTTACCAGATGAGGGTCCACAACCGGAATTGCCGAAACAGCCCTTCGCTTGAATTTGGGAGTAGGGATCGCTAATCCGCTCCTTTTTCGATCTCCAATCACTATCCCTTTCGATTCAATATTGCTTGACTCCATTGAAATCAAATATTAGTCAAAACTAATATTACGTTGTTATGAATGATTGATTTAAGGAATAGGGTCGGCTTACTACAAAAATCCGTATGATCTCAAGATGAAAGATCGAGCGATAGAGTCTCTATAGTAATATCGATTAATCATCACTATCTTAACGAATAAAAAGTGATTATAGAATCCGTGAAGAACTCTTACCTTAGAGATTTTAGGACCGAATTCTAGCGATTAAACAATGACTTCGGAAACTCCAAGTTTCGGCCTTCCACTAGATTTCTATAGCAAAGAAAAGTGATTTCGAATGAGAGAAAGTATGGTGATGGTCTCGGTCAATATGGCCATCCCACACCAAGGCATAGATTCGGCACTAAGAGAAAGAATAAAAATATAAAAAAATGTTGAAATGGATCACTTACCGATTGATCAAAGTATGAGTAGAAATATAGTTGAGAAGAAAATATGTATGAAATGGAAGATTCGGCTATAAAGGAAGATGATCAATGGTATTCGGCTATAGGGTAAAAACAAACAATAAAATTTGGTTCTGGAGATTATTGATTTGAAAGGAGGAAGAGAGGTGTTTGGAAAATTTTGTAAAAAGAGAAGAGAGATGAAAAGAAGGGTTTGTGAGGTTTCGATTTTTTTTTCAAAGGAGAAAGAGTGAATAATATGGTCTCAAAGGTTGATGTACATTTGGCAATCAAAAGAAAGAAAATATGAGAATAAGTTCACCAATGACTTGAAGAATCGGCAAGAAGGAAATTTAGAGAAAAAGAAAAATGACACCAATGTTGCATAGATGAATTTTGGCCAAAATAAAAACCAAAACTTCCACCAATTGCTAAAGACCAAACTCGGCTAGGAGAAAAGAGTTTTGGAGAAAAAATGATACACTCGTTGCTAATGGAATTGACCAAAACTAGCACCTAAGCCTAACCAAAAATACTAACAAAATTCGGCCGTCCCCCTTAGCCCCAAAAATCGTCCATATTCATAGCCAAATGGTCAAAAGTTTGGCCACCCAAACTTTCCAAAACGGTCTCTATGAAATAAGCCACATGTTCCCCTTACATGCCATTTTCTTTTGATTCCTTTCCCTAACTTCAATCTTTCCTTAATCTCTTTAGCCATCTTGCCATAAAAATAAAAGTCCAACTTACCATAATAACATGCTTGGCCGACACTTGATGGATGAGTGCAAAAATAAAAGTCAAAATTGCACACAAAGGGATTCGAACCTCTTCCTTCAAGGTACATCATGTGGCGCCATAACCTTTTTACTAATTGCTCATTTATGCTAACCATTTACTCATTTATTCCCATATGCTATAAGATTACTTGCTCCATCTCCTTAAAATGCTAAATGCCAAAAATTTTACAAGGTCCAATTAAACCCCGAGCCTTCTCAGGACCTCCTAAACATACACAATTAATAATTTAACAAGCTTAGCACCAAAAATAATGCAACACATAAAATTCCAAATTTTAGGATGTTACAGTATAATTACCATGCAAGGACTCCCATTTATAAAGCCATTATTAAATAAGTCATTTTACTAATGGCACACATAGTTTTCATTTTACGCGATTTAATCCTTTTTACTGAATTAACTATTTAATCGGTAAAATTTCTTTACGAAACTTTCACACAATAATACTACCACACTGTAAACATTATTAAAATAATAAAAATAATATTTTAACTCGGTTAAGTGGTCCCGAAATCACTAGTTCCAATTAGGGTCTAAACCGGATTGTTACATATACCATAATCTCATACCAATATGTAAGTTGATTATATAAATATAGTATTATTTATAATACTTACATAAGCTAAACTTTGACCAATGTCGTACAAAAGCCTATACATGCCATATAAACTGTATTTAATGTTTCAAAATCTATCGAGATAAGCTGGATAGTGTGACTTGAGTGCTGATCCGATCGTCCAAACTTCCGGAAATCTACAATGATATTAAACAATACAAATAAGCTTAATGAAGCTTAGTAAGTTTGACGGATTTAACAAAAATCTTACTGAACTAATTATAATAAATCAAATAATAAAAACTATTCATGACAACTCCCTGTCAATCAAAACTTCAATTGATAAATACATTTGTTTTCAAGTCAATACAAAATAAATTTCTTTCAAATTGAATAAATATATCACTTTACCAATACTTTCCCAAATTGAAGAGCGACTTACGAATAAGAGTACATTGCCAACAGAAGCTCATAAGAGTTGGCCTCCCAAATACGCCAACAGAAGCTCGAAAGCTTAACAGAAGCTCAAAGGGCTTAACAGAAACTTATAAGAGTTGAGCAGAAGCTCGAAAGAGCTAAACAGAAACTCATAAGAGTTGAACAGAAGCTCGAAAGAGCTAAACAGAAAGTAAAACACGAGAGTTTGCAACAAATGCTAAACCTCGGTTTACTTGGGTAATTTGCTGATATCTTCCTCCAATACCGTCATACGCCAAATCACGAATGTACTCAAATCCCGCGTTCAATTCAAATCGAATATCCAATTCAATATTATAATTCGAACAATAAATTATTTCCAACAATAAAATATATGCTTAATATCAATCATGAATTTATAAAAATATTAAAGTTTAATCCTACAAACTTACCTGGATTGAATTGTAGTAATTGTAGAAGTTCAGAAACTATTCCGTTATTTTTCCCTTTTCACGAGTATTTACGGGATCTTGATCTAAAATATAAAATTACTCATTCATTAGCATAAATTTCACTTTCAATTCACTTCACAATTAATACCTTTTAATTTTTTTAAATTTACACAATTACCCAAAACTTTTGCAATTTTTACAATTTAATCCTTTAATTAATTAATCTATCAAATTAACTAATTTTCCTCAATCAATAATTTATTCAAATATTATAAGCCATTATAAAGCCCCTAATAAACCAAAAATTCACTATCAAACACTAATATTTTAACCTTTTCACAATTTAATTCTAAAATCAATATTTAACAAAATCACTTTATAAAATCATCATACAACACAATCAAGGCTCTAAATCTATGTTATTCATAAAAAACCATCTAATATTCATCAAGAGTAACTTCTAAAATTTTTAATAATATAAAAAAAAATAAGGTAAGATTTAGTTGGGCCTAATTATAACAATTTCAAAAAAATAAAAATTACAAAAAAAGGGTAAGAATTAAACTCACATTAAGCAAAAATAGGTAAAACCAGCTTAAGGAGCTCTCCCTATGTCTGTTTGAACCAAAATTGAAGAAGAATTGTGATCGCTGGAATCAGAGTCTTAAATTTATAAAGAGAATGATCGAACCTAGCAACTAACTCTGACAACGATTTTAAGGCAAGCGGCACCTATCAAACAGTTGTATAGTTTAGGCAAGACCGGAATATCGAATCCCAAAGGAACCAAAAGTACTAATACTAACTCTCTTTCTATTATTTAGCCTAAGAATTAAGTGAACGGTTATCTAATCTAAATTTAACTATTAACTAAACTAAAGACTCAAAGACAAAAAGAGTGAATTAGAGAAATACTTGGAAGAAAAACTCAGTTGATTAAGACGACACCCTTGGGAAGAATCCACCTAGACTTCACTTGTTATCTAACATTGAACCAGACGATGTATTCACTTGAATTGATCCGTAAGATTCCCTAAGTTGTATTAAACCCTCTCTCGAAGCGAATAACGTCTAACCCTAGGTTGATTAATTGAAATCTCTTTCTAATTAAAACCCCTAGAATCGCATTAACTCGATCTATGGACTCCTATATTAGGTTTCACCCTAATCCGGCAAAATCTCATCACCCTATCTCTAGGCGTGCGATCAACTTCGCTTAATTATGCTAGATCTACTCTTAAGCAGGGACTTTTGCTCCTCCACCTAAGCACATCACACTTGAATCAATATCCCGGAAATATCAACACAAGAATTAAGCACACATAATTAAGAACAAGTCAAATATTTATCATATAGTTCAGAAAATAATAACAAGATCTGTCTTAGGTTTCATCCCCCTCAGGTTTCTGAGGGTTTAGTTCATATCAAATAAAGAAAACATCTCAGAAGAAAAGATAAAACAAAACATAAGAAACCCTAAAACTCCCTGAAGGAATTGAAGTAGAGATCCGCCATCTTAAGTAGAATTCCGGCTTCTAGAGATGGATCAACTGGCTATCTTCGAGTGATTCTCCATAAATCTGGTCTTTCTGGCTTGGCTCCTTGGCCTAGCTAACCGCCCCCTTTCAGGTAACGCTTAGGGGGTTTATATAGGCTCTTGGAATGTGTTTCTACACCCCTAAGTATCCAAATCCGAATGAAATTACTCTTTGCCACGACAGGGACACGGCCATGTCACACGCCCGTGTGACTAGTCTTCAAGCAGTGTTCGGACTTCTTTAATGAGGCACGACCGTGTGAATCGAGATCAGGCAGTGTTCTAGTAGATTGACGAGGCACGGCCATGTGGTCTTGGGCCCAGGCCGTGTGGCTTTCGTGATATGGCCCATTTACTCTGTTTTGGGCTTGTTTTCCGTTCTTTTTATCCTCGGGTGCTTTCCTGGATATAAAACATGAAAACAAAGGATTAAGAGCACCTTTTTACATAAATCGAGGCTTAAATCATCCAAAAGCATACTAAATGTGGGATTAAAATATGTTACTTTTACGGTTTATCAAATACCCCCACACTTAAGCTTTTGCTTGCCCTCAAGCAAAATACTCAACTTACAATTAAAACGAACTTTCCATAATTCATAATTCCTATCAATAATGTCTAATCATAATTCATAGATAATTTATACATGGATGATCTAACTCGAAGAGTCCTAAAGATTCAAACAATCAAAGTCATACATTTGTAGCACAAAAACGTAGGTGTCTCCCCTTATCTGAATAATTACCTTTAATTCAAAACCTACAAGGATTGACATCCTCACAAAAGATTCACTCAAATCACTCGAGGTGTTTAAGGTTTAAAATTAAGCACTCAAAAGTCGAACCTGAAAAGTTAATCCCATAGGCTTGCCTGAAAATCAAATCTCCACCACTGTAAAATGAGATGATAAACGGATCAAAAGGTCTTTAACAGGGTTGTAATAGGGCTAGGGTTAAAGGTGTGGATATAGGCTGAATTAGAAGGTTAGAATCGAGACTGACTTGACAAATTACCTAACTAGGAATATTGAGTCGATAATAAATAATTACATCAACTAAAAATAATGACCCTAATAATACGAGCTTTTTCTTTTGATAACTAAATTTTAACTGTATAAGCTCTCTTTTCATAATACTAATACTGAATATACTTCGATTTTTTTAAGAACAAGTCAAATATTACATAATAAGGAATGAATCTATTACTTAAAATAAAGATAATAGCTAGGCAACAAATTAAATCAGATCTCGATATAAGGGCAGTCAAAAAGAATGGTGATAACAAATACAAAAGGTTTTGGGTTGTTAGTGGGTGAGTCAATAAAAAGGGTTGTTAAGATCAACGGGATTCACTAGGGGTTAATTGTGGAGGTAGGCTTTTTAGTGGAGTGAGTGGGTTAAAACCTAGGTGCCTTTATCATCTCGGTATATCAAATCATAGGTGTGGTCTCAACATGTATAATCGAGGCAAGTTCTAGAGTAACAGTTCAAAGTTGACACACTCATAATCAATAAAGTGAGCATGAAAAAGAATATATGCTCTAATAGGCTCAAAATCTCACAAAAATTATGGGTGTTTTGACATCAACCTTATAAATTTCAAACTTCAAGATAATATTCAGATTCAGCTCAACAACCTAGCAAAGATTTTAATTCTAAAAAATAGACTTATCATGCTTGATTCTCTAATATTCTTCTAATTTAATCATCAATGCACAATTAACTATGACTTAATCTAAAACATGTCAATAAAAATCATAGTTCATCAGAAATTTCATCCTAATTAGCAATATGAGAAAATTGATTAAAAACAAGACTAATTTCAGGGATTTGAGAATAATGAAGAAAGTTAGGCCGAATATGAGAATAATGCAAAAAGTTAGGCACTTTCTTCAAATAAATATTCACCCCCACACACTTAAAATGTACATTGCCCTCAATGTACAAAGATAGATATTCAATTTAAGAGAGAAAGGGAGGTGAGACTTCCTGAATTTGGATGGTTTCCCGGAGTTAGAAGTTGATAGGGGTGGTGGTTGCTACCGAGCTCTGCGCTAGATGAAGAAATTGGGGAGCTCGTGAAGAATTAGCCAGGAATTATTAAGACACATTTAAAATAAACTAAATATATAACTAAAGATAAGAAAATTAAAGAGCATGAAAATAGAAAGTAAAATAAAGTTAAAAGAAAGGGTGGATGGACCGAGGAGTCCTTATTGATGGATGGTTCACGAGGTGGGTGTGACCTCTAGGGCTGCGAAGGTGCTAGTAGTGGCGGAAGTGGCGTGATTTCCAAGCAGCCTTTAGTATTTCAAAGGCTATGGTGGTGATGGTCGTGGTTCTCAAGGTGTGATTCCCTAGCAACCTTTTGAACCTGACACTAAGAAACTAAAATAAATTAAAATAAATTAAACATAAGATTGTTAAAGAGAAGGAAATTGAAGCAACAGAGAAAAGAAAAATAAAAACTAAATGGTCTCAAAGACCCTTGGCTTGTTGTTTGGATGAAGCGGCCGGCATGAACTTATGAATATCGGTCTCCCTAAGGAGACTACGCTTGCCTTCTTTCGCTTCTTCGACATGGATATTTGTGGCTCAAGAGTATGAAGACTTTGTTATGGAGAGGGGAGAAAAAGGAAGAAAAGAGAATCAGAAAAGAAGTGGAAAGTGGATGAGAAGAATGTGAAGGGGGTTGGTGTTTAAATAGAGGCTCAATTCTGGTACTTTCCCACACCCGTGGGCTGAGGGCGTGTCGTTTTACACAGCCGCCTCGCACGGCCATGTGTCTAGGAGTATTGATTCTCCATGCCCGTTTTTCAACTAGCCACGCTCGTTTCTGAGAAGTCAGTGTTGTCCACGGCCGCCTCGCACGGCCGTGGGCTTTTTTTGGTGCCCGTATTGGAGTGGTTGGGTCCGTGATTTCGAGAATTAGTTGGGATTTAATTTGTACTACCTCTGCCATGTTAGTACAAAGATTCTTGAGGTCCACACTGCCACAGCCATGGCCGTGTGCAAGACCGTGTGGCGTGGAAATCTGCACCCTTGGTTGGTTTACAACTAAGTATTCAGAAAGAAAAGAAGAAAAAAATAAATTGAAAACAAAATGTGAAAATAAATTGTGTTAGTACTCGGGTTGCCTCCCGAGAAGCACTCGTTTATAGTCTTAAGCTAGACTTTCCTCGTATTTGATAACAATCAGGGAGGTTTAAAGGGTTGAATATCTTCCCTTATGCTGACAGTTCTATTTTCTTGATGAGGTTTGAGTCAAGAAGCGTGTACCTTAAAAGTGCCGAATATAGGATTGCTTACTTCGACTATTCCGTATGGGAAGATATTGTGTACCTCAAAGGGGATTTCCTCATTTGCTTTCAGGTCTGACATGGTGATTCGAGGATCTGATTTATCTAACAGTACCTAGTCTCCTATTTTGAAGTGGTTTGATGTTCCAATGAGCTCTTCTGGGGGCTCATTCGGTTTTTCTTTTTGCTGTTCTTGTTCTTCTTTAGAGAATGTCGTCCACTCTTCTAGTTTGTTGTCCCTAAGGCTTCGTTCCTTGCGTAATTCGTCTTTGTTGGCGTGGGGTCCCTGGTTCTTCTCAGGTTCAATCGTGCCCTTTTGTGGTGCTTCCTAAAAAGAAGGGTTAACCGAATGGTTATTAATAGAATTGACTTTCTCATATTGGCTATTCGATGTTCTAGCTGAATTGAGGGCTTGAATAGTGACTGTCTCGTCACCTACACAGAGTATGAGTTCTCCTGCGTCAACATTAATTTTAGTTCTGTCAGTTGCTAAAAATGGACGTCCTAAAATTAGGGGGAACATGTTGTCCTCATCCATGTCTAAAACAACAAAATATACTGGAAAAACGAATTTATCAATTTTTACAAGAACATCTTCGATAATACCCCTAGGAATTCTAACAGTTTTATCAGCTAATTGAATGCTCATCCTAGTTTGTTTGGGTTTCCCTAGACTTAGTTGTTTAAACAATTTATAAGGAATTATATTTATGATTGCCCCTAAATCAGCTAACGTATTATCAATAGTTAAACTACCAATTAAACATAGAATTGTAAAACTCCCTGGATCTTTTTGTTTCCGCGGTAGTCTATTCTGTAACATTGCTGAGCATACTGCGTTTAATTCCACGTTTAGCTCTTCGTCTAATTTGCGCTTGTTTGTTAAGAGCTGTTTTAAAAATTTCCTTGCATCTGCCATCTGAAAAAGAGCTTCAAGAAGAGGTAAGTTGATATGTAATTTCTTCAAAAGTTTAAGAAACTTACCAAACTGTTCCTCTGTATTATCTCTCTTCATCGTTTCAGATAAGGTATACGAGGTTGGTACTCTTTGATTACCGGTTTCGGCTCGTTATTGACCTCAACCATAACTTCTTCTACCACCTTCTTTTGTTCTGAATTAGGCGCGTCTAACCCTTCACTATCTTGAGTTGTTATGGCTTGAACTTGCTCCCTTGGGTTAGTCTCGGTGTTGCTTGGTAGTCTTCCCTGTGGTCTCTCAGAAAGTTGCTTGGCAAATTGCCTGAATTGATCCTTTAATTCCTATGACAATGCTTCAATCTTTGTTTCTACCTTTTGGAACCGTGTTTCTGAAGCTGTTATGAAGTTTGTCAGGACCTCTTCAAGGTTCGGCTTCTTTTCCTGTGGGTAGGGCTGTTGTTGGAAGTTTTGGGATGGTTGTGATCTTTGATTTCTTTGACCGCCCCATGAGAAATTGGGGTGGTTCTTCCAACCTGGATTATAAGTATTACTATAAGGGTTATTGTTAGATCGGAAATTATTACCCATATAGTTCATCTACTCGCTCTCCATGCCCTGTCCGTAGGGTGGGTACTCAGGATTCACCACTCCTTCACTCGCGTCGCACTGCATAACTGGATGTGCCTATGAAGAACCATAGAAACTATCAAACTTTTTATGTAGCAATTCTACCTGACTTGATAGCGCGGTTATTGCATCAATGTTGAAAACTCCGGCTGATTTGGCTAGCTTTGCCCTTGTAACTTGCCACTGATAGTTATTCAGTGACATCTCTTCTATGAACTCGTAGGCTGCTTCAGGAGTTTTGTTGTTCAGGGTTCCACCGGCGGCTGAATCAATTAGCTGTCTTGTTGAAGGGTTCACACCGTTGTAAAAATTTTGGACTTGTAACCACAATGGTAGTCCGTGGTGTGGGCACTTTCTCAACAAATCCATGTATCTCTCCCATGCATCGTATAATGTCTCTGAATCTATCTGCACAAAAGAAGAGATGTCATTCCTTAATTTGGCCGTTTTGGTCGGTGGGAAATATTTCAATAGAAATTTTTCGGTCATTTAATCCCATGTAGTGATTGATCCTCGTGGAAGAGAATGTAACCACTGTTTGGCTTTATTTCTCAGGGAAAAGGGAAATAACCGAAGAAGGATGGCATCATCAGAAACGCCATTATCTTGAAGGTGTCGCAAAATTCTAGGAAATTTGCTAAGTGTGTGTTAGGTTCCTCATCCTGCAAACCATCAAACTGAACAAACTGTTGTATCATCTGTATAGTGTTAGGTTTCAGTTCAAAATTATTTGCAGCGATAGTAGGCCTAACAATACTAGACTCAGTTCCTGTCAAACTAGGTTTAGCATAATCATACATAGTACGTGGAGCATGATGTTCGACCATCTCTGGAGGTGGCGGATTATTTTCAGTCATCTCTTCTGTGGTATTTAGTTCGGCTACTTGCTCTTCGTCTATGTAGTTTAGGCTTCGCCTTATCTCTCTGCGATTTCTTCGAACGGTACCTTCAATATCACTGTCGTAAAGTAGAGGTCCTGTCGGGTTCCTTCTAGTCATAAACTAGAGGTACCTGAAAGGAACAAAAGAAAGAAAATTTAGCAAAATTAAAATGTAACCTAAAAATAAAAGTAAATTGCGGAAAATAAAATAATGGCTAAAGTAATAAAAATTAAGCTTTCTTAATATTTTAGTTCCCCGGTAACAGCGCCAAAAACTTAATCGTTGGAATCAGAGTCTTAAATTTATAAAGAGAATGATCGAACCTAGCAACTAACTCTGACAACGATTTTAAGGCAAGCGCACCTATCGAACAATAGTATAGTTTAGGCAAGACCGGAATATCGAATCCCAAAGGAACCAAAAGTACTAATACTAACTCTCTTTCTATTACTTAGCCTAAGAATTAAGTGAATGGTTATCTAATCTAAATTTAACTATTAACTAAACTAAATATGCAAAGACAAAAAGAGTGAATTGGGGAAATACTTGGAAGAAAAACTCAGTTGATTAAAACAACACCCTTGGGAAGAATCCACCTAGACTTCACTTGTTATCTAACACTGAACCAGACGATGTATTCACTTGACTTGATCCGTAAGATTCCCTAAGTTATATTAAACCCTCTCTCGAAGCGAATAACGTCTAACCCTAGGTTGATTATGGTATCAGATCTAGTTCAATTTTTGTATTCGACCCGTTCAGAGATGACAGCATCAAGGTTTGATATCGACAAGTTTGATGGCATCACAAATTTTAGTCTATGACAAGTTCACGCGTCAGCAATTTTGATCCAGAGTGATCTTGAGAGGATCCTTGCAAAGAAGAAACTTAACGACATGGAACAATTAGAATATGATAAGTTAGATAAAAAAAGTTCCATCTACAATTCAATTATACTTAACAAATAATGTGTTACAGGAGGTTTCAAAATAAAAAATAACATATACGTTGTGGAAGAAACTGGAAGCCCTTTACATGACGAAATACTTGGCCAATAAGTTAGTATTAAAACAATGTCTCTACACATTCAGAATGGCCAAAAGTAAGCCTATTAGAGCTCATACTAGAGAGTTTGTTACCCTTCTTAATGATTTAAAGAATATTGAAGTAGAGATTAATGACGAGGATCAAGCTTTGTTGTTGTTATGCTCTTTGTCTTCTTCTTATAAAATTTTCAAGGAAACTTTAATTTATGGGAGAGATCATCTCTCATTTGAGGACATGAAAAGGAATCTGTTGAGCAAGGATAAACTCGACAATGAGTTAAGACCAAACAAAAAGTCAGACGGGCAAGCCTCAGCTCTAATTGCAAGAGGCAAGCAACAATTGAGAAAGCCAAATCGAAACAGGTCTAAAATGAGATCCAAATCCAGGAACCATGACAAATATTGTGGCTATTGCTAAAATGTGAGACATGTTATGGCAGAATGCTAGAAACTTCAAAATTAAATTAAGAGGGATGCCAAAAATGACAAGAGAGATATGCAGAAAGCCGAAGTTGTTGATGCTAGTGTAGTTGAAGACGGAGGTGATAATTTATTATTAGTGTTGACGAGCAAAAGCTCTAATCTTACTTCCAAATAGATCCTAGATTCAGGGTGCTCCTATCACATGTGTCTCAACAGGGACTGGTTCTCCACGTACAATTCAGTTGAAGGTGGATTTGTGCTAATAAGGAGTAATTCTCCATTTAAGATAGTCGGCATAGGAACCATACAAATCAAGATGCACGATGAAATTATTCGAACACTTTTAGACATTAGGAATGTACTCGACTTAAAGAAAAAAATTCATCTCGTTGGGAATTTTGGATTTTAACGGTTGCAGGATAGTCATTGAATCAAATGACTTAAAAGTCTCTCATGGAGCTCTCGTTGTGATGAGATGACAGAAAAAAGGCAATCTATACATTCTGCAAGGGTCAACGGTAACTGGTGCAACTATAATTACCGAAGAACAACTGAAATTGTCGCCATGTCGAGACAAGGAAGACACCGATGTCGTGACGACACGACGATGACATTCTCCATGTCACGACGATGCGATGTGATTCTTTCTCCACCTATTCCGATTAAACCAAACTTTGGCACATGCGACTAGGCATATGAGTGAGAAAGGTTGTGCAATAGAGGACTTCTCAAAGACACTAGAGTTGGTAAGTTAGGTTTCTACGAGCATTGCATTTTCTGGAAGCAAACTCTAGTCAACTTCGATTTAGCAGTGCACAAAGCAAAAGGGACTCTTGATTACATTCATTTCGATTTATGGGTCTGTCTTTTGATATCTCAATAGGAGGCAATAAATATTTCCTAACTTTCATTGATGATTACTCTAGAAAAGTTTGGGTTTATTTCTTGAAATAGAAAAGCGAAGTCCTTGGAATATTCAAACAGTGGAAGACACCTTTAGAAAGACAAACTGGAAAATTCGTGAAGCGATTGAGAACGTATAATGACCTTGAGTTATGTTTGTTAGAGTTTAACGATCTTTGCAAACGGGAAGGAATTGAAAGACATCAAGCCATTATTGGAACTTCGCAACAGAATGGAGTTGCAGAAAGAATGAACAGAACCTTGCTGGAAAAGGCCCGATGCATGCTTTCTAATGTAGGCTTAGGGAATGAATTTTGGGTTGAAGTCCTAAACCTAGCAAGTTATTTGGTGAATCGATCTCCTCATCGATCTTTGAACGGTAAAGTTCCAGAGGAGATATGGTAAGGTAATCCTCCCAATTATTCTAATTTTAAAATTTTCGGTTGTCCTGCTTATGCTAAAGTTAGCCAGGGAAAGCTCGATCCAAGGATTGTTAAATGCATCTTTCTAGCGTTAAAATGAAAAGTTATCTACGTAGTAATTTTAACTTTTATAAAACTACAAGTTAATATACTGATAAATCACACTAACTCTCAAAAAAAAATTATTTAGTTTTGGCCTTCAAAATAATTTTATGATTAAAAAGATAAACCCGAGACTAATAATACGATAACTCCAACGATCCAATTGTCGAGTCAATTGATATCTGTAATAATTTTTATAAGAAATAAAATAAGTGTTTAGGTAAAACATTGCTTCTTTCATTCATGTATTGGATTTTCCCCAACGAAAATGAAAGATTATTATTTTCACCAGTAATCTTTATGGCCTTTCGAAATGTAATGACTAGAAGAGCTACTGATAATAATGATCCACATAAAAGAGCTACATAGCCTAATACCATCATACTTACGTGCATCATTAACCACTGGGATTGGAGAGCAGGTGCACCTATGGGAACAAAAATCTCAACAAAATGTTGGAATATTTCCCATATATCAATCAATTCTGGTCCAACAGACTCATTTTGATTCCAACAATCATGTTGTAAACCTTGTATGTTGTGTTGAAAGACATGTTGAGTGCTCAAAGATTTATTTTTTTTTCTTTTATTAACAATTTAACTCGAGAAATAAAAATCTCAATAAGATATTACAACAACGAGGTTTCAAGTTTTACAAGGCAAGCGTTGATTGATTTTATTTAAGAGGGCAGCAAGCTTTGAATTGCTAATTTTGATTGGAATTTCTTCTTCATCTTCTTCTGATAAGACTACATGTCTTTCTCCCAACAAAAAACCTGTCATTTTTAAACCCTTTTCAAGCTCAATGGCCTCTTGCTGTCTTCTCACTACTTCATCAAAGCATAAGTACCGTCCACTTGCTCCATAATTCATGCCTTCATACACACTAACATGAGCTTTGGCCACTTTTTCCACCTCTGCAATTGCTAAGCAACCTTGTTGCAACATCATCTGCCCACCTACATGGTGTTTTTCATATGTTTAAAGGGTCATATTTGAAGGAAAAATGAATAGTTAGAACAACATAAAAAGTATTCTGTTTCGATGTACCTTTAAGGTATGGTATAGAAGTTTGTATATGAGAATTTGGAAAAGTGGGAGCCATGAGAAGACCAGGGCAGACAGTAACCAGGTTTACTTTTAGCTCCTTTGCTTTCATCCAAGCTACCTTCTCTGCCTTGGTCTTACCCAATGCAAGCCATAACTGTTGTCCAAAACAAACAATGTCATCCATATGAGGCCTATGAACAAGTAATTGTTCCAATTATGGAAACAAAGTACCTTTTTTTCTCTGCAAAATTCTTCACTGCTCCAACAGCTGTCATCAATAATTCCATCTATATTCTCATTCCTCCAAATGGATGCCAATAGAGATGAAGTGAAGACGCATCTCTTTATATAGGCTGCCTTAGCACAAGCTTCCATGACAGTCCTTGCCACTTCAGTCTCCAAAAACACCTTTTGTTCCTTAAATCATCAAGCAAAGTTGTCAATTGCAGAACAAAATGTTACTCCAGTACGAGAATCTGTTGTAATCGACATGCATTTGTTCAATAAACTTACTGAATAACCAGAGATACCATGTGGATCAATAAAGGAAGATGTATGAAAAACAGCATGGCAACCTCTAAAAGCATCACAAAGGCTTTGTAATTTTTCCATCTTGGTTACAACTACACTTTCCAATAGGTTTAAATCTTCCACCCCTAGCAGGTCTTTCACATCCTCAAATTCAGCTGTTCAGAGAAGAACATCAACACTGTAATAAGTTCCAGCATATCATTTTGTACTAAGCACATATCAACCATGGTAGGCTTCCCTTATTTGATGACTACTAAGAATTACATTTCAAAGTCAACAACTGTTTTTTGTAGCCTATGTTACTAGTAGGATGATCGTATCTCCATACTCACGAGAGAAGCAGACAAATGTCGAAAAATAAAAAAGAATAAGGTGTTGACTAAAATAATCTGCGCATGATTGTAATTCCCAAAAAGAGAAAAGAAAAACACACAAAAGCAATGATAATAAAGTACCTGGGTGTTGAATGGTTACTCGAACAAGGTAACCATGAGCCAATAGCTCTTTGACAATGAAAGAACCCAAGTAAGAGTTGCCACTGGTCACACATATCAGTTTCTTCTCTCTTGCATTAAAACTGCAACTAAATATATTCCCAGCACACTTTTGCTCCTTTCCTGAAATTGGCATCAATATTGGTTTTGGTACCTCTATTTCTTCCATCTTCTTTATTTGTTATTAGTGTGATAAGCTTGGGTTTTTATATGAGAGTTTAAGCAAGTTTTTGCAGGGTAGATGGAGAAGATTAGATGGAAAAAGCACGAGAGTGGTAAGTAAGTGAAGTCAGAATAACGGATTGATGTCATAGTTGACCAATAATACATATAATTTGTTTTCACCTTCCCAACTTCCACATGCAAATTGCAATAATACGAAATAAATACAAGGTTTGAATTCCTCTGGGAAGTTGGGGCATAAATATATAGTATATTAGACCATGAAATTACAATTATCTCGAAATGTTGCATTGATACCAGTACTAAAATAAAAACTATGCCTTAAGTTTTAACAGTTTAGCTTGTCGGCTACCCTGTATGTTTGGTAGCCTTAGACTGGTAGGAATCAAGAATGAGAGATAACAGGCAAGCATATCTTACAAAAATGGAAAAGTCGTCAGTCTGTTTTCATTTATTTCCAGTGGCAAAACCAATTTCTGAGTGTAATAAATTCAGGGGTAAATTATCCCCTTCAACACTATGATGCATCTGAAATCTGAGTATTAATAGTTCTTGCAAGCAATGATGTATTATTAAGTTGCAATTATACTAGATTGTTTGATATTTGAACATTGAGTTTCATGATAATACATAAGATATAATAAATCTATCATGTTTTTTATGTTCTTTTTTGTTTCCCGGAAACATGTTTATTATGTTTTTAATGATGATGTTACACTAATTCATTTGAAAACCACTAATTTGATGGTTGAGATCATTGGGAAACATATTTCATCACATGAAGACATTTGATGTTGCTGGTTAATTAACTTAAATGGAAACAGCAGGGTATATATTAATAATAAGAATTTATATATATATATATATATATAGATATAGATATATAGATATATATGTCCTTTCAGTTCGGATGTACACATCATTTTCAGCAAGCATCATACATAGCATTAAGCAGCAATCACAGAAGAAAATGGCAGGAACTGAGTCCAGTAACATTTCACGGTTTATTCAATTGAAATCCATAAGGCAAATTCAATGACAATAATGAGTAAACCAGCAATATTTCCCTTCTGCACCATGTTGAATTTCAAGTTCATCACCTCTGCTATGAACCCACCACAAGAGATTAGTAACTGAATTCCCATCATCATGGCCAGACAGGTTCCTTATCTTTTCCAAAGCACTCTCTTTGTCATAAATTGCTTCCAAGGCATATACAAACCCTTTCCATCCCTCTCCTACACCTTCCCTTCCCAGTGCTGGCAATGTCCAGTTCACAAGCTGTCTGGTAAACTCAATGTCAGAGAACAATACCTCACTGATAGGCAATATTGGTAGCAACTGGATTCCAAGCCTGCATTCTCTCCAGTCAGGAGGAGCAAACCAAAGACCACTGTCCCTCTTGTTGGCCCACAAAACACCTACAACTCTGTTCTCTCTAGTGAATTCTTCTCCATATAGATTATCTCCTTCCTTAACATGCCACCATGTTTGCGCTGCTTGAATCTCCAGTGCTGTAAGTGTTGAACCAGTTGCAACAAGATGGGTGTCTCCATAGGCTAACCCCATTAGTGCAGCAGAGTAATATGCATTCACAGCTTCACTAGTGCTTTCTTGATTCCTTCCATCTGCAAATTCAGTCAACCCTCCAGCCCAAGAATGGAGCTTGTAGAAATCGAAACACCTCACTCGTGGATAATTTGAATTCGATCTCCTGCCTAAGTTCATAAAATCAGCCACAAGTGAATAAGCTTGGGGCTTATACCTCCTTCCCCATGCAGGGTCAATCTTGGTCAAGACAGCTATACCATAAAGGAAGTAACCAATATGATAATGGTGGTCATTGTAAACTCCAAACCCGAAATCTGCCCCTGAATCCGTTGACCCTTGTTTAGTCACAATTCCACCCCATTTCGATTCATACAGGAAACCGTTCCCATTAAAAGTCCCATCCAGCCATGGCTCAATTGTATCCTTCAAGAACTTTCTTATAGCTGGAATCACATCAAGAAAGCTCACTTCTTCAGCAATCAAAGCCAACCTTGCTGCTCTTGCAATCAACTTGCCATAAAAATAAGATGATTTCGTCGTTATTGCCGATGAATCCAAGGCATCAACGTCCTTAGCAAGAGCAGTTACAATCTCAGCATACGATTCTTCATTAACCCCTTTAATTGAATGCCAAGTTACTGAAACTTGGTGTGGTTTCAACACCCAGGAATCACCAACAATACCAACAAGGTCCCCATCAATACTTTTATACCTAAAATTCTCTAAAACCTTAACATCACAATAGTCCTTACATAAAATATCAAGATGAAGTGGGTGTGCAAGCATAAGCAAATCACCCCATCCTTTCTTTTCCCATTTATACTCTACACAAAACGGTTTGGTTAAAACTGCATCACCTGAAGTCGGGTAGCAAGAACAGAACTGATCGAGGATTGATTCACATGTCGGGTCAGAATCAGACAATACAGCTATCCGAAGAATACCCGAAAACCCACCAGAAGTAATCAAAGAAACACTATGATTCAAACTGATGGATGACGAAGCATATATAATCCAAGTTTGGCCATTGTTCAGCTTAATGGTATGCTTGGTGAGTGAACTATTGGAAGAAAACGAGAGAATTGCATGAACAGTGGAGATCGATATCGGTGTATTGCTGGTCACAGAACAGGTTACAAAGGGACTACCTCGAACAAGAAAGAAACGGAGGTTGGAGGAAGGGATATCTAAAGTAAGACTGAGGTCACTGTAAGAAGAGATAACGTGGCTTTTATCCGAAGTTGAGGTGGTTTTATCGGTAGCAAAGATGGTTAAATCAGGGACAAAAATTTGGTAAATGAAAGAAGGGTTGTGAAAGAAGGATGGGTAGGAAATAGAAAGGGAAGAGTCGGCTGATTTGATGAGATAAGGGTGGATGTATTCAGGCTGGTCGCCATTTTTGAGAGTGAAGTTTTGGAAGAAAGAGTTAGTAGGGAGAGGGGATGAGAGGAGGTTTGGGGAGAAGAAACGAGAAGGGTCAGAGAGAACAGAGGATTGAACTTTGGGGAAGAGAAAAGGGTAGTTTTTGGGAGGGATTTGAGGCATCGGCGGAGACATTGGTGGAGATGGTAGGGGTGGTGGTGATGGTGATTTAGGGGGTGGTTTTTTAGGCTTTTTAAAGGGTTTGGTGATTAAAGTATTGACTTTTCTCCTGAGTTTCTTCAACATGATTTGTATTTATAGGAAGGAGGGTAGAACGTGGGCGGAAATAAAGGAAAGTTTGACTATGTATTGTTGTTGTATTGGTAGGTGAGACTTGAGAGTGGCCAAATGAATGAGGCTGCTCTGGCTATGGAAATGTAGGGACTTGGCTTGGAGGGGATGTTGAATTGAATAATGACAATAACATGAAATTCATATACAACATAAGCAAGGGTTGGATTGGAAGTTAAGGGGAAGAAGAAGAAGATAATGAGGAGTCGTTGTTGAGGATTGCAAGTTATGCTAACATTTTTGTAATATGAGAATATCCAATCTATCAATCAAAGGAAGGGATATGTTCAATTCAATACAATCTCATGCTTAAGAGGTAAGCAAATCCAGAGACTTATCCTTTTCAATCTAACACGGTTTTTACAACTTGAGAACTTCGGTTATTGCTTTTAAGTTTTCTTATCAAATTTATCTTTTTTTAAAGCATGAAAATTTTATTAAATGCAAGAGGGAACTCCAACCATTTCTTCAATTTGCTTCCATCAAAGTCAACGCAATTAATTCAAAATTTTCGATAAAAATATGAGTTTGAAAAATGGGTTTAAACAAAAAAAATAAGGCTCAATTCTTAAACGAGTGAAGGCTTTGGGAATAATTTTTTTGGCCCAAGCCCGGTCTGAATGTCTATACTTTTTTTTTGTATTTCTAATTTATTGGGAAATATTTATTTTAATATTTTTAGTGTATTTTATATATATATATTATTTTTTTAATTTTGTTTCTATATAAAAAATAATCTAAAAAATTATTACATTCGAGTCGAGTCGAGCTTGAGTTTAACATTTTTAATATGAGTTGGACTTGAACAGAATTTTAGGCCTATTTTTCGAGTCAAGTTGGGCGCGAACATAAAAAGTAGGCTTAAAATTCTGCATCGACCTGACCCGAAAATAATTAGAGTTTAATAACTTATTGGCCATGTTTTTAATAGATAAATTTAGTTGGTTCCTGTTTTTAATATTTTTAAAGTTTAATTAATTTTTTATACATTTCCAAAACTACTCATGGCCCTCTTCGATCCTTAAATAGGAGGATAATTAACTTAATTAGCTTAAACACTCAAACTCACATTCTCCTACACTGGCAACAATATCGATGTCAATCGAGCTAAGACTCAATCAAATTTAATTGAAATTTTAATTCGTTACAAATCAGGAAAGAGGTCGATTTCTTTTTCCAGTAGAGATGTCCATTTGAATTTGTTAAACTGACAATACGAAACTTAAATCACTTTGGTAAAAGTATCATAGAGGCTACTACATTATGAGTTAGATTGCACTTTACTCTTACAAAAAAAAAAGGGGCAAATTAATCCATATACGTTAAATTAAAGAGCAAACTAGTCATTCTGTTAAAAATTCAATGTATTTTATTGTTAAAAAGTGGTTCTTATACGTCAACATAATGTACACATGACATGCCATGTCTAACTGTCTGATTATTCCGTCTGTCACATCATATTTTAATAGTAGAAATAGATGAAATTTTTAATATAATAATCAGTTTACTCTTTCATCTAATATATACAAATAAATTTATTCATTTTTAAATAAACAAAATATAATATAATTCCTAATACCAAAACCGCTCCTTATTTTGTGGTTGGGTTGCTGATATTAAATTATTGTGGCATATTATATTTTAATTTGAGTTTTGTCTCTGAATTTAGTGTAATGTTAGTGTGTAGCCCAATAATAAGTGGATAGAGACAACGGATTTCAAAGCCGAATAATAAAACATCAAGCCCAAAGAATCAATATAAATGTTGGTCCAACGTATATAATTATTTAATTTTGTGACAAGAGAGGATAATGAAGGTAAGGCAAGGCAGGAACTTACACTTGGCATTGGCCCAAACACTAAGGTCTCTCTCTCTTTTCAATTATCATGCAGGAACCCAGCAAATAATTGTAGGATAAATATATCAAAATTATATATGAATTTTGATATAATGTGTAATGTCATACATACATTTTAATTTTATTCTATTTTATATATGAAACTGTAATTTGATTTGATTCAATTTTTACAAGTCATTGATGATATTATCGAATTAATATCATTTTATGTTGATATATTGCAGACACGAACAATTATATTAATCTAATAAATCAAAATTTTATATATACATATGAACAGTGGCGGAGCCTAAAATTTTATTGGGTGGAATTAAATTGTATATATTTACGATAATAAATATATAATTTTATTATTTTAATAGTCTATATCTTTATAATTTTTAAAAGTTTAAATCAGATTTGTTTCATTTTAAGGGGTCAATATATAATTTTACCATTACTAATTTAAAATTTTATAAATTATAAAA
This sequence comes from Gossypium australe, assembly GCA_005393395.2. Taxonomy (NCBI): domain Eukaryota; kingdom Viridiplantae; phylum Streptophyta; class Magnoliopsida; order Malvales; family Malvaceae; genus Gossypium; species Gossypium australe. The sequence continues at coordinate 102,393,405 of CM016620.1, forward strand.
AGTTTCTACGGGGTATAGTTCCTGAGTCTCTATAATCCGCAATTGCATATAAATCATGAATTAAGTTTAATAGGTATAATTATATCAAATCAAAATTTATAGATATTTATAGGAAGGAAATGAAGGGAGGGGGGAGGGGCCGGTTAGAGAATAGAAGGGTAAAAAAAGGGAAAATAAATAACAAAAATTCCTAAACAGAAAAAAGAAATAGCAACAGAATCCATAAATATCATAATATAAAGAAGCCAAAAACACAAAAAGGCGTGGTCAGGCAGCCTGCCTTACACTCTCTAAAATGCAGATACTGGAAATCAACTGTTGAGTCATTCAGTCATATCGTCCTTGACTTGTGGTTTGTTTCTCTTTTTATTTAATTAATTAATCGTCTCTCTCTTTAATCTCGTGTCTCAAGTTTTTGTTATTCTTTGATGGGCGGCACAGGGTTTGAATTGAGGAAGAAGAAGATGGGGATAGGGAGAATAGTGGTGAGCTTGAAATCAAAACTAAGGAGCTTGAAGATGACGAAGAAGAAGCCACCAACAACAGGTGAGCATTATTGTTATTATGATAAGATGGAAAAGACGGAGAGCATGAGGGTTGAGATTAGGAGCAGGAAAGCTCGTAAGCTTATCCAAGATACTCTCAAGTTTGCTGATTCACCCCATACCAGGACTTTCCATTTTTGATTTTTATTTTTCCTTCATTTTTCTTGCTTTCCTTGCTCTCTGTCTATATCTTCTCCGATAAATGGCCTTTTTCAGTGTTTAATTTCCATGAATTGTTATAAACTTGAAATTTCATGTTTATCTGTAAAATTATAAAGTGTGCGCTACGTAACTCTCTTCATTTTATCTTTTTTTTTTTTCCATGATTGATTTTTTTTCTTTGCGATCGAAGTGAAATAATTTTACCATATCAAATGTAAAAATTAAAGAAAAGTAATTTAAGATTTTCGTAAAATTATCATGAAAGTCTTGATAATAAAAGTCGAATTACATCAATAAAATAGATAAATTAACTATTATACATTAAATTAAATAATAAACTGATCATTTTATTAAAATTGTATCCATTCTACTTTTAAAAATTGGAGTAACTAACATAATAGTCAAACAATTACATACCGACATATAAGAACTAATTTTTAGCCAAAGAAATTTTAGCAAAAGCATCGAAAACTAATTTATTTAATTTTTAATAGACATCCAATCTAAATTTTTATACTAGTTTTACCGAAAATTTGTCACCTGTTCAAACAATTTCCTTGACTATATATATACCAACATCCTGTTCCTCCATCATCAAAGGCAGTCATTTAGGAAATCAACTAAAGATTTTATTTAGTCACGTCCATCACATTCCCAACATGTTTTCCTGCCATCCATCCGGTCATATTGTTCATAACCTTTCTCTCACCAGTCGACAAATTAGAATCCTTGTTCACTGGGGTCTGCCTACAATATCTTTAAGCCCCCGGATCCTCCTCCCATCAAACTACAAAGACAATATTTTTCTCTCCATTTTGCAACTCTCACCACCAAAACCAGTGTGAACCATCTTCAGCTACCCAACTTTTAACCTCCTATCAGCAATATATTATAATATATGTTTTCCAATATTAAAATTTGAAAAAAAATTTATATTCCATTTTCAAAGCAACTATCAAATACAACCTCATAAATCAGCACTATATCTCGTATACATGCCATTCTCTCTTTTTATATATATAATAATTAAAAGCTTAAGAATTCCATGGCTTTCAAAGGGATGTTACAATTTTAAAAGCAAAAGGGTTCTATCTATCCACGTAATAAAGCAAAGATGAGACAAAGCCTACAGTAATTGGGTCATTACATATGATAAAAGCTTCCATAACCTTTCGGTCAGAACAGCTTTGAAATTAAACATTATGTAAAGGCAGCAACCAAACAACAAACGACAAAAGAATTACAGAACCAGGCACACACACATGACATTGCTTGCTGTTTTTGCAACGCAAAATTATTGATATCAATGATGTGAGAGGGTATGGAATATTATCGACATTCAAACACTAAAATGAAGATATAACATATACATTGTTATCAAATATCTGACTCTGAAAAACTACCCACTAAAGATATGTATATTTTACTTGAAACCACGTAGTTGGTCGGTCAAAAATATACAGGAATATGCGACACCATGATTTGGCAATTTGTTGCCACATGAATATGAAGTGTTAATGGTGGACATCATGCTTTAGAATGATCTTAAATTATTTACGTATCTTTTGGAATGACAACAAAAGAGTTTGTCCACATTCATTACCATTATGGATTTCATTGTCAAAAAGTTATGTTAATGCAGAAGCTGGCTCTTGCATAGCTTAGCATCCCATCATCCGACGACCATCAGTTTCAATAAATTAAGTTGCATTATGAATCTATATAACTGTAGAATTAAAACTTACATGTCAGTTTTTTTTCTTATTAGTCGAAGATAAGGTTACAAGTAAAATTTAACTAGATATATTCAAATATATATACATGTTTTGAGTTTATTCGGTCGATTATGCTTCATATATTCAAGAGTTGGTCCCTATACAGCTATTAGGTGTGTGTATATATATATATATATATATATATATAAACTCGATATCCATATGTTGAATCATACGGATTTTATTTATGAAAATTGAAAACCGTGATCATACAACTAGTTCACTGTCGTACAAGACTGTTAAAGCTTTTAATAGACGGGAATGGTGGACTCTTGCACTCGGATCCAGCAGAGACGAAAATATTATAGTAGCAAACTTTGCTCCATGCAAATATAAGAGTGACAAGAGACAAAAGAAAATCATTACGGGACTCATACAAGCTACTGTCCCTGTAAAAATGTTAGAGTGATATAATTCTCACCTCCTAACAGGATTTCCACCACGAGTGGGTGGCTCGTACGCGTTTCCAGATCGACCAGGAGGTGTTGCAGATCCATAAGGTCCATTATTCAGGGGTGCTGCTTGTCCGTGTGGCATGCCAAGACTTCTAGTTGCTGCATCATAGGTTGCACCCCGGGATGGATCATTTACAGGTCCTCTTTGAGTGTCATAGCCAGCTCCTCTTTGTGCATCATAGACATGGGTTCTTTGACCATCATAACTGGGTCCTTTCTGTGCATTGTAAGCAGGCACCCTTTGTGATTCATAACCACTCACTCTTGACAAATCATAGGCAGGCCCTCTAGACATCTCGTAGGTGGACCTCATAGATGCAGGTCCAGACCCAGACTGAGTTCCACCGTAAACAGAAGCAGCACCTGCATTTGCACCAGTAGCAGCAGGCGGTAGAGCACCATGTCTCTATAATGCAGAATGAGAAAATGTCATTAATCTACAAGACAGAATTAGCAGAAGAAAATACAATCATCAATAAATTGAATCACGGACACATTGGAATTAGCAACCGCATATTACAATGGAGGCAGACAAGTGGGAAGAACTCTACTGCTGTTTGTGCGATTAATGTTTCATACTTTCAAATGCTAACTAATCCATGTTTCTATAAATAAGCATCAACTTTGATAGATTGCAATTTATCCTAAAACAGCAGAAAGTTCTGCAGTTAGATATCTAAATTTTACAGGGTTTTTTTTCAATGTGCAGAGATCCATACTACCAGTTGCACACATACTCACAAGTCACAACCCATTCATGTTTCACACACAGATTTATGCCTGTCATGGAAGATTACACACCTGGTGAATACCATAACTATCTTCATATGCATTTTGTCCCACAGGATGTCCGGAAGCATCATTCTCATTGTTTCCTGTGGCACCACCATATTGCCCAACTGCAATTTGTTGCCATATATGAGCCATCTACATTGGTAATAAGGGGTAAAAAAAAATTCAAAATCTCAAAAAGGAAAAGATCAGAAGAAAGGATACCAGTTCTTCTGTCAACATTAGAAGCATTCATCAGCTCTGCTCTAAGCTTCTCCACTTCCCTAGTCATGGTCATATAATTTTTCTCCATCACCTGAAGTGATTCAAGGTGATCATTGTAAAGTTTCTTCTCATAGTCAAATGTAGCCCTGCATGATCAAAGAATAGGTCATCACATAATTGTGACCCAAGGAACAACAAATCCAGAAAGAAAGATCTGAAAGAACTTTAACTGAATGACCAGGCATGTCAGAGAGGAGAAAGAAGAAAGGAAAAACGTTTTGAAAACAAATTATAGCAGACTTCCAAACAATAGGGAAAAAAAGTTTTAGTATTAATTTCCTGTTCAATACCAGCCACTCTTTCTTAATCTTTCTCAACTTTGCTCCAAAAACACCCATAGACAAGAGCACAACAAAAACCTGCAATGCTGATATTCCTGTCTGAGGCTCTCGAGTTGTGCCATCAGAGCTGGTATCTGTTGCACATCTACATGGGCTCTCTGAAGATCTTGATTTAATTGATGCACTTTGGACAAAAGTTCTTCCCTAGCTAAAACCAAATTCTGAGCTTCAGAGTGTGCCTGCTGCAACTCTACCTTAACAGGCTCAGCTGCTTGTAGTTCTGCTTCCATCTTAGCTATTTTATCCGTAAGGCTCCTCATTTGTTGTTCTCTTTCAGATGTTACAGCTCCTATCTGAGCATGCAAGATCTGCAACTCATGCTGTGCAGCAGCAAGTTCCTGTCTCAATGTCCCATGGGTAGCAGCAATTCTCTGGTTTTCTGTACCAAGTCTCTGCATCTCCACATGCTGTGCAGCAAGCTTTTGTTCCATGATTTCTGGAGGTGGCAACATATCAAAATGTGCAAAAGGACCTGGACGGGGAGGAATTCCTGCACCAAATGGGTCAGAATGTACCATGCCAGGTCCAGGGAGAGGACGCCTCAGATGAGGGGGTGGAATTCGACCATTGCTTCCCATTTTTAGTGGCTACTGTATGACCTGTGCAAAGAAATACAACTTATAGGAACACTGCTTCTCTCCACTTTGATTGACTTCATTAAGAAACTTGAAAACTACTCATGCATCATGTGACATGAATAACAATTGGATATTGATGCAATGCTGTGGGATTTTAGTACATACATGCAACACAACACAGTCAAGGAACAATAAATACAATTGAACCTATAATCCAACTTAAACTCAATGACAAAAACATTAAGGAATATGTAGAAGATTTCATTAAATAATACTTATTATCAAAGTGATTACTCCTTTGCGGTATCCTAGTCCATTTCATTTTGCTCATACAGTTTTAAAATTGAAAGAACATTCTATCATAACAATGTCCAGTACATTAGATATAAAGTTTATCCACAGCAGTAATTTACCAAATAACAATCATATAAATAATCACATGCCATAAAGAGAACATCAAAGCTTATAACATACAGTGAAAGGATTCTTATCTACAACTAAAGTGGTTAGCCTGGCCAACAGCAATAGGAATTACTTGCTGGTTTCCATGTCAATATCACTGTAGCTCAATAGTGTAAGCAGTCAGGCTCTTGCCAAATTCAAAATAAGGCCTTCTATAACTACCACTACATCCAGCTATCTTCCAAATCTTATTTTCCACAAGCTATAAACTCTAGACGATAAGGTATGTTCCTCTGGAACAAATTGAAGTCAAATACCCGTCACAGAAGGTCTGGGAATTGCTTCCAGGAAAAAAAAAAAAGAGTGGTCCATTGAGTCTATCTTTGAGTTTAGAGTCAGACAATTAGTTAGGGATTATGTTGTCTTGAGTTTACTATAAAGTCGTGGAAATTCCATTGTCATATTTCTACTTTCTTCTCTCGACTAGTACTATGATGCTTCAAGGGATGATTCACAGCACAAGGGTAAAACCATGAGTTTATTTCCTTGTCATTCCAATGCTTCAGAAAATTCTAGCAATCTTCCTCCGATATCCGACCCTCTTTGGATTCCTATCCCTGTCCCTAAGTTCCTACTGTAAACCTTAAAAAGCTGTATTCTATAAGCAGGAAGGCTTCTACAAATCTTCCCTACATCAGAAACTGCTTTCCCGCTATAAGTGATGGTAAGTAAGAATCATACAATCGATGATAACTTCAACCAAAATGAAACACAGGCATGGTATCTTTCATTATGTTTGAAACGCAAAGCATAACTTCCTAAGTCCAAAGAAAGCTATTAAAATTCTACAGGTTTGAATGACATTCTCCATTTTAAAACCACTTCACATATATATAGACACATACAAACACATTTAGATACGCAACTACAAAGAGCTATCTGTCTAATGGCAATATCACTTAACTGAATTAATCATATTTTTTTCTACTAAAATTTAAAAAAAAAATCCAAAAAATACAACAATTTTCGTGCATAAGAAAGAAAGTAAGTTTCATTCATTCAAAAATAACAATAATTGTTAAATATTCAGAGATTCATTGAAAAATCCAACCGTCGAATGTGATTTTATGATCATTTATATAATTAATTTTCAGTATCGGAATATCAACAATAGATTGGAGAGCTTGAATTCGAGTAATTAGTAATGTTTCTTATCGTAAAGCTAAACCCTAGAAACAATTAAAAAGAACATCATCAAAACTTTTAAATACAAAAGATACAGAAAATTCAGCAAAGATACGGAATTTGGGGATACCTGAAGCAAGCAAATCGTCCTGAAGATAGATTGTGGCGGCAGATATTTCCGATCCAAGGGAATAATACAACTCCTCTATGAATTGTTTTACTTTTTATTTTCATTGAAATGAAATTCAAATTTCCTTTTGCGACGTCGTTTCATTTCAACTGTCTTTTTAAACATTCTAGCTTATCCAGCCTTTAAAAGGACGCAGCAATTTATATGAATTTTAATTTAATATGAAATTTAATATATAAATTATAATTTAATGTAATTATACATTTAAAATTTGAAATGTAGTTTACATATATAGATGAAATCTTATTTATTATTCAATTATGCACGTTTAAAAAAATAAATACATACTGTTTGTATATGCAATATATCAACATAAAATGGTGTTAATTCAATAATATTGTTCGTGATTTGTAAAAATTCAATATATGAGGTATAAAAGCGCACAAATCAAAATTCATATATAACATTGCATATTAAATATAATTTTAATATTTACCCCTTAAAAATTAAATCATTTTAAAATTTAAATAATTTAAGTTCAGATTCAAAATAATTAAAAATGACTCTAAAAAAATTAAACTTGAATCTTAAAATAACATCATTGAAAAAAAAATTATAAACTCGAATGAAATTGATAATAATTATTATTATAAAATGGAGGGAATCCAAGATAGCTATCAATTGCATTTTGTATATTATGATAAAACTTGTATCATGAGATAACTTTGTTAATTTGTTTGTGGAGTTTGTTTTAATAGTAATTAAATTTAAATATGAATGGATGCAGAATTAAAAATTCATTGAGTTTTGAACAAATCTATATACAATAATAGTATTTATTTAAAATAGATATTTAATGTCACAGTAATAGCAAAAGTTCACGTTAATATCATATTTAGATTTTTTTTTTCTAAATTAAGTTTATTATATATGAATTTTAAATTGAATTTTGGTTAGAATGTTGAATTTATTCTAATTATGATTATTTTAAACCACTAGTCTTAAATTGAAACCAAAGAAAGGAGATTAAAACTGGGCCTACCAACTTAACAAAATTTCAACATTTTGTACCAAAAGCAATATAGCTGCTGTTGTTTTGTTGTGAAGCAACTTAGTTATTACTCAGTTGCATCACAAAGCAATAGCTGACTGACTATAATTTCCACTAACAAATTACCCACTTCATCTAACTCACAATTCATACCAATCAAATCATTAACAAAATTAAAACAAATGTCAACATTTCTATAACAGAAAACACTCCTTTTCTATATTTTTTTTACATTGAATTATAAAAATAAATATATGTTAAAAATTTTGGAGATAATATTATTCAACGAGTGATTTAAAATCTTAAACCATAAAATAGAAAATACTAAAATGAAAGTCTTAACACATAATTTGTTATGTATTCCCAAAAATATTAATAAATTCATATACAAATAAATAAGGTAAATGTATTACGGAGGTCTCTATAGTAAAATTCAGATTGCATTTTGTTTTTGTGTACCTCGTGTTGATGTACATGGATCAATTTTTAACAGATAGAATTTTTAACATAAAAGACCAATTTACTTTTTGATATAATATACAAAGATTAGTTCATCTTTTTTTTTTTAGTGAAAGGGACAAAATGTAATTTGATTCTTAGCATGACTATGTAATTCTTTTACCAAATAAATGGTTAAATATGTTACAAAAATTTTCTTTTTTAACTTTTTTATGCCTTGGGCTAAGTTTAGAATTTATCTTCTTACTATTTTTCTATTCATTATTTTTCTGAATACATCTTTTATTGGTACTCATAAAATACAGGATCATTCATCCAATAACACAAATGAATATACAATTATTTAGCATTTCGCATTTTCAAACCAAGTAAAACATGATGTCCCCTTACCAAATACAATATAATAAAACAGCAAAATAATTACCGGGAAATAAGAAAAATATTGCCATGGGGGAAACATATTTCTTAAAGAATCAAAACTCTATCTAAACATAATGAAAATGGAAGGCTGCTCATAGTTTTAGTCCATTAATGAAGAAGGTGGAGCTTCATTATGGATTTGATGACTCTCTTTCTCGGAGGTTGATCGACAAAGTTGCTCGACTTGGCTCGTCACATTGGCCATGGAAGGACGCTTATCGGGGTATTGAGCAGTACAATCAATGGCAAGTTGTAAGAGTTGGACCATATCTTCCTCAACATTGGGGTCTCTTAGAAGTTCGAGGTCGAACACCTCCGCTGTCCATTCCTCTCGAACTACGGATTGGACCCATCTTGGGAGGTCTACACCGTCCTCATTCAGTAAGGCATGTGTAGGTGCCTTTCCCGTAAGTAATTCTAGAAGCAATATACCGAAGCTGTAGACATCGGCTTTTTGAGATACTTTACGAGTATCGGTTACTTCCGGAGCACGGTAGCCATCAACACGGTTGGGATTCGATGTGGGGCCAGCAAACTGAGCAAGACCGAAATCGGATACACGAGCTTCGTAGGATGTAGTGAGTAGGATATTTGAGGATTTGATGTTTCCATGTGAGATTAATGGTCCCTTGGAATGGAGGTATGTTATGCCTCTAGCTGCTCCAAGTGCAATGCTTGACCGTGTGTCCCAATTCAATGGTGTCCTACCAGCTCCTTTGTTGCCTGAATAACAAAAAAACACAACATATACATGTTAGACGACAGTATATTACTATCTTTACACCATAGTGAGCTATAAGAGATACTGACCATGCAAAAGTGCAGACAAGCTTCCCATGGGCATGTAATCATAAACAAGAAGCTTCTCATCCCCACTGAAGTAATACGCCCTTAACGGGACCAAGTTGTGGTGATCCATGGCTCCAACAGCCGCCATTTTTGCCTCGAGTTCCTTCTCCGGCACCGCCACATCCTTAATCCTCTTCACTGCAACAACCAACCCCATCTCCAATGTGGCCTTATAGGTTGTCCCAAATGTTCCCTTCCCTAACACCTCTGCTGAAGCTCTCAACAAATTGTCCAGATCGAACACCTCGGCCCCCGTCTGGAAAAACGACAAGCTCTTCTTACCTTTACCACCGCTCTTTGCATCCTTTTTGACAACCCCAGATAAGCCATTGCTTGTATTATTATTATGATGATGATTATGATCATTCTCCATTGATACCACCTTATCTCCAGGAATTTCAACCTCAGCCTGTTTTGAAGGGGCAATGTCCCTTGCCTGAGCCTCCATTTTCTTACCACTTTTCCTTCTACATAAACATATCAAGAGAACCAAAATCAATATAAAAGCAATCACGGAACCAATAACGATACCAGCAATGGCTCCCCCTGAAAGTTCACTATCACTACTATCAGTCCCATTACATGAAAGTTCCAATGGCTTCCCACATAAAGCATTCCCTTGAAAAGCAGTCTTTGGTTTGTTTGATAATCCTTTTGGGATTGACCCATTTAACTGATTTAAAGAAACATTGAATTGTACAAGTGAAGGCAAATCAATATCTGGTAATGAACCAGATAATTGATTGTTCTCCAAATACAAAGTACCCAACCTGGTCAAATTGTTAACACTCTCAGGGATCGAACCAGTGAAATTATTATCTGCAAGGTTAAGTCTAACCAGGTTCTGCAAAGTGAACAAAAACACAGGAATTTCACCAGAAAATCCATTGCCTTGCAAATAGAGGTTTCTAAGGGAAGTAAGCTTGGGAAAATCAAATGGGATTGGCCCAAAAAGAGCATTGAAACGAAGAGAAAGTGATTGAAGCTGAGTTAAGTTGCCAATGGCGATAGGAAGCTTGCCTGATAGTCCCATTCCAGGCAATCTTAACTCCACTACTCTGTTACCGCTACAGTATACACCAGTCCAATTACATGGGCTGCTCGACAGATTCCATAGAAGTAAGCGTCCACCAACAGCTGTTCGAAGAGCCACTAAAGCTGCCTTGTCGGAAGCTAGATCTGAGCTTACACTGACCAACAATGTTGTTATCCATAACAAGGTTGAAGAGAAAGACATCATCAGTTTCATTGTTTTGCTTGCTGTAAGTAAAACAATGGCAGAACAAACAGTATAGGAAAACTGGGTTTTCAGCAGTTAAAAGATTTGAAGATGGATTTCATAGAAAACTTTATTATTTTCTTTCTGCTGATAATGCTAACTTATGGAAATTGATGAATTTCAGGAATTTGGTTTGAAGGGAAAAAATGAAACTTTAAGGTTGTTGATCAACATTAATTATTAAAACCCTGTAGTGGGGTAAAAAAAACCACTGGATTTGAGTTGGCAACTTGGCTCTTTCATTATTATATATATTTGTAAGGAAATAATTAAGTGGTTGTCGTGTAAATTAAGGAATTGCATTTCCTAATTGTGTTACAATGGCTAATCTCCAAATATCTTTTTGGGAGGGTTTTTAACGTTAATATATCAGATTTAAAAAATTCAGCTCCCGGACAAATATTTGAAATTTTGTATTATATTTAACTATAGGTTAACGTTATACTTTTTTTCAACTTTCATCACAAAATTTTAATATTTTTTAATCAATATCATAGAATCTTTTATTTTTATATTTTATTTTTTTTATGGAAATTTTGAAATTTTATCTACCCTTCAACTTAAAAAAAAAAATTTAGTTTCTTTATAAAATTTACGTGGTTTGTCAAAAGTGTCTATAGATGAAAATTTTAACAGGCCATTAAGTTGGTAAGTTGGCAATCTAAATGTCAGGTTGATTAAACATATGGAAATCCACCTTTAAAAATAGAAAACAAAAGATATTAGAAATAATAGAGAAAATAGAGTTGTCCATGAGTCGGACCATCCAACTCAACCCGAAAGTCTGTCCGAAAAATAAGAAAGTTTGGACAAAATAAGACTCGTTTAAAAATTAGATCGCGCTTCGGTAAGGTTTTTTTTTTTTTTTTGCTCAATCTTGGCCCAAATTTGCAATAAAAAAAACCTGTTTATTTTCCATGTTTTGCTGTTGTTTTTCCAATATTTTACTACCATTTCATTATTATGTTATTACTATTATGTTATTAATATAACACTTGTTTTATTGTTAATTTTACTACTATTTTTGAGGTATTTGCTTGTTAAATTGCATTTATCTTAATGTTATTTAAATATAAAAATTTTTTAAAATTTATTTTCAATTCATTGGGAAACATTTATTTTAATATTTTTAGTGTATTTGATTTATTATATATTTTTAAATTTCTTGTATAAAAAATAGAAATTAAAAAAATTAATACATGTCAAGTCGAATTCGAGTTTTAATATTTTTATTTGGGTCGGACTTGGACAAAAATTTAAGCTCATTTTTTTGGCCGAATTGAGCCTATCAATTGGACCTAAAATTTTGTTAAGGCTCAGAATGAACACCACCAATGGACAATTCTAGGTGAAAAAGTTATGAATTTACTACTTCAGTAATCACCAAAAAGAAAAAACCTAACTTCAAACAAAACTGAAAATCAATTCAGACGAATTATGAAGAGAAAAAGAACCAAGAAAATAGTGGCTTGAAAACAATGATTTGGATTGGTTCCCATTTTAACAGTGGCTTGAACGCATATCTACTTCTCTTAGATTCGAAGAAAAGGTGAGGTTTTGCCCTTGTTTGTTCGTGTTTTTATTTTTGAGAGTTGGTAATAGGGTTTCAAAACCCAAATAATTAGAGTTAGTATGATATATGATATGGTTTTTGGTAGTTGAACCCCGATTGTCGAGGAAGGATATCCAAACCAAGAAATTGAGGGGTTTGTATAGGCAAGGATTCGTACCAAAACCAAGTTCGACCCAACCCAAGTTGTCGACGTCTTCGTCCATGTCATCGGTGGCAAAATCGGTGTAGTCAGTTCCCTCACTCCAAATATTGGTCTGCTAGGTCTTTCCCCCAAAAAGATCTGTGAAGACACCGTGATATGGAATAAACAAGAAGTCAACACCTGGGTCAAACCAAATTTTAATTTTCGTTTAATTTATATTTCTTTTTATTTAAGTTGTAAACCGCATTTTAATTTAATTTAATAAAACGGAGCGTTTAGTCGTGTGGGGAAAGGCACTGTGACTTAGTACCGAAACAGTGCGTTGGACCAATGAGGGCTATTAGTGAAACGATGCGCATAGGTTGTTATACAACTGTAAGGGACTTTACTTTCCTATTTAGCCACCCATCAGTACTGTATAGTAGTTATGTTTTTGGATAATCAATTTCTGTACAGTATCAAGGGTATCAGAGCTCCAATGATCCTCATGGTCGGTGACAGAGTGACTACTAGGTTACAAAATGATATGAAAACGATGCAGAAAGGACTTTCCCAACTGCAAGTAGAAATGGCACAAGTGGATGGTCGAATCGAGTCTCGTCTCGAGGTGTTTCATAAGAAAATAAAAATGGAGCTCCAAGATTACTTGAAAAACCTTTTCGAGTAGTACATGGGGCAATCATCAGTAGCAACTGTAACTGTAACAGCCCGATTTTTAGTGGTGTCGGAAATAGTGGTTCGAGGTCACCAAAACAAAACAAGTAAGTTCATAAATATTATTATTTAATATTTACGGGTCAAATATGGTTTTAGAAAGGTTTTTGAATTAGCAATTTGTGTTTTATAAATAAGAATACAGTGGCTCTTGATCGTGTGTCAGAGTCTTAAAAATTTATAAAAAGAATGATCGAGCCTAGAAACTAACTATGACAACGATTGAGGCAAGCGCACCTATCGAACAGTAGTATAGTTTAGCGGCAAGACCGGATTGTCGAACCCAAAGGAACCAAAAGTACTAATACTAACTTTCTTTTTATTATTTAGCCTAAGAATTAATGGAATTGTTATTTAATATAAAATTAACTAACAACTAAGCTAAAGATGCAAAGACAAAAAGAATGAATTGGGGAAAATACTTGTGGGAAAAACCAATTGATTAAGACAATACCTGAGGAAGAATCCACCTAGACTTCACTTGTTATTTAACTCTGAACCAGACGATTTATTCACTTGACTTGATCCGTAGGATTCCCTAATTTATATTAATACCTCTTTCAAGGCTATTAACGTCTAACCCTAGGTTGATTAATTGAAATCTCTTTCTAATTAAAACCCCTAGAATTGCATTAACTCTATCTATGGACTCCCATATTAGGTTTGACCCTAATCCGGCAGATTTTCGTCATCCTATTTCTAGGGTTGCGATTAACTCCGCTTAATTATGCTAGATCTACTCTCAAACAGGGACTTTGCTCCCTGTCTAAGCACATCAATACTTGAATCAATATCCTGAAATATCAAAGCAAGAATTAAGAACACATAATTAAGAATAAATCAAGTATTTATCATATAGTTCAGAAAACAATAACAAGATCCATCTTAGGTTTCATCCCCCTCAGGTATTTGAGGGGTTTAGTTCATAATCATAGAAGAGTACATCTCAGAAGAAAATATAAAACAAAAAATAAGAAAAACCCTAAAACCCCCTGAAGGAATTTAAGGGAAGATCCTCCGTCTTTAGTATAACTCTGGCTTCTTGAGATGAATCAATTGGCTTTCTTCGAGTAAATCCCAAATTCTGGCCTCTCTGGCTTGGCTCTTCGGCCTAACTGGACGCCCCTTGAAGGTTGGCCTCTAAGGTGTTTATATAGGCTTTTGGAATGGCTTTCTTTGCCTCTAAGTACCCTAATCCGAGTGAAATTCAAACAGGTCATGTCAGAGACACGCCCATGGCACACGCCCGTGTGAATCGTGGCCAGGCCGTGTTCGAGTCTGTTAAGGAGGCACGACCGTGTGGTCTTGGGCTCAGGCAGTGTCAGTTTCATGATTTGGCCCATTTACTCCGTTTTAGGCCCATTTCTCGTTCTTTTCATCCTCCGGTGCTTTCTTAAGTATAAAACATGAAATTAAAGGATTAGGAGCACCAAATTCCACAATTCAAGGCTTAAATCATCTAAAAGTATGCTAAATGTGGGATTAAAATATGTATATATTATGGTTTATCAGCTCTTATCCTTGGGGTCTATTATATGGAATTTTAGGTCATTTACCATGCAGTTTGAACACTAATAGAAATTTTGCACTCTATAAGGCATCTTCCCAAGGGGTTTGAAGCTTCTATTAGGACAACAGCAATCAAAATGTTTGACCATGGTTACATCAGGCCCCTGTCTTATGATTTATACTTATGAACAGCAAACAACCCTTGAATTGTTACTTGTACCAATCAAAGGAGATCTTCAGCAACTTTTGCTTGAGTACCAGGATGTATTTCAGATGCCAAAAAGATTAACTCCTAAAAGATTACATGACCATTGGATCCCTCTTCATGATGAGAACAAAGTAGTAAATGTAAGATCCTACAGGTATCCCTCTTTCCAAAAGACTAAAATTGAGAAACTTTTCAGGAAATGTTACAAGCTAGGGTTATTAGGGATAGTAACAATCCCTTTTCATCTCCCATTGTCATGGTGAGGAAAAAAATGGGAGTTGGAGACTATGTGTAGACTACAAGTAGCTAAATCAATTCACAATAAAGGATATGTAACACCCCCTACCCATATCCGTTGCCGGAATAAAGTACGAGGCATTACCGAGGAGTACGGAACACTTACAGATAATTTAAACCATTTATCGCTCAAATACCGAAATTGATTATAAAAGTTCCTTTAACGGACCATCGAGGTCCAAATCATGCATTAGGATCGGGTCGGGACTAAATCAGAATCATATGAAATTTTTCACAAAATCCCAAAATTTATCTCATTTACAAGGGTCCCACGCCAGTGTGACTAGGGACACTCCCGTGTGGCATGGCCATGTGGCTCACATGGCCGTGTCTCTAGGGCATGTAACTCTCTGACTTGCATTTATG
The DNA here is from genome assembly GCA_005393395.2 of Gossypium australe. Lineage (NCBI taxonomy): Eukaryota > Viridiplantae > Streptophyta > Magnoliopsida > Malvales > Malvaceae > Gossypium > Gossypium australe. The sequence goes on from CM016620.1 coordinate 102,408,901, forward strand.
AAGGAACTCAGGTCACACGGCCTTAGTACACGCCCGTGTTGCTATGCCGTGTGGTAAAGTTAATTTTCACAAATAAGGCTATTTTCCAAGTCATATTTCTCACTCATTTGATCCTTATTCTTCACCCACATTTAATACATACAAAAATCAATTTACGATATTCAACCGAGCCTTATACTTGATACCATTTGTTAGTCGCACACTTCATATAATTAACAAGAAACATATATGGGCTCAATTTTCATTAAATTTCTCTTGTACTTATACTTTTTCACATTATGTATTCATATAACATATAACAATCATACCTCTGTATTTCATATACATTTTTATAACAATTTGTGTTGGTTTCAAACTACTTCATATTTGAGTTTTACTTATCAAATCATTTGAAACATCATCTTTACACATATAGTGCACTTGAGGTGCACAATTCTATAATTATGAATGAACACATTTATCAAACATATTCCATGTTTTTATATATATCATAGTCTCATATTTCCATGTATCAATTACTATCATTTCCTCGTATTTCGACAAATACGAGTAACAATTCATAAACATGCAATTCTCTAACTCTTCTTTCCAATCACAATTTAAATTGATAAATCACTTATTGAGCCCAATTTCAATGTTCACTAAAATCCATCATATAAATTTGGGTGTACGTATCCACCAATAAATTCCATGTACAGGTATCATCATCTCATATTTCCACATACATTTACTTTCCACATTATGAACATAAATAACATATACAAGACATACCAATGTATTTCAAGTACGTTTTCATAATATTTCATTTAAAAATCAGATTATTTCATATTAGAACTCTTTTAATTAACTCATTTGGAATACCAATTCATACGGATAATACACTAAAGGGTGTACAAATATATAATCACAAATGAACTCATTCATCAACCAAGTTCTATGTTCATGTCTCATCAACTCGTAATTCATTATATCACATAATTCTATGTAACACTTACCAAACTTTGTCAAATTAGTGAACATCTTACAGAATTGAGTACGTCGTTGCTCAGTGCCACGTTTCACAACTCAGTATGGTTTTCCTCATTGAAATACCATACCTACATTTCACAACTCGATATGGGAAATGACATACCTACGTTTCTTAACTCAGTATGGTTAATACCATACCTACGTTTCACAACTCAGTATGGGTGAAACCATACCTAATTTTCACAACTCAGTATGGTTAATACCATACCTACGTTTCACACTTTGCCATAGATCAACCATGGTCTTATCCGTCAATTCATCACTTTTCAGTAGAATGCCATAGCCCAGCTATGGTCTTACATCTTAAACACGTTTCACACCGATGCCATATCCTAGATATGGTCTTACACGGAAATCACTTGTCAATTGTAGCCGAAGCTACCACTATTCACTGATCAGGTAACCGGAGCTACCACTTTTCACTGATCAGGTAGCCGGAGCTACCATTTTTCACTTGATCAGGTAGCTTCAGCTACCACTTATCATTTTCACTTGTCCTTGATCAAATAAGTGTAGCCGAAGCTATCACTTATCACTTGTTGCCATGGTTCAACCATGGTCTTTTCCGTCAATTCATCTTGTCACTGAACTGAAGTGCTCAATTTGATCATTTATTCAATTTTCATGCTTTTACATTATTCACGATTTTATCATCAATACATATGAAATAACACATCATGAAGTTCATAAAATTAAAAAATGATCACAAAAATTTAGCCATATAAACTCACAAGTTCAATTTTTGTATTATAATGATAATCATAATTTCATAATAAATATTCTAAATAAAACATTATATCATTTCTAATTCAACATTTATCAATTATAATCGGGCATGTGATCAATTTATACACACGTCGTTCATATATTCTTCCTCCTCCTCCTCTCCATCCACATCCTTAGTATAATTAACACACTTGTAAGTAACATTATCTATAATTTTTCACTATTTATTTATGTGGATATTCAAGCTGTTCATCCTTGTCATAGTCACTAAATTATTTTTATCTTGAGTTACAGAATTCCAAATTAAGATCCGCTAATTTTCTCTAAAACTAGACTCACATATCTTCTTATCATAAAATTTTAAAAAATTTTGGTTTATCCAATAAGTACATTTTATTCTTTAAAATCACCCATGTTCTGCTGTCTGATAGTTCCGACTCTTCTTCACTAAAAATTAATTATCTCCTCATACGAGATTCAGATGATGTTCCCATTCAGGATTTTAAAAATATAAATTTATGCCCATAATTATTTGTTTCCAATTTTTTATGATTTTCCAAAGTCAGAATAGGGGAACCCGAAATCATTCTGACCTTGTCTCACAAAACCTATTATATCTCATGATTTACAATTATATTGCTTACATTATTTCTTCTATAAGAAACTAGACTCAATAAGATTTAATTTCATATTTTATTCATCCTCTAATTAGATTTATACAATTTTTGGTGATTTTTCAAAGTTAGACTACTGCTGCTGTCCAAAACTGTTTTAGTGCAAAGTGTTGATTTCCATTTTGCCCCAAATTTCACAGTTCATACAATTCAGTCATTATCCAATTAACTCTTAAATTGGGATAATTTTTCTCAATTAATACTTTATTCTATCATTTTAAACTACTTCATGACCCTTGAAAATAAAAACTTTAGCATTAGACCTTAATTCTAAACTCTTTCACAATTAGATCCTAAAACCAAATTCCATCAATTTTACTTGATAAAATCATCATATATCAAAATTGAAGCTTCAATTCTATGTTTATTCATCATATTCTTCCAGCACTCATCCATAGCAACTTCAAAAATTAGCCATAGAATAAAAAACTAATGACATAGTAAGTTGGACCCAATTGTAAAAGTCCAAAAACATAGAAATTTCAAGGAGAAAGCAAGAATTAAACTTACATGAAGCTAAAGTATGAAAAAAAGCTTGAACCCTCTTCCATGGCTATTTTTCAACTGATGAAAATGAAGATAAATGAAGAGAATTCTAGATATTTCAATTTGGTCCCATTTTTATTTAACTAATTTTGGCAATTTTCTAATTTTGCCCTTATTTCACCCATTTCTTGATTTTTCTCAGCTATTTCAAAATATCTCCTTTAGGGTTATTTGCACTTTAGGTCCTTCCTCATTTGACAATTGAGCTATTTAATCCTTCTAGTAACTTTTACACCTTTTTCAATTTAGTCCTTTTTATTTAATTAACCACCCGAACGTCAACATTTTCTAAAGAAATTTTAATACTACTTTATTGACAATCCGTAAATATTCATAAAAATATTTATGGCTTGGTTTATAACACCGAGATCTTGATACCTCTTTTTCTCAATTTCTTAACCAAATAAATCTTTATAAAACACAATTTACTATTTCAAAAATATTTTAAAAGCTACATTTGGCTCTTAAATATTAAATAATATAATCTACGAATTTATTTTTCGAATTTGGTGGTCTCGGACCACTATTTTTGACATCGCTGAAATTTGGGCTGTTACAGGATAGGTTCCCAATTCCTATTATTGAAGAACTTCTGGATGAGCTTGGCCAAGTTTTTATCTTCTTTAAACTGGACTTGAGAGTTGGATATCACCAGATCAAAATGTGGGATGCAGACATTTTCAAAATAGCCTTTCAAACACATGATGGGCACTATGAATTTTTGGTTATGTCATTTTGCCTAACCAATTACCCCCTCCAACTTCCTGGCATTGATAAACTCCATTTTCAAAGGGCTGTTGAGGAAAATTGTGCTAGTGTTCTTTGATGATATTCTCATTTACTCCAACAGCTGGTCTGCTCATTTGGTTTATCTTAAAGAGGTACTCCAGCTTCTAAGAGACAACCAATATTTTCTATGCAAAGTAAATGTATTTTTGGTACTCATCAAATTGAATATCTCAAGCATATTATCTCTGCTCGATAAGTTACAATGGACTCGTCTATATTGGAAGGGGTCCTGATTTGGCCCACTCCAAAGACAGTAAATGAATTAAGAGGTTTCCTTGGATTGTTTGGTTATTACAAACATTTCATAAGACATTATGGCCTTCTAGGTCGACCTTTAACAAACTTGTTGAAGAAGGATTCTCCTTAGATATGGACTGAAGTTGTTAACTCAGCCTTTGAGCTACTTAAGAAGGCTATCTGCCAAGCTCCGATTCGGTCTTTGCCAGATTTTTAGAAGGAGTTTTGCATTGATACATACACTAGTGGTCAAGGTGTGGGGACAGTCTTGTTGCAAAAAGGATAGCCTTTGGCATTTTTCAGCAAAGGGTTGCGGGTGAGGCACCAAACACTCTCAATCTACGACAATGAGATATTAGCTATCTTGTTAGCAGTTAAAAAATGACACCTTTATCTAGTATAGGAGGTTTCAAATACGAATTGACCACCAAAGTTTGAAGTTCCTAGTTGATAAGCAAGCAATCACACCCTTCAAACAGAAATGGGTTGTGAAAATGCTTGGATATGATTACTATAACACTTATAGAAAGCGGGCTCAAAACAAAGTAACCGATGCTTTGTCTTAAAAGGTGCACGAACAAGAAGGTTAATTTCTACAATGCATGGGTAGCATATATTGTTCAAAGTTATGGCAGAGGGTTACAGAGTCTTGCTTGTCTGATCCAAAATTACAGCTCATATACCAGAAACTCCAATAGAACCCTCAAACTCATTCCAAATACACTTGGGATGGCAAGGTACTCATGAGGAAATGAAAGACAATAGTTGGTAGTAATGTTAGTTTAAGAAAGGAACTATTTGAATACTTCCACAATGGTTCAATTGGATGACATTCAGGAGCACACGCAACTAGACACAGGTTGTCAGGGTTGGTGTATTGGAAGGTTTTGTCTCGAAATGTGAGGCTATGGACTAGAGAATACCCCACTTGCTAAAGGTGCAATGCCGATTTTTCCGCTTCCCCGGGACTTCTATAATCTCTTCCTATACCTACAAGAGCATGGGAATCTATTAGCATGGATTTTGTGGAAGGGCTACCGAGTTCAAAAAAGGAAACTGTGGTTACAGTGATGGTGGATAGATTAAACAAATACGACCATTTTTTGTCCCTTTCTCACCCCTTTACAGCCCTGACTGTAGCTCACGAGTATATGGCACAGATTTATAAGCTACATGGAGTCCCTGAGTCAATTATTTATGATTGAGACAAAATATTTGTGAGCAACTTCTGGTAAGAGTTATTCAAGTAGTTGGGAACCAAATTGCATATTTCCACTACTTACCATCCCCAAATAGATGGCCAAACAGAGGTTTTAAACTGATGCCTTGAGGGTTATTTGAGATGTATGTCAAGTGAGACTCGTAGTGAATGGTCCATGTGGCTACCATTGGCTGAATAGATGGCCAAAGCCCTCCACTTCATCTACCTTACCTAGAATGGTCATCTTCAATAGCTGTTGTTGATCGAAGCCTTCGAAATCGAAAAGCTACCAGGAAACTCCTTTCGTTTCACCTCAAAAGATTTCAAGAAAGAATTAAACAAATGGTCGATCGAAAGAGATCTGAGAGGGAATTCACAGTTGGGGATTTGGTCTACCTTAAATTGCAACCTTACAGGCAACACATTACAAAGAAGCTACGAAACCAAAAGCTTTCCTCAAAATATGTTGGGCCTTTTCTAGTGGAAGCTAAGATTGGTGTTGTTACTTACAAGCTAGTTTTGCTAGTAGGCTCCTAAATCCATCATACTTTCCACGTGTCTCAGCTCAAAAAACATATTGGTAAAGCTATTGTTGGCGCCATGAACAAGGAACAAGTGAGGGTACTAGATCGAAGGATGGTTTAGAAATGAGATCATGTTGCTACTGAGGTATTAGTCGAGTGGGCGAACACCTTTCTAAAATATCCAACTTGGGAGAACCTGCAAGAGTTCCAACAGAAATTTCCATCTTTTGATCCTTGAGGTAAGGATCTATTTTAAAAAGGGGGCAATTGATATGGAACAGACAAGAAGTCAACACTCGAGTCAAACCAAATTTTAATTTTCTATTAATTTATGTTTCTTTTTATTTAAGTTGTAAACCGCGTTTTAATTTACTTTAATAAAATGGAGCATTTAGCCTTATGGGGAAAGGGAATGTGACTTGGTACCAAAACGGTGCATTAAACCAATGAGGGTTATTAGTGAAACGGTGCGCATAGGTTGTTATACAACTCTAAGGGACCGTAGCTTTCCTATTTAGCCACCTATCAATACTGCATGGTGGTTATGTTTTTGGACAATCAATTTCTGAAACTGTTTTTTCCTTCTCTCGTGCTCTCTCTCTCTCTCTCTCTCTTTCTAGCTGTCTTTTCTCTCTCAATTTCTATGCGGTATCACATTGTCAAAGAAACCACCAAGGAATGGAAAGGCGGAGTTCACGGTGGTCCCTTTCATGGCGGTGCTCGTTATCGATGCTTTGAAGGAACCAGGGAGAGATAGGAATATGATCAAGAACATCAAGCACAATGGCGATATCAGTCTTGATGACATCATCGAGATTACTAGGTCAATGGCTAAAGGAGATACGAGGCATGTATGTTTCCATTAATAGCAAAGACCCTGGGGATTTACAGCAGATGTACCTTTGGAGTGAGCAATTTTGTTTTTTAATTTTAGATTTTGTTAAAATTTAAGGTTTTGGAGAATTTAGAGATACTTTTATCTTTTAAGTTTAACAATTATGGGTCCATTATTTTTTCTTCTCTTCAAAATGCAAGTTCTAATTGGTAAGCAAGAAAATGAATGAAAAATTGATGTTTTGCTATTGCTTCTGCTTGGGCCGAACTATTGTCCAATGTTTTTAATATTTAAAAGAAAATAAATCATGGAAAAGAAGAAACAATTAGAGATTATAAATTTTAATATTTTTTATTTTTTCTATATTTTTTAAATAAAATTTTTATTTTTTTGAATGCGCCAACTCAGCGACTTAACAGCGGTTAGGTATTTCATCCATTTTAGACACTTTTGACGAAAGGCGCAAATTCTAGGGTGAAAGTAAGCTACAATTTGTTGTATGAAGGGTTAAAATGTTTTTTTATAAAATTGAAGACAGTAATACCATATTAAATTCTGATATTTCAACCCGTTGTAACGTCAAATATAAAAAAAATTATAGCAAATGAATTATTTTCATTTTGAATATTTTAATTAAATAAATCTGATTCTTCTTTTTTGTAAAAAAAAAATTGCAATGTTTTGTACTATTCATGGTGAAGATGTAAAATAAGAAATATAAATTTAGGATCCCACAAGATTCTGATATTAAAAAAGAAAATGAGGAGATGAAGGCAAGTTGATTTTAAAAATTCAGTAGATTTTGGCATTTTCTGTCGGTAAGGAACTTTGTATGAATTAATCTATGATCTATTTTATTCTACATTATATTACTTGAAATTTAATTAAAATTGTAATCGCAACTATCGGTTAACTTACTATTGTTTAAGCCAAGTATGTTTTTTTTTTTTTTTCATTCACTTCTATATTATAAATTTAAAGGATATGATTAATGAGATATGAAATATCATTGGTCATATACCTATTGTATGCCCAAATATTTTGTAACAATAAACACTATATCTTACATGTAAAAAGTATTAGTCTTACTTGGTACTGAAACAAACCAATATTATTGCAATATTTGGTAGTAAAAAATTAGTTGAAAGCTTTAAAAGAGCTAATATATCAATGTTGAGATTTTATTGATCAAATTTCACAATTTGATCATTTATTTATGTGACTAGTTATATATGATCCCTTAAGTTTCTAATTATTTATACTATTCTAATGTTATTTTACATGTACAGAAGTTCATTATATTGAATGACATTCCCTAAAGTGAATGCAAGTATAATAATAAATTTAAAAGGCATAATTATGAATATGATAGGAGGTTCACAACTAGAAATGGAGGAGAAATAACTTTTGTTCTCAATGTATGAAATGTACCTGTCGTACATCTGAATATTTTATCACTCTATTAATATTCGTTACGTCTTGTAGACAGTACAACAATGCATGCTATCCTTAGGGATAAAAAGCATTTTTCTTATTTGGTAATGAAACAAACTAAACTTTAGTAGTACAAAATTAATTTAAAACTCCAGAAGAGCTAATATAATGTTAACCAATGTTTAATGTGGCAATGAAACACACTAATATTTAGTGTTGCAAAATTAATTCAAGGCTCCAGAAGAGCTAATACATTGTTATTTGAAGAAACAAAGTGATAATAGATGTATTATATTCTAGTCAATCTCAAAGAATTTTTTTTTTTAAAATATATTCTCTATAATGAATCTCATATTAAGATTGTGAATGGAAAAAAAAAATAGTATGAATCACTCTTGCTATCAATATCTACATATATTGATAGAGAAAGATTAAGTTATTATATTATGCATGATACTTGACTACCTATCTTTATTTTGAAAAGGATGGAGAAAGATTGGGTTTCGATTTTGAAAGATCTACTTGAATTGTAGATTAATTTTAAGAGAAATATATGACCATTGAAATATGATCAATTTATCTAAAGCTCATTATGATTGGATGCATTTAAAGTTGCAATATTTTAAATTTGTAAGTGAATATAACTCTGCAATATTTAAGACGAGTTCTCAATTATGTTGAAATAATATTACTAATGATAACTTGTTAGAGAAAACTTTTTCAATTTTTCATATTTCAAATGTACTCCTGCAATAGCAATACCATGAAAAGAAAATGTTTTAATATATGGTTGAATTAAATAATGAACTATTAAATGAAAAACCATAGAGTGAATGTACCAATATATAAATACATAATCTTTAATGTGGATGTAGTAAGTGACTTTATAATAATTGTAAAAGGAATGATCTTTAGAACTTTAATAGTCATTAGAAGTAGAATTTTATTTTATTTATACTTTTTATATCTATAAATATAAATTTTAGAAAAGCATTATAAACATCCTTATTGATCAATAAAAAATCGTTATCTTTTTCTCTTCTATTTCTTGTTCTCTTTTACTTTTTTATTTTCCTGTGTTTTACTCTTTTTATTATTTATTTCATAACAAATAATAATTTTATATTTATTTTGTTGAATTATTACTTGTGTTAAGGGATTTTGGGTTATCTTGGTTTCACCATCCCTACCAAGTATTTTAGTATAGCTAAAAGGGGTAAAATAGCATAATATGCCAATTTTAAAAAATATTAAGCGAAATAGGCCTATTTTCCCCATATTTAGGAAAATAAGTCAATTTTAGAGAGAGAAACAAAAAAACAAATCCAGCAAGATGCATTTTCAGGTAATGTGTCAGAAAACGAGTTTTACAAAATGTGTTTTCTTTAACAACTTAACACATTAACTCTTTTGGTCAAATGATTAAATGTTAGTGATTTTTTCTTGAGTCTTAAGTTTGATTCTTCTCCTACTAACATTTTTATTTTTTATTTCATTTTGTTTTAATTTTTAATTAATAAATATACTATTTTCAACTTTTTAATTCATTTTTTTAATTATTAACTTTTTTATTTATATAAATAAAATAATAAATATGTAATTATATAATAAAATATATATTATGATTATGTTAAAAAATTTTTTAATTAATAACTCCTTTATTTATATAAATAAATTAATAACTCCTTTAAGTAAGTGACTCTATAAATATAATTATTGGAGAAGCATTGTAAACATATTTATTGATCAATAAAAATTCGTTCCTTTTTACTTTCCTATCTTTTGTTCTCTTTTGCTTTTCTATTTTCTTATTTTTTACTCTTTTTATTATTTATTTCATAACAAATAATAATTTTTATTTATTGAATTATTACTTGTGTTAAAGGGATTTAATGTTATCTTGGGTTTCACGATTCCTACTAAGTATTTTAGTATAGCTAAAAGGAGGGCTTTCTTACCCTAATATTCTAATAAAATAAAATAATATCTTAAATGGTATCTTAAATTGATTAATTACAAAAATGATATGCTGGCTACAGTAACTAGGGGTGGTGCTTGACAAGGTGGTGGGACCACCCTAATTTTTGGCCACCATCATCAGTCAATCATTAGGCCGTTATCAATTTTTTTAAAAAATATTTTTATTGGTAGTGCCTTTGAATACAACAGCACCGGTATAGGACTTATACCAGGTGAAATACGAGTTTATTATTTTTTTAATGGGTGGAGAAGGGGTGCTAGGCGGCACCAGTTTGTTGGAGGAGAAGTGTTAGGCGGCATTGGTTGGAAGAGGGGTGTCAGGCGGCACCTATGTGGCAGATGTGACTGGACAATCACAAATTTTTTTCTGACGGCTTTTTCAGTTTCTCAACCCGATTTTCAGGGCCTTTTACGGGTAAATCTTTTTCCCCATATAAGGTCCAAATTGGACCCCAACCATGGTTGTGGTTGTGAAAAGAAAAAAAAAGAAAGTGAAGTTTAGGGAGAAAAGAAGAGAGTAGGGAAGATAAGAAGATTTTGTGGTGTTTGAAGAAGAGGAGGCAGGAACAGCATTGGGACTCAAAGGTAATTTTTTTAAATTATCATTTATTTGTTTAGGATTTAAGGTTATTTTGTGGTGTTATAAGTGATAGTTTTGTTATTGTACAACCCAATATTTGCCCGTGGCCCAAATAAAGCCAACAGCCCAACCAACGAGGCCCAATAGGCCCATGAATTTTTCCAGCTAGCTAGGGTCTCTGAAAACCCTAGCGCCGCAGCCTAGGCCACTTGCTCTGACCCCTGCCGAAGCCACCTGCTCCACCGACTCTTCCCACTTGCACCACCGAAACCTGCAAAACAAGAAAGAAAACAAGACAGAAGCAACATAACACGCAAGCAATAGAATAGAGACAGTAGAATAGCATTGTAAATGGGTTATAAAAACCTAACATTTTCTAAAGAGGGGGGATTTTGAAAAAAAAAAACAAGAAAAGAGAACAAAAAGATCATAACAAAGAAAGGATTCGGACCCATCCACAATCGAATGTACAAAAGGGGGTCGGTTTTTGACGAAATTTAGGCAATACAAAGCAAATAAAAAAACTGAACTGAAACATCAAGGTTTTCGTTTTCTCTTTATTCTCTATTATTATTTACTTTCGATTTTATTTTATTTTTACTACTTCGAATCTTTGAAAACAAAGTCGAAAAAGAAAGAGGAAAGGACCTTACCTGAATCCGCCCGAACGCGTAGTCGGGGGCCTCACACCGTCGTCGGGGTCAGATTCGAAAAGGGGGGTCGAGAGCCTTCGGCCTTGGTGCCCACGGTGGTTCAAGGGCTCAGCTTCGAACGGGGCTAAAACCCCCTCTTCGCGTGCCGTTGGTCACCGATTACGAGGGTGGCGCGGAGATTGGTCGGGGAAACCCACTCGTCGGAGATAAGGAAGAGATGGGGGAAAGAGAGGTTTTTGGGGCTGCTGAGTTAAAGGAAATTTTAGGGTTCTGAAATCTGATTTTTGAAAAAATAAAGAGGGTTTTATGAATATTAGACAAAATGGTGCCGTTTGGTGCAGGTGATATTGCGCATATCCCTAAAAAAGGGATATTTGCGCAAATGGTCCCCTTTCTTCGTAGCCCCATTCGATTAAGCCCTATTTCGTGTCTTTTTTTTGTTCTTTTAAATTTGGCCCTCAGGTATCATTTTGTTTTCGATTTGGTCCCTAAAGCTGCCAAAGCTGCCAACTGGGTGTGCGCATGGGAATTTAGGGGGTATTGTCCACTTTAGTCCCCACAAGTCCGCGCGCGTTGTAGTTTGGTCCTCGTCCTTTCTTTTATTTTCAAATTTAACCCCATAATTCCGTTTTAATTTCAATTCAATCCTTTTCTAGTTAATTTGTGTTTTTTGTTCTTTTATTATTATTTTATACTGTATTTTTACTTTATTATTATTATTACTGTATCATTATTATTACTATATTATTATTATCACTATATTATTACTATTATCACTATATTACTATATTATTATTATTACTATATTATTATTACTATATTGTTATTATATCATTATTATTATTATTACTTAGCATTTATTATTATTATCATCCTATTATTATTAGTTAATATCTTTATTATTACTATTATTATATTAGAGTTTTTACACATATATTTTTGTTTATTCCTTTGTATATATATTTTATTTACCTCTTAATTACTACCATGATTAATCTTATTATCATTTTATTATTTATTATTATTATTATTAATGTTATTTTTATCATCATTCTCTATTCCACTTTTATTTCCACCATTATTATTATCATTGTTCTACTATTTTTTTTTATTTTCTATCATTTTTGTTATATTACTATTACTACTATATTATTATTATACTATATGTTTTGTTATTAGATTATTATTATTATCATATTATTATCATTATTATTGTACCACTACTTGTATATTTTTGTGTTTATTCCTCTTGTACTTTCTATTATTTTCATTATTTTTCTTATCAATATGCTATATTATTTTCTACTTTTATTATCATTCATATTAGCATATCATTGTTACTATTATTGTTATTATATTTGTTTCATATAATGTATATATTTATTTTCCATTATATTTCTCATATGTCATAGCACTATTGTTATTATAATGCGTTTATCATCTTTATATTAGTATCATCGTTATCATGTTATCATGTTTCATATAATGTGTATATTTTGTTATCATCACCGTATCTCTTACATATATATGTCTTGTTATTTATTCGTTAAATATTATCCTCTTTGCCTATCATCCTTACTATCTTTTGTTTTCGCATCTTGTATTGTGGATCATTACCATTATTTTATTTTCTCTTTCTATCATATTATCATCATTTGCTTCTCACTATTATTCTTACTAGCATTTTACTGTTGTTATAGTATCATTATTATCACATCATATTATCATCATTATCATGTTATTATTGTTATCATTTCATCTTTATTTCTACTACTGTTACTATACGTAATACTTTCAATATATTATATATCTCCCTTATTTATACGTATATATGCATATGTGTCCTTTTATTATTCTTTTCGCGTATAACATCGTGTTTTCACATTTTTGCGCTAATTTTTCTCGATGCCTCAGTTTTATAACAACCAATGTTTCGTATTAGAGATTTGAGAAGATCGAGCCCTAACTTTCTGGGTTCTGGTTTTTCTCGTTTAATCTAAACAACGAAATATCCCTTTTAAATCGCAATACAAGTTTTGAATAAAATACTTGTTCTCAGAAATTCGAAATGTTGCGCCCTAACTTACTGGACACGACATCTAGATACCCGAGACGAGTTTTTAAAAGTAAAGGAAATATTCTGTATTTGGAATTTCGAGAAGACGAGTCTTAACTTACTGGGTTCCGGTTTCTCATTTGACAAACAACGGAATATCGTCTTGAAATTTTTAGTCAAGTTTTAAAATCAAAGACAAGCTCAGTTTCGGGAGTCCAAAGCATCGTACCCTAACTTACTGGATACGATACTTTATCTTTTCGAAATAAGAAGGTCTTATCGTCCCTCTCGATTTGTTCAAGTTAAAAAAGGATCGTATTTTCGAATCTTTTCAAATTTTCAACATTAGGACATTAACTAATCAATTTGGTACCAACTTTGGACGTGACGAGGGTGCTAATCCTTCCTCGCACGTAATCGACTCCCGAGCCCTTTTTCTCAAAATTCGTAGACCAAAAAGCATTATTTTAGTAAACCGAGACGCTTTATTAAAACAAAGGTGACCCGATCACGCCAAATAAAGATCGGTGGCGACTCTCTTCTTTTTTTCGTTTTCAAAACGCGAGTCGACCTTGTCGTTTCCTATTCTTTTCAAAAAATGGTTATGACAGTTATATTTTGTGGCTTAGGGTTTAGAGGAGGCAGCAATATATTTGAGTATGGTAAACTTTTTATAACTATCATTTATTTGTTTAGGGTTTAAGATTATTTTGTAGTGTTATAACTAATATTTTTGTTATGTTTGGTGGTTTAGGGTTTATAGGAGGCAACAATAGATTAAGCTTTAAAGATATATTTTTAATTAAATTTTTTCAAATATTATTTTTGTAATTCTTACTATTTGTCTTATTTTGTGATTTTGTAAAGAGAGGAGTAGCAGTAGATTAAGGTTTAATGGTACATTTTTAATTTTTTTGTAATTATGTTATTATTTATTTGTTTTGTAATCCGTATTATTTGTCTGAATTTATTAGTTATGTTATGTTATGTGTTGTTGTGTTATTGTACATTTAAATTTTTTTTATTTCTTCAGCATTAATTTTTTATAATTATTATTTATTTGTTTGAATGCATTAAAAGAGAAGAAACTGTGTGTGAGCCTTATATGCCACAAATATATGGCCTTTTTACCTCAATAAGCTAAAAAAATTTAAATACCAAAACGGGCCACCCTACAAATTAATTATCGGAATGGATCGTTTACTACAGTATTAATTACCGAAATAGGTAGTTTGCTACAAAATTGTAAGGTGATCCATTTGGGTATTTTATTATTTTTTTGGATTATTGGGGTAAAAAGGCCGAAAAATACACTAAATTAATTGTCTTCAAGTAGAGAAATTATCATAATACTTTTAATTTTTTATAAGAAAAATAAATGATTGATGCGATTTTTATAAGAAAAAGACATGTTACATTAAATTGATTGAATACTATTTAATTGAACTCAATTGGTTTTACAAATTTTTACAATCTATATACGTTGAATATTTGTTATGTACATCTACATCTGGATGCATATATATATATATATATATATATTTGGTTGAGCGAATTACATTAGATAGTTTCTAAAAAATAAATGATCGACTTACATTAGAGTTAGTGTATCCAAAATGACGTTGTTTTCGATTTGTTTATATGGGTAAAAATATTATTAATACTTCCAAAAAATAACAAATGGTACAAATTTCATTTATGTTATTTGTATATTTTTTATTTGTTCAGGTGATGATTAATTTTTTTTATACTGCAGATATTCAAATGAGTTCTTTGATTAGAAAAAACGATCACACAACAAATATGGTTAATGTGTCAGTAATAAAATTGTTATTTGTTATTCGCGGGTCCCCTTATAAAGTTGCACGTCATTTTTTATTTATTTGGGATATTTTAACTAATGCGGTAATTTAATATGGTCAGGGTGAGTATCGCATATTGAGGGCTCGTGTCAACGATCCAAATGAACGTATTATAACATACTTGGAGGCATCTGGATTCGGGTTAGCAGCATTGATTTGCATGTTCGATTTGAAGGCCGACTTGATATCCGCTTTGGTCGAGCGGTGACGCTCGAAAACCTACACATTTCATTTACCGTGTGGGGAGTCCACCATCACTCTAGAAGATGTCGCACTGCAACTTGGGCTCCCAATTGATAGTAGTACAGTCACAGATACAAGTATAGTGTCCAAACTGACGGCGTTTTGCTATCACTTACTAGGACACTCGCCTGGTGATGGTGGAGATAAATTTACAAGTTTGAGATTTTCATGGTTGAAGGGAAATTTTGAAACTTTACCGAGTAGTGCCATTGAGCGGGAGATGATGTATGTTGTTCGAGCATATATAATGTATCTTATAGGGGTGTACTTATGCCAGATGCAAATAAGAACAAGGTCCACTTGACGTACTTGCCCCTGTTATTTGATTTGACAACTGTTGTTCGTACAATTGGGGCTCAATAGTACTAGCAACATTGTATCGTAAACTTTGTTGGGCGACAAAGCACGATACACATTACATAGGCGGGTGCATGATATTGCTACCGTCTTGGGCGTTGTATAGGATACCATTTTTGTCATTAGTTAGTCATCAAACACATGTCTTCCCACTTGTAAATAGATGATAAAATTTAAGCATTACATCAAGAATCTTGCCTTTTTATGAAAATTTGTTTTAACAAGTTTAAGTTTTTTGTAGATAGTATACTTGTTCAAGTATCGAGAGGTCCTATATGTTTGCGATTTACCGATAGGTGCTTAAGACACACGCTAGGGAGGGGGTAATTTTTTCTAATATTCATGATATCTAATTACTTATTTATGTTATTTGACTTGTGTTACTATAATCATGTTATTAATTGTGCAATTCGTCTGGATGCCATATTCCGCCTCGGACAATGCGACTGTTATTCCCCCATCTGCTTACATCTATTCACACTTATGGATCATTAACACACCCCTGCTAAATTTCTCAACAGTTGATTGATGGAACAGGGATCGAGTTTTGTGACAGTTCGGGTGCAAACAAAATATTCCAAATGTTCCACAGAGTTTTGACAATGTCCACAGAATTAACAAAAGGGGAAAACAATGAGAGAATTGGGTATTAAACATCAGCAATATTTTGTATTGAGGAACGTCCGAATGGGGCAGAGACCTCGAAGGGATTTTTATTTTGATTTGTGGCCTTCGGTTGAGTACCAACGTTGGTACATCGAGAATTGAAAACCGTATTTATTTGGTGGGCAATTAATGCTAGTCCCTTCACACATACACCGATGAGGCCACCAGCACCATCGACGAGGGCGGCATTCGCCTCATGTAGCCCAACCCAAGCCCGAGCCCAAACTTGAGCGATCTTATACACAATCTAGAGGTAGTTCTTATCATCTGAATTTAGGGGTAGATTTTTCGAGCTTGTCAAGTTACGTATATTAGTCAGAGATTCCTAGTTCCAGTTCTAATTATCTAGATCCCAGATCATCAATGAGGTTTGATATCTTCAACCTATTACCACCCCAATACTCTACCCCTCCTAGGTAAACCTTTGGGACATACGATTTTTTGAGTATGTTTAACACACCCCAAGGTTTGCCAATGGATGCCGTGAACGATGC
This sequence comes from Gossypium australe, assembly GCA_005393395.2. Lineage (NCBI taxonomy): Eukaryota > Viridiplantae > Streptophyta > Magnoliopsida > Malvales > Malvaceae > Gossypium > Gossypium australe. The sequence continues at coordinate 102,425,787 of CM016620.1, forward strand.
TCTGAATGAGGATAATAATGACCATCACGAGCACCCTTCAACGCCAACGCCAGACACCATAATGGTTTACCCCACGGACAACACCATTGAACCATCAATTTTAGTACATTTAACATTATCTTTATTACATGCATTTTGTAATTGTAATTCAAATTTTCAAGTTTGTATAATATATAGTTTAGACATTTTCTCTGTATTTTAATGTAATATTAACTGAAGTGCAATCTTTTCATTTTTATAGTGAACATGTTTAAGCAATATCAAAATTCCATCATAGTCAAATAAACTTTAATAAAACTAAAAGTATACACAAATTTTACTTAAAATAAAATATTACTTCAATTGATAACAACATTTCACATTCATTTGAATATGGAGTACATTAATTCATATTCCACTCAATCGAGATGATTGTCAATATGGCAGGTTCGATGCAAGCATTTAGTCCGAGTATAAACAACTGTTCTGCACACATTATAATGTTTAGGGTCAGTTTTCTCCCTCAAGTCCATTTCAACTTGAATCTTGGTGATGTATGGGCGTCCTTTCGGTTTTCTATGTAACCCCTTATTTGGGACAAGCTTGAAAGTCGATCAAGGCACTTCCCACATTGACACATCACACAAGATAGGGAACTCATTTCCCCAAGTATGCAATCTACGTTACTAAGTGTACACCTCATCGATATATTGTTCAACACTGATCGAGGCGTGAGCACAAGCTGCAACGACGTGCGTACAAGGGAAATAAAGTGTCTGAAACTTCTCGCAGTAGCACCATCTATTTTGGAGATCAACTTCATAGGACCTAGGTGGGATGTCAGGTCGGTGGTCGATGGACTCTGTAACTTAAAAAGTTTCGAACTGTCGAGAATATATTTCTATAGTCATTGACATTACTCATTGACGATTCGCATCCATTACCTTCTTGATCTCCACGAAAAACACGTGTCCCGCCTCCATCTGGTTTACTTGTTTCAGCCCTATTCTTGGCATTAAGGTTGCCACCCTGTAGAACGTAGCTAAGAAAATAGATGAAATTGAAAGATGTTGTGTTTGCTTCAAGACGAAGTTAACCACCTTTGCCAGGTTGGTAGTCATATGACCATATCGAGACCCATCATCGAAACTTTGAGCCTATTGCCACGACTCTATGGTATCCAACCACTCTCGAAAAGGAGTATTCATTTCACTGTGCATATCACCCTCAAGTCTGGTCAGCCTTTTCCTGAAATGGTGTTGTTCTAGCTCGTACGTTTCGTATGTATTTCGAAAAGACATGTTACCTTTTCGAATTAATTTATGGAAGTATTAAGAATATTCAAAAAATATGTTGAAATCTATGTCAAACCCGTGTGCAGATAATCGACTATCAACAGATACTCTCGGAACATTCGTACATGGATCTTGAACTCCATATTCTTCACTCAATGAAGTGAAATCTTCAATTGGCTCCACATCAGCTAACTCAGAAAACAACTGAATCGGTTCAGTGTGACCACTCTCAGTCCAACAATAAAGTGCGACCATTGTTTCCACGTCTTTATCATCTACAAGTTCCACCTCGATGAATTTGATGAGATTTGACAAAATTGAGAATTTGTAGAATAGTTTCAATATCCTCTTCCCACAACGTCTAACAATTTTTGCACTGATCCTTTCCTTCATATCATCAACCGACACATTTCTATTAAATATCATTGCTATTTGTTGGTGACATTCAAATATACAACCAATTGTTGTTAAAAATACTTCATCGAAATAAACGCATACGAAGACTTGATTATCCACCTTCAATATTAAATCTATAAAAATAATTAAATTTCTCAATATATATTTGAAAAACAATATTCAACTGTAAAAAATATAAGAAAATAAAATTAATATTGTACTAACTTTACAATTCTTCTTTGTTTTCTCCTCTTCTATAATTTTTTTTCTCCTTTCTTCTTATCAGTTAACTGCTAAATTGTTCAAGAAGACATTGTTTAAATAGGGCCCAATGCCGCCTGACACATCTCGTCCATCTGAGTGTCGCCTAACACATCTCCTCCACCCCTCCAAGACATTTCAAACCCGTATTTTAGCAGATAATACCGGTGTCACCATATGTCTACCCTCCACCAATAAAATATTTTTTTTAACCCAATTACAGCTTAATGATGGCATGATGACTGTGGGAAATTTTGGGTGGTGTCGCTACCTTATCAGGCACCACCTATGACCACTGTTCCAAACACCTCATTTTGATAAATAACCTGACTCATATACAATTTGTGATATTATTTTTTTATACTAATAAGGTTAAAAAATCCCAAAAAGGAGTCTTTTAATTTTCTTTCTTTTTAAGTTTTTGTTTTTATTTTATTTTTAATGTTGTAACAGCCTGTTTTTGGTAAAAATCGGAACAGTGGTTTAAGGACCAAAAATTCAAAGTCAAAAAATTTATTTTAATATTTTTTTGAGGTCTACAGCATGATAGTATGATTTTATAAAAAAATTCGTTAAAAAATTTTATCGTTTGTATGCTTAATTTGTGAAAAAGAACTAAATCGCATTAAATGCGAAAGTGGTGTTCTAGTAGCTAAAGGTATCAAATAGCTATAGAACCTTAACGTGGAGGTCCTTATGTGGTAATTAAACCGTTAAAAGAGATAGTGGATGTACATGGAGTGAAATCATGAATAGTTAAAGTTGGTGAGGGGTTAGTAAATTGTTGACTTAAGAAATTAAATAAAATAAAACAAAAAGGCCATGGTTGTTCATCTTTGTTTCACCAAAATTTTCAGCCAAAAATAAGCTTTGGAAAGCTTGAATATTGCAGCCACAAAGTCCCTTGCATGTAAGTGATTCTTTGAACTGTTTTTTATCGATTTTTATGTTTTTGGAACCGTTGTTACTTAAGCTTGCTCAATAGGGGACTAGTTTGCAAAATGGTTGAAAGGCTAGGGTTTTGCCATGAAAGCATGTTAGGTGTTTGTGAATTTTAATGGAGGAAAATGAAACCTTGTTGTGTGTTGAACATTTCTTGTTAAGTGATTTTTGATAAAATTGTCAATTAGGGGCTAATTTGAGAAGTATGAAAATTTTGAGTTAAATGTGTGAAGTTGTGGAATATAGGGGCTGCTATGAGCACCTATAAAATTCGGCTAGGCTTGGGTGTAGAGAAATTTGCATGAATTTCATTTTTATGAGCCTAGGGACTAAATTGTAAAAAGGTCAAATGTATAGGGGTAAAATAGTAATTTTTCCATAATATGAAATTGGGTTGAATTGAATAGAATACGCATTGAATTAGTAAATTTGATTATTTAGATCAAGAAAAGCCACGTTCAGGATTAGATCGGGGAAAAGATAAAGTGGTAGATTGATCGGTCGATTAAATTCATACTGTTATGAGGTAAGTTCGTGGACTCGAACTAAATTTTATTATAATTATTATTATAAATAATGCTAAATTAGCTCTTGATATAAAATGTATGCATATTATGGAATTAATGATAAGAAAATAAATGAAGAATTTATGGAAGTAAATAATTGTATAATTGTCGATATTGTAATGCCCTAAAATTTAAATTTTTGTTTTTGCAGATGTATGACACAAATCTGTATTTGCTTCAGTGGTTAAGTGGTCTGGGAGTGTGTGAGAGGTTCCAAGTTCAAGCCATGACTTGGGAAAATTTTGATATTTTTATGAATAAAGCCCTATCTTTGGTCAATAGGCTTATAGTTAAAAGTTGGTAAAAATATATCAGAATGGGCTTGTTGGTTTGGTGGCAAAGGTGTGTGTTGGCGTGTGGGAGGTCTGGAGTTTAAGTCCCTGCGCGTGAGTAAAGGAATTATTTTTGTTGCTTGGCCGTGTGGCGTGGTGGAGTCCTAGTCAAATTAAAATTTCCTTTGAATTCCCCTTCCGTTTTTTTTGTCTTTCTTCGTCTTTTCCCCTTTGTGCAATTGTGTTGTATGGTAAGTTTCCGTTTTATTAAACTCAAATGTTACTCTGGATAAGGGATTAAGGGGTGTTTTGTTGACTATTTAGGAGTCGATCATGAGGCTGGAATTAACGTTCGTCGATTTGACTCGAAGTGGTAATCGTTTGGTAAGCGTATAAGGTATGTGTTTTATTGTGTTGTTTGGGCAAGTGGTTTTGGCTTTGAATTCGTTCTTAACTTTGTCGAACTCTTCGTTAATGAGGAATGGTTATTTTTACAGCAACGAACCATTTTGGTTGCTATCTCCCTCGTGTTGAGTGGTGGTGGAATTGTGCGAAGTTAGAAGGTAAGTGATGATCGGACAAGCTTAGACTTTTTGGTACGTGAATATGATTTAATCTTAGTTTAAGACCAATTCTAAAGTTGGGATTGTCGATTATAGGTTTTTGGTGATTTCGGGATTGTGTAAGCAGCGAAAACGATACAGGTGTGTACTCGAAACGCAGAAAACGAGATTCAGTGAAAAGCCGAAATTGCTTACTGTCGAGAAATAAGAGAAAATGATGCGAAAAATTGTAGAGAAAGGAAATAAGGGTGTTATAAACTTGGAAATCAACATTTTGCACTAAAATAGTTTTGAACAGTAGTAGTAGTCTAAATTTGAAAAATCATCAAAAATGTGAGACAAGGTCAGAATGATTTCGGGTTCCCCTGTTCTGACTTAGGAAAATCATCAAAAAATTTAAAAAATAATTAAGGGCTTAAATTTATATGTTTAAATCATTAATGAGTCTATTTTTAAGATAAACAAATGGAAACATCATCTAAATTCCGTACTAAGAGATAAAGAATTTTTAGTAAGGAAAGGACGAAGCTGTCAAACAGAAAAATAGGGATAACTTTAAAGATTTTACTGTACTTATTTGATAAACTATAAATTCTAAAAATTTTATGGTAGAAAGGTATTTGAGTCTAGTTTCAAAAACATCACGCGGATCTTAATTTGGAATTCTGTAGCTCAAGATATAAATAATTTAGTGATAATAACTCAAGTAGACAACTTTGAATGAACATATAAGTAAATAGTGAAAACATATATGAGTATTGAGCTAGCATGGGTTACTTTAAAAATAGATCATACGGCCAAGGCCAATTTGGGTCGAGGGGGCCACACGGGCGTGTAGCATGTGGGCCCATTTTTACCAAAATGTTTTTAAGGTTGCACGGGTCGCCCAAGTCGACTGTGAACCTATTGTAGGGTCGGTAAGCCTACTTAGACCCCTAAATGTGTGAAATTGACTGAATGATATTTGTACTAGGTATGTTAATATCTAAACTGAATATATGTACTGAAATTGCATAATAGCATGTCATCCATTGTATGTTGCATTGCATTGGGTAGAGGGTTATTATTCGAAGGAAGTGTACTGGAAGGCTTTAAGCCTAATTTACTGGCAGCTCAGCTGCAAATTACTGTATTGTGCAGCATTCGGTACTACTTGGAGTGTAGGAATGTGTGGGTTGATTATATCCCCACATGGAGTGTAGGGTTGGACGGAGATGGTGTGTAGAGGCTCGTTGGGTAGAATTTTACTACTGCAGAACTGTTACTGCTACTGATACTATGATGGGCTAAGGCCCTACTGCATTTTGACACTGTACTGAGATGGGCTAAGGCCCAAACTATCACTGATACTGAAAAGGGCATAGGCCCAAGACCGTTCAACTATGTACTGTGAATACTGATTGTTTGTTTGTTTCTGCGGGATTACACACTGAGTTTACGTAAACTCACCCTTTTTGTTTAATGTGCACAGGTAATCCCCAAACTTAGACGAATCGGTGCGACAAAGGACTCAACGGTAACCACAGTAATTTTTGGACTTCATGGTTTTCAATTTACAATTTATGATTTGATTATTATTGATTATTTGGATTGTAATTTAATGACTCTCTAGGACTTTAGTTTTAAATTTAGAGTTTTTATTTATTTATTTTACCTTACGGATTTCTACCTGCTGGTCGTAGGAAATTTGATTTTCAAAAAGTTAAAGTAAATTTTAAACGCATGATCACGTAGACTGTTTTATTAAAGCTTCCGCAACGAGGGGTGTTTCAAAACAAGTGTTTTAAATGAATAAAGACGACTTCTTAAGTTTTAACAAAGGTTTACTAAAGATAATAACACGGAATGTTTTCATCGTAACAACGAGGTTTCAAAAACACTATCGTGTGACATTTTCAGATACAGCCATAACGTTTAGGCCGGGTTTAGGGTGTTACAGATACATTCGACTAGCGCTGGGCACAATCCTTGTCAGCTTGTCTGATTAGTGATGGGCACAAAACCGTCGGTTTATCCGACTAGCACTGGGCTCAATGACTGTTGGTTCATCCAACTAGAGCTGGGCTCACAATTATTATCGTCGGTTCATCCGACTAGCACTGGGTGCAAAATATTGTTGGTTTATCCAACCAGAGTTGGGCTCACATTCATTACCGTCGGTTCATCCGACTAACGTTGAGCGCAACCCTTTTTCTGCGGTTTACCGCTAGGCACTGGGTGCCACATCGTTAATGTATCTCATGATAACGTTACTGGAATTATTGAGAGAATTGAAATCTTATTTGGTTAAGTTAGAATTTCATATTAAGAGATATTGGAATTAAATGTGTAAGCGTGTATATTGCAGGATTGAGTACAATCGTTTTAAGAAATTGATGAATTGACGGATAAGACCATGGTTGGACTATGGCATCGAGAAAAAGATATACTCATATCCGTAAGCCGTTCTCAAAATTGGAAAGACGAGGTAAGTGTATTCATCGATATTTAAATAATTCAACGAGTATATCGAAGATATGAAATGGTGAGAGATAGTCACGTATTGGTATAGGTATGTACGGAAATTCACTTGAATATTGAATCCATAATATTGAAAGTTCATGATCATTGTGGGAATAAATATATGTTAAACTGGTGATTAATAGTATATATTTATGACGTATAAATACATTGTAAACTTGGTTGATGATTTTGTGTTAGGCTTTTGGGCCAAATTTAGTTGTGATATGCTTCATTTTACTCACTTAAATTGTGGTTCAATGAATATGAGAAAAAGGTAAAGATCGGCAAATTCTTCGATTAGAATTGTTATTGAAAGCATGGAAAAGTATGAGTTTTTGGATGATTGAAAAATATTTAGCCATATACTGGATATATGAATGCACATAAGTAATGTAAACTTATGTTGTAATGTTTTATAATAAATTGCTAGTTCATGTGATGTTTAAAATTTAAAAGCTAATGTTGTTAGGCTAAGGCCAAGACAAGTTGGAGTGACTTAAATGGTTTATGCTTATAAATTGAAGTCATAACCTTTATTTCTTTGAATTACGAACTTACTACACATTTTATGCTTACTTTTTTTTTTAATTTCTTTGTGTATCTAGATATCAGAGGCTCGTTCGGGTTGGAAGGTGTCGGAGACATCACCACACTATCTATCGTCTATTTTGGTACTAATGGTTTTATACTTTTGGTTATGATGGTATGTATAGGTCGTTTTGGTTAGTGATAGCCTACATGTTTTGTTAATGATGGATTTTAGCCATTTGATTTGGCTTGTAAATGATGTGTATTTTAGTTGTGAATAGCCATGTGATTTGGCTTATCTTGGTATGTATATGTATATTTATGTGCTAATGTTCTTTGATGATGTGGTTCATAATCACTTGTGAATGAATTGTTGAAGTTTAGCATTTAAGGTTGATAATGGTTGGAAATTAATATTGTATGCTTGTGGATCTAGGCAAGGTAATGCTTAGTTGAGATAATGTATATAGATGTTTTGTGAATGTGAAATTGGTATGATTTGAATTGGCAAAACATGATATTATAAGCAAGTTAGTTGTTAGTATTGGAATAGCATGATTTAGGCTTGGTTGAGATTAGATTGAATGCCTATTGATGATATGGTTATATGCTATTTGGTATGCTTAGGTTGATGCATGTTTTGGTGAGAAATGTGACTTGAAACATAGCCTATTTTTGTCCACACGGGCAAAGACATGGGCGTGTGTCTCAGCCGCGTGTGACACATGGCCAGGGTACACGGCCGTGTGTCCCCTGATACTATTAAAAAAAATCAATTTCAAAACTTCACACGGCCTAGCACACGGGCGTGTGGCTTGGCCATGTGGCACAAGTCAGTATACCCTCTAATTTTGGCACGGCCTAGTACACGGCCTGGACATGGGTGTGTGTGGCGATTTCGAGAGGCACACGGCCTGACACACGGACGTGTGATTTGGCCGTGTGAGCCAAGTCAGAGAGTTACATGGGGTCGGACACGAGCTGGGACACGGCCATGTGATCCCTTTTTGAATGTTCACACGGCCTGAGACACGGACGTGTCTCTTGACCATGTGAGAGACACAGTTGGGGCACACGGGCTTGTGACCTTACACCTTGCAAATTTTGCATGTTTTCTCAAAACTTTCCTGAGTTATCGGTTTAGTTTCGAACCACTTCTAATGCTTGTTTTTGGCCTTGAGGGCTCGTGTTAGGGACTATATGATTGAATTTGAATGGTTTTTGTTTAGAGTGAGAAATGAATATGAAATGTATGATTGTCTGATAGATAAGTTCGGTAATATTCCGTAACCCTATTTCGGCATCGGATACGAATTAGGGGTGTTACTGGTGTGGAACTTTTGGATGGACATAATTACACATAAAAGTAAATGTCAAAGATTAAAATGTTATTAATGTTACGATTTATCTTAAAATTTTAACATTCTTTAAAAAATTCAGTAATGTCAAAGATTAAAATGTTATTAATGTTACGATTTATCTTAAAATTTGAACATTCTTTAAAAAATTCCATTTGCTGGCTAATGTATTTTTTTTAAAAATATGTTATAAATAAAGAATTAGTAGAGAATAATTATTTTGATAACTATAATTACATTTCTAAATAAGAATTTATTTGATAAATTATTAAAAAAATAAATCTATAAGAATATTTTTAATCCATTCAATTTTATTTTTATTTATTTTAATATTATATTATCATATAAAAGCTTTACTTTTTAGAATATAAAGAAATGTTTAAAAATTAAGAGTAAAATGTAGAATAAAAAATTTTTAAAATTAAATTTAAGTAATATATCAAATAAATTTCATAACTTTAATTTAGCATTTAAAGCTTGAATACTTAATTTTGTTTTTTTTTCAATACTTAATTTTTTAATTTATAAAAAATATCCGAAAATTTTGAGATTCTTAAATGGTGTTACTAAATACATAAAACTAAAATTTTGTATTTAAAAATAATAATAATTTAATATTTATTAAAAATAATATAATAAAATAAAATAATAAATTACAAAATAAAAAGAAAAGTTGAGCGAACGTGATATGTATAATATAGTAATGATGAAATTGTATAAAAGGTCATATATTAAGTGGTTTTTTTAGATTTAGCCCCTTTATTATAATTTAAACATTTCTAATCTCTTTAGATTTTCAAAGAATGTATTTGGTTACGTGGTATATACATCTATATAGCTGCAAAAAAATATTATTCTCATTTTTTTATTATCTCTTTTGAATGTGCAAAAGAATATTTAACTTTAATAAAAGTAAAAAATGTATATGCCACACCATTTTTTTCTAAAGAAAATAAGTTAGGTGGGAAAATCTTTAAGATTTTTCGATCTTTCTCAATATTGATATTCAACAAATTAGTTTGTTAAAAAAAATTGAGCAATTTAATTTATCAATTAAACTGATTAATTAAGAAATTAATAAAGATGCTAATATTTTCCATCAATGGTACGTAATTTTAATTGATATTTAAAATTTACATATTTTATTAATTTAATCTTAATTTAAAAAATTTAACCCGTAATTTTTTTAAATTTTTTTTCAATGTTTATATGTTTTGTCAATTTGATGTTGATTCTAAAACATCAACAAATCTAGCCTCAACATTTATACAAAATATTGTTGGCTAAATTTGTTAAATCAAAATTAAATTGACAAAATATATAAACAATGAGACTAAATTTATAATTATACCAATCAAAATTCTATACAATTGAGGGCTTGAGAGGAACCAATTTGCTCAATAACAAAATTGAGGAGTTGATAGGTTTTTTTACGAAAAAGAAAATTTGTCCCAGGATCGAAAGTAAACATTGCAAAAAATAAAGAGTAAAAACATGAAATTAGAGTATAGAGAAAATGATATCTGCTAAAAATGCATAATACAAGGAGCTATTTTAGAAATTGACCTATATTAATATATAAAAATATTGGCCTAAAACCTGGTCTCTGTATGAAAGTTGAAAACTCTGATGCCTCGTTTTTCTGATCTATTCTCTACAGATTAATCAAATAGAAAATCCTTCTTCGTACTCAAAAGGCAGCAATTTCGCATTCTTCTGAGGATACCCATTTCTCCAACATTCAAAACAACATATCTTCTTTTTTTTTGGGGGGGGGGGTTTGTTCTTGTATGTGTGTTTCTTCTGATACAGATATGGGGGTTCCGGTGATCAAATTTCCAATCTTTATGGTAGTTAGAGGATTGGGAATAGTAATAACAGCTATTCTTTTCATATGGACTGTTCATTACAGAGGAGGATTGGCTCTCATCTCTGATAACAAAGATCTCATCTTTAATGTAATCTCTTCCCTCTTTTGCTTTTAGTTTGTTTTATGTGTTTGGGTAAAGTAGAGAAGCAATAAATTTCATTTTAATTGATTTACCAGTTACTTGGTTTTGTTTTTGTTTAATGGGCTGTTTCCATTTCTTTGGTTTTTATTAGTTTACATATGGTGATTCAACGATTTTGTTGCCATTTTGCTTTATAATTTGTGATAATTTATAAGTTGAAAATTATGGATACATTAAACATCAATGTTTCGTTTGTTTTGAGATCAAGACATACTGCCATTCTTCACATTGTTTAATTGTACAAGTAGTTTACAAGAAAGTGAAAAAAAAAAATTGATGATCAGCTTTAGTTTTTAGGTAAATTTAGTTATTGCTATTGAGAATTGAACCATGTTTTTGAGCAAGTAAAAATGAAAATTTTGATTTCTATTGAGATTATATCTTAGCATTTCAGTCAATGAAGAGGAGTATCTTCTTTTTCCATCTCAGAAAAGTAATCTTTGTTGTGTACTTATTGCAGGTCCATCCTGTTTTAATGGTCATTGGATTAGTGCTCTTAAATGGTGAAGGTGAATGCCATTTTCTTATTGTTATAAGCATGTTCTTGATGCTGCTGATTTCTATTATTCAGATTAAATTATGCCAATTGGACGAGATGAAAGAATAAATACGTATTGGGTGAAAAAAAAAAAACTGTTGCATATCTAGAAATTGGTTGTTTTCTGAGAACTTATCCCTTTTTTGTCACTGGTAGGTTTATTGAGGTTTTCATGGGACTTGAGAAGTGACTTGCCCATAAATTATTAGTAGAGCTACTCTAATATTTTTATGTACCTCTAAGATTCTGCAGTTTCTTTAATTTTTCACGACATGATTTTGCTTGAAAATTTGGATTTGGATTTCATTTTCCATAAAAATTGTAATAATGGAATGCATTCCTTGTGAATAAAATTAGTTCAGTTTCAATATAATACATATTTGAAAAGCATAAAAAGTATGAATTTGTCAAATTTATAAATTTCCTAGGAATTTCAAATTCTCTACTAAAGAGGCATTCAGCAAATCTATGTATTTGAGAAATAAGCATGGATGTTACATTTGTATGTATGTTATCCCTTACTTTATACTATTTTTGAAATCCGAGTTCCAAATTGCTACCTAAGGGGATTGTCATGATTTCTTGGAAGGATTTTGATATGAAAGTATATATTATGCCTTTCGTTTTCTCTTTTGAGTTATCATTGCTATTATGGAGGACTGTGGCTTAAATATTTTAAGAGTTTGTGGATGTTTTACATGGTACATTGATGTGAGTTGTTGTTTTTCAAGCCCAATACATTAACTATGATACATGCATAAGCTAATAAGCACAAGTTTGTTTTCCCCCTTCCTGTCACTATACCTCTCCAGAAGCTGTTATACATATTAGATCGATATTTTCAGATACTATATTCATCGATTTGCTGGCTTCAAAACAAGTATAGATTTACTTCATCTTCCATGCAGGGAAGAAAATAAACCAAGTTCCATTCAATTTCTCCCTTGGGTTTGTAGGGTTTTGTTTTCCCCTTTGTTGCTTCAATATTTTATCATCAAGTGTAACTCAACAGTCCATTTCTCGAAGGAAATCATCTTATAGTGACACTTAGAAGGATAGTTGCCTCTGTTTTTTATTTTTCTTTATCCTTTTTTTTTTGTCCTTTAGGAGGTATGATGTTGGGTCTAGTGGGAGAACATAAGGGATGGTTCTGTCAGTTTTTGGAGTCGAAAAGAGAATAATATGAGGTTGTACTTTCGATATTCTTTTCTCTACTGTTCTACAGCATTGAATCTCAACTGTTTATTTATGGGGGTCCACTTGGAATCCAAATTCATTGATGGCCTAGATTCTTTAATCATCTACAATTAGATGGTGCAAAGTCTCTACAGAGCCTTCACCCTGATTTGAAGTCCCTTTAGTTTAGTCACACATTAGTCATACTCACAACTGATTGTGCCAGATGCTCTTTGGATAATTAAATACTATTTTGGTGCTTTTACCCTTTTCCCTGGTTCTAGGACTTGTCAGCAAATTCATGATAAATTTATCTGTTCACACATATATCTTCTTTGATCTGCCATAGCATGGTGAAACTGCGACTTGTCTAAAAATGTTTTGTTCATGAAGAATAGAACTTAATTCTACATTTGATCTGCCATCCTGCTTTGTTTAACTCGTTTGATATTTTTTTAATGCAGCCATGCTGGCATACAAGACTGTTCCTGGGACAAAAAGCTTCAAAAAGTTAGTTCATCTTACAGTTCAGTGTCTTGCTTTTATCTTGAGTACTATTGGTGTATGGGCTGCTTTGAAGTTCCACAACGATAAGGGCATTGAAAACTTTTACAGTCTACACTCATGGTTGGGCATAGCTTGCCTTTTCTTATTCGGCATCCAGGTTCTATTTTCTGCTCCTTTCCAGTGCATTTTGGCTTCATTTTGTGAAGTTACAGACCTTAATGATGTCTTGTATTTTACTTTATAATTTCTTCTCCACCAGTGGGCTGCTGGATTCGCAACTTTTTGGTACCCAGGTGGCTCAAGAAACAGCAGAGCTGCATTGTTGCCCTGGCATGTGTTCTTCGGGATGTATACGTATGCACTTGCTGTTGTTACTGCTACTACGGGTATCTTAGAAAAGCTTACATTTCTCCAAACAAACCGGGTAATATCACGCTACTCTACGGAGGCATTGCTAGTGAACTCATTGGGTATTTTGATTGTTGTGCTGGGTGGGTTAGTGATTCTGGCCACACTCACTCCTGTGAATGGCAAAAGTGATGTCCACAGGGGACTAGTGGAATGAATAGGTTATAGTTACAATCTGTGTTTGTATTTCCAGGGGATTAATGGAAGCAGTAATGAAACCTTAAAAACGACTAGTACATGTTAATCCTCTACAGGACTTTCGAGGTGTTGATGGTTTAATATTTACTCTCTTTTCTCATCGATTTTCATTTTCAATTTAACTGGTTCCTCTTCTTTACCAACCATAAATTTAGTTTGCAGTAAGTTGAGTTACATTGATGATTAAGGAGATGGCAAATGGTTCTTTCTTTGCCAACCATTTTTTGCAACTGAAAAAACTGAACTTGATTGGCTGGTTGAAGCAGTTCATATAGCTCTACATAACCAAGAACAGAAACCCCAAACTAAATCCTAAAAGAAAAAAAGGGTAAAAATAATAATATTGATATCATTAATTTTTCTTGAACCTTGATAGTTTACATTCGTGTTATCTAGATGTAGATGTAACCACTGTTGAACACAAATATTAAGCAGGATACTTATCGATTAGCCAAAAGTCTATGATGTAGTAGGATAGTAATCATGAGATATGAAAAACTGGGTCAGCCCAAGAAATTGATAGGTTCCGAATGGTGGTATTGGTCAAAGTTGTGAGGTACTTAAACACATGATTACAAGAGTTTACCAACTTTTATATGGACCTTCAAGTCCTCAGTGCCGCAACCTCGTCAACCGCCACTTGGACCTTAGCATGACAATGACGCAACACTAATATTGCCGCATTATGATGGCACACTTACAAGGCCATTACAGTAATTTCGCATTTTAATTCTTTGAGAAACAATTGTAGAAAACAAATTATGCCATGTAGTAAGCTGCTTCGATGCCCATGTTTTTTTTTTTTTTTTTAATTCAGTTGTTGGCTGTTATTTATTTATGTTGGGGGGGGGGGGGGTTCTAGATGGAAGTGGCATTTTTCTTTGGGCAAATTTGGTTAGGTTTGGGGTAAGATGGGGGTCGAATTAGTCTTCTCTTTTAACTTTACAAGTTTTGTCCTTGTCTTAACGGATTCAACTTTATGGTGCTACTTAGTCTACGGTTTTGACTTTTGTTCTGCCTCTGTGGGGACTTTACTCCTCATTCTCTTCCTTTCCTTTTTATATATCACGGATCAAATATTATCCCCAATTTCAACAAATATTTATGGGTAAAGTTTAATCGGATTCTCATTAATTTTACATATCATATATGTTTATTTAAACCCCACTTCACTTTATTTTTTTAATTTTTATTTAATACTTAATTTTTTTAATTTATGAAAATTTTAATATAAATAAGCTTTAGGCGTGTGGACGTTTTGGTTTTGGCTGCTTGATTGAAGGTTTTGGGAAAGCGTTGGTTCTCCATTATTCAACTTTATCTTTTTCCTTTTTAATAACTTTATCTTCCCTTTGACAAAAAAAAAAAAAAAACCTTTATCTGCTATTGCCAAAAATTGGAAAAAAAAAAAAAACACTTTATCTTTTATGTCAAAAAGAGAACACTCGTTTATCTCGTTGCTTCAAATGGTTTCACGAGAGATGATGTCAATTTTTTTAAAAAATAACTTTTTAATAAATAAATTATATATATAAAATTCATATAATTAATTTTTATAAAAAATAAATAATATAAACCAATAGTTTTATAAAAATCATTTAAATTAGAAATAATTAATATATTTACCAATATACTAAAATTGTTAAATTTTTTTCATCTAAAATTATTGATAATTTTTTCAAAAGTAAAAAAAATCTTCTTCTATTATATACGACATGAAAGAATTATATTCATGTTTAAGTAAAATAATATCACGATCCATTTTATCCTCTCTTGCACATCTTACTAATAGATATTTTATTTAAAGCAAATAGTTAATGGTAGAAAGTCTTACAAATTAGAAAAAAAAGAATAACAACAACAATGATATTCAAAATGCATGTGTATATAAAGATAATAAAAAATAAAAGGAAATAATATATAATATGATTGAATAGTTAATAGATTTTAAACTACCAACATAATACAATCTTAATTGATAAACATGTTCATATTACTTTTTTTTTAAACATTAATTTAATTATAAGTTCTTATCATATTTGTTTTTCTAGATATGATGTTTAAAATTACTCATAACTGGCGTTTCAGAATACTCAAACTCACGTCTTCCTACATTAGTAACAATATCAATGTTAATCCACATTAAAATAAATAACTATTTTTTAATTAGAGACTTTGGTTTAATATTACTTTGTTAATTGCCTGTTTGGTTCCTTCATGGAAAATCTAGGTGTGTTTCATCTTGATTCATTATATTACCTTAGTTGATTGTCGGGAAAACTAGGTGGTTTTTCTTAATGGATCCATTATATCATGAGCGTTGATTCGTTCAACCCTTTAGTGCATTATTATTATTATTATTATTATTATTATTATTATTATTATTATCATTTTGGTTAAATTATGTTATTAGTTTCTGTACTTTGTGAAAGTTGTGAATTTAGTCCTTATACTTTAATTTGATCAATTTTAATTTTTGTACTTTTTAAAATTTAAAATTTTGATCCTATCCCAATTAGTAATAGTTAAATTTGTTTGAATAAATTAACTATTAGTCATGTACTATGTGTACAATTGTAGATTTATTCAATTGGATTATTCTAATTCTTTATACTTTTCGAATTTTAAAATTTTTAGTCTTAACATAAATAACATTCATTAATAAATTAATTGAATTTTCAGTAAATAATATACAAAAATAACAAACTGACATGATATTACACGTGATAATATGTTTATCACATTATATTTTAAAAATAACCTAACTTAATGAATTTAACAATTATTATTTTATAAGGACAAATTTTAAAATTAAAAAAATTAAAAATTACCAAATTAAATTAAAGAATGTAACTTTCGATCCCAACTTCTATCAATGTAGTTGGGATACACGGTCCCAAAGGTATAAATTAGTTGGCCCTACATGATGGAAACTAGAGTCATTGTTTGCTGTAAATGATGGGTCATATCATGGTAGACTTTATGACATATTTTAATTTTATAGTCTTCCTTTCAATTTCTTAATCTTAATTACTGCTGATTGGTGCTTCCACAACTACACCCTCGCCAAGAAGAAGAGACTGCGATATTTCCTCTGTTTTCCTTCCTTAAAATCAACAACCCTTTCTTCTCAGCAAATCAACTTCCTTGATAGCTTCAGACCCTAGCTGAGACTTGTCAAGTTAAGCATTAATGGCAACCTCTGTGGGCCTTTCTCGTGTACTAACGCATAGAATGAGGTTGATGGAATCTCTGACAATAACTGGTATGAGTTTTTCTTCTTATAAGTCAAGGATGTTGCTTCTTAGCTGCTTGTTTGAGGGTTCTGTCTTTGTCCATCTTTTTTCTTCCCCGGAGTATTCATGGGTTTGGGACTGATTCTTCAGACACAGATGACATTAAATTCTTGTCTTGTCTTTGCTTGTGTTGTGTTGATTTTGTTTCTTTAATAATAGACCATGCTACAAGTATTTTGCATTCTAATTCTGTAATTTTATGTTAGTTATGCAGATTTTGCTGGTAACTTAATAATTCCTGTGTATTATATTGTTTTCATGTTATATCTTTATGACATGTAGTGTTGTGTGGGGGTATTACAACTTAATTGTCAATAATTAGGAGGCTTTGGTTAAAAGAAATGAGTGAATGTTGCAGGAACTTCCCCCATTGTTGGAGTAGTTGCAATGTTTATTTCCTTCCAGCTTCTGGTGTGTATGTGCAGCACTGACACTAGGAATGCCCCTGAATGTAACAAACCATTCAACTGCGGAATCGTCAAAGAGATAAGCTATCCGTTCCGGCAAAAGGGTAGCCCGGCGTATTGCGGGAAACCGGGATTTGAGTTGTTTTGTGAGGGTGGTAATCCCATGATTACAATCAGTTCACGGACTTACCAACTTCTGGTATACAATACCACCCTCAGGTCTCTCACTCTTGAACCTATGTCTAATGCGGATAGTGTGCTTTGTCCTCGCCGCCTTGTCAACACCTCTTTGAATCTCAGCCCTTTCCGCGCTCTTTGGAATACCCAGAACATATCACTCTATTACGGTTGCCCCATCGAGGCCAATCAGTATCAAGGCCTTACTAATCATCAGTTCAATTGCAGCATGAATGGAACTGATACTGTCGGCTACTACCTTGTTCCAACTGCCTTTCCTGACCTCTCCGTTGAAGCAAAGGATGCTTTGAGATCATGTCG
This sequence comes from Gossypium australe, assembly GCA_005393395.2. Classification (NCBI taxonomy): domain Eukaryota; kingdom Viridiplantae; phylum Streptophyta; class Magnoliopsida; order Malvales; family Malvaceae; genus Gossypium; species Gossypium australe. The sequence continues at coordinate 102,443,489 of CM016620.1, forward strand.
GAGCAATGTTCTTGTCCCAGCCTTCGCTTCGATATTAAGGGTTTTGGAGCACGGTCCAAGTCAAGCTAATCTGAATGTGACACTTCAAAATGGCTTTGGAGTGGAATGGGATGATGATTCCATCTCGGGTATCGTAATCAACAATCATTTTTCTTTATAATCACTTAAATCAGTACTTTTGCTACGATACGTAACTCGATTCTTCGATGGTTGCAGGGTCATCAGATGGTTTCACTCCAAAGTTCAAATTAGCCTTAGGTAGGTACTATATTGGTTAACATTTTAATTCAATTGATAACAATGAATGGCAGCTAGCTAATATTTCCCAACTTCATTCTTAGGCTTGGGAGTGGCTGGGGCTGTTGTTTTTGTAGTCGTCATTATGACAGTAACTTTCCGGATTAAGAACGAGACGTTGTCGAGAGGTATTTTATTGAAGTTGCAACGAGGAAAAAGGAAGCAATGGGAAAGGATCGAGGCATACATTTTGCAGTATGGTGCCGAACTTGCTCCCAAGCGATATTCATATTCAGACATCAAGAGAATAACCAAGTCGTTCAAAGACGAACTAGGTCAAGGTGGATTCGGAACTGTATATAAAGGTGCATTATCCGATGGTCGACTTGTTGCCGTTAAAGTTCTAAATGAAGCCAAGGGAAGTGGAGATGAATTTATAAATGAAGTGGCTAGCATTAGCAGGACTTCCCATGTTAATGTAGTGGCATTTGTAGGTTTCTGCTATGAGATATCAATAAGAGCTCTAATCTACGAATTCATGCCGAATGGATCGTTGGATAAGTTCATCTGTCATCGAGAATCTCTGGATAAACCTGAACAGTTAGAAGTGAAAACATTGTATAACATCGCAATTGGAATAGCCAGAGGATTGGAATACTTGCATCAAGGTTGTAATACAAGGATTCTACACTTCGACATAAAACCTCACAATATCCTTCTAGATGAAAAGTTTTGTCCTAAAATTTCAGATTTCGGACTTGCTAAACTATGTGAGCGGAAAGATAGCATCATTTCCACGATAAGTGCTAGAGGAACTATCGGATATATTGCTCCAGAAGTATTCTGCCGTAGCTTTGGAGGAGTCTCCCACAAGTCCGATGTTTACAGCTATGGGATGATGGTCCTCGAAATGGTCGGAGAAAAAGAAAACATTCATAGTCAGACTAGTAACTCGAATTTTCCGGTATGGATTTACAACCGTCTTAAAGAAGGAGCAGATTTGAAACTGGAAGGAATGACAGCTGAAAATGAAGAACTAATTAGAAAGATGATCATAGTGAGTTTGTGGTGCATTCAAAGTAATCCGTCCGATCGACCATCGATGACTAAAGTTATAGAAATGTTGCAAGGAAGCATTGAAGCTCTGATAATTCCGCCAACGCCGTTCCTGTTTTCTCCTCCAAGATCACCGGAAAACACCTTCACATCATCATTTTTTGCACCATCCATTCAGACGGAGTACAGTGCATTTATTCCAACTACCAGTGTATAAAATTTAATAGCGTGTGTGATATATAGATGTGAATGAACCCCATTAACTTCGGCTAGTACATAGTTTTTAGTATTTGATTATCTTTTTAGTATGTTGAACACAAATGTTTTTAGTGAATATAGTAATGATGAATGTAATTTAAAAATAAAATATTTTATTTTTAATTTGATCGATGTAATCTCAAATCTACATAATTTTTTTTCTAGTACATGCAATTAGAAAAAAATTGTGGTAATATAAGCAAAATATTTGCAAATTTTGATATGGTATTTGTTTTTTTTTTTTAATTTGGGTTTTATGATTAATTTGATGAAAGTACATAATTATTTAATACTATTAGTAATTAACTTTCATCAAATAAAGTTTAAAATCTGAATTAAACATTAGAAAATTAACACTGTTATTTTTGAGTGCCCAAATATATAATTTTTTGTCAAATACGTATATTAAATTAGATAAAAAAATAATAGATTATTGTATTAGAAAAAAGTGTGATACTTTAATATCAAATGTATTAAACCATTTTAATATACTAATCATTTCCTTATGAAGTAAAATCTGATTATACATCAAATAAATTATTATCAATAAAAATATTTTTTAAAACTTAAAGCTCATTTAAGAAATCACATGAACAGTGACACAAATATCACTTCTTCCTTTTTTTCAATTTCTTCCGTATTTCCATTCTTTTCTTTCTTTCTATTTTTTACATAGCAAATGACTGAGTTAGTCTTCATGCAACAACAAATTGAGACAACTTTTATATTAGGGTATATATAACCATATTTAGTGCTATCAAGGGTTGACTTTCTCAATTTCAAACACTTGTTCAAACTTATGAGAAGAAGCCATAATTTATAAGGTTAATTTATTATTTGGTACTTGAATTTGGTTTAAAGGTTTAATTTGATACTTAAGGGTTTTTTTTAAATTTGGTTCTTAAGTTTGACTTCAAGTTTCAATTTGAAATACAAACCAAATGACATCATGTGGCTCAATGAATGTTTGACACATGTTTTAGTAAAAAAATGTAGGCACTTAATTAGGACAAAGAAAAAAATCTTAGATATCAAATTGAACTTTGAAGCCAAACTCAAGTACCAAATTGGGATGAAAAACCCTTTAAGTATAAAATTGAAAATTTTAGGTGTTAAAGTGAACATTGAAGCCAAATTCAACTACCAAATTGGGACAAAAAAAAAAAACTTAGGTACCAAATTTAACATTGAAGCCAAGGATAAAAACTAAACTAAAACTAAATTTGGAATTTACAACATATTTAGTAATGATTAATTACATCTTACGAAATTAAGCAGTCGCATTTATTAATAATCCAACAATACAAATGATGTTTGAAAGATAGAATAAAAAATAGAAAATAAATGGGTGATAAGCTTATGAGCGACCATGCATTCTCATATAATCTGCATAAAAACGAGGCTGATTTTCTTCCTGATGTGTATTATAAGCGTATCCCCCATGGCTGGAAATATCCAATCCTGCAATTTCCTCTTCCACTGATATTCTCAGTATCCCCAGTCGATGCTGAGCATAGAATATAGTCCCCATTGTGACGCTAACCCAACCCACTATCACCAAAAGCTCTATCACTTGGCACCCCAGCAGTCCCCAGCCCCCACCCATGAATAGCCCGTAAGGTCGCACCACACTTGTGTCTCCTGCCTCATAGGCTTGAATCACGAACTCCTCCTTTGCAAACAATCCAGTAAAAATCAAACCCCATGCACCACATCCCCCATGCAATTGGGTAGCCTCTAATGGGTCATCAAAGTTCAGTTTCATAACCACTATATTCAGCCCAATCAAGACCCAGGCCGAGAAAAAACCGCAAACGATAGCGGCCCATGGCTCAACGACTGCGCAGCCCGATGTTATCGCGACGAACCCCCCTAGCACTCCGTTGCATACATCGAGTGCATCCCAATGGCCCACTAGTAATCTTCGGCCGAACAATGTTACAATTCCAGCCGTTGATCCGGCTAGTGTGGTTGTAACCGCTGTTCGGCCAATTGCGGTCCAATTACCTTGATTGGTTGTACTAGGATAGGCCACGAGGATCTTATCGAATGAGCCAGGATTGAACCCAAACCAACCGAACCACAACAAAAATGTCCCCAGAACCACTAGGGTTGCATTATGGCCACGCATTGGCACAGGCTTGCCAAAAGCATCGAACCTACCCACTCTTGGACCTTCAATTAAAGCACCCCAAAATCCAGCAACCGCACCTACCATGTGCACCACACCACTCCCTGCAAAATCAATAGCACCAGAAGCAAACAGTGGATTGGTTGAACTGGCACTGAGCCACCCACTAGACGACCACACCCAATGAGCCACAACAGGGTAAACGAACCCACTGAGGAAAAATGAGAAAACCAGGTAAGCACTGAATTGGGTCCTCTCAGCTATTGACCCACTGGTAATCCCTGCAACTGCAATGGCGAAAGCCCATTGGTAAAGAAAGAAAGAGTAATCAAATGAGGTATTAGGAATATCTTTGAGGGCAAAGAAATTTGTGCCAATGAAAGGGTTGGAGGTGTCACCAAATGCGAAGGCAAAACCAAAGAGATAATAAGAGATGCTACCAACAACAGCATCCACAACATTTGTGAGCATAATATTCATGGCATTCTTGGCCCTGACTGAACCAGCACAGAGCATGGCAAAGCCAAGCTGCATTACAAAGACTAAATAAGCAGAAAATAGAAGGTAAACAGTGTTGATAGAGTAGGTGACGCTTTGCTCCCAAGACATCTCCATGATTGTTGAAGATAGAGATGGTAGTGTTGGTTGGTTCTAAATTGTAAATGGGGAAAATGAAGATATAGTGAGATAGTTAATAACATTGTATCTAGTTGGGGGTACATTGAATGGTAGCTATGCTTGTGGGTTGTGGTTGGTTGAGAGCATTCCATAATCCATTCCATATATGGGGCCATTATAGGGTAGATAGGGCCAGTCTTGAAAACGGTTTAGCCGGGGCAAATTGCCATCTCCAATACTAAGGGATGGGATCATCATCCATGTTAAAACTCGGTGGAATGCCACAATTCCCGTAATTTATTGAAACCTTAAAATTAAATACTTCGGCACTAAAGGGTAATTTTTTTTTAAAAAAAAAATCATGTTTCGCTCATGTCACCATCAGTTGTATTTTAATATCAACATTTTTTCCATGAAATATTATTTATATGCATATATATGCAATAATAATATAGGCTTCTGAACGGTGACGAGGCAAGCCAAGGGGAGCGACATGTCCACGACCTTCGACGATCCGACGGTGCAAAACGGAGATCGGCGAGAGGAGGTTCGAAACTTTGGCCTTCGTTTCAGAAGACTCAGGGTCGGTTCCTTGAAGATCTAAACCGTAAAAGTAAAGGAGTATTATGTTGGTGCTGAAATAGGCGCGAACGGACAAAAGAGGACCACCCTTGGCGGAGGAGAAACAAACGGGTGAAGAGAAGAAACTTTTTTTTTTTCTTTGGATGCTGAAAACAAACGAGGGAGAGAACCCTAAAAATATGTTTTTTTAGCAAATCAAAAGTTACTAAAGCCTATTGTTTTTATTTATTTATTTTAGCAAAAGCAATAATGTTTAAGAATTAGAAGTCGAAATTTTTAAGTCTCCTAAATAACAAAATCCATAATTGTTGAAGATGCAACAAACAATACCGTAACCATTTTTTTGTAAAACGGGAATCGACTTTTAAAAATAGGGAGTCGCCACCGATCTTTATTAAGTGTGATCGGATCACCTTTGTTTTAATAAAATATTTTGATTTACTAAAACAATAATTTTGGTCTACGAAATCTGAGAGAACGGGTTCGGGAGTCAGTTACGTGCAAGGAAGGGTTAGCACTCTTGCAACGCCCAAAGTTGGTACCAAATTGATTGATGTTGTCCTACTGTTGAAAACTTGAAAATATTTAGGGTAAAAATTTTTTTAAAAAGAATTCGTCAATTTGGGATTGCATCTCAAGATTATCTCGTTTCAAAGGAATAAAAGTATCATACCCAGCACGTTAGGATATAACACATTTATAACCTGCCACCGAGATCATCTTTGATTTTCAAAACACGTAAAAAGGATATTTGGTTGTTTAATTGAACAAAAAAAAAATCGACACCCAGCACGTTAGGATGTGATCTTTTGAACTTCTAAACACACAAATATTACCTTGAAACAAGTTTAAAAGATATTGATTTTGCGAAAAGGTATTTTTATTTAAAACAGCAATTATATGTTAATATTTGTATTTTATAAACTATTGAACAAAATTATTGAAAGCAATTATGATATATTAACATTTAAAAAGGCAATAAAACAATAATAACACAAAATGTGATAAATGGTAATTCCACGATGAAGCATAAACAAGTATAATGGACAATAAACAAATATAAACCTATTTAACGCATGCTTAGATAAAAAGACATATATATATATATATATATATATATATATATATATATGGTAGAGCCAATATAAACATAATATAGTGATTTTAAATAAATATATAAAATTACATAAAAAATATAAATAAAATATATTATACAACATAAATAAACTTTAGCTAAAAATAATATGCGGTATAATATTATATAATATACGATTTAAAAATATATAACATATAAGAAGATATCTAATGAAAATAATTTCTAGCTAAATAAGAGTAATAAATATTAATTATAAAAATACATGTATATTTATACTATTAATATACTGGCATATAAATAATAATATGGACAATTTAACATAACACAAAATAATAAAACTAAATAAAAAGGATAAAAACAAAACAAACAAAGAAAACATGGGGGTCAAATGGTAATAAAAAACTGAAAGGATTAAAATAAAACACGCGTTAAACGATAGGGGTTGAAGTGCATTATACTGAATTTTAAAACGGGGTCGAACTAAAAAGAAATACGAGCTTCGGAGCCAAATTAGAAATCGCGTTAAGATAGGGGGACCGATCGTGGTATTATTCCCAGCCTTCTTATGCGCATTTATGGCCAAGGACCGGATTGAGAGTCGGTGCAACGGAAGAGGACCAGGAGCGCGAATTCACCTTAAGAGGAGAAACGCGCGGACCCAGTAAACGGGTCGGGTCGACGCGCGGGTTACCCCTCTCTAAACGGCGTCGTTTACTAGTTTTATAAGGCCCTCCCCTTTTATTTTGCCGTTTTGATTCCTTTTTCTTTTTTGAATAAACAAACCCCCCCTTTCGATGCTCTGCTAGGGTTTTCATAACCCATCTTTGCGCTGTCGGTTGGGGTTCTTCAACCAGCCCTCGCGACACAGCGCCACGTCCGGCAGCCGACGGCACACGGAGATGGGCCTTTGGCCTTGTTTCGGGACTCGCGTGAAATCAAACCTCGGCTCTCCAACGCTCGAGAGAAGAAGACTCTCCCTTGGAGTTTCGATTTAGTCTCGACGACAGAGCAGTGCCTCCGACGCCGCACCTTGGGTTCAGGTAAGACCCTCTTCCTTCTCTTTCGTGGTGTTTTGATTTTGTTTCTTTTTTTATTCGAAAATGCAAATAAATAAGGAAAAAAAATCGACCGTAGACAAAAGAAAGTAAATCAACCTTTCGATGCTTTGTTATTTTTATTGCTAATCCTATTTTCTGATCTCCGAATGCCGACCGTTTTACATTGATCTTCAATGGCTTTATAGCCGAAAATACACTATCTTCTTAGTACCCTATTATTTTTATTCCATGCTTCTCTACTGCTTGTTTTGTTCTCTGTCTGCAGGGTATGGGCGAACAGTGTTGGTGGAAGCCGAGGCGCGGGGAGCGTGCTCGTGGTGCAGTGTGCGGGCACGGGGAACGACGTGCATGGGAGTGGAATGTCAGGAGGCGCGTCGACAAACGCGCATGGTGGCAGAGGCATGGGGTCGCTGGTCAGTGGAAGGTTGACCAATGCATGGGGAAGGGCTCTGGTGGAGAGGCGGCGTGAGAGGAAAGGACTCTAGGGTTCCCAAATTTTAATGTGTTTTGGGCCGTTGGGCCTTTGTAAAATTGGGTTAATTGGGCTCCGGGTTTAACTTGTAAAGAGACTGTTTTTAATTGGACTTTCATTTTGTTTATGGGTTAGAGCTTGGATTGGACTTGGTGGGTCTGACGGGTTTTAGGCCGGAATTGGTTTGGATTTGAATTTGTTTGGCTTGGCTTTCATTATTTGTTTTGATTTGGGCCTGATATTTTGGTTTTGTAATTGGGCCCCGGATTTGTTCTATAAATGGACTGGACTTTTTATTTATTGGGCTTAATTTCAGGCTTGTAATTGGACATTTGGTCTATTTGGGTTTTATTGTTTTTGTTTTATCACTTGGGCCTCTAGTCTGTATTGGGTCCGGGCAAAAATTGGTTATTACAGCTGCCCCTCTTTGCTCATTGTCGTGAAACGAGAATAGAGCAAAGACAATAGAAGAACCAATTTTGCCCGGTTTTGGCCAAGCCTTTACTTATTGGTCTTCGTCTTCCTCAAACATCTTCAAACTCTACTGTAACCTGTTGCTTTGATTCACTCCACCACTGCTTCTGCGAGACATGACCCGTAGCTTCAATTCGGTTTTCCTCAATCTTGTTCTTCTTTTTTCTTTTAACCTGCTCCAATATGACTTCTGGACACGAAGAGATTTGTAGTTCGATCTACTAATTGCTCCATTGGGACTTCGATGAAATCTGAACTTTTTAAACTGCTTCCTTATTCTCACAATATGAGTTGACCCTTTTTTTTTGAAAACAGAAACTGAAAAACAAAAGTTGAAAATACCTCAGCGTGCGTGACCTGGGGCCCAACTAATCTCTCGTATTATGAGTTGATAATTGAAAAATAAAAATTGAAAAACACCTCAGCGTGTGACCTGAGGCTCAACTCACCTCTCGTATTATGAGTTGATATTTTGAAAAATAAATAATTGAAAAACACCTCAGCGTGTGATCTGAGCCTCAACTCACCTCTCGTATTATGAGTTGATATTTTGAACAGAAATTGAAAAACACCTCAAGGTGTGACCTGAGGCTCAACTCACCTCTCGCATTATGAGTTGATATTTTGAACAGAAATTGAAAAACACCTCAGGATGTGACCTGAGGCTCAACTCACCTCTCGTATTATGAGTTGATATTTGAAAAAAATAAAAATTGAAAAACACCCCAGCGCGTGACCTGAGGCTCAACTCACCTCTCATATTATGAGTTGATATTTTGAAAAATAAATAATTGAAAAACACCTCAGCGTGTGACCTGAGGCTCAACTCACCTCTCGTATTATAAGTTGATATTTTGAACAAAAATTGAAAAACACCTCAGGGTGTGACCTGAGGCTCAACTCACCTCTCGTATTATGAGTTGATATTTGAAAAAATAAAAATTGAAAAACACCCCAGCGCGTGACCTGAGGCTCAACTCACCTCTCGTATTATGAGTTGATATTTTGAACAAAAATTGAAAAACACCTCAGGGTGTGACCTGAGGCTCAACTCACCTTTCGTATTATGAGTTGATATTTGAAAAAATAAAAATTGAAAAACACCCCAGCGCGTGACCTGAGGCTCAACTCACCTCTCGTATTATGAGTTGATATTTTGAAAAATAAATAATTGAAAAACACCTCAGCTCACCTCTCGTATTATGAGTTGATATTTGAAAAATAAAAAAATTTGAAAAACACCTCAGCGTGTGACTTGAGGCTCAACTCACCTCTCGTATTATGAGTTGATATTTTGAAATCAGAATTTCAACATGCATCATCTGGTGGAACTCGGATGTCTTCTTTTTCCTTGGTTCGGTACAGTTATCGTCAAAACTTCTTGCTTTACTGGCGTGCCTGTATGTGTCATGCGTGATGTTATCATGATATGCACGTGTTTGTCTTAAATGCTTTTATGCCTACATGATTATGTCATGCGCCTTGGGCTTGTTTGTCATATATCTCTTTTCGTTACGACTTTCATGATGACCTGCATTCATTGCTTCGATTCTTGACTTTCTTTTCAGGTTTTGTACCCGTCCTCAAGCTTTACGAGTAATCCATGTTTCTTGTATATCGCCCTTTTGCCCCCTGTTGAACTTTGTCCTTGCTTTGAGGCTCTTGTGCTTACCAAATTTTCATCCAGGTAATGCTCAACATTCCTTTTGTTTAGAGTATGTCATTACGCTATTTATCATTTAACTGAACCAAACATGAGATGCATGAAAACGACAAAGTAGGTATGAAAGGGATACCTCACACCCATATTTATTTCAAAAGTGACAAGTAAAGAAAATTGACAAGGAACAATTCAATAAAGGAAATGTTATAAAAAGGAAAGTAGGTTCAATTGTCGCAAATGCTCTGGATATCTAACACATGAACTTTTCCACGTTTCTCCATCCTGGATCTTTTTGAGCAAAGCTTCTTGTGTAGAAGATTTTGAGCTTTCGAGTCCGCTTCAAATATTAATATCTCGCCATTTGACTCTCTGTTCAAATCACCCTTGCTCTTTAAGCCCAAATTTGATTCCTTAGGACGCCCTTTCGGGTTTTTATCCTAAACCTTTTTTTTTACCAAGACGCCCTTTTCGAGTTTTCATCTTGATCTTTTTTTTTTCAAGAAGCCCTTTTCGGGTTTTCGTCATGATGATTTTTTCTTTTTTTCTTTTTTTTAGACGTAGTACTTCTTCATGGCATCTGAGTTCACCGTATTTGTACTTCCTTCCCATCCATCTTAGTGAGAATCAAAGCTCCACCCGAGAAAACCTTCTTTACAACGTATGGCCCTTCCCAATTTGGTGTCCATTTTCCTCGAAAGTCTTTTTGTATTGGGAGAAGCTTTCTTAGTACGAGTTCTCCTTCACGAAATTCCATTGGCCGCACCTTCTTGTCATGGGCTGTTATCATTCTCTTCTGGTACATCTGTCCATGACAGATTGCTTTCAAGCATTTTTCTTCGATTAGATTTAGTTGGTCATATCGAGCTTGAACCCATTCTGATTCTTCTAGTTTTGACTCCCTTAAGACTCGTAAAGAAGGGATTTCAACTTCGATGGGTAGCACGGCTTTCATTCCATAGACCAGAGAGAAAGGAGTTGCCCCCGTAGAGGTCCGCACACATGTGTGATATGCATATAGGGCAAATGGTAGCTTCTCATACCAGTCTTTATATGTCTCGGTCATTTTCCTAATAATCCTCTTAATATTTTTGTTGGCCGCTTCTACTGCTCCATTCATCTTTGGGCGATAGGGCGAGGAATTATGATGCTTTATTTGAAATTACTCGCACACCTCCTTCATCATCTTGTTATTCAGATTCAAAGCATTATCTGAAATGATTCTCTCAGGTAATCCGTATCGACATATGATCTCTTTTTTTAAGAACTTGCAAACTGCGATCTTTGTCACATTAGCAAACGAAGCGGCTTCTACCCATTTTGTGAAATAATCTATGACCACGAAAATGAATCGATGTCCATTAGAAGCCTTTGGGGAAATTAGCCCTATAACGTCCATGCCCCACATAGAAAAGGGCCACGGAGAAGTCATGACATGAAGGGGCGAAGGTGCTGCATGGATTTTATCACCGTAAACTTGACATTTGTGGCACTTTCATGCGTAACTAATGCAGTCGTTTTCCATCGTCAGCCAGTAATAACCGAGTCTCATAATCTGTCTGGCCATAGTGAAACCATTGACGTGCGTTCCACAAACTCCTTCATGGACATCTTCAAGTATTTTTCTCGCTTCAACAGTATCCACGCATCTCAGGAGCACTTGATCCTTTCCTCTTTTGTACAGGATGTCCCCATCTAGAACAAATCCCACCGCCATTCTTCTGATTGTTCTTTTGTCATTCTCATTTGCTTGTTCGGGATACCTTTGATTCTTGACATATTCTAAGATATCATAGAACCATGGCTGTCCATTTGCCTCTTTTTCAATGCTAAAACAATGTGCAGAGGCCTCGTATATGCTCATTTGGAGAGGCATTATTTCCGTTTCTCGGCTTGCTTTGAACATTGAAGCCAAAGTGGCTAGGACATCAGCCAATTAGTTTTCTTCTTGTAGGAAGTAATTGAAAGTTACTTCTTCAAATTCTTTGATCAGCTCTGCCACGAGATCGTGATATTTGACCAGCTTTGAATCTCTCACTTCCCAATCTCCACGGATTTGGTAAATCACCAGCGCTGAGTCTCCGTATATCTCTAAGACTTCGATGTCTCGTTCAATAGCTGCACGAAGTCCCATGATGCAAGCCTCATATTCTGCTACGTTGTTAGTACAGAAGAAATTTAATCTGGCAGTGAATGGGTAATGATTCCCTTCTGGTGACACTAAGACTGCTCCAATCCCATGCCCCAATGCATTTGATGCACCATCAAAGCTCATCTTCCATGATTTCTCTTTTGACGACTCACATTCTTTTTCCGTAATGCACATCAAGTCTTCATCTGGGAAGTCAAATCTCAATGGCTCGTATTCCTCTATCGTTCGAGTTGCTAAGAAGTCAGCTATTGCGCTCCCTTTTATCGACTTTTGATTCACGTAGATGATGTCGTACTCCGACAGTAGGATCTGCCATCGTGCCATTCTTTCTGAGAGTGCAGGTGATTCCATCATGTACTTTATTGGGTCCAATTTTGAAATCAACCACGTCGTATGATACAGCATATATTGTCTGAGCCTTCGAACCACCCAGACCAAAGCACAACAGAATTTTTCAATTGACGGATACTTTGCTTCACACTCTGTGAATTTCTTGCTGAGGTAGTAAATCGCCTTTTCTCTTTTCCCCGACTCATCATGTTGCCCCAGTACACAACCCATTGAATTTTCGAACACAGTCAGATACAATATTAACGGTCTCCTGGGAGTTGGCGGTACTAGCACCGGGGGGCTAGACAAATATTGTTTTATCTTATCAAAAGCCACCTGGCACTCTTCGTTCCATTCTCCAGGATTGTGCTTTCGAAGGAGTCGAAAAATCGGGTCACACTGGTTGGTAAGTTGAGCAATGAATCGAGCGATGTAGTTCAACCTTCTTAAAAATCATCTGACTTCCTTTTGTGTGCGCGGAGGCGGTAGTTCTTGTATGGCTTTTATCTTATCTGGATCAACTTCAATGCCTCTCTTACTGACGATGAAGCCTAGTAATTTTCCCGAGGTAGCCCCAAACGTACATTTAGCTGGATTAAGCTTCAGCCGAAACTTCCTCAGCCTTTCAAACAACTTCCTGAGGTTCCCAGCATGCTCTCTTTCCCCCCGAGATTTGGCGATCATATCATGGACGTAGACTTCTATTTCTTTATGCATCATGTCATGGAACAATGTCACCATAGCTCTCTGATATGTTGCTCCAGCATTCTTTAATCCAAATGGCATCACCTTGTAGCAAAATGTTCCCCACATCGTCACGAATGTAGTTTTCTCCATATCCTCGGGGGCCATCTTTATTTGATTATATCCCGGAAATCCATCCATGAAGGAGAATAACGAATGTTTTGCCGTATTATCCACCAACGTATCGATGTGGGGTAAGGGGAAATTATCTTTAGGACTTGCTCGATTCAGATCGCGATAATCTACGCACATTCGCACCCTGCCATCTTTCTTCGGTTCCGGGACTATGTTAGCCACCCATTCCGGATATTTAGAGACTTGTAGGAACCCAGCATCAAATTGTTTCTTGACTTCCTCTTTTATCTTTAAAAGCATTTCAGGTCTCATTCGCCTTAACTTCTGTTGAATAGGTTTGCATTCTGGTTTTAGTGAGAGTTTATGGACCACTACATCCTCGTTCAAACCTGGCATGTCCTGATACGACCATGCAAATACATCTTTGTACTCATGAAGCAAGGTGATCAAATCATGTTTGGTGTTCTCTGAAATAGAGGTCCCAATCTTCACTTCCTGGCTCTTTTCTTCATCTCCCAAGTTTACTGCCTCAACAGATTCTTGATGGGGTAGAATTTGCTTATCTTCTTCTTCTATCATTCTTAGTAAGTCAGGAGACGATATATAATATTCAGCATTTCCCTGAGCTTCAAATTCTCCTAAACAAATAGCTTTCTCGAAATCGATTTCAGGACTTATAACAGGATCGTTCATGTTGTTGATATCTGAGCACCTGAAAAGTGAATGGAAAAGAAAACTATAGAAGAGCGTCAAGGTATTGGAACCCACAAACATAATGTTATGGCATGATATGAGGTACATGTAAGGACAGGTCGTGAGAAGGGGGAGCAATTATGAAGTTAACGAGAATGACAAGTCTATGACAAAATGCATCTCCATTAATGCTCATTTAAATGATAAAGAGCAAACGTAAACTCTTACAAAAGGATCCCACTATTACATAGGGGCACACAAAAGAGTTAACATTGAGCATTACTTTGGAGAGGACTTAGAAACTACAAGAAGATCCACAGTAGTCCAATTGTTCAAAATGAATCCAGAAGGACAAGGGCGTATCATTGAAACATCTTCCTTTGTTAATGCCATTGATACTGACGTTCTGGAGATCCCTTTCAATCAATAACAACATGCTTCGCAAACTATCTCTCCCTGGTGAGTCTTCAACAACCCACTCCTTAATCATTTCTGTTTGAGTGGGGTCGTTGTGCTCCATCCTGACCCCACTCTTCTTCTGATCCTGAGCTATCTTCAGTGCTACTGTCGTTCGCAATGACGATAGCTTCTATCCTTCTCTGTAGTTGCCTGTCGTGAATCTTTTCTACTTCTTCTAGTGTGACGAACCCCCATGACTCACGCATCTGCCTGTTCCCAAAAGTTTGCCTTGGTGTGTAGTTCTGGTATGGTCCTCCGTCTTGATTGTTAGAAAAGGTCCACCCCATTTGCTGGCTGATATAAATAAGGTCCTCAATGCTTGTTTCAATCCTATTTTGTGCCTATAGCATGAAATCCCTTCGAACTGCATGTTCTTCCGGTAACCACCTTCTACTGTCAAGGTCATCAAAGTTTTCCAACCAAATTGTACAGCTGGCTGAAAATGAGGTGAGGTATTCCATTGCATTAACTAGCATGTCATGCCTGTAGCTGAGCTTTGCTTGTTGCTGATGATTAAATTCGTCATTGCTGACTGTTCTTGATTTAGGTAACAGGATTGAGCTTGCTCTTCTTGCGTGGATAGTGTGATCATGGAACATAGCTTCAGCACTAGAGATCCCAACATTTGCCAGGATGGGCCTTCCTGTTGGAGATGGCATTCTCCCTCTTCTATATGGGCCTGGCCTGTAATTTGGGCTTTGCTGATTGCTGATAGTTTGGCGAATTCTCCTATTGCCTTCCCCAAATTGTCTCATGTAGTTGTTGTCCATTGGTCTGCCGGGCATTCCTATAACAGATTGACAAGTCTCAATAGTGAGTCCGCAATTGAATTAGAGGACCCTTTTTATGTGCTCAAAGACCGCATTTACTCCTATACTTGTTACGTGACCCTCGAAGATAGCTCATCTCACTCTAGACGGTTTACTATTATCAAAGAAGCTAATTATCGCCTGACAGTCAGTCCTAAGGGTAATTTCCTTCCTACCCAAGTAGTGAGTCTCAAGGGTTGCTAATGTTCCCAGATTTCTCTTTCTCTTCCTCCCTTTTTTGTGTTATAATTTCAACTTATTAGGTTCTTTCTTTGGGTTCAAATGCATGTAATGGGATGTAATGCAAATGCATGAAATGCAGTGCAAATGCATGGAATGAATGCAAAAAGAAAGAGAGGCGTTGATTTTGAATTCAATTCCATTAGAAGAACTTTTCTAGAAAATACGTTTCTTTACATTAAAACGGATTGCATATACGGCCATGTCCTTATGGTCCAGGTGAAAACACCAATCCTCTCTTTCGTGTCTGGAGGTTGTGATTGTGTCCCGTGAACCTTCTCAATAGACGTCTCTTTTAGCTCTTTGTTGCTTGGTTCAGGTCGTACCTCGTCATTCGCTTATCCTCCGCGATGTTCATAATCTTCTGATGACTCCCGAACCATCCTTGTCGGCTTGAATCTTCAGGCAAGGCCTACTCTTATTGTTACCTAGACTATGTTCGGACGACCGTATTATAATCCACTTCATCAAGTAACACATTTCCTTACGACAAACTCTCCTATTCAGCAATCGAATATGAATCAACACCCTCTTTCTAGGATGATGCAATGTAATGCAAATGCATGGAATAAATGCAAAAAGAAAGAGAAACGTTGATTGTGAATTTAATTCCATTAGAAGAACTCTTCTAGAAAATAAAGCTCTTCACATAAAATGGATTGCACATACGATTTTGTATTCATAGTCCAAGTGAAAACACCAATCTTTTCTTCGTATCCGGATATTATGATCATGTTTCGTGAACTTTCTTCATAGATGCCTCTTCTAGCTTCTTGTCGCTTGGTTCAGGCCGTACTTCTTTACTCGCTTATCCTCCACGGTGTTCATAAGTTTCTTTAAGAAAGTCTAGACGTGACAACTCCTGCATAATCCTTGTTGGCTTGAATCACCAGGCAAAGTCTTGTATTCTTCCGTGGACTATACGCCTTCTCTCGTTGTTTACTTGGACTATATTTGGGCAACCGTATTACAATCCACTTTATCAAGAAATTCATTTCCTTATGAAAAACTCCTCTATTTAGTAATCAAATATCAATCAACATTTCCTTTCTTCTGATGATGCAATGCAATGCAATCAAAACCGAAGAAAACACGTTAGTACAAGAGAAATGAACAAACACAGAACAATCATCTTGATGACCACTAGGGTTTAGCGTGGCTCTATCTAGTATAGGCTCCTAGGTCTCTCTACATGTGGTTTGGCTCTAAAGAGAGGGTACCTGAACTAGCAGATTCCTCAATCCTCACCCGTTATAGGCTCATATGGATCGAGTTCAATTCAGGGGGACACATTTCCCTATGGCCATGCGGAGGTGAAAACCTTACGAAGCACATAGGTACGGATGTATCCCGGAAGCAATCCACTAGCCCATGCGGAGGTGAAAACCTCACGAAGGCTTAGTTTCTTACTCCACTTAAAGGTGTGACCACAACGGTCATGCAATGTAAATGCAAGTATTATGAAACTCGACATTATTGCAGTTATAGCACAAACAAATGCTTTAGAAGAAACATGATTTTTTTTAAAAAAAATAATTTTTCAAGTTTTCAATCAAAAGGACAAAAATTAATCAATTTATGGCCTGACTCTCGAGGTCCCCAGTGGAGTCGCCAAGCTGTCGCAACCATTTTTTTGTAAAACGGGAATCGACTTTTAAAAATAAGGAGTCGCCACCGATCTTTGTTAGGTGTGATCGGATCACCTTTGTTTTAATAAAATATTTTGATTTACTAAAATAATAATTTTGGTCTACGAAATCTGAGAGAACGGGTTCGGGAGTCGGTTACGTGCAAGGAAAGGTTAGCACCCTTGCAACGCCCAAAGTTGGTACCAAATTGATTGATGTTGTCCTAATGTTGAAAACTTGAAAATATTTAGGGTAAAAAAAAATTAAAAAAGAATTCGTCAATTTGGGATTGAATCTCAAGATTATCTCGTTTCAAAGGAATAAAAGTATCATACCCAGCACGTTAGGATATAACACATTTATACCCTATCATCGAGATCATCTTTGATTTTCAAAACATGTAAAAAAGATATTTGGTTGTTTAGTTGAACAAAAAAAATTGTCACCCAGCACGTTAGGATGTGATCTTTCGAACTTCTAAACACACAAATATTACCTTGAAACAAGTTTAAAAGATATTGATTTTGCGAAAAGGTATTTTTATTTAAAACATCAATTATATGTTAATATTTGTATTTTATAAACTATTGAACAAAATTATTGAAAGCAATTATGATATATTAACATTTAAAAAGGCAATAAAACAATAATAACACAAAATGTGATAAATGGTAAATCCTATGCTAGAGTAATTGTAAATACACGATGAAGCATAAACAAGTATAATGGACAATAAACAAATATAAACCTATTTAACGCATGCTTAGATAAAAAGACATATATATATATGGTAGAGCCAATATAAACATAATATATAGTGATTTTAAATAAATATATAAAATTACATAAAAAATATAAATAAAATATATTATACAACATAAATAAACTTTAGCTAAAAATAATATGCGGTATAATATTATATAATATATGATTTAAAATATATAACATATAAGAAGATATCTAATGAAAATAATTTCTAGCTAAATAAGAGTAATAAATATTAATTATAAAAATACATGTATATTTATACTATTAATATACTGGCATATAAATAATAATATGGACAATTTAACATAACACAAATAATAAAACTAAATAAAAAGGATAAAAACAAGACAAACAAAGAAAACGGGGGGTCAAATGGTAATAAAAAACTGAAAGGATTAAAATAAAACACGCGTTAAACGATAGGGGTTGAAGTGCAAATTATACTGAATTTTAAAACGGGGTCGAACTAAAAAGAAATACGAGCTTCGGAGCCAAATTAGAAATCGCGTTAAGATAGGGGGACCGATCGTGGTATTATTCCCAGCCTTCTTATGCGCATTTATGGCCAAGGACCGGATTGAGAGTCGGTGCAACGGAAGAGGACCAGGAGCATGAATTCACCTTAAGAGGAGAAACGCGCGGATCCAGTAAACGGGTCGGGTCGACGCGCGGGTTGCCCCTCTCTAAACGGCGTCGTTTACTAGTTTTATAAGGCCCTCCCCTTTTTATTTTGCCGTTTTGATTCCTTTTTCTTTTTTGAATAAACAGACCCCCCCTTTCGATGCTCTGCTAGGGTATTCATAACCCATCTTTGCGCTGTCGGTTGGGGTTCTTCAACCAGCCCTCGCGACACAGCGCCACGTCCGGCAGCCGACGGCACACGGAGATGGGCCTTTGGCCTTGCTTCGGGACTCGCGTGAAATCAAACCTCAGCTCCCCAACGCTCGAGAGAAGAAGACTCTCCCTTGGAGTTTCGATTTAGTCTCGACGACGGAGCGGAGCCTCCGACACCACACCTTGGGTTCAGGTAAGACCCTCTTCCTTCTCTTTCGTGGTGTTTTGATTTTGTTTCTTTTTTTATTCGAAAATGCAAATAAATAAGGAAAAAAAAATCGACCGTAGACAAAAGAAAGTGAATCAACCTTTCGATGCTTTGTTATTTTTATTGCTAATCCTCTTTTCTGATCTCCGAATGCCGACCGTTTTACATTGATCTTCAATGGCTTTATAGCCGAAAATACACTATCTTCTTAGTACTCTATTATTTTTATTCCATGCTTCTCTACTGCTTGTTTTGTTCTCTGTCTGCAGGGTATGGGTGAACGGTGCTGGTGGAAGCCGAGGCGCGGGGAGCGTGCTCGTGGTGCAGTGTGCGGGCACGGGGAACGACGCGCGTGGGAGTGGAATGTCAGGAGGCGCGTCGACAGACGCGCGTGGTGGCAGAGGCATGGGGTCGCTGGTCAGTGGAGGGTTGACCAGGGCATGGGGAAGGGCGCTGGTGGAGAGGTGGCGTGAGAGGAAAGGACTCTAGGGTTCCCAAATTTTAATGTTTTTTGGGCCGTTGGGCCTCTGTAAATTTGGGTTAATTGGGCTCCGGGTTTAACTTGTAAAGAGACTGTTTTTAATTGGACTTTCATTTTGTTTATGGGTTAGAGCTTGGATTGGACTTGGTGGGTCTGCCGGGTTTTG
Organism: Gossypium australe; assembly: GCA_005393395.2. NCBI lineage: Eukaryota > Viridiplantae > Streptophyta > Magnoliopsida > Malvales > Malvaceae > Gossypium > Gossypium australe. The sequence goes on from CM016620.1 coordinate 102,462,718, forward strand.
GGCCGGAATTGGTTTGGATTTGAATTTGTTTGGCTTGGCTTTCATTATTTGTTTTGATTTGGGCCTGATATTTTGGTTTTGTAATTGGGCCCCGAATTTGTTCTGTAAATGGACTGGACTTTTTATTTATTGGGCTTAATTTCAGGCTTGTAATTGGACATTTAGTCTATTTGGGTTTTATTGTTTTTTTTTTATCACTTGAACCTCTAGTCTGTATTGGGCCTGGGCAAAAATTGGTTATTACACCCTCTAGAAAGGAATTATAATCCCAAACAAAAATGAAACAATGTTTTTAGAAATTCATACATAAAACATGCAAAAATCCAAAGATACTCTCTCCAACATCATAACAACAGAAACATCATTAAAATAACTTATTTGTATTAGACAATAATTAAATTCAAATAAAAACAACCCATAACTAACATGTTAGAAAATAAGCTACTTTAATATAGATTTGTTAGAAAAATAAATATGGAATTAAAAATAAAAATTTATTATGTTGTGGTAAAACCACTACCTTATAAACGAATTCGTCCTCATTGGTTTAATTGTATAGTGGATACACAAATGTTGAACACTAATGTTTATTTGATTATCTTTTAGTATGTTAGAACACAAATGTTTTTAGTGAATACAGTGATCATCAATGTAATTTTAAAAAAATGTTTTATTTTTAGAATTGCGTGATCGATGTAATTTAAAAAAAAATATATTGAATGTTGAAGTCAAATTCAAGTGTCAAGCTAGGACAAAAAACTTTTAAGTATAAATTTGAAAAAAAAAATTAGATATCAAAGTGAATATTGAAGCCAAATTTAACTATCAAATTAGGACAAAAAAAAAATCTAAGTACCAAATTGAATATTGAAGCAAAACTTATATATTGAATACTATATATTAAACCTAATTTATAACTATAAACATGTTTAATTATTTTAAATGAGTTGATGTCAATCGGATCCCCGTTCATATTTGAAATTACCAACAACGTATCCATTTTGCAAAGTAAGAAATAATACTATGAAAGGTTAAATATTTTTATATAAAATCTAGAAAAAGAAAAATATACGGAAGAATCTCAATTTTACTATTTTATAGGCAAGTCCTCCTTTATTTTTTGCATCAATTTTTTTACAAATATGTTTATTAGATATAATTTTTTTATCTATCTCGGTGAGTGTGCCTAATCAGAAAAGAAAATGTATAAAGAAATAAAGAGAAAAGATTTTAAGCAGAGTAAATAAAGAAATAAAGAGAAAATGTATAAAGTTTTTAATTTATATCAAATAGAGCGAAATGAATGCTTAAATTTAGGGAAATAACCATCTTTACACTCTTCCTTCCTTGCTTCTTTCATTCTATTCTAAACTACTTAAGTTTAGTAAAACCAACAAAATCTTGGGAATTAAAAACTTGTATCTATTTACTTTATATAAAAAACATTCAACTGGTTAACAAATATTGACGTATATAGTACTTTAGATTAATATGATAAATATATCGAACAGTTTGAAATTTATATACATGACTAATACAATTATATTCGATAAATTTAACAATTAAATTATTAAAATATTAATTATATAAAAAATATGAAAGAGTGTAAAATTAAATTAATTTTTAATAGTATAAGTGGATCGTTAAAAGAGGCTGAAATTTAAATTTCAAAAAAGAAAAAGGAGTTGGAAATTTACTTAATAATGGGATTTTATGATTGAATGGAAAGACTGAAAAATATAAATAAAGAAATCTAAGTTACTAATAATAGATTAATAAAATTTTGATAACACATGTTACTCTTGTTTATAGGTTAAGTTGTTTTTTTCTCTTACAAATATGTAGATTGCAGTAATGAAGGAATGGTAATCCAAAAGTTCAAACACCATATTTAAATAAAAAAACATTTTTCTTTTAATTTTTCTTTTTTAAATAAAAAAACACCGTCACTATTTAGACCACCAATTGTGGCGCAGATTCTGAATACAAATACTTATGTGAGAAATCAAATGAAATTTCTTGAATTACCTGCCTTTCCTATCCAAAGGAGCATCAACCTCTGCGTTTTAATTATTAAATGCTTAAAGGGTGTAAATTTTTTTTCAAAAATTCAATCAAGTATTTGTGTTTTTTACTTAATTGGATATTTAAATTTTTAAAATGTATTAAAAAGATCCTTAAACTTAAAAAAACAGAAGAAGCAATTAAACCCTTATTTTTTTTTTTGCACTCAATTGGTACTTGACCTATTAAAATGCATAAAAAACGCCCTCAAAATTTTTCAAAAAAGCAATTAAGCCCTTGTTTCTTTTTTTTTTTTAACTCAATTGTTAAAATATATCAAAATGGCCCTTTGACCGTTAAACCTAACTGCTCCTAATTTTTTTCAGTTAAAGTCACCACATATCACAACCATAACATGACATGTGGCAAATAAAAAATAAAAATCAATAAAATTTATAAAAATTATTAAATTTTATTAAAATATAATAAATATTTAATTTTTATTAAAAGTTAGAAAAAGATTATAAAAATCGTAAAAAATTATAAAATATATAGAAATATAGAAAAATTGTATAAAATTTTATAAAGTTGTAAGAAAATGATAAAAATGTAAAGAAATATAAAATTCGTAAAAGAATTATAAAAATTATCATACCAAAAAAAGCATTTCTATAATTTTTATGGATTTTTATTTTTATCATTTTTCACCACATGTCACGCTGTGTTGCGACACTTGATGACTTTAATTGAAAAAAAATTGGGGATCGTTAACTTTAATGGTCAACAGTTAAAGTTAATGGTTAAAGGGTCTTTTTGATACATTTTATAATTTTTTATGATTTTTACAATTTTTTACAATTTTTATATCTTTTTTTCTAATTTTTTAATATTTTATTAAAGTTTAATAATTTTTATAACTTTTATTGATTTTTATTTTTTATAATTTTTTTGTCACATGTAATGCAATAGTTGTGATGTAACACCCCAAACCCGGCCCATAAGTTTCGACCAGATCTGGTATGCTACGGGTTGTACATTGAAAACTTTTGCATTGTTGGTTTTGGAAATCGTAAGTTAATTAGGCAATATTTGAATAAATAAATGACATTTGGAAGAAACCCTTGTACTATTATTATTTCGTATAATTAAACCTTTGACATAATTTCATAAGTTGCAAGTAATAGAAACTACTTAGGTGAATATCAACTATGGGGCCTTATTACATAAACATTCCCAAAATAAAAATAAAACTTAAAGAAAACAGAAAATAATTTATAGAAATAAAGTCTAGATGGCCCCTCGAGTCCGTCTCGGCTCCCATGTCCACGATCTACTACTCATCTGAAAGAGTAGGAAAAAAATAATAGGGTGAGTCACCAAGACTCAGTGTGCAAATCCCGAAAACATATAAAAGGCTTGGGCCCACAAACACATTATGGGCCTTAGCCCATACACAATGGCAACAATCATAATTACATGATAAATAATAAATGATGAATGGTCCAACCCAAACCTAGAAATCCATCCTCTACACACCAACCCGTACCAACCATCACACCTTGGGGATTTCTACAATCAACCCGCCAACCGCTACACACCATATCGACAGCTGTGTTGCCTGTCTTAAAGACCGATCACTGTGTGACCTATGTGGCAAAGCCACCGATCGCCATGCGACCTTAATAATACATCGTAGCATTTCGACAGCTGAGCTGCCTGTCATAAAGACCGATCACTATGTGACCTATGTGGCAAAGCCACCGATCGCTTTGCGACCTTCTTCCCCTTCATCATATCAATCCCATCCCATGCATACATACATGCAAAATCAAACAATGTATTACCTAAGAGATTTCAGTTTATCGCATACATCGATACACATAGAGAGATTTCTATGATTACGTACCTGACATTCTTTAGCTACCTTTTCTGGGTAATACGACTGTTCACACAGCCTATTTTCCGGCTCTTAGCCCACAACACATATATACACACATACAGATTTAATAGTGTGTTAGAGATCTACACACCTGATTACCGTTAGAACGAGACCCTCTAAGTCGACGCTATCCGTAGCCAATACCACCGCTATCTGCCTAAGGTGTTGTTCAGAAGCCGGTAACGAAACATTAGGTTAAGGCACAACTAACGAAAAGAAAACGGTTGATCATCTTAAGGAGAATTGAAATCCTTACCTTGAAATCCCGAAAAGTGATATGAGATTCAGGGACTAGTGTTTCCGGCTTTTAGATCTAAGAGATCTACTTCAATTCCCGAATGTCGCCCAACAAGAGAATACATAGAACCATTAAACCATTAGCTTTTCGGCTTTGTCTTCCAAAACCCGAAAGAGAAAGTGAAGAGATGGGGAAATCGACACTCACCTTAACACAAAGAAGTCGACTACCCCTTAGAGATTCCGGCTTTTTGAGGAGATTAGAAGAAAAAATGAAAGGAAAGAGTCTATGTAGATTCGGCTTTTAATGAAGAAATCGATAGGAAGAAGAAAAGAGAATTTCGGCAAATTACAGGTAGGTTCGGCTTTAGCAAAGATCAAAAGAAAAGAATGTAGAAAAAGGATTATGAGGTTTCGGCTTTTAGAAGAAAGAAGAGAAAGATGGCTTAAGAAAGTTTTCGGCTTTTTGAAAGAAAGATGTTGAGAAGATTGGGAGGTTTCGGCCTTTGAAGAAATCAAAAGAAAAGAAATTGCAGAGGAAGACTGAGAATTTCGACACAAGGAAAGAAGAAAAGAGTAGGGTTCAATTGCCGGAATTGATGAGATATCCCCCCTATTTATAGAAATTTCGGCACTTACTTATCAAAAACCGAAAGTGCCCTTCCTGATAACTAAAGATTAAGCAAATAAAAAGGGAAAATTCGGCACCCCTTTGCCATAAAGAAACCGATTTCTTCCCTCCTCTAAGTGATGGAATTTTGGCCAACACCTAGCCTTGCGGATAGCTCCTATCTTTTCTCTTTTTTTATCTTCCATATTATCAACTATAATATCTACATTATCCCATTCACATAAATCCTCCTATTTTTGAGCCTTGTTGCCGTCCACTCCACCTAACCCTAATGCCCAAAATTTAGCTAACTTAAATTAAAAGAATTGGGCTCCATGAAACTTAAATTTGGGCCCCTTACTCCCTTGTGTGGCGTCACCTCCTAAGATTGGGCCACAAGCCCACTTTGGTATTTTAAACATAGATACTACCTTTTAAACCCTATAATGCCCAAACAGATAATTTTAATCAAGGCCTCTACCTAAGCCTGAGCCCAATTTGGACCCCTAACACTTAAATTAACACATTAAACATATCCACCCATTAAACGCATAGGCCCAAAAATTCAGGATGTTACATGTGACACGGGGCAGTTTTAACTGAAAAAAATTAGGGGCAATTAACGTGAATGGTCAACTGTTAAAATTTACGATCAAAGGGCCTTTTTAATGCATTTTGACAATTGAATGAAAAAAAAAGTGACTTAATTGCTTATTTTAACAAACTTTGAGGGTCTTGTTGATGCATTTTGTCAGTTCAAGTACCCAATTGAGTGAAAAAAAAATGCAGGGGGCTTAATTACTTTTTTTTTTTAAAAAAAAATTGATGGCATTTTACACCCTTAAGCCTATTAAATGCTTTCTTATTTAAAATATATTATATATAATAGTATTTCTGAAATATAAAATAAATACAAATAATACAAGTGCTTAATTTTTAGAATCTTTATAACTTGTATTATGATAAATACAATAAGAATAAAAAAAGTTTAGTATTTAAAATAAACTTGAATTGATTATTATTTGTAATAATATATTTAAAGTAAAAAAATATTATTTAGAAATATTATATTAAAATATAATTTTAATTTAAAAATTAATAAACTTTGATAGTAAAATTTTAAATGGGCATCAACAAATACTAATGTTGTTCATTTATGGGTTATAAAATGTTTCATAAGAAAACTTTAATTTATTTTTGTGTGATTAAAAATATATAACTTTGAATAATATACCTTAAAAAATGGAATTTGAATAAGATCATGTAAATATTAATTTTTGATAGAAAAATGTTAAAATAATATTAACATCATGTATTTGAAAACTACTTAAATAAATATTTAAAATTACAAAATTTAGTTTTTAATATGTGTTTCTTAAATTGTAATTTAATTTACATGTGCTATAATGTATTTTTAAAATATATTAGTTAATTTTTTAATGTTTGATTAAAATTAACAAATATAGTCTTTTTTATTAGTTTAACATTTAAATATGATAATGAAAAATTACAATTAATTAATTGAAGTTAGAATTAAAATAATAGAGATTAAAATATTTATATTAATTTAATAAAAATAATATTTTATAGATAAAAGAAGAAAAAAGAATTTCAGTAATTGAAAATATATAGAGACTAATGTAGATAATAATATTAAGTTATTTCTGAATTAAGAATATCTATAAAATTGTAGAAAAAAGCAATCCTCCATAGGGATGAAATCTTTTTACAAATTCCTCTCTTAAATATACCCTAAACATAAAATTGTGTCACTTTTTAGTATTTTTAATTATACCAACAAAGTTTTATTTTCTTTTTAAAAATCTTTACATTAATGTATATAATTATCTTATACATTGTCAGTGGAGTAAAAAAAAAAAAAAAAACTCTACAAGTGAATATGTGTTGAAGCTATTTATTTTTAGAGTATAATTAAATAATTGAAAAAGAGGCTTAACATCATCTTAAATCTACTTGTGGAGTTCTTTTTACTCCATTAGCAATGGACAAACTAATTACCCATATATATATATATATATATATATATATATATAATATTTAAGACCCAAAGTCTTATCAGTAGATAATTATTATTTTTAATAATTTTAAATAAATAAATTTTAAATTTTTTAAGTAATATTGGAAATGGTTAGATAAATTTTAAAAATTTTAAGTAAATTTTGTGGGTAAAAAAAAATCAAAATATATAAAATTATTATAAATAATAGTATTATCATAAATATAAATATTATTTAATTATCATTAAGATAAATAATATTTATCTTAATATTTAAATTTGTTATCATTAGATTTAAAAAAAAAAACAAATCATTATAATTTAAATTTTGTTTAAAATTTTATTTTTAATTATTTAATTAAAATTAAAAATTATCCTAAAAATATGTATTATTTAATTTAAATTTAAATTTAAGATAATTAAATATATAAATTTTTAAATTCTAAAAATTCTAAAAAAATCTATAAAAAAATCTAGTTTAAATTATTTAAAAAAATAGTATTTTAAAATTTTCATTTTAATATATACTTTTCTATGTTCATATTTTCTTTTCTTTTTTGTGCGTGTCACTAATTCTTTTAAATTCTTTGTATTTTAAGAAAGGGAACATTGGATTATTAATAATCGAGTGAAATAGTTGCAGGAAGGCCCTGTCTTAAGCTTTAATAATCCCCTCCCGACTAGCTTTTCCAAGTCAAGTTTAACCTTAAAATTCCGTATTTTGCTCCCAAAGGGATTTCTTTTGCGTTCGATTAAAGTAAATAGCAGCAATAGAAAAAAAAAATCAAAATTACAGCTTAAACATCATGCTAGCTGTCACTATTTAAATCGATCCCTATTCTCTCCCAAATATATGGGCGCCATTGATAAACATGTTCAACCATTTCCTAGGCCATTTACAATGCGCGATCTTGTGTCTCATGCTATCACTTTCCTCATTGGTCTCTCACTAGGTATTCTAATTAGTTTACAGCTTAAAAGCAGCTTCCCACGGCCTCTTGTAGTTTTTCAATCCGCCTCCAATTTGGTCTCTAGTACTTCACCACCAGTTCCACCACCGTCGCCAAGGAATGGCACGTTCAATTCTAGCACTGGTATTTCATTGAAAGAAGAATATCAATCTGTGATGCACAATATGAGTGACCAAGAGTTGTTACTGAGAGCATCTAGCAGGGTTCCAAGACTACAAGAATCTAGTGGTCATCCAAAGATAGCTTTCATGTTCTTAACGGGAGGTCCACTTCCCTTGGCTCCATTGTGGGAAAAGTTTTTCGAGGGACACCAAGGCTTTTATACAATCTACGTTCACTCACATCCTCATTACAATCAAACAGTTCCTCAAACTTCCGTCTTCTATGGTCGAAGAATCCCCAGCCAGGTATAGTCTATATTTGTATGGTCGAAACTGGGTGCGCTTTTTGCATGAAACGTTGAATTAATGGATGCTTTTTTTTCTTTTTTTTTTTTTGGTGCGACATAGCCAGTGTATTGGGGAACTGCAACAATGATAGATGCGGAGAAACGACTCCTTGCAAGTGCACTACTTGATCCATCCAATCAACGATTCGTTCTTCTATCGGATTCATGCATTCCGTTGTTCAACTTCACCACAATCTATGACTATCTCATCACATCAAATCTAAGCTTCTTGAGCTTATATGATGATCCCCGGAAAGTCGGTCGGGGTCGATACAATCCCCAAATGTCGCCCATGATTAACATCACCAATTGGCGAAAAGGGTCTCAATGGTTCGAAATGCACCGTGAGATGGCCTTACACGTTGTTTCTGATCAAACCTATTATTCGGTTTTCAAACAGTATTGTCAGCCACCTTGTTATAACGACGAACACTACATTCCTACATTGGTGAACATGTTTTATGTGGAATTAAACTCGAATCGGAGCATTACATGGGTTGATTGGTCGAGAGGAGGGCCTCATCCTAGGAAACATGGACCTGCGGATATAAACCACGAGCTTTTGAATCAAATGCGATATGGGTCGGAATGTATTTATAACGGGAATACAACTTCAATGTGCTTTCTATTTGCTAGAAAGTTCTCACCGTCCACCTTGAAGCCCTTGTTGAGTTTGCTTCATTTTCACAGTTGAACATGTTTGTTGCTCCAATATTAATGTTTTAAAACTAAATTGCATAAATGAAACAAAATTTGTGTTTTTATTTCAACTATACGGTTCAAATGAAAAATTTATTCCTTTTAAAGTACAAGCAGACGAGAATATTGCAACATAAATCCCTCCTCAGTCCTCACTTTCTCATTTTTTTTAATATAATGGAGCTTTTGATGGACTTTCAAGTCTCGTGATTTTTAACTTTTGCTTTAAAGTGGTTTTCCATGTAAAAATTTGATTTATGGAGTGAAAGAACTCTGATTTTGCTTCCGCGTTGTTTCATCAGGTTCGGCTTCATGCCAACATAATTGATATTCTTTTTCAAGAATTTTAAAATCTGTTAGTTGTGTAAGTACCTTTTGTAGTATTTAATATAATAAATAAAATTATGATATGATTAAATTTTATTGACCAAACACGTCTTGCGAAGTAGAATTTTTTTAATTACAATACTCTAATGTCATATAATTACTCTAAGATGATGGAATACATTTTTATTATATTTCTTGATTAACCTGTTAATGTTAATGTTAACTCATAACCCATTTTTTCATTGGGACTCTTTCCCATTTTATTGATTTCCTTTTTGTCGAGATTTGACTTGATTAGTTGCCTAATTATGCTCTTTTGTTTTATTTGTTGAATTAATTTGTTCTAAGTTTAAAAAGATAAAAAAAAAAAATTGAAAAAAACATATGTTAATTAATTCTTTGTTGATTGAGTTTGAACAGTTAATTTCATATTTTATTGAGAAGCTCATTTCTTGTCTTGAATAAGTAGTGATTGATGCAGTTGTTTTTAATTCAGCATTTGTTATTTTTTCTAATTTGATAATTTATCAACTTGATCTCGATTATAACTAACTTTCTGGCCTTTTTCCACACCAACCTAAGCCCCATTACAACCTCTTAAAAACCTCTTAATTTGTGTGTCATGTTATTTTATAGTGATGGAGATTTGATTTTCAAGCAAGCCTATGGTAATGACAATTATTGTTCGACTGTTCAGTGAATGTTTATCGAACCTTAAACACTTTGAGTGCTTGAGTGAATCTTTAGTGAGGATGTCAATTCTTGTTGATTTTGAATGAAAGGTAATTACTTAAATAAAGGGAGATACCTATGTTTTCGTGCGTTAAAAATAGACTTGAATTGTTTGAATCTTTAGTGCCCTTTTAGTTGAACTGTCAATGCATGATTGTTTGTGAATTATTTTTGAGACATTATTTATGAGAATTACAAGTTGAGAAATATTAACTTTAATGTGAGTTGAGGATTTTGTTTGAGGACAAACAAACGCTTTAGTATGGGGATATTTGATAAGTGATAAAAGTAACATATTTTAATTTTGTTCTTAATGCGTTTATGGATGATTATTTATGCAAATTGGTGGATTTGATGCTCCTAATCATTTAAATTCATATTTCTATACTTCGGAGACCATTTGGGAGTGAAAGGAACAAAAAATGAGCCAAAATCGGACAAATAGAGTTGTTTTCAGGAGTCACACGGCCTAAGCCTTTCCATATAGGCTGGACATACGCCCGTGTGAGCCACATGGGCTGGACACACGGTCATGTGTCATACCGTGTCGATTTTGCAACTTGAATCCCAAATGCACGGAAAAACGTAATTTTTAAGCTTTCTGAACATTTTAAAGTCTATAAATATCAATTAGAAGAAAAGAAGGGGGAGCCATCAGAAAATTATATCAAAGAAAACAACTTGAAGAACACCATCAGAGCCAACTCTGAAGCGGATTTCCACCAAGATTGAAGACCTCCTTTTAATTTCTCTTGAAGTTTTTATGAGTTTCTTTATGTCTTGTGGTTATTCTAACTTTGAGATGTTGTTATTTATAATTATGAACTAATTCCCTAGATACCTAGGAAAGATGAAACCTGTGATGAATTATATTATTTAATTTATGTTTTACGTGATAAATACTTGATTCTTGTTCTCAATTATATGTGCTTATCTCTTGTTTTAATATTTCCGGGATATTAATTCATGTTTAATGTGCTTAATTAGAGGAGCAAAAGTCTCTGTTTAAGAGTAGATCTAGCATAATTGAGTGGAGTTGCATGCAATCCTAGAAATAGGATGACATAAATTTATCGGATTAGAGTCAAATCTAATAGGGAAATCCATAAATCAAATTAATGCGACAATAGGGGTTTTAATTAGAAAGAGATTTCAATTAATCAACCTAGAGTCAGTTGCTCTTACTCTCGAAAGAGATATTAGCACAATTTAGGGATTTCTACAGATCAAGACATCAAGTGAATAAATCGTTTAAATCAGATTCATAATAATAGAAGAAGTCTAGGTGGATTCTTTCATGGATATTATCTCTCTCTTTGGTTATTATTCGATTATTTTCTTCATTCATTCTCTGTTGAGTTCTTAATTAAATTAGTTTAGTAATTTTAGCTTAAAACCCATCACTCCAATTTGTCGGCTAAATAATAAGAAAACATTAATTACTAATACTTTTAATCCTTGTGGATACAATATCTCTACTCACAATAGCTATATTATTTATTGATAGGTGCGTTTGACTTTGTCGTATTTTTAGTTTAGTCACGGAAAACACATCATGAGATAAAAATATTTTTAAAGCTACTTTTTGAGAGAAAAAAAAAATACTTCTCCCAAGTAAAAAATTGACTCAAAAGTACTTTTTTGAAAAGTTGAATTTTAGCTTCCAAAAAAAAAAAACTTTTAAATAGTATTGCTAGACTAAGCCTTAGGGCCTGTTCTGCAGTGCTTAGAAAAAATATTTCTGGTTCCAAAAGCACTTTTGGAAGAAAAGCTGTGTTAAACAAGTTGCTTTTGAATGAAATTTTTAGCTTTTCAGAAGTGATTTTGAAAAGCACTTCTAAAAAGGAGAAGCTAAAATTTTTAGCTTTTTCTCTCCCAAAAGCACTTTTAGTGCTTAATTACTTTTTAACCCTTCCAATAACATAATACTTTCCCTTTTTTTTCTTTGTGCTTAATTACAAATATGTTAAAATCATTAATTAAAAATAAAAAAGTATTTTTTAAAATACTAATTACAAATATTTAATGGTTATATTTAAATATTTAAAATATAATTTATATATTCTAATTAAATTTTATAAATAATTAATATTTATTGCTTAAAAATATTTAAAATTTATATTTCATATTTTAAAATATTAACAAAAAGTTATAATAAATTTTTTATATTTTATTAAAATATAATAATATTAATTATTTTAAATATTATTTAAATGCATATTTGTTACTTGATAATAATATGTCTAAAATGGAAATTTTATTTCTCAAAAGTATTTTTTGATAGCAATGCTAAACACTCAAATTTTAAACAAAATTTTTTAAAAACATATCTCAAAAGCATTGCCAAACTAACTTAATAGGATGGAGGTGTCCAGTTGAAAGGGGTGGTAATAGCTTGAAGGTGAAGACAAATGTGGGTAATAGTATAATATATGCGTATTGTGCAGTTGATGAGGAATTTTATATGTTAATTGGGTTTATTAATTGAATGCACATTTGGTAGAAGGTTTGAGTGACTTATTGAAGTGCAAAAGAGAATTACCCTAAAATCAGTATTCATCCAACTTTACTTTTGACTTTAATGTAACAAAACTATATATTATAACATTTTATAAAATATAAAATAAAGAAGTCGAAAGCCTAGGAGCAAAGTAATGTTTGAAACTTAAATCCAGGGATTGTCATGATATACATTCATAATTCTTCCTTTTCCCCATTTGAATTATATCATGCATATAGTCCACTCGGAAGAAATCATTGTCTTTTCTAACAATCCAACCTTTTTTCCCTTCAACCAAATAATAGGTCTGTAGCCCTTGCTTGACTTTGTAGGTGGTACACGTGAAAAAGCCAAACCATTTATTGAAAATTACTCCTTTTATCTTTTGTCGACATATTCTTTTGGCCGCTTGGATGCATGTGGAGGTATACAGTCTATACGAGAAGAATATTTAAATCAATTTCTTTTTTTTCTTTTTTAAAGACTCGCACCAAATGTGGCACATCTTGTTGAATACTACAATGCATGATTTTATGTATCTTGTTCCTAAGAAATCAAAATAATTTTTTGGCTACCTTTGCAATTCAAAGAAGCATCAAGCACTGCATTTTAATTAATACGAATCAATCAAGTCTTAAAGATGAGAAAAATTGTAGATGCAGAAAGCCCTTGTCTTAAGCTTTAATTTATTTCCTCCCAATTCAACCATAATAAATTTCATAACAATTATATTCACACAGTTTCAATATTTATGGTAAAATGAAGCAATAGAAAAAAAAATATATGCTTACGTTTGCTGTCACAATTTAAATCGATCCCTCTTCTCTCCCAAATACTCCGTTGCACAAGTATGGGCGGCATTGAGAAACATGCAGTTCAACCATTTTCCAAGCCCTTTACAATACATAATCTTGTGTATTATGCTCTCTCTTTCGTCTTTGGTCTGTCAATGGGTATTCTAATTAGTTTACAGCTTAAAAGCAGCTCCCCAAGGCCTCTTGTAGTTTTTCAAGCTGCCTCCAATTTGGTCTCTAGTACTTCTCCACCAGTTCCACCACCGTCGCCAAGGAATGGCACGTCCAATTCTAGCACTGGTATTTCATTGAAAGAAGAATATCAATCTGTGATGCACAATATGAGTGACCAAGAGTTGTTACTGAGAGCATCTAGCAGGGTTCCAAGACTACAAGAATCTAGAGGTCATCCAAAGATAGCTTTCATGTTCTTAACGGGAGGTCCGCTTCCCTTGGCTCCATTGTGGGAAAAATTTTTCGAGGGACACCAAGGCTTTTATACAATCTACGTTCACTCACATCCTCGTTACAACCAAACAGTTCCTCAAACTTCCGTCTTCTATGGTCGAAGAATCCCCAGCCAGGTATAGTCTATATATATATATATATAAAGAAAGGTATAGTCTATATTTGTATGGTCGAAACTGGGTGCTTTTTGCATGAAACGTTGAATTGATGGATGCTTTCTTTTTTTGGTGCGACATAGCCAGTGTATTGGGGAACTGCGACAATGATAGAAGCAGAGAGACGACTCCTTGCAAATGCACTACTCGATCCATCCAATCAACGATTCGTTCTTCTATCGGATTCATGCATTCCATTGTTCAACTTCACCACAATCTATGACTATCTCATCACTTCAACTCTAAGCTTCATAAGCGTATACGATGATCCAGGCAAAGATGGGCGGGGTCGTTACAATCCCCAAATGTCACCCGTAATCAATGCCACCGATTGGCTAAAAGGGTCTCAATGGTTCGAAATGCACCGCGACATGGCCTTACACATTGTTTCCGATAAAACGTATTATTCGGTTTTCAAACAATACTGTCGGCCACCTTGTTACAATGACGAACACTACATCGCTACAATGGTGAACATGTTGTATGGGAAGCTAAACTCCAATAGAAGCATTACGTGGGTTGATTGGTCCAGAGAAGGGCCTCATCCTAGGAAATATGGATATGCTGATATAAACCATGAGCTTTTGAGTCAAATACGATATGGATCGGAATGTATTTACAATGGGAATACAACTTCAATGTGTTTCCTATTTGCTAGAAAGTTCTCACCATCTACCTTGAAGCCCTTGATGAGGTTGCTTGATTTTCAGTATTGAACATATGTTTTTGCTCCGCTCCAATGTTGTTCATTAACGATGCCAAATGTTGCCTACTCACATTAGCTGTTCACCTCAAAATTTCATAGCATAGGTTTGAATGGACAACTTTTTTTGAGTTAATAACCATTTTTTATTATTACCAATGCTTAGTGAATTGTAAATATATTAAAACGTCAATTGCAAATTTTTGATTTCATTTTAATTTATTGTAAAATTTCACCTATTTCCTTTACAACATCTAACTTAACACTGATTTATTTTTATCAATATAAAGGAAAGCAAAACGATATAAAATAAAAGTGAAACGACAACGACGAAGCAATAAAAAAAAAGAAGATATAAAAACCTTTATGGAAAATGGAAAATGTTATGATTTCAGACGATGGGCACAAAGTTGGATCTAAAACGATTTTTTAAAATTTCAATTTTAAAAATCCATGCATGTTCACTTGATATAATAAAAATCCAGATCAATTTTTTTTTTTTTCAAATCGGTGTTTAAAGGAAACTTGAATTCTCCGGCGATGAAAGCTTGCCGGACATAAAAATGAAACAGAAGAAACGGAGAAGAAAGAACAATCATTTTTGGAAATTCGATTAAATAATGGAGAAAAAAAGTTCTTGAATTTTATAATGAAATTCATTCATGGGTTAATGTTGTAATAATCCAATTTGCGGGGATCCATAATAATAGAAAAACAAAATAAAAAATAATAATCAATAGTTTTTATAACAAAATCTAATTATAAAACGAGTCCAAACGGCCCAATAAAAAAAACCCTAAAGCCCATTTAGCTCACAACCTAATCTAATTCAGAAGCCTTAGGGTTTCCAACTCCCATGTGGGTCGCAGCCTCCAGCGCCGCCGCCGTCACCTCATCAGCGTGAAAGACGCCCCTTCCCATCGCATGCACACCGTCCGAACCTCCAAACAGAGAGAAAAAAGGACAGAAGTGCGATGACAGAGAAACAATGACAAAACGAAAGCAAACAGTGAATAAAAGCAATGTAATCGGCTATAAAAAGCTCCGAATATCATCAATGTAGTTTTTACACATACAAAAAAAAAAAAAATACTAGAAAAGAAATAAGATACAAAAAAAAACAGAATCAATCGAAGAAGATAAAAAGGTTGCATTTTTTATTTTTATTTTTTTCTTTTCGCTTTATTTTTGCCATCATATTAAAAGAAATAAACAAAAAAAAGGGGCCAAAATCGCACGTTTCTTGCATTTGTGCCGCCGTGGTGGCCGAGGTTGCCATCTCCGAGGAAAGATGGTACGTTTTCGGGATCGGAAGTCGAAAAGTCAAAAAGTGGCTATTTTTTTGAAATGTCCGACCACCGTGAACGGTGGTGCTGTCATCGGTGACCGGTGACCGCCACAGTGGTCAGGCGCCGGGGCCTTGGCCAGATGCTAGAGAATGAGAGAGAGATTTGAGAGATTTTTCTGTTTTTTTTTTTGAGAAGAATGTGAAAATGAAAAAAAAAATCTGAAATTTTTAACTTAAATAATGGTACGAAAAAGGTGCCGTTTTGGCTTAGTGCCCATTGACACTAAACTGCGTCGTTTTGACAACCCGATCTGACCCGAGCCAAGATTCGTTAGGATCCGCGTGTTTTTGTACGGAAGGGTTATTTGCGCTCTTAGCCCTTCCGCTTTTTAATTAGTTTGCAATCTAGTTTTTTGTTCTTTTAAATTTATCCTATTAAATTTTTTTTATTTTAGTCCCCTAGAACTGTGTTTAGAGGGTAAAGGGATAATTTTCTAATTAGTCCCTCCTCCTTTTAGCGCATTTCACTTTAGTCCTTTATTTTGTTTTACTATTTAATTTATTTATTTTGTTAAGATTTATACCTTTAATTTTATTTTAGTTTCGATTCAGTCCTTATTTAATTATTTTTCTATTATAATCTAGACTCGCAATTTTATTTTAATTCCAATTTGATCCTCATTTATTTAATTTCGACCATTTAGGTTTTTTTTATTTTATATATTTTTTATTTTTTATTTACCTATTTATTTAATTTTCCTTATTTTTTAATATTTAAAATTAATTTATTTCCTTTTATTGTGCATTTTCATTTATTATTATTATTATTATTATTATTTTTTATCTTTTCTTATTTTTATTTTTATTTTTTGGCCTTTATTATTGCTGTTATTATTTCACTATTTATTTACTCATTTATTTATTTATTGTTTTTTATACTTTAGATTATTTATGTTTACTTGTACATATATTATTATTATTATTTACATATATTTTATTACAAATTTTACCTTTAATTTCATTTATATTTTACTTTGATTCTTTACTTTCAATATTTTTACAAACTATTTTCCCCATATTTATTTATGTCTTTATTTTATTTATTTCTTTTCCTTTATTATATTTGAAGATTGATATTGCCATTTCATGTGCATATTTTATCATTATTATCGTTATCATTGTCATTATTTATTTTATTTTTCTTTGTTAATATTGGTATTAAAATAAGACGTATTATGGGTTGCTTATTAGTACATTTATATTGTTGTCGTTTATTAATATAACATTTGATTCATATATCATTTTTAATATCACGTCGATTCTTCCCCAAATACGCGAGAAGAAAAATTTCAAAATAAGGTAATGTTTCATATTTGAGGAATTCGAGAAATCGCACCCTAACTTACAGTTCAATTTTCTTGTTGAACTTAAATAACCAAATATCCTTTTAAAATTAAAATACATGAGATTTTAAATAAAAAAAGGACAAGCTCAGTCTCGAGGATTCAAGGTGTTGTATCTTAACTTACGGGATGTGACATTTTGTTATCTCGAGATGAGAGGGTCTTTAATATACTTCTCGATTTATTTTTAATAAAATAAAATTAATACAAAGAGGGATCATATTTTAAACTATTTTTCAAATATTCAATTTTTGACATCGATACTTTAATTAATCAACTAGGTACTAGTTTTGGGCGTCACGAGGGTGCTAATCCTTCCTCGTGCGTAATCGACTCTCGAACTCGTTTTCCTGAATTTCGTAGACCAAAAATCTTTGTTTTAGTAAATCAAACCGTTTATTAAAACATTTAAATTATAAGGTGACCCGATCACACCTCAAAAAAAAAAAGGATTGGTGGCGTCTCCATTTTCGTTTTTTAAAAAATAAAAGTCGATTTCAAAAAAAGGGTTTCGACAGCTTGGCGACTCCACTGGGGACAAAATAAGAGAGTCAAGCCACGATTTGATTATTTCTTGTCTTTTTGTTGAAAATTAATAAATTGGTTTAAATTCACGATCCTTTCGTTGCATTTTTTTTTGTGGTCTGCATCATTTTAATATGGTTGCTTTATTGGTTCGAGTCTTTTAATGCACCTCCGCATATTGCATCGCATATTTTACCCTTTTAAGTGGAACTGAGAAACTATTCGTTCATGAGGTCTTCACCTCCGTATAGGATAGCTGATCACTTTCGGGATACATCTGTACCTATGTCTTCGTGAGATTTTCATCTCCGTATAGACATAGGGAAATGTATTCCCTTGAACTGAACTCGGTCCGTATGAGCCTATAATGGGTGAGGATCGAGGAATATGCCGGTTCAGGTACCCTTACTTTAGAACCGAACCGCATATAATGAGCCCTAAGAGCTTACCCTAGGTAGAACCGCACCAAACCCTAATGGTTACCCGAATAGGCGCTTTATTTATTATTCCTTGCTTACTTTGAATTCTAGCTTTGTATATTGACTTGTTTTGTTTTGCTTTGACTGTGATTGCATGACATTTTCATCATAAAAAAGGTGCTGATTCACGTTCGATTACTAAATAGAGAGCTTACCATGGAGAACGTATTTCTTGATAAAATGGAAGATAATACGACTGTTTGAATATGGTCCGAAAATGCAACTAGAGAAAGGTGATAGTTTGATGGAGGGGTACATATCAGAATTGTGGGACTTCACTCATATCAGCGTGACCCAGAACAATTTCCAGGAATTGAAAGAGATATGGGTCCAAAGGGATGAAGAAATCAAGCAGTTATTTTACTGTTATTATAGTGATTTGCCCTATCTACTCGATATCAAAGTGGACAAGCACTTATTTCGATCTCTGGCTCAATTTTGGAATCCCGCCTACAACTATTTTACTTTTAGAAAAGTGGACTTAGTACCTACTGTGGAAGAATACATGACCTTATTTCGTTCCCTGAAAATTCGGCTCAACAAGGTTTATTCCAGATCAGCTAATGTCTCGACCTTCTTAAAGAAACTAATGAACATCACGGGGATGAGTGAGTAATGGGTTGCAGTCCGGATCAAGGAAAAGGGAGATGGGAAATGTATCCCTTGGAATAGTTTGCAAGATTTAATCTTAGCACACCTATATATGAAGAAAATGATCAATGTCTTCGCTTTGAGCATTTATGGGTTGGTTGTTTTCCCTAAAGCACTAGGGCACGTGGACGAGGCAGTTTCAGATTTGTTCGACAGACTTAATTAGAGGGTCACGCCCGTCCCTGCAATTTTGGCCGAAACATTTCGATATTTGAATGCATGCCGAAGAACGGGTGAAGGAAGATTCATTCGATGCGCGCAACTCTTTTTGGCATGGTTTCATAGCCACTTTTGGAGGGTAGAAAAAATTTCTTATCGAGTATTCTCCAAGAACTACTCTCCATTAAAAGAATTAGTGGCCACACCAAGGTGAGACGACATTTCAAAAGAAAAATGGACGACGATACTCCAGAATCTCCAAGATCAGGATGTTGAATGGAGAGCCCCTTAGATGATCCCCGATGAGATTCATTACCGGTGTGGAGATCTCGACTGGGTTCCTCTACTTGGGATTTGGGGAGTTGTTGGATATGCTCTTCTACTCGTGTTGAGGCAGTATAAATCGAGGCAATTCATACCATCAACGCAAGGTTTGGCTCAATGCGAGCTTTTGTATAATGGCGATAACTATAAGAAAAAGGTTCGAGAAATGTGTAACGCCTGGAACCAAACCCGCCAAATATAATGGATGGTGGGGTAAAAGAGTCAATAATAACATCCCTGGGCCAAGTCAAGAAGGCACTCGACCAATAGAGAAATACCTGCGAGTAATCCCATCTGAGCTAGAGATCATAAGGTAAGATTTTGAAAAAAAGGAATTCAGAGCTAGGAAAGAAGATAGAACAATTGGAAGAGGAAAAGATGCAATTAGGACTAGATGTTGATGTCCAGAAGCTAGAGTCTGATAAATTGAGGAAAGAAAAAAACAAGGCTAAGGAAGATCTGGACAGTTTAAAAACAGATTACAAAAAGTTGCGCCTATCAATGAGGACTGCCAGGTTGGGAAAGACATCAGAACAATGGCAGCAAGAGATCAAAGAAGAAAAGAATAGAGCCGATCAATGGGAAAGGAAATGTCAAGATGACCAGGTTCGAGAAAATGCTCTAGAAAGAGACCTATTGGAATGTCAAAATGAAAAGTTCAGATTAAAAGCTAGGGTAATGAACTAGAAAAGTCACTTCATTAGTTTCGTAATCGCAACTCCACAATTAAGCTAAAAGCGAGCTTAAAGAATATTGAAGAGTACAAAATTGTGAACTCCGAGTTGAACTCCTTCAAGCAAACAACGAGTAGTGGAAAGAGAAACTTCATTGTTCTCAATGTCAGGTCAGGGATAGAGACTATATCATGAGTGAAGCTGTGGCTCAAATACGAGAGGTGGCCGATCATTTGCAAACCCTAGCAGTTCAAGCTGGCATTCTAAGCTTGAAGTATGAACCAGAATTGAATCGGGGTCAAGAGTTGGCTTGGTTTCTTAGGAAGGTTAAGGCTTTGAGCATTAGGGAAAAACTGTATATGTAATTCATTTTATGTAAAGAAATTTGTTTTCTAGTAAAGTTGTTCTAACGGAATTGAATCAGAGTCAATGCCTCTTTTTGCATTTATTTCATGCATTTGTATTACATTGCATCATTTCATTAAAATTCACAAAAAGACCCTAATTAAACGAAATTATTTTAGTTAATCTGGAAACCAATAAGAGTCAACCAACCGAACATCGTTACAGTACTTGCGCTAAAGCCAAAGTAATGGACCAAAGATTGGAAAAGCTAGAACAAATTAAAAAAGAGAGGCAAGACCAGTTGCTAGCGCAACTGCAAGAACAGTTAGCGAAAGTGAAATAGGAGATGAGGGATCAGATACTGGAATCTCAAAGAAGTATATAAGTCAATTAGCGTAGTTGCTGGTTGGAAAACGTGAAAAAGGGAAGGGCGCTACGGTTAACTCAGGGGATGATAATGAGGATCTTATTTACCCCCGGCTTTTACCCTGATAAACGCTCAAGCACAACCAGATGTGTACCCACGAAGGGTACCCGTCACATTAGACCCCAACAGTATCAAACTGGTACCTCGGCCCGATGAATTACCAAACAGGCTCAGGTTCCAATCCGGGGGATAACCCAACCAATCCTGTTGTTCCTGATCTAGATGATATGGCGGAAATAGAAAAAACAAGAGTGGAACTGCCAAAGCAACTTGAGGATTGATGCAGATGGCAAGAAGAAAAATTTAGAGCAATAGAAAACATTGATTACCATTGCAGAATCGATGCCAAGGACTTGAGTTTGGTCCCAGATTTAGTGCTCCCTCCGGAGTTCAAAACTCCAGAGTTTGAGAAATATAATGGGATAGTTGTCCAGAAGCTCACATCACTATGTTCTATCAAAGGATGATAGGATACGTCAATAATGATCAACTGTTAATCCACTGCTTTCAAGACAGTCTAATCGGGTCAGCAGCCAAATGGTACAACCAACTAAGTCGTGCCAAAATCAATTCATGGAAAGACTTAGCACAAGCTTTTATGAAGCAATATAGTCATGTGACGTACATGACACCCGACAGAATCACATTGCAGAACATGGAGAAAAAAACAAAATGAGAGCTTCAAACAATATGTCCAAAGATGGAGAGAGGTGGCAATGCAAGTCCAGCCATCTCTTTTGGAAAAAAGAAACCATAATGCTTTTCATCAACACTTTAAAAGCCCTGTTCATCAACTATATGTTGGGGAGCACTACTAAGAGCTTATCAGATATAGTAATGTCCGGTGAAATAATTGAAAACGAAGTGAGAAGTGGTAAGATAGATGCAGGGGAAAACTCCAAAAGATCGGCCTCGATGAATAAGGAAAATGAGGTAAATAATGTAAGCACATACAACAAGGGTTATTCGAAACCAATTACTATTGGCTCGCCAAGAACAGTAACCACTAGCCATTAGGCCATCCAAGATAAGAATCCAATCTGAGGCTAAATACAAAAAGACTCTAATTCACGCCCATCTCAATGACATATGAGGAGCTGTATTAGAGTCTGTTTGATGCACATGTGGTATCTTCTTTCTACCTGAAACCCATGCAACCTCCATTCCCAAAATGGTATGATGCAAATGCTTAATGCGAGTACCACGCGGGAATCACAGAACACTCAATAGAGAACTACACTGCATTTAAAAAGTTGATCGAAAGGTTCATTAAAATAGGAATTGTAAAGTTAGACGACCCATCAGGACCTAATGTGGCAAGAAATCTGTTACCCAGCTATTCTGATAAAGGAAAGACCCTAATAGTTGAACAAAAGAAAGAAAAGACGGTCAGACTCAAATCGCCAGTTAACGAGCCAGTAACTGAGAACGAGGCTAAGGAATTTC
This sequence comes from Gossypium australe, assembly GCA_005393395.2. Lineage (NCBI taxonomy): Eukaryota > Viridiplantae > Streptophyta > Magnoliopsida > Malvales > Malvaceae > Gossypium > Gossypium australe. Next base: position 102,485,043 of record CM016620.1, read on the forward strand.
TAAAATTCTTAAAGCATAGCAAGTACAGCGTTGTAAAACAGCTACACAAGCAACCGACTTACATTTCAGTGCTAGCTTTACTCTTAAGTTTGGAGACACACCGTGGCGCGTTAATGAAAGTGCTAAATGAAACTTATGTCGCTATCGATATCTCTGTGAACAAGTAGGACCGCCTAGTTAGCAATATAAGTGCCGACAACTTCATCTTCTTTAATGATGATGAAATACCACTAGGGGGCATAGGATCTACAAAGGCTCTGCATATCACCACCCGCTGCAAAGGGTATACATTACTAGGGGTGTAAATTGATAATGGATCTGCACTAAATGTCTTGCCCCTATCCACACTGAATAGGTTTCCTATGGATAGGTCTCATATGAAGACATATCAAAACATAGTGAGAACATTCGATGGAATTGAAAGGAGGGTGATAGGAAGGATTGAGATACCTCTCTTGATTGGTCCAAACACATATGAAGTAGATTTCTTGGTGATAGACATTAAGCCTTCTTACAATTTTTTATTGGGGAGGCCTTAGATTCACATGGCTGGGGCAGTGCCTTCATCACTGCACCAAAAGCTAAAGTTGGTAACTGAGGGTCAGCTGGTAACGGTAAATGCAGAAGAATATATTATTGCATCCGTAACCAGTGACGCTCTATACATAAGGACAGACGATGAAGCAATATAATGTTCTTTTCGATTGTTGGAATTTGTGAATGCAACCTTCATTGTCGAAGGGAACAAGATCCCGATGCCCAAAATCTCCAAAACTACAAGGATGGGCCTGCAACTGACGGTTGGGAAAGGAGCCTTGCCTGGGAGAGGACCTGGAAAGTGCCTACAAGGAAAAGTCGAGGCACCTATACTAAAGGACAAACGAGACCGCTTTGGTTTACGATTTAAGCCAGATGCGAGGCAAAATAAGAAGGAGATGGAGAAGAAACAAGAAAGAAGAAGAGCGCGACTAAGTGGGGAAGAGGTCAAGTGGGAACCAATGACCTTTCCCCATCTATCCAAGACTTTCGTGTCAGGAGGAACTATTCACCCTAAATGATCGCTGAAATCAGAGTTTTAAAATTTATAAAGAGAATGATCGAACCTAGAAACTAACTCTGACAACGATTAAAGGCAAGTGTACCTATCGAACAGTAGTATAGCTTAGGCAAGACCGGATTGTCGAACCCAAAAGAACTACAAGTACTAATACTAACTTTCTTTTTATTATTTAGCCTAAAATAAAGTGAAGTTTCTTTAATCTAAATTAATGACTACTAAGCTAAAGTCGCAAAGACAAAAAAGAACGAATTGAGAAATAATTTGAAGGAAAACTCAGTTGATCACGACGATACCCTCAGGAAGAATCCACCTAGACTTCTGTTGTTATCTAACACCGAACCATACAATTTATTCACTTAGTTTGATCCGTAGGACTCCCTAACGTATATTAAACCCTTTCTCGAGGCGAATAACGTCTAACCCTAGGTTAATTAACGAAAGTCTCTTTCTTGAATAATAACCCCCTAGAATAGCAGTAAATCGATCTATGGATTCCCATATTAGATTTCACCCTAATCCAGCAAAATCTCGTCACCCTATCTCTAGGCGTGCGATCAACTCCGCTTAATTATGCTAGATCTACTCTTAGGTAGGGTCTATTCCTCCTCCACGTAAGCACATCAAATTTGGATTAAGCACACATAATTAAGAACAAACTAAGTATTTATCATATAATTCAGAAAACAATAATAAGATTCATTTAGGTTTCATCCCCTTCAGGTATCTGAAGGGTTTAGTTCGTAATAAATAAATAAAGCATCTCAAGAGAAAAGATAAAACAAAACATAAGAAATCCCTAAAACTCCCTAAAGGAATTGAAGGAGAAAACCGCCGTCTTGAGTATAATTCCGGCTTCTTGGGATGGATCAACTGGCTAACTTCGAGTGATTCCCACAATTCTGACCTTTTCGGCTTGGCTCCTTGGCCTGGTTTTACCGCCTTCGACAAAAGCCCTGGCAGAAGGCTTCTGCCGAACTCCCCTTTCAAGTTGCCTCATTGGGAGTTTATATAGACTTTGTGATGCCTTGCTTGGCCCCTAAGTATCCTAATTTAAGTAGAATTCCTATAGGGTGTTTGAATAGGCTTCGAAATGTGTTTCTTTGCCTCCAAGTATCCTTTCTCGAATGAAATTGCTCTTTCCAACGACAGGGACACGGCGATGGCACACGCCCGTGTGGATCGACTTCAGGCCGTGTTCGGGTCTGTTTATGGAGGCACGATCGTGTGAATCGTGGTCAGGTCGTGTTCTAGCTGATCCATGAGGCAAGGCCATGTGGCTTGAAGTCCAGGCCGTGTCGATTTCGTGAATTGGCCCATTTGGCCCATTTTAAGCCCGTTTCTCATTCTTGCCATCCCCGGGTGCTTTCCTGGGTATAAGACATGAAAAGAAAAGATTAAGAGCACCTTTTTACATAAATCGAGGCTTAAATCATCCAAAAGCATACTAAATGTGGGATTAAAATATGTTGCTTTTACGGTTTATCAAATACCCCCACACTTAAGCTTTTGCTTGTCCTCAAGCAAAATTCTCAACTTACAATTAAAACGAACTTGGTTAGTTCGTGTGGTCTAGAAATCTGCTTTCTTGGTTAGTTCGGTGGTAAAGAAGAAGAAGAAAAGGAAAGAAGAAAAAATAAAAATGTAAAAATAAATAGGGTTAGTGCTCGGGTTACCTTCCGAGAAGCGCTCGTTTATAGTCTTAAGCTAGACTTTTACCTCTTATTCGTATGGTCATGGTGGTTTGAAGAGGTGAAAATCCTTTCTCATGCGATCAATCCGGTTATGGATATATAGTTCAAGTCGAGTAGTGTTTACCTCAAAAGTGTTGAATTTAGGCTTGCTTACCTCGACGGTGCCGTATAGAAGGACATTAAGTACCTCAAAAGTGATTTCTTCATTTTCCTTGAGGTCTGAATTGGTGATTCGAAGGTCTTCCTTACTCAACAATACCTGATCCCTTATTTTGAAGTAATTTGTTGTTCCTATCAACTCGTCTGGGGTTTCCTTCGGTTTCACTTCGTGTATTCCTAGTTTCTCTTTAAAGTGTGTTTTCCACTTGTCTAGTTCATCGACCTGAAGCCTTAGTTCTTCATGAATTATTTCTTTATTGGTATGAGGTCTAAAATCTGGCTCAGCTAGGTGATTTCGTGATGCTTCCTGTAAAGAAGGTTGAACCAAATGGTTATCAATAGAATTAACGTTCATACCTTTATTACTCGATGTCCTAGCCGAGTCAAGAGCTTGAAGAGTGATTGTTTCGTCGTCTACATGAAGTATGAGTTCACTGAATTCTTCCTCTGTGTGGTCTTCCTTTATTGCATCGGGATATGGCACATGAGGTTGGTACTCTGTAATTGCCGGTTTTGGTATATCATGGCACACCTCAACCTTACCTTCACTTACCACATGTTCTTGTCTTGGGTCAGATTCCACTAACAATTCACTGTTTTGAGCTTGTACGGCTTGGGGCCCATGATTCGGCTCAGGTTTGTAGCTTTGTGGTGTTTCCTGTGGTGAAAGTTGAACAATTTGATTATCAACTGAATTTACATTCTCACCTTCATCACTTGATGTCCTGGCCGAGTCAAGAGCTTGTAGATTGATTGATTCGTCACCTACACGAAGAATGGGTTCTCCTGTACCAACATTAATTTTCGTCCTGGCAGTTGCTAGAAAAGGTCTTCCTAAAATTAAAGGGATCGAATTGTCCTCATTCATGTCTAAGACAACAAAACCTACTGGGAATATGAATTTATCAATTTTTATTAGAACATTTTCTATTATACCCCTAGGAATTCTGATAGTTTTATCAGATAACTGAATGCTCATCCTAGTTTGTTTGGGTTTCCCTAGACCTAGTTGTTTAAACATTTTATAAGGCATAACATTGATGCTTGCCCTAAATTAGCTAAAGCATTATCAATAGATAAACTACCAATTAAATATGGAATTGTAAAACTCCCTAGATCTTTTAATTTCCGTGGCAGTTTATTTTGTAGAATTGCTGAGCACATTGCGTTTAGCTCCACATGCGATGCCTCGTCTAGTTTCTGTTTATTTGTCAACAGCTCTTTTAAAAATTTTCTATAATCGGGTATCTGTGAAAGAGCTTCGAGAAACGGTAAGTTAATATGTAATTTCTTTAAAAGTTTAAGAAACTTACCAGACTGTTCCTCTGTATCGTCTCTCTTCATTGCTTTGGGATAAGGTATGCGGGGTTGGTACTCTTTGATTATTGGTTTTGGCTTTTCTTGTGTTACCTCAACTTTACCTTCGTCTACCTTGTTTTCTTGTATTGAATTGGGTTCATCTAACCCTATACTCTCTTGAGCCGTTATGACTTGGGTTTGCTCTTTCGGGTTAATCTCGGTATTGCTTGGTAGACGCCTTTGCGATCGTTCAGACATTAATTTTGCAAGTTGTTCGACTGCCTTAGTAACTTCCCCTATTGACTTAGTAAGTTCCCCAACTCGGTTCTTGGTCTCTTCAACTGATGTTCGTTGGGTTGTTTTAGTGTCTTGGAAACGGTTTTCTGTGGCTGCCATGAATTTTTTCAGCATCTCTTCAAGGTTCAAGTCCTCCTCTTGTTGCTGAGGTGGTTGTTGAAAATCTGGAGGAAGTTTCGGTCTTTGGCTATTTTGATCATCCCATGAGAAATTGGGATGGTACCTCCAACCTGCATTATAAGTGTCACTATAAAAATTATTTTGAGGTCCAGAATAGTTACCCATATAGTGGACTTGTTCGTACTCCATGCCATATTCGTAGGGTGGATACTCAGGATTTGCCACGCCTCTTTGATTCGAGTCATATTGCATTACTGGGTGTACCTGCGAGAGACTACACAAACCATCAATCTTTTTATTCATCATCTCTAGCTGGTTAGATAACCTGGTGACCACGTCGAAGTTGAAAACACTGGCGGTTTTTGTTGTCGCTGTCCTCATAACTTGCCACTGATAGTTATTTAGTGCCATCTTCTCTATAGACTAAAATTACCTGTCAAAGTAAATAAAATAAAAATTAGCAAAATAAAAAAATGAAACTAATAAAAATAATAATAAATTGCAATAAAAAAATGGCTAGAGTAATAAAAATAGAGTTTTCTTAATATTTTAGTTCCCTGGCAACGGCACCAAAAACTTGATCGCTGAAATCAGAGTTTTAAAATTTATAAAGAGAATAATCGAACCTGGAAACTAACTCTGACAATGATTAAAGGCAAGTGTACCTATCGAACAGTAGTATAGCTTAGGCAAGACTGGATTGTCGAACCCAAAAGAACTAAAAGTGCTAATACTAACTTTCTTTTTATTATTTAGCCTAAAATAAAGTGAAGTTTCTTTAATCTAAATTAACGACTACTAAGCTAAAGACGCGAAGACAAAAAAGAACGAATTGAGAAATAACTTGAAGGAAAACTCAGTTGATCACGACGATACCCTCAGGAAGAATCCACCTAGATTTCACTTGTTATCTAACACTGAACCATATGATTTATTCACTTAGTTTGATCCGTAGGACTCCCTAACGTATATTAAACCCTCTTTCAAGGCGAATAACGTTTAACCCTAGGTTAATTAACAGAAATCTCTTTCTCGAATAATAACCCCCAAGAATAGCAGTAAATCGATCTATGGATTCCCATATTAGGTTTCACCCTAATCCAGCAAAATCTCGTCACCCTATCTCTAGGCGTGCGATCAACTCCGCTTAATTTTGCTAAATCTACTCTTAGGTAGGGTCTATTCCTCCTCCACCTAAGCACATCAAATTTGGATTAAGCACACATAATTAAGAACAAACTAAGTATTTATCATATAATTCAGAAAACAATAACAAGATTCATCTAGGTTTTATCCCCTTCAGGTATCTGAAGGGTTTAGTTTATAACAAGTAAATAAAACATCTCAAGAGAAAAGATAAAATAAAACATAAGAAATCCCTAAAACTCCCTGAAGGAATTGAAGGAGAAATTCGCCGTCTTGAGTATAATTCTGGCTTCTTGGGATGGATCAACTGCCTAACTTCGAGTGATTCCCATAATTCTGACCTTTTTGGCTTGGCTCCTTGGCCTAGCTTCACCGCCTTCGACAAAAGCCCTGGCAGAAGGCTTCTGCCGAACTCCCCTTTCAAGTTGCCCCCATGGGTGTTTATATAGACTTTGTGATGCCTTACTGTAACACCCCAAACCCGGCCCATACGTTTCGACTAGATTTGGTATGCTATGGGTTGAACGTTAAAATCTTTTGCTAAGTTGGTTTTAGAAAATCATAAGTTATTAGTCAATATTTGAATAAATAAGTGACATTTGAAAAGAAACCTTGTATTATTATTATTTGGTATAAATAAACCCCTGACATAAATTCATAAGTTGCAAATATTAAAAAAACTACTTAGGCGAATATAAACTATGGGGCCTTATTACCTAAATATTCCCAAAATAAAACTTAAAGGAAAAACTGAAAATAATCTATAGAAATAAAATCTTGATGGCCCCTCGAGTCCGCCTCGGCTCCCATGTCCACGATCTACTGCTAATCTGAAAAGTTAGGGAAAAATAATAGGGTGAGTCACCAAGACTCAGTGTGTAAATCCCGAAAACACATAAAAGGCTTAGGCCCACAAACACATTATGAGCCCAGGCCCATACACAATGACAACAATCATAATCACATGACAGATAATAAATTATGCAAAGCCCAACCCATCCTAGAATTCCATCCTCTACACACCAACCCGTACCAACCATCACACCTTGGGGATTTCTACAATCAACCCACCAACCGCTACACACCATATCGACAGTCATACTGCCTACTCCTTATCAATCAGGAATTTTAACGTGGGTTTTCTACCACCGATCACCAAGTGACCTAACATTTCATTTCGTGGGTTTTCTACCACCGATCACCGTGTGATCTAACATTTCATTAGGTGGGTTTTCTACCACCGATCACCATGTGATCTAGCATTTCATTAGGTGGGTTTTCTATCATCGATCACCATGTGATCTAACATTTCATTAGGTGGGTTTTCTACCACCGATCACCACGTGATCTAGCATTTCATTAGGTGGGTTTTCTACCACCGATCACCATGTGACCAATCATGCTCTTCCCCTTTTCATATCAAACCCATCCCATGCATACATTCATGCAAAATCAAACAGTCTACTACCTAAGAGATTACAGTCTTTCGCATACATCGATACACATAGAGAAGTTCTATGATTACGTACCTGGCATTCCTTGCCTAACCCTTTTTGGGTTTCATTCGACTGTCTACACAGCCACTTTCCGGCTTTTTAGCCCATAACATAAACATACATATATTCATACAGATTATTAGTGTGTTAGAGATCTACACACGACTGTTCATACAGCCTCATTTTCCGGCTTTTCAGCCCCTAACAGGTATAATACAAAATAAAACTTATGTGATAAGGATCTACACACAACTGTTCATACAGCCTCATTTTTCGGCTTTTCAGCCCCTAACAGGTATAATACAAAATAAAACTTATGTGATAAGGATCTACGTACGACTGTTCATACAACCTCATTTTCCGGCTTTTCAGCCCCTAATAGGTATAATGCAAAATAAAACTTATGTGATAAGGATCTACACACGACTGTTCATACAGCCTCATTTTTCGGCTTTTCAGCTCCTAACAGGTATAATACAAAATAAAACTTATGTGATAAGGATCTACACACGACTGTTCATACAGCCTCATTTTCCGGCTTTTCAGCCCCTAACAGGTATAATACAAAATAAAACTTATGTGATAAGGATCTATACATAACTGTTCATACAGCCTCATTTTCCGGCTTTTCAGCCCCTAACAGGTATAATACAAAATAAACTTATGTTGTAACATCCTGAATAATTGGGTCTGTGCATTTTATGGGTTTGAATGTTTAAAATATTAATTTGAGAATTTAATGTACAATTGGGGCTCAAATTGGGCTGAGGCGTTGTTTTAAATATTGTGTTTAGACACTCTAAGGGCTTAAATTAAAGTTTTAGTAGTTCAAGTGACATGTTGGGCTTGTGGCCCAGCAACTAGGAGCACAGTAGAAGGGAGCTATAAGTGGCGTCACTTCTTTATGATAAAGGCCCAAATTTTGGCAGCTTAAAGCCCAAGTTTTAGGGCTAAATTTCGGCACTTAAAGGGAGCTATAGGGGGGACAGTACAAGGCAATTTTTTAGGGATTTTAATGTTTATTTTATGTGGATAATTAGGTAGATAATGAAGAGAGGAATTAGGACTATTTTTGAGGAGATAATAGATCAAAGATTGAAGCCATCTTTAAGTGTTTAATGTTAGCCGAAATTATTAAGAATTTGAAAGGAAAAGGTCATTCGGTTTTGGTTTAAGATATGTGTGCCGAAATTCCTAGCTAGTTCTCTCATCTTTCTCCCTCTCTTTTCTTTTCTTCTCTTCAGTTGGTCTAACCTCTGACAGATTCTTTTCTCATCCCATTCAAACACTTTAGCCGAAACCTCTAAGCTTCCCTTACTTTTTGCTTACTTTCTTTTAAGCCGAAACACATCGCTTATTTTTTCTAAAAGCCGAAAACGTGAGATCTAGTCTTCTATATGTGTGCCGAAATCATTCTGGGGTACCCACCTGTGCCGAAATTTTGAAGAAATCAATAGGTATGTGTCGATTTTGAGTTTCTAATATTTCTCCGGCTTTTCAAAGTCGCTAGCCGAATGGCTATTTAAGTGACTAATCAAAGGTTTTCTTATTTTTCGGTATTTTGGGATCTGAAGAGGAGTCCAACGCCTAGATCTTTAAGTCAAGGTTCAGTAACCTTTGAGTCGTGTTATTTTCGGGATTTCAAGGTAAGAGATCTATTAGTTTTAAACGTGTGATTTGGGACTTATTTAACCTTGGCCGATTGTTGAAAGGGCTAAATCTTTGTGTGTTTTTCCGGCTTTTGAGTAAGGCTGTAGATTGAGGATAATAGATCCGGATAACAAGGACATCGACTAATAATATTGGATTTCGTGATATCAGGTGTGTAATGCTCCCCACTATCTAGATCTGTTTGATTAATATATGATTATAAGTTTTATATGTTTTGATAAATGTCGAAATCCCGGCATAATGACGGAAACCCAAAGAGGGTAAAAGCAAATCACCAAGTTAGTGAATGTTCTGATTAAATGATATAAGAATATTGATTTTATGTGATTGCATGGGATGGGTTTGATGAAAGGAGGAAGTTATATGTTGTAGCGGTTTTTACCGTGATCTGTGTAGCGGTATTTACCATGATCTGTTGTAGCGGCTTTTGCCGTGATCTGTTGTAGTGGCTACGGCCATGATCTGATGATGAGCAGCACGACTGCCATCAAGGCGTGTAGCGGTGTGGGTTGATTGTAGAAATCCCCAATGGTGTGAATGGCTGGTATGGGGGCGTGTAGCGGATGGACACTTAGGATATGGGTTGGGCTTTGCATATTATTTTGTTATGTATATTAATTTTGATTATTTTGTTTTATGGGGCTAAAGCCCAAATCTAATGGTGTATGAGGGTTGCACACTGAGTCTCGCGACTCACCCTTTTAATTTAACTATCTCAGGTGACACCTAGTGCATCGGACCGGGCTGGAGAGGAGAGCAAGGTGGCCATGCAAAAGAGCAATTGGGTTCAGGTAAAAGACTTTAGTTCATTATTTTCTATATTTATTTAATGGGTTTTAAATATGGTTGTAATGAGGCCACGGGCCACTAGACTATTATTCTTATTTTGGGTTTTATGTTGGGCTTTTATTACTGGGCTTTTAAGTTTTATGTTTTCAATTAAGACAAGACTTGTATGAAATTTCAGTTTTCATTTAAAATCCACCAAGATAATTTATGACTTAATATTTTATTCTTTAATGAATTTTTAAGCTTTCGGAATAAAGGTGTAAACCTAGTAATTGTTTTCCAAAATGCGACATGTTTTGTAGAATCTCTTAAGTGACATACCAGATCCGGTTGTAGTGTTTGGGCCGGGTTTAGGGTGTTACAAATTAGTATCAGAGCCCGGTTCAAAACTCGGCTTTTGGGGGTTTTGGGCTCAAAACGTTTTCTAAAAATGGGCTTTTGAAACATGCATACTTTTAAATGATAACAGGTCTGTTAGCTCAGCATGGCACCTGCGTCTCCGGCCCAAGTCCGCCAGGTAAGTACTCTAAACCATTGTGTGATCTATATGTGGGCTTGATGGGCTTATTGGGATGTAGATTAATTAGATTAGAACTTGATGGACTCTAGGCCTAGCTTAAACCACTTCTTAAATTTCATAAGACTTATCCTTATTAAACAAACCCGTAAATAAGTCGCAAGGCTTGGGTGTGGCAACAGGCATACACATGTCTAGGATTGGATCCGGAAGAGCCTGATATTTAAGCAGTCCTAGTGACTCACCTCCTCTTCACTGGAATCCTACTTGGTGCGTAGTGACTGTTCACCTTAGCCGAGTTAGGGTGTGGCAATAGACATACGCATGTCTAGGAGTGGATTCAGGGAGAGCTTGGTATTTAAGCAGTCCTAGCGACTCACCTCCTCTTCACTAGAATCTTACCTGGTGCGTAGTGACTATTCACCCTAGCTACGAGGATTTGTTGATGGGCTAACCCTTGTAATTAAAACCCGAAAGGGACCAGCCACCTTATTTGAAAAAAAGAATTTCAAAATACATTTGACTTATGAAAAATTTCCAATCAACCATGTTTTGAACACTTTACCTGAAAAACCTCATGTTTACAAGAGTAACCCGGACTATGAAACTAGATTTACCAAAAGTACCCCTGTTTTTACAAAAAAAACACAACAACAACAAAATATCTAAGGTCTGTAAAAATTACCAAATTACCCTTGTTTTGCAAAATAACCAAAATATCCCTGGTTTGTAAAAATTACCAAATTACCCCGGATTTCAAAATTTCTGAAATACCCCCGAATTTTAAAAATTTTGAAATACCCCCGGATTACAAAAATTATCGAAATACCCCCGGATTGCAAAATTACCAAAACAACCTTATTTCACCAAATCACCAAGGAAACCTATTTTGGAAAATTATGAAAATACCCCTGTAGGATAAAATTACGAAAATGCCCCTGGGAGTGAAACAACAACAACACTTTTCTGTGATGAATGTAAGTTCATGGATGCTCTTTGTATGATGATTGAATGTATGTGTTTACTAGAAGATACGAACTTGAGACTGAATGGTGTATGCAAATTCGAAAGAACTACTCTTAAAGCTATTCATAAGACTGTTCGTGATTAAACAGTGAAAGAAAACTAATGATTCATAAAATTCTTAATCAGATAAACATCAATCGGAAGAATGAGTACAAGGGGTCGAGGACGTCCGCCGCGTGGATGCGGTAGGCGTAGGATGACCTTGTCTGAGCCAGTAGGGTCTGGCCACGGATCAAGAAACGAAATGCCGGATCCTCCAGCTGTGGAGGAGGAATTTCAGGATCAGACTGCTGGAGATGACGCGGTATCACAAGCGATGCTGCGGGTTCTCGAAAAAGTTGCTGGAGTAGGCATGGGCACAGGAGCCCGGAAATCTGTATCGGAACGGCTTAAGGCCAATTGGGCAGAAGTGTTTAGGGGAGTTTCTGGCGTAGCCCCTAACACAGCTAAGTATTGGATGGAAGCGACTGAGCGCATAATGGATGATTTGGACTTCACAGTGGAGGAGAAGTTGAGAGGGGTATTTCGATAATTTTACAAATCAAGGGTATTTTGGTCATTTCACAAATTAGGGGTAATTTGGTAATTTTACAAATCAGGGATAATATGGTCATTTTGCAAATCAAGGGTAATTTGGTAATTTTACAAATTAGGGTATTTTGGTCATTTCACAAAACAAGGGTAATTTGGTAATTTTACAAACCATGGGTAGTTTGTTGTTTTTTTTAAAAAAAAAACAGGGGTACTTTGTAAACATGAGATTTTTCGGGTAAGTTTTCAAAACATAAGTATTTTTTTTATAAATTCATGACTGTTTGGAAGTTTTCACAAATCAAAAGTATTTTGAAAATTTTGCAAAACTTGGGGATTTTTTTTTTCAAATAGGGTGGCTGGTCCCTTTCGGGTTTTAATTATAAGGTTTAGCCCATCCATAAGTTCTCGTAACTAGGGTGAATAGTCACTACGCACCAGGTAAGATTCTAGTGGAGAGGAGGTGAGTCACCAGGACTGCTTAAATACCAAGCTCTCCCTGAATCCACTCCTAGACATGCGTATGCCTGTTGCCACACCCAAGCCTTACGACTCGTTCACGGGTTTGTTTAGTGAAATTAAGTCTTATGAGATTTTAGAAGTTGTTCAACTAGGCCTAGAGTCCATCAAGTTCTAATCTAACTATTCTACGTCCCATAAAGCCCATTAAGCCCACATAAATATATCACACAATGGTTCAGAATACTTACCTGGCGGACTTGGGCCGGAGACGCAGGTGCCATGCCGAGCTAACAAACCTGTTATCATTTCAAAACATGCATGTTTCAAAAGCCCATTTTAGAAAATTTTTTGAGCCCAAAAACCCCTAGAGCCGAGTTTTGAACCGGGCTCTGATACCAATTTGTAAAACCCCAAACCCGGCCCAAACACCACGACCGGATCTGGTATGTCACTAAGAAAATTTTGGAAAACATGTCGTATTTTTAGAAAATATTTTTCTAAAGTTTATCCTTTTATTCGAAAAAAATAAATAGTTGATAGTTTAAATAAAAATGCCTTTATGAATTAAAAACCTAAATTTAAATGCATACATTAGTTCAATAAGAATTTAAATAACTAAAAGTAATTAAAGCCCAAAATAAAACAAAATATAAACTAGTGGCCCATGGCCTTATTACAACGAGATTTAAAATCCATTAATTAAAAATATAAAATAATAACTTGAGTCTTTTTGTTGGATCCAGATGTTCTTTTGCATGGCCACCTTGCGCTCCTCTCCAGCCCGGTCCAATGCACTAAGTGCTACCTGAAATATTAATTAATTGGTTGAGTCGCGAGACTCAGTGTGCAACCCTCATGCACCATTAGATGTGGGCCTTAGCCCCATAAAACAAAATAAACAGTTTAATATACATAATAAAAATTAATACGCAAGCCCAACCCAAATCCTAGGTTTCCATCCGCTACACGCCCCCGTACCAGCCATTCACACCATTGGGGATTTCTACAATCAACCCACACCGCTACACGCCTTGATGGTAGCCTTGCTGCTCATCATCAGATCATGGCCATAGCCACTACAACAGATCACGGCAAAAGCCGCTACAATAGATCACGGTAAAAACAGCTACAATAGATCACAGTAAAAACCGCTACAACAGATCACGGTAAAAACCGCTACAACAGATCACGGTAAAACCGCTATAGCGTATAACTTCCTCCTTTCATCAACCCAACCCATGCAATCACAGAATATCAATATACTTATATCATTTAATCAGAACATTCACTAACCTGGTGATTAGCTTTTACCTTCTTTGGGTTTCCATCATTAAGCCGGAATTTCGGCATTTATCAAGACATATAAAACTTATAATCATATTTAACAAACAGATCTAGATGGTGTGGAGAATTACACACCTGATTAATGTAGATACCCTTGCTAAACCGATCTACACTTTGCTTCAAAAAGCCGGAAAGATGTGAAAATAGGCCTCTCCTATATTCAGCCATAGTTAGTATTCTACCCGATTTTATATATATGAATAAACAAATCCTCTTACCTTGAAATCCCGAATGTAACACGATTCTATAACTTAGAGATCTATGAGTTTCGGCTTCTAGGAAAAATCCCGGAAAGATGATCTATCGCGCTTTCGACTTTTAAAAGAACTAAAAATTGAAAAGATGGCTAAGGGAGATTCGGCCAATGAATATTAAGGAGAAGAATAGGTGTAGTTTCGACTTTTGAATCAAAGTGAAGATAAGGGAATAGGCTTAGAGATTTCGGCTTTTTGCAGAGAATGAAGACGAAGATGGAACTTTAGGAGTTTTCGGCTTTTACTCAGAGAAGAAGAGAAAAGAATGAGAGAAAAACCCCAAATGTCGAAATTGAAGAGATATTCCCCCTATTTATAGAAATTTCGACACTTACCTAACCTTGCAAATAAATCCTATCTTTTCTCCTTTATCTTAATCTACTGGCTAATCTAAAAGAGACTTAATTATCTCTAACTCCTCCCTCCTTTATCAGCATATTATCCACATATTTTAAACATTAAAATCCCTAAATTTTAGCCTTTATCTGCTTATTATCCCCATAAAATAAATTCCTAAATAACAGCCTTTATCTGCTTATTATCCACATATTTTAAACATTAAAATCCCTAAATTTTAGCCTTGTTGCCATCCACTCCACCTAATCCTAATGCCCAAAATTTAGCTAACTTAAATTAAAAGAATTGAGCTCCATGAAACTTAAATTTGGGCCCCTTACTCCCTTGTGTGGCGTCACCTCCTAAGATTGGGCCACAAGCCCACTTTGGTATTTTAAACATAGATACTACCTTTTAAACCCTATAATGCCCAAATAGATAATTTTAATCAAGGCCTCTGCCTAAGCCTGAGCCCAATTTGGACCCCTAACACTTAAATTAACACATTAAACATATCCACCCATTAAACACATAGGCCCAAAAATTCAGGATGTTACATGTATAGACACTTTAGGGGCTTAAATTAAAGTTGTAGTAGTTTAATTGACATATTGGGCTTATGGCCCAGCAACTAGGGGCACAGTAAGGTGAGCTATAAGTGGCGTCACTAGTGCATGAGGAAAGCCCAAATTTTGGTTGCTTGAAGCCCAAGTTATAGGGCTAAATTTCGACACTTAATTGAGTAAGGGGGGACGGCACAAGGCTATTTTTTTTGGAATTTTATTATATTTATTTTATGTGGATAATAAGCAGATAAAGACTATTATTTAGGGATTTAGTCTTTAAGGATAATAAGCATATAAAGGCTATTTTTGAGGAGATAACAGATTAAGATAAGGGAAAAGGGATAGGAGCTATCATGTGTGGCAGTGTTGGACGAAAATCAATCTCTGCTAAAAGGAGGAATCGGTTTTTTATATAAAGAGGGGGTGTGCCGAAATTTTGAAGCCTCTCTTCTATTTTTCTTTTCTCATCTTCTTTCTCTCAAAAGCCAAAAGTCATTATCTTCTTTACCGGTTCTTTCTTCTAAAATTTCTTAACCACTATTGTTATTCTTCTTCTAATATCTAAAAGCCAAAACTACACCTGTTCTTCTTCTTAATATTCATTGGCCGAATCACCCTTAGCCACCTTTTCAATTCTTAAATCTTCCAAAAGCCGAAATCCCTAAGATCTCACCTCATGAAGTTGCCGAATTTCCTTTAATGGAGTCTACTTGTGCCGAAATCTGAAGGAAACAATAGGTAAGTGTTGATTTCGGGATTTAAAAGTTCTTTTGGCTTTTCAAAGTCCTTAGCCGAATGGCTATTAGAAACTAATCCCTTATTTCTTTATTATTTTCGGCATTATGGGATCTGAAGAGGAGGACAATCACGTAGATCTCTAAGTCATAAGTTCAATAATACTCGAATCGAGGAACTTTTGGGATTTCAAGGTAAGAAATTCTATTGATCTTAGTATATAAAATCGGGTAGAATACTAACTATGACTGAATATAGGAGAGGCCTATTTTCACATCTTTCCGGCTTTTCGAAGCAAAGTGTAGATCGGTTTAGCAAGGGATATCTGCATTAAATAAGTGTGTAATTCTCCACACCATCTAGATCTGTTTGAATAATATATGATTATAAGTTTTATATGTATTGATAAATGCCGAAAACCCGACATAAAGATGGAAACCCAAAAAGAGGGTCAAGGTATATCACCAAGTTAGTGAATGCTTTGATTAAATGTTATAAGTATATTGATTTTATGTGATTGCATGGGTTGGGTTTGATGAAAGGAGGAAGTTATACGTTGTAGCGATTTTACCGTGATCTGTTGTAGCGGCTTATGCCGTGATCTGTTGTAGTGGCTACGACCATGATCTGATGATGAGCAGCACGACTGCCATCAAGACGTGTAGCGGTGTGGGTTGATTGTAGAAATCCCTAATGGTGTGTATGGCTGGTACGGGGGCGAGTAGCGGATGGACACCTAGGACTTGGGTTGGGCTTTGCATGTTATTTTTTTATTATTTATATTCTGATTAATATGTTGTATGGGGCTAAAGCCCAAATCTAATGGTGCATGAGGGTTGCACACTGAGTCTCGCAACTCACCCTTTTATTTTAACCATCTCAGGTGACACTTAGGGTATCGGACCGGGCTGGAGAAGAGAGCAAGGTGGCCATGCGACAGAGCTTTAAGGATTCAGCAAAAAACTTAAATTAATATTTGATTTTTATTTAATCAATGGGTTTAGAATTTCTTGTAATAAGGCCATGGGCCACTAGACTAATGTTTAAGTTTTGGGTTTTATGTTGGGCTATTATTATTGGGCTTTAAGGTTTTATGTTTAAAATACATTAAGACATGGATAATTTTTGGGCTATTATTTGTTTTAGTCCACCAATGCATTTTATAACTTTATATTTTATACTTACTAATAAATCACTGAGTTTTCGGTTTTAGTATTAAAACCCGACAAATTGCTTTCCTAAGTGCTACATATTTTATAAAATCACTCAAGTGACATACCAGGTCAGGTTGTAGTGTTTGGGCCGGGTTTGGGGTGTAACATAAACCTTGAAAATTTATTTCATATGGATACATATTGATGTGTGTATATATAGATATTAATGTAAAATCTTATGTTTATAATAATTAGTGGAAGCACTTAATATTGATAAAAAAGTTTATTATAATTAGAAATTATAATAAATCATAAAATTTGATTTTTGATGTAATAAATAAATTATAATAAATAAAAAATTATAAAAATAATTACGTAACTATTCTCTATTTTACGCACAAAACCTGATCGCAATTTAATTAAATTTAGTATTTGCAGATTCAATCAATTTAATCTTAATTTTAAAAATTCAACAAATTTAACCCTTAACTTTACACATTCTGTTAATTTAATCTTTATTATATTCTTAAAAACACAAAATTTAAAAAACCTAAAAAACTTTGAAAAATATATATATTTGAATGTTTAATTTTTATAAAATATATACAAAACAAAAAAAAATATTTATAAATAATGAATAACCAATTTTCAATTTTCTAACTTGAAATTTATTTATTAAAGAATAAATCTAATAAATAAAAACAATACTAATAAGTTAGCAATGTGGCGTTTTTCATAAAAACGCTGGTAATATATTAAAAATTACTGAATGATGTCGTTTTTTGGTGAATGTTTAGTGGCGTTTTCACCAAAACGTCGCAAACGATTTTACAATACCGGCGTTTTTATATAAATGCCGCAAAAATGTAATTAAGACTGGAAAAAGCTGCATTTTTTACGTGTTTTTAGTGGCGTTTTATTGATAAACGCTGCAAAAGGTTGTGTTTTACCGGCGTTTTAGCAAAAAACGCCGCTAATATATATCAAGTGTTTACAAAACGGCACCGTTTTTCTGATTTGTTATTAGTGGCGTTTTTAAAAGTGCCGCAAAATTTATTTATCTCAGATCAAACGACGTCGTTTTTTAGGCCCGAATTACCTTCACTTTCTCCAAATCAGATTTCCCCGATTCCAGACTTCCCAAATTCCCTCAAGTTCTCCCCCAAATTTTACAATCCCTATTTCCCTATTCATTCTCTCTTCTTCTTCCCCTGTACAATTCTCCTCTCTTTTTGACTTTCTTTTGAATTTCAAGTTCGTTCCGTCACATTCCCCAAATCTCTTTTGATCAAAACCCAGTCCAAAATCCCTTCTGATCGAAATCCCCATTTTCCCTTCCGATCGGAATCCCTATTTTGCCAAATCTCCATCGTCGCATCTTCTGTTACACGCCGCCGCTGGAAATTCAGGCTATTATTTTTATTATTGAATACATTCTGTTACACACCGTCGCATACTTTTGTTTTTCATTTCGTTGGATTTCAACCATGTTTTATGTTCACTCTTAACTTTAGGGTCTAGGCTACTACTTTATTTTCTGTTTTATTTTCATTTCGATTTTTTTTGCATGCAGTAAATGACCTCTGATTTTGGACAAAGTTTGAAGTGCGGATATTGCTCGTAAATATACTTTAAAAGGTGCGGAAATGACCTCTGATTCACTCTTCTTCTTTTTTTTTGTTGATATTTTGGTGCTTGACGACAGCTTGATGGTTCTGGTTGATACAAAACTCAAAACGATGTCTGAGGATACCCATTGGCTCGCATCTCTGATAACAAAGATCTCATCTTAATGTAATCTCTTCCCTCTTTTCCTTTTTGTTTGTTTTATGTGTTTGGGTTAAGTAGAGAAGCAATAAATTTCATTTTAACTGATTTACCAGTTACTTGGTTTTGTTTTTGTTTAATGGGCTGTTTCCATTTCTTTGGTTTTTATTAGTTTACATTGGTTTACGCCATGAATAGTGATACTAAGCTGTAATATGATTAAATACATGAGTTTATTGATATTTTGAAAATCTTGAAAGAAGCCCGTAGTAGCTTAGATAAATAGTTAAGATATGATTTGTATGCCAATAGGGGACACATGTTTTGTACTTCGGTACTCCTATTACTTACACTTCGGTGCTCATGTTCCTAACCACTTCTATGCGATCCTAATATCCTCTTTGAACACCTATGCTTCAGCGCTCCTGTTATTGTAGTTCCAAATAAATCATCCATAGTATCCCTTCTTTATTTTTCTATGCTTCCTAAGGGATAAACTTAAATTTGTTTTTTCATTATATAAATGAATTCTTGAAATTGGTAGATGTTACTATCAGTACTTTTAACTGCTTTATTAGTATCTTCTTTTTCCATTTCAGAAAAGTAATCTTTGTTGTAATAATAATAATCTTTGTTGTGTACTTATTGCAGGTCCATCCTGTTTTAATGGTCATTGGATTACTGCTCTTAAATGGTGAAGGTGAATGCCATTTTCTTATTGTTATAATCAAGTTCTTGATGCTGCTGATTTCTATTATTCAGATTAAATTATGCCAATTGGAGTAGATGATAGAATAAATACGTATTGAGTGAAAAAAAACTGTTGCATATCTAGAAATTGGTTGTTTTCTGAGAACTTACCCCTTTTTTGTCACTGATATTGCTTAAAAATTTGGATTTGGCTTTCATTTTCCATAAAAATTGTAATAATGGAATGCATTCCTTGTGAATAAAATTAGTTCATTTTCAATATAATATAATATATATGTTTGAAACTTTGGATGGCTTTGTTCTGCTCTTTGTTCAGTTGGTAAATATGCTTGTTTTGTTCATCAATGTTCATCGTGATGATCAAAGGTTCTGGCTTTATTCTGGGTATATATGTGAGTTTAATCCGATTGGATTGTGATTTATGAAGCAAATTGGATTGTGATTTATGAAGCAAACTTTGTTTCATTGTTCTGTAATTCGTTGTTCATTTTATTTGTTATTGGTGAAAAGTTAGTAAATTTAGTTTTCTTTTATTCTTCCCTGGTATATCTCGTAATTGTTTGGGTTCTTATTTTGTGACCCTTTACATGTTTATATGCTTGAATGGAGTTGAATGAGCCTAGTTCTTCTTCAATTCTTTGTCTTTGAGATGTCAATTGAGTGTAGTTTGGGTTCTTATTTTTGTAAATCAATGTTTTTAGTTTTTGAACTATTTTTTACAACAGTCGAGGAATCTCCCTCCACCACTAATCTTCGAAAGCCCAATTCCTCAGCTACTATCACCGCTTGCGAACAGGCTCTCGCTTCTGTCGTAGTTGGGTCGGCCACAAAATTATTCGGGTACGTACATGTTGCCAATATATGCCCCTCTCGCATATAATTTTGATATAATGTTGTTCAACTAATTCATACCAATTTGCAGCCTCTGTTTCTTGGTGAGAGTGGAGTAGACCAGCTTCTTGAAATTATTAAGGTACGTTTTAGTTCAAAATTCTGATCAGTAACAGTTATATCATGATGAATTTGTCCAAATTGCTGTTTATTATCCTGCTTGGTTGGTATATATGCTGTTTATTATTTTGCTGTCCAAAAAACAAAAAAGATTCAAAGTATATAGGCTGGAAACCTAACGGTTGCCATATATCTCATTGTAAGATATAATGGATCCTCCCCAGGTGTAACAATGCCACGTATGATGAATCTTAAAAAATTGCTGTCCAAATTGCTGTTTACTATTAATAATGTTTGAACAACCTCCAAAAGGGGGATGGGTAGCTGTTGGGCAACACTGGTAGAGTAAGAGACAGTCTAATCACGCTGCTTAGATTTTTGACAAGCTCCCATGTATTATTTTTTAAAATTTAAGGTACGGTACGATATAAAAAAATAACATAAATAAAATATAAAAGTTAATTGTTAAAATATGTTATAATTTTTTTATATTTTTACAAATTTAAATTTAATTATTTTACTTTTTTTGTTAAATTTATTGTTGTTAAATTTAAAAATGTAAAAATTATGTTTGTGATTAACTTTAATTTAACAAATAATAATAATAATAATAATAATAATAATAATAATAATAATAATAATAATAATAATAATAATAATAATAATTAGACCTAAATTTTAAAATTTGTAAAATAAAATGACTAAACTCATGCATATAAGATGATAGAAATTAAAATTTTTTAAAAGGTATGTATATAAAATAAAGAAATAAATTAATTATTTATTCATTTTTAATTAAAAAACATCTAACTTATAATATAAGAATTTCCATACTATTTTTTCCCATAATTGTACTAAAAAATGATAATACAAAGTTGAATTTTGCAAGTGAAGATAAGAGATTAACATAAATTTCATATTTTAATAAATATTTTCAAATATATGCGCACGTGTCACTACATATATTATATATTATATTAAAGAATTCATCACCTTTTTTTACTTTATCTTCCCTAATAATAACCTATGGTGTAATGATTTAATTAAACTCCTCACAAAAGTAGTGGGCTAATAATAGCAGTAGCTTTTCAATAAAATAATTTAATTGTATTTATTTTTAATAAATGTTTTATAAATTAAAAAAACAATTTATTTTTTTTTAAAGAATACTTACATTTATATGGCTTTTGGTTTATTACTAATTACTAATTACTAATTTTTTATATTAATAATGTTTGATTTTAATATTTAATATTTTGAATATTTTCCAAAATTATAAATATTTTGTTATCAATATAATAATATATTGATCATTATTTAAATATGTTTTAATATAAAAAATAAATTCTTTTTTTAAAGAAGTAATTTAAAAACTTTTTAGAATGGAAATTTATTTTTGTTACTCATTAATTACTTTGTTAAGTTATTTCTTTTTTTTTATGTTTTTTCATTATTTAAATATATTTTAATATAAAATGGCTAAATATTTAATTTAAAATATTTACCTTCAATTTTTTAATTTAAAATGGCTAAATATTTATGGAAGTCCATACTCCATATACAATGGATGAATCTAAAATGTTTAGCAGTAGAAGAACCTGTTGTGACCTTGAATTTTGTTTGTGGAATATGTGCCAACCAACCAATTCATACTTTTTGCTATAAAATTTCTCTTTTCTTCTGTTTCTTATCTAACACATGCCCAACATCGTAGAACTTATCCCAACATAATACATAATACATAGGTTAAAGATCAAATTTCTTAGCTTTCATCAAATTATTTAACTTACATAATACATAACTTACATAATACCTGTATAGATAAACAACTTACCCGTGTAATTTACTGTCAACTTTAGACTTCAACAACTACGAAATGGATAGAACTTGGATGAATTTGTCAAGGGTGAGCAACGGCTATCGATATGGAGTAGAAACTTTTCTAAATTTTGCATTTCAAAATGCAAACCAAGAGAATATGATTTTTTGCCCGTGTAAGAAGTGTTGCAATATCAATTGGCATTATCGTGAAGTTGTCTACGAACATCTAGTTGTTGATGGCTTTGTTCGGGGGTATAAAAAATGGATTTTCCATGGAGAGTGTACATCTAGTGGAGCCTCTTCATCGATGAATCTGGGTTATCCTCATAGTACTTACAATCAGAGTGTTAGAGAAGATGACATGGATGGTATGTTGCGGGATGCATTTAATATGAGCGGTGATGGTTTGCAATCATTTCCGCCTGACTTGGGTGCAACTGATGATTATAATTTTGGTGGAAATACTTTCACCGAAAGGGGAAGAAGTGTACTTGATGATCAACCAAATGAATAAGCAGCGAAGTTCTACACGTTACTTTGTGAAATGAATGAAGAACTGTATGAGGGATCTAAATTTTCAAAACTGTCTTTCTATATTCGTCTTTTTCACTTAAAATGTTTGGGTGGGTGGACCGAAAACTCTTTGACAATGTTGTTAGAGTTTTTGAGAGAAATGTTCCCGTTTGTGAAAATCCCTCAATCTTCCAAAGACATGAAGAAACTGATTAAAGATTTGGGCCTTAGCTACAACAAAATTCATAGTTGCACAAATGACTGCATGTTGTATTAGGGCGACCAGAAAAACCAACAGTGTTGTCATGTATGCGGTCAATCCCGTTAGATGAATAGAAATACAGAGGATGGTAACGAGGATTAAAACGATACACAGTCAAGGAAGCAGCCAGTTAGGATTTTGCGGTATTTTCCGCTTATACCAAGGCTTCAAAGGCTTTTCATGTCGTCGAAGACAGCCGAGTCAATGACGTGGCACCATGATGGACGAATCGATGATGGACTTTTAAGGCATCCTGCAGATTATTTAGCTTGGAAATCATTTGACTCCAAATTTCCAAGCTTTGCAAGCGATCCTCGGAGTGTGAGGCTGGGGCTAGCATCTGATGGATTTAACCCTTACAAAATCATGAGCACTGCGTACAGTACTTGGCCTGTGGTGCTTGTTCCTTACAATTTGCCTCCATGGGTTTGCATGAAACAATCATCCTTTATCTTATCTATGATTATCCCTGGAGAGAAAGGGCCCGGAAATAATATTGACATATATTTGCAGCCACTTATTGAAGAGTTAAAACAATTATGGGCTGGTGTTGAGACATACGATGTACTGAGAAAGGAGAACTTCAATTTATGTGCGGCTTTGATGTGGACTTTTAATGACTTCTCGGCCTATGCCAATTTATCTGGCTGGAGTACCAAGGGACGTTATGCATGTCCTTGTTGTGCTGCGCAAACATGTTCGCAATGGTTATATGATGGGAAGAAGTTCTCTTACATGGGGCATCATCGGTAGTTACCGGAAAATCATAGATTTAGATTTCAGAGTACTCAGTTTGACAGTACTGAAAGTTCAGAGAAGCTCCTTCGCAGACCAGTGGATCTGAAATATTGTTCATGTTGAAAGATATGAATTTCATTTATGGGAAGATGAATCAACCGCCCAACACGCAAAGAAATGGAAGATCAAGGGATGAATCTGATGATGAATCTGATGAAGAGGATGATCCTAATGAGGCAGACTTGTGGAAAAAAAGAAGTATTTTTTTTTGAGTTGCCTTATTGGGAGCATCAGATTTTACGACATAATCTTGATGTCATGCACATTGAGAAAAATGTCTGCGAGAATGTCATTGGGACTATTTTGAATGTCAATGGAAAATCGAAAGACAATCTTCAGAGTCGACTTGATTTAGTCCACATGGGAATTCGGCGTGAGCTTCATCTACAAGCACTTCCGAATATGAAATATCGGTTGCCGCCTGCTATTTTTTCAATGTCAAAGACGAAGAAAGAAGTGTTCTGTATGGTGTTGAAAGATATAAAGGTCCCGAATGCGTATGCATCAAATATATCTCGATGTGTGAGTCTTAAAGATCAAAGACTATATGGCTTAAAATTGCATGACTATCACATCTTGATGCAAGACTTACTGCCAGTTGCTATGCAGTGTAGTATGTCGAAAAAGGTGACGTCTTGTGTAATTGAACTGTCCAATATAATGAAAGGCATTTGTTGCAAAATTTTGGATGTTCACCAACTTGAGACACTACAAGATTGAGCCGCATTGACTCTATGCAATCTGGAGAAGATCTTCCCACCTTCCTTCTTCACAATTATGGTGCACTTGTTAATTCATCTCTCTCGTGAAGCAATACTTGGTGTACCCGTTTTCTATCGATGGATGTATCCCATAGAAAGGTCTTAATTTATTTGTAAATTATTCCTTCATTCACCTAAATGCCTTTAGTTGTAACTTTTGATAATGTTCTATACCGTGTTTAGGTTCCTATCCAAATTGAAGTCTTACTGCCGCAATAAACGTTATCCGGAAAGATCAATTGCTGAAGGCTACTTGGCAGAGAAATGTATGACTTTCTGTTCAAGGTATTTGGAAGATGTTGAAACAAGAATGAACAGACCAAGTAGAAATGCTGGGCTCACAGATCATAACTTGGCTGAAACTTATTTATTTCAAAGTTTCAGAGAACCAATCGGCAAAGTCGAAATTGCAGAATTAGATGATAAATCATGGGTCCAAGCACATCGATATGTTCTTTTTCATCACGATTCAATGGAACCATTACGCAAGTAAGTTCTAAAATTTGATAAATATTCATTAATTATAATTTGTCTGTCTTCTAACAAAGTAAACCTTTTTTAAACATAGTGAGTACAAACAAATATTGAGAGCTCGTTTACGGTCCCGGAGATTACAGCAACGAGAAATTAATAAGTTGTTCACAGAATCATTTCATGAATGACTAAGCCAAACGGTATGCAATTGAAGTTTTCATTGACAAGCAATAATGTTTTCTCATAACATTTATAATTACTCAATTTACTTTCGATTCAATAGGTTTGGAGCCGGAATGAAGTAAATGACGAAGTTAAATGGCTTTCACAAGGTCCAAATAGAATAGTGAAAAGATATAGTGCCTTCCTCATCAATGGATTCAGATTTCATACAAAGTATCACGAGAGATTAAGGAGAACCCAAAATTGTGGAATTGTTGTTAATTCTTCAATTACAAGTTATGCTAGTGCTAGGGACAATAATCCTATCGAGGGGAATATGGAGTATTACGGACTTCTTACTGACATAATTGAGTTGGATTATTATGGCAGATGGAAAGTTGTCTTATTTCGAAGAGATTGGGCTGATGTGAATACGGCTCGCGGAATTAAAAACGATCAATATGGTTTTACAATGGTGAATTTCTCTCGATTGATTCACACTGGAGAACAATTGATGGACGAGCCGTATGTATTTTCTTCTCAAGTGAAACAAGTTTTTTACTCAAAATATCCAACTGATGAGAGTTCGTATGTTGTACTCCAGAACACCCCTAGAGACTTGTTTGACATGGGCAATGGAAGTAGAGATGACATAGTCGAAAAATCAGAAACTTTGCCTTTTCCAGAACAAAACTTAAATGAAAATATCCCTAGTACTAGTCAACAATTTCAATGGGTTCGTCAGGATGTGGACGAAGATATTTACGAAATATGATGTAGTAAGATTTTACGATTTTTTATTTATATATAATGTTATAATTTTAATATTGGTCATGATATATAATTTAACTATTTTAAATGTACTATTATTGTTGTTATTTGTTACTAAAATTTTGCACTATTTTATGTGTATTGCAGGAAAAATGCCTAGAAGACAATTACGAGAGTTAAGTATTGTCCACAATACTCCAAATTCAAAAGAAGCAAATAGTGAACAGCAAACAGTTCTTGGATCTTCTAGTGTGCCGGACATAGATGACGAGCCTGCAGAATTTCAAAGTAATGTTAAGTTTATTTTACATGCATGTTGACTTTTATTATTGATTCATTTGTCAATTTTAATACAATAATAATATATCATTTTTCAGCTGAAGGTGGTGGGACGTGAAGAGGTCGGGGACGTACACTGCTTAAAGATTTATACGACCTAAATCCTATCGAGCGTGTTAAAGTAAGGAGAAACAGTTATGGCCAGCCTGTTGGATCTGAAGCTCGACTGTTAGTAGGCTATTTGGGCATTATAGCACGAAATGCCAATAGGTTTCCTATTAACTACGAACCATGGCATCACATGCCTGATGCCAACAAAAATCAGGCTCTCGATAATATTAAGGTAACAAAACGTGAATGTAATTTATGATACTTTGGTTTAACTTTCATTTATATTTACTTTTTAAACTTATGTTTTTTAGGAGAGATTTGCTTTAGAGGTCTCCGATGACTATATCAAGAAGACATTGGGTAAAAAATGGAGAGACTATAAAAACACTTTGAAAAAAAAATATTTTAAGAAAGACATAAGCCTCGGCGAAAAATTAAGAAATATCCCGTCGGGAATGTTGAGGTACCAATGGGAAGAATAAGTTAGATTCTGGAATTCAAAGAAAGAAGAGGTATTACGTACTTCTAAAGTCTTATAAATTTTTGGGTTTATAGTATTTACTATATACATAATACAAATTTCATTATGTAGGACCGTGAGCTAGTTGGAACAAGCAGCAGAGAAACAAAAATTCACGCACACGGCAGGGTCCAGAAGTTTTGCTTGTGTAGCTGAGGCTGAGGTATTATAATTTATTAATTCTGTCAAATATTAATGACTTCATACTATTAAATTATATTTTTACTGCTACAATGTAGGAAGTCTCATCTGGTCAAAAAGTTGGACGCCATCAGGTTTTTGACATTACGCATAGGAAGAAGGATGGATCTCCGATGACATCCGAAGCTGCAGAAATTATGGTATATTTACTTAATAAAATTTGATTTATTATAAATATTTATAATGTTTAATTATAATAGTTTAATTCATCGTTTGTAGTTTTAAATTTATAATGTTAAGTTATGTTGCATTCCTTCTTATTATATATTTCGTTTCTAACTCTTTCATTGATTTATTAGGATAAACTAAAGGAGAAGAAGACAGAGTATGAAGTGGCTGCTTCGATTGATAGTTCTATTAATCTTGAGGATATTGATAACATAATTATTACCGATGTTTTGGGTCCTGAAAGGTATGGTCGGGTTCGATTTCAAGGATATGGTGTTACCCCGACCCAATATTTTGGATCCGGCTCCCAGCAATACATGCCTTCCAGGAGTCATTCTCAAGCTGAAGTTCAGAGGCTAAAAGACTAGATAGCTCAGATGCAAGTGAGCACGGTTGAGCAAATTACTGATGTTCAAAAAAAAATATGAAGAACTCCAGCAACAGCTTAGAGTGGATGCGAAAGCGGCAGCAACGAGGGAGGCAGCGGTAGCTGTGAGAGAGGCAGAGGCAGCATCGATGCTAGCAGAGCAGAACAGAAAGTACGATGAGCTCCAGCTATAGCTCAGCATATGATTCAGATGTTTCAGCAG
Organism: Gossypium australe; assembly: GCA_005393395.2. Taxonomy (NCBI): domain Eukaryota; kingdom Viridiplantae; phylum Streptophyta; class Magnoliopsida; order Malvales; family Malvaceae; genus Gossypium; species Gossypium australe. Next base: position 102,512,556 of record CM016620.1, read on the forward strand.
TTGTAGAAGCCGCCATCTTAGACATTTAGTTTCTCGTTGTAAGATTATTTTTAGCATTATTACATTTAACTTCATTGTAAGAATATTTTCATTTATAATTCATTTATTAATTTATTGAATTTCAAGTATCATTTAGAATTAATGCATTTGGAGTGATTTTTATGCTACATTTGCTGTTTTGGGTTGGAATTATATGCTATATTTGCTGTTATTGGTTGGTTTCAGTGCAAGAGGGGTATGATATTGGACAAATTGTACATTGCAAATCTATACAAATTAGCGGCGTTTGTGAGAAAAGCGCCGCTAAAAGTCATTACCTTTAGCGACGTTTGTGGGAAAAGCGCCGCTAAAAGTCATGACATTTAGCAGCGTTTTTGGGAGAAGCGCCGCTAAAAGTCATGACATTTAGCGGCGTTTTCGGGAGAAGCGCCGCTAAAAGTCATAACATTTAGCGGCGTTTGTGGGAAAAGTGCCCCTAAAAGTCATGACCTTTAGCGGCGTTTGTTGGAGAAGCCCCGCTAAAAGTCATAACCTTTAGCGGCGTTTGTGGGATAAGCGCCGCTAAAGTTCATGACTTTTAGCGGCGTTTGTGGGAAAGTGCTGCTAAAGGTCATGACTTTTAGCGGCGTTTGTGGGGAAAGCACCGCTAAAGGTCATGACTTTTAGCGGCGTTTGTGGGGAAAGCGCCGCTAAAAGTTTTAGCGGCTTTTTTTCTCATAATCGCCTCTAAAGTTTGTGGCGTTTGATTTACCAGCGTTTTTTGCAGCGCTTCTAAAAGCGCCGCAAATACTATTAGTGGCGCTTATAAACGCCGCTAAAGGCTTAAAAAAACGCCTAAAAGTCTGTTTTGCTGTAGTGTAAATTGAGAAGTTTATTTAAAAAGTATACATCAATCCACAAAATTATGCATTTAACCATAATCAAATCTATGTTGCAACTTCTTAATAATTCGTGGGTCTCCTTGCTATAAGAGAAAGAGAAAAATTGTTGAAGATAATGATAGTTTTGCAAGAGATAAAGGAAAGGGGAAAATGCTTAATGAAAATTAAAGGATAGAAATGAATTAATACAACTTTTAATTCACTATTTAAAATAAATTTGAATACATGATATTAATGTTGTTGCATATGCAAACCTGAATCTATCAAGACTTGAGGAATTCAGTTCATTTTTTCCACCAAATATACAATAATTCTCTCTTCGGATTTAATTTTCCCCCATTTAACCACACTTTTGGATTAATATTTAATTTTTCACATTAAAACAGATAGTTTCATTCATAGTTATTGTCGAAACTATTTTTTTTGAAATCGACTTTTATTTTAAAAAAACAAAAAATGGGAGTTGCCACCAATCTTTTTTATGAGGTGATCGGATTACCTAGTGATTGGTCGCTTTAATAAACGATTTAATTTATTAAAACAATGATTTTTGGTCTACAAACTTCGAGAAATAGGTTCGGTAGTCGGTTACGCACGAGGAAGGATTAGCACCCTCGTAACGCCCAAAATTGGTACCTGGTTGATTAATTAATGTCTTAATGTCGAAAGTTGAAGACTCGAAAAGAATTTAAAATACGATCCCTCTTTATATTAATGTATATATTTTTAGTAAGGATTGCTTGAATAAATCGGAACGTATATAAAATGTAACATCCTGAATTTTTGGGCCTATGCATTTAATGGGTGAATATATGTAATGAGTTAATTAGAGCATTAGGGGTCCAAATTGGGCTCAGGATTGGGCTGAAGCCTTAGTGGTCAGTGGCCCACTTAGGGAGCAAGGAGGTGACGCCACACAAGGGAGTAAGGGGCCCAAATTTAAGTTTTATGGAGCCCAATTCTTTTAATTTAAGTTAGCTAATTTTCGGCATTAGGGTTAGGTGGAGTGGACGGCAACAAGGCTCAAAAATAGGAGGATTTATGTGAATAGGATAATGTAGATATTAGAGTTGATAATATGGAAGATAAAGGAGAAAAGATAGGAATTATCTGCAAGGCTAGGTGTTGGCCGAAATTCCATCACCTAGAGGAGTGAAGAAATCGATTTCTTGTTGGCTAAGGAGTGCCGAAACTTTAAATAGTCAGGTGAGGGTTCTCTTCTTTATTTTTTCGGCATTTAGGGTTTCTATCTTTTCTTTCTCTTCTTCTCTGAGTAAAACCCGAAATTCCTAACCCTATTCCCTCATGTTCACTTTGATTCAAAAGCCGAAACTCCATTGTTCTTTGCTCTTCTTTCTTCTAAAAGCCGAAACCTTATAATCCTTTTTCTACATTCTTTTCTTTTGATCTTTGCTAAAGCCGAACCTACCTGTAATCTGCCGAAATTCTCTTTTCTTCTTCCTGCCGATTTCTTCATTAAAAGCCGAATCTACATAGACTCTTTCCTATCATCTTTTCTTCGGATCTTCTCAAAAAGCCGGAATCTCTAAGGGGTAGTCGAATTCTTTGTGTTAAGGTGAGTGCCGATTTCCCTATCTCTTCACTATCTCTTTTGGGTTTTGGAAGACAAAGTTGAAAAGCTAATGGTTTAATGGTTCTATGTATTTTCTTGTTGGGCGACATTCGGGAATTAAAGTAGATCTCTTAGATCTAAAAGCCGGAAACACTAGTCCCTGAATCTCATATCACTTTTCGGGATTTCAAGGTAAGGATTTCAATTCTCCATAAGATGATCAACCGTTTTCTTTTCGTTAGTTGTGCCTTAACCTAATGTTTCGTTACCAGCTTCTGAACAACACCTTAGGCAGATAGCAGTGGTGTTGGCTACGGATAGCGTTGGCTTAGAAAGTCTCGTTCTAACAGTAATCAGGTGTGTAGATCTCTAGCAAACTAATTAAACTGTATTATGTATGTTATGGGCTAAAAGCCGGAAAAAGGCTGAATAGTGATCTGAACTAAATATATGTTATGGGCTAAGACCCGAAAAATAGGCTGTGTGAACAATCGTATTACCTAGAAAGGGTAGGCAAAGGATGTCAGGTACGTAATCATAGAAATCTCTCCATGTGTATCGATGTATGCGATAAACTGAAATCTCTTAGGTAATACATTGCTTGATTTTGCATGTATGTATGCATGGGATAGGATGGATATGATGAAGGGGAAGAAGGTTGCATAGCGGTTGGTGGCTTTGCCACATAGGTCATACAGTGATCGGTCTTTAAGACAGGTAGCACAGCTATCGATATGGTGTGTAGCGGTTGGTGGGTTGATTGTAGAAATTCCCAAGGTGTGATGGTTGGTACGGGTTGGTGTGTAGAGGATGGATTTCTAGGTTTGGGTTGGGCCATTCATCATTTATTATTTATCATGTAATTATGATTGTTGCCATTGTGTATGGGCTAAGGCCCATAATGTGTTTGTGGGCCCAAGCCTTTTTTTTTGTGTTTTCGGGATTTGCACACTGAGTCTTGGTGACTCACCCTATTATTTTTTTCTACTCTTTCAGGTGAGCAGTAGATCGTGGACATCAGAGCCGAGACGGACTCGAGGGACCATCAAGTTTTATTGCTATAGATTATTTTCGGTTTTCTTTAAGTTTCTTTTATTTATTATTTTGGGAATATTTATGTAATAAGGCCCCATAGTTTATATTCATCTAAGTAGTTTTTATTATTTGCAACTCCTGAAATTATGTCAAAGGTTTAATTATACGTAATAATAATAATACAAAGTTTTCTTTTCAAATGTCACTGATTTATTCAAATATTATCTAATTAACTTATGATTTCCAAAAACCAACAAAGCAAAAGTTTTCAATGTACAACCCGTAGCATACCAGATCTGGTTGAAACTTATGGGCCGGGTTTGGGGTGTTACATAAAAGGCTTTTTTATCTCAAGGAAACAAAATATCGTATCCCGTAAGTTAGGACACGACGTCTCAAATTCTTGAAAATAAGCTTGCCTTTTATTTTATTTTATTAAATCTCATGTATTTTAATTTTAAATAGATATTCGGCCATCTAGATTCAACGAGAAAGTCGAAACCCCGTAAGTTAGGTCACAACTTCTCAAATCTCTAAATACGGAACATTGCCTTATTATTCAAAATTTTCCTTTTTCCCAGATTTGGGTAAAAAATGTAATATTTAAAATGATATACGAATGAAATATCGCATTAATAAATGGCAATAATGAATATGCTAATAAAACAATTACGAGAGTCACATAAATTACACTATTTTAACACTAATATGAACAACCAAGGAAAATAAAATAAATAATAACAATGATTAGTAACAATGTTAACAATAGTAAAATAGGCACATAACAAGACAATATCAATTTTTTTAAAAACAACTGTGAATTAGTAAATAAATACATGAACAAATATTAAGGAAAATAGTTTATGAAATATTGAAAATAAAGGACCAAATTAAAAAAAAAGATAAAATTGAATGGTCGAATCTGAAAAAGAAAAAGATAAAATATGAGATGATACACAAATCAAAAGTTTTTACAGGGTTGTAACGGGGCTTGGGTTAAAGGCGTGGATAAAGGCTGAATTAGAAGGTTAGAATCGAGATTGACCTGACAAATTGCCTAACTAACAAAAATTGAACTAATTCTAAATAATTACATCAATTAAAAACTGATAATACGAGCTTTTTCCTCAAGATGTGGAATTTTAACATGTAAGCTCATTTAATTATAGAACTAATAATGAATATACTTTGCTGTGTTTTTTTTAAGAACAAGTCAAATAATGAATTCAATTACTGAAATAATATGATTAGGCAACCGACCAAATCAAATCTCGATATAAGGGTAGTCAATAAGAATGGTGATAACAAATACAAAGGGTTTTGGGTTAATATTAGTGGGTGAGTCAATAAAAAGGGTTATTAGGATCAACGGGGTTCACTAGGGGTTAATTATGAAGGTAGGCTTTTTAATGGAGTAAGTGGGTTAAAATCTAGGTTCCTTTATCATCTCGGTATATCAAATCATAGATGTGGTCTCGACATGTATAATCAATGCAAGTTCTAGAATAACAAATCAATGTTGACACACTCATAATCAAAAAGTGAGCATGAAAAAGGATATATGCTCTATAAGGCTCAAAATCTCACAAGAATTATGGGTTTTTGATGACAACCTCGTGAATTTCAAACTTTAAGGTAACATTCAGATTCAGGTAGACAACCTAAAAAAAATTTATTCTGAAAAATAGACTTATCATGCTTGATTCTCTGGTATCCTTCAATTTTAATCATCAATGCACAATTATCAATGACTTAATCCAAAACACATTAACAAAAATCATAAATTAGGGAATTTCATTCTAATCATAATATGAGAAACTTACTTTAGAACAAGGCATAATTCAGGGATTTCGAATAATACTTATAATTAACCCCCCACACTTAAGATGTACATTGCCCTCAATGTTCAAAGATAGATAATAGCAATTTAATAATCAAAAGATAGGGAGAGAAGTGAATGTAACACCCCAAACCCGGCCCAAATACTACAGCCGGATCTGGCATGTCACTAAAAAGATTTTGTAAAAGATGTCGCAATTTCGGGAAATATTTTTCTTGTATTTAATCTTTTGTTCGGGAAAACTTAATAACTTAATAGATATAAATAAGATATAAATTTCATTTGTTGTTTTATGAATTAAAACCAAAATCTTATTACATGCCTTAGCTTAATTAAAATTCAAGTGTCTAACAATAATGAAAGCCCAAAATAAAACCAAAACAAAGTATAATAGTCTAGTGGCCCGTGGCCTTATTACAACCATATTTAAAACCCACTTAAAATAAATTTCTTAAAAATAAATAAAAAAAGTAAAGTCTTTTGCGGAAGTCCTTGGTTCTCTATCGCATGGCCACCTTGCTCTCCTCTCCAGCCCGGTCCGATGCGCTAAGTGTCACCTGAAATTGTTAAAATAATAGTGTGAGTCGCAAAACTCAGTGTGCAACCCTCGTGCACTATCAGATTGGGCCTTAGCCCACAGATCAGAGTATAGAACATAATATAGAAGATAACATACATAAAACCCAACCCAATCCTAGGTTTCCATCCGCTACACACCACCCTTGCCTACCAATCACACCATTGGGGATTTCTACAATCAACCCACACCGCTACACACCATCGATGGCAGTCATGCTGCAGTTAGTTGCTCATCGTCAAAGTTGTGACAGAGTCACCAGGCTGAAATGGCAGAAGCCACCAGAAACAGAGTTGTGACAGAGTCACCAGGCTGAAATGGCATAAGCCACCAGAACAAATCACTTCCCCTTTCATCAATCACCCAACCCCAAGCATATATTAAACAATCGACATATATCACATATCATTTTAATAGAATCATTCACTGATGAATGGCAGAATTCACTAACCTGATATTTAGCCTTTACCCTTCTTTGGTTTCCGAACGTTATGTCGGGATTTCGGCATTTAACAGAGTATAGTAGATTTATTACACATATATATATATATAAGCAATCAGTCTAATGGTGTGAGAAGTTACATACCTGATTAATGTCGATACCCTTGCTAAACCGATCTACAACTTTGCTCAAAAAGCCGGAAAGATGTGAAAATAGGGCCTCTCCTATAATCGGCCATGGTTAGTGTTCTACCCGATTTTACACACTAAAATCAATAGATCTCCTTACCTTGAAATCCTGAAAGTAACACGATTTCAAGTGTTACTGAGCTATGACTTAGAGATCTACGCGATGGACTCCACTTCAGATCCCGGAATGCTGAAAATAAGAGAGAAATAAGAGATTAGTTTCTAAATAGCCATTCGGCTAGGGACTTTGAAAAGACGGAAAAAACATTAAAATCCCGAAATCGACACTTACCTATTGTTTCCTTCAAAATTCGGCAAAAGTAGACTCCACTGAAGAAAATTCGGCAACTTTAGGAGGTGTGATCTTAGTGATTTCAGCTTTTTAAAGAACAAGGAATTGGAAAAAATATAAGCAATGAGTGGATAGAGGGATTCGGCCAAAAGAAAAGAGAAAAAGAATGGTGGGGTTTCGGCAATTGAGATCTAAGAAGTTTTGGTTTCTGTCAGAAAAGAAAAGAAGAAGAAAGGGTTCGTTTACCGAAATAAAAGAGAAATCTTGAGAGAATTTTCAGAGAATGAAGATTCGGCACACCCCTTTAGACTATACTAAACCGATTTCTCCCCCCTTACTGAGTTTGATTTTCGGCCAACTCTAGCCTCTTGGATAAGCTCTCATCTTTTCCCTTATCTTGATCCATTATCTCCTAAAAATAGCCTTTATCTGCTTATTATCCACATGAAATAAACATTAAAAATCCCTAAAATAGCCTTGTGCCGGCCCCCTATTTCTCCCTTTAAGTGCCGAAATTTAGCCCTAAAACTTGGGCTTCAAGCTGCCAAAATTTGGGCCCTCCTCATGCACTTGTGACACCACTTATAGCTCCCCTTTACTGTGCCCCTAGTTGCTGGGCCACAAGCCCAATATGTCACTTAAACTACTAAAACTATAATTTAAGCCCCTAGAGTGTCTAAATAAAATATTTATTCAAAGCCTCAGCCCAAACCTGAGCCCCATTTGCACCTCAAATCCTTAAATTAATAATTTAAGCACACATTACACAAAATGCACAAGCCCATAAATTCAGGATGTTACAGTGAAACTTCCTGATTTTTGGATGAAGTCAATGAAAAGAAACCGGATAGGGTTGGAGGTGAACGTGGGGAAGTGTCTCGAACCGTTTGAAATTGAATCCTCAAAGTAGCCGGTCTGATTTTAATGCATCCTAAGCTAAATCTAAATATCATAAAGAATAAGAAGAAAATAATAAAGAAAATAAAATAAAATAAAGTAAAATAATAAAATAAAATAAAATAAAAGCAAAAATAATGGAAAATGAAAGACAACTAGAAAAGAAAAAGGAAGAAGGAGGTCTAAATAGAGATGTAGCTCGTGTATTGGGATTTTTTTTGGCTACACGGCGACGGCCACGGCCGTGTGTAAGGCCGTGTAGTCTAGAAATATGCTCTCTTGGTTAGTTCGGTGCTAAAGAAGAAGAAGAAAAGGAAAGAAGAAAAAATAAAAATGTAAAAATAAATAGGGTTAGTGCTTGGGTTGCCTTCCGAGAAGTGCTCGTTTATAGTCTTAAGCTAGACTTTTATCTCTTATTCGTATGGTCATGGTGGTTTGAAGAGGTGAAAATCCTTTCTCATGCGATCAATTCGGTTATGGATATATAGTTCAAGTCGAGTAGTGTTTACCTCAAAAGTGTTGAATTTAGGCTTGCTTACCTCGACGGTGCCGTATAGGAGGACATTAAGTACCTCAAAAGTGATTTCTTCGTTTTCCTTGAGGTCTGAATTGGTGATTCAAAGGTTTTCCTTACTCAACAATACCTGATCCCCTATTTTGAAGTAATTTGTTGTTCCTATCAGCTCGTCTGGGGTTTCCTTCGGTTTCACTTCGTGTATTCCTAGTTTCTCTTTAAAGTGTGTTTTCCATTCGTCTAGTTCATCGACCTGAAGCCTTAGTTCTTCATGAATTATTTCTTTATTGGTATGAGGTCTAAAATCTAGCTCAGCTAGGTGATTTCGTGATGCTTCCTGTAAAGAAGGTTGAACCAAATGGTTATCAATAGAATTAACGTTCGTACCTTTATTACTTGATGTCCTAGCTGAGTCAAGAGCTTGAAGAGTGATTGTTTTGTCGTCTACATGAAGTATGAGTTCATCAAATTTTTCCTCTGTGTGGTCTTCCTTTATTGCATCGGGATATGGCACATGAGGTTGGTACTCTGTAATTGTCGGTTTTGGTATATCATGGCACACCTCAACCTTACCTTCACTTACCACATGTTCTTGCCTTGGGTCAGATTCCACTAACAATTCACTGTTATGAGCTTGTACGGCCTGGGGCCCATGATTCGGCTCAGGTTTGTAGCTTTGTGGTGTTTCCTGTAGTGAAAGTTGAACAATTTGATTATCAACTGAATTTACTTTCTCACCTTCATCACTTGATGTCCTGGCCGAGTCAAGAGCTTGTAGACTGATTGATTCGTCACCTACATGAAGAATCAGTTCTCCTGTACCAACATCAATTTTTGTCCTAATAGTTGCTAGAAAGGGTCTTCCTAATTAAAGGGATCGAATTGTCCNCCCTAGGAATTCTGATAGTTTTATCAGTTAACTGAATGCCCATCCTAGTTTGTCTGGTTTTCCCTAGACCTAGTTGTTTAAACATTTTATAAGGCATAACATTGATGCTAGCCCCTAAATCAGCTAAAGCATTATCAATAGATAAACTACCAATTAAATATGGAATTGTAAAACTCCCTGGATCTTTTAATTTCCGTGGCAGTTTATTTTGTAGAATTGCTGAGTACATTGCGTTTAGCTCCACATGCGATGCCTCGTCTAGTTTCTGTTTGTTTGTCAATAGCTCTTTTAAAAATTTTCTATAATCGGGTATCTACGAAAGAGCTTCGAGAAACGGTAAGTTAATATGTAATTTCTTTAAAAGTTTAAGAAACTTACCGGACTGTTCCTCTGTATCGTCTCTTTTCATTGCTTCGGGATAAGGTATGCGGGGTTGGTACTCTTTGATTACTGGTTTTGGCTTTTCTTGTGTTACCTCAACTTTACCTTCGTCTACCTTGTTTTCTTGTATTGAATTGGGTTCATCTAACCCTATACTCTAATGAGCTGTTATGGCTTGGGTTTGCTCTTTCGGGTTAATCTCGGTATTGCTTGGTAGACGCCTTTGCAATCGTTCGGACATTAATTTTGCAAGTTGTTCGACTGCCTTAGTGACTTCCCCTACTGACTTAGTAAGTTCCCTGACTCGGTTCTTGGTCTCTTCAACCGATGTTCATTGGGTTGTTTTAGTGTCTTGGAAACGGTTGTGGCTGCCATGAATTTTGTCAGCATCTCTTCAAGGTTCAACTCCTCCTCATGTTGCTGAGGTGGTTGTTGAAAATCTGGAGGAAGTTCCAGTCTTTGGCTATTTTGATCATCCCACGAGAAATTGGGATGGTACCTCCAACCTGCATTATAAGTGTCACTATAAAAATTATTTTGAGGTCTAGAATAGTTACCCATATAGTGGACTTGTTTGTACTCCATGCCATATCTGTAGGGTGGATACTCAGGATTCGCCACGCCTCTTAGATTCGAGTCATATTGCATTACTGGGTGTACCTGCGAGAGACTACACAAACCATCAATCTTTTTATTCATCATCTCTAGCTGGTTAGATAACCTGGTGACCACGTCGAGGTTGAAAACACTGGCGGTTTTTGTTGGCGCTGTCCTCATAACTTGCCACTGATAGTTATTTAGTGCCATCTTCTCTATAGACTAAAATTACCTGTCAAAGTAAATAAAATAAAAATTAGCAAAATAAAAAAATAAAACTAATAAAAATAATAATAAATTGCAATAAAAAAATGGCTAAAGTAATAAAAATAGAGTTTTCTTAATATTTTAGTTCCCCGGCAACGGCGCCAAAAACTTGATCGCTGAAATCAGAGTTTTAAAATTTATAAAGAGAATGATCGAACCTGGAAACTAACTCTGACAACGATTAAAGGCAAGTGTACCTATCAAACAGTAGTATAGCTTAGGCAAGACCGGATTGTCTAACCCAAAAGAACTAAAAGTACTAATACTAACTTTCTTTTTATTATTTAGCCTAAAATAAAGTGAAGTTTCTTTAATCTAAATTAACGACTACTAAGCTAAAAACGTGAAGACAAAAAAGAACGAATTGAGAAATAACTTGAAGGAAAACTCAGTTGATCACGACGATACCCTCAGGAAGAATCCACCTAGACTTCACTTGTTATCTAACACTGAACCATACGATTTATTCACTTAGTTTGATCCGTAGGACTCCCTAATGTATATTAAACCCTCTCTCGAGGCGAATAACGTCTAACCCTAAGTTAATTAACGAAAATCTCTTTCTCGAATAATAACCCCCTAGAATAGTAGTAAATCGATCTATGGATTCCCATATTAGGTTTCACCCTAATCCAGCAAAATCTCGTCACCCTATCTCTAGGTGTGCGATCAACTCCGCTTAATTATGCTAGATCTACTCTTAGGTAGGGTCTATTCCTCCTCCACCTAAGCACATCAAATTTGGATTAAGCATACATAATTAAGAACAAACTAAGTATTTATCATATAATTCAGAAAACAATAACAATATTCATCTAGGTTTTATCCCCTTCAGGTATCTGAAGGGTTTAGTTCATAACAAATAAATAAAACATCTCAAGAGAAAAGATAAAACAAAACATAAGAAATCCCTAAAACTCCCTGAAAGAATTGAAGGAGAAATCCGCCGTCTTGAGTATAATTCCGGCTTATTGGGATGGATCAACTGGCTAACTTCGAGTGATTCTTACAATTCTGACCTTTTCGGCTTGGCTCCTTGGCCTAGCTTCACCGCCTTCTACAAAAGCCCTGGCAGATGGCTTCTGCCGAACTCCCCTTTCAAGTTGCCCCAATGGGTGTTTATATAGACTTTGTGATGCCTTGCTTGTCCCTAAAGTATCCTAATTTAAGTAGAATTCCTACTAGAGTGTTTGAATAGGCTTCAGAATGTGTTTTTTTGCCTCCAAGTATCCTTTCCCGAATGAAATTGGTCTTTCCAATGACAGGGACACGACCATGGCACACGCCCGTGTGGATCGACTTCAGGCCGTGTTCGGGTCTGTTTATGGAGGCACGGCAGTATGAATCGTGGTCAGGCCGTGTTCTAGCTGATCCATGAGGCAAGGCCATGTGGCTTGAAGTCCAGGCCGTGTCGATTTCGTGAAATATTCTATTTGGCCCGTTTTAAGCCCGTTTCTCATTCTTTTCATCCCTGGGTGCTTTCCTGGGTATAAGACATGAAAAGAAAAGATTAAGAGCATCTTTTTACATAAATCGAGGCTTAAATCATCCAAAAGCATATTAAATGTGGGATTAAAATATGTTTCTTTTACGGTTTATCACTGAACGAAAGATGTCAAGAAAAGAGACCGTTGAAGAAATGTTGAGAAATCTAAACATCAACGCCACATCTGAAGAAGGAACCTGGGGAGAAAATTTATCAGACATCTGCCCCTATGTACCTGGAAGTGTTCTGAACAACTGGACTGCGGAAGAGATTCATGTAGTTTTTAGAGCCAATTTAAAGTAATGTTCAAAACACGCTTATTGCTCTAAGCCTAGGAGCAATAAGAATCCTTTTGTGAAATAGGCTTATGTCCAAAATCCTTATTTCAATAAAGTGCATCTTTGTGTATCATCTTGAGCAAATATTCTTTTATTCTTTTCATTTCATTCATAATCATACCATACAAATAATTATTCTTAGATTCTTTTGTTCTTTGGATTTTTCTTCATCCCTATAACAGGTCTTCAGATATCAATGATATGATCGACATTGCTATTGACTCAGAATCTCCTTTTGAGCAAGATATGTGCACGGAAGATTCTCAATATTTTGAAGATGATCGAGACTATAACCTATCTCCTAATTTGTTGAGGATGGTAGAATAAGATGAGAAACAAATCTTGCCTTATAAAGAGTCAGTGAAAATTGTAAGCCTAGGAGAAGAAAAAAAGGTGAAGATAGGAGCTTGCATTACCGCAGAGACGAAGCAAGACCTCATTGAATTACTCCAAGAATTTAAGGATATCCTCGCATGGTCATACCAAGACATGCCCGGGTTAAAGTATTGATATCGTGGTACATCGGCTCCCTAAAAAGGAAGAGCCTAAGCCAATTCAATAGAAGCTCCGAAGGATGAGGCCCGATGTTTTACTAAAAATAAAAGAGGAAGTTAAGAAACAATTCGATGCTGGTTTCTTACTGGTGGTTAAATACTCAGAATGGGTAGCCAATATCGTGCCCGTCCCTAAAAAAGATGGGAAAGTACGAATGTGTGTGGGCTACAGGGACTTGAATAAAGCTAGCCCGAAAGATAATTTCCCATTGCTCCATATCGACACTTTAGTGGATAACACGGTAGGTTATTCACTGTTCTCCTTCATGGATGGTTTCTCGGGATACATCCAAATAAATATGTATCCTGAAGACATGGAGAAGACCACATTCGTGACTATGTAGGGAACATTTTGCTATAAGGTGATGTCATTTGGACTAAATAATGCAGGAGCAACGTATTAAAGAGTCATGTTAACTTTGTTTCATGATATAATGCACAAGAAAACTGAGGTTTATGTAGACGATATGATTGCAAAGTCCCGAACAGAGAAGGAGCATGTACAAGTCTTGAGGAAATTGTTCTTGAGATTGAGAAAATTCCAACTGAAGCTCAATCTAGCAAAATGTACTTTCGGGGCCAGGTCGGGAAAATTGCTAGGATTTGTAGTCAGTTAAAAGGGGATTGAGATCGACCCAGAAAAAGTAAAGGCTATGCAATAATTTCTTCCACCATGCACTCAAAAAGAAGTTCGAGGTTTCCTAGGAATACTAAATTACATTGTCCGGTTCATTTCACAGCTAACTGAGAAATGCGACCCAATATTCCGTCTCCTTAAGAAACACAACCCAGGCGTTTGGGATGAGGAGTGCCAGAAGACTTTTGATAAGGTCAAACATTACTTGTCCAACGCCTCCCAGCCCAGATAGGCCGTTGATACTGTACTTGGCAGTATTCGGGAATTTCATGGGATGCGTGCTTAGTCAACATGATGAGTCGAGAAGAAAAGAAAGAGCAATATTCTATCTCAGTAAGAAATTCACCGAATGTGAGACAAGATATGTAACACCCCTGAACCCTCAACCGTCGCTGGAACAGGGTTACGAGGCATTACCGAACATATCAGACAACTTACGAATAATTCACAAATAAAAACACATTCATAGTATAATTTAATAATTAAGTCCTTATAATGAACTCTAAAATTTAAAACATGTATTAAAAATGTAACGGGACTCGTTTAAGTATTCTAGAATATATATATTTTTATATAAATTTCGACAGCATTTCTGCTTATTTTCACATAAAACCCCTTGCAATTAAAACCGTATTCATTTCAATTATAACCAATTCAACCAATTCCAAAATCCAACAATTCAACCAATGCAATTTCATATTTAATCATATTTAAATTGTACCTATAACATCAAAAAAAAATTTACCGATTATACCAAGTATATCATATAAATTTTCATACCATTTCATTAGTTTAAACACCAAAATACCAAATATTATTCTTTACAACAAAAGTCATGTAGTAATTTAAAGTGACCAAAATAACACCTATGTACATGCCACTTTTATCAAAAGAAGAATACATCACCGAGTTTTGTTCTGGAGTCGGGATCGGCTTGGATGCTGAACCAGGACTTTGAACACCTATTAACCTGCGCACGGAAACAATCGTACGCTGAGTATACATATACTCAGTGGTATTACCATAGTTCAAATTATAAATATAATAATCATATCATTAAATCATATAACTTTAAATTTTACTAAACCAATTCAAACATAAGTTTGTCATTTTCAATATATCATACAATTCAATTTTAGCTATTCAACAATTGAAATAATGCACATTCATGTTGAGCCATTGTCCATCTCATGAACCAATGGTTCATGCTTTCCATTCTCATACTCATATTCACATCACATTTTTCAATTCATGTTCTATTTTCACATTGCTTTCAATGGCTCAACCATTTCATTTTATTCGATTTAACCTTTCCTTTAGTTACCCCCTATTAACAGACTCAGACTTTAGCGGATACACGAATTTCAACCCAAACACACCAATACGGCACATTGTGCCTAAAACGGTACATAGTACCTGATCAGTATACGACACATAAGTGCCTGAAACGACACACGAGGTGCCTAAAATACGACACATAAAGTGCCTGATCGGTAAAGCCGATAAATCCCGTACTCTTTCAAATCCTATGGCATGCCAATTATATCCGGCTCAGCCCGACTAGTTAATAGGGTATTTCATATTACTTTTAAATTTCAATTTCATTCTCAATTTAATTACAACTCAATTCAATATACTTTTCCATTTCAATCCACACACAATTCAATTTCAATACATATTCATCATTCAACTCAATTTCCATTCAATTCAACAAAAACACTTACCTTATAATTTACTTACCATATACATAAATTAATTTAACATTTAATGTGTAACACCCGGGTTCTAGGGGTTATGCATTTAGTGCATAACTCAAGTGATAGTAGGCTTATGGTGAGGTTGGACGAGTTTTGAGGGGTTTGGAGAACCCTAGAAGGTAGGAGATGCCTTAGGAAATTTTGGTTTTTAGTGGTAAAAAGGGGAGCTTGGCTTTAGAGGTCTTAAGAGAATTAATTGGGAGGTTAAGACACAAAAGAAGGCTTGGCAGAGTGGCAAGGGAGACGCCACTTAGAGCATGGAGAAGTGACGCCTCAAGGGTGCTAAGGGGTCTCAGGTTCGAGCTGCAAAGGCAGCATTTTGGTTTTGTTTTTGCGTCAGGAGAGGGGGAGGTGTTGGACGGCTAGAAGGCTTTTAATTAGATGAGGTAAGACTTGGTCTTTTATTTTTGAAATACGGCTAGGAAGGTAGGAGGAAGGTTTGACTCATTCAAACTTTTTGAATGAGTGTCAAGGAGGGAATTTAGGAGCAGAAAGAGGGATTTGAGAAGAGAAGGGGTAGTGGCCGGCCAAGGGTCTCTCTTGGTGGCTATTTTCGGGTTTGATGGAGTGTGCTTAGATGGGTGCCGAAATCTAGTAGTATAAGTAGGGGGTGCTTACCTTTTGGCCACCCTTTTGTTCTCTCTTTACCGAAATTGGTTCACCCATTTCCTTTGTGCCAAATTGTTGTGCGTTTTTCCCTTAGTCTCTTGCCGAAAGTAAGTCAAGGAAACCCTCTTCTTTCCTCTTATTTCTTTGAAGCTAAAACCGGAAGTTTGTGCATCGACTTCCTGTCTTCCTTCACACTTTTCTTTTAACTCTGCTTGAGCCGAAATCACCCCTAAAAGGCTTACCTTTGCCGAATATTCCAACTCCATCTAGGAGTCTTAGCCGAATCATTCATTCTCTCATTCTCTCTGCTTTGTTTGCAAGTCCCTGAAGCCGAACCTTATTTCTTGTGGTGGCCGATTCTTGGTTAGGACAAAGGGAGTGGTTATTAAGGTAAGGTTGCGTTAACTCTTCTTTGGTTTGGGTTTCATGTCTTGGTCGAATGGCCCTAAGTGTTCTCTGTTATTGTGCTAAGGCCGATTGTAGGGGAGAAGAGCCTAACGCAGAAGACCGTCTTGGGAGGTGTATAGTTAGCATCGACAGAAGCATTTAGTAGCCTCCGGGATTCAAGTTTGATTTGGTAAGCAATATTTGGTAAGATTCGATGTTTAAGATTTATGGCTTGGAGGATTAACCCTTTTATCTGATTAAGTGTGTTGATGGAAGCAAATACCAGTCAAGGTGGGCAAGGGAAAGTTCCTATCCCGAAGTTTAAGAAAAGAGCTATCTCGGCGGTTCGAGATTGGCCACCGGGGTGTGGGCCAGCGTCAGAGCAGCAGATTAGGCAGATAGCCGTAGTCTCGCTTAGCGATAGCGTTGGGATCGAGAGTCTAGAACTCCAAGTGATTAGGTGCGTAATCATCGCACTGTTTCTTTTGTTAATTGTTTAATGATGTATATACTTGCGTATGATGTGTGGTAGCCGACAATAAAGGCTAAAATGGTGGATACCCATGTTTGGGGTAATCGGTTAACAGGTTAGTATATTGTGATATTAAATTATTTGTGATGTATACGTGATATGGTAATGAGCATGTGATTATACTCACTCTATATGTTGATTGGCATGATACATTGACATATGTGCATGGGGATTGGTTTTGATTAAAGAAGGACGGGGAGTACATATTATGTACGTGGTCTAATGTGAGCCTCGTGCTACATTAGCGCTTGATGATTAGCTGTGTGCTTCATCAAGGGAGATGTTGGCTAGGTGCCCATCTCGGCGGTTGATAGCTGAGTGCATCACCGTAGACGGATTACTGTTGGGATCACTTATGTGATCGGTGGCTCTGCCACGGCCTTGAGCAGCAAGTCTGCCAAGGTAGGATTTGAGGATCACGATGTGATCGGTGGCTCAGCCACGGCCTTGAGCAGCAGGTCTGCCGAGGTAGGATATGTGGGATCACTCGGTTGTGATCGGTGGATTAGCCACGGCCTTGGGCAGGGAGTCTGCTAAGGTTGGTGTAACGGATGGACTTAGGTTGGGTTGGGTCATAATTGCATATCTATCGGTATGGACTGTGTGGGTATGGGTTAAGCCCATACGTGTGGAAACATGTGTAATGATTATGCACTGAGTCTTGTGGACTCACCCAATTTTTCTTAACCATTTCAGGTGATTCATGAGCTTGGACCGGGTTGGAGTGGATACGAGGTGGCCATGCAGAAGAGGATATTTGGATTGTTTTATGGCTTTTAATATTAAGTATTTTGTTTAAACATTGGGTTGTAATAAGGGCCTTATTATTAATTTTTGGTATTATTTTAATTATGGTTTGATTAAATTAAATTACTACATGAAGATGATTTACTTTAGCAACCTATTTACTCAAAATATATATATGCTAAAGTTTAATTTGGACATTTTATAATAACAAAGTTTACTTATAATTTTAAATGGACATGGTTTTCAAAAGTTAACAAATTTTCATGTTTTATTCTCAAGTCGAAAAGATTTTCAACCGTCTTTCCGCAGTGGCATTCCAAATTCGGTCGTAGTGAATGGGCCGGGTTTTGGGGTGTTACATAATGAATAAATAAATAATTTGAATTATGGTAATACAAACCCGAATTTGCTTGATTATTCCTCGGTAACCTTCTCCTTTCCTTTGTGGGTCGATGCCTCGAGTTCCTTTTTAGCTACGAAAATAATAATAATTTACATTATTAATTGCAACATTAAATTACAATAAATAATTGAATTTTATTCAATTCCTACTCTTCCTCTTCATTCCTCATTCTTTATACACAATTTTATTATTTACTTATAAATTCTTTCTAGGCTATCTACCTGAGTCATTGTCATTAGTTTATCTATATCTTGAGTTACAGAATTCCAAATTAAGATCTGTAAATTTTTTATGAAAGTAGACTCACTTATCTTCTTGCCATAAAATTTTCAGAATTTGTTATTTAGCCAATAAGTACAGTTTATTCTTTAAAGTCACCCCTGTTATGTTGTCTGATAGTTCCGACCACTCTTTGCTAAAATTTAATTATCTTTTTGTAAAAAGTTTAAATGATGTTCTAGTTTGTTTCTTATAAAAATAGACTCATTAAGGAATCTAACCATATAAATTATGTTCCACAATTATTTTTGTACAATTTTTAATGATTTCTCCAAGTCAGAACAGGGGATCTCAAAATCACTCTAAATTAGTCTCACAAAAATCTAAATATCTCAAAATACAGAATTCCTTTACTTTCACTGTTTCTTTCATATGAAAATAGACTCAATAAGCTTTAATTTCATATCTCACTCAACTTCTAATTCCATTTTTACCATTTTTGAAGATTTTGCAAATTTACTCTACTGCTACTGTCCCAAAATTGTTTTCTATAGCTTATTTTGCAATTAAATCCTAATTAAGTTTACCTATTTTCTTAACTTAATTCATACTTTGTTTCTACTTAAATTCCTTCCATATTCAACTTGAGTATCTAATATTCATAGTAAAACTCTAATTTATAATTTCTTCCAAATTAATCCCTACAACACAAACCTTATAGCTTACTTTACAAATTAATCCTTTTACTAATTCTAACTTAAATTTCATTCAATTTAATCCCTAATTCATCTTTTTCTTCAACATAAACTATACTTGAAAACCTATAAACTCTCAAAATATCAACTTACTTTCATCAAAATTTTGCTGTAAAGCTTCTAAAACATCAAAATTAAGAGAATAGGACTTGATTGACTTACCTAATTAAACTCCAAGCTTTAAAACTTTAGTTTTTCCTTTTTTTTTTCTTTCCTTTCCCCTGTTTCAAAAGCTTCTGTTACATTCTTTTTTTTTTTTTTGCTTTTGTTTTTACTTCTTTTTAGTGTTATTTACTTTATGTTATAATAATATAATATATAATAATTATTTAATAACAAATATCTTTTAGCTTAAATTATAAGTAATTATATATTTATTTTACAAGTGTACAAATGTATGCATTACACGTGTATAATTTAATCACCATATATTTGTCTTTATTTTAATTTATTTATAATATAAATATCTTATAATATAATTATTTTAAATTAATATAATATAATTTATTACTATATATATTTTATAATTAAAATCTAAGTAAAACTCTTAGATTTTTATTTCATATGCCGCCTCAACTTATGCTAAATGGCATATTTGCCATTTTGATCCTTTTTACTTTCTTTTAATCTATAATTAGACTTTTACTCTTTATTCAATTTGATCCTTTTTCCTAATTACTTTAAATTAAGCTAAAGTCACTAAATAAAAATCTAATTAAACACACTATTAGACTCATAATTAATCCTAATAATTATTTAGTAACTCAATTTACTAAGACGGAAGCCCGATAACACACTTTTCCGGTGCCCAGAGATTTTGGGTCGTTACATTTCTCCCCCCTTAATAAATTTCGTCCTCGAAATTTACCTGAGAATAGGTGAGGATATTGTGCTCACATAGCTTTTTCCGGTTCCCAAGTTGCTTCTTCCACACTATGGCTCCTCCACAGTACTTTTACCAAAGGGACCCGTTTGTTTCTTAATTCTTTCATTTCTCGAGCTAGTATTTGAACTGGTTCTTCTTCATATGACAAATCCGGTCTAATCCCAATGTCTTCAGTAGAAATAATATGAGATGGATCCGATCGATACCTTTGTAACATGGAAACATGAAAAACATCATGAATTTTCTGTAATTCTGGAGGCAAAGCTAGTCGATAGGCAACCGGTCCGATTCTTTCAACTACTTCATAAGGCCCAATGTAACGAGGACTTAATTTTCCTTTGCGACCAAATCTCAAAATTTTCTTCCAAGGCGATACCTTTAGAAACACTTTATCACCCACAGAATACTTTATATCCCGTCGCTTTAGATCTGCATAAGACTTTTGTCTATCAAAAGCTACTTTCAACCTGTCTCTGATCTTTTTAACTATTTCTTCTGTCTCCTGAATTAATTCTGGTCCAACTATCTTTTTCTCATTCAACTCTGTCTAACATGTAGGTGATCGGCATCTTCGACTGTATAATATTTCATATGGAGCCATCTGAATACTAGATTGGAAACTATTATTATAAACAAATTCAGCTAACGGTAAGTATCGTTCCTAGCCTGATTCAAAGTCAATAATGCAAGCCCGAAGCATGTCTTCTAAAATCTAAATTACCGGTTCTGATTGTCCTTCGGTCTGTGGATGAAATGCAATACTAAAATTAAGCCGAGTACCCAAAGTATCATGTAACTGCTTCCAAAATCTTGATGTAAATCATGGATCCCGATCGGAAATTATAGACACTGAAATACCATGCAGTCTCACAATTTCTCGGATATAAACTTCAGCAAGTTTCTGTAGAGACCAATCAGTTCTGACTGCTATGAAATGAGCAGACTTAGTAAGCCGATCAACTATCACCCAAATGACATTCTTTTTGCTCGACGACAGTGGCAATCCCGTAACAAAATCCATAGTAATACTATCCCATTTCCATTCAGGAATACTAATAGGCTGGAGTAACCCTGTCGGTACCTGATGTTCTGCCTTTACTCGTTGACAAGTCAAACACTTATTCACATATTCCACTATATCTTGTTTCATGCATGGCCACCAATAAAGCTCCCGTAAATTACGATACATTTTTGTTCCACCAAGATGCAAAGCAAAAGTACCATCACGTGCCTCTTGAAGGATCAACTTCTTTAGCTCAGAAATAGCCGGAATACAAATCCGATTTTGAAACCTTAAACAATCATGCTCATCAATACTAAAACTCTCGGCTGTACCATTCTGAACCATTTCTCTTTTCTTTAATAATTTGTCATCTTCCATCTGAGCTGCTCTAATCTGATCTAACATAATTGGTTTAACCCTTAACTCAGCTAATAAGCTCCCATAATCATTAACACTGAGCCGAGCAAACATTGCTCGTAATTCAATCGCAGCTTTCCTGCTCAATGCATCAGCTACCATATTTTCTTTTCCTTGATGATAATCTATAACGCAATCATAATCTTTTAGAAGCTCGATCCACCGTCTTTGCCTTAAATTCAATTCCTTCTGCGACAGAAGATATTTGAGACTTTTATGATCTGTGTAAATATAACATTTCTCACCATACAAGTAATGCCTCCAAATTTTCAATGCAAAAATTACAGCAGCAAATTCCAAATCATGTGTCGGGTAATTACGTTCATGTGGCCTCAACTGTCGAGATGCATATGCAATGACCTTCTCATCTTGCATTAATACACAACCTAAACCGCTCAGAAAAGCATCACACAACAAAATCTTTCCCCGACTCTGGTAAGGTTAATACAGGCGCCTCTATCAACATTTGCTTTAATGTCTCGAAACTCTTTTGACACTGATCATCCCAAATAAAAGGAGCATTTTTCGGTAATAGCTTAGTTATTGGCTGTGCTATCTTCGAAAATCCATTAACAAATCTTCGATAATATCCAGCCAGACCAAGAAAACTGCGTACCTCGGATACATTCTTTGGCACTTTCCACTGAACAATTGCCTCGATCTTCTTCGGGTCAACTCTAATACCGCCAGCAGATACCACATGTCCTAAAAATACCACCTCTGACAACCAGAATTCACATTTACTTAATTTCCCATACAACTATTTTTCCCGCAGAATCTGTAGAACTATTCGAAGATACTGATCATGTTCTGCCTCTGTCTTCGAATATACCAATATATCATCAATAAAGACCACCACAAACTGATCTAGATACGGCTGAAAAATGCGATTCATCAGATCCATGAAAGCAGCTGGAGCATTGGTCAATCCAAACGGCATCACCAAAAATTTCATATCTCACTCAACTTCTAATTCCATTTTTACCATATTTGGCGATTTTTTAAATTTACTCTACTGCTGCTGTCCCAAAATTGTTTTCTTATAGCTTATTTTGCAATTAAATCCTAATTAAGTTTACTTATTTTCTTAACTTAATTCATACTTTGTTTCTACTTAAATTCCTTCCATATTCAACTTGAGTATCTAATATTCATAGTAAAACTCTAATTTATAATTTCTTCCAAATTAATCCCTACAACACAAAACTTATAGCTTACTTTACAATTTAATCCTTTTACTAATTCTAACTTAAATTTCATTCAATTTAATCCCTAATTCATCTTTTTCTTCAACATAAACTATACTTGAAAACCTATAAACTCTCAAAATATCAATTTACTTTCATCAAAATTTTGCTTTAAAGCTTCTAAAACATCAAAATTAAGAGAATAAGACTTGATTGACTTACCTAATTAAACTCCAAGCTTTAAAACCTTAGTTTTTCCTTTTTTTTCTTTATTTCCTTTCCCCTGTTTCGAAAGCTTTTGTTACTTTCTTTTTTTTTTGTTTTTGCTTTTGTTTTTACTTCTTTTAGTTTTATTTACTTTATGTTATAATAATATAATATATAATAATTATTTAATAACAAATATCTTTTAGCTTAAATTATAAGTAATTATATATTTATTTTACAAGTGTACAAATGTATGCATTACACTGTATAATTTAATCACCATATATTTGTCTTTATTCTAATTTATTTATCATATAAATATCTTATAATATAATTATTTTAAATTAATTTAATATAATTTATTACTAATATATATTTTATAATTAAAATCTAAGTAAAAATCTTAGATTTTTATTTCATATGCCGCCTCAACTTATGCTAAATGGCATATTTGCCATTTTGATCCTTTATACTTTCTTTTAATCTATAATTAGACTTTTACTCTTTATTCAATTTGATCCTTTTTCCTAATTACTTTAAATTAAGCTAAATTCACTAAATAAAAATCTAATTAAACACACTATTAGACTCATAATTACTCCTAATAATTATTTAGTAACTCAATTTACTAAGACGAAAGCCTGATAACACACTTTTCCCGTGCCCAGAGATTTTGGGTCGTTACATTTCTCGCCCCCTTAATAAATTTCGTCCTCGAAATTTACCTACGAATAGGTGAGGATATTGTGCTCACATAGCTTTTTCCGGTTCCCAAGTTGTTTCTTCCACACTATGGCTTCTCCACAGTACTTTTACCAAAGGGACCCATTTGTTTCTTAATTCTTTCACTTCTCGAGCTAGTATTTGAACTGGTTCTTCTTCATATGACAAATCCGGTCTAATCTCAATGTCTTCAGTAGAAATAATATGAGATGGATCCGATCGATACCTTTGTAACATGGAAACATGAAAAACATCATGAATTTTCTGTAATTCCGGAGGCAAAGCTAGTCGATAGGCAACCGGTCCGATTCTTTCAACTACTTCATAAGGCCCAATGTAACGAGGACTTAATTTTCCTTTGCGACCAAATCTCAAAATTTTCTTCCAAGGCGATACCTTTAGAAACACTTTATCACCCACAGAATACTCTATATCCCGTCGCTTTAGATCTGCATAAGACTTTTGTCTATCAAAAGCTACTTTCAACTTGTCTCTGATCTTTTTAACTATTTCTTCTGTCTCCTGAATTAATTCCAGTCCAACTATCTTTTTCTCATTCAACTCTTTCCAACATATAGGTGATCGGCATCTTCGACTGTATAATGCTTCATATGGAGCCATCTGAATACTGGATTGGAAACTATTATTATAAACAAATTCAGCTAATGGCAAGTATCGTTCCCAGCCTAATTCAAAGTCAATAATGCAAGCCCGAAGCATGTCTTCTAAAATCTAAATTACCCGTTCTGATTGTCCGTCGGTCTGTAGATGAAATGCAGTACTAAAATTAAGCCGAGTACCCAAAGTATCATGTAACTGCTTCCAAAATCTTAATGTAAATCGTGGATCTCGATCGGAAATTATAGACATTGGAATACCATGCAGTCTCACAATTTCTCGGATATAAACTTCAGCAAGTTTCTGTAGAGACCAATCAGTTCTGACTGCTATGAAATGAGAAGACTTAGTAAGCCGATCAACTATCACCCAAATGGCATTCTTTTTGCTCGACGACAGTGGCAATCCCGTAACAAAATCCGTAGTAATACTATCCCATTTCCATTCAGGAATACTAATAGGCTGGAGTAACCCTGTCGGTACCTGATGTTCTGCCTTTACTCGTTGACAAGTCAAACACTTATTCACATATTCCACTATATCTTTTTTCATGCCTGGCCACCAATAAAGCTCCCGTAAATTACGATACATTTTTGTTCCACCAGGATGCAAAGCAAAAGTACCATCACATGCCTCTTGAAGAATCAACTTCTTTAGCTCAGAAATAGCCGGAATACAAATCCAATTTTGAAACCTTAAACAATCAGGCTCATCAATACTAAAACTCTCAGCTGTACCATTCTGAACCATTTCTCGTTTCTTTAATAATTTGTCATCTTCCATCTGAGCTGCTCTAATCTGATCTAACATCATTGGTTTAACCCTTAACTCAGCTAATAAGCTCCCATCATCATTAACACTGAGTCGAGCAAACATTGCTCGTAATTCATTCGCAGCTTTCCTGCTCGTAATTCATTAGCCTTCATTGCTGAAATGATACGTCTTGAACCACTGGTACGGATGCCATTCACTTCAATTCTGTCCCCGTTTTCTGTCTGAATACTAAACCTCTTTTTATAGCAATCCAAAACTACCCCATGTTCAGATAACCAATCCATACCCAAAATGATGTCAAAATCGCCAAAAGACATGATCAACAAATCCACTGGAAACATTTTATCATGTATTATTATCGGGCACCTCCGGCATACTCTATCTACTAATGCAGTTTGTCCTAAAGGGCAAGACACCTCTATGAAAACTTTAGACATTTCAGATTCTAACTTCCCCGACTCAACTAATTTTGAATTAATATATGAATGTGACGAACCCGGATCAATTAATGCATAAATAGGCTCAGAATACAATAAAAATATACCTGTCACGACATCATGTGCATTGATAAACCGTAAAAGTAACATAATTTAATCCCACATTTAGCATATTTTCGGATGATTTATTCCTTGATTCATGTAAAAAGGTACTTTTAATCCTTTCTTTTCATGTCTTATACTCAGAAAAGCACCCAAGGATGAAAAGAACATAAAACGGGTCCAAAACAGAGCAAATGGGCCATATCACGAAATCCACACGGTCTGGGCCCAAGACCACACGGCCGTGCCTCATTGAGCAACTAGAACACGGCCTACCCCCATTTCGCACGGCCATGCCTCACTAAAGAAGTCTGAACACGGCTTGAAGACCAGTCACACGGGCGTGTGACATGGTCGTGTCCCTGTCATGGCAAAGAGCAAATTCAATCGAAAAAGGATACTTAGGGCCAAAGAAACACATTCCAAGAGCCTATATAAACCCCCTAGGTGTTACTTGATAGGGGGCGGTGAGCTAGGACAAGGAGCCAAGCTGAAAAGGTCAGAGTTGTGGGAATTTACTCGAAGATAGCCAGTTGATCCATCCCCAGAAGTCGGAATTCTACTCAAGACGGCGGATCTCTCCTTCAATTCCTTCAGGGGGTTTTAGGGATTTATTATGTTTTGTTTTATCTTTTCTTATAAGATGTTTTCTTTATTTGTTATGAACTAAACCCTTCAAATACCTGAAGGGGATGAAACCTAAGACGAATCTTGTTATTGTTTTGTAAACTATATGATAAATACTTGATTTGTTCTTAATTATGTGTGCTTAATTCTTGTGTTAATATTTCCGGGATATTGATTCAAGTTGGATGTGTTTAGGTGGAGGAGCAAAAGCCCTTGCTTAAGAGTAGATCTAGCATAATTAAGCGGAGTTGATCGCACGCCTAGAGATAGGGTGACGAGATTTTGCCAGATTAAGGTGAAACCTAATATGGGAGTCCATAGATCGAATTAATGCGATTATAGGGGTTTTAATTAGAAAGAGATTTCAATTAATCAACCTAGGGTTAGACGTTATTCACCTCGAGAGAGGGTTTAATATAACTTAGGGAGTCTTACAGATCAAGTCAAGTGAATAAATCGTCTGGTTCAGTGTTAGATAACAAGTGAAGTCTAGGTGGATTATTCCTAAGGGTATCGTCGTGATCAACTGAGTTTTTCCAACAGTATTCCCCAATTCGTTCTTTTTGTCTTGAGTTTTAAGCTTTGTAGTTAGTTAATTTTAGATTAGATAACAACTTCACTTATTTTAGGCTAGATAATAAAATGGAAGTTAGTATTAGTACTTTTAGTTCCTTTGGGTTCGACCATCCGGTCTTGCCTAAACTATACTATTGTTCGATAGGTGCACTTGCCTCAATCGTTGTCAGAGTTAGTTTCCAGGTACGATCATTCTCATTCATATAAATTTAAAACTCTGAAATCTAGCGATCAAGTTTTTGGCGTCGTTGCCGGGGAACTAAAATATTAAGAAAGCTCTATTTTTATTACTTTAGCCATTATTTTTATTTTCCGCAATTTACTTTTATCTTTATGTTAAATTTTAATTTTGCTAAATTTTCTTTCTTTCTTTTCTCAATACCTATAGTTTATGACTAGAAGGAACCCGAAAGGACCACTAGCATACGACAGTGATATTGAAGCAACCGCTCACAGAAATCGCAGAGAAATTAGGCCAGCCCTAAATTACACAGAAGAAGAGCGAGAAGACAAATCCAATCCTACTGAAGGGATGGACGAGAATAATCCACCACAATATGTGGGAGAACACAATGCTCCGCGTACTATGTACGATTATGCTAAACCTCATTTAACAGGAGCAGAATCGAGTATTGTTAGGCCTGCTATAGCTGCTAATAATTTTGAATTAAAACCTAACACTATACAAATGATTCAACAATTTGTTCAATTTGATGGTTTGCAGGACGAAGACCCAAACACTCATATAGCTAATTTTTTAGAGTTCTATGATACCTTCAAAATAAATGGTGTTTTTGATGATGCCACACGTCTTCAGTTATTTCCTTTTTCATTAAGGAATAAAGCCAAACAGTGGTTAAACTTGTTACCACGAGGGTCAATCACTACGTGGGAACAAATGATCGAAAATTTTTTATTAAAATATTTCCCACCGGCCAAAACGGCCAAATTACGGAATGATATCTCTTCGTTTGTGCAGATGGATTTAGAGAAATTATACGACGCATGGGAGAGATACAAGGATCTCTTGAGAAGGTGTCCGCATCATGGTTTACCATTGTAGCTTCAAGTCCAAACTTTCTATAATGATGTGAACCCTTTAACGAGGTAACTAATTGATTCAGCCACCGGTGGAACCCTGAACAACAGAACTCCTGAAGCAGCCTACGAGTTTATTGAAGAGATGTCACTGAATAACTATCAGTGGCAGGTTACAAGGAAAAAACCAACGAAATCGACTGGAGTTTTTAACCTCGATGCAGTAACCATGATATCAACACAAGTAGAGATGATGAATAAAAAGCTTGATAGTTTGTGTTCTTTACAAGCACATCCAGTGATGCAGTGCGACGCAAGTGAAACTGTGGCGAATCCTGAGTACCCACCCTACCAACCGGGCACAGAGAGCTAACAGATGAACTATATAGGTAATAATTTCAGATCTAATAATAACCTTATTGTAATACTTATAATCCAGGTTGGAGGAACCACCCAAATTTTACATGGGGAGGTGAAGGAAATCAAGGAAATCAAAGACAACAACCTCCTCAAAATTTCCAAAATCAGTCCTATCCACAGGAAAAGAAGTCGAACCTTGAAGAGATGCTGACTAAATTCATGGCAGCCACAGAAAATCGTTTCCAAAGCACTGAAACAAACCAACGAACATCGATTGAAGAGATCAAGAGCCAAGTTAGGGAACTTACTAAGTCAGTTGAACAACTTGCAAAGTTAATGTCCGAATGACCGCAAGGGCGTCTACCAAGCAACACTGAGATTAACCCAAAGGAGCAAATCCAAGCCATCACAGCTCATGATAGTATAGGGTTAGATGAACCCAATTCAATACAAGGAAACGAGGTAAAATAAGGTAAAGTAGAGGTAACACAAGGAAAACCAAAATCGGTAATCAAAGAGTACCAACCTCGCATACCTTATCCCGAAGCGATGAAGAGAGATGATACAGAGGAACAGTTCGATTCGAGGAAATTTTTAAAATAGCTCTTGACGAACAAGCGCAAATTAGACGAAGAGCCACACGTGGAATTAAACACAGTATGCTCAGCAATGTTACAGAATAGACTACCGTGGAAGCTGATTTACAATTCCATGTTTAATTGGTAGACTAACTGTTGATAATGCATTAGCTGATTTAGGGGCAAGTATAAATGTCATGCCTTATAAAATTTTTAAAAAACTAGGTCTAGGGAAACCCAAACAAACTAGGATGAGCATTCAACTAGCTGATAAAACTGTTAGAATTCCTAGGGGTATTATCGAAGATGTTCTTGTAAAAATTGATAAATTCGTTTTCCCAGTAGATTTTGTTGTTTTAGACATGGATGAGGATAATTCGATTCCCTTAATTTTAGGAAAACCCTTTTTAGCAACGGCTAGGACTAAAATTGATGTTAGCACAGGAGAATTAATACTTCAAGTAGGTGACGAATCAATCAGCCTACAAGCTCTTGACTCGGCCAGGACAACAATTGATGAAGGTGAGAAAGTAAATTCAGTTGATAACCAGATTGTTCCAGCTTCACCATAGGAAACACCACAAGATTACAAACCTGAGCCGAATCATGGACCCCACGCCAACAAAGACGAATTACACAAGAACTAAGCCTTAGGGTTGACAAACTAGAAGAGTGTGCGAAGTAAAGCTGAAGGAGCCCCCTAGAAGAGCTCATAGGAACATCAAACCACTTCAAAATAGGAGACCAGGTACTGTTAGATAAATCAGATCCTCGAATCACCATGTCAGACCTGAAAGCAAACGAATAAATCCCCCTTGAGGTACACAATATCTTCCCATACGGAACAGTCGATGTAAGCAACCCCATATTCGGCACTTTTAAGGTACATGTTTCTCAACTCAAGCTTTATCAAGAAAATAGAACTGTACGCATGAGAGAAGATATTCAAACCTTTAAACCTCCCTGATTTTTCAAATACGAGGAAAGTCTAGCTTAAGACTATAAACGAGCGCTTCTCGGGAGGCAACCCGAGCACTAACGCAATCGATTTTCACATTTTTCTTTCAATTTATTTTCTTTTCTTCTTTTCTTTCTGAATACCTAGTTGTAAACTAACCAAAAGTGCAGATTTCCATACCACACGGTCTTGCACACGGCTGTGGTCGTGACCGTGTGGAAGTACAGAATCTCTGTGCTGACATAGCAGAGGCAGTACGAATCAAATCCCACTAATTCTCGAAATCATAGACCCAACCACCCCACCACGGGCACCGACAAAGTGCCACGGTCGTGCGAGGTAGCCGTGGACGACACTGACTTATCAGAAACGGGCGTGGCTGGCTGAAAAACAGGTATGGAGTATCAACACGCTTAGACACATGGCCATGCGAGGTGGCCTTGTGAAACGACACGCCCTCGGTCCACGAGCGTGGGAAAGTACCAGAATTAAGCTTATATTTAAACACCAACCCTCCCCTCCCCATTCTTCTCATCTACCTTCCACCCCTTTCCTTCCTTCTTTTACTCTCTAAATTCCCCTCTCCATAACAAGTCTCTATAACTCTTGAGCCACACCAAAGCCATGACGAAGAAGCGGAAGAAAGCAAGAGTAGTCTCCTTAGGGAGAATGACATTCATAAGTTCATGCCGGTCGCTTCATCCAAACAATAAGCCAAGGGTCTTTGAGACCATTTAGTTTCTATTTTTCTTTTCTCTTTTGCTTCAATTTCCTTCCCTTTGACAATCTTATGCTTAATTTAGTTTAATTTATTTTAGTTTCTTAGTGTCAGGTTCAAAAGGCTGCTAGGGAATCACACGTTGGGAACCACGACCATCACCACCACAGCCTTCGAAATACTAAAGGCTACTTGGGGATCATGCCACTTCCGCCACCGCCAGAACCTCCGCAACCCAAGGAATGACACTCACCTCGCGAACCATCCATCAATAAAGACTTCTCGGTCCATTAGTCCTTTCTTTCATTTTTATTTTCCTTCTTAGTCTCATTCTCTTTATCTTTCTTATTTTTAAGTATATAATTAGTTTATTTTAAATGTGTTTCAATAATCCCTGGCTAATTCTTCACGAGCCTCTCAATTTCTTCATCTAGCGCAGAGCTCGTTAGTAACCACCACAACAAAAGATGACACCTCCAACATATTCTCGACATCCTCCAAGGAATCCATCCATAATTCAGGAAGTGTCACTTTTTCCCCTCTCTTTTGATTATCTAATAACTGTTATTATCTATCTTTGTACATTGAGGGCAATGTACATATTAAGTGTGGGGGGATAAAAGTGCCTAACTTTTTGCATTATTCTCAATCCCCGAGGATAAAAGTGCCAAACTCTTTTCATTATTCTCAAATCCCTGAATTATATTCTGTTCTTAAGTAATTTTCTCATATTACTAATTAGGATGAAATTTCTGATGAATTATGATCTTAATTGACATGTTTTTGAGTAAGTCATAGTTAATTGTGCATTAATGATTAAATTAGAAGAATATTGGAGAATCAAGCATGATAAGTCTGTTTTTCAAAATTAAAAATTTTTTGTAACAACCCAAACCCGGCCCAAACACTATGGTCGAATCTGGATCGTTACGGGGAAATCTTCTCGAAAACCATTTTTGAAGCCCATTAAGCTTTGTTGAAAACTTCTCGGATTTGATTATCTTGATAAAATCATACTTAGTGTTTATTTTTAAAAACAAATATTTAGGCCCATTATAAAACAAATTTCAACTGTGCCCGATGGCATTTTAAAATATTTTCGTGTTTAATTGGAAAAACATGTGAATTTAATTTAAATTTTAATAATATAGTTTTAAGCAAAATATCCTACATATGAGAAAAATAACAAAAATAAAGTTTAGGGAGGCCTTATTACATCCAAAATAAAATAAACCAATAATAAAAATAAAATGACTAAATTTGAACTTCAATTAGTTCAAGTCCACTGCATGGCCACCTCGAGTCATCCCGGCTCCACATCCGCAATCTAAGTGTCACCTGAAAAAAATATAAAGGAGAAGGTGAGTCACCAAGACTCAGTATGTAACCCTTCCCCCATTTTAAAGCATTTTCATACACATCAAATAACAAATTAATTATGCAAATCATCATGTGTCCCAACCTAGCCAGCCATACGCCACTGTCTACCCCGTTGTGGTACCAAACCACTGGTGACATATAGTCACGATGTGCTACCAAAGCACTGGTGTCCGTAGACACAAATCGGGTGATGGGGCCAACCCATCGTGTGATACCAAATCACTGGCAGACGATCCCATATCTCAAGTGGGGCCAACCCACGGTGGTGTTAACCACAGGGACAAGTCGCTGCTGAGGTGCCAAACCTCTGGAGGTACCAAACCTCTGGTGACCGTAGTCACAGTGTGTTACCAAAACACTGGTGCCCGTCGGCACGATCAATACTGCCCCCTCCACTCAATCAACCCACATAGGCAATGATCATAACAGATTTATAAAAATATATTATCACAACATGCTTCCCAAAAGCATCAAGTAGCAATCATATGCACAGGTACTTACCTGGTTACCCCGTATACCGTTACGGTATTCAAGCCTTTGCTATATATATATCAAAATAGCAATCACATTACTTAGCATAATTTAATGAGTTAAATGGTGTGTATGTACACACCTGTCACCACGGTATTCTCAAATCCCGAAGAAAGCCAATCGGCCACACTCTAAGTCCTTGCCCCTATATTCGGCCAACTAACAAGGTTAGTATTATGGGCCATTCGGCCAAATCCAAAATTTTCAAAGGGTTAATATTTAACCCGAAAGCCTTACCTTAACACCCTTGAGTACTAGCCACCAAGTGTTTCTGCTTCCCTAATCGGCAATCATTAAGTTAGTAACCTTCGGCTTACTCGAATATCATGAATAAAGAAAACAGATCTTACCACCTTATCCCAAAATCGATTGCTATAGGTTTGGAGGATTCAACCTATCGCGTGGAGATCCCGAAGTCCTAGATGAAATCGGCTTCAACCAACAAGATTAGCCCATCATTAGCTTATGCCGAATTTCGGCTTTTCCTTAAGTCCAAATCAATAGATCATAAGAGTGAATACTAAACATTCGGTTAGAACCCCTTACCTTCTCAACCGATTGGAAAGAAAGTCCCGAAACGTCCTGTACCACCTTTGGTATTCGGCCAAAGTGCCTCCAAGTAAGAGAAAAGATTTTCGGCACTGCAAGGGGGCGTATTCGGCCTAGGGAAAAATAATGGAAGAAGGGGATGAAGTTTTGGTAATAAGAAGTGAATGTTCGGCCAGCAAAGAAAAGAAAAAGAAGGACTTGAGGATGGAATTTCGGCAAAAGAGGGACAATAGTGAAGAAAAGGAAAATAGGATGATAGCTAGGAGCCTTAAATAGAATTCGGCCTCCCCCTAGTTGCCTTGCCGTCCACTTCTATTAACCAAGGAGTTCAAACTCCATTAATCTCCTTGAATTGCTCTTGGCCACTCCTTTAATTTAATTCAATATAATCTTGAATTAATCTCCATAATCCATCAAATATCCCTTTTTATCTTCTATTATCATGAAATCTAAATAATAATAACTAATTAATCCTTTAAATCAAATAATCCTCTTAATATCCAATTAATAATCTATTTTAAAACTTAATAATATCCCACACATTATCCTTAGAATTTTAAGGAAATTAAAGCTCTTATTATCACTAAAAAAAATAATTAAAGAGAGAAAAACTCTCTACATGTGCCGTCCCATTATAGTGCCAAAAAGAGGGATTTTTGTGACTCGAACCAAGGCTCTCCTTGCTCCCTTGGTGGCGTCACACTAGCTCCCAAGTGGGCTCAGTTTGCCACTTAATCTAGGCTCATCTTATGTCCAATTCCTCCCCATTTATTCTTATAACACCCTCCTGCTTAGGCTCCCTATTTTTAAAGCTTGAAAATAATATTTTTCCTACTACTTGAGCTTACCAAAAATCCATAATTAAACCTTATCATTCAATAAATGATATCACCACAGTTCATACATAAGAAAAATAATTACATTCCAAATAGCCCCATTTTCGGGATGTTACAGTTCTACCCCCCTTAAAATAAATTTCGTCCCCGAAATTACTTAACTAGAAAAGGTGGGGGTATTGCTGCCTCATTACATCCTCGGGTTCCCACGTAGCTTCCTCTGTACCATGGTTCCGCCATAGTACTTTTACCAAGGGCACTGATTTCCTACGTAGAACCTTCACATCTCGGTCCAAGATCTGAACTGGTTCCTCTTCAAAAGATAAATCTGGATTCACCTCGATCTCTGCCACTGGCACAACGTGCGATGGGTCTGACCGATACCGTCTCAGCATTGATACGTGGAAGACATCATGGATCTGGTTCAGTTCGGCCGGTAACTCAAGCTGGTACGCCACTGGTCCAACACGCTTAATCACTGTATATGGCCCGATGAATCTTGGGCTCAGCTTTCCTTTTCGCCCAAATCTCAACACCTTTTTCCAAGGCGACACTTTCAGAAAAACCTTGTCTCCCACAGCATACTCCATCTCCTTGCGTTTTAAATCCGCATAGGATTTTTGCCTATCCGATGCTTCCTTAAGACGAGACCGAATCACCTTGACTTTATCCTCCGTCTCTGTCACCAACTCTGGACCCAAAATTTGTCGTTCGCCTAATTCTGTCCAACATGTCGGAGTACGACACTTCCGTCCATACAGTGCCTCATACGGAGCCATCTGGATACTTGCCTGGTAGCTGTTGTTGTAGGCGAACTCTGCCAATGGTAGAAACTCCTCCCAACTACCACGAAAATCCAAGACGCATCCTCTTAACATATCCTCCAAGATCTGTATCACTCTCTCCGATTGTCCGTCCGATTGTGGATGGAAAGCTGTACTGAAGTCCAACCGCGTACCCAAAGCTTGGTGCAAGGCCTTCCAAAACCTTGACGTGAACCTGGGATCCCTATCCGAGATGATTGATGTTGGAACCCCATGCAATCTTACTATCTCCGAGACGTACAGCTTGGCTAGCTTCTGAAGAGAAAAATCCATCCTCACCGGTATGAAGTGAGCCGACTTAGTTAACCGGTCTACTATTACCCAAACCGCGTCTCTCTTACTGGGCGTAAGGGGTAGCCCACTAACAAAATCCATAGTGATCCGTTCCCACTTCCATTGGGGAATCTTCACTGGCTGAAGCAACCCTGACGGCAACTGATGTTCAGCCTTGACCTGCTGACAAGTCAGACACTTACCAACAAACTCTGTCACTTCACGTTTTAACCCGGGCCACCAAAACTGCTCTCTAAGATCCCTATACATCTTGCTTCCTCCCGGATGCATAGCGTAAGGGCTGCTATGTGCATCATGGAGAATCCTCTGCCTCAATTCCACATCCTTTGGCATACACGCTCGCCCTTGATAGCATAATACTCCATCACTCGACAGGTTATATCCTTCCAAACCACCCTCTTGAACTTGCATTCTCTTAGCATTTAACCCTTTGTCCACTAACTGCTTGTCCTTAATCTCCTCGATCCATGTCGGCTTAACTTGAAGTTCTGCCAAGAGACTCCCATCGTCATATAGACTCAACCGGGCAAACATCGCTCTTAAGTCCGTCACAACCTTCCGGCTCAACGCGTCAGCTACTACGTTAGCCTTGCCTGGATGGTATTCGATTGAACAATCGTAATCCTTCAAGAGTTCGATCCACCGACGTTGTCTCAGATTCAGATCCTTCTGAGTCAAAAGATACCTCAAACTCTTATGATCCGTGTAGACTATCGACTTCTCCCCATAAAGGTAGTGTCTCCATATCTTCAGTGCGAAAACGACTGCGGCTAACTCCAAATCGTGAGTTGGGTAGTTCAATTCGTGTGGTCTTAACTGACGGGACGCATAGGCTACTACCTTCCCATCCTGCATCAACACACATCCCAAACCAGTATGGGATGCATCACAATAGACCGTAAACAACCTTCCTGCTTCAGGCTGTACCAAAACCGGAGCTTCCGTCAAAATTTTCCTTAGCTTATCAAAGCTTTCTTGCTGCTTTTCCGTCCATACAAATGGGACTCCTTTTCTTAGTAGCTTCGTCAACGGTGCTGCGATTAGAGAGAATCCTTCCACGAATCTCCGATAGTATCCCGCTAGACCCAGGAAACTTCGGATCTCCGCCACTGACCTAGGCGGTTTCCAATCCAATACCGCTTCAATCTTACGAGGGTCTACTCTAATTCCTTCCGCCGATACCACATGTCCTAAGAAAGCCACCTCCTTCAGCCAAAATTCGCACTTACTGAATTTGGCATATAACTGCTTCTCCCTCAATACTTGCAGAACTATCCGTAAATGCTTGTCATGTTCTTCCTCCGTTTTAGAGTACACCAAGATGTCGTCAATGAATACCACGACGAATTGGTCTAGGTACTGCTGAAATACTCTGTTCATCAAGTCCATAAATGCCGCCGGCGCGTTGGTCAACCCGAATGGCATTACCAGAAACTCGTAATGTCCATACCGAGTTCTGAACGCCGTCTTGTGAACATCCACTTCCTTCACCCTTAATTGATGATAACCCGACCTAAGGTCAATCTTTGAAAATACCGACGCTCCCTTCAATTGGTCAAATAAGTCGTCGATCCGAGGCAACGGGTACTTGTTCTTGATCGTTAACTTGTTCAACTGACGGTAGTCGATGCACATCCGCATGGACCCGTCCTTCTTCTTGACAAACAGCACAGGTGCTCCCCACGGGGATATGCTTGGTCGAATAAACCCTCTATCCAATAGCTCCTGAATTTGGGCCTTCAGCTCCACCAATTCCTTTGGTGCCATTCGGTATGGTGCTATAGACACGGGTGCCGTTCCGGGTAGCAAGTCAATACCGAATTCAACTTCCCGATCTGGAGGCAGACCTGGAAGTTCTTCCGGGAATACGTCAGCAAATTCCCCAACGGTTCGAACCTCAACTACTGACTCCTTAGCTTCCAAAGCACAGATCCTAACCAAATATGCCTCGCAACCCTTCCTGACCATTCTTTCGGCCTTCAAGGCCGACACCACATTGGATAGGTAATTCCTTCTATCACCTATCATAACCACTTCATCACCCTCAGCCGTCTTAAGCACCATGCGCTTAGCCGCGCAATCCAAATTCGCCTGATACTTAACTAGCCAATCCATTCCAAGGATCAAATCGAACTCTCCGAAAGGTAGTTCCATCAGATCGGCTACAAACACGACCCCTTGGAGTTCTAGGGGTACACCTCTATAAAGTTTGTCTACTACTACAGAGTGTCCTAGGGGGCTTAGCACAGTCATCTTCCTAAGAGTAGTTTCAAAGTCTAGGTCCATAGTCCCTACCACACTACTAGCAATGTACGAGTGCGTCGAACCCACATCAATCAATGCAACATAAGGTAAACCAAATATTAGAAACGTACCGGTTATGACGTCCGGTGCGTCTCCCTCCTCGCGACGCTTCGCTGCATAGACTAAGCCAGGCTGCCTAGCCTCTGTGTTACCCGAACCTCTGCCCTGAATTCCACGACCTCGGTTGGAACCATTGTTTCCTCTGCCATTACCACGACCCCTCTGTGGTGGTCCAACATTTCTGCCCTGAGCGCGATTCTGACCTTCGGGCTGATCCTTAGCTACCTTTTGAGGACAGTCCCTTACCCGATGCTCCAAAGACCCACACTCAAAACAACCTTTGTTACCGGTCCAACAACTCCCCCAATGGGTTTTTCCACAGCGGTTGCACTGAGTTGGCCTTTGATTAGTAGTCGTGGGCCTTGCTGCCTGATTTGGCCCACTTGGCCTAGCCTTTTTCTGGACATTACCACCTGACCCAGCTGGCCCAAATCCTCTCTTCTGATTATTCTTGCTATAGTTTTGTCTCACAGTCTCCTTAATCCCTTCGGCCACCTTGGCCTTCTCCACTAGAGATGAGAACTCACGAACCTGCTGCGGGGCAATTAGCAATCTCAGATCATCTCTGAGCCCGTCCTCAAAGCGGACACAGCGCTCATGTTCGGTGGCTACGATTCCTCTGGCATACCTACTCAGCCTTAAAAACTCCGCCTCATATTCCGCTACTGACTTAGTTCCTTGCACTAGCCCTAAAAAGGCTTTCCTCTGAGCATCCGTATAGCTAGTGCCTACATACTTCTTCTGGAAGGCAGTTTTGAAGTAGTCCCACGTGAGATCATCAGCTGTGGCTCCATCCCGGACTGTCAGCCACCACTGGTACGCCTCATCCTTTAGAAGCGACACCGCCCCTTTCAGCTTCTCCTCCTCAGTCAGGTCGAGATCATCCATAACCCTTTCTGTAGATTCCAGCCAATATTCTGCAGCACTGGGCGCCACTCCTGAGACACCACGGAATACCTCGGCCCCGTTAGACCGAATTCTCTCGGGAACAGACTTCCGAGCTCCCAAATTCCCACCAGCCCCGGCCACCATCTCCAACACTCGCAAAACAGCTTGCGACACAGCCTCACCACCGGTCTGGTCCTGCTCCTCAGCCCTGAAAGTAGGAGGTGGTGGTGGCGGTGGTACCTCGTTTTCCGAACCTTGACCTGACCTGACGGGTTCAGACACCGTCATTCGACCCCTACCGCGTCCACGACGTCCACGTCCTCTAGAACTCATTCTATCTACGGCGCTTTAATCTGATTAAGAAAATTTTATGTGTTAGCATTTGTTTCACTTTCTTATTCGCGAAGACATTTTATGAACAGAATTTAATTAGGGGTTCTTTCGAGCAAACACGGTTTCAGTCTTCTATCCTAGTTCACACAAAAAGTTCATGCATCCATTCCTTAATGCTTTCCATACCTATTCACTCTTCGGACATTTCTGCCCATTTCCAACCCAGGGGTATTTTCGTCATTTTCCCTACAGGGTATTTTCGTAAATAACGAAATTTTAAAACTTT
Organism: Gossypium australe; assembly: GCA_005393395.2. Lineage (NCBI taxonomy): Eukaryota > Viridiplantae > Streptophyta > Magnoliopsida > Malvales > Malvaceae > Gossypium > Gossypium australe. The sequence continues at coordinate 102,550,847 of CM016620.1, forward strand.
AGTAAAGTAGGTCATTTGAAATCCCCAAAACTGGAGGACATTTATAAAAATTTGTAAATTCGTAATCGTTTTGAAACCAGGGGTATTTTGGTAATTTTGTCAATCAGGGGCAATTTTGTCATTTTGATAAATCAGGGATATTTTCGTCAGTTGTAAAACTTCGAGGGTCCCTTTTTGAAAATGTTTCTTTTCAAATAGCAATGTTTGTAAAAATTTCTAAAACCAGGGTCATTTCGGTAATTTGCAACTTGAGGGCGTTTTCGTAATTTTCTAAGCCAAAATATTTCAGTGTTGATTTTCAAAACTAAGTTGTTGGATACTTCTAAAGTAGTTGAAATTTTGAGCAAAACCATTGAACTGATATTTCATGAGTCATGGGCGTTTTAGTAATTTTACCCCTAAGGGCATTTTTGTAATTTTCCAAAAATTTGAGTTTTTCGAGGAAAACGTTGTAAATATGATTTTTTATTTTTTTTCGATTTGAAAGAGTTGTTGCAAGAGTTTTGAAAACATTTAAGTTGTTGTTGTTTCGTTCTGTTTCAAAACATGGCTAATTCCCTTTTCGGGTTTTAATCATGGTGTTTAGCCCATGACCGAGCCATCTTGATCAGGGTGAACCAAAGCTACGCACCAGGCAGGATTCGAGTGAAGAGGAGGTGAGTCACGCGGACTGCTTAAATACCAAGCTCTCACTGAACCTTTCTAGACATGCGCACAGAGGTTGCCACACCACTGAGCCTTCTGAGTTAGGGTGAACCGAAGCTACGCACCAGGTAGGATACCTGCGAAGAGGAGGTGAGTCACGAGGACTGCTTAAATACCAAGCTCTTCCGGATCCAATCCTAGACATGCGTACAGGGGTTACCACACCCTAGCTCACTTGGCTAAGTCATAGATTGGTTTAGTTCTTTAATGTCTTATGTTCGGTTCATGTGTTTGAGTAATCTAATCCTAGGGTTCAAGTCCTATAAGTCTATCTACGTTCCATACTTCCTACCCTTCTACAGAATTTAATTCACCAAGAGGTTCAGAAGTACTTACCTGGGCGGATCGGTGCCGGTGACTCGGGCCATGCTGTTCAAAATCCAAAAATTATTTCATAAGGCCTTTTAAAACATTTTTTTTTTTTGGGCCTTGGGCCCCACAGCCGAGCTTTGAACTGGGCTCTGATACCAATTTTGTAACAACCCAAACCCGGCCCAAACACTATGGTCGAATCTGGATCGTTACGGGGAAATCTTCTCGAAAACCATTTTTGAAGCCCATTAAGCTTTGTTGAAAACTTCTCGGATTTGATTATCTTGATAAAATCATACTTAGTGTTTATTTTTAAAAACAAATATTTAGGCCCATTATAAAACAAATTTCAACTGTGCCCGATGGCATTTTAAAATATTTTCGTGTTTAATTGGAAAAACATGTGAATTTAATTTAAATTTTAATAATATAGTTTTAAGCAAAATATCCTACATATGAGAAAAATAACAAAAATAAAGTTTAGGGAGGCCTTATTACATCCAAAATAAAATAAACCAATAATAAAAATAAAATGACTAAATTTGAACTTCAATTAGTTCAAGTCCACTGCATGGCCACCTCGAGTCATCCCGGCTCCACATCCGCAATCTAAGTGTCACCTGAAAAAAATATAAAGGAGAAGGTGAGTCACCAAGACTCAGTATGTAACCCTTCCCCCATTTTAAAGCATTTTCATACACATCAAATAACAAATTAATTATGCAAATCATCATGTGTCCCAACCTAGCCAGCCATACGCCACTGTCTACCCCGTTGTGGTACCAAACCACTGGTGACATATAGTCACGATGTGCTACCAAAGCACTGGTGTCCGTAGACACAAATCGGGTGATGGGGCCAACCCATCGTGTGATACCAAATCACTGGCAGACGATCCCATATCTCAAGTGGGGCCAACCCACGGTGGTGTTAACCACAGGGACAAGTCGCTGCTGAGGTGCCAAACCTCTGGAGGTACCAAACCTCTGGTGACCGTAGTCACAGTGTGTTACCAAAACACTGGTGCCCGTCGGCACGATCAATACTGCCCCCTCCACTCAATCAACCCACATAGGCAATGATCATAACAGATTTATAAAAATATATTATCACAACATGCTTCCCAAAAGCATCAAGTAGCAATCATATGCACAGGTACTTACCTGGTTACCCCGTATACCGTTACGGTATTCAAGCCTTTGCTATATATATATCAAAATAGCAATCACATTACTTAGCATAATTTAATGAGTTAAATGGTGTGTATGTACACACCTGTCACCACGGTATTCTCAAATCCCGAAGAAAGCCAATCGGCCACACTCTAAGTCCTTGCCCCTATATTCGGCCAACTAACAAGGTTAGTATTATGGGCCATTCGGCCAAATCCAAAATTTTCAAAGGGTTAATATTTAACCCGAAAGCCTTACCTTAACACCCTTGAGTACTAGCCACCAAGTGTTTCTGCTTCCCTAATCGGCAATCATTAAGTTAGTAACCTTCGGCTTACTCGAATATCATGAATAAAGAAAACAGATCTTACCACCTTATCCCAAAATCGATTGCTATAGGTTTGGAGGATTCAACCTATCGCGTGGAGATCCCGAAGTCCTAGATGAAATCGGCTTCAACCAACAAGATTAGCCCATCATTAGCTTATGCCGAATTTCGGCTTTTCCTTAAGTCCAAATCAATAGATCATAAGAGTGAATACTAAACATTCGGTTAGAACCCCTTACCTTCTCAACCGATTGGAAAGAAAGTCCCGAAACGTCCTGTACCACCTTTGGTATTCGGCCAAAGTGCCTCCAAGTAAGAGAAAAGATTTTCGGCACTGCAAGGGGGCGTATTCGGCCTAGGGAAAAATAATGGAAGAAGGGGATGAAGTTTTGGTAATAAGAAGTGAATGTTCGGCCAGCAAAGAAAAGAAAAAGAAGGACTTGAGGATGGAATTTCGGCAAAAGAGGGACAATAGTGAAGAAAAGGAAAATAGGATGATAGCTAGGAGCCTTAAATAGAATTCGGCCTCCCCCTAGTTGCCTTGCCGTCCACTTCTATTAACCAAGGAGTTCAAACTCCATTAATCTCCTTGAATTGCTCTTGGCCACTCCTTTAATTTAATTCAATATAATCTTGAATTAATCTCCATAATCCATCAAATATCCCTTTTTATCTTCTATTATCATGAAATCTAAATAATAATAACTAATTAATCCTTTAAATCAAATAATCCTCTTAATATCCAATTAATAATCTATTTTAAAACTTAATAATATCCCACACATTATCCTTAGAATTTTAAGGAAATTAAAGCTCTTATTATCACTAAAAAAAAATAATTAAAGAGAGAAAAACTCTCTACATGTGCCGTCCCATTATAGTGCCAAAAAGAGGGATTTTTGTGACTCGAACCAAGGCTCTCCTTGCTCCCTTGGTGGCGTCACACTAGCTCCCAAGTGGGCTCAGTTTGCCACTTAATCTAGGCTCATCTTATGTCCAATTCCTCCCCATTTATTCTTATAACACCCTCCTGCTTAGGCTCCCTATTTTTAAAGCTTGAAAATAATATTTTTCCTACTACTTGAGCTTACCAAAAATCCATAATTAAACCTTATCATTCAATAAATGATATCACCACAGTTCATACATAAGAAAAATAATTACATTCCAAATAGCCCCATTTTCGGGATGTTACATTTTTGCTAGGTTGTCTACCTGAATCTGAATATCACCTTGAAATGTGAAAATTTACAAGGTTGATGTCAAAAACACCCATAATTTTTGTGAGATTTTGAGCCTTATAGAGCATATATTCTTTTTCATGCTCACTTTTTGATTATGAGTGTGTCAACATTGAATTGTTGATCCTAACAACCCACTTACTCCATTAAAAAGCCTACCTTCATAATTAACCCCTAGTGAACCCCATTGATCCTAACAACCCTTTTTATTGACTCACCAACTAATATTAACCCAAAACCCTTTGTATTTCTTTTCACCATTCTTCTTAACTACCCTTTTTGTCGAGATTTGATTTTGAGTAGTTATCTAACTATGTTCTATATTTCAGTTGTTAAAGTTCGTTATTATTATTTGTGATTTGTTCTCAATTATGAAAAAAAAATTCAATCAAGGTATATTCAAGTATTAGTATTATGGAGAAAGAGCTTATACAATTAAAGTCGATTTATCAACAGAAAAAGCTCGTATTATTATTAGGATTATTAATTTTCAGTAGATGTAGTTACTTATTATTAGATAGGTAAATTGTCAATTCAGTCTCAATTCTAACCTTCTAATTCGGCCTTTCTCCACACCTTTAACTCTAGCCCCTGTTACAACCCTGTAAAGACCTTTTGATCTGTTTATCATCTCATTTTACAATGGTGGAGATTTGATTTTCAGGCAAGCCTATGGGATTAACTTTTCAGGTTCGACTTTTGAGTGCTCTTTTCCTGAGCCTTAAACACTTCGAGTGATTTGAGTGGATCTTTTGTGAGGATGTCAGTCCTTGTAGGTTTTGAATTAAAGGTAATTATTCAGGTAAGGGGAAACACCTACGTTTTCGTGATACAAATGAATGACTTATATTTTTTGAATCTTTAAGACTCTTCGAGTTAGATCATCCATGTATAAATTATCTATAAATTATGATGAGACATTGTTAATAGGAATTATGAATCATGGAAAGTTCGTTTTAATTGTAAGTTGAGAATTTTGCTTGAGGACAAGCAAAAGCTTAAGTGTGGGGGTATATGATAAACCGTAAAAGCAACATAATTTAATCCCACATGTAACACCCCAAACCTGGCCCAAACGCTACAACCGGATCTGGTATGTCACTTAAGAGATTTTACAAAACATGTCGCATTTTGGAAAACAATTACTAGGTTTACACCTTTATTTTGAAAACTTAAGAATTCATTTAAGAAAAATAAAATATTAAATCATAAATTATCTTGGTGGATTTTAAACGAAAGCCGAATATCCATACAAGTCTCAACTTAATTGAAAACATAAAACTTAAAATAAAAGCCCAGTAATAAAAGCCCAACAAAATCCCAAAACATAAATGGTAGTCTAGTGGCCCATGGCCTTATTACAAGGAAATTTAAACCCATTAATTAAAAGAAAATAAAATATAAAATTAAGTCTTTTTCTTTAGAATCCTCAATGCTCTGTCGCATGGCCACCTTGCTCTCCTCTCCAGCCCGGTCCGATGCCTAAGTGTCACTTGAGATGGTTAAAAATTAAAGGGTGAGTCGCGAGACTCAGTGTGCAACCCTCATGCACCATTAGATTTGGGCTTTAGCCCCATAAAACATATTAATCAAATACAAACAACAAAAAAATAATATGCAAAGCCCAACCCATGTCCTAGGTGTCCATCCGCTACACGCCCCCGTACCAGCCATACACACCATTGGGGATTTCTACAATCAACCCACACCGCTACACGCCTTGATGGCAGTCGTGCTGCTCATCATCAGATCACAGCAAAAGCCACTACAACAGATCACGGCAAAAGCCGCTACAACAGATCACGGTAAATACCGCTACACAGATCACGGTAAAAACTGCTACAACATATAACTTCCTCCTTTCAACAAACCCAACCCATGTAATCACATACAATCATTATACTTATATCATTTAATCAAGACATTCACTAACCTGTGATTCGCTCTTACCCTCTTTGGGTTTCCATCATTAAGCGGGGGTTTCGGCATTTATCATAACATATAAAACTTAGATACATATATTTAACAATTAGATCTAGATGGTATGGAAGTGTTACACACCTGATATCGCGAAATCCAATATTCTTAGTCGATGCCCTTGTTATCCGGATCTATTATCCTCAATTTATAGCCTTGCTCAAAAGCCGAAAAAATACGAAAGTGAGGCTTTCCCTACATTCGACCAACAGTTAGTTTTTACCCAAATTACTCATTTGTATACATAAATCTCCTTACCTTGAAATCCCGAGAGTCCTTAAGAAAATGTCACCACCCTTCCTACATTCGGCCATCACCAAAATATTAAACCAAACTGATGATCGCAACCAACCGAGTACCTTATGACATTCGGCCAAAGAAAAAAAACAAGAAAGTGGCCATTCGGCCGAACCTACCACCACCTACCTTCGGCTTTTCCACAAATCGGCACTACAAATCTCAGCAAGAAAAGATTCGGCTTCTAGGAATAAAGAGTGAACATCAATCGAGACGTTAGAGGGGTAATTTGGTTTAAGAATGATATGAGAAAGAAGGAAATATCGTATAAACAAACCACAAAGAACTTACCAAACTAAGAAGGAGTATTCGGCTATGATGCACCTTTGAGAAAAACCAACCTTGAAGATTCGGCTAAAGAAGGAGGAGATGTGAACAAGGAGAATTCGGCTTTTAGAAAGAAAATATTGAGGGGATGAGAGCTAAGAAGTTGCGGCAAAGAAAGGGATAGAGGCTCACAAGAGAAAAGAAATCTCGGCTAGCAGAGAATAGGTGAGAAAGAAGAAAAATAAAATGAAAAAGATGATCACCGGCCAACAAATTTTCGGCAAATCAAACCGCCTCCCAGAGTTGGATTTTCGGCCAACTCTGCTGTCATCTGATAGCTCTTATCTTTCCTGTTATCTTAATCCCTTATCTCCTCAAAAATAGCCCTAATTCCTCTCTTCCTATTATCATCATTTAATAATCAAAATAAAAGAATTAAATCCCCTATTTTGTAGCTAATGTGCCATCCTCCCTTCCCCCCTTGGAGTGCCGAATTTTGACCCAAAAACTTGGGGCCCAAGCAGCAAACACTTGGCCCAATGATGCCACCTACATGCTCCCCTTACAACACCTCTAAATTTTTTTTTGGCCACAAGCCCATCTTGCAATTTAAACACAGATACCTATTTAAATAATGTTATGTATGTAACAGACCGAATTTGACCCTAATCGGAACGGTGGTTTCGGGACCACGAATCTGAGTCCGAGGAATATTTTTAATGTATATTTTGTGTTTATTGTATGTGAATTACTGTGTTTGGAAGTCTCGTAGAAAAATTTTATTGTTTATGTGTTTAATTTAGAAAAAGGACTTAATCGCGTAAAGTCAAAAAGTTGCAATCTATAGTAGAAAGTGCCTATTTGATGATGGCTTCTTAACATGGGGTATTAAAAGGGAAATTATCCCATTTCTAGGTTAGTGGGTGGCAATTGTCATAACTAACCTTAAGTTATACATTAGTTTTAATTCATTTTAAAGGTTAAATTAGTAATTGAATAATTACTTAATATATATGTTAAAATAACATAAACAAAGCCATCATCTTTTCCACTTTTGTATGGCCGAATGTTGAGAAAGGAAGGAGGGTTTTATTTCTTTGAAATTTCGGCACTTTGAAGCTAAAATTCAAGGTGAGTTTTCGATAAATTTTACGTTTTTGAGATCGTTGCTTTGAACTGTTGTTGACCCATGTTAGAATTTTTGAAAATGATCATGTATGAGGTTCGGCCATTGCTAGGTTCTTGTGATTTTTGGTGTTTTATGATTTTATGTAAATGATATGTTAAAGATTAGTAGATTTTACATTTGAAATTTTAGTAAATTTGAGTATTTTGGGTTAATTTGTAAAAGTAAAAATTTGAGAGGGCTTAATTGTAAAATAAATGAAAGAAATGGACTTATATAGTCCTTATACATATTCGGCCCTTGAGTGTGGTATTGAAATAATGTGTATTTTGTGTTTTGTGCAATTAGGACTAAAGTGTAAAAATGTAAAACCTTAGGGGTAAAAGGGTAATTTGCCCATTTATGTGATTTGAGACTAAATTGAAATGAAATGTACTTGAATGAGTTAAATTTTAATGTATTTAGATCAAGAACAAAGAAAAACAGATTTGGATCGGAGAAAGACGAAGGTTATTGAATAGCCGGTCTACGCGGTCCGCCGACAGTCGAGGTAAGTCCTTAAGCTGAAATATATCAAAGAATTATTTATGAACATATTAAATGATAATGTTTGATAAATTTTAGTACATATTTATGTCATAGCCGAATGTATATAAGTATATTAGATTGATTGCATAATTTGATAATGTGATATGAATAAGTGTCTCGATGTGAATTGTGGGATTGTACAATGACGTAACGATTTTATTTGTTTAATGTGAATAAGCTTAGTTGAATTGGATATGTAATATAGTTATGAAATTTGTGTGGAATGATTGACCACATTGATATGTTTCGGGCTTTATGTCTAGCAGGCTTCGTGCCGGTGATATGTTTCGGGCTTTATGCCTAGCAGGCTTCGTGCCGGTGATATGTTTCGGGCTTTATGCCTAGCAGGCTTCGTGCCGGTGATATGTTTCGGGCTTTATGCCTAGCAGGCTTCGTGCCGGTGATATGTTTCGGGCTTTATGCCTAGCAAGCTTCGTGCCGGTGTGTGAGATTCAGGTAATGTTTAGTAGGCTCTAGCTAATGAATCAGGTTTGCCTAAGCATTTAGTAGTGAAATTATAATTCGATTGTAAGGTATGTGTTATTCATATTTAAGTGAATTATGAATGTGCATATATGTATTTATAGATGTATACAAGTGATGCTATTGAGAGAAAGAAAGGTCAAATGATAAGAAAGATTGATTAAATGAAAGCATAAGAGGTTAGATAACTATAATGGTATAAAGAAATGTACAAGTTGGTGTTACATATATATATACATATTCGGCTATAATGTATATATATATGTATAAGATAAGAAACATTTATTTAAAGTCATGAGTTGGATGTTTAAGTGTTTTACCATCATATTGATATTAGTATTGCTTAGGACTTGCTAAGCTAGCCAGCTTACTGTGTGTTTTTGTCTACTTTTATTTTATAGATTTTTGGTTCAAGCTACGGACTCGAAGGATCTGGGAAGAAGTCAACCGCACTATCGACTTTCTTTTGGTATTGAATAACTTAGTTTTAAACTAAAAAGGGCATGTATAGGTTAGACTAAGCAGTATAACTAATGATTTGTAATCGTGTAAATATACTTAGCCATGCGAAAATGGCTATCTATCTTGGTTGAACTTTGTTTTTGTGTTTCGATGATATGGTTTGCTCATGCTTATAAATTTTCATTGGTGTTCAGATGTGGTAGGCATTATATGAAATAGTATATATATATATATATATATATATATATTTTGACATGTGATAGACAACTTGATAGTTTAAGGTTGCATCTTATTCATATGTATATGTGATAGATAAATATATAGAAATGTGACTACTTTATTTTGGATGATTATTTGTGAAGACTTGCTATGCTTAGGTATGCATTTGGTTATAAAATGGTACTATTGAGTTGATCTCATGAAAATGTTATAAGTTTATTTATTTATGGATATGTTAGGTATTTGAATATCAAGAAGTTGATATGAATATGATATTGAGTTATATGCTTGTGAGGTATGTATCTAGATATGTATCAATTTTGGTTGTTTTAAATAAGATGAATTACATTGAATAAAATGTGTATGTGTATTCGGCCAAACCTAGGTGACCTTTGCAAATGTGGTTAAAATGTTTAAAATAGTTTAGGCATAGTCGAATATGAAAAAGAGTGCATAATTGAGATGTACGCATTTACATGTATATATATATATATTTATATATGTATTTGGCTTGTTGAATTGCTTGTTTTAATTGAGTGCATGAAACCGCTAAACTCGGTTTGTGCTAGGTAATGTACGTGGAATGCTATAAATGAAACCATGCATATTTGGCCAATTAAGTGGGTGTACAATCGATGTGTAATGGTTGCATGCATTAGTTTATTTGTAACTAAGTCTTTATGCTATAAGAAGTTTAGACATTTATGAATTTTCATGAAATCTACTTGGTTATGTGTTATTGACGTAATATACACTGTATGATGAATTATGTTCATCGATGATTCTTTTGTGTGTGACTTGGATCTAGTATATAGTATATATTACACATGTGTTTATTATTTGTTTATAGATAATATTTAATAAAGATGATCTTCCATGATTCAATTGATTTAACTAAAGTTTTAACTTGCGTGGTAATACCCTAAATCCCTAATCCAGCGACGGACTTGGGTTAAGGGGTGTTACAATGTAGCTCTTTATTAGAAACTAACCCAAGTTTCAGCCCAAACCTGTGCCCCCTTTTGAACCTCAAATTCTCAAATTAATATTTTAAGCATACAAACCCCTAAAATGCGCAGACCCAATTATTCAGGATGTTACAGTTCTACCCCCTTAAAATAAATTTCGTCCTCAAAATTTACCTGATTAAAAGAGATGGGGATACTATTGTCGCATAACATCCTTTGACTCCCACGTTGCCTCTTCCGCGCCGTGATTCTGCCACAAGACTTTGACTAAAGGGACGGACTTCCTTCTCAACACTTTCACGTCTCGATCCAAAATTTGCACTGGTTCCTCCTCAAAGGATAAATCTAGCCTTACTTCAATTTCTTCCACTAGCACCACATGCGATGGATCAGAACGGTATCTCCTTAACATCGAGACATGAAACACGTCATGTATCTGCTCCAACTCTGGAGGCAACTCCAAACGATAAGCCACTGGGCCCACACGTTCTAACACCTGATAAGGCCCGATAAACCGAGGACTTAGCTTACCCTTCCGTCTAAACCTCATTACCTTTTTCCATGGAGAAACCTTCAAAAAGACTTGGTCTCCTACTGCAAATTCCACCTCCTTCCGCTTTAGATCCGCATAAGACTTCTGTCGATCAGACGCTTCCTTCAAGCGAGCCCGTATTAACTTAACTTTCTCCTCCATTTCCGAAACTACATCTGGACCCAACACCTGACGTTCACCCAACTCCGTCCAAAAAGTTGGAGTACGACATCTCCTTCCATATAATACTTCATACGGCGCCATCTGAATACTAGCTTGACAGCTATTATTATACGCGAATTCAGCCAAGGGTAAATACTCCTCCCAACTACCCCTAAAATCAATGATGCAACCCCTTAGCATATCTTCCAAAATTTGAATTACCCTCTCAGACTGACCATCAGTCTGTGGGTGGAAAGTGATATTAAAGTCTAACCTTGTTCCCATTGCTTGATGAAGAGCCTTCCAAAATCGTGACGTGAACCTAGGGTCCCTATCTGATATGATCGACACCGGTACACCATGTGATCTTACAACCTCAGCCACGTACAACTTAGCAAACTTTTGTAGAGCAAAGTCCACTCGAACCGGTATGAAGTGAGCAGACTTCGTCAACCGATCCATAACTACCCAAATTGAATCTTTCGTGGTGGGCGTAAGGGGTAACCCACTAACGAAATCCATCGTGATTCTTTCCCATTTCCATTGGGGAATCTTTACCGGCTGCAACAATCCCGAAGGCAATTGATGTTCAGCTTTGACTTGCTGACACGTCAAACACTTCCCCACATATTCCGTAACTTCTCGCTTCAATCCTGGCCACTAGAACTGCTTTCGCAAATCCCGATACATCTTAACTCCTCTGGGATGCATAGCATAGGGGCTACTATGCGATTCCCGAAGAATCATCTGCCTTAACTCCTCATCCTTTGGCATACAAACCTTTCCCCAGAAACACAAAACTCCATCATTGTTCAGACTGTAGTCCTCTACTTCACCCTCCTGCACTTGCCGAATTTGAGTACTTAAGACATCATCCAAAAGTTGCTTCTCCTTGATTTGACTTGTCCACATAGGTCTTACTTGTAATTCAGCTACCAAACTTCCATCCTCATATAAAATTAGATGAGCGAACATTGCCCGTAAATCCGCTATCGCTTTCCTACTCAACGCATCCGCCACCACATTTACCTTACCCGGATGGTACTCAATCGAGCAGTTGTAGTCCTTTAACAGCTCAATCCACCTTCTCTGTCTTAGGTTCAACTCCTTCTGAGTGAGAAGATGCTTCAAGCTTTTATGGTCAGTGTAAATAACTGACTTCTCCCTGTACAAGTAGTGTCTCCAGATCTTCAGAGTAAACACTACCGCCGCCAACTCCAAATCATGTGTAGGGTAGTTCAACTCATGCGGTCTTAACTGTCGAGACACATACACCACCACTTTTCCTTCTTGCATCAACACACACCCTAAACCTGTGTGTGACGCATCACAGTAGACGGTAAATTCTTTTCCCGCCTCTGGTTGAATTAACACCGGTGCTTCTGTCAGGATTCTCTTTAGCTTCTCAAAGCTCTCCTGTTGTTTGTTAGACCACACAAACGATTCTCCCTTCCTTAACAACTTAGTTAAAGGTGCTGCTATTGACGAGAACCCCTAAACAAATCTCCTGTAATATCCTGCCAACCCCAAGAAACTTTGAATTTTTGCCACAGACTTCGGTGACTTCCAATCCAATACAGCTTCTATCTTCCGAGGGTCTACTCTTATTCCCTCTGCAGAAACTACATGCCCTAAGAAAGTCACTTCCTTCAGCCAGAACTCACACTTACTAAACTTTACATATAGCTACTTCTCCCTCAGAATTTGCATTACCACACGAAGATGTGCATCATGCTCCTCCTCCGACTTAGAATATACCAGGATATCGTCGATGGACACTATGACGAACCGATCAAGGTATGGCTGGAATACCCTGTTCATCATATCCATGAATGCTGCTGGCGCGTTCGTCAAACCGAACGGCATTACCAGGAACTCATAATGACCATAGCGTGTTCGAAACACCGTCTTATGGATGTCCCCTTCCTTCACCTTTAACTGATGATAACCCGACCTTAGGTCAATCTTAGAAAAGACTGAAGCTCCTTTTAGTTGATCGAACAAGTCGTCGATTCTCAGTAATGGGTACTTATTCTTAATCGTCAACTTATTCAGTTGACGATAATCCACGCACATACGTATGGATCCATCCTTCTTCTTCATGAATAGAACCGGCGCTCCTATGAAGACACACTCGGTCGGATAAATCCTCGATCCAAAAGCTCCTGGATCTGAGCTTTGAGCTCCACCAACTCCTTCGGTGCCATTCGATAAGGAGAGATAGATACCGGAGCTGTACCCGGGAGTAGTTCTATTCCAAACTCCACTTCGCGATCTGGGGGTAATCCTGGCAACTCCTCCGGAAAGACATCCGTGAAATCCTTGACTGTTCGAATCCTATCAATAGTCACGTCCTTAGCATTCGAAGCACTAATAAAAGCTAGAAAGGCGTTACATCCCTTCCGAATCATCTTAACAGCTTTCAATGCCGACACTATGTTGGACAGATAGTTCCTTCTCTCTCCTAACACAACCACCTCCCCGCCTTCCAGGGTACTTAACACCATGCGCTTAGACCCACAATCCAACTTAGCATAATGCTTTGTCAACCAATCCATTCCTTAAATAAGGTCAAACTCTCCAAATGGTAATTCCATTAAATCTGCCGGAAACACTACCCCTTGAGTCTCTAACGGTACATCCTTAAATAGCTTGTCCACTACCCTAGATTGTCCTAGGGGACTAACCACAGTCATCTTCCTAGTGGTTGTTTCAGAATCTATACTTAAGGTCTCAGATATCGAACATGCAACATAGAAATGGGTTGACTCAATATCAATCGAGGCAAGGTAAGGATTATCAGCAATAAGAAACGTACCGGTTATGACATCCGGTGCGTCACTATCCTCCTGCCGACGAACTACATAAACTAGCCCCAGCTGCCTCTCATCTAGATTACCTACACCTCTACCAGGTGCTCCACGACCTCGACCAGCCCCATTTCCTCCTCTACCTGGGCCACGACCCCTTGGTCCAGGCTGATCACCTCTCCTAGCCTGATCAGAACCTCGGCCCGCTGGCTGTACCCGATACATCTGAGGACAGTCCTTAATCAGATGTTCTGTGGATCCACGCCTAAAGCATCCACCGGTTTTCATTCTGCACTCCCCATAATGCGTCCTCCCACACGTAGAACATGCTCGATTCTGGCCCGTCAAAGCACGAGCTGGCCCATCAGTCCTAGGCCTTTTCTGAAAATTCCCAGATACTCTTGATGGCCTAAAACTCCTCTTACTCTTACCCCGATCCTTATCCTTTTCTTGTCTCTCAACCCGTTTCACTTCCTCAGCTATTTTAACCTTATCCACCAAAACCGCAAAAACTCTCTCTCACTGCGGTGCTATCAGAACCCTTAACTCATTTCGCAGCCTATCCTCGAACCGAACACAACGTTCATACTCCGTTGCTACCATTCCATGAGCATAGCGGCTCAAGCGCAGAAACTTTGCCTCATATTCAGCCACAGACTTACTTCCCTGCACCAGGTTCAAGAATGCCTTCCTTTGTGCATCAATATAGCTGGCCCCAACATACTTCCCTTGGAATGACTCCTTAAAGAAATCCCAGTCAATCAGGTCTGCCGCAATACCTTCTTTCACTGTGAGCCACCACTGATAGGCCTCGTCTCGAAGAAGAGACACGACCCCTTTCAACTTTTCCTCTACCGTGAAGTCTAAATCATCCATTATGCGCTCAGTCGCTTCCATCCAATACTCAGCTGTGTTAGGGGCTACACCAGAAACTCCCCTAAAAACTTCTGCCCCATTGGCCTTAAGCCGCTCCGGCACAGATTTCCGGGCTCCTGTGCCCATGCCTACTCCATTAACTCTCTCAAGAACTCACAACATCGCTTGGGATACAGCATCATCTCCGGTCGCCTGATCCTGTAACTCTCCCTCCACAGCTGGAGGATCCGAAATTTCGTTTCCTGGCCCATGGCCAGACCCTATTGGCTCAGACAAGGTCATCCTACCCCTACCGCGTCCACGCGGCGGACGTCCTCGACCCCTTGTACTCATTCTTCCGATTGGCATTTATCTGATTAAGAATTTTATGAACCATTAATTCTTTCCACTGATTTATCACGAACAGTCTTATAAATAATAGTTTTAAAAAGTAGTTCTTTCGAATTCACACTCACAATACAGTCTCAAGTTCATATCCTCTAAGAAACACATGTATTCAATCATCAACATCCATGAACTCACGTTCATTACAGAAAAGTGTTGTTGTTGTTGTTGTTGTTGTTTTCATTACCCAGGGGTATTTTCGTAATTTTATCCTACAGGGGTATTTTTGTAATTTTTCAAAATAGGGTTCCTTGGTGATTTTGTGAAATAAGGGTATTTTGGTAATTTTGCAATCCGGGGTATTTCGGTAATTTTATAATTTGGGGGTATTTCGATAATTTTGAAATCCAGGGGTATTTTGGTAATTTTGAGATCCAGGGGTATTTTGGTAATTTTGAAATCCAAGGGTATTTTGGTCATTTTGCAAAACAAGGGTAAGTTAGTAATTTTACAAACCAGGGTTGTTGTTGCTGTTTTTTTTTAACACAAGGGTACCTTTTGGTAAAATCTAGTTTCATAGTTCGGGTTACCCTTGTAAACATGAGGTTTTTCAGGTAAAGTTTTCAAAACATGATTGATTGGAAATTTTTTTTCATAAATCAAAGGTATTTTGAGAATTTTACAAAACTTGGGGATTTTTTTCAGGTAGGGTGGCTGGTCCCTTTCGGGTTTTAATTATAAGGTTTAGCCCATCAATAAGTTCTTGTAACTTGGGTGAATAGTAACTACGCACCAGGTAAGATTCTAGTGAAGAGGAAGTGAGTCGCTAGGACTGCTTAAATACCAAGCTCTCCCTGAATCCACTCCTAAACATGCGTATGTCTATTGCCACACCCTAACTCGACTAAGGTGAACAGTCACTACGCACCAGGTAGGATTCCAGTGAAGAGGAGTTGAGTCACTAGGACTGCTTAAATACCAGGCTCTTCCGGATCCAATCCTAGACATGCGTATGCCTGTTGCCACACCCAAGCCTTGCGACTTATTTACGGGTTTATTTAGTGAAGTTAAGTCTTATGAGATTTTAGGAGTTGTTGTCACTAGGCCTAGAGTCCATCAAGTTCTAACCTAACTAATCTACGTCTCATTAAGCCCATCAAGCCCACATATATATACATATATATCACACAATGGTACAGAGCACTTACCTGGCGGACTTGGGCCGGTGACGCAGGTGCCATGCTGAGCTAACCAACCTGTTATTATTAAAAACAAAACATACATATTTCAAAAGCCCCTCTTTAGAAAATGTTTTGAGCCCAAAAACCCCCAGAGCCGAGTTTTGAACCGAGCTCTGATACCAATTTGTAACACCCCAAACCCAGCCCAAACGCTACAACCGGATCTGGTATGTCACTTAAGAGATTTTACAAAACATGTCGCATTTTGGAAAACAATTACTAGGTTTACACCTTTATTTTGAAAACTTAAGAATTCATTTAAGAAAAATAAAATATTAAATCATAAATTATCTTGGTGGATTTTAAATGAAAGCCGAAATTCCATACAATTCTCAACTTAATTGAAAACATAAAACTTAAAATAAAAGCCCAGTAATAAAAGCCCAACAAAATCTCAAAACATAAATAGTAGTCTAGTGGCCCATGGCCTTATTACAAGGAAATTTAAACCCATTAATTAAAAGAAAATAAAATATAAAATTAAGTCTTTTTCTTTAGAATCCTCAATGCTCTGTCGCATGGCCACCTTGCTCTCCTCTCCAGCCCGGTCCGATGCCTAACTGTCACCTAAGATGGTTAAAAATTAAAGGGCGAGTCGCGAGACTCAGTGTGCAACCCTCATGCACCATTAGATTTGGGCTTTAGCCCCATAAAACATATTAATCAAATACAAACAACAAAAAAATAATATGCAAAGCCCAACCCATGTCCTAGGTGTCCATCCGCTACACGCCCCCGTACCAGCCATACACACCATTGGGGATTTCTACAATCAACCCACACCGCTACACGCCTTGATGGCAGTCGTGCTGCTCATCATCAGATCATGGCCGTAGCCACTACAACAGATCACGGCAAAAGCCGCTACAACAGATCACGGTAAATACCGCTACATAGATCACGGTAAAAACCGCTACAACATATAACTTCCTCCTTTCAACAAATCCAACCCATGCAATCACATACAATCATTATACTTATATCATTTAATCAAGACATTCACTAACCTGTGATTCGCTCTTACCCTCTTTGGGTTTCCATCATTAAGCGGGGGTTTCGGCATTTATCATAACATATAAAACTTAGATACATATATTTAACAATTAGATCTAGATGGTGTGGAAGTGTTACACACTTGATATCGCGAAATCCAATATTCTTAGTCGATGCCTTTGTTATCCAGATCTATTATCCTCAATTTATAGCCTTGCTCAAAAGCCGGAAAAATACGAAAGTGAGGCTTTCCCTACATTCGACCAACAGTTAGTTTTTACCCAAATTACTCATTTGTATACACAAATCTCCTTACCTTGAAATCCCGAGAGTCCTTAAGAAAACGTCACCACCCTTCCTACATTCGGCCATCACCAAAATATTAAACCAAACTGATGATCGCAACCAACCGAGTACCTTATGACATTCAGCCAAAGAAAAAAAAAAGAAAGTGGCCATTCGGCCGAACCTACCACTACCTACCTTCGGCTTTTCCACAAATCGGCACTACAGATCTCAGCAAGAAAAGATTCAGCTTCCAAGAATAGAGAGTGAACATCAATCGAGACGTTAGAGGGGTAATTTGGTTTAAGAATGATATGAGAAAGAAGGAAATATTGTAGAAACAAACCATAAAGAACTTACCAAACTAAGAAGGAGTATTCGGCTATGATGCACTTTCGGGAAAAACAAACCTTGAAGATTCGGCTAAAGAAGGAGGAGATGTGAGCAAGGAGAATTCAGCTTTTAGAAAGAAAATATTGAGGGGAGGAGAGCTAGGAAGTTGTGGCAAAGAAAGGGAGAGAGGCTCACAAGAGAAAAGAAATTTCGGCTAGCAGAGAATAGGTGAGAAAGAAGAAAAATAAAATGAAAAAGATGATCACTGGCTAACAAATTTTCGGCAAATCAAACCCCCCTCCCAGAGTTGGATTTTCGGCCAACTCTGCTGTCATCTGATAGCTCTTATCTTTCCTGTTATCTTAATCCCTTATCTCCTCAAAAATAGCCCTAATTCCTCTCTTCCTATTATCATCATTTAATAATCAAAATAAAAGAATTAAATCCCCTATTTTGTAGCTAATGTGCCGTCCTCCCTTCCCCCCTTGGAGTGCCGAATTTTGACCCAAAAACTTGGGCCCCAAGCAGCAAACACTTGGCCCAATGACGCCACCTACATGCTCCCCTTACAACACCTCCAAATTTTTTTTTTGGCCACAAGCCCATCTTGTAATTTAAACACAGATACCTATTCAAATAATGTTCTGTAGCTCTTTATTAGAAACTAACCCAAGTTTCAGCCCAAACCTGTGCCCCCTTTTGTACCTCAAATTCTCAAATTAATAATTTAAGCATACAAACCCCTAAAATGCGTAGACCCAATTATTCAGGATGTTACACCACATTTAGCATATTTTCGAATGATTTATTCCTTGATTCATGTAAAAAGGTGCTTTTAATCCTTTCTTTTCATGTCTTATACTCAGGAAAGCACCCGAGGATGAAAAGAACGTAAAACGGGCCCAAAATAGAGCAAATGGGCCATATCACGAAATTCATACGGTCTGGGCCCAAAATCACACGGCCGTGCCTCATTGAGCAACTAGAACACGGCCTACCCCCAATTCACATGGCCGTGCCTCATTAAAGAAGTTCGAACATGACTTGAAGACCAGTCACACGGGCGTGTGACATGGTCGTGTCCCTGTCGTGGCAAAGAGCAAATTCAATCGGAAAAGGATACTTAGGGCCAAAGAAACACATTCCAAGAGCCTATATAAACCCCCTAAGTGTTACTTGATAGGGGGCGGTGAGCTAGGCCAAGGAGCCAAGCCGAAAAGGTTAGAGTTGTGGGAATTTACTCGAAGATAGCCAGTTGATCCATCTCCAGAAGCCAGAATTCTACTCAAGACGGCGGATCTCTCCTTCAATTCCTTCAGGGGGTTTTAGGGATTTCTTATGTTTTGTTTTATCTTTTCTTCTGAGATGTTTTCTTTATTTGTTATGAACTAAACCCTTCAGATACTTGAAGGGGATGAAACCTAAGAAGGATCTTGTTATTGTTTTCTGAACTATATGATAAATACTTGATTTGGTCTTAATTATGTGTGCTTAATTCTTGTGTTAATATTTTCGGGATACTGATTCAAGTTGGATGTGTTTAGGTGGAGGAGCAAAAGTCCCTACTTAAGAGTAGATCTAGCATAATTAAGCGGATTTGATCGCACGCCTAGAGATAGGGTGATGAGATTTTGCCGGATTAGGGTGAAACCTAATATGGGAGTCCATAGATCGAGTTAATGCGATTCTAGGGGTTTTAATTAGAAAAAGATTTCAATTAATCAACCTAGGGTTAGACATTATGCACCTCGAGAGAGGGTTTAATATAACTTAGGGAGTCTTACGGATCAAGTCAAGTGAATAAATCGTCTGGTTCAGTGTTAGATAACAAGTGAAGTCTAGGAGGATTCTTCCTAAGGGTATCGTCGTGATCAGCTGAGTTTTTCCAACAGTATTCCCCAATTCATTCTTTTTGTCTTGAGTTTTAAGCTTAGTAGTTAGTTAATTTTAGATTAGATAACAACTTCACTTATTTTAGGCTAGATAATAAAAGAAAGTTAGTATTAGTACTTTTAGTTCCTTTGGGTTCGACAATCCGGTCTTGCCTAAGCTCTACTACTGTTCGATAGGTGCACTTGCCGCAATCGTTATCAGAGTTAGTTTCCAGGTTCGGTCATTCTCATTCATATAAATTTAAAACTCTGAAATCCAGTGATAATGCATCACCTTCTTCCCGAGTCCGAACCACGTATGCCTTGGCTGGTGCTCTAGCTTTCGACTGCTGTGTAATTATATCACTGCCCCTTCGTACACTTCCACCTCTAGATACAGAACCACCTCTGCCCGAACCTCTTCCTCGAGCAGTAGACACTGATCTTTGGGATTTACCGATGTAACAGTTTTATTCTTCGGGCAGTCTTTAATGAAGTGCTCTGCCGACCCACAACGGAAGCAGCCTTCAGTCACTTTCCAACATTCACCTAAATGTTTCTTCCCGCAATATCCACATTCTAAAATTTTTTGCATCTCGGGGTGGACCTCTTACACTACCAGTAGATACCGTAGTCTGTTTTTCTCGGCTTCTGTCCCCTCGATCAGATCTAAAACTGGGTCTCCAACCATCCCTAGATTCACTGATTCTTTTTGGTAATGGATTTGAACTAGTGGCTCCCACTCGTTTCCCAATTGATTTAACAGTTTTAGACTTTTTGTCTAGTCCCAAGACTTGCTCTACCATCTTGGCCCGCTCGATCAAATTAACAAATTCAGTGATTCGCTGGGGCACTAATTATAGTTTTATTTCATCTCTTAATCCCCGTAAAAATCTTTTACAGCTATCGGCTTCAGTTGATACGAACTCTGACGCATATCTACCAAGTCTTGAGAACTCTCGTTCATAGTCCACTACTGTCATTTCACCTTGTTTTAGCATAAAAAATTCTTGTTTCTTGTCTTCTATATACATATCCCCAATATACTTCTTTTGAAATTCTTTTTGAAATAGATCCCATGTTACCTGATCAGTCGGTAAATGTTGGATTACGGATTCCCACCATAGATATGCCTCACCCTGTAATAAAGATACAGCACATAATAGACTTTCTCGCGACGTACATTCTAACTGCTGTAAAATTCTTTTTGTTGCCTCCATCCAGTTTTCAGCTATGGAAGGATCAACTCCTTTCAGACCCGAAAATTCCGTGGCACCGTATTTTCTTAGTTCCTTAATAAAGGCTCGTCTAGGAACAAGTACAGACGTGGTAGTGGGTACAGACTCCGCTATTTGCTGAAGAGCATCAGTTAAAATCCTTACTACATCATAATCATTTCTACCTTTTTCATCTCTCTCTCTAATGTTCTCTCTTTCTGTAACACCCCAAACCCGGCCCAAACACCACGACCGGATCTTGTATGTCACTAAGAAAAATTTTGGAAAACATGTCGTATTTTCAGAAAATATTTTTCTAAAGTTTATCCTTTTATTCGAAAAAAAATTAAATAGTTGATAGTTTAAATAAAATATGCCTTTATGAATTAAAAACCCAAATTTAAATACATGCATTAGTTCAATAAGAATTTAAATAACTAAAAGTAATTAAAGCCCAAAATAAAACAAAACATAAACTAGTGGCCCATGGCCTTATTACAACGAGATTTAAAATCCATTAATTAAAAATATAAAATAATAACTTGAGTCTTTTTTCTGGATCCAGATGTTCTTTTGCATGGCCACCTTGCGTTCCTCTCCAGCCCTGTCCGAAGCACTAGGTATCACCTGAAAGGTTAATTAATAGGGTGAGTCGCGAGACTCAGTGTGCAACCCTCATGCACCACTAGATTTGGGCTTTAGGCCCATTAAGCAAAATAAACAGTTTAATACACATAATAAAAATTAATATGCAAGCCCAATCCCAAAACCTAAGAGTCCATCCGCTACACGCCCCCGTACCAGGCAAGCACACCATTGGGGATTTCTACAATCGACCCACACTACTACACGCCAAGATGGCAGTCATGCTGCTCATCAACATATCATGGTTGAAGCCCTTATAATAGATCACGGCATTAGCCGCTACAACAGATCACGGTAAAAACCGCTACAACGTATAACGTATAACTTCCTCCTTTAACAAACCCAACCCATGCAATCATAAAATCAGTACACTTTTATCATATAAAGTCAAAACATTCACTGACCTGGTGATTTGCGTCACCCTTTTCGGGTTTCCAACATTAAACCGAGATATAGGCATTTATCACAACATATAAACTTATGAACATACATTAATAATCAGATCTAGATGGTGGGGAAGTATTACACACCTGATATCGCGAAATCTACTATCCTTAGTTGATATCCAAATCTACTGCCCTCAGTGTAAGCCTTGCTCAAAAGCCGGAAAAGCACACGAAGATTTAGCCCTAATTTGTCGAATCCCGAAAGTCCTTAAGAAAACGTCACCTTCCTACCTTCGGCTTTTCCACTAAATCGGCACAAGAGACTTTTAATGAGACAAATTCGGCTACTAGAAGCAGAGAGGGAAAATCGACAGGCCTTAAACAAGTGTTTCGGGTTAGATCTTAATGGAAAGAAAGGGAGAAATCGCATAGAATAAAATCCCGAAACTCACCAGATTACTAAGGAGTATGCGGCTTATGGTGCACCTTCAGGAAACAGAAACCTCCCTTGTAGATTCGGCTATGGAGGAGGAATATGAGTAAGAAGAATTTGGCTTTCAGGAAGATATTGGAGAAGAGAAGAAGGCTAGGGAATTTCGACTAGAAGAGAGAAAAGAGAGAAAAGAATTTTGGCTTGAGAGAAAAGATGAGAAAGTGAGAAAAACAAATGGAAAAGATGATAATTCTCCTTCCAAATTTTGGCTCTACACAGGCACACACTCAGAGTTGGAGTTTCGGCCAACTCTCTCCCTCCTGATAGCTCTTATCTTGCATGATAACCCAATCCCTATCTCATCTTTAGAAGAGGCCAACTTAGAACCAACTCTTCCCTCTTAATTATAAGTTTTTAATTATTAAATTAAAAGAAATAAAGCTCTTAAAATGTAGCTCATGTGCCGTCCATCCCCTCCCCCTTGAAGTGCCGAATATTTGACCCACTAGTTTGGGCCCCAAGCGGCCATACTAGGCCCAAACTCCTCCCCCTTGTGACGCCACCTACATGCCCACTTATTGCACCTCCAAACTTTGGGCCACAAGCCCAACCTGATACTAAACATACTTACTTAACTTTTAATTACACACTAACATTATTTATAAGCAATTTAACCCAGGTTTTAAGCCCAAACCTGAGCCCAATTCACACCTCAAAGCCTTTACCTACTAACTTAGCCATGCAACATACCAAATGCACAGACCCACAAAATTAGGATATTACAGTTCTACCCCCTTTAAAATAAATTTCGACCTCGAAATTTACCTGGTCAGAAAAGTTGAGGGTATTGCTGTCGGATAATATCCTCCGACTCCCATGTCGCTTCCTCCGATCCATGGTTCCGCCATAAAACTTTGACCAAAGGAACGGACTTCCTTCTCAACACTTTTATATCTCGATCCAAAATTTGTACTGGTTCCTCCTCAAAAGATAAATCTAGCCTTACTTCAATTTCTTCCACTGGCACTATGTGCGATGGATCAGATCGATAACGTCTCAGCATTGAGACATGGAACACATCATGTATCTGCTCCAACTCTGAAGGCAACTCCAAACGATAAGCCACTGGGCCCACACGTTCTAACACCCGATAAGGCCCAATAAACTGAGGACTTAACTTACCCTTTCGCCCAAACCTCATTACTTTCTTCCACAGAGATACCTTCAAGAAGACTTGGTCTCCTACTGCGAATTCCACCTCCTTCCGCTTAAGATCCGCATAAGATTTCTGCCGATCAGACGCTTCCTTTAATTGAGCCCGTATTAACTTAACTTTTTCCTCCGTTTCTGAAACTAGTTCAGGACCCAATACCTGACGTTTACCCAACTCCGTCCAACAAGTTGGAGTACGACATCTCCTTCCATATAAGGCTTCATACGGCGCCATTTGAATACTAGCTTGATAGCTATTATTGTACGCGAATTCAGCCAAGGGTAAATACTCCTCCCAACTACCCCTAAAATCGATGATGCAACCCCTTAGCATATCCTCCAAGATCTGAATTACCCTCTCAGACTGACCATCAGACTGTGGGTGAAAAGCGGTACTGAAGTCTAACCTTGTTCCCATTGCTTGATAAAGAGCTTTCCAAAATCGTGAAGTGAACCTAGGGTCCTTATCCGATATGATCGACACTGGTACACCATGTAATCTTACAACCTCAGCCACGTACAACTTAGCCAACTTTTGCAAAGAGTAGTCGACCCGACCCGGTATGAAGTGAGCAGACTTCGACAGCCGATCCACAATTACCCAAATTGCATCTTTCTTGGTGGGTGTAAGGGGTAACCCACTAACAAAATCCATTATGATTCTCTCCCATTTCCATTGGGGAATCTTTATCGGCTGCAATAATCCCGAAGGCAACTGGTGTTCAATTTTGACTTGCTGACACGTCAAACACTTCCCCACATATTCCATAACTTCTTGCTTCAAACCTGACCACCAGAACTGGTCTCGCAAATCCCGATACATCTTAACTCCTCCAGGATGCATAGCATAGGGGCTACTATGCGATTCCCGAAGAATCATCTGCCTTAGTTCCTCATCTTTTGGCATACAAACCTTCCCACGAAAACACAAAACTCTATCATTGTTCAGACTATAGTCCTCTACTTCACCCTCCTGCACTTGTCAGATTCGAGTACTTAAGACATCATCCGAAAGTTGCTTCTCCTTGATTAGACTTTTCCACATAGGTCTTACTTGTAGTTCAGCCACCAACCTCCCATCCTCATACAAACTAAGATGAGCGAACATCGCCCTTAGGTCTGCTATCACCTTCCTACTCAACGCATCCGCCACTACATTCGCCTTGCCAGGATGGTATTCAATCGAGCAATCATAGTCCTTCAAGAGCTCGATCCACCTACGTTGTCGTAAATTTAACTCCTTCTGAGTAAGGAGATACTTCAAACTTTTATGGTCGGTGTAAATTACCAATTTTTCCACGTACAGGTAATGCCTCCAAATCTTCAGAGCAAACACCACCGCCGCCAATTCCAAATCATGCGTAGGGTAGTTCAACTCATGCAGTCTCAACTGTCGAGACGCGTATGCCACAATTTTCCCATCTTGCATCAGCATACACCCTAACCCTGTGTGTGACGCATCACAATAGACGGTAAATTCTTTTCCCGCCTCTGGCTGAATTAACACCGGTGCTTCCGTCAAAATTCTTCCTCAGTGTAAGCCTTGCTCAAAAGCCGGAAAATCACACGAAGATTTAGCCCTAATTTGTCGAATCCCGAAAGTCCTTAAGAAAACGTCACCTTCCTACCTTTGGTTTTTCCACCAAATCGGCACAAGAGACTTTTAATGAGATAGATCCGGCTACTAGAAGCAGAGAGGGAAAATCGACAGGCCTTAAACAAGTGTTTCGGATTAGATCTTAATGCAAAGAAAGAGTGAAATCGCATAGAATAAAATCCCAAAACTCACCAGATTACTAAGAAGTATGCGGCTTATGGTGCACCTTCGGGAAACAGAAACCTCCCTTGTAGATTCAGCTATGGAGGAGGAATATGAGTAAGAAGAATTCAACTTTCAGAAAGATATTGGAGAAGAGAAGAAGGCTAGGGAATTTCGGCTAGAAGAGAGAAAAGAGAGAAAAGAATTTTGGCTTGAGAGAAAAGATGAGAAAGTGAGAAAAACAAATGAAAAAGATGATAATTCTCCTTCCAAATTTCGGCTATACACAGGCACACACTCAGAGTTGGAGTTTTAGCCAACTCTCTCCCTCCTGATAGCTTTTATCTTGCATGATAACCCAATCCCTATCTCATCTTTAGAAGAGGCCAACTTAGAACCAACTCTTCCCTCTTAATTATCAGCTTTTAATTATTAAATTAAAAGAAATAAAGCTCCTAAAATGTAGCTCATGTGCCGTCCATCCCCTCCCCCTTGAAGTGCCCAATATTTGACCCACTAATTTGGGCCCCAAGCGGCCATACTAGGCCCAAACTCCTCCCCCTTATGACACCACCTACATGCCCACTTATTGCACCTCCAAACTTTGGGCCACAAGCCCAACTTGATACTAAACATACTTACTTAACTTTTAATTATACACTAACATTATTTATAAGCAATTTAACGCAGGTTTTAAGCCCAAACCTGAGCCCAATCCACACCTCAAAGCCTTTACCTACTAACTTAGCCATGCAACATACCAAATGCACAGACCCACAAAATTAGGATATTACACTTTCTACATTGGGAGGATGATTTCTGATCGGATTTACACTGGGTGTAGCTGACACAGTTTCATCTAAATCATATGATTCTTCATCCCCAGTGAACATTTCTTCATTTATATCTTCAAGGTGTTCATCAGACATCTCTAATCTATAAAACAGAAACAATTAAATAGATCAGCATCCAAAAATCCTGACTTAGTTTTGACTTGACATGTGGCATGTACTTCTAGACTTACTTTCGAGCTCGATTTAGTCAGAGAATTGGCTAAACGTGATAGCTCTGATACCACTAAAATGTAACACCCCTTAACCCTAAACCGTCGTCGGAACAGGGTTACGAGGCATTACCGGACATATCAGACAACTTACGAATAATTCATAAATAAAAACACATTCATAGTATAATTTAATAATTAAGTCCCTATAATGAACTCTAGAAATTTAAAACATGTATTAAAAATGTAACGGGACTCGTTTAAGTATTCCAGAATATATATATTTTTTTATATAAATTTCGACAGCATTTCTGCTTACTTTCACATAAAACCCCTGCAATTAAAACCGTATCCATTTCAAATATAACCAATTCAACCAATTCCAAAATCCAACAATTCAACCAATGCAATTTCATATTTAATCATATTTAAATTATACCTATAACATCAATTTTTTTTTACCGATTATACCAAGTATATCATATAAATTTTCATACCATTTCATTAGTTTAAACACCAAAATATCAAATATCATTCTTTACAACAAAAGCCATGTAGTAATTTAAAGTGACTAAAATAACACCTATGTACATGCCACTTTTATCAAAAGAAGAATACATAGCCGAGTTTTGTTCTGGAGTCGGGATCGCCTTGGATGCTGAACCAGGACTTTGAACACCTATTAACCTACGCACGGAAACAACCATACGCTGAGTATACATATACTCAGTGGTATTACCATAATTCAAATTATAAACATAATAATCATATCATTAAATCATATAACTTTAAATTTTACTAAACCAATTCAAACATAAGTTTGTCATTTTCAATATATTCATACAATTCAATTTTAGCTATTCAACAATTGAAATAATACACATTCATGTTGAGCCATTATCCATCTCATGAACCAATGGTTCATGCTTTCCATTCTCATACTCATATTCAAATCACATTTTTCAATTCATGTTCTATTTTCACATTGCTTTCAATGGCTCAACCATTTCATTTTATTCAATTTAACCTTTCCTTTAGTTACCCCTATTAACAGACTCGGACTTTAGCGGATACACGAATTTCAACCCAAACACACCAATATGGCACATTGTGCCTAAAATGGTACCTAGTACCTGATCAGTATACGACACATAAGTGCCTGAAATGACACACGAGGTGCCTGAAATACGACACATAAAGTGCCTGATATACGACACATAAAGTGCCTAATCGATAAAGCCGATAAATCCCGTACTCTTTCAAATCCTATGGCATGCCAATTATATCCGACTCAGCCCGACTAGTTAATAGGGTATTCCATATTACTTTTAAATTTCAATTTCATTCTCAATTTAATTACAACTCAATTCAATATACTTTTCCATTTCAATCCACACACAATTCAATTTCAATACATATTCATCATTCAACTCAATTTCCATTCAATTCAACAAAAACACTTACCTTATAATTTACTTACCATATACATATATTAATTTAACTTAATGAATAAATAAATAATTTGAATTATAGTAATACAAACCCGAATTTGCTTGATTATTACTCGGTAACCTTCTCCTTTCCTTTGTGGGTCGATGCCTCGAGTTCCTTTTTAGCTACGAAAATAA
Organism: Gossypium australe; assembly: GCA_005393395.2. Classification (NCBI taxonomy): domain Eukaryota; kingdom Viridiplantae; phylum Streptophyta; class Magnoliopsida; order Malvales; family Malvaceae; genus Gossypium; species Gossypium australe. The sequence goes on from CM016620.1 coordinate 102,578,702, forward strand.
TAATAATTTACATTATTAATTGAAACATTAAATTACAATGAATAATTGAATTTTATTCAATTCCTACTCTTCCTCTTCATTCCTCATTCTTTATACACAATTCTATTATTTACTTATAAATTCTTTCTAGGCTGTCTACCTGAGTCATTGTCACTAGATCATCTATATCTTGAGTTACAGAATTTCAAATTAAGATCCGTAAATTTTCTATGAAAGTAGACTCACATATCTTCTTGCCATAAAATATTTAGAATTTTTGACTTAGTTCTATGAAAGTAGACTCACATATCTTCTTGCCATAAAATATTTAGAATTTTTGACTTAGCCAATAATTACAGTTTATTCTTTAAAATCACCTCTGTTCTGTTGTTTGACAGTTCTGACCACTCTTTGCTAAAATTTAATTATCTTTTTGTACATAATTCAAATGATGTTCTAGTTTGTTTCTTCTAAAAATAGACTCAGTAAGGAATCTAAAAATATAAATTATGTCCCACAATTAGTTTTGTAAAAGTTTTAATGATTTTTCCAAGTCAGAACAGGGGATCTCGAAATCACTCTGAACCAGTCTCACAAAATTTCATATCTCAAAATACAGAATTCCTTTACTTTCTCTGTTTCTTTCATATGAAAATAGACTCAATAAGCTTTAATTTCATATCTAACTCAACTTCTAATTCCATTTCTACCATTTTTGGTGATTTTTCAAATTTACTCTACTGCTGCTGTCCCAAAATTGTTTTCTTATAGCTTATTTTGCAATTAAATCCTAATTAAGTTTACTTATTTTCTTAACTTAATTCATACTTTGTTTCTACTTAAATTCCTTCCATATTCAACTTGACTATCTAATATTCATAGTAAAACTCTAATTTATAATTTCTTCCAAATTAATCCCTATAACACAAAACTTATAGCTTACTTTACAATTTAATCCTTTTACTAATTCTAACTAAAATTTCATTCAATTTAATCTGTAATATCCGGGATTTTACGGCTTATGCATTTTTGCTTAGTTATATGAAGTAGCATGCCTTTGTATGTTATGAATGTGTTTTGTGAATTTTGTGAACCTTAGAGTGTAGGTAAGTGCCTTAGAAATTATCAGATTTTAAGTTTTAAAGAGGGAGCTCAGCCTGATAGGCCTTAAAGAAAATTGTAAGGGAAATATGACATGAAAATCAACTTGTTTAAGTGGCATGAAGGCGCCACTTAAGGCCCTGGTAAGTGACGCCATATGCAGTGGACAAGGGGCTAGGTTCGAGCTGCAAGGGAAGCAAATAAAAGAGTTTTATTTTGCTGCAAGATTGAGCAGTAGTGGACGGCAATGGGGCACTAAGGGATGAGTTTAATCCTTCTTAAAATTCGGCTAGGATAAGGGATAAATGATGGATTATTTTTATTAATTGTTAAATGAAGTGATAAAGAGAAAAATAAGGGATTAGATAGGGGAAGAGTGTGGCCGGCCTAGGGACTCCTTTGTGGTGATTTTCGGCCAAGTTTAGTAAGGGGGATAGCCGAATTTCATTAAGCAATTTAGTCTCTCTCTCTCGTTTTCTCTTTTCTCTCCAAAGCCATCACTTTTATCTTCTTTTTCTTGTTCTAGCCGAAACCCTTCTCTAAAGAACACCATTGCCGATTCTCCCTAAGTCCTACACCTTTCTTTTCTTTCCTTGTTGAAGTCGAATCTCTTTAGTAATCATCAAAAGCCGAAAGTTGCCACTCTTTGAATCGATTTCTCCTGCAAGCTCTCTTGTCGATTTCTTGAGGGTAGTGATCAAGTGCGTTTCAGTCATCTGTTTGGTAAAGAATCTCTTCTATGCTGAACTCCTGTTATTTTCTTTCTCTAACTATTGAAAATCGAGGCTTTAATCCCTTCTATTCTTGGTTGCCGAAACTTGGAAGGATTTTTCGGGATTTTTGGTGTAGCCGACTTCTAAGGAGGAGACCATTCGGGATTTCAGATCTAAGGTAAGCAAGGCATAAGATTAGGCCGAAAGCCATTTATTTGAATGTTAGAATTGGATCTAACATATGCTATAGTGATTTCGACAGATACCCCAACCTAATAACACTTTTCGGGATTTAGATCCACAAGGTAAGTGACTATGCACATTCGGCCAAGGCCATATTTAGTTATTCGAATCTATTTCTTAGTTGTTCAAAAGCTAAAATTAACCGGTTAAGTGATGTAGTAATTGGCCGATTTACAAGGGGGGAACATCACCACATTTCGGGATTTGATTAGTAATCAATTCAGGAGCAAGGTAAGAATTTAAGTTATGAAAATCCTTCGGGATTTGGTTGTTTGGCCGAATGGTTTTTGCTAAAGTGTTTAAGGATTGGCCGAATGTAGGAACTAAAGATCTAGAGCGCTAGATCGGGACTTTCAGGATTTCAGGGAACTCGTTAAGAAAATCAGGTGTGTACCCCACACTAATTCTTAATAGATTTATGGCTATGTTTTAATAAATGTGTTAATAAGAATGTGTAAGATGTGGCTAAGAGTACCATGCAATGGTACAAAGTACTCAGGCACGTAACTTACTACTACTGTAGTTATGATAGCATGAATATCTGTTATGGCACATATGTGAATATTGATAAGAATGTGAAATAAAGAATAAGGCATGTTTATTGCATGATTTGTATGACATGGGGCATATGGGTGATATGTTAAGGGGAAGTGATCTGGTGGTTTTATACCACAATATCTGAATGTGGTGACTTATGTCACGTAATCTGAATGTGGTGACTTATGTCACAAAATATTATCTGGTGGCTATGCCACGATTTTACAAGGGCGATGAGCAAGTCGTCTGCAGTGACTGCCTTCGATGATGTGTAGCGGATGGAGGGTCGACTTAGTAGTCCCCACGGTGTGATGGTTGGTACGGGTGATGTGTAGCGGATGGTATCTAGGTTTAGGTTCGGGATTGCATCATTAAATTTAATTGCTATGTGTATATGTATAATCTGTTATGCCTAAATCGTTGGGACTTAGTGTTGGTGGTTATACACTGAGTCTGTTTGGACTCACCCCGTTGTGGGATACTTTTCAGGTGACGCTCAGTAGATGGACCGGGTCGGCAGGAACTTGGGTGGTGGCCATGCTCAGCTTAAAGTTATTTTATTGAGACTTTTTTTTATATTTAAGTTTTGATATTTATTTCGGGTTTTGTTTTGATGTAATAAGGCCATTACTACTAGACTGTTTATGCATGCATTTTATTTGTTTAAGTATGAGACGATTTAAATCAAATCAAACATTAAGTAATTTTTCTTAAAAAGAAATTCCAAATGTTTTGACACCTCAACACAAATGATTTTCAATTCATGCTAAACTGTAAAAACTCAACAATACTTTTAACTTATTGCTTACAAGTCCGAAAATAAAGTTTTATTAAAACCTAGACTTTTCAATTCGAACCCAACACAAATCAAATTTTCTTCAAAAACACCCAAACTTTCCAAGGTAACAAATAAGTATTTGAAACGTTTTTTTTCTCCAGGAACATACCAGATCCGGTCAAGGCTCGTGGGCCGAGTTTGGGGTGTTTCAGTTTGGTATCAAAGCCCAGTTTTAAACTCTCGGCCTTGGGTTTAAAGCCCACAATGTTTTTCAAAATCAAGCCCAAATGAATTTTGTGAAAATTTTTGTGAAATAAGCAGGTTTTTCTGGCATGGCACCTAGGTCTCCGACCCGAAGTCCACCAGGTAAGTACCCCTATCTATTGTGTGATTTACTATATGATTTGTATGTGGGAATAAAGGGGACGTAGATTAGTATATTAAGGAACTATTGAACCCTAGGATTAGCTTACTCCAATACAGAATAACATAAAACTTTAAAGCCTAATTAAAACAAACCTGTGACTAAGTCGCCGAGTTAGGGTGTGGCAACCATTATGCGCATGTCTAGGATTGGTTTCGGTGGGAGCTTGCTATTTAAGCAGTCCTAGTGACTCACCTCCTCTCCACTCGAATCCTACTTGGTGCGTAGTGACGGTTCACCCTAACCAAGAGGACTTATTCACGGGCTAAACCCAATAATTAAAACCCGAAAGGGACTAGCCATATTTTTATAAAACCCTAGTTTGAAAATCCTCAAATTACCCTTTTGATTTGTAAAAAAAATATTTTTATAAAATTTTTCTGAAATATTCCCGATTTACAAAATTACCCAAATACCTCTGGTTGAAAAAAATTACAAAAGTGCCCTTGGTTTATAAAATCACCATACTACCCTCAATTTTTTTTACTAAGATTTTCTTACTTTATAAAATACCAAAAATCCCTATTTTGCAAAATGCCAAGATACCCTGATTCGAAAATTTACCAAATTACCCCTGGTTTACGAAATTACCAAAATAACCCCGATTTCCAGAATTTTCGCAATACCTTTGAGTTGGCAAATCTTGCTCTCAAAAATATCCATGAGTTTTGGAAAATTTCGAAATGCCTTTTTAGATTTTTGAATTGACCCCGATTTATTACCAAAATACCCCTGTAGGACAAATGACAAAAATACCCCTGGGATGGGAGCAGACAAAAATGTGCGAATGGTGAATGTGTGTGGTAGATACTATTGAATGGATGTATTTCTCTGAATTAGGGTAGAAAACTTGAATGAAAACTCTAAAATGATCGAAAGAACCACTATTAAACTTCTTTTCATAAAATTTCTTCGCGGATAACCAGTGGAACAAGGACTAATGCATAAAAATTTCTTAAATCAGATTAAAGCGCGACCGTAGAAATGAGCTCTAGGGGACGTGGTCGTAATGTGCGAGGACGTGGTAGAGGCAGGATGACCGTATCGGAACCCGTTAGATCGGGTCAAGGGTCTGAAAATGAGGTACCACCACCACCCCCACCACCAGCTGTTGGTGTTGAGTAGCAAGATCAGACGGGGGATGATGCTGTATCGCAGGTGGTGCTGCGAGTTCTTGAGATGGTGGCTGGAGCCGGTGGAGGTATGGGAGCTCAGAAATCTATACCTGAGCGACTTCGAGCCAATGGAGCTGAGGTGTTCAGTGGCGTATCTGGTGTGGCACCCAGTACTGCTGAGTATTGGTTGGAGGCGACCGAGCGGATTATGGATGAGCTGGATCTGACTACTGAGGAGAAAGTGAAAGGAATGGTGTCGCTACTTCACGATGAGTCATATCAATGGTGGCTCACAGTTCGGGATGGTGCTACAGCTGAGGAACTCACTTGGGAGTATGTTAAGGCGGCGTACCAGAAGAAGTATGTTGGTACTAATTATATTGATGCGCAGAGAAAGGCATTTCTGGGGCTGGTTCAAGGGAATAAGTCAGTGGCGGAGTACGAGGCTGAATTCCTAAGGTTGAGCCGGTAGGCTCGAGGAATAGTGGCTACGGAGCATGAGCGATGTGTCCGGTTTGAGGACGGACTTAGGGACGATCTGAGGTTATTGATAGCCCCACAGCAAGAGCGGGAATTTGCTGTGTTGGTAGAGAAGGCTAAGGTAGCTGAAGGAATTAAGGACTCTGTGAGGCAGAACACGGATCGGAATAGGCAGAAGAGAGGCTTTGGATCAGCAGGGTCATCTGGGAATGTTCAGAAGAGGCCTAGAGTTGATGGGCCGCGAGGTCAGCAGGCTGTGACAGGAGGGCAGTATCGTACCTGTAACCAGTGTGGAAAGAAGCACATAGGAGAGTGTTGGAAGAAGAAAGGAGGATGCTTTAAGTGCGGGTCTAAGGATCATATGATTAAGGACTGTCCGATAAAGATAGACGGGAGTCGACCATCAGGTCAGGGCTATAATCAGGCTGGAAGAGGCGGACAGCAGCCTCAGCGAGGTCGTGGTCCGAATGGCAGAGGTAATGGTGCTGGAAGAGGACGTGGAACACCTGGCAAAGGTGCTGGTAATACAGAGGCAAGACAGCCGGGCTTGGTATATGCAGTTCGCTGGAGGGAGGAAGGAGACGAGCCGGACGTCATAACCGGTACGTTCCTTATAGCTGGCAAGCCTTACTTTGCTTTGATTGATGTTGGCTCTACCCATTCTTATGTTGCATGTAGGGTAGTTGAAACTCTAGGTATAGCCTCTGAACTGTCTGATAGGGAGATGACTGTAGTAAGCCCATTAGGCCAAACTGTAGTGGTGAATAAGATCTTTCGGAGTGTATTTCTAGAACTTAAGGGAGTGGTATTTTCTGCCAACTTAATGGAACTACCTTTCGGAGAATTCGATCTCATACTTGGCATGGACTGGCTAGTGGAACATCGAGCCATATTGGATTGTGCAGCTAAGCGAATGGAGTTAAGGACTCCGGTGAATGAGGCGGTAATTATGATAGGAGAAAGAAGAAACTACCTGTCTAACGTGGTTTCAGCATTAAAGGCTGATAAGATGGTTCGGAAAGGATGCAAGGCATTTTTGGCCTTTGTTTGTGCGTTGGATACGAAAGAAGGAGGAGTTAGTGGAGTTAGAACAGTAAGGGAATGTGTAGATGTTTTTCCGGAGGAATTACCTGGAATACCCCCGGATAGGGAGGTGGATTTTGGAATAGATTTGCTGCCTGGAACAGCTCCTGTGTCAATTGCCCCGTACAGAATGGCACCAAAGGAGTTGGTTGAGCTCAAGGCTCAGATCCAAGAGTTACTTGATCGTGGGTTTATTCGACCCAGTGTGTCTCCATGGGGAGCATCGGTCTTGTTTGTGAAGAAGAAGGACGGAACTATGCGTATGTGCATAGATTATCGTCAGTTAAATAAGCTGACCATCAAGAACAAGTACCCTTTGCCAAGGATTGACGACTTGTTCGATCAGCTTAAGGGGGCCGCGGTTTTCTCAAAGATAGATCTAAGGTCTGGATATCATCAGCTCAAGGTGAAGGAAGTGGATATCCATAAGACAGCTTTTCGGACAAGGTATGGGCATTTTGAGTTCGTAGTAATGCTGTTTGGTTTGACGAACGCCCCAGCCGCGTTTATGGATATGATGAACCGAGTTTTTCAATCCTACTTGGATAGGTTCGTCGTTGTGTTCATTGACGACATCCTAGTGTATTCCAAGTCTGAGGAGGAACATGATGAGCATCTCCGAATAGTGTTGCAAGTGTTGAGGGAGAAGAAGCTCTATGCCAAATTCAGCAAGTGTGAATTTTGGCTAAAAGAAGTTGCGTTCTTAGGACATGTAGTGTCTGCAGAAGGAATAAGGGTGGATCCTAGGAAGATTGAGGCAGTGTTGGATTGGAAACCACCTAAGTCTGTGGCTGAGGTTCGTAGTTTCTTGGGATTGGCAGGCTACTACAGAAGGTTCGTAGAAGGGTTCTCATCAAAAGCCGCACATTTGACAAAGTTGTTGAGGAAGGAAGCACCTTTCGTATGGACGGATAAGCAACAGGAAAGCTTTGAGAAGCTTAAGAGGGTCTTGACTGAAGCTCCGGTTTTGATTCAACCAGAGGCAGGGAAGAATTTTGTGGTGAATTGTGACGCTTCTCACACAGGATTGGGTTGTGTCCTGATGCAAGACGGAAAGGTAGTCGCTTACGCGTCTCGACAATTAAGGCCACATGAGGTTAACTACACGACGCATGATTTGGAATTGGCAGCGGTGGTCTTTGCTCTTAAGGTATGGAGGCACTATCTTTATGGAGAGAAGTCAGTGATTTACACAGACCACAAGAGCCTTAAGTATCTGCTGACTCAGAAGGAGTTGAACCTGAGACAGCAAAGGTGGGTTGAATTATTGAAGGATTACGATTGTTCAATAGAGTATCACCCGGGCAAGGCAAATGTAGTGGCGGATGCCCTAAGTCAGAAAGTTGTTTCGGATCTGAGAGCGATGTTTGCACATCTGAGCTTGTATGACGACGGAAGTTTGTTGGCGGAGTTGCAAGTCAAGCCGACATGGTTGAATGAGGTGAAAGAGGGACAGTTGGTTGATGATGATTTAAGTGCTAAGCTACAGCAAGTACAGAATGAGGAGTTGGAAGATTATGGTATTAATGACGAGGGAGTATTGTGTTTCAAGGGTAAGGTCTGTATGCCGAAGAATGAGGAGTTAAGGCAGAGGATTCTTCAAGAATCACATAGTAGCCCTTATGCTATGCATCCTGGAGGAAGTAAGTTGTACAGAGATTTAAGGGAACAGTTTTGGTGGCCTGGACTTAAGCGGGAAGTTACAGAGTTTGTAGGCAAGTGCTTGACGTGTCAGCAAGTCAAGGCTGAACACCAAGTTCCTTCAGGATTGCTTCAACCGATAAGGATTCCGCAGTGGAAGTGGGAGAGAATTACCATGGACTTCGTTAGTGGGCTTCCCCTTACGCCTACTAAGAAGGACTCGGTATGGGTAATAGTGGATCGGTTGACAAAGTCCGCGCATTTCATTCCAGTGCGGGTCGACTATTCTCTGCAGAAGTTGGCGAAATTGTATGTAGCAGAGATTGTGAGGTTGCATGGAGTGCCGGTGTCGATTATCTCGGGTAGGGATCCGAGGTTTACGTCTCAGTTTTGGAAAGCGTTACATCAGGCTTTAGGCACCAGATTAGACTTCAGTACGGCATTTCATCCACAGTCGGACGGTCAGTCTGAACGAGTAATCCAAGTGTTAGAGGATATGCTGAGAGGTTGTGTGATAGACTTAAGAGGAAGTTGGGAAGAATATTTGCCTTTAGCGGAATTTGCGTACAACAACAGCTATCAGGCTAGCATTCGGATGGCACCATATGAAGCGTTGTATGGACGGAGGTGTCGCACTCCTACATGTTGGACAGAATTAGGGGAACGTCGAGTTTTAGGTCCAGAGATTGTGGCAGAATCCGAGGAAAAGGTTGAGGTAATTCGAGCTCAGTTGAAGGAAGCATCTGATAGACAGAAGTCGTACGCAGATCTCAAATGGAAAGAAATTGAATTTGATGTGGGAGATCAAGTGTTTCTTAAAGTTTCACCTTGGAAGAAGGTGATGAGATTTGGTCGCAAGGGAAAGTTAAGTCCAAGGTTTATAGGACCACATCAGGTATTGAAGCGAGTTGGACCAGTGGCATACCAGTTAGAGTTGCCTCCAGAATTGAAGCAGATGCATGACGTATTCCATGTGTCCATGCTACGTCGTTATCGATCGGATCCATCTCATGTTGTACCAGTTGAAGAGGTGGAGCTGAGGCCAGACTTGTCCTACGAGGAGGAGCCGATTCAGATTTTGGAACGAGATGTGAAAGTGCTACGAAGGAAATCAGTTCCTCTAGTCAAAGTGTTATGGCGTAATCATGGATCGGAAGAAACTTCGTGGGAGCCGGAAGAAGCGATGCGACAGCAATACCCTCACTTATTTTAGCCAGGTAATTTCGAGGTCGAAATTATTTTAAGGGGGTAGAACTGTAATATCCGGGATTTTACGGCTTATGCATTTTTGCTTAATTACAAGAAGTAGCATGCCTTTGTATGTTATGAATATGTTTTGTGAATTTTGTGAACCTTAGAGTGTAGGTAAGTGCCTTAGAAATTATCAGATTTTAAGTTTTAAAGAGGGAGCTCAGCCTGATAGGCCTTAAAGAAAATTGTAGGGGAAATATGACATGAAAATCAACTTGTTTAAGTGGCATGAAGGCACCACTTAAGGCCCTGGTAAGTGATGCCATATGCAGTGGGCAAGGGGCTAGGTTCGAGCTGCAAGGGAAGCAAATAAAAGAGTTTTATTTTGCTGCAAGATTGAGCAGTAGTGGACGGCAATGGGGCACTAAGGGATGAGTTTAATCCTTCTTAAAATTCGGCTAGGATAAGGGATAAATGATGGATTATTTTTATTAATTGTTAAATGAAGTGGTAAAGAGAAAAATAAGGGATTAGATAGGGGAAGAGTGTGGCCGGCCTAGGGACTCCTTTGTGGTGATTTTCGGCCAAGTTTAGTAAGGGGGATAGCCGAATTTCATTAAGCAATTTAGTCTCTCTATCTCGTTTTCTCTTTTCTCTCCAAAGCCATCACTTTTATCTTCTTTTTCTTGTTCTAGCCGAAACCCCTCTCTAAAGACCACCATTACCGATTCTCCCTAAGTCCTACACCTTTCTTTTCTTTCCTTGTTGAAGTCGAATCACTTTAGTAATCATCAAAAGCCAAAAGTTGCCACTCTTTGAATCGATTTCTCCTGCAAGCTCTCTTGCCGATTTCTTGAGGGTAGTGATCAAGTGCGTTTCAGTCATCTTTTTGGTAAGGAATCTCTTCTATGCTGAACTCCTGTTATTTTCTTTCTCTCACTATTGACAATCGAGGCTTTAATCCCTTCTATTCTTGGTTGTCGAAACTTGGAAGGATTTTTTGGTATTTTTGGTGTAGCCGACTTCTAAGGAGGAGACCATTCGGGATTTCAGATCTAAGGTAAGCAAGGCATAAGATTAGGCCGAGGGCCATTTATTTGAATGTTAGAATTGGATCTAACATATGCTATAGTGATTTCGACAGATACCCCAACCTAATAACACTTTTTGGGATTTAGATCCACAAGGTAAGTGACTATGCACATTCGGCCAAGGCCATATTTAGTGATTCGAATCTATTTCTTAGTTGTTCAAAAGCTAAAATTAACCGGTTAAGTGATGTAGTAATTGGCCGATTACAAGGGGGAACATCACCACATTTTGGGATTTGATTAGTAATCAAATCAGGAGCAAGGTAAGAATTTAAGTTAAGAAAATCCTTCGGGATTTGGTTGTTTGGCCGAATGGCTTTTGCTAAAGTGTTTAAGGATTGGCCGAATGTAGGAACTAAAGATCTAGAGCTCTAGATCGGGACTTTCGGGATTTCAGGGAACTCGTTAAGAAAATCAGGTGTGTACCCCACACTAATTCTTAATATATTTATGGCTATGTTTTAATAAATGTGTTAATAAGAATGTGTAAGATGTGGCTAAGAGTACCATGCAATGGTACAAAGTACTCAAGTACGTAACTTACTACTACTGTAGTTATGATAGCATGAATATCTGTTATGGCACATATGTGAATATTGATAAGAATGTGAAATAAAGAATAAGGCATGTTTATTGCATGATTTGTATGACATGGGGCATATGGGTGATATGTTAAGGGGAAGTGATCTGGTGGTTTTATACCACAATATCTGAATGTGGTGACTTATGTCACGTAATCTGAATGTGGTGACTTATGTCACAAAATATTATCTGGTGGCTATGCCACGATTTTACAAGGGCGATGAGCAAGTCGTCTGCAGCGACTGCCTTCGATGATGTGTAGCGGATGGAGGGTCGACTTAGTAGTCCCCACGGTGTGATGGTTGGTACGGGTGATGTGTAGCGGATGGTATCTAGGGTTGGGTTCGAGATTGCATCATTAAATTTAATTGCTATGTGTATATGTATGATCTGTTATGCCTAAATCGTTGGGACTTAGTGTTGGTGGTTATACACTGAGTCTGTTTGGACTCACCCCGTTGTGGGATACTTTTCAAGTGACGCTCAGTAGATGGACCGGGTCGGCAGGAACTTGGGTGGTGGCCATGCTCAGCTTAAAGTTATTTTATTGAGACTTTATTTTATATTTAAGTTTTGAAATTTATTTCGGGTTTTGTTTTGATGTAATAAGGCCATTACTACTAGACTGTTTATGCATGCATTTTATTTGTTTAAGTATGAGACGATTTAAATCAAATCAAACATTAAGTAATTTTTCTTAAAAAGAAATTCCAAATGTTTTGACACATCAACACAAATGATTTTCAATTCATGCTAAACTGTAAAAACTCAACAATACTTTTAACTTATTGCTTACAAGTACGAAAATAAAGTTTTATTAAAACCTAGACTTTTCAATTCGAACCCAACACAAATCAAATTTTCTTCAAAAACACCCAAACTTTCCAAGGTAACAAATAAGTATTTGAAACGTTTTTTTTCTCCAGGAACATACCAGATCCGGTCAAGGCTCGTGGGCCGGGTTTGGGGTGTTTCATAATCCCTAATTCATCTTTTTCTTCAACATAAACTATACTTGAAAACCTATAAACTCTGAAAATATCAACTTCGTTTCATCAAAATTTTGCTTTAAAGCTTCTAAAACATCAAAATTAAGAGAATAGGACTTGATTGACTTACCTAATTAAACTCCAAGCTTTAAAACCTTAGTTTTTCCTTCTTCTTTTTTTCTTTTTTTCCTTTCCCCTGTTTCGAAAGCTTTTGTTACTTTCTTTTTTCTGTTTTTGCTTTTGTTTTTACTTCTTTTTAGTTTTATTTACTTTATGTTATAATAATATAATATATAATATTTTTAATAACAAATATCTTTTAGCTTAAATTATAAGTAATTATATTTATTTTACAAGTGTACAAATGTATGCATTACACATGTATAATTTAATCACCATATATTTGTCCTTATTTTAATTTATTTATCATATAAATATCTTATAATATAATTACTTTAAATTAATTTAATATAATTTATTACTAATATATATTTTATAATTAAAATTTAAGTAAAAATCTTAGATTTTTATTTCATATGCCGCCTCAACTTATGCTAAATGGCATATTTGCCATTTTGATCCTTTTTACTTTCTTTTAATCTATAACTAGACTTTTACTCTTTATTCAATTTGATCCTTTTTCCTAATTACTTTAAATTAAGCTAAATTCACTAAATAAAAAATCTAATTAAACACATTATTAGACTCATAATTACTCCTAATAATTATTTAGTAACTCAATTTACTAAGACGAAAGCCCGATAACACACTTTTGCGATGCCTACGGATTTTGGGTCATTACAAGATATTCGCCAATCAAGAAGTTATGTTTCGCCTTGATTTGGACAACCCGAAGACTGAGACAATACATGATGTACCACACAACTTGGCTCATCTCAAAACTCGATCCTTTAAAGTACATAATGGAATCGACTTGCTTTGAATGGAGGAATGGCCCGGTGGTAAATTCTACTCTCCGAATTTGATATAGTCTATGTGAATCAAAAGGCTATAAAAGGGAGCATAATAGCAGATTTTCTAGCTAGTAGAGCTCTAGAAAATTACGAGCCTTTGAACTTTGATTTCTCGAATGAGGATTTAATGTATATGGAAACCACTAAAGAAGACTCTCAAGAAGGTCATCCCTAGAAGCTAAATTTTGACGGAGCCTCAAACATTGTGGGTAACGGAATTGGGGCAGTCCTGGTATCCCCAAACAGAGATCATCATCCCTTTACTAGCAAATTGGATTTTGATTGCACGAACAATATGGTAGAATATGAAGCATGCATCATAGGTATCCATGCAGCCATAGAACATAAGATCAAAGTGCTAAAGGTATATGAGGATTCTGCACTAGTAATCTATCAACTCAGGGGTGAATGGGAAACAAGAGATCCCAAGTTAATCAATTATCGAAGGTTGGTTCTTGAGTTAATTTAGGAGTTTGATGACATCACCTTCTATTACCTCCCACGAGATAAAAATCAGATAGCCGATGCCTTGGCTACGTTGGCTTCGATGGTTAAAGCAAACAAACAAGAAGATGTAAAGCCTATCTAGATAAGTATTTATGAGACTCCGGCTCATTGTTACAACATCGAAGAAGAAGAAGAAGAGGACGGTCACCCTTGGTACAACGATATCCTGCGATATGTGAAGAATCATGAATACCCTAACCAAGCAACTAAGAATGATAAAAGGATGTTGAGAAGGCTGGCTAATAACCATGTCTTAGATGGGGAGATCCTATATAAAAGGAGAAAGGATCAGGTGCAATAGAAAATGTGTAGACGCTGTCAAGGCTAAGAAAATCTTGGAAGAAGTCCACGAGGGTGTTTGCAGAACACATGCCAATGGTTTTACAATGGCCAGGAAAATCATGAGATTCGGGTTTTATTGGTCCACCATGTAAGGAGATTACATCAATTACGCCAAGAAATGCCATAAGTGTCAAATTTACGGAGATAAAATTCATGTACCTCTCCCACCTCTTCATGTTATGACTCCTCCGTGGCCTTTCTCTATGTGGGACATGGATGTCATTGGACCAATTTCACCTAAAACTTCTAACGGGCATCGATTCGTCTTTGTGGTCATCGATTACTTTACAAAGTGGGTAGAAGCCACTTCATATGCCAATGTCACGAAGTCGGCTGTCAATAAGTTCTTAAAGAAGAAGATCATATGACGATATAAAATGCCAGAAAGGATCATATCTGACAATGCACTAAATTTGAACAACAGCACGATATCATAAGTTTGCAGTCAGTTCAAGATCAAACACCACAACTCATCACCATATCGCCCAAAAATGAATGGTGCAGTGGAGGCAGCCAATAAGAACATTAAGAAAATTGTGAGGAAAATGACTGAGACTTATAAAAATTGGCATGAGAAGTTACCATTTTCCTTCTATGCTTATCGAACATCTTTCAAGACCTCAACCGGGGCAACACATTTCTTTTGGCTTATAGAATAGAGGCAGTTTTACCCATTGAAGTCGAGATTCTTTCTCTCCAAGTTTTGGCAGAATTAAAGTTGGATGAAGCAGAATGGATCCAATCCCGATATGACCAGCTAAACTTGATTGAAGAGAAAAGGTTGAAACCCATCCTTCATGGTCAAATGTACCAAAAGCAAATTATGCGAGCTTACAACAAAAAGGTTCGTCCCAGAGAATTCCATGAGGGGAACCTAGTATTGAAAAAGATCCCGCCCATACAAAAAGATTTCAGAGGGAAATGGATGCCAAATTGGGAAGGATCTTATGTGGTAAAAAGGGCCTTTTCTGGAGGAGCATTGATTTGACTGAGATGGATGGCAAAAGCTTGCCGAATCTTGTGAATTCAGATTTAGTCAAGAATTACTTCACCTAAAAAAAAGGGGGAGAGGCCGAGGCGAAAACTTGCAAAGGGCTCCTTGAGACCAAAGGGGTTTTAAATTGAAAACCCAAGAAAAGGGCAATTCAAATCTTGATCAAAGATGGGGCATGTGGTAGTATTGTTATCCCTGAATGCATAAGGAGGAAAGATGCTACATCAACAAAGTATTCTAGGTCTTCTAATCACATATCAAGTTAAAGGATCCTTGAGGAGTTTGTGCGGAGAAGCTAATGCTATGATATCTAGGGCACCTATTTTCATCTTATTCACTTTGTATCTAATAAAATTTTCTACTTAGATTAATCTATTCATTTCGACCCTTGCTCTCAATAAATTTCGATCTTGTCCATTATTACAATCTTTTTCAAGCATTTTTACATTGAAATAACGATTAATAGACCAATAATATTTAAGCAAAGGAAGCTCTGCATATTACTCTGAATGGTTTTCTAAAATAGTACAAGGATCTGGAAACAGAACCACTATTCAGAACTAACCAAACTTAGGGGTTTGGAAACATTTGGGAAAAAATAGTCTAAATTGTGACTATTTTTTTGGATTTTCTGTAATAGCCTAAATTTTTAGTGGTGTAGGAACGGTGATTCGAGGTCACTAAATCTGACAAGTGGGTAGAAAATATTATTAATTTAGTGAGTATAAGTTAAATGTGAAGTTAGGAAAAAAAATTGAAATAGTAAATAGTGTACTAAAAATAAATAAATAAATAAAATAATTAGAATCGAAAACGAGGTATCAAGACCTCGGAGATTTTTTAATCTAGCCATAAATATTTTATAAATATTTATGGAGTGCTAATAAGTTAGTATTAAAGTTTCGTCAAGAAATTTTAAAATTTCGATAGTTAATTGAACAAAAAGGACTAAGTTGTAACAAATGCAAAGTTACGAGAAATGATTAAATAGCTTAAATGATAAAAGAAAGAGGGCTTAAAAGGCAAATAGACCCAAGGTCTATTTGGGCTGGACGGCAAGGGCATGAAATCAGAAAGAAAATAAGGAGAATTAAGGGCAAAATTGGAAATTGCAAAATTTACTTAATAAAGCTAGGACTAAAGTGGAATTATCTAGATTTCTCTTTATTTTTTTGCATTCTCATCAGAAAAAACACCATAGAAGGGTTTCCCTAAGCTAGTTTTTCATATTTTTCTGCAAATCGAGAACCCGAAGCAAGTCGAGGAAAAGAAAAAGTAGCTGATTAGTCCCTGAATTTTCTCAAATTCTGCAAATCGACTCAGGCAAGTTCATATGGCTGAAAATTATGATTAAATGTTAATTTCATGAATTATATAATGTATGATGAGATATATTTATTGATGAACTGAGAATAAAACAACAATGCGAAAACCGAATAAATGATCAAATTGAGCGGAACATCGGATTTGAGTACTTCTGATCAGTGACAAGTGATAAGTGGTAGCTTTAGCTACACTTATCTAATCAATGACAAGTGACAAATGATAAGTGATAGCTTTAGCTACACTTATCTGATCAGTGGCAAGTGACAAGTGATAAGCGGTAGCTTTAGCTACGCTTATCTGATCAGTGATAAGTGACAAGTGACAAATGTGATCCGTGTAAGACCGTGGCAGGGCTATGGCTTCGGAAAATGATAAGTGATCATACGTAAGACCATAGTTATACTATGGCAAAGTGGAAGTGAAGTACTCAATTTTTCGTAACCGTTTTCTAATTTGATTAAGGATGGTAAGTGACAAAAAGGGCCCAAGAGAGTTAAAGTAAATGGATAAATGGTAGTGAGATTATACAAGAGCACTCATCAAATTGTGGTTGACAGGTGAACTTAGTAATTGTACATAATGTATAAGTGTATGAATGTTTGGTAAGATTTATATTTTATGCCTATGAACTTACTAAGTTTCTATAAACTTACTTGAGTGTATTCAATGTCTCATGTAGATTGACGTATAAATATACGGAGGATCGGATCAACACTTAGGATCACACTATCAAGATTATCTCCGGTAGCTTTTGTAAATTTCCTTTTTGATTTATATGGCATGTACATGTTTGATGATTATATAAATACTAAAACTTGTTTAATGAATATGTATTAAAGTAAAGAGTGATGAATATGCTAAATAATAGAATTATAATAGAAGTATGATTTGGTATCAAATTGGATTGAATTGGATTGGATTGGTTGGTTTTAAAATTGCAGGGAAGATTGGATATTTATAAAGGGACTATATTGAGTTCATAATAAAAATAATATTACTTTGTTAAACTTAGGTAATGCCTCATACCCATTCCGGCGACGAATACAGGTAGGGGGTGTTACATTTTTTGTCAAAGATACCAGTTGAACAAGAAGGCATGGTAACACTTCAGTAATAGAACCTTGATAAATAGTGAGCAATGATAACCTAAGCATTAAAAATGGATCATTCTCGAAAAATGACATTATGCATTCATGCAAATATTATTCATACACATCTAGTTAGAAGCATTTGATTCATCCTGATCATGATATCCTAATCACTAGGCATAAATAGGCCTATGAAATGGATTCCACAGGTCATGTTCCCCAGAGAACGGTGTAACAGATTAGTGAAACAACAAATCTTATCTCGCTAAAGTTGCAGTGGAGCAAATTGAAGAATAGCGAACCTTATTTCTCTGAAATGGCAGTGAAATGGATTAAAGCTACAAATTACAAATCTTATCTCCCTGAAGTTGCAGTGGAGAAAATTAAAGTTATCATGGCGAATCTTATCTCCCTGAAGTTGCAGTGGAGCAAATTGAAGCCACAAATCTTATCTTCCTGAAGTTGCAGTGGAACAGACTAAAAATAGCAAATCTTATCTCTCTGAAGTTGCAGTAGAGCAGATTAAAGTTATAAATCTTATCTCCCTGAAGTTGTAGTGGAGCAGACTGAAGATAGAAAATATTATCTCTCTAAAGTTGCAATAGAGCAGATTAAAGCTATAAACCTTATCTCCCTGAAGTTGCAGTGGGGCGGGTTGAAGTTACAAGTCTTATCGCCCTAAAATTGTAGTGGAGCAGACTGAAGATAGAGAATCTATTTTCTCTGAAGTGGCAGTAAACAGATTAAAGCTACAAATTACAAATATTATCTTCCTGAAGTTGCAGTGGAGCAGATTAAAGTTACAGATCTTATCTCCCCGAAGTTGCAGTAGAGCTGATCGAAGATAGCAAATCTTATACCCCTGAAGTTGCAGTGGAGCAGATTGAAGCTACAAATTTTATCTCCCTGAAGTTGCAGTGGAGTAGATTCAAGAGACAAATTCTATACCTCTGAATTCGCAATAGGTTAGAATGAAGCTACTGAAAGAAGAGAAGCACCAAAGAAGTCGAGATTTGGAGACGGGGCAGAATTGGTCCTTCTTAAAGGTCTTTGCTCCATCCTCGTTACACGACAATGAGCAAAGAGGGGCAACTGTAATAACCCAATTTGCCCGGGCCCAGAATAATAGAAAATAATAATAATAATAATAATAATAATAATCAACAGTCTTTGTTACAAAGTCCAATTACAAAACGAGCCCAAACGACCCAAAAATAAAAAAACCTAAAGCTCGTTTAGCCCACAACCTAATCTAATTCAGAAACCCTAGGGTTTCCAACTCCTATGTGCTCTGCAACCCTCAGTGTCGCCGCCGTCATCTCATCTGTGCGAAAGACGCCCCTTCCCATCGCATGCGCACCAGTCAAACTTGCAAACAGAGAGAAAAAGGATAGAGGCACGATGGCAGAGAAACAGTGACAAAACGAAAGCAAACAGTGAATAAAAGCAATGTAATCGGCTATAAAAAGCCCTGAATATCATAAATGTAGTTTTTACACACAAAAAAATACAAGAAAAGAAATAAAATACAAAAAAAAAAGAAACAGAATCGATCGAAGAAGATAAAAAGGTTGCCTTTTTTTTAATTTTTCCTTTTCGCTTTATTTTTGCCATCATATTAAAAGAAATAAACAAAAAAAAAGCCAAAATCGCACCTTTCTTGCGTTTGTGCTGCCGCGAGTGGCTGAGGTTGCCATCTCTGAGGAAAAATGGTACGTTTACGGGATCGGAAGTCGAAAAGCCAAAAAGTGGCTTTTTTTTTAAATCTCCGACCACCGTGGACGGTGGCGCCGTAGCCGGTGACTTGTAGCCGCCACGGTGATCCGGTGTCAGGGCCTTGGCCAGATGCTGGAGAATGAGAGAGAGATTTGAGAGATTTTTCTGTTTTTTTAGAAGAAGGTGAAAATGAAAAAAATCTAAAATTTTTAACTTAAATAATGGTACGAAAATGGTGCCGTTTTGGCTTAGTGCCCATTGACACTAAACGGCGTCGTTTTGACGACCCGATCCGACTCGACCTAAGATCTGCTAGGATCCGCGTGTTTTTGGACGAAAGGGCTATTTGCGCCCTTAGCCCTTCCGCTTTTTAATTAGTTTGCAATCCAATTTTTTTTTGTTCTTTTAAATTTATCTTATTTTTTTTATTTTAGTCCCCTACAACTGTGTTTAGAGGGTAAAGGGATAATTTTCTAATTAGTCCCTCCTCCTTTTAGCGCATTTCACTTTAGTCCTTTATTTTGTTTTACTATTTAATTTATTTATTTTGTTAATATTTATACCTTTAATTTTATTTTAGTTTCAATCCAATCCTTATTTAATTATTTGTCTATTATAATCTAGACGCGCAATTTTGTTTTAATTCCAATTTGATCCTCATTTATTTAATTTCGACCATTAAGGGTTATATATATATTATTATTTATCTATTTATTTATTTTTCCTTATTTTTTAGTATTTAAAATTAATTTATTTCCTTTTATTGTACATTTTCATTTCATTTTTTTTATTTTTATATAATTTCTTATTTTTATTTTTATTTTTTGGCCTTTATTATTGTGGTTAGTATTTCACTATTTATTTACTCATTTATTTATTTATTATTTTTTATACTTTAGATTATTTATGTTTACTTGTACATATATTATTATTATTATTATTATTATTATTATTATTATTATTATTATTATTATTATTATTATATTATTATTTATTTACATATATTTTATTACAAATTTTACCTTTAATTTCATTTATATTTTACTTTGATTCTTTACTTTCAATATTTTTACAAACTATTTTCCCCATATTTATTTATGTCTTTATTTTATTTATTTCTTTGTCTTTATTATATTTGAAAATTGATATTGTCATTTCATGTGTATATTTTATCATTATTATCATTATCATTTTCATTATTTATTTTATTTTCTTTGTTAATATTGTTATTAAAATGAGATGTATTATGAGTTGCTTATTAGTACATTTATATTGTTGCCGTTTATTAATGTAACATTTGATTCATATATCATTTTTAATATCACGTCGATTCTTCCCCAAATACGTGAGAAGAAAATTTTCAAAATAAGGTAATGTTTCATATTTGGGGAATTTGAGAAATCGTACCCTAACTTACGGGGTTTCGATTTTCTTGTTGAACTTAAATAACCAAACATCTTTTTAAAATTAAAATACATGAGATTTTAAATAAAAAAAAAAAGACAAGCTCAGTCTCGAGGATTCAAGGTATTGTGTCCTAACTTACAGGATATGACATTTTGTTATCTCGAGATGAGAGGGTCTTTAATATACTTCTCAATTTATTTTTAATAAAATTAACATTAATACAAAGAGGGATCATATTTTAAACTATTTTTCAAATATTCAATTTTCGACATCGAGACTTTAATTAATTAACTAGGTACTAATTTTGGGCATTACGACTGTGCTAATCCTTCCTCATGCGTAATCGACTTCCGAACTCGTTTTCCTGAATTTCGTAGACAAAAAATCTTTATTTTGGTAAATCAAACTGTTTATTAAAACGTTTAAGTTATAAAGTGACCCGATCATACCTCAAAAAAAAAAAAAAAAGATTGATGGCGACTCCATTTTTGTTTTAAAAAAAAAAATAAAAGTCGATTTAAAAAAAAAGGGTTTCGACAAATGTCATGGAGTCGTTTGGTATTTTTTGGTTATTAAAGATTGCAGCATTTTAAATTTATGTTGTTCCCTTTAGATTTTTTTTTTTGTATTTTTTTGAAAATGCCCAACACCGAAAAGAGGAATACTGTTTTAAAACTGTGGGCTATATTTTTTTCCCTTTTAATTTAAATGATTGACTGAATATCAATAGTAAAACCACTCAAAAAAATCATGGCTAAATATGTTAGAGAAAGAATTAATTGAGAAAGTAGGCTGAAAATTTTTTATGTTGTTTTTGGAGAGAGAAAGAAAAATGAGTTTTATAGAGCGCTCGTTTACTACCACATCATTTAAAACTTGCCTTGTAGGACACATTTTCAAGAGAGAGAATAAAAACGTGTTCTAGAAGACACATTTTCAAGAGAGAGAATAAAAACGTGTTCTATAAGACACATTTTCACTTTGCTAAATTTTTTTTTTCTTATTATGGTTGGAAATTAAAAGTTTGCATATTTATATTTGTCCATGTTTGAGATAGACATGGTTATAGTTTTAAGGAATCTTTGAATTTACGGTGGTGCCGTAGAGCTGAGTGACTTGCAAATTTCATCTACCATGTGAGTATGAAGCCATCACTCGAGAAGTGTAACTAGAGCTTCAAGTTTACTAAGGTTATGATGTCAAATGATTGAGCATAAATGGGGCCTTGTAACATCCTGAATTTTTGGGCCTATGCGTTTAATGGGTGAACATGTGTAATGAGTTAATTTAAGTGTTAGGGGTCCAAATTGGGCTCAGGCTTAGGCAGAGGCCTTGGTTAAAATTATCTGTTTGGGCATTATAGGGTTTAAAAGGTAGTATCTGTGTTTAAAACATCAAAATGGGCTTGTGGCCCAGTGATCAGTGGTGCCACTTAAGGAGCAAGGAGGTGACGCCACACAAGGGAATAAGGGGCCCAAATTTAAGTTTCATGGAGCCCAATTCTTTTAGTTTAAATTAGCTAATTTTCGGCATTTAGGTCAGGTGGAGTGGATGGCAACAAGGCTCAAAAATAGGAGGATTTATATGAATAAGATAATGTAGATATTATAGTTGATAATATGGAAGATAAAAGGAGAAAAGATAGGAGCTATCTACAAGGCTAGGAGTTAGCCGAAATTTCTATAAATAGGGAGGGTTCTCTTCTTTATTTTGCGACAATTAGGGTTTCCACCTTTTCTTTCTTTCTTTCTTCTAAAGCCGAAAACTCCATTATTCTTTTCTCTTAAAAGAAAAGCCATTATTCTTTTCTCTCTTTCTCCTAAAAGCCAAAACTCCATTATTCTCTTCTTTCTTCTAAAAGCCGAAAACTCCATTATTCTCTTCTTTCTTCTAAAAGCCAAAAACTCCATTACTCTCTTCTTTCTTCTAAAAGCCGAAAACTTTATTATTCTCTTCTTTCTTCTAAAAACTGAAAACTCTATTATTCTCTTCTTTCTTCTAAAAGCCAAAAACTCCATTACTCTCTTCTTTCTTCTAAAAGCCGAAAACTCCATTATTCTCTTCTTTCTTCTAAAAGCTGAAAACTCCATTATTCTCTTCTTTCTTCTAAAAGCCGAAAACTCCATCATTCTCTTCTTTCTTCTAAAAGCCGAAAACTCCATTATTCTCTTCTCTTCTTTCTTCTAAAAGCCAAATCTCTATAGATTTCTTCAAATCATCTTCTCTTCTTGATTTTCGCAAAAAGCCGAAATCCTCTAGGAGTAGCCGAATCTTCTCTAGTAAGTAGATCTCTTAGATCTAAAAGCCGGAAACACTAGTCCCTGAATCTCATATCTCTTTTCGGGATTTCAAGGCAGATAGCGGTGGTGTTGGCTACGGATAGCGTCGACTTAGAGGGTCTCGTTATAACGATAATCAGGTGTGTAAATCTCTAACACACTATTAAATATGTATGTGTATATATGTGTTGTGGGCGAAAAGCCAGAAAATGAGGCTGTATGAACAGTCGTGTGTAGATCCTTATCACATAAGTTTTATTTTGTATTATACCTGTTAGGGGCTGAAAAGCCGGAAAATGAGGCTGTATGAACAGTCGTGTGTAGATCCTTATCACATAAGTTTTATTTTGTATTATACCTGTTAGGGGCTGAAAAGCCGGAAAATGAGGCTGTATGAACAGTCGTGTGTAGATCTCTAACACACTAATAATCTATAGGAATATATGTATGTTTATGTTATGGGCAAAAAAGCCAGAAAGTGGCTGTGTAGACAGTTGAATGAAACCCAAAAATGGTTAGGCAAGGAATGCCAGGCACGTAATCATAGAACTTCTATATGTGTATCAATGTATGCGAAAGACTGTAATGTCTTAGGTAGTAGATTGTTTGATTTTGCATGAATGTATGCATGGGATGGGTTTGTTATGAAAAGGGGAAGAGCATGTTAGATCACATGGTGATCGGTGGTAGAAAACCCACCTAATGAAATGTTAGATCACATGGTGATCGGTGGTAGAAAACCCACATAATGAAATGTTAGATCACATGGTGATCGGTGGTAGAAAACCCACCTAATGAAATGTTAGATCACATGGTGATCGGTGGTAGAGAACCCACGAAATGAAATGTTAGGTCACTTGGTGATCGGTGGTAGAAAACCCACGTTAAAATTCCTGATTGATAGGAATAGGCAGTACGACTGTCGTTTTGGTGTGTAGCGGATGGAGGGTTGATTGTAGAAATCCCGAATGTGTGATGGTTGGTACGGGTTGGTGTGTAGAGGATGGAATTCTAGGATGGGTTGGGCTTTGCATCATTTATTATCTATCATGTGATTATGATTGTTGCCATTGTGTATGGGCCAGAGCTCATAATGTGTTTGTGGGCCCAAACCTTTTATGTGTTTTCGGGATTTACACACTGAGTCTTGGTGACTCACCCTATTATTTTTCCCTAACTTTTCAGATGAGCAGTAGATCGTGGACATGGGAGCCGAGAAGGACTCGAGGGGCCATCAAGTTTTTATTTCTATAGATTATTTTCAGTTTTTCCTTTAAGTTTTATTTTGGGAAAATTTAGGTAATAAGGCCGTATAGTTTATATTCGCCTAAGTAGTTTTTTTTTTTTAATATTTGCAACTTATGAATTTATGTCAGGGGTTTATTTATACCTAATAATAATAATACAAGGTTTCTTTTCAAATGTCACTTATTTATTCAAATATTTTCTAATTAACTTACGATTTCCAAAACCAACTTAGCAAAAGATTTTAACGTTCAACCCGTAGCATACCAGACCTGGTCGAAACGTATGGGCCGGGTTTGGGGTGTTACAATTTGGTGTCAGAGCCCAATTCAAAACTCGGGCTGTGAAATGGGCCTAGTAATGTTTTGTAAAGTTGATGTGAATCTGAAAAAAAAATTTGGAAGAAGATATGGCCTTCGAGTCTACCGGCACTCGATCCACGCAGGTAAGTATTCTAAACTCTTGTTGTGATATACATGTGGGCTTAATGGGCTTGAGGGACGTAGGCTAGAATATTAGACATTGATGGACTTTAGGTTTAGTTTAAACAACTCCTTAAATTCATAAGACTTAATCAATCCAAACAAACCCGTGAACAAGTCGCTGGGTTAGGGTGTGGCAATAGGCATACGCATGTCTAGGATTGGATTCAGGGAGAGCTTGGTACTTAAGCAGTCCTGGTGACTCATCTCCTCTTCGCTGGAATCCTATCTGGTGCGTAGTGACTGTTCACCTTAGCCATGAGGATTTGTTGACAGGCCAAAATCTATAATTAAAACCCGAAAGGGACCAGCCACCCTATTTCACAATCAAAATACCCCTAAGTTTTGTAAAATTTTCAAAATACACTTGATTTGTGAAAATTTCCCAGAATACCCCAGAATTGTAAAACTACCAAAATTTGAGAAATTACCGAAACACTCCGGTTGGCAAAAATTTCCAAAATACCTTTGGTTTGTGAAAATTTTCAAAACGACCGTGATTTTATGAAATATCCATGTTTTGCAAATTTACCCGAAAACCCCTATATTTATAAGAGTAACCCGGTTTGCGAAATTAAATTTTCCAAAGTACTCCTGCTTTTAAGAAAAACAAACAACAACAACAATATCAAAATATATCTATTTCGGGAACAAAACCAAGATACCCCATTTTGAGGAAATTACCAAAATACCCTCGTTTTGTTTAAAAAAAACTTGTTTTCCAAAAATACCCTTACTTTAAAAAAATTTACCAAAGTACCTTTAATTCGAAGAAAATCACCAAGATACTTTATTTTGGAAAATACCCTGTAGGGCAAAACTACGGAAAAAACCCCTGGGTAGTGAAATGACGAAAATACTCTTTAAGTGAGGAATGTGAGTTCATGGATGTTATATGTATGTTGGTGTGTGATGATTGAATGTATGTGCTTCTTAGAACTAGGAGATGTGAACTTGAGACTGAATTGTAGATATAACTGTGAATTCGAAATAACTACCCTTAAAATTACTATTCATAAGACTGTTCGGGGTTAATTAGTGGAAGAAAACTAATAATTCATAAAATTCTAATTAAATAAACGTGAATCGGTAGAATGAGTACAAGGGGACAAGGACGCTCTAGATGCGAATATCGGTGCGTACTCTACCATAGTATACTAAGTGTTTCTTTTGGCTTTAGAATTAGAGTGCGCAGCGAAAGCGTAGTGGTGAGACTTGGGTAGTACGATTAATAGTTAGTTGGAAATTTCGAGGACGAAATTTCTTTAAGGGGGTAGAACTGTAACATCCTGAATTTTTGGGCCTATGCGTTTAATGGGTGAACATGTGTAATGAGTTAATTTAAGTGTTAGGGATCCAAATTGGGCTCAGGCTTAGGCAGAGGCCTTGGTTAAAATTATCTATTTGGGCATTATAGGGTTTAAAAGGTAGTATCTGTGTTTAAAACATCAAAATGGGCTTGTGGCCCAGTGGTCAGTGGCGCCACTTAGGGAGCAAGGAGGTGACGCCACACAAGGGAATAAGGGGTCCAAATTTAAGTTTCATGGAGCCCAATTCTTTTAGTTTAAGTTAGCTAATTTTCGGCATTTGGGTTAGGTGGAGTGGATGGCAACAAGGCTCAAAAATAGGAGGATTTATATGAATAAGATAATGTAGATATTATAGTTGATAATATGGAAGATAAAAGGAGAAAAGATAGGAGTTATCTACAAGGCTAGGAGTTAGTCGAAATTTCTATAAATAGGGAGGGTTCTCTTCTTTATTTTGCGACAATTAGGGTTTCCACCTTTTTTTTCTCTTCTTTCTTCTAAAAGCCGAAAACTCCATTATTCTTTTCGCTTCTTTCTTCTAAAAGCCGAAAACCCTATTATTCTTTTCTCTTCTTTCTCCTAAAAGCCGAAAACTCCATTATTCTCTTCTTTCTTCTAAAAGCCGAAAACTCCATTATTCTCTTCTTTCTTCTAAAAGCCGAAAACTCCATTACTCTCTTCTTTCTTCTAAAAGCCGAAAACTCCATTATTCTCTTCTTTCTTCTAAAAGCCGAAAACTCCATTATTCTCTTCTTTCTTCTAAAAGCTGAAAACTCCATTACTCTCTTCTTTCTTCTAAAAGCCGAAAACTCCATTATTCTCTTCTTTCTTCTAAAAGTCGAAAACTCCATTATTCTCTTCTTTCTTCTAAAAGTCAAAAACTCCACCATTCTCTTCTTTCTTCTAAAAGCCGAAAACTCCATTATTCTCTTCTTCTCTTTCTTCTAAAAGCCGAATCTCTATAGATTTCTTCGAATCATCTTCTCTTCCTGATTTTCACAAAAAGCCGAAATCCTCTGAGGGTACCCGAATCTTCTCTAGTAAGTAGATCTCTTAGATCTAAAAGCCGGAAACACTAGTCCCTGAATCTCATATCTCTTTTCAGGATTTCAAGGCAGATAGCGATGGTGTTGGCTACCGATAGCGTCGACTTAGAGGGTCTCATTATAACGGTAATCAGGTGTGTAGATCTCTAACACACTATTAAATCTGTATGTGTATATATGTGTTGTGGGCGAAAAGCCGAAAAATGAGGCTGTATGAACAGTCTTGTGTAGATCCTTATCACATAAGTTTTATTTTGTATTATACCTGTTAGGGGCTGAAAAGCCGGAAAAGGAGGCTGTATGAACAGTCGTGTGTAGATCCTTATCACATAAGTTTTATTTTGTATTATACCTGTTAGGGGCTGAAAAGCCGAAAAATGAGGCTGTATGAACCTGTTAGGGGCTGAAAAGCCGGAAAATGAGGCTGTATGAACAGTCGTGTGTAGATCCTTATCACATAAGTTTTATTTTGTATTATACCTGTTAGGGGCTGAAAAGCCGGAAAATGAGGCTGTATGAACAGTTGTGTGTAGATCTCTAACACACTAATAATCTGTATGAATATATGTATGTTTATGTTATGGGCTAAAAAGCCGGAAAGTGGCTGTGTAGACAGTCAAATGAAACCCAAAAAGGGTTAGGCAAGGAATGCCAGGTACGTAATCATAAAACTTCTCTATGTGTATCGATGTATGCGAAAGACTGTAATCTCTTAGGTAGTAGATTGTTTGATTTTGCATGAATGTATGCATGGGATGGGTTTGTTATGAAACGGGGAAGAGCATGTTAGATCACATGGTGATCGGTGGTAGAAAACCCACCTAATGAAATGTTAGATCACGTGGTGATCGGTGGTACAAAACCAACCTAATGAAATGTTAGATCACATGGTGACCGGTGGTAGAAAACCCACCTAATGAAATGTTAGATCACATGGTGAAACCCACCTAATGAAATGTTAGATCACATGGTGATCGGTGGTAGAAAACCCACCTAATGAAATGTTAGATCACATGGTGATCGGTGGTAGAAAACCCATGAAATGAAACGTTAGGTCACTTGGTGATCGGTGGTAGAAAACCCACGTTAAAATTCCTGATTGATAGGAATAGGCAGTACAGCTGTCGTTTTGCTGTGTAGCGGATGGAGGGTTGATTGTAGAAATCCCCAAGGTGTGATGGTTGGTACGGGTTGGTGTGTAGAGGATGGAATTCTAGGATGGGTTGGGCTTTGCATCATTTATTATCTGTCATGTGATTATGATTGTTGCCATTGTGTATGGGCCAGGGCTCGTAATGTGTTTGTGGGCCCAAGCCTTTTATGTGTTTTCGGGATTTACACATTGAGTCTTAGTGACTCACCCTATTATTTTTCCCTAACTTTTCAGATGAGCAGTAGATCGTGGACATGGGAGCTGAGGCGGACTCGAGGGGCCATCAAGTTTTTATTTCTATAGATTATTTACGGTTTTTCCTTTAAGTTTTATTTTGGGAAAATTTAGGTAATAAGGCCCATAGTTTATATTCGCCTAAGTAGTTTTTTTTTTAATATTTGCAACTTATGAATTTATGTCAGGGGTTTATTTATACCTAATAATAATACAAGGTTTCTTTTCAAATGTCACTTATTTATTCAAATATTTTCTAATTAACTTACGATTTCCAAAACCAACTTAGCAAAAGATTTTAACGTTCAACCCGTAGCATACCAGATCTGGTCGAAACGTATGGGCCGGGTTTGCGGTGTTACATGCCTAGTTGACAGTGGCTATGCTGGCACGACAACCAGTTTTTCCTCGTCAGAAGAGGATGCTTTATACCCTGCAGGGAGCATTTTTTCTCTGGTCATTTCAATCACCAAACTTGATTGCTTCTGAGACCTACAACTCGGGATAAACTTGATTGGGGAAAATGTAGAAATCACGAACTTAATGACTTCAGTGTGTCCACACAACCCAGGAGCATCAATGAGAAAAGTTAATTAAAATACTAACTCATGCAGTGAAAATACTAACTTATTCGTTTATTCATTAATTTTTGTTCTGTAAAGTATAAGTTAATATTAATTATTAAAGTAATATATATTACAATACTCAAGCCAAAGTTTTAATCTTTTTCCGAACCTTGTGAGCAATTATTGCTTTCTCAACATATTGTACTTAACAAACAGACGGAGAAAAACTTAAATGAAAAAGTAACATAAATAATTGTAAATTTTAAACTCACAATATGATATGGTGCAAAACAAACCAATTTAATAAATTTGTTTAGTATATTGTAAATAAGTATACATTTGAGATGTAAAACAATGTATACAATTCGAAAAAATTATAAATAACATAATTATCAGCATCTCGAATATATGCCACAACTGGGTGGGCGTCAGGCATGCCTAGGGTTCCGTCGCACTATTTGAATTTGCAGCTCGTCATCAGCTTCGTCTTGATCTTCACGTGCATGTCGGGGTTGATCACCGCAATTATCTCTTTCCTTTGTTGTTGACTAGAGCTGAAGGTGTTGATGTAGGGAATGAGTGTGTGTACTGTGATGCTTGTATTAAATAAACTGGGTTGGAACAAAAAATAAATGAACCATACTAATTGGGAGGTTGCATAGCAATTGAGTCCTCCAATGCAAATGGACTAGATATCTTCAAAAAATTTAAATAATATTTATTTTAACTCAAATAAAGTAAAATAATATTACTTAGTTTCATCTAGATTATAAATGCTATATTTATTGTATTTTAACTTTATAAAATATATTTTTTACATAATATATTGCTTTTTTAATACAATATGGGAATAAGAGACGAGAATGACATAGTTTCAATCTATGTTAAATAAGTGTTTGACAAGAATTTTAATCATTGTTCTGTACAAGAGTCAAGACTTTACGCAATATATTTCTAAATCTAAATTTTATACAACATTATTTTTAAAATTTATAATCTTACAAATTAATTTATTTACTCTTATTTTATATAACCAAAATTTATTATTATTTGATTCTAAAAAATAGCCATTATAATTCAATTATTTAGTTAAAAATTTATATTTGAATATAACATAATCTAATTTATACATTAAATTTACATATTAACTTAAAATTCATTATATCATATGAAATAAAATAATTAGATGAGTTAGGTTGCCTAATGGTTTGAAAATTGTTTTTATAAAATAATAAAATGTGGCATGTACAAAAGTTTTTCAGTGAGGTGATATGATTTTAAATATATTAAGAAATAAATACATATTAATTATTTATTATTATATTTTAATTCTTTCTCATGCAAATCTTCAACTTCATTTGCCAACTTGTAGATTAGAAATTGAAGGTCCGCCTCACTAAAATGTGGGTCCGTCATTAATGTGCATCATAATTATACTACCAAATATTTGCATTACACTTATTTATTTACGTCAAATTTATTAAATTAAACTCTGGAGAATTATCTTCTCGAATTTATATTTTTTACATGCGATTAATTGATTTCAACTTCGGACTTGAATGAATAAGTTTATTGTTTTGGGAATTCATAAAATTTATTGTAAAAATAAATCAAAATTTATTACTGCAAGGTAATCATTACACCAAAGCAGACTTTTAGCGGCGTTTTAATAAAAAATACCACAAATATTATACATTAGCGGCGTTTTGAAGAAAACGCCACAAAAAGTTAAAAAATAGCGGCGTTTTTTGCCCACACGCCTCTATAGATCTTAGTATTAGCAGTGCTTTTATAAAAACGCCGCTATAGATCTAAGCATTAGCGGCGCTTTTACAAAAACGCCGCTATAGATCAGAGTATTAGCGGCGCTTTTGTGAAAACGCCGCTATATGAAGCGTATTAGTGGCGCTTCGCCAAAAACACCGCAAAAATGTTAAGCTATACGACGACGTTTTGTAGTTGAGCTATACTGGCTAGATCGAGAAATTTGTGGCGTTTGTTGTTAAACGCCGCAAAAAGTCTTCATTAAAAAACGCCGCAAAAAGTATGATATTAGCTGCGTTTTTTTTTTTAAACGCCGCAAAAATATTTAATTTAAGGGTTATTATTTTAGTAGTTTGGCTATTAGGCTTTAGAGGTTAGGGTTATTAATAAAAAATTAATTTATTTTAGGGTCTAGGTAAACATTAACATTCTATTTTAATTACTTTTGTCCCTTATAAAATTTATATTTAGGGTTTAGCCACTACAAGAAAATAAACTATATATATATATATATTATAGTTTAAATTATTTAAGAGATAATAGATAAGCTTTATATATATTAAAGTTAAAAAAATTGGTAACCCATGCATCTATAGAGAAACAAACTAATTAGTAAATTGAAAATGTTATTTAAATTTCCTACAATATTGAAAGAATATATAATAGTCAAAATTTATCTAATTAATTTAGGGTTTAAGGTTATAATTAAGGGTTTAGTGGTTTGTATGGGCCGACCAGGGTTTCGAGTTCAGCATTTCAAGATTTAGTGTTTAGAGTTTATGGTTTACGGTTAGTTTTAGGATTAGGGTTATGGCTTGGGTTTATGGGTTTGTGGGTTTGTGGGTTTGTGGGTTTATGATTTTAGGGCTTAGGCTTTAGGATTTAGGGTTTATGGGTTTATCGAATGAAGACATGGTGAGATATATGCTATAAAAATGGTGAGATTGCATTTTTTACTCACAAATGGATTTAAGCCCTTAACAAAATCTGACTATGCATCTGTTTATCCCTAAACCCTAAACTATAAACGGCCTAAACCCTAAATCACAGATCTAGATTCTAAACCCTAAATTATAACTCTAAATACTCGACCATAAACCCACAAACTACAAACACCAAACAATTAATCCATTAGACCCCAAAATATTAAACCCAAAAACTCTTAAACCTTGAAAATTTATTTCATATGGATACTTATTGATGTGTGTATATATAGATATTAATGTAAAATCTTATGTTTATAATAATTAGTGGAAGCACTTAATATTGATAAAAAAGCTTATTATAATTAGAAATTATAATAAATCATAAAATTTGATTTTTGATGTAATAAATAAATTATAATAAATAAAAATTATAAAAATAATTACGTAACTATTCTCTATTTTACGCACAAAACCTGATCGCAATTTAATTAAATTTAGTATTTGCAGATTCAATCAATTTAATCTTAATTTAAAAAATTCAACAAATTTAACCCTTAACTTTACACATTCTGTTAATTTAATCTTTATTATATTCTTAAAAACACAAAATTTAAAAAACCTAAAAAATTTGAAAAATATATATATTGAATGTTTAATTTTTATAAAAATATATACAAAACAAAAAAAAAATATTTATAAATAAATGAATAACCAATTTTCAATTTTCTAACTTGAAATTTATTTATTAAAGAATAAATCTAATAAATAAAAACAATACTAATAAGTTAGCAATGTGGCGTTTTTCATAAAAACGTTGGTAATATAGTAAAAATTACTGAACAATGTCATTTTTTGGTGAATGTTTAGTGGCGTTTTCACCAAAACGCCGCAAAAGATTTTACAATACCGGGGTTTTTATATAAATGCCGCAAAAATGTAATTAAGACTGGAAAACGCTGTGTTTTTTACATGTTTTTAGTGGCGTTTTATTGATAAACGCCGTAAAAGGTTGTGTTTTACCGGTGTTTTAGCAAAAAACGCCGCTAATATATATCAAGTGTTTACAAAACGGCACCGTTTTTCTGATTTGTTATTAGTGGTGTTTTTAAAAGTGCCGCAAAATTTATTTATCTCAGATCAAACGACGTCATTTTTTAGGCCCAAATTACCTTCACTGTAACATCCTGAATTTTTAGGCCTATGAGTTTAATGGGTGGATATGTTTAATGTGTTAATTTAAGTGTTAGGGGTCCAAATTGGGCTCAAGCTTAGGTAAAGGCCTTGATTAAAATTATTTGTTTGTGCATTATAGGGTTTAAAAGGTAGTATCTGTGTTTAAAATACCAAAGTGGGCTTGTGGCCCAATATTAGGAGGTGACGCCACACAAGGGAGTAAGGGGCCCAAATTTAAGTTTCATGGAGCCCAACTCTTTTAATTTAAGTTAGCTAATTTTTGGCATTAGGGTTAGGTGGAGTGGATGGCAACAAGGCTCAAAAATAGGAGGATTTATGTGAATGGGATAATGTGGATTTTATAATTGATAATATAGAAGATAAAAAGGAGAAAATATAGGAGCTATCAAGGAAAGGTGATGGCCGAAAATCCACCACCTAGAGGAGTAAAGAATTCGGCTACTTCATGGAAAAGGGGTGCCGAATTTTCCTTTTTTATTAGCTTGAATTTTAATTATCAGGAA
The DNA here is from genome assembly GCA_005393395.2 of Gossypium australe. Lineage (NCBI taxonomy): Eukaryota > Viridiplantae > Streptophyta > Magnoliopsida > Malvales > Malvaceae > Gossypium > Gossypium australe. The sequence continues at coordinate 102,611,705 of CM016620.1, forward strand.
TGGCGTTTTCGGTTTTAAGTAGTAGGTGCCAAAATTTCTATAAATAGGAGGGGATAGCTCCTTGATTCTGGCATTTCAACCCTAATTTTCTCTTCACTCTTTGTGCCGAAATTCTTAGTCTCTTCCTCTACAATTTCTTTCTTTAATTTCTTCAAAAGCCGAAACCTCTCCTTTCACTCTCTTTTCCATTCTTTTCCTCTTGTGCCGATTTTTCTAAAAAGCCGAAATCTCCATAGTTTTTCTCTATTTATCCCATTTGCGAGTTAGTTCTATTCTTCCGGCATTTAAATCTTTTTCTTTGGCATTGCCGAATCTTCTCTCCAGTGCTAGCCGAATTCCCTGTGTTAAGGTAAGTGTCAACTTCTGTTAGTTTCTTATGTTCTATTTCGGTTTTTGAAAGGCAAAAGCCAAAACACTAATAGTTTAATGGTTATATGTTGGGCGGCATTCCGGGATTTGAAGGAAACTTGGTCGTCTAGATCTAAAAGCCGAAAATCGCTAGTCTCCAATTTCGGGATTTTAAGGTAAGGTGATTTTCCCTAGATTTTTACTAGATTCGTTCATCGTATGCAAGATCTTAACTCTATGATGAGGATTAACGATTAGATGTTCTAGTTCTGACAAGGACTTGTGATGGAATTAAATATGGATCAGGAAAAGGAGAGAATCCCTAAGTTTAAGAAACGAGCGGTATCTGCTGTTCGAGATTGGCCACTAGGTTATGGACCGGCTTCTGAACAACACCTTAGGCAGATAGCAGTTGTGTCGACTACGGATAGCGTTGACATAGAAAGCATCGTTTTATCGGTAATCAGGTGTGTAGATCTCTAACACACTATTAATCCTGTATGTATGTCTATATATATGTTATGGGCTAAAAAGCCGGAAAGAGGCTGTATAGACAGTCGAATGGAACCCTAAAAGGGTTAGGCAAGGATGCCAGGTACGTAAACATAGAACTCCCTATGTGTATCGAAATATATGTAAGCCTGCATGATGTTTTCTTTATGTGTGTATGCATGGGGTGGGATTATGATATTGAAGGGGAAGTGCATGATAGGTCACTTGGTGATCGGTGGTAGAAATCCCACAAATGTAAATGTTAGGTCACATAGTGATCGGTGACTATGCCACGTTTAATGATTCCTGAATAACAGGAATAGGCAGTACGATTGTCGTTATGGTGTGTAGCGGATGGAGGGTTGATTGTAGAAATCCCCAAGGTGTGATGGTTGGTACGGGTTGATGTGTAGAGGATGGAAACCTAGGATGGGTTGGGCCATTCATTATTTATTATTTATCATGTAATTATGATTGTTGCCATTGTGTATGGGCTAAGGCCCATAATGTGTTTGTGGGCCCAAGCCTTTTATGTGTTTTTGGGATTTACACACTGAGTCTTGGTGACTCACCCTATTATTTTTCCCTAACTTTTCAGATGAGCAGTAGATCGTGGACATGGGAGCCGAGACAGACTCGAGGGGCCATCAAGATTTTATTTCTATTGATTATTTTCGATTTTTCCTTTAAGTTTTATTTTGGGAATATTTAGGTAATAAGGCCCCATAGTTTATATTCGCCTACGTAGTTTTTTTAATATTTGCAACTTATGAATTTATGTCAGAGGTTTATTTATACCTAATAATAATAATACAAGGTTTCTTTTCAAATGTCACTTATTTATTCAAATATTTTCTAATTAACTTACGATTTCCAAAACCAACAGAGCAAAAGTTTTAATGTACAACCTGTGACACGCCAGATCCGGTTGAAACACATGGGCCGGGTTTGGGGTGTTACATTCACTTTCTCCAAATCAGATTTCCCCGATTTCAGACTTCCCAAATTCCCTCAAGTTCTCCCCCAAATTTTACAATCCCTATTTCCCTATTCATTCCCTCTTCTTCTTCTCCTGTACAATTCTCCTCTCTTTTTTACTTTCTTTTGAATTTCAAGTTCGTTCCGTCACATTCCCCAAATCTCTTCTGATCGAAACCTAGTCCAAAATCCCTTCTGATCGAAATCCCCATTTTCCCTTCCGGTTGGAATCCCTTTTTTGCCAAATCTCCACCGTCGCATCTTCTGTTACACGCCGCCGCTGGAAATTCAGGCTATTATTTTTATTATTGAATACATTCTGTTACACACCGTCGCATACTTTTGTTTTTCATTTCGTTGGTTTTCAACCATGTTTTATGTTCACTCTTAACTTTAGGGTCTAGGATACAACTTTATTTTCTGTTTTATTTTCATTTCGATTTTTTTTTGCATGCAGGAAATGACCTCTGATTTTGGACAAATTTTGAAGTGCGGATATTGCTCGTAAATATACTTTAAAAGGTGCAGAAATGACCTCTGATTCACTCTTCTTCTTTTTTTGTTGATATTTTGGTGCTTGAAGACAGCTTGATGGTTCTGGTTGATACAAAACTCAAAACAATGTCTTATTTAGTCAGTCTATTATTCTGATTGAATGGTTTGGTCCAGCAGCAATTTCACATTCTTCTGAGGATACCCATTGGCTCGCATCTCTGATAACAAAGATCTCATCTTTAATGTAATATCTTCCCTCTTTTCCTTTTTGTTTGTTTTATGTGTTTGGGTTAAGTAGAGAAGCAATAAATTTCATTTTAACTGATTTACCAGTTACTTGGTTTTGTTTTTGTTTAATGGGTTGTTTACATTTCTTTGGTTTTTATTAACTTACATTGGTTTACGCCATGAATAGTGATACTAAGCTGTAATATGATTAAATACATGAGTTTATTGATATTTTGAAAATCTTGAAAGAAGCCCGTAGTAGCTTAGATAAATAGTTAAGATATGATTTGTATTTCAATAGGGGACTCATGTTTTGTACTTCGGTACTCCTATTACTTACACTTCGGTGCTTATGTTCCTGACCACTTCTATACGATCCTAATATCCTCTTTGAACACCTATGCTTCAGCGCTCCTGTTATTGTAGTTCCGAATAAATCATCCATAGTATCCCTTCTTTATTTTTCTATGCTTCCTAAGGGATAAACTTAAATCTGTTTTTTCATTATGTAAATGAATTCTTGAAATTGGTAGATGTTACTATCAGTACTTTTAACTGCTTTATTAGTATCTTCTTTTTCCATTTCAGAAAAGTAATCTTTGTTGTAATAATAATAATCTTTGTTGTGTGCTTATTGCAGGTCCATCCTGTTTTAATGGTCATTGGATTACTGCTCTTAAACGGTGAAGGTGAATGCCATTTTCTTATTGTTATAATCAAGTTCTTGATGCTGCTGATTTCTATTATTCAGATTAAATTATGCCAATTGGAGTATATGATAGAATAAATACGTATTGAGTGAAAAAAAAACTGTTGCATATCTAGAAATTGGTTGTTTTCTGAGAACTTATCCCTTTTTTGTCACTGATAGGTTTATTGAGGTTTTCTTGGGACTTCAGAAGTGACTTGCCCATAAATTATTAGTAGAGGTACTCTAATATTTTTATGTACCTCTAAGATTATAGTTTATTTAATTTTTCATGACATGATATTGCTTAAAAATTTGGATTTGGATTTCATTTTCCATAAAAATTGTAATAATGGAATGCATTCCTTGTGAATAAAATTAGTTCATTTTCAATATAATATAATATATATGTTTGAAACTTTGGATGGCTTTGTTCTGCTCTTTGTTCAGTTGGTAAATATGCTTGTTTTGTTCATCAATGTTCATCGTGATGATCAAAGGTTCTGGCTTTATTCTGGGTATATATGTGAGTTTAATCCGATTGGATTGTGATTTATGAAGCAAATTTTGTTTCGTTGTTCTGTAATTCGCTGTTCATTTTATTTGTTATTGGTGAAAAGTTAGTAAATTAAGTTTTCTTTTATTCTTCCCTGGTATATCTCGTAATTGTTTGGGTTCTTATTTTGTGACCCTTTACATGTTTATATGCTTGAATGGAGTTGAATGAGCCTAGTTCTTCTTCAATTCTTTGTCTTTGAGATGTCAATTGAGTGTAGTTTGGGTTCTTATTTTTGCAAATCAATGTTTTTAGTTTTTGAACTATTTTTTACAACAGTCGAGGAATCTCCCTCCACCACTAATCTTCGAAAGCCCAATTCCTCAGCTACTATCACCGCTTGCGAACAGGCTCTCGCTTCTGTCGTAGTTGGATCGGCCACAAAATTATTTGGGTACGTACATGCTGCCAATATATGCCCCTCTCGCATATAATTTTGATATAATGTTGTTCAACTGATTTATACCAATTTGCAGCCTCTGTTTCTTGGTGAGAGTGGAGTAGACCAGCTTCTTGAAATTATTAAGGTACGTTTTAGTTCAAAATTCTGATCAGTAACAGTTATATCATGATGAATTTGTCCAAATTGTTGTTTATTATCCTGCTTGGTTGGTATATATGCTATTTATTATTTTGCTGTCTAAAAAACAAAAGATTCAAAGTATATAGGTTGGAAACCTAACGGGTTGCCTTATATCTCATTCTAAGATATAATGGATCCTCCCCAGGTGTAACAATGCCACGTATGATGAATCTTGAAAAATTCCTATCCAAATTGCTGTCCAAATTGCTGTTTACTATTAATAATGTTTGAACAACCTCCAAAAGGGGGATGGGTAGCTGTTCGGAAACATTGGTAGAGTAAGAGACGGTCTAATCACGCCGCTTAGATTTTTGACAAGCTCCCATTTATTATTTTTAAAATTTAAGGTACGGTACGATATAAAAAATAACATAAATAAAATATAAAGTAATTGTTAAAATATGTTATAATTTTTTTATATTTTTACAAATTTAAATTTAATTATTTTACTTTTTTTTTGTTAATTTATTTGTTAAATTTAAAATGTAAAAATTACGTTTGTGGTTAACTATAATTTAACAATAATAATAATAATATAATAATAATAATAATAATAATAATAATAATAATAATAATAATATAATAATTAGACCTAAATTTTAAATTTTGTAAAATAAAATGACTAAACTCATGCATATAAGATGATAGAAATTAAAATTTGTTAAAAGGTATGTATATAAAAAAGAAATAAATTAATTATTTATTCATTTTTAATTAAAAAAATCTAACTTATAATACAAGAATTTCCATACTATTTTTTCCCATAATTGTACTAAAAAATGATAATACAAAGTTGAATTTTGCAAGTGAAGATAAGAGATTAACATAAATTTCATATTTTAATAAATATTTTCAAATATATGCGCACGTGTCACTACATATATTATATATTATATTAAAGAATTCATCTCCTTTTTTACTTTATCTTCCCTAATAATAACCTATGGTGTAATGATTTAATTAAACTCCTCACAAAAGTAGTGGGCTAATAATAGCAGTAGCTTTTCAATAAAATGAATTTAATTGTATTTATTTTTAATAAATATTTTATAAATTAAAAAAACAATTTATTTTTTTAAAAGAAGTAATTTAAAAACTTTTTAAAATGGAAATTTATTTTTGTTACTCATTAATTACTTTGTTAAGTTATTTCTTTTTTTATGTTTTTTTCATTATTTAAATATATTTTAATATAAAATGGCTAAATATTTAATTTAAAATATTTACCTTCAATTTTTTAATTTAAAATGGCTAAATATTTATGGAAGTCCATACTCCATATACAGTGGATGAATCTAAAATGTTTAGCAGCAGAAGAACCTGTTGTGACCTTGAATTTTGTTTGTGGAATATGTGCCAACCAACCAATTCATACTTTTTGCTATAAAATTTCTCTTTTCTTCTGTTTCTTATCTAACACATGCCCAACATCGTAGAACTTATCCCAACATAATACATAATACATAGGTTAAAGATCAAATTTCATAGCTTTCATCAAATTATTTAACTTACATAATACATAACTTACATAATACCTGTATAGATAAACAACTTACCCGTGTAATTTACTGTCAACTTTAGACTTCAACAACTACGAAATGGATAGAACTTGAATGAATTTGTCAAGGGTAAGCAACGGCTATCGATATGGAGTAGAAACTTTTCTAAATTTTGCATTTCAAAATGCAAGCCAAGAGAATATGATTCTTTGCCCGTGTAAGAAGTGTTGCAATATCAATTGGCATTATCGTGAAGTTGTCTACGAACATCTAGTTGTTGATGGCTTTGTTCGGGGGTATGAAAAATGGATTTTCCATGAAGAGTGTACATCTAGTGGAGCCTCTTCATCGATGAATCTGGGTTATCCTCATAGTGCTTACAATCAGAGTGTTAGAGAAGATGACATGGATGGCATGTTGCGGGATGCATTTAATATGCGCGGTGATGGTTTGCAATCATTTCCACCTGACTTGGGTGCAACCGATTATTATAATTTAGGTGGAAATACTTTTACCGAAAGGGGAAGAAGTGTACCTGATGATCAGCCAAATGAAGAAGCGGCGAAGTTCTACACGTTACTTGGTGAAATGAATGAAGAACTGTATGAGGGATCTAAATTTTCAAAATTGTCTTTCTGTATTCGTCTTTTTCACTTAAAATGTTTGGGAGGGTGGACCGGAAACTCTTTGACAATGTTGTTAGAGTTTTTGAGAAAAATGTTCCCGTTTGTGAAAATCCCTCAATCTTCCAAAGACATGAAGAAACTGATCAAAGATTTGGGCCTTGGCTACAACAAAATTCATAGTTGCCCAAATAACTGCATGTTGTATTAGGGTGACCGGAAAAACCAACAGTGCTGTCATGTATGCGGTCAATCCCGTTAGATGAATAGAAATACAGAGGATGGTAACGAGGATGAAAATGATACACAGTCAAGGAAGCAGCTAGTTAAGATTTTGCGGTATTTTCTGCTAATACCAAGGCTTCAAAGGCTTTTCATGTCGTCGAAGATAGCCGAGTCAATGACGTGGCACCATGATGGACGAACCGATGATGGATTGTTAAGGCATCCTACAGATTCTTTAGCTTGGAAATCATTTGACTCCAATTTTCAAGCTTTGCAAGCGATCCTCAGAGTGTGAGGCTGGGGCTAGCATCTGATGGATTTAACCCTTACAAAATCATGAACACTGCGTATAGTACTTGGCCTGTGTTGCTTGTTCCTTACAATTTGCCTCCATAGGTTTGCATGAAACAATCATCCTTTATCTTATCTATGATTATCCCTGGAGAGAAAGGGCCCGGAAATGATATTGACATATATTTGCAGCCACTTATTGAAGAGTTAAAACAATTATGGGCTGGTGTTGAGACATACGATGTACTGAGAAAGGAGAACTTCAATTTACGTGCGGCTTTGATGTGGACTATTAATGACTTCTCGGCCTATGCCAGTTTATCTGGTTGGAGTACCAAGGGACGTTATGCTTGTCCTTGTTGTGCTGCGCAAACATGTTCGCAATGGTTATATAATGGGAAGAAGTTCTCTTACATGGGGCATCGTCAGTGGTTACTGGAAAATCTTAGATTTAGATTTCAGAGTACTCAGTTTGACGGTACTAAAAGTTCAGAGAAGCTCCTTCGCTGACCGGTGGATCTGAAATATTGTTCATGTTGAAAGATATGAATTTCATTTATGGGAAGATGAATCAACCGCCCAACACGCAAAGAAATAGAAGATCAAGGGATGAATCTGATGAAGAGGATGATCCTAATGAGGCAGACTTGTGGAAAAAAAGAAGTATTTTTTTTGAGTTGCCTTATTGGGAGCATCAGATTTTACGACATAATCTTGATGTCATGCACATTGAGAAAAATGTCTGCGAGAACATCATTGGGACTATTTTGAATGTCAATGGAAAATCGAAAGACAATCTTTAGAGTCGACTTGATTTAGTCCACATGGGAATTCGGTGTGAGCTTCATCCCCAAGCACTTCCGAATATGAAATATCGGTTGCCGCCTACTATTTTTTCAATGTCGAAGACGGAGAAAGAAGTGTTCTATATGCTGTTGAAAGATATAAAGGTCCCGTATGCGTATACATCAAATATATCTTGATGTGTGAGTCTTAAATATCGAAGACTATATGGCTTAAAATCGCATGACTATCACATCTTGATGCAAGACTTACTGCCAGTTGCTATGCGGTGTTGTATGTCGAAAAAGGTGACGTCTTGTGTAATTGAACTGTCCAATATAATGAAAAGCATTTGTGGCAAAGTTTTGGATGTTCACCAACTTGAGACACAACAAGATCGAGCCGCATTGACTTTATGCAATCTGGAGAAGATCTTCCCACCTTCCTTCTTCACAATTATGGTGCACTTGTTAATTCATCTCCCTCGTGAAGCAATACTTGGTGTACCCATTTTCTATCGATGGATGTATCCCATAGAAAGGTCTTAATTTATTTGTAAATTATTCCTTCATTCACCTAAATGCCTTTAGTTGCAACTTTTGATAATGTTCTATACCGTGTTTAGGTTCCTATCCAAATTAAAGTCTTACTGCCGCAATAAACGTTATCCGAAAGGATCAATTGCCGAAGGCTACTTGGCAGAGGAATGTATGACTTTCTGTTCAAGGTATTTGGAAGATGTTGAAACAAGAATGAACAGACCAAGTAGAAATGCTGGGCTCATAGATCATAACTTGGCCGAAACTTATTTATTTCAAAGTTTCAGAGAACCAATCGGCAAAGTCGAAATTGCAGAATTAGATGATAGATCGTGGGTCCAAGCACATCGATATGTTCTTTTACATAACGATTCAATGGAACCATTACGCAAGTAAGTTCTAAAATTTGATAAATATTCATCAATTATAATTTGTCTGTCTTCTAACAAAGTAAACCTTTTTTAAACATAGTGAGTACAAACAAATATTGAGAGCTCGTTTACGGTCTCGAAGATTACAGCAACGAGAAATTAATAAGTTGTTCACAGAATCATTTCATGAATGGTTAAGCCAAACGGTATGCAATTGAAGTTTTCATTGACAAGCAATAATGTTTTCTCATAACATTTATAATTACTCAATTTACTTTCGATTCAATAGGTTTGGAGTCGGAATGAAGTAAATGACAAAGTTAAATGGCTTTCACAAGGTCCAAATAGAATAGTGAAAAGATATAGTGCCTTCCTCATCAATGGATTCAGATTTCATACAAAGTATTGCGAGAGATTGAGGAGAACCCAAAATTATGGAATTGTTGTTAATCCTTCAATTTCAAGTTATGCTAGTGCTAGGGACTATAATCCTATCGAGGGGAATGTGGAGTATTACGGACTTCTTAATAACATAATTGAGTTGGATTATTATGGCAGATGGAAAGTTGTCTTATTTCAGGGAGATTGGGCTGATGTGAATATGGCTCGCGGAATTAAAAATGATCAATATGGTTTTACAATGGTGAATTTCTCTCGATTGATTCACACTGGAGAACAATTGATGGACGAGCCGTATGTATTTTCTTCTCAAGTGAAACAAGTTTTTTGCTCAAAATATCCAACTGATGAGAGTTGGTATGTTGTACTCCAGAACACCCCTGGAGACTTGTTTGACATGGGCAATGGAAGTAGAGATGACATAGTCGAAAAATCAGAAACTTTGCCTTTTCCAGAACAAAACTTAAATGAAAATATCCCTAGTACTAGTCAACAATTTCAATGGGTTCGTCAGGATGCGGACGAAGATATTTACGAAATATGATGTAGTAAGATTTTACGATTTTTTATTTATATGTAATATTATAATTTTAATATTGGTCATGTTATATAATTTAACTATTTTAAATGTACTATTATTGTTGTTATTTGTTACTAAAATTTTGCACTATTTTATGTGTATTGTAGGAAAAATGCCTAGAAGACGATTACGAGAGTTAAGTATTGTCCACAATACTCCAAATTCAGAAGAAGCAAATAGTGAACAGCAAACAGTTCTTGGATCTTCTAGTGTGTCAGACATAGATGACGAGCCTGTAGAATTTCAAAGTAATGTTAAGTTTATTTTACATGCATGTTGACTTTTATTGTTGATTCATTTGTCAATTTTAATATAATAATAATATATCATTTTTCAGCTGAAGGTGGTGGGACGCGAAGAGGTCGGGGACGTACACTACTTAAAGATTTATACGACCTAAATCCTGTCGAGCGTGTTAAAGTAAGGAGAAACAGTTATGGCCAGCCTGTTGGATTTGAAGCTCGACTGTTAGCAGGCTATTTGGGCATTATAGCACAAAATGCCAATATGTTTCCCATTAACTACGAACCATGGCATCACATGCCTGATGCCAACAAAAATCAGGCTCTCGATAATATTAAGGTAACAAAACGTGAATGTAATTTATGATATTTTGGTTTAACTTTCATTTATATTTACTTTTTAAACTTATGTTTTTTTAGGAGAGATTTGCTTTAGAGGTCTCCGATGACTATATCAAGAAGACATTGGGTAAAAAATGGAGAGACTATAAAAGCACTTTGAAAAAACAATATTTTAAGAAAGACATAAGCCTCGGCGAAAAATTAAGAAATGTCTCGCCGGGAATGTTGAGGTACCAATGGGAAGATCAAGTTAGATTCTGGAATTCAAAGAAAGGAGAGGTATTACGTACTTCTAAAGTCTTATAAATTTTTCAGTTTATAGTATTTACTATATACATAATACAAATTTCATTATGTAGGACCGTGAGCTAGTTGGAACAAGCAGCAGAAAAACAAAAATTCACGCACACGGCAGGGTCTAGAAGTTTTGCTTGTGTAGCTGAGGCCGAGGTATTATAATTTATTAATTCTGTCAAATATTAATGACTTTATACTATTAAATTATATTTTTACTATTACAATGTAGGAAGTCTCGTCTGGTCAAAAAGTTGGACGCCATCAGCTTTTTGACATTAGCATAGGAAGAAGGATGGATCTTCGATGACATCTGAAGCTGTAGAAATTATGGTATATTTACTTAATAAAATTTAATTTATTATAAATATTTATAATGTTTAATTATAATAGTTTAATTCATCATTTGTAGTTTTAAATTTATAATGTTAAGTTATGTTGCATTCCTTCTTATTATATATTTTGTTTCTAACTCTTTCATTGATTTATTAAGATAAACTAAAGGAGAAGAAGACAGAGTATGAAGCGGCTGCTTCGACTGATAGTTCTGTTAATCTTGAGGATATTGATAACAGAATTATTACCGATGTTTTGGGTCCTGAAAGGTATGGTCGGGTTCGATTTCAAGGATACGGTGTTACCCAGACCCAATATTTTGGATCCGGCTCCCAGCAATACATGCCTTCCGGGAGTCAATCTCAAGCTGAAGTTCAGAGGCAAAAAGACCAGATAGCTCAGATGTAAGCGAGCACGGTTGAGCAAATTGCTGATGTTCAAAGAAAATATGAAGAACTCCAGCAACAGCTTAGAGCAGATGCGGAAGCGGCAGCAATGAGGGAGGCAGCGATAGCTGCGAGAGAGGCAGAGGCAGCATCGATGCTAGCAAAGCAGAACAGAAAGTACGATGAGCTCCAGCTACAGCTTCAGCATATGATGCAGATGTTTCAGCAGTCGCAGAAGCCGCCATCTTAGACATTTAGTTTCTCGTTGTAAGATTATTTTTAACATTATTACATTTAACATTATTGTAAGAATATTTTCATTTATAATTCATTTATTAATTTATTGAATTTCAAGTATCATTTAGAATTAATGCATTTAGTGTGATTTTTATGCTACATTTGCTGTTTTGGGTTGGAATTATATGTTATATTTGCTATTATTGGTTGGTTTTAGTGCAGGAGGGGTATGATATTGGACAAATTGTACATTGCAAATCTATACAAATTAGCGGCGTTTGTGAGAAAAGCGCCGCTAAAAGTCATTACCTTTAGCGGCGTTTGTGGGAAAAGCGCCGCTAAAAGTCATGACATTTAGTGGCGTTTTTGGGAGAAGCGCCGCTAAAAGTCATGACATTTAGCGGCATTTGTGGGAAAAGTGCCGCTAAAAGTCATGATGTAACATCCTGAAAATGGGCCTATGCATTGTTGATTTAATTATACGAAATGGCATGTCTTATGTGTTATGAATGTATTATGAACATTTTTGGAAACTTGGAAATGTAAGGAAATGTTTTAGAAAATGTTAAGTTTTAAAGTTTAAAAGAGGAAACTAAGGCAAGGTGGCCTTAAGAAAATTAATAGAAGAAATTTGACACAAGAACGGGCTTGGAAAAGTGGCAAGGAGGCACCACTTTAAGCCCAGTAAGTGACGCCACAATCAAGGGGGAAGGAGCCTAGGTTCGAGTCACTTGGGGAGCAAATAAAGGAATTTTATTTTGGTGCAAGGAACAAGAGAGTTGGACGGCAACAAGGCACTAAAGGGAGGTGTTTTATTTTTGTTAAAATTCGGCAAATAGGTGGATAAATGAGGGATAATTATTGTTTTTTTTTATTAAGAGATAAAAGATAATTGAGAGATTAATTCTAATATTGAATAAAGTGATAATTAAAAGATAAAATTATCACACAGGAAGAGTGGTGGCCAAGTAGGGGACTCTTGGGGTAATAGTTTCGGCAAATAGGAGAAAACAAGGCCATTCTTCATACTTTTCTTCCCCACTAAGCCTCTGCCGAAATTCTCTAGCAAATTTCTCCATTCTTTTCTTTCTTTCCTCTGCCGAATTCTCTCTGCTCATCATCCTCTTTTCCTTTTTTCTCCAAAAGCCGAACCTTCAACATCAACCTACTTTCCTTCTTTTAATTCAATTAAAGCCGAACCCTCAAGGTAACCATTAGCCGATTTCTTCATAGTCTCAAAAGCCGAAACTTGTTGATCACACTTAGTCCATACCCGAATCTTTGAGGGGCTTCAAGCAAGGGTGCTGTCGACTTTGGTATTAAAGGTAAGGGCCAATTGTCATTCGGTTTCTATTCTTTCACTTCTAGACTTGTCGAAATCTAGGACTAATCTCATTGATGTTCATGGTTGCCGAAACTTGGAAGGAGTGTTCAGGATCTAGCAAGTTGTCGACTTCAAGAAGGGATACTTTCGGGATTTAAAATCCACAAGGTAAGCACATCTGATATTCGGCCATAGGCCATTTAATAGTGATTAAGTGTTAGAAATCGATCTAACATGTGGTTATAGGGATTTCGACAGACACCTAAGACAAAGGATCAATTCCGGGATTTAAGATTTGGAAGGTAAGCACATAGATATGTTCGGCCAAGGCCTATTTTGATATCTAGATCTATTTCATAATTTTTTAAAAAGCCGAAACTAATCTGTGATGTGATTTAATGCTTGGCCGAATACAAAAAGGAATACAACAAAGCTTTTCGGGATTTGGTTCTTAAGTCAATCGGCAGCAAGGTAGGTTTAAGTGTACAAATCCTACTGGGATTTGGTTTTATAGCCGAATAGGCTTTATGCTAACATATTAAGTTTGGCCGAATGTAGGGACTTGAGATCTAAGGCATTAGATCAAGCTTTTCGGGATTTAAGTGAACTGCTAAGTGTATCAGGTGTGTACCCCACATTATTTCTTAATAAGTTTAAGGTAATGTTTAATATGTATGTATGTTATACGAATGTGAAAATATGGCTAAGTACCATGTTATGGTACACAATACTAAGGTACGTTTTCCTACTCCTACTATGAGTATGATAAGACTTATTATGCCATGAATGTGAATATGATAAGAATGTGAATTAAGGCATGATATTGCATAATGTGTATGATATATGGGGGCATATGGGATATTATGAAAAGGGGAAGTGAATGTGGTGACCTAAGACCACGATATCTGAATGTGGTGACCTAAGACCACGATATCCGAATGTGGTGTCTCTTAACACAAAATATGTATATGGTGGCTATGCCACGAATTTTATAAGGGCGATGAGCACGTCGACTGCAGTGACTGCCTTCGATGGTGTGTAGCGGATGGAGGGTTGACTTAGTAGTCCCCACGGTGTGCAGGTTGGTACGGGTGATGTGTAGCGGATGGCATATAGGTTTGGGTTCGGGTTGCATCATTTTTTCTATCTGTTATATGAACATGTATGATAATGTATGCCTGAATTATTAAATTTTAGTGTTGATTACACATTGAGTCTGTTTGACTCACCCCGTTGGGGAACTTTTTCTTCCAGGTGACGATCAGTGATGGACCGGGCCGGCAGAAGCTTAGGGATGGCCATGCTCAACAAGAAATTCATTTTTATTCGGACTATTTTATTTTAGGTATTTTGAATTTAAATTTGGGAATTGTTTTGATGTAATAAGGCCATAGTTGAAGTACTTTATTTTACTCTTAATTATTATGTACGAATTGTTTACACGTAAAGTTTAAGTAAATTTATTTTAAAACAAACCCTAAACGTTTTGTCACCTAAAGTAAACGATTTTTAATAAAATAAACTTGTTTTCAGTTCAAGCCCAACCAAAACCAATCTTTCTTACAAAACACACAAGTTTTTCCTAAGTAACAAAAGAATTTTGAACCGGTTTACATCGAGGAACATACCAGATCCGGTCAAGGCTCGTGGGCCGGGTTTGGGGTGTTTCAGCTTGGTATCAGAGCCCAGTTTTTAAACTCTCGGCCTGTGGTTTAAGGCCCAAAACGTTTTCAAATCAAGCCCAAATGAGTTTTTATGAAAATATTTTTGGAAATAAGCAGGTTTTTCTGGCATGGCACCTAAGTCTCCGACCCGCAGTCCACCAGGTAAGTACCCCTATCCATTGTGTGAATTATAGTATGAATTGTAGAAGGGTAGAAATGGAATGGAACGTAGAATAGCATGATAAGTACTTGAACCCTAGGACTAGTTACTCCAACTATTACATAAGACTTAAATGCCTAAGTAAACAAACCTATGGCTAAGTCGACGAGTTAGGGTGTGGCAACCCCTGTGCGCATGTCTAGGATTAGATCCGGAAGAGCCTGGTATTTAAGCAGTCCTAGTGACTCACCTCCTCTTCGCAGGAATCCTACCTGGTGCGTAGCTTCGGTTCACCCTAACCAAGAGGACTCAGTCACAAGCTAAACCCAATAACTAAAACCCGAAAGGGATTAGCCACATTTTCATGGAAACCCTAGAAAAAAAATCAACAAACTACTCTTTTGAACTGAGAAAATTGTTATTTTCGAAAAATTTTCTAAAAACTTCTAGTTTACAAAATTACAAAAAATGCCCCTGGTTTATAAAATGCCCAAACTACCCATAGTTTTATAAAAAAAAATTTACTTTATAAAATGTTCAAAAACCCTAACTTGCAAAATATTAAAATACTCCAACTTGGAAAATTTACGAAATTGCCCCTAACTTACAAAATTACCAAAATAACCCTGGTTTTTGAAATTTTGCAACATCACCAATTCGAAAAACAAATTCTCAAAAATAACCCTTAAGTTTTATAAATTTTGAAATACCCCTGAATTATTAAACTTTACAAATTTACTCTGGTTTATTACCGAAATACCCCCGGATTTCAAAATTCCCGAAATACCCCCGGGATCTCAAAAAAAATTACCAAAATACCTTTATTGACAAAATCACCAAGGGACCTTATTTTGACAAATTACGAAAATACCCTTGTAGGGCAAATTACGAAAATACCCCTAGGTAGTGGAAAAACAACAACAATGAAAATTACAACATTTCTCTGAATGAACGAAAGTTTATAATTGATTGATGAATGTATGAATGTAAAGACTGTGTGCATGTATGAATACAAAAGAACCACCCCTAAAATTCTTTTCATAAAACTTCTTCACGGGTAATCAGTGGAATAAAGGCTAATTCATAAAATTTCTTAATCAGATTAAAGCGCAGTCGTTAGAAATGAGTTCTAGAGGACGTGGTCGTCGTGGACGTGGTCGAGGAAGAATGACTGTGTCGGAACCCGTTAGATCGGGTCAAGGATCTGACAATGAGATACCACCGCCACCATCACCCCCAGCTGTTGGTGTTGAGCAGCAAGCTCAGACGGAGGATGATGCTGTGTCGCAGGTTGTGCTGCGAGTTTTGGAAATGGTGGCTGGAGCAAGTGGGAATATGGGAGCTCGGAAATCTGTACCCGAGTGACTTTGAGCCAATGGGGCTGAGATGTTTCGTGGAGTATCTGGTGTAGCACCCAGTACAGCTGAATATTGGTTGGAAGCAACCGAACGGATTATGGATGAGCTTGATCTGACCCCTGAGGAGAAGTTGAAAGGAATGGTGGCACTGCTACGCGATGAAGCGTATCAGTGGTGGCTCACAGTTCGGGATGGAGCCACAGCTGAGGATCTGACCTGGGATTATGTTAAGGCGGCATATCAGAAGAAATATATTGGCACACGGTACATTGATGAGCAAAGGAAGGCTTTTTTGGGGCTGGTTCAAGGGAACAAGTCCGTGGCGGAGTATGAAGCTGAATTTCTAAGGTTGAGCCGATATGCTCGAGGAGTAGTAGCTACGGAGCATGAGCGATGTGTCCGATTTGAGGACGGATTAAGGGATGATTTGAGGTTGTTAATAGCACCACATAAGGAACGGGAGTTTTCTACCTTAGTAGAGAAAGCTAAGGTAGCTGAAGGGATTAAGGATTCTGCAAGGCAGAACACTGATCGGAACAGGCCAAAAAGAGGTTTTGGATCGTCTGGATCATCTGGGAATAAGAGGCCTAGAGTTGATGGGCCGCGAGGTCAGCAGGCTGCTACAGGAGGGCAATATCGTACTTGTGATCAGTGTGGGAAGAAGCACTTAGGAGAGTATTGGAAAAAGACTGGAGGATGCTTTAGGTGTGGGTCCAAGGACCATATGATTAAGGAGTGTCCTATGAGGCCAGAAGGGAATCGACAGTAGCTCGGAATGTTAATCAGGCTGGTAGAGGTGGACAGCAGGCTCAGCGAGGTCGTGGTCCGAATTGCCGAGGTAATGGTGCTGGAAGAGGACGTGGAACACCGGGCAGAGGTGCTGCTAATACGGAGGCGAGACAGCCAGGCTTGGTATATGCAGTTCGCCGTAGGGAAGATGGAGACGCGCCGGACGTCATAACCGGTACGTTCCTTATTTTTGGCAAGCCCTATTTTGCTTTGATTGATGTGGGCTCGACCCATTCGTATGTTGTATGTAGAGTAGTGGAAACTCTAGATATATCCTCTGAACTTTCTGATAGGGAGATGACTGTAGTAAGCCCACTAGGTCAAACTGTAGTGGTGGATAAGATCTTTCGGAAAGTGCCTTTAGAAATTCAAGGAATAGTATTTTCTGCCGACGTGATGGAACTTTCCTTTGGAGAATTCGATCTCATACTTGGTATGGACTGGCTAGTGGAGCATCGGGCTGTGTTGGACTGTGCAGCTAAGCGAATGGAATTAACGACCCCGGAAGATGAAGTGGTCATCATGATAGGAGAAAGAAGAAACTACCTGTCTAATGTAGTTTCGGCGTTGAAGGCTAAGAAGATGGTTAGGAAAGGGTGCGAGGCATTTCTGGCCTTCGTTAGTGCTGTGGACGCAAAAGAAGGGGGAGTTAGTGGAGTTAGAATGGTAAGAGACTTTGAAGATGTGTTCCTAGAGGAATTGCCCGGAATACCCCCAGATAGAGAGGTGGAGTTTGGAATTGACTTGCTGTCGGGAACAGCTCTTGTGTCAATTGCTCCGTACAGAATGACACCAAAGGAGTTGGTGGAGCTCAAGGCTCAAATCCAAGAATTGCTGGATCGTGGGTTTATTCGACCCAGTGTGTCTCCATGGGGAGCACCGGTCTTGTTCGTGAAGAAGAAGGATGGAACTATGCGAATGTGCATAGACTATCGTCAGTTGAACAAGCTGACCATCAAGAACAAGTATCCTTTACCGAGGATTGACGACTTGTTCGATCAGCTTAAGGGAGCGGCAGTATTCTCAAAGATCGACTTAAGGTCAGGATATCATCAGTTGAAGGTGAATGAGGCGGATATCCACAAGACAGCCTTTAGGACAAGATACGGCCATTATGAGTTTGTTGTAATGCCGTTTGGTTTGACGAATGCCTCAGCCGCATTCATGGATATGATGAACCGGGTCTTTCAACCCTACTTGGATAGGTTCGTCGTTGTGTTCATCGACGATATCTTGGTGTACTCCAAGTCTGAAGAGGAGCATGATGACCATCTCCGAGTTGTGCTACAAGTGTTAAGGGAGAAGAAGCTCTATGCCAAATTCAGCAAGTGTGAATTTTAGCTGAAGGAGGTTGCGTTCTTAGGGCATGTGGTGTCTGCAGAAGGGATAAGGGTGGATCCTAGAAAGATTGAGGCAGTGTTAGATTGGAAACCACCTAGGTCCGTGGCTGAGATCCGTAGTTTCTTAGGTTTGGCGGGCTATTACAGAAGGTTCGTGGAAGGATTTTCATCGATAGCCGCACCTTTGACAAAGTTATTGAGGAAGGAAGTACCTTTTGTTTGGACGAATAAGCAACAGGAGAGCTTTGAGAAGCTTAAGAGGGTTTTGACTGAAGCTCCGGTTTTGATTCAGCCTGAGGCTGGGAAGGATTTTGTGGTGTATTGTGACGCTTCTCATACCGGATTGGGATGCGTATTGATGCAAGACGGGAAAGTAGTCGCTTATGCGTCTCGGCAACTAAGGCCACATGAGGTTAACTACCCAACTCATGATTTGGAATTGGCGGCAGTGGTCTTTGCTCTTAAGGTGTGGAGGCACTATCTTTATGGAGAAAAGTCGGTAATCTACACAGACCAGAAGAGTCTTAAGTATCTGTTGACTCAGAAGGAGTTGAACCTGAGACAGCGAAGGTGGGTGGAGTTACTGAAGGATTATGATTGCTCAATAGAGTATCATCCGGGCAAGGCAAATGTAGTGGCAGATGCCCTAAGTCGGAAAGTAGTGTCAGATCTGAGGGTGATGTTTGCACATCTGAGCTTGTATGATGATGGAAGTCTGCTGGCAGAGCTGCAAGTTAAGCCGACGTGGCTGAATGAGGTGAAAGAGGGACAGTTGGCTGTTGAGGATCTAAGCGCTAAGCTACAACAAGTACAGGATGAAGAGTTGGAAGGTTATGGTATTAATGATGAAGGAGTATTGTACTTCAAGGGTAAAGTCTGTATGCCTAAGAACAAAGAGTTAAGACAGAGGATTCTTCGGGAAGCGCATAGTAGCCCTTATGCTATGCATCCCGGAGGCACTAAGCTGTACAGAGATCTAAGGGAACAGTTCTGGTGGCCTGATCTTAAACGGGAAGTTACTGAATTCGTGGGAAAATGTCTGACGTGTCAGCAAGTTAAGGCTGAGCACCAAGTTCCATCGGGATTACTTCAGCCAATCAAGATTCCGCAGTGGAAGTGGGAGAGAAATACCATGGACTTCGTTAGTGGGCTTCCCCTTACGCCTACTAAGAAGGACTCGGTATGGGTAATAGTGGACCGTTTTACCAAGTCCGCGCACTTCATCCCGGTAAGAGTTGATTATTCTCTTCAGAAGTTGGCTAAATTATATGTGGCGGAAATTGTGAGGTTACATGGAGTACCGGTATCAATCATTTCGGATAGAGACCCAAGATTTACGTCTCAGTTTTGGAGGGCACTTCATCAAGCTTTAGGCACTAAGTTGGACTTCACTACGACTTTTCATCCGCAATCAGACTGGCAGTCTGAGCGGGTAATACAAGTGTTGGAGGATATGTTGAGAGGCTGTGTGATGGATTTCCGAGGAAGTTGGGAGGACCATTTGCCTCTAGCAGAGTTTGCCTACTACAACAGCTATCAGGCTAGTATTCGGATGGCACCGTATGAAGCGTTGTATGGTCGGAAGTGTCGAACTCCTACGTGTTGGACTGAATTAGGGGAACGTTGGGTTTTGGGTCCAGAGTTAGTGGCAAAATCGGAAGAGAAGGTTGAGATAATCCGGGCACGGTTGAAGGAAGCTTCTGATAGACAAAAGTCGTATGCGGATCTCAAACGGAAGGAAATAGAATTTGTTGTGGGAGATCAAGTATTCCTTAAGGTTTCACCTTGGAAGAAGGTGATGAGATTTGGTTGGAAAGGGAAGTTAAGCCCAAGGTTCATAGGGCCCTATCGAGTGTTGAAGCGAATTGGACCAGTGGCGTATCAGTTGGAGTTGCCACCAGAGTTGAAGCAGATGCACGACGTATTCCATGTATCCATTCTACGTCGTTATCGTTCGGATCCATCTCATGTGGTTCCAGTTGAAGAGGTGGAGCTAAGGCCAGATTTATCCTATGAGGAAGAGCCGATTCAGATTCTAGAACGAGATGCGAAAGTGTTACGACGGAAATCAGTGCCTTTAGTCAAAGTACTATGGAGAAATCATGGATCGGAAGAAGCTTCGAGGGAGCCAGAGGAGGCAATGCGATAGCAATACCCTCACCTATTTCAGTCAGGTAATTTCGAGGACGAAATTATTTTAAGGGGGGTAGAACTGTAACATCCTGAAAATGGGCCTATGCATTGTTGATTTAATTATACGAAATGGCATGTCTTATGTGTTATGAATGTATTATGAACATTTTTGGAAACTTGGAAATATAAGGAAATGTCTTAGAAAATGTTAAGTTTTAAAGTTTAAAAGAGGAAACTAAGGCAAGGTGGCCTTAAGAAAATTAATAGAAGAAATTTGACACAAGAACGGGCTTGGAAAAGTGGCAAGGAGGCACCACTTAAAGCCCAGTAAGTGACGCCACAATCAAGGGGGAAGGAGCCTAGGTTCGAGTCACTTGGGGAGCAAATAAAGGAATTTTATTTTGGTGCAAGGAACAAGAGAGTTGGACGACAACAAGGCACTAAAGGGAGGTGTTTTATTTTTGTTAAAATTCGGCAAATAGATGGATAAATGAGGGATAATTATTGTTATTTTTTTATTAAGAGATAAGAGATAATTGAGGGATTAATTCTAATATTGAATAAAGTGATAATTAAAAGATAAAATTATCACATAGGAAGAGTGGTGGCCAAGTAGGGGACTCTTGGGGTAATAGTTTCGGCAAATAGGAGAAAACAAGGCCATTCTTCACACTTTTCTTCCCCACTAAGCCTCTGCCGAAATTCTCTAGCAAATTTCTCCATTCTTTTCTTTCTTTCCTCTGCCGAATTCTCTCTGCTCATCATCCTCTTTTCCTTTTTTCTCCAAAAGCCGAACCTTCAACATCAACCTACTTTCCTTCTTTTAATTCAATCAAAGCCGAACCGTCAAGGTAACCATTAGCCGATTTCTTCATAGTCTCAAAAGCCGAAACTTGTTGATCACACTTAGTCCATAGCTGAATCTTTGAGGGGCTTCAAGCAAGGGTGCTGTCGACTTTGGTATTAAAGGTAAGGGCCAATTGTCATTCGGTTTCTATTCTTTCACTTCTAGACTTGTCGAAATCTAGGACTAATCTCATTGATGTTCATGGTTGCCGAAACTTGGAAGGAGTGTTCAGGATCTAGCAAGTTGTCGACTTCAAGAAGGGATACTTTCGGGATTTAAAATCCACAAGGTAAGCACATCTAATATTCGGCCATAGGCCATTTAATAGTGATTAAGTGTTAGAAATCGATCTAACATGTGGTTATAGGGATTTCGACAGACACCTAAGACAAAGGATCAATTCCGGGATTTAAGATGTGGAAGGTAAGCACATAGGTATGTTCGGCCAAGGCCTGTTTTGATATCTAGATCTATTTCATAATTTTTTAAAAAGCCGAAACTAACCTGTGATGTGATTTAATGCTTGGCTGAATACAAAAAGGAATACAACAAAGCTTTTCGGGATTTGGTTCTTAAGTCAATCGGCAGCAAGGTAGGTTTAAGTGTACAAATCCTACTGGGATTTGGTTTTATAGCCGAATAGGCTTTATGCTAACATATTAAGTTTGGCCGAATGTAGGGACTTGAGATCTAAGGCATTAGATCAAGCTTTTCGGGATTTAAGTGAACTGCTAAGTGTATCAGGTGTGTACCCCACACTATTTCTTAATAAGTTTAAGGTAATGTTTAATATGTATGTATGTTATACGAATGTGAAAATATGGCTAAGTACCATGTTATGGTACACAATACTAAGGTACGTTTTCCTGCTCCTACTATGAGTATGATAAGACTTATTATGCCATGAATGTGAATATGATAAGAATGTGAATTAAGGCATGATATTGCATAATGTGTATGATATATGGGGGCATATGGGATATTATGAAAAGGGGAAGTGAATGTGGTGACCTAAGACCACGATAGCTGAATGTGGTGACCTAAGACCACGATATCCGAATGTGGTGTCTCTTGACACAAAATATGTATATGGTGGCTATGCCACGAATTTTATAAGGGCGATGAGTACGTCGACTGCAGCGACTGCCTTCGATGGTGTGTAGCGGATGGAAGGTTGACTTAGAATCCCCACGGTGTGCAGGTTGCTACAGGTGATGTGTAGCGGATGGCATATAGGTTTGGGTTCAGGTTGCATCATTTTTTCTATCTGTTATATGAACATGTATGATAATGTATGCCTGAATTATTAAATTTTAGTGTTGGTTACACATTGAGTCTGTTTGACTCACCCCGTTGGGGAACTTTTTCTTCCAGGTGACGATCAGTGATGGACCGGGCCGGCAGAAGCTTAGGGATGGCCATGCTCAACAAGAAATTCATTTTTATTCGGACTATTTTATTTTAAGTATTTTGAATTTAAATTTGGGAATTGTTTTGATGTAATAAGGCCATAGTTGAAGTACTTTATTTTACTCTTAATTATTATGTATGAATTGTTTACACGTAAAGTTTAAGTAAATTTATTTTAAAATAAACCCTAAACATTTTGTCACCTAAAGTAAACGATTTTTAATAAAATAAACTTGTTTTCAGTTCAAGCCCAACCCAAACCAATCTTTCTTACAAAACACACAAGTTTTTCCTAAGTAACAAAAGAATTTTGAACCGGTTTACATCGAGGAACATACCAGATCCGGTCAAGGCTCGTGGGTCGGGTTTGGGGTGTTTCAGCTTGGTATCAGAGCCCAGTTTTTAAACTCTCGGCCTGTGGTTTAAGGCCCAAAATGTTTTCAAATCAAGCCCAAATGAGTTTTTATGAAAATATTTTTGGAAATAAGCAGGTTTTTCTGGCATGGCACCTAAGTCTCCGACCCGCAGTCCACCAGGTAAGTACCTCTAACCATTGCGTGAATTATAGTATGAATTGTAGAAGGGTAGAAATGGAATGGAACGCGCGGGTCCGTAGGAGCGGGTCAGGTCGCGTGCAGGTCAGGCTCAAAACGGCACAGTTTTGGTGCTAAAGGGTCTAAGTGAAACGACGCCATTTTACTTCTGTTATATAAATCATTTTTTTTTAAATTTTATTTTTACTCCTCTTCTTCCAAAAAAAAAAAGAACAAAGTAAATTCTCTCAACCTCTCTCACCCTCTCTAAGCTCTGGCCTAGGGGTCTGGTGAGTCCCACGACAGCCACCGGTCACCAGCGATGGACTTCATCGTCTCTGGTGGCCGGAAACACCAAAAGACCCTCTTTTTGAAGCCCGTCACACATAGAACCCCGATCCGAGACCAAAACCCCTGAAAACTCAGCCAAACTCGACGGAGAAATAAAGAAACGTTTCGTTTCTTCTCTTTTTTCGGCTTGGCCTTCAACGGCGAGGATACCAACTGACTCAGGTGAGTTTTCTTTTCTTTTTATTCCTATATTTTATACCTTTGAAAAATAAAATAGAAAAAAATAATAACGAATATATAAAAAGGGTTCACATTTTATTTCAAAGTTTTTGTTTTTGTCTTTTATCTCAGTTTCTTTTTGTGCGAAAAAAAACTAAAAAGAAGCTGTTGTGACTTTCATAGCCAAATTACACAACTGTTAGTCTTTGTTTTTTTGTTTGTTTCTTTTTTGTCTGCTTCTGCTTGGCGCGTTAGCTCTTGCGTGTTGCAGGTGACAGTGGCAGTGGCAGACGGTGGTGGCGAGGGGTCAAACGCGTGCGAGGAGGCAGCGACGCAAAGAGGCTAAGGGTATAGGAATTAGTGCTTCGATTTACTCCACTGTAACTTCGGGGAGATTAGACTTGCATCTACAATCTGCTCCACTGCAACTTCAGGGAGATAAGGTTTGTGGCTTTAATCTGCTCCACTACAACTTCAGGGAGATAAGATTCGTCATGGTAGATTTAATCCAACCTGATTCGTCATGGTAGATTTAATCCAACCTACTACAACTTTAGAGGTATAGGATTTGTGACTTGTAGCTTTAATTTGTTACACTGCAACTTCAGGGAAATGAGATTCGCTATCTTCAATCTGCTCCACTGCAACTTTAAGGAGATAAGATTCGGCATGGTAGATTTAATCTGACCTACTATAACTTTAGAGGTATAAGATTTTTGACTTGTAGCTTTAATCTGTTCCACTGCAACTTCAGGGAAATGAGATTCGCTATCTTCAATCTGCTCCACTGTAACTTCAGGGAGATGATATTTGTAACTTCAACCTGCTCCACTGCAACTTCAGGAGATAAGGTTTGTGGCTTTAATCTGCTCCACTGCAAATTCAGGGAGATGAGATTCGCCACGATAACTTAAATTCGTCCCACTGTAACATCAGAGGTATAGGATTTATGGTTTCACTAATCTGTTACACCGTTTTCTGGGAACATGACTTGTAGAATCCATTTCATGGGCCTATCTTTATGCCGAGTGATTAGGATGTTATGATCAAAATGAATCAAATGCTCCTAACTAGATATGTATGAATGATGTTTACATGAATGCAGAATGTCATTTTTTCGAGAATGATCCCTTTTTAATGCTTATGTTGACACTGCTCGTTGTTCACTAGGGTTCTATCACTGACGTATTACCCTGCCTTCTAGTTCAACTAATATCCTTGACAGAGAACCTGAAGAAGTAATCACCAATTTAGATTTTTTTCCAAGTATTTCCAACTCTTAAATTTGGTTAGTTCTGACTAGTGGTCCTATTTCAGATCCTTGTAATATTTTGAACTCTTCAGAGTAATATGCAAAACTCCTCTTACTTGAATATTATTAGTCCATTAATCGTTATTTCAAAAAATATACTTAAAAAAGATTGTAACAATGGATAAGATTTTAATTTATTGGAAGCAGAGCTCGAAATGAATAGATTAATCTGAATAACAAACATTGCTAAAATACAAAATGAGTAAGATGAAATTAGGTGCCCTAAATATCGTAGCATGAGCTTCTTTGCACAAACTTCTCGAAGACCATTTTGAACTTAATATGTGTTTAGGAGATCCAAAGTACTTCGTTGATGCCCCAAGATGTAACGTTCCTCCTCCTTGTTAATTCTGAGGGTACAAGACTACCATATGCCCCATATTCGATCAAAATTTGAGTTACCCTTTCTAGGGTTTTCAACTCAAAACCCCTTTGGTCTTAATGCGCCATTTTGGGGTTTTCGTCTTAGCCTCTCCCTTTTTTTTAGGCGAAGTACTTCTTAACTAAATCCAAATTCACAGGATTAGGCAGGTTTTTGCCATCCATCTCGGTCAAAATCAGTGCTATTCTGGAAAAGGCCTTCTTTACCGCAAAAGGTCATTCCTAATTTGGCATCCATTTCCCTCTGAAATCCTTTTGTATGGGCAGGATCTTTTTCAATACTAGGTCTCTTTCTTCAAGAATGATCTCTTTCTTCAAGAATTTACTGACTGCCGATTTGGTGACATTGGCATATGAAGTGGCTTCTACCCACTTGGTAAAGTAATCAATGACCACGAAGATGAATCAGTGCCCATTAGAAGCTTTTGGCGATATCGGTCCAATGACATCCATGCCCCAGATAGAGAAAGGCCATGGAGAAGTCATGACATGAAGAGGTGAGGGAGGTACATGAATTTTGTCTCAATAAATTTGGCACTTATGACATCCCCTTCCATGGTGGACCAATAATATCCGAATCTCATGATCTTCTTGGCCATCGTAAAACCATTAGCATGTGTTCCGTAGACGCCTTCATGGACTTCTTCTAAGATTTTCTTAGCCTTAACAGCGTCCACACATCTTAGTAGTACTTGATCCTCTCTTCTTTTGTATAGGATCTCCCAATCTAAGACATGGTCACTGGCAAGTCTTCTCAACGTCCTTTTATCATTCTCAGTTGCTTGGTCAGGGTATTCACGATTCTTCACATATCGCAGTATATCGTGGTACCAAGGGTAATCGTCCTTTTCTTCTCCCTCAAAGTTGTAACAATGAGCTGGAGCCTCATAAATACTCATCTGGATAGGTTTTACGTCCTCTTGTTTGTTCACTTTGATCATGAAAGCTAAAGTAGCCAAGGCATCAGCCATCTGGTTTTCATCTCGTGGGACATAGCAAAAGGTGATATCATCAAACTCCTCAATTAATTCAAGAACTAGCCTTCGATAATTGATCAATTTGGGGTCTCTTGTCTCCCATTCTCCTTTGAGCTGATAGATTACTAATGCAGAATCACTATATACCTCTAGTACTTTAATCTTGCATTCTATGGCTGCAAGGATACCCATGATGCATGCTTTATTTTTTGCCATATTATCTATGCAATCAAAATCTATTTTATTAATAAAGAGATAATGATCTCCGTTTGGGGATACTAGGACTGCCCCGATTCCATTACCCACAGCGTTTGAGGCCCAATCAAAGTTTAGTTTCCAGGGATGTTCTTCCTGAGCACCCTCTTCAGTGGTTGCAACATACATCAGATCTTCATTTGGGAAATCAAAATTCAAAGGCTCGTAATCTTCTAGAGCTCCACTGGCTAGAAAATCTACTATTGCACTCCCTTTTACCGCCTTCTAGTTAACATAGACTATATCGAACTCGGAAAGTAGAATTTGCCATCGGGCCATTCTTCCATTCAAAGAAGTCGACTCCATCATGTACTTTAGAGGGTCAAGTTTTGAAATGAGCCAAGTTGTGTGGTACAACATGTATTATCTCAGTCTTCGAGTTGTCCAAATCAAGGCACAACACAACTTCTCGATTGGCGAATATCTTGTCTCACATTCAGTGAATTTCTTACTGAGATAGTATATCGCTCTTTCTTTTCTTCCTGACTCATCATGTTGGCCCAGTACGCATACCATGGAATTTTCAAATACTACCAAGTACAGTATCAGTGGCTTATCTAGACTGGGTGGCATCAACACAGGGGCATTGGATAAGTAATGTTTGACATTGTCAAAAGTTTTCTGACACTCCTCATCCTATACACCTGGATTGTATTTCTTAAGGAGACGGAATATAGGGTCACATTTCTCCGTTAGTTGTGAAATGAAACGAGCGATGTAATTTAACCTCCCTAAGAAACCTCGAACTTCTTTTTGGGTACGCAGCGGAGGTAGCTCCTGTAACAGTCCGAAATTGACCCTAATCGGAACGGTGGTGTAACACCCCAAACCCGGTCAATACGCCACGACCGAATCTGGTATGTCACTGAGGAAAACGTTTTGAAGAAAAACGAGTTCACGATTTAAATTTTGTGAAAAACCCTTTTGAAATTCTATATTTGTAGAAAATAAGTTTAAGACTGAAATCTACTTTGAAATTACATAAAACTTTAATATAAGTAAGTAAATCATAAGTTAGAAAAGATTTATATCATTTTAAGAAAACTCAAATTATTACTTTGAAACCATTTACATTTGATAGTAGTAACTAAATATTTGTAAATCATTTAATATATCAAAAACACTTAAGTTGTTGAAATTGTCAATTAATTTATGTTACCCGATGGTAACATTTTAAAAACCATTGCGTTGTGTAGTTTAGAAAACTTTGGGCTCAATTATTAAATCAAACATGTAATTTATAAGCCATATTTTAAATCAAATCCAAAGTATAAATATAATCCAAAATCATAATATAAGAGGCCTTATTACAAACCCATAAAAATATAAAGCCAAATTTAAATAAAGTAAAGTTCTCAAACCAAAGTTCACGTAGAACCCAAATTTATTGCATGGCCTCCTCGAGTTCATCCGGCTCCATTTCCGCGATCTCACGAATCACCGAAAATATAAGGGAGAAGGTGAGTCACCAAGACTCAGTGCATATTCCCTCTCCCGGGTAAATGCCACATACTTACACAATTTATAACAAAGCAATATATATGCATAATGCACCCAACCTAGCCATCCATAACTCCTTTTCTACCCCATGTGGTACCAAACCACTGGTGGTGCCAAACCACTGGTGTCCAAAGACACAATTGTGTTACCAAAACACTGGTGACCGAGGTCACAAATCAAGTGATGGGGCCAACCCATCGTGTGATACCAAATCACTGGCAGACAATCCCATATCTCAAAAGTGGGGCTAACCCACGGTGGAATTAACCACAGGGACAAGTCGCTATGAGGTGCCAAACCTCTGGTGTCTGAAGACACGAATCGAATGATGGGGCCAACCCATCGTGTGATACCAAATCATTGGCGTCGATCCCATATCTCAAATGTGGGGCCAACCCACGGTGGTGTTAACCACAGGGACGAGACGCTATGAGGTGCCAAACCTCTGGAGGTACCAAACCTCTGGTGACCGAAGTCACAATGTGATACCAAATCACTGGAGATACCAAATCTCTGGTGTCCGAAGACAGAAATCTTCCCCCTCCTCTCATGTTGCCCATACCAATGCAATATATAAACAAATCATGTCAATATACTATGATATGAATCATATAATAAATATATCATAAATCGTAGATCATGATTTCAATCCACATGTATTAACAACATATCGAAACGGACTTACCCGAATTCTCATTCATACCATTATGGTATCAAATCCAAGTTATAAAGTGTGTAAGATACACACCTTTCACCAACGCAAATACTAACTTCCGAAGATCCGATCTACCGCACTAGATCACTTTGTCCTACAATTGGTCAATACTAAAAAATTATTAACAAAGGCCATTCGGCCAAACCACAATACTTTAATCCTAAAACTTTAGTCTTACAAAAGAATAATGAATCAACTAAAATCCTTACCCTTTGACTTACCAACCTTTGATTGCTAGAGAGAGATAGGGCTTAAATCAATCGCTTCCAAAGTCTCAAAGAGCCTATCTTTCAAAACCGACTGTATATAAAAATCAAAGAAACTATCCTTGAATATTCGACCAAAACAAGGACTAAAAGAGAGGAAGAAGGTTCGGCTATTTGGTTGTGAAAGAAGAAAATATGTGAGTAGAAAAGAGAATAGACATGAGAGAGAGAGAACTCTGTTTAATCAACAATGGAAGAAAGAAAAATGAGTTTGGAGAAGAAAGAGGTTCGGCCAAATGAAAGAAAAAGAATAAGAGAGAAAATGGGGTTGAAAGATTCGGCCAACTCTTTGTTTACCAAAAAGAAAAGTGCATAAAATGCCAAAATGAAGTTTTAGTTTCAAGTGGAAAGATGAGAGAAAGAAAATAGTATTTTTGGTTCAATGAAATGAAGGCTAAAACAAAAGCAAAATTTGCACAAAATGTACAATAAACATTCGGCCAAAGAAGAGTTTTTGGAGAGGAAAAGCAAAATGCAAAAAGATGCACAAAAGAGGAATTGGCCAAATATTCCCCCCCTAAACCACCTAACAAAATTCGGCCACCCACCTAGACACCCATACCGTCCACATTCAACACTAAAAGCATAGGAATTGTTTCCAAAACATTTTCCACAAGCCAAGCCTTTTGTCCCCTCAATATACCATAACTTCAAGATATCCTTCCATAACCTTAAGAATCTTATCCCCAATATCAAGCTTTCCTTAATCATAATTTCAACTTACCAAAAGAAATAGTCCAACCTATCATAAACATAGTTTGACCGGCCATCAATGCTAATACACAAAAATAAACCTTCAAAATGCTAAACATACCACTCGAACCTCTAACCTCAAGCTACCTTTCAAGCTCCTTAACCAACTTGCCACTTACTCCTCTTGTGCTATAAATGAACACTTAAATTAACTTAAGTGCTAAGCTCACCTAATCCACTTCATTAAATAAGCCATACTAAAATTTATTCTAACTTCCTAATTAAAATCAAACCTTCACAAGACTATGCTAACACACAAAATTCATATCCAAGCCAACACAAAAATAAATAATATTCTAATTTTCCTAAAGCCCAATTCCCAATCGGCCCAATCCTACTAGGCCCAATTTTGGGATGTTACAGATCTACCCTCCTTAAAGAAAATTTCATCCTCAAAATTTCCAACTAACTAACAGTCGTACATCCTATCTCACCACACTACGCTCTTGCTGCGCACTCTGATATTAACAACACTACTATACTACTAACAACATTTGAATACGTCAACCCACATCAATCAAAGCAGTATATGGAAATCCAATGATCAAGAACATACTGGTGTTGACGTCCGGTGCGTCGCCCTCCTCTCGTCGTCTCGCTGCATACACCAACCCAGGCTGCCTAGCCTCAGTGTTGCTTGCACCTCTACCCGATGCTCCGCGGCCTCGACCAGAACTATTACCTCATCTACCGTTATCACGACCTCTCTGCAGTGACGGTCCCTCCTTTCTGAACTGAGCACGATCTTGACCTTCAGATTGATTCCTGGCTAGCTTACGTGGACAGTCTCTCACACGATGATCCAGCGAACCACACTCGAAACAGCCTTTTCCTCCGATCCAACATTCGCCCCAATGAAACTTTTCGCATCCGTTACACCGTGCTGGTCTCTGATTAGTAGTAACAGGCCTCCCAGACTGATTAGGCCCACTCTGCCTAACCCTTTTT
Source organism: Gossypium australe (assembly GCA_005393395.2). Taxonomy (NCBI): domain Eukaryota; kingdom Viridiplantae; phylum Streptophyta; class Magnoliopsida; order Malvales; family Malvaceae; genus Gossypium; species Gossypium australe. The sequence continues at coordinate 102,642,395 of CM016620.1, forward strand.
TGAGAATCTTCGTCCGACCCAGATGATCCATATCCTCTCTTATGCTTATTCCGATCGTAACTCTGCCTTCTAGATTCCTTTATCCCTTCGGCTATCTTAGCCTTTTCAATCAAAGCAGCAAACTCTCGCTCCTGATGTGGAGCAATCAACAGTCTCAGCTCGTCCTTCAAACCATCCTCGAATCGGACACATCGCTCGTGCTCCGAAGCCACAATACCTCCAGCATACCGGCTCAATCTTAAGAACTCGGCCTCATACTCTGATACGGATTTACTCCTTTGGACCAAATTCAGGAATGCCTTGCGCTGCGCATCAACGTAACTACACCCGGTATATTTCTTATGATACGCTGCCTTAAAGAAGTCCCAAGTGAGATCCTCCGCTGCAGCACCATTCCGAACCGTGAGCCACACTGATATGACTCATCACGAAGAAGCGATACAATCCCTTTCAGCTTTTCCTCGGCATTCAAATCCAAATCCTCCATGATTCGCTCTGTCGCCTCTAACCAATATTCAGCTGTGCTGGGAGCTACACCCGAAACACCTCGAAATACCTCGGCTCCGTTGGCTTGGAGTCACTCTGGAACAGATTTCTGAGCTCCCGTGCCTCCACTTACTCCAACTACCCTCTCAAGAACTCGCAGCATCGCCTGAGACACTGCGTCATCCCCCGTTTGATCCTGATGCTCAACTCCAACCGCTGGTGGTGGAACTGGTGGTACCTCATTCTCGGATCCTTGACCCGACCTCACTGGCTCAGACACAGCCATCTTACCTCGACCACGTCCACGCATAACACGACCTCGTCCTTGAGTTCTCATGTCTAACGTCTCGTTTTATCTAAGTTAAAAGTTTTATGCTTTAATCAATATTCCACTTTCTTTAAAGCGCAGTTTTATGAAAAGTTTAACAAGAGGTTGTTCCGCGAGTACACCAAACCAATAGTTTTGGGTCTCTAAAGTAGTTCTTACTACTACACAATCATATCATCATCATCACATCATATCATCAAAATCAATAGTTTGATGTACTTACCAGGGCGGATTGATGCCGGAGACTCGGGGCCATGCCTTTCCAACCATAAAATTTTCAACAAAAATATCTTTAAACCATACTTTAAATCATTTTGGGCCTCAGACCCACAGCCGAGTTTTTGAACTTAGCTCTGATACCAATTTGTAACACCCCAAACCCAGTCAATACGCCACGACCGAATCTGGTATGTCACTGAGGAAAACGTTTTGAAGAAAAACGAGTTCACGATTTAAATTTTGTGAAAAACCCTTTTGAAATTCTATATTTGTAGAAAATAAGTTTAAGACTGAAATCTACTTTGAAATTACATAAAACTTTAATATAAGTAAGTAAATCATAAGTTAGAAAAGATTTATATCATTTTAAGAAAACTCAAATTATTACTTTGAAACCATTTACATTTGCTAGTAGTAACTAAATATTTGTAAATCATTTAATATATCGAAAACACTTAAGTTGTTGAAATTGTCAATTAATTTATGTTACTCGATGGTAACGTTTTAAAAACCATTGCGTTGTGCAGTTTAGAAAACTTTGGGCTCAATTATTAAATCAAACATGTAATTTATAAGCCATATTTTAAATCAAATCCAAAGTATAAATATAATCCAAAATCATAATATAAGAGGCCTTATTACAAACCCATAAAAATATAAAACCAAATTTAAATAAAGTAAAGTTCTCAAACCAAAGTTCACATAGAACCCAAATTTATTGCATGGCCTCCTCGAGTTCATCCGGCTCCATTTCCGCGATCTCACGAATCACCTGAAAATATAAGGGAGAAGGTGAGTCACCAAGACTCAGTGCATATTCCCTCTCCCGGGTAAATGCCACATACTTACACAATTTATAACAAAGCAATATATATGCATAATGCACCCAACCTAGCCATCCATAACTCCTTTTCTACCCCGTGTGGTACCAAACCACTGGTGGTGCCAAACCACTGGTGTCCAAAGACACAATTGTGTTACCAAAACACTGGTGACTGAGGTCACAAATCAAGTGATGGGGCCAACCCATCGTGTGATACCAAATCACTGGCAGACGATCCCATATCTCAAAAGTGGGGCCAACCCACAGTGGAATTAACCACAGGGACAAGTCGCTATGAGGTGCCAAACCTCTGGTGTCTGAAGACACGAATCGAATGATGGGGCCAACCCATCGTGTGATACCAAATCACTGGCGTCGATCCCATATCTCAAATGTGGGGCCAACCCACGGTGGTGTTAACCACAGGGACGAGACGCTATGAGGTGCCAAACCTCTGGAGGTACCAAACCTCTGGTGACCGAAGTCACAATGTGATACCAAATCACTGGAGATACCAAATCTCTGGTATCCGAAGACAGAAATCTTCCCCCTCCTCTCATGTTGCCCATACCAATGCAATATATAAACAAATCATGTCAATATACTATGATATGAATCATATAATAAATATATCATAAATCGTAGATCATGATTTCAATCCACATGTATTAACAACATATCGAAACGGACTTACCCGAATTCTCATTCATACCATCATGGTATCAAATCCAAATCTCATCGTTTTTCCCACTTTCATAATATGATTAGTAATAACACACATAAACATACAAATATAAACCAAGTTATAAAGTGTGTAAGATACACACCTTTCACCAACGAAAATACTAACTTCCGAAGATCCGATTTACCGCACTAGATCACTTTGTCCTACAATCGGTCAATACTAAAAAATTATTAACAAAGGCCATTCAGCCAAACCACAATACTTTAATCCTAAAACTTTAGTCTTACAAAAGAATAATGAATCAACTAAAATCCTTACCCTTTGACTTACCAACCTTTGATTGCTAGAGAGAGATAGGGCTTAAATCAATCGCTTCCAAAGTCCCAAAGAGCCTATCTTTCAAAACCGATTGTATATAAAAATCAAAGAAACTATCCTTGAATATTCGGCCAAAACAAGGACTAAAAGAGAGGAAGAAGGTTCGGCTATTTGGTTGTGAAAGAAGAAAATATGTGAGTAGAAAAGAGAATAGACATGAGAGAGAAAACTCTGTTTAATCAACAATGGAAGAAAGAAAAATGAGTTTGGAGAAGAAAGAGGTTCGGCCAAATGAAAGAAAAAGAATAAGAGAGAAAATGGGGTTGAAAGATTAGGCCAACTCTTTGTTTACCAAAAAGAAAAGTGCATAAAATGCCAAAATGAAGTTTTAGTTTCAAGTGGAAAGATGAGAGAAAGAAAATAGTATTTTTGGTTCAATGAAATGAAGGCTAAAACAAAAGCAAAATTTGCACAAAATGTACAATAAACATTCGGCCAAAGAAGAGTTTTTGGAGAGGAAAAGCAAAATGCAAAAAGATGCACAAAAGAGGAATTGGCCAAATATTCCCCCCTAAACCACCTAACAAAATTCGGCCACCCACCTAGACACCCATACCGTCCACATTCAACACTAAAAGCATAGGAATTATTTCCAAAACATTTTCCACAAGCCAAGCCTTTTGTCTCCTCAATATACCATAACTTCAAGATATCCTTCCATAACCTTAAGAATCTTATCCCCAATATCAAGCTTTCCTTAATCATAATTTCAACTTACCAAAAGAAATAGTCCAACCTATCATAAACATAGGTTGACCGGCCATCAATGCTAATACACAAAAATAAACCTTCAAAATGCTAAACATACCACTCGAACCTCTAACCTCAAGCTACCTTTCAAGCTCCTTAACCAACTTGCCACTTACTCCTCTTGTGCTATAAATGAACACTTAAATTAACTTAAGTGCTAAGCTCACCTAATCCACTTCATTAAATAAGCCATACTAAAATTTATTCTAACTTCCTAATTAAAATCAAACCTTCACAAGACTATGCTAACACACAAAATTCATATCCAAGCCAACACAAAAATAAATAATATTCTAATTTTCCTAAAGCCCAATTCCCAATCGGCCCAATCCTACTAGGCCCAATTTTGGGATGTTACAGGTGGTTTCAGGACCACGAATCTGAGTCTGAAATATTTTTTAAACGATTTATTATGTGTTTATGATATGTGTATTAATGTGTGTGAAAGTTTCGTAGAAAAATTTAATCGTTTGTGTGTTTAATTCGATAAAAAGGACTTAATCGCGTAAGTTGCAAAAGTAGCAAACTATAGTGAAAGTGCCTATTTGATGATGGCTTTTTAAAGTGGGGTATTAAATGAGTAATTAGCCCATTTTTTTTAGATGTAGTGGGCGGCATATGTCTAAACTACCCTTAAGTTATTTGTTATGAATTTTATATTATAAGGTTAAATAAGTAACTAACTAAATAACATGTTATATGTTAAAATAACATAAAAAAATAAGCCATCATCTTTTTCATCCATCTTTGGCCGAATGTGGGAGAAAGAATGAAGCTTTGAATCCTTTTGATTTTCGGCATTTCTAGGCTAAAATGCAAGGTGAGTTTTAGTCGGTTTTTGATAATTTTTACGTTTTTAAGATCGTTGTTTCGTATATTACCCGACCCATGCTAGAATTTTTAAGATTTATGTGTATATGAGATTCGGCCATTGATGTATTCATGTGGTTTTTGGTGTTTGATGTTTTTAAATTAAAGATATGTTAAGGATTAGTATGTTTTGTATTAGAAATTTTAGTAAATTTGAGTATTTGGGCTAAATTGCAAAAATAAAATTTTAGAGGGGCTTATTTGCAAAATAAATGAAAGAAATGGACTTGTATAGTCCTTATATATATTCGGCCCTTGAGTAGCATTGAGAAATTTTGTGTATTTTGTGTTTTATGCAAATAGGACTAAATTGTAAAAATGTGAAATAGTAGGGGTAAATGGTAATTTGCCTATTTATGTGCTTAGGGACTAAATTGAGATGAAATGTACTTGAATGAGCTAATTTTTAATGTGTTTAGATCAAGAACAAAGAAAAACGGGTTTGGATCGGGGAAAGACAAAGGTTATCGAATAGCCGGTTTACACGGTCCGTCGACAGTCGAGGTAAGTTCTTAAGCAAATATAAGCTAAAGAATTATTTATGATTATGATGAATAATGAAACTTGAATAGTTAAAGTGTAAGTATAGGTAATAGCCGAATGTATGAGTATGGTATTGAATTGAACTTATTTTGTAAAACGAGAAGTGTATAAGTATGTTCGGGTTGGTATGTGAAAGAAATATGAAGTATATGAGTTGTTTGTATTGTTGGTATTATGAAATGAGTGTTGAATTGATGATTATATGTAATTCGGGCTTTGAGCCTAGCAGGCCTTGTGCCGGTGATGTAATTCGGGCTTATTGCCTAGCAGGCTAAATGTCGGTGATCAAATTCAGACCTCGGGTCTAGCAGGCTTAATACCGGTGATGTTTTATGAACCCTTTACAAAGTGGAATGTAAATACTTCAATAATCAAAATGCTCGGGTAAATATAAAGGTTTATAGATGCAAGGAATAAGGTAAGTGATTATCTTTCCTTTCGAATTACATAAGTGGAAGAATGGTTAAGGTTTTTAGTAATGAGATTTTATGATGTGTGCATTTGATTTATTCATTAAGGTGTGTGATATGTATATGGAAATATAAGCTTGGTAATATCCTTGAGATTCGGTCAAATGTGCAAATGTTGAAGGTGAAAGTTATCGAAGATACATATATATATGACTAATTGTATATGATTGAAATATATGTTATACCTGTTAATGATGGAATGTGCGAATACTTAAGGCTTAAAGTGTTTTGGAGGGTTGTATGTCTTCGATGAGGGAAATATAGATGCTAAGTTAAAGAAATGATAATTCGGCCATAATGGAATTATTAGTTAAATTATGTGGATTCTAAAGTCTTGAACAATTTGATTTACAAGTATATATTTATATATGTACTAAATGTTGGAATGTTTGATTATTGAGTCGTAAATGCTTAAGACTTACTAAGCTAGTGAGCTTACTTGTGTATTATGTTCTTCTCTGTTTTATAGATTCGGTTAAGGCTACGAGCTCAAAGGGATAGTCAAAAAAGTCATCCACACTATCAGCTTAAGTTGGTACTCTTTAATCTTGGTATTTGGATAAAGGCATGTATAGAAAAGGCTATGATTTTGTTAAGTTGAAAACTTTGTTATGTATTTATAATAGCCATGCGATAATGGCTTAATCTTTTGGTTAAGTATGCTTTCCATGCTTTCGACATAACTGCTTGTATATATTGCTAATGGTTGTGTAAATTCGGTCATGGTATGAACAAATATATAAAGCGATCGTATATATATATATATATATATATGTTTATGTGTTATAATGTTTAGTTAGGTGAACTGGCAATATGGAAAACGATGGATGTGTGATAAGATATAGTATGCAATATATTAGATAGATAATATGATTAATATATATATATATAATGTGCTTGAATAGGTCTTGCATAATGTATAATCGGCTATATTGGATCAATGTTATGTTTAAATGATTTTGGTTATGTGAAGTTTACATTTTTATAATGAAGCATAGGCTCAATTGCTATTGATAGTAAATGAATATGTTATATAAATGTTTAGGTATGATTTTTAATGGAAAGTAAATTAGTATGTTCGGTCAAAATATATTGCTACTATGTTTGCATATGCATCTGATTAATAATAATAATAATTGGTCGGCTTAGTATGCTTATATATTGAGTAATTCGAATGAAATCTAGCTCCTGTTATATGTGTTTTGGTTTATGTCCAACCTATGATATATTGCGATAGCGTTGAGATATTATTATTTTTTTTAGTGTATAAATTTCATGAATGTTTAATTCATGTAGTTCGGACATTGACATTTATTAAGTACCTGTGAATAAACTCGTTATTCATTATTTTTAATTTAATAGGTTGTAATGTTTTATGAAATAGAAACATTTGCATTGTTTACGCTTGAATTCAAATAAATGTCTATATGGAATTGAGTTTAGTTCGGTAACGCCTCATAACCCTAATCCGGTGACGGGTACGTGTTAGGGGTGTTACAGCTCCTGTATAGCCTTGACCTTATCCGGGTCGATCTCAATCCCTTTTTCACTAACCACGAATCCTAGTAATATTCCTGACCTAGCCCCGAAGGTACACTTTGCAGGATTGAGCTTTAGTTGGAATTTTCTCAACCTTAAAAACAATTTCCTTAAGACTTGCACATGCTCTTTTTCTGTTCTAGATTTTGCAATCATGTCGTTGACATAAACTTTAAATTCTTTATGCATCATGTCATGAAACAAGGTTACCATGGCTTTTTGATACGTTGCTCCTACATTTTTCAGTCCAAATGGCATCACATTATAGCAAAATGTTCCCCCATGGTTACGAATGTGGTCTTCTCCATATCTTCAGGATGTATCTTAATCTAGTTATATTCAGAAAAACCATCCATAAAGGAGAACAGTGAGTAACATGTCGTGTTGTCCACTAAGGTGTCAATATGAGGCAATGGGAAATTATCTTTCGGGCTAGCTTTGTTTAAATTCCTGTAGTCTACGCACATTCGTACTTTCCCATCTTTTTTAGGGACGGAGACAATGTTGGCTACCCATTCTGAGTACTTAACCACTTGTAAGAAACCAGCATCGAATTGCTTCTTGACCTGCTCTTTTATTTTTAGTAAAACATCGGGCCTCATCATTCAGAGCTTCTATTAAACCAATTTGCACTCTTCCTTTATGAGGAGCCGATGTACCACGATATCAGTGCTTAGCTGAGGCATATCTTAATATGTCCTTGAATTCTTGGACTTACGTTGATAAAAAGCATTGTGGTTTCTTTCTCCAAAAGAGGTGGTTGGACTTGCGTTGCCACCTTTCTCTATCTTAGGGTATATTGTCTGAAGCTCTCACTTTGCCTCTTCTCCATATTCTGCAAAGTGATTCTGTCGGGTGTCATGTCTGTCACATGACTAAATTGCTTCATGAAAGCTTGTGCTAAGTCCTTCCATGAATTGAGTTTAGCACGGCTCAGTTGGTTGTACCATTTGGCTGCTGACCTGATCAGACTTCTTGGAAGCAATGAATTAATAATTGGTCATTATTAACATATTCTACCATCCTTCGACAGAACATCATGATGTGAGCTCCGGGACAGCTAGTCCCATTATATTTTTCAAACTCTGGAGTTTTGAACTTTGGAGGGAGCATTAGATTTGGGACCAAACTCAAGTCCTTAGCATCAATACAACAATGATAATTAGTGTTCTCCATTGCTCTAAATTTTTCTTCTAACCATCTGCACCAATCTTCAAGTTCCTTTGGCAGTTCCACTCTTGCTTTTTCCATTTTTGCCATGGTATCTAGATCAGGAACAACGTGATTGGTTGGATTATCCCCCGGATTGGAGCCTAAACCTGTTGGGTAGTTCGTTGGTACTGAAGTATTGGCCTGATATTGTTGGGGTCTGATAGTAACGGGTACCCTTCGTGAGTACGCCTCTGGTTGGGTCTGGCCATTTATCGGAGTAAAACCTGGGGGATAGGTAGGGTCTTCATTATCATCCCCTGAGTTAACCGTTGTACTCTTCCCTTTTTCGAGTGGTTTAGACAGCAACTGCATCAATTGGCTTATCATACTTCTTTCAGATTCTTGCATTTGATCCCTTATACCTTGTTAAATCTTGGCTAATTGTTCTTGCATTTGTGCTTGCAACTGATCTTGCATATCTCTTTGCATTTGTTCTAATCTTTCTAGTCTTTGATCCATTGCTTTAGTTTGGCGACGGGTACTGTAGCGATATTTAGTTGGTAGACTCTCGTTGGTTTCTAGGGTAACTGTCATAATTTTAATTAATTAGGGTCTTTTTATGATACTTAATGCATATGATGAAATGTAATGCAGATGAATGAAATGAATGCAAAAAGAGGCGTTGATTCTGATTCAATTACATTAGAACAACTTTACTAAAAAACAAATTTCTTTATATAAAATGGATTACATATACGACTTTGCCCTAATACTCAACTTTCCTAAGAAGCCAATCTAATTCTCGACCTCGATCCGATTCTAATTCATATTTTAAGCATAGTATGTCGGCTTGAACTACTAGGGTTTATAGATGATCGGCCACTTCCCGTACTTGAGCCACAACTACACCCATGATGTAGTCCCTATCTCTTACCTGACTTTGAGAACGTTGGAGCTACTCTTTCCATTGTCCGTTATTCTTTTCAAGAAACTTAACTCAAAGTTCACAATTTTGCAATGCGGCCTCGAGCTCCCCTATCTTTTGCAATTAGGGGTATTTTGGTCATTTCACAAATCAGGGGTAATTTGGTAATTTTACAAATCAGGGATAATTTAGTCATTTTGCAAATCAAGGGTAATTTGGTAATTTTACACATCAGGGTTATTTTGGTCATTTCGCAAAACAAGGGTAATTTGGTAATTTTACAAACCATGGGTAATTTGTTGTTGTTGTTGTTGTTTTTTTTTTTTAAAAACAGGGGTACTTTGTAAACATGAGATTTTTCAGGTAAGTTTTCAAAACATAAGTATTTTTCTTTATAAATTCATGACTGTTTGGAAGTTTTCACAAATCAAAAGTATTTTGAAAATTTTGCAAAACTTGGGGATTTTTATTTTCAAGTAGGGTGGCTGGTCCCTTTCGGGTTTTAATTATAAGGTTTAGCCCACCAATAAGTTCTCATAACTAGGGTGAATAGTCACTACGCACCAGGTAAGATTCTAGTGGAGAGGAGGTGAGTCACCAGGACTGCTTAAATACCAAGCTCTCCCTGAATCCGCTCTTAGACATGCGTATGTCTATTACCACACCCTAATTTGGCTAAGGTGAACAGCCATTACGCACCAGGTAGGATTCCAGCGAAGAGGAGGTGAGTCACTAGGACTGCTTAAATACCAGGCTCTTCCGGATCCAATCCTAGACATGCGTATGCCCGTTGCCACACCCAAGCTTTACGACTCGTTCACGGGTTTGTTTAGTGAAATTAAGTCTTATGAGATTTTAGAAGTTGTTCAACTAGGCCTAAAGTCCATAAAGTTCTAATCTAACTATTCTACGTCCCATAATGCCCATTAATCCCACATAAATATATCACACAATGGTTCAGAATACTTACCTGGCGGACTTGGGCCGGAGATGCAGGTGCCATGCCGAGCTAACAAACCTGTTATCATTTCAAAACATGCATGTTTCAAAAGCCCATTTTTAGAAAACGTTTTGAACCCAAAAACCCCCAGAGCCGAGTTTTGAACTGGGCTCTGATACCAATTTGTAACACCTCAAACCCGACCCAAACGCTACAACCGGATCTGGTATGTCACTTAAGGGATTTTACAAAACATGTCGCATTTTGGAAAACAACTACTAGGTTTAAACATTTATACCGAAAACTTAATAATTCATTAGTTCATATAAAATATAAAGTTATAAATTACCTTGGTGAATTTTACACAAAAACTATAATTTCATACATGTCTTAACTTAATTTAAAACATAAAACTTAAAAGCCCAGTAATAAAAGCCCAACATAAAACCAAAACATAAATAATAGTCTAGTGGCCCATGGCCTTATTACAATAAAATTTAAAACCCATTAAATAAAAATATAAAATAATAAACTGGAGTCTTCTTGTTAAGTCCAAGAGTTCTTTTGCATGGCCACCTTGCGCTCCTCTCCAGCCCGGTCCGATGCACTAGGTGCTATCTGAAAATGTTAAGAAATTGGTTGAGTCGCGAGACTCAGTGTGCAACCCTTGTGAACCATTAGATTTGGGCCTTAGCCCCACAGAACAGAATAACAGTTTAATATATATATATAACAAAAAAATTATGCAAGCCCAACCCAAATCCTAAGTTTCCATCCACTACACGCCTCCCGTACCAGCCGTTCACACCATAGGGGATTTCTACAATCAACCCGCACCGCTACACGCCGTTGATGGCAGTTGTGCTGCTCATCGTCAGAGTTGTGATAGAGTCACCAGGCTGAAATGGCAGAAAGCCACCAGAAACAGAGTTTGTGACAGAGTCACCAGGCTGAAATGGAAAAAAGCCACTAGAAACAGAGTTTGTGACAGAGTCACCAGGCTGAAATGGCAAAAGCCACCAGAACAGATCACTTCCCCTTTTCATCAATTTCCCAACCCCAAGCATACAATGAAATCGTCATACAAAGCATATCGTTTTAACAGGAATAATCACTGAAATAGGACAGAAGTCACTAACCTGTTGATCAGCCTTTACCCTTCAAGGGTTTTCACTTGTTATGCCGGGATTTCGGCATTTAGCAGACTATAGCAGATTTATACATATGAATATATATTAGCAACAATCTAACAGTGAGAAAGGTTACACACCTGATTAATGTCGATACCCTTGCTAGACCGATCTACAACTTTGCTCAAAAAGCTAGAAAGATGTGAAAATAGGGCCTCTCCTATATTCGGCCAAGGGTTAGTAAATCCTGAATTTACACATTGAAACTAATAGATCTTCTTACCTTGAAATCTCGAAAGTAACACGATTCGAGTGCTACCGATCTATAACTCAGAGATCTATGCAATTGACTCCACTAAAGTTACCTTCAGATTTCGGCACAAGTAGGCACCACAGAAGTAATTCGGCAATCACAGGAGATGAGATCTAGGGATTTTGGCTTTTAGGAAAATCCCAAAAAAAGTATGAACAAGATAAGGTTGATGTGTCTTTGGCTTTTAAAATACTTGAGTGAAGAGTTTCGGTTTCTGACAGGAAAAGAGAAGAAGAAAAGAAAACAAGGAAGAGACTTGAAGATTTCGGCTAGGAAGAAAAAGAATGGAAAGAGTTCCGGCTTTTGAATCAAAGTGAAGATGAGGGAATTGGCTTAGAGATTTTGGCTTTTGCAGAGAATGAAGAGGAAGATGGAACTTTAGGAGTTTTCAGCTTTTACTCAGAGAAGAAGAGAAAAGAATGAGAGAAAAACCCAAATGCCGAAATTGAAGAAATATTCCCCCTATTTATAGAAATTTCGGCACTTACCTAACCTTGCAGATAAATCCTATCTTTTCTCCTTTATCTTAATCTACTAGCTCATCTAAAAGAGACTTAATTATCTCTAACTCCTCCCTCCTTTATCAGCATATTATCCACATATTTTAATCATTAAAATCCCTAAATTTTAGCCTTTATCTGCTTATTATCCACATAAAATAAATTCCTAAATAATAGCCTTTATCTGCTTATTATCCACATATTTTAAACATTAAAACCCCTAAATTTTAGCCTTGTTGCCATCCATTCCACCTAATCATAATGCCCAAAATTTAGCTAACTTAAATTAAAAGAATTGGGCTCCATGAAACTTAAATTTGGGCCCCTTACTCCCTTGTGTTGCGTCACCTCTTAAGATTGGGGCACAAGCCCACTTTGGTATTTTAAACATAGATACTACCTTTTAAACCCTATAATGCCCAAACAGATAATTTTAACCAAGGCCTTTGCCTAAGCCTGAGCCCAATTTGGACCTCTAACACTTAAATTAACACATTAAACATATCCACCCATTAAATGCATAGGCCCAAAAATTTAGGATGTTACAGTTCTACCCCCTTAAAGAAATTTCGTCCTCGAAATTTCCAACTAACTATTAATCGTACTACCCAAGTCTCACCACTATGCTTTCGTTGCGCACTCTAATTTAATAATATATAAACATTGCACGCATACAGTTTCTATACCCAAAAATATAGCATCCACACAAAACATACCCGACTTAATAGTGATTGAACAATCCCGAGCCTTATGCTCCTCAGACTCGCATCTTAAACACGTTCCTGACTTCCTCCAACATTCACCCGGATGACGCCTTCTGCAATATTCGCAAACCCGAAAGTTTGGACGTACCTTAACATGCTTCACAGAACGAGACTGCAACCTTAGAAAGCTACGATCTCTTTTTTTTCTTACAGTCCATGCACCCAACCCAAAGTGTTTCACCGATTTCTTTAACCTCCTTCAGTACCTCCCTAACTAGCTGAGTCAGCACATCAGTCCTAACACTTCCACGGCCTCGGTCGCGGCCTCTTCTTCCTCTTCTAGCGCTCATCGTTGATTCTCGTATTATCGGAATTAGAATTTTTATGAATTATTAATTTCTTTCACTGATTAACCACGAACAGTCTTATGAATAGTAATTTTAGAGGTAGTTTTTTTTTTCAAATTCGAACCTATCTACAGTTTCAGTCTCAAGTTTACCTTCTAATTCCAGGAAGCGCACACATTTAGTCATCAGACATTAGCATACAAGTACATCCACAAACCTACATTCATCTTGGAGGGGTATTTTCGTCATTTCACTACCCAGGGGTATTTCCGTAACTTATCCTACAGGGGTATTTTCGTAATTTTCAAAATAGAGTTCCTTGTTGAATTCATGAAATAAGGGTATTTTGGTAATTTTTGTAATCTAGGGGTATTTTGGTAATTCTGTAATTCGGGGGTATTTCGGTAATTTTGTAATCCGGGGGTATTTCGTTAATTTTACAAATCAAGGGTAATTTGGTCATTTCACAAATTAGGGGTAATTTGGTTATTTTACAAATCAGGGATAATTTGGTCATTTTGCAAATCAAGGGTAATTTGGTAATTTTACAAATCAGGGGTATTTTGGTCAGTTCACAAATCAGGGGTAATTTGGTAATTTTACAAATCAGGGATAATTTAGTCATTTTGCAAATCAAGGGTAATTTGGTAATTTTACAAATCAGGGTTATTTTGGTCATTTCGCAAAACAAGGGTAATTTGGTAATTTTACAAACCATGGGTAGTTTTTTTTTGTTGTTGTTGTTGTTGTTTTTTTTTTTAAAAAAACAGGGGTACTTTGTAAACATGAGATTTTTCAGGTAAGTTTTCAAAACATAAGTATTTTTTTTTATAAATTCATGACTGTTTGGAAGTTTTCACAAATCAAAAGTATTTTGAAAATTTTGCAAAACTTGGGGATTTTTTTTTTCAAGTAGGGTGGCTGGTCCCTTTCGGGTTTTAATTATAAGGTTTAGCCCATCAATAAGTTCTCGTAACTAGGGTGAATAGACACTACGCACCAGGTAAGATTCTAGTGGAGAGGAGGTGAGTCACCAGGACTGCTTAAATACCAAGCTCTCCCTGAATCCACTCTTAGACATGCGTATGTCTATTACCACACCCTAATTTGGCTAAGGTGAACAGCCACTACGCACCAGGTAGGATTCCAGCGAAAAGGAGGTGAGTCACTAGGACTGCTTAAATACCAGGCTCTTCCGGATCCAATCCTAGACATGCGTATGCCCGTTGCCACACCCAAGCCTTACGACTCGTTCACGGGTTTGTTTAGTGAAATTAAGTCTTATGAGATTTTAGAAGTTGTTCAACTAGGCCTAGAGTCCATCAAGTTCTAATTTAACTATTCTATGTCCCATAAAGCCCATTAAGCCCACATAAATATATCACACAATGGTTCAGAATACTTACCTGGCGGACTTGGGCCGGAGACGCAGGTGCCATGCCGAGCTAACAAACCTGTTATCATTTCAAAACATGCATGTTTCAAAAGCCCATTTTTAGAAAATGTTTTGAGCCCAAAAACCCCCAGAGCCAAGTTTTGCACCGGGCTCTGATACCAATTTGTAACACCCTAAACCCGGCCCAAACGCTACAACCGGATCTGGTATGTCACTTAAGGGATTTTACAAAACATATCGCATTTTGGAAAACAACTACTAGGTTTAAACATTTATACCGAAAACTTAATAATTCATTAGTTCATTTAAAATATAAAGTTATAAATTACCTTGGTGAATTTTAAACAAAAACTATAATTTCATACATGTCTTAACTTAATTTAAAACATAAAACTTAAAGCCCAGTAATAAAAACCCAACATAAAACCAAAACATAAATAATAGTCTAGTGGCCCATGGCCTTATTACAATAAAATTTAAAACCCATTAAATAAAAATATAAAATAATAAACTGGAGTCTTCTTGTTAAATCCAAGAGTTCTTTTGCATGGCCACCTTGCGCTCCTCTCCAGCCCGGTCCGATGCACTAGGTGCTACCTGAAAATGTTAAGAAATTGGTTGAGTCGCGAGACTCAGTGTGCAACCCTTGTGAACCATTAGATTTGGGCCTTAGCCCCACAGAACAGAATAACAGTTTAATATATATATAACAAAAAAATTATGCAAGCCCAACCCAAATCCTAAGTTTCCATCCGCTACACGCCTCCCGTACCAGCCGTTCACACTATAGGGGATTTCTACAATCAACCCGCACCGCTACACGTCGTTGATGGCAGTCGTGCTGCTCATTGTCAGAGTTGTGACAGAGTCACCAGGCTGAAATGGCAAAAAGCCACCAGAAACAGAGTTTGTGACAGAGTCACCAGGCTGAAATGGCAAAAGCCACCAGAAAAGATCACTTCCCCTTTTCATCAATTTCCCAACCCCAAGCATACAATGAAATCGTCATACAAAGCATATCTTTTTAACAGGAATAATCACTGAAATAGGACAGAAGTCACTAACCTGTTGATCAGCCTTTACCCTTCAAGGGTTTTCACTTGTTATGTCGGGATTTCGGCATTTAGCAGAGTATAGCAGATTTATACATATGAATATATATTAGCAAACAGTCTAGCAGTGAGAAAGGTTACACACATGATTAATGTCGATACCCTTGCTAGACCGATCTACAACTTTGCTCGAAAAGCCAGAAAGATGTGAAAATAGGGCCTCTCCTATATTCGGCCAAGGGTTAGTAAATCCTGAATTTACACATTGAAACTAATAGATCTTCTTACCTTGAAATCTCGAAAGTAACACGATTCGAGTGCTACCGATCTATAACTCAGAGATCTATGCGATTGACTCCACTAAAGTTCCCTTCAGATTTCGGCACAAGTAGGCACCACAGAAGTAATTCGGCAATCACAGGAGATGAGATCTAGGGATTTCGGCTTTTAGGAAAATCCCGGAAAAAGTATGAACAAGAGAAGGCTGATGTGTCTTTGGCTTTTAAAATACTTGAGTGAAGAGTTTCGGTTTCTGACAGGAAAAGAGAAGAAGAAAAGAAAACAAGGAAGAGACTTGAAGATTTCGGCTAGGAAGAAAAAGAATGGAAAGAGTTTCGGCTTTTGAATCAAAGTGAAGATGAGGGAATTGGCTTAGAGATTTCGGCTTTTGCAGAGAATGAAGAGGAAGATGGAACTTTAGGAGTTTTCGGCTTTTACTCAGAGAAGAAGAGAAAAGAATGAGAGAAAAACCCAAATGCCGAAATTGAAGAAATATTCCCCCTATTTATAGAAATTTCAGCACTTACCTAACCGTGCAGATAAATCCTATCTTTTCTCCTTTATCTTAATCTACTAGCTCATCTAAAAGAGACTTAATTATCTCTAACTCCTCCCTCCTTTATCAGCATATTATCCACATATTTTAATCATTAAAATCCCTAAATTTTAGCCTTTATCTGCTTATTATCCACATAAAATAAATTCCTAAATAATAGCCTTTATCTGCTTATTATCCACATATTTTAAACATTAAAACCCCTAAATTTTAGCCTTGTTGCCATCCATTCCACCTAATCCTAATGCCCAAAATTTAGCTAACTTAAATTAAAAGAATTGGGCTCCATGAAACTTAAATTTGGGCCCCTTACTCCCTTGTGTGGCGTCACCTCTTAAGATTGGGCCACAAGCCCACTTTGGTATTTTAAACATAGATACTACCTTTTAAACCCTATAATGCCCAAACAGATAATTTTAATCAAGGCCTCTGCCTAAGCCTGAGCCCAATTTGGACCCCTAACACTTAAATTAACACATTAAACATATCCACCCATTAAACGCATAGGCCCAAAAATTCAGGATGTTACACAACCCTTCGATCTTACTTAGGCTTGCTATCAACTCGATTACGGAGTTTCGACTACGATACTGATGAAGCGACTTTTCTAATTCTGCTACCGGAGCTTTTAATCCCACATTCTCATTTCGGCTTTCTAACAAACTCCTTTCCAGTACTTCTTCACGAGCTCTAGCATCTTGGAATTTCTTTTCCCATTGATCGGCTCTAATATTTTCTTCTTTTATTTCTTATCGCCATTACTTCGATGTTTTACCCAAACTGACAGTTCTTATCAACAAACGTAGCTTCTTATAATCTGTTTTTAGACTATCCAAATCTTCTTCGGCCTTGTTCTTTCCTTTCCTCAATTTCTTGACCTCTAGCTTATGGATGTCGACGTCTAATCCTAGCTGCATCTTTTCCTCCTCTAACTGCTCTATCTTCTTTCCCAATTCCGAACTCCTATTTTCAAAGTCTTTTTTGATGATCTCTAACTCAGACGAGATTACTTGTAGATGCTTTTCTACCGGCCGAATGTTCTCTTGACATGGTATAGGGATATTGTCATTGACTCTTTTACCCCACCACCAACTATATTCGGGGGTTGTCATCGGATTTGCAGCAAATATTTTCATTCTGCGGGTTTGGTTCCAAGTGTTCGATATTTCACGAACCTTTTTCTAGTAATTATCACCCTTGTACAAAAACTCACATTAAGCCAACCCTTGCGTCGTTGGTGTGAACTGCCTAGATCTGTACTTTCTCAATACGAGCAACGGAGCATATCCAATGACTCTTCAAATCCCAAGTAGAGGAACCCAGTCAAAGTCTCCACACTGGTACATAATCTTATCGGGGATCATCCAAGGGGCTCTCCATTTGACATCCTCGTCTTGGAGACTTTGGAGAATCGCCATCCACTTTTCTTTTGAAATGTCGTCTCTCATCGATGTAGTCACTAATTCCTTCAAAGGAGAGTAGTTCTCGGAGACTACTCGATAAGAAACTTTTTCTATCTTCCAAAAGTGGCTATGAGACCATGCTAATAAAAGTTGTGCACACCCGATGAACCTTCATTCATCCGCTCTTTGGCATGCACTCAAAGATCTGAAGGTTTCGATCAAGATTGCTGGGACGGGCGTGACCCTTTTTTCAAGCCGATCGAATAAGTCTAAAACTGCTTCATCTATATGCTCTAGTGCTTTGGGGAAGACGACCAAACCGTAAATGCTTAAAGCGAAAAAATCAACCCTTTTCTTCATATCCGGATGTGCCAAGATCAAATCTCGCAAATTCTTCCAAGGTATGCATTTACTATCTCCTTTTTTTTTGATCCGGGTCGCGACCCATTACTTACTCATCCCCGTGATACTTATTAGCTTCTTCAAGAACGTCGGGACATTAGCGGCTCTCGAATAGGCTTTGTCGGCTTGAATCTTCAGGCAACGAAGTAAGGTCGTGTACTCCTCCACAGTGGGTACCAAATTAACTTTTCCAAAGGTAAAACAACTGTAAGCGGGATTCCAATACTGGGCGAGAGCTTGGAATAAGCGCTTGTCCACTTTCATATCAAGTAGATAGGGCAAATCATCGTAGTTACAGTAAAAAAGCTGCTTGATCTCATCATCCCATTGATCCTATATCTCTTTCAATTCTTGGAGATTATTCTGAGTCACGCTAATGCGAGTGAAATCTCATAACTCTGACACATACCCCTCCTTAAGAATATCACCCTTCTCTTGCTGCATTTTCTCGGACCAAATTTGGACGGCTGCATTATCTTCCACTTTATCAAGAAATCCTTTTTCCATTATAAGCTCTCTATTTAGTAACCCAACGTGAATCAACATTTTTTTTATGATGAAAATGCCATGCAATCACAGTCAAAGCAAAACAAAGCAAGTCAGTATTATACACAAAGCTAGAATTCAAAGCAAACGAGAAATAATAAATAAAGCACCTATTCGGGTAACCACTAGGGTTTGGTGTGGTTCTACCTAGGGTAGGCTCTTAGGACTCATTATATGTGGTTTGGTTCTAAAACAAAGGTACCTGAACCAGCAGATTCCTCGATCCTCACCCATTATAGGCTCATATGGAGAGAGTTCAGTTCAGGGGAATACATTTCCCTATGGCAATAGGAAGATGAAAATCTTACGAAGATATAGGTACGGATGTATCCCGAAAGCGATCCATTATCCTATACGGAGGTGAAAACCTCACGAAGGAATAGTTTTTCACACCCACTTAAAAGGGTAAAATTGACCGAATTATGCGATGCAATATGTGGAGATATATTGTAAGGCTCAAACCAATAAAGCAAACATATCATTATGTAACAAAATGATGAAGACCATACAAATGACGGATGTAAGGAGATGAAAGGATCATAAATTTAAATCAAATTATCAATTTTCGACCAATAAGACAAAAATTAATCAAATCATGGCTTGACTCTCTTATTTTGTCCCAGTGGAGTCGCCAAGCTGTCGAAACCATTTTTTTTAAAACGACTTTTATTTTAAAAAATGAAAAAATGGGAGTCGCCACCAATCTTTTTTATGAGGTGTGATCGGATCACCTGGTGATTGGTCGTTTTAATGAACGATTTAATTTATTAAAACAACAATTTTTGGTCTACGAACTTCGAGAAATAGGTTTGGGAGTTGGTTACGCATGAGGAAGGATTAGCACCCTCGTCACGCCCAAAATTGGTACCCGATTGATTAATTAATGTCTTAATGTCGAAAGTTGAAGACTCAAAAAGAATTTAAAATACGATCCCTCTTTATATTAATGTATATATTTTTAGTAGGGATTGCTTGAATAAATCGGAACGTATATAAAAAGTTTTTTTCTCTCGAGGTAATGAAAGATCGTATCATGTAAGTTAAGGCACGACATCTCGAATTCTCGAAAATAAGCTTGCCTTTTATTTTATTTTATTAAATCTCACGTATTTTAATTTTGAAAGGATATTCGGTCATCTAGATTCAACCAGAAAGTCGAAACCCCGTAAGTTAGGGCATAACTTCTCAAATCTCTAAATACGGAACATTGCCTTATTATTCAAAATTTTTCTTTTTCACAGATTTGGGTAAAAAAATGTAATATTTAAAATGATAAACGAATGAAATATCGCATTAATAAATGACAATAATGAATATACTAATAAAACAATTACGAGAGTCACATAAATTACATTATTTTAACACTAATATGAACAACCAAGGAAAATAAAATAAATAAAAACAATGATTAATAACAATGGTAACGATAATAAAATAGGCATAAAACAAGACAATATCAATTTTTTTAAAAAAAATAGTGAATTAGTAAATAAATACATGAACAAATATTAAGGAAAATAGTTTATGAAATATTGAAAATAAAGGACCAAACTAAAAAAAGGATAAAATTGAACGGTCGAATCTGAAAAAGAAAAAAAACTAGGGTTTAAATGAAACGCGCACAAAAGGTCATGGACCAAGCGGGAAATTATTCCCAGTCCTCAAAGTGTACCGTTTCACAAAGGACGAAATGGAAAGAAAACTAAAATTATGCGGGCAAAATTTCAAAAAGTATAAAACAAATACGACTGTATTAAAAAATTTTAAAAAAAATGGAAGGATCATCTGCAAAATTATCCCCTTTAAACATAAACACATGGACCCCCTGAGCGAATCGGGTCGGATCTTGGGTCGCGGCCAAAACGACACCGTTTTGGGGGGTCTGCCTTTTAAAACGGTCTGAGGACCAAACTGCAACGGGGATAAAATTAAATGGAAAAATCTAAAAAAAAAATAAGGCAGGATTAAACTGAGACGCGTCGCAAAAGTGGAAGGGTTGACCATGCAAATAGCCCAAAAATTGAAAATGCGCGGGTCCGTAGAAGCGGGTAGGGTAGTGATAAACTGTAATTATAACATTTTTTAATCCCACATTTAGCTTGTTTTTAGATGATTTATCCCTCAATTGATGTAAAAAGGTGCTCTTAATCCTTTCTTTTCATGTCTTATACCCAGGAAAGCACTCGAGGATGAAAAGAACACAAAACGGGCCCAAAACGGAGTAAATGGGCCATATCACGAAATCCACACTGCCTGGCCCAAAGAACACACGGCCGTGCCTTGTCATGCATCTAGAACACGGCCTCACCCCGACTTACAAGGCCGTGCCTCAACTTAGAAATCCGAACACGGCCTGAAGACGAGTCACACGGGCGTGTGACATGGCCGTGCCCCTGTCGTGGACTTAGACAATTTCAGTCGGAAAAGGATACTTAGGGAGAAAGAATCGCATTCCAAGAGCCTATAAATACCCCCTAAGTACCACCGTTGAAAGGGCGTCGAGCTAGGCCAAGAAGCCAAGCCGGAAAGGTTAGAGTTGAGGGAATTATTCGAAGATAGCCAGTTGATCCATCCCAAGAAGCCAGAATTCTACTCAAAACGGCGGATTTCTCCTTCAATTCCTTCAGGGAGTTTGAGAGATTTCTTATGTTTTGTTTTATCTTTTCTCTTGAGATGTTTTCTTTAATTGTTATGAACTAAACCCCTCAAATACCTGAAGGGGATGAAACCTAGATGAATCGTGTTATTATTTTTTGAATTATATGATAAATACTTAGTTTGTTCTTAATTATGTGTGCTTAATCCAAATTTGATGTGCTTAGGTGGAGGAGGAATAGACCCTGCCTAAGAATAGATCTAGCATAATTAAGCGGAGTTGATCGAACGCCTAGAGATAGGGTTACGAGATTTTGTCGGATTAGGGTGAAACCTAATATGGGATATCCACAGATCGATTTACTGCTATTCTAGGGGGTTATTATAAGAGAACGAGAGTTCCACTAATTAACCTAGAGTTAGACGTTATTCGCCTCGAGAGAGGGTTTAATATACGTTAGGGAGTCCTACGGATCAAACTAAGTGAATAAATCATATGGTTCAGTGTTAAATAACAAGTGAAGTCTAGGTGGATTCTTCCTGAGGGTATCGTCGTGATCAACTGAGTTTTTCATCAAGTTATTTCCCAATTCGTTCTTTTTGTCTTTGCGTCTTTAGCTTAGTAGTCGTTAAATTAGATTAAAGCAACTTCACTATTATTTTAGGCTCAATAATAAAAAGAAAGTTAGTATTAGTACTTTTAGTTCCTTTGGGTTCGACAATTCGGTCTTGCCTAAGCTATACTACTGTTCGATAGCTACACTTGCCTTTAATCGTTGTTAGAGTTAGTTTCCAGGTTTGATCATTCGTTTTATAAATTTCAAAGCTCAGATTTCAGCGATCAGGTAGCGCGTGGGTCAGGCTCAAAACGACCCCGTTTTGGCGTTAAAGGGTCTAAGTGAAACGTCGCCGTTTCACTTCTGTTATACAAATCAATTTTTTTAAAATTTCATTTTTACTTCTCTTCTTCTTCGAAAAAAATTTCTCTCAACCTCTCTCACCCTTTCCAAGCTCCAGCCGAGGGGTCCGGTGAGTCCCACGACGGCCATTGGTCGCCGGCGATGGACTCCACCGTCTCCGATGGCCGAAAACACCAAAAGACCCTCTTTTTGAAGCCCTTTGCACTTAGAACCCCGATCCAAGACCAAAACCCCCGAAAACCCGGCCAAACTCGACGGAGAAATAAAGAAATGTTTCGCTTCTTTTCCTTTTCCGGCTTGGCCTTCTACGGCGAGGACACCGACCAACTCAGGTGAGTTTTCTTTTCTTTTTATTCCTATATTTTATACCTTTGAAAAATAAAAAATAAAATAAAATAAAATAACAGATATATATAAAAAGGGTTCACCTTTTATTTCAAAGTTTTTGTTTTTGTCTTTTATCTCAGTTTATTTTTGTGCGTAAAAAAAACTACAAAGAAGTTGTTGTGGCTCTTGCGTGTTGCAGGTGACAGTGGCAGTGGTAGACGGTGGTGGCAGAGGGGTCAAACGCGTACGAGGAGGCAGCGACGCAAAGAGGCTAAGGTTTCTGCCTCCTCTAAATATGTTGAAGTTGTTAATATTTTTTTTATCTTATTGGGCCGTTTGGGCCATTGTAATTTAGGCTGGTAGTTTTTAATTGGACTATTTTGGACTATTTATATTTTGTTTTTATTTATTTTTATTGGGCCGGGCAGAATTGGCCTGCTACAGTTATTATATATCTTGAATTTAAATATTAGAAATTTATAATTATTATATAAGAATCGAAAATTTTAAAACATCTGAAATCAAATTTTGGGTGGTTTACTCCAGCCATAGAACATAGGTACGTAGGATTGAAAATGAAAAGGGATAAATGAATTTTGGTTTAATGTGTAATTTGATATATGAATTTTAATTTGCTATAATTATATATATATGATTTTTTTTTTGATTCAATTACATTTAAATAAATGAATACATATATTTATTTTCATATTCGATTAATATATTTGTTTGTGTATGTAATATACCAATGTAAAATAATGCTAATTTGATAATATTGTTAATGATCTGTAAAAATTGAATCAAACCAAAATATCATGTATAAAATCGCACAACATGGAAATTCTTATATAACATTACGCATTGTGTCAAAATTTGTGTAAATTTTGATACTTTTGTGGTGTGTGAAACAAATACAACACTAATTACAACAATTAATATTTTTTGGGTGAATTAATGAATTACAATAACAGGGTAAAGCCCGAACAACAAACACGGCTAGCTCGACTCAAACCCAGATCACACCTAGGGTGGTGAACACCCTTGACTATCAGGCCATCACATGAGGTTCTAACAATTAATATTTTTCATCAATTATACATAATTTTGATTGATATAATAACAAATTAATTTATATATATATATATATATATATATATATTATGTCAATTTGGTCTTGATTCTAAAAAGAATATCGAAAAATGTATACAATTTTAAAAATTCTAAAATCATCAAAAAGAATTATCTGTCAAATTTATAAAAATTGACGAAAATATTAATATTATAATTAATTATTCTTAATAACTCACATTTGAAAACAAAAAAAGATAAAATTGGTCCAGAGAAGGACTAATTTAGTTAAAATCAAAATTGAAAGGGAAATAAATCCCAGAAAAGTTGAAATATAAAAATAGTTGAGAGGCATAATGGGAGATTCCTGTACAAAATCCATTAGGCTTTAATCCTTTGTGGACCCATTAATAATTGAAAATGGGGGTATTATGTGGAACAATTTCAGCGAGGAATGTTGATAAGATGGGGCAGTGTCTGTCCGGACCTATTACGCAGCCTGGTTTATCACATCACCCCGTCCTACTCGATGAACCCAATTTTGGAAAATCAACCTCCAAGGATTAAAAACGCAATTATTCATATTACTTTTTATTATATAGTATATGAGTAGTAAACAATGAACTTGACAGAGTCGTATGGGCCATTTTTTTAACTGACAATCCAGCTAATAAGAACTTAATAAAGATTAGCTATATATACAGATTGTTTCTGACATCAAACCTCACACAAATCTTTTAATTTCAGTTTTTCTTTTTGATCCAAAAACCAAAGAAAATCCCCCCCCCCCTTTTTATTTGTGTTGACGTCTTCTTTCCTGGGTTTAAATCTGTTGTTGCTCTGGTGACTGATCATCGCCGGTTGTATTCGGTTGCACACCAATGGGAGACGAGTATTTGCAGCAGTTCTTGGATGAAACCACTTGGTACAATCACATTGTTTTGGGATGCCTTTTGCCTACAAATCTATGGTACCCTCTTCCCCATTTCTTGCAGACATGGCTACGAAACTACGTTGCTGGGACTTTGCTTTACCTCTTCTCTGGTTTCCTTTGGTGCTTCTATATTTACTACTTGAAACGCAATGTCTATGTTCCCAAAGGTATTCTTTTGTGATTTTAAATCTGGGCTGGGTTTAATTTTTGATGGTTTGGTGTTGATCTTAAATCGTTTTCATTCTAGCTGTTGTTTTTTATTTGAGATTGTGTTGAATCTGGAATTTCATCAGTGATTTTTCAATTTGGGAGTTGAATCAATGATGAAATATATGGATCGATTGCATTATGATCATTGTGGAGAATATTATGAGCCTAAAAGAATCTTACTCTTATCCTATCTATATGGATTACATAATCCCAAAAGCTATTAGGTTCCAAACAACACACTACACCTAGGTTAGTTGTTAACTATGTTAGTGTAGGAGCCTTTACTTATTGTATCATCAATGCACTTGTTGCAGATGCTATCCCCACAAATAAAGCCATGCTCTTGCAAATTTATGTTGCTATGAAGGCCATGCCATGGTACTGTGCTCTTCCATCTCTTTCCGAGTACATGATTGAAAATGGCTGGACAAAATGTTATGATAGAGTAAGTGAGGTCGGCTGGCTTCCACACTTACTATATTTGTCTCTTTATCTCGTATTTGTGGAGTTTGGGATTTACTGGATGCACAGAGAATTGCATGATATAAAACCATTATACAAGTACCTTCATGCAACTCATCACATCTACAACAAGCAGAATACACTTTCTCCATTTGCTGGTAAGTTTCTTATATGCGTACTTCACTTGGTTTATAGTTGCTTCCACTGCCTAAACACATTTTGGCTGATAACTATAGAACACAATATTTGACATATTTAAGTAAGAGAGGATCCATAATTGACCTGTTTTAGCCCAACGGTGCCTTGAATCAGACATAAGATTAATCATTAGCCTGAAACTTAAAGATGTATGCCACAAGTTACTCTAGATTTAGTGCCGATTGTTTCTGCTTTCCTGTGGGGGTGCATACCTTAACAAAATCTTTGATACATGTAGATTTCAGAATTATAGTTATATGGTAAATAGAATTATTTCATGTAAGGTCTGTTTTGCTGCTATAGTATCGATGTCACATTAATTAATCCATGTTAGTTTGGACTGCCTACATATTTGAGATACAGAAAGCGGACCATTCATGTCTTAATGGCCAGTGGCGTTCTGTAAAAGCTTGTATCTTTGGGTGCCTACTGTGTTTTTTAGTTCTGAGATTGGGGATACATAGAATTTGATGCTTTCATTTCTGGTAGTGGACCTATGTCAATTCAAAATAATTTAGAGAAAATGATTTGGCATATTCCTTGACAAAGGTGATGGAGAAGATTAACCCTGGTGGTAACTGTAAGGATGTCAGTAATAGATTCATGCCCATGTTAGACACATACCCGTATCTGACTATCACACTGGAGGCTAAGTAACATGTATTATAAATGATTTTACCTCTAAATAGTACTGTTTTTCCCCCTACCCCCTCTTATCTTCTTTTTTTTTTCTTTTCTTTTCGATTTAAATGGACTGAAGCAAGTAGGTGATAGTGATTAACAATTTGCTATTTGATATGGGTGGAAACAATTTGTGTTGTTTTCAGGTTTGGCTTTTCACCCAGTGGACGGAATACTGCAGGCAGTACCTCATGTGATAGCACTCTTCATTATACCAACTCATTTTACAACACATGTCGGACTGCTGTTCCTTGAGGCCGTCTGGACGGCAAACATTCATGATTGCATCCATGGCAAACTATGGCCTGTGATGGGTGCTGGGTACCACACTATTCACCACACTACGTATCGCCATAACTATGGCCATTACACCATTTGGATGGATTGGATGCTTGGAACCCTACGTGACCCTAGTGACGAAGAAGGGAAGAAGGTCATGTAATTCCCTTTGTGCTCATATTGACATTTCCTGTTTTGTCGTTTTAGATTCTCTTTTTTTGGATAGGTCCGCATGTTAATAGAGTCTAAGATGTTGTCGTTGCCTGTGTTGGTCGTAGTTTTTTAAATCATCCTCCACTGCTAACATTGTTCTGCTTTAAGCTACATTGGTGTTTATTATAGGAGCTCGGATCTCCTGTTTTCTTGAGTTTTAAATCTAGACGTTGCTTTTTGGAACTTGTAACTCCAATAGTCTATCACTGACGTATTACCCTGCCTTATTGTTAAGCTAGTATCTTTGACAAAGAACTCGAAGAAATAATTACCAATTTAGATTATTTTTTTCCAATTATTTTTAACTCCTAAATTTGGTTAGTTCTGACTAGTGGTCCTGTTTCATATCCTTTTATTATTTTGAACTCTTTAGAGTAATATGTAAAACTCCTTTTACTTGAATATTATTAGTCCATTAATCATTATTTCAAAAAAAATGCTTGAAAAAGATTGTAACAATGAGAAAGATTGTAATTTATTGGGAGCAGAACTCGAAATGAATAGATTAATCAAAATAGCAAAAATTGCTAAAATACAAAATGAGTAAGATGAAATTAGGTGCCTCAAATATCGCAGCATGAGCTTCTTTGCACAAACTTTTAGAAGACAATTTTGAATTTTATATGTGTTTAGGAGATCCAAAGTACTTCGTTGATTCCCCGAAATGTAATGTTCTTCCTCCTTTTTAATTTTGAGAGGAGAAGACTACCATATGCCCCAAATTCGATCAAAATTTGAGTTGTTTTTTCTCGGGTTTTCAACTCAAAACCCCTTTAGTTTTAAGGCGTCATTTTGCAGGTTTTCACCTTGGTCTTTCCCTTTTTTTTTAGGCGAATTACTTCTTGACTAAATCCTAATTCATAGGATTAGGCAGGTTTTTGCCATTTATCTCGGTCAAAATCAGCGCTTCTCCAGAAAAGCTTTCTTTACCACATAAGGTTTTTCCAAATTTGATATCCATTTTCCAATGAAATCTTTTTATATGGGCATGATCTTCTTCAATACTAGGTCTCCCTCATGAAATTTTTTGGGGCGAACCTTCCTGTCATAAGTTCGCATCATTCGCTTTTGGTAAATCTGACCATTACGGATAGCTTTCAGCCTCTTTTCTTTAATCAAGTTCAGTTGATCATATTGAGACTGGATCCATTTTGCTTCATCTAGCTTTAGTTTTGACAAAACTCGGAAAGAGGGAATCTCAACCTCAATAGGCAGAACCGCCTCCATTCCATAAACCAAAGAGAAAGGCGTTGCCCCGGTGGAGGTCCTGACAGATGTTCGATAAGTATAGAGGGCAAATGGTAACTTCTCATGCCAATCTTTATAAGTCTAAGTCATTTTTCCCACGATCCTCTTGATATTTTTATTGACTGCCTCAACTGTACTGTTCATTTTCGAGCGATATGGTGACGAGTTGTGGTGTTTGATCTTAAATTGGCTATAGACCTCTATTATCGTGCTGTTATTCAAATTCAATACATTGTTAGATATAATCCTTTCTGGCATCCCATACCGACATATGATCTCTTTCTTTAAGAATTTGCTGACTGCCGACTTTGTGAAATTGGCATATGAAATGACTTCTATCTATTTGGTAAAGTAATCAATGACCACGAAGATAAATCGGTGCCCATTAGAAGCTTTTTGGCGATATTGACCCAATGACATCCATGCCCCAGATAGAAAAAGGCCATAGAGAAGTCATGACATGAAGAGGTGAGGGAGGCACATGAATTTTGTCTCAATAAATTTGGCACTTATGACATCTCCTTCCATGGTGGACCAATAATATACGAATCTCAAGATCTTCCTAGCCATCGTAAAACCATTAGCATGTGTTCCGCAGACGCCTTCGTGTACTTCTTCCAAGATTTTCTTAACCTTAACAGCGTCCACACATCTTAGTAGTATCCTTTCTTCTTTTGTATAGGATCTCCCCATCTAAGACATAGTCACTAGCAAGTCTTCTCAACGTCCTTTTATCATTCTCAATTGCTTGGTTGGGGTATTCACGATTCTTCATATATCGCAGTATATCATGGTACCAAGGGTGATCATCCTTTTCTTCTCCCTCAACGTTGTAACAATGAGCCAGAGCCTCATAAATACTCATCTGGATAGGTTTTACGTCTTCTTGTTTGTTCACTTTGATCATGAAAGCTAAAGTAGCCAAGGAATCAGCCATCTAGTTTTCATCTCGTGGGAGATAGTAGAAGGTGATATCATCAAACTCCTCAATTAATTTAAGAACTAGCCTTCGATAATTGATCAATTTGGGGTCTCTCGTCTCCCATTCTCTTTTGAGCTGATAGATTACTAATGCAAAATCACCATATACCTCTAGTACTTTGATCTTGCGTTCTATGGCTGCACGGATACCCATTATGCATGCTTCATATTCTGCCATATTATCTGTGCAATCAAAATCCAATTTACTAGTAAATGGATAATGATCTCCATTTGGGGATACTAGGACTGCCCCAATTCCATTACCCACAGCATTTGATGCCCCATCGAAGTTTTGTTTCCAGGTATGTTCTTCCTAAGCACCCTCTTCAATGGTTGCAACATATATCAGATCTTCATTTGGGAAATCAAAATTCAAAGGCTCTAATCTTCTAGAGCTCTACTGGCTAGAAAATCTGCTATTGCACTTCCTTTTACCGCCTTCTAGTTTACATAGACTATATCGAACTCGAAAAGTAGAATTTGCCATCGGGTTATTCTTCCATTCAAATCAGTCGACTCCATGTACTTTAGAAGGTTCAGTTTTGAGATGAACCAAGTTGTGTGGTACATGTATTGTTTCAGACTTTGGGTTATCCAAATCAAGGCACAACACAACTTTTCGATTGGCGAATATCTTGTCTCACATTTAGTGAATTTCTTGCTGAGATAGTATATCACTCTTTCTTTTCTTCCCAACTCATCATGTTGGCCCAGTACGCATCTCATGGAATTTTCAAATACTACCAAGTACAATATTAGTGGCTTATCTGGACTAGGTGGCATCAGCACAGGGGCGTTAAATAAGTAATGTTTGACCTTATCAAAAGTTTTCTGACACTCCTCATCCTATACACTTGGATTGTATTTCTTAAGAAGACAGAATATAGGGTCACATTTTTCCATTAGTTGTGAAATGAAACGAGCGATGTAATTTAACCTCCTTAAGAAACCTTGAACTTTTTTTTGGGTACGCGACGGAGGTAGCTCATGTATAGCCTTAACCTTATCCTGGTCGATCTCAATCCCTTTTTCACTGACAACGAATCATAGTAATTTTTCTAACCTAGCCCCGAAGGTACACTTTGCAGGATTGAATTTTAGTTGGAATTTTCTCAACATTAAGAATAATTTCCTTAATACTTGCACATGCTTTTTTTTGTTCTGGATTTTGCAATCATGTCGTCGACATAAACTTTAAATTCTTTATGCATCATGTAATGCAACAAGGTTATCATGGCTCTTTGATACGTTCGCGCATTTTTCAGTCCAAATGGCATCACATTATAGCAAAATGTTCTCTCATGGTTACGAATGTGGTTTTCTACATATCTTCAGGATGCATCTTAATCTGGTTGTATTCGGAAAAACCATTCATGAAGAAGAACAATGAGTAACCTACCGTGTTGTCCACTAAGGTGTCGATATAAGGCAATAAGAAATCGTCTTTTGGGCTAGCTTTGTTTAAATTCCTGTATTTTACACATATTCGTACTTTCTCATCTTTTTTAGGGACGGGGACGATATTGACTACCTATTCTGAGTACTTAACCATTTGTAAGAAACCAGCATCGAATTGCTTCTTGACCTATTTTATTTTTAGCAAAACGTCAGGTCTCATCCTTCGGAGCTTCTGTTGAATCGACTTGCACTCTTTCTTTATGGGGAGCCGATGTACCACGATATCAGTACTTAGCTCATGCATATCTTGATATGTCCTTGAATTCTTGGAGTAACTCAATGAGGTCTCGCTTTGTCTCTGCGGCGATGCAAGCCCCAATATTTACCTCTTTTTTTTCTTGTTCGTCTCCTAAGCTCACTACTTCCACTGACTCTTTGTGAGGTAGAATTTGTTTCTCATTTTGTTCTACCATCCTCAACAAATCAAGAGATAGGTTACAGTCTTGATCACCTTAAAAATCCTGAGAATCCTCTATACACATATCTTGCTCAAAAGGAGACACTGAATCAGTAGCAGCGTCGCTCATATCATTGATATCTGGAGACCTGTTATAGGGATGAAGAAAGATCCAAAGAACAAAATAATCTAAAAATTTTTATCTTATGGTGTGATTATGAATAAAATGGAAAGAATAAAAGAATATTTGCTCAAAATGAGACAGAAAGATGCATTTTTATTGAAATAAAAATATTGGACATACGCATTTTCACAAAATGATTCTTATTACTCCCAGGCTTAAAGCAATAAGTGTGTTTTGAACATTACTCTAAATTAGCTCTAAAAATTACAAGAATCTCTTTCGCAGTCCAATTGTTCAGAACACTTCCAGGTACATAAGGAAAAATGCCCGATAAATTCTCTTCTCCAATTCCTTCTTCGAATATGGTTTTGATGTTTAGATTTCCCAAAATTTCTTTCGCAGTTTCCTTCCTTGACATCTTCTGTTCAGGGTAAATAGTTCCCCCTGATACAAATGTTCTAGATATATGGGGAAAGGTTATCGATTCCTATTTGAACTCTCCCCCGCTTAATAGTGCTCTTCTCCTTTGTTGCTTCTTCTCTAATTCCTTTTGCCTCGCATCTTGCTTAAATTCTAAGCCAAAATGGTCTTGTTTATCCCCCAGCATCGATGCTTCAACTTTCCCTTGGAGGTATTTTTCGAGTCCTCTTTCCGGTAAGGCTCCTTTTCCAACCGTTAATTGCAGGCCCATCCTTGTAGTTTTAGAGATTTTGGGCATCGGGGTCTTGTTCCCTTCGACAATGAAGGTTGCATTCACAAATTCCAACGATCGAATCGAAAGGAATATTCTATCGCTTCATCGTCTGCCCCTATGTATGGTGCGTCACTGGTTACAGATGGAATAATGTTTTCTTCCGCATTTATCGTTACCAGTCGACCCTTGGTGCAATCTGTACTCCGGCTTCATTGCTTTTTGGTCGTGAAATGATAACCACCGGGCGGTTAACCTTATCGACCTCCGTTGGTCTTTCCTCTGAGGCACATATATCTCATTCTTTTGAGCCCTTAACTTCCTCATAAAATTTGATTTCTTTATTATCCATCAAATTTTGCACTAAAGCTCTGAACTCAATGCACTCTTGGATTTCATGACCCTCATTAGCATGGAACTCACAGTAGTTCCTCATCTCTTCAAGTCTCTTATCTGAATCTTGCACGATCAATTCTCTTTCTACCAGCTTTTTCCATACTCATCCCAGTGGGGTTTTTACTTCTGCCACATCAATTTTGGTTCTTTTACCTCCACTTTCAATTATCGTGTTTACCCTTTTATCAGAATGAATGGGTAACAGATTTCCTACCACGTTATGTCCTAATGGATCATCGAACTTCTTGATGCCCATCTTGATGAACCTTTCAATTAACTTTTTAAAAGCGGTGCAGTTCTTGATTGAGTGTCTCGTGATTCTCGCGTGGTACTCGTATTGAGCATTCGCGTCGAACCACTTGGGGAATGGAGGTTGTATAGGTTTTAAGTAGAAAGGGGATATCACATGTGCATCAAACAGACTTTGATACAGCTCCCTATATGTCATCGGGATGGGTGTGAACTGGAGCCTTTCTATATTTGGCATGGGGTTGGATTCTTACCTTCGGGGGCCCTGATGGCTAGTAGTTACCGTCCTTGGCTGGACTACAGTGATTGGTTTTGAATAACCCTTGTTATATATGCCTACATTATTCACCTCGTTTTCCTTCTTCCTCGGGACTGATCTTTTGGCGCTTTCCCCCGCGTCTATCTTACCATTTCTTATTGCGTTTTCAATCATTTCAACGGACATTACTATACTCGAAAAGCTCTTAGTGGCGCTTCCCAACATATGGTTAATGAACGGGGCTTTTAAAGTATTGATGAAAAGTATTGTGGTATCTTTCTCCAAAAGAGGTGGCTGGACTTGCGTTGCCACCTCTCTCCATCTTTTGCATATTGTCTGAAGCTCTCACTTTGCCTTTTCTCCATATTCTGCAAAGTGATTCTATCGGATGTCATGTCCGTCACATGACTATATTGCTTCATGAAAGCTTGTGCTAAGTCCTTCCATGAATTGAGTTTAGCACGGCTCAGTTGGTTGTACCATTTGGCTGCTGATCTGATCAGACTGTCTTGGAAGCAATGGATTAATAATTGGTCATTATTAACGTATCTTGTCATCTTTCGACAGAACATCGTGATGTGAGCTTCAGGACAGCTAGTCTCATTATATTTTTCAAACTCTGGAGTTTTGAACTTTGGAGGGAGCACTAGATCTGGGACCAAACTCAAGTCCTTAGCATCAATACTGCAATGATAATCAGCGTTTTCTATTGCTATGAGTTTTTCTTCTAACCATCTGCACCGATCTTCAAGTTCCTTTGGCAGTTCCACTTTTGCTTTTTCCATTTCTGCCATATTATCTAGATCAGGAACAACGTGATTGGTTGGATTATCCCCTGAATTGGAGCCTAAACCCGTTGGATAGTTCGTTGGTACTGAGGTATCGACCTGATATTGTTGAGGTTTGATAGTAACGGGTACCTTTCGTGAGTACATCTCTGGTTAGGTCTGGGCATTTTTCGGAGTAAAACCTATGGGATAGGTAGGGTCTTCATTATCATCCCCTGAGTTAATAGTTGTACTCTTCCCTTTTTCGAGTCCTTTAGACAGCAACTGCGTCAATTGACTTATCATACTTCTTTGGGATTCTTGCATTTAATCCCTTATATCTTGTTGAATCTTGGCTAATTGTTTTTGCATCTGTGCTTGCAACTGATCTTGCATATCTCTTTGCATTTGTTCTAATCTTTCTAGTCTTAGATCTATTGCTTTGGTTTTGCGGCGAGTACTGTAGTGATATTTAGTTGGTAGACTCTCGTTGGTTTCTAGGGTAACTGTCATAATTTTAATTAATTAGGGTCTTTTTATGAAACTTAATGCATATGATGAAATGTAATGCAGATGAATGAAATGAATGCAAAAAGAGGCGTTGATTTTGATTCAATTTTATTAGAACAACTTTACTAGAAAACAAATTTCTTTACATAAGACAGATTACATATACGACTTTACCCTAATACTCAAAGCCTTAATTTTCCTAAGAAGCCAAGCTAATTCTTGACCTCGATCCGATTCTGATTCATATTTTAAGCTTAGTATGTCAGCTTGAACTGCTAGGGTTTGTAGATGATCGGCCACTTCCTGTACTTGAGCCACAACTTCACCCATGATGTAGTATCTATCTCTTACCTGACCTTGAGAACGTCGGAGCTGCTCTTTCCATTGTTCGTTATTCTTTTCAAGAAACTCAACTCGAAGTTCACAAATTTGCAATACGGCCTCGAGCTCCCCTATCTTTCCTTTCAACTCTTCGATCTTACTTAGGCTTGCTATCAAATCGATTACGGAGTTGCGACTACGATACTGATGAAGCGACTTTTCTAATTCTACTACCCGAGCTCTTAATCCCACCTTCTCATTTCAGCTTTCTAACAAACTCCTTTCCAGTGCATCTTCTCGAGCTCGAGTATCTTGGAATTTCTTTTCCCACTGATTTGTTCTAATCTTTTCTTTTTTGATTTCTTGTCGTCATTGCTCCGATGTTTTACCCAAACCGGCAGTTCTTATCGACAAACACAGCTTCTTGTAATCTGTTTTTAGACTATCCAAATCTTCTTCGGCCTTATTCTTTCCTTTCCTCAATTTTTCGGCCTTTAGCTTTTGGATGTCGACGTCTAATCTTAGCTACATCTTTACCTCCTCTAACTGCTCTATCTTCTTTCCCAATTCCGAACTCCTTTTTTCAAAATATTGTTTGATGACCTCTAACTCAGACGGGATTACTTGTAGATGTTCTTTTACCGGCCAAGTGTTCTCTTGCTTTGGCATAGGGATGTTGTCGTTGACTTTTTTACCCCACCACCAACTATATTCGGGGGTTGTTATCAGATTTGTGGCAAATATTTTCATTCTGCGGGTTTAGTTTCAAGCGTTCGATATTTCACGAACCTTTTTCTTGTAATTATCACCATTGTACGAAAACTCACATTGAGCCAACCCTTACGTCGCTGGTGTGAACTACCTCGATCTGTACTGTCTCAATACGAGTAAATGAGCATATCCAACGGCTCCCCAAATCCTAAGTAGAGGAACCCAGTAAAATCTCCACACTGGTACAGAATCTCATCGGGGATCATCTAAGGGGCTCTCCATTCGACGTCCTCGTCTTGGAGACTCTGGAGAATCGCCATCCACTTTTCTTCTAAAATGTCGTCTCGCCTCGGTGTAGCCACTAATTCCTTCAAAGGAGAGTAGTTCTCAGAGAATACTCGATAAGAAACTTTTTTCTATCTTCCAAAAGTGGCTATGAAACCATGCTAATAAAAGTTGTGCACACCCGATGAACTTTCTTTCTCCCGCTTTTCGGTATGCACTCAAAGATCTGAAAGTTTCGGCCAAGATCGCTGGGACAGGCGTGGCCATTTTGTCAAGCTGATCGAATAAGTCTGAAACTGCCTCATCTATATGCCCTAATGCTTTGGGGAAGACAACCAAACCGTAAATGCTTAAAGCGAAAACATCAACCCTTTTCTTTATATCCGGATGTGCCAAGATCAAATCTCGAAAATGCTTCACACTGGTACAGAATCTCATCAGGGATCATCTAAGGGGCTCTCCATTCAACGTCCTCGTCTTGGAGACTTTGGAGAATCGCCATCCACTTTTCTTCTAAAATGTCGTCTCGCCTCGGTGCAGCCACTAATTCATTCAAAGGAGAGTAGTTCTTAGAGAATACTCGATAAGAAAATTTTTTCTATCTTCCAAAAGTGGCTATGAAACCATGCTAATAAAAGTTGTGCACACCTGATGAACCTTCCTTCTCCTGCTCTTCGGCATGCATTCAAAGATCTGAAGGTTTCGGCCAAGATCGCTGGGACGGGCGTGACCATTTTGTCAAGCCGATCGAATAAGTTTGAAACTGCCTCATCTATATGCCCTAGTGCTTTGGGGAAGACAACCAAACCGTAAATGCTTAAAGCGAAAACATCAACCCTTTTTCTTTATATCCAGATGTGCCAAGATCAAATCTCACAAATTCTTCCAAGGTATGCATTTACTATCTACTTTTTGCTTGATCCGGGTCGCGACCCATTGCTCACTCATTCCCGTGATACTCATTAGCTTCTTCAAGAATGTCGGGACATTGGCGGCTCTCAAATAGGCTTTGTCGGCTTGAATCTTCAGGCAACGAAGTAAGGTCGTGTACTCTTCCATGGTGGGTACCAAATTAACTTTTCCAAAAGTAAAACAACTATAGGTGGGATTCCAATACTGGGCGAGAGCTTGGAATAAGCGCTTGTCCACATTTATATCAAGTAGTTAAGGCAAATCACCGTAGTTACAGTAAAAAAGCTACTTGATCTCGTCATCCCATTGATCCCATATCTCTTTCAATTTTTGGAGATTATTTCGAGTCACGCTAATGCTAGTGAAATCCCACAACTCTAACACATACCCCTCCGTAAGACTATCACCCTTCTCTTGCTGCATTTTCTCAGACCAAATTCGGACAACCGCATTATCCTCCACTTTATCGGAAACCCCTTTTCCATTATAAGCTCTCTATTTAATAACCGAACGTGAATCAACACCATTTTTTATGATGAAAATGTCATGCAATCACAGCCAAAGCAAAACAAAGCAAGTCAGTAATATACACAAAGCTAGAATTTAAAGCCAACGAGAAATAATAATAAAGCACCTATTCGGGTAACCATTAGGGTTTGGTGTGGTTCTACTTAAGGTAGGCTCTTAGGGCTCATTCTATGCGATTTGGTTCTAAAGAAAAGGTACCTAAACTGACAGATTTTTCGATCCTCACCTATTATAAGCTCATATGGACGGAGTTCAGTTCAGGGGAATACATTTCCCTATGGCTATACGAAGATGATAATCTTACGAAGACATACGTACGGATGTATCCCGAAAGCGATCCACTATCTTATACGAAGGTGAAGACCTCACGAAGGAATAGTTTCTCACTCCCACTTTAAAGGGTAAAATCGACTGATTTATGCTATGCAATATGTGGAGATATACTGAAAGGCTCAAACCAATAAAGCAAACATATCATTATGTAACAAAACGATGAAGACCATAAAAATGATGGATGTAATGCGATGAAAGGATCATAAATTTAAAACAAATTATCAATTTTCGACCAATAAGACAAAAATCAACCAAATCATGGTTTGACTCTCTTATTTTGTCCCTAG
This sequence comes from Gossypium australe, assembly GCA_005393395.2. Lineage (NCBI taxonomy): Eukaryota > Viridiplantae > Streptophyta > Magnoliopsida > Malvales > Malvaceae > Gossypium > Gossypium australe. The sequence goes on from CM016620.1 coordinate 102,679,475, forward strand.
TGGAGTCGCCAAGCTGTTGAAACAATTTTTTTAAATCGATTTTTATTTTAAAAAACGAAAAAAACAAAAAATGAGAGTCGCCACCAATCTTTTTTATGAGGTGTGGTCGGATCACCTGGTGATTGGTTGTTTTAATAAACGATTTAATTTATTAAAACAACGATTTTTGGTCTACGAACTTCGATAAATAGGTTCGGGAGTCGGTTACGCACGAGGAAAGATTAACACCCTCGTAACGCCCAAAATTGGTACTCGATTGATTAATTAATGTCTTAATGCCGAAAGCTGAAAACTCGAAAAGAATTTAAAATATGATCTCTCTTTATATTAATGTATATATTTTTAATAATGATTGCTTGAATAAATCGAAACGTATATAAAAAGCTTTTTTATCTCGAGGTAACGAAAGATCGTATCTCGTAAGTTAGGACACGACGTCTCGAATTCTCGAAAATAAGCTTTCTTTTTATTTTATTTTATTAAATCTCACGTATTTTAATTTTATAAGGATATTCGGTCATCTAGATTCAACGAGAAAGTCGAAACCCTGTAAGTTAGGGCACAACTTCTCAAATCTCTAAATACGGAACATTGCCTTATTATTCAAAATTTTCCTTTTTCATAGAATTGGGTAAAAAATGTAATATTTAAAATGAATACGAATGAAATATCGCATTAATAAATGGCAATAATGAATATACTAATAAAAAAAATTAAGAAAGTCACATAAATTACACTATTTTAACACTAATATGAACAACCAAGGAAAATAAAATAAATAATAACAATGATTAATAACAATGGTAACAATAATAAAATAGGCACATAACAAGACAATATCAATTTTTTTAAAAAAAACAATGAATTAGTAAATAAATACATGAACAAATATTGAGGAAAATAGTTTATGAAATATTGAAAATAAATGACCAAATTAAAAAAGGATAAAATTGAATGGTCAAATCTGAAAAAGAAAAAAAACTAGGGCTTAAATGAAACGCGCACAAAAGGTCGTGGACCAAGCGGGAAATTATTTCCAGTCCTCAAAGTGTATCGTTTCACAAAGAACGAAATGGAAAGAAAACCAAAATTATGCAGGCAAAATTTCAAAAAGTATAAAACAAATAGGATTGTATTAAAAAATTAAAAAAAACGAAAGGATCATCTGCAAAATTATCCCCTTTAAACATAAACACATGGACCCCCGGGTGAATCGGGTCGGATCTTGGGTCGCGGCCAAAACGACACCGTTTTGGGGGGTCTGCCTTTTAAAACGGTCTGAAGACCAAATTGCAACGGGGATAAAATTAAATGGCAAAATCTAAAAAAGAAAAATAAGGCAGGATTAAACTGAGACGCGCCGCAAAAGCAGAAAGGCTGACCGCGCAAATGGCCCAAAAATTGAAAACACGCAGGTCCGTAGGAGCGGGTCGGGTCGCACGCAAGTCAGGCTCAAAATGGCGTCGTTTTGGCGTTAAAGGGTCTAAGTGAAATGATGCTGTTTTACTTCTGTTATATAAATCAATTTTTTTAAAAAATTTCATTTTTACTCCACTTCTTCAAAAAAATTAAAAAAATCTCTCAACCTCTCTCACCCTTTCCAAGCTCCAGCCGAGGGGTCCGGTAAGTCCCACGACGGCCACCGGTCGCCGGCGACGGACTCCACCGTCTCCAGTGGCCGGAAACACCAAAAGACCCTCTTTTTGAAGCCCGTCGCACGTAGAACCCCGATCCGAGACCAAAACCCCGAAAACCCGGCCAAACTCGACGGAGAAATAAAGAAACGTTTTGTTTCTTTTCCTTTTCCGGCTTGGCCTTCAACGACGAGGATACCGACCGACTCAGGTGAGTTTTCTTTTCTTTTTATTCCTATATTTTATACCTTTGAAAAATAAAAAATAAAATAAAATAACAGATATATAAAAAGGGTTCACATTTTATTTCAAAGTTTTTGTTTTTGTCTTTTATCTCAGTTTATTTTTGTGCGTAAAAAAAACTACAAAGAAGCTGTTGTAGCTTTTATAGCCGGATTACACAACTGTTAGTTTCTTCTTTTTTTTGTTTGTTTCTTTGTTGTCTGCTTCTGCTTGGCGCGTTGGCTCTTGCGTGTTGCAGGTGACTGTGGCAGTGGCAGACGGTGGTGGCAGAGGGGTCAAAAGCGTACGAGGAGGCAACGACGCAAAGAGGCTAGGGTTTCTGCCTCCTCTAAATATGTTGAAGTTGTGGGGCTGTTAGGGTTTTTTTTATCTTATTGGGCCGTTTGGGCCATTGTAATTTAGGCTTAGTTTGGATGGGCGGTGTGTTTACCTCCGGTGAGGTTAAAAACAGCGGTGGCAGTGAGATTAGTTACTGTAGTGGTGAAATTAGACACTGTAGCAGTGAGATTAGAAACAGCGGTGGAGTATGTGTTTGGATTCAAACGCAGCTGCAGTGGTGAGGTGAAAATAAAAAATGACTATTAAGGACATTAGATTAAAATTGAAATATAATAGAAGTTTTTAAATTATTTTATTAAAGTATGTGAATTTATAAATTCATTTAATAAAATATTAAAATATATCTTCTAATATTTTATTATAAATAATTTAATGAATTATGTAATTAATTTAAATTATTTATTAAATAAAATAAAAATTATTTTTAACTTTTTATAATTAAATATTCTTTTATAATAATGATAAATATTATTTTCGTATAACATTATACTTGATAAGTATTACACTCTTTTTCTTTTAAATATCATTGTCGTCGTCTTCTGTGCATAGGCTTTTTCATTGGCCAAAAGGGAAAAGAAAAGCAGCTTTATTTATAGCTTTTGATTTGATTTTTTTTGTTGGGTTTTCAGTTTTCTTGTTTGCCTTATCTTTGAAGAGCTCTAAAAAGCTAAATATTTCACTATTTTTTGTTGGGTTATTGAATTTTTTTTTCTGTAAGCAAGAAGATTATGCAATCGATTTGTTCATCTTTAAAGCTTTACTTGAACTATTGTTTTCTTTTCACTTTAGTCATCTATGGTAGAGCTGCAAGAATTTTACTTTTTTTGGCTTGAAATTCTCTTCTTTGTAATTTTTTTCGTTTAAATTTGGTTGTGTTTTTTTTTTTTTTGCTTAAAAATAGTCTTTGATTCAACTGGTTCAAGTTCTCTGCACATTTGGGGTTGTTCTATATCTTCACAAGAAAGGTAATTCCCTAATTTGTTTCACAAATCACATAATTTTTTTTTATCATGATTTAAGTTCAAAATTAGTATCTTTCAAGGAAAATATTGCAACCTAACAGAAAACTGAAACAACCTAAAGAACAAAGAAAAATGGTTTAAGAGAGTATTTTTGTCTGTTAAAAACACCAACTGCAACCTGATTTTCAATTGCAGCTTTCACTCCCAGTTGATTTTCAGCAGACCAGTGTGGTGGAGATGGATTTCCACTGAACCTTGCTGCTGAACCAAACAGCACAGCAGTGCTGTAGGTAGCAATTATTTAGGCCAACTGCACCTCACCGGCCTTCAACGCTCAACCAAAGGCAGCCTAGGCTGGTAGTTTGTAATTGGACTGTTTTGGACTATTTATATTTTGTTTTTATTTATTTTTATTGGGTTGGGCAGAATTGGCTTGCTACAGTTATTATATATCTTGAATTTAAATATTAGAAATTTATAATTATTATTATATAAGAATCGAAAATTTTAAAACATATGAAATCAAATTTTGGGTGGTTTACTCCAGCCATAGAACATAGGTACGTAGGATTGAAAAATGAAAAGGGATAAATGAATTTTGGTTTAATGTGTAATTTGATATATGAATTTTAATTTGGTATAATTATATATATATGATTTTTTTTTGATTCAATTACATTTAAATAAATGAATACATATATTTATTTTCATATTCGATTAATATATTTGTTTGTGTATGTAATATACCAATGTAAAATAATGCTAATTTGATAATATTGTTAATGATCTGTAAAAATTGAATCAAACCAAAATATCATGTATAAAATCGCACAACATGGAAATTCTTATATAACATTACGCATTGTGTCAAAATTTGTGTAAATTTTGATACTTTTGTGGTGTGTGAAACAAATACAACACTAATTACAACAATTAATATTTTTTTGGTGAATTAATGAATTACAATAACAGGGTAAAGCCCGAACAACAAACACGGCTAGCTCGACTCAAACCCAGATCACACCTAGGGTGGTGAACACCCTTGACTATCAGGCCATCACATGAGGTTCTAACAATTAATATTTTTCATCAATTATACATAATTTTGATTGATATAATAACAAATTAATTTATATATATATATATATATATATGTCAATTTGGTCTTGATTCTAAAAAGAATATCGAAAAATGTATACAATTTTAAAAATTCTAAAATCATCAAAAAAAATTATCTGTCAAATTTATAAAAATTGACGAAAAATATTAATATTATAATTAATTATTCTTAATAACTCACATTTGAAAACAAAAAAAGATAAAATTGGTCCAGAGAAGGACTAATTTAGTTAAAATCAAAATTGAAAGGGAAATAAATCCCAGAAAAGTTGAAATATAAAAATAGTTGAGAGGCATAATGGGAGATTCCTGTACAAAATCCATTAGGCTTTAATCCTTTGTGGACCCATTAATAATTGAAAATGGGGGTATTATGTGGAACAATTTCAGCGAGGAATGTTGATAAGATGGGGCAGTGTCTGTCCGGACCTATTACGCAGCCTGGTTTATCACATCACCCCGTCCTACTCGATGAACCCAATTTTGGAAAATCAACCTCCAAGGATTAAAAACGCAATTATTCATATTACTTTTTATTATATAGTATATGAGTAGTAAACAATGAACTTGACAGAGTCGTATGGGCCATTTTTTTAACTGACAATCCAGCTAATAAGAACTTAATAAAGATTAGCTATATATACAGATTGTTTCTGACATCAAACCTCACACAAATCTTTTAATTTCAGTTTTTCTTTTTGATCCAAAAACCAAAGAAAATCCCCCCCCCCCCTTTTTATTTGTGTTGACGTCTTCTTTCCTGGGTTTAAATCTGTTGTTGCTCTGGTGACTGATCATCGCCGGTTGTATTCGGTTGCACACCAATGGGAGACGAGTATTTGCAGCAGTTCTTGGATGAAACCACTTGGTACAATCACATTGTTTTGGGATGCCTTTTGCCTACAAATCTATGGTACCCTCTTCCCCATTTCTTGCAGACATGGCTACGAAACTACGTTGCTGGGACTTTGCTTTACCTCTTCTCTGGTTTCCTTTGGTGCTTCTATATTTACTACTTGAAACGCAATGTCTATGTTCCCAAAGGTATTCTTTTGTGATTTTAAATCTGGGCTGGGTTTAATTTTTGATGGTTTGGTGTTGATCTTAAATCGTTTTCATTCTAGCTGTTGTTTTTTATTTGAGATTGTGTTGAATCTGGAATTTCATCAGTGATTTTTCAATTTGGGAGTTGAATCAATGATGAAATATATGGATCGATTGCATTATGATCATTGTGGAGAATATTATGAGCCTAAAAGAATCTTACTCTTATCCTATCTATATGGATTACATAATCCCAAAAGCTATTAGGTTCCAAACAACACACTACACCTAGGTTAGTTGTTAACTATGTTAGTGTAGGAGCCTTTACTTATTGTATCATCAATGCACTTGTTGCAGATGCTATCCCCACAAATAAAGCCATGCTCTTGCAAATTTATGTTGCTATGAAGGCCATGCCATGGTACTGTGCTCTTCCATCTCTTTCCGAGTACATGATTGAAAATGGCTGGACAAAATGTTATGATAGAGTAAGTGAGGTCGGCTGGCTTCCACACTTACTATATTTGTCTCTTTATCTCGTATTTGTGGAGTTTGGGATTTACTGGATGCACAGAGAATTGCATGATATAAAACCATTATACAAGTACCTTCATGCAACTCATCACATCTACAACAAGCAGAATACACTTTCTCCATTTGCTGGTAAGTTTCTTATATGCGTACTTCACTTGGTTTATAGTTGCTTCCACTGCCTAAACACATTTTGGCTGATAACTATAGAACACAATATTTGACATATTTAAGTAAGAGAGGATCCATAATTGACCTGTTTTAGCCCAACGGTGCCTTGAATCAGACATAAGATTAATCATTAGTCTGAAACTTAAAGATGTATGCCACAAGTTACTCTAGATTTAGTGCCGATTGTTTCTGCTTTCCTGTGGGAGTGCATACCTTAACAAAATCTTTGATACATGTAGATTTCAGAATTATAGTTATATGGTAAATAGAATTATTTCATGTAAGCTCTGTTTTGCTGCTATAGTATCGATGTCACATTAATTAATCCATGTTAGTTTGGACTGCCTACATATTTGAGATACAGAAAGCAGACCATTCATGTCTTAATGGCCAGTGGCGTTCTGTAAAAGCTTGTATCTTTGGGTGCCTACTGTGTTTTTTAGTTCTGAGATTGGGGATACATAGAATTTGATGCTTTCATTTCTGGTAGTGGACATATGTCAGTTTAAAATAATTTAGAGAAAATGATATGGCATATTCCTTGACAAAGGTGATGGAGAAGATTAACCCTGGTGGTAACTGTAAGGATGTCAGTAATAGATTCATGCCCATGTTAGACACATACCCGTATCTGACTATCACACTGGAGGCTAAGTAACATGTATTATAAATGATTTTACCTCTAAATAGTACTGTTGTTCCCCCTACCCCCTCTTATCTTCTTTTTTTTTTTTCTTTTCTTTTCGATTTAAATGGACTGAAGCAAGTAGGTGATAGTGACTAACAATTTGCTATTTGATATGGGTGGAAACAATTTGTGTTGTTTTCAGGTTTGGCTTTTCACCCAGTGGACGGAATACTGCAGGCAGTACCTCATGTGATAGCACTCTTCATTATACCAACTCATTTTACAACACATGTCGGACTGCTGTTCCTTGAGGCCGTCTGGACGGCAAACATTCATGATTGCATCCATGGCAAACTATGGCCTGTGATGGGTGCTGGGTACCACACTATTCACCACACTACGTATCGCCATAACTATGGCCATTACACCATTTGGATGGATTGGATGCTTGGAACCCTACGTGACCCTAGTGACGAAGAAGGGAAGAAGGTCATGTAATTCCCTTTGTGCTCATCTTGACATTTCCTGTTTTGTCGTTTTAGATTCTCTTTTTCTGGATAGGTCCGCATGTTAATAGAGTCTGAGATGTTGTCGTTGCCTGTGTTGGTCGTAGTTTTTTAAATCATCCTCCACTGCTAACATTGTTCTGCTTTAAGCTACTTTAGCAATGTCCTTGGAATTTGTGGGGGCACAACCCATATGCAATATTTCTCTCCCAATTGGAGATTATGTTAGCCACAACAAAAGGTTCTAATTGGAATCTAATGAACATCAAATTTTTACTTGGATGGAAATACGAATGCTTCTGAAGCTTACAGTTCCCATCGCAATCGGAATGTAACCTGTTTTGTTCTTGTCGGATAATATTCAATTCAACGTCAAAAGAAATTGTAATTTTTTTTCAGATCTTTAGCCAATATTTAAAGAGATAGATGTAATTACTTTATTTGGTTATAATCATTGAATGTTGTTTCTTTTTTTTTTTTGTAACAATTTCTAGCCACTCTTTTTTTCGCAAAACAACATTTAAAATCAATTGAATGTAATTGTAAAACAACATTTCTAGTAACGCATCTTTCTTTTCTCTTTGAAAGAACTTACCTATTTAATTGACAAGGGGAGGGATTTCAATCATCCTTTATCATTACACCATAAGCTCAGTAGCCGCTCATATTAAAATTTAATTCTTTCCATAAAAAAAATAAAATTATATCCACTACTCCTCCCGCTTCCATGCTTCTGAAAACTGCACCAACAGTTACCTCAAATTTCCCCTTCTCCTGATTATCTCATTATCTTCTTTCTTTTTTTTAGAAATTATTTCACTCTTAAATTGTGTACATGGGACTTATTTTCTTACGCAACATCTTGCATTTCATAAACCAACAGAGTTCAAACTACCAAAAATCTCTTCTTTCCATATTTCAAGCAACATAGGTATACGTACATGTCACTAGAACTAGTTGCCTCTCTCTGGCCTTAACCAAAAGATGCAAAATAATGGAATTCTCATGAGATGAACATTAACCGGCTTCAGAGATTATTGCTGCATACCTTTGGATATTATACAAATTAAGTCGTCGGATTCAGAGCAAGCTCTATTTCTTCCAATGATCGCCCCTTTGTTTCCACAACGTTACCAGCTATGTACAAGACAGCAAGAGCGCACACACCAGCGAATCCTAAGTATACTGAGCTGATCCCAAACTTGTTCACAACACTCAAGAAATACAGGCCAATGACAAAGTTGGAGATCTGTTGGAATAAAAACACATGCCACAGATGGAATCAATAAATACCCAATTGGTAGAAGAATGTAAAGATATTGAACACCAAACATTTTCAGATCATGTTCTTTTAAACACAATATATAATCATATTACCCGGTTTGGAGGTGTTGAATGTGGGTATTATGTTTTGGGTATTCTCAAGTTTTCTGCTCAGAGCTTCTCCATATTTTTGGAGAAATTATGCCCGTCTACTCGTGTCCAAATATATATACAAATATACTGTATGGATACTTAATGGTAATAAAAAGTCCAAGTAACACAGATAAGAAAGAACAAAAACAGTTGGTCCTGTCACAGTATCTACATTTACAAATTTGCTTTTACGGATATGCATGAATATCAACAGCTTTGGGCAGGTTCTCAATGGTGACTTACCCAATGCGTGCCAAGTGATAAAGCCACTGCTTTAGCTCTAATTCTGGAAGCAAATATCTCCGGCAGAAGAAGAGCAGGCACAGGCCCAGCACCAAGTGAAAAGGATAAAACGTAGCTGCGTAGAAGATATCGAAGCCAGGTTTAGATCTTATTAGACAATAGGAGGAGATAACAATAGCAGGTATCAACATAAGAAGAAACTTTCATGGGCTTCATTAATTGTATAAAAAGCATCAACTCACAGAACGGTTCCGACAACGGCTAGTGTGCCAGAATAGGGAGCCAGGACCTTCCAAGTGAATGACAAAGAAAGTAGCAACATTGAAGCAGCCTTCATGAGCCAAAAGATGACAGAAAAATAAGACCAGTGAAAAATAAAAGTTCGTTAGTTTAAGAATCAGATGAGAAAATTGGGCATCAAATCATTGTGTAATAAATAATGACCACTTATGGTGACCCAAAAAGCAGGTCTAACAAAGTTTTCAGAATTAATAACTTTTGCATTTCCTCTCAACCAACTAATGTTCCCATATTATAAAATGTAGGGCCAAGCACATTGGAAGAAATAATACCAATAATAAACACACTGAAATATCACACCCACACATGGGTACTATTCAACCATTGGAAAGTCAAACAAAATGTTATGATGGTATTCTTGCTCATCAAAACCACTATTTCAGTCAAAGAATGGGCTATTTTTATTGTCTGCGAAAAGTACAATCCATTCAAACATCCATGAATCAAAGGAAAAATATAGGCTCCAGATACTAAATAAATGCTTACTGAGGGAGTCGTTTTACATGCAAGTAAATGTTAATTGCTGTATTCATATTTTGAATAAACTACTCATTTACTGAAACCACCTGTGAAGTGTCTTAGATGCTAAAGTGCACTACTTCCAAGCCAGTTAAAGAGAAATGTACTCCAATAAGGCATTGCAAATAATATTGAGGACCATAAATAAATAAGCATGATTTTATAATCTGAGCCATGGTTTTGAAACCATAGAGAGAGAGGAATATGAACAGAGTATTACAACAATTCAATCCTTCAACACAATTTAGTAGAAAAAAAAAAAAGAAAAAGTAACTCAATATACTTGAACATCTTTTAGACAATCTAGAATAATTATCCTAGAGTTTCCACAGTCCATACCTACAACCTAGCTAGAGTTTTGCATGCAAGAGAAGTTGCAATCTTTAACAACATAGTATAATTTTGCCAATTCTAGTATAAAACTTCAGATGATGTCTTTGCATCAAGGTAAGATCAGTTTCAATTTAAGAAACTTGATCATAATGTAGGGGGAAAAAAATAAAAGAAACTTTATGCTGTGAAGATACATGAGAGACGGCATGTTTATGTATCTGAAGGCCCAAAATGCAAATGCAGTTAGTTTTCCAAAGAGATTAGCAGTGGAGTCCACACTCTCTAATTTGGAAAAAGAATTGCTACAAGCCTACAACTTAATGAACCTACCATTCCAGAAAAACTTGTCATCAGAAGACTTTTTCTCCCTTGTCTGTCCATCAGAGAGGATGCAATAGCTGAGCCTGAAAAGCATATCAGAAGCTAGGGATGTTAAGTATCCTATGTTAACTTTTTTATTTTCCCCAAGATTTTATATTTTTGGGAAATAACTAAATACTAACCAAAGACATTTGATGCCCCAACGAGAGCACTTGCTGCAACATCAGATGCAATTCCAGCACTACGAAACACAGCTGTAGAATAGTATACTACAGCATTGATCCCAGCTAACTGCTGGAATAGGAAAAGTGCAGCCCCAACACTCACAACTGCAGCAGGACAAAAGTCAAGAAAGGGTATTACCATTATACATTAGAAAGAATTAAAATACTTGAAGGTCTGGCTCTCAGGATAATCAGTTTTAACCATGTGAGTAGTGATCCAGAAATCAGAAGAATCATGGGCTATATTAATTAGAACTAGGAAGAAATCAAGTTTAAACAAAAGGAGTTATATTACATCCTTGACCTTTGAGTTCATCATTGTTAATCATCAACACATCAAGACAAAAATAAAATACTGCAAGTAAAAGGGCAACTAATGGTTAAAACAAAACCTAAGTCTCACACATTAAGTATTTGTCTTTATTTTGTAATCAAGAAACACTAGATAATCTAGTGCAACCACTGTTCTTCAAAACAAAAAGAGAATTGAAAGCATATTTTGATAATATTGAACCTTCAAGTTCAACTCCTACATGGTACAAAAGTTTGACAAAGCAATACAAGAATTTAACGAATCTTTTGTATACCATCTGATCTATCTGATCTTTCTTAATATTGTCCAGTAGCATAATTTTTATCAATAAGCCTTATAGCACAGTATAATATACACCATGTCCACCTATGGTACCTTTCAAAACTCAGATATACCTTTCCAGTAACGGCTGCTAAATAGATCAAACCATCCTGCTTCTTGTTCTGTAGAGCCCTGACCTGCAGTTCTTAACTCATACATAATTTCAGCAACTCTTTCCTTCCCATATAATGTTCTTATAGCTTTTTCAGCTTCAGGAATTTTCCCTTGCTGCAAAATTTGTGTTTAATCGATAAATAGTCATTATGTGTATAAAATATATATCTAAGTGAGATGAACGGAAATACAAAATAGAGAGACCAAGTAGTTCATTAAGAAACCTGAAACAGCCACCGAGGACTTTCTGGGGAAAAAGCCATTCCTACAGCCAATAGAATAGCAGGTACAATAGCAATACCGAACATTGTTCTCCACCTAAATAGGAAAATGCATAAATAAGGCAGAAAAAGATAGTGTAATGGAAATGCTTAAGCAGAAACAAAAATTTACTTGCAAAATAAATCTTAATTCTTAACAACATTTGGGCACATCATGCGCGACATTTTATTATGTATAATGATCAAGGCATTTACCTGACCTATTCACTCAATCTCCATACAAAAGAAAAAGATCCAAAAAATAAATATTGATCAGAAGAAAGCATACCAGAATAATTAGCTATTACGACTAATCAGATGGAGCTTTTTTCTTCCTTTTATTTATTTAGTACAACTTTTTTGGGGAAGATAAGATTTGCACGAAGCTCTTTTAGCAGGGGAAAAAGGAAATTAAGAATATAGAAGAAAAGGGATAAAATCAACCATGACCAGGTGCCAATGAGAGGAAGAAATTTATTATCAGATATAGCTACTAAAAACAGAAAGAATTTTAAGAATCACCACTTTTATACCAAACTGAAGCTCAAATTTCAGAAATATCTACCTAAAACTCTTGTCGAAGGTTAGAAGGGTGAAACTCTTTAGGTGCATGATTGAATGCATGCTCAGTAATTTCCAGACAAATTGTTAAAACGCAATTTTAGGTAGCAAATTCACCACTCAATGGTGGATTCCCAACTTAGACAGTTGAATTTGGGTATGAAAGAAAGGAGAGCTATTGCAAGCAACCTATTGAGACTAAAAAAGAACATGGGAATTAGCACCATTCCTATGAGTGCTCTTTTTTTGAAAGCCAACAGAGGTGGCAGTCCCCATTCAAAAGAGAAACTCAATGGCTTAATTGCTGAAGAAGACGAAGCGCCAGATGAAACCACTCTGAGGGTCAATCCAAATGCCATGTTTGTAGCAAATGATCCATGTGATACAAGTATAAGAGTGCTAAGATAACATACCACAGTGGGTTTCCTGCTAAAGGTAATCCAGCCACTAATGCTGCAAGAATCCCAATACATATAAAAAGTTGATTTATAGATCCAAGTGCACCACGGATTTCAGTTGGCGAGATCTGACCAATTGAAAGAATGTCAGCAGAAGGTTCCAAAAACTAGACAACTAGAGCAAATAATAAGATCAGAAAATTTTACCTCAGATATGTAAAGAGGAACTATAGCAGATGATATGCCAATACCAATACCAGCCAGAAAGCGGCCAATTATCATAGTCTGGACCGTCTGAGCTGTAGCACTAAGATCAATTAAGGCATTTTAAAGCATTAGTTTTCAACAAACTTTTGACAGTTGACAAGCTAATAGGAAATGAAATAACACAGACGTGAGAAATGCTCCAATGATAAGTGGAATGGCATCTAATTGAAAAGTCCTTGTCCTGCCAAATTTGTCTGCCAATGTTCCCCCAGTAAATGAACCAGCAGTGGCACCAGCAAGGAGTGTGCTGACAATCCACCCTACTCAAATTACCATAACATAATAATAAGTTGGCTAGTTCTTGGAAAAGTTGGACAGTTTAAAGCGTAACAAATTGGGCACATAATCAAAATAAACAAATTAACTAAAAAGGAAAAACAGCAATCCAACATCTGACATTGTTCAACTGACTAAAAGTGAAGCAAAATCATTTTTATAAATGAACCACGCAACAACAGATGAATAGCATGGAGCAGTTGAGTGCCGTCTATTCCACTAAAATTTTACTAAATAATCTTCAAGCAATAAACGTGTTATTTATTGAGTCATGATACACAAGTAAAATATTCTAGGAACAAACAAGGGGGAGGGGGGGGGGGGGGGAAGAATGAAAAAACAGAAGTAGAACTTTAATTTGCATATTAACTAGAAGATCACAATACATGCCTTGCATGACAGTATTTTCAGCAATTCCCAGATCCTTAGACAGATACTCAAGAGCACCATTTACCACCCTGAATAAAGAAAAATGAAATAGAAGGGAGAGAGAGAAATTAGAAGCATGTAGAAAAATCAAAAGCCAAGCAAACAAATAAGCCATGTGACAAAAAATATAGCAAGCAACTGCCAAGATATTAATCCAGAATTCTTTGCATAAATTTCCACAAGAAATTTCTTTTTCTAGAATATAATAAATGGGGGGAGTCATATAGTTTGAATATTTCCAAAATATTGGAAATATTCACCACCATCCCTTGTCGCATGTGCTTTATATTTTCAGGACTCTACATATATGAACCACAGAGAACCTCTCTCAAGCTTTGTTATTGGTAAAGTATGTTTATCTGTTTCTAAATCACAAATCGCCTAAGTATATAATTGAAATGCTAAAATCACTAAATCAACAAGTTTAGAACCAGGAAACAAGAGCATGTTCCTCCTGAGTTGAACTGGGATATATACCCTAGATGGTAACCAAATAACATAGCTCCCAAACACGCAACACCAACAAATGGCAGAACTGCCCCAGAAGATTTCGCCTGAGGGTTGATCGGTGTCAAATCCTCAATGTCTCCACCTGCAATATAATTTCAATTGCCATTTGTAAGGATAAAAAAGCAGGTTAGAATAACTTATTTTGCAATGGTTACAAAACTCGGATGCTTAGCAAATGATCCATGCACAGGCCAGTACATATCTGAATAGGAAGAATGCCTTCTTCCAACAAGCTAACCCACTAACACATCAGTGTCCCATATAGTAGGAAGCATCTCACAAGCATACATCCATCACAACTTAGCAAGTTAATAAATTTTAGTATTAAAACATGTGCTTTTCAACTTAAACTGACACAAAAAGATTTAGCAAATCATTTCAGCAAGAATAAAGTAAGTTCATCCGATTCACCATCGCAATGCTGCTATAGAAGATATAAAGCCCACTTGCAACCTCATGAAACAAATGTTTACAATTTGCTCTATCACTAAGAAAAATTTAATAATAAGGATCCATTGCTTATTTGTTCTTGCACCTATTTGTTTCTAGAATCAAAAAAAAAAAAAAAAAAAAGGAAGCTTGGAATTTGGATACAAAATCAAGTAATATTCCTAAATAACCAAAGTAAAATGTTAACCTTTTAAACACCAAAATACATTAGTTTTCTTGCATAAAGAATAATAATTTGAATGCGTCACATTTAGTTTTAATTAAATAAACAATTTTACTTTTACGACATGCTTTTACTTTGATTTTCCTAGAAGCAAATAAGCAGGCAGCACAATTAACAAAAAAACAGCACCTAATGATTCATTCCTTTACGTGATGCTCCTTATAATTCCCGATGTAGATTTAACAATTCATATACACATATTGTTCTTTTTTTTTTTCAATTTCATGGTCGTATTTGAATTATATAAATATGATACTAGTATGAGTTACATATGAGATGTTCCTTATCCATCTCGAATTCATGTTTTTTTTTTTTCATGTTCCATTTTCTTATATTTACTGTTTTCGTGTATCATGTCCACAATTGACATATCAATCCAATGCCTCCAAAGTTTTACCATACAATAAAAATTATGAAACATTTGATTAATAACTTTTTGTTAAAGGAAAAAAAAGAGCAGCAGATAATTAACAACAGCAACAAATCGCGCCATTCTGTATCACTAGCCAAACAAAAAATCGATTTCACTAACATGCAATTCTTTCATTAAGCAATTTTCCTCACCTAAAAATTCAACATAAATTCAATAAACAGATTCAACCACGACACACAGCTTAAAAGTGAAAGGAAAACGAAAACGAGAAAGAGAAAGAGACCAGAGGCTTGAGCTTTGATCGATCGAGATTTGACCGAAGAGCGAACGGCAGTTTCGATACCATTTTTGGCACGTACAAGTCCAGCTCCCATCGAAACGTCACCTGATCTTAAACCGCTGCAGGTGGAACCACTTCGGATGCAAAAATTGCGATTCAAAGTTAAACTCCGTTGCCTAACTTCACCAAAGCAAGGGAATACTCTCCGTTTTGAAATCTCAATGCCAAAATTCCCTCTGACTAAATGCGTTGACGCTTGCATCCTGAATTACCTGATTCACAAAATAAATAAGTAACCGACCAGTCAAAAAAGTAAAATAAAAAAATAAAAAAAAAGGATCAAAACGGAAGCGCATTTGGAAAGCGGAATCAGTGAGTGAGAAGTGAGAGATGGATTTACCAGAAGGCGGAGCTGAGAGTGAGTGAGAGGACGAATCAGATTCTGAGTTCTGTTTGGAAGACGGAAACAGCCTCGGAAAATCTGTTGAGAGAGAGCAGCAATGGAGTTACTGTTTGTTATGCTCAGTAAAAGCTTAGCAACAAAAGAACAAACTTGGTGGAGATATCAATCCATCAATGAATTATCCTCTTGTAATTTCATTTTCGGTACAAACTTGGTAAGCCAAATGACCCATTATTAATATAATAATGACAAAGATTTGCGTTCGTTTTAAGTTTATCAACTGAGTGGATCAAAGTATGTAATTATCCAATTCAAATAGTAAATTATAATTTTTTTTCTTTATAAATTGATTTTAATTATCTGATGTACTATCATATTTCATCCCATTTAGAATTTATATTTATTTCGGTAAAAAGGAAAACTAAAGTTTATGTATTTGTTTTGGCTTATATTAAATTATAAATTTTTAATAAAAATATTATATACTTGTAAATATAAATAAATGTTAAAATTATTAATTATATTCAATAAATATTATATTATATTATAAATATAAATATATAAAAATGATTTATGATGCATGTATATAATTTAGTATTGGTCAAAACAAACCAAAGCATATTAAATAGTAAAAGAAACAAAATTTAAATTATTTCATATATAATCAAATTCAAAATGTGATGAATAAATTGATTGTGAAATAAATTATAATCAAATAAAAAATGTTGAGATTCGATCTAGAAAATGAGTAAATATTATTATTTTATAAAAAATAAGGAAAATGAAAATGGCGGAGGGACTGTTTTTGTGTTTATAAAATGAAAACGTTGAGATTTTGGATTAGATTTGCAATGCGTTGGAGATGACGTGGACACACGTGAGGGCCGCTTCGCCTACGCCTCTTGTTCATCATGCAACACCATTTTTTGTTTTTATATTTTCCATATTATTTTCAATATTTTTTTATATGATTTGAAAATTAATTAATATTTGAGATGATATCTCAAAGCTCAAATTTATATAGTACTTTTAGTTTTTGGGTTACGCTATTTGGACATTTTCGGCCTAACTATTTGGACTTGAATTAAGTTCATTATGGAAGCCCAATTTATAATTAACATATATAGTCTATGATAATTATTTTGTACAGTGTAATAAAAAATCATAATCGGAATTAAAAAAATTCAGATGTTTTAAAATTATATTTTAAAAATAAAGTTTAATTAAAAAAAAGACGTGATGACTTCGTAAACCCGTTGATAATTATTTTTTTTTTAAATTCCAGTGCGGCTCTATAAACTGATTCTATGTTTTTCTATTTCTTTTTCTCTTGGATTTGTGGTGGTGTTTTTCTTTTTCCAATATATCTTCGATTTTTATTTCATTTTATTTTTACTTAGGCATATGGAATATGATAAGGTGACGAAAGGCAATTAAAAAGTAACGCGAGTGCTGCCACCTAACCAAAGGCAAGCTTAGGTGTACCTTTGATTATGTCTTTTGGCTTCTTAGAAGTAAATTATTTACACAACATTTAAAAAAGAGTTTCAAGAGAACCAACCATTGATCAATGATTTGGCTTGCCAACACAGATGCTCAATTATATATTTTTCATATATACCAACTGATGAATTAAAACATAACTATTGATGTCTGAAAAAGCATACATTACAAACAAATCTTAATTCACATAATAATCTATCAAACACCTTATCTAAAATTAATTGGAAATTATAAGTAAAACATATGAGTTACATTATTATCCAGCAGTAAGTAAATATATATATACCCAAAATCAAGAAGCATTTCCAGGATAGCAGTCACCAACAAACTTGCACTTGCTCTAAAGAGAAACAAAATGAGGTCTAATAATCTTGAGAAACACATCATGGAAAAAAGTTAATGGGAAAAAGGAAATTATAGAAAAAAAAAAAAAAACCAACATGTGACAACCATGAAAGCAGTGGTACCTGTCATTTTGTTTTCCCAAAGCAGGTTCCATGAATTATATCTTTCCACCCCCTGGTCCCTGCCCCCCCCCCCCCCAATTGACATTTCCATCTTCTTTTGTTGTCTTCTTAACCCCAATCTCTATTTGCATTTTTTCTCTCAAATGGGTGATTAACGAGGATCAAATCCATGTATGGATCATATCATTTCCTCTTGCAGCTGTTCTTAGCTTTGTTGCCATTGAAGAAGATCGAACCTAAACCGAACAAATTACCAGAAGAAACATTGAGAACAGGATGAACACCATTACCATAATAAGGCTTATAAGCAGTCTTCTTCAGTGGAGGCTTTTGATGATAACTTGTGGAAGACTTGAAAGATGGATTACTAATAGCATTAGCAGCAGCATGTTTATGTGAATGGATGTGTTTGGGGTTATTGGGCGATGGGTGTTTAACATTTGGTGTAGAACCAGTTGAATTGCTTCTTGACAAAAGTGGTAAAGGACATAAGCTTCTGCCATAACCACTCCCACAGCTGAAGCTACTACTCCTTTTGAAACCCCAGAATGAAGTTGACTTTGAACTTTGCTTCTCTTCTTCTTTCGAGCTTTCTGCTGCTTTCTGAGGTGGCAATGGCGGCGGTGGTGGTGAAGAATAGTGGTCAGTTTGTTTAGAGGGGTTGCTCTTCTTGATGTCAGTGGGAAGGATTTTACCGTCGGAGAAAAGTTCATCGGCGGAGGGTGCTTCTTGTTCGAAGGTTTCACCAACGCCGAAATCAAAGTCAACGCTTGAATTCAAGGAAGAAGGCTTAGACCGGAAAGGGCGTTGTTCAACAGGGACATCATCGAAATGACAAAGATCAAGAGAAAATGAAATCCTCGGACTGATGCCACAATTGTCTGAGCAAAGTTCTACTGCCATTTTTGTTCCAATAATAAGAAAATCAATCATGCAAAAACAGAAACTCTGAAACTTTGCATTAAAAACGCTATTCAGATAATGACATGCAAAAAGGAAAAGGAATTTAAGAAGGAAAAAAATGCAAAAATCAAAGCATGTCAGGGGAAGATTTTGTTTGGGATAAAAAGGGAAATGAAAATGGAGAAATGATAATTGAAGGTAGAAAGAATCAAGTGAATGGCAGAAAATAAATGACCAAAAATATAGACATATTTGCAGCCTTTTATCTCTCAGAGTCAGTAGAGGAATAGGAAGTTAGTTAAAACTTTACACGGTAGAATAATCTGCTGCCTGCTATTATTCTCATACATACAGCTAGACTTTTTTTTTTTCCCTTAATTCATGGCCTACGTCAAGATTTTATCACTTATATAATTATTATTAATACTAAAGGTTTTAACGCATGTGCGTGGAAATAACTATTTAGCAATTAAGTAAGTGTGTTTAAAAATAATATAACTAAATCTCATTTTGTTCATAGCTATAGGAAAAGAGATTCCAAACAACATCAGATTATATATTTTCCATTTTTTTTTTCATAGTTGTAGGAAAAGGAAGTTCTAAATATAGTATGCATAAAAATCATGAGCTCTGAATCTATTTCCTACGAACACATTGTCCTTGAAACATCTGTTGCAGAAGAATTGATCCCTAAGAAGGTTCGATTCCGAAAGGAAGATCGAGATGTGAATAATGAAATGATGGTTGACGTACAACCGGAGCAAACCACATCGTGGAAAGATAGACTTGTTGGTCAATCTTCAAAGGGAGGCTCCAACAGATTAGAAAAAGAAGAAGGCTTTGACATCCTAGAGGGTAATATCCATAAATCAGTCGTCAATGGAGTGCCTTCTATCAACTTCTCAGATAGGATTTTCAAATTTCTTATTCAAGGTATGGACAACACTGTGGTTCTTAAATTACTTGGTCGTAATATTGGCTTCTCTATGTTGCAGAATAAATTATATAATCTGTGGAAACCATCAGCAACTCTCCACATGATGGACATTGAAAATGGATATTATCTTGTCAAATTTCAGAATAAGATAGATTATGAAACAGCCGTATCCGAAGGGCCTTGGATCATCTTTGGCCAATATCTGACGGTGCAGCCATGGACGCTATCCTTTGATCCCGCACAGGCCTATCCCAGCCTTGTAAAAGCATGGATTAGATTTCCAGGTCTTCCTGGCTATCTTTATAACCAGAAAATTATTACAGAAATAGGAGGAATGGTTGGGAAAGTGGTTAAACTGGATATGAATACTGATAGCAGAGCAAGGGGACGCTTTGCCAGAATGGCTGTTTACGTTGATCTAGACAAGCCTTTGGTTTCTCAAATCTTAAGCAATGGCCGGAAGCAAAATGTGGAATACGAATCTCTTTCAACAATCTGTTTTCATTGTGGGCGCTATGGACATACTGAAACTTACTGTCCATTCAGAGAATTGGGTTCAGTCAAAGAGAAAGAAGCTGATCAGCACGTAGAGGTAATGGAAAACCAAAACAAAAGCACAGACTGTTCGGGGAAGAAGGACGACCACTATGGCCCATGGATGATCGTGGAAAAGAAACCAAGGCGCAAAACCAGGGACAATGGGCAAAATTATTTTAATAATCAAGATACTGGAAAAGAAGGATCACGATTTAGGGTCCTTAATACCAGGGATTTTCATAAAGAAGACAATGAAGGAACCAGGCCCGAATCTCGAAGCACAAAAGGTAAAAGGAACCATAATGGGAATACATCCAAGACCGTTGATGATGTGGCCACCAAAGAACAACTTGAATCAAGTGGAAACTTTCAAAATAAAGTTTCTGACAAGTTGATAGAGGCAGACAATGGTGTGCACAAGGATTCAATAAATTATGGGGAAAATGGTCCAAATTCCAATGGCCACTCAAAGAATAATAAAAATAAAGGAAAAAATAAGGAACATCTACCAGACTGGAAAAGCCATAGCAATTCGGCTAATGGGACCAACACCGTTAATCAAACCCGATCATCACCAGTACAACCTGGAACAAATTCAAAAGCCCAGCATGGTACCGTTAACGCAGGCAGCAGCAGCAGTAGCTCCTTTATGGAGACGGACGCGAGCTTAAATGCTTCAGATAAAATAGGTGCTTCCCTCAGCGACCAAAATGAATCTACTCAAACGACCCCAACGATGGATAGGCCCGAAGACAACGTGGAGGCAGTACAAATGGGGCGCCTTGACCCCGAAAGACATTCGGCAGTGGTGTTCCATGAACACCCGAATAGCACTGCTCCTTTCTCTGTCAATAAAGAAGGACTGAAACTGGCAAACTCCTTCAGCTCCAATCTAAGGAAAAGGTTCAGTAACAAAGGACAAGAAAGTGCTAAGAAACACAACAAACTCCTCCAAGGACAGACCACCCGCTTTAAGAACAACGGTGCTCAGCGGATATCTTTAAAAGAATCCTTAGAACAAATGGCAGTGAGTTTAACAGATCTATCAATACCCAATTTTGACTCAACGATGACTAATAAATTGGGTGAGCAAAATGGGGAAGGTATTCTTCCTGGACAGTAAGGTTCATTTTCCTTGATTTTTACCCTTAGCAAGGATGGATTATTTCTTGAGGTTAGGTTTGATTATTAATCTACTTAGCTCTTATTATTTTATTATGGGATTAAACCTAAATATTTTTACATGGAATTGTCAAGGGTGTGTTAGTAGGAATTTTTTTCGTGCTTTTCGAGAGTACAGTGAGATACATAGACCACATATTATTTGCTTAGTGGAATCAAGGGTAAGCGGTAATAAGGCCAATATTATTATAGAAAACCTTGGTCTCAATTTCTCACATCGGGTAGAAGCGGTTGGTTATTCCGGAGGCATCTGGGTGGGGTGGAAGGATTCTATCCAGATTACAATCGTTAGGAATCATCCTCAATTCATTTTTCCACGTGTTGATAATTATGTTCCTAATAAATCCTTTTTCATTTCCTTTGTGTATGGTAAACCAGATAGATCAAAATGAAAATTACTGTGGGAAGGGCTACGCGCTGTGGCTCCTAATATATCCAGACTTTGGCTTATCATGGGAGACTTTAATGCCATCTTATCACCTGCAGATAAAAAGAGCCCCTCTACTGTTGGTAAGCGGTGCGACCTTTTTGGAAATTTTGTTGAATTGTGTGATTTACAGGATTTGGGCTTCAATGGACCTCCGTTCACTTGGCAAAGAGGTGGCACATTGGTTAGACTTGATCGTGCTTTGGCTAATGATGCTTGGATGTCCTTCTTTCCTTATTGCATAGTTCATCATCTTACGCGTATCAAATCGGACCATCGACCCCTTCTATTGTGTACTAGTCCGGAGGTTAAGAACTCTCAGGGCAGACCTTTCAGGTTCTTGGCTGGATGGACGAGGCATAATAACTTCTCCAGTTTTGTCAAAGGAAAGTGGGAGTTTACAGGTAATATGACTGAATCATTAAATACTTTTACCGCTAACGTTAAAGACTGGAACAGGGATGTTTATGGCTTTCTGGGAAATCGTAAGCGAAGACTCTTAAGCTCACTCAACGCTACTCAGAGGGCCTTGGAGCATAATGCATCTACCCACTTAGTCCAAAAAGAAAAGGAAATTCGGGATGAGTTGGAAAATGTCCTTGATCATGAAGATTTACTTTGGAGACAAAAGGCTCGATGTGATTGGTTGCAATTCGGAGATAGGAATACTAATTTCTTCCATAGTCGTACGATTAAGAGAAGGAAATTCAACCGCATTTCCTCTCTACGTATGGATGATGGAGACTGGTGCTCAGATCAACATACCTTACAAAATAAGGCGATGGAATTCTTTGAAAATCTTTATGGCGAGGCTCCGATCAATTTGGAAGACATCCCCAACAATGGCTTTCCTGGTCTTACGCCCTCCGAAATAGCGTTCTTAGGAACACCTATCTCTAATGAAGAAATTAAAAAGGCCTTGTTCGATATGGCACCATTAAAAGCCCCCGGAAGTGATGGTTTCCATGCTTTGTTTTTTCAAAGTCAGTGGGATACCCTTGGTAATGATGTTTGCCAGTGGGTCAAAAGTGTATTCGAAGGCAATCCGATTGAACCAGATTTGAATAATACGTTGATAGTGCTTATTCCCAAAAAAGACAGTCTTGAGGATTTTAGTCACTTTCGCCCCATTAGCTTATGCTCTGTTCTGTACAAGCTAGTGATGAAAGTGATTGTGAACCGGTTCAAGGTAATATTTCCTAACTTGATATCTCAGGAACAAGCTGGCTTCATAGCGGGTCGAAACATTTTTAAGAATGTAATTATTGCACAAGAAGTTATTCACTCGATGAGATGCAATCGAAAAGGAAGGAAGTGGATGGCTATCAAGCTGGATTTGGAGAAAGCCTATGATAGAATTAGTTGGGACTTTATTAATGCTACATTAATTACAGTGGAGATTCCTCCTTTATTACGCAACGTGATCATGTCAGCTATCTCTTCCTCTACCATGCAAATTCTTTAAAATGAGGTGCCTACGCAGAAGTTTAAGCCCAAGAGAGGAATACGCCAGGGATGTCCTCTTTCGCCTTATCTTTTTGTTCTCTGTATGGAATGGCTAGGGCATTTTATTCACTCCAAAATGGAAGTTGGCATCTGGGAGCCTATTCGTCTTTCTCGTTCCGGACCCCCAGTCTCGCATCTATTCTTTGCCGATGATTTGGTGATTTTTTGCAAAGCCCAGATTGACTAAGCGAGACTATTGGGTGACATCCTTTCTCGCTTCTGTGGGATCTCGGGCCACAATATTAGTATCAGGAAGAGCAATATTTTCTTCTCCAAGAATACTGAGGAAGATGTTCGTAATCAAATCAGCCAACTTTTTGGGTTTCAAGAAGTTCAGAATCTAGGCACATACCTAGGTGTTCCCCTTTTGCATGAGAAGGTCACCAAGAGTACTCTTAACTTTGTAGTGGACAAGATTAGAAGAAAATTGCAAATCTGGGATGCCAGGAAACTTTCCTTCGCAGAAAGAGTAACTTTAGCTCAATCAGTCCTCTTATTCATCCCTAATTATTTTATGCAAACACCGATGATCCCAAAGGGAGTTTGTGACTAAATTGAAAGATTGGTTAGACAGTTTATTTGAGGAAGAACAGAGGAGAAAGCCAAAATGGCCTTAGTAGCATGGGATACTATCTGCCAACCTAAAACACGTGGAGGTCTTGGAATCAGACATCTGAATGATCAAAACTTCACATTCTTCATAAAGATTGGGTTCAGCCTGGCTTCTAAAAGCGATAAGCTTTGGGTGCTATCCTTCGTGCTAAATACAATTGGAAAGATCAGGTCCCAGAGTCTATCAGCAAGACTCAGTGTTCACAGCTTTGGAGGTCACTTTCCAAGCTATGGCCTCTTATTCGCGAAAATCTAATATGGTCTATTGGAGATGGAGCCAAGGTTCGCTGCTGGAAAGACCCTTGGATTCCAGGTATGGGCCCATTAATTTCTAAAATTCCAGCCAGATCTAACCTTGATTTAGAATGTTGTGTCAGGGAGATGGTCAATTTTGACGGGAGTTGGAACTTAGATCTCTTTCGCGTTTGGGTATCTGAAGAGGTGATTAACAAGATTAAAAGTATTCCCCCCCACATCCGGATTCTGGAGTAGACAGAGTAATATGGGCTCGATTAGTGTCAGGAATCTTTTCTGTTCGCAGCGCTTATTGGGCCTTGAAAGAGGAGACGTGGCATTCACAAGAGGAGTATTGGAATCTACCATGGAAGTATAATGGGCCGCAGCGTGTTATAATGTTCCTTTGGTTAGCCTTTCGATAAAGACTTCTCACTAATTCCGAACGAACCAGACGGGGAATCAGCCATAGTAACTCTTGTACTATATGTGGACACGATTTTGAGGACTTAGTACACGTTCTTTGCAATTGTCTTGCTGCGAAAGACGTGTGGATGCTTGTTTTACCTAATCAACTTAAACAAAGGTTTTTCTCTGGTTCCTTTCAAGATTGGCTTATTCTTAACCTGTGTTTTCATCAAAGCTTGCAGGGAAGCAGTCTCACTTGGTCCTGTCTTTTTGGACTGAACGCGTGGCGCCTATGGAAAAATAGGAATTTATACATATTCCAGCACATCTCCTGGACGGCTAATGGAGTAGTGAAAGCCTCTAGTTGTTGGGCTCGACAATACGAATCACCCCGCGATTTCTTTAAGAAGACCGGTCAGAGCTCCTGCCCCTATAACTACTCAGAGGACAACTGGGTACACTTATCCACAGATAGAGCGGTATATAGTAATTCTGGGATTGCCGCGTCAGGAGGTGTGGTCCGCGATCATGAAGGAAATTAGATAATGGGATTTAACCTGTTCTTAGGGGTTTGTTCCCCATTTGAAGCTGAAATTTGGGGTATCCTGGATGGAATCCTCATTCTTTTAAACAAAGGCTACAGAAGGATATCCATAGTGACTGACAGCCTAGAAGTCGCTCAGAACTTATCCGCTCCAAACTCCGGAGACTCAGGGATCGCTGTCCTTAGAAGAACTCATCGTATCATTCAATCGATGGGAGAATGGAAGATCAAACATATTCCCAGAAGTATGAATACGGTAGCAGATCACCTTGCCAAAATGAGTCTGAGCTGGAAAACGAATCTACAAGTCATCACACAGGCTCCCAAAGAAATATTAGCTTTACTCCAAAATGATAAAGCTAACGGTTGTTTTATGTAATTGATATTATTATCCTTTATTTCACCAAAAAAAAAAATATAACTAAGTTTCTTTTGGAAGACTGTCATTTGTTGTAGACACAATTTCAAAATTTCACATTTTGTTGAGTTCAACAATATGCCAATAAAAAAACATATATACAATAGGTACGAAAAAAACACACATGATGACTTGGGTTTAGTTTATCTTTTCTGCTTGTTTTTGTGCATCTTATTTCAATTTTTCCTTAATGAAGATTTGACTTAAAAAAAAAAGCATATATGTAATACGTATAAAATTAAAATAAAAAATAATTTAACTTTTGAGTAAAAAGAAATGTAAATAAGTAAATACATCAAATTAAGAATATTAAATGCATTGCAATTATTTATTATAGTATTTATTTTATTTGAGTTGGTATTGAGTTAACTTGTGACACCAATTTAAGTAATGACATTATCAATATATACAAACAATATAGGTGAAACAATTTGTATAATAAATTTGAAATATATAAAAATATTAAAATAAAATTGTGGTTGAAATGGTAAAAAATAAAAGATTTCATAGATATTGGTAAATTACATCTAAGGTCACTAAACTATTAATAAGTTTACATTTTGGTCACTCAACTTCAAAAAGTGACAAAATGGTCACTGAACTATTTAAAAAGTTCTCATTTAAATAATTGGGTTGTTAAAACCATTGTTGTATGACTTTCTTTATTTGCACCATCTGCACCAATTGAAAGCTTTCATTCCCTTTTTCTTCTAGAGTTCATTTTTTTTTAAGAATCAACTTTGAATGTCACGAGTCTGCAAATCTAAATCCAAACAACCTTCTTCTTCGATCTTTGATATTGACTGTTAGATCGACTTGGACCTAAGGTATGTTCTTCTACTCGCCAATGAGTACTAATCTATTAAATCGATTGTTGAATTGTAGCTTGGAGGTCGCTAGACCGACTTTAAAAAAAAACCCAATGACTTAAATAAAAACTCTCAAATAGCTCAAGGACTTAAATAAAAACTTAAAGAATAGTTGAGTGACCAAAACGCAAACTTACTAATAATTTAATGACCTTGGGTGTAATTTACCTTATAGATATTGATGGCATGAATTCAAATATTAATATTTGTAATCTTTTTATTAGTTTTTTTAAATAGTAAAAAGACAAAAGTATATTCGTAATAACATAACTTACTTAAAATATGTAAGATTATTTTAATAATTTCATTGACCAAATTATTGTCAATCACACACTTAAATAACAGTATAGATATTCAATCATTTTTATATAAATTACAATATTTTAATTTAAATGAGATAAACACGATATTAAAGAAATTCAAATTCTACAGAGTTATGATAAATGATATTTGATATTTTCTTTATTCTCTATATAGTTTTTAGGTTAATTACATTGGTTCCATTAATTATTGGGTAAACTATATAAATATTCAGTTTTTGTTTTGATTATTTAATTATAATTTTTATTTTAATTTATTCACTATATTTTTTAAAATTATATTTTTTAATCACTTTATTATTAAGTCAGTAACAAAAGTCTAATATAGGCTTTTTTATTAATCTATTAATAAATTTAACCTTCAACATATATACATTCTATCAATTTAGTCTTAATTCTAAAAATTTTCTAAAAAGGAACAAGAATTAAAAAAATTATTAAAAAATATAAAAATGGTAAAAAATTTAAAATGTATAAAAATTTTATACTATTTGTAAAAATTATAAGAATGTTATAATAAATTTATTTGAAATCCTAAATTCTTTACTTTTTCTCCTTGAACGCAAATTTATAATAATTATTTATTTGAAATAATATAAATAATCTCAATCCAAACCTTCCCTTCGTCTTCTCAACTCTTATACACTATTTCTGTAACGACTCGATTTTTAGTAGTGTCAAAAATTGAGGTTTCGGGACATTATTTCTAAAAGATAGAGTCCATAAATGTTAAATACTAATATTTATTAAGTTAATATAAAAATATATTAATAATTAGTCAAATAATTTTCTCGAATTAATAGTTAATTAATGCCAAGAGATTAAATTGTAAAAGTTCAACCATTATAGAGTTTTAATTTCAAAAGGCTTGGGGACTTAAATAACAATTAGCCAAAGATCTAAAATGGTAAATAAACCAATTACTATTATAAGGTAGTGGGCACTGATGATGTTGGCCACCTAGTTTAATTAAAATACTAATTAACACTATTAACACCTAATTAGGTTAATTAAGTTAGATTAATTAATTTATAATTAAGGTATATAAACTTAAGTTAGGGAGATGAAAGTGTTATCTTACTCATTCTCATTTCTTACCGTCTAAAAAGAAACCTAAGGAAGTCATTTTCATGTCTTTATATTCGTCCATCAATAGTTAAGGAAAATTAAATCATTTTTCTTGTTTTTTTTTTTTTTTATGAATTTGGGGTCATGAGAGCTTAATTTAGCTAGCCCATGTACCAATTTGTGAAATTGTTAACATTTTAGAAAGTTTCCATTGTTTATATCTTGAACAATTAGGTGTGAAATTGATAGAAATAAGCTTAGTTTATGAAAAAAGACTAAATTGTAAAGCTTAATTGTTGATTTTGTACATTAGGGAACAAATTGAATAAAATATTAAACTATTATAAAATTCCGGTAATAATGGAAAGTAGGATGTCACTAATAAGTATATGTGAAAACGAATTTTAATCCGAAATTTTAGATCGAAAGTTATGATTGTTTTAGGTTTAGGGACTAAATTGAATAAATTAAAAATTATGTATGACTTTGTATTTGAATGTGATTTGATATAGAATTTGATATTTTTTTTCATTGTTGATATATTATTCATAGTTAAAGATGACGTCGAGTTGTCGAGAAGGAAAGGAAAGGCGAGCATTCGGTTTGTAATTCTATGATCTGAGATCAATCTAATTATTGCATATTCATGTTAAATTGCATAAATTAGTAATGAGGTGAGTATATAATACTTGTATGAGTTAAATTGTGCTGATTGATATGGTATATCGAGATAGAGAACTAAATTGAATAGAATAAAAAATGGTATGATTTAATTGATATGTGGTACCTGGATGAAATTGAGCTGAAACATGTTACATGTTGTATTGGAATGGTGAATTGAGAATGATAGAACGTAAACTGAACTATGTGATGAAATTGGAAATTGGTTACCCTATTAATTGTATGGGTATATACTTCGGTTTAGCTGATGATGCACTACGTGTGCTAGTATTTTTGCTTTAGTTTATCCTATGATACACTATTTGTGTCAATATATTTGTTTTGATTCATCTGATGATGTACTATGTGTGCTAGTATGATTGCTTGATGCACTATGTGTGCCAACATTGTAGGGGTACTGAGGCCTTTGTTTTGGAAAGACTTGATTGTACTTTTGTTAATCAAGGTTGGATGACACTTTTTGAGTATTATTGGAAATACTAAAATATATAGGCTTTTTTAGTACAATTTGAACATTAATTCATGCAAATTTTAAGTATTTTCTATCTAATTTTGTGCTTTCATTATAAAATAATTAAATTGAACATGATTTAAGACACATCTTGAATTTTATTTATTTTGATATTAAATTTATGTAATTCTGTCAATTTTGAGCAACTTTGCGCAATGAGAGCAAAATCAGCTTGAAAGTCACCTTGGGAAGATTTAATTGCTAAGGCATTTTCGAAGTTTTAGCTGATTAATTAGCAACCATGGACGCCCCAAAAAATTGGTTTTGAACCCCTACAATGCAATTGGCCTAGTTCTCAATTATGGTGATTTAATTGGACAGGTTTATGTAAGGAAAAAGGGCCTAGAAAAATTAAACTTGAAGGGGACTAATCCATAAGAGAGAGAGCAGCCCAAGCCGACCTAAGTTGCTGCCCAAATAAGCTATTTTAAGCTGATTTTAACAATTGCAAAACAACCTAAAACTTTTTCCTCTTACCCGTTCCAACCCCTCCACTTCTTAAACTTTCACATTCAAGCACTTAGCTAATTATGGTAAAGCCATCTCAACCCCTCTCCCTACTATCAAAGGCCAACCATGGGAAGGGGGGATTGGCTGCTATTTTTAGCAAATGCAAGCTACCCTCTTCATGTAAAAATACCACCCCTCACCCCCTTATTACATTATCCTATTCATTCTTAATTTCTCTCTTCATTTCCTCTCCATTTGAGCTTCTTTTTCTCTCTTTTCCATACCCTTTTCTTCCTCTTGAGAAATAGTTTTGTGAGGCCTTGAGTATAATTCAGCTATATTGAGGGTGCTTGGATTAGTTGTGACGACAAGATAGAAGATCCAAGGAGGGAGCAAACAATTTATGCCTCAAGATTGTTCAGAATCGACTAGAGTTTTTTCTACCCTTTTAATTTTTGCTCTTGTTCAATTCATAAACATGATTTCAACTAAGTTTTTTCTTTCTAATATAATCATGATAGCTTAGATTCGTTAGTGTTAAAATGATCTGATTTCCGTAGATTGCTTTATTCAATTATGTTAAAAGTTGTTTTGTGCTTTTGATTAATTTATTCATGCAAATAAAATCACTATTAATTTTCTTATGCATGTTTAATGTGAAGAGATTTATGAATTAATTAATTAATCTGAACAAGGTTTTAATTAATTGACAAACTACTTGTATGGTGTAATGTTTAATCATGTAGAGATTATATCTGTAATAATACCAAAACTATTATTACCTTACATAACTCTGTAATATGTTTTGCTTATGAAATTTTGAGTCTGTTGAACATAGAAATATGTGAAATAGGTTTAGTAATAAGTTAAATATTTTACTAAATTCAGTTAGGGTTAATATATGATCAATTTATCCATGGAATTCTCGTAACATCTTTTAATAGTTTGAATAATTCTAAGAAAGATGATCGTTCTGACACAAGCATGCCATTGTGATAAACTCTTAAGATTCGCATAAATTTTCTATGATCATTTTAATTGCATACTTAGGTATTTATTAGTGTGATTAATTTAGTTAATTTCATCTTACTCTTAAAAATATTATTTTCCGCCACCAATTTGCTAACGTCATTATTCACTTTATTACTTGATACGATTGTGTACACTTGTATATTTCCGTTGTTTCAGGTTTTTGGCGCCGTTGTCGAGGACTGTTGTAACAACCCGTTTTTCAAGTGGTGTCAGAAACAATGGTTTTTGTAACACCCATAACCCTTATCCGTTGCCGGAACAGGGTTACGAAGCATTACCGGACTTTACGGAATAAATAAGAACATTTTATAACATTTTAATAAACATATCAAAAATCATTCATAAAATACTTATATTGTCCCTTGTATGAGCTCTTGAGGCCCAATATGGACTTTAGAAGTGAATCGGGACTAAATCAGAAACTTAGAGAATTTTTCACAAAATCTTAAAATTTTCTTAAGAGCAGAAGACACACGCTCGTGTGACCAGGCCATGTGGCTCACATGTCTAGGAGACACTCCCGTGTCTTAAACCGTGTGGGCATTCAATGTGAGGCACACGGCCGTGTCCCAGCTCGTGTCCATACCCATGTAACTCTCTGACTTAGGTCACACGGCCAACCACATGCCCATGTGATCGGCCATGTGCATGGTGCAGGGGTCACACGACCAGGCCACACACCTGTGTGCTAGGTCATGCACAAAAACCTGGGTATTCTGTTTTGAAATTTTAAGGTGCAGAGGACACACGGCCAGACCACATGCCCATGTGCCAGGCTGTGTGTCACACATGGCTGAGACACACGCCCGTGTCTCTGCCCGTGTGGACAAAAATAGGTCATTTTAAGGCCACTTTTCTCACCCAATTTTGGTATTAACCTATGCACAACCATTTCCATACTCACATATCACAATAATACCTTCCATTCAAGCCAAAAAATCAACCTTCATATCGAACATGTCATCACATATATTCAATATCTAAACTTACCAAGTTATTCATGTATACATATTTGCATATTTAACTAAATTTTCTAACTACAACCATACCTCAATATGCCTTTTGATTAACTATCATTAAATCATTTTAAACTCACCTCATGCCTGATTAGTCCATACATATATAAGTTGATTAAAAACATAAACAAAGTGTAACTCCTAATATTTACACAAACCAACTGTACTTAAAATCATTCCAACCCCTATACATGCCATATAAACCATAGTATGTATAGCAAAATCTACTAGAGCAAGTTGGATAGTGTGACCCGATGAGCTGATCTGATCTCCCAGCTTCTCAAAAGTCTACAAAGAACATTAAACAACACAAGTAAGCTTAAAGAAGCTTAGTAAGTTCGTTGGCTTTAAACATAAATCTTACCGAACATACTATAACAAATTATTCAAATAAATCATTCAATATACAATTCCTTCCAAACACAACTTCAATCAATGAATTCACTTATTTCAGATCATTATCAATAATAACTTTAAATCTTCAATCATTAATTCCAAATGTCACTTACCAACTTTTGTCAAATCGGAGAACGTCTTACGGATATGATTACATTGTATACGGAAGCCCGAAGGCTGCACAGAAGTACATAAGTGCTAAACAGAAACCATGAGAGTTGAACGGAAGCTCATAAGAGCTGAACGGAAACCTATAAGGGTTAAACTGAAGCTCAAAAGAGCTGAACTGAAACCCATTAGGGTTAAACGGAAACTCATATGAGTTAACTGAAGCTCATGAGAGCTAAACGAAAAGTAAACACGAAAGTTCCCAACAAATCCTGAACCTCGGTTTACTTGGGTAATTTACCGTCAATTCCTCCTTTGCATAGAACGACTGTACTCAATCACGCGTTCCATTCGTTTCAAGAATTCAATTCAATTTCATAATTTAACAATAATTTATTTCCAACTATTGATATGAATAAATATATAATACCATTCATAAATTTAACATATAACATTTGAAATATAACATACGAACTTACCTAGATTAAATTGTGGAATTTGTAGTAGTTCAGGGACTATTCTGCTAATTTCTCTTTTTCACGATTATCTACGGGCTCTTGATCTAAAATATAAAATTATTAATTCATTAGCATATAATTCACTTTCAATTCACTTCATAATTAATACCCCTCAATTTTTAAAATTACACAATTACCCCAACTTTTATAGTTTTTACAATTTAGTCCCTCATCAATTAGTCTACCAAATGAGCTAATTTTTCTAAATTTACAATTTATATAAATATTATAAGTTATCATATAGCCTTTGATCAACAAAATTTTAGCATTAAACCCTTATATTTAATCTTTTTACAATTTGGTCCTAAAATCAATTTCTATTGAAATCACTTAATAAAATCATCATATAACAAAATTAAAGCTTCAAATCCATGTTAATTCATCATAAATATCCAACACTCATCAATGGTAACTTTCAAAATTACCCATAGAATCAAAAACTAATGAAATAGATAGTTGAACCTAATTACAAAAGTCTTAAAAACACAAAAATTACAAGAAAAAGAAAAGAATTGAACTCAATTGGAGAAAAAGTATGAAAATCAGCTCAAGAAACCATCCTATGGCATTTTTCTGAAGTTTTAGAAGAGAAATTGTCTAGAATTCTCTTGTAATTTCAATTTCTAAGTTTAATTTTACAATATTTCCTATTTTACCCCTTGTTCACACTAATTTTGTTATTTCTTGTACATACATGCCGTCCCAACCTTGTATTGAGTGTATAATTACCTTTTTTATCCTCCCTTATTTACCACCTAAGCTATTTAATCACTATTTCTTTAATTAGCAAGTTTGTACCTTTTTCAATTTAGTCCTTTTTATTTAATTAACTATCTAAACGTTAAAATTTTCTAAAGAAACTTTAATACTAACTTAATGACACACCGTAAATATTTATAAAAATATTTACGGTTCGGTTTATGAAATCGAGGTCTCATGATACCTCGTTTTCAAAACCAATTTACCTAACAAGTTCTTCTAAAACACAAATCACTATTTAAAAAGTCTTTCTAAAATCACATTTAACTCATAAATACTAAGTAATAAAATTTTCAAACTCACTCGTTGGATTTAGTGGTCTCGAACCACTATTTTCGACACCACTGAAATTTGGACTGTTACTGGGACCACAAATCCGACATATGAGTTTGTAAATATTATTATTTAATATTTACAAGTAAATTATAATATTATATTGGATTTTGGTTTAATAATTTTTGCAAATTGAACGAATAACTAAGTTCAAGTGGTTGTCCCTAAAGTTAAGTGGTTTTTGAGAATGAGGTCCCTAAAGTTAAGTGGAGTTATTATATAGGTGTATTTAATTTTGGTCTAAAAATTTTGATGTTTGATAGGTTAATTAAGGAAAAAGGACTAAATCATAAAAGATGTAAAAGTTAATCGCTATTTATTTTTATTAATTAAATGGCTTAAATGGTTAATGTGGAAGGATTAACGAGGTAATTAGACTATAGTATTAAAGTTATATGGTTTAAACATCTGGTTTTAATTATAAAAACATGTTAAATTTGTAATAAAAAATATTAAATAATTAATAAGTAATTTAAAAGAACAAAAATGGATGGAAAGAGAATGGTTCATTCTCATCTTCCTCCACCATTTGAATGCCATTCTTAATGAGAGGAAAAAGGCTTGAAAATTTTGGAAGAAATCAGGCCTTGCATGGTATGAATTTTAAAGTCATTTTTATTATAACAAATTTTATGTTTTGAGATCGTTGTAGCTTAATCTAGTTAATCCCAGGACTAATTCATAAAACTGTTGAATGTTTTGAATTATGAGATTGATGAATTTGTGATGTTTTTGAAGTTTGATGATGGATTATTAAGCTTAATAGTTAAATAAGACTATTTTGTAAAGTGATTTTGATTAGTTTTAAGTTTAAGGGCTAAATTAATAAAATAATAAACTTGGCATGAAATTCTTGTAATATTTTAATAATTATGGGTTGTAATGACATAAGGGAAAATTCGGCTAGCATGAAATTGGTGGAATTTTAATAAATTTGAAACTTTTGGGTTTAGGGACTAAATTGAATAAAAGGTACAAATTTAGGGTAAAAATATAAAATGTTGATCAAAGGGTCAATTGTGCCAAGTTTAGTATTTAAAAGTATTTGAATTGGATAATTGAATTAAATTATCATATATAGATCAAGAAAAGGATCAATCGATAGACAAATGTGGAAAAGGAAAAATTACTGATTAGTCCTAGGAGTCGTGTTTGCTACAGAATCAGTTTAGATAAATTCGTGTAGCATATAAATTGAGTTAATTGATGTTTTTTTAGTATAATATAATTTGTCTATGCTTGTGATTGAATTAATGGTGTTATGAATTTAAAGCTTTGAATGGTTCAAATTGAAATGAAATTATAATTGAGGGTCATGATTGAAAGTGTGTCGAAACCATTTTTTTTGAGAAAGGCGGGAATCGACTTGAGGTTTGAAAATGAATAAAAAAAGGGGAGTCACCACCGATCTTTTATTAGGTGTGATCGGATCACCTTTGTTTTAAATAAACATTTCAGTTTGCTAAAACGATGCTTTTGGTCTGCGAATATTCGAGAAATAGGTTCGGGAGTCGATTACGTGCGAGGAAGGATTAGCACCCTCGCAACGCCCAAAATCGGTACCAAATTGATTAATCAATGTCCTAATGTCGAAAAGTTTGAAATGATTTTGAAATTTTATTCCCTTTTTTTGATTTTTTTTCAAACAACTTAGTTAGATATTGATATTCCCTTGTTCCGAAGGGATAGAGTATCACATCCAGTACGATTGGACATGGCAATCTAAATCCTCGAATTCAAGATCATCCCTAAGGTTCTCCAAGCGCATGTATTGAAATTTGAAAGGGTATTCGTTCATTTGATCAAACGGAAAATCACACCCAGCACGATTGGGCACGATCTCTTCGAATTCCCGAACTCACGAATATCACCTTATTTAAAAATACAAGCAAACTTTGATTGCATATCCATTTATTTGGTCAAACAAAACAAATCACACCCAGCACGATTGGGCACAATTTCTTCGAATTTCCAAGCACATGGATATTATCTTTGTGAAACCTCTTTTTTATGAAATTAAAAAAAAAAAAAGAAATGCTTAAATGCGTTTCAAAGTTGTCGATCTACATGAAATGACATAAACGAAAATAAACATAAAAAATGTCACAACGAAGACAAAATTAAAAATATTGCAAATGCAACGAAGAACATTAGAACCAAAACAATGTTAATAATAATAATAATAATAATAATAATAATAATAATAATAATAATAATAATAATAATAGTAATAGTAATTAGTATAGTAATAAAATAATAATAATAATAATACAAAATATGTACAATATAATAATAATATAATAATAACAATAATGATAGTAATAGTAAATATAATAATAATAATACATATAATAAAATAATGAACATAATAATAAAATAATCAAAAGTAGTTAGAAATGACTAAAATTGAGCAAAAACGGAATGCTTGGGGTAAATTTGAGATAAAACAAAGAGGGGAGGGCCTATTTGAAACGCACGTGGAAGGAGAGGGTCCAAAAAAGAAGTTATTCCATTCTTTATGCACTGCGTACAGTATGAGGCTAAATTAGAACGGAGGCAAACATACTGGGGCAGATTTGAAAATAAGAAAAACTGGATTAGAAAGGTGAAGAAATGCGGAAGGGTCAAATACGCAAATAGACCCTTCCGCAAAAACACGCGGATCCTGGCCTTAGGTCGGGCCAATTTCGGGTTGGCCCCCCAAAACGACGCCATTTTGGGCATCTGGGGGGCCCTAATGAAACGACGTCGTTTTGTTGTTTTATAAAAGGCCCTTAAAACTTTTTTCGTTTCATTTATCATACATCTTTAAAAAAAATCAAAAAGGTTTTCTAAAGTTCTTTGCATTCTCTGGGACGAACCTAGATTCCGGTGAAGGGCCGTCGTGCGTCGCCATAGGTTTTCGGCGCCGGCGCCGCCGTATACGGCGGCTGAGGGACCAAAAGTCACCTTTTTCGGCGGATTAAAAAGGTACGTTCCTTCTTTCTTTCTTTTTCTTTTGAACTCGTTTTGAAAGATAAAAGAGATAAATGAAAGAGCAATATGTGTACGCGAACGGTTTCGAAAAATAAAAGAGAAAGAAAATAAAAATTAAAGAAACCTACTGTTCCAAACGAAAACTAGTGTTTTTTGACTTGATATTTCTCTGGTTTGATCTAGAGTATCTTCTTGTTTTTTTTCCAAAAAAAAAAGGTCCCTATTACAGTATCTAATCGGCCTTTTATAGCCGAGAGAGAAAATACAAATCCCTTCCTCTATGCTGTTTGTTTTCTCTTATTTTATTGCAGGTGCGCTTAGTGGAGGTAGAGCATAGTGGAGGAGCGACGCAAAAGGGCTAGTGGGCGACGTGCTGCGGTAGTGGAGTTGCGGCGCACCTGGTGACGCGCATGGAGGCACGCGCGCGGCGCTCCTGGGGTCAGTGGCTAGGGTTTCCTAGAAAACCCTAAACATATGGGTCGTTTGGGCCTTTGGGATTTGGGCCAAATTTTTTATTTGGTTTATTTGGGGCCCGGGCAGTTTGGGCTTTGTACAGCTGCCCCTCTTTGCTCGTTGTCATGTAACGGGAACGGAGCAAAGACATAAAAAGCCCTTTTTGCCCGGTCTCGTAGAGTCCTGACTTCTCTTGGTACTCATCTTCTTCGTGTAACCTCGTTTGAGTCCACCGCATCTTGTTGCTTCGATCCACTTCGTTGCAACCTTGAAAGGCGATTATTGATTTTAATCTGCTCTTGAGACCTCAGGATTGCCAGACTTGATATCTTTGATCTGCTCTTGCAACTTCGAGAATGCCAGGTTTGCTATCTTCGATCTGCTCCTGCAACTTCAAGAATGCCAGGTTTGCTATCTCCAGTCTGCTCCTAAAACATCAGGATTGCCAGACTTGCTATCTTCAGTTTGCTCCTAAAATATCAGGACTACCAGACTTGCTATCTTCAGTCTGCTCCTAAAACATCAGGATGCCAGACTTGCTTTCTTCAATCTGCTCCTAAAACATCAGGATGCCAGACTTGCTATCTTCAATCTGCTCCTAAAACATCAGGATGTCAGACTTGCTTTCTTCAATCTGCTCCTAAAACATCAGGATGCCAGACTTGCTATCTTCAATCTGCTCCTAAAACATCAGGATGCCAGACTTGCTATCTTCAATTTGCTCCTAAAACATCAGGATGCCAGACTTTTTTTCTTCAATCTGCTCCTAAAACATCAGGATGCCAGACTTGCTTTCTTCAATCTGCTCCTAAAACATCAGGATGCCAGACATGCTATCTTCAATCTGCTCCTAAAACATCAGGATGCCAGACTTGCTTTCTTCAATCTGCTCCTAAAACATCAGGATTGCCAGACGTGCTATCTTCAATCTGCTCCTAAAAAATCAGGATCGCCAGACTTTCTATCTTCAGTTTGCTCCTAAAGCATCAGGATTGCCAAACTTGCTATCTTCAATCTTTCAATTTGCTTCCTTACTATCTTTAGGAAGACTTCAATCTTCAGTCTGTTCCACTACTCTCTAGGGAACAAAATCTGAACTTCGCTATTGCTACACTGTTCTTTGAGGAATCTGTCCTGTAGGATGTGCTTATTCTTATGTAAATGATGAGGGTGTTAAGATCGGAATGAATCAAGGCCTCTCAACTACATGTGTTATGAACAACATTTAAATGAATGCAGAATGTCATGAGAATGATGATTTTTCGCAATGATTAAGATGCCATGATCGTAATAAATCGAATGCTCTTAACTAAATGCTATTTTGGAGAGCATTTGCACAAATGCAGAATGTCACTGCCCATCGCCCATCAGAATCTTATTGCTGACGTATTACGCTGCTATCTTGCTCTGCTGGAACCTCAGCCAAAACTCAAAGGAATAATCATATTTTGCTCAACTAACTTGCCCCAATCCAACTTCAAGGTCAAAGGTATAGAACCCGTATCGTCTTCAATCCATCCCACTACGACTCAGGGTTGAAGAATTTGTAACTTCTTCAATCAATTTGGTCTACTGCACCTTCCATTCCCTGGGTGTCGTGACCAGATGTGTATGTGTGATATTTGCATGAATACAGAATATCATTTTTCTGCAACTTATTCTTCATTTACACATGGGTTAACATTGCCCATTTTCTGTCAAGATGGTATTATTGACGTAATACCTTGTCATTTTGTTTGATCACCATTTTTGACAAAAATCCGAAGATATAACCTTATTTTGGACTCAAATATTCCCGACTCTTAAGCTTGGTGAACTCTAAACAATAATCATGTTTCAGACTCCTGTATTATTTAGAGGTTTCCAGAGTAATATGCAAAACTCCTTTCATGAAAGTATTATTTCATCAATCATTATTTCACTAAAACATGTAGCAATAAATTGATTTCAAAAAGAGTCGAATGAGTTATCAAAAACTAAGGGAAAACATATCTCTTTGGAAAGAGGGAAAGATCAAAGATAACAAAGGTAAGATGCCCTATATATCATTGATTGCGTTTCTACATACAAACTTTATAAAGACTATTTTGGGTTTAGCATGTGTTTAGAAGACTCAAGGTACTTTGTTGGCGCTCCAGCTCCATTTCTCGTTCATTCGGATGTAGCAAAATCATTTGTATCCGAGGTGCCCTTTGTGAGTTTCAGTCTTGGCTTCCCTCTTTTTTTTTTGGAAAACTCGGAGCGCCCTTTGTGGGTTTTCACCTCGGCCCCTTCAAGCGAAGTATTTCTTGACTGAATCTGAGTTTACAGGATTGGGCAAGCTTTTCCCATCCATTTCAGCCAGAATCAAGGCTCCTCCAGAGAAAGCCTCATTCACCACATATGGTCCTTCCCAGTTCGGCATCCATTTTCCTCTGAAATCTTTTTGCATGGGAATGATCTTTTTCAGTACAAGATCTCCCTCTTTAAACTCTATTGGGCGAATCTTTTTATCATAGGCTCGCATCATTCGTTTTTGGTACATCTGACCATGACGGATAGCCCTTAGCCTCTTTTCTTCAATCAAGTTCAACTGATCGTATTGAGCCTGGATCCATTCAGCTTCATCCAGCTTTATTTCCTACAAAACCTGAAGAGAAGGTATTTCCACTTCAATAGGTAGGACTGCCTCCATCCCATAGACTAATGAGAAAGGAGTTGCCCCAGTAGAGGTCCTGACAGACGTTCGATAAGCATATAGTGCAAATGGTAATTTCTCGTGCCAGTCCTTATAGGTCTCAGTCATCTTCCCCACTATCTTCTTGATGTTTTTATTGGCCGCTTCCACTGCCCCATTCATTTTTGGACGGTATGGTGACGAGTTGTGTTTGATGTTGAATCGACCGCAAACATCTGCTATTGTGCTATTGTTCAAATTCAATGCGTTGTCTGATATGATCCTCTCGGGCATTCCATATCGGCAAATGATCTCCTTCTTTAAAAACTGACTTACTGCCGATTTAGTGACGCTAGCATATGAAGCAGCCTCTACCCATTTCGCGAAGTTGTCAATGACCACAAAGATGAATCGGTGTCCGTTTGATGCTTTCGGTGAGATTGGTCCAATAACATCCATGCCCCACATAGAAAAGGGCCGTGGGGAAGTCATCACGTGTAACAGTGACGGGGATACATGAATTTTATCTCCATAAATCTGACATTTATGGCACCTCTTGGCATAGTTGATGCAATTTCCTTCCATGGTAGACCAATAATACCCGAACCTCATGATCTGCCTGGCCATTGTAAAACCATTGGCATGTGTTCCACAAAAGCTCTCATGGACTTCCTCCAAGATTTGCTTAGCCTCAACGGCATCCACACACCTTAGTAGCACTTGATCCTTTCTCTTTTTGTACAAGATGTCACCATCTAGAACATAGTCAGAGGCCAATCTTCTGAGTGTCCTTTTCTCATTCTCAGTTGCATGCTCTGGGTATTCACGATTCTTTATGTATTGCAGTACATCATGATACCAGGGGTGATCATCTCTTTCGTCTTCTTCCACAGTACAACAATGAGCTGGGGATTCAAAAATACTCATCTAAATGGGTCTCATATCTTCTAATCTATTTACTTTGATCATAGAAGCTAGAGTTGCCAAGGCATCTGCCATCTGGTTTTCATCACGTGGGAGAGAATTAAAAGTGATGTCGTCAAACTCCTCAATCAATCCCAAATCTATCTTCCGATATTCGATTAGTTTAGGATCTCGGGTCTCCCATTCACCTTTGAGTTGATAAATCACTAGTGCAGAATCTCCATATACTTCTAGCACCCTGACCTTCCGCTCTACGGCTGCTCGAATTCCCATGATACAAGCTTCATATTCTGCCATGTTATTTGTGCAATCAAAATCCAATCTGCATGTGAGTGGATGATGATCACCACTAGGAGACACCAAGATTGCCCCAATTCCATTTCCCACAGCATTAGACGCTCCATCAAAATTCAACTTCCACGAATTTTCTTTAGTATTTGCCACATACATCAACTCTTCATTGGGGAAATCAAAGCTCAAAGGCTCATAATTTTCTGAGGCTCTGCTGGCCAAAAATTTTGCTATTACACTCCCTTTTATAGCCTTTTGATTCACGTAGACTATGTCAAATTCAGATAGCAAAATTTGCCACCTTGCCATCCTCCCGTTCAGAGCAGTTGACTCCATCATATATTTCAACGGGTCAAGCTTCGAAATCAACCAGGTCGTATGGTATAACATATACTGCCTTAGCCTTCGGGTTGCCCAGATCAAAGCGCAACATAATTTTTCGATCGACGAATATCTCATTTCACATTCAGTGAACTTTTTGCTGAGATAGTATATCGCTTTTTCTCTCCTTCCTGACTCATCGTGTTGACCAAGCACACATCCCATGGAGATATTGAACACTGATAGATACAGTATCAATGGTATATCTGGATTTGGTGGAGATAGCACTGGGGCAGTTGACAGATATTGTTTGACTTTGTCAAAAGCTCTCTGGTATTCTTCGTCCCATACACCTTGGTTGTGTTTCTTGAAAAGACGAAATATGGGATCACATTTCTCAGTAAACTATGAAATGAACCGAGCAATGTAATTTAATCTTCCAAGAAAACCTCGAACTTCCTTTTGAGTACGTGGTGGAGGCAAGTTTTGTATAGCTTTGACCTTATCTGAGTCAACTTCAATTCCTTTCTCGCTGACAACGAAACCCAGCAGTTTCCCTGATCGAGCTCCGAAAGTACACTTGGCCGGGTTGAGCTTCAATTGGAACTTCCTCAACCTTAGAAACAATTTCTTCAAAACTTTGATGTGTTCTTTTTCCGTTCGAGATTTGGTGATCATATCATCAACGTATACTTCAATCTCTTTGTGCATCATGTCGTGGAACAAAGTCACCATGGTCCTTTGGTATGTTGTCCCCACATTCTCCAGCCCGAATGGCATCACCTTATAACAGAAGGTGCCCCACAACGTTACGAAAGTGGTTTTCACCATATCCTCAGGGTGCATCTTGATCTGATTATATCCGAAAAATCCATCCATGAAAGAGAACCATGAGTACCTCGCCGTGTTATCCACCAACGTGTCAATATGAGGCAAAGGGAAGTTGCCTTTTGGGCTGGCTTTATTTAGGTCTCTATAGTCCACACACATCCGAACCTTTCCATCTTTCTTTGGGACTGGGACAATATTGGCTACCCATTCTGAGTATTTGACCACCTGTAGAACACCCGCATCAAACTGTTTCTTTACTTCTTTTATTTTCAATACTACGTCAGGCCTCATTCTTCGTAGCTTTTGCTGTACTGGCTTGCATTCTTCCCTTATGGGGAGACGATGTACTACAATATCAGTACTTAGACCAGGCATGTCTTTATATGACCATGCAAAGACATCATTGAATTCCCGTAGTAACTCCACCAGGTTTTGTTTCGTTTCCTCGGTTATGCGTGTTCCGATTCTCACCATCTTTCCTTCTTCTAAGGATATGTTCTCTACTTCCTCTTCATGGGGTAAGATTTGTTTCTCTTCCTGCTGTACCATTCTCAACAGATCCGAGGATAAGTCACCATCTTTGTCACCTTCAAAATCTTGAGATTCTTCTAAACACATGTCATGCTCAAAATGGGCCTTTAGGTCTGTAGTATCGTTGCTTACATCGTTAATCTCTAGGGACCTGTGGTGGGTGCCAAAAAGTGTATGAAGAATAAATGAATTTGAAGACAATTATTCATGCCATGAATGAGAAGAAAAAAAAACAATTTGATAGAGAAAAACACAAAATATGGATCGAAATGCATTTTATTCCAATAAAGATTTTTGAACATGAGCCTTTTTCACAAAAGAAATCCCATTGTTCTTAGGTTTGAAATAATAAGTGCGTTCTGAACATTACTCTGTGTAATTTCTAAAAACTGCAGGTAGTTCCTCTGCAGTCTAATTGTTCAAAACGCTCACCGGTTCATAAGGGCGAATGCCCGCCAAGTTTCTTTGTCCGGTTTCTTCCTCATGAATTATCCCTCCAGATACGAAAGTTTGGGATATGTAAGGAATCGTCATTGGTTCCCATTGGACTTCTTCTCCATTTAATCGGGCCCTTCTTCTCTCTTGCTTCTTCTCTATTTCCATTTTCCTTTCTCTAGCATTAGGCTTAAAACCCAGGCCAAAACGGTCTCTCTTCTCTTTCAATAATGGTACTTGAACTTCACCTTGGAGATATCTGCCTAGTCCCCTTCCTGGTAAGGCCCCCTTACTGACCATCATCTGTAGGCCCATCTTCGTGGTCCTGGATATCTTGGGTACCGGAATCTCATTCCCCTCACGAATGAATGTCGCGTTGACGAACTCTAAAGACCGGAAATAGCATTCGATGGCCTTCTCATTTGCCTCTACATATGGTGTATCATTGGTAACAGTCGCTATGATGTCTTCTTCTGCGTTTATAGTGACGAGTCGACCATCCGCCACCAGCTTCAGTTTTTGATGGAGGGATAAAGGTACTGCCCCCGCCGAATGAATCCAAGGCCTACCCAGTAAGCAATTGTACGAGGGCTTGATATCCATCACCAGGAAATCCACTTCATATGTATTTGGCCCGATTTGTAATGGTATGTCTATCTTTCCCATCACTCTCCTCTCGGTGCCGTCAAACGCTCTCACTATGTTCTAGCATGACTTCATGTGAGAACTGTCTATTGGCAACCTTTTCAGGGTCGATAATGGTAAGACATTCAAGGCCGACCCATTGTCGATTAACACGCTCGGTAGTATAGAACCCTTACAACGAGTAGTTATATGCAAGGCCTTGGTTGATCCCATATCTCCAGATGGGATTTCATCATCACTGAAGAAGATAAAGTTATCAGCACTTATATTACTGACTAATCGATCAAGTTTATTGACAGATATATCTTTAGTAACGTAAGTCTCATTCAGTACTTTCATCAGTGCCTCACGATGTACTTCTGAACTCAACAGTAAAGCTAGCACAGAAATGCGGGCTGGTTGCTTATGCAGTTGCTCCACTACGCTATATTCACTGTGCTTTAAGAATTTTAAAAATTCTTTC
This sequence comes from Gossypium australe, assembly GCA_005393395.2. Classification (NCBI taxonomy): domain Eukaryota; kingdom Viridiplantae; phylum Streptophyta; class Magnoliopsida; order Malvales; family Malvaceae; genus Gossypium; species Gossypium australe. The sequence goes on from CM016620.1 coordinate 102,723,451, forward strand.
GCTTCTTCTTCTTTTACAGGTACGTTGATAAGGGCGCTAGGTTCTTTCTCTGGTTCGACTGCCGTAGCCTTCAATCTTGCTGGTTTTATTCTAATGCCTACTGAGTCATAATGCTTCCGACTTCACGTATGAAACCCTTCACTTTGGCTCTCATTGGCAGTGCCAGCTGAGCTCTCTACTCCTGGTGTCGTTATATTACAATTGTAGCTCCATGGTACCTTCTTGTTATCCTTGTAAGGAAAAGACACTGGTTTCTTGATTATGATCTTAAGGGCCATTTGAGCTCCGCTTTCTGGATCCCTCGAGCGGGAAATAATGATCTTCGGAAAATTAACCTTTTGACGGGTCGATTCTCCTTCTGTCGCATGTATGCTTCCTCCCTCCGAGCTCTCTTCATAAAATTCTAGCTCCTTATTGTTCATGAAGCTCTGCACTAATAATCTAAACTCCGCACATCCTTGGATCTCATGTCCTTCAGCTTTGTGGAATGCACAGTAATTTCCGTGTTCTTCACTTCCTTCATCAAGATTTGACTTTATCAGCCCTTTTCTTGTCATTTCCCTCCACATCGTTCTCAATGGGGTTTTTACCTCGGAGATGTCTTCTTTGGTCCTTTTCACTACCCCTTCTCCAATGGCATTTATCGTCTTATCCCCATGATTGGGTAATGGGTTCCCTGAACCAGGTAAATCGTCGAGCTTCATGATCCCCATCTTGATGAACTTTTCGACTACTTTTTTGAAGGCAGTGCAGTTTTCTATCGAGTGGCCCGCTACTCCTGCATGGTACTCGCATTCAGCGTTCGGGTCATACCATTGAGGATATGGAGGCTGTAATGGCTTTAGATAAAATGGGGCTACGATGTGTGCATCGAACAGACGTTGATACAGCTCCCCGTATGTCATCGGGATTGGCGTAAATTGAGGCCTCTCAAAATTTTGTCTTGGGCCTGGCTCTTGTCCTGTCGTCCCCTGTTGCTTGGCAGTCACTACTTTTAGCGGGTTAACTGTAATTGTTTTTGAGTACCCTTTGTTATAGGTACTCACATTGTTTACCTCGTTATCCCTTTTCTTAGGAACAGATTTCCTAGAGACCTCTCCTGTTTCGATCCTTCCACCCCTTATGGCGTTTTCGATCATTTCCCCAGCCATGACTATATCTGCGAAGCTCTTAGTGGTGTTCCCTACCATGTGGGTGATAAACGGGGCCCTAAGTGTACTAATGAAGAGCATGGTTCTCTCTTTCTCTAAGAGTGGCGGTTGGACCTGCATCGCCACATCCCTCCATCGTTGGGCATACTGCTTGAAGCTCTCACTTGACTTCTTTTCCATGTTTTGTAGCATGAATCTGTCAGGTGCCACATCTGTTACATGGCCATATTGTTTCATGAAAGCTTGAGCCAAGTCCTCCCATGAACCAATTTGTGTGCGACTCAACTGATTATACCATTTAGCCGCAGATCTAATCAAGCTATCTTGGAAACAGTGGATTAACAGCTAGTCATTATGGACGTATCCCGCCATCCTCCGACAAAACATCGTAATATGAGCTTCAGGGCAACTTGTCCCATTATATTTTTCGAACTCTGGCATTTTGAATTCATTGGGCAGTACCAGATCCGGGACCAAACTCAAGTCTTTCGCATTAATGCCAGGGCGATGGCCGGTGTTTTTCAAAGCCTTGAATTCTTCCTCCAACCATTTGCAACGATCCTCTAACTGCCTTGAGGATTCAGCTCTTGTCTCTTCCTTCTCTATCATATCGAAATTAGGGACAACTAGGTTAACAGGGTTAGCAGGGTTATCCCCTGGGTTGGATCCGAAACCCGCTTGAAAGTTCACGGGTGGTCTGATATTAATTCGACCCTGTTGGGGCCTAATTGTGACAGATGGCCTTGGAAGATATTCTTCAGGCTGTACCAGCGCGTGTGGTGGGGTGAAACCCGAAGGAATGCCTTCATTTTCTTCCCCGGTAATAGCCATGGGGCCTTTTCCTTTCTCCATAAGTCCGTTCAGTAGTTGGGTCATTTGAGCCATTTAAAGAATAAAATCCTTTACATAAAACAGAGTCACACATACGACCTAGCCCTTACGCCCAGAGCTTTAACTTTCTTGAGAAGCGAAGCTAACTCTCGGCCTCAGTCTAACACTGACTCATATACTACACTTAATACATCAGCCTGAACCGCTAAGGTTTGTAAATGTTCAACTACTTCTCGTATCTGTGCCACAGCTTTGCTCATGATATGATTTCTTTCTCTGATCTGATTCTGAGATTGTTGAATCCGGAACTCACTATTCTGTAGTGTCATTTCGAGCTCTACCACCTTCCCTTTCAACTCTTCAATCTGGTTTAGGCTTGATTCTAGCTTCACTGTAAAGTCACGTCTTCGGCACAATGCCTTCTCTAGTTCTGTTATTCGAGCTTTCAGTATCTCATTCTCTCCTTGGCTCTCACTTGCAGCTTCTCTCAGAGCATTCTTTTGTGCTTGAGCCTCATGGAACCTCTTCTTCCACTGGTCAACATTGGCTTTCTCTTCTCGAATTTCTTGACGCCATTGTTCTGAAGTTTTACCCAACCCAGCAATCCTCATCGATAGATGCAGCTTTTTGTAATCAGTTTTCAGGCTCTCCAAATCTTCTTCAGCTTTCCTTTTCCCTTTTTTCAATTTCTCAGCCTCTGATTTTTGGATATCAATATCTAACCTCAAATGCATCTTTTCTTCTTCTAGTTGTTCTATCCTTTTCTCAAACTCAGAATTTTTACTTTCAAAGTCTTGCTTCATAATCTCCACCTCAGACGGGACCACTTGCAGGTATTTCTCTATTGGTTGGGTACTATCTTGTGTCCGTATGGGGATATTATCGTTTACTCTCCTACTCCGCCAGGCATTATACTCGAGGGTTACCATTAGACCTACAACAATTCTTTTCATTCTGTAAATCTGTTTCCAAGCATCAGCAATCTCTCGAACCTTCTTCTTAGAATTATTCCCCTTATACGAAAATTCAAACTGAGCCAAACCATACGTCGTCGGTATGAACTGTCTCGATTTGTATTGCCTTAGCGCAAGCAAAGGAGCATACCCAATGGCTCCCCAAATTCCTAGCAGAGGAACCCAATCGTAACTCCCGCACCGGTAGAGGATTTCATCAGGAATAAACCAAGGAGCTTTCCATTGAACGTCATTTTCTTGGAGATTCTTAAGGAGTGCGATCCAATCTTCTTCTGATATGTCATCTCTCCTAGGCGCAGCTGCTAACTCCTTTAATGGGGAGTAATCTTCAGAGTAAACTTGACGAGGAACTCTATCTATCCTCCAGAAATGGCCATGGAACCAAACCAGCAATAGTTGTGCACATCCCACGAATCTACCTTCACTCGCTCTCCGGCACGCATTCAAAGATCTAAATGTTTCAGCAAAAATTGCTGGTATCGGCGTAACTCCTTTGTCAAGACGATCAAATAAGTCAGCAACTGCCTCATCTACATGTCTCAAAGCTCTTGGGAAAATCACCAGGCCGTAGATGCTTAAGGCAAAAATGTCAACCTTCCTCTTAACATCTGGATGTGCCACCATCAAGTCCCTTAAGCTCACCCATGGAATGCATTTCCCTTCGCCTTTTTGCTGAATATGTGCCATGACCCATTGTTCACTCATCCTAGTGATGCTCATCAGTTTCTTTACAAAAGTTGGTGCATTGCCGGCCCTGAAGTAAACTTTGTTAACCCGAGCCCTTTGACTACGAAGTAAAGCCGTATATTCTTCTATGGTAGGTACCAAGTCCACTTCCCCGAATGTGAAACAGCTATACACAGGATTCCAATATTGAGTTATGGCCCGAAACAAATGTTTGTCCACTCTGACTTCAAGCAAATAGGGTAGATCGCCATAATTAAAGTAGAAGAGCTGCTTAGTCCCCTCATCCCAACGAGCCCATATGTCTCTCAATTCTTGGAGCTCGTTCTGTGTTATACTGATGCGAGTGAAGCCCCCCAACTCCGATGTATATTCCTCGGCTAGACTATCCCCTTTCTCAAGTTGTATCTTCTCTGACCATATACGCACGGCCGCATTATCCTCTACTTTATCAAGGAATTTGTCCCCCATAACAAGCTTCTATCTTAGTAATCAAACAGAGATCGACACCTTTTAATGCGAAATGACATGCAAACATAGCCAAAATAAACAGGTTAGTACTGAATAATAGTAACCAAAACAAGTAAAAGGACGCCAAACCACTGCATGGGTAACCACTAAGGTTTAGCATAGCTTTACTTAGGGTGGGCCCTTAAGGTTCACTATATGTGCTTAGTTCTAAAGGAAGGGTACCCGAACCAGCAGATTCCTCAATCCTCAACCATTATAGGCTCATACGAATTAAGTTCGGTTCAGGGGAATACATTTCCCTATGGCCATGCAGAGGTGAAAACCTCACGGAACCATAGGTACGGATGTATTCCGGAAGCAGTCCCCTAGCCCATGCGGAAGTGAAAACCTCACGGAGGCGTAGTTTCTTGCTCCCACTTAAAGGGTGTGACCACAACGGTCATGCAAATATGAATACAGCAATATCCTATGAGACTCAACCTTATTGCAATCGAAGCACCAACAAACGCGTCAAAAGAAACATGACTTTTCAAAACAATTTTCCAAATTTTCGACAAAAGGACAGAAAATAATCAATTTACGGCCTGACTCTCTTTATTCCCTAGTGGAGTCGCCAAGCTGTCGAAACCATTTTTTTTAGAAAGGCGGGAATCGACTTGGGGTTTGAAAATGAATAAAAAAAGGGGAGTCGCCACTGATCTTTTATTAGGTGTGATCGGATCACCTTTGTTTTAAATAAACATTTCAGTTTGCTAAAGCGATGCTTTTGGTCTGCGAATATTCGAGAAATAGGTTCGGGAGTCGGTTACGTGCGAGGAAGGATTAGCACCCTCGCAACGCCCAAAATCGGTACCAAATTGATTAATCAATGTCCTAATGTCGAAAAGTTTGAAATGGTTTTGAAATTTTATTCCCTTTTTTTGATTTTTTTTCAAACAACTTAGTTAGATATTGAGATTCCCTTGTTCCGAAGGGATAGAGTATCACATCCAGCACGATTGGACATGGTAATCTAAATCCTCGAATTCAAGATCATCCCTAAGGTTCTCCAAGCGCATGTATTGAAATTTGAAAGGGTATTCGTTCATTTGATCAAATGGAAAATCACAACCAGCACGATTGGGCACGATCTCTTCGAATTCCCGAACTCACGAATATCACCTTATTTAAAAATACGAGCAAACTTTGATTGCATATCCATTTATTTGGTCAAACAAAACAAATCACACCCAGCACGATTGGGCACAATTTCTTCGAATTTCCAAGCACATGGATATTATCTTTGTGAAACCTCTTTTTTATGAAATTAAAAAAAAAAGAAAAAAAAAGAAATGCTTAAATGCGTTTCAAAGTTGTCGATCTACATGAAATGACATAAACGAAAATAAACATAAAAAATGTCACAACGAAGATAAAATTAAAAATATTGAAAATGCAACGAGGAACATTAGAACCAAAACAATGTTAATAATAATAATAATAATAATAATAATAATAGTAATTAGTATAGTAATAATAATAATATTAATACAAAATATGTACAATATAATAATATAATAATAACAATAATGATAGTAATAGTAAATATAATAATAATAATACATATAATAAAAATAATGAACATAATAATAAAATAATCAAAAGTAGTTAGAAATGACTAAAATTGAGCAAAAACGGAATGCTTGGGGTAAATTTGAGATAAAACAAAGAGGGGAGGGCCTATTTGAAACGCACGTGGAAGGAGAGGGTCCAAAAAAGAAGTTAGTCCATTCTTTATGCACTGCGTACAGTATGAGGCTAAATTAGAACGGAGGCAAACATACTGGGGTAGATTTGAAAATAAAAAAAACTGGATTAGAAAGGTGAAGAAATGCGGAAGGGTCAAATACGCAAATAGACCCTTCCGCAAAAACACGCGGGTCCTGGCCTTAGGTCGGGTCGCTTTCGGGTTGGCCCCCCAAAACGACGCCGTTTTGGGCATCTGGGGGGCCCAAATGAAACGACGTCGTTTCGTTGTTTTATAAAAGGCCCTTAAAACTTTTTTCGTTTCATTTATCATACATCTTTAAAAAAAAAATCAAAAAGGTTTTCTAAAGTTCTCTGCATTCTCTGGGACAAACCTAAATTCTGGTGAAGGGCCGCCGTGCGCCGCCGTAGGTTTCCGGCACCGGCGCCGCCGTATACGGCGGCTGAGGGACCAAAAGTCACCTTTTTGGTATATTAAAAAGGTACGTTCCTTCTTTCTTTTTTTTTCTTTTAAACTCGTTTTGAAAGATAAAAGAGATAAAAGAAAGAGCAATATGTGTACGCGAACGGTTTCGGAAAATAAAAGAGAAAGAAAATAAAAATTAAAGCAACCTACTGTTCCAAATGAAAACTAGTGTTTTTTGACTTGATATTTCTCTGGTTTGATCTGGAGTATCTTCTTGTTTTTTTTCCAAAAAAAAAAGTCCCTATTACAGTATCTAATCGGCCTTTTATAGCCGAGAGAGAAAATACAAATCCCTTCCTCTGTGCTGTTTGTTTTCTCTTATTTTATTGCAGGTGCGCTTAGTGGAGGCAGAGCATAGTGGAGGAGCGACGCAAAAGGGCTAGTGGGCGACGTGCTGCGGTAGTGGAGTTGCGGCGCACCTGGTGACGCGCGTGGAGGTACGCGCGCGGCGCTCCTGGGGTCAGTGGCTAGGGTTTCGTGGAAAACCCTAAACATATGGGTCGTTTGGGCCTTTGGGATTTGGGCCAAATTTTTTATTTGGTTTATTTGGTTTATTTTGGGCCCGGGCAGTTTGGGCTTTGTACAAAGTGGAGAAAATATATTGTTGAATTCATGTGACAAAGAAATTCTTAATCATTTATATGATATGAATATGAATCACGGTCCGTATGAACCGATACAAATGACATGTAATTAGGGTTATTTATCGTTTCAGGTGCTGGTCTTGGATGTCCTACCGATGGCTGAGGTTCTGCATTTATTGCGAATTCTCCACAACTTGTATGAGCAGCATCGTGTAGTTTAACATCCCGACCCATAGCTCGTGTGAGCATATACAGTTACAGTCACAGCTTGTGTGAGCATTATTCCCATGTAACCAATGTTATTTCATTGTGGTTCATCGGGTGGAAAAATGAAATTCAAATGGTTATATGAATTAATTATATGGAAAAATATATATGAATTGATTATATAGAAATAGATATATGGAATGGTTATGTGAATTGATTGTATGGAAATCAATATATAAAATGTTTATATGATTCGGCTATATGGAAATAGTTATATGAAATGTTTATATGGACACAAATATGTAAAAAGTGACATTTGAAATGAAAACTTAAAATGAAAATGTGAAATGTTAAATGTTAAATGAATAGATGATGGATGAATGGTATATCAAATGTGTTTACTTGTATATGCTTTATGACATGAAGAAGTTACACGTCATCATATATGTGAATTTACTAACCTAGTGAGACTTGTGATATGTATAGGCAATTAAATGAATTCATAACCTTGGTTATGATTTTTATTATGAAAGGTTAAGTCCTTTACAGTAATTTAAAGTTTGCGTTCAATATGAACTTATTACAATTTAAGCAAGTTTACCTCGTATTGGTTTTTCTTCCTTGTAGATTGTCGAATATAAGCTATCGATTGGATTGTTTTTGGAGATCCCACTATCTGATAACTTAACCGGTAACTAATTGTTCACTTTGGTCTAGTTATAAGTTGCATGTAAATAGGGCTTTGGTATATGCTTGTTGGTGATTGGTGGTGTTTTGTGCAATTTGAATTATGAAATATGTGTATTGATATAAATCCTTAATGATATTTTGGTTGGTTTGGTAATTTATGGCATATGTGTGCTTAAACTCAATGCATTGTTGGTTTGGTATATACACGATAGGTTAATTGGTGAAATTCAATTGGTGACAAATTGGCATTAGAAGGTTTGTATAAATAGTTGATTATAGCATATGTTAGATGGAAATTATTGGATGATTGAATAAGGTTAATATGTTGATTATGACTTGTATTGGATGGTTTTTGTTTATATTGAAATGTGGTGCCAATGAGGGCATATTGGTTAGGCACATAGGTTGAATGTGAATTGGCATATTTTAACATGTTTTAATATGTTTTGAATAGGGAAAAATGTTTGGAAACGGTTTGGTATGGAACCCAAGGAATGGTAGTTGAAATGGCTTGGTTTTGAAGTTATTTTAGGTGCACACGGTCTAGCACGATTTAATTTTTTGTGCAGGATTGTCCACACGGTCTCAGGGAGTTACATGACTTGTCGACAAAGCCATGTAACCCTAAGTTACACGAACTCAGGTTGTTACACGGTTTGGCCACACGACCATGTCTTTAAGCCACACGGTCTAGGCTCTGTCATAAGGCCTGGCCACACAGCTGTGTGATCTCTATTTTTAGTTATTGCCATATTTTTCTATTTTGTTTCAGATTAGTCCACATTCATTTCTAAACTGATTCTAGGGTTCCGAATGCTTGATTTTAAGTCTCATTTTAGTATTTATACTATGAATAATGAATGATTATTAATTTTGATGATTAAATAAATATTTTGGATTGTGATAATGTATTATCATACTGTTAATTGTTGCAATATCCCGTAACCTTAATCCGGCAACAGAGACGGTTTAAGGGTGTTACAATTGTTATTTTAGTCAATTATTTGTGAAACTTATTATCTTGCAATTTGGTTCAATTTTCTTTTATTTTTACTTTAATAGTTTTTGTTATTATTCAGGTGATACTAAATCGTCTACAACATGTTCAAGGAGGAGCATTTGCTTATAATGCTCACAATTCAATCACTGTTGCCGATGATAGAAACTGTGCTATTCGACAATATGTCGTCCCTCTCTTCAATGAACTTGGCTTTGTTAAGGTGCAACATTGATGCGACTTTGGATATGTTTGCTTGATCTGTTGGTTTTGCTGCGGTTGTACGATATAAGTATGGTGACTTTTTTGAAAGTGTTCTTAGGCTACCGTTCTAGACTGTTTGGATCATGTATTGCAAAAACTGTTTCCGGGAAGCTTTGTTGTGGCTTAAGGTCGAAGGCTTTGATAAGGTTGTAGTAGAGATGGATTTGTTAGAGGTTTTTGCTGCTTTACAGTATTTGATTCAAGATTTTTCAGCTCTGGGAATTCTGGTTGATGATTATCGAACTCAGTTGGAACAATTTTAGAATGTGTCCTTCCATTGGGTACGTCGAAGTGCTAGTAAGGTGGTTCATCGTCTTGCTTGGGTAGCCTTGACAAAAGCTTACTAGCATTTTTATAATGATATTTCAACTTGCTTAACTATTATTCTTTTGTCTGATAGTTCTGTTTCTTTTAATGGGGGTGGGCTTGAGGATACGGGTGTATTGGGAGAGTCTGTTGATTCGGGGTAACTCTTGCCCTCCTCAATTAATTATTTTCTATCATTTTGATTAATTATTTAAGGTAGTTGTCATTTAAAAAAAACAGTTTTTTTAATTAAATACAAGTTAATTAAAAATATATTATAATTTAGAAAATTAAGAAAAGCTAGGATCCTTTCAGTTTTTGTGTGTGTTTTTTTTTTTAATTTTTAGTGAAGATAATGAAATTTAAAATTTAAAATCAGTTTTAAAAAAATCATTATTAATTTAATTGAATTAATAATTAACCTGATGTATCACTTTTTTTTTGAGAAAAATTCATCAAAAAAAAAACAAAATTAATCCATCACTAAAAATCAATCCAAATTTTTAAATAGTTTGTACAAACAATCTAAATTATCCAAATTAAGAAATGATGAAATCATCTGATTTAAATGACATGTAGGTCCAAATTAAAAGAAAAAAAAGGGTTAATTAAGACATCCCATTCTTAAATTAAATATGAATTGCCTATTGCACTTGACATCTATCAACAAAGTTCATTGGATCTAAGGTGAGGAAAGTGGACTACAAAAGGGAAAAACAAAAGTGGAAGATCTCAAAAATCTTTGTAAGTTGGTGTCCAAAGCTTTTATTTTATCAACTTCTTCTTCTAAAATTTTTAAATAATCAATGGATAAATATTATAAATTCTGATGTTAAAATGATATTGTGTATTGTAAAAAACATGAAAAAGATAATACCTGACAAAAGAATGATAATGTTTTTCTTTTCTTCTTTCTTTCTTATATTATGGTCCCTCCATCTGCTTTCTCTACCCACACAATAATAGTGCAGCTGCTTCAATGGCTCTCTAGTGCTTTACAGTAATTGAAAACAACAGTGCACTGCGGTTGTTTGCCCACTTCATTACTGATTTATTTCGTGTGTAAATAAGTTTTTATTTTTATTTTTAATTAAAACAATAATTTATATATAAATCAAAAGGAATTGTAGTATTGCCGTTGTAGTGGATTTAATTTTTAGACAAGATGTTGATATGTTTACTGAATTTTATAAACGTTTTGATGTTTATGTACTTGTTGTCCTTATTTATTGTTGTATTCCAATCATTCAAGTAACAATTTTGTAAAACAACAACCAGACACCAACACATCTTGTTGTGATCCTATGAAAAAAGGATCACTTAATCTCAACTATGCATCATCAAAACTCTAAATAAGAAAACATGGCATTTATTACTTACAGGATAGGAGCCTTTCACCATCACTAGTACGAATCGCACTCGATTTAAGGAAACTCGGACTATTAAGAGGGACAAAACAACTAGGCTCTTGTAGATGTATTTCAAAATGTGTTTATGTTTTGAAATTCTTCATACAACACATAAAAGAATTCTAAAAAGTTAAAGATGTCAGAATTACATATTTTGATTTAACATGTTTTAGCCTGTACTTTATAAATTGCTTCGGTACAAAATAAGAAACGGTCTCTCCAGCGCATAAATGGTTGGAAGTTCATATTATCATCATCTTTGGTAAAATCAAGCCTGTCACGTAGATATTTATAAACTACTCTACCATAGTTCTTAGCGGATTACCCCAATTTAGGTTTAATAGTACATCCTAATAGGAGGTGACCGTTCTTGTTCAATTTATCTCTTTCAACCTGGATGCCATGAGACAGGCCTTGAAAAGTTTTAACATAAGCAGTAGAGATTTGCAGATCCTCTAGATGTAGAGCGCGCAAAGCTTTGAACCTACCCAAAGATTTGAGAATATTAGAACGCTGAAACTGTAGTTGAATTATGAGACTTTTTATTTTTGGAGAATCATTTTTTTTAGGTCAAGTTGATTCATAAGGTGTAGAGCAGGTTGTTGTTTGTTGTGCTATTAAAGTAACAATTACAAAAGAAATAAAAGATATCTTTTGCGAACTTTTTGAAAGAAATATGAAAGATGGTAGAGGGAGAAATTAAAGTAAAAAAGAATATTATTTATCGATTCATTAGTTTGAATGTTGAAATCTTAAACTTTAAACTCTTAAATAAAAATAATCAAATCGAAATAAATTTAGAGAGAACTCAAATATAATTAATAGAATATTTTTAATTTTTAAATTGAAAATTGAAATTCAGATCTCAAACCAATGTCCTTTTCATCCGTCACTTTTTTTTTTTTTGTTAGTTCATAAAGTGTAAATTAAATATAATGTCAAAAGAAGAAAAGAAACAACTCGAAAACAATCATCACGTTTTGGGGGTTAGCCATAAAATGATATCCATTGCTTGATAATTGGGCAACTATTGTTCATCAAACCATTATTATTTTTCACCAATTTGGAACCCCCCTTGAAAACAACTATTGAAAGAATAGATCGATGCATATGAGTCTAAGTTTAAAGAGTTGGTTTTGGTTTTTTTTTTTTTTTTTAGGTTGGATGCTTTTAGATTCAATTTTTTTATCTTTTAAAATATTTAAGTTTAAATTACCTTGTATTAATATATTTATCTTTTAAAAATTTGAAATTTATTGTATCATATCTAAAAAATGAATCTTGAGAATTATTGAAACCTTCTTTTATATCAATTATTGAAGAGGGGGATGGGGATAAGAAAAGAAATAAGCCGAACCCTTAAGACCCCCATTCCATTCCCTCCAAGTTTTACATACAACAAATCAAGAGATAATAAGAAGTGCAATTTTGCCACCTGTTGTCTCATCCAATGGATTATTCACGAGTATGGAGATTTAAAAAAAATCTAGATTTTAAATTTTTGAAAAATAATTAGATCAAATTTGGGTGGGTTATTTATGTAGCCAAAGTTTCTTTTTTCATGGGGGTATTGTCACATGGCAAGTGGGCAAACATTGAAAAGAGAATGATAAAAGTAGAAGATTGGTTAGCTACCATTTCTCATTTCATCAATCAGTCGATAAGAAAGAAAAAGGGGCCCCTGCCCATGCTCGACATAAAACCAAACTACTAGTTAATATATAAATAAACATAAAATAAAGTTACATCATTTTGACCAGGGATTTAAATTGCGGTCGCGGCCACGTTTTCGATTGCATTACTTTTATCGCAGTTGCGGATATAACGGATGCTATTGCAGTCACTGCGGGTATCGCGGTCGTGAATTTTTTTTAAAATTTGCACTACTTATTGTAAAATATAATAGCAGTTTCGACAACAACGGTTTCGGACGGCGCCACTACCGCTATATAGCGGCTGCTATACCGATATCAGGCCGCTATTTAAATCACTGATTTTGACTGCTAAATATCAAAAGACCTTTGAAAACTTTTCTAGGTTAATAGGACGTGTATACCAAAGGAAGTTTGGAAGTTGGTTTGGTCGGCCAAACTACCTTTTAGGCTAATCATTTTCCTTCTGGAAAATTGCAGAAATTCAGAAGAAGACTGGATGAGGATCCGTAGAGACCGAGTGCAGCTTCGCCATCTGTACTTGCAGTGAATTCAATCAAGGATCGGATAAGCATTGCTGTGGAATGGAGGTGATGGTGCTTTTATGGAGTAGTAAGGGAATGGAGTGGGCGCTGAGAAGAAAACATACTAAGCTGCCACACTTACTCGAAGGAAACCCAGCAAGGTGCATACCTAATTACACCTACCATATATTCCTTGGTTGGAAAACATGATCTATGATTCTCTCTAGTTAAAACATTGGAGCCATATATTAACCACAGATTCAGTCAAAGCAATCGTGTTGTTCGGAAGCAAAAGACAAATTTATAGGAGTTATTGAAAGCAAACATATTTTTCTCAACTAAGAAGCACGATTCATCCTAAAATCCAAGCTATTCACTCCTTTTTCTTTTAATTTTGTTTCATGTATTGTAATAATATATAAAAGTAACGAAAATATCTTTTATTTTTTATTATATCACTAAATTCACATTTAAAAATATTTATAATATTTAATTTAAAATTACTAGTTAAAAATTAAAATAAAAATTGTGATAATTATATATTTAATAGACATTGTAATAATTACATATTTAAAAATAATCCCAACTTAAATTACATTTATTAGTTAAAAAGTTGTACTAATTTTAAAATAGAGTTATTATTTAAATAAAATTGGTATAAGAATAAATTTTTCCCTTGACATTTACATTTTCTGTCAATTTGGCTTTTATTCTTCTTTATTTTAAGTAAATTTGATCATTAATCTTTCAAAAAGAATCAAATTGCTTTTTTTATAACAATGTTAACTAAAATTTAATTTTCTAGCAATGTTAGCGTGGAAACCTATGTGGCAATTCTTGTGCACTTCATGCTAACATGATACTATTTTACCTTATATGCCATGTCAATAAATGATTTAAAAATTATAAAAATTCAAAAAAGAAGAAGAAGAAGAGAAAGCAAGAAGTAGAGGTGGATTGCCATGCAGGTCGCTATATTTAAAAATTTAACATTTTAGTCAACATTTCATTAAAAAAACATGAATTCAATTGTTTTTGAAAGGTTGATAATGGTCAAATTTGACTCTTTTTAAAATATTGAGGCTCAAATTTAACTCATAAAAAGAGAACAATGGTCAAATTGACAAAAGATGTAAATGTTAAGAGCTAAATTTGACATTATGCCAATAGAATTCTAGGCATCTTAATTATCACTTAATTAATATTAGATTTAATTATGTTAATTAATTATTATTTTGAATAATATTTCTTTGCAAATTACATAAAGTAAAACTATATTGTATGTTAAATATGTTAAAAATGTTTTAAATATTATTTGAAAATTTTCTATTACAATATTTGAGTTGGTGAATTAATATATTTTAATAATACAATCATTTAAATAAAAATATTATTTTACACTAATTATCAGAAAATATTAAATCCGTAAAATCACATCCCTTAACACAAAAAATTGCTAAGTCTTGAGAAAAAGAAAAAAAAATAAAATTTATATAAAATAATAATTATTAATCCTAAAAACAAATTTTTGATTATTTATAATATAAATAAATTATATGAAATTCTAAAAGCACAAATTATGTAAAAAAAAAAAGAGCACATATAATTCTTATGACAATTTTTGTAATTTTTTATATTATAAAAAATGGTGTAAAATTGAAAATTTTCCAAATTTTATATCAAATAAAAATTATTTAAAATAAATAAACAAGGAAAATAAAATATTATAATCTAAAATCTCTAAAAAACTATAATATGCCATATTATTTTAATAATATAAAAATTATATTAAATTTTAAAAATAAAAATATCTAAAAGAATTAAAATATATTATATTTGGAATTATTTTAATATTTTAAAATTTTCCATATGAGTTTTTATAATATAAAAATCATAGAAAACTTTAAAAATTATTTATACTATAGAGAATAAAATTTTACTATAAAAGTATAAAACTATCAAAAATATTATTTAATTTTCTATTTTTATTTTTAATGTTATGAAATTTTAATTGTTTATAACTTATAATTGTTCTATTATTTCACTTAATAATGACTTGATTGTGTTGAATGGTATTATGCCACTTGTCTCTTTGCCATTAGAAACCATTGTGCCACCTCATCATTCACTGGTGTGGAGGAAAATGAGAAAAAAAAAAAGAGTATATTGCAGGGAATAATTTTGTATATACACCTTTTTAAAATAAAATTGATAAGGGCTATTTTTTAAAGCAAAGAACAATAATTGGTATTCATTTAATAGTAAATTTTGTGTTTGTAAAATTTTGAGATTTCACATGGGAGTTTTATTTGTGCAAATAGGAGCTGCGTCAAGGTTGACAAGTGTCTCGACAGTTATACTTTTTAAGTTTTATAAAATTTTAATTTAGTAAATGACAAAATTATACATTAGTCTCTAAATTGATAAAATTTTACTTTATTTTTTTAAAAAATTATAAAAATATAAATTATTAAAATTATAAAATTACATTTTAATTCTCATAAAAATATATAAGTTAATTCCAACCCTCCAACAAAATTTTCTAACTTCTCTTATGTGTGCAAACCATACATGGATACATTATATTGTTGAATTATTTACTCAATTTAGTGCTTATAATAATTAATACAGATGATAATATCAATATAATAATATTTTAAGACAACTTCCAATCCAAAAAAAAAAAAGAAGAAGAAGAAGAAACCAAATTTGAATCCGAAATCCATTTGACACCGAATCCATCATATGGATTAGGTGAAGCCCAATATCACATGTTGCTTGGGTTTCAAAATGATGTCCATCCCATGCTCTGTGGAATGGTTGCATTACATATATGCTGCTCTTAAAATTGCATTAGTTTTGACATTTTTTTCTTTAATTAGTGTTGTAACGGGCCATTTTTGCCCGGGTCCGAAATTAAATAAAACCCAAAATATAATAAAGTCCAAAATAAAAAAATGTCTAAATTACAATCCAAAATTACAAGGCCCAACTGGCCCAACACACTAAAAAATTTCAGAAAGTCAAAAACCCTAGGGTTTCTGGCGCCGCCGTGCCTCGTCCCAAGGCCTGGCT
The DNA here is from genome assembly GCA_005393395.2 of Gossypium australe. Classification (NCBI taxonomy): domain Eukaryota; kingdom Viridiplantae; phylum Streptophyta; class Magnoliopsida; order Malvales; family Malvaceae; genus Gossypium; species Gossypium australe. Next base: position 102,739,482 of record CM016620.1, read on the forward strand.
CCCCCCTGGCGCGCATTTGCTGCCGTTTCACCAAAACAGCAAGGTCCGCCCTCCGTTGACTCGCCAAGGCCTGCAAACAAGAGCAAAAAAAAAAAGCTGAAACAAAAAAGACAAGAAGCAGAAGAAATAGTACAAGGACAAAGCCAAACAATAGAAATATAATAAAAAATAGTGTAGAAATGGCTATAAAAAAGGCCGAATCTGATTTGTATTTTTTTACACATGATTAATCAAAAAAATACAGAGAATCAAACAAAATAAGTACGAAAGCAAATCAAAAATATTCAAAGGTATCGTTTTTTTTCTTCTTTTTTCGAAATCATTTTTATAAAAAAACAAACACAATAAAAAGGGAACTGTTGAAGAAGACAAATCCGCGAGTTCCACCGCCGTGAACGGCCGAGGTAGCCATTTCCGATGAAAAGTGGCCAGAAACCGAAGTCTTTTAATCTTTTGGGCTTTTGGTGGGGATTTCAAAAATTTTGGGCTCGAATTTAGGTTTAAGAGGGTCGAAATAGCAAAATAAGGATTTTTAGTTTTTTTCGGCCATCGCGGGCGACGACACCGTCGCCGGTGACCGGTGGATGGGCGGTGGCCCAATGCCCGGAGTTTGGCTTGACCTAGGCCGGAGCCCGGAGGGTGGGAGAGCAAAAAAGAGAGCTCTCAAATTTGTTTTTTAAGGAATGGTGCAGAATGAAAATTTTTAAATTTTTTTTTAGCTTTTATCAACATTTAAAACGGCGTCGTTTTAGGCCTTAATCTCATATGCCAAAACGACGCCGTTTAGCCCTGACACACTCTAGGGGATCCGCGCGTTTTCGACTAATGGTCTATTCGTGCAGTTGGTCCCTCCACTTTTGCGGCGCGTCTCAATGGGGTCCTATTTTTTTTATTTTCGATTTCTGCCACAAGATTTTCGCTTCTGTTTCAGTTTGGTCCTCAGACCATTTGAAGAGTCGGACACCTGAAATTGTGTCGTTTCGGGACAAATCTGACCCGCCTAAAGGATCCGCATGTTTCTACTTAAATGGAATAATTGCGCAGTTGATCCTTCCGTGTTTTATTTTTTTAATATATTTCTATTCGCTTTATACATTTTTAAATTTACACGCATAATTTCGTTTTCTTTTCATTTTGGTCCTTCATGAAACCGTGCAGTTTGAGGACTGGGAATAATTTCCCACTTGGGCCTCGTTCCTTTGCGCGCGTTTTATTTAGACCCTATTTCCTTTTTTTTTCCTTTCCTAAATTCGACCATTCAATTTTATTTTTCTTTTATTTGGTCCCTTTTTTTAATGTTTCATATATTAGTTTCCTTAATAGTTGTTTATATATTTATTTGTTTATTCATTTGTCCCTATTTTATTTTTAAAATTGGTTATGTCTTGATTGGTGCCTATTTTATCGTTGTTATCATTATTATTATTTATTTTTCTTTGATTGTTAATCTTGGTATTAAAGTGATGTATGTTATGTGATTATTACCATTATATATACTATGAATCGTTTATTAGTACATTCATATTATTGTCATTCTTTAGCGTAATATTTTATTCATATATATAATTTTAATTATTACATTAATTTTTATCAAGATACGCAAAAAATGAAAATTTCAAAATAAGGCAATATTTCACATTTGAGAGATTTGAGAAATCGTACCCTAACTTACGGGGTTTCAATTTTCTTACTGAACCCAAATGACCGAATATTTTTTCAAAATTAAAATGCATAAGATTTCAAATAAAAGAAAAAAAGACAAGTCTATTCTCAAGGATTCGAAATGTCGTGTCCTAACTTACGGGACGTGACATTTTATCGTCAAGAGATGAGAAGGTCTTTAGCATATTTTCCGTTTATTTCCAGCAATTTGTAAGCAAAACTAACATCAATGCAAAGAGGGATCGTATTTTCAAATCATTTTCAAGTTTTCAACTTTCGACACTAAGACATGAATTAATCAATTAGGTATCAATTCTGGGCGTCACGAAGGTGCTAATCCTTCCTCATGCATAACCGATTCCCGAACCCGTTTTCTCGAATTTCGTAGATCAAAATTGTTGTTTTAGTAAATCAAAATATTTTATTAAAACGATCAAATTACGAAGTGATCCGGTCACACCTTATAAAAAATATTGGTGGCAACTCCCATTTTCGTTTTTTTAAATAAAAAGTCGACCTCTCAAAAAATGATTTCGAATCTAAATAGGATTGAATGCGAGTCCTTTTCCTTTGTAAGATAGAATAATTCAACCTCACCAATCTAGACTTTGTTTACCCTAAATTGGTAAAAGGAGATGTTGGTTTAATTAATTAATGGGGAAGAACGTTAAATACTACAATGATAGGACAAAGGTACAGATGATATTAAAGTGAAGAGAGAAAATAAAAAAATACTGTGTCGGTTTGAATAATGGTGAAATGAATCAGGTAAGGATGGAATTGACAGATTGTAATAATTCATGGTACCTACCTGCAGATTTTAATGGTCATTTACTGATTTTGAATCCTGTGTTTCTTGCTTAATGGATCCACTATTTTCTATTATCTTTGCCTGCACAATCTCTTACAATGAGAGTGGAGTGTTACAACAGTAAATAATATTTCATATAAAATTAAAACTGTAAATTAGAATTTGTCATGTCAAATTATAAAAAATATAAATTAATAACAAAATTAGATGCAAAAACGTACTTGAATTTATCGATTTCTTAAAATCTACGGATCTTGGGGTTTTAATCTTTCAAATTTGCACACAAGTAATCTTGAGAAGGTGATTTTCTCTTTTCTAAAGATGAGATATTAAAAAAGTTATCTTATGTATAATTTGAAGACCATAACCCTAATATATAATTTTGACACATTAGCCGTAATTTTTAATCAGCCCATCATCAATTAGAAATTAGTTACTAAAGTATTTACACATATTTGACCCATACTTTATTTAATAATTAAACTCTAATAAACTTTAACCAAATTAGATCACTTTTAATTTGGGCTAACCTATTATGATAGTAAATAATAACATGTAATTATTCTTATTATATATATGATGTTCACATTTTTTAACATGAAGATCTATAAAACAGGCAATGGGGAGATGTGTATGCCCATTTCTAGAGCCAACATCTCCAATTTTATAAGATTTAATATAAGAAATAATTCCATAATTTTGGTGAAATTTTGGTGAAATTTGTAATACTCCTCTCATGAAAACTTTTGGTGGTGATTTTTCATTTAGTGACCGGCTAGCATACACCGTGCTCGATAGAATTTTTATAGTCTATCCACATCAATCACCACCACTTCAAGTGAATCCCACTCACTTATCATCCCATCTAATCCAAGAAATTATTGTTCACATCATAATGTCACCCTATCTAAATTTATTAGGACATGCCATTTACTTGTTAGTATCCTGTGATACCTTGAAACAAGTGAGGACGCCATCATATATAAATTGGAACTCGATCAGAAAAGGCAAGTAATCCAACCACATTTTCTTCTCGCCTTATTCACTCATCCACCCTCCTTTCACTTTATCTCCGATCATCGTACAATTCTCTACTAACTCGATTGAACAACCTTGAGACACCACAACCTCTCCTGTGTATCTAAACACAAGCTTATACACTAACTTTTGTTACTAGATCAACTTTCATAAAAGGGTAAGATTAATTCATTACAAAAAAAATTATTTACAAGCGAACTCATTACTAAATTAAGAATATAAACTGAATTAAGAATAAAAAATAAAAATTTATTTAAAAAAACAGTATAGATATGATTTTTTATCATATAAATCTATTAACTATCAAGATAAGAGAGACTTGTATGCTTATAGATCACCATTCCAAATAAATAAGAGGGAAGAGAGTTCTTATCATTACAACATGAATAAACGAAACTTTTTTGATACATTGAGGGATATCCCTATCCATAATTGTCTAGGAGAAGTCGATATCCTAGATGTTATGGGGAATTTTTTGCACATAAAGTTTTTTAATTGGAGAATTATTCATTTTTGTCTTAGAATTAAGGTTGATATTAAGTCCCAAATTCCATAATTAATCATCTAACTTTTGTAAGTTTTCATTTGGGTCATTAAAAACAAAAAATTTACAAATAAAGCATCATTATTAAAATTTTATTACTTTAGTTGCTTGCCGTTAATTTGGTTAATAGTAATGTTACTACTTACTTATTTTAGTCACCTAATTTTAGTAATATTTTATTTTGGTCATTTTTTTTAGAGTTAATTTTATTTTTTCTAAAAGAAAGGAAAAAAAAAAGGGTTTTTACAAGGAAGTAAGTTTTTCAAATTGAGAGATGAAACTCAAATTTTCCATGTAACTCAGTTCCCTATAGAAACCCGAGTAATTCCCCATTAAAAAACCTAGTTTTTCTCTTTTTACTTGAAACAACTAAAATTTATTTAAAGAAAAGGAAATTAAAATGAAAAAAAATAAATTTTCTTGTAAAAACCCTGATTCCCCTTTTTATTAGAAAAAATAAAATGAATTCTAAAAAAGAAAAAAAACTAAAAGATAAAATTATTATTCCTTGTAAAAATCTAAGTTTACCCCTGTAAAAAGCCAACATTTCCTATAAAAACCCAATATTTTCCTATAAAAACTTAGATTTACCCTTTTACTTACAGATATAAAGAAAATAAAAAGAGTTAAATTAGTGACCAAAATAAAAGTTTACTAAAATTAAATGATTAAAATGAATGTATAATAATATTGTGGTTAGCCAAATTAACAACAAAAGACTAAAACAAGAAAACTATATAACAGTGAGTGATTAAATAAAAAGAAAACTATCTAACAACAGTACCACACTTTAAATTCTTTTATTTTCAATGACCAAAATGAAAATTTATGAAAACTCGGTTACTAATTGTGTAGTTTTCAGTTTCTAAAAAAATGCCACCAATCTTCACTTATTATTATATCTACACAAATAAATGTTAACCTACTTCTCAATCTTCACTTATTATTACATCTAACGACAAATGACATTAATTATTATTTTTTCTGTTTTTGATTTCTGAATCTAATTCTGTCACTCGTTCGCCATTTATTTTACTATATTTTCATATTGATTGTTATTTTTCAATAACATGAGAACCAAATCCTAGAAAAGATTTGAACCTCCATGATCCGATTGTTAGACGATGACAAGGTGAACCATATCACAAGACAAGGTTATAAATTCAGCTCGTAAAAGTTTTGCGCGAGCTCATAGGACAGAATCGCAGGTACTGTTTGCAGAACCAACTCGTGAGATAAGGTTATAGATCCAACTCACGGGAACCTAGGGAATGTTGCAACCTCACTTCGTATGTGCCCAAGGAACTTGCAGGAAGTGCCATGTGCTCCACAAGCCACGCCCAGACACGTGTCCAGAAGGTACAGAGCTCGCCTAGAACGCCAATCCCAAGAGCAGAAAAGACCGCTTGCTCTGTAGACACGTGCCCAGCAAGTTTGGAGTTTGTAGAGAATGTCAGTACTAGGGACAGGGAATATCAGTACTGGAGGCAGCAGAGTCAAGACAAAATAGTGGAGGCTCATCATGAGCTGTAATAGTACCAGCAACAACATGTATAAAAACCTAGATACTATTATCAATAGAGGACAAGCAAAATATTACTCAACATTGATATATCACCAATATTTTATTATTATAAATTATAATACAATTAATCTTCTTTATAATAACATTTCGTTGTAACATTTGAGATATAAAATCTTCTCAACTCTCAAACAGCAAAATCTATTATTATTTGGGATACAAAAATAAATGAATAATCCGATTCAAAATATTTACCACATGAGTGCCTTTAGAGATGATCAATTTATTTCAATTTTTTGATTAAATTATTTATTAAGTAATATGTTTATGTGTTTTGAATTTAAATTTTAAACAATTTTTATCTTTATTTTAAAATATTACTATTTTGAAACAAAGTAAAATATTTTACAAAATATGTCATTACTATATTTAAAATAAGTTTTTGATAAAATGTAAAATATAGATATTAATACTTGGCATGTATGTAACATTGCACTATTTTAGGTGTATGTCTACTAAGGGCGAAGTCGGAAAATATTTTTAGGGGGCCGAAATTAAGTTGTAGTTTTTAATAGCCTAAATTTTTATAAATTTTAAAAGATTAAATTAAAATTTTATCATTTTTAAGAAGAGCAAAGTATAATTTTACCTTTATTAATTTAAAATTTTAAAATTTCTAGAAGGACTAAATAAATAATTTTTCATTTTAGGGTACCGGTTCACCTGCCAGCGCCGGTTCGCCACTGATGTCTACTATTATTTGTTTTGATGAGTTTTCTTTTTCAAAGAAAAAAATAACAAAAATATTAAAGTTGTCCCTAAAGCATTAAAATTTGGAGGCAAATCCTATGCAACGTGTTTCTATCGTTTAGCGACAGTTGTCAAAAGAAAAGTCACGTGATGTTAAGGGTATTTTGGATAAATATTCATTTTAAGGTTAATTGAGTAATTTTAAGGGTTTTATATCAATTTTAAAACTTTTATATATTTAGGTTTGCGTTCATATAATTATACCACATTTGTATAAAATTCAAAGTTATGATGTATTAATAGAATATTTTTTTATTTTAAAATTAATTGAAACTCAAATTATCATTATTTTAAAATTAATTGAAACTCAAATTATCATTATAATCTTTTTTTTTAAAGATAAATTCATTAACTCATTCAATGAATGGAACAATATAATTTAGAGAGAAAAAAATAGAGAACACTCGTTGTAGATGGTAAAGAACAAGTTTCGTCAACATAACAAAGATTTTAGCCTCAACGTCAATAGAACATTATGACACGTTGATAATTGGCTTTGTCACAACACAAGCACGACATATCTGGAGTAATTGCAAGCACTTAATACGATAAGGAAATCAGCATCGGATGGTCCAAAGCGACGATAAAAAATTGACAAAAGATTCGAGCATTCACCAAACTAGAGAGGACGACAACAAAATCATCCCTAAAATCACTTGTAAAACTAAGATTACATGAATAAGCAAGACTAAAAAACATGCTACAAGAGCAGACAAAAACTTCTAAAACTGAAGACTTATTAAACAAGGGTAGAAAAATTTTCTTATCGAGTATTGTTCGAGAACTACTCTCCATTAAAAGAATTAATGGCTACACCGAGGCGAGACGACATTTCAGAAGAAAAATGGATGACAATACTCCAGAATCTCCAAGATGAGGACGTCGAATGGAGAGCCCATTGGATGATCCCCAATGAGATTCTGTACCGGTGTGGAGATTTCGACTGAGTTCCTCTACGTGGGATTTGGGGAGCTATTGGATATGCTCCTCTACTCGTGTTGAGGCAATATAGATCGAGGAAGTTCATACAAGTAACGCAAGGACTGGCGCAACGTGAGTTTTCGTATAAGGGAGATAACTACAAGAAAAAATGTTTGAGAAATGTCTAACGCCTGGAATCAAACCCACCGAATGAAAAGATTGGCTGCAGGTCCGATGGCGACTCCCGAATATAGTTGGTGGTGGGTTCAAAGAGTCAATGACAACATCCCTATGCCAAATCAAGAAACCATTCGACCATTGGAAGAACACCTGCAAATGATTCCATCTGATCTAGAGATCATCAAGCAAGATTTTGAAAAAAGAAATTCAGAGCTAGGAAAGAAGATAGAGCAATTGGAAGAAGAAAAGATACAATTAGGACTAGATGTTGATGTCTAGAAGCTAGAGTTCGAAAAACTAAGGAAAGGAAAAAACAAGGCTGAGGAAGATCTGGACAGTCTAAAAAAACAGATTACAAGAAGTTGCACTTATCAATAAGGACTGCCAAGTTGGGAAAGACATCAGAACAATGGCGGCAAGAGATCAAAGAAGAAAAGAACAGAGCCGATCAATAGGAAAAGAAATGCCAAGATGCCCAGGTTTGAGGAAATGCCTTAGAAAGAGACCTATTGGAATGCCAAAATGAAAAGGTCAGATTAAAAGCCAGGTAGTAGAACTAGAAAAGTCACTTCATCAGTATAGTAATCAGAACTCCACAATTGAGCTGAAAGCGAGCTTAAATAAGATTGAAGAGCTAAAAAGGAAAATAGAAGAGCTTGAAATCACATTACAAAATTGTGAACCCTGAGTTGAACTCCTTGAAGCAAGCAACGAGCAGTGGAAAGAGCAACTTCACTGTTCTCAAGGTTAGGTCAGGGATAGAGACTATATCATGGGTGAAGCTGTGGCTCAAATCCAAGAGATGACCGATCATTTGCAAACCCTAGCAGTTCAGGCTGACATACTAAGCTTGAAGTATGAATCAGAATCGGATCAAGGTCAAGAGTTAGATTGGCTTCTTAGAAAAGTTAAGGCTTTGAGCATTAGAGCAAAATCGTATATGTAATCCGTTTTATGTAAAGAAATTTGTTTTCTAGTAAAGTTGTTCTAACCAAATTCAATCAGAGTCAATGCCTCTTTTTGCATTCATTTCATGCATTTGTATTACATTGCATCATATGCATTAAATTTCACAAAAAGACCCTAATTAAATGAAATTATTTTAGTTAATCTAGAAAACAACAAGAATCAACCAGGCGAATATTGTTACAGTACTCGCGCCAAAACCAAAGTAATGGACCAAAGATTGGAAAGACTAGAGCAAGTTCAAAAAGAGATGCAAGACCAGTTGCAAGCGCAACTACAAGAACAGTTAGCGAAAGTGCAACAGGAGATGAGGGATCAGATATTGGAATCCCAAAGAAGTATGATAAATCAGTTGGCGCAGTTACTGGCTGGATAACGCGAAAAAAGGGAAAGGCACTGTGGTCAACTCAGGGGATGATAATGAGGATCCTATTTACCTCTTAGGTTTTACCCCGATAAATGCCCAGGCACAACCGGAGGCATACCCACGAAGGGTACCCATCACAATTAGACCCCAACAGTATCAAACCGGTACCTCGGCGCCAATGAACTTCCAAACAGGCTCAGGTTCCAATCCGGGGGATAACCCAACCAATTCTGTTGTTCCTGATCTAGATGATATGGTAGAAATAGAAAAAACAAGAGTGGAACTACCAAAGCAACTTGAGGATCGATGCAGATTGCTAAAAGAAAAATTCAGAGCAATGGAAAACATTGACTACCATTGCGGAATCGATGCCAATAACCTGAGTTTGGTCCCAGATTTAGTACTCCCTCCCAAGTTCAAAACTCTAGAGGTTGAAAAGTACAACGGGATTAGTTGTCTTGAAGCTCACATCACTATGTTCTGTCGAAGGATGACAGGGTATGTCAATAATGATCAACTATTGATCCACTGCTTCCAAGACAGTCTGATCGGGTCAGCAGCTAAATGGTACAAACAACTAAGTCGTGCCAAAATCAATTCATGGAAAGACTTAACATAAGCTTTCATGAAGCAATATAGTAATATGATGGACATGACAGCCGACATAATCACGCTGCAGAATATGGAGAAGAGGCAGAATGAGAGCTTCAGGCAATATGCCCAAAGATGGAGAGAGGTGGCAACGTAAGTCCAGCCACCTCTTCTAGAAAAAGAAACCACAATGCTTTTCATCAACACTTTGAAAGCCCCATTCATCAACCATATGTTAGGGAGCGCTACTAAGAGTTTCTCGGATATAGTGATGTTTGGTGAAATGATTGAAAATGCAATGGAAAGTGGTAAGATAGACGCGGGGAAAACTCCAAAAGATCTGCCCCGAGGAAGAAAGAAAATGAGCTGAATAATGTAGGTACATACAAAAAGGGTTATTCGAAACCAATTATCGTTGGTCCGCCAAGGACAGTAACCACAAGCCATCAATGTAATAGTCCGATTTAGACCTTAGTCGGAACAGTGGTTTTGGGACCACAAATTAGAGTCAGAAAATTATTTTAATATTATTTTCTGTATTTACAGTATGTTATTAAGCATGTGTGAAAGTTTCGTATGAAAATTTTATCGTTTGTGTGCTCGATTTGAAAAAAAAAGGGCTAAATTGCATAAAATGCAAAAGATGTGTTCTATTTGATGAAGTGCCGAATTGCTAAGACATATTAGGTGTGAGGTCCTTATTAAGAAAATGGACCATTAACATGGTTAATGGACTTTTATGGACAACCATTAAGTGGTGTTTTTGTTTATTAATTAAGGTTAATTTGGTAATTCATGAAATAAGTTTAATTAAATTAAAAGAAAACAAATGTTCATCTTTTATTCATGTTTCTACTACCGAAAATTTGAAAAGAAAGAAAGCTTAAGAGCAAGCTAGGGTTCGGCTAGGAAATTGGGTGATTAAGATATGTTCTTTGATCGGTTTTTGATGATTTTTACGTTTCTGAGATTATTGCATCTTGTTCTAGCTAGCCCATGTCTTAATTCATGGAATTGTTGATGTTTTCATGAGATGATATTGATGAAAATGTGAGTTTTGTGTTATTAAATGGTGAAATATGAAAGCTTGGAGATAGATGAATATGTTTTGTATTGGGATTTTTGATGAATTTGCTAATTATGGACTAATTTGTGAAAATGAGAAATTTAGGGGTTAAATTTTAAATATTAATATCGGAATCTAAAATAAATAATATACATATACATAATTTAAAATAAGATAATGTAATAGAACTCAAAACCAATAATAAATAATAATAATAATAATAATACAATTGAAAAAACAAAAATAACAATAAATACATAAACCGCCTAACAGATCATGAGTTAGACTGAAATCGGAATGAAAAGGAGGACCAAAATTGTAATAAGTCATAAAAGGAGGGCAAGAATCAGATTAACGCACTATAGAAATAATAGGGTCAGACTTTGAAAAAGGAGAAAGGATGCAAAAGGGGATTTAATCCATTAACGCCGAAGAGATGGGGGACCAGGCGCGCAATTACCCCTTTTAAGGGATATGCGCAAATCTGGCTTTAGCGAACAGCGTCGTTTTGTTTAATATCCCTTATTAAGAATATTCAACCAAGCATGGGTGTGGTGAAATTTTGAATATTTTGTGTTTTGTGAAATAGGGACTAAAATGTCAAAAATGTGAATTTAGGGGCTAAAGTGCAAATTTCCCTTTTATGTGTTTTTGGATGAAAATTGAATGAAATGTTGAATAAGTAAGTTAATTTTGATATTAATTAGATTGGAAAAAAGAAGAACTCGGATCTAGATCGTGGGAAAGTCAAAATATCAGATTAGTCGACTTAATTTATCATTACTACGAACGAGGTAAGTTTGTATTTTAATAGATATTACAAAATCATGTTATAAATGCATATTATTTGTATGATTGAATTCAATATCGAATGGTAATGCAAATGTATGTATTTTGAAAAAGTTATATATATGTTATTATGATATTGAATTGTTCGAGAAACAGAATATATGAATACGAGAAAGTTCCGATAACGTGACGATATCTGAAAAGCCTCGTACGAACCCTAGGAATAGTAGAGGATACATATGTCATGACATAGGATTCCGTATATGATTTCGTGTAAGACCACGTCTGGGATGTTGGCAACGATTTGAGATATCGTGTAAGACCGTGTCTGGGACACTGGCATCGATTAGAGATTACGTGTAAGACCATGTCTGGGACATCGGCATCGTATATGATTTCGTGTAAGACCCTGTCAGGAAAAGTGGCATCGATATTTGATTACATGTAAGACCACGTCTGGGACGTTGGCATTGTAGGAGCTTTCCGAGCTATCCGAGTATCCTTATTGATTCCGAACGTTTCAACGGGCGTTCCGAGAAATAAGTGATTAAATGAATGGTATTCTGATTCAGGTACGTTGAAATGTATACAATATTTGATAATGAAAGGTAAGTATATATGTGCAAAGAATGTTATGTGATGTATATGCAAATGAAATGTGAATATGTGCAAATGAAACATGAACAAATGTATAATATGTGATTTATAAAGTGGCATATGTGAAATTGTCAGATACTATATGAATGAGATGTGAATTTGGGTATAAATGATGAAATGAGATTCATATGAAAAAGATATATGATAAGATATGCTATTTTCCATAATGTGCTTATTTGGCTATATGAAAATGTGAATTGAATAATATATGAGAATTGAATTGAATAAGCTTGTGAAAGCTAAAGTTAGTTAGGTAAACAAGTATAATATTGAATGATGATAATTTGATATGAGAACATGTTTTATAATGTAGAAAAGTTGTGTGAGATAACATATCATGCTTATGGCATTGTAATGAAATTATTTGTTATGTTAAATTTATTAAGATATGAGCTTACTAAGCTTTCAAAGCTTACTCCGTGTGTTTTTCCTATGTTTATAGATTTTTGAAGATTTGCTCGTGTTGGAAGTCGCATGAGGCCTTATCACACTATCCAGATATTGTTTCGGTAAATAAAATCTTTGAGATTTGTTATGTGGCATGTATATGCTATGGTATTTGATATTATGGTTGGAAATGTATTTGGTCATTTGAGATGGTTGATTATGAATGTGGTAGTGGAATTAGGTATGTTTTTTATGTGCCCATAAATGGCCAAAAGAAATGGTCAATTTTGGTAAGTTTCATGGTTGATTTGGGAAATTTACATGAAAAGATATGCTATGAATTGTATATGGAAATGAATGATGTTGTTACGGGTCAATTGTGCATGATTTGGTATGATTTTGATTGCATTTGGGACATGAATTGATGCTTGTTTAATACTTGTAGGTATGACCCAAATTTGGGTGGCAAATTGGCCTTGCAAATGGCCTACATTTGCCCACACGGTTGAGCACACGGGTGTATGTCTTGACCGTGTCTCTCAATGTTGCAATTCGAAGCAAGTCAGATTGCCAGACGGGTAAGAAGCACGGGCGTATACTAGACCATGTGACCCAAGTCAGTGTTGCACACGGGCTGAGACATGGTCCAAGACACGATCGTGTGAGGCACACAGCCTAGCCTCACGAGCATGTGCCCTGTTTTGAAAGAAAAAATTTCTAAGTTCCGCAAAATTTTCGTATGAGATCGGTTTAGTCCCGAACCTTCTCTAAAGCATGTTTAAGGTCTCGTAGACCTTCTAAAGGGACTATATGAGTATGAATTATTATGTAATAATGTTGTATGATTGATGTTGTGAAGTGAGCATAAAATGTTCTGATATGTCCAATAATGCCTCTTAACCCTAGTCCGGCGATGCTACGGGTTAGGGGTGTTACAATCAAGACCCCCCAAGGAAAAAATCTAACCTGAGGCCAAATGCAGAAAGGCTCTAGTTCACACCTATCCCGATGATGTATAGGGAGCTATATCAGAGCCTGTGCACATTTGGTATCTCCTTTCTACCTGAAACCTATGCAACCTCTGTTCCCCAAATGGTATGATGCAAATGCTCAATACGAGTACCACGCGAGAATCACAGGACACTCAATAGAGAACTGCACCGCATTTAAAAAGTTGATCGAAAGGTTCATTAAAATGGGAATTGTAAAGTTTGACGACCCATCAGGACCTAATGTGGCAAGAAATCCGTTACCCAATCATTCTAATAAAGGGGTAAATGTAATAATTGAAAATGGAGGGAAAAAAAACCAAGACAGATGGAGCAGAAGTAAAAACCCCAATGAAATGGGTTTGGAAGAAAATTGTAGAGGAATGATTAATCAAACAAGATTTAGAAGAGAGAGCTGAAGGGATAAGGAACTACTGTGAGTTCCATTCTAAGGAGGATCATGAGATCTAGGTGTGCGTTGAATTCAGGGTCTTAGTGCAAAATCTGATGGACAATAAGGAGCTAGAATTCTTTGAATATGCTATAGGCTCCGAAAAAGAAGATGTGTGCGCTTCAGAAGAAAGGTCAATAGAGAATGTTTATAAAGTCAACCATCCTGTGGTTATTATTTCACGACCTAAAAGCAATGAAGCTGGAGTACAAATGGCACCAAGTGTCATAATCCAGAAACATGTAGCTTTTCCCTACAAGGATAGTAAGAAGATTCTCTGGAATTATGATTGCAACGTGACGATCCCGGAAGAAGAGAACCTGATTAGTGCTTCAGAAGAAGGCCAAGAGGTGGGTTTTTACACACGAAGTGGAAGGCGCTACGATCCATCAAATGCAGAAGCTGAGCTTGTTAAAGGAAAGACCCCAATAGTTGAACAAAAGAAGGAAAAGACGGTCAAGCTCAAATTGCTAGTTAATGAGCCAGTAACTGAGAACGAAGCTAGGGAATTTCTGAAATTCTTAAAGCATAGCGAGTACAACGTTGTAGAACAGCTACACAAGAAACCGGCTTGCATATCAGTGCTAGCTTTACTCTTAAGTTCGGAGACACATCACGGCGCGTTAATGAAAGTGCTAAACGAAACTTATGTAGCTAATGATATCTCTGTGAACAAGCTGGACTGCCTAGTCAACAATATAAGTGCCGACAAATTCATCTTTTTTAATGATGATGAGATACCGCCAGGGGGCATGGGATCTACAAAGGCTCTGCAGATCACCACCCGCTGCAAAGAGTATACATTACAAGGGGTGTTAATTGATAATGGATCTGCACTAAATGTCCTGCCCCTATCCACCCTGAATAGGATACCTATAGATAGCTCTTATATGAAAACTTGTCACAACATAGTGAGAGTATTCGGTGGTACCGAAAGGAGAGTGATGGGAAGAATTGTGTAACAGTCCGAATTTGACCCTAATTGGAACGGTGGTTTTGGGACCACGAATCGAGCTCGAGAGATATTTAAATATTATATTTTATGTTTATTATGTGTGAATTAATGTGTGTGAAAGTTTCGTAGAAAAATTTTATCGTTTCAATGTTTAATTTAACAAAAAGGACTTAATCGCGTAAAGCGTAAAAGTTACAAACTTTAGTAAAAAGTGCTTATTTGTTAATGGTTTCTTAATATAAAGTCCTTAAAGTAGAAATATGCCATAAAAGAGATAGTGGAGGGTTGATGGACGATTTTAGACATAATATATATGTTAGTTTTATTTTATTATAAAGGTTAGATTAGTAAATTGATAAATAAATAATATATGTCATAATCAACTAAAATCAAAACCATTATCATCTTCAATTCTCTCATGGCTGAATGGAGCTAAAGAAAAAGGGCTAGGGAAGCTTTGAATTTCGGAACTTATTTGGCTAATTTAAGGTATGCAACTAGCTCGGTTCTTTTAAATTTTTACGTTTTTGAGATCGTTGCTTCGAACTGTAGCTGACCCATGTTAAAATTTTCAAATTTAAGCATGCTTGATGTTCGGCCATTTACATGTTCATGTGATTTTTGATGTTTGACGATTTTAAATTAAAGATATGTTAAAGATTAGAATGTTTTGTATGGAAGTTTTGGTGAAATTGAGTAATTAGGGCAAATTTGTAAAAATAAAAATTTAGAGGGGCTTATTTGCAAAATAAATGAAAGAAATGGACTTGTATAGTCCCTATGAGTATTCGGCCCTTGAGTGGTATTGAGAAATTTTGTGTATTTTGTGTTTTATGCAAATAGGACTAAATTATAAAAATGTGAAATATTAGGGGTAAAATGGTAAATTGTCCATTTATGTGTTTTGGGACTAAATTGAAATGAAATGTACTTTAATGAGCTAAATTTCATTGTGTTTAGATCAAGAACAAAGAAAAACGGATTTGGATCGGGGGAAATCGAAAGTTATCGAATAGTCGATATACATTGTCCGTCGACAGTCGAGGTAAGTTCTTAAGCTGAAATATATTAAAGAATTAATTATGAACATGTTTAATGAAGACAGTTGATAAATTTGAGTATAAGTTTATGTGATAGCGGAATGTAAGAATCTTATATTGAATTGGATATGTTTTGTAAATGCAAAATGAGTAAGTGTATTCGATATGATATGTGGATATGCTATGGTGAATATGAATTGATTCGTTTGTGATGTTAGTATTAGGAAATGTGAATTGAATGATTTATTATGAAGTTATTTCGGGCTTCGAGCCTAGCAGGCCTCGTGCCGGTGAGTTATTTCGGGCTTCGAGCCTGCAGGCCTCGTGCCGGTGAAATAGTTCGGGCTTATTGCCTAGCAGGCTTAATGCCGGTGTTTAACTTCAGACATTGGGTGTAGCAGGCCTAGTGCTGGTGTTTATAATTCGGGTAAATACCTAGCAGGTTCTAAACCGGAGAACTGAAATTTCAAGCTCAGAGTATGTAACAACAAAGTTATGAAACAAATTGAGAAAATCTAAGCTTTTGAAAATGAATCATATTAATTTGTCCTTGAGGTATGTATTTCATACTTATATGCTGCATATGAAGTTAATGAGTAAGTTCATGAGAAAGCAAAAGTATTACATTGAATGCTGGAAGTATTTGCATTTATATGAATGGCTAGTCGTATATGAGTAACATGTATATTATAGTTAATAGTCCTTGATTAAGCAAATATCTTTGCTACTAAAATGTTTTGGAGATTTATATGTTTAAAGGATATAGTTAGTGAATGTTAAATGAAGATAATGACATACGACATTAGTGAAATTTATTAGTTAAATCATTGTAATTGTTATTATGTCCAAAATGTCAATTATATTTGTATATTAACGCTCAAATGTTTAGTTGGTTATTGAATTTGCTTGAGACTTACTAAGCTAGTATGCTTACCCCGTTTATGTTTAATGTTCTGTTTATAGATATAGATCAAGCTACGGGCTCGGAGGATCGTCGTCGAAGTCAATCACACTATCACCTCCCTTTTTGGTACATTTAAACTAGTTTTGAACAAGAAAAGGCATGTATAGACTAGCTAAGTGTTTGAATGATGTTTTGTGAAAAATGTATTTAGGCCATGCGAAAATGGCTAAGTGCTAAACAAACATATTTGATGGTATACTCTATCTTTGATGCATTTGGTATTCATTTTGCTTGGATAAAAATTTAGGTTTTGGTATGGTTAGTCATATTAAATAGCTACATTTCTATAGGATAAATATTCTGAAGACATTTTAATATATGTGCCTTGTTAACTTTTGATAAGTTGATATGAGTAACGGAATGTTAGATATGGAATGAGTACGGATATGTAAGATTTTTGATTGTGCATTATATGATGTCATTTAGCAAGCTAAAACGTTAATATGGGTCAAATGCATGAGTCATGGTAATTATGTATTAGCCAAACATCATTTGAATTCGTATATGTGTGTGGGTGTGCCAACTGTAAATGTATTACAAAGTGTAAATTTATACTGTGAGTTGCATGCAGGTGTATTCGGTCAAGTCTATGTGTTATAGACAAATATAATTAACATGCTTAAGGAATTATTTGTTTATACTCATAACCGAATATAAAATAAAAATGTGTATAGCTATGATGTATGCATTTATATACATGTTTGTATTTGGCTTGTGAGATTTCTTATTTTGAATTGAGTGTACGATGTTATCAAACTTGGTTTGTGGTATGTAATGAACATGAAATTCCTTGAAAAAGACTTTGTATATTCGGCCTAATAAATAAGTGTATAGGTAATGTGAATTAAATTGTATGTTTTCGGTTATGTGGAAGCAAGATTCAAGCCATGTGAATTTGGTATTAATATTAAGTTACTATAAGGTAACAATTAGATCATGCTTATATTTTTGTTATATGTGAATTGAGTTATGTCCAACATGGGTTGAAAAGATACAAGTGAGGTTTTGTTAAGGTGTATAGATTCATGGTTGTTAAGATTTGTGGTTTGGGTATTGTCTTGAAATGAATACTTATAAATTGCAGTGTTTGTGCTAAAATTTAAGAAAATGCTTATCTGGAATTGAGTTTAGTTTGGTAATGCCGGTTAATCTTAATCCGGCGACGGATATGGATTAAGGGTGTTACAGATTGAGGTACCCCTCCTGATTGGTTCAAACATCTACGAAGTAGATTTCTTGGTGATGGACATTAAGCTTTCTTATGGGAGGCCTTGGATTCACACGGCTGGGGCAGTGCCGTCGTCACTATACCAGAAGCTAAAGTTGGTAACTGAGGGTCGGCTGGCGGCGATAAATGTGGAAGAATACATTATTGCATCCGTAACCAGAGACGCGCCATACGTAGGGACGGATGATGAAGCGATAGAATGTTCATTCCGATCGTTAGAATTTGTGAATGTAACCTTCATCGTCGAAGGGAACAAGATCCTGATGCCCAAAATATCCAAAACTACAAGTATGGGCCTGCAACTGAAAGTCAGTAAAGGATCCTTGCCCGGAAGAGGACTTGGAAAATGCCTACAAGGAAAGGTCGAGGCACCTATGCTGAAGGACAAACGAGACCGCTTTGGTTTAGGATTTAAGCCAGATGCGAGGCAAAGGAAGAAAGAGATAGAGAAGAAACAAGAAAGGAGAAGAGCGCGATTGAGCGGGAAAGAGGTCAAGTGGGAACCGATGACCTTTCCTCATATATCTAAGATGTTCGTATCAGGAGGAACTATTCATCCGAAAAGAAAGATACCAAGAGAAGAGACTACGGAAGAAATATTGAGAAACCTGAACATCAACGCCATGTCTGAAAAAGGAATCTGGGGAGAAAATCTATTAGACATCTGCCCTTATGTACTTGGAAGTGTTTTGAACAACTGGACTGCGAAAGAGATTCCTATAGTTTTTAGAGCCAATACAAAGTAATGTTCAAAACACGCTTATTGCTCTAAGCCTAGGAGCAATAAGAATCCTTTGTGAAATAGGCTTATGTCCAAAATCTTTATTTCAGTAAAGTGCATTTTTGCTTATTATCTTGAGCAAATATTCTTTTATTCTTTTCATTTCATTCATAATCATATCATACAAATAATTATTCTTAGATTCTTTTTTTCTTTGGATTTTTTCTTCATCCCTATAACAGGTCTTCAGATATCAATGATATGAGGGACATTGCTACTGACTCAATATCTCCTTTTGAGCAAGATATGTGCACGGAAGATTCTCAAGATTTTGAAGATGATCAAGACTGTAACCTATCTCTTGATTTGTTGAGGATGGTAGAATAAAATGAGAAACAAATCTTGCCTTACAAAGAGTCAGTGGAAATTGTGAGCCTAGGAGAGGAAAAAGATGTGAAGATAGGAGCTTGCATTATCGAAGAGACGAAGCAAGACCTCATTGAATTACTCCAAGAATTTAAGGATGTCTTCGCATGGTCATTCCAAGACATGCTCGGGTTAGGTATTGATATCGTGGTACATCGGCTCCCCAAAAAGGAAGAGTGTAAGCCAGTTCAACAGAAGCTCTGAAGGATGAGGCCCGATGTTTTACTAAAAATAAAAGAGGAAGTTAAGAAACAATTCGATGCTGGTTTCTTACGGGTGGTTAAATAATCAGAATGTGTAGCCAATATCGTGCCCGTCCCTAAAAAAGATAGGAAAGTATGAATGTGTGTGGACTACAAGGACTTCAACAAAGCTAGCCCGAAAGATAATTTCCCATTGCCCCATATCGACACTTTAGTGGATAACACGACAGGTTATTCACTGTTCTCCTTCATGGATGGTTTCTCGGGATACATCCAAATAAAGATGCATCCTGAAGACATGGAAAAGACCACATTCGTGACTATGTGGGGAACATTTTGCTATAAGGTGATGTCATTTGGACTAAAAAATACGGGAGCAACGTATTAAAGAGCCATGGTAACTTTGTTTCATGATATGATGCACAAGAAAATCGAAGTTTATGTAAACGATATGATCACAAAGTCCTGAACAGAGAAGGAGCATGTACAAGTCTTGAGGAAACAATTCTTGAGATTGAGAAAATTCCAACTGAAGCTCAATCTAGCAAAATGTACTTTCAGGGCCAGGTCGGGAAAATTGCTAGGATTTGTAGTCAGTTAAAAGGGGATTGAGATCGACCCAGAAAAAGTAAAGGCTATACAATAATTAGTTCCACACGCACTCAATAAGAAGTTCGAGGTTTCCTAGGAATACTAAATTACATTGCCCGGTTGATTTCACAGCTAACTGAGAAATGCGACCCCATATTTCGTCTCCTTAAGAAACACAACCTAGGCATTTGGGATGAGGAGTGCCAGAAGACTTTCGATAAGGTCAAGCATTACTTGTCCAATGCCCTAGTACTAATGCCACCTAACCCAGATAGGTAGTTGATACTGTACTTGACAGTATTCAAGAATTCCATGGGATGCATGCTTGGTCAACATGATGAGTCGGGAAGAAAAGAAAGAGCGATATACTATCTCAGTAAGAAATTCACTGAATGTGAGACAAGATATTCGCCAATCGAGAAGTTATGTTGCGCCCTGATTTGGACAACCAGAAGATTGAGACAGTACATGTCGTATCACACAACTTGGCTCATCTCAAAGCTGGACCCTCTAAAGTACATGATGGAGTCGACTGCTTTAAATGTAAGAATGACCCAATGGCAAATTCTACTTTCCAAATTTGACATAGTCAATGTGAACCAGAAGGCAGTCAAAGGAAGCGCAATAGCGGATTTTTTGGCCAATAGAGCTCTAGAGGATACGAGCCTTTGAACTTTGATTTCCCGAATGAAGATTTAATGTATGTTGCAACCACTGAGGAAGACAATCAAGAAGGTCATCCTTGGAAGCTAAACTTCGATGGAGCCTCAAACGCTGTGGGTAACGGAATTGGGGCAATCCTGGTATCCCCAAACAGATATCATTATCCCTTCACTAGCAAATTGGATTTTAATTGCACGAACAATATAACAGAATATGAAGCATGCATCATGGGTATCCGCGTAGCCATGGAACTTGAGATCAAAGTGCTAAAGGTATATGGGGATTCTGCACTAGTAATCTATCAACTCAAGGGAGAATGGGAAACAAAAGATCCCAAGTTAATCAAGTATCGAAAGTTGGTTCTTGAGTTAATTGAGGAGTTTGACGATATCACCTTCTATTACCTCCCACGAGATGAAAATCAGATGGCTAATGCCTTGGCTACCTTGGCTTCGATGTTCAAAGTGAACAAACAAGAGGATGTAAAGCCTATCTAGATGAGTATTTATGAGACTCTGGCTCATTGTTACAACATTGGAGAAGAAGAAGAAAAGAACGATCACCCTTGGTACAACGATATATTACGATATGTGAAGAATCGTGAATACCCTGACCAAGTAATTGAGAATGATAAAAGGACATTAAGAAAGCTGGCCAATGACTATGTCTTAGATGGGGAGATCCTATATAAAAGGAGAAAGGATCAGGTGCTACTAAGATGTGTAGATGCTGTCGAGGCTAAGCAAATCTTGGAAGAAGTCTACAAGGGTGTTTGCAGAACACATGCCAATGGTTTTACAATGGCCAGGTAAATCATGAGATTTGGGTATTATTGGTCCACCATTGAAGGAGATTGCATCAGTTATGCCAAGAAGTGCCACAAATGTCAAATTTATGGAGATAAAATTCATGTATCTCCCTCACCTCTTCATGTTATGACTTCTCCGTGGCCTTTCTCTATGTGGGGCATAGATTTCGTTGGGCCAATTTCACCCAAAGCTTCTAACGGGTATTGATTCATCTTCGTGGTCATCGATTACTTTACGAAGTGGGTAGAGGCCGCTTCATATGCCAACGTCATGAAGTCGTCTGTCAACAAGTTCTTAAAGAAGGAGATCATATGTCGATATAGAATGCCCGAAAGGATCATATCTGATAATGCATTAAATTTGAAAAAAGCACGATATCAAAAGTCCGCAGTCAGTTCAAGATTAAACACCACAACTCATCATTATATCGCCCAAAATTGAGTGGTGCAGTGGAGGCCGCCAATAAGAATATCAAGAAGATCGTGGGGAAAATGACTGGGACTTATAAAGATTGGCATGAGAAGTTATCATTTGCCTTCTATGCCTATCGAACATCTGTCAGAACCTCAATCGGGGCAACGCCTTTCTCTTTGGTTTATGGAATGGAGGCGGTTTTACCCATTGAAGTCGAGATTCCTTCTCTCCAAGTTTTGACAGAGTTGAAGTTGGATGAAGCAGAATGGATCCAATCCTGATATAATTAGCTAAACTTAATTGAAGAGAAAAGGTTGAAAGCTATCTGTCATGGCCAGATGTACCAAAAGCGAATGATGCGAGCTTACAACAAAAAGGTTCGTCCAAGAGAATTCCATAAGGGGGACCTAGTATTGAAAAAGATCTTGCCATACAAAAGGATTTCAAGCGGAAATGGATGCCAAATTGGGAAGGACTTTTTGTGGTAAAGAAGACCTTTTTTGGAGGAGCGTTGATTCTGACTGAGATTGATGACAAAAGTTTGTCCAATCTTGTGAATTCAGACTTAGTCAAGAAGTACTTCACCTAAAAAAAAGGGAGAGGCCAAGGCGAAAACTCGCAAAGGGCGTCTTGAGACCAAAGGGTTTTGAATTGAAAACCCAAGAAAAGGGCAATTCAAATCTTGATCAAAGATGGGGCATGTGTTAGTCTTGTTATCCCGGAATGAACAAGGAGGAGAGACGCTACGTCTTGGGGCATCAACAAAGTATTTTGGTCTCAGAAAGACGTATCAAGTTCAAAAAGGGTCCTCGAGAAGTTAGTGCAAAGAAACTCATGCTATGATATCCGGGGCACTTATTTTCGTCTTATTCACTTTGTATTTAAGCAAATTTGCTATTTTGATTAATCTATCCATTTCGAGCCTTGCTCTTAATAAATTTCAATCTTATCCATTACTACAATCTTTTTCAAGCATTTTTACATTGAAATAATGATTAATGGACTAATAATATTCAAGTAAAGAGAGTTCTGCATATTGCTCTGAAAGGTTTTCTAAAATAATACAAGGATCTGAAAACAAGACCACTAGTTAGAACTAACCAAACTTAGGGGTTTGGAAACATTTGAGAAAAAATAATCTAAGTTGTGACTATTTCTTTGAATTTTTTGTTAAAGATATCGGCTGAACGAGAAGGCATGGTAACACATTAGTAATGAAACCTTGATAAATATCGAGCAATGACAACCTAAACATTAAAAAGGGATTATTCCCAAAAAATGACATTATGCATTCATGCAAATATCATTCATACACATATAGTTAGGAGCATTTGATTCATTCTGATCATGATATCCTAATCTCTAGGCATAAATAGGCCTATGAAATGGATTCTACAGGTCATGTTTGTAACAACCCTAACCCGTATCTATTGTCGGACTTGGGTTAAAAGGCATTACCGGACATATCAGAACATTTAACACTCATATCACAACATCAATCATACAACATCATTTTATAATGATTCACACACATATAGTCCCTTTAAAAAGTCTACGAGACCTTAAACATGCTTTAGAGAAGATTCGGGACTAAACCGATATCATGCGGAACTTTACAGAACTTAGAAAATTTTTCTCTCAAAATAGGGCAACACTGATTTATTTCGAAATGGGACATTGAAGGACAAGGTCGGGTCACACGCCCGTGTGCTCAACCGTGTGGGCAATTATAGGCCATTTGCAAGGCCAAATTGCCACCCATTTTGGGTCAAACCTACAAGCACCAAATAAGCATCATTTTATGTTCCAAAAGCAGCCAAACATACCAAATTATGCACAATTTGTCCCATAACAACATCATTCATTTCTGTTTACAAGTCTAACTCAAGCATACCAATTTCAAAAACTAATCTCATTTCAAAAACATGTGATTCATACCTCACAACAATCCATTTCAATTCATAACATTTCTCATCATTTCAACTCCTAAAATCAACCATGAATCTTACCAAGGTTGACTACCTTTTTAACCATTCATGAGCACATCAAAACATATCAACTTTTGCATCACATAGCATGGACTAAATTCACATATATTCACATTCATCAACAAGCCATATCACATGGCTATATATATATATATATATATATATATACATGTCCCAAAACATATCATAACATTTCTAGCCTATACATGCCATACATCAATATGTACATTTCCAAAAAGTACCAAAATATAGTTCGATAGTGTGGTGATGATCCTCGACGATCCCCAAGCTTCCAGTAGCTTCGATAATCTATAAAACAATGCAAACACACACAAAGTAAGCTTTCAAAAGCTTAGTAAGTCATATACAAATAAAATTATCACATAGAACAACTATAAACCATTACATACATATGGTTCATGGCATAGCACAATCACAGGTCATATTTCTCTTATATCTCAATTGAACATGTCCACTTGCTCATAATCACATGTCATGTAATGTAGCTCACATATCAAATGATCTTATACATATGTACCTTTCATTTCCAAATTTCATATACATACATATGTACCGGAATTTGGATGCACATTCGTATACTTATTCATTTCTTGGAATGCCCGTTGAACCGGTCGAAATCAAATAGGATACTCGAATAGCTCGGAAAGCTCGTACAATGCCAACGTCCTAGACGTGGTCTTTCATGTAATCAATATCGATGCCACTGTCCCAGACATGGTCTTACACGTAAATCTCAAATCGATGCCAACGTCCCAGACGTGGTTTTACACGATATCACATATCGGATTCCTATGTCATGACATACGTATCCCAATTACTTCCTAAGGTTCGTACGAGACTTTTCGGACGTCGTTACATTATCAGCACTTTTTTGGATTTCACATACTCGTCTCAAATAGCCATATTTCACAATTCATTCACATAAAAGTATTAATAATTCAATTTAAACACATTTATTTGTATATCGACTTACCTCGTACGGATACGAAAGGATGGAAACGACTACTCGGCCACTTTCGATTTCCCCCGATCTAATTCCGTTTTCTTTCATTCTTAGATCTATATAAATTCAAATTTAGCTATTTAATAACACAATTCATTCATTTCAATCCATATACACTTTAGGGCATTTTACAAATTAGCCCTCACATTTTCACATTTTGACACTTTAATCCATATTTCTTAAAATCACAAAATATACATAATTCAATTCAATCAATGTTTGGCTGAATATTCCTACACTTCATATAAGTCCATATATTTTATTTATTTTACATTTTAGTCCCTCAATTTCTCATTTTCATAATTTATCTCAAAAATAGACAAATTCATCAAAAATTCAAAGACAAAACATATTAATCTATCACATATCCTTAATATTTCATCAACTACCATCACAAAACTCACAATTTCATCAATGTCATTACTCAAAATCTCCATCAAATTCAGAAATTGAGGCATGGGCTTGATAGAACACAAAGCAACGATCACAAAAACATAAAAATCGTAAAAAATCGAACAAAAATTCACATACCAATTGAAGCTCTAAATGACCAAACCCTAAATAGTCATGGTTGTTTTCATTCTTCCTCAATTTTCGGCAAAACCAAAGATGAACACTCACTAAACTTTTGTTTTATTTAATCTATTAACATTAATACATAATTTACAAAACTATCCTTAATGAAATAATATAAAATCTTAAAAATGGTTGTCCATAACTGTCCATGCTATCATTCAATGGCCTAATTTCATTTTAAGGCCTCCACACTAAAAGAACATGGCAATAAAGCACTTTAACAAATAGCAAGTCACTTTTGCAATTTACGCGATTAAGCCATTTTCTCTAATTAAACAACTAATCGATAAAATTTAATTCACGAAACATTCACACATGCTTAATCACATACTGTGAGCTCAGAAAATAATATTAAAATATTTTTCAAACTCGAATTTGTGGTCCCAGAACCACTATTCCGACTAGGGCCTAAATCGGACTATTACAATGTTCTTTAGAGAACGGTGTAACAGATCAATGAAACCACAAATCCTATACCCCTGAAGTTGTAGTGGAACGGACCATAATCATCATGGTGAATCTTATCTCCCTGAAGTTGTAGTGGAGCAGATTGAAGATAGCAAACCTTATCTCCCTGAAGTTGCAGTGGAGTAGGTTGAAGTTACAAGACTTATCTCCCTGAAGTTGCAGTGGAACAGACTAAGGATAGCAGATCTTATTTCCCTGAAGTTGTAGTGGAACAGATCAAAGCTACGAGTTATAAATCTTATTTCCTTGAAGTTGCAGTGGAATAGATTAATGCTACAAATTACAAATCTTATCTCTCTGAAGTTGCAGTGGAGTAGATTAAAGATAACAAATCTTCTCTCTCTGAAGTTGCAGTAGAGCAGATTGAAGCTACTAATCTTATCTCTCTGAAGTTGCAGTAGAGCAGATTGAAACTACTAATCTTATCTCCCTGATGTTGCAGTGGAGTAGATTAAAGCGACAAATTCTATACCTCTGAAGTTGCAGTAGATTAGAAAGAGGCTACTTAAAAAAGATAAACACCAAAAAGTCGAGGTTCGGCGAGACCAGACAAAATTGGCCCTTCTTAAAGTCTTTGATCCATTCCCGTTACACGTAAATGAGCAAAGAGGGGCAGCTGTAACTGGCCATTTTTGCCCTGGTCCAGACACATAAAAAGCAAACACAAAAAATAAAAATAAAGGCCAATTAAAATTACAGCCCAATTAATAAAAAAAAACCAAAACGACCCAATTAGCCCAAAGCTAAAAAAAATCAGAAAAGCCAAGGTTTCTGGCGCTACAGCCTCCCTCGATCGCCACGCCCGCACCTCGTCCTGAGGCCTCCCTGGCGCGCCTCTGCCCCCGTTGCACCAAAACGGAAAAAGCTGAAGTTTCCGCCTCCGTCAATGCCTGCAACAAGAAAGAAACAACAGTAAAAACATATGCCAAACAGTAGCAAAAAATACATAAAAAATATTGTATCTTTTCAGCTATAAAAGCCATGAACAAATCAATGTAATTAGTTTTTTACGGACGAACATCAAATACAAAAAAAAGGGATTTCGAACGGTGGTTTTTTATCGTCTTATTTTTATTTTTAAAAAGGGAGATAAGAAAAGAAGCAAAAGGGGACTCACCTATTCGGTCGTCGGAGCCGTCGTCGGGGATCTCCTCCGCCCCGCAAGCCTTCGGGCTTCGCCGAAAGAAGAAACAAAAGGGCACGATTTTTTTCTAGTTTTTTTTTTAAAAATAAAAAAATAAACAAAATGGGGTCTTTTCGCCTTCTCTGGCCACCGTGGACGGCGGCACCGTCGTTGGCGACGGACGGCCGCCACGGTGGTCCGGCGATCGAAATCCTAGTTTGGCGAGAGGGGTTGGAAGAGGGGTTTGAGAGAGATTTTCTGGTTTTTTTTTTTTTTTAAGAATGGAAGGAATGAAATTTTTTTTAAAAAAAAAATTGACTTAAATAGGCCTCCTAAATGACGTCGTTTAGGGCTGGTCACCATAGCCCTAAAACGACGTCATTTTGGCCCTAGGATCCGCGTGTTGACCCGACCCGACCTAGGATCCGTGTGTTTTTTAACGGAAGGTTATTTGCGCTTTTGGCCCTTCTGCTTTTTCAACTCATTTCAGTTAGATCCTTTTGGTTCTTTTAATTTGGCCCGATAGTTTCGCATTTATTTCATTTTGGTCCCTATTAAAACGCTGCATTTTGGGGATAGGGAACAATTTTCCAATTGGTCCCCCTTATTTTACGCGCGTTACATTTAGACCCTGATTCTTTTTTTCTTTTAAATTTGGCCATTTAACTTAATTTTAGTTTCATTTTAATCTTTTTTTAAAAATTATTTGCTATTATAATTTAGACCCGCAATTTTGCTTTAATTCCGATTTGATCCCCATTTTATTTATATATATATATATTATTTTATTTATCCATTTGATCCCCATTTTATTTTTTATATATATTATTTTATTTAATCCATTTATTTATTGTTCTTTATTTTTAGGTATTTAAAATTGATTTGTTTCCTTTTTATGGGGCATTTCCATTTATTTTATTTTTATTTTTATTATTTTAATTTATTTTTATGCTTTTATTATTGTTATTTTTATTTCAGTATTTATTCGTTCATTTATTTATTTATAAAGATTGGATTTGTTTACATTTTCTTACTTGCCTATTTGTTATTGTCATTATTTTTAATATTATTTCTTTTATTTTTTCCTTTTTTGTTGCTATATTATTTTTTATTATTCTTAATTTTATTTTTATTTAGTTATTATTATTATCATGCATTTTCCATTTTATTTTGTTTTATTTTTAAGATTTCATCATTTATTTTATTAATATTACAATTTGATCATTAATATTATTATTATTATTATTATCACAATTACGCTCGTATCATTAAAATATTCCATTTATCATCATACCACAAATTAAGTTTAGATATATTTATTTATTAATGTATTATATTTAAACAAAATAAGTATATTGTTTAAACCTTACACCTATTATTATTCAAAACAAATTTTCAAAATAGGCAGTGTTTGGTATTTGGGAAGTTTGAGAAACGCACCCTAATTTACGGGGTTTCGATTTCCTCATTAAACCTAAACAACCGAATATCCTTTTAAATTTTGACATCTATAAGATTTCAAATAAGAAACAAAGGCAAGCTTACGCTCGAAGATTCGAAATGTCGTTTCCTAACTTACGGGATACGAGATTTTATTATCTCGAAACGAGTGGGTCTTTAACATTTATTTTGATTTATTCAAGCAATTTGTAAGCAAAATGATATAATGCAAAAAGGGATTGTGGTTTAATTTCTTTCAAAGTTTTCAGCTTTTGACACCAAGACATTAATTAATCAACTAGATATCAATTTTGGGCGTTACAAAGGTGCTAATCTTCCTCGTGCGTAACCGACTCCCGAACCCATCCTTCTGAATTTTATAGACCAAAAGTCATCGTTTTAATAAATTTAAACTTTTATTAAAATGATTGAGTTACGAGGTGATCCGATCACACCTAAATAAAAAGGATTGGTGGCGACTCCCATATTCGTTTTCGTTTTCAAAATCAAAGTCAACCCCTTTATCAAAAAATGGTTTCGACGAACATTATATGTTTTTATTGAAGAGAATACAAGTGTTTTTTTTAGATGAAAATAACTATTTCTCATACCTTTATTCCCAATTAGAAAACAGCTAATATATAGTTTTTACAAAAAAAAAAAAAAAAAAAAAAAAACTCTAAAAATTTGTAACCACAAAATAGCTTCCTAATCATAAGGTAACAACAATTCAAAAGTTAACCAAATATTAGGGATTTATTAAACACAACTCAACTACATACTAAGTAAATATACTGATATATCTACAAACATCCTCCCTTAAAATGATTTCTATTAAGTAATCAGTTTATCTCTAGCAACAAACACACTCCCATTAGCTGGTGCAGCTTCACAAATGCTTCAAGCATCAAAGGCTTTGTCATCACATCTGCAACTTGCTCCTGGGTGCTGCAATGAACCAATTGTATTGTACCATCTTGTGTGACCTCACGGAAGAAATGAAATATGTGCTTGTTGCGCCCATGCATCACTAGATTTTTGGCAAGCTTAATTGTTGAGTTGTTGTCACAATAAACAATTGTAGGTCTGTAAAACTAAGCTTGTCTAGAACCCTTCTCAACCAAACCACTTGACAGACATATGTGGTTGTTGCTATGAATTCTGCTTTTACAGCGGTGGCGTCATTTAGAATGGCTTCACTATTATTATTTATTTATTAACCCCAAATTATTGAGAAATATTAATATTTTTTTGGTATTGATACAGGTAACGCAATTTATTTTAGCTTCATCAACTTTACTATTCATTTTAAGTTATTTACTTACATAATCAAATAAGTAAAAATATTTTTATAATTTATTAAAATTTTAAGGTCATTTTAAACAAATAAAAAAAAAGCCTGAAATAAAAACGTGAGGGATTAATTATATTGCTGCTGGGCTGAGTTGTAGGTTTATTTTAGCGCATGGTAGAAAATTTCGATTTTTTGCTGTTTTGGGAGGCGTGCACTAACTTCTCTTTCGTTGGGGATAACATTTTCGTATTTTTCTAAAATATTGCACAGCAACCGAACATTGTTTGTCAGATGGGCAATCCCCTTTTAAATCTTAGATGCCACCATTATTGTGCAATAATGGCGGGGGTGGTTTTGGGGCTAAAATCGGATGGATAATATGCGTCACGTTTTATTTTGATAAATAATCCTCCAACCATATTATTTCGAGAAATAATTTTAGATAAAAGAATGTCAGAAAGATTTAAAGGTTGAATAAGATGGTGGCAAATTTAGAATTTATTTTTTATGATGCTTACTTTTATATAATTTTTTAAGTTAAAGTTTGTTTGATCTTTAATTAATGAGCAAGGAAACGGTTATTGGTTTTGAATAATGATGGAGTTGGGTGAGGTAAGGATGTAATAATTCCTGCTACCTACCTGCAGATTTGGAATGCTATATATATATATATATGGCTTCCGCTATTTTCTATCATCTTTGTCTACACAATCTCTCTGTGTTTTTATTAGATTTAATGGTATAATATAAAAATTTATTCAACAATCGAATGCTCAAAACACCTTCTTTCTAATTACACGTTTCTACATTTTATAAAATGATTAAATTTCAGTTTCCCCTCTCTAATTAAAAAAAAATTAACTATGATCAAAATATTTAAATTCAAAAGTAAAAAGTTTAAATTTTTAAAATTAAAAATAGGATTAGAGTATAATTTTAACATTTAAATTTATGTTTTTTAATTTGACCTAAATAAATAACCAACTCAATACAAAGCGAGAGAATCATACTAATTTTGGTGAAAATTGAAACGGTATCTTGAGTCGAAATTGGACGAAAAAATTTCACTCATCCAGTTGCCATATCTGGGCTTTGTAATGTTAACAGAAATTTGTTATCCTCACCATCAAATTCCTTGTAGGCGCTTTGTCAATACCCCTCACATATTGTAGATATTTTGCATGGACTCCTCTAGTGAGAACTTTTGGTGGCTATTTTTCACTATGTCAATTCTTTAACTAGCGAGTATACACCTTGTTTGATAAATTTTTTATAATTTATTCACGTCAATCACTATTAGATAAAATAGATTTCACTTAGTGGTCACTCTATCCAATTTGAAAAGTTATTGTACATATTATAATGTCACATTATCTAGACCTATTAGGATATGTCCATTGTTTTTTAATATCCCAATCACAGAGCAACACGTGACATCTCAAAACAAGTGAAGACCCTCATATATAAATCGAGATCTTGATAAGTGAAGTCTACCTTCTTGCCTGAGTTTCCATCATTACTCGTCTACCCTCCTTTCACTTGTCTTTAATTATTTAGCACAAACATATATTTAGCAAGACTGTTGACATTTGCATAAGAAGAAATCCCGTTAAAACGAGACTATAATGGCATCTTACTTGAGTATTTATATATAAAAAGTTTTAACCTTATATATAAACCATGAAAAAAAAAATATATTATCCTGTTTTATCAAGGGTTAAGAAATGATTGTATGAAACTGTGATTCCATATCATCCTATCCATTTCCAATAGGAGAATGACAAATCAGATTTTTCCTCCTGATTTTCAGGATTTTTAGTTGGATTTAAATTTTTTCAAGAGAAAAAAGTTGAAAATCAAGAGGAAAAATCTGATTTGTCATTCTTCTATTGGAAAGAGAGAGGGGTGACGTGGAATCACAATTTCATGCAATCCCCTCTCATTTTTTGAATATCAAGTAATAAATAAAATAGATAAATATGAAATCATCATGATTAAAAAAAGACAAAGTACTCATTTTAAATTGATAAAATGTACAAAGGATATCATTGATTACATTCTTTTGCGAAAGAATGGATTATTGAATATGATAGGAATGTCGGTCTTGTAAACTTTCAAGACACAAATATGAAGTTTCACCATGTTATATGAAAAATTAACATAGCTATGTTAGAAATTTAGAAATATAGGAATGAGATACAAACCCATAATAGTTTGAGTTAACCATGATGGAAATTCGACTCAACGCTTGGTTTAATGTCAAGTTTTAAGTTTAATTAGACAAAGTACATCATTAATATGTGATTGCTAGTATTATAAAATAATATATTATTCCAGGATAAAAAAATGCTAAGTATCTATAATGACAAGGGGAGGATGAGTATTTTACTATTAATAGACCCATAACTCGAATATGTTAGAGTGTTAAAATTAAAAGAATATTCTTAATGAGATCTACTTATATGAGTGTGAATTGTGACGGCTTTTAGGAGTTTAGGGGCTTGACTCTAACAACACTAATGAAAAGAGGTTATAGGCACATGGTCATAATAGTGTCTCTGGTTACTATGCATTGATTGATAATGAACTACTTGTGTGAGATGTGTTCGATTAATCAAAAAGTATAGTCGGTTCAAAGAATAGTCTACCATGCAATTTCAATTATCTTTAACATGTTTTCGCTAAGTGAATATTTAATCATAAAACATTTTAATTTATGAAATTGATTTCCAAAATTATCAAAATCTAAAATAGTTTAAAAATATATCATTTTCAATATATAGATAGTGTTCTAATAGTTGCAAATGAAAGGTTGTCAATAACAAAAAGTTATAACACTTGGTTATTTAATAAAAAATTATCACAATTCAAAAGTGATGAGATACGTTACATGTTATTAAAAGTTATGTTATTTTATTATTAATAAAAAGTTATAATTATTCAAATAAAATCTAATGAATAGTTCTATTCATCGTTAATAGATGTAACTATCCAAATAGATATTTATGAAGAGATATGAGAACTTTTATAAATAAAAAAACAAAATTCATTTGCAACCCATATCAAGACACCAAAAATTTAGCAACAAAAGTTTCTTTGTTTTCTTCCATCTAATATTTAAAAAGTGTTTTACAAATGTAAAATTTAATACTTTGCTATGAACTGTTTTTGTCAACTCTATTACATCCTTCAAAATTCATTTGTTAATAATTCCTAGGTAAAAAAAAATTAAAATATTAAAGAAAATGAAATTATTTCACGCTTTAAATCCTTTTAAGTTATTTTCTCACTTTTGTTCATCACCTCCCCATTGTTGGATTGGCTAAACTTTTATCTATGAAGTTGGTTCAACGGAAAAAAAGTTAAAAATATGATGGTGTACTTTTATTAACAAAAAGCCAATAGTGGAAATCAAAATGCATGTTGCGGTGACATTCAGCTATGACAAAAATAAATTTGCCTTCTACACTTCTGTATTCTAATAACAATTCACCCATTAAGGTGGGAAAAATAATTGAAGGTCCGCTTATTACAGAAATAAATGGTCACCAACTTCCAACTTTTAATGATGCAGGTGTCTCCGTGATTGCTTTTAAAATCACGGACCGTCCATTTACAGGTCTGTTTTTTTTCCCCAAAAAAGGGTAAATTTCATAATTAATCATCTAATCTTTGTATGTTTTCATTTTGGTCATTAAAAATATTTTTTTTTCAAATAAAGCATCATTATTAGATTTTTTTGCTTTAATCGCTTGTCATTAATTCGGCTAATAGCAATGTTATTATTTACTTGTTTTAGTCACCCAACTTTAGTAATATTTCATTTTGGTAATTTATTTTCCTTTTTTAGAATTAATTTTATTTTTTTAAGGAAAATTTGGGTTTTTATGGGGAATTAAGTTCTTTAGTTGAGAGATGAAACCCAAGTTTTTCATATAACTCAATTCCCTATAAAAAATTTTAGGTTTTTCTTTGTAAAACCCTGAATAATTTCCCATAAAACTTTGTTTTCTTTCTTCTTTTATTTTTACTTGAAATAAATAAAATTTATTCTAAAAATGGAAATTAAAATGAAAAAAAGTGATATTTCTTGTAAAAACCTTGATTCCCACTTTTTTTATTAGAAAAACCTAAAATTAATTCTTAAAAAAATATAAAAAAAATGAGTGACTAAAATAAATGCTTACTAAAGTTGGATGATTAAAACGAGTATTGTGAGCTAAATTAACAACAAAAGACTAAAATAAGAAAACTATCCAATAACGAGTGACTAAAATAAAAAAATTTATTTAACAACAGTGCTATATTTGAAATTTTTTTATTTTTGATGATCAAAATGAAAATTTATTAAAACTGGATACTAATTATGTAGTTTACCCTTTCTAAACATGCCACCAATCTTCACTTGTTATTATATCTACACAAATAAATGGACACCTACTTCTCAATTTTCACTTTCTAATCTTAATCTTTTAATTTTTTTTTTGAATAATCTGATTATATATGTTCTTATTAAGATAATGTCTAGAACTATCAATAGTCCCTCCCTAACCCATAAATAGGATGATAATGCGCTTCAGTATATTCGAACCCAAATTCCCCTTCATTGACAGCAATACCCATGTCAATCAAGCTAGGATTGAATCAGCTAAATCCTTCTATTTTTGAATCTACACGAATAAAAAATTCAATCACTCTGTTGGTAATTTATTTTACTATATTTACATATTGAATATCATAATCATACGAATATTTTATTATTATAAGTTATAATACAATTAATTCTTTTTATAACAATATTTCATTATAGCAATTAAATTTTTAGTAGAACCGACTTTTAATATTTTATTTTAATCTTCTATAACATTTTTTCACTAATAACAACAACCATAATTATGAAGTACATTATTTATTAAACCAACAATCTATTGTCTCAAATTTTAAGTAAAATTATAAGTATTTCATATAAGCAAATCTATTAATTATATTTTATTTAATAAAAGTGATCTTAATTTTTCAAAAAAAAAGTAATCTTAATTAAGATATTATTTAAATAAAATATTTAAATTTCACATAAAATATATTAATAAGTGGAAGTAAAGATATAACTTATTAAAATTTTTAATTAGATATTCTATCGTAAATTTATAAATTGAGTCATGATTAATTAAAAACATTATGTTACAACAAAAAGAGTGTAATCTACCCAACAAGTTTCTATAAATAATTTATTAATAAAATACAAATATAATTTTGGTGTTTAAATTATGTTGACAAATTATTTCATTTAATTTATTAAATGAAAATTTTAAATTAAATATATTTTATTTTAATAACAACAACTATCTCCCCATAACATTAAGAGTTATGTTTTTTTAGCAAAATCTTAGTAAAAAAAGATAAAATTATTATAAAAAGGATTGATCGTAATATAAATCTCATACATTGTTTCACTATTTTTTACTTTAATGTTTTAAATTATTTATAAAATAGAGAAATTCACAGTAAAACAGACACAATTTGTTTAACATGTCATATTTTTAAAAAATAAATTCATAAGAATAATTGTAGCTAATATATTGTCTCTTAAACATCAACCACGATGCAATATGATTGCTATACTGCCACTCCCAACTCGCTCTATCAATTGTCGGTGGTTTTTAATTTCCGACCATAACTATTTTTTAATATTTAAAATAAAATCCATTTTATGCACAAATTGGATGTGAAGAATCGTAGTGTATTCTGACTTTTTAAAATTTTTTCCAAGTACTGGTATTAAATATTTGTGTATCTATAATAAATAGATATTGGACACAGCATAGCTTCCATGACACTGAATGGTTGAAATGAAATGGAGTGGCCTGTGTTTTCTTTTCTATATAAAGATGTGGTGTGGATGAGGTAGTGGGCATTCAGTGGAATCGAGAGAAGAAAATTTGCAGTATTGTAAAATGAGTAGAGCCACAGAAAACAGCTTCCTTCCACTAGACATAGGGAGCTTCAGAGAAGAGTCGAAAGCAGTGATAGATTTCATTGCGGACTACTATAAAAACATAGAGAAATACCCAGTTCAAAGCAAAGTTGAGCCTGGGTATTTGTCTTCCAGCTTACCCGATTCCGCTCCCTATTCCTCCGATTCACTGGAGGATGTCCTGAATGATGTGAATGACAGCATTTTACCTGGCCTTACCCATTGGCAAAGTCCTAGTTTCTTTGCCTACTATCAAGCAAGTTCTAGCACTGCCGGATTCCTTGGAGAGATGCTTTGCTCCGCCTTTAATGTGGTTGGTTTCAACTGGATTTCCTCTCCCGCTGCCACCGAGCTTGAATCCATCGTCCTTGACTGGATGGCCAAAATGCTCAAGTTACCATCTTCTTTTTTGTTCTCTGGAACAGGCGGTGGTGTCATTCATGGTACTACCTGTGAGGCTGTCGTTTGCACTTTGGCTGCTGCTCGAGACAAAGCCTTGAAACAACTTGGTGGTAGTTGGGACAACATAACCAAACTGGTGGTTTATGCATCAGATCAAACTCATTTCACTTTCCAAAAGGCCGCCAAATTAGTGGGCATTCCCCCATCAAATTTCCGATTCATTCAAACATCTTTCTCCACCGAGTTTGCAATGCCACCCCAACTACTTCGTGTTGCTATCGAAAATGATATCCAATCAGGCTTGGTGCCATTGTACATATGTGCAACCATCGGAACAACAGCCTGCGGAGCTGTGGATCCTATTGCAGAATTAGGCAAAGTTGCCAATGAATACAATCTTTGGCTTCACATTGATGCAGCTCATGCAGGAAGTGCTTGCATTTGCCCTGAGTTCCGGCATTTCCTTGATGGAGTCGAACTCGCATCATCTCTCAGCATGAATCCACATAAATGGTTTCTCACAAACATGGATTGCTGTTGTTTGTGGCTCAAGGAACCGCGCTTCTTAATCGATTCATTGTCATCTAATCCAGAATATCTGGAAAACAACGCAACTAAATCCAACGTTGTGGTGGACTACAAAGATTGGCAAGTCACATTGAGCAGACGGTTTCGAGCACTGAAGCTTTGGTTAGTGATCCGCCGGCATGGCGTGGAAAACCTCATGCGCCACATTCGATCAGATGTGGAGCTGGCTAAGCAATTCGAGGCACTTGTAGCTAAAGATGAGAGGTTCGAGATTGTGGTTCCAAGGAGGATAGTGTTGGTTTTCTTCAGGCTTAAGCCAAAACATGGGGTAGACGGCAGAGAACTGAACCGGAAACTGCTAGATGCTATAAATTCAAGTGGGCGAGCTTTCATGACACAGGGAGTGGTGGCTGGAATTTTCGCCATCCGATGTGTTGTTGGAGCTACTCTCACCCAAGAGCATCATTTGAAGGATTTGTGGAGTCTCATTCAGGAAAAAGCTCGACTTGTGCTGCTCCAATGCACCCAATAAATTTCCCATTTATATCTGGTGCTTAACTGCCACGGTTAACTCTTTCACTTTCGTAGCTTAAAATTTTCATCCAATTAATAAAATTTAAATTGTTCTGACATGTGAGAAATAAATGTAATGTTTGAAGATTCAGTTTTGTTTAGAAATGTTTGATGATTTGTCTACGAATGAGCACTTGATTTTGATTTTCTTTAAGCTGATATTTTCAATGATTAGGTCCGTATGCTAATGGAGTTTGAGATGTTGTCGTAGCCTGTGTTGGTTGTAGTTTTCTAAATCATCTTCCATTACAAAAGCTACTTTGGTGTTTATTATGGGATGTTTTATTTTTTATTTTCTTAGAGTTTTAAATCTACCTTTAATCGAGTATTTAATTGTCCAAGGCATCGCTTTTTCGAACTTGTAACTCCAATAGTCTATTTGAGCAATGTTGTTAGTCATATGTCCTTGGAACTTGTGGGGCGAAACCCAAATCTAATATTTCTCTCCTAATTTGGAGATTATGTATAGCACCATATTTCATTAAAGTCAAAGGCAATTACTTGGATGGAAATGTTAATTGAAATCAGGGCCTTACCCTTTCCTTTCCTCTGAATCCACTCCAAAACCTCCTGCCAAGTGTGATAAACCACACTCAACATAGTTCCTTAGAATAAGGACAATAGCCAAATATATGGTCTCTAAGTCTCATGCTATTTCTTTATTTGATAAGGAGAGGAATAGAGAGTATCATTCAACTCTAGACCTGATTTCAATGGGAGTCCTCTATTATTACACCACAACAGTTAACATTCATGCTACTTATTATACAAGGTTATATTAATAATATTTTTTCTATAAAAATAAAGTTATATCCATGACTAATCCACTACTCCCACTTCCATGCTTCTAAAAACTACACGAACAGTTACCTCAATTTTCCACTTCACCTGACTATCTCATTATCTCTCTCTTTTTTTTTTTCTTTTTACAATTTATTCATTATTAATTCGGTCTGAAAGTGGGTTAATATTTTCATACGCAGTATCTTGCATTTCATAAATCAAGAGAGTTCAAAATCTCTTCTGCACAATGCAACCGACAGGTTACGGGTCGCTGATCAAATCTCAGGACGAATACATACTGAGAACCTGTTATTTGCTTGCCATAAGGTGTTTGAGGAGCAAACGTATCTATGGTATCGAGGCAGCGGTTGCAGCAACAACATGACGGGAGATAAAAAAGCTTTTCTCGCCAATGGCTCTGCATTTCGCTAAAAGGTGACATTGGGTAATAGTGAATATATTGAAGTTTAAGGCAAAGGAAACATTGGATTCGAAACAAAGCAAGAAAGTAAGGTCATCGATGATACTCTTTGTATGCCAATATTAGATGAAACTTTGTTTAGCATTGGAAAGCTTTGATGAGGAGTACAAGAACTTTGGAGAATAATTCCATTTTCCAAAATATAATTTCCTAGGATTAAGTTGAAGTACACTTTCTATTATCAGTCATAAAAAATCTAAACTTCAGCTTGAAATTGATTCTAAATCATAAATGGGAACAATTTTGAATAGCATCCCAGCCTCAAATTTTCCTTTCATAAGGAATACCCGGGTGATTCAAGTGTGATCATCAACATAAGATATAAACCATCTTGCACCAGTAATATTTGGAAGTTGAGATGGTCTGTATACTTGGAAAGGATGGGTGTTATGACAATGTTTCAACAAATAATAAACTTCACACCAAAAAGATTTTGGATTTTTATTGAGGAATAAAGATAGAAACAACTAGGACGATGACATGAAATCCCTTTCTTGTTGACTTTGCGCTTGTAGTGCCATCTTCATTAGAATAAAAAATGATGAATTTGAAACATTAATTTTATAGTAGTCAACCTGACCAGTAAGAACTTTTTGAGTTCCTTCCCGACTTCTTTAGCATTGCCAATCATCCTTCCCAAATCCATAAACAAGCGATGAAAGAAGGAAAACTTACAAATACACTTCGAATCTCTTGTAAGTTTACTGATTGAAAAAAGTTACATATTAACACTGAAATTGAATTGACAGATTGAAGTATTAATGTGTTAGATATTATCACTTTCCTGATACCGGTCACCTGAGAAAGTTACCCATCGGCAATTCTGACTTTATAATTCCAATGGTTATGGTTGCATGCTTGTAACAATGATGTATCATTTGTTACGTGATCTAAGGCTCCAGAATCGATAATCATTCTTGTTTGATCGCCTACTTCAACATGGTAGAGCTTGAACCTTGGCTAAACATCTTTTGTAG
Organism: Gossypium australe; assembly: GCA_005393395.2. Taxonomy (NCBI): domain Eukaryota; kingdom Viridiplantae; phylum Streptophyta; class Magnoliopsida; order Malvales; family Malvaceae; genus Gossypium; species Gossypium australe. The sequence continues at coordinate 102,778,878 of CM016620.1, forward strand.
CCATTCAATGTACTCCATGCTGAAGAAAGCAGGTTCATTGTTAGATTTCTCCTTGTCCTCCAGAGCTTTCTGACTAGATAGTTCTTGAAATATACCATGATTCTGATTCCACAAAGTTTGGGTCAATCCACTATTTTAGACTAAAAAGTAGAGGCTAAACGGGGTTGAAATTTGAACCAAAGAAAGCTAAATGGCATCGACACCTTGTAAAAATTTTAAGAAAACTATGAAGAATTCATGTAGAATTATAAAAGAAATTGAGTTGAAAATTTCTTACTATTCCAAATATTACAGCCTTATAACCAGCCTTATATGTACAAAAAAAGAAGCTATAACAAGAAAGAGTTCAATTCTAAAATCTATCCTAAAGAATCAACTAGTTGTACATAATCTCCTATATTTTAGCCTATCAAATCAGTATCGACTTTATTATCTGAACTCTCCTTTTGCTGCTCATCATCTCCTGCTACATCGATTGATCGTTCAACATCTTCATTATGTCCAGTGTCAGTTGATGCCCTTCTTTGCATATCCTCCTCTATCTTTGCGGATAATTCTTCACTTCTTCAACTGCAAGATCAGGAAAAATCTTCTCCCTGTTACCTCCGTCAACTAAGCAATCAGATAATATTTCTGTTGCAGCCTCTGAATGCTCCACATTAGTGTTGAAGCTGGTGTTGAAATATGGTCTCCACACACACATTCCACTTAAATTTTTTTTTTATGCATCCACTCATTTCCCATAACTTTCTTATCTCCATATTCACCCACTTACTTATTATCTTTTTATCCCATTATGTTCAATTATTACATTTGTTTTTGCCATCCATAAAAGAAGGTGGAAGCAACACTTAAAATTGGCATAGGAATTCCACATATTGTTTGTCATGTTTCTCCACATCCCATGTATAAATAGCCATGCATTTTTCAATTTTATGTACCACATTTGTCTCCATAGTAATAAGAGAAGGTCAACTCAATTACTTCTTCTTGCAAAAGCTTGTTCAGATTATTGAACACAAACACTTCTCTATTTTCTTTGCTTTCAATCCAGTTTATATCTCCAAATTTCAATCTCAAAAATTTCTTCATACTTTCACCAAGTTAATTACTTGGTCAAAGTTCCAACAATTGGTATCTAGAGCCGTATTCTTAGTGGACCTGTTATAGTTCAAATTTGAAAACAAATGGCTGCCAATTTTTCACCAGCTGCACCACCAGTCTTCCATGGAGAAGGGTTCCACATATGGCAGGTTAAGATGAGAACTTACCTGCAGGCCTTCGATCTGTGGCAAGTTGTGATCTCAGATGTTGAGCCAGAACCCCTTCGAGCCAATCCAACGGTGGCTCAGATGAAACAACATGCTGAAGAAAGAACCAAGAGGCACAAGGCCATGTCATGCATCCAAAACTGTGTATCAGATGTCATCTTCACCAGGATCATGGCCTGTGAAACACCAAAGCAGGCTTGGGACAAACTCAAGGAGGAGTTTCAAGGCACTGAAAGAACCAGGAAACAGCAGCTTCTAAACTTGAGAAGAGATTTTGAGAATCTAAAAATGAAGGAAGAAGAAACAGTGAAGCAGTATTCAGATAGGATTATGGCTGTAGTTAACAGCATAAGATTGCTAGGAGAAGAGTTTGCTGAGGCAAGAATCGTGGAAAAGGTGCTCTCAACATTACCTGAGAGATACGAAGCAAAAATCTCATCCCTTGAGGATTCGAGAGACCTGGCTACCATCTCCTTAACTGAGTTAATCAATGCATTATATGCTCAGGAACAAAGGAGAGCCAGCAGACAAGAAGAACACCAAGAAGGTGCCTTCCAAGCTAAAACAAAGCCATCCTCGAGCAATACTACCTACAAAGGCAAAAAGATATGGAAGAACAGGCCTAACCCTAATGTTGCAAGGGATGGAAAACAACTTTGCAAGTTTTGCAAAAGACCAGGTCACCCTGAGGATAAATGCTGGTTCAGGCCAGATGCAATATGCCAGTATTGCAAAAAGAAGGGCCATGTTGAGAAGGTTTGCAAAAACAAAGGCAAACCAACTCAAGCACAATATCAACAGCCAAAAGTTGAGGCTCGAGTAGCTGAGGAGGACAGTGAGCATGAAGAGCAGGTTTTTGCAGTCTCATGCTTGGCTGCAAAGAAAGAAATCAACAAAGGGTGGCTCCTGGATAGTGGTTGCACCAACCATATGACACCAGATGCTTCTATTTTCAAGTCAATAGATAGAAGCTTCAAGGCCAAAGTCAAGGTGGGAAATGGTCATTTCATAGAAGCAGAAGGCAAAGGAGATGTTTTGATACACACACCTACAGGCAACAAACTTGTCTCAAATGTATTGTTGGTGCCTCAGATAGACAGAAACTTGCTCAGCATAGCTCAGTTGCTAGACAAGGGCTATACTGTTGTGTTCGAGGGCAAGGACTGCAAGATCAGTGATCCACAAGGATCCATGCTCATGTCAATCAAAATGGTTGATAAAAGCTTTGTTGTTGACTGGACAAACAACTCAAGCTCAGTCTATACAGCCTCGATCGATGACTCCAAACTTTGGCATCAAAGACTTGGGCATGCTAACTACAAATCAATGTCCAAAATGATCACTCAAGGTCTAGTTGAAAATTTCACCAACTCTGTAATTAAGGAAGGAGTTTGTGAAGTATGCCAACTAGGAAAGCAGGCCAGGCATCCATTTCCACAGAATCAAGCTTGGAGAGCATCATACAAGCTCCAACTCGTACACACTGATGTGTGTGGGCCTATGAAGACTGAGACACTCAGTGGGAACAGGTATTTTATCTTGTTCATTGATGACTATTCAAGATATTGCTGGATTTATTTTCTAAAACAAAAATCAGAAGTGGCTCATGTGTTCATGAAGTTTAAAGCACAGGCTGATAAAGAAACAGGCTGCAAGCTTAAGACACTTAGATCAGACAATGGAGCTGAATATACTTCGGCTCAGTTCCAAGCCATATGCACTGATGCTGGCATCAAACATCAGTTGACAAATATTTATACTCCTCAGCAGAACGGGGTCAGTGAGAGAAAGAACAGGAGCTTGCTCGATATGGCCAGATGTCTCATGTTTGAGAAGAATGTACCAAAGACTTTATGGGCAGAAGCAGTAAACACTGCAGCTTATTTGCAAAACAGGCTCCCAACCAAAGCCCTGGATTATAAAACTCCATTTGAGGCATGGTTCGGGTTCAAGCCTTCATTGGCTCACCTTAGAATCTTTGGTTGTTTATGTTATTCACAGATTCCTGCAGTTAGGAGAAGCAAACTTGATGAAAGATCTCAACCAGGCATACTGGTGGGCTATAGCTCAATCAAAAAGGGCTATAGAGTTCTTGATCCCTCAACAAACAAAGTCCTAGTGAGCAGGGATGTAATCTTTGATGAGAAGGCATGCTGGAACTGGGAAAAGAATGTGCCAGTTACTACTTCTGAAAAAATCACAATAGGCCAAATTGAATCAGATGGAGAAGGTCCAGAAATGGATTATGATGATGTGCCAGTCAGGGGAACAAGATCTCTAGCAGAAGTCTACGAAAGGGCTCAAGTGGCCATTGTTGAGCCAACCTGCTTTGAAGAAGCTCAAGCTCACCAAGGCTGGCAGCAGGCTATGGCTGATGAAATGCATATGATCGAGAAGAACAAAACCTGGGAGCTGGTTGAAAGGCCTTCAAATAGAAAAGTTATAGGAGTCAAGTGGGTTTATCGAGCCAAACTAAATGCAGATGGAAGTCTGAATAAGCTAAAAGCTAGGTTGGTTGTGAAAGGATTCAGCCAAAGATATGGGGTGGATTACATGGAGACATTTGCTCCAGTGGCTAGACTCGATACAATAAGACTGCTAGTCTCCTTAGCAGCCCAAATGAATTGGAAAATTCACCAGCTCGATGTAAAATCAGCCTTTCTAAATGGCTTCCTCGAACAAGAAATTTATGTTGACCAGCCACAAGGGTTTGAGGTGCCAGGTAAGAAAGATATGGTTTACAAGTTGAACAAAGCCTTGTATGGCTTGAAACAAGCTCCAAGGGCTTGGTACAGCAGAATTGATGGGTACTTGACCACCTTGGGGTTTAACAGAAGCATCAGCGAGCCTACATTGTATGTCAAGACGGAAGGACTACAAACACAGCTCATTGTTTCCTTGTATGTTGATGACCTATTGGTGACAGGAGGAGATGAAGCTATTCTAGATGATTTCAAGATAAAAATGAAGCAGATGTTTGAAATGACTGACTTGGGGCTGATGACTTACTTTCTAGGCATGGAAGTCGCACAAACTCGGACGGGTATGTATCTAAGTCAGAAAGCCTTTGCTGTGAAAATTTTAAATAAGTTTTCAATGCAAAACTGCAAAGCAGTAAGCACTCCAATGGTTATTGGTGAAAAGTTAACGAGCCAAGGTGATTTTAAAGAGGTATGTGAATCATCCTACAGGAGTTTAGTAGGTTGTTTGTTATACTTAACAACTACTAGACCAGACATAATGCATGCTGTGAGTTTACTTTCTCGATTCATGCATTGTTGTAATGAAAGCCATCATAGAGCTGCTAAAAGAGTCCTTAGATACATCAAAGGGACCCTGAACTATGGCATATCGTTTGAAAGAATTGAGCATTTTGAATTGATTGGCTATACTGACAGTGATTGGGGTGGTTCAAATGATGATATGAAAAGTACTTCAGGTTATGCTTTCACTCTTGGTTCGGGCATGTTTTGCTGGAGTTCAAAGAAGCAAAGCTTGGTAGCACAATCAACTGCAGAAGCAGAGTATGTTGCTGCTGCTGCAGCAGTTAATCAAGCTAAGTGGCTTAGAAAGATCATGGCTGATTTAAATCTCAATCAAAAGAATGCTACAAAGATCTACTGTGATAACAAATCAGCAGTAGCAATAGCTAAAAATCCTGTCTTCCATGGAAGAACCAAGCATTTCAGTATCAAGCTCCACGTTGTTCGAGAAATGGAACAGGCAAAAGAAATTGAGTTGATTCATTGCAACTCAGAAGATCAAGCTGCTGATATTTTTACAAAAGCCCTCAACAAAGGAAGGTTCTGTAAGTTGAGAGATCAAATAGGTGTTCGCTGTATAGAGACCAAGGAGGAGTGTTGAAATATGGTCTCCACACACACATTCCACTTAAATTTTTTTTTTATGCATCCACTCATTTCCCATAACTTTCTTATCTCCATATTCACCCACTTACTTATTATCTTTTTATCCCATTATGTTCAATTATTACATTTGTTTTTGCCATCCATAAAAGAAGGTGGAAGCAACACTTAAAATTGGCATAGGAATTCCACATATTGTTTGTCATGTTTCTCCACATCCCATGTATAAATAGCCATGCATTTTTCAATTTTATGTACCACATTTGTCTCCATAGTAATAAGAGAAGGTCAACTCAATTACTTCTTCTTGCAAAAGCTTGTTCAGATTATTGAACACAAACACTTCTCTATTTTCTTTGCTTTCAATCCAGTTTATATCTCCAAATTTCAATCTCAAAAATTTCTTCATACTTTCACCAAGTTAATTACTTGGTCAAAGTTCCAACAGCTGGCTTACAGCAAACCATGAAGCAGACCAAGCTGCCCCGAGCCATGCATATGTTTTGTTACTTAGTTAGATATGAACTAAGTTGTTAGCATGTTTGATGTAATTAGGTGCTGATACATTGATAAATCAGTTTTACCAAGTGTACAAGTTATGTTTATCAAGTTTCTATGCTATTTAGTGGAGTACCATTTTTCATCATTTTGGCCAGCTAAATGTAATGAAAATCTTTCAAATTCTTTTTCATTTTCTGGTTTTACTTAAGCACTTTTAAGTTCACAAAACTATAGCCGATTCTCTTGTTTGATCAGCAAGAAATTGAAGCTTATTGCTTAAGTTTCTGTCAGAGTTTCACATTTTGTTTTCTTAGTTCCAACAATTGGTATTAAGAGCTGATTTCTTAGTGGACCTCACTCTCTTCAATCCTCTAAAGCAATGTCTTCATCTGGTTTCTCTCTAGCACCACCACCAGTGTTCAATAGTGAAGGCTACCACATTTGGGTAGTGAAGATAAAGACCTACTTGCAAGCATTTGACTTGTGGGAGGTTGTTAATGCTGATGTAGAACCACCACCTTTGAGAGCCAACCCCACGGTGGCTCAGATTAGACAGCACTCTGATGACAGAGCCAAGAGATACAAGGCAATGTCTTGTCTTCAAAACAGTGTGTCAGATTTGATTTTCACAAGGATTATGGCCTGTGAGTCTCCAAAACAAGCATGTGACAGGCTTAAGGAGGAGTTTTAAGGAACTAAAAGAACAAGGGAGCAACAACTATTGAATTTAAAAGGGACTTTGAAAATTTGAAGATGAAGGAAGCAAAAACAGTTAAGCAGTACTCAGACAGGATCATGTCTATTCTGAACAGCATTAGATTGCTTGGGGACAAGTTTAGTGAAGCTAGAATAGTGGAAAAGGTTATTTCAACCTTACCTGAAAGATATAAAGCCAAAATCTCCTCCCTGGAAAACTCAAAAGATTTGTCGAGCATCTCTTTGACTGAGCTAATCAATGCTCTTTATGATTAGGAACAAAGAAGAGCCAGTAGATAGGAAGAGCATCAAGAAGGTGCCTTCCAAGCCAAGAGCAAACCAACCTTGAGCTCCTCTGGCTATAAAGGGAAGAAGACTTGGTCAGATAAGCCTAGAAGAGTTGGAGCAAGAAAAAGATATCCACATTACTCACATTGTAGAAGGCTTAGCCATCCAGAGGCAAATTGCTGGTTCAGACCTGATGTTCAGTGCAAAATCTGCAAACAGATGGGTCATGTTGACAAAGTTTGCAGAAATAAAGGCAAGCAAAAGCAAAACCAGCCTCAACAGCTTAGAGTTGAAGTTCAAGTGGCAGAAGAAGGCTGTGATCAAGAAGAACAGGTCTTTGATGTCTCTTGTTCAGCCACCAGAAGAAAATTCACAAAATGATTGCTGATAGACAGTGATTGCACAAACCACATAACACCTGATGAGACCATTTTCAAAACCATTGACAAATCCTTTAGTACAAGAGTAAAAGTGGGCAGTGGACACTACATTAAAGCAGAAGGCAAGAGAGATGTGATGATTGACACTCCTACAGGTACCAAACTTGTTTCTAATGTCTTGTTAGTACTTAAAATTGATAGAAATCTGTTTAGTATAGCTCAGTTGCTTGAAAAGGGTTACTCTGTGGTTTTTAAGGATAAATAGTGCCTAATTAGTGATCCAAGTGGATCCAAGCTCATGTCAGTAAGCATGACTGATAGAAGCTTTATTGTCGATTGGAGTAAAAACTCAGTTTGTGCCTACACTACTGCATTAGATGAATCTAAGCTGTGGCATAAAAGGTTAGGCCGTGTTAACTACAAATCTCTAGTTCAGCTGACCAAAAGAGACTTGGTTGAAAACTTCACCAATCAATCACAAACAAGGATGTTTGTGAAATATGTCAGCTAGGAAAGCAGGCTAAACTACCATTTCCTTTGAACAAGGCCTAGAGAGCCTCTGAGAAGTGGCATCAGTGTTTTGGAAGTTTAAGGCTGCAGCAGAAACAAAATCAAGTTGCAAGCTCAAGACACTAAGGTCAAACAATGGCATAGAGTATACTTCAGCAATGTTTCAAAGTTTTTGTGATGAAACAGGCATTAAACACCAGCTCACCAACACATACACACCTCAGCAGAACGGTGTCAGTGAAAGAAATAATAGAAGCTTGATGGATATGGCCAAATGTTTGATGTTTGAGAGAAATTTGCCTAAGACTCTTTGGGCTGAGGCAGTTAACACTGCAATATATCTTCAAAATAGGCTGCCTACTAAAACATTGTTTAAAAAAAACACCATTTGAAGCTTGCTTTGGGTTCAAGCCATCACTCGCTCACTTGAGGGTGTTTGGATGCATATGTTATGCACATATTCCTACAGTCAAAAGAGACAAATTAACCAAGAAAGCTCAGCCTGGCATTCTGGTGGGCTACAATAATGTTAAGAAAGGCTATAGGATTCTAGATCCTACAACCAAAAGGGTCTTTGTGAGCAGAGATGTTGTATTTGATGAGAAGTCAAGCTGGAATTGGGATAAAAGTGAACCAGAAGTTACTACTGAAGACTTGGTAACATATCAGATTGAAGGAGATCAAAATGTTCCTAAAATGGACATAGATGATGAGCCAGTTAGGGGAACCAAACCCTTGAGTGAAATATATGAGAGGGCTGATGTGGCTGTTGTTGAACCAACCTATTTTGAAGAAGCTCAAACTCAGCAATGATGGAAACAAGCTATGATAGATGAGATGACCATGATTCATAAAAATCAAACCTAGGAGTTAGTTGTAAGACCAGCTCACAAGAAGGTAATAGGAGTGAAATGGGTGTTTCGACCCAAACAAAATGCTGATTGAAGCTTTAATAAACTAAAAGCAAGGCTGGTTGTGAAGGGATTTAGTCAAAAATATGGAATTGACTACCTTGAAACATTTGCACCAATGGCAAGGCTTGATACAATCAGACTGCTGTTTGCATTGGTTGCACAAATGCAGTGGAAAATACATCAACTTGATGTAAAATCTGCCTTCCTCAATGGCTTTCTTGATGAGGAGATCTATGTTGAACAACCTGAAGGTTTCAAGGTTCTTGGTGAAGAAGACAGTGTTTACAAGCTGAGAAAAGCCTTGTATGGCTTAAAACAGGCTCCAAGAGCCTTCTATGCCAGAATCGACACCTACTTGGTGAGCTTGGGATTAAAAAAAAAAGCATCAATGAGCCAAATTTGTATGTAAAAAAGGAGGGTAGTGAAACACAGCTTATAGTCTTATTATATGTGGATGACCTGCTGGTGACAGGAGAAAACAACGCTATACTGACTGACTTCAAAGGCAAGATGGAAAGTATGTTTGAAATGTCAGACTTGAGTGAAATGTCCTACTTCCTTGGCATGGAAGTGTCCTAGACTCAGCAAGGGATTTTCTTGAGTCAAAAGATGTAACAGCCCGATTTAGACCCTAATCGGAACAGTGGTTTCAGAACCACGAATCCGAGCTAGAAGAAAATATTTTAATACTTTAACTGATATTTATGTTGCATGTTTGAGCATGTGTTAAAATATCATAGAATTATTGTATGTTTGAGTGGCTAATTTAAGAGAAGGGTTAAATTGAGTAAGGATGAAAATAGCTATTATAGAAATTAGAGCCAATTTAAATGGTTCTATTTTGCATGAAATTAAAGTTGCAAATTTGCCTTTAATTTGAAAGTAGTGGACGGCATGCACCATGCATCTTTATTATTAATAGCTAGTGGATGGATGCATAATAAACTATTGTTATTTGATGATAATAATAAAAGAAAGAAAAACATTTTATTTTCTCTCCCTTGCTTCATCTTCTTCACGAACATAAAAAGAAATGAGAGGGAAATCTAAGCTTCCATAGTTTCGGTCATTGCATGTATCTTTAAGGTGAGTAATTTCACTTAGTATTTGTTAATTTTAACAATTTTGAGGATATTATCTTGTATACTAACTAGATCATACTCAAATTTTTGAGTTGGGGGTGATAGCCGAAGGTTGTCATGGGTGGAAATTTTGTTGTAAGATTAATGGTAGAACTTGTTAGAGGCATGTTTTATTAATGATATTTTTCTTTAGAAATTGTTAAATAAAGCTTGGCATAAGGACGTAGGAATAGAAAGAAAATTTATGAATGTACTAAATAGCAAATAGATAGAAGAAAGGAGTTGAAATAAGGGCCATGAACATTCGGCCCTTCATAGAGATGATTACTTTTTGAATATTTCATGTTTTGAGTGGTAAGGACTGGTTTGTAACAATGTAAAAGTTAAGGGTGAAAATGGTAAAAAATTTATAAGGATGTACTTTGGATTAAATTTCATGAAAATGCGTTTGAATGGGATTAATTTGATCTTATTCTAGATCAAGAACAAAAAGGGAAGGATTTGGATCGGGGGAAGGCCATAGTAAACAAGTAGCCGGGAAAGTTTAAATCGTCGATTTCCGAAGTAAGTTATAAGTGTTTGGTTTTAAATAATTAGTACTAAATTTTTATATACATTTTCGTTTAAAATTTAGGTAAGAAAAACAAATGTCGAATGCACCATGATTTTTAATGGTATATGCCGAATGATATACTATCATGTATATGTGTTGGATTATGTATTTGGTTGAGTACTTGGGAATTGTATAAAATGTATATGCATGTAATTATTGAGGTAATTACGTTTAAATTGCCGAATGCAAAATGGTGTGAAATTTAAATCATGTGAAAACCGAATGTGAAGTGAAGCATGTGTTGAATTAATGTGTTAAGATTAAGTGATTTGAAGTGAATGGAGTATAAATTAAGTCAAATCTTGAGTTGTAGTAAAATGATCGTTTGATAATTAGTTATGTGCATATATGGGCATTGTGGATAGAAAGAATAGGATTTTGAAGAAAAGGTGTTTGATTTGCATATATAGATATGTTACTTATATACAAAGTTGATATAAAAATGTATGATATGCGCAAGAAGAGGAAGATTTAATCACCGAGCACTGTGAGTGTAAATTGGTTGTAAGGCACTATGTGTGCGAAATAATATGTAACGGCTCTATGTGAGCGATACGTTACAGAATGTTGGCACTATGTTTGCGAATTACTATGTAACGGCTCTATGTGAGCGATACGTTACAGAATGTTGGCACTATGTGTGCGAATTAATATGTAACGGCTCTAATGTTGGCACATGTGTGCGAAATGTTATGTAACGGCTCTATGTGAGTGATACGTTACGGGATATTGACACTAAGTGTGCAAAATGTAACGGCTCTATGTGAGCGATACGTTGCCGGGATTGTTTAAGTACGTGGGTTATCAGGCTTTTAAAATAAAGAAAACTCTTAAAGGAGGTATATGTGAGTGTCAGGTATGTATGCATTGTATGTTAGATGGTAAGTTGGTAAGTTAGGTAAATTTTTGAGATATGCTTATTACTATGCGAACACTTGATTATGGTGATTGAATAAATTTGATATGTGGTATGTGAATTGGTGCAAAATAAATTATTAAATTTGGTTGTGTTGAATGGAACTGTATATAATGCTTAGTTATACTTACCTTCCTTTACTTATGACTTACTAAGCTATAATAGCTTACTTGGTGTGTTTTATGTATTGTTCTTTAGATTTTGAAGTTGAAGCTCAAGCTCGAGGATCATCGTCGAAGTCATTCACATTATCATCTCTTTTGGTACCTTTTTGTTTTTGAACTCAAGGTCCATGGCATGTATAAGCTAATTTACTCCTTGGAGTTTTGTATAAAAACAAACTTATAATGTATAGAAGCCATGCGAAAATGGCTATACTTATATGCATAAATATGGATTGATCATGCTTGAGTTGGTGATATTCTATGTGCAAGTTGATAGTTATTTTAAAGAAATTATGTAATTATATGCAGGGGAATAGTTGGATAGCAGCAGTGACGTGATTTTGAAAAATCACCAACAATAGTAGAAATGGAATTAGGTTGTGCATGAGATATAGAATTAAAGCTTATTGAGTCTATTTTTTTATAAAAAAACGGTGTAGGAAAAAGAATTGTATATTATGAGATAATTGATTTTTAGTGAAGGGAGGTCAGAACTGTCGAACTGTGTAATAAGGGAAACTTTAACTAATAAACTGTACTAATTGGCCACACCAAAAATTCTAGAAAAATTACATTAGATATATGAGTCTAGTTTTAAGGAAAATTTACGGATCTAGATTTCGAGTTTTGTAACTCAAGTTATAATTGATTTAGTGAACATGACGCAGATGGACAGTTTTAATTATTATGTCCCGAACTAGTAAGTTAAGCCTAGTAATGCCTCGTGCTCGACTCCGGCAACAGTCTCGGGTAAGGGGTGTTACAAAAGACGTTTGTCTTGAAGATTCTGAACAAGTTCTCTATGCAAAATTGCAAAGCAACTAGTACTCCAGTTGCTGTTGGAGAAAAACTGTCTAGCCATGGTGACTTTGAGAAAGTATGTGAGACATCCTATAGAAGCTTGGTGGGATGTTTACTCTACTTAACAGCTACAAGACCAGATATAATGTATGCTATTAGTCTCTTATCCAGGTTCATGCATTGCTACAATGTGAACCATTTTCAAGCTGCAAAGAGGGTTCTCAGATACATCAATGGCACTCAAAGCTTTGGGATAATGTTTACCAAGGTGGAAAGCATGAAGCTACTTGGTTTTTCTGATAGTGACTGGGCAAGATCGATAGATGATATGAAAAACACTTCAGAGTATCTGTTTACTCTTGGTTCAGCCATTTTTTGTTGGAACTCAAAGAAGCAAACTGTTGTTGCTCAATCAACAGCTGAGGCAGAGTATGTAGCAGTTGCAGAAGATGTAAACCAAGCAATTTGGTTAAGGAAGATCATGGCTGACTTGAACTTACACCAAAGGGGAGCAACAGAGATTAAATGTGACAACCAATATGCCGTTGCAATTTCAAAGAATCCAGTGTTTCATGGGAAGACAAAACATTTTAAGATCAAGTTTTATTTTGTTAGGGAAATGGAACAATCTCAAGAAGTTAAACTGGTTCATTACAGTTCTAAAGATCAACTAGTTGATATATTGACAAAGCCTCTTTGTGTGTCAAGATTCAAGTATTTGAAATTGAAATTGGCAGTTTGTAACATGCAGGCCAAGGAGGAGTGTTGAAGTTGGCTTACATGCAAACCATGAAGCAGACCAAGCTGACCCGAGCCATGCAAGTTGCTGCTGAAGATCATACAGATGTTTTGTTACTTCAATTGGATGTTTTGTTACTTAGTTAGATATGAACTAAGTTGTTAGCATGTTTGATGTAATTAGGTGCTGATAGATTGATAAATCAACCTTTACCAAGTGTACAAGTTATGTTTATCAAGTTTCTATGCTACTTAGTGAAGTTAGGAAAATGTTTAGGTAGCATTTTTCATCATTTTGGCCCGTTAAATGTTTGGTATATGTAATGGCTTTATGCCTTTATTCAATGTAATGAAAATTTTTCAAATTCTTATTCATTTTTTGGTTTTACTTAAGCACTTTTAAGTTCACAAAACTATAACCGATTCTCTTGTTTGATCAGCAAGAAATTGAAGCTTATTGCTTAAGTTTTTGTCAAAGTTTTACATTTTGTTTTCTTAGTTCCAACAATTAGCGTTATTTATACTATTGTGATTTTCTGAAGATGAATATTGCTGACTATTATCAGTATTGATTTCCAAAGCAAAAAAGATGGCTCATCATGGTCTGATTCTTTTACTGTACTCTCAACTACAGAATTAGTTTCAGCTGCATTCTTTGTGGCTAGAAAAGATTGGAATGCATCCCAATCGTCTTCATCATCTTCATCTTCTACCATGTCATCATTATTGGTACCTATAGGGGTGGCTAATAGAGATGACTATCTTTCTTCCGTTTGCTGTTTAAGCTTCACTTGAGTAGCTGATGGTAAGGCATTATCCTCTCTTATCATTTCAAGTGGAACGGGTAGTTTAATCTCCAATGGCGGTGCCACAAATTTCGTTTCTCCAACACTATGGTTCAGTGTTACTAAAGCACGAATAACCCCCTGAAACAAGAATGGTGATTATTATTTCTGAACACTATGGCCATGAGAAAAATGAAAATTGCAAATCAAATAAAACTTTAGGCAACAAAGTCTTTAATTGCCTATTTCTATAAAAAAAATGTGAATGTATTGTTCTACCAGAAACATGTGGAGAAAAACTATTAGTGCAACTAGATCTATGTTTCTTGAAAGGAAAAGACAAAGCCATCAGGTTTGATCTAACAATACAGTTAACAAAGTTTACCAAACTTGAAATTTCCCATTTTTTGTTTCTTTCAATCACAATAGAAAAACTTGTCATTTATGTAGAAAGAAAGAGAAAGTAAAAACACCCGACGTTGATGTCTTTGCGTCTTAGACATCAATAACAACACATCCTTGCAATGACCAGCAAAAGAAGGAATTTATGCAAGATGAGAAACAAGCCTGATGGCGGTGTTTCTTATGTCATTGACTTCCTGCCAACATGATCATAAACAAATGATTGTTTAAACAACCATTAAAATATTTGTTCCAATTTCAAATGTTGAAGGCTCTTGAACATTACCTGAGAACAATTATCCTCTAATGCTGAGAAGATAATAACAATAGCTTTCAAAAAAAGACTCATAAACCCTCTCTAGTAATCACTCTCTTCTGAAACTGATTGCAGGAGCATTAGTACTTGTAAGCACTCCCCCCCCCACAATAAAATCATGAAGAATTAAGATGAAAATTTCTTACAATTTAACATTTTACAGCCTTATTAACCAACCTTATATATACAAAAAAAAATTAAGTTATAACAAGAAAGAATTCTATCCTAAATAATCAACTAGTTGTACATCATATCCTATAATTAAGTCTACCAAATTCTTAGATTCTTGGAAGAAAAATCCATGATTTCCATAATCCCAAATTTTCCACCATTCAGTAATATGACAACATTATTGTAATCATAGAATAGAAATATAAGGTTTTGTGAATTATATATTCAAAAATCTGTTTCTAGTTATATATGGTGAATGATGTCTTTCTGGGACTTATTCAATAACATATTTAAGAAAAAATCCATTTTTTATTAGGAGATACTAGTAAATATGTAATATTTTAAGGATTATCCTCTAGAGCAATAAAGGCCTACAATTTAATGAAAAATGAATGTTATAAACGGATGGTCACTAAACTAACTATAAATACGACAAATACAAGCGCACCTATCGAACAATAGTATAGCTACGGTGAGTAGGGAATATTGTATCCACGAGGACTAAAAATACTAGTAATTACCGTCTTCTTATTATTTAGCTGACAAATTGGAGTGATTGTGTTTTAATCTAAAGTTACTAAACTAATTTAACTAAGAACGCAACAGAGAATGTAATAGGAAAATAATCAAAGATAACCAATGAGATAGACAATACCCAGGGAAGAATCCACCTAGACTTCACCTATTATTATGAATCTAAATTAAATGATTTATTCACTTGTGTCTTGATCCGTAGAAATCCCTGAATTATGTTAATATCTCTTTCGCGAGTAAGAACAACTGACTCTAGGTTGATTAATTTAAATCTCTTTCTAATTAAAACCCCTATCGTCACACTAACTCGATATAGAGATTCCCCTATTAGATTTAACTCTAATCCGGTAGATTTATGCCGTCCTATTTCTAGTATTGCATGCAACTCCACTCAATTATGTTAGATCTACTATTAAACAAGGCCTTTTGCTCCATTGAAATAAGCACATTAAACATGAATTAATATACTGGATATATTAAAACAAGAAATAAGAATACATAATTGAGAATAAGAATCAAGTATTTATCGCGTAAATCAGAAATCAAATTATAAGATTCATCATAGGTTTCATCTTCCTTGGGTATCTAGGGAATTTAATTCATAATCTTGAATAGAAACATCTCAAAGTTAGGATAACCATAAGACATAAATAAACTTAATAAAACTTCGAAAGAAATTAAAAGAAGATCTTCGATCTTGAAGGAGATCCGCTTTCGAGTTGATTCTGATTGCGTTCTTTGAGTATTTTCTTTGATATTCTCTTATTGCCTCCTAGGTCTTCTTCTAATTGGTATTTATAGACTTTAAATGATTAGAAAGCCAAAAAATTGGGTTTTTCCGTGTATTTGGGAAGCAAGGTGCGAAATCGACACGGGGCTGGTACATGGGAGTGTGGCCAACCCGTGTGGCTCACACGGGCATGTGGCTAGCCCGTGTGGAAATGCCCAGGCCGTGTGGATCCTGAAAATAGCTCTATTTGTCTGATTTTGGCTCATTTTTCGCTCCTTTCGCTCCTAAATGCTCTCTTAAGTATAGAAACATTAATTTAAAGTATTAAGAGCATCAAATTCACTAATTTGCATAATTAATCATCCAAAACATTAAAAATGGGATTAAAATATGTTACTTTTGTAGCTTATCATAGACATAATATATCTAGGACAATTTATGAGACAAAAAGGATCATGAAGATAGATTTTGTAGTTCATTTTGATAAACGGTACATCTGTTTAAAGAAAAAAATATCTCTTTTGGTGATGGGTAAAACTTTATAAGTCAGCATTGGTCACTCTATATGTAGGTAAATGTGTCGTGTATATACTTTGTATATTTTCATTTACGTGTTTAGGATTATGTGAGAATGACGGAGTAATCCTCACATGGGCATGCATTTAATGCTAGGATAGAAGTTGACATAAGTCAATTATTATTAGTTAGAATATTTATTTCTAACTATATCTGATAAATGTTGTATTTCTATTACTTATTTAATAACAAATTTAGACAATATTTCCAATTTTGATTAGGAGATACCAGAAAAGACTCCTAATACTGTAGGAACTCTAGTGGTGATGAAAAATTTAAAGTTTTCAATGAATTTAAAGTTGAATATTAGACATATTACATATTGGATGGTTATGAGACAAAAGAGGTCATGCATATGGATCTTGTAGTTTTTTTTAATAAATGATACATCTATTTAAGGAAAATTTTATTTGTTTTTGGTAAGGATAAATATTTATAAATTGAAACTACTTCAGTCTACCTATAATTAGTTCATGTAGATATAGGTGTCGTGCATGTATATCGTAAACCTCTTTATGTATGCAGAATCATTGGTGAGAGTGGCTTTTGATTCAAAAAATACTGACACTAAGACATGCATTTAATGCTATAATACAAGTGGATATAAGTTAATAATTATTTCAAATATCATATGCTTTATTGACACCAGAATAGCATATTGATATGTAGTTATATACACAAATTTGTAAAACGCGCGTCATTAATTGTTGCATGATTTAATGAAAGGGACATTTTAGTTGTGGAACTTCATTGAAGACAATAAAGAGGTTAATTTATAGTATGCGGGGTTGTTTTCTAGGCAAATTATTCTCACCAATAAGTATATATTCCTTTTATCCTAATTTGGGTCCCGAAGTATTATCTATCTTGTTTATTTGTAATAGAGTCTCCTCTAATGAGAACTATAGAAAACAAATCAAAAGAAGTAAACTGATTGAATTATCTTAATTTTCAGAGTACATTGCATAGCATTTATAACACAATGTGTTAATAGTTAACTAACTATAACTACCATAACTACTAAGCTCTAACTACTAACTTCTAACGGTCATAACCATTTTCATTCCTTAACATGCCTCTATCTACTCGATTTCTGCTGATTTGTCAAACTTTCACAACCACTTTAAGACACGATCTGAATTTTGTAAACAAGGGTTTTGTAAATACATCTGCAACTTGCTTCTGTGCTGGAATATGCCCCACACTAAGCTTTCCAGCTGCAATCTTTTCTCGAACAAAGAACAAGTCTAACTCAACGTACTTAAAATTTTAGTGCAACACTGGATTTGTAGATACAACAACTGCGCTTGAGTTATCACACCACACTGTGACCTTTCTTGAGGTTGAAACATGCAGTTCAGACAAAAGAGACTCAAGCTAAACCACTTCTGTAACTGTATGAGATAGCCCTCTATATTTCGCTTCTGTTGTTGACCTGGAGACAATTTGTTGCTTCTTTGATCCCCAAGCTACAAGTTTACCCCCAAGGAACACACAAAACCCTGTAGTAGACCTTCGATCATCAACATCAGTTCCCCAATTTGCATCCGAATAGCTAACCAAATCCAAGTTAGCGGCTGTAGTAAATTGAAAACCATAGCCCATAATACTTTGGATATACCTAAGGATATGTTTGACAGCCTTGAAATGCTGATCAAGAGGTCGATGCATAAACTGACACACTTCATTCACAGTAAAGGTAATATCTAGTCTGGTTATGACCACATACTACAGAGCTCCCACAATGCTTCTATACTCAGACTCATTCTCAATCGCACAACCAATATGCTGAGACAATTGGATGAAGTGACCATGGGTGTAGGAGAGCCATTTGCCTGATCCATTCGAGCCTTTCTTAGAAGATCAAGAACATATTTGCACTGGCTTAAAAACAATCCATCAACAGTGAATGTTACTTCAATACCAATGAAGTAACTGAGAAGCCCCAAATCCTTCAAGGAAAACTGAGTATCCAAGGTTGAAACAAAGCTATCTATGCTGTCCTGATGATTTCTAGTGACAATTATGTCATCTACATGCACTAGAACATACAAAAGTATCCCCTCAGTCTTCCTAACAAAGAGAGAACCATCTGACTTAGCCAAAACAAAGTGTGAAGAGAGCAAAAAATCTCGCAGCTTGAAGACTAGGCCCTGGGAGCCTATTTAAGACTATACAGTACTTTCTTCAACCTGCACACCAACGATCGGTTACCATGGTTCTACTCAAAGCCAGGAGGTTGAACCATATAAATTTCCTCAGACAAGTCACCATTGAGGAATTCATTGTTGATATCCACCTGCCTTAGCTGCCAGCCAAACTTGACAGCCAATGTCAAAACAACTTGAATTGTTGTTGGCTTCACAACTGGACTAAAAGTGTCCTGAAAATCAATACTTGCCTCCTAAAGATAACTTAGGCAACCCTTGTAGCAAGTAATTGTGCCATCTGAAAGGCGTTTGAGTTTAAACACCCACTTATAACTCACAGCTCTTCGGTTTGTAGGTAAAGGAACTAAATCCCATGTGTTATTTTTCAGCAGAACATCATACTCTTGCTGAGCTGCTAGTGTCCACTTTTTGCTAACAAATGCTTCTTCAATTGCAACAGGCTCAGTCTCACGTAACTCATCAGAGAATACCTTGGGCTTAAAAATGCCACTTTTGGACCTGGTTTGCATAGGATGAAAGTTGACAGGTAAGCTTGAGGAAGGATCCTAACTCGAAAGCACTAGAAGAATTACAATAGGAGGAGATAAAGTTGAAGAATAAGTAGAATGGCTACTGCAAGTTTCATTCCCTAGTGAGAAGCTACCATCTAGCCTTAATCTGAATTCAGTAGACTCCAAGGGAAGAGGACTAGAAGGTGGAGTAGCAGACCCGGACACAGCTTCTGGAATTTGCTGGGCTGAAGTAACAGATAAATTTGGAGCACCAAATTGAGGCTGATCCACAGAAGACACTACAACTAGAACTTAAGATTGCTGATGCTGGAACCTAGGTTGAGTGCAAGAAGTGACAGAACCACCACTTGAGCTAGCAGAACTAGTAAAAGGAAAGCAAGCTTCATCAAACACTACACGCCTAAAGACAACGATCCTACTGGTATCATCAAGACATTTGTATCCTTTGTGAACAGGACTGTAGCCAAGGAACACACATGGCCTGGAACGATATTAGAGCTTATGAGTATTAAAAGGTCTGATATAAGGACAGCGCCTACAACCAAACACTTTTAAAAGCATGTAGCTAGGCACAGTTTTATGCAATACCTCATAGGGTGACCTACCAGTGAGCACTGATGTGGGAAGTCTGTTGATAAGATACACAGCACTAATGAAAGCATGAGCCCAAATATGCATAGGCATATTAGCCTGAGCCAGCAAAGTCAGACCAGTATCAACTATATGCCTATATTTCCTCTCCACCAAGCCATTTTGTTTAGAGGTATGAGGACAAGAGAGTCGATGATGAACCCCCAGCTGAGATAGGAGATGAAGAAACTTGTCCAATACCTCAGACTTGCGTTTGATAAGATACAGCCAAGTGTACCTAGAATAAGCATCAACAAATGAGACATAATAAAAGTGACCTTCAGATACCACAGGAGCAGGACCCCACAGATTAGATACAATGAGTTCAAAATGAGCTGTATACACGGTAGTTGAGGGAGAAAATTGAAGCTTATGGAACTTGCCAAGTTAACATGCTAAACAAACCGAATTCAACCTACAATTCTTTGAAACAACATTACACTTTTGAAGAACTGTCATAACAGTTTTATTATAAGGATGGCCAAGGCGTTTGTGCCACAAATCAAAAATTGAACTACTAGAAACATGAGACCCCAGATAAGTGGTGTGAGCAGTAGCTGAAGAATTTGAAGCAGTGTTGAAACTCTGAGTGGCTGACAGGTCGAACTGGTACAAGCCATCATGAATACGGCCCACCAACAAGATGGTCCCGACCTTAATATCCTTCACAAAGCAATAGAAAGGATAAAATTCAAAATAAACTTGATTATCATTAGCAAATTGGGTAACAGACATTAGGTTTTTGCAGATTCGTGGAACATGCAACACATTTTGCAAATGAAAGACTCTGTTTGAACTGGCAAAGAAGGAAGAGCCAATGTGAACAACTAGTACAGACACACCATTTCCCATGAAAAGCCTGTTGTTACATGTATATTGTGTTGCCTCCTGCAGATTATCTAGGTTATTGGTTACATGGTTGGACGCTCCTGAGTCTGGATACCACACTTTTCTGTTCAGAGATCTTGTGGGAAACTGGCCTTTGGTGGAGGTAGCATTAGCTTAAAAACTAGGATGTTGCACAATGTTCCTTTGGGAACAACAATGAGAGCTTCCACATGATGAACTTGAAGAATCTTGAAACTGATGACAGTGTACTTGCATTGTCTGATTAGAAACACCTTCAAAGAACTCATCAAATCGATAGTAACACTTCTAGACTGTGTGGCCAATTCGACCACACAACTGATATTGAGGTTTGTTATGAGCAAAGTTCCTCCATCAGCCTCTGCCTCGAAATGTCCTAGAACCACTGCCCTTGTAGGGTGGTCTAGAACCTCTATCAAACTATCCAACATTTCTATCAGCAATACCACTTTGTTGAACAACATTAACCTGCAAGGGCATACTCGAAACAAAGTCTTATTGTCGAGCCTCACAATCAATCATCTAGAAGATCAAGAGGAACACTCATTGTTGAAGCTACAACATAAATTGACTCATATTCTACTGACAGACCAGCAAGAATGATGCTAATATGTTCCTGCTCAGAAATAGCATTGCCTACAGCCAACAAGGTATCACACAAACCTTTAATCTTGGACAAGTATTCTTTAATGGTTAACTGCCCTTTCTTTTGGGAATACAAAGAATGCCTTAGAGTAGAAACTGTCATAGTGGATTTGGTAGCAAAGCGCAGAACAACTGTGTTCCTTACATCAAATCTCGATTGAGCACCAGTAAGATGCACCAAGATATCATCACAGATAGTGGACAATAACCAGGAAGCTAACAGCTTATCTTGTTGCTTATGAAACAAGAAGTCAGGGTTAGCAACAAGGTTGTCATCTCTATCAATAATAGACTATGGAGGAACATTAATAGTTCCAAGAACAAACTCATGCAGCCCATACCCCTCAAGAATTAACAGAACCTATTGTTTCCATAAAACAAAGTTGTGCTCACCTAGTTTCACCATATCATCTTTGGAAAATTATTGAATCTTTCTCAAGGAATCACAACCAGGATCGGGAGAGGAGCCAGCTACAAGTGTAGCCGTATTGATTTATTGACGATTATTATCATCATTGCCAAAAACTACTTCTGTTGCCATGGTAAAAGCACAAAGAAGAAACACAAAAAAAAACTTAAGGCTCTGATACCATAATAAGAACTATAGAAAATAAATCAAGAGAAGTAAACTGATTAAATTATCTTAATATTCAGAGTACATTGCATAGCATTTATAACACAATGTATTAATAGTTAACTGTAACTACCATAACTACTAAGCTCTAACTACTAACTACTAACTGTCATAATCGTTTCCATTCCTTAACACCTCTTGAGCAAGTAAGGAAGTAAACCAATTTATTACTTGAACTAGAAAAACATTATTTGATAATATTTAAAATGAGATATACCAAATATCAATTGTGTTAATGCAACTAAGATATGTTCAAGTTGTGACGCTAAAAATAAAGAGGTGCAGAAAAAGGAAATGAGAAATGTAGGAATCCCTTTATAATGGATGGACAAGATACTTTCTGAAAAATGATGGAGTCAAATTATTCTTTTCATTGCCGTTAGAGAAAGTCTTGTGAAAACGAAAATGAATAGGCAAGAAGATGAAAAGAAAAAAAAAGCTTAAAATTAGATTAGAAACTAATTAGTTCCTCTTCTCTTTCCTTTTTCCAAATGAATTTGCAAATGGAGATTGTGCTAGTAGCCATATTCTTTCTAAAGATATTAGTATCTCTTCATGGTGACTTACATGTTTTGGATGGTTTTAGTTTCTAAGGTCTATACCTCTCTATGTGTGAACAAATTCAGTTGTTATTATATTATTTTGTTGTTAACGTTCCCACCAATGTGGAATATGAGTTCAACATAACCTAAACTCCTTGAAGTACTAATTATCATGCATGATTGTTTCTTTTGCTTTTACAAATAAAATGTACCAAACAACATGTGGTAATCATTGAGGTTCAAAACATAAAATGTTTCGAATCTTACTTTAGTATAATCAAGAAACTTGAGGGAATATTTTGAGGAAACTTTTACGGTAAGGCATATGGGATTTAATGGTTTCCTTTTTTGGGGTTTATTTATTAAATTTGTCACATCATATCATTTTTTATATTTTTATTTTTGTACTATCAATATGAAGAAAGTGGGAAAGATAATGATAACATATTTATTTGTGATCTAGTAGCAAAGTTGAGTACCAAAAAATCTAAATAAACACTTTTCATGTTGTTTGGTCCACCAATAAGTAGTTACACCAGTTACAATATAGATTTCTATCGGACATATTTTAATTTTTATTGGATGACGTGTTCCTTAATACTTTGTATTAAAGTCTCTGGTTTAATATGAATATTTCCCCCTAGTGTACAACATGTTGACCTTTGGTTTTCACTTTTAGTGATTGAGGGATTTTATAAGACTTTATTTTCACTTTACTTGCATATAATGCCATCAACGTATGCATGCATGCAAGCATGTGTATATGCACATGCAATCAAATTTTTATATTTCTATTTTTGTACTATCAATATGAGGAAAGTGGGGAAGACAATGATATCATATTTATTTGTGATCTAGTAGCAAAGTTGAGTACCGAAAAATCTAAATAAACACTTTTCATGTTTTTTGGTCCATCAATAAGTAGTTACGCCAGTTACAATATAGATTTCTATGACATATTTTAATTTTTATTGGATGACATGTTCCTTAATACTTTGTATTAAAGTTTCTGGTTTAATATGAATATTTCCCCCTAGTATACAACATGTTGACCTTTGGTTTTGACTTTTAGTGATTGCGGGATTTTATAAGACTTTATTTTCACTGTACTTGCATATAATACCATCAACGTATGCATGCATGCAAGCATGTGTATATGCACATGCACGCAAATTTTTTCTTCTAATACTTTTGGTCGAATGATATGGTATTCTTCAACTTGGATGTGTTGAATAATGTCATGTCACCAATGTGTGAATTTAATCAATATGTTTAGAATGGATGAATTTAAGAAATCTAGATGCATGAATGTACTTATCAAAGGTGCATGTGATCGGACGCCACGATGTACGAACATTGCATAGAGAAATGAGCACAAAATATTGATAATTAAAAAGTGGCTTTAACTGCAAATGTGACAAGTCAGTTGTAATATTTCTAAGTGTTCCAATGGAACACATAGAGTATTCCAATGATCGAACCCAAGGGATTGTCAATTGGTAAATGTGTATGTTTACTTAATTACAAGCCAATCAACTACTAATCTAGTTGAGCCGAAAATTAGTAGCACAAACAAAATATGAAAATATATTAAAGCTAAATTCTAGATTAACAAATAAAAATATCTAACAAACTTTCTTCCTCTTTACTAGAAACAATGCAAATGGATTAAAATGATGATCGAATGATTCATTAATTATTAACTAAGATAAGAAACCTATGCTTATTATATCATTTGTCGGTCTTAGTTAGAAATATTCTTTCAGTCTTATCCTAAACTAAATGATACCACCTAAGCTCTCCTTCCAGCTTCCCTTAGGCATATAGATATCCTCTTGTTCTCACTATTCGATACAAATATATTAAAGTCCTACATGATAAAGTATCCTCTCGATCTCATCTATCTAAATATTCCACTAGAGACGTCAATTCTAGTGAATATGCGATCCAATACAATTGAACAAATAAATATCAAATCATAGATAATAACTTAGTTAAGTAACTCACTCGTTAATCAACCAATAAGATGATTCAGCACGTGATCAAACTTAAATCCCACATAAACATTTTAATAAACACATGGTATGCATAAAACAAAAAAAGAAGAGTTAGAGAAAATGCTCATTAATATACTAAAAGTCGATGAAGCCCACAAACTTTATCATCTCCATTAGCAGAATTCTCGGCAAAAGAAAAGAAATCAACAACCAAAATCTATTCTAAAGAGAAAAGAAATTAGAATGGAAATCTAATATAAAAAGATGAAAAATTAAAAATATTCTAACCTACTCTACTCTCTAACAAAAGCTTATAAAAGTAGTATTTATAGTCTAATAACATTTAACCTAACAAAGACAATTATGCACTCACTTAAAATCTAACTTAAGCCTTGTTGGACTGCAAAATACCCTTTAGTATTTTGGCCTCATTAGAGTTGTGTCGACATCAACTCCTTGGTGTCACGACACTATCAATAGATTACTCTTTTGGCTCTCCCTCGCCCCCTCCCCTTAAAATAAAAATTTTACCATTTTGACCCTTTAATTTTTTTAAAAATTTAAATTAGTAAAAGTAAAATTACAATTTGGCCCCTTAAAATTGATAAAAATTCAATTTAGTCCTTTAAAAATTATAAAGATATAAACATTTTAATTTTTCCCCCCTAAAATTTTTTCCTGGCTTCATCCCTGCAAAGATTTATGGTTAGAAATCCCTATTTTAATGTTGTAAGGATTTGTTTTGCATAGTTTGGATTTTCTTGGATTTTATTTACCCACTTCAGTAAAAATTCAAATCTATGTGTATAGCCAGGCTTGAGACCATTTATGGAGAGCAATTTCCATCATTGTATTTTGGAAGTGAAAGATGAGATGAATGAAAAACTTGAATGTATCAAAATGTGAAATATGGTAACTTGTCATAAATTTCAAACTCATCCTGAGGTGAATATTTTATCATACACCGTTGCTTTTTCTTTTTAAATACAGCTGCTTGTTTAAGGATCATATGTCATTTTTTATATTTCAATTTAAAATGATAAATCAAATAATTTGATCAAACCATACATCGTTATATTGACTCATTTTGGCTCTCAATTCAAAGTGGTGGAAACTTTTAGGGTTTGGTTCGGTATGAAAGGAATAAACTGCTGGGAGAAGGAAAAAGCATAAAGTTAAGAAAACGATAAAGAAAAAGTAACTTCCTCATGTTGTTACGTCATACGGGTATCTCTATTATTAAAACCCTACTTAAAATCATTAAATGAGATTTGTCAAGGAAATGCCAGAAAAGATTTTAAGAAACAAAACAAACTTCAAAATTTTCTATTGAAAAGAAATTTTTTTATAAATCGAATAGAAAATTTTTACAAAACCCACACTCACAAAATTGTCCGTTGATGGGTCCCCTAATTTGCATGGGCTAATATTTCCACGTGGCCTTCCTGCATGACCACGTAAATTTAAGAATTAGAAACGCTCCCCCTTTTCATAATTCATTGTCTCAGGAAATATCAACTTTTTGGCAAGTTTCTTGACATGGTAAGGTTATTATGAGTGTATGAGTAGGATGATTTTCTCGAGAAAATGGATACCCTTGAAAACAAATTTTCTCGCTGGACAAACAAGCAACGTTACGTTTTACTACCCTTACAAGGTCCTATATATATTCACCGACATTTGTACTTCCATTCTCGTCAAACACTCGTTCTCTCTCTCTCTCTCTCTCTCTCTCGGTTTCGTGTTCCTTTGCTGAGAAAGCCTTTCATTTCCCCTCTCTTTTTCAATGAAGAAAGCTAAGATTAACTCCGTGTATGGAGGGAGAGGAAGAAAGAGATGCAAAGAAAGAGTAGAAGAGAGCGGGAACTCATCAAAGAGTACGATCATGACTGAAAAGGGAAGAACAAACGGGGTTAGGGCTACCAAAGTTCTATCAACCATTCCCAATAACCGAACGATTGTAACAAGGTCGATGGCGATGAAAACAATGGAGCAGGAAGATGAAGAAACGTTGTACGAGGTTCAGATTATTGAGATTAGGGAAGAGGAGAAGAATGATGATAACAAACCTATGGAGCTGGTGCAGGAGCAGGAGCAGGAGCAGCAGCAGCAGCAGCAGCAGCAGAAGCAGGAGCCACAGCCGCAGCCGCCTGCCAACGAGGTGGCTGTGGTGGAGAATAAGGGAGATGGCGTGGAGGAGTTGACCTTGGATGACTGGCCAATTACATTTAGGTTTGACGAGGAATGGCCGTGGTCCAAAGTTAGGTATGACTCTGGATGGTATTCCTGTTGGGAGACCATGAATGGTGATTTTTGGACACCCGTGAGAGACCACAGCCAGGAGTCTGTTTGGAGTGGTGATCTATGGGAATTTAAACCATGAAACCAAAAAGGCTTGGAAGATTGCCGATTCTTGTTGTCGTTGGACTTTAAGGATTATCTATGTTTTAGTTTATCAATGTTGTTATTGTTGTTCTTGTTTGTGTGTCACAGTCTTAGAGAGTTATCTTTAGGTACAAATGCAATACTGCAAACAGCTGTTTAATTACTTTTATACATGTTGTCTTAGATTCAAGTATTTTATAATATGAAGTTGAATTATCTGCTTAATTTATTTTCCGAATGCTGATCATTTCAATCCTTTCTTCTAGAGTGCTAACTTGAAAGACCATAAGAAATTATTTTCATTCTAAGGTTACTTAGTACTGTTCATCTGAGTTAGATCCGAACCTGATTGAAATTTAGATATAGCCAACTGGTTCTACTTGGTGTAAATTATGTTCTTTCTGTCTCTAAATTTTGTCCTTAGGTCATGACATTAAGATTAGAAGCATTAGATTTACATATTTAGTTCGATTGCAAGTCCTTACCATTGAAAACTTACTTCTTTGAAGGTATGGAAAGGTTTATTGAAACCGTGGGTCCGTCCATAATTTAAGACTGTGACTAACATCTCTCTTAGCATATTTCGGTGCAAAATGGCTAGCAGGTGTGTGTTCTCCAAACCCTTTGTTTAATTAACCTGAATCAAGAGTATCATAATAATGAATGCTTTATTGAAGTCTAGTCTGTAAAATTGGAGAATCATCAAAGATTTGCAGAGATACTAAACTGAAAGTTGATGAAAATCTTTGAGAAATTGCTATAAAAATATTGTTATTGCTGTCATGATTGCACTTGAGGAGCTCCTCAATTTTAAGATTGCATAGCATTCATTGGTGTTGTAAAGCATTACCAAGGTTAGTGGGAATAAAACCCATTAGATATTAATGGTCACAATCTGCGATATTGCTTAGGGTTATAAGAGATTTTAGAGTCGAGGCAAAACAAGAAATTTGTTCTATTTATCTAGAGAAAGTTCAGGATGTGGAACATCCAGTAGATTTGCTGTCACTCTTGATTTATATGTTTAGTCATGGAAGACTGTGGCTTTACTAGTATTTAAGCTTCTTAAGTAGGAAAAAGAAAATACTAGTCAGTGTTTGTTTTGTTGGATTAATGTTTCAGATGTAAGATTCCTTCAACTGCAGTTACTTCTGGTAATATATGTAGGCATTTTGACTGATTAGTGGTTCAAGTAGCTGCAAAGTTATCGAATTTCGAATAGGTTTCAGTTGCAGTAAGCATACATCAATATTTAGGATTTGTGTTCATTGTTAAAACAGTAGGGGTGCAGTAGTGGCTAATTTCATAAGCATTTCATCACATGTCTGGCTTGTTTATAAGAATTACTGATCTCATCCTTCTAAGTTGTAAGTGGCTTTTGAGAAAATCTCTTTAATGCTCTTCCACTTGTCCTCTCTCTCTAAGAAAAATGTATATTTAAGACGGGATTTTGAAATACACTAAATTTATAATATCAACCTACCAAATTGTTTAAATATCGGTAATTATATATATTTAGTATTTTTCATATTCATTTTATTATTTATGTTTGAGTTTATAGTTGTCCCTCTCAATAATATTATTTAATATTATTTAAAGTAAATAATTTTATCCATGATGTAAGGCTGATTAAAATGTGTTTTTTTTTTTTTTTTTTGGTGAGGGGAGGGGGTTGTATGATGGTTTCATTACTATCATCTTGGATAGGCTGCATCACTTTTGCAAGTTCCTCCACGAAGAAGATCAAGCCAATTGGTTTAGTAAATGTGAAGTAGTGGTTAATAGCGTAAGTGTTTTAAGACATGTCTTGTTTATTTATAAAACTCTAAAATTGTTGTTTGGTTTTTTTTTTTAAGCTAATTGTAAGTTGGTATTATGAAAGTGTAAGTGACTCTCTTGTCAATTTTGAGAAAAATCCTCCTAATGCTCTCTCTCTATAACAAAATATATATATTGAAATACACTAAATTCATAACACCAAACTACTGGATTGTTTAGAAATAGATGATTATATATATTTAGTATTTTTCATGATTATTTTACTATCTATGTTTAAGTTCGTAATTGACCCTCCCAACAATGTCGTTCAAGGTTTGGTTTAGTAAATGTGTAGTAGTGATTAATTGCATAAGCATTTTAACACATGACTTGCTTGTTTATAAGACTCCAAAATTGTTATTTGTCTTTTTTTAAGTTAATTGTAAGTCAGTATTAAGACAGTGTAAGTGATTGTCTTGGCAGTTTTGAGAAGAATCCTCCTAATGCTCTTCCACATGTCCTCTCTCTCTCTCTAAGAAAACCGTGGTTACCTCTCCCCCACAATATCTTTCAATGTTAGTAATTATATAACATAGGGTTGATTGAATTGGTTTTTTTTTTGGGGGAGGGGGGGTATATGATAGTTTCATCCTTATATTTTGCAGGTTCCTCCATGAAGACAAGAAGACCAAGCCAATTGGTTTAGTAAATGTGATGTGGTGGTTAATTGTATAAGTAACACAAGTCTTGCTTGTTTATAAGACTCCAAAATTGTTACTTGTCTCTTCTTTTTAAGCAAATTGTAAGTCCTTATTATGAAAGTATAAGTGACTCTCTTGGTAGTTTTGAGAAGAATCCTTCTAA
Organism: Gossypium australe; assembly: GCA_005393395.2. Taxonomy (NCBI): domain Eukaryota; kingdom Viridiplantae; phylum Streptophyta; class Magnoliopsida; order Malvales; family Malvaceae; genus Gossypium; species Gossypium australe. The sequence goes on from CM016620.1 coordinate 102,808,137, forward strand.
TGCTCCTTCTCCTTCCCTCCCTCCCCCCCCCCCTCTTTCTCTAAGAAAATATATATTTTGAAATAGAGTAAATTCATAATACCAACATACCGGATTGTTTAGATATCGGTAATTATATATATATTTAGTACTTTTCGTGTTCATTTTGCTATCCATATTTAAGTTCATAACTGCCCCTCCCAACAATGTCGTTCAAGGTTAGTAATTTTATCTGTCATTTTGTAGGGTGTATGATGGTTTCATCACTCTCTTTTGCAAGTTCCATGAAGACAAAAAGACCAAGCCAATTGGTTTAGTAAATGTGTAGTAGTTGTTAATTGCATAAACGTTTGAACACACGTCTTGCTTGTTTATAAGACTCTAGAATTGCTATTTGTCCCTTCTTTTTAAGTTAATTATAAGTCAATATTAAGAAAGTGTATGTGACTCTCTTGGCAATTTTGAAAACAATCCTCCTAATACTCTTCCACATATCCTCTCTCTCTCTCTCTCTAAGAAAATCGTGATTATCTCTCCCCACAATATCATCCAAGGTTAGTAATTATATCTTTGTTGTAAGGTTGATTGCATTGGTTCTTTTTTTTTTTTGGGGGGGGGGGGGGGGTTTCTCCATGAAGACAAGAAGACCAAGCCGAATGGTTTAGTAAATATGAAGTAGTAGTTAATTGCATAAGCATTTTAACACATGTCTTGCTTGTTTATAAGACTTCAAATTTGTTACTTGTCTCTTCTTTTTAAGTTAATTGTAAGTTGATATTATGAAAGTGTATTCTGTTGGCAATTTTGAGAAGAATCCTCCTAATGCTCTTCTATATATCTTTTCTCTTAGGGTCTCTCTTTAAGAAAATATATATTTAACTAAAACGGGATTTTGAAATATAATAAATTCATAATACTAGCATACCGAATTGTTTAGATATCGATAATTATATATACATGTGGGGGCGTATGAAACGTGGAAGGAAGACGGTTTCCTTCCATGTAGACTTATATGATATTGAAGTTCGGGCCCATTTCCAACATACTTCTATTTGAAGGATAGATTGATTGCATTGCTGCTCTGCATTTCCATTTTATTGCGAAGCAGCTGGACTACTGCAAGGCTCTCCTCCTCACCCCCATGTTCCAAGCATGTTATAAAAACCATCATACGCCCCCCCACATTTCTGCTTCAGTGACTGAGCAACAACCAAGGTTATGCGCAAATCCCCTAAACCAACGACCCCCATGATACCCCACCCGTGGCAGCAAAACCGGTTGTACTGCTTCTATCATCATCAGTATTAAATCTTGTACCAACAGAGAGGTGGCTTCTCTCCCATTCCCTAGTACGACCTTGCCAAGTTTTGCTTGCAAATCTAACCTTGCTTTGATCACCTCATTCCACAATCGACTTCCACTTTCAAGGATGTTCTCCCATGCAAAGAATGCTTCATTCAGTATCCTACTATTCATCTCATTCCTCGAGCTCCAACTAAGAATTCCAAACACCATATCCCATCCACTGCAAAACAAGAGGGATTGAAAAGATTTGCATACAATCGATCATGAATACGTAAGATTAAAAATTCTTGAAGCCTCTCTCGTTTAACAAGCCTGACATGGTTGGGAAACATCTTCTCAATATATGATCTGTCGTCTCCACAATAGCTGCACACCGGATTGCCAGCAAGGTGCCTCCGGAATCTATTTTCATTAGTCAAAAGCTTTTGCTGGTCGCCAGACACATGAAAATTGACTCTATGATGGCCCTCGTAACTCCAAAAATATCGCCAATGTTTATCAGGCTCCAAGCTATTTTGGTTATCCATTGCATAATAATAAGCTGACTTAGTGATAAAAAACATGTCTTCTCTCCCAGCGCCACCCAGGGAAGTCAGGGATATTCGATTGCAAAGGAGGCCGCAAGGCGCTACTTTTTAAAGCTATCGATTCAGTCAGTAAGTGTTTGAATCGTGTCCAATTCCAATCCCCAATATGATCCGTCATGTTACATAGAGGCACATTATTAGAAGGCGCAAGGTCCGGTTGGATACTACTGTTCATCAAAGGCTCACAGTTTTTTACCCAAGAGTTGCGCCCAAAATCCACCTCACACCATCCCCAATATTCCATATGATTCCACTCCTAACTCCTCACTTATACTTAGTTCGTAGCAGTTAAACCGAAGTTGATCAATCTTAAAGCACCAGATAAAACCCAAGGCAGCATTCTGTCAATCCAACCCTTTAATTCCAAGGCCACCCTGAGACGTCGGTTGACAAATATCATCCCTTTTCACTAAATCAAATCTTTTGTCTTCTTGCCAGCCTCGCGAACAGAATTAAGAAGCGTTAAGCGTAAGGAGGATATTATTATCATGGGTTACCGCATTAATGAATGCTTTAAAACTATGGATATGTTTAATAATGCGGCTGTTAATTGGTCAATTGTAACTGTAATAAGGTGGCAGACTTTGTGTGCAATTATGCCATTACTCACAGGGTCATTTGGTTTTTGGTGTGGATTACCCTACGTTGATCCATAATATTGTAATTGATGATGCTATTAATTGAAGGTTGATCTCTTTAGGTCTTGTTGTCAAAAAAAAACTTCTTTTGTCTTCTGTGTGCCCCAAACAAAGTTTCGTATGATTTTCTCCATTATCGAGTGTATTCCTTTCTGTAGAAAAGTCCATTGTATTGTATATATAAGAACGACGACCAACATGCTTCGGTTAGAGTTTTTCTTCCGACGGCAAGAGAGTTTTAGCTTGCACTTAGAGACTTTTTATCTCATATTAGTAATATTGATACGTAGCTTTAGTTACTCGCTTATGAAGCAATAACAAAAGGCATTCAATTTACCCTTAACAAGTTTCATTTGCTCAATCGAAGGTTCTGTAAACAAAATTAAGCCATCTGAACACTCGAATCACCCTTTGTTAGCTTAATTAGTTTCCATCTACCCATACTCAATTGATTCGGCTACAAATAAATAATGTTCAAATAAATTATAATTCCAAACAATCTACACAGAAAGCAATTTAGTGACACAATACAAATTACATAACTGACTATGTTGCTCAATATCAACAAGTACATCCTCTATAAAATTCCAATCCAATATATCATAAGTTTTCTCGAGATTAATTTTAGTCACCATCCGCTCTTACTTGCCTGACCTCTTACGTATTATATGAATCATTTTTATACAATAATAATATTATCAACGATGCATCTTCCAACAGGAGGATCGAAGCTTGATTGCTTAAGAACTGCCCAGGTTGGTATGAATGGTCTTAATTTTTTGTTCCTTTTGGTAACAATATTTTACAAGACCGTACAAAACTATTGAATTGTCTTAAGAAACTCAATCTTATGGATTAAGTAAAGAAGAGTCTGATTAATCCATTTCTCAAATTGACCAATTGCAAATAATGTGGAACAAATTCGCAGACACCTCCACCATATTCGAAATATTTTAGTAAGAGAATGCATAGACCATCAACCCCGGAGAGATGGCCACGAATACTAGAAGTCTAGAACCACTTTTTTTATTTAAATTAATTTTATTTTATATTAATAACACATTTAATTAAAACATACACTAAATTAATTACTATTTAGTAATTATATCTCATGTTTCAATTATGAAAAAAATTGTACATATACTTATTTTGAGAAATAGATTTTCATTTTTAATTTTCAAAAGATACAAATAGAAATTGTTTTCTCAGGGGCCAAACTTTCAAAGTAATTTTTTCTTTTCGTTTTTCCATTTTGCAGTAAGCCCGGCTGCTTATTGGTTTCATTATAAACCACCAATCAAAAAAAAAAAAGCCATGGTTTTATAATAAACAACTCTAAAAAGTCACGGGCCAACATCCTGCAATAAGGCGTTCATGTGATTTCAAACCTTTCTATGGCTATCAGCAACTCTCTCTCTCTCTCTCTTATCAGTTGGCAGCCAAAACATACAAAACTTCATGAGGAAAAAAAAAAAAACTTATCTTCCAATCATCAATGTCCCTCCCCGGCTTTCAATGCTGTTTTTCAGCTTCCTCTTCGGTTTCAGTATCTGATACTAAATCAGTATCGACTTTATTATCTGAACTCTCCTTTTGCTGCTCATCATCCCCTGCTACATCGATTGATCCTTCAGCATCTTCATTATGTCCAGTTTCAGTTGATGTCCTTCTTTGCACATGCTCTATCTTTGCGGATAATTCTTTCACTTCTTCAACTGCAAGATCAGACAAATTCTTCTCCCTGTTACCTCCGTCACCTGAGCAATCAGATAATGTTTCTGTTGCAACCTCTGAATGCTCCGCATTAGCGTTATTTATACTACTGTGATTTTCTGAAGATGAATATTGCATACTATTATCAGTACTGATTTCCAAAGCAGAAGAGATGGACTCATCATGGTCCGATTCTTTTACTGTACTCTCAACTACAGAATCAGTTTCAGCTGCATTCTTTGTGGCTGGAAAAGACTGGAAGGCATCCCAATCGTCTTCATCCTCTTCATCTTCTTCCATGTCATCATTATTGGTACCTATAGGGGTGGCTAATGGAGATGAATATCTTTCTTCACTTTGCTGTTTAAGCTTCACCTGAGTAGCTGATGGTAAGGCATTGTCCTCTCTTCTCATTTCAAGTGGAACTGGTAGTTTAATCTCTAATGGCGGTGCCACAGATTTCGTTTCTCCAACACTGTGGTCCAGTGTTACTGAAGCACGAATAACCCCCTGAAAAAAGAATGGTGATTATTATTTCTGAACAATGTGGCCATGGGAAAAATGAAAATTGCGAATCAAACAAAACTTTAGGCAACAAAGTCTTCAATTGCCTATTTCTATCAAAAATGCGAATCCATTGCTCTACCAGAAACGTGGAGAAAAACTATTAGTGAACTAGATCTATGTTTCTTGAAAGGAAAAAACAAAGCCATCAGGTTCGATCTAACAAAACAGTTAACAAGTTTACCAAACTTGAAATTTCCCATTTTATGTTTCTTTCAATCACAATAGAAAAACTTGTCATTTATATAGAAAGAAATAGAAAGCAAAAACACCTGAAGTTGCTGTCTGTGCGTCTCAGACATCAATAACAACACATCCTTGAGATGACCAGCCGAAGAAGGAATTTGTGCAAGATGAGAAACAAGCCTGATGGAAGTGTTTCTTATGTCATTGACTTCCTACCAACATGATCATAAACAAAAGATTGTTTAAAACAACCATAGAAATACTTGTTCCAATTTCAAATGTTGAAGGCTCTTGAACAAATTACCTGAGAACAATTATCCTCTGATGCCGAGAAGATCATAACAATAGCTTCCAAAAAGAGACTCATGAACCCTCTCTGGCAATCACTCTCTTTTGAAACTGTTTGCAGGAGCATTAGGACTTGTAAGCACTCCCCCACAATAACAACTGATTCTTTAGTCATGGATTTCTGTCACCAAGAATAACACAAATCCTCAGAAAATTACTTGCAAGGAGCAACATGGTTTAAATTTATGGAAACGAATAGAAGGTGCACCATTAACATGTTTTTGATTATGGTGAGAATGCCCCCAACCAGCTCTCCAATAAAGAAGACGATGGAACTGTTGTCTTCCATATTGTTACTTTTCAGTACCACGCTTTTCAGCACCTGCAAACCGATAGCCTGTACCTGTGCCTCAAAAGTGTTTGATTATCAGTCATACACTGTTTTGTACGTAAAACAGGCAGGTAGACCTGGACATTAAAGACATGAAAGGTTTAAGTTACCTGTAAATTTGAGTCAGTTAGTATAGTAAGCATACAATCAGTGCAAAATTTAAACACCGAAAAGTAGATAGGATCACTATCTTTGTTGCCTTCTAGACATTGAATTTCATGCATTATCTTGGGCAACAGAACTATCTGTTCAATAGAGAATGCAAGCTTCAATAGCAGTAGTTTGCGTAAGTCAGATCTCTTATTATGCAGGAGATGAATGCCTTCAATGCAATCCTTGGTCAAATCAGCAAGTTCATCTAGAGAAGTGCATAAAATATTTCTCAGGTTTACAATGGCATCATCACCAAGATTAGGAGCATCTGCAACAATAATTTCAATTAGCCTCCATGCAACCATAAATGAGTAAACAGCCACAATATGATCATATTTGATACACATGACAATGCAATAAATCTAACCAAATCCTCACTCTTAAATGATGTGTTTTCCCCTAATCATTCACCCAAAAATAGTATGTGCTCCTTTTCAAGAACATTTGTAGAAAAAAGAATCATCAAATAAAATGTGGTATTCAGAAATCAGATGGTTAATGTCGGCAGCATAAGAGCAGAAAAAGCTTTTTTTCTTTAATTATTGTTAATTTCATGGGCTTACGTATTCAACATGATTCCTTCTTTGAATGTCACTGATCATTCCTCTTACTTCTAAACAATTTTCCCTTTTACCTACAAATTTACAAACACTGCTTAGCTAAAAAATATTTTTTGTTAATGTGATTTATCTACTACTTTGTAGCAGTATAATTTTCCCATATTAATTTCGAGACATTGTAGAAGCCCATTTGAGAACTTTATTTGCGGCAATAAGAAGGCATAAACATTTCCTGGAACACTGATTTTGATACAATAAAAATTCAAATATTGAAGCACAAAAAGTTAATTTTCCACATAACATGGTTTGAAGCATAAATCTAGCTGAAAAACAATGTTAAATTTCAATGAAATAACAAAAATACTCACTAACAAATCTAATGAATATTAGATATTATTTTCAGATCCTTAACTAAATCATCTTAATGACCTATGAAGAAACAGAAATTACATGTTTAAAATGTGTGCATTCTTATAAGTGTAAACAGAAAAAACAGGAAAAATGCTCACCATCAATGAGTTTCTTCAACAAGGAATTCACACACTTCACAATATCAGTAACTTTTGATAGGGACAACTCAGTTGAAGCTTGTCTAATGAATTTGTAGCCAATCAAAAGAAATGCCAATGCTACTGAATGCAGGTGTTTCTGCATCTTTTGACACATGTGGTTCAGTAGGCAATGAGTTAGTAATTAAAAACAAAATAACCAATAAGAGTGCAATAAGCCAAAGATAAATCTTGGTAAAGAATCACAAGACAAAATCATATGGCATAATAAAAATCTGAAAAAATACACCAAACACACTTTTGGTTGAAAACGCCTCATTATTGTCTTCGCAGCAGCAAACAGTGGAAACAATAAATCTTCCCAGCAGGCTTGAACAGGTGAGAATGCACTAGCACTGAATGCAGAAAACAAGATCATTATTGCCCAAGGTTAGAATTGTCCATGAGTTTCACTAGCAATCTACTAAAATTACTTAAATATCATGGTAAATTTGATACCAGTGAAAAACTCTAAAAAGGCAACCCAAACAAAGTTCCACCACTAGGCAAGCAAAATTTTCTGCTTCAAGGAAATCTTCAGGGCAGTTGTGCACAATCTATTGAAGCAAACAGAAAACAGAACTCTCAGCATCAACTCTATAATAATTCATCATTTTAAACTTATACAACTAATTTTGGGGAAACAAACATCTCCTGTTGGTTTTGCTAAAAGAATCAAAACTTCATAACCTAATAATAGAAGGGAAGTAGAATTAAAGGGAAGAATTCGGTAATGCATGTGTAAAAAAATGCAGATTTACAGGGATAGCAAAATATCTCAAAGAGAAAGCACGATGGTAAAGAGATGGGAATTTAGGAAGGAAACACATCCTCAGTCATGTAGTTGATCACTTGCAAAAATTGATCACAGCTAATTTGAGTTTGGTGAATGCTTCTCTCCAACAATACTAATAAAAGGCCATCGTGAGATCAAATTTGAAGCAAGAACTTAAATTTATTTCAGCTGAACTGAGAGTTACCTCAGATAGAACAGATATCGCAAGACTGTTCCATGAATTATCCATGTAGATGGAATAAGAGAAGACCTGCATGGATTGGATATGACAATTTGATAGTAAAAATTATTTCCAAACTAGATAGAAGAAATCATCATAGCACAATTATCATAGTTAAACTGAAATTAGAGCAACCTAGAAATATTTTGTTTGACATTGCCATGCAGATTTAAAAGACTATACCTTCTGCTGTCATATAGGAACAAATATACAGACAAACACATACAAATATATTGGTCTTTAGAGCCTTAATAGCGAAGTGGAATAAAGGTATAGGGACATCAAAACCATTTCACATGTTTAATGCAGTTCCACAATTTTTATTTGGTGTAATCTGATCCTTAAACTTGCACAATGGGAGTAATTTGGTCAAATATGTAATGCCATCCACTAGCTATCGCTACCGATGATAATATGTAAGCCATGTATACTTTAAGTAAATTCTCAATTCTTTCCTTTTGGTTTTTCCTTTTCTTTTCTTCAGGGTTTTATAGTTAGCCTTCTCCTTTTCTACTATTTTTGGCAGAGTCAAATTATAAATCAGGCCATTCAATCTCAAAGGACAATGGAGTCGCCATGTAGAAGATGCCCTTAATGGTAAACAACTATAGAAGTCCTTACTTTCATCAAAATTACCAAAATCAAATACCACCACCTTTGGTACCCATAAAAATAAGTCAAAGTTATATCATAACAATTAATCTACAGAAATGATAAAAATAGTAAAACATCTGGGGTATACACAATTTCTGCCTAGGACAGTAGTAACTTTTAGCAAATAAAAATTTCAAAAGAGTATAGGTTCAACCAATTGCAGCGGCACCCAAACCGATTTCGGTCAAAATGTTGCCCCTTGAAACCATGATTATGGAATAAAATAATGTTTCAGGTAGCACAATTTTTCTAAGAATTTGAAGTGAGAAGACAAAAACACATCCCTAAACTCCTTTTATTTAATCTAGAAACTGAGGAACAAACAGATAAAAAACAATGAAAGCATAATGAAAAAAAGGCACAAAGTAAATGCTAACAAAAATTAAAGTAAACAGGAAATGAAAAGAGAGAGATCACTACCAGGAGCAGTTCTTCACAGATGTTTACGGTAAGAAAACCAGCTGAGAAAAACTTCTGTGTTAAAAGAAACTGGAACACTGGCAAAACAATTTCATAAAACTTCAAGCCTGGAGAAGTCGTATCCTCAGCAGGAGTATCTCCATCATGTTTTTCTTTAGCTGAGGCTAACGGTATAACTTGTTTACAAAGGGCTGGATGTTGTCCCTGAAATATAACAAGCAAAGCAAAGCCCCACAGAAACTGGTATTCTTCGGATTCCAGTTCAACCATACTGTAACCAGATACTAAGCTATTTGCTGACATATTTTCAGCAGCAGCTTCAGAGTTTCCATTCCTATCAACATTCACAGGAACTGCATCCAGAGCAAGTGCTTGCAAAATAACAGGCCATGCTTCTTCCAAGCAAGGCTGCAGCTTAGACGAGACCAGAGGTGATTGAATAGCATCAAGGAATGAGTTCCACTATAAGAAATGAGCCAGAAAATACAATGTTAATGAAGTTATGTTTATTATATTTTAGACAAAAAGTGTTTTTGTGTCTATGTGCAAGTATTCTACATCTGTTAAAATTAACAGGTTCACAACCAGTTCAGCTTACGTTTCTTTTGAGATTTAGATGCAAGCACACACAACTGTAATCCTTCAAAAGCAAGATCCAGTACTTCCCCAGAATGCTTGAACTTCTTGAGAACAATGGTAACAATGCTAAATACTCATCAGGAACAACAGCTTGGTGTCTCCTCAAAAAGGCGTATGTATAACACTTGAGAGAGGCGTGAGCGGCTAGAAGTCGTATCTTGATCTATTTTAAATAGTAAATTAGTAAGAGCTTCATCATTGTAAACAGCCATACCAGAAGCAAAAATGAAAAAATAGAGACAACCACCACTCTATACTAGTACTAACTATGTGAGATGGATCTTTTCTACACAGTGCATTCATTGTTCTGCAACCAGCATACCTTACATGAGACCCATTCTGCAAATGACGGATAATATAGGTCCTTGAAGTCATCCAAAGGGCGAGATAATAGTGAAAATATACGTTTTACTGCAGCTTGGTCACCACTAATTATTCCACTTGTCATTATCTGAAATTGTAACATGTCACCACAACCATATTTATGTCCAAAAATCTTTTTGAATATTATAAACATATAAATGCTCCCACCTTGGTAGCCAGCAACAGACCTGCCTCCAAAAGAATAGGGCCAGATGATGTATCCAGTGCAGTGCGAACAGCAGATATTAGTTGTGCCTAAACTTCATAAAGATTTCAATAATTACTAACCCATTGCACAATACAAAATCACACCCAGCCCTGACATCCTTAGAGAAAACACTAATACACAACAACGGCATCAGCTTACTTGATACTGTTCTAGTAGAAAGTGTCCTGGAAGCTCGGGATCAGGAACTGTTTCAAACTGAAATACAGAGCAAGGAATGCAGAAACAAATTAACATTGTCCAACATTAAGCATTCGATATATTATCCCTCAGCCATCATTTAAATTTGAACCCAAAAAATCTAAATGAAAAGTTATAGGTTGTATTAGCATCCATTGCTACTTTGCTTAGTTGGAGACTCTTCAAAAGTTAATGCCAAAAATATATTGGTTAAATGAACAAATAACAAGAGAATATCAGTAGCTACAAAAAAAGTTGGACATATTATTTGGTTAGCAAAATAAAAATGTACATTAGGAACATTTATAAAGATTGAAGTGTATCTAGTTTATGCCATTAAATATTAGTTCAAAATTCAAACAGGTATTTAGCCGAAGAAAACTACCTGATTAAATGATATAACTAGCATTCCCCATACTAACCTTGTCTACAACTGAACTTAAAAGTCGGACACCGATTGGCCGCATGTTTTCAAACTGAATTGTACTTATCTATGAAAAATAACATATAGAAAAATATGGTGTCAGCTTTCAATCAAATTTCATGTGTTCAAGTGACAATATTTCCATAAACTATTGACTTTTTATTTATATTTTTTTATTCAGAACCTGATAAGCAACTGATATTAGCTCTTGAACTTGGAGGACTAGCCAATCACCATAGGCATGTTCATTTGCAACTTTTCTGCTTGCTAGAGAGAGATCAAAATGTGCAGGATTCTTGCCCACAGCTTCAGGCAGATAACTCAAGCACCTATAAACCAGCAAGTTATTTAACTAGAAAACCTTATTGCTGATAAAGATGAAGCCTGTCAGAAAAAAGTGACATCTTTATGGACATATTACATGTACATTTTGCAGGCTTTGTACGCCTACATGTTCAGGTTTAGTTTAAAGTTAAGGCTCAGATTACGACTTTGAACTTTTTCCCATAGGAATCATATCATTTGGACTCCATACAGAAAGCAAAGAACTTTAGATGATAGGTTCTACTTGAATAGATTTTACAATGTGATGGCTTAAGGGCAACAGAATAAATTTCATGTGAACATTCTAACAACTCCACAACATTATTCCTCCACTAGATATTGTACTTCTATTCAAGATAAACATATAATGAGCATGCCAGAAGACATTCTGCAAAGCATAAATATTTTGAGAACTGGATATATGGTTTTGAACATTTAGAAGAAAGAATTACATGCCAACAGCCATGTTGTCTGTTGGTACAATGTTGAACTCTTAGGGTTCAATCCCTGGCAGCCTCCTCAACTACTAAAAAGGGAAAGGTTAAACAGATAAACAAGCAGAAGAAGAGCTACATCTATTACTTAGTTCATTGACAATCAGAGAACCATGACAGGTTAGCAAAATGTAGAGATAAAGAAGAATCACATACTCAGCAGCAAAAACTCTGGTTCGGTATCTGAGGTGCTTATCTCTATTGCGACCAACAATAGAAGTTACAAATGCATGACCTTGAACTGGAATGTGCTTAGAGTCAGAGACCATGTTTTCATCATCATCCCCAAAATTTAATCTTGAGTCACCATCTGGACCACTAGTAGAACCATTTCCGGAACTAATCTCAGCAGTAGCTCTTGTTGACATAGCAAGGACCTGAGAAAAGTTGGAAATGAAATTTTCTGGTACTTTACTAAACAACTACAAACAAGAACAAAAAAATGCTTGAACTCAACAGCTCTTCATACTCCAAAGAAAACAACATTTATTCAACATGTCAAAAACTCTTAGCAAATACCATCATTCAACACAACGGGATACCACAAAAGAACATATGCATGAAAGCCAAGTTCTTCTTGTTTACCTTTTTCAACTAAAATCCAACTCACCATGACCAGAATCTTCAAACTTGGCACAAAGACTAACACGGGGAAGAAAGATATCATTTTTCTTTTTCCCTTTCTCCAAAAGGGGCCACATAACTTGTGGTAACATAAATCTCTCCCACAAGAAAATGATACCATGTAGGAGTAAGGCAATTTCAGGCCCTGAGAAACTTATGGCCAAGTGCCCCACAACCAAGCTATCTGACATACCCCACCCCCCAACCCCCCTAAAAGGAACACTTGGTTTAAAAGCCACCTGAAATAACTAGATGAGAAGCCATCATATAGCCAACGTGCAACAAAATATCTAAGAAAGAAAGCTGCAATTCTCAATTTAGACAACAATTGGCAAATGAAAAATGGCAACCTTGGCTGTTTAAATTAAACTCACCATTTGCACAGCCATTTATGAAATTAAGAATTCTAGTTTCCTTTACTAGCTATTCCACTATAAAGGTCCCTTTTTCCAAATCCATTAGATTTAAAACTGCACCAGTTATTGAAAAACTAATTTATATTACAACTCTTAATGTAGATATAGAAACCCAACATAATGGATATCGTTTAAAGCAGAGTGCCTTGAGCATCTTTATCCTCCAGCAGTGTTGGACAAACTTATTTACACACACACGAAGATGCCATTAGCCTGAAATAAAAATGTGCAGATTGTATACGCACACACAGATGAAGATGCCATTAGCATGAAGCGACAATGGTAGACTATAGCTTCCAGCCAGTGGTTGGCAGCAAAAGGAGTTGGAGGAGCAACGCCAATAGGACAAGACTCAAATGGGTTTCAGATAGAACCACAACCAGTCTCAGGTTAGAAAACACCATCTATCCACACATTGATATAAATCACTTCTATAAGTTTGCAATGTATATTATCTCATGGAAAAATGAAATTTCTCCATTCCAAATTTTCCTGAATAACAGGAGAAAGGACCAAAATCAACTCGCCAACAATTCCAGATGTAATGAAGACCAAGGAAAGCATCTGACTCTCATACACATTTAACACAAAAATTACATAATAGCACTTATCTAGTCCCTCACATCAGGATAAACCGGAAGAATCTGCTAAGCTTCTATTTAAGTAACTACTCAATGGCTAAGTAACCGAATGGGTTTACCATCTTTCATCCCAATCATAATGGAAAGTCCTATTAAGTTCTTCTGTGCCCCAGTTATATGAAGACAATAAGTGTTTGTCTTCATTACTGAAATCAGAGAGAGAGAGAGAGAGAGAGACCACAAGAGAGGCGTGACGAAATAGCCCAAAAAATAAAATAGAAGAGAAAGACAATATTGACAGAAGAAAAAGCACATTAGTATATTATCAAAAGAAGAAAATACTCTAAAGAGGATCTCACAAGCATCACATGAATTCATGCTTATAGATAATATGGATACAGAATTTCAAAAGTTATTAGCTAAGTTATTACAAGAATAAAACTAAACAAGCAAATAAAAAAGTCCCTTCCAGCATTGGCAGAACTGTAAATATAAGGGGCTAAAAATACTAACTAAAAAGTAAAATATGGCAAACATCCTTCTGTAACCAGGAAACATCCCTTTAACCTTTATATATTATCAAAGCCGAGAAGTACTGCATCAACTAAACACAGAATTCATTTTGGGGTGATATGCCATGGAAGAGCAGAGAACTCACCATGTTACGACAAATTGATATCCATCGAGAAGGACGTGAAGGGCAAGACACATAAAGCAGTCGCATGATTGTGCCACGGATTAAATTCCCTATCCTACAAAAAAGATAAATAATAAAAAAAATGAATGAAGCAACTGAAAGACCAAGCCTTACATAACGAAAAATACTACGCCGCAAAAGCTTTAAAGCCAATTATTATCCCCCACCCCCACCCATGCCCTCTTTTGTTTTCTTGTCATGTTATCCAAAACCATGAATATATCAATGACAGAAGTATACATATGACCAAAAAGACGGCACAGAACAAAGAGCCAGATAAACATCTGTTCCAGGCAAAAGTAGAAATTTCAGGCAGCCTCATCAGCACAGCTTTACAATTGAAAGTGATACTATCACCTTATATTTGAGTAAAAGGGAGAGAAAAAATTGGTTTGATAGAAAGGCATAAAAAGATGAAGTGAAAAAAAAAAGGAGGAATCTTGAGTATAAATTTGCAATGTTGAAAAGATATTTGTTTCCTCTTGTTGCAAGGATAACTTGTCAAAAACCAACATCTACACAGCATTCTGACTGAAAATGGTACTATAACTTTTAAGAAAATTACACATTGATCGAATCAACATTAAGAAGTTTCCAAAGGATTCATTGGATGGTATTGTCATCAACATGGCAATGTAGTGGCCTTCGTATCTAATTACTACACTGACCATGCTACAAGTGGAGATCTAATCAAGGTGTTTGGTGTTGCATGAAAGCAAGGCATAATCTAGTACAATGTGCAAAAGAAGATTCTATTATATTAGTATTCTAGTAACAATCTCTTAGATTATAATATTTCATTTCATAGTTAAGGTTAAATATGCAATCAACCAACAAAAAAACAATTTATGACTATCTCTGATTAAATAAATTTTAACATTATCAAAAAACATTAAGGAAAAGAACTCTGAATTAAAAGATAAAGTACATCAAGTAATACTTCATCCTTGACATTTCATTGTCAATGTTCAAATTGGCAGGGAGGTTAAGGTGGAAAAATCATGTAGTTCATACTAAAAAGTGAAATTTTTTCTTTACATGCTAACTTTCAGTTTTTAATGGAGAAAGTTTAGAAACATGAAAACTGATGAGGAATGCAAAAAACAAAAAAGACTGAAGCACGGAACTTTAAGATATACCGAAAAACAAAATATGGACAAAGCACATGGGACCGAGGGAAGAATGAATAAGCTAAAAACATTGACTATAAACAAACAAATAAATAAATAAAGTAGGGACAAGTGTGTAACCTGCCTAAATGTCTGGTTGTTTTTGAAAGGGAAAAATTACCACAAAAATAACTGAAACTTAGGAAAGGAAGTACACTTTTTAAGCACATAAAATTAAAATGATTCCATGAATCAATTCCCCAGATCAACACGTGAAACGTTTCCTGCCCTTTCAGATTGGATTTAAACACTCCCAAGGCAGTCACCTGAACAATCTTAGGTCATAAAATTATCATCACACAGGATCACCAAGTTCCTATCAAACATGGTGAACTAATCATCAACTCAGTGAACCTTCGAAATTGGTGCAACAACCTCACACCAAAGACCTCGGACCTTGGAACTCTGAAGGAATCACTGAAGAGAAATAAAAAAATCACTGGCCAGAGCATTACCACCGATCTTGTTCTTATGGCGCACCTATTCATTTCACTACTTAAAGAGAGAAACTAGTTCATTGCAAATTCAATGGTTATATACAACGATATACACAAGAAATTCTTGGTCTTGTAACATGATACCTTGAAAGAAGAAAAGATGCATTTAACAGGAAAAACGTAAGGAAATTTCATTAATAAAAGTGATAAAGTAAAAATAGAATAAAATAATAAAAAAAAAAAACAGAAACATTGCTAATGGAAGACATCTAAGATGCATTAACTATCAAGAAGCTCCAAAGTTCATAAGAGTCCAACACATTCAAAATATGTAGAGGAAAGATTGACTGGACAGGAAACCAACTTAAACTATCTCATTAGACAAAGGGTAAATTCAACATACATTTACAACCTAACCATTTTTAATACAACTAATAATTGTAAAGTAGACGGAAAAAATCATAAGATGTTGAGAATACTAGCAGGGAAAAAGAAAACGAGGAAATAAACATGTTAAAACATAAGTATAGATTCTACCATTCACGTCATTTCAACATTTTGGTAGTTAAAAATCAAATTAATATTTAAATGGGTATCCTCCACATACTCTGAATCAGTTTCTTCGTCTAGCATGCAAAACAGATTATCTTCTATTTGTTCATCAATGACAGAAACCTGAAAGGATACCATGAACACAGTATTTCAAAAAATAAAAAAGAGATTAAGGCATTAGAAAATGGAAATATAAAAATGTGGAAATTTATGACTTCACTACTCACAGGGTCCTTCTCAATGAGATGCCGTAGAGTGGAGACTGCAAGATGCCTTAATGCAGGCTGTTTCAAAGAAAACCTGCTTAGTAGCAGATTGGACAAAAACTTAAGCCATGCCCTTGAGAACTTTCAAAGTAAAGAGGAAAGAACCTGTCTTGATGATAGAGTCAGCAGAAGAGTTTGGACATGGGAGTGCACTGAAACAGCATGTGGAGCAAAAAGAACAAGCTGTTGTGTGAAACGAACACTCCTGAAAGATTAATAAGCTATTAAGTTATCATCCATTGTGAAAGTAGAACATAAAATTCTACCAATGTGTAGTCAAGTCAAGCAGTGGTGGCACAGCAGAAAAACTGAGAGAGCAAACATAGAAATAGGAATATTTTCAGTACATACTCAAGTAGTGTAGCTGTTTCTTCTGAGGAACTAATCTCTGCAACAACAGACTGGAAAAAAAATGGATGTCAATAATAAGTTCAAGATGAAATGGAGGATGCAAATACGTACAGTTCTAATTCACGCATACTGTAGCCTACCAAATCTACATTCGATCAAAAGGGAAATTCAGAGAAAAAAGTACCTTGCAACGTGAAAAGAAAATGCTGCCAGGGGCAAGCTCAGGACCAAGAACGGCAACAATTGCATTTATAAGACGTCCCACACCTTGTTGGAGGTCAACCCTTCCATTCTCTTCAGACAACAAAATCTCCAAAGCGAGGCCCAGTGTGGCCTGTATTTTACGAGGGAAAGCAGAGAATGTGGAAAGAGCAACAGAAGTTGTTATCAATGAAATATCTACCTAAACCCGACGGCTACTATCCAACTTAGTATCAGTTGGTCATACGTGCAGAGACCAGATCTAGATATAAAGCCATAATAGTAGACTTTAAATTTACCCAATTTATGATAACATAATATTCTCCTCCATCTCTAGTCTGATACTAACAACTGAAACAAATGGATGTAACAAGTGTAGAAAAATAAGGGGCATCAAACAACCTTTTCTTTAGCAATTAGTCAATTACTCTGTGCTATTTTTCCCTAACAAGTCAAAAATCCTTCGTGATGAAATTTTCAAAATGTGATGCTTGGCATTAATCCAAGAGACTAGTATTGAATAAATTTCATTGCTCCAATCAATACTTATGTAATAGATAGTTCAAGAGATTTCCGTATGCCAGGGCCTTCAAAATATATTACCACCCAACTCTGAGAAACCAAATGAATGGATAAAAGACACTCCAAACCATAGAGACTCCCAGCAGTATCTGCTTTTTTCACGAGTCAAGAGTCATGAATTTGATTACCTGGACATGAGATACAAAGGACAAGCCAGCAGCTTCTATAGTCAAAAGAAGTCCATGCAACGACCAGATCTGTAAGGCAGGGATTGAACTTTTAGCCAGCAAAGTTATTGAGCTTACAGTAGTAGGCACTAAAGTTGAAAGTGCCATCCCTCCAGCACTGCAACAAAGAATATAAAAAAATAATTATGAACATACATCCCTCTATATTTAAGATATTGCAAACAACCATATAACCATCATCGTAGATAATAAAAAATAGTAATATAAGATTAACAAGGATCTAACTATGGCATTGTGTTTAAAATTCAGCACGGGAGCAACAGTGGAATGTGGCAAAACCCCATGGGAAGATTAATAAAAAATAACACTTCAAACAATAAATGAAAAGGTAAAACAGCATTTAAGAAGCTAAACCAGAGATAATGTAACTCATTAAATGGTTTCATTACAAGCAAAACAATTTCTAATCTTGAACCATCATACAAAGGTCAAATCAGTAATCCTCACGGTAAAGGTAGCAACAGTTGACAAAGCTATGTCACAAGTCTTGGTTTAAGCATCCATTAAACACCACAAACACCAGAAAAGGTTTTGCGCAAATGAATTCTAATTCCTTCATTCCCAAATAGATTCATTGGCAGTCAATTGTAAACACTTGATTTGACTTCAATAGGAACCTTAAAATGAGTTACTGATATTTGATAAAGATGAAGTTAGGATGATTAAAATTAATTATTAATGGAAGATTTTGCAACATAAAACAATATAAAATTAGTAGTAGGGACTCAATTCAACAAAAAAGCTGTAAAAGGTCATGAATGTACCCAAGAATTATAGTAGGGTGGAGATAAAAATAATAATGGACCCAATAGTGAAATTAACAAGACTTGAAAACAAAAGTTGCTACCAATCCATTCCAACAAAGAACTACTAGAGCAACAAGTTTGCCTTCTCCCAAATTCAAGTCGGATACAACCAATGTGCATAAGTTGGTATCTTATCCAGATCATATTTTGCAATCCATGACTTCTGGTAGGCAGTCCCAAATTTTCAAAGGAAACAAAAACAAAAATAATGCAATTAGATTAGATATAAAAAATTAAATCTTATAATCTTTAAATTAGAGCCACGGACTCCTTGAGGAACTCACATTGAACCCACTGCCCAGTACCCATTTCTGTTAAAAAATTATTTTGTTGACAGTAAATTTAATATTAAACAATTTATCTTACACTTTCACTTTTCAGTTAGAAGCTAAGAATCCATTTTTAAGCAAAAGAACTAAGACATAAAAACAATCATTTGCAATAGAAAAGTTTTGATATTCCACCTGCGATGAATACATCCAAGGGAAAGAGCTATTGAGCCAGCATAATGTGAATCTGTTATACCATTTAGCTCCCCAAGTAACGATCGAGTCTGTATTAGCAAAAATAAACTTAGTTACTCATATCCTCTCATTTCATTCCAGTCAAATCAAACGGCTAATTAAATAGAACAATTCAAAGAGTCCTATAATTTTGAGAACAGAAAGCATAGATGTCACTAAATTGAATGCTTTTTTTATTAAGAAAAGAAAAAAGAAACCAAATGTATTTTTCCTGGGATCTCAAAGGCCTATTTTTAACAAAACAATACAGAAAAACAGGGCATGAAAATCACAAGTAAAAACTGACCATTCTGGCTGTAAAGATATCATTTCCAAGGCGAGCTAAAAGACCAAGACCCTCTGATGACGCCCTACGTTGTGATGCACAAATGTCCCCCTCAATTAGTATACCCTATCAAATCAAAACAAGTCATGACCAGATGGAACTAATGCTCAACTATGCAATAAAAATCACTATTTCTGATAAGAGATGTGCCTTAAAAATAGCTTGAGCCAAATTCAATATCTCTAAATCCAATGATTGTGGACGTAACGCGAGCAAAGCCTGAGGTTAATAAATATATCAAAGATTAAATACCCACTGAATTTTTCCAATACAAAAAAATATAAGGATAGCAAGCACCTTCAAACCAGCAAGTAACCCCACACATATGTTGGTCCAGAGTTTTAAGTGAAACAAATAAAATAAAACACCAACAAAATGGTATAATTTCACTGGAACAAAGAAAAATAAACATCAAACAACATAGTATTATCTTACCTGAGCAGCAAATATGATTCCAAAGCAGAGAAGCATTTGATTCACCAAAATCTTGTTTATAGTCTCCGGCTACACAAAAATTAAATACAAATGAAAACAACCAAAAATCTTAGAAATACTAAATCAACGGTGACGAAGACAAAATGCAGGCCATCTTAACAGAAGGAAAAGTAAAATATTAGCCTTAAAAAAAAAACCAGGAGTGCTCATAAACATGATTCATGAGTTATATTCAAAAAGGAGGTCATATGGGTTGCATAACTAAGAAAGAGAAAACTTTTTCTTATTCAAAATTGGAAAACCAAAGCAGGGAGGAGAGATTTATGAGAGTGCAGATTTCCAATGAAAAAAATAAGCCTGAAGGACTAGTAAGTTCTTTTGAAGCTCCAGCTATGGTGTTGTTTTCTGCTTACTTCCAACCATTCTGTTAATTAAGAGCATTCCCAGAAATCTTTACCATGCGGGTTACAAACAGAAGATTGTAGCTCATGGAAACTAAGAAAACAGGGGAACACAATGCATACTTTCTACCAACCAAAATAATCTTAGCACAGCCCTCCCCAATCAAATCTGAGGCACATAAAAACAACTAATTACCTGAGGAAAACTCGACAATTCATTATCCCATACACAAGGCATGAGTCCATCTTTTCCACCTTGAAAAGCACGGAGTTCATCTTCAAACCAATCCCTGAGAAAAGACAAATAACACCAGGAAAACTCTTAAATTTTCTACTCGAAGAAATAAACTCTACTCAAAAAATGCTTAAGGTTAACCAATAGATGCTATAAAATCTCAAAAATGTTAAGAAAGAAAAAATATAGCAAAAAGAACATATTTAGACACCTTCCAGGAATCCAGGGTCCCAAACATGCATCTCTTTTGTCTAACAGGAACATCAAGCATGAGCTTTCCTCGCATCCAGAAGCATTTCTTTGTCATAGAACAAAAGCAAACAGCAAAATCAACCATTCATGTTTTCAACAGAAAAGATATCTGAATTTTCTTCATTTCCAAAAAAAAGGTGAAAAAATGGGGGTAGATAAGTTAAATGACATAAGAGATGAGTTATAATTACCTATAGGGAATTGTACATAATTGTATAATTTGAGAATGGTCACTCTTATAGGCCATTGGATCAGGGAGGGATTGATAGCCCATTAATGTTCTGATGATGAATATGTCCACTTCAGGCTTAATATCCAGTAGTTCTTTGGCTGCCAACAGAGAGATATAGGACAAAGCCCTGTTTTGCAATGCATATTAATTTTTTTTCCTATATTTATAGTTGTGCAATGCCACTCCAATTCCATACTATATTAATATGATATACTAGAATCGGAAATACATGGGGATCAGGGGTTTGTTGGACAAAAGGTAGCATATTAGGTCATACCTATTGAGATACAGCATCACTGGCTGAAGCAAAATCCCACTAACTGCCAAATTGGATGACACGAAGCATCGTATGAATGACGTAAGTGCATCAATTGCTGCAGACCACACACTAGAAAAGAGGGGGAGAAAAAGTTATCCAAGGCAAAAACTGTAATAGTATACCTTCCTATGAAAAAAAGGAATCTATCATTTAAGACTAATTGAGATTATTAAGGTCAAAACAGGTGATGAAACAACAAAAATTTCATAACCCTGAAAAGTTGGCCCAAGTTCTTTTTCTTTCTTGCTAATTGTTGCATTTTAGAATGGGAATCCAACCTAAAAGCAATAGGCAATAGGTGGAGAGACCCATATTATCTTTATGTGCTCAAGTAGATTTGGCAATATTGGACATGAACAAGAAATGAAAAATATAACTAAAATTTGATGTAAAACAAGGTATAACATGAAAAAGAAAAACACAAACACAACATAAATATTTGAACGTGCCAAATCTATATAATATGGATCATTAATGATCAAAACTTATCTGAATGTATAGCACCTTAAACACATTTATGACATTGGATAGTACACGAGCAAGACATAAATACACAAACTGGCAGGCCTATGACCTACATAACCCAAATATAAGAGATGTGGGCTTTATTTCACCACTTCAATACTCCCTTCCATGTGTAGGAATAACAAACCTATCACATGGCATGAAATTCACATTTAGGAATGACGGGCCCATCATGCCAAATGAACTTCACATTGTAGGTAAAAAATAGCTATTATGGATGGACCAATAAATGGGAGAAATGCCTATTATAATATCATGTTGAATTTTATGACGCTGATCCAATCTAAAATGAAATGACAATAAGTGGCAAAGCCCTTATTTTATTTATGTGCCCATGAAACCCAATTTTACAAATAAGGGATTCATTTTATCAAGCCTTCAATTAGTTCACTCATGTGTAGGGGCAATAGGACTATCACATGGCATGATGTTAACACATCGGGATAACTAGGCTACTTCGCATCTTAGGTATAACAGACCTATCATGGAAACAAAGGCAACACCTTCTATGATACTATGTTATATTTTACAATGGGAACCCAACCTAAAACCAATTGGTAATAGTTGAAAGGCTCCTGTTATATTTATATGTCTAGGATACCTCCCCCCCCCCCAAATTTAGGATTCTTTTTATCACCACTTCATTATTAATATCAATTTGACATGTCCCACGAATGCTGCCAATGATGAGTCTGACAATAGGCGATGAGCCCAAAGACAAGGGTGGATGAAGATAAAACAAGAAAAATCTCATATGCTTAAAGGAGAGCTAGTTTTGCATGAGATGGAAAAGTTTCAAGAAAGTGTCCAAACTAGACATGTCAATTATGACCCAAACCCGAAAAATCAATCCGATCAATCAAAACCCAAGCCTAACATAAAACAATTCAACCACAGAAATTAAAAACTTAACAACTTGAACCTGCCCAACACAAACCCGAAATGATCTGAACATGAAACAATTTGAATCAGAATTGACCTAAAATTGGAACAAATCAAACCAAAAATGACTCGAGTAGTTAACCCAAAATGACCAAAACATAAATTAAATATATTTTTGAAAATGTATATTATTTTAATAAAAATGATGCCTACATAAATTACTAATATTTTTAAAACTTTATCTTATAATTACCACTTTGTATTACCACAAAGAATGCAATTGCCATTTCCCATGTATAAATTTATCCAGTTCCTATATTTGTTCTCTGATCTACATGAAAATAGTTTAATTATTTTATTGCCTAAGATCTATAATTATATTATTATGACAACTTTTAAACATAGGATTAGTTTATATTTGACCCAAAAAGGCCAACTGTGACAAATTAATTGAAACTTAGAATATCTTTTTCGAATATCAATGTAAATAATTATTTAATATGCAAAACATATTACACCAACATATTACTCATTCAGTGATAAATTGGAGGCATTGGAATTAAAAAGTAACCCTATCAAATGAAATAAAAATAAAGGTATTGTTAACTTCAAGAAAGAATAAAAAAAGAGAAATATCGGTTAAACAGTAATCTTAAATTCTTAATCAACTTAGGTATTCAAAATTGATGTTTGTAATTTATTATTAAAACGTAACGCACTAACAGACACTCAAGTCTCAAATTCAAAAATAAAAATGTTATATTATTGTTAGAATCCCTAGAATTAGGGACAGATTATTGAGAAAATCTTATGTAAATAGAAGTTAATCATAGTTACTGATTCTTAGGATAATTACAGTTTTTTAGGGATTATTTCCTTCCTTAGAATAGTTTATCTCTTTATATACCTGTAACCTAATTAGCTAAAAGATTAATCTGAATCTACAGATTTTACATGGTATCGGAGCCTTAGGAATTATTCGATTCTCTTGTCTATCTTCCTAAAAATTCCTCCGATTTCTCAGCCATCTTCCTAAAATTTCCTCTCTTTTTTTCATGGGTGATCTTCACAATGACACCATGTCCGAAACTGAGATCTCACAAATATCTCAAACTGTCAATCGAGGGATCAATCAAAGTGACCTCAATTCTTCACTAATAATCACTAGTCATCGACTAGATGGAAAAAACTTCCTACAATGGTCTCAATCTGTCCTAATGGTGATTCGTGGTCGTGGCAAGATGGGATATATCAATGGAGACCTCCCACGTCCTGATGTAGCAGACCCTACCTATGCTGCTTGGGAACTCAATAACTCAATTGTTATGGCATGGCTGATCAATTCTATGGAAGGACATATCAGCCGAACTTACCTTCTCTTCAAGACTGCGAAAGACATGTGGGATGCAGTCAAAGAGAACTATTCTGATCTTGAAAATGCTTCTCAAGTTTTTGAGATCAAACTCAAGTTGAAAGACATTCGACAAGGGACACTTGAGGTAACTCACTACTACAACAATCTGAAAATATTGTGGCAGGAGTTAGACATGTACTATGAAGCTAATTGGGGGGAAGGCCTAGATCACACTAGGTTTATGACTCACCTCAACAACGAGCGTCTCTATGAGTTTCTAGCTGGGCTGAGGCATGAGTTAGACGAGGTTCGTGGCAGAATTTTGGGCAGATCACCTCTCCCAACCATTAGTGAAGCCTTTGCAGAAGTGAGGAGAGAAGAGAAACGTCGTCTTATCATGATGGGGGAACCCAAAATCTCGACTGACCAGCCTGCTGAATCTGCTGCTCTTGTGTCCAAAGGTCCTCAAACACAAAAAACTCGTGCTGGGAATGAGTCCGGATCTAACAGACCATGGTGTAGTCACTGCAATCGTGTTGGTCACACAAAGGAAAAATGTTTTAAACTCCATGGCTATCCAGATAAAAAACAGAAAGACAAGAAAATTGCTTTGTTATCTTCCAATACTGCTGATGAAGTGTTGGATGTGGGCCTAACCAAGACGCAACTCGAAAATCTCCAGAAATTTCTGAGTACCTCTACCAGTCATGGGAATTTAGCCACTCAAGGTACTGCTATCAATATTGCTCTTGAATCTAATAACCAATCTCCATGGATACTAGATTCGAGTGCTTCGGACCATATGACAGGTAACCTCACTCTATTCCAAACTTACACCACCTGTCATAACAATTCCCGAATCAGGATTGCGGATGGTTCATACTCACCTGTGGTTGGAGTAGGGAAAGTAAAAGTAGCTGAGAATTTTTTCCTTGATAATGTTCTACATGTTCCAAAATTATCCTGTAATTTACTTTCAATAAGTAAACTTACTAAAGATGGGAAAATGCTTGCTGAATTTTCTGCATTTGGTTGTGTAATACAGGAACAGAAATCGGGGAAGATGATTGGCACTGCTAAGGTTGATGATGGACTGTATGTGTGGAATAAAGACAGCACACAAGGGGGATTAGCTCTATCTACTGCAAAAGAGGATACTATTATGTTATGGCACCGTAGGTTAGGACATCCAAATCTTTTGTACCTAAAAAAGCATCTTCCGCTGTTATTTCGAAATAAAAAGATACATTCCTTGCAATGTGATATTTGTGAATTGTCCAAACATACCCGTGTTCCATATCCTTTCAAACCATATACACAATCCAAACCTTTTTCAATAATACACAGTGATTTATGGGGAGCTAGCCGAGTGAAAAATATTACTGGTGAGAAGTGGTTTATTACCTTTATTGATGATCACACTAGGGTATGTTGGGTCTATCTTTTAAAAGACAAATCTGAAACTCCCAAAGTTTTTCAAAAATTCCACTCAATGGTTCGAACCCAATTCAACTCTACCATCCAAACTCTCCACACTGATAATGGGAGAGAATACTTTAATTCTGTCCTAAAGTCATACCTTTCAGACCAAGAAATTATACACCTAAGTTCATGCCCAAACACTCCTCAACAGAATGGGATATCCGAGAGAAAAAACCGACACCTTCTTGATGTTGCTCGAGCCTTAATGTTCACAATGAACGTCCCTAAATATTTATGGGGCGAAGCTGTTCTTACTGCTTGCTACCTAATAAATAGGATGCCATCAAAAGTCCTTAATTTCCAAACTCCTCTAAACACTCTTCACAAATCATTTCCTCTATTTCATATTCCCACTATTCCAACTAAAATATTCGGGTGCAAAGCCTTTGTCCATAATCATCAACCCAACCAATCCAAACTTGATCCTCGAGCTCACCCCTGTATATTTGTTGGGTATTCTCCTACTCAGAAAGGCTACAAATGCTACTCACCAACCTTACACCGGCTATTTGTCTCTCGGGATGTCACCTTCTTTGAAACCGAACCTTTCTTTAAACCTTCTCATCTTCAGGGGGAGAGTTTTAATGAAGATGAAAACCTTAATACCCTTCTTATTATACCTCCCTACCCTACCACCCTTGATACTATTGTTTCTTCTCCTATACCGCAAGAAATTAACACTGAACAGTCCCCTGAACAAGGAAAACAGCAACAGCAGGTGCAGCAACAGCAGGTGCCCGAACTGCAGGTTTATTCCAGACGGAATCGACGTCTTGAAACTGATACAGCAGTGCCACTCACATCTTCAACCGAGGACTGTTCTGAAAATGAAGTCTCACCACCATCACCATCCATCTATCTTCCAATTGCAATGAGAAAAGGGACAAGGAGCTGCACTCAACATCCTATCTCTCGGTTTGTATCCTATGGTAACTTATCTAAGTCTTATCAAACCTTTGTGACTAATGTTGATTCTATAAAAACTCCAAAAACTATAGAAGAAGCATTTGAGTCAACAGAATGGAGACAAGCCGTGATGGAGGAAATGGAGGCTCTCAAAAATAATGGAACCTGGGAAGTTTCGGATCTGCCTAAAGGAAAGAAGACAGTAGGCTGCAAATGGGTTTTTACTACCAAATTCAAGCCTGATGGCCAGATTGATCGATACAAGGCTCGTCTAGTGGCTAAGGGCTTCACTCAAACTTATGGGCTGGATTATGAGGAGACATTTGCACCGGTTGCCAAACTAAACACAATTAGAGTTCTTTTGTCCATTGCTGTTAATCTTAATTGGCAATTGACCCAGCTAGATGTTAAAAACGCTTTTCCCAATGGGGAGTTAAATGAAGAAGTTTACATGGACTTCCCACCTGGGTTTGAAGAAAGAAAGGGTCAAGTGTGTAAGTTGAAAAAATCTTTGTATGGGCTGAAACAATCTCCAAGAGCGTGGTTTAATCGGTTTTCAAAAGCTATGACGAGCAGGAAGTATACTCAAGGACAGGCAGACCACACCATGTTCTACAAGCATTCGGCACAAGGAAAATGTTGAATTCTAATTGTCTATGTGGATGACATAATAGTAACAGGCGATGATACAAGTGAAATTGGACGGTTAAAAGAGTTTCTTGGAACAGTTTTTGAACTTAAAGATTTGGGAAATCTTATGTATTTTCTTGGCATGGAGATAGCAAGGTCTCAAAAAGGTATTTCTATCTCCCAAAGGAAATATGTCCTCGATCTGCTATCAGAAGTTGGAATGATGGGTTGTAAACCAGCTGAAACTCCTATGGAGTTTAATCTCAAGCTGGGTACTAATGAAGATGGAGAAGAAGTCGACAGGGGGAGATATCAACGCCTAGTAGAGAGACTTATCTACTTGGCTCACACTCGTCCTGACATTGCTTTTAGTGTCAGCGTCATAAGTCAATATATGCATGCCCCAAGGGAAAAACACCTAGAAGCTGCATATCGGATACTAAGGTACCTAAAGGGAAATCCTGGTAAGGGCCTATACATCAAGAAAAATGACAGCAGAAATGTAGAAGTGTATACCGATGCTGACTGGGCAGGCTCTATTAATGACAGACGATCAACCAGTGGTTATTGCAGCTATGTTTGGGGTAATCTAGTGACATGGAGGAGTAAGAAACAGCCTGTGGTAGCACGCAGCAGTGCAGAAGCTGAGTGTCGAGCACTTGCACAAGGTATTTGTGAAGGAATTTGGATACAAAGGCTGATGAGAGAACTAAAGGTTTCTTATAATAAGCCTATACAGTTGTATTGTGACAACCAAGCTGCTGTCAGTATAGCTCACAACCCTGTGCATCATGATCGTACCAAACATGTCGAGATAGACCGACACTTCATAAAAGAGAAAATACACTCAGGGGAAGTGAGTGTTACCTATCTACCTACCAGACAACAGATTGCAGATATGTTGACAAAAAGTTTAAACAAAAACATGTTTGAACAACATGTTGGCAAGCTGGGTTTGATAAATATCTACACTCCAGCTTGAGGGGGAGTGTTAGAATCCCTAGAATTAGGGACAAATTATTGAGAAAATCTTATGTAAATAGAAGTTAATCATAGTTACTGATTCTTAGGATAATTACAGTTTTCTAGGGATTATTTCCTTCCTTAGAATAGTTTATCTCTTTATATACCTGTAACCTAATTAGCTAAAAGATTAATCTGAATCTACAGATTTTACAATTATATTTGAATCAAAAAATTTGGGCTAGATAGGTATTCATTTTTTAATTAAAACTATAATTTCTACATTTATTTTTAATCACATTTATTACTTATTTTCTATGTTCCAATTAATTATAAATAAATCCAACTTAATCAAATAATTGCTTAAATTTGAATAAATTTTATTTTAAAATTATTAAATTGAACCAAGAAAACTCGTACAGGTAAAAACAAATAGTATGAGAGAAAAACATAAATCATTTGAACCCAAAATGGCCCAAACCCAAATGACCCAAACCCTAAAAACCTGAGTTTCAGATTTGATTGACCTGAATCCAAAATTACTCAAACCCAAATTAACCCCAAACCTAAAGTGAACCAAACTCGAAATGAATCAAACCCCAAAAAGATGCAAAAATTTTAAAATCCGAAATTACCCAATTTGCCCAATTTACTGGTCATACACCAAACCTAATAGTATCAAGACTCTTAAATTGGTGATACTTCAAACTAAATCCATACAGTGACTTCTTGTTAAGATTAATCTAGACAAGGAAAAGGTAAGCATGGCTTTAACAAAAATCTGACCTAAACCTATCCAATTGGGGACAGCCATGCACCACAATGTCTATGCTTACATATCACAGCCATATTGTTCTTAGAGAAGTCCTATTATGATATGGTTAACAATCATTTCTTCCAATTTTAATGTTGTAGTCTCATTTCAATGTCACAAAATATGATTTATTTTCTTTTCAAACATCAACTTTTGTAACTAGTGGTTTTATTTTCTTTTTAAGTTCTCTTTTTCTAGGCAATCAAAGATTAAAAATAATCCCTACTATTATAGCAAAACATGAATAATGTAAAAGAAATAGGTAAATAATCATTTCCCAAACTATGCACCAAAATCAAAAAATAAAACAAAATCTACTAGGGACAAAATAAGGAAGTATATTGCAGCAAAGACATACTAGTACTATAATACAAGTTAATTAATTTTATCTAATGATAGTCTGTCAAGAAACCATTGTAGAATCTAGACTAGAATCAAACCATTGGGAGCCATGACAGACAACTCAGGCATGAGAGCCCTAACTAATCATAGCAAAACAAATAAGCTAGTATAGAATAGCACACTTATCAACAGACTTACCGAATCCTAGGTTGTAGATCTCCATTTTCTCCAATTACATCTTCAGGGTTGCCATTGAAAAGACCAGCCCACAGGGAAAGAATATCGAATACCTGATCCTCAAGCTCCTGCATGCATCAAAAATAGCTTCATAAGATATTAACAATGATTATAGAAAATGACCAAACATATTCTTATACAAGGGGAGAAATAGAAAGAAAACAAAATGACCAACACAGAAATAATCTATACCTCCTTCAGCATGGAAGATAATAATGATGATAAGAGTAACCACCCAGCTTCTTGTTCCACCTTGGCAGTAACAGCATCACTACTGGATTCTGTCAGCAATTTCTTTGAAACTTCAAGAACTGCCTTGGGCAATCTAAGGACAATTACATGTTAGTTTACTTTCAAGTTAATTTACCCAGAAGAGTGGGAACTAAACTATGATT
Source organism: Gossypium australe (assembly GCA_005393395.2). NCBI lineage: Eukaryota > Viridiplantae > Streptophyta > Magnoliopsida > Malvales > Malvaceae > Gossypium > Gossypium australe. The sequence continues at coordinate 102,837,912 of CM016620.1, forward strand.
TCAATAGATTATTTTTTACTAAGGCCCGGCCATGGCCACAAGAAGCAAAACTTAAGAAACCTCAGCAAACTGTTATAAAAGAACATTACCTGGCTGGATAACCAAGGGGTAATTTTCGTGAAATGGAAACTAAAGCAGCCAAAACTGTTGCTTGCCCATGCAAAGAATTAAGCTCAACTTGCAAATTGCTTCCCTGAACACAATGGACTAGAATACTTAATAAATTATGTTTTGGAATCATACCCAAAAAGATTCACAATATATGTAAACAAAAGAAAATCAAAAGGTGAGAATAACACCATAGCCCCATTGAGATGGGCAGTCAATGTGGCTACTGCAACACTGATCCCTTTAAACAGTACTGACCGTCTGATCAGGTTAGTGCCTAAAGTCAGTGTTTTAATATCCACTCTAAATTAGGCTGCAAGATAGGAGTCAAGATTTAAAGCCACTTCATTCTACTAAGAAGTTTAGGCATTTAAAAACTAGTCAGTCAGCTCACAGGAAGTCAAGCAAAAGATAGTAAAGACTTGAATATAAAAGATACAATCAAGAAGGGCATGAAAAAAAAAGATTGAAAAGCACTTGCAAGAAGAGTTATACCTATGGAGTAAGAGCACTTCACCATATCATGTAGCTGATATGGTTGTTAAAAGCAGTTGTCAAAACGCTGCTCTTAACTGCGTTTCAACTTAAATAAAACGATGTGTTTTGAGTTTTTAGGAAAACGGTGCGTTTCAATGTTTGGGTCTGTTAATGAAATGATGCATTTCATTAGTTTTGTTTTTGTGACAGCTGTGAGCCGTGTCTGTTACAACGGTCTCATTTCCTTTTCCTTATTTCTGTTGTTTTGTTGAGGAGAGAAGCAAACAGTAAATGAATCAGTTTTTTCTTCCTCTCTAAATTTCTCTCGTATTCTCTTCTCTGTTTCACTCTTTTCTGTGAGTTGTTTAGCTCACATCAGTAGCACCATTAAGCCCTATTACTATCACCATTACACCATACCAGTAGTGTTGGATCTGCTTACTCCAAATTCCTTATCTATCAGAAGGAACACTACTATGAACTACACAAGGCTACATAGACAATTTATGTGATAACTTTATAGAATAATATCCACGAGCTAGCGAATAGCACCCACCCTCCCTCTTCCCTTTTCCACCCATAAAATCATAACTATTGACCCACAAAAAAGGTGAATCTTTTGTGACAATAGAAGCAGAAGTTATGCAAGTTTTCAGGAATAAAGTAAGTCTGCCTTATAAAAATAAGATATCAATGAACTGATATGAAATAGTTTCACGAGACAATCCTCCACCTTGGTATCTCTTTGAATAAAACTAGTTATATTGCTCTTCGATTGATTAAGAAGTTTAGCTTTTAAGAAACATAATGATAATCAACCAAACGTGTCCAATGGTCAAGCTGCCCATCCAACCAAGTAGATGAGGCTCGTACAAATTGGACCTTAGACAACAGAATTTGTAATTTGCACAAGCCCAGCCCGAATAACTATTTAATAATTAAAAATATTTTTATTTAATTTTTAAAATGTAATAAATAATAATATAAAAATACTTTTTGTTTTTTAATATTATATTAAATAGTTATTTAGACTTTCAAGCCGAGCCCAAATTGGGCCTTTGTGGGCTATGGACCAGCCTGTCCCCTGGACAAGTCTAGTCGCAATTTATCACATTTACTTGTATTATTCATCAAGAAAAGGTTTTAACCATTGGGAAAATATATTCCTTCCCCTCCCTAACATGATGGTGACGTACAACTTAGATTAGGTAGGACCACCAAGAGCAAAAGTTTTCTGTTGTTATTTTAGTTAAAGAGAAAAGAAACAACTAGACACAAATAGAAAAGGATGAGAGCGAAGAAAACAGGAAGATAAAGAGAAATGGAAATGGAAGCCAAGAAGCTTAGAATTAGCAGAAAGTTCTTCCATTTCTATAATTGATCTCTGTAAAAGCTTTATTAGTGACAACAAGAGGGGATAATTTTTTTCCTCAATAGTAGAGGTACTTGCTAACCTTAAGATATTATGCAAAATAACGGTAGTAAAAACTAAAAGAAAAAAAAGGCAGAAAAACAGTATTGCATGATATCAAGCTATGGTACACTGATGTTTTTATTCATAGTCCTAGCACCATATGGTAGCCCTATTTTTTTGTAATCAGCGTATGTCATACTTTTAAAAACAAATAAGGATGTTAAGTTTCATTTCAAGATTTTTTCTTTTCAGTCAGAATTATCAAGGTTTAAGAACAAATGATTAATTGTAATGAATGTCATGAATAAATTAATCCAAAAGAGAACTACATAGCTAACAGACACGAATACATATACAATCTGAAGAATCCTAGAAGTTAAAAAATTCTTGGTTATATACAGCCACTACATGGACCTGGACATTTGCTATTTATATCACACCATATTGATGCTTAATCAACGTAGGAAGTAAAAATCATGATCCCTGGTTATTGATGTCAGAACAATTCATAATGGCATGTCTACAGCTAATGCAATTAAAACATAAAAGTTGCGCATATAATAATGAGATTCATAACTCGGGGCTTAGAATATCAGTCGTCTGAAAGTAACAAGAGCTTCTAAGGAGAAATTTTTCAATTTGAATAATTATAAATATAATGCAACACATGCATTGTCCAATGCGCATGGGCAAACATGTTAATGTAATTTGGTGTCTGTAGTCACTTCAAAAGAGAGTATAAACACCACGAAGGGGAACACAGAAGAAAATGCTCAACACATGCATTGTCCTATGCGCATGAGCAAACATGTTAATGTAATTTGGTGTCTGTGGTCACTTCAAAAGAGAGTATAAACACCACGAAGGGAAACACAGAAGAAAATGCTCACATTGTTATCGATAAGTATGACAGTTAGGACAATTTTACACAGCATTACTGATTAAACCAAAACGAAAAATCTGACATCCATTTACTTGAGCAAATTAGGCATGAACAAAGGTAGCATAATAACTAGGGAAAATTATACTTCACTCCCAGCTGTTCATGCAGAACTCAACTTACAACATTCAGTTTCAACAGTGAGAAGTCAATATGGTTCACTCTGTTACTCAAGGAGGCTACACCATTAGACCTTCAAGTAAGTAAAATTCTATATAAACCTTAACTTTTTCCTACCTTAATTTACGTTAAAAAGTATAAAATAGTTATGCCCGTAAAACAATCAAGTTGGGATTTTCATGTGACCTCTTCTTTCTATGTAAATTAAAAAGGTTTTATAACAGCAAAGTAGGAGAATTTATTCAACTTGTGTTAAGTTTTAACAAAAACAAAAGTTCGATAAACAATATGAACCACAATGGATTAACCAAAACATTTCAAATCATGGGGATTGAAATGATTTTCACTGAACAACAACAAATTACAGATGAAACAAGACAGCACAAAAATAGATGCTTTGAAGCCAAAAATACTAAATTACCTTTTCAAAGGAAACACTTTCCCTTAAAGCATTTAGTATGGTCACTCCATAAGATATCAAACTACCAACAAAAGTTGGATCAACCTCAGCCAATGTACGCAACGTCAAAGCAGCCTCAACCCGTACCTTCCATAAATTTTCAAATAATATTAACTTATGCTGATGCAGTACATTGTAAAATGAGAAGCTGCAGGTTTGAACAATATATGAAATTTTACAAAATAGAATTAAGCTTCCCATGCATGAGTTTAATGCCCAAATCAAAGTCACTTTTCAAGATTTATGCTTGTCTACTTTTATTTTATTTCACAACAGATGGATGAATGTTTTTCTAACAATTTCAATAAAATACAAATACATATAAACCCTAAACCAAGTAAACTTAATAACTTATGAGAATCTCTTAATGCAACCAAATATGTCTAACTTCTGTAAAATGTAAGAGATGTATAAAGAGCTTACAAGCTGGTAAGAGTGAGATACTGCTGCAACAACTGTGTTATCAAACACCTCCTTGAATTCAAGTGGAACCTACATAAAGACATATTGGATTCACAATGTTAACATGGTCACACATACAAATAGAAATAATATCAGATTTTCTTAAGTCCTCTTACATCATATTTTTGTTTATAAAAGACAAATTACTCAACTACATGATCATAGAAGAAGTAAGCATTTTTCAAACAGTAACATACAAAGGCCAAAAGAACTAGGCATATTAGCATATTTATGCACCCCAAGAAAACAAATAAATCAGGATTCTTCACATCCCATAGTTTATTTAAGATATTTAAATCGAGTTTCAACAGTTAGCTACCATCTAGCTCCAATTTTAGTTAGGAGAGATAGGATAAGAACAATTAAATATCCATGAACTTCATCTTGAGAGCTCCATAGTTAGCTTGAGCACAAGAATCACTTTAGAGAGAAAATTAAATGTCTGGTGCAATCTATGAGTATGATCTCACATATCATTGTATTTCCCTTCATATTACCATAAGCAACCTAAAAGGGGCAAATTAAATAAACATAGCTCAAGAAAACTTCCAAGACTGGTCTTAATGACTTATTGAGTGGCAAAGCTGGAAACTGCATGAGCGTTCATAGATAAGAGGAATTAAACAGAGAAAACTTCCAAGACTGATCTTAATGACTTATTGAGTGGCAAAGCTGGAAACTGCATGAGCGTTCATAGATAAGAGGAATTAAACAGCTAAACTGCATCATCCAGATGAGCACTAACTTCAGAATCATTTTTCCTTGGCCAAATAATAATTTCAGGGAGACAACGTGATGATAGCAGTTACTAAATAAATAACCAAATCAAATCTAAATTGGTTCCATTAGTGGGGTAACAAGTAGAAAGCCTGGTCCCAAAGTGGAATAAGCAAACAATCAAGCCAAATTTAAACAAAAAGCTTATCAGAACCCAAAATACAAACCAAATCAAACTAAAACCTAGAAGAGCCAAGGCCAAAATGATTTATCCCTAAACCATCTACTTGCCTGTTTGCTATCTCTAACTGTCAAATATTCCTGGTGAAACATAAAAAAAATTCTAATTGAAGCAATACACTTCCAAACTGTCAGATTACAGTTGGTCCAATAAGGGATATTCAGTATATTAAATGTTATCCTATGAATATTTTATTTATTGTTATCCCTAACTTTAAGGCTGGTTTTAAGGCACTGCACCCCTAAAACCAGTAGTGCTGCTAGTCTAGAGTCTTCTAAGTTAGGCTCTCTTGTATATAAATATTTAGTGTAGTCTCTTGTAAAAATAACAGATAGAAAAATCTATTCTGTCATGGTATCAGATTAGACGATTTCTGGGAATTTTTTCTGGTAATCTTTTACTCCCACAAAATCCTCAAGCCTGCTTCTGTGTTCAAAAGAGATATGTCTGAATTTGTCCACACCAATACCAATGGGGACAGTTCAGAAATCTCTATGAAAAACTCCAACCAAACAAGTGAGTTGCAGAATATTCAAGTGGCCTACAGGTTAAATGGGAAGAATTACCTGAAGTGGTCTCAGCTGGTTCGCACATTCTTGAAGGGCAGAGGCAAGCTGAATCACTTACTCGGCACAGGACCTCCAGAAGGAGATCCTCAGTTTGCTGCTTGGGATGAACAAGACTCTATGGTCATGTCTTGGTTATGGAATTCTATGGTGCCTGAAATCAGTGACACATGCCTATTTCTTAACTCATCAAAAGAAATATGGGAGGCTGTGAAGCAGACTTATTCTAAAGTTCGAGATGCTGCTCAAATCTACGAAATCAAGACTAAGATTTCATCCACTAAGCAAGGAAATCGTTCCATCACGGAATATTCTAATCTGTTGCAAAGCTTACGGCAGGAGATGGATCATTACCAGTGCATTAAAATGCAATGCAGTACAGATGCAGCACTCTTGAAAAGGTTCGTTGAAAAAGACAGAATTTATGATTTCCTTGCTGGGCTAAATGTTGAATTTGATGCAGTAAGAGTCCAAATTCTTGGTAAGGAGGAGCTACCCTCACTAAATGAGACACTCGTGATAGTTCGTGCTGAAGAAGGAAGAAGAGGAGTTATGCTTGACGATAAAGGCTGTCAGTGAGAGGAAAATTGCCATGGAACAGCCAACTGATATGAAGCAACCAGATTCTACAAGGCCTATTAAGAGGGATTCTGTATGGTGCACATGTAAAAAATCTCGTCACACAAAAGAACACTGCTGGAAGCTCCATGGGAAGCCACAGCCGAATAAAAGGAATTTTCCTACAACCAGTGGACAACTAAAGGAACAAGGGCATGCAAATATAGCACGACAGATGGATGAAGAACAGCATTCTGGTATTTTTAATAAAGAAGACATTGCAAAGTTAAAGACGTTGCTGGGCTCATTGGAAAAAACTTCTTCCATCTTCTCAAAATTCTAATGTCTCGGACACAGTCACCAACAGGTCTTGGGTCATTGACTCAGGAGCTACTGACCATATGACCCACTCCTCACACAAATTTGTTTCATATACACCTTGTCCTAGTAATAGAAAAATTACAGTAGCTGATGGTTCTGTGATAACAGTGGCTGGTCAAGGTGATATTGTTATAAATGAGAACCTTACTCTTAAAAATGTCTTTCATGTTCCTAAACTATTTCCCAATCTTCTCTCCATCCAAAAACTTACCAGGGACTCTAATTGTAGTGTGGTTTTTTATCCCAATAAATGTTTTTTCCAGGAACAGAACACGAAGAGGATGATTGGACATGCTAAGGAAGCAAATGGCTTATATTACCTTGAAGAGTCTAGTGGAGAAATTAGTGCTCTGAATTCCTCACCGTTATCTTTCCTATCCAAGTCTGTTCAAGCTCACAAAGACCAAATTTGGCTCCATCACCTCCGCCTTGGTCACCCTTCTTTTTCAGCCCTTCAATTTCTGTTTCCTTCCTTGTTCAAAGGAATAAATGTTAAAAATTTCCGTTGTAATGTTTGCGAACTTGCCAAACACAAACATACCTCCTTTCCTGTAAGCAATAAAAGAACATCTGCTCCTTTTACTCTTATTCATAGTGATATTTGGGGACCATCAAACATTTCAAACGTCTCTAGGGCTCGGTGGTTTGTTTCCTTTATTGATGATTGTACCCGTGTGTCTTGGATATTTCTTTTAAAACAAAAATCTGATGTAGGGTCTGTTTTTAAAATTTTCTACAACCTACTCAAAACACAATTTGGGACTGCAATAAAACGGTTTAGGACAGACAATGCTAAAGATCACTTCAATCAGTCTTTTTTTCAAGAAAAAGGCATTCTCCATGAGTCCTCTTGTGTTAACACACCCCAACAAAATGGTGTTGCCGAAAGAAAGAATGGTCATATTTTAGCTATTACTAGAGCTCTATTGTTTCAAAGCAATGTCCCTAAACAATATTGGGGGGAAGCTGTTTTAACTGCCACTCACCTGATAAATAGGTTGCCTACAAAGGTCCTTGACTCTCAAAGTCCTACACAAGCTCTATCGAAATTTTTCCCTGATTTTCATACCTCCAATCTTCCTCCCAAAATATTTGGGTGTGTTGCCTTTGTCCATGTCCATTCTCAAAATAGGGGAAAACTCGATCCACGAGCTGTCAAATGTGTTTTTCTAGGTTATTCCTCTACACAAAAAGGGTACAAATGCTACAATCCAGCCACAAAAAAATTTTTTGTTTCAGCTGATATCACTTTTGCAGAAGAAAAAAAAAATTTTCCTTGTCCTTATCTTTAGGGGGAGAACTTATTTAAAGAAGATAAGGGTAGAGAGTTTTTTCTTCTTGATTTTCCAGCTTCTGTTCAGCCTGCTCAACTTAATTTTCCAGCTCCAAACACTCAGCCCTTACCTACCAACCAGCCTGCCCACCTTGACCCTATGCAATCTGAAATAGAGCCTACTACACCTAAGTCACCAAAAGGAATTCAGGACACTACTCGCCCTTTACTAGTTTACTCAAGGAAGAAGGCACCGGTGCAAGTTCAATCATCTTCTTCGGATAAACACCCTACTGCTCTACAACCCGAGGTAACTACTGAACCTACTTTGAATACTAGTGAGAATTCAGATCAGAGAGAGTATGATTTTCCTATTGCTATTAGAAAAGGAACTAGGGCCTGTACAAAACATCCCTTGTACTCATTCATATCCTACAAAAATTTGTCCCATAACCACAAAACCTTTCTTACTAGCCTAAATTCGATCTCCATTCCCAAAACTGAATCCGATGCATTAAATAATGAGAATTGGAAAAATGCCATGAAAGTTGAAATGGAAGCGCTTGAAAAAAATAAGACATGGGATTTGGTAAAATTACCGAAAGGAAAGAAAACAGTTGGATGTCACTGGGTGTATACAGTAAAATACAATTCAGATGGCTCTTTGGAGAGGTACAAAGCAAGATTAGTTGCTAAAGGGTACACTCAAAAGTATGGAATAGATTACCTTGAGACATTTGCCCCGGTTGCAAAGATGAACACTGTGAGAGTGTTGTTGTCACTTGCTGCCAACAGAGGCTGGAAACTACAGCAGTTCGACATCAAGAATGCTTTCTTACATGGTGATCTTGAGGAGGAAGTCTATATGGATGTTCCACCGGGGTTCGGTTCTGATAAAGGACAGGTAGTTTGCAAACTAAAAAAGGCTCTATATGGACTAAAACAGTCCCCGAGAGCTTGGTTTGTAAGATTTACCAAAGTAATGCTCAAACTGGGATATAAACAGAGTCAAGGAGATCACACTCTGTTTGTAAAGCATTTATCTTCAAGGGGAATGACTGCTTTATTAGTCTATGTAGATGACATTATAGTGACAGGTGATGATTTGGAAAGAATGGAAAATTTGAAGAAATGTCTAGTAAAAGAGTTTGAGGTCAAAGAGCTTGGTAAGTTAAAATATTTCCTTGGTATTGAAGTAGCACACTCTCGGGAAGGGATCTTCATATCTCAGCAAAAATACGTAATTGATTTGTTGACAGAAACGGGAAAGTTGGGATGTAAACCAGCAGAGACACCCATAGAAGTGAACCACAAACTTGGAGATGCACTAGAAGAGGAAGTAGTTGATAAGGGTTCATATCAAAGACTCGTAGGGAAGCTCATTTACTTGTCACATACTAGACCGGATATTGCCTATGCAGTTGGTGTTGTAAGTCAGTTCATGCACAATCCTAAAGAGTCACATCTTCGAGCTATATACCAGATTCTACAGTACTTAAAAGGGACTCCAGGCAAAGGAATCCTATTTAAGAAAGGGGGGAATTTAACCCTTGAAGCCTATACTGATGCGGATTATGCAGGATCTATGGTGGATAGAAGATCAACCTCGGGCTATTGTACATTTCTGGGAGGCAACCTTGTAACTTGGAGAAGTAAAAAACAGAACGTTGTGGCTAGATCTAGTGCAGAAGCAGAATTTAGAACGATGGCTCTTGGAATTTGTGAATTATTATGGCTGAAAATTATTTTGGAGGATTTGAAGATCAAGTGGGAAGGACCAATGAAACTGTATTGTGATAATAAGTCTGCTATCAACATTGCACATAATCCAGTACAACATGATCGTACGAAGCACATTGAGGTTGACAGACATTTCATCAAGGAGAAACTTGACAGTGGCCTAATTTGCACTCCATATGTGCCCACTGATGGTCAACTGGCAGATATCCTAACCAAAGGACTATCTGGGAAGACCTTTCAGAGACTAGTAAGCAAGCTGAGAATGGATGATATCCACTTCCCAGCTTGAGGGGGAGTGTCAGATTACAGTTGTCCAATAAGGGATATTCAGTATATTAAATGTTATCCTATGAATATTTTATTTATTGTTATCCCTAACTTTAAGGCTGGTTTTAAGGCACTGCACCCCTAAAACCAGTAGTGCTGCTAGTCTAGAGTCTTCTAAGTTAGGCTCTCTTGTATATAAATATTTAGTGTAGTCTCTTGTAAAAATAACAGATAGAAAAATCTATTCTGTCACAAACATGATGTTTTGGCTACAAATACCATGTTGTATTCCTAGCATTATTGAGGAAGTTGACACAATACCATACCTGTTTGCAATGTTTTGTATTGCACAAGTTACTTTAACCAAAAGTGTCAAGTCCATGTAACAAAAATGACACATTTACTTCTTTTTCATGTGCATGTATCTCCACAATTTTATATCAACAAAAGATAACCATATGGACCATACCAATGCTTCATAGTAGGAAAATTCATTTTTCAAAAGTTTTCACCTTCCTTAACAGACAAAACATGTATCAAGCTGAACTAAATGATGTGAGCGTTTTAGCACCTAACTAATGTTAAGAATACATAATGCAATTACACTCCAAACTTTACGATTTAATATATATGTTCTTTGAATCATTGGTATGAGGTAGAACATAGAACGACTAAAACTAACAACTTATGAAACAATATATTAGGAAACATGATGATCAACATGGTGACTTCATCCTATAAGTGCACTAGATCTATTAGAAACTTATTACCAAATATATTTTGGGAAATGCTTACAAGAAAGAGGAAAATTTTGCATTAACAAGAGTACCTCTCCTAGAGTTTTCAAAGTATATGACAGGGTACGCAGGGCAGCAATTTTCATTGAAGGGCTGGCTTCTGGAGATTGAAGCTGCAAGTGTCCGCCAGCACACAACACCCACCCACAGGGAAAAGAAATTTAATTTAATTAAATGAAAAAAAAATTAGAAATGAAACTTCATGAAGACTGGAGACAGAATATGAATCTGTAGCATACCTGCTCTCCAAGGAAGACTGTAAAGCTCCTTTGAGAAGGTTCCGTCATCTGATCAGTTACACCAATGCGTAGGATATAGAGAACACATGCCTTCAGTAAAACAGGTAACTCTTCAGCTTTTGAATGAAACCACAATACCACATCATTATTCTGTTTATAAACTTAGTACAAGTAAAAACTTAGCAATGCTTCAACCTTTAACAATATCCCATTCCTACATAACAGAACACAAAACATTTGTTGTACAAAGGAACAAGAATCCACTAAGACATTTCCGAAATTTACCAAAAGCTTAAATGTTACACCAGATTATCTGCATTGACTTCCAGTACCCATCCTCAAAGCATGATGAAAGAAATTTGGAACAGGCAATTTCCAATAAACATTTTTAAAAAATTCACAAACAAAAGATGAGAAAAATGTTAACATATAGCAACAGTTTCTTTAACATGCATAAACTTCCCTCAAATGAACCTCTATAGATAAGCATTACTTAATTCTGATATATATGCATTAATGTAATACAAATTCAGAAATAAGAATATCAAACAGAATGACAGATACCAATACATCAGATGTATGAGAAAACAATAAACGTATAACAGACACTAGCACTTTTCAATGGGATTTTGCTTATTCTTTGATGCTTTTCTGTTCCAATTTGTCACCCAATAAATAAATCTAGAGATATGTTAAAATCCAATTTTCTCAACCACATACCACTGCATGGGCATCAAAAGATGTATCCATACGAAGCATGTCCATAATGTTCAAAGCATAATTTTGAAGCTCAATATCTAGATGTAGATACTTCAAATGAATTGCCTGCCAGAAAGAATTCAAAGAAAAAATTATTAAATCATCATCATTTGTAAACCCATAAGATAGGAAATTTACTGGGCATGCTACTTGTTTGATAGTAAAAGCTAATTTGTTCTAATTGAGAGATTTTAAAAGCCAAGACAAAAGGATATGCATTTTAAGAGGGAAATGGAGCAAATAAATGATTTAGTATACCTGTAAAAAGAACACCCAAGATAAGGTAAGGCCAACACGAATCTCCTTTGACCGAGAACCACTAGCTGCAAATTAAGGAATTTGTAAGTGTAATGATAGATGTAAATGTAGGAATTATAATAGGATGTAAATAATGTAAGTTGTAGGATTTAATGTAGGCTGTAATTTAGTTGATTCCCTTTTATGTACATTGTATTACAGTATAAAATCACATTCAAGCTCGAGGAAATAATCAAGCTGAGATATTCAGAAATTAAACCCTTTTCCATCTCTCTTCTTCCTTCCTTTCTTCTCCCTTCTATATCTTCCTTCTTCATATGACAGTATCATTTTTTTTTCTTCTCTCCATTTTTCTGTTTTCTCTCGATTCACAGTAAGAAATACAAGATGTTACTGAAGAAAATACATTGACAGTTCAAAGCAAATGCTTATGAGAAAGAAGAAAAGATAAGAACATCAAAGGCTGCAAATCTTCCCAGTCACCGCACCAACTTTTAGATCATGAAATGTTATTATCCTTGACAAATTATTCAAGCACCAAAAGGTGCTAAATCAGAAGCTAACCATGACTAAACTGACCTAAAATATCTATTTAAATAAAAATTGGCACGATAAACAATTTTAGACTAATAATAGAGGTCTGAATAACATCCAACCAAACAAGAGCATACCTTTTGTGAAAGGCAAAGCCAGATGCCTCTGTAAACCACCTTCTAGTTTCTTCGGTGGAGGAAAAGGGCCTTTTCCCCTTGGTTGAACCTAGTAAGAGTTATAATGATAGTTTAAATAAACTCAAAAGGGAAAACAAGAAACAAAAAACAAAATCTGACATGTCTATACCTGCGCCTCAGGATTCATTCCAAGAGCAACCAATGAGCCCAGAGCTTCAGCAAATGCATCCCGAACAGAAGTTACTGAATCCTCAAGAGCCTAGTGAGAATAGAAGTAAAAATAGCAGATAGATAACAACCCCAATATAAAAGAGATCAAGAAAGTACTTTAAGAAAAAATGCAACAAGAAGAAGATAACAAAGAAGAACACCTGCCTTGACGCAATATGTAGCTAAACTATCAAATTCTGCAACCCCTAGGCCAGGTCCCCCTATGTTGGCAATAGCCTTCAAACAACGTGCTGCAGCTATTCTAACAACAAAAGCTTTGTCTCCAATGCCAAATCTTGTAATGAGACGAAATGCCTCAGTATATGCTGAAGCAGCAGCACTACCACCACAGCCTTCCAAAGCATTCTGAAGCATGAGCAAAGCCTCTTGTCTCACAAACTCCTAAAATTCAAGATAAACATGTTAAAGACACAGGCATAAATGAGTAATAAAATTAATACCAACAAATTTTCAACTACCAAATTCTTGATAGCACCGTAGCAGAAAATAATTAACAAATTGTTGATATCAGGGTTTTTGTTTTTTGCATAGTTTTGTTAAGGGCACAATGCAAATTCAAAGGCACTAGACCCCTTATATTGCTAAAGGTTCTAAAGAAAGAACCACACACTTGAACGAAAAAAGGTGCAATACGTGCATGCATGTGTATATACATATATATATATATAAGCCTAAGATATATAATGCTGTTAATAAAACCCCAAGAGTGATCCACTTTTATCTTACAAAACAGATCAGAATTTCTTTTTTCTTTTTTTTTTTTTTTGGCCAATATGCTGATTAAATACTCAAATATGAGAAATTAAGAGTTTGATATTATCCCTTCATTTTACAGTTAAAAGTACAGTTACTGGAAAAAATTAAACAAAAATAAAATAAATGCAATATGACTTCAATCAAAAAGCTTTTTTGCACTTAATCGACTTAAGAAAGCATGCTTAGGTGCACCAGGTGTACACATGATCGACCAAAAGTGTCTGAACTCTGAAGCACTTTTGTTGTCTTACAGTGCACCTAGGCATGCACCTTGACATCACTGCTTTTCTCTTTCAATAATTTCTCTGATACTTTCACATAAATTTTAAGACCTACAGTTGATAAATTGTATAAATAAAAATGCATATCAAAAGAATATACCTCATGATATTTCATCAGTTTTGTAGCAATAATAGTTGTTTCAAGCAAACCCGAAGTTATTCTTCTTCCAAAATGCTGATATAACTTGCCCAAACACTGTGCAGCACCTACAAATTCAAATCAAATGCTCATAAACAAGAAACAATCTATAAGTCAAAAAATATCTATAGAGGAAAAAACAAATCCTCTTGAGATCCTGAGAAGCAGTCTTTCAATAAGAAAATTTTATGGCCTTCCCACCGCAAAAAGAAAAAAGGGACCAAATTTATTGATTATGAGCATTAACTTATAATGAAAGGGATTAGGAAAAAATAGCAGGAAATCAATAAAATTAGGGCTGAATAAACACGTAAGAAAGAAGATGGAGCTCTAGAAAATGTAGGTTTATAGAAAACCTCTAGTTTCTCTATATTAATTCAAAGAAATAATAAGAACAAATAAAATTGCTGGCAGTAAAGCTTGCTTACACTGGGATGAAAATAACAATGACGTACTTATTCCTTCATTGAATTTTAACAGCTAAGGCTGCTAACTTATTAAATCAGGATGAAAATAACAATGACATACTTATTCCTTAATTGAATATTAAGATTGTTTTTCAATTTCTAAGGTATTGCTAATACTAGCTCATTTGTTTTTGTTAAAAAGTATCCTTGTACCATGGCAATATTGTAGTTACGAGGACATTCTGCCACTTCTAGTTAAAAAGAATGATCTAAGCACAGTACAGTTTCTTGCAGCTTCACTAACCAGCAATTCTCTGTGGCTCACTCCGCTTCCCATCAGAAAGAAATCCTTGGAGACTACTGGCCCTTGAGTATATTGAAATGCTATCTCCTTTAGATATTATCCTTGCCATTGCTACTGATGCCAAGTGACGCACAGGACGTTTAGCACCAAGAATAAGCAAGGAATATAAGGCATCCTCGCATTTTCTTTGCCACAACAAGATAGATTCCTGAAAATAAATATTTTCAAGTCAAGAAAATAAAACTCCACTCCAAAAGAATAAATTTTCAAAGTCACTAAAATCTAAGAACAAAGAACACTGGAACCCAAATGTCAGACCCCTTCTACTACATTTACATTGAACTTGGAACTAATAAGTACTTCAGTGAAGCAAGTGATTTATCTCTATATTGATCTGTATAATCACAATCCATTTTCATAATAAAGCTAACTATTGAATGATAAACGTGACACCTCGCCAATATTTCAAACCAGAACTAAATCGCTTCTTACCAAATTAAAATGCGGAACTTTATAAGAAATTGCGAATCAAATCTTCACAGACATGAACTTCACTAAATATCACACATAAACAAACAGAATAACTAACTAAAAGGGAACACGATCTGAGAGAATTCTACAATTAATTTGTGTACTGAAATGGTAAAAGGTAGGATCTGGGAAAAAGGACCTTAGGCTCATCGTCGAGGGCAGTGAGGAGATCGGAGAGGAGATCAAAGCAAAGGAGAGGGTCGGGAGATTTCTGCGATGCGGATGCAACGATGGACTCAAGCTGAGCTACCAAGACGCCGAAGCGTGAGAGAGGAACGTTCTCTCTCACGTAATTCATCCTAGTCATTTCTCTCTTCTTTTGTTCGGCAAGGAAGCCAGTGAATATAATGGAAACTAATATCTACTCCAGTGGCTTCCTTTTTCCTTTTGAACAATGAGAAAAATGAAAACAAAGGTTCGGCTATCGTTAATATTTTCAAGATTGTTTGTTTTGATTCTTAAATTTTAAAAAAATTATAATTTGGTCACTAATATTTTAAAGATAATCTGATTTGATTACTAAACTTTAAAAAGTTATAATTTCATCACTTATATTTTCAAAATGATTTTTAAAATGGTTTGGTTAAGTCACTCACCGCTGAGTGAGTAACGGTGAAAAATATATAAATTAATAAAATAAAATAAAATAAAATATTATAGCTTAAGATGTAGTAACCCTAGCTTCAGTGTAAGGTTAATGCCAAATCAATTTGCTTACTTTCCAATTTCTTCTTACTTTGATTTGCATCTCAAAATTTTAATTCAGACCGAAACCCAGTCACACTTGTTACCCGGTCCATTGTATTAGATATATTTGAATAAGTCTCCTAATTTTACTAGACTAATATTTCATTATTTCTAGTTGGGTTGTTGCTGGAAATCTGTAAATAGTTTTGGATTTAATTTGTTTTATCTTTTGAATATTTTATTTTGTAAGCCCGACAATGAAGCATATGAATAAACCAAACAATTCTTCCATCAAATACTTTAACAACACGTTGCTGATGCCTTCGTGGACTGTTTTACACCTTCGAGCTGGATCGCTACAAGTTTTGGGGGCTTTCGGTGAGATTAGAGCACCTTTCGAAATAAATAACAGCACTCGAAAGAAACTTCTCCTTAACACTGACAAGCAAAAAGAAATAGAATAGTCGAGTGAATGAAATAAAACGCCTAAAAGTGGAAAATTAAGAGAGTGAAGAACTGGTATTGGGAAAAGATGGGCATGGAGTTTAAAAAGGCAAAGACAGAGCCCCTAATACCTGCCAGAATATGAGACTTTGTTTTTTATTTTCATTTTAACGATTTCCGTTATGCATTTATAATTTTAAATTCTTTTATGTATTTATTATATTTATAATTTTATATATTTTCAGAATTTTCTTATTTATTTTAAAATAATTTTAAAACATTTTATCATTTTTATATAAAATTAGAGTCAATTGATAAAAAATATAAAAGTAAAAGATTAAATTTATTATTATACCTATAAAAAAGTACCATATCATTTAATGACCAAATAAAACAATTTTAAAAATTTTAATCATTAAATTGTATATTCTAAAGTTTAGTGACTGATAAAGTGAGAATATTCATGAAATAGGGAACAAAAATGAGATGATAATGAATCACATGAAAAGGAGGCAAAATTAGCCATATATGAAAAAAAAAAAAATTTTGTCAAATAGGTCGGTTTTCACCCACTTTTTCACAATACGATTTATTTCTTTAAATTTTCAAAAAATCAATGTAGCCTGAAAATGCGGTATACGTTATTTAAGAGAGGCTGCATCCCTTCATGATCCTTTCTCTATATTTTCATGGTGACAATACTCAATATATATATATATATATATGTATTTATATGTATATCATGTGAATCTGCAATATTGCACCTTTCGTTTAAAGAACAAAAACCAAAGATAAGAAGTGCAATCCATGCAAGAAACACATTTCGAAGAATAATTACAAAAGAACAATTGTCGACATAACTCCCTATTATGAACATCATTGAAGAGATATTTGAAGATTCAAAATTTGGAACATTATGACCCTTCGATGTTTAAACCTTTAAATTAAATCGTAACTTCGACTAAAATTTAGTCCATCACTTCAATAATAGCTTTCATTTTTTATAATTTCTTTCAAAATTTCACTCATTATTTTAGTTATTTCTGAATTACATTATCCATTTATTATCAAATTATCACACAATATTAAAGTAGACCCATAACAAAGTGTGTACAATTTAGTTTTTATGAAAACAAAATCTACTTAATTTCTATAAAAATAAATGAATGAGAAATCTTCAGTATGGTACGATTGGTTGGTGGCCGGATGTTATTTATTGAACATTCCAAATTTCTGTTCCATTGGATTTGGATGGACAACAATGGACTTTGAGTTATACACAATGCATGGAATGAAAAATAAATAAAAAAAGAAAACAACACAGAAAAGAAGACTTGCATAAGTTAATCTACTCTACTCTAAAAAACAACATTTGGTTTAGATATCCCAAAATCTCAAACTGCAGTTCCAGATAGATCCATGATTTAATCAATGCACAAAGTATTTGCAACTATCGGAGATAGGACCATCATATATATAAATATACATATATATATATATATGCCCTATAACACTGCAAAAGATGGAAGTTCCAAGGCAAGCATATGGATTAAAACGAATAAGTTGTACGTTGAATACTTGTTCGCAAGACTCTGTGGCCAGCACAGGAAATGGGAATGAGCTTAGACTCTTGCAGATCCTCTGTGATTTTCCTGAAGCATGTATTCTTTCTTCATTTCTTCCAAGACAGCATCATTAGTGCTGCCAAAAAAAAAAGGAGAAACTGAGTTCTTTCAAATCACAGTAAATCAAAGCCTTTCCCATTATTTGCACCATGTGTCTGTTAATCTTCAAATTAACCACCAGACGTCATGGATATTATAAAAATATATAATTGTATGCAGTTTCCTTGATTCAAATTTCTCAACAAGTTCTTGAAGTAATAAAGAAAAGGGAAACCGAAAAAACAAAAAAGGAAACAAAGTAACCATCATTCTAAATTAACTGCATGACTTTCCAGAATCCATACAACGATGGCAAATGTGAAACCTAACTGCTTTCAACTATACTGATTTGAGGAATCAGACTATTCTTTTCCTTTCCCATTTCACCCCCAAGCAGCATCTTAGACTTAGGGGCCATATATTGACAATGACTACAAAGTTAACAAGACACTTAAGACATAGTAGGCAAAGAGTAACAATTGGCATGGATACTCAATGCCCAGGGCCCAAGCATCAGTAGTCAAACAGCCTTTTGGGCAGAAACCCACAGATCAAAAAAGTTTAAACTCAGGTGGCTGGTCTGGTGGGACTTAATCTCTTATATGGGCATTATCGTTCACGCTTATATCTAATGTGGTCTGGGGTATCAGAATAAACCATCCAGTTAGATTATTACAATAGCCCACTAGAATAGTATGGGGTCCTTTCATTATTTATAATTACCTTGACGTTCTACTCATATAAATTTATAAATTAAGGAAAGTATAAGCAATCTAGACCTGTAAATAAGTTAAACAATAAAATGTCCATAAACCAATTTGTTTCTATAGGGCAAGATATTTGTGCATTATAAAGTTTAAATTCTAAATCTCGTTGTCCTTGAAAGTCAAATTTAAGCTATGGTTTCAAACCTTCAAAGTCAATATCTGCTACTTGTTGTGCAGAAGATCGATGAACATATTTTTCATTATAGGTGGTTAACTTATTTCCAGGTTCCATCTCTAACCCATTTTTATGCAGTTTTTCTTTCTGAAAATAAAGCTCCAAATATTATAAGAATATAATGAAATCCACGCTACAATAATGGGTCAATTAGTACTGTAACCTAACTATTGTCCAAGCTAGGTTGCCAAAGATACATTGCTATAAATGTGTCAAATGCAAAGTAGGCAAAGGCTAACTACAAAAAGTTCTTAGGTTTTATGACATTAAATAAGTGTAATTCGGTAGTAATAAGGAATGTATGGAAAAATATTGAGAAAGTTATCTCGAGAAGTCCTATATGAAATATGCAGATTTTAAGGAATGAAGTAAACAGGATACAAATTTTTTTCTAAAATGGGAATAAGCCATTTTATTTGTAGTTGAATGCCTAACTCTAACATTATTCATAATTATACCATCGTATAAGAGATTCAAGCCATTCTATTCTTTTCACTTCGTTAATAGCTTGATTAATGAATCAAGATGCAAAATCTTTTGAGATCATACAAATATGAACAGTCTAACTTAAGCCAAACTTGAACTTTACATTTCAAACTACCTAGATGTTGTTATCTACTAATATCGGATATCAACAAGCCTATCATATTCATCAGCAATAATATCCTAGTAGTTAAAATAACCAACTGATAAACAATTTATGTCACCAGGCTTATCAGATGGAAGCAAGTGATAACCTTAAATTTTAAGGCAAGTTTGACTTCTCATCAGTAAGGTTTTCACTTGGCACAACTTAATAACGCTTTCCTTGGGGAAAGGAGTTAAGAACAATCAACCAACTCAGTCGGTAGAGAGTATACATATATTTCAAATATATATATGCATACAAGGATTTTAAAATTATTGCATCCTAAAATACTACATTTCAGAATCTATTGTTTTCATAACCCTAAACTACATTTTAAGCCACATTCCTAAACGATGGTTAACATAGACGTGAAATCAACGGCCACATTTCTCAATCAAACATGCACGTCAAAGACACATTGCTAAACCAAACTTGCTCAAGGGACAAAACGCAGTACGAAGAAAAAGAAAAGGACGTTAATAACTCTAGAGACAAGGATGAAAAATGAAGAAAATAACTTCATAGATATATTATGCAAAGGTTTCCTCCATGTAAAATTTATGCGTGTGTGTATAAAGTATAAACTTGGGGGAAGAGAGAGAAAACAAACTTACAATTGATGAAGACAATCATTCAATTCTTTAGCTTGTTTACGACAATGCCATACAATAGAAAGAGTCTTCCCAGCGGCACACTGCGCATATTTCGAAGTGTACTCGTCGCATTCTTTTAGTGCCTTTTGCTTCATCTTGCTCCTCAAAGCTGAAAAAAAAAAACCAAATTAATCCATCTCACAATTATGACCAAACCTCCCCTCCTTTTTCATGAAAAAAATTCCAACATAAACAAAAGCAAGGGTTAGATGAGAAATGGGTTTAAGTTTTTCTTTTCATTCTCCCTTTCAGAGGGTAATTTATTACCTTCCTCAACTTTCTTCTTGACATGATTCTCACGAGCTTCCTGCATGTAACCCATCGCTGGAATTTTCTGCTGGGAAATGGAGGGATTATTGGTTCCTGCGGCTTTTCTTCTCTTCTCTTCTCTTGCTGCTCTGCCATGTATTAGTGTTACTATTGTTTGGGCTTACCGAGTCAATGCTTGGCCCAACAGTTCTCTTCTATTTGTACATACCCAACAAATTTCTGAATTGAAATATTTTATTAAAAAAACTTCTAAACTCCTTTTCAATTTTGATATTGAGCAAATTGGTTCATTTTAAGAAAAATAGAGTAATTTAATCCTCGTCAATTACGAAAGCGAGCAACAATTTATTTTTAATTTTTCTATCAATTGTACTTAATTTTGATTGGTATAATAACAAATTTAACTCTCAAAATTTAGACATATTATCAATATTGTCTCAAGTTAACAAATTCAGCCTACAACCTTTGTGTAAATGTCTAAATGTGTAAATGTTGATGTCAAATTTATTGATTTTTTAGAATCAATAGGAAATTAACAGAACATGTAAACAAAGTTGCTATACCAATCAAAATGTATAATTAACAAAAGACATTATCACCATGATTAATTGTCATTAGTTGCTCGATTTCAAAATTGATAATGATTAAATTACTCTAATGTTTTTTAAAGAGATTAATTTGCTCAATTTTGAAATTAAAATAGACTAAAGATGTCTTTTGACAAAATATTTTCAATAAGCTAAAATATTTGAAAAAATTAACAAAAACAGTTATTTTTTTCTAACGAAAATGTGATTTGCATAACTCAATATCATTATAATTTTGGTATATTGATTTTTTTTGCCCTAAGTTTACAAAAAAAATTATTTTAGTCCTCCATTTAATTTTTTGTCTCTTTTAGCTCTTAAACTTGCATTATTTGTCAAATCACCCCAAAACGAATGGAAAACTTAACGTTTGTTAACTTTGTTGATGTGGCATCCATGTGAGTTGCTACATCAGCAAAGTTAACAAATATCAACATTTTTTGGTGATTTGACAAACTATACAAGTTTAATGGCTAAAAAAAATAAAAATTAAATGAAGTCTAAATTGACTTTTTGAACCCTCCAACTTTACAAAAAAAAAAAAAAACTTCTTAGCCCTCTACCTAAATTTTTGCCTATTTTAAACACGACCAATAATTCATAATAAAAATCACATGATAAATTTTATCTATGAAATTGTGAAAATGATAAATAGATAATAAATATCATTTAATGGAGATTATTTTCAATTAATTTTGTTTTATTTATTCCTTTAAAAATTACATTATCTTTTAAAAGACCTTACATTTAATGTTCGACTTTGTTTAAATTGAAATGTTGAAAAAAATATGGATAAAGCGTAAAATAAAAAATTTCATAGTTTGAAATTTACATTTATCAAACAATCCAATTATACTCCGTATTTAATTTTAAGTAATCATAATATGCGTTGGGAATGTTCACGTGTACGTCAATATGAGGTACATTGACGATGTACATGTAGCACGCCACATGTATATGTCTAGTTTTCTATCAGCATGTCAATTTTTTGTAGTAGAAATGAATAAAATTTTTAACAAAAAGAATCCATTTGCTCTTTGATCTAACATGTAATGATTTTTTTTTTGGTGAATAAAAAAACATTACAATAAATCTACTTTAAATTGTGCCTAAGCCCCTCGCATATGTTGCAGACTCGAGAATACGAAAATAGGTTTTGAGTTCCTGCATTTGTTGCAGACTCAAGAATATTGGAGTATTAAGCCCTGGCCAAACAACTTATTGTGTAGGTTGACCTTATTGGGTAACCAGGCACTACTGTTTTCATCTATATACCGAGGTCTTTTATGAAATTTCATCGGGAAGGTTTGTTATTTAAGTTCTGGAGACATATCATTGTGATTGAATAAATGGTTATTATAGTTCGGTTATGAGGTTAAAGTTGGTTTTATTGGAAACGAAATTACTAATGGATGTTCATATGGTTGAGCTCAAAGCATGAAGTCTATATTTATATTGTGGGTTGAATTTTGATAGGTTAAATTGTATCTCAAACTGAATCTTGTTTATGTTATGAATTTGAGGTAAGTGAAGTTTAAATGGTATGAGCTTACTAAGTATTTAATATACTTACCGTTATTATTATTTTTCAGTAGATTTTGAATGTTCGGAACCTGTAGATTAGATCAACAAGAAGCCCACACCTACCTTCATTCGACTCGATAGATTTTGAAGTTCAATAGTTGCTTGTGGCATGTATATAGGATGTCCTTATTTCAAGTTAATGCTCATTTTTTAATACCTTAGTTGTGAATGAGCTATAAGAAAGTTTGATGAATTTAGTGCTTAGTATCTATTTATGTTTAGGTAATGGTAATTGTGGATATTTGGATTGATTGTCTTGAATGGTACAAAATGGTTACAAAATGTATACTTAGTTGGTAAAAATAAGTGTTATGTTTAGGTCACTTGTGGAGCTTTTCTTAATGCCATTGTGTAAAAGAAATGGTGATGGTATGGACATGTTTAGGCATAAAAGTCTTAGCATGAATTATTGATGTTTCATGTTTGAATTGTGGTGCCAATGAGGGAATATTGATTAGGCACATAGGTTGTATGTGAATTGACATATTTTGACTTAATTTGGTACATTTTGAATAGGTTAATGATATGGTAAATGCTTGGCTTGGAGTCTAAGGAGTTGTAGGTTAATTTGCTTGAGTTTGAAGAAATTCTGGATACACACGATCTGTGACACGGGTTGTCACATGGCCGTGTGTCCCACATGGTTGTATGGCATGGACGTGTGGTCTTTTTGATTTTTGGTGCAGGTTTATCAACATGGTCACAGTTTGGTACATAGTATGACGACACGGCCGTGTGAGCTAGGTTTACATAGCTTCAGAGCCCAAGTCACACGATTTGGCCACACGACCAAAGTTTTTGAGCCACACAGTCTGGGCTCTATCACACAGCCGTGTGACTCCTGTTTTCAGTTTTTAACACATTTTTCTGTTTTATTTCATATTAGTCCCTACTTTTTTCCAGACTAAAGTTTGGGTTCTGTAGGCTCGATTTAAGTCCCATTTTTGTACTTATGCTATGAATAATGAATGGTTATTGATTTGTGATATTTAAATAAAATTTTGAACCTTTTTTGAGATATTATTGGACTTTTTAACTGTCGTAATATCTCGTAACCCTGATCCAACAATAGAGACGGGTTAGGGGTATTACAACCTTCCTCTGCAACCATTTTACTAAGCACACATTCTATTTCCAGATTAAAATTAGATGGGATATGATGAACCAAAGGGTCGACATTCGGGATCTCGCCAACAATTAATCATATTTCTAGTCCCAACTAACCATAAAAGGTATTATCTGATTAGTGACCAGACTCTAGAAAGACCCCCTCCAAAGAAAAGAGCATCTACTTCGCAATATGGTTTCTGGTAACCCGTTTGGAACATCATACTTCGACTGAAGGATTGCCTTACCTCCCAACTCTGTAATTTACTACAAACCCTGTCAACTACAAATCTCAAAGTGCTATTCGTCACCTTATCATGAAGGAGAGGAACTCCCAAATACAAACCAGGATTTTGCACTCTAGAGAATCCAAAAAATTCACTGAGGTATCTCCCTAATCCTTCACGAACTCCCTTAGAAAAGAAGATGTTAGATTTACGTGCACTAACCTGATGTCCAGAAAAGTCTCAAAAATTATCCAAAATCCCTTTGAGCAATTTGGCTTGACACACACCTGTTTGCCCAAAAATAATAAGATCATCCGTGAAGAAAATATAAGAAAGAGTTGGACCTGAACGATTCAAGCAAATAAGGCACCACCATCTGGACTGAATTGCTGAATGAATGGTGTGACCAAGCCACTCCATACACAAGACAAAGAGATACGAAGATAATGGGCACCCCTGACGGATCCTCTTGGTCGACCGGAACTTTTGAGTTACGACTCCATTCCACAATATTTGCAAAGTAGAATTGGTGATAGCAGACATAATAATATTTCAAAGAAAATTTGGAATACTTGCAGCTTGGATAGCACATCAATAAACTCCCATCGAACTCAATCGTAAGCCTTCTCTAAATCAATCTTCACTTCCATCCAGCTCCTATTCTTCTGTTTACTCCTCATGGAATGGATTTTCCTGCGCGATTAGGATATTGTCTGTAATGTTGCGCCCCGCAATGAACCTAGCTTGCTCCTAAGTGATGATCTTGGGAAAGACAACTTTAAAACGGTTAACAATGACCTTCATGACCAACTTGTAAAGAACAGAGCACAAGTTGATGGACCTAAACCGAGAAAAGCTCTCAAGGTTTTGGACCTTGGGTAAAAGGACAATTAGGGTATATTTAGTGTCGGCTCTATAACCTCCCCATCGAAAATCCCTTTAACCCAACCACAAACAGAACTACCAACTTGATCCCATCAGTTTTGGAAGAAAAAGGTGTGAAACCCATCACTGCTAGGTGCCATGTCCAAAAGAGCGGTCCTAATTTCATCATTTGTGATTGCCTTACCCAAAAACTGAATGCAAGGATTAATTTGTTCAGTATTTAAGTAAAGGTAAACTACATCATAGGCCACTCTAAATACGTTGTTTCTATCTTTCTCACTATAATTTTTTTGTCAATTTAGTCACTCTAGTTAATATAATTGCTCAAATTGGTCATTGCCGTTAAAAATTTCATCAGTCCACTAATGGATTGTTGACATAATTTTTATTTTTATTTTACTTTTGACTAAAGTTAAAAACCTTTCTATAATTAATCCAAAATAACTTAAAAAAAATATTTACAACATAAAAACATCTCAAACATTCACCACAAATAGACAAAACCCATAACTGATTAACATTCCTTAAGTCAAATTAATATATTTTGTGCCCAAATTAGTAAATTTAGATTTTACTAATTGTTCTTTGTTCGAAATTCAAGAAAAAACTAAAAGATCTCTCAATCACTGTTCTGCATATCTTATTTATAACAAATCTTTTTTGCTTTTGATGCTTTCCAAAAAATTAAAGTTTATAACATTCTTTTGCTGTATCAACAAAGTTATTTACTTGGTATCCTCAAAGCTACCCTTCTTAGCTAATTTTATTTTCCCTAAATTCCCAATAAATCAAAATTAGTATCCCTCGTTCTGTATAGAACCGAGAAATTTAAATTTTTTTAAAAGAAAAATCTATATTAGTGAAGTAATTGTGTAGGGTAATTTTTATAGTGCGAAAGTGAGGTAACGAAGTGTGGAGCAATAGAGATGGAAAGCAGCGATGGATGGTGACGAGAATTAGTAGTTCTTATGGTGGGTGTTGGAGAAGATGATGACTGTTGGTTTTTATGTTACAAGTAAACCAAAAAAAAGTATTTTGAACTAATTGTAGTGAAATCCCCAACTTTATTTTCAAGTAAAAAAAATGTTACATCAACAATCTATTAATGGATTATTTTAAGGACAACAACTAATTTAAATAATTACCTTAATTAAAATAATTAAATTATCAAAAAAATTAAATTAACCAAAATAGAAATAACATCGAATGATCCACGACATAGTTTGCCCTTCACAAAATTCCATTATACTTTTACCGTCTCTACCCATCCAACCAATTCTAAATTCTGGAGTTCACAATTGTTGAATTTGAGGGACCCCACTGGCCCATGTCCTGTTGTCCACACTTGTGATTCTTCTTGCGACACATGATAGAGTTGATTCAGCACCATGTCTTGCCTTGCTTCTATTAAGGCTATGGACCACAACTATGATTGGATTAGATGCAAGAGGAGTTGGAGTTGTTAAGGTTGACAACCTTTGTTTTATAGGTAACAGATTTCATTAAATGTCCATGCTTTCACTTAATAATTGCTTATTCTTCGTGTTCACGTGAGAGATGCTTTTGGGGCACTATTGTTTTAGACAAATATATGAAATTTTAATTAAAAAAAACTTGTAGTTTAAAGATAAAGAAAAACTTGAAGATAATTAGATTCGGTTCTTAAATTTACCTATTTAATTAAGGTCCAAGTTTAAATTATTGACCTCTTGAAAATGTAAAAAGCAAAGAAAAAACGCATTTCGAATTTCTTACTCGGGCAGTCTGAAATTTCAATCTGATTTTCAAGAGAGTAAGAAAGTATAATAGTGAAATTAGTATCATTTAATTTTGGTTCAAAAAAGTGTCCTTTGGATTAATCTTAAAACTCATACTGTAATTCAGAAAAGTGTTGTTTAACTAAAGTTGGAGCTAAATCAATATCAAAATCCATGTTATAGTATGCATGAGGCAGCAGATTAAACCTACTTGCCTACCTATTTCCAGCAATACAACAAAAGGAAACATAATGGCCTGCTCCACTTTGTAACAGTCGGTGTTCCGATTGTAAATAAGTGGGGGCAAAATGCATGAGTCCGGTGCCTTTTGTACTTGGTACAAAGAGTAATTCAATCTAAATTCCAAATAAATGTATAAATGCTTTGCATGTGGATGATGTTATCAATATTCTTTTATTCTTTCTGGAATATAGTGATAATCATTCAAATGTACATAAAAGATTAAGTATATTCGGTGACACATTTATGTAATAAATTTCTATACTATTCAATTTAATCGTTTTCTCTAAAGTATTCATGTACAACACTAACGTATATATAAATTAAATAGTCTGTTAAATTTAAAAAAAATAAAAATAACTAAATCTAATATATCTATATTTAAGTTCATTTTCAAATCTAAGTAACATAATTTGACAATCGCTGAGTCTAAGTGCCCCTTTCGAAGCACTAGAGCCTCTTGTGCGTTGAAATCTTCAGACAGAAAAATAATAGCAACGCAAGCTGACTGGTCTGCTGTTTGAATAATCTCTGGTCCAATTTTCCACTGCACGGGAGCATTCTTTCTCAAATGATGCTTGGGACTCCAATTCTTTTTTTACCCTTTTTTTTCTTTTTTGGACTGAACAACGTCCTTACAAGAATTAAGTATAAACAGTCTGCCAGTAAAGAGCGCCATCTTGATCACGAGCAATTAAGTCACTTAGCTCGTCAAGGATATCTTTGATAACTTGAAGAGCAAGTGATGCATCCAATCCTTTCTTGGTTAGATTATCAGCAACTCAATTTGCTAAGCACATAACATGTTATATCTAAATTTTCCAAGGCCTCTCTCTTGGTAATTACATGCACCGACATCAGGCTGCTGTTCTTATCTTCAGCAAAGTTATGAATGTTAACAAGCTCCACAATGAGACGCCTGAAACTGCTGCATGCAACTTGAAGGCCATGTACCACTGCCGAAAGTTCTGCTTGCAAGGTAGAAGAGAAGGCCATACCCCTATAAAATCTTGATTAGCCAATACCCCTCAATTTTATTATTATTTAATACATTGACTTTAATTAATATTTAATATATACTAATTTTAATATTATCGTTATTTATTTATTTAATATAAGTATTTCTTATACATTTAAATTTTAATAAAATAGAATTTTTAATTATAATTTAATAGAAATATAAAATATATTTTTATTATTCAATTTAAATATATTCTTAAATAGTTAATTATACATATTCTAATTTTATATTTTTAATGGTTATTTTTCATTCATGATTTCACTTGAAACCAAACAGATATCTTATCATTTATTTATTCTCATAGCTACAACATCCAATTCAATAACAACTAATGAATGTTTTTCTTAGAGTTGTGTGACTCCACTTGTTAAAGAAATAAAATAGAGAGACAAAATAGGGTGAGTTGTGAGGGCAAAAGATAGAGCCGCACAAATTGAATATGTATAAGTCTATATTTTTTCTATTAGATATTGATTATAAGAAAGTTGTTTAACCCTTCAAATAAGAGTAGTCAAATCCCTTTTGTATTATTGGTTTTTCAACTCTAGTGAATTCTTCTTCCTCTAACAACGATTTTTTCCAGAAAAATGTAAAATCTGTGTGTTATTATCTTCTTTTATTATTATTATTATTCCTTTAGTATCATTCTTATTACCATTATTCACCTAAGTATAACAGTTTTTAATCTGGCAGGTGATAAAAAAAAAAAAGGCAGCAATTTAGGAATCTAAGCTTGGCACGAGACTATCAGTACCATTTTTGTTTCGCTTTTGCTGTGCAGTGTTCTTTTCTACTTTTTTGCGTTATCAGTTTTACTTGTATGACAAGGATATAGAAAACAGAATGAGTAAAATTGTTTTCGCATATGACTATCAAAATAACCACCTTAAATGTATTTTATGGGGTATGGGTAAAGGAAGAAGACACTTTAAAGCGGTCTTTTAAGTTCCAATTGGAGCTCAACAAAAAGGTTGCTTTTACATTTGAAAGTATGGTAAAAGATTCCAAGCAGGCATCTGCTGAAATGGCAGCCACAGATTTTGAAATTTACAACAAATTTTTTTTGTAAAAGTCTTCAATTCCAGATTATAGCTCATTCATGGCATCTGCCGTGGAGCAATCTTCTTGTAGTTCAAGACGATACGATGAACCGGATTTTAGTTTGAGGGAATGGGGTGTCAAGGCTCGAGTTAGCCGAGAAAACACTGCTTCTAGAAGATATTCAGCATCATATATCAGAAGTTTTAGAGAAGATTCAAGGTCTTTTAGATCAAATATAACCATTTATAGCACTGCTTCATCTCCTGGATATTGTTTGAAAGGTACCTCTCTTGTTCCTCTTTCATGCAAAGCTTGGTTTTGCGTCCACTTCTCCTCTAAATCTTTCCCCTGGTTTTTACAGATGAGATTGACCCTTCAACATACTCCTTTACAACAGCTCTTAAAGGTAACCGTTGAATTATAGCTCTTTGCTTTTTGAACAGTTCAAAATCAACTGGGTTTTTTCTTTATTTGTTTTGGTTGGGCTTTTGCAGCCTTGCAGGCAAGAACAATGTACAGTAGTTGGGAATGCTTGTCACCAGAAGGGTTTGCTTTGAACTCTAAGTGGAATGAAGCAGAGAAGTACATTTGCAACCCTCTTTCAGGGGAGGTTCCAATGGAATGTTTATCTGCAAAAACACTGAGTGGAAGGTCATTTCGAAACTTAACAAACCGAATCACCATGTCTGCTCCTCTCGTTTACTCCCATTCATCATGTCATATCCAAACAAAGTCGTCCAGGACAGTTTCACAAGACATAGATCAGTTTCCAGGTCAGTGTCTGAATCTGAAAGGCTCATAATACCTGAAAGAGCTTATTTTGGAGTTATTATTTCATCGGTTTGCAGAAAGGAAAGCTGTGAGCTTGACTCGAGATGTGGGAATTCAAAGCACACCACCTGATCTTAGTTCAGACAGTCTTAGCCCTGCTTCAACTCCTCCAATCTTAGAGAGAGCATTGAAGCCATGCGGGACGGAAACTGGAGATTCAACTGATCCTAACACGAAATCAAAAGCTAATGAACAGGTACGTTCTTCCCCATGGAGGAAATTCAAGTACACATATATCATGGGCTTTGTTTGAGAAATATGAATGTTCACTTAGAGTTCATTTCATTTAAGTTATATTTTCATGCCGTTTCTCTGAGTGTTCACTTAGAGTTAATTTCTTTTAGCTTATGTTTTCATTTTCGATTTTCCCCTTTCTGAGAAATCGAAGGACAAAACCAAAAAAAAAAAAAAAAAAAAACTCATTACTCTAGTCTTCAAAAGAGTTATAGAACATAGAGTCGGTGCAATGATTCACACTCCTCAGCGTGCTTGCTTACAGGCTTCCAAATTTTCCAAGTACTTACCACATAAGAAGACTAGGAAAGCTGAAAAATATTCATGGAATGCATGCAATTCTGCTTCTTCTAGTATCCAAATTGGGTTTCATAAAGCTGCTTTGCTTTGTCCTTACATGTTCCTTACCTTATTGTGGTATGTTTTCAAGATTGCTTGATTGTCTGAACAGTGATATAGTTACACTGTGGGGGACTGTAGGATTATTTGGTCCCTCAGGCTTTTGTGGGCACACAATAAGCTTCCCAAAGGTTTAAAATGTTATGCCCCTCCACTCCAACTAGCCTGTTATCCTACACAAATAATTGAATTGTGCCCTTCCAAAGTGGGGAGCTAAGAATATCTTTATTTGGTCCCTCCAAGATTGATAAGTACACGCGATCCAATTGGTGTATGCAACATAGAATAAAAGCTCTCAATCAGCCTGATTTTTCCACCACACAATTGAACTTGGATTTGTCTTCCACTTCTCCCCGGAGTCTTTTCAATGGCAGAACACAAGGAACTGTAAACAAAATAAGCAAAACCAAGTCATCAAATCCAAAGCAAATCTTTTTTTTTCCCCTACCTTGAATCATGCTGGTCTTTATTTTTCTTCCTTCTCTTTGCTTTTATGTGGATCAACCAAAGGCGCTTTCACCACTTTTTGTTCTTGCATTTCTTTTGATTCTTTTTAGTCTCTCAATGATAATGGCAGGGTGCCAGGTGAAGGATTTGTGCATCATTGAACTTGCCACCATTGAATCATTCTATATATTGTTTTAGTTACTTTATACGTTAAAATTTTCTGAATATGACACGTCTAGAATCTAAAACCTGAACCTCCCAGGAACCTGTATTTGTCATACATGATCGATTGAAGCTATGCTCTTCAATCAAGTTCTACATTTATAAATGCCATTGATAGACATTGTGGGTACATTTCAGTTCTTAACCCTTTATAAGACTGAAGAAATCAGTCTTATAGAACATATATATATATATATATATATATATATATCATGTTGGTGGATGTAAAACATACTTTGGTGCAACACTTGGGTTCAGTGTCTGAATTCATATCCAGATCCCTTGTAACCTCCATCATCAAATAAGTTTTAATTTGATTTCAACAACCAACATTTCAAAAGATTTCAATTCAGTAACTCAACAATTTTAGAATGGAATTAAACGACTGAAACACTTAAACCAAGTATGATATTGATATGAGAATTGAAATGTTGGAGTGCAGGTTCAAGTGAAAGAAACTAGAGAGAATGAAGAAACAAAAAAGGATGAAGAAATTAGACAACCTGCAGGATGCTT
Organism: Gossypium australe; assembly: GCA_005393395.2. Taxonomy (NCBI): domain Eukaryota; kingdom Viridiplantae; phylum Streptophyta; class Magnoliopsida; order Malvales; family Malvaceae; genus Gossypium; species Gossypium australe. Next base: position 102,869,395 of record CM016620.1, read on the forward strand.
ATCATGTGTGAGAAAAAAGCAGAGAAACAAACACAAATCAGGAAGGAAAAGTATCTTCTGTTTTCCCTCGTTTTAGAGACAGATAAATATGGCTAAATATAACATACTGGTGGGCTTGTTGAGATTCTAAAATATCTCAATCAAAAAGGGTTTTTTTCCCTCCTTTTTGGAAGATTAGATTGAATGTGTGAAAATGAGAGCAAAAATGTAGCTATGATTAGACAGATTTCAAAAACTATCTTATGGTAGATTGTTTTCCTTTGGGATTTTGTTGTAGTTAATGTCGATTATGATGATGATGTTATGTTTTGTTTCTTGTCTTTTATACAATAAAAAATGGCTGCCAGCTCTCCCAGTGTTCACGTGCATGCTTTTGTTCGTGGATTTTGTATGGAAAGTGTTCTTCCCTGACATATCAGACATGTCTCTGTCGATGATCGTGATATTTATACCATTGATTGTGATAACATCTATTATTTAAAGGAATAATCATAAATTTAGTCCCTGATATTTACTTATTTTGATTTTTGTTCTTTTTGAGCAAATTGACTCTCAACTTTTAAAATTTAATCAAGAAAAAATTGATTGAACTATTAAAAATTTAATAGCATTGATGTGGCTATTTACGTGACAATTTACCTATAATTCATAAAAATTCAAAAAAATGATAAATAAAATCTTTAAAAAATCAATAAATTTTAAAAGTTCATAAAAACTTTTAAAAAACCTATTCATATTAGTAGTGAAGTATACATAAAATACTACAGGAGCTACTACATTAATGTCATTAAAATTTTAATAATTCAATCAGTTTTTTTATTATCTAAAAGTAAACAAATTGACTAAATTTTAAAGGTTAAAAGCTAAAACAATAAAAGAAGGCCAAAATGATAAAAATAAATAAACATTAGGAGCTAAGCTTGTCATTTTTCAAGCTTAAAATGATAGATTTAATTTTTAGATTATATCACTTTTTAACATTGTCTTTAAGATTTCTTTTCCTTTTTGAATTATCAAAATGTAAATTAAATCTTATTCTTTTAACACCATTGATCAAGACGGGAAATGACTGTATGAAACAGTGACGCCACGTCATCTATATCCCTTTTCAATAGTTTTATGCCACATCAGCATTTTCATCCTGAATTTCAGTATTTTTATTTTGAAAAAAATCAAATCCAAATTAAAATCTTGAAATTCAGGATAAAAATACTGATGATGTGACATAAAACTATTGGAAATGGATACAAATGACGTGGGTCACTGTTTCATACAATCTTTTCTCTGATCAACACACATTTCCAAACGCAATTTAAATATTAATAATATCACAAACGTGGAAAACATAAAAAATAACAAAATTTAATCATCAATTCGTCTCTAATGTGTATATATTATAGATTGCAAGGACTTTTCCTAGTTTTGGAGTTGCAAAACTGATGTGTTGGGAAATAATGGAAAAAGCATTAACTCTGTATTAATATACTAGAAATCCTACTCAAAAAATAAAAAAAGCAGTGAAAGAACATAAAAGCCACAGAATAGCAAATGCTATCAATAATATTCAATCACTATGAATGAGATAATTAATGTACTACAATAGGATGAATATAAACGAGGGGGAAACTTATATTTATAATTGAATTTAATGGCGTAGTTAGGGAGTTGACAATACCCCCTTTAAGATGATTTTTTTTATTTAAGTCTTCTAAAAATTTTAAAATAGTAAAGATAAATTACACATTGGCTCTCCTAAAAACGATAAAAAAAATGTTTCAATCCTTTAAAAATATAAATATATATGTTATTAAAATGATAAAATTGCATTTTTACTATCGTAAAAATTACAATTTAATTTCAATCCTCTAAAAAAAAATTTTGGCTTCACCCCGGGTTGAGTTCCTCTAGATTTAATACTACAATTTACTTTATTTCTATGATCAAGATTAAATTAATCTTAACTTTGTAACTCTTAAGGAATTTACTCAACTCATATTTACCATGGAAACTCTAGTTTTTCTTAAATGTTAAATCACCAATACTTCAAAAAATGAGTTTATATACATGTTCTACAAATTGGATCAGTTTAAGTAGGTAAAATAAGACTCATTTAATTCATTGATATCTATGAGATACTTTTTATATATTGGTCAGAGGCTTTAATTCGTGACTCGTGACATATTTGTATAGAAATTATAAATTTAAAATATAAATATATATTTAAAAATAACATACAATAATAAAAGATAAATATATATATTTTAAACTGAGAATACTTATTCCTGGTTTTGGAGTTGCAATTTTGCTTCTTTTTTTTTTTTGCAGAATTTTGGAGTTGCAAATTGGTGTGGTACGAAATAATGAAAAACAACCTGTACTCCTAAATATAAAAGTAGAGTCCAAACTTCTTTATTTTCAGACACGTGTTTAATTTGTTCTTCATTTTATGGGCAATGGTTCTTAGATCTGTTTTTTTTTCTTTTCTATAAACTATAAAAAATAGGCTATTGCCTTTCCTGACAGCTGTGTTTTTACTTCTCTATTCTTTTCTTTTTCAATTGTAAAATAATAATAAAATTTCAGTTTTTTTCTACTTTAAACCTATTTAAAATTTAATCTTTATATTTTAATTTAACATAATTTAAATCTTTACTTTTATAATTAATTTGTTCAAATAATTATTATTCTTAAATTAAAATTCTACATTGCTCTTAAAAATTCCTTTCTAACACAAATAAGTTGTGTCACAAATTCTCTTGTTCGATATGATTTGGACCAATCTCTTGTTATAATCCAACAGTTTCTTGAGTATAAAAGAAGAGATTGTAATTTGAGGATATAAAGACATTTGGATTTAAACATTAAAATTTTATGATTTTTTATCAAATAATTTAATTATATTTAGTATTTAATTTTAAATATTATATCAAATATTTTTTATAATTTAATTTCAACACTCTGTATTTATTTTTTAACACTTATCAAACATAGTTTAAGTGTTGAAAAAATAAGTATTGAAAATTAAAATGCTTAATTTAAGTTATGATATATGTTCGGTATACTATTTAAAATTAAATACTAAATATAATTACATTGTTCAATAAAAATAATATAATCTTGACTGAAATAAAATAAAATAACAATTAAATTTATTATCTTCAGTTATAAGTAGGACTCTTTCAACTTATATTTTTTTTTCACTTTTTTATATATAAAAAAAATATCTAATAGTTTTTACGGTAAATCATCAAAAGTATCTAAAAAATTAAATTACTAAAAATATTAATTTTTAGTGGATTGATTTTTTTTTTCAAGTACGGTCTAAGTAAAAATTTATTATCACCATCAAATAAATTTTGAAAATTTGAATGTTAAAAAATATTCAAAATCTTTTTTTTTTTTATCAAAAACAATCTAACTAAAGAAATTTTAAATATTAGATTTGAGACAATACTTGTAAAGTTAATATATCAATAAAACTTTGAGTTATGATAAAAACAGTAAACTCAATCTCTTACCTTATGCACTAGATATTTGTACATTAAAATATACCCTAATTAGGGAAAAAATTTAATATATTTTTTCAGTAAAAACAACTTAAAACATTTTCAACTTTTCTCTTTTTTTTAAAGCATTCAAAACATGATTTAAAAAAATAGAAAAAGTCCTGATTGATTGAAATGCATTATTCTATTATTATAAGTTTGGGAAAGATTACGAGTAATTCTATATATTATGTTAAAAAATATATAATCAAAATTTATAATATTAAAATAAAAAAAGCTAACAAAAAATAAACGAGTCTGGTATGAAGAGAACAATGACAAATTCAAGGGGCTAGCATGGGCCTCGATCCCTCAAAATGAAAAAAATTCTATCTAGGTTCGTTTATAGTTTCTAAAATTTTAAATTAATAATGATAAAATTATATTTTGACACTAAAAAATAAAAAATTTAATTTAAATTTTTAAAAATCGTAAAAATATACACTATTAAAATAATAAAATCATATATTTATCATCGTAAAAATATATAATATAATTTAATTATGAGTAAAAACAGTTTCTCGATAAAGAGAAGGTTATCTAAATCTCTTAGTTGGCCCATTGGATTTCCTTAGTAGGCACGGTTATTATTTATCTCTTACTAGAAGGGCAAGACGATTTGGCGCCCAACTCTCTTAAAAAATTTGGATTCCCGGCAATTTCCGTCCTGTTTTAAGTGAAATTTTTTTTACTTTGTTCTCTCAAATCTGCTTCCCGCTACTACAAGGGAAGCGGGAAACTGAAAACCAACTCTAAAGTTGAAAACGTCCGATAAAACATACCCCAAAAGGCTTCATTTGGCTGAGAATTTGAGAGAAGAAAAGCGAACTAGGCAAATGGCTGTTGTTTCAACTTCTGCTTCTCAAATTGAAGGGGCGAATCAAACAAATGGAAATGGAATTCGCGTCGTAGGGCGAAGAATTTATGATTCTGAAAATGGAAAAACTTGCCACCAGGTTTTTTTTCTCTATTTTTCTTTTTATATTTCATTTCTAATTGACTCATGGAGTTGTTTTTAATTATTTGTTTTTGGTTTAAGTGATATTGTATCCACTGGTATATGTAGGTTGTATACTGCTTTTGGTTTTGTTTAGCTGATTGGGAAACACTCATGTTTCTGGTTTTTCGTCTTATATGATATTGGATTATTCAGACTTGTTTTTATCATTCGGCTTTTGTAACTTGAACTTGAGTGGTTGAGCCCTGGAATTGTATGTTTTGGACATGGGCGTGCTTAATTTCTTTCAAGTTTTCGGTGATGTTTGGAGGGTCAAACTTCGATATACTTATACTTGTTAGATATTTACATAGATTGATAAATCATGTATAATGAGGGATTGAATTATATAGAAATATTAGATTAAAATTGGTTTGGAATTTTCCTTTTTAAATTTACAATTCTCTGCTTTTAGCTTTTAAATTTATTTTTTCCTGACGTTTTTTTTTGCTTTGTGATCAAATGCTGAAGTGCCGGCAAAAAACAATGGATTTCTTGGCTCCATGCAAGAACTTGAAAAAGGACAAGCAGTGTACCATTAAGTATTGTCATAAATGTCTATTGAACAGGTTGTTACTTCATTCTAACGTTTTACTTTTTGAACTATTTAATTGGATAAGGCTGTTAACTTACAAAGTTTTGTTTTTGTTGGGTTGATATTGGATAGATATGGAGAGAAGGCAGAAGAAGTCGCATTGTTAATTGATTGGAAATGTCCCAAGTGCAGGGACATTTGCAATTGTAGTTGCTGCATGTAAGAATATCACAATCGTAGTTGCTGACTGTAAGAATATCCCAATTGTAGTTGCTGATTGTTGACCAAGTCTTAACTGGGTACTGTATTTTTTTAGGAAGAAAAAGGGTCACAATCCTACTGGTATACTAGTGCACACGGCCAAGAAAACTGGGTTCTCTTCTGTTTCAGAATTGCTTCAAGCTAAAGGACCTGAAAATTTCGGATATGAAAAGTTTATAAAAGATACAGGTGTTTTGTCAAACAAGCAAGCAAAGGTTTGGTTTCATTTTTCTTCCTAATGGTAATATGCTGTTGGTTTGTCACAGTTTTTGGGTGATGGATTTGTCTCTGATGTTTACAGGAGTTTATGGCCACTTCACCAAAGATGCTTGGGAAGGAAAATTCTTTTGATGGAGACTGTGATTCTAAAGTTGGTTCTGAGAATCTGACATTATTTCCTGATGAAAAGAAATCTAAGAAGATGAAACGTGAGGAATTGAAGGAATTGTGTAATGGTAACGGGGGTCATGATCTTTCTTTGAACAAAACTGGTCTAAAAAAGCCTAAAACCTTGAAGGAATCTTCAAAGAAAACAGTGAAGGGAAATTATTGTCTGTCAGACAAAAAAAACTTGAATAAAGAAGTGCAAATTGGTGATCATTCTGGTCTCAGCAAAGGACAAGAAGTTAAATGTGCAAAAAACAAGAAAGGAGATTTAAATGGAGCTAAAGCTTTGGAGGATATCTCTAAGAAAAGGGAGTCTGTGACTTTTTACAAGGAGTCTAGGAAAAAATTGAAGTCAAAACAAAAATCTGTGGCTGTGGAAAAGAATCTTAACAGGCAGGTTATTGAAACCAACACTGTATCTCCAGTTAAAAAGAAAAAGTGTGGTGTAAAAAGTGAGGATTCTGGTGGTTCAAATGATTGCAAGAATGATAACAGCAGTGGCAAGCTCCAGTCAGTTATAAAGCCTTGCAGAGACAAAAAACTTGACATAGTCGTTCAACTGCCTGAGGGCTCCAGCTTAATAACTGTTGCTGGCATTGATTTACCTCCCAAAGATGTTGGTCATGCATTACAGTTCCTAGAGTTTTGTGCAGCTTTTGGAGTGGTATGTAAGATAGTTTGGTATTATGTTTTTTTGGTTTATATATTTATCATAGAAACCTAACATTCAGCCCTATATGCATCATCTTAAATCTTAACTTTTTCAATAGTTGAATAATATAGAACTACTTGATTATAAAGACCTTGTTATGATGAAATTTCTTTCTGTAATTTGGATTTTGAGTCATGAATTCTGATTACTTAAGCATATTGTACTTAATTGTTTTTTTGGTTGAATGTACTTAGTCAACAATTGTTTGGTTTTGTTTCATCTGCCCAGGATTACTTAATTTAGTAATTATTTTTGGTTATTCTTTTGTTTGGTATGCCATAGGTTCTTGATATGAAGAAAGGGCAAGCAGAATCTGTAATCAGAGAAATAATACGTGGACGTGGGAGATGCCGATTACAGTACTCTCCAGTAGTCCAAATCCATGTACAATTGTTGTCTCTAATACAAAAAGATATGGGGAAGAAGTATAAATAAATGCCCTAACTGCTGATTTTTACCTTCTTTCTTAGAATTGAATTATAATTTTATGCTGTATTGGCTGTTCAGATTTCCACCCTTAAAAGCAAGTGACAATGGTTCATGGTTTAGAGCCCTTGGCCAATGTGTTTCTGAATCCCAATGTGCACTCAGAGAAGTTTCTTCTGATATTTATGATGGTGGTGTGGATGCATATAATGTGCTAGACAGTTCTATAAAGCTTAAACTCTTAAACATTTTATGTGATGAAGCCCTTTGCACAATGTAAGTAACAGGGATGAAAGCCAAGGCCTGATATTTATAGATTAGAACTCTTCTTTTTTTTTTTTTTTAAAAAAAATACTTTAATAAATATCTATTGTACATTAGGATTCTTTTCATTTCATTTCTTCTGTAAATTTTCAGAACATTGAGGAATTGGATTGACAAGCAAAATTCTGAGTTTGTTGATAGTGAGAAGGAAGCAAAAGAAAAGATTCTTGTTGCAAGGGATAAGGTAATGTGTGTAATTTTACTCTTTTTTGACAAAATGGTAGTGATCTTAAGCATCCGCATGCAAACTGACTTTTTAACTTACTACAGGAAAAACAATTAAGGCAGAAAATGCAAGATGAGGTTGCCAAAGCTATTATTGAAAAAGGTGGTGCTTCTCTGTCAGTTTCTGAGCATGAGGTTCTTGTTAGACAAATAAAAAGAGAAGTAATTCAAGTTCATGAAGATGTGTGCCAGGCAATTCGTATGTTACCAAGGAGTATGTTCTCAATTTATTATTTCTATAGTTCAAGCAATTATTTGAAAAATGTGCATAAACTCATTTATGTTGCAAATTAACCATGCAATCCTCTTCTCCCACCCAACACAAACATGTTCTGAGATAGATGGGGAATATTTATTGTGCATTTAAGGATAATGAACACATTCCCTTTTCTGTTGCTTTTGGATATCAAATAATCACTAGTACCGTTTTTGAAAAGCTAAGGAATCTCAGAAACAATTAGATAATAGCATTCTAAATTCTAATCATGCACTAGAATTTTCTGCTATAAACAAATAGAAATGTCATTTTCATCTTTCACTTTTATAAAGCTGAACTAGTTGGTATCATGCATTAAGGCAAATTTTTGTTTTTGGGCTCAAGTTGAAGATGCTTGACCTTTGTATGTGTGATTTATTTGTATTTATAATATGAAGGTGGTATGTTGGTAATTAAAAGTGAACCTGGATTATTCCATTTGTGATTCTTGCATTAAATTGCTTCTCAATACTTGTTTTGGCATGCATATACTTTGGTCTCTGAAGTCTGAACAGCTGTCTTTCCTTTGTAATTGTTGCAGAGAGACAGAGATCTGATGCTGTTAGAACAGCACCTATTATATTGGATGTTAGTGGTCGTGCTTTCTGGAAATTGAGAGGGTATACCAGTGAAAACTATATATTGCTGCAAGGTTAGGGTTTAATGCATTACTTTAATGTGTTTTCAACCATATGAGTTTGGAAGTTTCTAAGTCATATGTTTAATGAACAGATATTGGAACCTTAGATCCAGTTGCACCTAGTGAGAAATGGTTTGTCTATGATGTTGAACAGAAACCAGATGTAGAGAAATACATCTCTTCTATAAGGTAACTATACTTGGGGTTTTGTCATTTGCCAATTCCTTGAAAATACTTGTTGATAAATAGTCAAAAGTTAATTGTAAAATAATTTTCCTTGAGATTTTCCAACTTTTGGTCTTTCCTGAATCAAATTAGAAAGTGTAGTTGTAAAATTGCAATTGTTAAATTGTAAATTTGCACTTGTGTCATCAGGTGATTTTGTGGGAAAGCCAAAATCAATTGCTTTTCTTTTATGACATTTTGAATGGCTTATTGTGTCAAAAGGGAGATTGAAGTTTTAGGACTTGTTAGATAGAGACCTAGATCTCTCAGGTTTTTATTAGAAAATTTGCTTGCCTTTTATTATTCCATAGGTCTTTTTAAATAGAGAGTACAAAAAGTATATCAAACTAAATAGTCAATAGTCTTACCAAACACATTCTCTTCTAAGAGTCTTAAACTATGAGAGTCAATTCTGTATCAGTATTGCCTGTATTGATTGGAATGCCTTGTTCTGGTAGTAAACTGGAACAGCAAATTTTACGGTTTTGTTTTGGTATAAATTTTGGTCAGTATTGGTAGTACTAGTGTGTATAGGTAGATTTTGCTCATATTGCCCAAATTATGTTGTACCTGCCAATATAGGTGAAAATGGCTCTAGCTATTATTACAATAATAGCATTTGTACCTCGCCATAACATAAGCCTTTTGTACCTTGCCAAGTTTCTCTGATTATTTTTGACATGTAGCATTTCTTGCTTCTATTCAAAGGCTAGTGGGGCCCATTTGTGGTTAAGTTAGGGGGTTTGTGCATTTGAACATCCAATTTAATGGAATCACCTAGTTTAGCCATGAATAACCCTACATTTTCTTGTTGAATATAGTGACTTGCCCATGCCAATTTTTCTTGAAATTGCCGTTGATAGATCTTTATAATTATTGTTTTTCAAACTAGCCAAATGAAGGGAGTCATTGCGTAACTTTAATTAGTTCATCATATGTCTTCCAATTTCATTTGATAATATTGAAGTTCCTCTCTCAACATGTGGAAAGCTGTCAAGATTACCTTGTCTGCCTTATTGGTGTATTGGTTTTCAAAGTATTGTTTACATCAATGTAGCCAAATGAAGGGATCCTCCATCCATCAATAGTAGGGAATTCCAATTGTGTACTTGGAATAATTCCTCCTATTGGTGGTAGGTGTGCTTGGATTACATCGATCCAATTGCCAAATTGCCATTGGTTGAATTGCATACTTGTAAAATGGACAACTTTTAGGTTGTTTATGTTTTTGAATAAGTATATTGTTAGTTTCATAAACATTATTTCTTTTCTCCTTTTCTGCAGGACAGAAAGGGTTAAGATTCAAAAAGTTAAAGGCAGCCTTCCAACTGCTATTGTTGGAGAAAACTTGGAGCATGCTTAGTCCAATCATTTTGTATCCGAAAAATTCTGGTAATAATATGCTGCATGTTACGGGACATGGCTTCCAGGTCATTGTTAGTGAAAAATCTTTCAAGTTGGGCCCCAACTACATAATGATATTAGTAGGGGTCTACTCCGGCTGGAGTGGTTTGATAAAAAAAGAGTTTCCATTTTCACGCCCTCTTCTTGCAGCTGACTTTTCTTGTTGATTAATCTATTCTTTTCATTTCCTTTTGAAGCGTCTATATTCGACACTCAGCTGAGTTACTTTTTAGTTGTAGATTGATCTATTTTCTATTTTCTATTTTTATTTCCTTTTGAAATGTCTGTATTTGACACTAGTGTCTAACACCTAAGTATTGAGTAACGTAGCCTTTTAGATTAAACCGCTTGGTAGTGTTGCAATTTGTAATGGACCAAAAATGGTGTTTAATCTTTAATGCCTACGAGGGTGAACTTTTGTTTTGTTTAGTTAAGCTTTGGACATTATGCATTGAGTTCCTTGCTGTGAAATACCTTCATTTCTTAGAAAATTTCTCATTTTCCCATCATATTATGAATTGGGATTATTGTTTCTTATGTATCAAAGTTTCTAATTGTGATTAGTGTTTTTTTACCTTTCCAAAACAATTTAACTTTTTAATAATTTTTATTATAATAATTAAAGACATTGTCAATACAGTTATCTATATATCCTAATTATACACGTACTAATTTTATAAATACAATGTATCATGTTTTTGAGTAATTTTTTATTCTAATAAATTTAAATTTATTATAATGTAGTTTTTTAATTATATTGTTATTTACTGAGTAAATTTTTTTATTTTAAAATGTCATTAATAAATTTAATTGTATCAATAATTGGCATAAACTCATGCTTAGGATGTTTTTTTAGGAGACTGCATCTTGGCACCCTTTGTATTTCTTGTTCCATTGTAGTACACTTAACATTTGTTAACTGCCACTGGTTCATTGAAATCCCTTAAATGTTTTGAGATTTGCCCCTTTCTGCTCTCGGTCGTCGGGGGTCTCCTAGAGTTGATCGTGGCCGCCCTATTAATTGTTGTCGTTGCTCTATTAATTGTCCTAGAATCTCAGGCAATAATAAAACAAAAACTCTAAAACGACAAAGTGGCTTTGAGCAAAACAGAAGCCACATTTATAGACTTCTCAATACTTCATAAACTCACCGTTTTAGGTTTTGAGATTGTAACATATGGTTTTGTATCAATATTTTACAAATTTAATATTAACAATTTGGTAAGAAAAACACAACAAATTTGATTGGTTGATGTTAAGTAATTATCTAGCTGTAAAGTGACCCCTAATGCAAATTAACCTAAATGTGATGAATAATTAAAATGAATGAGGTGGATTTAGCAATAGAATTCACAAGATTTCAACAACGATAACATGAATAGGCTAGAATAATCACATCAATTGACATAGTTCGTTCTCATCATGTTAATAATATTTTGGAGAAAATTTTCATGGCAACTCGATCTTTCATAAGCTTGAAACTAATATTAAATCCTTTCGAACTCTTACTTATAAAACATGCATATTACTGATCTTAACTAAGGGTTTCTTAGAGCTCATGTGAAGTAACAGAGACTGGGTCAGTTTGAAACAATGTAATCACATAAACCTAAAAGCTACGCAAGGTAATAGAGCTCGGTTAAGTTATTACAAACCTTAATTTATTTTGGGTCAAATGTAAATTAAGCATGCACTTTTCAATTATTGTGTTCATTAGCCACCATCTAGATGAGATTAAGCAACTAATTCTAATGCATTCAATCACATTTTAATGAATGAAATACATGCATGATTTTAATTGAAAACATGATCGACTGAGGCACAGAACATGATAACATGATTTAAATAAACTTTATTGAATTGATGCAATCATCCTAGTTAAACAGAATTAAGTTACCATTGTTGATGAAAAAACAACAAAGCAATTGCAAACATATTGAATAATTAAGAAAGAGCAAAAAGGAAGAAGAAACTCTTTGATAAGTGTGGTGACTAATCGTGGAGGCTTCCTCTAATTCTCACAATTGCTCTTCCACAAACTGCTCCTCAAGGTGACTGACCAAGAGAAAGTTTTTACTCTAGGAATTACTTAGCTAAATAGGGAAATGGGATGGGTGGAAAAGAATGAAAGTTAAGAGAAATGAGAGGATGGATGAATGTGTGTTAAAGGATGAAATGAAGAATGATTGAAGGATGATCGGATAGTGGAATGAAAAGGTCTATTTATACTAGAGGGATGACTAGTAGGTTTGCTATAAATAGCATTTTGAATCCCATGATATGCTCTCATGCTTGGTTGGCCATACATTGTGGAAGGGAGTGGTTGTTGGTTTCTTGATTCATGCATGAAATCATGCTTGAATCAAGCAAGGTGGTGGACGGTTTCAAGGGTAATTGTTGAGGGCTGATTTCTGAATGTTTTGCAAGTGTAGAGACCTCCGAATAAATATCCCAAAAGCCAATCTTGGATTGCTTAGATGCCATTGCTGAATTGGGCTTTACTCCCCCTACTTGGACGGTTTGTTGACCCAACTGCTTGCCAAACTTGTTCTTTAATTATACCAAAATAAATTGGATCAAATTAAATTCTTCATGACCCAAATTTGCTTGATGTTGCAGTCTATGTAGAGTGAAAATAGGTTCATGTCCATGTGGTTTTAACAAACAAACCATTCATAATTCCTTGGTCCAATTGCATAAATTAAATCAAAGTTAATATGTCACATAAAATAATTAAATTATGCACATATTTAATGCAAAATAGCATAGAATTACATTCTTTATTAAATCATGCCCCTTATTTTAATATGAAAAAAATTCACCCTTTTAACTATCAAATACTCGGAATTAACATTAATTTTAAGTAAAATGGTGTCATAAACTACTAAAAAAAACTATATAATTTAGAGTTTAGAGATCATGACCAATAACATTTGGCCACCTGCACAATGCTAGATGCTCATCATTATAGCCGCTCTTCCCCCAAAAGTGTCGTATTTATGACAATTATCCTAAACATCTGACACTCATTCACCTTTTCCGACAGGACAAATCTTCATCAAACTTCAGAGAATGTCTCACGGAAGGCCACTTTATAACCTCCTGTGTGATTTAAGGGGGCTATTGTTATATCTTTTCAACACACGAACATGTGTTAGCACTGGATAGACCCTTGACCTCCATATTGACTCCTCCTAGAATAATATCTCGACAGGGCATATGACCTCAGCGACTATAAGTAAGAATATCTACCCTACCTAGCGGAAGCCATAAGCTAAATCTAAGTGTGAATACTCTCTTAGTGTGAACACACTTGTAAGACAAAAGGGAGTTTGTTTAGGCTTAACTCCCTCGTATTGATAGAGTTTTATGATTATCCATTAGGCATTTAACGGTACGAAAAGTATATCCTAACATGTCATACCAACAAATAAAAAGATCCCTCCTATAAATACCCTAGAGAACAATGAACAAAGGATCGACTTTCCAATACTCTAAAGTTATTCTGAGCATTTGTCTTCTTGATCAGCCTGTCCTCTTGTCTCTAATCCAGCTCTCAACCTCTTTAGGTGAACTGGCCTTTGTTGCACCACCGTGATCTCCTTCCTATCATCCTCATTTATTGTGCGCAAGATTAACAATAATATAAACATGTTTTTAGTCTAACCGAAAATGAGCAAACCGATTAAAAGACTAATGTGTGGTCTATCAAGTCCAATTGATGAGATACTTTGTCTTGAGCATTGGTGCGGAAGACTTCTAGAAGATAGAGACATAGATGTGACTGACTGGACTGGCAACACATCGGATATGACCTAAGTAGAATAAATCCTAGACCTGTTTATTGATTTATTCACTTGTGACGTTCATAGTTTGGCATACCTTAATCTTGAATGGATAATGACCTATGTATGCATGACTCGTGTACTTTGATGCAAGTAAATGTGTGAGTTCAAATAAATAATGAATCGAAAGCTGGGGCGCTAGGTATAAGATTTCTACAGTATGTAGCACCATTGACAATAGTTGAATTCATAGCGCAACTAAAGGGTGAACGATATCCTCTGACTGACATTACATGATAGATGAGAAGTAAACATGGTCATGTGTCATTTGTCTTTGTGATAAATGATTTAATTACTATTTGATAGTAATTGACTTTAATGAAGAAAGATGTACCATGAGATAAAACAAATTAATATTGGGAGGACGAATTTATCCCAAAGAGATTAAGTATATCATATGAGGATAACACACTTATGACAAGGTCATTGAACAAACACTTATTAAGTAACTTTCGTAATTGTATGTAATTAGAGAGAACTCAGTCATGATACTATAGTGGAATGACTTCGTTACTAAATAAGTTTATAATTAATAAGGGAAAAAAATGAAATTTAATTATAAATTATTTGAACCCTAATTATATATGTTCAATCGATCCCTCTGCTAGCTCATTGAAACTATAAATGAATTGCATTTGAAACCAAATGGATAGAAATGAATGAAAATGATGAATTTAGAAAAATGAGTCGCATTCACAAATGAATGTCTTCTTGCTAAGTATAAAAATGACTTGAGAATTAATTTAAGATTTTTTGAATTATTATTTAAGGTTTATTGAATTATAATTAAATAATTGAAGTTTGAAAATGAAATTGAATTAATTTTTCATTATGGATTCGTTGAATAAGGAAATTAATTATATTTCCTCATATATTTGTTTACAGTAAAGTTGTACTTTAACGAAATTAGAATTTGGTTGAGAAAATTATTTAATTGAAAAATTAATTAAGCTAATTTAATTAATTAGATTAATTGAATATATAATATTTATTTTGGGAATAGAAAACAAGAATTAGATTGAATTAAATTATAACATGTTAGATCAAAAGTTTAGGATTCACATATAATTAGACCCAATATATGAGAGACCCTAATTCCCTTCATTAACAAGAGAGGGGTGACAACCTTAATATTATTAACCAAAGTGTGTCACACCCACCCTATTCCAATTAGAGTAGGAGTGTGTTTTCTATTTAAATAATATTATTTTACAATAGGAGTGTGTTTTCTATTTAAACAATATTATTTTACAATAACTTGTTCAGCCAAAATTATTCTCTTCCTATAAATAGAAGATACTGATTTCTATTGAGAGATTACTTTTCTATTAAATGCAATTTGTAATATGAGGATAGAAAAAAATATAGTTTGATTGAAAGCCAAGATCGGTTCCAATCAGTCTCGTAGAAAACACAAGTACTTTTTAAATAAAATTTATTGCTATAAATACCACAAAATGACTCAGTTTTGAAAAATTTTGAGACTTCCATTGTAACAGTAAAACCATATTTCTTAACAGAACCTTTTGCAACAGCAATCTTTTGTTCTTTTGTGGGGAACCCCCAACTTGTAGGCTTTATTGAAATATGATGCTTACGGGCTGACGATGTATCGTACCTTATTTTAATTTAATGAAATGTTATCCTTTGGTAAAAAAAAAATATATATTACTCATATCGGCGTTAATTTTTAAATTGCTCTTTCCAACATCCGGACGATTAAAAATCACTAAGCAAATGGCAGAAACATGGATAAGGTGGTTTACAACAGCAATGAACCAACATTCAAAGAAAAAAAATGAGACTCGCAAACGTACTATTTTAGCACTAGCACGTGAAAACCAAACCAACCCAAACCGAATTCTTCTCGTTCAATAATACAGCCCATATAATTTCAGAGGATCATTTCGATTCCAAGTGCTGATGAATGCATTGAAAACAAAACCAAAACCCTCTACGATAACTCACATTGCATCTATGTATTGTAAACCTGCAAATATAAGGTACAGAGAACAATTTTTATGAACTTATCACTGCTGTCCCTCGCCTGACTCGTGCTTTGAAGCTTCCTTGATCTCATCTCCAGCCTCATCCTAAAACCAAGGAACAAAACAATAAATCATCTGAATAAGGAACTCCAAAAAAATCCATCATCAGGTAAAAAGGAACATCCAGTGTTGATCAATGAAATAATTAACATGAGCCATGACATAATACAAAGCCCCAGGTTAACAACAATAATATCAGAATATTAGTTCTGAAACTACTCTGTTAAGGTGAAATGTGTTTGGCATGTATACTGTGAAGAAACATTCTTGATATAGGTAAAGCAGCACTGATAATCTCGGAGATTAACTGAAACTTTGAGATATTAGTCCTGACATTAAGCTATGAGATGTCATGCCAGGAAGTTTAGAGAACATGGTAGAGAACTGTAGTCATGTCAATGAAAGCAACTAAGTTCACTCAGGAATATAGCTTTAGACATTTTTCATATCCATTTGGCATTTTAAAGACATTTTTTATTATGTCTAGAGACAGCAGAGCTGCATGAAAATTTCATGATTGTGTGCACACACAAACTTATTGGGGGGGGGGGGGGGGGTTACCGTGATGTCAGATGTCCAAAGGGTCAGGTTGTCCCGGAGAAGTTGCATGATCAATGTACTATCTTTGTAAGATTCCTCACCCAAAGTATCCAACTCAGAAATAGCCTCATCAAAAGCCTGCCAAACGAAAAACATGCCATTTTAGTTTGCAAGCAACCTTTAGACAATCAATTCATGCCCTCGAGAAGACATTTGTGGAAATTCGCATAAGAACAATCTAATTGTCATTCCTTAATACATAGAATTAAATTAACAAATCTCAGTAAAATGGACATCAATTTACAACATTACCAGACTTCTTATGGATAAAAGCAATCTCTAACATTTATGTTCAGACTAGCTCTACACTAGAAAATGGAAAACTTAATGTAATAATTAGACTTCATAAGCAAAATGAGTTTATTTAGAGTAATCAATTTAACTTTTTTGTCCTAAGTTCAATGTCCGTACCATTAGTACAAACCAGATTCGCACCGTAGTGGTTAGGTGTTAACAAATTGGCTCCTCAAACTTGCAACTAGCTTATTGGATACAAGGAGTTGCCATCACAATTAAATCCAGTTGGGGTAGAATTAGATTAAAACAATTTACTATGCCCTCTGAAACAGATGAACCATACCAAGACAATTAAAAGCCAGACGAGTTTAGTTTTTTTAACTGTTCTACATCAAGGATAAATAAATAAAAAGAAAAGATATTGATAGCAAAGCAGTAGAAAATAAACACCTGTTTTGCAAGATTGCAGGCACGATCAGGTGAGTTGAGGATTTCATAGTAGAAAACAGAGAAGTTAAGAGCAAGTCCCAGCCTAATTGGGTGAGTAGGAGAAAGCTCAGCAAGAGCAATATCCTGCCATCACAAAAATCAAAAATAAAAAGGTTTAGAAATTTTATATTAATCTTTCAAGTGAAAGAAATGCTTAAGGAATTATAGAGAAAATAACTCATACTGACAAGACTGCATCAGCAATTGACCCACCTGAGCAGACTTGTAAGCCAACAAAGTGCTCTCGGCAGCTTCCTTCCTCTCAGCACCAGTCTTAAACTCAGCAAGATACCTGTAATAATCACCCTTCATCTTAAGGTAGAACACCTTCGACTCAGCAGATGAGGCCAAAGGAATGAGGTGAGATTCAAGAAGGCTCAAAATCCCATCACAGATCTTGCTGAGCTCAGCTTCAATCTTACTCCTATACTCCTTTAGTTGTGCAACATGATCCTCATTTCCTTTGCTCTCTTCCTTCTGCTCAATGGAAGAGATGATCCTCCAAGACGCCCTCCTTGCCCCAATCACATTTTTGTAAGCCACGGAGAGAAGGTTCCGTTCCTCAACAGTCAGCTCCTCAACATCAACAGTTTTTGCAACTTTCTCCATGAACTCCACCATTTCCTCATAGCGTTCAGCCTGCTCAGCCAGCTTGGCCATGTAAACATTTTCCTCTCGTGATGATTCAGTTGGAGACATCTTTACAATATCAATCTAATACGAGATCCTGAGAACACAGCAAGATTTACTCTTTTTTTTTTTTTTTATACAAACATTTCTAACCAAATCACGGGTCTAAACAAGAGCATCCACATCTAGAACAATCATTCGAGACATTCTCATTCCTCAATCCTAAACATAACACCCCCCGCCAATTTTTAGCTCTTCGGTTCTTCAAAATTTTCCAACTTCTAGATCCAATCTTACTTTTGCCAAAAAACCAAAAGATATAACCTACATTTAATTAATAATCCAAAAAAAAAAAAAAAGATCCAAACTGTGAGTAAGATGAATCATCAGCACTAGCTCCTATCCTCCATTCCAATTTCCAACAGTTCCTCAGTATCCAAACTGTTATTTTTGGTTAGCTGAACTTTTTACTCTACAGCTTGGCAACAAAATTTCCTATTTCTTTTTTCCCCAATTTCAAGGAACCAAACAGACCACCAAAGAAAAAAGAAACCCTAATTAGGAAAATCACGCAATGAAGAGCTAAAATACTAAACAGATTGATTCTAAACCAATAAAATTAAAGCAAAAAGAAAAAGAAGAAGCTACAAAACCATTCATTGCATTAATAAAAAAGCTAAGAACAAAATCGGGAAACGTATAAAAATTAAAACCCTATAGATCTCAAATTAAAGAAATAAACTCCAAAATTATCAATAAAACGACGACCAAGGGTGACGTACCGATCGACGACTTTTTCGTTGGTGGAAGTGAGAAAGAGAAAATTATTGTAGGGAGTGAAGACTAAACTCTGAATAGCTAGAGGGCTGGTTTTTTTATAAATTAATTTTTAAAAAGGGTATCAAAGATGACACCAAAAAAACAAACAAAAAAAAATGGGTATCAAAGAGAGTAACGGAGAAAGAGAGGGTGGTCCAATGAGGCGGCGACAAGTGGTGGATAGCAGAGATTCCCTTGGAGTTTTGGGCTTGTGAAGCTGAGAGCTGAGTTAGTACATATTTAAGACGAAAATTGTATGAAACTAACATACAATGTTATTAATTTATTTTAGTATTTTTATTTTAAATTGTAGTATTTTATTTTTGAAAAAAATAAAATCCAAAATAATATATTGAAATTTAGAATAAAAATATTGAAATGATATTAAATTATTGCAAAGGTATGGAATCAAATAGATATAGTTGTTTAGGTATGAAATTGAGTAGAAATTATTAAGTAGGTTTTTTTTTTATTTATATTTTTTATCTTGTAAATTATGCTCTTTCACATAAAAATAGTGTTTTGCATGTAATTAAAAATTGCTAACTCATTTTTAATTTTTATTTCAATCCATTTTCTTTTTTCTTTCATCACTTTTAATTTTAGACGAAAGCGACTTTTTAGAATTGTTTTTCATATGTTTTTGATCAATTTAATTAGTTAATTTTGACCTCTAAAAATTTATCTTATGATATTCAATTTTTTCGAGCCTCCAATAATTTTAATTATATGAATTGCTTTTTTTTTAATCTTTTGGTATATCCCACTACGAGAATCAGGTTTCCGCATTAATCTATTTAAGCTATAATCCAAAGATTCAAAAAGAGCATGATGTTTTCCTACACTTTAACCCCAAAAATTTAGTGGAAATTGTTTTTCATGACACAATATTTTAAGTTTTCATTATTACGTATGAAATTTGAGTTATTAGGAGAAAACAATTTTTCGAATTTTTCATTTGTTTTTGAAATATTTGATTAGTCAACTTTAAGTTCTTATAAATCTATATTATGATATTCATTTTCGTCGATGTTTGCAATATGAAATGTGGTATTTCATTTGGTATATCCCTTTAGATTATATAATTATTGAATTAGGGGAACCAAGTTCTCAAAATAGTATACTCCAAATTGTAAATTCAAGAATTCTAAGAAAGTGCGATATTTTATTATAATTTGACACATGAAATTTAGGTTATTGATAATATTTTTTAAGAATAATTTTTTTATTTTTGAAATTTAAATTATTAGGTGAAAACAATTTCTTAAAGTTGTTGTTGGGTTTTGACCATTTAACTAATTAATTTTGAGATCCTATAAATCCATATTATGATATTTATTTATGTCTAGGACAAAGCAATTTTTCAAAGTTGAAGTTCATCGGTGCTTGAGATTTGACTAGCCAAATTTAAGCCTCTTTAAATCCATCTTATGATATACATTTTTGTTGAACCTTAGATAATGCTTATACTATGATATCTATTCTTTTCTGTTTGTGTATCTCTTTAGGCTATATGACTAATGTATTTGGAGAACCAAAGCCTCAAGTTAGCTTACTTGAAGCTTTAAACCTTGAAATTATGGAAAAATATGATATTTGGACTCAACATTTTAGGTTTTTGATAATAAATTTTTTTATAAAATAATTTTATTATGTTTCATTATTATATTTGAAATTAAAAATATTAGGAGAAAACTAAATATTCAAAAATTTTCACGAGTTTTTCACAAATTTGGTTAACTAATTTTGAACATATGAAAAATCAATATTATGATATTCATTAGTGTCAAGCTTCGAATGACTTTTATCATATGAAGATTGTTCTTTCTTTTGGCACACCCTTTTAGGTTATTAAGAAAACCACGCTTCCAAAGCCTCCAACGATTTTTAATGTATAGAATGTTTTAGTAAAAAAATCTTTCTAGTCCTTTTCAAATTTAATATTGAGTAAATTAGTTCCTTTAAAAAATCAATGCAATTTAAACCATGTTTTTGGAGCAATCCTGCTGAAGCTATTGACCTGCAATGTTAGACAATAATTGAAGCACCCTCAAATTTATCGAATAGCACATTAGATATCATAAAACTGTTCAAAAAGTTTTTCTAAGTTAAGGTCAATGATCATCTAAAGTGTGCGAATGATCTAGTCTTTTTTTTCCTTCTTCTTTATTATCTTCCCTATTTCTCCTTCAACATGCCTTTGGTATGTAATAAACTGTCTTTTGTTTGGTGTTGAAGAATTTACTCATACGTATATCTTTTCCACCAGAAGCATGATTCATAATAAACGAATTTAAGAAATGTAAGTGAAAAAGAAGAAAAATTGCTGAATGATGAGCAATATACCTCTATTATCCTCAATATATCTTTCCCAATTAGAAAAATGCCTTGTATAGAAAATAATGTACAAACAAATAAGCAAGGATTATAAACCAAAAATGTCTCTTCGTAGTTAGCCTAAACTAGAAGCATGCTTACTAGTAACATGGCAGGCAATGGTATGATGAAATCAAAATAAATAGTAGCTTTTGGGTTCAAAATATATGAAGCAACATTATAGAATTAATGACCCTACTTGCCCCCCCCAAATGATACAATCAACCAGAACATATTCTAAATACGATTTGGTGCATTGGTTTGATGCAAGCTGCGATAATAATTAGGGGGTCTAAGAACTAAAATAAGTTTCTCATTACTTGTCCTCTTCAAAAGGCAATCCATACATGTAGAGCAGGCAAACTTGTATGAAGGGAGAAATGAAAATATTTGACTGCAAAAAATGAAAAAGAAAAAAAGCATGGCATGAGGGTGTTGGTGGGTTTGGATAGGAAGAATGAAACCTTCAATCTCCTTTCTTAGAAAGTAGGAAAATTCTAACTAGTAAGGAAAACAATGTGAATAGAATCAGACCTTAAACTGTCCAAGGTCCATTAAAATGTCATTCCAAATGCTAAACGTTGCAGGATATCCAAGGAAAATTCCTTAACATCGAGCAGATCATTAGATAAATGGGAAAAACAATACTATTACTCTTTTGTTATGATAGAGTCAGTAATTCTGTTAGAATTGTTTAAGTACTGTTAGCACAAGCAGTTAGCTAGGATGTGCTATAAAATCAACGTACAGAGAACAAATGGAGGATAGTTTCATTACAAAATCAAATCAATTTTTTTTTTGTTTTTCTTTAATTAGCAGTTTTCACCAAAATCTTCTTAGAATTTTAGATCTAGCTATTAACCTTACCTCTCATCATGGTATCAGTCGCCTAGGTGGTCCTGGACATGGTCAACACACACTCCTCTGATTTCGCCTTCGTCGAGTACACTGGTTCTCCTTTTTCCAATGATCGGCTTGTAAGTTCGTTCCCTCACCATGACGTAATCAAGTTAGATGCTCATACTTTTATTCAATGGCAGAAACAGGTTCGTCTAATTGTAGCTGGATATGATTTGGCTGGCTTCCTCGATGGAACCACTGTTGCACCACCGCGTTTTGTCGAATCTCCAGAGGGCGCTCTTGTGCTCAATCCGACAGCCCTGGACATGGTCAACACACACTCCTCCGATTCCGCCTTCGTCGAGCACACTGGTTCTCCTTTTTCCAATGATCGGCTTGTAAGTTCGTTCCCTCGCCATGACGTAATCAAGTTAGATGCTCATACTTTTATTCAATGGCAGAAACAGCTTCGTCTAATTGTAGCTGGATATGATTTGGCTGGCTTCCTCGATGGAACCACTGTTGCACCACCGCGTTTTGTCGAATCTCCAGAGGGCGCTCTTGTGCTCAATCCGGTAGCACTGGCTTTCAATAAAGAGGATAATCTTCTCACTTCATGGCTGTTATCCACAATCAGTCCGTCGTTCCTTTCCTTGTTCATCGATGTGCAAACCGTATCGGATGTATGGACAACGACGAGCGCTCTTTTTGCTATGGATACCGGTGCGAAACAATCCAGATTGCGGCACGAACTTCATTTGTTACGCAAAGGTAATCTCTGAATCACAGAGTTTGTTGCGAAGATGAAAAGCTTGTGTTCTCTTTTGTATGCGTTGGGACCGCCCGTCATCGAGGCTGAGCGAACGGAAATCCTTCTCGCCGGTCTTCCCTCCGAGTTTGAGCCCATTGTTTCCACGGTGTCGCTCTCTCCGTCTCCTCTCCCTCTTCAACAGATTATTGATGCCCTCATCGAATGTGAACTGTAATAACCAATTTTCGCCCGGCCTATACCCAATAAAACCAAACCCAATACCAAACCCAAAATAAATAAGTAAAACCCAAATTTGCCCGGGTCCCATTAAAGCCCAATACCAAGCCAAAAGCAAGACCAAATAAAAATACAAAGTCCATAGTCCTATTTACAGCAAGGTCCAAACGCAGGCCCAAAATGTAATGCAAATATACAGCCCAATCAACCCAACTAAAAACAAGTCCAAGACAAAATTAAAACCAAAACCAAATGTTAAAGTCCAGTCCACTTACAGAACAAATTTAAAACCCAAATCAGGTATTACAAAAGCCCAAACCCGAATGGCCCATTTTTACAAGTAGCTCAAACCCAATTACAAATTAAGCCCAAATAACCCCAACTAGCCCAACCAAAATAGGCCCAAAACTTTCAGAAACCCTAAGAAGTCCCAAAGCTTTGCACCGCCACGACTGTTCATCTGCCACCACGCGCATCCACCACATGCGCCCCTGCGTCGTTTCGATGTCCCACGCGCCCATGCGCCTTAACATGGATCACTTCCCCCAAGCACCTCTGGCTTCACACGTCTCGGCAACCGGCGACTCGCACGCCTACACCACGCCTATACCCTGCAAAGCAAACACGCGCAACAGAGAACCAAGCAAACAAAAACAGGAATGGAATCTTGGTAAATGGGGGTGATAAAAAGACCGAAGTAAAAAAAGGAGAAGGGGGTTCCTTCGGAGGGGGCTATCAAGAGCAACCACAAAGTAAGAGAAAGAAGAGAACGATTCGGCTCCCGTTTCTACGAACTGTGAATACGAAAAAATAAAAAAAACAAGCAAAGGTTTCAAAGGTTGATCAGATTTATTTATCTTTATGGTTTACCATTTTCTATTTTTATTTTTTTCTTATTTTGAATCTTTCAAAAACGAAATCGAAAAAAAAGGGATCCCCATGTGTTTCTGTACGCGCACTTATGCAGAGAAAAAAAACAGAAATCAAATCAAGAATAAATTTCTTAGGGTGATTTGTTTGGTTTTCTTTTCCTGTTCTTTTCATTTCCTAGATCCTTTTTCTTTGAGACAAGATTCTTGCATGCGATGGTAAGAAATGATGAAATCGAAGTTACCCTTTGAAGTGTGCCATCGGGATCTTGGTCTTCTCCGTCGCGTCGGGGATAGATAAGGATCTCATCGCTGCTTTCTATGGCGCGTAGTGGCCATTGCCGATTTCAATGGCGCATGGCGGCTGTTGTTGGTCGATTAGAAAGAAACAAAATATGTTAGGTTTTTAGGTTATTTTTAGGGAATTTTTTTTAGATATAAAACGATGCTGTATTAAGTATGGATCAGGCCACGACCGGATTCAATCCGACCCATATACACAGGATCCGCGTTTTTTCGCAATTAATGGGGAATTTGTGCGTTTGGTCCCTCTTTGTCGCACTGTTCTTCAACCCGGCCTGTTGTACATTCCCGTAATTTCTTTTACATTGACCTCAGTAATTTGAGCGTGTTTTCAGTTTGATCCTATCAGTATGCTGCGTTTTGAGAATTGGGGACATTTTCTGTTTTAATCCCTATTCGTTTGTGCGTACTTTACTTTAGTCCCTTTCCAAATTTCATTTTAACTTATTATTTTTTAGTTCTAGGATTTCATTCCGATTTCAACACAGCCCTTTAGTTATTTATTTAATTATTTGTTTATCCATTCATCTAACTAGTCTCTTTTAATTAATTAATATATTCCTTGATTATATATTATTGATTCTTGCATTATTTTATGTATGTGTTTCCTTTTGAACTTACCTATATATTAGTTTCTTTTAAAATTATCTACGTGTATATATTTTCAAATGCATAATTTCTTTTTGCAATATATCCAAGGAGTGTATTCATAACCTATTTCATTTTTAATCAACTCCATAAAATGTTAATTTCAAATTCAACATACTTTATTTATCTCAAATATGTTTGTGGGCATCCAAAATGTTATTTTATGTTAATTCGCATTATCAATTTTGTGGGATTATTAAAGTTCATAGTTTGTTGTTAATATAGCGTTTAATTTGTGAATAATGCTTGATTAATGTTTGTACATCTTATACCATAGCATGCTTTAAATTCTAATACGTGTATGCCTTATATCAAACGTTTGATATACATTTCAAAATTTCACGTATATAAATTTTTAAGGCAATATTTGCATATTTAGGAGTACGAGAGATTACATCCTAACGTGCTGGGTGTTGATTTTTCGTTCAACTAAATAACCAAATACCATTTTCATATGTTTTGAAGATCAAGAATGATCTCGATGTCAGAGTATAAAGGCGTTATATCCTAACGTGTTGGGTATGATACTTTCATTCCTTTGAAGCGAGATAATCTTGAGATTCAATCCCAATTTAACGAATTCTCTTTTAAATTTTTACCCTAGATATTTTTAAGTTTTCAACACTAGGACAACATCAATCAATTTGGTACCAATTTTGGGCGTGACGAGGGTGCTAACCCTTCCTCGCACGTAACCGACTCCCAAACTCGTTTTCTCAAATTTTCGTAGACCAAAAACACTGTTTTAGTAAATCAAATGTTTTATTAAAACAAAGGTGATCCGATCACACCTAATAAAGGTCGGTGGCGACTGCCTATTTTTAAACGTCGATTCCCGTTTTGTCAAAAAATGGTTACGACAACTTGGCGACTCCACTGGGGATCTCGAGAGTCAGGCCATAAATTGATTGATTTCTGTCCTTTCGATTAAAATTTGGAAATTTGTTTCGAAAAATCATGTTTCTTTTGATACATCCGTTTGTACTATAACTGCAATAATGTCGAGTCTCATAATAATTGCATTTACATTGCATGACCGTTGTGGTCACACCCTTTTAAGTGGGAGTGAGAAGCTACTCTTTCGTGAGGTCTTTACCTCCATGCAAGATAGTGGATCACTTTCGGGATACATCCGTACCTATGTCTTCGTGAGATTTTTATCTCCGTGCAGTCATAGGGAAATGTATTCTCTTGAACTGAACTCGGTCCGTATGAGCCTATAACGGGTGAGGATCGAGGAATCTGCTGGTTCGGGTACTTTTCTTTAGAACCGAACCTCATATAGCAAGCCCTAAGAGCCCGTTGTAGGTAGAGCCACGCCAAACCTTAGTGGTTACCCGAGTAGGTGCTTTATTCCTTGTTTGTTTTAAACTGTATGTGAAATATTGACTTATCTTGTTTTATTGAATGTCATTTTCATCACACTTGGTTCACTAACGGGCATCATATCGCATGACTGTCGTGGTCGTACCTTTAAGTGGGAGTGAGAAACTAAGCTTTCGTGAGGTTTTCACCTCCGCATGGGCTAGTGGATTGCTTCCGGGATACATCCGTACCTATGTGCTTCGTGAGGTTTTCACCTCCGCATGGCCATAGGGAAATGTATCTCCCTGAGCCGAACTCGGTCCATATGAGCCTATAATGGGTGAAGATTGAGGAATCTGCTGGTTCAGGTACCCCTCTTTAGAACCGAACCCCACATAGAAACTCAAGAGCCTACCCTAGGTAGAATTGCACCAAACCATGGCAGTCACCTGGGTAGGTGTTTTGTGTTGGTTTATTCTTTTTGCACTAACGTGTTTTCTGTTGTGATTATTTATGTACACTGGGCTATCGCGTTTTCCTCTGTCTTGATTGCATTGCATTAAAACATTAAGAGACGTGTCAATTAATATTTGATTGCTAAATAGAGGAGTTTGTCATGAGAAAATGAATTTCTTGACAAAATGGACTATAATATGGTTGCTCAAATATAGTCCAAGTAAATAACGAGAGAAGGCGCATAGTTCACGGAAGAATACAAGACTTTGCCTGGTGATTCAAGCCAACAAGGATTATTCAAGAGGCGTTACGCCTTGACTTTCTTAAAGAAACTTATGAACACCGCGGAGGATAGGCGAGTGAAGAAGTACAGCCTGAACCAAGCGACAAGGAGCTAGAAGAGGCGCCTATGAAGAAAGTTCACGGGGCGTGACCATAACATCTGACACGACGAAAAAGATCGGTGTTTTCACTTGGATTATGAGGACAAAATCGTATATGCAATCCATTTTATGTAAAGAGCTTCATTTTCTAGAAAAGTTTTTCTAATGGAATTGAATTCATAATCGGTACCTCTCTTTTTGCATTCATTCCATGCATTTGCATTGTATTGCATCATTAGAAAGGAGGTGTCGATTCATGTTCGATTGCTGAATAGAAGAGTTTGTCATAAGGAAATGTGTTACTTGATGAAGTGGATTATAACACAGTCATCCGAACCATAGTCTAGGTAACAACGAGAGAAGGCCTTGCCTGAAGATCCAAAGCCTACAAGGATTATTTGGGAGTCGTCAGAAGATTATGAACATTGCGGAGGATAAGCGAATGACGAGGCACGACCTGGACCCAGCAACAAAGAGCTAGAAGAGACGTCTATTGAGAAAGTTCAGGGGACGCAATCACAACCTCCAGGCATGAAAGAAAGGATTGGTGTTTTCACCTGGACTATGAGGACATGGCCGTATATGCATTCCGTTTTAATGTAAAGAAACGTATTTTCTAGAAAAGTTCTTCTAATGGAATCGAATTCATGATCAACACCTCTCTTTGTGCATTCATACCATGCATTCGCATTGCATTGCATACAGCAGCATTATATCACCCTAATCATTCACTAAGGCTAAAATTGTATGATCTAAAGTTGCGACACCACGAATCTGAAATCACGTCATCCTTATAGGACACGACTAAGAGCTAGAGCTATGGATGCTGAACTTAATGAAAGAATCGAAAGAATAGAAAGAATCCAAAGAGAGTTGCAAGAGCAGTTGGCCAAGTTGCAGCAAGAAGCAAGGGATCTGATGGTAAGATCCCGAGAGGAATCGCTCGAGGAGAAGGATCAAATGGCCAAAATGATGGAGATGATGACAACTCTGGTCAAAGGAAAAGGACCCGCGCAAAGTCCTGATATTACAGAACCCCAGTCAAGAGATAATCAGGATCCACTCTATCTCCCAGGATTCACTCCGCACCACGCCCATGCAACGCAAAGAGGATATCCTCAAGGGGAACCGGCAGGCCTAGAGCCACGACCTGCACCACCTGCTCATCTGGGGCAAGGTATATTTGTATCAAACTCCGGAGATAATTCTGCTAATTCAATAGTTCCAGATATGGATGATCCGGTAGAAATAGCCAGGTTGAAAACAGAAGATCGTTATGCTCAGGACAAGTATAAGAGTTTGGAAGAAAGGCTCAAGGCGATAGAAGGTACTGAAGTCTTCTCTGCACTAAGCGCCAAAGAGCTCAGTTTGGTTCCCGATCTGATCCTGCCTCTAAAATTTAAAGTGCCAGATTTTGAAAAATACGATGGAACGAGATGTCCAAAGGCGCATCTTATCATGTTTTATCGGAAGATGGCTGGTTATGTGAATGAAGACAAATTGTTAATACACTGTTTTCAAGATAGCTTGATCGGATCAGCTCTCCGATGGTATAATCAACTCAGCAGAGAGAGGATCCAATCATGGAAGGACATAGCATCAGCATTTTGTGAACAGTACAAGCATGTCTCCGATATAGCGCCTGATCGACTAACGCTGCAGATGATGGAAAAGAAGCCAATAGAGACTTTTAGACAATACGCTCAAAGGTGGAGGGATATCTCGGCCCAAGTAGAACCCCCACTGACTAAAACTGAGATAACGGTCCTCTTTATCAACACTTTGAAAGCGCCATTTTATGACAAGCTGGTGGGAAATGCCACAAAAGACTTCGCCGATATCGTAATGTCTGGAGAAATGATTGAGAATGCCATAAAGAGTGGAAAAATAGATGCAAGAGAAATTGGCAAAAGGTCAAGCTCGAGAAATATGGAAAATGAAGTGAACAACTTGAGCAAGCGTTCCAAGTCAGTCTCTGCAGGTCAACCGAAGGCTGTGACCACTGGTCATCAGGGATCATCAAGTCAAGAATCCAATGCAAAGCATCTCCAGTTTACACCAATTCCAATGAAATATGAGGAGTTGTATCAAAGCCTATTTGATGCACATATGGTGGCTCCTCACTACATGAAACCAGTGCAACCCCCGTACCCCAAATGGTATGATTCGAATGCTCAATGTGAATATCACGCAGGAATAACGGGTCACTTAACCGATAACTGCATTGCATTTAAGAAATTTGTGGAGAGGCTTATTAAAATCGGGGTTTTGAAGTTCGATGAGTCTACCGGAGCAATAATTTGCGATAATTGAAGGAGGGGGCGAGAGAGTCTCGATTTCTTAAAGAAGTCACCAGAAGCCTAGAAATCGAGAAGTCAGAACGCCAATGACACATTCAAAGAGAAACTGGGGCATAAAGCTTCCCGAAGTCTTACACACTTGGGAGTGTTTTGAACAATAGGACTGAGGAAAACATCTCTGTATTTTTAGAACTAATCCAGAGCAATATCTGAAACATGCTAGTTACTTTAAGCCCAGAAGCAATAAGAATCTCTTGTGAAATGGGCTTGTGTTCAAATTTTTTTTATTTCGAGGAAATGCATCCTTTTAAGTGAATATTTTTCTTTACATCTCATACTACATTTAGACTACTCTTCCATTCTTTATTCATGATCACGCCACAAATAATCATCCTTAGAGTCATCTGTTCTTTGAAATTTACCTTCATACCTATAATAGGTACCCAGATACCAATGACATAAGCGACGCTGTTACCGACTCTCCTTTTAACGAGATATGTGTCTAAAGGGATTGGAGGACTGTGGAGATGACAGAGGCCGCAACTTATTTCCTAAACTGTCAAGAATGGTAGATCCTATCTTACGAAGTGTCAACGAACACTACAAGGGAGATGAAGATGGAAGCTTAGCTTGCCGCAAGAATAAGGCAAGGAATCATTGAGTTATCTCCAAGAGTTCAAAGATATTTTCGTACGATCATGATAAGACATGCTGGGACTACTAAGGCACGAGTATGCTGTCAAAGCTAAAGAAGTCACAGAAGAAGTCCATAAGGATATTTGAAGATCACATGCTGATGGTTCTACCCTGACTAAGCCAATCAAGAGGTTCGAGCTACTGGTCTACCCAGAAAGGAAAATTGCATCAAACGTCAAATCGAGGACAGAACTTATGTGCCTTTTCCTCCTTGTCTACACGTGGGGCAGGGACGTTATCAAGCCAATCTCCTCGAACGCTTCAGGTCCGCATCGATTCATTTTTGTGGATGTCGATCTCTTCACTAAGAGGGCGAGGGTCGCTTCATATGCCATATTACAAAGTCGACAGTCATTAGACCAAAAAGGAAAAAAGAAAAAAATATTAACAAAAAAGGCGAAAAGGTCATATTTAACCAAACAATGTCAAAAGTTTGCGGTCTTTTCAAGGATCAAGTGCCATGTCATGGTGTAAAAAAAAAAAGGGGGCAACAGAACAAAGATTGTTAGGAAGATGACCTAAACTTGGGAATGTTGGCATATAAAAGTTACGTTTACCCTTTTTTTTGATCATTAAACTTTGGCTAGGACCTCTGTTGGGACAACGCTTTCCTCATTAGGTTTTGCCTAGTGAAGTCAAAATTCTCTTATCCCCAGGCACAGGCTAGGCCAAAATTGGATAAGGTGGAATGGATCCAATCCCGATGTGATCAAGTGAATTTGAAAAGAAAATGTTGAGAGATGTCTGTCACGATCAGATGAAGCGAGTTTACAACAAAAAGGATCACCTTAGAAAATTTCATGATAGGGCTTTGAAAGAAAATTCTCTCATGCAAAAGAGACTTCAGAAGAAAGAAGATGCCAAGCCGAGAAGGACCTTAGGCAGCAAAGAAGGCTCGTTCTAGGGAAACAAGGATATTGTCTGAGATAGACGACAAGGACCTGCCCAATCCGGTGAATTCAAAAAAAAAAAAACAGCTAAAAACAAAAAATATAAAAAACAAAAAAGAATGAGAAGAAAGAAAAAGAAGGAAAAGGAGAGGCCAAAGTGAAAACCCGCAAAGGGCGCTTTGAGACCAAAAGTGGGTTTGAGTTGAAAACCCGAAAGGGGTAGCTCAAATTTTGATAAAAATGGGGCATACAGTAGTCTTGCTACGCTTGAAGTAACAACGAAGAGGAATGTTGCGCCTTGGGGCATCGACAAAGTACTCTGGATCCCCTAAACATATATTGAGTTTAGAATGGTCCTCAAGAAGTTTGAACAGAGAAGCTCAAGCTGCGATATCTGGGCCACCTAGTTTCCATTTTACCCATTTTGAGTCTGCTATCTTTGTCTTTTCAAAATACACTCTAAATAAATTTACTTCTTCATTGCATATGCTAGCTTTGATTAACTTGTTTGATTCCAGCTATACTCCCAATAAATTCCCATTCCGTCCATCATTATGGTCCTTTTTTGAGCATTTTGCATTGAAATAACGATTATTGGACTAATAATACTTTCATGAAAGGAGTTTCGCATATTACTCTGGAAACCTCTAAACAATACAGGAGTCTGAAACAGGATTATTACTTAAGATTCACCAAGCTTAAGGGTTGGAAATATCTGAGTCCAAACTAAGGTGATTGAACAAAATGACAAGGTACCGCGTCAGTGACACAATCCTGACGGAAAATGGGCATTGTTAACCCAAGTGCAAAACCAGAATCATTCTCGAAAGGATATGACATTCTGCATTCATGTGAGCATCACGCATATACATCTGGTTGGGTCACCTAAAGAGTGATCGTTAGAAGGAAGCTGATACAGATCCTGTACCTTTGAATAACAAGAGGGTGGGTTGAAGAAGAGACAAATCCTATGTTTTAGAGTCGCAGTGGGATGAATGGAGGATATTCAAATCCTATACCCCCAGGTCACAATGAGATGAACCTTGAAGCTACAGTGGGGCAAAAGGGTGATATACGAGAAACACAGATCACTCGTAAAACTTGAGGACGGGTACAAAAGCCGAAAGGAAAGTCAAGAATCGAAGTAATGAATACAGGTCATCATGAAAGTCGTGACGAAAAAGAGACACATGACAAACAAACCCAGGGCACACGGCATAATCATGTAGACATAAAAGTATTTAAGACAAACACGTGCATATCATGATAACATCACGCATGACACATACAAGTACACTAGTAAAGCAAGAAGTTTTGACGATAACTGTATCGAACCAAGGAGAAAGAAGACATCTGAGTTCCACCAGATGACACATTTTCAATTACTGTTTTCCAAAAATATCAACTCATAATACGAGAGGTGAGTTGAGCCCCAGGTCACATCCTGGGATGTTTTTTCAATTTCTGTTCAAAATATCAACTCATAATACGAGAGGTGAGTTGAGCCTCAGTTCACACGCTGAGGTGTTTTTCAATTTTTTATTCTTTTCAAATATCAACTCATAATACGAGAGGTGAGTTGAGCCTCAGGTCACACGCTGAGGTGTTTTTCAATTTCTGTTTTTCAATTTCTGGTCAAATATCAACTCATAATACGAGAGGTGAGTTGAGCCTCAGGTCACACGCTGAGGTGTTTTTCAATTTCTGTTTTCAATTTCTATTCAAATATCAACTCATAATACGAGAGGTGAGTTGAGCCTCAGGTCACACGCTGAGGTGTTTTTCAATTTCTGTTTTCAATTTCTGTTCAAATATCAACTCATAATACGAGAGGTGAGTTGAGCCTCAGGTCACACGCTGAGGTGTTTTTCAATTTCTGTTCAAATATCAACTCATAATACGAGAGGTGAGGGTCACACGCTGAGGTGTTTTTCAATTTCTGTTTTCAATTTCTATTTTCAATTTCTGTTCAAATATCAACTCATAATATGAGAGGTGAGTTGAGCCTCAGGTTACACGTCGAGGTGTTTTTCAATTTCTGTTTTCAATTTCTGTTCAAATATCAACTTATAATACGAGAGGTGAGTTGAGCCTCAGGTCACACGCTGAGGTGTTTTTCAATTTTTGTTTTCAATTTCTGTTCAAATATAAACTCATAATACGAGAAGTGAGTTGAGCCTCGGGTCACACTCTGAGGTATTTTTAATTTCTGTCTTTCAATTTCTATTCAAAAATCAACTCATAATACGAGAGGTGAGTTGGGCCTCGGGTCACGCGCTGAGGTATTTTTAATTTCTGTCTTTCAATTTCTGTTAAAATCAACTCATAATGTGAGAAGTGAGTTGGGCCTCGGGTTACGCACGCTGAGGTATTTTTAATTTCTATTTTTCAATTTCTGTTAAAGTCAACTCATAATACGAGAAGTGAGTTGGGCCTCGGGTTACGCATGCTGAGGTATTTTTAATTTTTGTTTTTCAATTTCTGTTTACAAAAACCAACTCCTCAAGTCGCACGCTGAGGTATGTTCAATTTCTGTTTTCAATTTCTGTTTTTCAATTTCTATTTCTCAATTTCTGTTTTTCAAAAAGAAAAAAAAAAAACAAAAAAAAAAGAAAACGGGGTCAACCCATATTGCGAGAATAAAGAAGCAGTTTGAAAAATTCAGGTTTCATCGAAGTCCCAGTGGAGCAATTAGTAGATCAAAGTTACAAATCTCTTCATGTCCTGGAGTCATGTTGGAGCAAGTTGAAAAATAAACAAGATTGAGGAAAAGCGAATTGAAGATACGGGTCATGTCTCGTGGAAGTAGTGGCAGAATGGATCAAAGCTACAGGCTACAGCAAAATTTGAAGATGTTCAAGGGAGACGAGGACCAATAAGTCAAGGCTTGGCCGGGCAAAATTGGTTCTCTTATTGTCTTTGCTCTATTCTCGTTTCACGACAATGAGCAAAGAGGGGCAGCTGTAATAACCAATTTTCGCCCGGCCTATACCCAATAAAACCAAACCCAATACCAGACCCAAAATAAATAAGTAAAACCCAAATTTGCCCGAGTCCCATTAAAGCCCAATACCAAGCCAAAAGCAAGACCAAATAAAAATACAAAGTCCATAGTCCTATTTACAGCAAGGTCCAAACGCAGGCCTAAAAATGTAATGAAAATATACAGCCCAATCATCCCAACTAAAAACAAGTCCAAGACAAAATTAAAACCAAAACCAAATGTTGAAGTCCAGTCCACTTACAGAACAAATTTAAAACCCAAATCAGGTATTACAAAAGCCCAAACCTGAATGGCCCATTTTTACAAGTAGCTCAAACCCAATTACAAATTAAGCCCAAATAGCCCCAACTAGCCCAACCAAAATAGGCCCAAAACTTTCAGAAACCCTAAGAAGTCCCAAAGCTTTGTGCCGCCACGACTGTTCATCTGCCACCACGCGCATCCATCACACGCGCCCCTGCGTCGTTTCGATGTCCCACGCGCCCATGCGCCCTGACATGGACCACTTCCCCCAGGCACCTCTGGCTTCGCACGTCTCGGCAACCAGCGACTCGCATGCCTACACCGCGCCCATACCCTACAAAGCGAACACGCGCAACAGAGAACCAAGCAAACAAAAATAGGAATGGAATCTTGGTAAAGGGGAGTGATAAAAAGACCGAAGTAAAAAAAGGAGAAGGGGGGTTCCTCCGGAGGGGGTATCAGGAGCAACCACAAAGCAAGAGAAAGAAGAGAACGATTCGGCTCCCGTTTCTAAGAACTGTGAATACGGAAAAATAAAAAAAAAACAAGCAAAGGTTTCAAAGGTTGATCGGATTTATTTATCTTTATGGTTTACCATTTTCTATTTTTATTTTTTTCTTATTTTGAATCTTTCAAAAACGAAATCGAAAAAAAAGGGATCCCCATGTGTTTCTGTACGCGCACTTATGCAGAGAAAAGAAAACAGAAATCAAATCAAGAATAAATTTCTTAAGGTGATTTGTTTGGTTTTCTTTTCCTGTTCTTTTCATTTCCTAGATCCTTTTCCTTTGAGACAAGATTCTTGCATGCGATGGTAAGAAATGATGAAATCGAAGTTACCCTTTGAAGTGTGCCATCGGGATCTTGGTCTTCTCCGTCGCGTCGGGGATAGATAAGGATCTCATCGCTGCTTTCTATGGCACGTAGTGGCCATCGCCGATTTCAATGGCGCATGGCGGCTGCTGTTGGTCGATTAGAAAGAAACAAAATATGTTAGGTTTTTAGGTTTGTTGGCTTAATTTTGGAGATAAGACTTTTTTAGGGAATTTTTTTTAGATATAAAATGATGCTGTATAAAGTATGGATCAGGCCACGACCCGATTCAATCCGACCCATATACACAGGATCGGCGTTTTTCCGCAATTAATGGGGAATTTGTGCGTTTGGTCCCTCTTTGTCGCACTGTTCTTCAACCCGGCCTGTTGTACATTCCCGTAATTTCTTTTACATTGACCTCAGTAATTTGAGCGTGTTTTCAGTTTGATCCTATCAGTATGCTATGTTTTGAGAATTGGGGACATTTTCTGTTTTAATCCCTATTCGTTTGTGCGTACTTTACTTTAGTCCCTTTCCAAATTTCATTTTAACTTATTATTTTTTAGTTCTAGGATTTCATTCCGATTTCAACACAGCCCTTTAGTTATTTATTTAATTATTTGTTTATCCATTCATCTAACTAGTCTCTTTTAATTAATTAATATATTCCTTGATTATATATTATTGATTCTTGCATTATTTTATGTATGTGTTTCCTTTTGAACTTACCTATATATTAGTTTCTTTTAAAATTATCTACGTGTATATATTTTCAAATGCATAATTTCTTTTTTGCAATATATCCAAGGAGTGTATTCATAACCTATTTCATTTTTAATCAACTCCATAAAATGTTAATTTCAAATTCAACATACTTTATTTATTTCAAATATGTTTGTGGGCATCCAAAATGTTATTTTATGTTAATTCGCATTATCAATTTTGTGGGATTATTAAAGTTCATAGTTTGTTGTTAATGTAGTGTTTAATTTGTGAATAATGCTTGATTAATGTTTGTACATCTTATACCATAGCATGCTTTAAATTCTAATACGTGTATGCCTTATATCAAACGTTTGATATACATTTCAAAATTTCACGTATATAAATTTTTAAGGCAATATTTGCGTATTTAGGAGTACGAGAGATTACATCCTAACGTGCTGGGTGTTGATTTTTCGTTCAACTAAATAACCAAATACCATTTTCATATATTTTGAAGATCAAGGATGATCTCGATGTCAGAGTATAAAGGCGTTATATCCTAACGTGTTGGGTATGATACTTTCATTCCTTTGAAGCGAGATAATCTTGAGATTCAATCCCAATTTAACGAATTCTCTTTTAATTTTTTACCCTAGATATTTTTAAGTTTTCAACACTAGGACAACATCAATCAATTTGGTACCAATTTTGGGCGTGACG
The DNA here is from genome assembly GCA_005393395.2 of Gossypium australe. Lineage (NCBI taxonomy): Eukaryota > Viridiplantae > Streptophyta > Magnoliopsida > Malvales > Malvaceae > Gossypium > Gossypium australe. The sequence continues at coordinate 102,905,542 of CM016620.1, forward strand.
AGGGTGCTAACCCTTCCTCGCACGTAACCGACTCCCGAACTCATTTTCTCAAATTTTCGTAGACCAAAAACACTGTTTTAGTAAATCAAATGTTTTATTAAAACAAAGGTGATCCGATCACACCTAATAAAGGTCGGTGGCGACTCCCTATTTTTAAACGTCGATTCCCGTTTTGTCAAAAAATGGTTACGACATGAACATCGGCATGAACGAACGGTTAAGGATGTGATTCTTGCGGCCAATCTGGTGGAGAACTCCCCTGCTCAGTGACGGATTCTTCTGCGCGTGGTGGCCGAACGGTTTCGCGTGGCCGTGGAAGGGGTTTTTGACCACGACTCCAGTGCCAAATCTGCGCCCGTTACGGATACATCACTCAACGGTGCTATTACCGTTATCACCGCGACGACTCAGCTCCGGTGGTGGTTCCATCCTCGGCTCGTGATGGTTCTTTTGTGGCTATTGCTTACGAGTCCTGCCCCTTGCTTTACCAAAATGACTTTGACAGTCAATTGCATCAAAGGCCACGCTTTGAATCAAACTTTGGTGGTCAATATTCTAATGGGTTCGATCAAAGGCTGAATGGTGGTTTCGGTCATTATCCAAATGGTGGGCCAATTTTTAGACTGATTCTTGGCAGGCCTTATGATGATCAATTTAATTGTGGGCCGCAACCTCCAATTGGGTCATTTCCATCACAGTGTTATAAGGACAATAGACCACATGCTGTTGGGCTAGTTCCTGGGCCTACAAGGCCAAGTGCTCCAGTTTTACCCCCAGGCCAAATTCTAATAATGTTCAACTTGATCCGTGCTTCGTGTAGGGACACATAATGGTGCCGAGGTTCCGTGGTATACTAAACCACGTGCTCGTGTTTACTCTGGATCTGATCCATGCATTGGTTTACCACGACTTGGTGATCTTCACCCGTCAGATTATTGTGACTCTTCTGCTTCGAATATCAACACTGCTCAAGTCGGGTCTCGTGGTAGTTCAGATTCTTACATTCCTGTACCAGTCGGCACCGCGTCATGGTATCCAGACTCGGGTGCTAGCAATCATGTGTGTCGGGATCCGTCAGCTTTGCATCACAATACCCCGTATTCAGGTACTTCTGCACTTTTAATGGGTGATGGCACTCCCGCATTAATTAAGTCAATTGGTGATAGTTTCGTGCCTACTCAGTATAGATTGATGCGTCTATCTAATGTTTTATGTGTTCCAAGCATCCAGAAGAATCTTTTATCGGTCTCACAATTTGCAAATGATAATGATGTTTTTTTTGAATTTCACCCGGCTTACTGTCTTATTAAGGACACAATGACCCGGAGAACTTTGCTGATGGGCCACATTCGTGATGGGCTTTACCATTTCTTGGTACTAGTCTTATCTACTCAGACGGCTGAAACTTCTGCTACTACTGTTTCTGTTGCTCAGAATAAGACTACAGAGCGTAATGTTTTTTCCTTGTGGCATAAACGTTTAGGTCATCCATCTAATAATGTTGTTAAGGCTGTGTTAGATAAATGTCATATTTCATCAAATAAATACGGGTGTGATACTGTATGTACTGCTTGTAAAAAATGAAAGTCTCACAAATTGCCATTTCCTGTTTCCACTAAGGAATATACTGTTCCCTTTACCTTGGTTGTATCTGATCTTTGGGGTCCTGCCTCGATTTTATGTGGAAGTAATTGGTATTATGTGTCCTTTATTAATGTTTGCACACGATTCACATGGATCTATCTTCTTCGCCAAAAATCTCAAGCTGTGCAGTATTTTGTTCAGTTCCAGCAACTTGTTAAAACTCAGTTTGGCAAGGATATTAAACAATCTTAGAGTGATTGGGGAGGCGAATATCGAGCTTTCACGTCGGTTCTAGCCTCTCAAGGAATTCTTCATTGACTAACATGTCCCCATACTTCCAAACAGAACGGTGTGGCTGAACGTAAGCATCGCCACATTGTTAACATGGGCATCACTCTTTTGGCTCAAGTAAATTTGTCTATGGAGTACTGGGGCTATGCGTTCTGCTGTGCGGTTCACCTCATTAATCTACTACCTACCTTAGTATTAAAAGGATTAACTCTGTTTCAGGCTCTCTACGGGTGTGAACCCACATATGATCATTTGAGAGTATTTGGCTGTTGTTGCTATCCTTATTTAAGACCATTTATGGCTCATAAGTTGGAGTTTAGTTCTCAACCGTCCACCTTCTTGGGTTATAGTGCTCAACACAATGGGTACCAGTGTTTTCTACCGACTGGCAAGATTGTTGTCTCCCGTCATGTTGTATTTGATAAGAATCGGTTTCTCTCAACTGAGTCTAAGTCTGCAGCGAGTTCAATTGGTCAGGATCAGTCTATTTCCACATTTTTTCCTATACTCAGAAATATGTCATCTGGGCCTTCAAAGCCCCCGTTTGTCCAATCATCTTCATCACCTCCTCCACTAGTGAATTATCCTGAAACTCCTACTCCACCCGCGGCACAGTCAGGAGTTGGATCTGATCGTGAACCACAGGGCTCTTCTTTGCCCAGTGGTGATGGTAGGGACTGTTCCACTACTGTTCATGAGTCATCCGATCAACATACAAGTCTTGTGCCTGTGGTTAACAGTCACCCAATGGTGACTCGATCAAAGGATGAGATTTTTAAGCCCAAAGCGTTGACAGTTGAAGCTTTGGAACCAACTTCGATTGATGAGGCTTTTTCTACTCCCGAGTGGCGTGAGGCAGCTCAGGCTAAATATGATGCCTTGATACGAAACTCTACCTGAGATCTTGTTCCTCGACTTTCTAATTGTAAAGTAATCGGGTGTAAATGGCTCTTCAAGGTCAAGAAAAATCCGGATGGTACTGTTGCCCGACGAAAGGCTCGATTAGTTGCAAAAGGTTGCTCTCAAGTTCCTAGGTGTGATTTCAAGGAAACCTTCAGTCCAGTAGTCAAACCTGCAACTATTCGTGTTATTCTGGCCATTGCTGTTTCCAGAGGATGTTCACTACGGCAAGTTGATGTGAACAATGCATTTTTAAATGGGGATCTTGATACTGATGTTTTCATGCATCAACCTCCAGGATATGAACGTGTTGATTCCGATGGCAAACCCTTCGTTTGTCGACTGAAGAAAGCTTTATATGGTCTCTGGCAGGCTCCTCGTGCCTGGTTCGAGAAGCTGAAACAGTTTCTCCTCTCGGTCAGTTTTGTTGCTTCCAAATCTGATGCGTCTCTGTTTGTTTGGGTAAAATCTGACTTCACTCTTTATGTTCTTGTCTATGTCGATGATATTATAATTATTGGCAACTTGTCAGCTTCGATCGACTGGTTTGTTCAACTATTACATAGCAAGTTCTCACTTAAGGATATGGGAGATCTGCACTATTTCCTCGGCATAGAAGTGACTCGATTCTCCGGTTGTCTACATCTTTGTCAGAAGAAGTATATCCGTGATATTCTTGCTCGTTGTTCCATGCTCGTAGCAAAAAGTGTTCATACTCTGATGGTCAGTTCATCTTACATGTCCAAAATTGATGGTGAATGTTTGGTGGATCCTACTGAGTACAGAAGTCTTGCGGGTACACTACAGTATGTTGTGTTGACTAGGCCTGATATTGCTTATGCTGTAAACCGGATTTGTCAGTTCATGCACAATCCTACCATAGTTCATATAGTGGCGCTCAAACGCATCCTGCGATACTTGTATGACACTCTTGATTTTGGCTTAGTTTTTCATCCATCTGATCGGTTATCACTGGTCGGGTATACTGATGCCAACTGGGGATTAGATTTTGACGATCGACGATCTACATCCGGGTACTGTGTGTATTATGGTCAGACACCTGTGGCGTGGTGCTCTAAGAAGCAACAAGTCGTGTCTCAATCCATGGCTTAGGCAAAATAGAGAAGTCTTACTGCAGCCACAAGCGAGGTTACTTGGTTACTGTCGTTACTTCACGAACTACAGATTCAATCTGATGATACCCCGAATATTTGGTGTGATAATTCTAGTGCGGTGGCCGTTGCAGCCAATCCCGTGCTACATTCCAAGTTCAAACATGTGGAACTTGATCTTTTCTTTGTTCGTGAGAAAGTTGCAGATGGGTCTTTGCAAATTGGTGAGGTTCCTGCTTGCGATCAAATGGCTGATGTTTTCACTAAGCCACTGTTTGTTACTCTGTTTTCTCGGTTTCAACAACTCCTTCAAGTCTTACCGATTGGGAAGATGGATGCATGATAGAGTCAGTAATTCTGTTAGAATTGGTTAAGTACTGTTAGCACAAGCAGTTAGCTAGGATGTGCTATAAAATCAATGTACAGAGAACAAATGGAGGATAGGTTCATTCACAAAAACAAATCAGTTTTTTTGTTTTTCTCTAATTAGCAATTTTCAGTTTTTTTGTTTTTCTCTAATTAGCAATTTTCACCAAAATCTTCTTAGAATTTTAGATCTAGCTATTAACCTTACCTCTCATCATGTTACAGTCATTAATAGAAAAGTCCCAAAAAGAAAAACAAAGGTCACCATAAGAGCTTCATGCATTGAAGGCTATGTTTTGCTACGGTAAGTTGTTGATAATCATTTTGATGAAATTAAAATTTCTGTTTCATTTTTACATTTGAAATTTAAATTTTTAGGAGAAAGCAAATTTTTAGGGTTGCTATTCTAGGTTCTTGACAAATTTGGGTAGCCAACTTGAGCCTCTAAAAGTCCGTATTATGATATTCAATTTTGTCAAGCCTCTAATGATTTTTATTATATATCACTTTAAATGGTCCCCTAATTTAACCCTCTTCAGCTCCATCTTATGATATTCATTTTTGTCGAGCCTTATATGATATTAATAGTATGAAATTTCTTCTATCTTTTGGCATATCCCTTTAGGCTATATAATTTTTGTACAATGAGAATCAGGCCCCCAAAATAGTCTACTTGAACCCTGTTAGGGCTTAGTTACTGTTTAGGAACCAACTTTAAGCTAAAATCAGTTAATCTTTTGGTGTCACGCTAGCTCAAGCTAGTGTTATTTGTGTTTGTCTATTTGTCTTAGTTTTGTCTTGCACTCGTCTTTATATAATTTATAGTTTGACCGATTGTCGTGTTTTTGGATGTAAGGGGTTCTTTTTATTAATAAATTTTGGTGCACTCGTTTCCTCCTTTCACTGTGCCGATACTAATTTCTGTTGGTTTGGGTTACAAGGGAGTTTTTGAACGAGGCATTTTTTACCTTTCAAATATTTTTTGACCCACTGTACATCCATCTTATGATATTCAACTAACTTGGCATTTCATATGCCAAGAATCAAAATTCCTTCAATTCATGAAGTTGGAACAACCTCGCGTCTTTAGCCAAATTAGGTCGACATTCAACTCTTTTATTGCCTAGTATGCACGTTTTTTAACTCTATAGGCAGATGACAATTCTTCCCATAAACATTACAATAAGGTGACATCCCCAATGGAGTTTTATAAGTTGTCCTGTAAGCCCACAAAACATCATCCAACTTGACTAACCAATCCTTCATAGTTGGGTTCACTGTCCTTTTTAGATTATGCTTAATCTCATGGTTTGGTACTCTACTTGACCACTGACTTGTGGACAATAAGCAGTTGTAATGCGGTGCTTGACATTGTACTTTGATAAAGCAAAATCTAATTGTTTATTGCAGAAGTGTGAACCTTCATCGCTTATAAGCGTTTGAGGAGTTCCTAATCTTGAGAAAATGTTCTTCCTAAAAATTTTTACAACTACTTTAGTATCATTTGTGGGCAATGCAACTGCTTCTACCCACTTGGAAACACAATCCACTACAAGCAAAATGTATTGGTTTCCAAATGAATTCGGAAAAGGCCTCATGAAATCAATCCCCCATACATAAAAGACTTCAACTTCCAAAATTCTTTTTTGAGGCATCTCATCGCGCTTAGAAATATTTCTAGTTCACTGGCATTAGTCACATCTTCTTGCAAACTCATAAGCATCCCGAATCATAGTCGACCAATAAAACCCCAACTGCAAAACTGTCTGAGCCGTTCTTTCCCTCCAAGATGTCCCGCGCAAGGTGAGGTGTGACATCCAGTTAATATATCATCGATTTCCTCTTCGGCCACACATCGTCAAATTAATTGGTCTGCACAATGTTTAAAGGCATATGGTTCTTCTCAAACGATCTCTCGAGCTGTACATAATCTCTTTCTTCTATTGGCCTGAAGCATTCGCAGTAAAAACTCCTCGTGCCAAGTAATTAATGATATTCTCGTATCAAGGCATTGACTGCTTCTTATTCATTACTTGATAACATTCTACTCAGAATAACTGTTCATCAGTAAAGGTCTCATTGATAGCATGATCTCCCCCTTTTTTACTAGTCAAACTCTAAACAAGATAGATGATCGACAACTTGGTTTTCAATCCCTTTTCGATCCAAAACCAATAGATCAAACTCTTGAATAAGCAACACTCATCGCATCAATCTGACTTTGGTCTCTTTCATCTTCATTACATATTTCAAAGTCAAGTGATCAGTCTACATGTAAACCCGATTTTCCATGAGATAAGTTTGAAACTTCTCGCAAGCAAAAACTACTGCTAACATTACTTTCTTCGTAGTAGCATAATTACTTTGAGTTAGATTTAACGCTTTGCTCGCGTAATGAATTGCATGAAAATTTTTCTCCTTTTTTTGGCCCAAAATGCATTGACAGCATAATATCACTAGCGTCATACATTATCACAAATGGTTCCCTCCAATCCGGGCTAGTTATAATAGGTGCAGTGATCAATCTCTCTTTTAAAACATTAAATGCTCGCACAAAAGCATCATTGAACACAAATGGGGTATCTTTCTGAAGGAGATGATTTAATGATTTTGCAATTTGAAAAAATCTTTAATAAATCTTCTATAAAACCTGGAAAGCCCGAGAAAATTTTTGATTCCTCGAACCGAATATGGGGTGATAGTTTTTCAATAACTTCTCTTTTGGCTCTATCAACTTCCAACCCTTTCTTCGAAATTCGGTGCCCGAGAATAATTCCTTTAGTCACCATAAAGCCACACTTTTCCCAATTATTAATCAAATTAGTGTCTTCCTACCTTTCTAAGACACTCTCCAAATTAGACAAGCACTCAGTGAAAGAGTCACCATAAACGGAGAAATCATCCATAAATATGCCCATCCCCTCTTCAATCATTTCGGCAAATATTAAAGTCATGTAGCGCATGAATGTGGCTAAAGCATTACGTAAACAAAATGACATCCATCGAATAGCATACTTTCCAAATAGGCAAGTGAAATTCATTTTCTCTTAGGGCTAGTTTTGAGTGTTTAGCATTGCTGTCAAAAAGTACTTTTGAGAAATAAAATGTCCATTTTAGACATGTTATTATCAAGTAATAAATATGCATTTAAATAAAATTTAAATTAGTTAATATTATTATATTTTAGTAAAAATATAAAAAAATTATTATAACTTGTTAATATTTTAATATATAAAATATAAATTTTAAATATTTTTAAGTAATAAATATTAATTACTTATAAAATTTAATTAGAATATATAAACTACATTTTAAATATTTAAATATAACCATTAAATATTTGTAATTAGTATTTTAAAAATATTTTTTATTTTTAATTAATGATTTTAACACATTTGTAATTAAACACCAAGAAAAAAAAAGGGAAAGTACTATGATATTGGAGGGGTGAAAAAGTAATTAAGCACTAAAAGTGCTTTTGGGAGAGGAAAAGCTTAAAATTTTAGCTTCTCTTTTTCAGAAGTGCTTTTCAAAAGCACTTCTGAAAAGCTAAAAATTTCAGCCAAAAGCAGCTTGTTCTACACAGTTTTTTTTTCAAAAGTGCTTTTGGAGCCAGAAGTGCTTTTGAAAAGCACAGAAGAACTGACCCTTAGTCGTTAAGTAGACCGGAATCTGATGATACCTTGAAAAAATAATAAAATTCTTTCCAGCTAACCTATCCAACATTTAGTCAATGAATGGTAATGGGAAATGATCTTTTCGTGTTGCATCATTAAATTTATTGTAATTAATGCATACACGCCAACCAATTACCATTTTTGTGGGAATAAGCTCATTCTTCTCATTTGCTACCATTGTCATACCCCTTCTTCGAAACACATTGTGTTGGATTCACCCAATCACTATCGGAGATGGCGTAAATGTAATAACCTGATAGTCAGGTAATCAGAAAGTGTACTTTTGGGTCTCCGTTTTCTTAAAACGGACTCGCAAATATTTATTAAAAATATTTATGAGGTTAGTTGTGTAGTTAATTAGGTTTTAGTTAGGTGAATTAGCTTGAATTAAGATTAATTTAGTGTAAGGACTAGATTGAACATAGTGTAAAAGTTGAATAATAGAATTAAGAAAAAAATTAAAGGATTAAATTAGCAAATAAACCATAAGGATATAAGAGATGGAAAATATTATTCCATGTGGACGTATAATGTACATATATTATACTTAATACTTAAGTATAATATAATAATATAATAATAATAATAATAATATAATAATAAAATATAATAATATAATAATATAATAAAACATAAGTAAACTAAAGTAAATAAAAGAAAAAAAAATAGAAAAGAAACAGCATAGTGGAACGAAACAGAGAAGGGAAAGAAAGAAAGAAAAAGAAAAGGAAAAATTGGATTTCAAGGTTTGAAGTTTAATTAGTAAGTTAATTTAGCCATTTTTCTTGTAATTTTGATGTTTTTGGAATCCTAGAACAAGATACTATTTGATATAAGTAGAAATTTTGAAAGTTAGTTGATTTTTAGATGTGGTTTATGTTGAATTAATTGAAGAATTTGGGTTAGAATTGATAGAATTTGTAAGTCAGAATTGAGAAAAGGATTGAATTGTAAGTTAAATCATAAGCTTTTATGTAGTAGGGACTAAATTGAAAGAATTTCAAAATTAGGACTTTAGGATGAAATTGAGGATTGAAGATGAAATTGAGGATTGAAGTTAGTTTTAAATGAGAATTGATTGAAAATATGAAATAGTTTTGGAAAGAATAAAAGTAATATTGATTTAAGGACTAAATTGGAATTTAGTAAAAAAGTTGTGTATAAATTGAATTACTTAATATAAAATTGTATTGTATTTATAATTTTTAATTGTTTAAATTTCGTAGCTAACGTTGAGCCGGAAGCCTCGACTAGGAAAGGAAAAGAGAAAGTCAACGGGGATTAGCTCGAGAAATACGGTTTGTATTTCTATAATCCGGAAACTAAAATTATTTGCTGCATTTATTATTATGTATGGTAAGTGAAATTGAGGTGAGTTTGATATATTGATATTGAATTGAATTGTTTTGTGAACATATGTGTATGATTAAAAAGTGTATTGAATTAGAATTGATTAAAATAGTATATTGATTGGAAATTGAATTATGAATTGAAATACCCTATTAACAATGTCGGGCTAAGTCGAATATAGTTGGCATGCCATAGGACTGGAAGTGTTTAGGGTTACTTCGCCTTCGAGTCGATGATGCACTCTAAGTGTCGTTTTATTGTTATTACTTCGAATAAATCTGATGAGGTACTAAGTACCGCACTGTTACTGTTTTACTTCGGCTTGGCCGATGAGGCACAGAGTGCCGTACTGGTGTGTTGGTTGGATCCGTGTATCTGTCGAAGTCCGAGTCATGTTAATAGGGATAAGTAATGAATTGGTTAAATTGCTTGATACTGAATCATATTGAAATTAAATTGAATACATTATGGTGAAATGCTATTGAATAACATCTATGAAATTGAAATAGAAGATGTGATAATTGAAAGTGTTATGAATGATGTGTATTGTGAAATTGATTAATTATGAATGGATTTGATATGTAAATATATATTTGAACTTTATAAATTTTTATTTTATAAGTATTCGGATTATAGAAATACCACTGAGTTATATACTCAGCGTACGGTTTGTTTCTATACGCAGGTTAGGTCAAAGTCAGACTGTTGAATCAGCATTCATAGCCGATCCCGAACTCAAATACTTGGTGAAGTATTTTCTCTTTTGAAATGGCATGTTTCTAGGTTGTCTTTTTATGTCCTTTTGAGATGTGCATATTGTAGTGTATAAGATGACATTGTTTGATAAACATATAAATATAAGTCTTATAATATAGTCATTTACATAGTTATGGTTTGAATTGGTTGAATGATATATAAATGATTTGTTTAGATAATTTATGTTAGACATTTGTGAATATATGAATTCGATTATTATAATATAGATCTGACATGTTTTAGAAGTATTTAATTGTGTTTTGGATTGGTTGAAAGGTTGAATTTTGAGTTACTTGTCATTCAAGAATTGCAGGGTTGGTAAACTTGTTGTAAAAGGCTCATTTTGAGTCCACACGGCCTGGCACACGGACGTGTGACCAGACCGTGTGATACACACGGCTTACACATGGGCGTGTGGGTAAATCGTGTGTCCCTTGCAACTTAAAATTTTAGAAACAGAATGCACAGGTATTGCCACACGGGAAGAGACACGGGCATGCGTCTCAGCCGTGTGAGATACACGGCCTAGCACACGGGCATGTGCCCGGCCGTGTGAAAACTACACCTAAAATTCAAAAAATAAATTGACCACACGACCTAGCACACGGGCGTATGGCTTGGCCGTGTGAAGTAAGTCAGAGAATTACACGGGGTAGGATACGGCCTGAGACACGGGCATGTTTTAGGGTCACACGGGCGTGTCCCTAAACCACACGGGCGTGTGAGCCCTGTACATAGGAAAAATATTAAAATTTCACGTAAAATCCTCAGAGTTTCTGACTAAGTCCCAAATTGTTTCTAACGTACATTTTGGGCCTCAAAGGCCCATAAAGGGACAACATGATTAATTTTTGATTTGAATGTTAATTATTTATGTATTATTTGTATTAAAACTGTATTGATTGGTAATACTCTGTAACTCTATTCTAGTGACGGATAAGGGTTAGGGGTTGTTACAATAAATGATTCCAACACCTAACCTCTTGGTTAATTCCTTTTTCACCACTTCTTTCATAGTTTGATTCAAACAAAGTTGAGCATTGGCAATGAGTTTCTTACCTTCTTCCAACAAAATTTTATGTTGGCAAAGCGTAGGACTGATACCTTTAGTATCAACAGTAGTCCACCCAATAGCCTATTTGTGCTTTTGGCTCATTAGTGTTGGGACTTTGGCTCCTTGAATCGTTGAAATCCCTTAATAGTGGTGATTGCCTCCAATGTCATGACTTTAGCAACACAATGTCACAACCTAGAATTTGATTTCATTTTTCCATGCTCTCTGTGTCATGACTCTATCACCAGTTCATCTGCAATGTGGTAGTTGTAGAAATTCAATCTCCCAGGGTGATAGAAAGCTATGGGGTCATGACACCAAAGGTCTACTGTCGTGAACTGGAGGATAGTAGCAAGGTTTCTTCAAGTTTTTGCCTTTGTCATCTCCTGCACAGGCTAAAATTAATTGTTAAACTCCAAAAGGTAAGATTTTTCCATTTTGGTCACAAAACACACTAAAAAAACAAAATACTAAATACTAAGGGAAAAATATAATAAATATTAAAAAAAATAAAACCATAAAATACTTAAATACAAGCTCATTATGTATAAAAAATGACTTAATTTACCATATCAATTTATGACAAATTAGAGACTGAAAAAAGGAGATTCCTAGCTAGGAGCAACGAGCAATTTAATCATAATAGTTTATTAGCTTAGCTAACAATTGACAAGACAATAGATATTCATTTCATTGTTTGCATAGTTCGAAACTATATAGAATAAATTAGATTACTTTGTTTAATTGTTAAACTAGAATTAGTTTAATTATCCTTTTTATTTGATTTGGCACTAATAATTTCCAAATCAATTAGATTAGTAATTGCCTATTTAGTATATTGGCTTGATAAACGCATTTATCAATTTGAAAATCCTTTGGGTACGATCCTCGGAATACTTTAGTATTTCATTGAAATTAAAAATATATTACAATTTGACCTTTACACTTGCAATAAAATCACACTTCATTTTCCTATCTATTATTTTACTTTTTTTGGTATTTACACACTGATGGTCAACGCCTCTAATGAAATATTTAGAGAAACGAGACTGAGAGGAGAGTTTGTCATTTGATAGTTTGGTATAGTTGTGTCAAGTAGTATGATCGAGAGGAGAAGTACATGCATAGGTGAGATCAAAAGGAGAACTTAGGTGGTGATTCCTAGTAGGGATGAGACTTAGAGGAGATTCCTAGTGGGGATGAGACTTAGAGGAGATTCCTAATTAGGAGTGGTAAACAATACAATTGAAATAGGTTCATTGAATTAGTAATTAACTAATCATTTGACCGTCATCTTATTCATTTGCATAATTTATAAGAAGAAAGAAGGAAGGAAGTTAGTTCAGTTTTTTTGTTTGTTAATTTAAAACTAATATTAATATCAATTTCTATTTGGTTTGCCATTAGTATTCCCAAATTTATTAGATTAGTAATTTCTGGATTCAAAATTGACTTGACTATCGCATTTACCAATTGACAATCCCTTGGGTAAGATCCTTGGAATACTTTCGTATTTTTTTGTAAAATAAAAACTATATTACAACTAAACATTATGTGCTTGCAGTAAAACCACTTTTAAATTGTTTCATATTTTGCTTATTTTTTGTATACACACACTTGCAATCACTCCACCATTTCAGTGATGGTCGTTGACCTGTCGTAGTTCGGTATAGCAGATTAAAATACTTTTCGCACTTTAGGAGCTGGAACATAAGCATTTTAATTAAGTTTTAATCACATTTTCGTAAGTTTAAGTAAGTTCAATAAAGTGTGTAATTTGAGTCATTCGTTGACCTTAGGGGGCGATTGAAGCCTAAGGGTGAGCTAATATACTTTGAGAGCGTGAAGGAGATCATTAGAAGGTGTGATAACTTGATACTGGTCACTAGGTTGCAACACGGAGCACTAGATGTCGCAACATAGGGAGTGGAATAGAAGAATTCTAAGATTGTCGTCGATGTCGCGACAAACCCTTGAAGATACCCTGAAGATAAGCATACTGCCCTCAATGTCGCGACACAGGACCTGGTGTGTCGCGACATCATCTCTGTACGGGAAATAATTATGAGCCAGGGGCGTTTTGGCCTGTACAATCAAATATTAAGCACAAGGACAATAAATGACCTAGGGTTAAGGACGACCACTCTAAAGTCTATAAATAGGCCCGTTTAACACATGTTATGGGTAGTTTTCATATTGTATAATTTTCTCCTTAGATTTAGTCTTTAGTTTTTCTCTTTTCTTAGGTTTTAGATTTTATTTCAGTTCTTGTTATTTGCTTTTGTGGGGAGATCAGGTTTGTGAAACATTATCAATTCTGTGAGGATTCGACGCTTAAATCTAAATAAAAACCATGCTTCTTCTAAACTTTATTCTCTTGAGTTATTCTTCATGTCTATTCCTTCCATTAAGTTTATATTGTTTATTAGATCCATAAGAAACTAATCCTCCTGTGGGAGATTAGCGAGTGAAGGTATGATTAATTAACTATTTTGTAAAGGGTTTTGAGCGGATCAGCTGTTCAGGAAAGGAAGAACCTAAACCCTATGCCTAACAATCCTAGGAAGTCATTAAGGAGAGATTCAACCCAATTTTTGTTTGGCCTATCCGTGATCACCTTAACCCTGAACTAGTCTGGACTGTGAGGTTGAGAGATAAGTAGTTCTTACTAACTCGTTGTTCTAGTAGAAGATCGGAAGATCCTGATGGGATACGACTAGTTGATTGAACGAGAAAACCTGAAGTGATAGTTGATTATGACTACCAAATCGAGCTAATCACCCATGACCAAATTTGATACATTTTACTTTTTGATTTCTCGTGTTTTAGTTATTTCTTTACTTTCTTTGTAACACCCATAACCCTTATCCGTCGCCTGAACAGGGTTATGAAGCATTACCAAACTTTACTAAATAAATAAGAACATTTTATAACATTTAATAAACATATCAGAAACCAATCATAAAATATTCATATTGTCCCTTGTGAGAGCCCTCGAGGCCCAATATACACCTTAGAAATGAATCGGAACTAAATCAGAGACTCATAGAATTTTTTGCAAAATCTTAAAAATTTTCATAAGAGTAGGGGACACACGTCCGTGTGGCCAGGCCGTGCGGCTCACACGGCCGTGTCCCAGCCCATGTCTTTGGCCGTGTAACTCTCTGACCTAAGGTCACACGGCCAACCACATGCCCGTGTGCTAAGCCGTGTGCAAACACCTGGGCATTCTGTTTTGAAATTTTAAGGTGCAGAGGACACACGGCCAGACCACATGCCCATGTGCTAGGCCGTGTGTCACACACGACTGAGACACACACCCGTGTCTCTGCCTATGTGGACGAAAATAGACCATTTTATGGCTTCTTTTCTCACCCATTATTGACTTCAACATATACACTTCAAATTTCATACATATAGACCATAAGAATATCTCTAAAACAACCAATTTCTAACTTTAATATGATCATAATATCATATATATTCTAACATTCTAACTGGATCATAAAACAATTCACACATGCAACTACTTATATTAACATGTTTTATCAATTTATTCATCTCTAAGCCTAGGATCTATCTATCCATTAACCATACTAACACTATACCAAACATGATAGAACCATTTATATATAAGTTAACTTGAAACATAAACAAAATATAATTCTTAGCATTTACACAACCATTTCAATCCTTGTACATGCCATATAAACCATAATATGTATAGCAAAATCTACCGGAGCAAGTTGGATAGTGTGATCTGAAGTGTTGATCCGATCTCCCGATTTCTCGAAAATCTACAAATAACATTAAACAACACAAGTAAACTTATTGAAGCTTAGGAAATTCGTTGGCTTTAATTGTAAATCTTACTGAACATACTATAATAATTCATTTAAATAAATCATTTCATATACAATTCCTGCCAATCACAACTTTAATTGATGAATCCACTTATTCAGATCAATAATAATAATAATTTTAAATCTTCAAACATTAATTCCATATGTCACTTACCAACCCTTGACAAATAGGAAAACGTCTTACGGATTTGAGTACATCGTATACAGAAGCCCGAAGGCTGCACAGAAGCACATGAGTGCTAAACAGAACCCCATAAGGGTTAAATGGAAGCTCATAGGAGCTAAAAGGAAACCCACTATGGTTAAACGGAAACTGATATGAGTTAACTAAAGCTCATGAGAGCTAAATGGAAAGTAAACACGAAAGTTCGCAACAAATGTTGAACCTTGGTTTACTTGGGTAATTTGCCGTAAATTTCTCCTTTACGCAGAACGACTGTACTCAATCCCGCGTTCTGTTTGCTTCGAACATTCAATTCAATTTCATAACTTTAGCAATAATTTTATTTTCAACAAATGATATGAATAAATACATAATACCATTCATCAATTTAACATTTAACATTTAAATTTAACCATACAAACTTACTTGGGTTAAGTTGCAAGATTTGTAGAAGTTCAATGACTATTCTGCTATTTTTTCTTTTTCACGTTTGTCTACGGGCTCTTGATCTAAAATGTAAAATTATTCATTCATTAACATATATTTCAGTTTCAATTCACTTCACAATTAGTACCCCTCAATTTTTGAATTACACAACTACCCCAATTTTGACAATTTTTGCAAATTAGTCCCTTACTAATTAATCCATCAATTGATCTAATTTTTCTCAATTGAAAATTTATCTAAACATTCTAGGCTAATATACAGCTCTTGATATTCAGAATTTCAACATCAAACCCTAATTGTTAACCTTTTCACGATTTGGTCCTAAAATCTATATCTATCAAAATCACTTGATAAAATCATCATATAATAAAGTTAAAGCTCTAAAACCATATTAATTCATCATAAACATCCAGCACCCATCAATAGTAACTTTCAAAATTATCCATAAAATCCAAAACTAATGAATTAGATAGTTGGACCTATTTGTAAAAATCTTAAAAACACAAAAATTTTAAGAAAAGAGCAAAAATTGAACTCACATGATGTAAAAATATGAAAAAACTGCTTTTGGAGACCCTTCTATTGTGTTTTTGGCTGAAGATTGATGAGGAAATGTCTAGAATTCAATTCAGTCACTTGTTTTAATTTTTATCTTAATTCCCAAATGACCATTTTGCCCATAAGTCATCCAATTTCAAGATTTTTCTCTGCACATACCATTTCAGCATTTTAATAAGTGTTTAATTGCCTTTTTGGCCCTTCCTTATTTAACACTTAAGCTATTTAATCACTATTTCTTTAATTAGCAAGTTTTTGCACATTTTTCAATTTAGTCTTTTTTATTTAATTAACTATGAAAATGTTAAAATTTTTTAACGAATCTTTAATACTAACTTAATGGCACTCCGTAAATATTTATAAAAATATTTACGATTTGGTTTATGAAATTGAGGTCTCGATACCTCATTTTCAAACCTAATTTACCTAATAAATTCTTCTAAATCACAAATTACTAATTCAAAAGTCTTTCGAAAGTCACACTTGACTCGTAAATAATAATTAATAAAATTTTCAAACTCACTCGTCGGATTTGATGGTCTCGAACCACTGTTTCCTATGCCACTAAAATTTAGGTCGTTACATTTTTATTATCTTGAGTATAGTTTACCAAAAACCTTTCTTTTGATGCTTCGTAATATAATCTAATTAAACTACTAATTAGGTCTATTCATGCTTAGGTTAGAATTAATTTATTGCTCGCCTACCTTGGGTACGATCCTCAAAGTACTTACCTACTATGTTGTAACTATATTACAACTTGACCTGTATACTTGCAGATATTGTCTTTTATATCTTTTGTAAAGGATTTCTATTCTGGATGTTGGTACGTTCGGAGGCGGTTGGTCGTTACCTAGGACAACTATAACAACCCTCACTTGTCTCCGTCGCTGAAATCGGGTTACGGAATGCTACAGAAATATGTGAATTTAATTCAAAAAGTCAACAAAACATTCATCAAATCTCAATCATTTGAACAAACATGTTTTGCATAAATTTCAAGCTTAAATCGAGCTTATAAAAGCTCTAAAATCAACCCGGAAACAATAAAGGATAGAATTGAAACATTTCAAAAAAGAATGGGAAAAAATATAAAACAGGGGTCACACGGCTGTGTAACTAGGCCATGTAACAGGCTAAGACAGCGTGGCATTGACTCACACGGCCATGTATCTAGTCCGTATAACTCACTGAAGCCGTGTGGGTCAAAGTGTAAAATTTCAACAAATGTCACACAGTCGTGTGGCTAGACCATGTAATTAACTATGACCATGTGATCTAAAGTAACCAAAAATTAAATTACACACAGCCGTATCAACAACCCATGTGTGACACACGACCGTGTAGTAAACCGTGTGACCTAAAAATGTACCTACCATGCAAGATTTCACCCCAAACATTTATCTATGTCATGAATAAGCAAGTAACCATTCTTCAAACCAGTTTAAATTGCACAATAATCCTGGCAAAACATAAATTTCTTATTTCTAACCAATATGCCATAAGGCACCATCAAAACATAAGTTAATATCAAAGTGTTTCCTATTTCATACCAAGTTTGAACATAGTTATACATGTACCATATGTGTCATCAAATGCCAAAATTTCTAACACACACCTTTAGCCACATACAAATATAACCACCTATAAATTTTTACACCAAAACCATTTCACATTTTATGCCTATAATCTCCAAATCAACATCATAATATAATGACATATGCTCCAACCAAAATACCACTTATCCAATCATTCCATATCATATTCTAACTTACCAAACACCTTTAATATTCCATCACATAACAACTCAATAACCACGTTCAAGGCTACTATTTTATGCCGTGATCAAACACATCAATATACCTACATGTTCACATAATTGGTGCAAACACAAAACACACTTTACTTTTACCAACTCCTATTACATGCTACCAAAATAGAGGCTAGATAGTGTGGTTTTCAAGATGATATGACTGTCGAGTTCCGCAAAACGATAACTACAGGAAATAGAAAATAAAATGGAGTAAGCTTCAAATAAGCTTAGTAAGTTCATAGGTATTAACACGATAAAATTACCTCATTTAATAACTAAACATATCGAGATAACTAATATAACACAATTTCCTATCATAACATTCCACACATCAAGGTGAGCAATTTGTATACTAGACATATAACTTATCAATTTGTTCAATACGATTAGATTTAATGTCATTCAATAAGGATTATTAAATTTATACGACATATACATCAATTGGTCACATATATATACATATGTACATCCATTACCAGTTACCATATATCCAGAATCCAACACGTTGCCTTTTAAAACAACCAGCCCGATGAACTAAAATAATAAGATACGGATACTCGAATAACAAACCAAAACATGCCAAATTGCTCTTTCAAGCTATAACATCCATGAACACGCCAGAACACAATGTGCCAAGCTCGTAGGCTACACATCCTCCCCTAGAAACACGCCTGAATCACTGTGAATATAACTCGGTAATCCACAACAAATGTTGGATTCCGGTACAATCAGTGAATATATATCATTATCTCATCCCATGTCAAACCCATACAAGGTGCAAAATAACCCTATTGGTATGCCAATTGTATCCTATCCTAATCCGGACTCAATACACATATCAAAATATTTAATACAATTCATTACATTTCTCACGTTTTTTATTGCTCCAATCATAATTCAAGATATAATCACATACTATAATTTAGTCCACCTGATATCAAAACAATATATATACATATGTCTTTTAACAATATAAAATCACCATGTATAAATCATATACTTGTATAATAAATTTTACATTAATTCAATATCGTATATCTTTCTGTATTTACCACATTTTCCCAATGTAGCCATTTTTTCACCTTTTTGTACCAATTTGTAAATATTTTTTTTAAAAAATGGATTCAACTATTATAATTTTACAATCGAACCAAAAACACTACATAAATATACTTAATTATACCATATGAACTTACTAGGAGTAAACAACAAAAGCAGGAGTGTCAGAGACTAATCTATAATTTTCCCTTTTCCTCGATTATCTACAAATTCTTGATTTATACAGTAAATTATTTCCAATTATTAGTTATAAATACCTTATAATAGCTTATATAATACATATAACATCTTATTATCATTTTTCACAATTTTCCTAAAATTTTGCATTTTATTCAATTTAGTCCCTAAAACCAAAACTATTATATCTTTTACAATTAAGCTTCGATTTTCAATACGATTTCATTTCTTTTTTTATGCAGCCCTCAACAATCAATATTTATAGAAATTTCATATCAAAACCAATATTATTTCATTTTAGTCCCTAAACTTAAAATTAAAAAAATTCACTTTACAAATTAGTCCTATTTCATTTCCAAGCTTTAAAATCTACCATTAACATTCAAAAACTTCAAATAGCATCAATGGAAACTTTTTAAACTTTTTCAATTTTGAAAACGGTGGTACGAGTTAGCTAGATTAAGTTACAACAATTACAAAAATATAAAATTTATGAAAAACGGGTTAGGTTTGGACTTACATGCAAGGGTCAAACGGTTTTGGATGTTCGAAGCTTTCTTCCTTTATTCAGAAATGGTAAAATCGGTGGAAAGGAGAAATGGAAATATGATGACTCTTTTTTTTTATGTTTTATTACCTTTAATTATTAGTAACATAATTTCAATTAAAAACATCCACTAACCTTCTAACCCTTTTAAAAGTGGTTTAATTACGACTTCTATCCTTACACATTCACTAATTAAACCATTTAACACTTAGAAATCAAATGCGATTAACTTTTTACGATTTAGTTCTTATACCTTAATTAACCCTTCAATTACTAAAATTTTCGGACCAAGATTAATAATATCTATATAAAACTCCGTAAATATTTTAAATATTTACAGTCTCGATTTACGAAAACGAGATCCCTATACCTTATTTTCCAAAACCACTAACTTTAGGGTCAAACTATTTTTACTACAGTTAACTATCCAATTAGCAAATTATTAGATCAAAATTAAATGTAACACTAATATTGACTCATAAATATTAAATAATAATATTTATGGACTCACTCGTTGGAATTGGGGTCCCGAAACTATTGTTTCCAACACCACTAAAAGTTGGGTTATTACAACAACCAAGATGACAATAGAACCTTCGACTGCAATGGGTTGGTTGGCAAAGCCATAGGCTAGGCTTGCCGGCTTCAACTGTGAGTCCTTGAAAAGCCCATTTTATGGATAGCTTTAGCCATTAGAATATCCATTGAACTTCTTATATCCATTAATATCTTTTAGACTTGAAACAAAGAAATGGTGGCGAAAATCACTAGGGGGTCATCTCCATCTACATCAATGACCCACTCATCATGCTCAAAGAATTTCAATTGCCATGGAGAAGGCTTGGGGTTTTTCACAGAGGCTGCTATAGACATTATGCTTCTAAGATGTGCTTTCTATTTGGAATTAGAGGTTACCCATTCCACATACTTGCTTCCAACTAGTACATCAATAATGTCCCTAACAAGATGTTTACCCTTATCATCTTGAATTAGTCCGGATAGCCTTGCTTTTTCATCATAAGTCATGTTCAATTGATATAGTTCCTAGGCCAGCTATTGTTTTAATTGCCCTTTTTGGATTGCCAATTTTGTTATGTTCTTTGGTATGATTGACCCGATTAAGCAACAAGTAAAGAAAATAGCGGAATAAATTGAGAAATTAAACACACAAATTTAACATGGAAACTCTCCAAGGAGGGTAAAAAACCATGGGCAAAGATAATTTTACTATAATGGCAAAAGAACGAAGAGTACAAAAGATGGAGATAAAAACTAAACCCTGAAAACCCGAAAAACAAAGAACCTTCAAAACGTAAACACAAAATTGTCTAAATGTGTTATGAGTTCTAATCTCTAATGGGTGTATTTTCTAAGGTTGTAAAAGAACCTATTTATAGGCTAAATTAGTAAGTCAAATAAACTATGCTAATAAATGCTAAATATATTATACTAATAAATACTAAATTTTCTAGAAAGAAAATATATTTTGTTTAACTTGCAAGCAATCTTTTAGAATTTGGGTCACACAACTCTAACAATCTCCACCTTGAGACGAATTCTTACAATGCCATCTTTGCTAAAGCCCGCCACGGGCCTATATTGAACTATGCAGGGAATTAACTGAGTCGAATCTGTGCTTAAAAGCTAAAAGACTTCTAGCCTTCCACTTGTGTACTGCCAAATCAAAACTAACCCGGGTCTGATTTTTAAGAACAAAGTGCCCTAATTTTTCAAAACCTGCATCCAAAAAAGAACATCTCTTCAACGGAACGGTCATACCTTTTTCCCTCTTATGACTAAGTTGCCTTCGCTCCTGACAACATCTTAATTTGCATGTTATTTTGTGTTTAATTCAGTTTATCTCTGAATTGATACCTGCTAAATTAGTACTTTTATGTTTTAATCTTGTCAGGGATGCAATTGAGACGCTAAGATAAAAACAAGCAGAAAAGGACCGAATTGAAACACAATCAATAAAAATGAGGCCGAATAAAAAATGTGGAGAAAAACCAAGGACTTATCAAAATTTTTGACTTTGTAAAAGCCAAAAATAGAAAAAAAAATCTTATTTTCTATTTGATTTTATGTTAAAATAGTTAAGCCCAAAAATAACAAATTCTATGTATATAAATAGGGCCTTAATGTCCTTTAGAAAGGCACCCCTTAATTCTACATACCTACTTCAATTTGGAATAGAATTATTCTCTTTTTCTTTCAAATTGGCGTAAGCATACTGCTACTTTCATTTGCATTTTCTTGCTTTTGCAAAATTGGGCTAATTTCTTTCCAAGTCCTTTCTTTTCCTTTCTTTACCATGATCACCAAACCACTTTCCAAAGTTCACAAAGCATGAATAACTCCATGCTTCACTAAATTCAATCTTAGCTTTAGGTCGGTGTTCTTTCTCGTTGGGAATCGTAAGATATGTATTCGTGCTAAAAATCCTTCCAATTGGTATTCATATTTTTCTTAAGTATCGAGATTGACAACTCATCCCTTAAGGTTAACTCGATTTTAAGTCAAAAAGTGCATGTTGGGTTGCAGTTGTGTTGCTGACAGTTGGAGAAACGAGTCAGTCGTGTTGTATTCGGATTTCTGAGAACAAATCGAGGAGAAAGTGTTTGGGTTTAAACAACTCACACAGTTGAGGCCGTTAATTCGAGTTGGGTTCTTCAGAGCGCAAGGTTGTCGGAATCTTGAATCGAGAACACGTGTATCTCAGTTAGATAATCGGTAAGGGTTAGTTTGAAGGTAGTACTGGGACCAACTACGAGAGGAAGAATTGGTGGTTAGGATGTTCTTAACTGCTATAACCAGCTTATCATTTGGATGAGAAGATTAATAATCGAGGACCGATTCCAAAAAATCCAGAATCCACCAAGTCTAGGGCTAATGCTTATTATCTTTGATTACAAAACCCGAATATAATTTCCAATTTAATTTCTAATTTATTTAGTTATTTATTTATGTTGTTTCAATTATTTAGTTTCTAAACATTAGCGAAACCCCCTGGTTTACTTGTTTATTTTTGTTGCAGGTACGTTTAGAGTCGTGGGCACGACACTTGGCATGACCTTTGAACACGGCAAACTTTCTGTTTATAAGTAAACGCAAAAGTTGATTACAACATCCAATCCACGTGGACTCGACCCTTCTACCACTCTTTACTACTAACATATTTATTTTGTAGGAATTATTCTTGGTGGTTTCGACACCTATCATATTTTGGCGCTGTTGCCAGGGATTGGAGATATTTTTCTAATTTTTGTTTATTTACCTTATAACCAGATCAGAACCGGGAACTCTAAAATTTGAACCTAAAATTGAGAAATTGGCCCGACAACTACGAAGAGAAGCCATACGACATGGTAAACGGCCAAATCTTGGATTTAAAACCATATCATCCACCGAGGAAATTTTCTCGTTCGACGAACCAAACGAGATGGTTGAACAGAGGATGTGCCAGCTCGCGGCGGCACCAGATGAATAGCAACATTTATGTATAACCTATCCGGCAGAAGGAACACCGTTCAAGTTAAAGTTGGGTTTGATTCATTTACTACCCACTTTTCGTGGATTACAGAACGAAAATCCACACACCAACATTAAGGAATTCCATATGGTGTGCACAAGCATGATGCCTCAAGGAGTAACCGAAGACCAAATCAAACTTCCTGCTTTTTCTTTCTTATTAGCCAACTCTACTAAAGAGTGGCTATTTTATTTACCCCCGGGATCTATCAATACATGGCCTGACATGTCTCGTTTGTTTCTTGATAGATTTTTTCATGCAGCTCGAACGGCCGAACTAAGGAGAGACATCGTGGGAATCCATTAGAAAGAAACTGAATCGCTCTACAATTACTGGGAGCGATACAAAAATTTGTGTGCAAGTTGCCCACAACATGGACTTATTGAACAGTCACTCTTGCAGTATTTCTATGAAGGATTGCTCCCGATGGAAATAAAAATGATAGATGCTGTAAGTGGAGGGGCACTAGTCAATATGACTCCTCAGAGAGCACAAGAGTTGATTTCAACCATGGCTGTTAACTCTCAACAATTCTGACCAGCTAAAAAACCCACGAGACGGGTTCATGGGTTGGGTTCTCTATCTTTAAAAGATAAAATTGATAAGCTAACTAACGTTGTTCAAACTTTGCTTATAGATAAAAAGAGCCAGCACAATTGTATGAAATTTGTGCTAAGCCAGACCATCCGACGGACTCATGTCTGATTTTACATGAGGATTTGATAGAACAGTCAATTGTCGTCGGGAACTTTCCAGGACTGCCCCAATATGACCCCTACTCGAACTCGTATAATATGGGGTGAAAAGATCACTTGAATCTAAGTTATGGGTCGAATCCGTAGTTCAATCAACTGTACCAATAAAGGCCGCATCAGAATCAACAGTTACCACCCCCGAAGTCATCTTTGGAAGAGCTAGTGGAAAGGCTAGCCAATAGTACTGAGAAATTTCAACAAAAAACTGACATGCATTTGCAGGAGTTGGATAAGCAAGTGAGCAAACCCGCGCTCATGGTTAGCCGTTTGGAGTCCTAAGGCAAGCTGCCATCCCAAACTGAGCCAAATGCTCGACACAATGCAAGCGCTATGACATTGAGGAGTGGAAAGATTTTGGAGCCCATACCTGACACGAGTCGCGTCCACGACACTAGTTAAGATAAGGAGAAACTTGACACGGAGGCTCTAGTAGAATCAACACCATAAAAATTGTTTGCAGTACCGTATCCGTTTCTTGGAAGACATGTCCAGTGCGAAAAGGAGTGAGAAGAGAAGAAGATCCTCGACACCTTTCGAAAGGTAGAAATCAACATACCTCTTCTCAATGCGATTAAACAGATTCTACGATACGCAAAATTCTTGAAAGAATTGTACATGAGTAAGAGGAAACTCTTGGGCAATGAAAAGGTAAGTGTCAGAGAAAATGTCTCTGCTATTCTGCAAACAAAAATACCGCCCAAATGTAAGGACCAAGGTATGTTTTTCATATCTTGTAAAATAGGTAGTGTTGGAATAAAAAAAGAAATGTGTGACTTAGGCGCCTGAGTTAATGTTATGCCTTTGTCAATTTATAAACTACTTAACGCGGGTCTTTTTAAGGAAATAGTTGTAATTATTCCGCTTGCAGATGGATCTGTGGTGCATCCGGAGGGAGTATTGGAGGACGTACTTGTAAAGGTAAACAAGCTAATATTTTCTGCAGAATTTTCATTATCGACATGGAGGATGACAATTCGGCCAATTCGTCTGACATACTCCTCGGAAGGCCATTTTTGAGTACTGCACAAACGAAGATTGACGTACAAAGTGGGATACTCACTATGGAATTCAATGGCGAAGTAGTGAAATTCAATGTCTATGAAGCCATGAACCGTCCTAGCATGATTTCTAATGTTTCTAATATTGATATAATCAATCCTTTAACTGAATTACATTCAGAATATCATGACGATGATAAATTACGAATTATTCTTTGCAAAATCTAGACTTTGATGCCATGAAGAAACTGGAGGAGTGGATAACCTTTGAAGAGTATGTTCACGAAATAGTGGCTCATATAGAGGCATCACAATTACAGAAAAATTTAGGTAAAATTTTTGAATTATCTCATTCACAAACTAAGATTGTACCATCTGTTTTGCAGGCTCCAGACTTGGAACTCAAACCACTTCTAGACCATTTAAATTACGCTTTTCTCGGTAAAAGAAATACCTTACCGATATTAAGTGGAAGAGGAAAATTTGGTACGGGTTCTTAGAGGCTATAAAGAGGTAATTGGATGGACGATAGCCGATATTAAGTGGTTGAGCCCTTCAACTTGCATGCACAAAATTCAATTGGTGGATAATGCTATTCCCAAAAGAGAGGCTCAAAGGCGTCTCAATCTGCCCATGATGAAAGTGGTAAGGAAAGAAGTCCAAAAGTTACTTGATGCTGGGATGATCTATCCTATTTCTGATAGTAATTGGGTCAGCCTAGTCCATGTAATAGCTAAAAAAATCGGCGTAACCGAAATTGAGAATTCGGCAGGTGAGATAGTTCCCCATCGGGTTCAAAATGGGTGGAGAGTCTGCATCGATTACTGGAAGTAGAATCCTTTAACTTGGAAAGATCATTTTCCACTTCCTTTTATTGACCAGATGTTAGAACATTTAGTTGGGAAGTCTCATTATTGCTGTATTGATGGTTACTCCGATTTTTTCTATATTCCAGTAGCACTAGAGGATCAAGAGAAGACGATGTTTACATGTCCATTTAGGATGTTCACTTACAGACGGATGTCATTCGGGCTTTACAACGCACCAGCCATGTTTCAGAGGTGCATGGTAAGTATATTTGCCGACTACGTCGAGAAAATAATTGAAGTGTTCATAGACAACTTTACTATGTATGGTGAGTGTTTTGAGGTATGTTTATCAAATCTTGCAAAAATCTTGGAAAGATGCTTAAAATTTAATCTTGTTCTAAATTATAGAAATCCCATTTTATGGTAGATAAAATATTAGTTCTAGGTCATATCATTTCTGTTGAGGGAATTTCAGTTCATAAAGTAAAAATCGACATCATTAACTCATTGCCATACCCCACAACTGTGAGAGAGATTCGTTCTTTCCTTGGTTATGTAGGTTTCTACAGACGATTCATTAAAGACTTTTCAAAAATTGCGTAACCGCTTTGCAATCTTTTACAGAAGGACAAGGGTTCGAGTTTGACTAATCATGTAGAGATGCATTTGACACGCTCAAACATAAGCTCATTTCAGCACCTACCGTTCAACCACCAAATTGGAATTATCCTTTCAAGATAATGTGCGATGCAAGTGACCATATCGTAGGAGTAGTCTTTGGGCAAAGAATCAGAAAGAACCACATGTCATCTCCTATACGTCTAAGACTTTGGATGCTGCCCAAAGCAATTACTCGACTACTGAAAAGGAGTTTCTAACTATAGTTTTTGCTTTGGAAAAATTTCGTTTGTATTTATTAGGAACTAAGATTGTCGTTTTCTCTTATCATGCAGCTCTTAAATATCTGATCGGGAAAAAAGGAAGCAAAACCAAGGCTTATAAGGTGGATATTACTTTTGCAGGAGTTCGATATCGAAATAAAGGATAAAAAGGACACCAAAATTTAGTAGCTGACCATCTAAGCCAAATACCTCCATCGAAGGATGTCACACCACTAAAAGACGATTTTCTGGATGAAAGTCTGCTTACTACTCAGACAATTTTTCCTTGGTACGCAGACATGGTGAATTACCTTGCTACAGGTATAGTCTCTTCTAACTTATCGCGATCTGAAAAAGATAAGATAAAACGTGAATCGCGATTTTATATTTGGGACGATCCTTACCTTTGGAAATACTGTTCCGATCAGGTAATTTGACGATGCGTTGCAGAAACTGAGGTAAAATGGATTCTACCTTTTTGCTATTCTTACGCATGTGGTGGAAATTTTGGACCCAAACGAATTGCACATAAAGTACTTGAATGTGGACTATATTGGCCACATATTTTTCGAGATGCATATTTGTTCTGTAAAACATGCGAAAAGTGTCAAAGGGTAGGAAACTTGAGTCAAAAAAATGAAATGCCTCTAACCCCTGTACATGCTTGTGAAATATTTGATATATGGGGCATACATTTTATGGGACCTTTTATCTCTTCATACGGTAACGTCTATATTTTACTTGCAGTGGACTATGTGTCGAAGTGAGTGGAAGCAAAAGCCACTCGTCATGCTAATGCCAAAACTGTTGATAATACTCTAGAATAACATATTTTTATGTATTAATTATGTCTTTATTCTGAGTATGATCCTGCTAATTTGAGCTATTTATGATCTTTTATCTCATAGGGACTAAATTGGAGGCAAAAGTGAAATTAAGAGCCAAAAGTGTGAATTTAGAGATAAAATGGGCCGATGTGTGACACAGGGAAATGTTGGTGCTAAAAGTGCAATCATGGAGGACACAAGGGTTGAAATGCAAAAAGAAGAGATTTTATTCTATCAAATTCTATTTTAACTATATTAGGATAATTAATATTAAGATAATTATTAATGATTATTTAATTTTATGATTTTATTTTATTTATCTTCAATTAAATGTATTTATCTTTTGGGAGTTTAAGTAGGATTAGACTATCTCCCCTAGCTATAAATAGGGGGTGAAGTGACTCAAAATGCATCCATCTTTTTCTGTAAACACTCTCCCCTCAAAAGTCTAGGGTTTTGTTCTTTCCATATTTTCTTTCAATAAAATTCCCTTTTCCATTTTTATAATTATTTTCTTTTACACCACAACCATGAACCACTAAACCCATCTAGCCGAAGGTTGTCGATGTTCCCCAAAAAAGGGTTCTTGAGGTTTAGAATCCGTACTTAGCCTTCTCGCCAAGTATTCATCGTTTCTCTGCACTACGGGGTTGACGCTTCCGTCCATGTCCCTTAAGAAGTAAACTTTTCAACGTATGCAAGGGCGGCCGCTTTGTATGTTTTGGAATGATTGCACAGCCGGTTCATTAACTTACTGCGTCAGAGGTTGGCGAGCCCAAGAGACAAAATGGCATGGGATTCGCCATTGAGAATCGTTGATCTAGCATAGGCGATCCCACAAAAGCGATTGCAGGCTAGAGTCAGGTTCCCTAAATTCGTAAGTCTAAATTATTGGAGCTGGTGGTCGTAGGCGTCCTCTTCCACTATAACTGGCTTGATCGCAAAGAAGATACTTGATCATGCAGCCCTAAATTCATAATTATTTTTTCTGATCATGCAGCCCTCAGGTACTTGATCGCAAAGAAGAAAGCAAAATCGAGGCTCATCAGGTGGATTTTGCTACTCCAAGAATTTGACATTGAAATTCAAGACAAAAGGGGATGCGAGAATTTAGTGGCTGACCACTTAAGCAGAATAAAGGTACCTGTTGACGACGTCCCTATTAAGGAAGAATTCCCTGATGAAAGCCTATTCTCGACCCAGGCACGTCTCCCATGGTATGTAGATATGGTAAACTTTCTAGCCATAGGCTCATTACCCACTGAGTTAGCACGTTCCGTGAGGGGCAAGCTTAGACGAGAAGCTCGATACTACATTTGGGATGACCCATACTTGTGGAAACACTGTTCGGACCAGATAATACGACGATGTGTTCCAGAAACTGAGGCAACTTCTATCCTTAATTTTTGTCATGCTGAAGCATGCGGAAAACACTTTGGCCCTAAACGAACTGCTCATAAGGTGTTAGAATGCGGGCTATATTGGCCCACAATTTTTTGAGACACATATAACTTCTGTAAGTTTTGTGATAGATGCCAACGTACAGGTAACATCACTAAACGAAATTAGATGCCCCTATCCTCGATTCATGTATGCGAAATCTTTGATGTTTGGGGCATCGATTTCATGGGCCCATTTATTTTTTCATTTAGCAATGTATACATAATTCTTGCGGTAGAATATGTTTCTATGTGGATAGAAGCAAAGCCTACTCGTAATGATAATGTTAAGACTGCTGTGGAGTTGCTAAAATGAACTATTTTTTCCAGGTTTGGCACACCTCGAGCTCTAATCAGCGATCGTGGCACCCACTTTTGCAATAGGGTCATGGAGGCATTGTTAGCAAAATATGGAGTCCACCACCGTATAGCCACGGCTTACCATCCCCAAACGAATGGTCAAGCCGAGGTTTCAAATAGGGAGATAAAGACTATTTTGGAAAAAAATAGTTCAACCTAACCGAAAAGATTGGAGCCTTCGGCTAAACAACGCACTTTGGGCCTATCGGACTACATATAAGGGACCAATTGGAATGACCCCGTATCGCCTTGTTTTTGGAAAAGCTTTCCATCTTCCGGTAGAATTAGAACATAAAGCCTATTGGGCTGTTCGACAATGTAATATGGAGTTACAACCTGTAGGAAGGGGGAGGAAATTAGATATCCAAGAGTTAGAAGAAATCCGCAATGATGCCTACGAGAACGTTCGCATTTATAAAGACAAGACAAAGTTATTCCATGATAAAAAGATAACAGAGAAGCATTTCTCGGTAGGACAAAAGGTTATCCTTTATAACTCCATGTTAAAATTATTTCCAGGTAAGCTTCGATCACGATGGCAAGGGTATTTTGTTATTATTGAAGTATTTCCCCATGGAGCGGTTGAAGCAGAGAGTGAAGAATCAGGAAAGCGGTTCATAGTCAATGGCCAGCGGTTGAAACCATTTTATGAGAATTCCCAAGCTCACACGATTGAAAAAATCTATTTGGAACCACCGTAGAACTGTTTAAGGCGTCGAGCTAATGACGTTAAACAAGCACTTGTTGGGAGGCAACCTAATTTTTAATTTATTTATTTATCATTTTTTTATTTTTAAATTTATTTGATTTATTTTACCTCATTTTAACAAAATTCTCTTCTTTGCCTAGGCAGAACGGAGCGAAAATACTAAGAAAAAAGAGAAAAGTTAGAAAAATGGAACCAAACAGCCCTATCCATGGTACCAAACAGCCTCTATTCCAGATACTATTCCAGCCCAGAATGCAATATCCCTGTAGCCAAACTACCCTATTCCTACAGCCAACCACCTTTATCCCTGCACCCAAACATCCCCTTTTAGCCAAATAAAATCCCAAAACCTAAAATATTTTCCCAATTTCTTTCACACAAACTTCATAGCCACTGCACCCTCCTACTCTCCAACAGCCACAGCCATTCGCCGTTCACTATGGTATGAACTTGGAGCCGCGCCGCCGCCGAGCCCACTTTCACCGTTAACTCATGCCGATGCAGTTTTTTCGCGCCTCAGGCTGTAGATTTACCGACGGCGCGTCTTCATCCTCTTCTCTACCGTCGATTTCTGCCTCATCGTCGTAACCCTCCTCTCTAACACCGTCTAACTCTCATTGCCCTCTCCCTCTTCACCACTCTCATCTTCCATGACGTATGCGACATCACCACCACACCAAACGAAGCCCGCGCTCGCATCCACTTCGCGCGACACCACGAGCCCAACACCGCCGCCGAACGCCACTAACGCCTCGACGCTGTCCCCTTTGCGCAAACTCGTCCTTTTCCTTCCACCACCGGCGTGCGCTACACATAATCGAGCACCACCGCGCGCCCCCGCGCTACCACGACGACGAGCACACCGTTCTCCCGTGCCCCAAGAAACCCAACCAACGGAGGCGCCTGCTCCTAACCAACCCCGACGACAGCCATCCAGGACCTCGACTCGCCCTCCGCCCTCACCATTGCCCCCTCCTCTGACGCCGAGCCTTTACAACGTCGGCAACGCCCACACCCTCGGATTCTTCCTCTAATGACACTGTCCACTCCTCGACACCTCTTAACGAGCATCGAACAATTCCTTGCCGAGGCCGCACCTATCGTTCTTGCGTCAACGTCCTACCATCGGAGGCCCATTTACACGGTAACCTTACTTTTACTTCCGATACTGATCGGAGCAGGTATGACTCTCTTCGACATAAATTGATCATACCTTGTAAATGCCTTTCGATACCTATTTTGGCTGCCTTGCGTATTGAAAATATTGTTACAGATTATTTTAGGAATATTGGCTGGGTTTGAAATTTTGATATTGCTCACTGTGCCTATTATGAGTTAGTTTTAGAGTTCTATTCCACATTTAATTTTGAGCGACATGGTCAACTATCGTTGGATACACCTGGTACAGTCTGATTTCGATTACTTGGTACCATGCATAGCCTATCTCTTCTTGAATTTAATATTGCATTATCATTTATCACTGAAGAGTATGCTATGTCTTCAGATTTTTGTAACAGTTTGTGTACATTTCCTACTGATTTTAGGGCTATCGAGGCCTTTACTTTGTTAACAGATAATGTCGAATCCATGTATAGCCCAAAAACATCAAAGGATTTATGGTTTCGCGACCTTGCTTTGTGTTACATACACCGTTATCTAGCTTATAATTTCTCAGGCCAACAAGATGCTCCGGCTACCGTCTCAAAGACGAAATTATTCTTTTTATGGTGTATGTGTACCGATCGTCCGGTTAATTTGGATTATTGGTTTGCACTTCAATTTGAGCATGTTATCAAAGCAAAACATCCTCTAATTTTAGGATCTCTAATTACACAGCTGTTATTTTTTTTACATGGTTCTAACGCTCCCGTTTTAGACTTACATGTTGCTTGTCAGGCCGATCCTTTAGATGCTCGATGCCTCGACTCGATGGGACTACTTCGTGGCACTCCATCATCCTTCCATTTTGTCCCTCCTGGTATTCGTTCTTCACCATCCGAACGAGTCTTTTGCCAACAAACTCAAAATGAGGCACCCGCCCAAGCTCAATCAACATTGACCATTAAGCAACGCTTAGAGCGCATTGAGGCTCGACTTGACACTTTTGGCCAGCAAATCACCGAGCTCCTCGTCATCATGCGCGATCGACGGTAACTACACGGGAAGTTTTACTAAACCTTTCTACCTATTTATCTCTTTTAGTCAACATTGAGGACAATGTGTTTTAAGTAGGGGGAGGAACTCTTCGTTGTTTCTGTCATTTTTTTTTGCTGTGATTTTGGTTGTTGTTGTTGTTGCCGTGTTTTTGTTTGGTGTCGCTGTTTGAGGTTTGTCCATATTTTTTTTTTTTAGAATATCCTGCCTCTTTTCATGCCCAAGATTTTGACCAGGAATTGCCTACTGTTTGCCCCACAAGCATGATTCTTGCCTTATGAGGAAATAATGATTTTTCCCATAATTGATGCCATCTCCACTGTTTTATTTTTATTAGGCTAAAAATAATTGTGATTATTAGAGTTAACTCTATCTTACTTTTTGTGAAATTGATCAAGTTTAATATAAAGTGAACACTTAAAATGATTGCATGCTTAATTTATGTTCATGGATATTAGGTGACTATTGAAACATATTCTTGACACTTAAATTATTTTTCCTAAGTTCTCAAAAATTTAAATTTCGTTTAATTGTTAATAAATTTTTCCATGGTTATGAGTACAGCTTAGAACGTGACTGACTGAGCAACCGGGGTAGGGTGCTTGGGTTGTCATTCTACTTTGCGTCAAAAGGTTGTGTGACGTGACAAGTAAAACTTCGCTAGTCGAGGTTATGAGTGTAGCCTAGAACATGACTGACTGAGTAACCGAGGTAGGGTGCTTGGGTTGTCATTCTACTTCGCGTGAAAAGGTTGTGTGACGTGATCGGTAAAACTTCGCTAACCGAAAATAGCAATATATTTTTAAGCAAATGAATAAATAATAATAATAAAAAAGAAAGAAAAAATATGTGTAAATAAATAAAATTTGGGACTAAAGGAAGAAACAAAGAAGGTGTCTTGGTAGGTTTGGTAATTTACCTAATTTTCATGAAATAATTCAAGTCGATTCTAATTTCTGTGTGTATTAATTAGAAAACTTTTTCTGTTTTACTGAAAGCAAGCTTAGGGGTCTCTTTATTTTTCATATGCATTTTAAACTAATTTTTATGAAACTTTGGAGTGGTATTTCTTTTATGGCAGAATCTAACTTTCACAGTAGATAAGAACCATACTTGAGGGCAAGCATGGGCTAAGTAGGGGGAATTTGATAATACTCTAGAATAACTAATCGCTGAAATCAGAGCTTTAAAACTTATAATGAATGTGATCGAACCTGGAAACTAACTCTGACAACGATTAAAGGCAAGTGTACCTATCGAACAGTAGTATAGCTTAGGTAAGACCGGGTTATCGAACCCACAGGAACTAAAAGTATTAATACTAACTTTCTTTTTATTATTTAGCCTTAGAAATAGAGTGAAGTTGCTAAATTAACGACTTACTAGGCTAAAGACACAAGATAAAAAGAACGAATTGGAAAATAACTTGAAGAAAAACTCAGTTGATTGCGACGATACCCTTAGAAAGAATCCACCTAGACTTCTCTTATTACCTAACACTGAACCATATGATTTCTTTACTTAGCTTGATCCGTAGGACTCCCTAACCTATATTAAACCCTCTCTCAAGGCGAATAACGTCTAACCCTAGGTTAATTAGTGGAATTCTCATTCGCTTATAATAACCCCCTAGAATAGCAGTAAATCGATCTATAGATCCCATATTAGGTTTCACCCTAATTCGGCAAAATCTCGTAACCCTATCTCTAGGCGTTCGATCAACTCTGCTTAATTATGTTAGATCTACTCTTAGTTAGGGTCTATTCCTCCTCCACCTAAGCACATCAGATTTGGATTAAGCAACATAACTAAGAACAAACTAGGTATTTATCATATAATTCCGAAATTAAATAACAAGATTCATCTAGGTTTCATCCCCTTCAGGTATCTGAGGGGATTAGTTCATGACAAATAAAGAAAACATCACAAGAGAAAAGATAAAACAAAACATAAGAAATCCCTAAAACCCCCTGAAGGAATTGAAGAAGAATTCCGCCGTCTTGAGTATAACTCCGGCTTCTTGGGATGGATCAACTGGCTATCCTCGCGTTATTCCCTAATTCTGATCTTCTCGGCTTGGCTCCTTGGCCTAGCTTTGACGCCTTTTCAAAGGTGGCACTTAGGGGATATATATAGGCTCTTGGAATGCGATTCTTTCTCTCTAAGTATCCTTTTCCGACTGGAATTGCTCTTTCCAGTGACAGAGGCATGGCCATGACACACGCCCGTGTGGATCGACTTTAGACCGTGTTCGGATTTCTAACTTGAGGCACGGCTGTGTGAGGCAGGGTTGAGGCCGTGCTCTAGGTGATCAGTGAGGCACGGTTGTGTGTGATTTGGGCCAGGCCGTGTCAACTTCGTGCTAAGGCCCATTTGCTCTGTTTTGGGCCCATTTTGTGTTCTTTTCATCCTTGGGTGCTTTCCTGGGTATAAAACATGAAAAGAACGGATTACAAGCACCTTTTTATATAAATCGAAGGACAAATCATCCAAAAGCATGTTAAATGTGGGATTAAAATATTTTACTTTTACGGTTTATCAAATACCCCCACACTTAAGCTTTTGCTTGTCCTCAAGCAAAATTCTCAATTACAATTAAAACAAACTTTCCATAATTTACAATTCTTATCAATAATGCCTTATCATAATTCATACATGGATAATTCAATTCAAAGAGTCCTAAAGATTCAAACAAGATAAGTCATGGGTTTGTACTTCGAAAACATAGGTGTCTCCCCTCATTTAAATAACTACCTTTTCAATTCAAAACCGACAAGGATTGATATCCTCACTAAAGATTCACTCAAATCACTCTAAAGTGTTTAAGATTCAGGAAAAGATCGCTCATAAGTCGAACTTGAAAAGTTAATCCCATAGGCTTGCCTGAAAATCAAATCTCCACCACTGTAAAATGAGATGATAAACAGATCAAAAGGTCTTTGTTAAGGTTGTAACGGGGCTAGGGTTAAAGGTGTGGTTAAAGGCTGAAATTAGAGGGTTAGAATCGAGATCGAATTGACAAGTACCTACCTAAGAGTACTGAAATAATATTTACATCAACTGAAAATAATAATGAACCTACTAATACGAGCTTTTCTTTTTGAAAATAAGCTTTGATTTGCATAAGCTCACTTTTCATACCATTAATATTGAATATATATATATTTAAGAACAAACTAAGTAATTACTTTAACTTATAATATACTTCGGTACTAATCAAATCATCTCTCGATTAAAAGGTAGTCAAAAGGAGGGGTGATAACAAATGCAAAGGGTTTTGTGTTAATATTAGTAGGTGAGTCAATAAAAGGGTTGTTAGGATCAACGGGGTTCACTAGGGGTTAATTGTAAAGGTAGGCTATTTAGTGGAGTGACTGGGTTAAAACCTAGGTGCCTTTATCATCTCTATATTATCAAATCATAAATGTGGTCTCAACATGTATAAACGAGGCAAGTTCTAGAAGAACAGTTCATAGTTGACACACTCATAATCAAAAAGTAAGCACGGAAAAGAATTATGCTCTATAAGGTTCAAAATCTCACAAAAATTATGGGTGTTTTGACATCATCCTCGTGAATTTCAAATTTCAAGGTAGTATTCGAATTTAGTTTAACAACCTACCAAAAAAATTTAATTTTTGAAAAAGAGACTTATCATGCTTAATTCTCTAGTATTCTTCAAATTCAATCATCAATGCACAATTTGCTATGACTTATTCTAAAACATGTCAATGACAATCACAAATCATCAGAAATTTCATCCTAATTAGTAAAATGACAAATTTGCTTAAAAACAAGACTAAATTCAGGGATTTGAGAATAATGAAAAAAGTTTGGCAAAATTTGAGAATCATGCCAAAAAATTAGACACTTTTACCCCTCCATACTTAATATGTACATTGCCCTCAATGTACAAAGATAGATAATATCTTTATTTTTATATAAATCAAAAGTGAGGGTGAGAGGTACTCCCTAAATTCTTAGGTGGGTTCCGTGGAGGATGTGGCAAATACGGCGAAGGTGTCGATATGGTGGTGGTGTTGGTTCCCAAGCTCTGCGCTAGATAAAGAAATTGGGAAACTCGTGAAGGATTAGCCAGAGGTTATTAAGACATAATAAAAATAAACTAAATATAAAATTAAAGAGAAGCAAGCTAAAGGGAAGGAGACTAAGAAGAAAACTAAAATGAAAACTAAGGGAAGGATGGTTCGCAAGGTGGGAATCAACATTAAGGTTGGGGATGTGCTGGCGGTGGCGGAAGTGAAGAGGTTATCGTGGTGGTCGGCGTGATTCGCAAGCAGCCTGGCGAACCTGACACTAAGAAACTAAAAGAAAATTAAATGAAAAGAGCAGAAGAGAAGTATAGATAAGGAAAATAAAGGAGAAAAGAAACAAAAAGGAAAAACAAATTGGTCTTAAAGACCCTTGGCTTGGTGATTAGTCGAAGCTGCCAGCATGAACTCATGTTGACTGTTCTCCTTTGGGGAGACTATGCTTAGCTTCTTCCGCTTCTTCGACATGATTTTATGTGGCTCAAGAGTATTAGAGATTTATGAAGTGAAAAGTATGAAAGGGAGAAGAGTGAAAAGAAAAGAAAATAAAGATAAAACTAGATGGAGGGAAGGGGAAGGGTTGTGGGGTTTAAATAGGGGCTCAAATCTGCCATGTCCCCGCAGCCGTGGTCCTAGGGTATGTTAATTTACACAGCCGCCTCGCATGGCCGTGTGTTGGGGTGTGTTGTTACTCTATGTCCGTGTTTCATCAACCCACGCCCATGTTTGCGAAGTTTGTATGTTGGCACGGTCGGGTTGCACGGGTGATAAACTGTAAAAGTAACATATTTTAGACCCACATTTAGTATGCTTTTGGATGATTTATCCCTTGTTTTATATAAAAAGGTGCTTTTAATCCTTTCTTTTCATGTCTTATACCTAGGAAAGCACCCGAGGATGAAAAGAACACAAAACGGGCCTAAAACGAAGTAAATGGGCCTTTACACGAAATCGACAGGGCCTGGCCCAAAGTCCACACGGCCGTGCCTCGACGAACACCTAGAGCACGGCCTCAACTCAGTCACACACGGCTGTGCCTCAAGAGAAATCCGAATACGGTCAGGTCTCGATTCACACGGGCGTGTGACACGGCCGTGCCTCTGACGCTGGAATGAGCAATTTTAGTCGAAAAAGGATACTTAGGGAGAAAGAATTGTGTTCCAAGAGCCTACAAATAAGTCCCAAGTATCACCTGTTTAAGGGAGCGAAAGCGAGGCCAAGGAGTCGAGCCGAGAAGGTCAGATTTAGAGGATAACACAAGGATAGCCAGTTGATCCATCCCAAGAAGCCGGAGTTATACTCAAGACAGAGGAATTCTCCTTCGATTCCTTCAGAGGGTTTTAAGATTTTTCCTATGTTTTGTTTTATCTTTTCTCTTGCGATGTTTTATTTATTCATTATGAACTAAACCCCTCAGATACCTGAAAGGGATGAAACCTAGATGGATTTTATTTGTTTGATTTTTAAGTTATATGATAAATTACTTAGTTTGTTCTTAATTATGTTGCTTAATCCAAATCTAATGTGCTTAGGTGGAGGAGGAATAGACCCTGCCTAATAGAAGATCTAACATAATTAAGCGGAGTTGATCGGGCGCCTAGAGATAGGGTTACGAGATTTTGCCGGATTAGGGTGAAACCTAATATGGGAGTCCATTGATCGATTTACTGCTATCCTAGTGGGTTATTATAAGCAAACGAGAGTTCCACTAATTAACCTAGGGTTAGACGTTATTCGCCTCGAGAGAAGGTTTAATATAGGTTAGGGAGTCTCACGGATCAAGCTAAGTAAAAGAAATCATATAATTTAGGGTTAATTAATAAGTGAAGTCTAGGTGGATTCTTTCTAAGGGTATCATCGTAATCAACTGAGTTTTTCCTCAAAGTTATTTTCCTATTCTTCTTCTTGTCTTTGTGTCCTTAGTTTAGCTGCCGTCGATTTAGTAATCTTCGCTCTAACTTTAAAGACTAAATAATAGAAAGAAAGTGAGTATTAATACTTTTAGTTCCTTTGGGTTCGATAACCGGTCTTGCCTAAGCTATACTACTGTTCGATAGGTACACTTGCCTTAATATCGTTGTCAGAGTTAGTCTCCAGGTTTGATCATTCTTTTATAAATATTTAAAACTCTGATTTTACAGCGATCAACGGGCGTGTTTTGCGCGTGCTAGACAAGTCAGTAGCTTCGCCCAGTTGTGGGGCACGGCCGTGCCATTCTGTCGGTGCCCGTGGGGGTAGTTGGATCTTGTGACGTCGGAGATTAGGTGGGATCTGGTTCGCACGGCCTCTGCTCTGTCAGTGTGGCGGTTCCGGTGGTCCACACGGCCACGGACACGGCCGTGTGGAAGGCCGTGTGACCTGGAAACTCGCACTTTTGGTTAGTTTAAAAAAAGAAAAAAAGAAAGAAAAATAAAAAGGAATGAAAATAACTTTAAAAAGAAATAGGGTTAGTACTCGGGTTGCCTTCCGAGAAGCGCTCGTTTATAGTCTTAAGCTAGACTTTCCTCGTATTTGAAAATTTTAGGGGGGTTTAAAGGTTTGAATATCTTCCCTCATTCTTATAGTTCTATTTTCTTGACAAAGTTTAAGTCGTGAAGCGTTTACCTTGAAAGTGCCGAATATTGGATTGTTTACCTCGGCTGTTCCGTGTGGGAAGATATCATGTACCTTAAGAAGGATTTCTCCCTTTGCTCTCAGGTCTGTGGTAGTGATGTGAGGATCGGTTTTGTCTAACAATAGCTGGTCTCCTATTTTGAAGAGATTTGATGTCCCTAAGAGCTCTTCTGACGGTTCCTCTGGTTTTAGTTCGTGTGGTTCCGGCTCTTGTTTGACCTAATGCTTTGTTCCTTGTGTGATTCTTCTTTGTCGACTTGGGGTCTATGAGTTGGCTCGGGTTTTAGGCCTTGTGATGTTTCTTGCGATGAAGGTTGAACAATTTGATTATTAATTGAAGTGACTTTCTTACCTTCATCGACTGTTGTACTGGCCGAGTCGAGAGCTTGAAGATTGATCGATTCATCTCTGACATGAAGTATGAGTTCTCCTGTGGCAATATCAATTTTAGTCTTGGCAGTTGCTAGAAAAGGTCTCCCTAGAATTAAGGGAATTGAATTATCCTCATCCATGTCTAAGACAATAAAGTCTACTGGGAAAACAAATTTATCGATTTTTACGAGCACATCTTCAATAATGCCCCTAGGAATTCTTACAGTTTTATCAGCTAATTGAATACTCATCCTAGTTTGTTTGGGCTTACCTAGACCTAGTCGTTTAAACAATGTATAAGGCATGACATTTATGCTTGCCCCTAAATTAGCTAACGCATTATCAATAGTTAAACTACCATTTAAACATGGAATTGTAAAACTCCCTGGATCTTTTAGTTTCTGTGGTAGTCTGTTTTGTAACATTGCCGAGCATGTTGCATTTAGTTCCACGTGGTGCTCTTCATATATTTTGCGTTTGTGGGTCAAGAGCTGTTTTAAAAATTTTCTCGAGTCTGGCATCTGAAAAAGAGCTTCAAGAAGAGGTAAGTTAAT
This sequence comes from Gossypium australe, assembly GCA_005393395.2. NCBI lineage: Eukaryota > Viridiplantae > Streptophyta > Magnoliopsida > Malvales > Malvaceae > Gossypium > Gossypium australe. The sequence continues at coordinate 102,945,314 of CM016620.1, forward strand.
ATGTAATTTCTTCAACAGCTTAAGAAACTTACCGAACTGTTCCTCTGAATCGTCTATTTTTATGGCTTCAGGATAAGGTATGCGAGGTTGGTACTCTTTGATTACTGGTTTTGGCTTTTCTTGTGTTACCTCTGTTTTATCTTCGTCTACTTTGTTTTCTGGAATTGGATTAGGTTCATCTAACCCTTTACTGTCCTGAGCTGTGATGGCTTGAATTTGCTCCTTAGGGTTTGATCGCTGAAATCAGAGCTTTAAAATTTATAATGAATGTGATCGAACCTAGAAACTAACTCTGACAACGATTAAAGGCAAGTGTACCTATCGAACAGTAGCATAGCTTAGGCAAGACCGGATTATCGAACCCACAGGAACTAAAAGTATTAATACTAACTTTCTTTTTATTATTTAGCCTTAGAAATAGAGTGAAGTTGCTAAATTAAGGACTTACTAAGCTAAAGACACAAGACAAAAAGAACGAATTGGAAAATAACTTGAAGAAAAACTCAGTTGATTGCGACGATACCCTCAGGAAGAATCCACCTAGACTTCACTTGTTATCTGACCCTGAATCATATGATTTCTTTACTTAGCTTGATCCGTGAGAATCCCTAACCTATATTAAACCCTCTCTCGAGGCGAATAACTTCTAACCCTAGGTTAATTAGTGGAACTCTTGTTCGCTTATAATAACCCCCTAGAATAGCAGTAAATCGATCAATGGACTCCTATATTAGGTTTCACCCTAATCCGGCAAAATCTCATAACCCTATCTCTAGGTGTTCGATCAACTCCGCTTAATTATGTTAGATCTACTCTTAGGCAGGGTCTATTCCTCTTCCACCTAAGCACATCAGATTTGGATTAAGCAACATAATTAAGAACAAACTAAGTATTTATCATATAATTCAGAAATCAAATAATAAGATTCATCTAGGTTTCATCCCCTTCAAGTATCTAAGGGGTTTAGTTCATAACGAATAAAGAAAACATCACAAGAGAAAAGATAAAACAAAACATAAGAAATCCCTAAAACCCCCTGAAGGAATTGAAGGAGAATTCCGCCGTCTTCAGTATAACTCCGACTTCTTGGGATGGATCAACTGGCTATCCTCGCGTTATTCCCTAATTCTGATCTTCTCGGCTTGGCTCCTTGGCCTAGCTTTGATGCATTTCCAAAGGTGGCACTTAGGGGATATATATAGGCTCTTGAAATGCAATTCTTTCTCCCTAAGTATCCTTTTCCGACTGAAATTGCTTTTTCCAGCGACAGAGGCACGGCCATGGCACACGCCCGTGTGGATCGACTTTAGACCGTGTTCGGATTTCTAACTTGAGGCACGACCGTGTGTGATTTGGGCCAGGCCGTGTCAATTTCGTGCTAAGGCCCATTTGCTCTGTTTTGGGCCCGTTTTGTGTTTTTTTCATCCTCGAGTGCTTTCCTGGGTATAAAACATGAAAAGAAAGGATTACAAGCACCTTTTTATATAAATCGAAGGATAAATCATCCAAAAGCATGTTAAATGTGGGATTAAAATATGTTACTTTTACGGTTTATCAGGGTTAATCTCGGTGGTACTTGGTAGACGTCCTTGCAGTCGTTCTGACATCAGCTTTGCGAGTTGTTCGACTGCATTAGTGACTTCCTTGACTGACTTAGTGATTTCCATGATTTGGCTCTCGTTGCTTTTGATTGTTTTCTCAGTTTCTTGGAAACGTTCTTCTGTGTCTGCCGAAAATTTTGTCAGCATCTCTTCGAGGGTTGGTTTCTACTCTTGTGGATAGGGCTGATTTTGGAAGTTTTGAGGAGGTTGTTGTCTTTGATTTCCTTGACCTCCCCATGAAAAATTTGGGTGGCTCCTCCAACCTGGATTGTAAGTATTACTATAAGGATTATTATTGGATCTGAAATTGTTACCTATATAGTTCATCTGTTTGTTCTCTGCTTCCGGTTGGTAGGGTGGGTACTTAAGATTCGCCACGGTTCCATTTGTGTCGCACTGCATGACTGGATGTGCCTGCGAAAAAAATAAACTATCAAGCTTTTTATTCATCATCTCCATCTGCGTTGATAGCATGGTCACTGCATCGACGTTGAAGACTCCTACTGATTTTTTCGGTTTGGTCCTGTTAACTTGCCACTGATAATTATTCAGTGACATTTCCTCAATGAACTCGTAAGCCGCTTCTGAAGTTTTGTGTTGGAACGCCGGTACCCCATGGCGCAGCAGAATAAAATTAGATCCGGCGATCCAAATCATGGATCCATGTGTGAGGAACGAATCGGGGTGAAATAAAGGTTTCGAAATTACCAAAACTTCAATCTGAGTAGACAGCGAGGCCTTGGCAACAAGAGTTTTGATCTACTGTCGAATCAAGCCTCAAGCTTTTCCGATGTTGGCCTCTACGTAATCCACCCGGTTTGATATGAACGGAAGAAATCTCCAAAACTATTTTGGAGGTTTATTTGCTTGACGGCTGCTAGACCTCACAAGCAATCACTTAGGGTTTTCCTCTTTTTCTTTGTCTCCTTTTAATACCTTTTATAATGGGTGTCTTTTCATTGGGCCTTTTATAATTGGTATCCTTTTAATTGGGCCTTTTATAATTGGTATCTCTTGAATGTATTATAAGATTAAATAAATACAATAAAGTTTTTAACCGAAAATTATAATTACATTAATTATATCCGAAACTTATAATTACATTAATTATAATAAGGATTTCGGTAAACTATATTTATTTAAATTTATATATGAATCAAATTCATATATTAATAAAATTATGTTATCATTATGTGTACAACATCCTTGTACATATAATATGTTCAATATTTGATTGCCCAATTAAATTAATTCTTTAATTAATTTAATTTATGTGACAACCAAGCACAATACCAACTATATTTATTCCGTTCATTTCAACCATAGGGTGTGACCCTGTAGATTCTTGCAACGTTAGCAGTAATACTAGAACGATTCTATTGTCACAGACAATGAGTGGCATCTAGCAATGCATCATTGCTACCTAAGTTACAAGAAATCATGATTCGACATAATCTTTTGTGATTAACCTTTCATGCATTAATCCTTAAGTCCTTTATCTCTGGAATGGATACAAGTCATGGGATAGTCACACTTGTATAGTCCATCCCATGTTTCTTGATATCTTGAGTAGACTATGATATACAAATTAGTATGACATCTCATATCAACTTATTTGAGCATGGCCATGCTTTTCTAGTCTCACTCAATCAAGTGGCCTAAGATATTACTCCTATTATGTAGAAGGGACTTATCCTTTATTGATCAACCATATCCCTCTACATAGATTGTGGTATATCCAACATCAGCCTTTATAGAACAACCTGTTACGGTGTACGTTTGACTGTATCAAAATATACAACTCACGATGCTGGGATAATAATGATCTCAAGTCTGAGGATCATATACATATTAATCACTATGAGTAATGTTGTGACAATTACATAATAATCCAAGAAACATACTCATAGCGGGTCAATCCAATATGTTGTTCTCTAACACACATATTCATGCATTGATTTTGACACTCCATATCAATGACAACTCTGTATCATCAATCAACTACATGTTAGTCTTAATGCATTATTGTTGTCCTAGTCAACAATAATACTCGACTAAGGATCTTTTAAGAATAATCATATTATTCTCAGGACATTATTATAAAACAGTTTATCTATACACACAGAAAGAAAAGCTGAAATAATAATGACAACGCTTTATATTAATAAACATGGTAAATTAAGTATGTTATTACAACCATCTCATGATTGATCTTTGGGCATACTCTTACAATTTGTTGTTCAGGGTTCCACCGGCGGCTGAATCAATTAGTTGCCTCGTTGAGGGGTTTATACCATTGTAGAAAGTTTGGACTTGTAGCCACAGGGGTAAGCCATGGTGTGGACACCTCCTCAAGAGATCCTTGTATCTTTCCCATGCGTCGTATAGTGTTTCTAGATCCATCTGCACAAAAGAAGAGATATCATTTCATAATTTAGCCGTTTTGGCCGGTGGGAAATATTTCAATAAAAACTTTTCGGTCATTTGTTCCCATGTAGTGATTGACCCTCGTGGTAACGAGTTTAGCCACTGTTTGGCTTTATTCCTTAATGAAAAAGGGAATAATCGAAGACGTATGGCATCATCAGAAATGCCATTTATTTTGAAGGTATCACAGAACTCTAAAAGGTTAGCTATATGAGCGTTTGGATCTTCGTCCTGCAAACCATCAAATTGAACAAACTGTTGAATCATTTGTATTGTGTTAGGCTTTAATTCAAAATTGTTAGCAGCTATAACAGGCCTAACAATACTCGATTCTGCTACTGTTAAATGTGGTTTCGTATAGTCAAACATTGTGCGTGGAGCATTATTTTCCCCCACATCCCGTGGTGGTAGGTTATTCTCGTTCATCCCTTCAGTAGGATTGGATCTGCCTTCTTCCTTTATGTCTGTGTAATCTATGGCTCGCCTGGTTTCTCGACGATTCCTGCGAGCGGTAGCTTCGATTTTGCTGTCGTATACCAAAGGTCCTCTTGGGTTCCTTCTAGTCATAAACTAGAGGTATCTGCTAGGAAAAGAAAGAAAATTTAGCAAAAATAAAAATTTAACCTAAAAAATAAAATTACGAAAAATAAAAAAAAATAATGGCTAAAGTAATAAAAATAGAGCATTCTTAATATTTTAGTTCCCCGGCAACGGTGCCAAAAACTTGATCGCTGAAATCAGAGCTTTAAAATTTATAATGAATGTGATCGAACTTGGAAACTAACTCTGACAACGATTAAAGGCAAGTGTACATATCGAACAGTAGTATAGCTTAGGCAAGACTGGATTATCGAACCCACAGGAATAAAAGTATTAATACTAACTTTCTTTTTATTATTTAGCCTTAGAAATAAAGTGAAGTTGCTAAATTAACGACTTACTAAGCTAAAGACACAAGACAAAAAGAATGAATTGGAAAATAACTTGAAGAAAAACTTAGTTGATTGCGACGATACCCTCAGGAAGAATCCACCTAGACTTCTCTTGTTACCTAACACTGAACCATACGATTTCTTTACTTAGCTTGATCCGTAGGACTCCCTAACCTATATTAAACCCTCTCTCGAGGCGAATAACGTCTAACCCTAGGTTAATTAGTGGAACTCTCGTTCGCTTATAATAAAATAACTTGAAGGAAAACTTAGTTGATTGCGACGATACCCTCAGAAAGAATCCACCTAGACTTATCTTGTTACCTAACACTGAACCATATGATTTCTTTACATAGCTTGATCCGTAGGACTCCCTAACCTATATTAAACCCTCTCTCGAGGCGAATAACATCTAACCTTAGGTTAATTAGTGGAACTCTCGTTCGCTTATATTAACCCCCTAGAATAGCAGTAAATCAATCTATGGATTCCCATATTAGGTTTTACCCTAACCTGGCAAAATCTCGTAACCCTATCTCTAGGCGTTCGATCAACTCCGTTTAATTATGTTAGATCTACTCTTAGGCAGGGTCTATTCCTCCTCCACCTAAGCACATCAGATTTGGATTAAGCAACATAATTAAGAACAAACTAAGTATTTATCATATAATTCTGAAATTAAATAACAAGATTCATCTAGGTTTCATCCCCTTCAGGTATCTGAGGGGATTAGTTCATGACAAATAAAGAAAACATCACAAGAGAAAAGATAAAACAAAACATAAGAAATCCCTAAAACCCTTGAAGGAATTGAAGGAGAATTCTGCCGTCTTGAGTATAACTCCGGCTTCTTGGGATGGATCAACTGGCTATCCTCGCGTTATTCCCTAATTCTGATCTTCTCGGCTTGGCTCCTTGTCCTAGCTTTGACGCCTTTTCAAAGGTGGCACTTAGGGGATATATATAGGCTCTTAGAATGCGATTCTTTCTCCCTAAGTATCCTTTTCCAACTGAAATTGTTCTTTCCAGCGACAGAGGCTCGACCATGGCACACGCCCCGTGTGGATCGACTTTAGACCGTGTTCAGATTTCTAACTTGAGGCACGGTCGTGTAAGGCGGGGTTGAGGCCGTGCTCTAGGTGATCGGTGAGGCACGGCCATGTATGATTTGGGCCAGGCCGTGTCAACTTCGTGCTAAGGCCCATTTGATCTGTTTTGGGCCCATTTTGTGTTCTTTTCATCCTCAGGTGCTTTCCTGGGTATAAAACATGAAAAGAAAGGATTACAAGCACCTTTTTATATAAATCGAAGGATAAATCATCCAAAAGCATGTTAAATGTGGGATTAAAATATGTTACTTTTACGGTTTATCAATAACGTATTTTTATGTATTAATTATGTGTTTATTCTTAGTATGATCCTACTAATTTAAGCTATTTATGATCTTTTATCTCACAAGGACTAAATTGGAGGCAAAAGCGAAATTAAGGGCCAAAAGCGTGAATTTAGAGATAAAATGGGCCAATGTGCGACACAGGGAAAAGTTGGTGCCAAAAGTGAAAGCATGGAGGACACAAAGGTTGAAATGCAAAAAGAAGAGATTTTATTCTATCAAATTCTATTTTAATTATATTAGGATAATTAATATTAAGATAATTATTAAGGATTATTTAATTTTAGGATTTTATTTTATTTATATTCAATTAAATGTATTTATCTTTTGGGAGTTTAAGTAGGATTAGACTATCTCCCCTAGCTATAAATAAGGGGTGAAGTAACTCAAAATGCATCCATCTTTTTCTGTAAACACTCTCCCCTCAAAAGTCTAGGCTTTTGTTCTTTCCATATTTTCATTCAATAAAATTCCCTTTTCCATTTTTATAATTATTTTCTTTTACACCACAACTATGAACCCATCTAGTCGAAGGTTGTCGATGTTCCCCAAAAAAGGGTTCTTGAGGCTTAGAATCCGTACTAGCCTTCTCGCCAAGTATTCATCGTTTCTCCGCACTACGGGGCTGACGCTTCCTCTATGTCCTTTAAGAAGTAAACTTTTCAACGTATGCAAGGGCAGCCGCTTTGTATGTTTTGGAAGGATTGCACAATCGGTTCGTTAACTTACTGCGTCAGAGGTTGGCGAGCCCAAGAGACAAAATGTGGGATTCGCCATTGAGAAGCGTTGATCTAGCATAGACGATCCCACAAAAGCGATTGCAGGCTAGAGTCAGGTTCCCTAAATTCATAAGTCTAAATTCTTGGAGCTGGTGGTCGTAGGCGTCCTCTTCCACTATAACTAGCTTACTTGGTTTGAGAAGGGTCATCTAAAAGCCGAGGATTGAACCCAAGGCGGACCGAAACAACTGGAGGCTAGAATCTTGCCACATGAGAAATTTACTCTTCCCTAAACTCTTTTTATTTTCATATTCCTCATTTTAATTTTCGCAATTTATTTAATTTCATAATTTTTTTATTTTTCTAGATCGAAATTCCTAATTCTGTTTTTTTTTCAGGAATGTAGGTTTTCTTGGCCAAGAAATTGTCCAGGATTTCAAGAAACGAGCATTCGTACAATCCAGTCCCTGAGGATTTGATCCTACTTCCCCTTTACTGTTATTTTTACTATTTTACAGGGAATAGGATATTTTTGGTGCTTTCAACGACGCATCAACAGTAGTCAATTTTCTAAAGAGCTATATTTTTTTTCCAGATTTGGCACACCGCGAGCATTGATCAGTGATCGAGGAACGCATTTTTGTAATAAGGTAATCGATACACTTTTGAAAAAATATGGGTAGTGCAACGAGTTGCTACGACTTATCACCCTCAATTAAATGGTCAAGTGCTAGTGTCGAATCGAGAAATCAAGTTGATTTTGGAGAAAACCGTTAAGCCGGACAGAAAAGACTAGAGTTTGTGTAACACCCCTAACCCTAAACCGTCGCATGTATTAGAAGCCAACCTTGACCAATTCCAGTACTCTAGAAATTTTTCATATTTGATATTCAAATCTGTCGCATTCAATCCAATTCAAGTTTGTACCAGATTATGCCATATTCATAAGTTTATCATGTTATATTCATATATGTTGTATTTAACCATTCAAAGTCATATATTATTACCTAATTTATAACCATTACTCAAGATGAGCAACACAAACATCCTAGGTACATGCCATTACCAAAGAAAAGTACTTCATCACAATGAGTTCAAGATCGGCTTTGGATGCTAGACCAGAACTTTTGTCTTCAACTAACATGCACACGAAAACAAACCGTATGCTAAGTATATATATATATATATATACTCAATGGTATTACTATAATTCAAATTTATAAATAATATAGCAAAATATGCATATTCAATTTATGTTTATAATCTTTCAATAATCAATTTATACTTTAAACCAATCTATTTCAATACTAATCACTATTTTCAAACTATTTTATTTTTACATTCTTATTTCAATATTTCATTCCATTTATATATAAAATCATTCAATATCAATTCTAATTATCAATTTGTAACATTACGATAAAATTATGCATAATCAATTTATACCTTGAATCTTTCAATAATCAAATTAAATATTTAAACCAACATGTTTCAATAATAATAATAATAACTAATTTATAAGATTGTTTTCAATTAAACTCATACACTATTTCTGGATTTCTAATTCATTTCATTTTCACTTTTCGTTTCGATAACTCAATTCATTTCTTATACAGAATCATTCACTTTATCAATTTATTCAAAACCAATTCTAATTTCCAATTCATTCATTTACCGCTATTAACAAGACTCGGACCTTGGTGGATACACGGATCCAACCAAACACACCAGAATGGCACCCAGTGCCTCATCAGATAGTTCGAAGCAATATTTGACACCCAATGTCTCATTTGCCAAGCCGAAGAAAGTTGGTACCTAGTACCTCATCGAATCTATTCGAAGTAAAAGTATGACACCCAGTGTCTCATCAACTCAAGGTCGAAATATCCCTGAACACTTCCAATCCTATGGGATGCCAACTATATCCGACTTAGCCCGACTAGTTAATAAGATATTCGATTCACTTTCTCAATTCACTTTCAATCAAATTCAAATCACTATTCACTTTTCAATCAATATTCATTTCAAATAATCACATATTTTCATCATTCAATTCAATTTGATTCAATTCAAATCACTTTTAATTTCCAATCAATATACCTTCAAATATTCACATAATTCATAATTCAATTATTTAATTCAAATCACTTTTCACTTTCAAATCAATAAGCATCTCAATTGCTCAATTCAATTTCAATTCACTCAATATTCATATCAATTTCAAATACTCACCTCAATTCTTACTTACCATGCATAACAATTAAAATTCAACAATTAATAATAATTAAATTTGAATTACAGTAATACAAACCAGAATTTTCGAGCTACTGCTCATCGACTTTATCCTTTCCTTTCTTAGTCGAAGTTTCCGGTACAGCATTTGCTACGGAAATTAAAACAATTAAAATTCATCAATACAATACAATTTCACATTGAATATTTCAATTTTTATTCAACTTTTGTCTAAATTCCAATTTAGTCCCTAAACCAAGACTAATTTTATTTCTTCAAAACTTTTACACATTTGCCCCAAAACATTTACATCCTATACTATTTAATCCATCATATCAACCAAGTTAAATCCACCATTAACACATAACCCACTATTGCCGAATACTTAACCCTTAATATACAGCCTATATATATCTTTAATTTATAAAAAAAAAATCCTTCTCATTTGTAATTTACTCAATTAATCACTAATTATAAATCATATTATTTAATTAAAATCAAGAAAGTTCCATTTCAACCAATTATTCCACAAGGTTCAAAGCAACTCATATTTTCAATTAATTCACAATTTAATCCTTTGAATTTACCATTTCCATAATTAACCAATTGTACATATAATTTTTTAACAATCCCTAAATTCTTGAATTTTATAACTTAACACCATGCTAATTTAATTTATAGCATTAAATTCCTTGAAAGCTAATATTAACAAAACTCATGGTACAAAATATTTTAATTGCTCACTAAACTTAGTAATTCAACTCAAATTTCCAGCACAAAGAACAATCCACCAAATAGCCCCTAGACTTCACAAAATTAACAATCTAACCTCCAATTCTATCAAAACAACCCCTAATTCTTTCATTTATTCAACATAATCAATGTCTAGAAATCTAATAACTTCCAAAATTTCAACATAAACCATGAAATATTTTGTTCTAGGTTTCTAAAAACTCAAAAATTACAAGAAAATGACTTAAATTGACTTACCAATTGAGCTTGGAACCTCAAAACCCCAATTTTCCCATTTCTTTCTTTCTTTTCTTTCTTTCTTTCTTTCTTTCTTTCTTTCCTTCTTTCCTTCTCTGTTTCGTTTGCCTATTCTGTTTCTATTTGTCTCTTTTTCTATCTTTTATTTCCTTTTATGTCCTTTTATTTAATTAGTTTAATATAATAACAAAAATAATAATATAATATAATATTATTTACTTAAATAATAAGTAAATATGTAATAATTACTAATATATGTATTTATTTTTCCACATTTCATCGTATGCACCATACATTTGTCAAACTTTTGGTTTATTTATAATATACAAATAATAATATAATTAATATAATTTACAATATAATTAAATAATAATATACTTTATAATTAAATAATATATTTATATATATTTCAAACATAAAAATCTAATATTTTTATCAGCCATATGCCGGCTCAACTTTAGAAAAAGGCATAATTGCCTATTTGGTCCTTTTGACTTTTTATTTAATCTATAAATAAGCTTTCACCCCTATTGCAATTTAGTCCTTTTCCCTAATTACTCCTAATTCAAGCAAATTCACTTAACCAAAACCTAATTAACTACACAACTAACTTCGTAAATATTTTAATCCGATTTACTGGAACGGAGTCCCGGGAATGCATTTTTTTCAATTTGATTCTTTTTAATTAATTATCCATCGAAACGTTAAAATTTCTTAACGAAACTTTAATACCACCTTAATGACACTCCGTAAATATTTATTAAAAATATTTATGCTCAGTTTATAAAAATAAGGTGCCAATACCTTAATTTTTTAAACCACTTGAACTTAATAAATCACTTAACATAAATTATTAAATCAAAAACTTTTTTTGAAAAAAAATCACACTTGACTCGTAAATATTAAATAATAATATTTACGAACTTACTCGTCGGATTTGGTGGCTTCGAACCACTATTTTCGATACCATTGAAAATCAGGCTATTACAGTTTGCGACTAAACGATGCACTGTGGGCATATCGTACAGCTTATAAAGGACCCATAGGTATGTCTCCTTATCGACTAATTTTTTGTAAACCGTGTCGTCTTCCTATTGAGTTAGAACATAAAGCGTTTTGGGCGGTCAAGCAATGCAACATGGAGTTGGAAGCTGCAGGTAAGCATCATAAGTTACATATTCAGAACTTGAGGAAATTCAACGAGAAGCGTATGTGAGTGCCCAAATTTATAAGGATAAGGTCAAAGCATATCATGACCAAAAGATAACCCGTAAACAATTTATGTTAGAACAGAAAGTATTACTTTATGACCCTATATTTAGAATTTTTGCAGACAAGCTTCGGACTAAGTGGTTAGGGCCTTTTGTTGTTACTCACGTATTTCCACATGGTGCAGTTGAGGTTAAAAGCGAAGAATCCGGAAAAAATTTTAAGGTCAACGGATAGCGATTAAAGCCTTTCTACGAGAATTTTCAAGTCCACGTGGTTGAGGAGTTAGTCCTCGAAGAGCCAGATAAATAAATTCTCAGGTCTTCGAGCTAACGACGTTAAACAAAAGCGCTTTTGGGAGGCAACCCAAATTTATTTTTAAATTATTGAATTCTTTTTTTAAATTTCAGTTTAATTTGGATTAAAAATAAAATGAATAATAACCGGATTATTATTTAATCGGGTTAATGTGCTATTTTCAGGTTCATAATGGAGGTTGTCAATTTTCCCAAAATCATATACTGATTGTGGCATGGGCACGCTGTGCTAAATGCTGACAATTATTTCCCAACGCTGACAACATCGTTAGAAACACATGGGGAGTATTCTTAACTTTTCTCTTTGCTTGTTGTTTGAGTTACTGAACTTTATTGCATATAAAATATGCTTGAGGACAAGCATAGAGTAAGTAGGGGGGATTGAAAATTGTAAGTATATATGCATGATTTTGGTTGCATGTCTCTCTTTTTCATATGTTCAATCTTATGCTAGAATTATTCGATAGTTTATTCCGACATTGAGCCTCTAATCTCATTACTTAGTCAATTTGGACAATTGGGAAAATTTTGAATTAAAGTGTTCAAAGTATCTAGATTAGTCGACATTTGTGTTTTAAGGTTGATATATGTAACTAGATTTTTCATATAAGTTGATTGTTTGAAAAAATGTTTGCTTGTACATAAATAAATAAATAAAATGAATAAATAAATAAAGGCTCAAGTTATGAGTGAAAGTTTCGAAAACGTGACCGAATTGAGTAACAGGGATAGAGTGCTTGGGTTGTCATTTTATCTCGCGTAAAAAGGTTCGAGTGACAAGTCGATAAATTGCAAACATTCCGCTAACTGAAGCCTTCAAAAAAATAAAAATAAAAATAAAAAAACAGACTGTTTGAACTGGGTAACCGGGATAGGGTACTTGGGTTGTCATTCTAGTTCGTGTAAAAAGGTTTGACCATGTCTAAAAAAAAAATTTAATTAATAATGTCTTGCAAATTTTGGATTCAAACTTAATTTAGTGAAATTATTTAGTTCACATATTTCAATTTTATGACACTTGTTGATTAAACTATATATTCTGAGCATTTGTTTATTTTTTTTCCTATGTGGTTTGCGTTGATTATGGATGTGAAAAAGAGGCTCAATTTGTAATAAATTGTAGAATAATTTCTAGTGTTTGAAGGAGCAATATGCTTGAGGACAAGCATGAGCTAAGTAGAGGGGATTTGATAACATATTAATTTGCATGTTATTTTATGTTTAATTCGGTTTATTTCTGAATTGATCCCTACTAAATTAGTACTTTTATGTTTTAATCTTATCAGGGATGCAATTGGGACGCTAAGAGACAAAAATGAGCAGAAAATGACCGAATTGAAACACAATCAATAAAAATGAGGCCGAATAAAAAATGTGGAGAAAAGCCAATGACTCATCAGAATTTTTGACTTTGTAAAAGCCAAAAATAAAAAATAATCTTATTTTATTTTATTTATTTATTTTTTTGATTTTATGTTAAATTAGGTAAGGCCAAAAATAGCAAATTCTATGTATATAAATAGGGCCTTAATTCTACATTCCTACTTCAATTTGGAATTGAATTATTCTCTTTTTCTTTCAAATTGGCGTGAGCATGCTGCTACTTTCATTTGCATTTTTTTTGCTTTTACAAAATTGGGCTAATTTCTTTCCATGTCCTTTCTTTTCCTTTCTTTACCATGATAATCAAACCACCTTCCAAAGTTTACAATGCATAAATAACTCCATGCTTCAATAAATTCAATCTTAGCTTTAGGCCGGTGTTCTTTCCGGTCGGGAATCGTGAGATACGTATTCATGCTAAAAATCCTTCCAATCGGTATTTATATTTTTCCTAAGTATCGGGATTGACAACTCATCCCTTAAGGTTAACTTGATTTCAAGTTAAAAAGTGCACATTGGTTTGCAGTTGTGTTGTTGACAGTTGGAGAAACGAGTCGACCGTACCGTATTCAGATCTCTTAGAACAAATCAAGGAGGAAGTGATCGGGTTTAAACGACCCACACGGTTGAGGCTGTTAATTCGAGTTGGGTTCTTCAGAGCGCAAGGCTGCCAGAATCTTGAATCGGGAACACGTGTATCTCAGTTAGATAATCGGTAAGGGTTGGTTTGCAGGTCATACCGAGACCAGCTACGAGAGGAAGAATTGGCAGTTAGGACATTCTTAACTGCTATAACTAGCTTATAGTTTGGAGAGAAGATTAATAATCGATGATTGATTCAAAAAAATCCGAAATCCACCGAGTCTAGGGCTAAAGCTTATTATCTTTGATTACAAAACCCGAATATAATTTCCAATTTAATTTCTAATTTATTTAGTTATTTATTTATGTCGTTTCAATTATTTAGTTTCTAAACATTCATGAAACCCCCTAATTTACTTGTTTATTTTTGTTGCAGGTACTTTTAGAGTCGTGGGCACGACATTTGCCACGACCTTTGAACACGACGAACTTTCTGTTCATAAGTAAAGGCGAAAGTTGATTACAACATCCAATCCCTGTGGACTCGACCCTACTACCACTCTTTACTACTATTAGAGTTATTTTGTAGGAATTATTCTTGGTGGTTTCGACGCCCATCAGCTCTAAATGAGTTGACTTCGACTCTGTAATGGATAAGGGACGTCTAATTTCACCGGTCACTGTAGAACCTTTCAGAATATACAAACTGCCAGTTCTTTTACCTTTTAACAAAATGAGAACTCCACGAGATACTTTAATGTCGCTCGACTTGATGTTGATTTTGCATCCTTTCAAGTCTAAAATGCTCAAGGAGATAAGATTCTTTCGTAAATCAGCTACATACCTGACATCTGAGAGTGCCCTAATCGCCCCACCGTGTATCCTAATTTTAACAATACCAATACCAATTACCTTACTAGATGAATCATTTCCCATGCGCACAGCTCCACCTTTAATCGACCTGTATGTGGAGAACTATTCTTTATTGGGACACATGTGGAAAGAACATCCCGAATCTAGGATCTACTCGGACGTAAGCTTAGAGTTATCCCTCGTTGACACTAACAAGAAATCATCACCACTTTCATCGGCCAAATTAGCATCAGCTACATCTTCCTCGTTACTCTCAGCAGATCATTTATTTCGCAGTTTATAACAATCTGCTTTGACGTGACCTAACCTTTTTACAATAGCGACACCTTTTGTCTCGTTTCTTTGATGCTACCAAAACGGAAGCTTGCCTATCTACCTTGCTATCCAAACCAAACTCATTGTAGAGTTTGTCTCTACTCAACAGATGACCCTTCACATCTTCGAACAAGAGTTTATCTTTGCCATAAATCAGAGTCTCCATGAAAGACTTATATGAAGGGGGTAAATAGAACAATAATAGCATAGCCTGATCTTAATCATTAATATGAACCTCAACGTTCTTTAAATCATTTAAAATAATAATGAATTGACTGATGTGATCTCTAAGAAGCTCACCTTCGTTCATGCGAAACGTAAATAGACATGGTTTCAACACTAAACAGTTAGCCAGAGACTTAGTCGCAAAAAGAGTTTCTAACCTTTTCTACAAGGCAGATGAGGTCTTCTTCATCAATACCTCATTCAATATCATATTCGCGAGGCACAACTGGATTGCAGACAAGGCCTTTTCATCAAGCTCTCCCCATTCTGTTTGATTTAGATTCTCAGGCTTTTTCCCGGTAATAACCTTTTTCAATCTAGTTTGAACTAGAATTGCCATCATCTGAACTTGCCACAGATAGAAATTTGTCTCACCATCGAACTTCTCAATTTCAAACCTTGTTGCTGCCATCTCTGAATGGGCTAATTTATGAAAATTGAACTAGTTCTGATACCACTTGTCAGGATTAACTCGATTAAGCAACAAATAAAAAATAGCAAAATAAATTGAGAAATTGAACACACAAATTTAACGTGAAAAAACCCCTTTAAAGAGGATAAAAGGCCACGGGCAAAGACAATTTTACTACAATGACAAAAGAACGAAGAGTACAAAAGATGGAGATAAAAACTAAACCTCGAAAACCTGAAAAATAAAGAACCCTCGAAACGTAAACACAAAATTCTATAAATGTGTTATGAGTTCTAACCTCTAATGGGTATATTTTCTAAGGTTGTAAAAACTAAACCTCTAATGCTAATAAATGCTAAATATATTATACTAATAAATACTAAATCTTCTAGAAAGAAAATACATTTTGTTTAACTTGACTTGCAAGCAATCTCTTAGAATTTGGGTCACACAACTCTAACATTCTTCAAATGTACAAAATGCTTTGTGTGGTGCTTAAGAGCATTGATATATATATAGTGATGGTTTGAGTTATTGCGATCCTGGTTAGGTGGTAGCTGGGGTGGCATTTCCAAAATACCTTGGTATTCGATCTGATCGAATATCTGGGCTAGAGAGCAGGTGAGCTCATGGTAAGTTCTATATTGATTGTAAGATGCCCGAAACCTTTGATCTTAGCCTCCCTTGTTCCCCTGGATGGGTCCTGAACAGTCAGGGGCATGGACATTATTAACCCTTTGTCGATATCTCTAATTTGAAGGGTTGTATTGCCTATGCTCCATGTTGCCTACCCTAGAATGGGTCATTGGCTGCTGATAGCTTTGAGAATGTCTTGGAAGGGAACGACGCTGAGGACTAGACTGCTGGATGGTGGGCACAAAAGAGTTGGCACGAGCTCTTTCTACTTCATCACCTTTCAAAAATTTGTGAACCATTTCATACAACGCGGATAACTTGCTCGGTGGGTTCCCAATAATGATGTACCTCAAATGTTGGTGGGTGGCCCCGACGGTAAAGGCATGGATGACCCCTTCATCCATAACCCCCATTGTTATCATAGTGGTTGCACTGAAACTACGAACATAATCTCGGAGGGATTCATTCACCCCTTGGCATATGGTCATCAGATAAGCGAGAGACTGTTGAAGTGTTTTATTGGCCAGGAAGCAGCTTATTAATTGCCCATGTAATTGCTCGAAGGAGTGAATGGATCCTCAAGTACTGATAGATACCATTTTCAAGCCGTTTGAGAGAGGGTCATGAAGAATGCTCTACACATGATAGTGTTAAAGGCCCCAAAAATTTTCATGTGATTGTTGTAACAAGCTAAGTGGCCTTCTAGGTCTCTTGAGCCATTGGATATGAATTTCGGGAACATGAAAGAAGCTAAGATATGATTGGCTAATACCTCAGGAATGAGTGGCTCACTGGAATAGTTCCAAATGGATTCATCTACTTTGCCTCCCTTCATTTCCTATAGCATTTTTATATTGAATGCCTTGATTCGCTCCACCAAGGAAGCATTGTTGTTTCCTTGAGTATTCTGGGACACAACCGACTGGTTGTTATTTTCGAGTGGGTCATTCGGATTGTGACGTTCATGATCCATATGGACTATGCATTGAGCTTCATTGCCCAAATGGATAGGGTCGTCCCACCTGGGGACTTCTCGAGCTGCCCACAGCTTGTCAATCAACTATTCATTTTAAAATTAAATTAGGACCAAATTGCTATTTGAACTAGAAATGAATTAGTTTTAATCTAACTTAGACCCAACTCAAATTATTATACACCAAATTAATTTAATTATATATCTAAACTATGCCCAACAACCCAATGCAATCCTAAGATATCCTAAATTAATTAAAGGCATTCGATAAATCATTGAATTTGTTTTTCATTGAAAATAAATTTTTAACATTTTAATCTATATGAGTTTGATAACCATAATAATTTTTTATTTAATTCAAAATTTTCAAAAAAAAATAGTTGAATGAATTAAGTAAATAAATAACTATTTATCACTTAAAGTTTAAAAGATTAAAAAAATTATATTCAAAATAAATTATCTTGTTAGTTTGTTAAAAGTAAAATATTCAAATTATTACATTTAATTTTTATCCAAAATCTCTAAAATAATATAAATTATTATATTAATAATATTAAAATTATGAAATAAGTAATTTTCGAAAATTAAGATTTGTTATTATCAAACAACATTATATGTGGTACTTAATTTTATTAGGGTAAACTATATTTGTGATTGCTCAACTATCAGTAAATTTCTTCTTTGGTCATTCAACTATAAAAAGTTACAAAGCGATTGCCTTAGCCACCCAACTATTTCAGGTGTTTTCATTTTTACGATAGCCTGTTAGTGATAAAAAAAAATTCAATAGTTTTGTAAATATTTTATAACTCTTGATAGTTGGGTGATCAAGAAAGAAGTTTATCAATAGTTAAACAACCACTTTGTAACTTTTCATAGTTAGATAATAAAAAAATTCTAATAGGTGTATTTTACACTTTTTATTAACACAACAGTTTTATAATGTAAATCTAACACCTATAAAATTTTGTATTAGAAAATGTTGAACACCTAACCTTTTAGTTTATCAAATAATACCTAACTTAATTTAATTAATTGGTTTATAACATTAATCCAAAACATAAATAAACTATCCTAGAGTAAATGTCAATCTAATAATAATTTATCTTTAAATTAATCCAGCAAACCGATTTCACATTAATCTAAATTAGATAATGAAAAATTGATCCCTCAATTTATATTGTTTCTCATTTCAATATCTATATTTTTTGGTAAAAAATCAGGAAAATGAGAGAATCGTACAAGTCACCGAGCGGTCCAAGGCGATTTTCGAATGTCCGACTTTTTAATCATTGGATATAAGAATTGTTTCAGATCTAAAGCTGATTATAAAATGATTGGTTGTAAGGATACAATAATAATGCATGGCGAAGAAGATCGTTTTGGTGTACTTAACATGCAGAGAAACATGCAAATGCAGAAAAAAATCCGTCTTTCACCTTCTAACCATTACAAAACTAAACTTACAACACTGTATACCAACACCAAGGCCTTTTCACCCAAAATTAAAATAAATTATAATTGAAAGCCAGTGCATTCGAGACGACTGGGAGCCCCCAATATCTCGAGCAGAAGAAGATACAACAGCCCATTCTCTCCCTATTGTGAAACAAATAAATGCCCAACACTCACCTCAAAGACAGTTGGAAAATTGACCAATGATGATAGATACAAAATCAAGAATGAATCAAAACAGCAAATAGCGGATCGAGTTATTCATTCGGCTGCTAAAGCAAGATGAGGCCTCAGAAAAACAGCCCCCTCCACTACTATTTCTTTAGTTCTTTCCACTATGGTACAGGTACCAGATTCAACTCAAGTGGCTTTAGTGCTCCTTGCACAATCTCTTGAACTGTTCGGTTACGACGACAAACATCAGATAACTCTTCAACAGGGATCATCAGAACATTGACATCAGCTCCGGAGGCAGCATCTGACAAAGCTTGCAAAAATCTTATGCGTTCTACCTCCTTGACAGCAGCCAATGGGATCAATGAAACACTTTCCTTAGCCCACTCCAGAGCTTGCATCCCATATGCTCGAGTTAGTGCTAGAAGTGCATATGCTACCTGAAGTAGTGAAAGGCCCCCACAAAATTCATCGTGTTAGATACTACTTCAGGCAATAGAGGTTTAAACTGATTCTGCTAATTAATCATTGAAGGTCAATGCGCATAAAATATGGAGAATACAACAAATGCAGTAGAAGCTACCGTCTCTAATCGAGAACTTGGGAGTGCTCCAGTTAGGGCCGCCACCAGGATTCTAGTAATGGTAGCTCCTCGCGGAATAATGACACTATCCCTTATGGATAAAAATTGTTCTCCCTTGCTAGACTTTGCAAGATCAAAGATATCAGACAAGAAGGTCAAGATGGAATTGGAGGCCTCTCTGCAAAAAAAATATAATTACGCGATAAATTTCTAGAACATTTAATAATATATCATTAATTACCTTCAATCATAATTAATGATCACTACATTTTGGGATATACCAATATAATCTTTTCTTTTCTTTCTTTGAACATCTGAAAATCATATTTATCATCCAATACCAGTTTTCTTCTCTCTCTCTCTCTCTCTCTCTCTCTCTCTCTCTCAATATAGATGAATTATTATTCTATCCACTGGAGTCAGATTTTTTTAACTTCTCAAGCAAGATTAAGAAACCACCAAGTGTCTATTTTGGTTATTTTTATCTTTTTTTTTAAAGTTCCCTTTCGGTTAATTTTTTTCTAAATGTAATACAAGGGCACATGTCGGAATTGTAGAATTAAAAAACTTCTACTGACAAGTGTATAGGATACTGATCATATATATTTACACATGACAGTTTCTCTTTGTCAATGAAAAAGGAAAGATAAATAAAAGTATGTTTTAATCTTAGCTGTATATTTAATTTTGATCTAAGGGTTAGATACAAGTGTAGAACTCTTTAGTATTACATTAGTGTAATTGGATCTCTGGATCCCTTTCATACATATATATGTGTGTGTATATATATAGAGAGAGAGAGAGAATACACATATTTTACTAATGAAATTTTTAAATCAAACAAATAGATAATTTTAATTTACTCAAAAATTGAGGTGCATGATCTACATATGAAATAAAATGATTGTGTTAAACAAATATAAAATTGTGTAAAAAATACAAAAAGCAAGTAAAACTAACCAGTATTAAGTGAATCACTCCTCATACACACACACACAGATGTCATTAAGAAAAAACTTTCATGTTTAAAAAAGTTGAGTAAGGTTTAAAATGTCAATATAGAAGCCCAAAAGTCAAAGGCTTCTCCTATATCCAAGTGCTTTAATAAAAAGAAAGATATTCAAGTCAAGTCAGACTGGAGTAAGCACGTATCTTAAGAACATTCTGATTACAGGCTAATAATGTGAGCAAAAAAACGTTGTGACGCCATGCATCGAAATGGGTATGTTCACTATTTTCTAAGTTTCCCTTGTATTTGAAGGGTCCTTAGATGGTCATATCCCCATAACCATGTCCAGATACACATAAGACAATTGTTGGACATGGATACTTCACGAAAATTGATGTCAAAGCAACAAATATTGTGCATGCACAGCAGACAAACTCATGCAAAAATACAGGCAGCGGGAAGAAAAGAGGCCATACCTGTGCTGCACTGTGATCCCAATCATCGCGCAATCTACTAAAGCTGGAAATATGGAAGAAGGAATGAATAATTGAGGACAATAACGAATGCACCTTGATGCCAACAGAAAACAATCATCTCCAATGTCAGGTCTTCTGGTGAACTCCTGTGGCAACAAAATATGTAAAAGTTGACATATTTGCAAATTTAGATGACTGAACATAAAATATACCACTCACTGAAGCCTACCTTAATACTTGTGAGAAGACATGTTGTGTGCTTGAAGAGCGCCTCAATCATATTTTTGAGGTAGCTTGCACAAGAAGGATCAGAGCCAAATATCTGCAGGGCAAGTGCACTGACTTCTCAGCATTCTAATAAAGTTAAATTAGCAACATTAACATAGAAAAAAATTGTACCTTTATAACTTCACTAGAGAGATAAAGGAAGCAAGGCTGGTGGTGTTGTTGATACAGGCCTTGAATTTCTTCAAGCATTGCTCCAATTGTGATTCCCATAAATCTTCCAGAAGTTCTCACCTAATAAAAAAAAACTTTGAGATCACTGCTGCTGCCTAGTAATGCTGAATATTTTCAGGCAGAAGTGAGTGCATATAAGAAATTCATCACTTTCTTGTTTTTCTATGCCAAGTATGGGGGATAGACCCAGCAGTACAAAGATGCTTGGTTTGATCCCACAGCCTGTAAGGTGAATCTGCCACTAGGCAAAACCCACAGCTCAGCTAAGAATAAACCTTAATAACATAATAATAGCACCACCCTGCAGAGTAAGGATTGCAGATTCCAATCGACTTAGTCTCCAAGATAGTAATTACACAATTAATTTAACTTCTCTCAGGAACCACTCAGATTTACTCTTAAGATGCACATGTTATGATTTGGGACAGCTAGGTATTCAAATCCATGCAAAATACAAGGAAAGAAGAGTAGAGCAGATGAGAACAAAACTACAAAAAGATCAAATGGCATAGATTCAACTCCACCTAAAAAAAAAAACACACTAGGTTAAGTACGCAATGGTAGAGGCATACCATGTTCCATGATCAAACAAAGTAATTTAACAACCATCCCTTGAGAATGTAATCATATAATTACGAATTTCATTGGGAGATGCCAAATTTGCATCTAAGCTGTGGTTGGCATAACATTTGTTGACAATCAAACTTCTAAATTCAGTTAATAGAAATTCATTTTGCTGAGCTAACTGAGTAGTACTTAACAGCATAGCAGACTCACAGCATATTTGCAGGCACGGCAAAGAGACTCCATGGTCCGCATGTCCCAAGCACGACTGCAACATAAGCAGTTAAACAGATCAGATAAAAATCAGAAACCTAGCAACACTAAATATAGTGACAACCTATTTCGGAAGTTGTGGAATACTTACAGATCAAATATGGCTTTGAATATTGGCCAAAGCCTGTGAACTGCATCTGCAACTGCTCCAGGATGATTCACATACCTAGAATTGGTTCCAGTTGCATGGTGAAAAAATCTCAACAAACTAACAGAAACAATAATAAAAAAGGATGGTGAACATTCATCTCACCGAAAGATATATGCAAATCGATCTATGTAAACTGTTAATTCTCGAGCATGTTTCTTCTCTAAAACTTCTGGTCCTTGGTTGATAACTTCCTGGAAATGCATCATAATATGATCAACTGTCAAAAAATAAGTATTACTAATTACTCCCATGGGAAACAAACTAACCTGTAAAGGAGTAACAACTGATGAGCACAGTTCCTCCAAGGCATCCTTAGCAGGCTCCGGTGGAAGTTCAGTAATAACCATGCTGCGTAAACAATTTAACAGCCATTAAGAAATTAAATCCATATCTCCCCTAAAGTAGCTGAGTAACAAACTAACCTCAAAGCTTCTACCAAGTGCAATGAGTCCTCAGCAGAGCCCTTAAAACTACCTTCCCCATTAACTGCTGTATAGTATATATGGAAAAGCTGTTTACAGTAAGCACAAAGCTTTTTCCGGCAATCTGCATTCAACATGAACAAAATGAATGCAAAGTTAAATTTCTGAATGCAGAATAGTACAGCAAAATATATTCACAATCTACGTAATATTTCAGGCAACTAACTATACGAAAATTTTATCAATTTCAAGGATATTTGAGAGGATTCCAAACATACATACATATATGTACATATATATATGTATATGATGACAGCAATATTCTTGTGCACAATTTGTTCTTTTCTGACTTTTCCTTCCTTTTTCCTTTCAAGAGGGATACGGTATTCCATTGCATACAACCTCACAAAATGAGTTCATGATTCTCAAACACAACAGAGTTAAAAAGTAATGAAACAATCAGTTCAAATTTTAGTTTCCACACTTAATATGCTTTTAAAAAGAAAAGAGAAGATACAACGACAATGCCCAAGTATTGTTTGTCACATTTTGAAAGTGGTTGACTAGCAATGACATAAAAAATCATCTAAGTACAACAAGAAGCAACAACAACAGTTAGTCATGTCATTACAGGCATGAGCATCCTTCAACTTGTTGTGGGATGTATACCATAATATTCCATATAGAGAAAGAATGCAGTAAAATAGTTAAAAAGAGACACTTCACCATCACAAATGTGCCTAAATGCCAAAGCAGCAGCTGCTGCAGAATCTTCAGAGGTACGCATGCCGCTCATGAGAATATCAATCACCAAAGGCAACTTAGAGAAACCACTTGGTGCAGCGTCAAGCCACTTAGAGTATGCTCCAACGATTAAGCACACTGAATTTTTACAGGTACATAAATTTTGATTATTGAATTCTGATAAAAAAAACTACAAAATATAAAAATAGTAAAGGAAACTACTCTGCAGTTTGTGTAGCAGCGGCTCTCCAAGAAAAGCCAGCTGATAGCAGGCATATTGGACTCAGAACACATCCGCTGCATCAGGAGATGTTCTCCCTGCAGGCCGTGTCACCGGTCTGGGGACAAAATGTAGACAATATCACACAGATTTAAGTGGTAGATTACCCGTCTGAAGAAGCTGGGGCTGATGAGGCAGTTTTGAAAGCAGATCCATAACCTATAAAACCATTACACTTACCAGTCAACAACATTCACAGAATGTGTATCCTATGAGTTATACAATAGATATGGTGTCAAACATAACAACAAATAAACTGACTGTACAGTCCAAAGATCAACGCGATTAGCACTCTCAAGTACAAACTTTCATGTTGTGAATTTTCTCATTTAGACTGCGAATTAATTCCAGAATAGTAACAGAAGAACTACATAACTTTTAGGGCTGCATGCATATGTATTTTCTTCACAAGTGAGTCACTTTATTTTTTTTCGCTCATAAAAGTGAATCGCATTGAATATTACTTAATTGTTAACACTGTATATGCATATATGAAAAAGATAGAAATGGGAGATGATGTTAAGACCCAAAGTAACAGGCTAACAGACCCAGGTAAAATATCAAAGTGGTGTATCAACAAAGAGAGTCGCACATGAGAGGAATCTAAATATACCTGAGGCATTA
This sequence comes from Gossypium australe, assembly GCA_005393395.2. Classification (NCBI taxonomy): domain Eukaryota; kingdom Viridiplantae; phylum Streptophyta; class Magnoliopsida; order Malvales; family Malvaceae; genus Gossypium; species Gossypium australe. The sequence continues at coordinate 102,969,687 of CM016620.1, forward strand.
CATTTGCTTCAACAACTGAAACATAATTTGATATAGCTCGAATGCAAAATAAAGCAGCCTCAGCTGGACGCCATTCACTCTGTTCATTTCTACAGCTAGATACAGCCTTGGCAATAAAAATATAAAAGAGAAGAAAATCAATTAGCAATAGAGAAATTCTAACAGCATATTTAGTTCAGTGTAATGGAATAAATTAAGAATGTAATAGCTATTCAGCGGGAATGGAATAGAGAGGTAACCATTAAATGAAAATGTAACTGAACAAAGGAAGCTATCAAAACGTTTTCTAGCAATTCATTGATCCAATTCCAGACCAGGCCACAAGAAAGCCATGGAACTTCACCAAAGCTATGTAACCAGGCACCATACAGAACCCAGAAAAAACCCCTGATATTGCTAACATTAAAATAAAAAAAAAATCCAAAAAGCCTATTCTTATCAACATCAATTTTGTGGTTAGATTTTCCTTTTCCTTTTGGACTCAATAATTATATTTGAAAACATGCCAAATTAACTTAAGAATACAATTACCAGCGGCAAGATAAGCAAAATGACTGTACAGATGTTTCTTATCACCCACATAACTGATATAGGCAAGGAAAGTAAGTGGAGGAGGATGTAATGTTAACTCAAAGTTACCAGAATCACAGAAACATTCTTAGCATGACAATGCCATGCACCATTTCAACTTTGAAATTTAGCTTTCTATTACAACCCTCTATTACCAGGCTACTGGAGTCATGAAGAAAAGACAGACATTATGAATAAGTTTATATTGCAATTACAGAAAATAATAAATACCTCTACAAGCTTCATGTACAGAATTTGCAATGTTGTGTCACCGCCTAAAACTGATGCCGCATCAGTTAACACATCCGCAACAGCTAGCAAAATAACCAATCACATCAGGGTTTCATCAAAGCCAAAACATATCTTTAAAAGAAAATAATAAATACCTCTACAAGCTTCATGTACAGAATTTGCAATGTTGTGTCACCGCCTAAAACAAAACTAATCTAACAACCTTTACATACAAAAGATAATTGCAACCAGATCAATGAAATGAGACAATTATTTCAGTATATCAGTATAGATAAAATGAATTATCAAGTCACCGACTCTAACAATTTGATAAGGGCTTAGTGATTCAGATATAAGAGAAAAAATGTCCAGAAGCAAACTTCATGTTATCTAATTGGAAACATGCATATGATCTACAATAAACAAAAGAAATAAATAAAATATAGCAGCTGGAGAACTTACTCTTTAATCAGAAAGAGGCACATGATCTACCATTTACTAATTTTTTTCACAAGAGAAAAGATAATAGCCAACATGAAAATAGCCAATTATTACCATATCTAGTCTGTTTGAACTCCTTGAGATCCTCATATGAAAGATTTTGATAGTCATCGGGATATTGAACTCGGGAGCTCACCTGTGAAGAAAAACAACAACACTCCAAAGTCTTAGCCAATAGAAATACTCTTTTAAAACTTGAACATGATTTTCATTCTTTTGCAATCAGTTAAACTTCAGCTGCCAAAATAATTTTTGGCTATTGTTTCCTTTCAGAAAAAATATATATGTACTATACCTCATATCAAACATTGATTTTCATAAAATATTGAACACAAACATTAATTTTTTTGTTAAAAAATAGAACACTGAAGATAGTAGCAATTGACAGCATGCAGCCTTTCCCCTTAAAATACCAACAACTTCCCATCAGAAGAACAATAACAAAGGAATAAATATTACAATCTACAAATTCTTATGGTAATTATCTCATACATTAATTTAAAGAATGATATGGTAATTAGACAGATACCATATGAGTTTCTGGCTAACAGAGAAGTAGGGATCAAGCTTCTGCAGACTTACTGATGTTCCATAGGTGAAACCAAAGTAGTCAGGCATTCAACTAGACACTAAGGTAAGGTACCAGAGAAAAAAGCACCTCTTCGGATACCAGGTAGGCAACTATATTCAGGCACTTCCAATTGATTCCCAGGGCACACCATTTACTTATCTTTTTAATTTAGAAAAAGGAAAACACAGGGACTTTCTACAAGCATAAATATGATTAATAGTGTCTATTTGTTGGAGATGGCATTGCCATCTTTCTTTCGGTCTAGGTTTTCCACAAAAAAGGCAAAGACATCTTAAGTTGTTGGTTGCTTTCATTATCCAGAACATTTCTAGAAAAGGTATACAACTTGTTTTATCCTCAGCTACGTGAGCTGACTAATATGTTTAATTACTCTTCTTTTCTTTCCCTTAACTTCATGAAAAGCTGTCCCTAACTTTATGATCTGAAAAAAATAAGCATACCCATGTATTTTTGTACTAAAACATTTAGAAAATAAAAATAAAGAATACAGTACCAATTGTCTATATTCTTAAATAGAGACCTTTGTTTTTGTACTACAATGACTTTGCATGTGGTAACACCTTGCTTCACTTGAGCAAGCATTTTTTAGCATCTAGCACCCTGGGAAAACAAGGGCCTAATCACCCTTAGGACACCATTCACCATTAAATACAATATTCACTAAAAGAGCTTTGACATTTTACTAAAGACAACACCATAGCTAAATACCCAAAACAGGGAACTAGCAGACTCACCAAGGATACAAGAGACTCATATGATTGACGAAAAACTTGAAGCCTCCGGTTTCTCTCAGCTTCAATGGATGCTTCATCATCAAATGAAATATCGAAATTCCTGGCATTGAAAAAGCATCTCAAATCAATTAGAGTTGGCAAAACAGACTTGAGTTCAAAAGCCTGTCCTAACCAATTTGAGACCGAACTCGATCCGATCTAAGTTAACTTAACGTCAAAAGCCCAATCCTGAGAAAATCCAACCTCAAACATATTTGAGCCCGAGCTAATCCGAATTTAAAAATAACCAAACCCAAATAGATTCAAGCTCAAAATGATCAAATCCCAACCTAAGATAAGCTTAATCCAAAGAAATCTGATTTAAACCTGCCCATTTGCCACATCTAAAATCAACAAGTCATAAAACTAGACAAGTTCCGCATGAACTAACCTTTTTGTCAAGATAACCTGAAGATTGTGCCAAAAGTTAAACGTCATTGAAGCAATATCAAATTCGGGAAGTGAAGCAACTTCTAGCAAAGCATTCACTATCATCATGGCTTCATTTGAACCTGAAAAGGTAAATCCATCAATTGAATGGTAAAGAGAAAATTCACAACATTGTCAACAGTGTTCATGGTAACAACTGCAACTTGCATTAATTCAAATAATCCATTATTAAGAGGTGAAAGCATTCAACAATTATTGAAATTTAAATATATAGTACCAGTTGCAATCAGTTCGACATATGAATCACCCATATCTGCAAATAACCGAGCAATGGCTTTCACATCTTCGTCATCCTGAAATCACAGAGTAGAATTTAGGAAATGAAATATCAATTATTATAACTTCCTTAAATATGTAACGATGTCCCATGAAGAATACACAAGCAAATAGTTGTCTGAAAATTCTGCTAGGCAAACCCTTGAAAGAATCACAAAAAGACAAATAAAACATCTCAAAATCGCCCTCATAATATAAAGCACTAGCAATGGAAAGTTGCATTAAACACTGTTCTGTCTTCTATGACATAAATAAGATATATAATCCCAATTATACAATATTGTAGTTGACATATAAAGTAAATCATCTCAAATTCCACCCAATTGTTTGAACAAAGAATGAATCAGCTCCTACATACTCCCTTCTAGGTCACAGCTAAGGAATAAATCTACTTCTAATTGTTTGAAAATAATGAAGATTGAATTCTAAAAACAATGACACACTGCCTTATTGACACTAATACATTATATTTGCTGTCTCCAAGATCAACATATGCCATGTTTTACAAATAAGAAACAAAGTTACACTGTTATTGAATATTAAGTAATATACCAACCAAAATCTAATAGTTTTTCCATTATCATCCCCAGATCGATCCATTGCCCGACAATATGACATGATTTTTTCCATCAAGAAGAAAAACAACGAAGTGGGAGTGGGAAACATTTAAAGAATCTAATGTCATACCTTTGAAGAATCTCTAAGTTGTGCCTGTAGACTCATAACTTGAGGGACAATTACTTGAATTAATGGCATTTGTACAGAAACACCACCAGAGCTTCCTGATGCTGTGTAGTGTATCAATTCAGAAACAACTGCAAGAAAAGGGAAAATAATGAATCAAACCCAATGAGAGTATATCCCCATCTAGCTACCAGAATATTTTAGTAGCAACTGACTCAGAATATTTCTCAAAAACTGCAATACCATTCACAGAGGCCTCAGAAAGTATATCACAATTCAAACTTGAAAGAGCCGTTAGGACCAATGGGTGAGTTGCAAGTACAGAACCAGGGATCCTGAAACCGACAGATGTGGAAATCAACCTATGAATGACTGTAAATTCAAATGAGCAAAGAGAACTATCATATGATTATCACCCTCAAGATAATAGAAACGGAGGAAGTCAAAGACATTATCTATTAATTAATTTCTGGATAGACTCAAAAAGTGGAATACGTTTAAGCAATCAAACACTGGAATAACTTAGCTGCTAGCGCAGCTAATTTAACCCGTAAAATCCCCATCCACCCACACTAACCATGCACCAACTTACATAACCCACCAATGCAACCCATTCCCAGGGAACAGAGTCCATATATTCTCCCAATAGAGGCTTAATGCAATAAAGAAATAAAATGTATCATCTTGGAGTTATATCAGAAAGCTTTTAGAGGGCATGCCAGTTACAAACCATATCACAACAGAAAAACCCTCCTGCTGATTGTAACAATGATCCAACTTATAAAAGATCAGGTTTTACTCAAGATGCTTTTAATGAGGTGAATAGATTCAGAAAAATCCTTAATCTTCCAACAATTGCTTTTGCATAATCATACAAAAATCTCATAACAAAAACATCTATACCTATGCACCAGTCCATTTACACAAACAAATCCAGAAATACTAAAATCTTAAATAGATCCCACTTTCAATAGAAGAAAATAAACAAGGTATTACTCCAAATTAAAAGCATAAATATCAACCAATCTAATAGCCTATAGAAACAAAAACAGGAACATAGTATTTGTCCATAAATAAAAGGTACAATAGAACATACATACCCATGCTTTAGCCGAAGCCAAGAAGCAAATGCCTCAAGAACCTGATAAATCAATCATGATGAAGTAACATAAGAAGCTACTTAACATTCATAAGCAAATATATAATGTGTAAAAATCATCAATCTTAGTTAAATCTTCTTTCTTATTGAGAACCTTAATGAAAATTTAATTGACAAGACATCTATTAACTAGTTAACAAGCTAGAAGATATCTTCTTCCTATTTTCAATATTACATGCATAAGTCTCCCCCCCCCCCAACCCCCAATTTCAAAAAAATAACTTTTTTAAGGGAAAAAAAGAAAAAATGTAAATTTATCATATCACAATAGATCACACAATAAGCAACAAGGAAAAGAGGCAACGTGACAAGAGGTGTTTCTTTCTCTACCTCCTAGTAGCAGGTTTAGGTTTATAATGACAAATGCAACTTAAACTCCACATTGGAAAACTCTACAATAACCCTTGTCTTTTGAACAAAAAACGTTTGAACAGAAAAGCCACCTTTATTTCCTATAGAACATACCAGCTATGAATTTGCATTTGGCTTATCATTGAACCATATTATTATGAAATTAAACCATTTTTTGACAAGTGACAACACTCTATGATTGACACATCAACACCTATTATTATGAAATTATGTGGGTCCAGTTTTTGTAATCATGATTTTTTTATTTGTTCCTTTATAATTTGGGAATATTAGATGATAAGCTCATTTTCCATTCAATTATCCTTTTTTATAATTCCATTTTAAAATATTACATGATTTAAATAGATTTTAACTCTATTTAGTTCAATTTTATTTTTAAGTCCTACGCAATTTTCATTTTTTTTCATTTTAATCTCTAAGTTGAAATCTTAATTTATTCAATTTAATAACTAAGTTCAATTTTGACTTTTATACTAGGTCCTTATGATTTAGGTTTTAATTTTTACAAATTCCTTACTTTAATTTGTTTTTTTTTTTAACAAACTAATTTATGTATCATATAATTGGTTATTTATTAATATTTTACATGTTCACATTTTTTAAACAATTCACATACAACATATATCACAAGGACTATTATGTACTGATTCATTTATATTAAATTATAAAGAAGTTGAAATAAATGATTTTGAAAATGGTGATTTAATTTTATAATTTAATTTTAAACATATTATTTTTCAAGCGTTACAATTTTTTAAATATATTTTAAAGAAACAATTTAATATATTGTAATAGATAAATACAATAAACCTGAGCATCGCACAAGTATGCAAACTAGCTTTTTCAAATAGTAATATTTGAATAATAATATTAATTCTAAAATATTATATCTAATATTGAGTACTTAAAACAATACTATTTTTTTATTAAAACATAAATTATATAAACATTTAAAATATTAAAATAATTATCATTAAAATAAATATTCTATTAATATTAATGCTAATATTCAATGTTATTAAAGTAATAAATAATATACATTTTTTTAAAAAAATATAATAATAGGCTCAAGTGAAATTATGCCTTTATCTAAATAATCATGTTTCTATTCAAGTTGAACAACTTAGAGTCAACTTTTTTACAAAAATTGCCTTCCCCTTTTCAAAGGGGGGAGACTGAAAACATAACTTATTTTCTACTGGCCTAGCTATTTTTTTGAGAAACAAACACATGGAAAATATTTTCCTGAAGTCATTTTCAACAAACCAAAACACCCTAAGATTAAATTTTAAAACTAACAACCTTGTTTCACCTTGACACCCATTACCTTCACTAAAGGTTTCACATGCATGCCAAGCAATACAGAACTTAACGCAAGCAAATTTATGAAACAATTACACTACAATATGCAATATCAAAGAGAATAATTAATACTTAGTCTTAAATGTCTTGAATTCTAGAAGCCTTGTTTAGTTGAATTTTTTCCCAGGAATTATTTATATTTCATTAATAGAAACTGAGTAAGTTGACAACAATCATCAAGCTATTGAAATCAATGTGGCAGGCAAGTGGGAATAGGGAGAAGTATGTGGCAATTAAGTTGATATTCCTTTAGCACAAAAGGTTACTGGTTGATCTTGGCTCTCTGTTTAGACATTTCTTTGTTTTTATAACACTTTTGTAGTTGTTGTGAGTTTGTTTGCTTCCAACTTTCCCCTTCATTCTTAATTCATCACATAGATACTAAATTAAACTACAACATAGAAGTAACAGAATAAGAAAAGCTCCTACCTGCTCTTTCAGTTCACTTATACTTAAACAAGCTGTCAGTATGTTAAGAGCAATTTCCATTTGAGAAGTTAGCTCTTTCTCAAATTGACGGCGCCGTTCAGGACGAGCAGCTATCTTGTAGTTGAATGCTTCCTGGTTATAAGCAAAAAACAGTAATCAATGCCATAGACAAAATGCAGCATTAAACTAGCTTGTCCAAACACTTTTTTAATACAATTTACATGTTAGGAAGAACTTTCATTTCCCATACTCAATGTTTAAAAAGTGTTTGAAGTTCTCTCCAACACTAAGGCATCAAGAAAATGTTCAAAAAGGATGACAGCTTTCTCCAGTCATAGACTAATTAGACCACTAATAAGTTCAGAGCGGTTATTTAGAAGGTATGTACCAGAAAAAAAAAAAAAGAATCAACTAATTAGCAACTACCAGTTCAGAATGTCAAATAAACTATAGCTAAAAGTGAAATCAAATGGATATGCCAAGCTATAAAGCATTCAAATGATCCAAACTAGGTAACTTAAGTAAAAAATTTAGACATACCTCAGGTAAGACAGTAAGTAGCTCCAAAAAACCTGGAATATACTCTGGATGAGCGTTCATCCCATCTCGAAGCCAATTGACAATGCCACCATCTCCCCAGTCTTCTGCAGGAACATGGACAGCCAAAGCAGCAACTGCAATGCTAATCTACAAAGCAAAATAAATGAGCCAAAGCGTTTCATGTTTAGCCAAATTATAGGTTATGAGTGTATAGTACCTGAGTCCGGACAATAGCAGGCCCTTTATGGAACTTTTTCAACAAGTTCTGCATTTGAAATATCAGTCCAATAAGATCTCTATAAAGGTGTTGCTTAGCATTACCAATAGGAGTATGCATTTATATGTGCGTGCACATAACAAACAGAACAGCAACTTATATATGAATTTACAGCTGTAGCAAGATAGAGCAGATTTAAAAGGTTAATAAAACAAATGAACCATACAAGTTTAATGATCCCATTCATATACTTCAAAATTATGAAAGTGGGTGCAACACTAAAATGATTCCTTTCTCGGAAAAGGATGAAAGTTTATATATACTTTCATAAGTTGGATTTTGTCAGCAGTTGATATGATGTTCGAATCTAGGTTTCTTCAGTGGTAAAAAATATACATGATCCAACTCACATTTAAGGAATCCCTTAATTGGCGAAAAGCTTCAGATGGTAATTCTTCAAAATCACGTTGTACCTATGAAACAAATGCACCACAAAAAGTAAAACATTTTTTTTATCATGAACATTGAGCAAATAAATGCATGTTGAAGTTACCTTGCTTCTAAGTGTCTGCGAACAAAATATTAAAGTCTCTGGATTGCTAGTAGCATCATGAAGCAAATTATCAGCAACCTAAGAAGAAAAGAAGGTTAAAATGAGATACACACACACTTAGATGAAAAGAAAAGAAAAATTGCAAAACAAGCAACACGAAACAAACTTTCAGACTACTAGAGACCAACAGGACCTTAATTACATATTTTTAGATTAGAATTAGGTTTAATTACTAGTAATTAGTGAGAGATTAGATCCAGAATGGCCACTCCACTCTTTTGAAGAATTTGGAGTTCTCTTCTAGGAAGATACTAGATCAAGCTTTGAAGATGATCAAATTTGAAGATTAGCTTGGAGAATTGAGCATTTATTTTCCTTTTTATTTCCTTTTCCTTTTATCTAGATTTGATTGGATTGATAGGATTGATGTTGCAGCTTAGATCTAGGATGACTTATGGAAGAGTGTTGAACTAATTTACTAGATTTCAGATTCATGATGAATCTTATTATGAATTCTTGATTGATTCTTGAGTTTTATCTTCACAATATTTTGGCTATTGGACTTAATGTGGATTAATTGATTAACACCCCCCCCCCCAATTAATCCGATTTCACGCTTGTGATCTGGAGAAGTTGGTTCTTCTTGGAACACCCAAGCACCATAAGTCCATGAGAAGCACCAAATCAAAACCTCCTAGGAACAACACTATAGAGTCTCACAAAGCAAGTATAGCAGCCTCCCACCCTAGTTCAAAACCCTCAACATCAATAGATCCTAGGCTTAAGGTAGAACAAGATTTGAGAATGGATGATGTTCAAAAATGAATTGAAGAGCATGAGAAGTTGATTCACTAGGAAGAAGTCTATCAATCTATAGAAAAGCAAGTAAGCAATTGTTCAAAATGGTGAAAAAGTTCTTAGAAGCTCCATGTGAAGTTAAACCTAAGCCATGAGCCCAAGACACCTAATGATAGGTTGATAGGGGAAAGTGTGGATAATGATAATTCCTTCGAGCAATCTAGGACTCTGGCAGTTGATGCGGCTCTAGAGCAAGCAAGAGCTAGCTTAAGATATATAGAATAGCTAAAAATCCCAATTGTTAATATCAAGAGAGTTAACAATGCTAAGGAACAAGTAAGAATTGCCTTTAGTGGGGAATTCCATGAGAGTTGTACCTAATTACCTTAGGATAGTCCGGTAAAGGTGTGAGACTTCCCGATTTATCTAGCAATGAGACTAGGAGTATCGAGAGAGCATTTAGGTGCATTTAAAAGCTTGAGAATAGCAAAAATTGCTAATTAAATCCAAGGTAAGATTACATGTCCATGAGATAGATAAATAGGAGGATTCACAAGTATAAATCCATCCACACTCGATTTCTTCAAGGGAATTACTTAGATTGCTAACCTAGTTTTACCTTTTATTAATTGTTGATCAATCATTAGGATAGAAATGCAACTGTGTCTAGTTCCGATGATTTGTTGTGTCTAGTAATGCTAGGATCATTCTTTGCATTTAGCCCTTAACATCCATCCCATGAGTTCGATCCTTAGAATACTTCCTTTTAGAAGCAACTCTTTTGTAATTATTACTAGATAAAAATCCATGCATTTGCAAAAAAAAAAAAAAAAAAAGAAGAAGGCTTCTAGGTTGAATATTTGTTGTACATGTTCCGCCCTATCAAAGTGGAAGCTATCATAAAGGCTCTTGTAGCTAGTCTACTGGTCCTGCTTGAGATATGGATCTAAATAGAGCGCAATGATGCCTACAATATGATCCATGTATCAACCCAACATAAAAGAAAGGAACATGACCCTCAGATAGCCAAAAACATTTTAATTTGACAATTTCTAAGAATTATGAATTGTATAGAGAAATAAACAAAAAATTTCTAGTATATGAGCCTATAATTTAATACATCAGATAATCTCTAGACTGTGTTACTCTAAGTCCTCATTTTCTCGAGTTACTCATGTTCGGCCACCATATCTAACACATATAGGCACAAGTATGGGGACATGACCCTCCAAGGATCCACCAAATACATGGAAAAACATGAAAAAAATTGAAAGTGTCAGTGTCAAATACATAACATATTTGACACTTACACCTAAGTCCAAGTAACGTAGTCTCCAATTAAGTCTCATGTGAATCCTTTGCTTGTCCTTCCTCTAGCATCTTGGATCATGCAAAAATAGCAATATGTGCTAAAAACAAACAAAAAGGCACACTTATAACCAAGTTGACCTTCAAGGAAAAATTTTGAATGATAATGAAGATGCTACAACAAGTTCATCCCCTTGCCAAATGAGCTTAATAAAAAGGCCAAAAGCAAGCATAGAACCTAGTAGCAGCAAGAGGGTGGCCAAGGCATGCTCTAAAGAAGTTGAAAACAGCAAGAGAATGCAATGATTAGCCAGTAAATGGCTGCTAATTATGTTACTTGAACTTACGTGTGAGTGTTGAATACAGGTATACATCCTACGCAAGTATGGTCAGATTTTTCCAAGTTATTCCATGTTTGGAGGTCATATCCTCAAATCCATGTGCTAAACAGAGTATCAGACGCGGGTACTTCAAAAAAAATGAAGAGTCGAAGCAACCTAAGCTGGTAATAACAGTTCATAAGACTAGGTAAGTTACACGTTATAATCCTATTCAATGTGAAACACTAACAACTTTTCTTAATCTATCACATAGAAATGTGCATTTGATTTTCAAATATTTGTTTCAGCTTACTTTTTTGTTCTCATTCTATGTTTATGTTTCCTTTTGATTATTGAACAAGCAATGTTGTTAAATTGTTGCACCTGAGTGCCAAACAACAAAATCACCTCAAACTTTCAGGCAAGGCACATCTGATGAGAAGATGAATGCCTAGTATTTTGTGGGATACATTGCATCACTCGTTAGAGTTTATTATTAGAATTATATATCTTAAGCTTATTACACGAACATATATTAATGTATAAAAATATGTATATTGTGTCTTACTTCCCTCAGATAATATCTCTTTTTTTTTTTCTTTTTTGTGTCTTGTCCCAAAGATAATATAATGGTTATAGAGCCTAGGGTCTTGGCAACATTGAAGACAAGTACGAAATGCAAATAATTCCATTTCCCTATTTGAATATGTTTTCTATGGAACTTAAGCAGCGTAAACTTTTCACTGTTTAGAAATTAATATTCTCAATAAAAACTTTTTTATAAAAACTCAAATACTACTAATTCCTTCCAATTATCACAATTTACTCAACCAGACAACGCAATAAATCACAGCACTATACCAATAACTAATCTCCCAACAATCCTGAAGTTCAACATTTGGATTTTGGCTAAAGCTCCACCAATAAAAAAAACTAAAATTTCTAAAATATACGGAAATAATCATATCCGATCACGGTCTTATTAGCACAAATCGAACTAAAAAAACTCAAAGAAGAGAATACCTGCCAAGCGTCGATTGTGCGTTGAAAATCTTGCAACCATCGATCGGCTTGCATACGCACCGCATCGTCGGGATAATGATACAGTGCATTTAGGGCTTCTTTCACAGTGTTCTGCAGCTCCATACTCTGCATTTTTATTTCTCTCTTCGATTTCAAAATTCAACTGTACACTCGCAGAAATAAGGGGGGGAAACAAAACCAAAACCAAGTTCTCTTTGATTTCGACTTCAACTCTATTGTTAAGAGATTTCAGTTGATTTTATCTCTATATTAGCCTGACTGCTTTGGGTTCTGGTCTTAGGGGTTTTATTTTGTTTTTTTTTTTTTTTGTCTTTCTTTTTTAATGAAATTTTGGGAGGGTTTTTGGCGCCCCTCAGTGAATTCGGGGGGCTTTGGTGAGCTCTGATTGGTGGTAAAGGTGAAGGGCAGTGAGATTTAAGCCGTCCGTTCTGTGTGATCTTTGACTCTCATTCTGTCTATCGCGGATGGCCATATGATTCTTGTATTATCATATTTCTTTATGGGTCTAATAGACACGTGGACGACGATAAATGGGTTTTGATCAGAGTTAATTTTTTATTGAAAGAGTTAAACTTGATACTTAATTTTATATTACTTTTCGGTAATTTAATAAGCTATTATAAGAGTAGTAAAGACAATCCATGTGAAATTGAAGAAAGTCTGTAGGAGAAGCAACTCTCGCCCATCCGACGGTCTCTTTCAAGAGCTGTGGATTCCCAGACCAAGTCACAACCAGTCTTTCATCACTGAGAAAGTTCTAAATATCCTAAACCAAGGCTGATACTTCCAACTGAGCTTACTCTTGGCATGCATGTTTCCAAGCAGTTTTGCCGATGGCAAGAGACTTCTCTAACAATCGTTAAATTTGCCAGGAGTTCATCCTTTGATTTCAAAGAATCGCATGCCATTGATATAACACTACCATTTCTTATGCATAATTTGAAATACAATCTCACAAACTACTAAACCTTTCCTACAAGGCAAAGTAGTCATGTTGATCCATAACTCGAGAGACATCCCTTCCGTCCTTGGTGTTAATGCCCCAAATTTTCCGATGCTATAATTTGGTACTATTCCTCAAAGTGCAAGAAAAATCCTCAAAAAATAAATGTTGACTAATTAATGATTAGAAGTGAGGTAGGACATCGAAGAATTTCTTATTGTATAAAGAGCACTAAACTACAATTTTTCCAAGAAGAAAAATTAGTAATAAGGTGAATGAGGGTTATTAAAAGACTATTCAAGAAATTCACAACAATTATATTTAGAAGGATTGAATCATTATTTGAGGCCTAAATTTAGCAATGCTTGAGCTTATTTTTGTCCGGATTAATTCCTGATCTTGACAATTATTTTTACATTAGAACCTGAACTTTATCATATTAAAAACATGTGTGGAAATTAATTTAATTTTTCAAATAAAATATAATTACAATGACTATTTAATTTAATTCTCACTTTGAAATTAATTATTTAATTTATTCAAATCATGATGCATTGTCTTCTAAAGAAAATGCATTTACTACGGATAGTAATTTATGCAATTTATTTCTCATTTGTCATTTTCATCCAAAGACTAAACGATCTTATTATGCAATTTGTTTAGCATTATATTGAGCTAGCGAAAGGGGCAGCCGAACATATATAATTAGGGCTTAAATAATTTGTAATTAAATTTTGACTTTTTTCTATTAATTAAAAAAATATTTATTCATAAATTAATTCATTAAAAGTGTGACACCCCAAAACTTTCTGATTTGTCGAATGATACAATTCTGGTGGTCTTGTTTGTAATTTAGTAAAATTGGGCATTTTATAGAGCCATAAGTTGGCTTGGTAATTAATTTTTAGAGTTTTGGATTGTAACACCTCATGCCCGACCCGATTGTTGGGTCTGAGTTATGAAATGTCATGACCATTACAGTGAATCTAACGTCACATAAACATCAAACAATCATTTTGTTGAAAATCGGGTTTGGAAAATGCAGCGGAAAATAAGTTTAGAAAAAAACCAGAGTTTTCCAAAACTAGAACTTGGTTGTGATATCTAAAGTAATAAACACTTAATCAAAATTATAATTTTTTTATTCGTCTAGGATGAACGTTTTGATCGAGTGGTCTTCTCTGAGAGAATATTCTCTCTACAACTTTCTCTTAAATTCAAGTATATGAAAAATAATGACCCAAACTCTCTTTATATAGGGAGAGTTTAGAAAGTTCAACTATGATAATATTAAATTAATACAATATTTATCAAGATAAATATTAAATTTAATTTAATATTAATCTTATTAAATTAATAGAATATTCATCTACAAGATAAACATTAAATTAAATTTTATATTAAGATAATCACTTTCATATTAAATTAATAAAATATTATTAAGATAAGTATTAAATTAAATTTAAAATTAAATCTATTAAAATAATATTACTTTTGGAATAGTTAATCTGAAATCAAATTATCTAGTAGAGTCCCAGTAGGAATGTAATTCTTCCACTATTCAACCACCGAAAACCCACCACCGCCAACCATTTACCGACCAATGGAATGTCGTCGGTGTAGCCATCGGCACCCTAAGCTAGTTCGGTTGCTACTGATTCGGTCCGGTCTAGCCACTGGTTGGACCGTCAGTCTGGTTTCACATACCAGGCACGATTCGACCAATTTTTAGGTTTTGGTCTCAATTTTGGGCTCCCTGGTCCAAATTACGATCTCTGGTCCAATTTTCAAATTCAATTACCCATTAAGTCAATTGTCTAACTTGAAAAAATAATTTCCAAAATTATCATATTAATTTGATTAATTTAATTTTACTTGATCAAAATTAATTTTTCCAAAAATCACTTAGATTTTCCAAATTAATTTTTCAAAAAATTTCTTTAATCAAATTCTCTAGTATAATTCTTACGACTACCCAGTTTAATTCCACATCAAATAAATCGACTCAATTAAATTATTTCCAAAGTCTTAGAATTTTCTTCTAATTAAAAAGTAGTCTAATCGAGCTCTTGTTGAGCTAATGGATGGACCAATCAGACATATACAATTAGGCTTTAGTAATTGCAATTATGTCCAGAAGCATCGTTCTGATAATTTGCAATTACTTATTCATGGAGTCAGTCCACAAGAAGTACCATGATTGAAAACTCCTTATTGTATAATATTTACGAAAGCAATTCATCAAACTGTTTTGTCCAATGACATCGTCATATGTGTGTTACCCTCATATGATATCCCTGATTCATTTGAGTTAAATATGTTCACTCAATACAATATTATTTTATCT
Organism: Gossypium australe; assembly: GCA_005393395.2. NCBI lineage: Eukaryota > Viridiplantae > Streptophyta > Magnoliopsida > Malvales > Malvaceae > Gossypium > Gossypium australe. Next base: position 102,985,156 of record CM016620.1, read on the forward strand.
CATTGTCACCATTGTGTCTTCTTAATGATTAATATGATCACTGCCAAAAAATTATTGTGATAAATTGCTCGTTCGAGAACGAGAAACTCATGACCACGTTCCATATTTATCAATCCACACAATGTCAATGAGAAGATATCATTAACTCTTTAATTGAGCTATGAATTTCATTGTTTCTAGTAAAGTCATGCCATACACAAGTCATGTGCCCAACATACCGGCTATCGGCTCAATCATCTTTTGAGTATAAGCCTCCACTTATTTCAAAACACATGATTTACATACACATAGTTAGTGACTAACTCAGGATTTAGGTAAACCACACTATGAATGTCACAAGTGAATTAATTCACAAACGGATTCAGAATTAACTCATCTTGGGTCTAGTCAAATGTACTATTCTGCCAATGAATACATTTATGTCTCTACCAATAGAGTCAACTGCTTCGATAGCCGAGACTAGTCATCTCATCAATTGGAATTGTAAATGACATAATAATCCTTCTCAGTATTTGAATCAAATGCTCACTGTGTTTCTTTTACGGGATTACAGACTCGTTTAGATTATCTACTGAAGTAAGTTATCTTTCTCGCAATGTAAACGTTCTTACAGTGTCACTTACCATCAGTTTGGACTTATACAATCAATGAGCTAATATTTGATTGTCACAATTTCGCTATTCATGCAAAATATGAAAGACATAAATACAAAAGACATAATAGTAAAATGTGAAATTAACTTTATTTATTTATTCATCATTTAAATAAATAAATAACAATTACATGTTTACTGCACTATGGGCACATTTCTCAACATATTCATACATGCAATTTAGTATAATTCACATTCTTACTATGCTACATAATTACTTTCGGGTCCCACACGAGCTTACAAAAGCTCTTTTGATAAGCCAAGCATGAATGGGGACCAAAATTATGAAGTTATCAGAGTTTTAGATCGACGTCGCAACATCATGACCTCCACGTTGCGACATCGTCAAACAGTGAGTCACGTCGCAACTTTAGACATCTTGATGTCGTGATGACACTCATTGTCGACCAATGTTGCGACGTCGAAATCTCAAGGTCATGGTGTTGCCCCTGTTTTGGCAACTTAACACTTTAGTACCTATTCATTTGCTTTCAAACCAACATCAAAATGATTTCATTCAACCTTTCACAAGTATAATGCTATTAAACTATGTCAATCTAACCCAATTAAAGCATGAAATAATCCTATTCAACCATTTAACATTGTATAATTCAACCATTTAACATTTGGCATATGCAATTCCATATCAATTATCCATATCCAAAACACATCCTTTGCCTATTCAAACATGTTTCATTATGCAAATTTAAGGGCAAAGCAACTCAATAAACTTGGCATGAACTAGCTAAACATACACTAAACTATGAATTTAACATTCAACTTACATTTTCTAATTCATTAACCAATCTAGTTATTTCTAATAGTCCAATTGCAAATCTTAACATGTCAAACCATTCAAGAGCAAGATTATCATTCTTGTAACATTAAACTTGAACAAGTTATTGTTGGGAAAAATCTAGTTCGAAAACCGTTTTCTTGCACAACGAAAAATAAAAATTTTGAAAATCGACTCAGTTTGTGATTTTATAACAATAAACCCTAGACCAAATTCACACATGTGTTTTTGGATAGACGAATCCTTGTCAATCTCGGCTTTCAACCAAACGATCTTCTTTGCTATTCTCGTACCACGAACAGCTCTGAATGTGGGCTCAAACGATTCAAATCAAAACATAGAACTAGAAATAGTTTTCTTTTCTTTATGGTGAAAACAGAAAATCTCTTCTCAAATAGAAACTAACAGAAATTGTTATTCCGGGAAAGATATTAAATAGTGGAGAATAAATTCTCTCTATTCTCTAGCAGAGTAACATTATATTAAAGTTGTGTCTAAATAGCCCTACCAGTGTCATTTATTTATAGGAAAAGAAGGTAGAATCCTTACTAAATTGTAGAAGTTTATTTCAACTAGAAAAACGAACTCCTAGTCTAACTAGAAGTATAGGTGGCAGGAACCCTAGTTAATATTACTAGGGTTTGTCGTCTACCTCTTTTAACATTAGGGGCTTTTGGGTCTCTCTCATATCGGGTCTAATTACAAGTACTTCTCGGGCTTTTAACCAAATAATTTATAATATAATCCAATCTAATATTTGTTTTTCTATTTCCTAAAATAAACTTCTCAATATATTTCCAATTACATAATCTTCTCAACCAATTTTAATTCCGTTAAAATCATGACGACCTTACCATAAAAGAATCCATGAGAAAATATATTTAACATTTCCACATTCAACGGTTCACTATGACCAAATGATTTATTTTCTTTTTTGAACTTCATTTAATTCAAAAAATATAAATTCATTTGCAAGTCATTTTCATTTTTCATTTTCATTTTTTGAGAAAGCAACATTCATTTCTAAATGATTCAACTTCTCCATTTTCATTTTAGAGAAAACCATAATAATTCCCAAATGTTTCTCATTTCTCCATTTTCAACATTTCTATTCATTTAATTCAATATGCAATTCATTTTTGTTTCAACAAGCTAGCAGAGGGATCGATTGGACATATGCATTTGAGGCTCAAATGATTTACAATTAAGTTCTAGCTTTTCGCATATTAATTATAAACTCATTTAATTACGAACTCATTCCACTATAGTATCGTGATTGAGCTCTCCCCAATGACATACCATTACAAAATCAACTAGATCAATGCTCATCCAATGGCCTTATCATAAGTGTGTTACCCTCATAGGATATCCTTAATCTCTTTGGGATAATATTCGTTCACTCAATATAATCTTATTTTATCTCAAGGTAACCATTACATCTTCCTTCATGAAAAATCAATTACTATCAAATAGTAATAAATTCATTTAACATAAAAAAGAATGACCCGTAGCCACGTTTACTTTTCATCAACCATGTAATTCCAATGAGAGGATATCATTTACTCATGTCTCAGGCTATGAATTCCACTATTGTGAATGACGTTACATATTGCAAAAGTTGTATACCCAACGCACCAGTTTTCGGTTCCTTATCTATTTGAATTCAGGCTTTTACTTCTATCAAAGTATACGAGTCACGCATACATAGTCTGTCATCCACTTATGATTTAGGTATGTCACACTATAAATGTCACAAGTAAATAAATCCATAAATGGATTCAGGATCTATTCTCCTTGGTTCCAGTCCGATGTACTGTCTGTCTAGTCAGTCACATCTATATCTCTATCTTCTGAGAGTTATCCGTTCTGATGCCTAAGACAAAACATATCCCCAATTAGACTTGATAGACGATATATTAGTCTTTCAATAGGTTTGCTCACTTCCGATTAGACTAAGGACATGTTTACGTTCGTCTACTAATATAAGTTGTCTTTTTATATTACGATCTGACCACATAATATCACTTAGTATTAGTTAAACATTTGACAACTAGTGAGCAACATTTACTTCTATTTTGCTTTGTGTGCAAAAACCATATGAGGACAATTATACAAAATATTAATGTAATTCATGAACAATTTTATTAGCCAATTTGTTTGAAAATTTTACAAGTGTACTAGACAAAAATACTACACTTAAAGCACCAGATCAAACAGTTATGTACCAATTGGATTACAAGCCATAACAAGCATTCAAATTCAACCATCACTATGTTTACCATCAATTACCAAATCAACATGACCTTATGCATACTAAGGTACCTTAAAATACGTGCCACAACACGTAGACTCAAAATGGATATAATTCTACTGTCTTGTTGATAGTGTGTGCTTCCCATTGATCCGAATAGGCAAGTTTTGCAATGTGACAATCTACAAGGGAAAGAAAACAACTAGAGTAAGCATTAAGAATGCTTAGTAAGTTTAAATGGAAATATTATGCTTACTAATCTGTCACAATTCGTGGTGGTAAATCAGGTTCTTTCCGACACTTAATGAGTTTGTTTTCGGCATAATTTAATGGTATTTTGATTAGTTTTACATTTTAGTATTTAATGTTTAAATAAGAGTTTTTACACATTTTTAGGTGTTTCGATGACCCATTCGGCCAATTCGGGCCTAGGGCATGACTAATGGGATACTTGAGTGTGCATAACATCATTTCAGGCCAAGGAAAACAAGGGACAACTTCAGTGTCGTGACACCAACATGCAATGTTGCGATACAGAACATCGAAGCTACTAGGGACGAAATAAAGGTGATGTCGCGATTGTCGAAACCATTTTTTGACAAAACGGGAATCGATTTTGATTTTGAAAATAAAAAAGGGAGTCGCCATCGATCTTTATTAGGTGTGATCGGATCACCTTTGTTTTAATAAAACACTTTGATTTACTAAAACGACATTTTTGGTTTACGAAACTCGAGAAAATGGGTTCGGGAGTCGGTTACACACGAGGAAGGGTTAGCACCCTCGATGCAGCCAAAATTGGTACCTAATTGATTGTTTAGTGTCCTTCGTGAAAATTTGGAAAAGTTATAAGTTTTCTGAGGAAAAATTAATCAATATTGAATTTGAACCTCAAGATTAACTTGTCTCGAAGGAAATAAAAATATCACATCCAGTACGTTAGGACATAACACCTTTATACCCCGACACTGAGATCATCATTGATCTTCAAGACATGCAATTAAAGAAGGGTGTTTGATTGTCGGGTTGGACAGAAAATTGACACCCAGTACGTTAGGGCATCGTTTTCTGACTTTCCAAACGCACAAACACTGCCTTATTTTGAAAGAACAAAATCTTATTTTAAGCTTAAAATGCATTCAAATAAAATAAAACATTTGCTAAACTAGAGCATGTTAAGACGTGAGGTGTAACGGTGATAGAATGCATAAACATCAATCATGAAATATATAAATCAAAGATCGTATTAACAGCACGCTATAACATGCGAGTTTACTTAAAGAAAGTTAATTTATTTTAAAACTTTGAACTTCAAGATTAGCTCGTTTCGAAAGAATAAAAAGTATCACATCCAGTACGTTAGGACATAACACCTATATACTTCAATACCGAGATCATCTTTGATCTTCAAAATTATTTAATTAAAAAAGTGTATTTGGCTATCTGGCTGAATAGAAAATTTACACCCAGTACGTTAGGGCATAATTTTCTAAACTCCCAACCATACAAACATTGCCTTCTCTTTTTGAAAGAAATTTTATTTACTCAAAATTTTAAAATGAACTTAATATATACAAGATATTAGACAAAGAGACACATAAAAATAATAATAATATATAAACATGTACAGAATAAATAAATATATAATTTAGGGTAAGGTCTTTTAAAGGAATACATTATACATAATAAATATACACATAAAGTAATGCAAAATCACTAATATATACGTAAAGATAATTGGATGTAAATCATTGAAAATAATAGTAAATTAATAAGTGGATAAAATATTATATACAATACTTAACAAAATAAAACAATAATAATGATAGTATTAACAATAATAATAACCATATTTAAATAACGGCAAAATAACAAGATAATTAAAGAAAACATCATACAGAAAAGGACTAAGTTAAAAATGAAGACAGTAATTTGGGGAAAAGTTAAAAATAAAAGGGAAATCAGAGGACTTAAATGAAATGCGCGCAAACGATCAAGGATTGAAATGGAAATTATTGCTGAAGCCCAAAACGCAGCGCCCAAATTGGATTAACTTAAAAAGCGCACAATATTTAGGGGAAAAAAATTAAAAAACAAAAGGAATAAAATTAGGACTCCGTCAATTGATAACGCGAAACGTAGGGGCTGAATGCATAAATACCCCAAAAGATAAAAACACGCGGATCCTCGTGGGTACCGGGTCAGGTCAAGTTCGGGTTATCTAACACGGCGCCGTTTTGTTTTATTTAAAATAAAAATTTCTGTTTTGAAACCCCATTTTATGCTTCAGAGAAAAAAAAAATTCGAAACGCTTCCCCCCACTCTAAAAAAAATCAAAAAGGAAAGCCCTCTTTTTCTGTCCCGACGATCGGGTTTCTCTGTCGGTTGGGCTCCCTTGGCAGTTCATCACGCCACCACGCCACCAACAAATCGGTGGCTAGCGACGTTAGAGATGGTGGGCTTTAGCACTGTTCCGAAGCTGAGCCCTCGGACCTCCGTGGGTACCAAGACCGAAGGCTCTCGACCCTCCCTTTTGAGCCTGACCGCGACGACGGCATGAGTCCTCCGACTACGTGGACGGATTCAGGTAAGGTCTCTTTGCCTTCTTTTTGTTTATAGAAATTTTTAGAATAATAATGAAAAATAAAAGGGGTAAATGACAATAGAAATAAATCGACCTTCAAATTTCTAGTTTTATTGCTGTTGATTCGTAAAAATCCCCTTTTCTTTTAATGTTATTGTTAATAAATACCCTAAAAACAGTGAAAAAGTAAAGACGGGATGAAAGCGACAATATTCTGTAAAATGAACAAGGAATTAGAATCAACCTTCTGTTTAGTTCTGTTTCTGCTTTTGATTTTTTGATTATCTAGTATTAGTAAAAAAAAAGATCCTGGTACAGTGATTTTACTTTGGTTTTTATAACCGATTTTACAAATCCCCTTTCTTTGTTTATTTCCTTGTTTTCTCTGCTACTTCTTGTTTTTTCTCTGCTTGCAGGGTATGGGCAAAGGGGCATGCGAAACCAGAGGCGCATGGGGCGCTGAAGAGGTAGAGGCGTGCTTGGGGACCGACAGTGGTGAGCGTGGTTGTCGGGGGCGCATGGGAGATCGAAATGACGCAGGGGCGCGTGCAGGGGACGCGGTGGCAGAAGAGGGGTCGGCGGCTATTTCATTTATTGGATTTTTTGGTTTTATTTTTGTTTATTTATTGGGTTTATTTTTTATGGGCCTCGGTTGCTTCTGTCAGGCCCGGGCCAAAATTGGTTATTACAGCTGCCCCTCTTTGCTCATTGTCGTGAAACGAGAATAGAGCAAAGACAAAAGGAGAACCAATTTTGCCCGGTCTTGGTGGGCTTTGACTTACTGGTCCTTGTCTTCCTCAAACATCTTCAAACTGTAATATGTTGTTTTGATCCACTCCACCGCTGCTTCCAAGAGATAGGACCTGTAGCTTCAATTTGCTTTTCCTCAATCTTGCTTATTTTTAACTTGCTCCAACTAGAGAATTGTAGCTTCGATCTACTAATGGCTCCACTAGGACTTTGATGAAATAAATCTGAACTTTTCAAACTGCTTCCCTATCCTCGTAATATGAGTTGACTTATTTACCCTTTTTCTTTCTTTCCTTTTTTTTGTTTTTTTTGTTTGTTTTTTTTTTGAAAAACAGAAATTGAAAATACCTCAGCGTGCAACTTGAGGAGTTGATTTTTGCAAACAGAAATTGAAAAATAGAAATTAAAAATACCTCAGCGTGCGACCTGAGGAGTTGATTTTTGCAAACAGAAATTGAAAAACAGAAATTAAAAATACCTCAGCGTGCGACCTGAGGAGTTGATTTTTTGCAAACAGAAATTGAAAAACAGAAGTTAAAGTACCTCAGAGTGCGTAACCCGAGGCCCAACTCACTTCTCGCATTATGAGTTGATTTTAACAGAAATTGAAAAACAGAAATTAAAAATACCTCAGCGTGCGTAACCCGAGGCCTAACTCACTTCTCACATTATGAGTTAATTTTAACAGAAATTGAAAAACAGAAATTAAAAATACCTCAGCGTGCGTAACCCGAGGCCCAACTCACTTTTCGCGTTATGAGTTGATTTTAACAGAAATTGAAAAACAGAAATTAAAAATACCTCAGCGTGCGTAACCCGAGGCCCAACTCACTTTTCGCATTATGAGTTGATTTTAACAGAAATTGAAAAACAGAAATTAAAAATACCTCAGCGTGCGTAACCCGAGGCCCAACTCATCTCTCGCATTATGAGTTGATTTTTGAACAGAAATTGAAAAACACCTCAGGGTGTGACCTGAGGCTCAACTCACCTCTCGTATTATGAGTTGATATTTGAAAAATAAACAGAAATTGAAAATACCTCGGCATGTGACCCGAGGCTCAATTCACCTCTCGAATTATGAGTTGATTTTTTTGAAAAACAGTAATGGAAAACGTATCATCTGGTGGAACTCGGATGTCCTCTTTCTCCTTGGTTCAATACAGCTATCGTCAAAACTTCCTGCTTTACTGGTGTACCTGTATGTGTCATGCGTGATGTTATTATGATATGCGCGTATTTATCTTAAATGTTTTTGTGCCTACATGATTATGCTATGCACCCTGGGCTTGTTTGTCATGCATCTCTTCTCGTTACAACTTTCATGATGACCTGTATTCACTGCTTTGATTCTTGAATTTTCTTTTAGGTTTTGTACTCATCCTCTGCGTTTCTCGTACATCACCCTTTTGCCCCCTGTTGAACTTTGTCCTTGCTTTGAGGCTCTTGTACTTACCAAATTCTCATCCAGGTGATGCTTAATATTCCTTTTTTTTAGAGTATGTCATTTCACTATTTATCATTTAAATGAACCGAACATGAGATATATGAAAATGGCCAAGTGGGTATGGAAGGGATACCTCACGTCTATATTTATTTTAAAGGCAATAAGCAAAGAAAATTGACAAGGAATAGTTCAGATAAAGAAAGCACTATGTAAAAAAGCAGGGTTCAATTGTCACAAATGCTCTAGATATCCGATGCATGAACTTCTCCACGTTTCTTCATCCTGGATCTTTTCGAGCGAAGCTTCTTATGTAGAAGATTTTGAGCTTCCGAGTCTGTTTCAAATGTTATAACTTCACCGTTTGACTCCCTATTCAAATTGTCTTGCTCCTTATGTCCGAGTCCCTTTCATTAGGACGCCTTTTCAGGTTTTCATCTTAATTTTTGTTTACCAAGACGCCCTTTCCAGGTTTTCATCTTGATCCTTTTTTTTTAGGCGTAGTACTTCTTTACGGCATCTGAGTTCACTGGATTCGGTACTTCCTTCCCATCCATCTCAGTGAGAATCAAAGCTCCTCCTGAAAAAGCTTTCTTCACGACATATGGCCCTTCCCAATTTGGTGCCCATTTTCCTCGGAAGTCTTTTTGTATTGGGAGAATCTTTCTCAGTACGAGTTCTCCTTCGTGAAATTCCGTTGGTCGCACCTTCTTGTCGTGGGCTGTGATCATTCTCTTCTGGTACATCTGTCCATGACAAATTGCCTTCAAGCGTTTTTCTTCGGTAAGATTTAGTTGGTTATATCGAGCCCGAACCCATTCTGATTCTTCTAGTTTTGACTCCATTAAGACTCGTAAAGAGGGGATTTCAACTTCGATGGGTAGCACAGCTTCCATTCCATAGACCAGAGAGAAAGGAGTTGCCCCCGTAGAGGTCCGCACACATGTGCGATATACATATAGGGCAAATGGTAGTTTCTCGTGCCAGTCTTTATATGTCTCGGTCATTTTCCCAATAATCCTCTTAATATTTTTGTTGGCCACTTCTACTGCTCTATTCATGTTTGGGCGATAGGGCGAGAAATTATGATGCTTTATTTGAAATTGCTCGCACACCTCCTTCATCATCTTGTTGTTCAGATTCAAAGCATTATCTGAAATGATTCTCTCAGGTAATCCGTATCGACATATGATCTCCTTTTTTAAGAACTTGCAAATTGCGGTCTTTGTCACATTAGCAAAGAAGCGGCTTCTACCCATTTTGTGAAATAATCCATGACCACGAAAATGAATCGGTGTCCATTAGAAGCTTTTGGGGAAATTGGCCCTATAACATCCATGCCCCACATAGAAAAAGGCCACGGAGAAGTCATGACGTAAAGGGGCGAAGGGGCTGCATGAATTTTATCGCCGTAAATTTGACATTTGTGGCACTTCCGTACGTAACTAATAATGTCGCTTTCCATCGTCAGCCAGTAATAACCGAGTCTCATAATCTGTCTGGCCATAGTGAAACCATTGGCATGCGTTCCACAAACTCCTTCATGGACATCTTCAAGTATTTTTCTTGCTTCAACAGCATCCACGCATCTCAGGAGCACTTGATCTTTTCCTCTTTTGTACAGGATGTCCCCATCAAGAACAAATCCGACCGCCATTCTTCTGATTGTTCTTTTGTCGTTCTCATTTACTTGTTCGGGATACCTTTGATTCTTGACATATTCTAAGATATCATGGAACCATGGCTGTCCATCTGCCTCTTTTTCAATGCTAAAACAATGCGCAGGGGCCTCATATATGCTCATCTGGAGAGGCATTATTTCCATTTCTCGGTTTGCTTTAAACATTGAAGCCAAAGTGGCTAAGGCATCAGCCAATTGGTTTTCTTCTCGTGGGAAGTAATTAAAAGTTACTTCTTCAAATTCTTTGATCAACTCTACCACGAGATCACGATATTTGACCAGCTTCGAATCTCTCACTTCCCAATCTCCATGGATTTGGTAAATCACCAGTGCTGAGTCTCCGTATACCTCTTTCGATGTCTCATTCAATAGCTGCACGAAGTCCCATGATGCAAGCCTCATATTCCGCTACGTTGTTGGTACAGAAGAAATTTAATCTGGCAGTGAATGGGTAATGATTCCCTTCTGGTGACACTAAGACTGCTCCAATCCCATGCCCCAATGCATTTGATGCACCATCAAAGCTCATCTTCCATGATTTCTCTTTTGACGACTCACATTCTTTTTCCGTAATGCACATCAAGTCTTCGTCTGGGAAGTCAAATCTCAATGGCTCGTATTCCTCTCTCGTTCGAGTTGCTAAGAAGTCAGCTATTGCTGTAATACCCCTATACCCGGTTTAAACATTCAGACCCGGTATAAGACTATTACATTTGGTGCCGAAACGGTTATGGCTAGATACTATTTAATTAAAACATTTGTATGTAATATTTTAACATACCAACCATTTTTTACAAACATATTTATTGTTTACTAATTCATTTCATATATACCAAAAATACTTCAAGTAACTCAAAATAGATAGAATTTCAAGAGTCTACATTTTAGTCCCTATCACATGGGAATACCTTTGAACTACATATGTACATGCCATTTTAATACAAAATATAGTACCTACTTTTGAAGTTCTTGAGGATGTGATGAGATGAGAGATCTTCTAGTTGGACTTCTCTTCTAGTCTATTTGTACCTACGCGTTAAAAACAAATGCGTTAAGCCGGTGAAGGCTTAGTAAGCACTACAAGAATAATTAAATAAGCAATTATAACAGAATATTTTAACTCAATCAATTATTGCATATCTTCTCACATAAAAGTCATGTCAACTATGCATTACTTTAAATAAATTTAACTTATCTTTTGTAAGGTATTAAACTTACTTTAACACATCAGTAATTCACTTTGGTTCTCGTTTCACATTCTTAGCCCAAAGTAGACTTTATAGAACACATCGGATATACGGAACAAATACAGAGGTACATTATGATGCACAAGTGAACAGAGAGCACTGACGTGCTAATAATCAGAGAGCACCAATGTGCTAATAATCAGAGAGCACCAACGTGCTAATATCAGAGAGCACCAACGTGCTAATATCAGAGAGCGTGCTAAAGTTCCTTAATGGCATGCCACTAATATCCCAGTAGTTCTAAATTTCGTCTACTTGGGCATTAAAGCTGAATCTCATATATTTAAATAATTCACATAAATATTTCAAAAAGGATAAATAACAATAATTTAAAATTCTTGTAGTACTTACAACAAAAGGTTGAGGTGATATAAATTCTTCTTCCTTCACTCCTTAACCTTCTCTTTTCCTTTTCCTTCGATTCGGTCCTCTCCTTCCTTTTCTTTTTCTTCAATTTCATATAAACACATAACATTTATATGTTAAAAATAATCAAATAATTTCCTGTACTATTTAATAAAATAGACATGTATTTTATGATAAATTCATCCTTTCTTACTTTTGCTCACATTTCAATTTAATCCTTTACTCATAAACTTATTCAAAGCTGTCCTTTTGTGTCATAGTCACTAAATTATTTATTTCCAGAGCTACAGAACTCCAAATGAAGAACCGTAAATTTTTCCTAAAACTAGACTCACATATATTCATACCATAAAATTTTCAGAATTTTTAGCTTATCCAATTAGTACAGTTTATTCATCAAAGTCACCCCTATTCTGCTGTCTGGCAGTTCTGACCCTTCTTCACTAAAAATTAATTATCTCTTCATACATAATTCAGATGTTGTTCTCGTTTATTTCTATTAAAAATAGACTCATTCAGGATTATTACATATAAATTTAAGCCCATAATTATTTTTCTCCAATTTTTTATGATTTTCCAAAGTCAGAACAGGGGATCTCGAAATTACTCTGAACCAGTCTTACAAAACTCTAAATATCTAAAAATACAGAATTCCGTTGCTTTCCTTGTTTCTTTCATATGAAACTAGACGCAATAAGCTTTAATTTCATATCTCACTCAACTTTTAATTCCACTTCTATGATATTTAGTGATTTTTCAAAGTTACCCTACTGCTGCTGTCCCAAAACAGTTTTCTTATAGCTTATTTTACAATTAAATCCTTCACCCAATTCTAACTTCAAATTCTTTCAATTAAACCACTAATTCATCTTTTGTTCATCATATGATATGTTCAAAAACTTTAAAACTCCAAAAACCTCAATTTAAATTCATCAAAACTTTATCCTAAAACTTATAAAACATCAAAATTAAAAGAAAAGGGCTAAATTAACTTACCTATTAAACTTCCAAGCTTCAAACTTTTAATTTTCCCTTTTCTTCTTTCTTTTCTCTCTTTTTTCTTTCTTTCCCCTGCTCTCTGTTTCGTTTGCTTCTCTGTTTCTTCTCTTTTATTCTTTACCTTTTTATATAATATTATATTATTAACATAATTATCTAATAATAATATATTTTATCACATAAAAATCTTAGGATTTTTATACTTATGCCGCCTCAACAATTAAAAATGGCATAATTGCCTTTTTAGACCTTTTTATTTTCTTTAATCTTTAATTAAACTTTCACACCTATTACAATCTAATCCCTTTTCCCAAAATCTTCTAATTAAGTCAAATTCACCTAAATAAAACCCAATTAGGCGCACAACTAGCTTCGTAAATATTTTTAATAAATATTTACGCTTCAGTTTTATGAAAACGGAGACCGAAAATATATTTTTCGATTACTCGACTATCGGGTCACTACAATTGCGCTCCCTTTTATCGACTTTTGATTCACATAGATGATGTCGTACTCCGACAGTAGGATCTGCCATCGTGCCATTCTTCCTGAGAGTGCAGGTGATTCCATCATGTACTTTATTGGGTCCAGTTTTGAAATCAACCACGTGGTATGATACAGCATATATTGTCTGAGCCTTCGAACTACCCAGACCAAAGCACAACAGAATTTTTCAATTGACAGATACTTTGCTTCACACTCTGTGAATTTCTTGCTGAGGTAGTAAATCGCCTTTCCTCTTTTCCCCGACTCATCATGTTGCCCCAGTACACAACCCATTGAATTTTCGAACACAGTCAGATACAATATTAACGGTCTCCCGGGAGTTGGTGGTACTAGCACCGGGGGGCTTGACAAATATTGTTTTATCTTGTCAAAAGCCACTTGGCACTCCTCGTTCCATTCCCCAGGATGGTGTTTTCGAAGGAGTCAAAAAATCGGGTCACACTGGTTGGTAAGTTGAGCAATGAATCGAGCGATGTAGTTCAACCTCCCTAAAAATCCCCTGAATTCCTTTTGTGTGCGCGGAGGCGGTAGTTCTTGTATGGCTTTTATCTTATTTGGATCAACTTCAATGCCTCTCTCACTGACGATGAAGCCTAGTAATTTCCCCGAGGTAGCCCCAAACGTACATTTAGCTGGGTTAAGCTTCAGCTGGAACTTCCTCAGCCTTTCAAACAATTTCCTGAGGTTCCCAACATGCTCTCTTTCCCCCCGAGATTTGGTGATCATATCATCAACGTAGGCTTCTATTTCTTTATGCATCATGTCATGGAACAACGTCATCATAGCTCTCTGATATGTAGCCCTGGCATTCTTTAATCCAAATGGCATTACATTGTAGTAGAATGTTCCCCACATCGTCACGAATGTAGTTTTCTCCATATCTTTGGGGGCCATCTTTATTGGATTATATCCCGAAAATCCATCCATGAAGGAGAATAACGAATGTTTTGCCGTGTTATCCACCAATGTATCGATGTGTGGTAAGGGGAAATTATCTTTAGGACTTGCTCGATTCAGATCGCGATAATCTACACACATTCGCACCTTGCCATCTTTCTTCGGTTCCGGGACTATATTAGCCACCAATTCTGGATATTTAGAGACTTGTAGGAACCCAACATCAAATTGTTTCTTGACTTCTTCTTTTATCTTTAAAAGCATTTCAGGTCATTCGTCTTAACTTCTGTTGAATAGGTTTGCATTCTGGTTTGAGTGGGAGTCTATGGATCGCTACATCCTCGTGCAAACCTGGCATGTCCTGATACGACCATGCAAATACATCTTTGTACTCATGAAGCAAGGCGATCAAGTCACGTCTGGTATTCTCTGAAATGGAGGTCCCAATCTATACTTCTTGCATCTTTCCTTCATCTCCTAAATTCACTGTCTCAACAGATTCTTGATGGGGTAGGATTTGTTTACCTTCTTGTTCTATCATTCTTAGTAAGTCAGGAGACGATACATAATCTTCAGCATTTCCCTGAGCTTCGAATTCTTCTACACAAATAGCTTTCTCAAAATCAATTTTAGGACTTGTAACGGGATTGTTCATGTCGTTGATATCTGAGCACCTGAAAGGCGAATGGAAAAGAAAACTGTAGAGGAGCATCAAAGTATTTGAACCAAACAAACATAATGTTATGGCATGATATGAGGTACATGTAAGGACAGGGGGTGAGAAAAGGGGGCAATTATGAAGTTAGCGAGAATGAAAGAACTATGACAAAATGCATCTCCATTAATGTTCATTCAAATGATAAAGTTCAAACATAAGTTCTTACAAAAGGATCCCACTATTACTTAGGGGCACACAAAAAGAGAGTTAACACTGAACATTACTCTGAAGAGGACTTAGAAACTACAAGAAGATCCACAGCAGTCCAATTGTTCAAAATGAATCCAGGGGGACAAGGGCGTATCATTGAAACTTCTTTACTTACATCACCTCTTTTGTCAACAACATTTATACTGACGTTCTGAAGGCCCCTTTCAATCAATAACAACGTGCTTTGTGAATTATCTCTCCCCGGGTACATCATTCCTGTAGGTGCAAATGTTTTCGACAAGGGCGGATACATTATGGGCTCCCATTCCACTTCTCGACCTGAGGCTCTTGCAATCCTCCTTTCTTGATCTTTCTGTAACTGTTTCCTTCTTTGTCGCACATCGGGCTTGAATCCTAAACCGCATCGAGCCTTGTAGTGTACTGGCTTCACTGCTCTGACTATTCTTGCTGGTATTTTCCCAAACCTTTCTTCGCTCAGGCTCCTTTTCCTACAGTCAGCTTAATTCTCATCTCCGTATTCCTTGACAGTTTGGGTGTGGGAATCTTATTTCCTTCAACAACAAATGTAGCATTGATAAATTCGAAGGAACAGAAGGAACATTCTATTGCATCTTTATTTACTTCAATGTAGGGCGCGCCAGCAGAAATAAACACAATAATGTCTTTTTCACCAGCGACTGTGATCAAGCAGTTATCCATGATGAACTTGACTTTTTGATGGAGAGATGAAGGAACTGCCCCGGCGGAATGGATCCAAGGCCTCCCTAAGAGGCAGTTATACGAAGGTGCGATGTCCATGACCTGGAACTCAATATCATAAGTACATGGGCCCACATCTAGAGGAATTTCAATCTTTCCAATAACCTCTCGTCATGTTCCATCAAATGCCCTTACTGTGGAATGACAAGGCCTTAGATAAGACACATCAACTGGCATCCTGGAAAGTGTGGCCAAAGGCGTGACATTGAGTGCGGACCCGTTGTCAATAAGCACATTCGGTATTATGTAGCCCTTGCAACCAGTTGTGATGTGCAATGCTCTTACAGAGCCCCTACCTTTTGGTGGTATTTCGTCATCACTGAAAGAGATGAAATTATCCGCATTTAAATTGTCCACCCACCTATCAAGCTTTTCGACGGGTACGTTGCTCGGCACATATGCTTGATTTAACACTTTCAGTAAAACGTTTCGATGTGGTTTCGAGTTCAACAGTAGAGATAACACTAAGATTCTTACCGGTTGCTTGTTCAGCTGCTCTACGATGTTATATTCACTATGCTTGATAAACTTTAAGAATTCATGTGCTTCAACCTTATTCACAGGTCTTTTAATTTCTTGCTCAGACTGTATTTCAACATCAACCTCATCACTACGTATTGGTGCCTTTCCTTTCTGATTCGCGTCAACGGTTTTCTTCTTTGGTTCATCCACTTCAGGGGAATAACATCTCCCGCTGCGGGTAAAATGCCCCACATCGCTAACACTTCTAGTCGTAGCTTCGGGTATGGTAATGTTGACATCGTATTTCCATGGCACCGCCTTGTCGTCCTTGTAAGGGAAAGGAGCTGGTACTTTGATTATCATCTTTGGTTTGACTTCCTTCTTCTTGGCCTCATAATAAATCACCAGAGGTCGATCGGCACTATAAGGGATGTCTGGTGGCTGATTATCAGAGGCGCATATTTCCCCTTCCTCGGCCTCGTCTATTTTATCAAAGATCTTGACCTCCTTGTTGTTCATCATGTCTTGGAGCAATTTTTTGAATTCTTCACAAGACTGGATGTCATGCCCTTCGATGCCATGAAAATCACAAAAACTCTGACTTTTTATACTTCCTCCTTTGAAAATTTCGTTGGGATGGCGAAACGACCCATTTTCTGCCATTACTTCCCAAACTTTTCGCAAAGGTGTTTCTATTTCAGAAACGCAACTTTTAGCCCGCCGCATATCTTCCTTTATCACTGCGCTCACGCTCCCTTCAGTATGGTTAGGGAGCGGGTTTCCAGCCATATTACCAGTACCTTCAAATCGTAAAATCCCTGCATCAATGAGATCCTAAACCCTCCTTTTAAAAGCTATACAATTTTCCGTGGAGTGCCCCTGGTTTCCCCCACGATACATGCAACTAGTATTAGGATCGTACCATTTCAGGTATGGAGGTTTCAATGGTGCCATATAATGTGGGGATATTAATTGTTTTTCCAATAATTTTGGGCACAGTTCTCCGTACGACACGGGAATAGGGGTGAGTCGGGGTTTTTTAGGACTGGGCCTCATCGGTCTTTGTTCATTTTTGGGTTGGTTTGGAGTAGGTGGGGTATTTGGTGGGAACATAGTGAATGGTCTTTGGTTATCCGTGGCATAGACGGGGTAAGGAGGAGGTGTTTGATAGTAAGGGTTTTGAGGAGGAAAATAGAAGCGTGGAGGTAGGCGAAATAGAGGTCGTGGTTGGGTTGGATACGGGTTAGAAGTGTAGTGGCACCCAGTCCCCACCATATGGGTTTCAAGCTCTTTTTTCTTTACAGGTACTGGCCTTTTCGAACTCTCGGGACCTTCCATCCTTCCGCTCTTGATGCCGTTTTCAATGAGTTCCCCAGACATTACGATATCGGCGAAGTCTTTTGTGGCGTTTCCCACCAGCTTGTCATAAAATGGCACTTTTAAAGTGTTGATAAAGAGGATCGTTATCTCAGTTTTAGTCAGTGGGGGTTCTACTTGGGCCGAGATATCCCTCCACCTTTGAGCGTATTGTCTAAAGGTCTCTATTGGCTTCTTTTCCATCATCTGCAGCGTTAGTCGATCAGGCGCCATATCGAAGACATGCTTGTACTGTTCACAAAACGCTGATGCCAGGTCCTTCCATGATTGGATCCTCTCTCTGATGAGTTGATTATACCATCGGAGGGCTGATCCGATCAAGCTATCTTGAAAACAGTGTATTAGCAATTTGTCTTCATTCACATAACCAACCATCTTCCGACAAAACATGATAAGATGCGCCTTTGGACATCTCGTTCCATTATATTTTTCAAAATCTGGCACTTTAAATTTCGGGTGCAGGACCAGATCGGGAACCAAACTGAGCTCTTTGGCGCTCAGTGCAGAGAAGACTCCAGTACCTTCTATCGCATTGAGTCTTTCTTCCAGACTTTTATACTTGTCCTGAGCATCATGATCCTTCATTCTCAGCTTGGCTATTTCTATTGGATCATCCAAATCTGGGACGATTGGATTAGCAGAATTATCTCCGGAGTTTGATACAAATATACCTTGCCCTAGATGAGCAGGTGGTGCAGGTCGTGGCTCTAGGCCTGCCGGTTCCCCTTGAGGGTATCCTCTTTGTGTTGCATGGGCGTGGGGCGGAGTGATTGGGGGATAGAGCGGATCCTGATTATCTCTTGACTGAGGCTCTGTGATGCCAGGGCTCTGTGCGGGTCCTTTTCCTTTGACCAGAGCTGTCATCATCTCCATAATTTTGGCCATTTGATCCTTTTGCTCGAGCGATTCCTCTCGGGATCTTACCATCAGATCCCTTGCTTCTTGCTGCGACTTGGCCAACTGCTCTTACATCTCTCTCTGGATTCTTTCCATTCTTTCGATTCTTTCATTGAGTTCAGCATCCATAGCTCTAGCTCTTAGACGTGTCCTATAGGGATGACATGATTCCAGATTCGTAGTGTCACAACTGTGGATTATACGATTTTAGCCTCAGCAAATGATCAAGGTGATATGATACTACTGCGTGTAATGCAATGCAAATGCATGGTATGAATACAAAAAGGTGTCAACTCTGATTCAATTCCCCATAGAAAACTTTATTAGAAAACAAAGCTCTTTACATAAAATAGATTACAGATATGGTTTGGCCTTAGCGCCCAGAGCCCTAATCTTTCAGAGTAACGAAGCCAACTCCTGTCCTCGACTTGTCTGTGACTCATGCAGCACGCTTAATACATCTGCCTCTGCTGCTAAAATTTGCAAGTACTCGGCCACCTCTCGAATCTGATTTATGGCTTCTCTCATGAAATAATCCCTCTTTTCAATTTGATTCTGAGTATTATGTAACTCCTCCTTCTGTTGTTCTTTACTCTCTTTCAAGTACCCGATATAATTCTGACAATCTTGCAGTGCCATTTCTAATCTTCGGTCTTCTTTTCCATTTCTTCAATTCTATTCAAGCTTGCCTTTAATTCTATTATCGAGTTACGATTTCAATAATGACTTAAGGACCTTTCCAATTCCGCCACTCTAGTCTTCAATTCATTTATTCTGTTTTGGCCTTCTGACACTTGCCTTTCTAAGATCTCTTTCTGAACTTTCATTTCTTGAAATTTCCTTTCCCATTGCTCGGCCTTAGCTTTTTCTTCTTATAACTCTTGTCGCCATTGACTTGAAGTCTTTCCTAGCCCCGCAGTTCTCATTGAGAGACGCATCTTTTTGTAGTCCCTCTTTAGGCTATCCAGATCTTCTTCAGCTTTGCTCTTCCCTTTTCTTATCTTTTCTGCTTCTGATTTCTGTATTTCTACATCCAATTTCAAAAGCATCTTCTCCTCCTCCAACTGCTTAATTTCCTTTTCGAGCTCTGAACTCCGTTTCACAAAATCCTGCCTGATAATTTCTAGCTCTGTCGGAACTATCCGCAAGTATTCTTCCACTGAGCATCATTTAAAGTCGGACCTGGAATATTATCATAGATTCTTTTACTCAACCATGCTTTATACTCAACAGTCACCATTTTGCCCATGCTTATTCCCTTCACCCTACGAGGTCGTATCCAAGCATCAGTAATCTCCCGACTCTTTTTCTTGTAATTTTCCACTTTATAAGAAAATTTATTTTGGGCCAACCCGTGCATTACCTGTATAAACTGCCTAGACTTGTACTGTCTCGCTGTAAGTAGCGGAGCATACCCAATGGCTCCCCATATTCCCGGTAAAGGGACCCAATTAAAACTCCCGCATCTGTACAGTATCTCGTCGGACACAATCCAAGGGGCTCTCCACACAACATCATCTTCTTGAAGATTCTGCAAGACTATTATCCACCTTTCTTCTGACATATCGTCCCATCTCGGTGCAGCCAATTCCTCTCCCAAAGGTGAATAATTCTCACAGTAGGGTCGGTAGGAAACCCTATCTATCTTCCAAAAGTGACCGTAAAACCATACCATCAATAATTGTGCACACCCAATAAACCTGCCTTCTCCAGCTTTCCGACATGCACTTAAAGATCTAAAGGTCTCGGCAAGAATCGCGGGAACTGGTGTAACTTGCTTATTCAATCGATCAAACAAATCTGCCACTTCTTCATCTACGTGCCTTAGAACTCTGGGGAAAATGACTAATCCGTAGATGCTCAAAGCAAAGATGTCCACACTCTTCTTCACATCGGGGTGTGCCGAAATTAAGTCCCTTAAATTTTCCCAAGGAATGCATCTTCCCTCGCCCTTTTGCTGTATCCGAGCCGAAACCCACTGCTCGCT
The DNA here is from genome assembly GCA_005393395.2 of Gossypium australe. Classification (NCBI taxonomy): domain Eukaryota; kingdom Viridiplantae; phylum Streptophyta; class Magnoliopsida; order Malvales; family Malvaceae; genus Gossypium; species Gossypium australe. The sequence continues at coordinate 103,005,701 of CM016620.1, forward strand.
CATCCCGGTAATGTTCATCAATTTTCTCGCGAAGGACAGAACATTAGCAATCCTAGTATAAACTTTATCAGCTTGGATCTCCGGACAACGAAGCAAAGTAGTGTACTATTCTATAGTAGGTACCAGATCTACGCTCCCAAAGGTGAAATAATTATATGCCGAATTCCAAAACTGAACCATAGCCCGAAATAAGCGTCAATCTACTCTGACATTAAGCAAATGAGAGATATCGCCATAATTGCTACAGAACATTTGTTTAGTATCATCCTCCCAATGAGTCCAAATATCCCTTAATTCTTGAAGCTCATTTTGTGCTACACTAATGCGGGTGTAATCGCACAACTCAGAGACATATCCTTCAACTAGACTGTCCCCCTTTTCCACTTGCAATCCTTCCGACCATGCACGAACAGCAGCATTGTCCTCTACCTTAGCAAGAAATTCGTTTTCCATGGTAAATCTTCTATCTTAGCAACCGAACAGGAATCGACACCTCTTTAATGCGAAATGTTATGCAAATAACAAGCCAACCGAAACGAGTCAGTATCGCATAAAAAATCAAAACAAGTAAAATGTTATCAAACACTCATCTAAATAACCATTAAAGGTTCGACATTCTATCTAGGGTAGGCTTCTGGGGTTTACTATATGCGGTTCAGTTCTAAAGAAGGGTACCTGAACCAACAGATTCCTCAATCCTCACCCATTATAGGCTCATATGAATCGAGTTCAGTTCAGGGGAACACATTTCCCTATGACCATGCGGAGGTGAAAACCTCACGAAGCGTATAGGTACAGATGTGTCCCGGAAGCAGTCCACTAGCCCATGCGGAGGTGAAAACCTCACGAAAGCATAGCTTCTTACTCCCACTTAAAGGTATGATCACAATGGTCATGCAATGCAATGCCAAAATATTTCACGAGACTCGACATTATAGCACATACAAATCCATAAAAAACACGATTTTTCAAGACAATTTTCTAAATTTTCAATGAAAAGGACAAAAATTTAATCAATTTATGGCTTGACTCTCAAAATCCCCAGCGGAGTCGCTAAGCTGTCGAAACCATCTTTTGACAAAACGGGAATCGATTTTGGTTTTGAAAATAAAAAAAAGGGAGTCGCCACCGATCTTTATTAGGTGTGATCGGATCACCTTTGTTTTAATAAAACACTTTGATTTACTAAAACGACATTTTTGGTCTACGAAACTCGAGAAAATGGGTTCGGGAGTCGGTTACGCACGAGGAAGGGTTAGCACCCTCGATGCGCCCAAAATTGGTACCTAATTGATTGTTTAGTGTCCTTCGTTGAAAATTTGGAAAGGTTATAAGTTTTTTGAGGAAAAATTAATCAATATTGAATTTGAACCTCAAGATTAACTTGTCTCGAAGGAAATAAAAATATCAAATCCAGTACGTTAGGACATGACACCTTTATACCCCGACACTGAGATCATCCTTGATCTTCAAGACATGCAATTAAAGAAGGGTGTTTGATTGTCGGGTTGGACAGAAAATTTACACCCAGTACGTTAGGGCATCGTTTTCTGACTTTCCAAACGCAAAAACACTGCCTTATTTTGAAAGAACAAAATCTTATTTTAAGCTTAAAATGCATTCAAATAAAATAAAACATTTGCTAAACTAGAGCATGTTAGGACGTGAGGTGTAATGGTGTTAAAATGCATAAACATCAATCATGAAATATATAAATCAAGGATCGTATTAACAACACGCTATAACATGCGAGTTTACGTAAAGAAAGTTAATTTATTTTAAAACTTTGAACTTCAAGATTAGCTCGTTTCGAAAGAATAAAAAGTATCACATCCAGTACGTTAGGACATAACACCTATATACTTCAATACCGAGATCATCTTTGATCTTCAAAATTATTTAATTAAAAAGGGGTATTTGGCTATCTGGCTGAATAGAAAATTTACACCCAGTACGTTAGGGCATAATTTTCTAAACTCCCAAACATACAAACATTGCCTTCTCTTTTTGAAAGAAATTTTATTTACGCGAAATTTTAAAATGAACTTAATATATACAAGATATTAGACAAAGAGACACATAAAAATAATAATAATATATAAACATGTACAGAATAAATAAATATATAATTTAAGGTAAGTTCTTTTAAAGGAATACATTATACATAATAAATATACACATAAAGTAATGCAAAATCACTAATATATACGTAAAGATAATTGGATGTAAATCATTGAAAATAATAGTAAATTAATAAGTGGATAAAATATTATATACAATACTTAATAAAATAAAACAATAATAATGATAGTATTAACAATAATAATAACCATATTTAAATAACGGCAAAATAACAAGATAATTAAAGAAAACATCATATAAAAAAGGACTAAATTAAAAATGAAGACAGTAATCTGGGGAAAAGTTAAAAATAAAAGGGAAATCAGAGGACTTAAATGAAATGCGCGCAAACGATCAAGGATTGAAATGGAAATTATTCCTGAAGCCCAAAACGCAGCGCCCAAATTGGATTAACTTAAAAAGCGCACAATATTTAGGGGAAAAAAATTAAAAAACAAAAGGAATAAAATTAGGACTCCATCAATTGATAACGCGAAACGTAGGGGCTGAATGCACAAATACCCCTAAAGATAAAAACACGTGGATCCTCGTGGGTACTGGGTCAGGTCAAGTCGGGTTATCTAACACGGCACCTTTTTGTTTTATTTAAAATAAAAATTTCTATTTTGAAACCCCATTTTATGCTTCAGAGAAAAAAAAATTCAAAAGGCTTCCCCCCACTCTAAAAAAAATCAAAAAGGAAAGCCCTCTTTCTCTGTCCCGACGATCGGGTTTCTCCGTCGGTTGGGCTCCCTTGGCCGTTCATCACGCCACTATGCCACCAACAAATCGGTGGCTAGCGACGTTCGAGATGGTGGGCTTTAGCACTGTTCCGAAGCTGAGCCCTCGGACCTCCGTGGGTACCAAGACAGAAGGCTCTCGACCCTCCCTTTCGAGCCTGACCGCGACGACGGCGTGAGTCCTCCGACTACGTGGACGGATTCAGGTAAGGTCTCTTTGCCTTCTTTTTGTTTATAGAAAATTTTAGAATAATAATGAAAAATAAAAGGGGTAAATGACAATAGAAATAAATCGACCTTCAAATTTCTAGTTTTATTGCTGTTGATTAGTAAAAATCCCCTTTTCTTTTAATGTTATTGTTAATAAATGCCCTAAAAACAGTGAAAAAGTAAAGACGGATGAAAGCGACAATATTCTGTAAAATGAACAAGGAATTAGAATCAACCTTCTGTTTAGTTCTGTTTCTGCTTTTGATTTTTTAATTATCTAGTATTCGTAAAAAAAAAGATCCTGGTACAGTGATTTTACTTTGGTTTTATAACCGATTTTACAAATCCCCTTTCTTTGTTTATTTCCTTGTTTTCTCTGCTACTTCTTGTTTTTCTCTGCTTGCAGGGTATGGGCAAAGGGGCGTGCGAAACTAGAGGCGCATGGGGCGCTGAAGAGGTAGAGGCGTGCTTGGGGGCCGACAGTGGTGAGCGTGGTTGTCGGGGCGCATGAGAGATCGAAACGACGCAGGGGTGCGTGCAGGGGGACGCGGTGGCAGAAGAGGGGTCAGCGGCTAGTGGGGCAAACGAGGGGTCGAAGGCGCACCAAGGAAACCTAGGGTTTCCATTTGGCTAAGTCTTGTTGGGCCGCTTGGGCATTGGGCTTTGGGTTAGAATTTTGGGCTAGGATGAGTGGGTTCTGGTTTTGGATTGATTGATTGTTTGTTTTTATTTGGGTTTAATGGGCTTGTGTAATTTGGACATTTTACGGACTGTTTCATTTATTGGATTTTTTGGTTTTATTTTTTGTTTATTTGTTGGGTTTATTTTTGATGGGCCTCGGTTGCTTCTGTCAGGCCCGGGCCAAAATTGGTTATTACAGCGATGATGGGTGTTTTAATGTCGTGATGACGCGATGAAAACCTGGATAAGTGCGGTCGTGTTTTGGCAGCCAATTATGGTTTCTTTGTCCTATCAAACCCTAATTACTTCAAAGATATTTTAGGCACATAATACATTGAATGTAGCCTATATAAACCGCATTATAACCACATTAGAAGGGAGTCAACCTAAACAAACAAATTTCTTTACACAATTTTATTTAGTTTTTAGTTTAGTTTATTTTATGTCCGCTTAATCGAGAAATCCAATTCCTAAGTTAGACAATTGCAAGTGGAGGATGTTCCGTAATCGTGATATTTATCAATTAATTCATGAGTATTGTATTATCCTTGTTCTTCTATTTATATTTTGTTCATTAAATCTTTTAATTGAATGTTTGTATGAATATTTGAATACATTGTGTGCTTAATATTTATCCCGCATGATTTGGTTGTTTTGTCAATTCATCGATTGAGTAAATAATAACCTAAAATTCAATGTTTATTCAAAGGACTTAGTAACTAGGAAGTGACACTCCTAGTAGAAAATTTAGACAGGTGAGATCGAGAGGGTATCCTTTTGAGTAGAACTTGTGCCAAGTAGTGAGACTGAAAGGGTATTCGTATCCTTAGGCGAGACCGAGAAGGTATCTTAGGTTGTATGTTAGATGCCAAACCCGACCCTTTAAGAGGATCCGAGTATGAGTTGTCACATTAAAGAAATCATCTATCTTTAAAACTATTTATAGCGTATACTTTATAAAACCGGGGTTTTGTATTAAACATTTAATAAAATAATAAAATAAAGTGTAAGCCATGTGGCATATAAGCTTGAAGAAGATAATTTTTATTGTATGAAATATAACACTGGAAAACCATTTCATATCTCAAATGAAGCTTCATTAAAACATAGTTTATCAACATAGGTTTCGAGTACAAATTCTTTCCAAAATACAATCAGGCATCACCCCATCATCATGCATAATACAAAACAATAGAAGTCTCACAACAATAGATGTCCTCTGGTGTAGTCTAATAGAATGTCTCCCTTCAATATTAAGCCTGAGAAGAAAAAGGGAAACGGGGTAAGTTCAAAAGAACTTAGTAAGTTTCAGAAGAAGTCTTATCATTAACCACTAATACTTCAAGCAGATCACATCAAAGAGTCAAACACAATTACATAGTTTACCATGCGGTGAGTACCATACACAGACCATATGGTGAGTTCCATACACGGACAGTTTATACGACGTTTTACTATTCCTTTTGCGCATGTACTACGCCCATATGACCTTACAAATAAACCTTCTTCATGCCAACCACGTACCCAAATCCTTAGTCAGATTCATATCATATATTCCATTCATATTCCTTTGTTTGTATCCTTAGTCGTGATTTTCATGTATCTCAATCTTCCAGTTCAATGTATATTCCATTGAAGGCATCACCATGAATATATTTCCTTAATATCATTTCCATGATTCAAACCATATCATTCTTGTTAGAAATAGAAGGTAGTGACTTAAGCATAAAGAATGGTCTTTACCCTTCAACACATACATTACTTACCTAGACTGACAACTCTGAACAACCACTTTTCATATGCCCATACTTCACATTTACAGAGCATAAGTATTTACTTACACGAAATATAAAACAGGAATACCACACACATGGGAGTATGAAGGAACTCACCAGAAAAACAACAAAGTCTATATAGCAGGACCTTTGCCTTTATCACTCGAACCTTCTACAGTGTCTTAAGCTAAAATATAAATAATTAAACTTATTAGATCATCACACCATTGAACCCAAACATGCATGCAAGACACATTAACATTTAACCCATAATCAAGAAGCTTCCTTCCTTACATACTAATTTGATACTTATGCATACAAATTTTAAAAATACATAAATAATTATAAAAATAACCTAGGGTTCATCGATATTTACCACAAAGCTAAAACAAATGTATAGGTTGGTTGAATACAACAAACCCAACTTCAGACAAGTTTCTAGACTTAAACTTTTCAGAGAATGCAGACAAATTCAAGAATATGAACGCAAAGAAAATGTAAAGTTTATCGGTGAAGACATGAATTTCCTTACATGGAGACAATGTTTAGTGGAAGGATCAAATTATTCCACTAACACTTTTGATTTCCGTGATTAACTGCACTTATCATCTTTTAATTCTTATCAGCTATAGTATCTTAGTTCCATTCTAACCAGTTCACACTTGGCTAGCTAACTTGTCTTATTAAAATAATAAACAAATCTATTAACTACAAACTTAACAGAAGAACCCGCCAACCCATAGATCTCGCTAAAACACGCAATCCACTAAAACACAGGATTCACCAATTGGCGCATATATAAAATACTATAATGAGACAAAACTAACATTTTACTTTCTTAGAGTTATGATTTATATCATAACACAATAATCAGTACCCAAATACAAAAACTTCACCGGGCGAGCTGTTACATGGTAATCCTTAGTGAAGATGAGACCGATAGGGTTTTCCTAGCTAAGGGTGATAAATACTCAATTAAGGGTAATTGTTGACTTAATTAATAATTAAGGTTACAATTGATTCCAGGCTAAAGGGGCTCGCTTAGTCAAAACGAGGAATAAGAGAAACTAATAGTTAACTTAGGGTTAATTTTAGTTTAGGTTAAATTAGTTAATTAATTTTATTATTGTTTGGGATTTACACTACTAATTCATAACTAGACTAGATTAGTACTTATTTTTTGTAATTAATTTAATAGTGATTTTCTCCAATCTGCAATCCTTTGGGTACGATTCTCGTAATACTTACCAAGTGTTTCGTTGTAAACAAATTATATTACAATTTGACATGTATGCTTGTGGACACCGTTGTTTATTTTATATCTTTTTTGCTATAGTATTTCCAGTCCAAACGTTCACACGTCGGAAGGCGGTTACTTACATTGATCTTTTATAAGTACAACAACTACTAACTACTTTGACATACATTTTGGCTATCTTTGGCACATAATGTCTTAACTAGTCAGTTGCCCACATTAACATTAAAATAGGTTAGACATATTTGCACATCATTAGTAACATTAATTAATACCAAAGTAATTTCATGTCACATGACAAGTTATAAACATATACAAATTCATATTCGATACATTTTCAAGCTTTTCTATTTCAATTATGATAAATATCGCCCGATGGACCTATAGTAAAATGGACTCGGATACATGGGTGAACTATGTTGCTCACACAAGCTGAAATTACATCAGGGTTGCTCACACAAGCTAAATTTACATTAGTTTACCCGTCTGGGCTAAACCTGTGTTACATATAACCTAAGAATCTACAACATATGTTAGACCTTGTTATAACATGAAAAATCCTTGATCAAACGCACGTATAACCTATAATAGCTTGATTTACAGTGGTGTCAAAAAAGGCAGTTCTGAAACCCTATTTTCCTAAACCGAGTCTGTAAATATTAAATATGAATATTTACGGAGTTGGTATGATAGAATATTAGAGTTTGTTCCGGTAATTTTTGTCAATTAATTGCTTAATTAGAGTACAGTGACTAAATTGTAAAATTCTTATCGCTATAGGTTTTTAATTGGCTAAAGACTTAGGGGCTTAAATTGCAATTAGCCAAATAACCAAAATGGAAATTAAACCATTTTGGAATATGTGTTAGTGGATAATGGTGGTTTAAATATTAAAACATGATTAAAAAGCTTAATTAAAAAATATTAACTAAATTAATTAAGTTTAAAACATGGTATAAAACCAAAAACTAAGTGGAAAGAAAGAGAAGGTTCATCTTCTCCATCCTTCCATACCCAAAATTTCAAGAAAAGAAAATAAGAAAATCGTCCCAAGGGTTTCAAGCTTTCGATTATGATTTGGCAAGTTTAATTAAGTCAATTTCTTGTAATTTTTATGTTTTTGAGGTCATGAGAGCTTGATTTAGCTAGCCCATATACCAATTTGCAAAACTGTTAAAGTTTTTGAAAGTTTCCATTGTTTATTTCTTGAAGAAATTGGTGTTAAATTGATAAAATTTAAGCTTAGATTATGAAAAAAGAACTAGATTGTAAAGTTTAATGGTTAGTTTTGTACATTAGGACTAAAGTGAATAAAATGTGAAATTGCTGTGAAATTTTGGTACAAATGGATATTAGAGGGTTTATAATGAATGTAATTAAAGTCGATTTTTAAATTAAGGCTCAAAATTGAAAGATATAGTTATTTCGATTTTAAGGACTAAAATTGAATAAAATGTAAAAGTTTAGGGGTATTTACAAACTTAAATTATATAGGTTCATTCATGTCATGAAATAATTTATAAATGTTTGGTATTGATAAATTTAATGGAATAATCCTATAGATCAATAATTGGATCAAATTGGAGATAATCGAGGAAAAGCCAAAATGGTCAATTAGTTCCTAAAGATTCAATTTGTTTGTTGTTTTGACCAGGTAAGTTCATATGGAACCAACTACTCTATTTTTAATTATGTATGGATTATACTTGAACTATTATATATACTTGTTAGAATTGAATAATATTAGGTAATTTGACACAAATGTATTATGTTGGGCTGAATTGTAAATTCGTGTAAATATTGGTTGGATGGAAATAATACAATGTATTAATATGATTATTGGTTGGTTATATGCCTCATAAATGAAAAATAAAATATGTATAAGATTTAATATTGACATTTATACAAAAGTAATGCCCGAGCGAGCTTAGTAAAAGGTTAAGATATGTATGGCATGTCATTAGGGTTATACTCATATTTGATCAGGGATTTACATGTTATTACGAGATCCAACATTTGTTGCAGATTCTCAAGTTCAATGTATTGTAAAGTTTAGGATATGTATGGTATGTCATTAGGGTTATACTCGTATTTGATCAAGGATTTACATGTTATTATGAGATCCAACATTTGTTGCAGATTCTCAAGTTAAATGTATTGTATGTTTAGCCCGGATGAGTAACCTCAATATAATGACAGCTTGTGTGAGCAACCTAGTTATAATGTCAGCTTATGTGAGCAATCCTGATATACTGTCAGCTTGTGTGAGCATTACATTCTCGTGTATCCGGTTCCATTTTACTAAAGTTCTATGGGGTAATGTTTAATTGCTAAAAATGGAATTTAACCATTGAATGGAAAATGAAATGGTTTGGCAATGTTAATGTATGGATGATTACATAACTTTGATTAGAATTTGAATTGTCTATGAATCAAGAATGCATCTAATGCATTTGATTGACGTTGTTATATGTTTAGATATGCCACAATGTGCCAAAGGATAGTTAGAATGATTGCTAAATTGATTAGTTAATTATGCCTAAATGTTCAAGGTGTGCTATAGTTTCCATTTGAACTTATTAAAAATTTTATATACTTATCTAGCTTGTTTTCCCTTTTCCTTGTAGATCGTCACCTTGAGGAACGCGTCAAGCCAGATTTTCTTTAAGCTCACACTATCCTATCCTCATTTCAATAACTATTTGGTCATCTTGAGTCAAGGATTGTGGCATGTATTTATAATATGTATAATATGTCTAGATGAGTTTGGTAATTTGTGATGGTTTGGTGTTTTGATTCATTTATAAAGATGAACACATATGCATTTCATGCTTAATGTGTGATGCTCTATAACTATAAGAATGACATATGGAATGGTATGAAATGAGGTATGAATGGAACTTGCTTGATTGGTGAATGAGATGGAAATGTATGTGAACATTTATAACTTGTAGCATGCTTGAAAACTGTGACCAAATCTTGATAGTTGTTATTTATGCATAAAGCTTATAAGCTCTAAATGTGTATATGTGTACATAAGTATTTGAAATGAAAGTGATTTGGTATGCTTTAAGGATCTTTAGTATAGGTAAACATTGGTAGTTGAATGACTTGGTTGGTGTTTGATTTATGGCATGAAATTTTAATTTTACTTGATGTATACATAGTAATTATCTTAAGAAGATGATAAACATGGATGTTGAGCCTGCTTAGCATGTTTATGGTAGGTGACTACCTCTGGATGTACTAACGTACAGAGTGTAACTGCTGCAATAAAATATATAAATACATGTAACGACCCAAATTTGGGCCTTGGGTGTGGGAGCGTTTAAAATTTTTGGAGAACAAGAGAACGGCTTTAATGCAAGTTGGACCTATTAGGTGAGTGATTTTGGAAGGTTAGAGGGCTTCTATGAAGTCCCGGGTTTAAACTTTGGCTTTAGGGAAATTTTGGTTTTAGGTGAATAAAACCCTGGGAGTTAGTAGTAGGCTTTAAGAATAAAATATGGAGAAAAATGACATAAGGAAGGGAGTAGTCTAGTGGCAAGGCATCATTAAGGGGATAAGTGAGTGCTTGGGTTTAAGTCTTGGCGCTTGCATTTCATTTTGATTTATTTTTAAGTGAACTTAGACTTTGGCCCATAGGTTTATATTTAGTTGCGCATACTTTAAGACACAAGAGGAGCTTGTGGCCTAGTGGCTAGCTGCGTAGATTATGCTACAGGGGAGCCTGGGTTCGAATCTCATGAGTAGCAAAAAGGGGATATTTATTTTGCTAAGTTGGGGCGGCAAGAGTTTGTGTTGGATTTAAACTCTACTGAAGGAGGGATCCCACATCGGAAAGATAGCAAGAGGGAATGTGAGAAGCTGGCTTTAAATAGAGCAATCTAGGAGGAGAGTAAACATACCTTTGTGGGCGTTTGGGCATAAGAGTGCTCGGAGCGCGGATTAGCAGCTTCAGATTTCTATCATGTGTGTATTTCGCCCTACTCTAGCTGTAGAGCGGCAAATTGCCAAAATGCCGGTCACACGGCGATGGTAGCCACACGAGCGTGCGAGCGCACGTGTGGGAGCTTCGACGCGATAGACGAGGCCACCATGAGTATTCTTGTGGTTTGATGCTGTTTGGGCCATGATGGGCTGAACGGGGCCAAGTGGGCCCAATGGGCCCATATAAATAAATTGTATGATTGTGTAGTAGATAGTGAACTGGTCTATGTGAATCTCATATCTGTGGCTAGATTTGGGCTAAATGGGCCACACAAACGTGTGGGTCCATTTGGGCTGAGGATGGGCTCTAGGCCCATTCGCATCGTTATCTCTGTTTAGAATACCCCTAGTTTGCAAAATTACTAAAATACCCTCAGTTTGCAAAATTACTAAAATACCCTCAGTTTACAAAATTACCGAGATACCCCCGATTTGTAAAATTATCGAAATACCCTCAGATTGCAAAATTACCAAAATACCCTCGGAGGGTAAATTACCGAAATACCCCTAGGTTGCGAAATGACTAGAATACCCTCGATGGGTAGAATGACCGTTTTACCCTCAGCGTTGTCAAGTAACGATTGTATGTTTACATTACACTTGTATATGTTGATATGTATATTGCATTTTATCATGTTGTATGGGGCGGGTTAATGATTGAATAGCAGTGTAGCCTGGTGGCATAGCCACGATATATTTATATCTATGCATAATTATGACTCCGGTGGCTCAGCCACAAACATTCTGTGAATAGCAGCTTGCCTGCGATATTGGTGTGATTGGCGGGGTGGTGACTTGATCCCCACAAGTGTGCTTGGCTGGTCGGGGGTGTGTTGGTTGGATTGGGTTGGGTTGCACTATTTCATTTGCACTTCCATGATTATAGGGCTTAGGCCCAAATTGACGTCTTATGTGCTCGGGCCCAGTAATGCCGGTTTAGGGGATTGCACACTGAGTTCTCGTAACTCACCCCTTTTTACTAAACTCACAAGTAATCCCCAGCGATAGAGGACTTGGAGCCGGGAGGACTCAATGGTGGCCATACATTGGAGATTTCGCGCGAACCTAGGTAAATTCAGCTTTTACCTTATTTTTAAGATTATTTAATTTGGGGGTAATGTTTTTGTAATAAGGCCTCTAGACTTAAATTTCCTTTTAAACTTGCTTTCCATTATTATTTATTGTTAAATGCTTAATACGAGAGTTTTCCTAAAAGTGTTAACAAACTGGTTTTAAAATATCACGTTTCCGCAAGTTTTCAAATTCGGATTTCATAATCAAAGCAGTTTTTAAAATAATAACAACTTCTTAGAGAATCAGACCTTAAACAAGTCGTATGGTTTTCAAATTAAATAACGAAACTCAGAATTTTCAAAAGAGGCGCAACATTTTTAACGAACTACTTTTCTAAACAATCGCTTAGCTTTTCCAACAGACATCTAAACTTAAGGTTCCAACTTCTTAACAAACATGCGATTAATTTGTTTTTAAAAGACCTTTTTATGTGACGCGCCAGATCCGGTCGTAACGTCTAGGCCGGGTTTGGGGTGTTACAATACAAGGCGGTATTCGCAAGTATACGGGTCAAGTTGTAATATAACTTTTACAATGGAGTAGGTGAGTACTTTAAGGATCGTACCCAATGGAGGCGATTGCTAAATCAATTTCAACCTAAACACTAAAATATATAATTAGTACTTTAAATTAGTTATAGTACGAAAACTTAAAATAAAGGATTTTTAGGGTTTTTATAATAAAAAAATAAAATAACATAAAAAGATTAAAAAATGAAGAGACTAAAGAGTAGAGTAAAGCAAATCTTGATTATGGGTGATTAGCTCGCTTCGATAATCCCCATCAATTGTCTCTTCGAGTTCCTTTTCAATCAACTAGTCGTTACCCTAGTAGGATCTTCTGATCCTCCACTAACATAACGAGTCAGCAAGGATTACTTATCTTCCGACCTCACAGTCCAGATTGGTTTGGGGTGAAGGTGTTCACGGATGGGCCATACCAATTTTGGGTTAATTCCCACCTTAATAACTTCTCGGGGTTGTCAGACCTAGGGTTTGTTTCACGTTTTTCCTTTCCCAAACAGCTGATCTGCTAAGTAACCCTACAAAACAGTTAATAGATCATATATCCACTTGCTAATCCCCAATAAAAGGATTAGTTCCTCACGGCTTCCATAGACAATATAAGATCAATATAAAGAGAAAACATGCTAAATAAATTGTCAGTATAGAGTTTACAAAAGAGCCTGATTGTATTAAGAATTGATTGCGAATCCACAAAGTTTGACGATCTCCCCAAATCATATCTCTTGAAAACAAAGAACAACTGAAAATAAATTCTAAAAACTTAAGAAAGAAAGAAAGAAAACTAAACTAAAATTAAGAGACTAGTTCTAAATTGAATGAATGGTCCCCATAACATGTGCCAAATGAGCCTATTTATAGATTTTCTGTGGTAGTCATCCTTAACCCTAGGTTAGCTGACATCTCGAGCTTTAAGTTTGATTGTGCAAACCAAAATGCCCCTGTTTCGTGTTTATCTCCTGTCTAGAGTCGATGTCGCGACACACTAGGACCTGTGTCGCGACAAAGCAGTCAGTGTACTCCTCCTGGGATATCTTCCAGGGTATGTCGTGACACCATTAGTCTATGTCACCACATTAAAGGCATTTTCATGATTTCTCCATTTTGCTCCCTATGTTGAGGCATAGCTACAGTATCTGCCTATTATGCCTTCTAGTGGTCTCATACACACTTATACAATTCATCAACTCACCCTTAGGCCTCATTCAGCCACTAGGGTCAATAAAAGACTCGTTTTGCACATTGTATTAACTAAATGGAAACTTTAAGAAAACATAATTAAAACTTAATAAAACATTTGTCTTCAAGCTCCCAAAGTGCGAAAATTAGTTTAATCTACTACACTGAATTACGACATATCAATAGGTTTAGATTCAATTAGAATTATTACATAATGTATATGTTGTATGGTTTGGCTAGAAATTATGAATTAAGTACAAAATTGCACATTTTTGCCAAAAACATGGCCCACGTCCCTATGATCAATTTACCTTATCGCAATATCGACCGATAGTGAGTCACATCATGACGTTAAGTGGCCTAAGGTCACAATTTGAAAAACTATTCAACGACGTCATGACTTGGGGGAGATTAAGTAACGACGTCGGCCCTAAATTTCTAAAACTTTGCAATTTGGTCCTATTTTGTGCCTAGGTTAACAAAAGAGCTTTCGTAAGCTCGATTAAAACTCGAAATTGTTTGTTAAACCTAAAATGAATCTGGTTGACATTACATTACATGTATGATTGATTATTTTACTGTGAACTTGATTGTAGTTGATTCGGCAACGAATGTAGCATTTCACAACTCGAACTTGACAATTGGGTCGGGCGAGGGGTGTTGCATAATCCTATTAGCATGCTAATCGTATCTTAACATTTTACTAATTTTACACAGGCATCATTTTCATATATATTTCAATATCAATCCCTGTAATCGTCCATAATTCATATTGCACCCAATACATGATCACATATTTCATTTACATCTCCTGTAATTGACCATTTACATACATTTGTACCCTGTAGTTGTTCACATGTTTTAATTCGATCCATACTAGCCATACGTGCAAAACTACTAGTATATCAATATAAACTCATCATACATATACATATATACATCAATTTAAATGCAAGTATATATATAAATCACAAAACTGATTTAGTAAGCTCCAAGTGAACTTTCCTATCCGAAACACCAAAAACGAGTTTATTCTTTAGGGGCTAATCAACTTTTTTAGCTTTTCACCGATTAACTCCACTTTGATCTAATTCTTGATCTATACAATTATTGAATATCACCAATCAATATCAAACATTTTCATACTATACCACGATATGCATGATCTCATATGATTCTATTTTTTGATTCCCTTCATATTTTACATTTTATTCAATTTAGTCTCTGAAGTCAGGAAAGGCATAACTCTTTATTCCTAGCTATGGATTAAAATATGACTTAATATATTCTCATTAGGGACCTTATACTTTCTATTTTTAACATAATTTCATGACAAGTTTTACATTTATTCAATTTGGTCTCTAATGTAACAAAGTTAACAAACAAGCTAAATTAACTTTACAATCTGGTACTTTTCATAATCTAAGCTTAAAACCTATCGATTTCAAGCCTAATTCTTCAAGAAATCAACAATGGAAATATTCTAAAACTTTAACAGATTCACAAATTGGTACTTGAACTTAGTTAGATCAAGCTCACATGACCTCAAATCTATAAAAATTACAAGAAAATGACTTTAATTTACTTTTCAATTATGATCAAATGCCATGATTCTAGGTTTTTCTTTTTCTTTTGGACGACAAGAATATAGGTGGAAGATGAAGATGACATTTTTCCACTAAGTTAAGCTATATGTAGATGGATTAAAGCTTAATCAAGTTAGTTTAATTAACATAAACATAATTTATTTAACTTAATTTAACATTACTTAATCTTAGTGGGTTTTACCATCATCATCCGATTTCTCCTATTTAAAAATGGTTCATTTTGGCCCTTTGGTTAATTGTTATTTAAGTCCTTAAGTCTTTGGTCAGTTAAAACTCTATAGCGATTGGACTTTTACAATTTAAACATTGATCTTTAATCAACTATTATTTCGGAATAACTATTCGACCAATCTTTAATATATTTTTATATTATCTTCGTAAATATTTATATTTAATATTTATGAGCTCGATTTACGAAAATGGGATTTCGAAATCATATTTTTTGGTACCACTGAAAATCGAACTATTACATGAACTTAATCAAATGAGATTTTAAAATGAGGGGTAAATGATAATTTTACCCTAAAGGGGTATTTTTGACATTTTGCACATACGTATATTAGAATATTTGAATATATAGGTGTATATATATGGTGATGAGATGAATTTTTGACCATTAACTCTCATTTTGATATGAAAAATAAATTTTGTACCACGGGTTTGACCTTTGACTTATCCCATGAATTTTAAATTGTTAAAAAGAAAAAAAATGGTAAAGAAACCCCCATTTTCCTCCTTGTATTAAAATGAGATAAGAACTCTCATTTTCTTTTCTTTGTCATTTTTCATCATTTTTTCAAATTTCCATCCCTTTTCTTCATTCCCTTTGAAAACCCATCCTATAAAACTTCATTTAAGCCTTCCTCTTCATCTTCTCCATCACCACAATTTAGAGTTTTGGTTGATTAGTGAGAGAAAGTTTAGGTAAAATAAGAAAATGCTGAATAAGGTAAGAACTCGTGTGTTTTATCATCATATTTATTTCTCACTTTTTATACATTCTTTAGGTTGAACCATTCCTATGATTATTTATGACTTATCATTTATAGGTATTTATTATTAATGAAGATAAAAAAGCTTGAAATAGGAGCTTCAAGCAATGGAAAAGAGAGAATTGAGGAGTAAAGGAGAGAGTGAGCTTTCTCCTATTTTATTGAGCTTTTGAGTAAGTTTCATGGAATCCCTACTTGCTTTAGATTATTCATTAATGAAATGTGTAATTTATTAAATAAACTAAGTGAAAATGCATAGTAAATGAAAGAAGTGGATATAACAATCTTTGATGAAGACTATAAAGACATTTAATTATAAAGGTTTCTTAATCAAACTAACGAATGGGTTTGATTTGGTCGAGTCAAGAATTAAGGTCAAATTTGTTGACAAGAATGTTAATTTTTTTTGTAAGGGGAATCATTGGAGTGAATACGTTGCAGGTGAAATTAATGTTGACAATCATGTTAATATATGAAAATAAGTGGAAGTAATTTATAAGGATTCGTTAAACCATGATAAAGTTTTCAATTATAACGTTAAAAGTGTTGATGCGATAATTTTAAGTACCGATCGAATGGTATTAGTTAAAACCCTCGTATATAGTATATACAGTCACAGTCACAGAGGTAATGTGCATTCTCTCATTTCTAATGGATAAATTTCAAATTTCGCTTTGGCCAATTTTTTTTTTTCAAAGTTCACTCGTCTTTTTTTCTTCTCTACTCTTTTCTTTATTTTCTTTGAAGGGGGTAACGACATGTTTTACTCTTGTACTTTATCAGATCTTCAAATATGATATTTGTATTTTCAAAATATGCAATTTGATACCAGAAATTTGATTGTGTTTACCAATTTAGTGTTTGACCCTAATTACAAGGTATTTTTTGCTGGCATGGCAGGATGACTTATTGGGTCCTGACGTCGCAAATTTGTTTACTCTTGACTGATACCTTTTTTCTTCTAAATTTAAATTAAGGACTTGTTAATTCCCTTTTTTTCTCCTTATCTCCTTTCTTCAACCTTAGCTAACGCCTCAATGGCTGACATCTTAACCTTACCATCACCTTGCACGCCAAGCTCCTATGCCATCAAACGAACCCCTTGCAAAGCACCATTCACCATTGTTATTTCATTCAAATCAAACCCACACCCAAAAATAATTGTACTCAAAGCCCTTTCAAAGCTTAAACCCAAGTATCTAAGAAGCCTGCAAACAAAAAAAAAATCAACAGAGAGTCCAAAAAAATCGAACCAAAAAGAACAGAGAAGTTAGAAAAGAGAGAGTTCGAGCACCCATCTTAGGGCCTTTTGGCCTTCTGGGCTGCAAGTACTAGTCTAGGAACCCGAACAATGACAACGAAAAGAAAGCTACAAAAACAGTTAGTCTTGGCTGAAGGCCAATCCAACGGCCGGCAAAGCACATTGAAAAAGGAAAAGTTGCAAGCTTCATTTACCTCTTCAAGGGTTTCTGATTTGCTATAAGGAGATCTAAGCTAGTGGGATTGAAGGGACAAAGGCTACTGTTCACTACCATCCACCTTGAACGGTGCGAAAATGAAACGGGAACAACGGCAAAGTCAAATTGTGAAAGAAGAAAAAAAACACAAGCTTTGTTTTCTAAAGAGGAAGAGAAATGTGATTTATTAACTTTATTATTATTTTTATTATTTTAATTTTTAAAATATGAAAAAGTATAATTGTTTCAAAGTCTTTGTTTTAATTTTTCCCTAACACACCCATGATTACGCCACATGTCAATTGATATATCAGTTTAACATTGTTAGAAGGTATCACATTGATGAACAGAATTAAATTTCATGTACCAAAATAGATATTTTGAAAGTAGAAACACTACATAATGCAAATTGACACTAATACTTCATTATATAAAATTAACTCTATCATCTCATGATCCTATTTTTTACATATCGTGTCCGTGTAGTATCCGTGTAGTATCTAGAGTACTAAGTAACAAGGCAGCCAACAACGAATTAACCAAAGAACAAAGGAATATAACAAATATTATTGACCGTATAAACGGGGACTAATGTCATAAATACAAAGGCATAATATAGAGTCTCACCTATTTTACAATCCCTAAACCAGAACCAGACTCTTGCTGCCTACCAGGAAGGGTTCTTTTTTCCCTAACAATCTAACTGGCTTCTGCTTTAATCATTAAAGTTGCTTTGAAGATGAAACTTACCATTGTGCAGTAAATGGCATTGGACAGCAAGAAAGTCGTGCAAGATTGAAGCATCCATGAACGACTATTGGAACATTCGAAGGAAATTATTCGCGTATGCCATCGGTTTAACATCGGGGTGAGGCTGAAAATCACAGAGTAATGATGTCAAACTTGTTTTCATACTTTCTAGGGTTGTTGAAAATTGAAGGAAACACAAAACTACTAACCACTGCAGAGAATGTAACAATATTCGGCTTCAAATCGGGGGCTTCAAACCGAATATATGCACCCTTGTTACCCATCTGAAACCATCAAATTTTCAACCAACATTTTATGGAAATGAGAAAAACATGATTCAGACAGTTCAATGATGACTTGTAGTAGAATACAACAAAACTTATTTGGTGTCAATTCCTAAAACAGAACAACCAAATCATTCGGATTAATCTTCAAACATAATGAGAATTAAAAAGAGATCAAAAGATAAGAGGCATTGGGGGAAAAGCCGGATGTGGCTGTGGAATTTGGAAAGGCCAAAAATCCTCATGCAAAAATCTAAACATTAAATTTCAAGAACAAATTACTCTCAGAAGTAATTTCACCAAACTGCACAAACTTGATGTTCATACAATACAACTGATGTTGTCTGCAACTTTTCATTAACCCTCGAAGTTCACTTGAAAATGACCATGCAATGCAGACTAAAATGGAGAGAACACATTGTACATGAAAGTAGATACATACCATAGATTACAAAGAAGAAAGTCAGGTAGCAGCCACACACACCATACCCAACGAATAACTGAGACTGACAAACTTCAAATTTCCACATCAATTGCTTTGTAATATCAGTTATAAGCTAATATTGTCGGTTCTGATTATCTAATAACACTTGGTTAAGATTAAGAGGGATCAAAGTACAAGAAGACGATGCAACTTAATAAAGTCAACAGTTAATACTAGTTTACTAAGGATAAGCAGTTAAAGTAATCCAAGACTGCAGAATGCTTCATAAAAATGAAGCTGGCAAGATAACAGAACTCAAACGGCTATTTGTGCATAGACTATCAATATGAGATGATTATAGAAAGCTGTATGGATAAATTTTATTTTCCATTACTGGATGATCCTATTTATAACAAATTTAAGATTCAATTACCTGATCACAGTAATTTGGTGCAGAAAAGATGGTTATAAGTTTACCATCATGCTCGATTTCATAACCTTCATCTTTTACTTCATGAGACCGCACAATCAAGTCTGTTAATTAAGCAAACAAGATTACCAAAATCAATACTAATTCCTTTCTTGTCACTGAAAATGGCACACAAACTAACAGATAAATACCTAGATTGTTATCCTGCAAAAATTTTCTTGTCACATCCGCACCGAAAGAAAGACCTACTCCCCTCTTGCTAGGACCTCTTCCAGGGAAAGGTTGTGGATCACTCCAAAGCAATTCGCACATCAACCCTGATGAAATAAGTAGAGAACCGTGAAATATACAATAGAACATATCATTATTTAAGTTTAGTACCGTTTTTGCCCCTCAAATTATTTCAATTTCTTCATAGATTTGCAAATTTAGATATTACTTTTTATTTTACATGAGAATTAAATTATATATAGTGTTAAAATGATTTAAAATCAATAAAAATCTATATTTGAAAGAAAGGAATTTACAATTTTAATTATATTTTCTAATATAATTGAAGTTTTATATGATAAATTAAGATTGATAAGTTTCAAATTAAAAAATAGTGATTTAGGTAATTGCAAGGTAATTCAAGTAAAATCATAGCTTTGTTATAAAAATTATTAGAAATAAAAAGAAAAAAGGAATAAGGTATTTTAACCTTCACAAAAGTTTCACGCCCCTTCAATTCCATCTAATAAATTAATATTAAAAAGCCAAATAAGTCAATAAATAAAAGATAAATATTCAACCACATTAAGCTCAACATGAAAATAATTCAAATCTATTCTTTACCAATAAATTAATATTAAAAAACCAATAAATAAAAGATGGAAATTCAAATACATTAAAACACAATGTGAAGTAAATCTATACTTTATAGTTTTTATTAGGGGAAAAAAAGTGGAAAGCCATTTATGCCTTTCAAGTTTCACACCTCGTAAGTCACATTTATATATTTTATAGATAAATATATGGATTATATCGGAGAAACAT
Organism: Gossypium australe; assembly: GCA_005393395.2. NCBI lineage: Eukaryota > Viridiplantae > Streptophyta > Magnoliopsida > Malvales > Malvaceae > Gossypium > Gossypium australe. Next base: position 103,026,229 of record CM016620.1, read on the forward strand.
CCCTACTAATAAAAGGGGATGAATAAATACACATAGGCAACTTAGTTGCTAAACCTAAGAAAAAAAATCAATAGTTCATGACTTACAAGAAATTGCACCAAGCATTGCAGAAACTGAAGGAAAAATAACAAAAAAAACACTGTTGAGTTTACCTTCCTCAGGAGGCTCACAAAATCGATCTATTGCTTTGATGTCAGAGAGTTTCACCCCATCAACACTAAAAAGGCCTCCATGAACAACAAAAACCTTTTGATTTATTACATGCGCTAAAGGCAAACAACAGAATACTTCTGCAAAGAGCTCCACAAATTTCTCACTCAGCTTCGACCTGACCTCGCCCTCAAAACCATATATCTTGTTCATGCTCCTACTCTCGTGATTTCCTCTAGCAAGATAAATAGCTGAAATTACCAAGTTAGATGCAGCAAAGTGAAACAAAGGTTGCATATGCTTCATACTAATAGGGAACACCAAGCACTGAAGGACCAGTTTTGAGAGCTTCCAAACAAAGCTATCAATTTAGATTGTCTAGTCAAGATGATCAATATAGAAGCGTTCAATCACAAAAATCAGTTTAGATTATAGATGGCCTAAAAGAAGTGCCCAGATAAAGCTCCTTAATATTCCAGTGTCAATTTGGAGCAAGCAAGTAACATTGGAAGAGAATTAATGAAGGTTGGAAAAGATGCATCTAAAATATCTGAAATCAACAAGATTGAAAATGTTAATCAAAGGGAAAACAGGGAGGGAAAGAAGGGAAAAAAAAGAGACTAAGAACAATACATATAACAGGCAGAGAGGAAATATAAGGCAGAGAATATTGGAATTAGGGTTCACCTGATGGACACATGCACTTAAGTGCAAACAGGGTGAGGATGACCTCCACAGAGAAAGATCCTCTATCCACAAAGTCACCATTAAAGAGATATGGATTCTCTTCAGATGGGAGACCATTAAGCTCAAAAATATTTATCAAATCGTAGAACTATAAAAAAAGAGAAAAGGAAAAATAAACACATTAATAAACAAACACCACTAATAGAAAGAGAAAATATAACAATAAAATGAGGCATGTTAATTACGTCTCACCATTAGACATATTAATATAGCTGTGTTCAAAAAAAAAAAAAAAAAAACATAGCTGAAACTGAGAGGTAAGTCAGAAAAGCAACAAACTATGAGCATTCAACATAACTGGATAGTAGCGTTATACATCACCATGTCATTCAAGTGCATGCATTTATTTTCTATTAACAGGTAATATACCTGTCTAGACTCTGTCAATTGACCTTACCTGGTAAAAACATATCTTACAGATAAAACATAAAGATTATTAATTTGTGAAATTACCTGGCCATGTACATCACCGCAGACAGTGAAATGACTGCCATCAGGAACATTAATATCAACAAGAGAAGGCTCAGATCGAAGCATTTCTCTCATTTGTAAGACAATCTGGAATGCATATCTACACCAAAAACATTATTCATCAAATGATATTAGCAATATAGCATGAACAAAATCCATAACTGCACTCGCTAAACATACCTTTTATGCAAACACTTTTGATTCTTGAAGTCATCCATCATTTTCTTAACAAAATCCAAAGTAACAACATCTCCCTCTATCTTTGCACCTGAATATTGTGGCTCCACCTCTATAATGGAAACAAAACAACAATTCCATTAATGCACAGGGACAAAACTTTTATTAAGAAACTTCCATGAATTCAAAGAAAACAGCAACAACATTCAGTGGCTCCAAAATAGATAAACAATTACTTTCCACATTTTGCATTTTATCTGCATTCAAGTCCATAAATCCTTTCAACATAATACATGCGAAGTGCAATATATAAAACGTAAATAGATTAAGCAAGTCCACTCCTTTCTGCCTTATGAAGATAAATGATGTCAGGTAGGATTTCTTAAGACGATTCTTATAAGGGTGAAAAGAAAAAATTAATTTTTTCAACAAATAAAAGGGCAGAGAGAGAGAGATTTTCTACTAAATTGCCGAGCGAGAATGCCTCAATATTTCTAGTGAATTCACCAATATAACCCTTAAGCATGGTTAACTACTTCTCCAGATGAACAGATTTCCTGACTGGTAACTGAAACATATGAGATTTTGTTGTAGTACTTCAACATTATACTTTGAGCTAAAACTGTCAAACCTAAGTCAAGCATTTAACTCTCAGTAAAGACACCACTACCAGTGGATCCACCCCACCACCATGTCCCTAGAACCACCACCACTACTGCTGCCACCATTGTGGCTGCTGCTGCCCCCAGCATCATCGCTAGTACTGCCACAAATGCTACTGCAACTGCCGCTATGCCCACTTGGGTGGGCATGGATGATGACCTGGGACTCGTCCCTATTATGATACAATATGTTAAAATAATATAAATGATGATTAACCATAAATTTTATACTAGTTGATAAAAGGTACCCATTGTAAATTTAATCCTAGAATTAAAGCAGATCAAGCTGACCGGAAACATCTCAAAACTAGCAAAAGCCTATAGGCGGACTTCTAACAGAAATGATTGGAGATCCAGCAGACCTAATCAGTAAGAACACATAATCTGGTTACCTAAAGATTATTATGTTGTGTTATAGAAAGAGAGTACAAACCACCTCGCAAAAATTCTGGATCTTAAACCAGAAATATACAGAGCAGCATCAGCCATTCCGTCAATTTACCACTTTTCTCATAATGAATACTATTTTAAGCTTTTATCATTAATGAAATCAATCAAACTCAATACCAGACTAATCTCACCTCACAATTTTATTCACAATCAGCACAGTTAAAGAGGCACCATGTCACACCTTAGACCCCTCTGGTGAGACATTTGATCAAGTGCATTTAGACATGCTTTTTTGTAAGGCACTGAGCACAAAAAAGGCCTCTCTAATTGAAGATCCCTTTTTATTTTTTTTATTGTTCTCATTAAATGTACCTTTAGTAGAAACACAAAGAGACAATATCAAACTCTCTAGTCTGTATTTCTGAATGATTATAGTATTCAGCAGCAAACACAGGACCATAAAGAAATCATACATATTGGCCGACAAAACAAGAAAAATTTGCTGGTAATCCAAGATAAACTGGAGCACTATCAGAATTATATATCTTAAGCTTATTTTACATACAAATACAAAAACACATAGATAAACATATTTTTCATTACTTCACACAGGTGAGCACCTTTTTGCAACTTGTGTCCTTAATAACATTGTTCATTAATATAGTTTCAAATTACTCATTAAATTATGTTATGATGCTAAACTTTACTACTTGCCAAACATATAAATTTCCCTTTTAATAATAAAACTGCGTTGCAGAATCAGCCACTATGGAATCATAAACAGCCGACCAGCAGGCCAAACCACTTCAGTAAAGATAACATAAAACTTGACCAGAAACCTAAAGGTATAACTGATCACCAAAAATTTAACATTCCACCTCCAAGAAGGAGCAAAAATAAAATATTTCACAACCGAAGTAGTTTACAGCCCACAGAGAACTTAAATATATTAGGAATCCTTGAAAAATTAGGATCTATAATAACTAGCATGTGGATTCCGCCATCTAAAGAAATGTTATTCCTTATCATTTGAAATAAGGGCAGGGGAAGCTTGTTTTGTTAGCTTTGAAAAAAGAAATATAGATCACACACGTACAACCTAAAGTAGAGAACCAGAAAAACTATAATATTCAGAGAGTATAACGATCATAAAAAAGATTCAGCTCAAGTCCATATTTTATCAATAACAACAAAAGACTTCCACAAGAAAATCCCAGTCTCAATAAGCCCAGAAATAACCAAATTTTTTTAACCAGTTCACTTATCCATAACAAACAATAAAAAGAGTACGTTTTCTATAGACCACTCACCTGCTAATCAAAATGTAAAAACTTCACAAGAGTGTTTAAGAAGCAAGCAAGTTTTTTCTGTTATATTATATTTTTACTATACCCTACGAGGACATGTCAGACAGCTAACTTGCCAAAGTTTTTAATCTCCACTGGCAGCAGATTAGATAATTCTAATAATGATGCTACCAATTAATTTGTATGAGAAGCAGAGAGATTCTTGATAGGAAATAAGAAGTTGAAAGAAGAGGATAAAAAAGTAAAATCATAACTTCAGAAGGCAGTACTCCTTTCAACCATTCCAGGTTCATATATGTTACAGGGAAAATTAATCATACTAAAAAGCTGAACCACAACTTTAACAGTATGCTATAGATATCTGAGCATCTTTTATTTTAAAATTTTCTATTACCCATAATTGCAAAAAATAAACAGCAACCTAACAAATATCATATCAACATAGAAGAACATTTACAGAAGACATCTAAGAATACATAAATTAGGGAATAAATGGTAGAAGTAAAGGGAAAGGGAAATTACCTATGCTATGGTAATCAATAGAGTCAGCTACAAAACGCCTCTCAGACTCAGGTACAGAAATTGCTTCTTCAAATTTTAATTTCATTACTGCTTTCTCACATTCCTTTAATTTCTTGGTAGCATCAGGATCATTGGGACAAATCTTTTTGACCTGAGTCCAAAATGGGGAAAACAATTTACAGACAACACAAACCACATTTCACATGTTATAATGCTCAGCAATTATTCGTCTTTCCTTTGAGAAAGAGAGAAGGATAGACAGAAGACACAAAATAAGTATGCGCAATACAGAAAGCAACTTCTGAAAACTTCAGAAGTATATATTTAACTTGCAATAAACCCTCCCAGGTCCATATATTATCGACTTTTAAATTAGATCAAATAAACCACATGCAAGGCATAAATTTCACTAGACCATTATCAGACAGCATGAGGTAGGAAAAATGGATCCCTTGGAAGACATGCAAGAACTTCAACAGAGACATGAAACAAGCATATTTTGCAATATTACAACCTTGGAAGACATAATACCTGTTGAAAATCCTTTAGCGCTTCCTTAAACTTCCCCATTGCGAGATAAGCAGCACCACGTCTGTAATAACCCTGTGAGTTCAAGAACCATTAGAAAAAGAACAAAAATGGATTCTGCACATAGCTGATTGTTTCAGTAGGAAAAGCATGCCTTTGAATATTTAGGATCAACTTCAATTGCCTTCGTAGCATCCTGTATGGCACTACCATACTCTTCCAGTTTGGTGTGAGCTAATGCACGATTTGCCCAGTATACTGCATTCTGACTATTTAGCTCTATTGCCTGTGTGTACAACTCAATGGCCTGACCATACTTGTGGGCTGGAAAAATGCAAATCAAATCAACAACCTTAGCACAATTAAACACAATGAAATTGCAAACATATATGTATTAAACTATCAACACATTCTCTATACAAAATTGGACACTTGAACTCATCAATATTCAATAAACAATTAAAAAGCCGCAATACTGAAGCACTGTATTCTCATCATGTCAGTACCTTTAAATGCTTCATTTGCTTGGACTTTTATTTCCTCGGCTAGTGATACATTAGAACTTTCATTATCCATACTTGGCATAACACTTTGTCTTTGTTAACTCGAGGACTATCCTTTTTATAAACCTCTGCATCACCCATGACAACATTAAATAAACAACAGAATAGCAAACCACCACGCTTTCATCTCAGGAAACAATATCATCCTATACAATAGCTAACATCCATAAGAAAAAGTATCGTAAAACTTAGAAATGAAAATGTCTAAAATACACTATAAAAAAAGCATAAATATAAAATTATCCACTTACAACATTTTTTAAAAGCTAATAAACTAAAAAAGTATTAAAAATCCAGCGTTTTTCTAAGATATTAAAAATTTGATATCCAGGAAAGAAATTTAACTTTTTTACCTAAAAGAAGAGAGCTGCATCTGGTGATGAGGGGAAGTATAACCAAACAGAGAATTTAGCAATTTCAAGCAACCAATCAAAAGAAGAATCTTTAACAGTTTTAGTTAAGTAATGGAAGAGCCAAGGTAGGTTATTAGTCAAGAAGAAAGTAAATTACCTGGAAACTAAAAAGGAACAAATCAGGTGTAATCGAGCTTGACTCGAGAAAGAAGAGAAAAGTTGTTAGTTAAATGACAGCGAAACCCTAGTTAAAGCGAGAGAAACTTGTATTTATTTTTCAGTTTTTCTTTTTTTGGTTCAATTATTTTCAGTTTTCGAAGTTACTGTAATTTTGTTTATTTTATGATTTTTATGGTTGTCTAATAAGTTTTATGCTTTTCTTGCGAAGAAATCTAGGAAAAAGTCTATTGGAAAAAAAAATCTAGGAAAAGGAAAGCCTAGAGTTTTTGATTCATCGTGAATTCTAAAAGGAAATGAAAAGGAGTTAAATCTAGATCGATACGTAAGTTTAAATCCCAAAATTTTGTTGTGCTGATTCCAGTTTGAAAACATTTAAGCCTAAAATTTAAGTCAGTAATTTCAATTCGCCAAAATCTGAATTTATCAATATTTAATTTTTTAATTTTTTATAAATTTAATTTAAAGGCTTCATTTGTTTTATTGAAAATAATTTTTAAAATATATTTTCGGCCAATTTATCGGTAAATGCCCTTTTTTTGAAAAAATTACGGAAATAGACCTATTATTTAATTATTTATCGAAATATGTCATTTTCCTCAAAAACGCGTCCACGTCAGCGCGATGTCAGGGTATGTGGCAGGAAAACGCAGGGGGCGTTTTTGCCACATCAGCAGAAATCGCATCCTTGAGAGCACTTTCTCTCAAATTTCTCTCAAATTCCTCTCAATTTTCACAAAAATCCTTTAATTTTTACAAAAAAGCCCTGTTTAAAAGTTTTTTGAATTAATTTTTATTTAAATTAAGAAATATTCAATCGTGTTAGCAATGGCTGGAGAATTAATTCGTCTCGATAATAAACACATCTCCGCCGATCAAATGACAATGGTAAGTTATAATTTTAATTTTTAATACTATCTAATATTTTTTAATTTATACAATTTTAATTAATTTTTATTTTATAATTTTTTATAACAGTCTGTAAATCGGGTGTTGCAATGCTATATTCGTAATATGCCTGGTCCACCATCGCCGTTGATAGAGAATTACCTCTGAGAAGCGGGTTTTTGGCACGTGACCACGATAGGCCGGGGGTGCAAGTTGGACCCGAAACTAATCAGTGCGTTGATAGAGAGGTGGAGACCCGAGACGCACACTTTCCATCTTCCATGCGGAGAGTGTACTATCACTCTGGAAGACGTGCAGTTGCAATTGGGATTGCCGGTAGATAGGTACATAGTCACCGGGTCCGTAACTTCTGGTGATTGGGGAGCCGTATGCTACGAGCTTTTGTGTGCTATTCCGGATAATATTAACGGAGGTCGGATCGAGATGGACTGGTTACGAGACACATTCCCGAAGCCAGATAATGATTCGACTGAATTAGAAAGAATACGGTATACTCGGGCATACATTCTTGAGATGATTGGAGGCTATCTGATGCCGGACTTGTCACGAAACCTCGTACATCTGAGATGGCTGCTGAAACTCGTTGATTTTAGAGCAGCCGGTGAATTGAGTTAAGGGTCTGCTGTGCTAGCAAAATTGTATGGGGAGATGTGCGGGGCGACGCGATTGAATAAAGCTAAAATCGGAGGTTGCCTATCACTACTGCAATCATGGGCACGGTTTCGCTTTCCATTTTTACGTCCTCGAGTGGACCACCCATATACATTCCCACTCATAACGAGGTACATTTAATATTAGATTTTACAATTATTACGTAGATTTAAAATATAATTGTATGCTAAAAATTTATTTAATTAGGTGGAACCATTCGGCGAGTTATGTTGGAATACCTACCTCGCTTGAAGATATACGGCTTCTATTAGACCAACGATCGGAAGCACAAGTAAGTATCAAATAAAATATATTTTCGTAATAAAATAGTCGTTTTGTATTTAGTATTTAGTATTTAGTATTTAGTATTATGTATATAACTAATATTTTTATCATGTTCATATAGTTTCAATGGACGCCATACGAGGATCCGGCAATTCGGGCAGTAATTTCGAATGAATTCTTTCAAAATCCAAACATTTGGCATGTGAAGATCTCATTGGTCAACTATGCCACCGTGGAGATGCACCAGTCAGATCGGGTTCTGCGACAATTTGGATCCCGACAACCGATTCTCCTGGCACCTGAGGTGCTCGATGATGAGCACAAAGTCGACTTACGACAATTGCATACGGATTGGCCGAGATTTTGGTCAGCATATATCGAATTGTGAGAAAATCGGTATGATTATATACCTACTCGGGAATCGATCATCGTTCCTAAGTTAGCGTGCGTGTCAGAATACATGCCATGGTTTAGGATCCATGACAAGCCGTATTTATTGTCGGAAGATGAGAGGCGACGGCAACTTCATGTACAAAGAGAACGACGAGGCCCTTTAAATCCAATGAGAAGGGATGATGGGACAGGCCCATCAACAGCTCCGACAAAATCACCGGGCCCATCAACAGCGCTCACACAGTTACCGGGCCTAACACTTCAGCCGACAACATCTACATCATAGCCTTTTCAGATTATGCCAGGTGCGTATCCTAGCCCTTATATGTATCATAACCCTTATAAGTTTCCTTTTCCCAGTCCTATGGTAGGTTGGAATGCATGGCCCGGTTCATCTCCGTTCCCGATTACTCCGAGTGGACCGCCAATCTATAGGTCGCCGTCGCATGAGGGATCGCACGAGGCGCCATCGGGGAGCTCTTCTTTTTACCAATCTCCTTCGCATTATGGGATTCAAACACCTCCGCCATGGGTGATGCAAACACCTCCACAGTCGTTATTTTATCAAGGTGGGTCATCCTCCCAACACCCACAACCAGATCCCCTGCCGGAGGAACCAGAATCCCCTCGGGAGCAACCACAACCCCCGCCAGAAGTTGAAACAAGGATGAATCCAACGCGTAACCGTCGACCACCCCCATGTGACACTGATTCCGACTGGCACCAACATTGATTTTTTAATATATTTGTATAATTTTTTTTATATTGTTTCATTTAATAAAATAAAAGTTGTTTTTAATATTTTAATTGGCCATTTAATTCTTATATTTTTAATAAAATTAAAGTTATTTTTAATATCATAATTATAATTTAATTTTTATATTTTTAATAAAATAAAAAGTTGTTTTTAATATCCTAATTGTAATTTAATATCCTAATTGTAATTTACTTTTTATATTTTTAATATAATAAAAATTGTTTTTAATATCCTAATTGTAATTTACTTTGTATATTTTTAATAAAATTTATTTTTTTAATAAGGCACTATTTTTAATATTTTTATATTTTTAATATATTTATACAAACTTTTTTGTATTGTTACATTTAATAAAATAAAAGTTATTTTTAATATTTTAATTGTAATTTACTCTTTATATTTTTTAATAAAATAAAAATTGTTTTTAATATCCTAATTGTATTGGTTCAAGTAATGACTAAATCGTAAATGTGAGAAAAATTTTGTGGCTCAAGAGTAAATATTCAAAATTTGAGGGGTTACAATGTATATATAAAAAACTTGAAGGGCCAATAGTGTAAATAATTTAAGGGTGGAATGATCTAGAAACTAAGAAAAAATGGATGAATTAGGATTAAATTAAATAAGTGAAAAAGTATGAAGGGTTAAATTACAATTTCATCAATATGAGTGTTGATCTAATGTAGGAATTTTGAAGGATCATAAGAGGCAAAATAATCATTTAGCAAGAAAATAGTGCCTTTATAACTAGCTGCTCGCTTCGGAAATAGTGCCGCTAAATGAAAATATGTCTCTCGCACAACCGATATTATCGGCAAATGACGCGTTCTTTTTAGAACAGAATTTATGCATTCAGCCAGGTTTGAGGTCATATGACCATAACATAGGCCGCCATCGTATGCTTGTGTCAACTGTTCGAAAGGTATGTTGCATAGGTAGTATGCGCCTTCTTCGTTAACTAAGCGCAAAATCGCAAACATCTCGTGAAAACGGTCATTATTAATCTCGTACCCTGCCAATATAAGTTGATAGTGAATATTACATACCACTTTTCAATTAAGAATAAATTGAATATTACAAATGAAATTATATTAATAGATATTACATACCCATGTTGGTCACTTGCCATCGTTCACTAGTAGATCGATGTTCCTCGTGGTAGTTGGACGCAACATGCCTTAGGCAATATCGATGGTGTGCGCGATGCCATAGGCTTCCCTGCCGCTTTATTGCGGCTAGTATTCCAAGGCCCCGATTCGATATAACGCATATATCAGGTTGGGGGCAGACATGCCTCCTTAACCTAGATAGAAAGAAATCCCAGTTATCACCTGACTCCCCCGGTGTTATTGCAAACGCAATTGGAAGGATTTTCCCACTGCCATCCTGTGCCATAGCTAGCAATAGCCGATGCGTATATCTACCATACATAAAGGTACTATCAATTTGTACCAATAGCTTGCAGTATAGAAATGCGTCTCGGTATTGCTTAAATTTCTAAAACAGACGCTTGAACACTTGGCATCCACGGAGCAATCGATCGTTGTAGTACGCAGGTGCCGTTTCAAAGTCTGTTATGCAGCCTGGACATATCTCTCCAGCACCTGACACTACTGCCACACTTCATTATATGAAGCGTCTCACTGACCATGCAATTTTTCCAACACCTTCTGCTTAGCTATCCAAGTCTTGCGGTAAGAGGGCGTATACCGCAATTGGCTACGAATATTCGCAATTAAGACCGACACTAAAGTCTTGGGATCCGCCTTCACCGTCTGTATTATTAAGCTAGCCAACATATTTGAATCCATTTTTGGATGATCTTGTGAAACACCTGTCAACGAAGTACGTTAAATAATGCAACATTATGTAATATCAGTATCATTCAAAAACCCTAAACACCTAGTGATATTGTACCGGCAACACATGTATGTGGACCTTTGTACTTTTTAATCTCCCACAAGCCTGTCCTTTTCCTCGATGAGGCCATGATTTTCCATAAACATGTACCATATTGCACTGCACACTTGGCCTCATACTTATCGGGTTTGGATTTAACCACGTTGTAGTTAACCCCGTTCTTGATGCTATATTGTTTCAATGCATCAAGAAAACTATACTTGTTGGAAAACTCTTTACCAACTTTCAATTCACCCGAATCCAACTACGAATTGTACGGTCACGCCTTCTGTGTGGTAGTTCTGGAAACTCCAACGCATCGTCTTGAGATAGATCGACATTATGCATGTGGGCTGGAGGCAAGTACGCCCTGAATCGCGGATCTTCTTCTTTTTCATCCGAACCTCCTTCAACATCTTCAGGTATGGTTAGAATAGGCTTCGGTTCAGAAAATAATGCAACTTCTGCACCATCGGGGCCGGGCTCTCAAGGTGGGTCCACATCGGACTCATCATCCGGCCCACCATCATCTGCAACGAATGAGGTCCCCTTGCCGATGGATATCGTGGGGAGCACATTATCCCTTCTTAAACAACTTTCGTAAGGTCCCCAATCATATGTGGATTGCCAACCGTTAGAAGTTGATGACGTTCTCCAATACGTATTTCTATCATCGAACATCGACCCACCGATATGCATGTCCCATCTACCAACCGAGTGTCGTGCAGGGGTTGTGTTTTCCATACTGCCACCAAACATGGGCGCTTCCGTACTCTGCCTCCCACTAATAGAGTGTCGACTTGGGGTCGTATATTCCCCTCTAACAGCAGTAGATGTTGAAGTCGAAGGAATATCACTTGGCGATGAAAATTGTACATATACCTCAAGATAGGGTGATCTACTGGAAAGATGAATCTCCACCATTGCTTCCTAACTCTGAGGACCTTTGATGTCGAATGAGTCATATCTCACGGGATCAACCGAAGTACAAAATCTATACTTAATAGACAGAACTTTGATTGGTGTTGTTCCGAAGATTTTACGCCTAATTCTTTTACGAAGTTCTGTCGAATCTATGTTTTGGTTAAAAACCAATCGCGCTGTGTTCTCCGATAAAAAAACAACATCGTTCTTGGTGTCACGAACCTCACCATCATAGTAAATTACAACACTAATATGTTCACTCATCTTCAGTTTCTATTATACTTTTGCCTTAATTTCTATTATACAACCTGAGAATGAAGTTTGGCTCATTTATAGTCTAAGGCCAAATAGGAACTACTGTAGCAAAAGAGCGTCCACGTGGGAGCTTTTTTCAGTACTCTTGCTAACAGTGCATCCTGCTTGAGGCGTTTTGGTTATTATTTATTCAGAAACGTCTTCTCAAAATTATCTTTTTAGGAACTACTGTAGTAAAAGAGCATCCACGTGGGAGCTTTTTTCAGTACTATTGCTGACAGTGCCTCCTGTTTGAAGCGTTTTGGTCACTATTTGTTCAGAAACGTCTTCTCAAAATTATTTTATCAAATACTACTGTAAAAAAAATAATTTTTATATTGCTAATATATTTTTCCCAAAACCCTAAACACAAAATTATTTTAATTAATTAACCCTAAACCCTAATTCATTAATTTTTTCCTAAAACCCATAACCCTAAACCCTAAAAACCTAAAAACCATAACCCTAGCCCTAAAACCCTAAAAACACTAACCCTAACATAAAAACAGTTGAAAAACCTAACGGAAAAAAAAGGACAAAACGCGTCCTTGGGGGAGCGTTTTTGCCATATCAGCAAAGCGCGCCCTCAAGGACGTGATTTCTGCTGTTGTGGCAAAAACGCTCCCCCAGGGACGCGTTTTCCTACCACATGCCCTGACATTGCGTTGACATAGACGCGTTTTTGGAGAAAATGACCCATTCCAGTAAATAATTAAATAATAGGTCCATTTCCGTAATTTTTGAAAAAAATGGCATTTACTGGTAAATTGGCCAATATTTTCTGTATCTTCAATGATTTATAGATCAAGGAAAAATAAATTATTTTTACTATAAAATGATTTACACTATTGAAAAGTGTAATTAGTTTCATTTTTTTGTTTTTTCATTCGTTTCTTCATCTTCTTCCCTTAACTCAAGTTATTGCTTTTGTCGCCGCCGGTGGTTGGCCTCCTTTTCGGCCCAAAAATGGCACTGGAGTGTAGCTCCCCGTTCACTCTTTCAACTGCTCAAAATATATTTCTCGAAAAACTTTTCAAAAGTCGTGAAAATGCTTCAAAACTTTCAAACTTCTCTAACCCCGATCTAAAAATCCAACCATCCAGTTGTCTTGTAACTTCGACAACAACTTCCCGGAACCTCACAAAAAGTTCCCAAAAATCTATACATGGATTTTTTTTTTTATTTTGGCTTTTGATTTCCTCTTTCTCTTTACCTTTTTCTTTCTATTTCCCATAAATATTCGGCAAAAAAAAAACATTTTTGGTCTTTAAAAACCATCAAGAAGAAAATGTTATTTTTGGTAATTGATATTATAGTTTTCTCGATATGTTTTCGCGTGATTTGGGTCCATGCAATGGAATTTCCTGTGGTGAGTCTTTGTAGGTGTAAAACATAAATACAAAGTTTCTATGTGATTATGATATTGAAATCCAAAATTCAACATTTTTGTTTAGTGAGAATTTAGTTTGGTTTGTTCAAAAGCATATGCACTTTCTTTTCTTATTTTTAAATTGAGTGATTTTTATTTTCAACCATTGTATTTTGTTTTGAATCTAGAAATCAATTTTGAAATGCCCATAAACCCAAATATCAATTTTGATACTCTATATTTTGGTGCAATTTTAGATTTAGAGTTAAAATTGTTAGGATTGAAGGAAAAACTCGAAAAAAAAATTAAAATACAAAATCAAAATGGAATTATGTTGGATTATGGGGAAAAAAATATATGAATGGAACATTACCCGGGAAAAAAGTTTGTAATAAATTGCTTCTATTTTTATTTGACTGTTGACATTAAAAAATTCTATATGCCCGTTGGAAAATATGGGTGTGACCCACTCCATCACATGTCATCTTATTAGAGGTCTACGTGTTAAAATGAGTTATCCGGACGAAGCACCAAAGTGGTGGACCAAAAAAAAAAAATATAGGGTAAACTATCAAATAGTCACTTTTATTTACTTCAGGTTACATTTTAGTCACTTATGTTTGAAATGTTACGTTTTAGTCACTTACGTGATCGCGTTGTAACATTTTAGTCACTGAGCCACTAACGGTGTAACGGTAAGCTGACGTGGCATGTTAAATCATCATTTCAAATAAAAATTTTAGGTTAATTTATACAATCAATCCTTATATTTTTTTCGTTTTGAGTAATTTGATTTTTTTCTTTTATGTTCTTTTAACTTTATTCTTTTTATTATTATTATTTTCCATTCTCTTCTGCTCCTCCCTCTGTTTTCCTCCCTTCTCCATTTCTTTTAACGTAATTTTTTTATGTATTTCATTTATTAAAACTAGGCCCTATACTTTTATTTTTTTGAACAATTTAATTTTTTCGAGTGAGGCGAGCTTGTGGACTAATTTTAACAAATAGAAAACATAGAAAAACTACGTTAAAAGAAATGAAGAAGGGAGGAAAACAGAGGGAGAAACAAAAAAAGAATGGAAAATAAAGAAAAAAGAAGAAAGTTAAAAGAACATAAAAGAAAAAAATTAAATTGCTCAAAATGGAAAAAAATATAGGGACCAATTGTAGAATTTAACCTAAATTTTTTGTTTGAAATGATGATTTAACGTGCCACGTTAGCTTACTTACATCGTTAACGACAATTAACTAGTCAATGACTAAAATGTTACAACACGATAATGTAAGTGACTAAAACATAATATTTCAAACATAAATGACTAAAATGTAACTTGAGTCAAACAAAAGTGACTATTTTGGTAGTATACCCAAAACTATAAGTACCAAATTGAACAAATTGAAAGTACATGTACCACATTGACAAATTTTTGTAAAATACAAGGATAACTTCTATCATTATCTCAAAAAAAAAACATATTTGATGACTACTAATGTAATTAACCCTAAATGATTCACATAACTCCAAAAATAAAGACGAGGGCATGGATCTATTTAAACACAATTGATGAGTTTATGTAACACCTCAAAATTTTCAATTTTGGAAATGGTATTATTATAAGGAAAGTACATAGCAAATTTCTTTAAAAGAGAATTATGATTAATCAATGTAAATGGAGAAGGTAGCAGGGCATAAGAGATAATCACTAAAAATGATGTGTGATAAATTATTACATAAGAATTTAGACTAAATTGAAAGATAAGGATTAAAGGTGGAATTATGCCATAAAAATGATTATTGGTTTTAAGGTGCATAAAAATAAATTTTTAACCTATTTTATTTGATTTAATTTAGAAAGTTGAAGGATTTATTGAAATATTTTTCCTTTTAGAAAGTTGTATAAATTATTCACGGACCCATGGACTAAAAAGCATGTGAATAGTGGTGAATTCCAAATTTGAAAATAAAAGATGGTTAAGCCATTGGATTATACCCTATGATTTGGTTTTGGCCCTTCGAATTAATAAATGGCAAAATGGTAACTTCAAACTTCTAAGGGGTGGGTGTAGGAGCTAATCTAAATCTTTGATTTAAAATCCCATGTATAATCTTGGCCATTAATTTTGGATGGAGATGGATATTTTTAAGAGTCATTTGTAAGCATAGATCTCATTTGGCATTTGACTATTATGATATGGAAATAAGAGAAAAATCCTCCAATTCCCCTTGTTAAAATCGGTAGCAGCTATAGGAGAGGAAAACTCTCCATTCTTTGCTTTCTTTCATTCTTTCTCATCTGCATTCATTCCTCATTTGAATCCTAGCTGGGATTCTTGCTAAATCCATGCAAACTCATGAAAATTTACTTGAAAATCTTCATAAAAGCATATATCTCGGGCCACATTTATCTTCTTTTCATCTTAAATTTAAGGTTATCGAATGGGAAGAAAGAAAAACATAAGCTTGAGAGAGAAAGTGAAGAAGAAACTCTTCATGTTTATTTAAGGTTTTATTCGTAAAAAGTATAAGAACATTATTATAATAATGAGAATTATGTTATATATATATATAAACATGTGTGTAATGAAAAGGAAAATAAATAAATGGAGAAAAGAGTTCCAAGCATGGGAAAAGTATAATTGCCTAATTTTTAGTGATGTAAAAAAAACGTGATTTTAGAATCCCAATTTTATAAATCGAGTCCGTAAATATTAAATACGAATATTTACGGAGCTAATATAAATTATATTAAATATTGGTCGACTAATTTAATCGAATTAATTGTTAATTAATATTTAGATACTAAATTATAAAGTTCAATCTTTATAGATTTTTAATTTACAAAAGAATTGGGGATTGAAATAAAAATTAACCAAAAGTTCTAAAATGGTAATTAAACCAATATTTAGTGAATATTAGTGGGAGATGATGATGATCTCCACTAATTGAAGTTAAAATTGATTATGTTTGTCGTAACCATTTTTTTTGATGAAACAGTAAACGACGCGGTCGGCTCGAGTTTTTTGAAAATGAAAATGGAAGGGAGTCGCCACTGATCTTTATTTGGGTGTGATCGGATCACCTTTGTTTTAATAAAACGTCTCGGTTTATTAAAACGATGCTTTTGGTCTACGAAAATCTGAGAAAAATGGGTTCGGAAGTCAATTACGTGCGAGGAAGGATTAGCACCCTCGACACGCCCGAAATTGGTACCAAATTGATTGATCGATGTCCTAATGTTGAAAAACTTTGAAATGATTTAGAAATAGATACTTTTTATTTCTAAAACTTGAAGGAATTGGAAGGGACGTTAAGGCTCTCTGGTTTTTGAAGAGATAAAGCATCATGTCCAGTAAGTTAGGGCGTAATACTTTAGACTCCCGAAACTAAGCTCGCCTTTTAAAACTTAGTTTTACATTTGAAGAGGATCTTCCGTCATTTGTCAAACTAGAAATCAGAACCCAGTAAGTTAGGGCTCGTCTTCTCAAAGGTCCAAATTAGGAATATTGCCTCTACTTTAAAAAAAAAACTCATCCGAAGCATCTAGATGTCGAGTCCAGTAAGTTAGGGCGCGACATTTCGAATATCCGAGATTAAGTGTTTTGTTTAATATTTAAATCACGATTTCAAAAGGGACAACCCGTTGTTTAGCTTTAAACGAGAAGAAACCGGAACCCAGTAAGTTAGGGCTCGATTAACTCGAATTGCTAATACGAAAATATCGGTCGTTATAAAGATTGAGATGTCGAAAAATAGTGAGATGACGATGAGAATATTGATAATAACAATAAACGAATAATAATAATATAAGTAATGGTAAAAGGGAAGTATTATGACAATAGTATTGACGGTGCTAGAAAATAATGGTAGCGATGATGATATATGAAAATAATGATGGTGGTTGATGAGTGAAATAGTATATATAAATAAAGCTATGTACATACCTATGATAGTAATATAATGGTATTGTAGTGATAGATAGACGGATAATGATAATGATGGAAATAATAAAAGGATAATAGATAAGGTAGTAATATACTAGTGATAATAATAATAGTAATAGTAGAAGAACAGAATAACAACATGTAAATGTAATGATAAAATAATAGTAAACATAATAATAATAATAAACAATGGAAATAGCAAATGGTAATAAAAATAATGATAATAATAACGTAGTAATTATAATAATAGATACATGTATGAAAATAATAATTGTAAAAGATAAATAAATTATTAAATAATGAGTAAAGAAGGGTTATGATGTTAATAAAATAACAAAGATAGTAATATTAATAAAAATAATAATGGTGCATTATAGTATAGTAATAATAATGCAAATAAAATAAATAAATAAAATAACAATATTAGCAAATAAAATGCATACATATATAAAAAATAAAAATATAATAATAGTAATACTAATAAAAATAAATAACATAGTATGAATACACAAAATGTACAAATGCGTAGAATATAATAATATAACAGGGTAATAATAAAATAATAATAAATGATTAATAATAAGAAAAAAAATAAAATAAAGCAAAAGTTAGTAAAATTGCGAAATAATTGAAAATGGGTTAAATTGCATTAAAGACGGAATTTTTGGGTCAATTTGTGAATAAAGCAGAAGTTCAGGGGTTAGAAAAACACGCGCGTAAAAGGTGGGGATCAAAAGGGCAATTTTCCCAGCAAATTAAACGCTGCGCTTTGAGGGAGGACCAAATCGCGAAACCATACAGAATTTCAGGGCCAATGTGCGAATACTGAAAACTTGATTTGTAAAACTAAAAATGCGAAAGGGCTGATTGCGCAATTAGCCCCCATCGATGAAAACACGCGGATCCTTTAGTCGGGTCGGGTCGCGCGCGCGGGTCTTTGGCTAAACGACGTCGTTTTGGGGGTTAAAGGCCAGCCCCAAAACGACGTCGTTTTAAGGGGCTATATAAGGCTTAAAACTCAGAAAAAATTCATTTGAGCTGTTTGTTTTTAAAAAAAAACTTCATCTTCTCTCGTTTCTCTCTGCGAGTCGGAGAGAAAGGGGCCACCAGGGGAAGCTCCGGTCCGGGGTCGCGCCGTCGCACCGGCCACCGCACGCGGTGGTCGGAAAGGTAAAACCTTACCCTTTTTCTTCTTTTTTCTTTTATATTTTAGTGTGATAATATGTGCTAGAAAATAGAAAAGAAGCAAGTTTTTCTTAAAATAAAAATCACCTTCCCCGTTCTCTGTTTTATCACTGTTACTGCGTTTTGGGGCGTTTCGTTTCTTTATTTGTTGCTGCTAGTGTCGATCGAAAATGAGACTTAAGGGCTTTAAGAGTCTTGAGATTTCGAAAGTCTTTTGTTTCTGTCTATTGAAAAAGAGAAAAAAAAAGTCCTTGTACACGAAATACAACTTGGCTTTTATAGCCATCCTTTTCTACTTTCTATCCATTCGTGTTTATGGCCTGCAGGTACTTGGGACGGTGAAGATGCGGTGGACAAGACGGTGGCAGGTGGAGCGGTGCTCAGAGGTCAGAGCAGGTGGGTGTCAGGGGTCAGAAGACCAGAGGTCAGACCCAAAACGGCGCCTAGGGTTTCCTTCGTTTTCGTTTTTTTTTTTCTGATTAGGGTTGGTCCAAGTTGGGCTTTTGTTGGTTGGGTCTGTAACTGGGTAGGTTCTAGTTTGGTTGGGCTTGCTGTTTGTAAAACGGGTTTTAATGGAGTATAGTTTTTGCAATCGGGTTTGAAATTGGGCTGGGCATAATGGGCTTGTAAGCCCGGGCAAAATTGGGCTATGACAATGTTAATTAGCTAAGAAATATTAAGTTAATTAAGCATTAAATAGTTTATAAGTGGAAAGAAAGAGAAAGTCTTCATCTTTTTCTTTCTTCCATGGCCGTTTTTCTTCCTTCCATTGCCGATTCTTCATAGGAGAGAAAAGAGAAAAAATTCTTTTAAAAGCTTTTGACATTCTGTTATTTTCTTGTAATTTTTATAGATTTGAAGTTGTGGGAGCTTGATTTAGTTAGCCCATGTACTAATTCGTAAAATTGTTAAAGTTTTAGAAAGTTTCTATTGTTGATTTTTTGAAGAATTAGACTTGAAATTGATAGATTATGAAAATGACTAGATTGTAATGTTAATTTAGCTTAATTGTTAACTTTGTTACAATAGGGACCAAATTGAATAAAAGTTATTTTTTATAAAATTATATTAAAAATATAAAGTATAAGGTCCCTAATGAAAATATTTGAAATTGGATTTTAATCCGAAACTAGAAATTTAAAGTTATGATTATCTCAAGTTTAGGGACTAAATTGAATATAGTGTAAAATATGAGGAAAATTGGAAAATGAAATTACATAGGATCATGCATATCATGGCATGTGTAAAAATGTTTGGTATTAACTGGTTATATAAAATAATTGCATGGATCAAGATTTAGATCAAATTTGAGCTAATAGGGAAAAAGTTAAAATTGTGGATTAATCCCTGAAGATTTCACTTTTCTCACATTTTGAACAAGTAGGTTCATATAGAACTTACTATCTCACTTTGTATTATATTGCATGCTTGTGTTTAATTTTATATTTGAATGTTTCCATATGGTTGCAATATTATGGAATTTGACACATTTGACTAGTAGTGGACTAAATTGAAATATTGATTGGTGATGGATGATTATGAAATAATCCAGGGTACAAATGTGGTAATGTGAATGATGTCATTATATGGAATAAAAGATGTTTCCCTTTTTATAGGGTGTGATATGCATATATAAATGATTACAGGGATTATATTGAAATATGTGAAAATTTGTGCTCGTGTGAACTTAATAAAAGTTAGGATACAATTGACATGCCAATAAGGTCTTATGCATGCTTGTATGAGATCTATTATAGATGTTAACGAGATCCAACATTCGTTGTAGATTCTCAGGTATTATGTGACACAAGTCTAGCTCAGATGAGTAACCTGATGTGTTGTTATAAAGGTTTAGCCCGGACGGGTAACCTGACATATATATACTCAGCTCGGGGGAGCAACTGGTGTAGTGTAGTTTAACTTTGTATCCAAGTCCATTTACTTGGGTTCATTGAGTGAAACATTATAAATTAAATTAAATTTTTAAAATGTGATGAAATGGACTTAATATCCAAATTAAAAAGTCATTGAAGGGATTGAATTGTAATGATATATTCTTATGATCGTAGGAGTTGGAGATTTTTCTATCAAAAAAATATTATTTGTATTTACCATTTCAACCAAGATTCTATCAATTCTTCCTATAAATAGATGGAACTAGTAGGCTTCAAATCACACCAACAGAAAGAGAAAAACTCAAATTTCTCTGAAGTTTTCGATATTGCTATTTTGACATAAAGTAGTGGAAATTTATTTTAAGAATAAATTATATTTTTTGGGAATTGCAATTCTACCAATTTCTGTTTAAGAGAGATTTACTTTCCCACTGAAAGTAAAAAAAAAATTCTAATTATATGTTTGATTCGATTTGTTCGAGCCCACGCTCGAAGTAGTTTGTGGTACGAGAATATAGAGAAGATCATTTGGTTGAAATCCGGGAGCGATAAGGATCCACCTCTCCAAAAACACAGGTACGGATTCACTTATGGTTTATTGCTATAAATATTACAAACCAGGTCGGTTTTCAAAATTTTTATTTTCTACCGTACAAGAAAACCATTTTCGAATCATTTTTTTTCCAATACAAGGAACAAAGAATTACATGCTTATGTATAAGATATCTAATCAATTGGAAGTGATTGAATACTTGAATTTAGATTTTGCCGGATGTCTTGACAGTGGAAAATCCACTTTTGGCTATTTATTTTTACTTGCTGAATGAGTCATATTATGAAAAAAATGCTAAACAAATTGTTATTGTATCATCTACAATGGAAGCAAATTTTGTAGCATGTTTTGAGGCTACTATTCATGCATTATGATTAAGGAACTTTATTTTAGGACTTAGGTTAGTTGACACATTTACCAAGTTGCTGAAATTTTACAGTAGTATTTTTCTCCAAAAACGATAAATATTCCAAATGTGCAAAACATATAAAATTAAAACATATTGTTGTTAACGAGGAAACTCAAAAACAAAGAGTGTTTATAGAGCATATCAAAATTGATTTTATGATTGCAAATCTGGTAACTAAAGATTTACAATTGAAGACACTTAAAGAACATGTAGATAGAATAAGTTTTGATTGTGTTGATGAATGTAATTTTATGACATTATGACACTCTGAGCTTAATTATGGTGTTTCTGAAATTAAATGGACGTATTTCCTATTTATTATGATTGTGTGCACATAATTTTTGAAATTATTTTTAAAAAATATTTATAGTTACTCAAAGACCTATTATATTGAGTTATAATGTTATAGTATACGGAAGGGAATATGTGACTTAAATTATGTACGACCGCTATAACTTACATTTGCAATTCACTATAATGTAGTAGTTTTGATGAGTGTTATTTTTATGCGCACTCAACTTTTATTCTATTAAAGTTTATGTTTGTCTCATTGGGCCAGTGGGAGAATGTAATATTTTAGCCCAATTATATGAACTCAATTAAGTAAAAAATAATGTGACCTGGTGTAAAGGGGATTAGAGTTTTACTTTTAATAGAAGTTAAATTCTATTTGTTCATTCGTTTACTTGATGAATGTATCGGATCAAAAGTTGATCATTATAAATTGATCCTCCCTTTATCAATTAAAGTTACATACAAAATTACACATAAAAAATTATAATTGCCATCGCTTAGGGTTTGTATAATTTATGGAAGAGGTCAAGAGGAAAAAATCAATTTATCGGGTGTTCTTTGCATTCTTCGTCATGTCTAATGGTAAACTCCAATTCCGGATAAGATATTTCTTAAATTTGTGAAAATCATATTATTGTCTTCGTCATGTCTAATGGTAAACTCCAATTCCGCATCAGATATTTCTTAAACTTGTGAAAATCATATTATTCTAGTGATACTAAAATCGAGCCGGGATTATTAAATCAAGCATAAATAACTTCCTTAATTTGGAAATGAAAATCCTTTGTATCAAAACAGTTGGGATATGACTTAGATGATATTATGGACATGTGTTTCCACATATTTGAAGATAAATAGTGTGCTACAAATCTTTGAAGAAAGCAATCACACTGAGGATACAAACAAACTAAAACTTGAGCCAACAGGCTCACCCTATACATTCGAACCTATCATCCACACTCCCCAACCACATTATCTTCAATTACAGACAAAAGATTCTTATTAAAAGAAACGATGAGAAAACCATCCCATTCCATGTGGTTTGCATATAACAAAGTTGTTCGAGTTAAGGAATGAGCCGACTTGTTGATACACTAACGAGTCCAACAAAAGGATAGGTGCTAAAATTGATTCTTCATTAATTAACAATCACGAAACAACATATCTAGTTCAGAAAAATTAGATGATGGGTGTGAAAAAAGCCGAAATTACAAGCAAACAATCCAACTCAACTATTACATTATCGAAAGCCAAAGTTTTGAACCATGACAAGGCCTTATTAAAACAAACATAAATAAAACCAGAAAAACTTTTAAGCACACAGCTCGAAGAGTTCTAAATTACGATCGCATACCTTGTAGCCCCCTCTTGCTTGAAACAGGTAGAGTCCATATTACATTTTAGTAGGCTACCTTTCGGAGGTGCCCAACCAACTCTTCCTCGACAAGGAGTCACTCCGTCTTAGTCACCACTCACATCAGCCGTAGCAAACACCTCCATCAACTATTGCCAATGGATCCAAAAAGCATCAGCAACCTGAATGACTGATGCAACAACCACATCTTCCCTTTTCCAAACAAAGTAATTGCGATTAGACCATATCATCTAACAAAGCATCAATACATGTTGTAGATGCTTAGGAATTGCCAATTCAATAAGCTTGCAAAATATGTCAATCATTATTGATTGACTGAATGAAAAACCAATTGCACTCCAAATTGCTTGTGCATATAGACAAAGAGCAAAGTATGATCCATACTCTCAGCCTCACCACATCGGTTACATGAGGAAAATAACAGAATACCCTTCTCATTCAAACGAACTTGTGTCGGTAAAAAGTGCTTCAGACAATGCCAAACAAAGTCCTTTAACGTTTAACGGAATCTTACATCGTCATAGCTTTGCCCAAATTGTATTCTCTGTTAGATTTGTAAAATAAATCTAAAATAAAACTGAATAAACCAGGATCTATCATGTCAAATCATCAAGAATAAATCAAAAACAAAACTAGATGCGGAAGCGTACCTGAATCCATAAATTTCTTAAAGTTTTACCGGATCTTGGGGATTTGATCTTCTAAATTAGCACACAAGAAATTCAGAGAATATCTGCTCTCTCTTTCCTAATGATGGGATATTAGAAAAGATATCTTGTGTATAATTTGGGGACTATAACCCTAATATTTATAACCTTGGCATATTAGTTCTAATCAAATTCTAATTAGCCCATCATTAATCAGAATTTGATTAGAATTCAATTACTAGAGTATCTACACATATTTGACCCATACTTTATTTAATAATTAAAGCCCAATAAAATTTTAACCAAATTAGATCACTTTTAATTTCGGCTAACCTATCATGATAGTAAATAATAACATGTAATTACCCTTATTATATATGTGATGTCCATATTTTCCAACAATCTCCCACTTGGACCACATATATATACTAATTACTCTATAATTACATGTTATTATATAACCTTATGAGCTCAAAATTTTACTATCATATCCAAAAGGTATTCCGAACAATCTCATCCATTAATTATGTTAACATAGAACCAATGTGACTTTCGTTACATATATCGTAACTAAATCCATCCATGATCATGCATGTTAACACAACCAAATGACATAGATCAAGTATGGATGTGTAGCATGAAAATTACATGCAATATGATCTAAACATGTCTATTTCCAACTGGTCCTCTTTAAACTTAAGTGAAGTCGGTACCACAATAATAAACATAATGAATAAACTAAATACTTTATTTCTGATCAGAAAAAAACCAAATGCATAAATGTCTAAAGACAAACATAAAACAAATAAAATATAAACTCCCACTGAATCATGATATCCTCAAACAATGTAACACCCATATGAACAGTGTGCTCATGAAAGACCTTGGGTGGTAAACTTTTTGTGAGCGGATCCGCTATCATGGAGTTTGTCCCAATGTGTTCTATGGATATTTGACCATTTTGCACTCTTTCTTTTACAACTAGGAACTTTATGTCAATATGCTTTAACTTAGATGAACTCCTATTGTTATTGGAATACAGAACTGCTGACTTATTGTCACAAAATAATTTGAGTGACCTTTCTACATTCTTCAAAATGCGCAGCCCTGTGACAAAGTTTCGCAACCATATTCCATGGTTTGATGCCTCATAGCATGCTACAAACTATGCTGCCATAGTGGGCGAAGCTACAAGTGTCTGTTTGACACTTTTCCAAGATACAGCTCCTCCAGCTAACAGGTAAATATAGCCTGATGTAGATTTCCTGCTATCTTGGCATCCAGCGAAATCAGAATCAGAATACCCTATGACTTTAAAAGATCTGATCTCTTATAAGTAAGCATGTAATCTTTTGTTCTTTGAAGATATCTCATAACCCTTTTGGCTGCTATCCAATAGTCTATACCAGGGTTGCTTAAATATCTACCTAACATCCCAACAATGTACGCAATGTCCGGACAGTTACAAACTTGAGCATATATTAAACTCCCAATAGCTGATGCATAGGGAATCTTTTGCATTTCCTAAATTTCAAGGTTACTTTTAGGTATTGAGTAAGACTATATTTGTCTCTTTTAGCGACAAGGGTGTCACCTGGTCTACAACTCTGCATGTCAAACCTTTTGAATACTTTATCAATATAGCTCTTTTGTGATAGTCCAAGAATACCTCGAGATCGATCTCAATGTATCTAAATTCCTAAAACAAAAGAGGCGTCTCCAAGATCTTTCATCTCAAAATGCTTAGATAAAAATCTTTTGGTTTCGTGCAATAAGCCTATATCATTAGTGGCAAGCAAAATGTCATCAACATATAGAACCAAAAATATGTACTTACTCCCATTGAATTTGTGATACACACAATCATCAATAATATTCATCTCAAAACCGAACGAAATAATTATTTGATGAAACTTGTGATACCATTGGCAGGAAGCTTGTTTGAGTCTATAGATGGATTTTGTCAATTTGCAAACCATATTCTTTAAGTCTTCCGACTCAAAATTTTCTGGTTGCACCATATAAATTGTTTCTTCAATATCACATTAAGAAACGCAGTCTTAACATCCATCTGATGTAACTCAAGATCAAAATGAGCAACAAGTGCCATGATTATTCTGAAGGAGTCTTTCGATGAAACTGGAGAGAAAGTCTCTGTAAAATCAATACCTTCTTTTTGAGTATATCCTTTAGCTACAAGACGCGCCTTATACCTCTTCACATTATCGTTTGCATCCCTCTTGGTTTTAAATATCCATTTACAACCAATTGGTTTTGCACATTCAGGTAATGGGACAAGTTTCCAAACTTTATTGTCTTGCATAAATTTATACTCATCTTTCATGGCATCAATCCACTTTTGAGACTTAGAACTTTTCATGGCTTGATGAAAGTTAATTGGATCATCTTCCATCATTCCATTATCATCCTCATGTTCTTGGAGAAATACAATAAAATCATCTGGAATAGCATTTCTCATTTCTCTTGTGGACCTCATTAATGGCACTTGTTATTGAGGTTGTTGAGTTTGTTCTTCTGAAATAATTACCTCATTTTGACTTGGAAGTTGTTCAACATTGTCTTGTAGAGAATCTAGATTCACTTCTTGATCAATGATAGGTATAATAACCTGAACATCATAAAAAATGATAGTAGGAATTGAGTTAGAATCCAATTCCTCCTCAAAAGCAATGTCTCTAACCTTATTTCTCCCCCTAAACTCAACATCCTCAAAAAATATTGCAGTTCTCGTCTCAAAAATATTCTTTATTATGGGATCATAAAATATATAGCCCCTAGATCGCTCAGAATAACCAATAAAATAGCTGCTTACTGTTTTGGAGTCCAATTTCTTTTCATTTGGCCTAAGGCATTGCCTTAGCTGGACATTCCCAAATGTGAAAGTGCTTTAGATTAGGCTTTTGACCTATCCAAAGCTAATAAGGTGTTTTTGCAACTACTTTCTTGGGTACCTATTTAGAATGTAAGCTGCTGTCTTTAAAACTTCTCCCCAAATGGACTCAAGTAAGGTAAAATGAGTAATCATGCTCCTTACCATATCCTTAAGAGTTCTGTTTCGTCTTTCAGCTACACCATTCATGCTAGGTGATCCTGGCATGGTGTACTGTGGGACAATACCGTATTCCTCTAGGAATTTCGCAAATGGTCCTGGATATTGTTCACCTGAGCCATCATATCTACCGTAGTACTCACCACCACGATCAGATCTGATGTTTTTTAATCCTTTTGTTGAGTTGATTCTCAACTTCAGCTTTATAAGCTTTGAACATGTCCAAAGATTGAGATTTCTCATGAATGAGATATAGGTACCTATAACGTGAGTAATTGTCTATGAATGCTATGAAATATTGTTGACCATTCCAGGATGCCGTAGGGAATGGCCCACAAATATCTATATGAATTAATTCTAAGACGTATGAAGATCTGTTGGCACTTAATCTCTTGGTTTTGGGTCTATTTTCCCTTAATGCATCGACATAGACATCAAATTCTGTGAAGTCAAAGGACTCTAAAATACCATCAGACGCAATGCGTTCAACTCTAACTTTTGAGATATGACCTAAGCGCCTATGCCATAATGATGCTGAATTTTCCTATTTAATTTGCGTTTAATACCACGTGATTCCACATATAAGGTTTCATTATAGGATGCAACTGTTTCTAGCAAATAAAGGTTGTCATAAGTATTTAAATAACCAGTTCCAATAACATTTGAATTTAAAGACAAATTAAATTGATTATTTCTGAATGAACAACAATATCCAAATTTGTCCAACGAAGAATATAAACTAAATTTTGTCTAAATGACAGTAAAATAAAAGTGTCTTTTAAATTCAAATAAAAATCAGTTCCTAATAACAACCTAAAATGCCCAATCGTTTCCACTTCTACCGATTTTTCATTGCCCACAAAGATGTGTCTTTCACCATCACTTGGCTTTCGGTAACTCAGGCAACCCTGCATAGAAACACTTATGTGAGTAGTAGCACCAGAATCTATCTACCAAGTGTTTCTAGGTACTGAAGCTAAATTAATCTCAAAATAGATCAAATTAAGAATTATACCTTTCTTTGCACGCCAAGCATGATATTTGGTACAATCTTTCTTTATGTGTCCAGACTTGTTACAAAAGAAACAACTCTCTGTAGCTTGTTGTTGTTTCTTTTGAGCTGGACCTTTAGCAACTTCATTTTGATAGTTTCTTTTCTTGCCCTTGTCTTTAGGGGCATTGGCCAAATGAGCACTTTCAGACTTATTACGCTTCAACCTTTCTTCCTCTTGCACACAATGTGAAATGAGCTCATTTAGGGTTTATTTCTCCTTTTGATAGTTATAACTAATTTTAAATTGATTAAACTGTGAAGGAAGCGATACCAAAACCATAAGAACAAGCAATTCCTCAGAAAACTCGATCTTAAGTGCCTTAAGTCTTGAAGCAATATGGAACATCTCCATATTATACTTCCTTACGTTTCCTTGACCTTTATACTTCATAGACATCAAAAAGTCAGA
The DNA here is from genome assembly GCA_005393395.2 of Gossypium australe. Classification (NCBI taxonomy): domain Eukaryota; kingdom Viridiplantae; phylum Streptophyta; class Magnoliopsida; order Malvales; family Malvaceae; genus Gossypium; species Gossypium australe. The sequence goes on from CM016620.1 coordinate 103,054,590, forward strand.
AGTGATGTCATCTCAACCTTATCGTTTTTAGCAAAACGTTTTTCAATTTCATTAAGGAAACCCTTGGCCTGAGTAATCTCTTCAGATTCTGTGCCCCTAAAAGCTTCTGGAATGCTGTTTTTCATGATCATTAGACACATACGATTTGATGATCCCACCTCTCAAAATCGCTTTTAACATCAGGGGTGCTTTCCGCAGTGAAAGGTGCAGGTTGTTCTTCCCTTAGTGCAAGGTCTATGTCCATACAGCCAAGCACTATAAGTAAGTGCCTTTTCCATTTCTTAAAATTAGTCCCATTAAGCATGGATATAGAATTTATATTAGCATATATTGTGGCAGCAGAAGATAAATTAGCTGAATATAGAAGAAAAACAAGTTTAAATTAATATTCATAAGTAAACAATAAATTCAAGATAATGGCTAATCTCATCTCAAGATACTAAATACAACATTAATATCAAGTCTTTTGACAGTAATATTAACAGTAAGCGGTACTCTTGTTGTAGCAATCAAACATTGACAATAAATTATGTCAAACAATGAATTAATCTTTGGACTAACTTATTGCTCATATAAAATATCTTATAATTGTCACACGTTTATCACCACAGATGTGGTTGAAATTCAGCCAAATATTAACTTACCTTTGGGTCAATTAATAAATGCATCAATCACAAAAACATATAATCATCTTAATATTTCAAATAAACCAATCTACACAAAAGATGTCACTTTGGCGGCATTTTGTTTCAACTAATTTATTTAAAATATTAGATATTCTTAATTAAAAACCAAAATCTAAATTTATTTGCTTCAAAATATTTACCTTAATTTCATCTTTCAATCAAATTAAAAGATAATTATACATATTTATATAAATTTCCAAAACAACATGCATTTATTATATATGTATATAATCAATATATATATATATATATATATGAATTAAGTTATGCCTATTTACTGTTAGGTTTTTTTAATCCATCGAAAAAAAATAAAAGAAAAGGAAAACCTTAATTTTTTTTATAAATTCAAAAAAATAAAATAAAATATACTTTAATATAAGCCTTCAAAGATCAATGTATATCCGAAATATAAAACCCATAAAATTTCATGAATCAATAGTTTAAAGAAGAAACTTTAATCAATTCCCAATGATTTAACATGACGAGGCTCGGATGTCAGTTGTTAGATTTATAAAATAAATCTAAAATAAAACTGAATAAACCAGGATCTATCATGTCAAATCATTAAGAATAAATAAAAAATAAAACTAGATGCGGAAGCGTAACTGAATCCATGAATTCCCTAAAGTTTTACCGGATCTTGGGGATTTGATCTTCCAAATTAGCATACAAGAAATTCAGAGAATTACTCTCTCTTTCCTAATGATGGGATATTAGAAAAGATATCTGTATATAATTTGGAGACCATAACCCTCATATTTATAACATTGGCATATTAGTTCTAATCAAATTCTAATTAGCCTATTATTAATCAGAATTTGATTAGAATTCAATTACTAGAGTATCTACTTTGACCCACCAATCAAATTTTAACCAAGTTAGATCACTTTTAATTTTGGCTAACCTATTATGATAGTAAATAATAACATGTAATTACCCTTATTATATATGTTATGTCTATATTTTCCAACATTCTCATCCAATAACGATTGATCCACCACATATCAAGAGCAACAAAGTATGCCGACCTTACACTATATCTTCCATCCGAACTAAAATGCCATATCATCCGATCCATTATTGGATAGTAGCTATTCGGGACTTGAAAAACACGTTTTGTAAAAAGAGATTTTAAGTGTGTATAATGAGATTTAAATCATTATTTGTATGATGTTTATGATTAATAGAGAGATATCTAGATCCTAAGTGTGTGAGATAGGACTTATGGATTATCTCGTTGAGTAAAAGAATTACATAAATAACTTGATTGTGTTTTTATTTGATCCAATAGCCTTCTGTTAGATAAGAACATATTTAATAAATACCGATAACTCTCAGATAGAGTCTTGAAACAAAAAAATCTATTAAATAATGAACTATTGGTTCTAAGATGAATTAATAATGTTGGAGGATCTATAGTTACGGCACTGCTCTCTTGTATTTGCACGTTTCGACTGATTTATTGACTATTGTTATTAACTTCGGGTTGATCCTTCGGATTTATATGGAGGTTAGTTTACTTCCCAACAAAAGCAAAAATGAAAAGAGAAAGGGAAATAGAAAGAGAGAACGAAAAAAAATGAGAGAGAAGAAATAAAGGAAGAGCCGCGCACGCACGCAAGGAGTGTACTTGTCCAAAGCGGGGGTTGGAGTTGAAACACGTGCAGAAACGGCCGTTAACGGTTTCGAATTGTCGACCTTGGGTTTGGTTTGATTTGGCGTTGGGGCCGCAATTTTTAAACGGCGACTCCCTCTTCCTTAGCCGTTGTAGACCCCATATTTCATTCCCTTTCTGTTAAATGAACATTATTTATTATTTAAGTTTTAATCCTTTTTTTCCTTATACCTATGTAAATCCACTTCTCTTAACCCCCTTTTTTTTATATAACCTCCCTCTCTCACAAAGCGAATATAAACTATTATCTGCTATTCTTTGTGAGAGATAATCTGCAGCAAATTGAGTTTTTATTTATTTAATTTTTTGTTAATCTGATTTACGGAGAAAATCGAAGGGCAACAAGCTAAAACCTTCATTCTTTCTTATCCAATTTGTAAGTCATTTTTCTCATTCTCTTTTACGATGGCTTCTTGGTTCTTTTTCTTCTTTTTTCTCATTTCCATTGTTAAAGCTTATGGGTTTTTATTTATTTATGCTACCATTTTTTATTTCCTTTCTGGGTAGTGGTCATTTTTTTTTTGAAATAAAGGTGATTTTTTTAATGTGCAATTGTATTGATTTCAGTGAAGGGTAGATCTTTGTTTTGGCCTTTTTGGAGCGAAATTTAGATTTGGTTTCCACTGCTGATTTGATGAAAACTGTAACATGTGATTGCCTCTTAATGAATTTCTCTGCTTTTCTGTACTTCTTATCTTTTTATGTCTCCGTAGTCCCCATAGTTGTGAATTGAAAAGATCTGAATTATAGATAATTATCATTGCTTACTAATGTGGTGAAGTTCAGCTTTGCTTATGAGTACTAAATGTTTTGTTTATTTGTTTATTAATTTATTAAATATTCTTGGTTTTGATTACAAGATTGTTCTTATTATGCAAGTTGTTTCAGATAATAAACAAGAGTTATGATCTATCATTCTTGAAAATGGTTGCACTGTTTTGTCTTTGTCTTTTGTTAGTTATGATCCTTCTTTGTTTTGGGTTGATAGAAGTGTCCTATTCTTTGTCTTTTAAATTGAGTTCTTTTTGGAATTCCTTGTGCTATATACGAATAGGGTTTTATGAGATCTTCAGCTGTTAGTTTCTACAGGAACTACACATTCATTTTACTTATTGGATTTTATGGAATTTTATGATATCTGAAATCACAATTTGTGATGCTGTCATTCTTTTTTTTTTTTTTTAAATGAACATGTAGCTAAATAAGTATATCTTTATTATGCAGTAACTGAGGGTTGTTATTTTCCTTATTGACTGATCAGTTTTGCGTATAATGAAGAAGAAAGGTAACTGTCCTGATGCTCAGATTACTTAATTCTGACCAAGATCATATTGGAGGGTCCATCATATCTTGTGTCAAGGGACTTTCCAAGCTCCTGCGAGCAAGAGAGCAAGTGGATTCATAACACTTTTCATGTAACCGAGCTCGCAAGAAGCAATTGCCAGATGGAAGATGGAGAAGACCAGATGATGAGAAAAGTTCTCAAGCCACTCGAAGGTGATGAAAACAAGGGGGAAAAGGAGGATATGTCCCTTGCCCAGTTTGACCGACCAGATAACCACCGCCACACAGGTGATCATTCAGAATCAAGTTTACTGATCCAGCAGCTTGGGCAAGACATCTCAATTAACTGTCTCCTCCGCTGCTCGAGGTCTGATTATGGTTCCATTGCATCTTTGAATAAGGGTTTCCGCTTTGTTATTCGGAGTGGTGAACTGTACAAGTTGAGGCGTGAAATGGGAATTGTTGAACATTGGATTTACTTTTCTTGCAGCCTTTTGGAATGGGAGGCTTTTGATCCAATTCGTCATCGATGGATGCATTTGCCCAAAATGACCTCTAATGAATGTTTCATGTGTTCAGATAAGGAGTCATTGGCAGTTGGGACTGAACTTCTTGTTTTCGGAAAGGAAATATCGTCCCATGTTATTTATAGATATAGCATTTTGACTAACACCTGGTCATCTGGAATGAAGATGAATACACCCCGGTGTTTGTTTGGATCTGCCAGCCTGGGCGAAATTGCAATTCTAGCTGGTGGTTGTGATCCACATGGGAATATTTTGAGCTCTGCGGAGCTTTATAATTCAGAAACCGGCAAGTGGGTGACCATTCCAAACATGAATAAAGCAAGAAAAATGTGTTCTGCTGTATTTATGGATAGAAAGTTTTATGTTATTGGTGGAATTGGGGTTGGGAGTGCAAAAACGCTGACATGTGGGGAGGTGTATGATCTGAAGACGAAGATGTGGCATGAGATACCTAACATGTATCCTGCACGAAATGGAGTGGCTGGAGCAACTGAAGCACCTGCCGCAGCTGAGGCACCTCCACTAGTGGCAGTTGTGAATAATGAGCTGTATGCAGCTGATTATGCACAGAAAGAGGTGAGGAAATATGACAAAGAGAAGAACTTGTGGGTCACACTAGGGGGACTTCCGGACCGAGCAGTCTCTATGAATGGTTGGGGCTTAGCGTTTAGGGCCTGTGGGGATCGACTAATTGTTATTGGCGGACCTAGGGCTTTAGGTGAAGGGATGATCGAGCTAAACTCTTGGGTTCCAAATGAGGGCCCACCACAATGGAACTTGCTTGCAAGAAAGCCCTCTGGCAGTTTTGTTTATAACTGTGCTGTGATGGGATGCTGAAATGTGCATCCAGTTTTGGTGGCACTGTGATGCTGTACAAGTCCTTTTTCTACTGGAACTTACAGCTCTGTCCTTCAAGGAGAATGTCTTCTGGGTAATTTCTGCCTTCCTTTTGTGGGAAATTTCATGCTTCATGTAGATGGAGAAGGTCTGGAGATTTCTCTGCCTTTATAGTTTTATCATGTTTAGTTGCTTTTGACCCCCCTTTCTTTTTCTTTTTCTTTTTGGGGTCACAGAATTGTTCTTTTATTTCAGGGTTTGTCAAAGGTTGGTTTTGGGTTGAACATGCACAGTTAAATAATTTCAAGTCCCAGTACATTTTAGGTCGTTTTCAATATCCACCAAGTTTCTTTCGCTAAATATGGATTCTCTCATGTTGATTGATTACTTAGATAATATGTTAAAAGTTATAAATAATGACATTCAGACCCCATTCAAAAACAAGTAAAAAAAGGAAGGGAAAAGTTATCGTACGAAACTAAAAAGGTTTAGTCTGTTGGTTTTTAACCAACTACTGCTTCTTTTGTTTATGAAGTTTTTATATTCCGGTAAATGACTTCTTGATAGATTAGTAGATTTTAAACTCGTTAATGACAATGACTGTGAATAAGAAATACTTTGTAGGAGAAATACTGAGCTACATTATTTGTTCTCTAATTTGATTCATATAGTATGCAAATATCTTTTGATCAGTTTTAAGAGCTTGATAGAACAAATTTTGAAACAGAAAAAGGCAAAAGATGGTTAGTCTTCCATACTAACTAAGTTATTTGAAAATCTCATAAACAAAAACAGAGTGACCTTAATTTAGTAGGAAATTTGTTTATTAATAGAAATCTAGGAAGTAGAAAATATATCACTAAGATCAACAAGTAAATCAGGTTCCTTAATTTGAAAGATGGGGATGAACATTTGGTCAATACGAGATGGATAACCTTGTTGGTACGTTACCTATGAATTTTGTCCAATTAAGCATGCCTGTGAAAACTTTCTTTAGCTCAAAATACGTTAGGAAGGGAAAATAACGTCTCAACTCTCAATGAAAACTTTATGGCAATTCTTATAATTCATTCTTATTTCAGCATTGATATGGCGATTGTCAAGGAAATTTTCTACTGTATTTTATTTCTGTGCACAGTATGCAACTTCTAACATTGTGCTTTATCACTCTGTTATTTTCCAAGTAGGTTCAATGGCTTGGCTTTCTCTTTTATATCGGCTCACCAAGTACAAAAACCTTTTCATGAATTTCCTGCATATGTATGAACCTACAGCAGATTGTGCTTTGTGATACTGTTGATTGGACATATTTGGAAAGAAGAGTTTATCTTTGTCTTTTTGATCAATTTTCTCTGGAATTTAGAAGCTTGCAACCATTATTGCTTCCATATATGCACGTTTCTATTGACCCTTTGGTTGCAAACATTTAGATGGATTCGGATCCTAATATTTTGTGAGCTTGCACTTCATATTCCTAACAAGCATTCACATTTCATTGAAGTTCTATTAGGTTCCATTGCTCTTTATCCATAATTGATACTGAAAGCATTATACATTGCTTAAGTTCTATTTGGTTGCTTGTTTCTTTATCTGTAACTGATGGTAAAAGCATTATAGATTGCTTGCTTCATGGATTTATGGCTTTTAGTTATCTTTCAATATAAATCTTCATTTACATGGGGATGCATCTGGAAGCAATTGCCATGAATAAACCCATCATTAACTATATCTGATGCAAAAAACTTTTATAGATGTTTGTTAACTCTGTATTTTTTTCATTAAAACCTCTTTTACTTTCTCTTTTTTTTCCTGAATTTGCTTTGGGGCACTGAGTCGAGATGCTATAGTTTTTCTTCCTTCAATGTTCCTGGAACATAATCAATGCTGAGGATTTGTTAATATGGTGAATTCATCTGTTTCTGTTCTATGGATTGAGCAACATGCACCTTTTCCTTCCAAGAGTGGTAATTCGAAGTACGAAGTTTGCATGAACAACAATGCAAATCAACTGCAAAGTGATATCTTATACCTATATACAAAGATTTTTGTTAAAGGCGTGCACAAGACCAAAGGGTATGGTGCTGTCTCTTTCACAATTTACCTGTAGTTTTTTGTGTTTTCCGGAGGAAAGAGAAGAAAACAGTTAGAAGATCAACATCCTAAGAAGTATATATCAGTTTTATTTTTACTTTATGTTGCTATTGATCTATATTTATATTACTAAAAGTAACATTAATTTGCATTTCTTTTGCAGATTCATGTTTTGATCTTGGACATCAGATGTATAAGACAACAAAGTAGAAACTTGGGATCTATGTTGCTCTGACTCTTGATTTTTCTTGAAGCACCCGTACCTGACATCCTTGTACTATGCATATTCGGACATAGGTACGAGGATACAACTCTACAAGGATACTCCAAATACATGGGAAAATTTTAAAAAATTGAAGCCGTCTAGAGCACATATCCGTGTCTACTCGCACATGAACTCGTGTAACATAGCTTAGGGTATATGGCTGGTTGGATGGTATTATAATGCACATGAGAAGACTGAAGATAAGCTGCCGAAAAGGAATTTAGTTGTCTTACATATATAAATGCTTACAGGTAATCTTTTGATGCAAAAAGCAAAAGAAAATTTTGCTGAGGATCGGATTTTAGCTTTGCGAGAATCCATTACTTTAGGAAGGTTGGTGAACCATTTTGGCTAAGTCCTAGATGCTTGTTTACAGGTGATTTCTTATGATGGAAAATTGCCCTCCTTTCCCTCATTATGGTGGAATTTCCTTTCATAGATAGAGCTATTCAATGAAAATTTACCAACTATCAGTATAAGCTTTTAGCCTATAGTTTTCATTTCTTTACCATGCTGGATTTTTGTTTCATTATGCTTGGCACAAATTTATTGCTGTTTAATGTTCAGTATAGATTTGCGAATGTCGTATTTTAGTTATATGTATCTGCTTATGTTAATTTACTCTACTATTGGTTTCTGCATGTTTTTTCTGCTTTTTAATTGGAAGAGTGATTATGAAAACTCAGAACCAATTTTGGTGTACAAAGTTTGGCAACTAAGTGAACCCTTTTTCTTTCTAATTGTAATTGCTGGCACTTGCTTCTGAACAAATCTTTGTCACTCTCAGTCTGCACCTGCACGAAAATAAAGGTTGAAAGGAAATGATGGATCATAATTGGTAACCAACAGTGAAACAAAAGGATAATGATCTTATTTTGCATTTGAGGAGAGGCAGAAACAGCGAGATTTTCAAAATCGAATTGGTGTTCGAATATAATCAGTTTTCGGTTTATTTGATTCGATCGGTTTGTCTGGTCTAATCTCTTATTTTGGATCGATATTTTGATTGGTTTTTTGTATCCAATTTGGTTTTGAAAACAGTGAGAAAAGGAGAGGCCACAAGCTTTCAATAGGGTATTGTCAGGATGATGATGCGGAAACTTGAGATGAACAATTGAAGTTTGAATGGACAATTCAAAGCGGGTCGAAAAGATGGTTTCTTGAGATTACTTTATGCACAAGTTATCTTGATTAAATTCGAGAATTACCGGCAAGCAAAAGATAGATTAGAAGCTAGAAAAGATGTAAACTATCAAGAATCAAAATACTTCAAGGAAGAAGCATCCTTTTTGTTTTTGAAAGGATTGGATCTTTTTGGGCTCCAAGTTACTTGCGGAAAAAGGAATGAAATTTTAAAAAATTGAATAAGAATAAGAGTTAAAATCAATAAATTATTAGAAATTAAAATAAATTAAACAAGAAACAAAAATAAAATGGAATATGGAATGAATAAATTGAATTGATAAAAGAATGATGGAAGAATGGAGATAGCTGGATGGATACTTGGAGCTGCAAAAATTGAAAACCCGACAAGAATCTTCAAGCAACTGTTAATCAACCCTGCAAAGAGTGGATCTTGGTAAGTTGAAATTATGAAAAATTTCATCAAATAATTCTTGAAAAAGGAATTGTGTTGAAATTACTATCAAGAAGAAAACAATAAAATAATCTTGAAGATAAAAAAAAAAAAAACTCTATTAAAGTAATTTTATTGAAAAACAGAACTAAATTTAACACTCTATGTCGAAACCATTTTTTGTTTGAAAACGGGTCGACTTTTTAAAGGAAAACGGAGTCGCCACCAATCTTTTTTTGAAATGCGATTGAGTCACTTTAGAAAACATTTTGGTCTACGAATTTTAAGAAAACAGGCTCGGGAGTCGGTTACGCACGAGGAAGGATTAGCACCCTCGCAACGCCCAAAAATTGGTACCGTATTGATTGATTAATGTCCTTAATATCGAAAATTAGAAAAAAATTTAAAATATAAATCTTTAAAAATGTTTGGATAACTCGCATTGGATATCGAAACTCTCTTGTTCAGAAAAGCCGAAATACCACATCCAGCAAGATAGGACACGATGTTTCAAACATACCAAGATCATTTCATGATTTCCAAAATTTATGTGTTGCAATTTGAAAAGGGTATTTCACGATTTGGCCAAACTAAAAATCGAAACCCAGCACGATTGGGCACGATTCCTTGAATTTTCAATCATGAAATATTGCCTTCATTTCAGAAAATCCGGTCAAAATCTTTGAAGGATATTTGGTCATTTGGACGAATAGAAAATTGAGACCCAGCACGATTAGGCACGAATCTCTCGAACGTCCAAATACGAAACATTGCATTATTTAAAAAAAAAACACGATCAAAATCCTTAAAGGATATTTAGTGATCTAGGCGAGCGAAAAAATCGAAGCCCAGCACGATTGGGCACGATTTTTCGAACTTCCCAAACACGAAATATTGCCTTTGTGAAAAACCTTTTTATGAGTTTTAGAAAAAAATAAGAAAAACGTGGAAACGTGAACCCGGTAATAATAAAGGAGAACAATAATGGTAATAATAATAATAATAATAATAATAATAATAATAATAATAATAAATAATAATATGTACATGTATAAATAATGACAAATGAAAAGATGACAATAATTCTAATGAATGTAACAAAAACATAGTAAAAGTAAATAAATATGACACTACAATATGAATATGATAATAGGATAGTAACAACAATAAGCAAAAACATATACCAATAAGAAAATAATAATAAAATTAGAATAATAGTATTAAAGAAATCGTAGAAAAAGATATTAGTGATAGAGATATAAAGGAAATATTAGTAATAAATAATATAATGATAAATATAATAATAAGTATAGTATAGTAGTAATAGTACTAAATAATGAAAATAAAGATATAATAATAATATAAATAATAATCATAAATATAATAATGATAGATATAATAGTAATAACAAATATAAATATAGTAACAATCATATTTTTAAAAAATAGTGCTAATAAAAAGTAATAGTAAGAAAAATATAATATATCATAAAAAAAAGTAAGTAATAATACGTATAATAATAGTAAATATATGAAAGGATCTAGTTATAATTAGTAATACACATATGAAAAGAAAGAATAAAAACATTAGTAGTAATAAAATATTTAAAAATAACTAATTTTAATAGTAAAATAGCAAAATAGTGAAAAAGGATTTAAATTGGATCGAAAAAACAGAAGTTTTGCGGTAAAATCAGAAATAAAATAGGAGGGAAGGACCAGATTGTATTAAAAACAGGTTTAAAAGTAAAAATAAAGTGGAATAGGACGTGATTAAAACAATGGCGCAAACAGGGGGACCGAAGGCGCAATTTACCCATGAAGGGTGAAAATGCACAAACCCACCTACAAAAACAAGTGGTCACGTGGGCCTTCCCCCCTTTTACAACCCCATTCCTTTTTAATCTTTAAAACAAAAAAAAACCATTTGCCTTCATTTCGGCTTCCTGCTTCAAGAATCCAGAACCAAAATCCCCCCTTTTTTATTCTCTAGGGCTCAAGCCCTTCAACCTTCCATACGTCGCCGTATCCCCTCCAGTCAGGCAACCGATCTCGTACCAGAACGAAAGCCCGGTAAGCCCCTGACTTTCCTCTTATTTTCGGATATTTTCTTTGAAAAAACGTAAAAAGAAACTATATAGAAAGATAGGGGATGCGAAAATCACCTTTGAAAATTGTTTCCTACTCAAACGTCTGTTTATTTTTACTAAAAATCTGCTTTAATCAACTGATTTTGTGTATTGGTCTCTGGCAATTGTGGGTGTATTGTTTCTATTTTTTTATATCTAGATCTTTGTAAAAAAAAAAAGATCCTTTTACAATCATTTGTATCCCCTTTTATATCTAAAAAAACTCTTTAAAAATAGAACAAAATCAAATCCCGAATCATCTACTGTTATCTCCTATTTTGTGGGTACACTAGAGACGTGATGGAGCATGACGCCGAAGTGGTGAACGTGACCTTGTGGGCTGCTGGCGAAACGTGCGGCGCGAGGATTCAACGAAAGGCGTACGGCGCGGGGGCTCTTACATTGACTTAGGGTTTTTGATTCTTATTTGGGTTTGGGCTGCATTTGTTTGGGCTGATTTGTAAAGGAATTGACCCTTTTTATCTTTGTTTAATCTGGTTTGGGCCCTGCGTTTAAAATTGGGTCTTACAGCTGCCCCTCTTTGCTCATTGTCTTGTAACGAGAATAGAACAAAGACTTTAAAAGAGCCAAGTTTGCCCCATCTTGTTGAATCTTGACTTGATGTTTCCTTTCTTCAGGTAGCCTTGCTTTGACCCACTGCATCTTCAAGGGTATAGAAATTTTGTTCCGATCTACTCCACTCCTGCTCAGTGGAGATAAGATCTGCTATTCTTTAGCCCGTTACTCTACTGCTTAGGGAATTAAAGCTCATCGTCTTCGATCTGCTCCACTCCTGCTCAATGGAGAAAAGATCTACTTTCTTTCAGCCTGCTCCATTCCTGCTCAGTGGAGATAAGGCTACAATCTTCAGTCTGCTCTATTGCCGATACATGGAGATAAGGTTTGTGGCTTTTGACCTGCTCCGCTCTTACTTAGTGGAGATAGGATCTGCTATCTTCGATCTGCTCCACTCCTGCTCAGTGGAGATAAGATCTGTGGCTTAAATCTGCTCCATCGCCGATACATGGAGATAATATCCGCCATTTTTTATCTTTCTTACTCCTGCTCACTGAGGATAAGATCTGCATTCTCCAGTCTGCTTCATTGCCGATACATGGAGATAAGACTCGTTGTATTTGATCTGTTCCACTCCTGCCCAGTGAAGATAAAATATGCTTCCTTTCAGTCTGCTCCATTCCTGCTCAGTGGAGATAAGGCCATAAACGTCAGTCGACTCCATTGCCGATACATGGAGATAAGACTTGTCATTTCTGATCTGCCCCATTCCTGCTCAGTGGGGATAAGATCTGTATTCTTTAGTCTGCTCTATTGCCAATACATTGAGATAAGACTTGTTGTATTCGATCTACTCCACTCCTACTCAATGAAGATAAGATCTATTTTCTTTCAGCCTGCTCCACTCCTACTCAGTGGAGATAAGGCTTCAGTCTACTCCATTGCCGATACATGGAGATAAGACTTGTTGTCTTCGATCTGCTTCACTCCTGCTCAATGAAGATAAGATTTGTAATATTTAGCCAGTTACCCTACTGCTTAGGGGGTTAGGCTGGTGGTTTGATCTGCTCTACTCCTGCTCAGTAGAGATAAGATCTGTAATTTTTGACCCGCTCCACTCATGCTCAGTGGAGATAAGGCTAGTCTTTAGTCTACTCCATTACCGATACATGGAGATAAGACTTGCAATTTCCGATCTGCTTCACTCCTGCTCAGTGAAGATAAGATCTGGTTCCTTTCAGCTTGCTCCACTCCTGCTCAGTGGAGATAATATCTGCTATTTCTATAACTCCCTTCAATTTTGCTACGTTGTCCTCTGGGGAACTTACCTGTAGAATTGATTTTATGGGGTATATGCTTATGCCAAATGATTGGGATGTCATGAAAAATGCGCCTAACCATATGTATTATGAATGTTATGAATGGATGCAAAATGTCATGAGAATGATCCATTTTAAGCTCTTGGGCTGTCGTTGCTTGCCGCTTGTTAAAGTGATCCCTGACGTATGTCTTCTTTGTTCAGATGATACTTCTAACTACTTTAGACCCTTATCTCAAGTGCCCCGAGCCCTTTAAGCCTGGTTAGTTCTAAATAATTGTCCTGTTTCGAATTTTAGAGACTTTCAGGGTAATGCACGAAACTTCTTTTGTGAAAGCATTATTAGTTCAGTAATCGTTACTTCAATATGAAATGCTTGGAGAAAGATTATAGAAATGAATAAAACTGCAATTTATTCGGGATAAAACCCGTGAATAATGGATTGAGCAAAGAAAACAAATTCCACTAAGGTACAAAAATGAGTAAGAATGGCATTGATGTCTCAGATATTACAGCCTGAGCTTCTCTGTACGTACTTCTTGAAGACCATTCTGAGTTCAACATGTGTCTAGGAAATCCGTAGTACTTTGTCGATGCCCCAAGATGTAACATACCTCCTCATTATTAATTCAAGCATAGCGAACCTACTGTATGCCCCATCACGAGTTGGTCATAATCTGAGCCGCCCTTTTCGGGTTTTCGATTCAAACCCCTTTGGTCTCAAAGCTCCCTTTACGGGTTTTCGCCTTGGCCTCTCCATTTTTTTTTTGGAACTCAAGACGCCCTTTGCGGGTTTTCATCTTGGCCCACTTTCAAGCGAAATACTTTTTGACAGAATCCGCGTTAACTGGATTTGGTAGACTTTTACCATCTATCTCGGCTAGTATCAAAGCTCCTCCAGAAAAGGCTTTTTTTACAACATAAGGACCTTCCCAATTAGGCATCCACTTTCCCCTAAAGTCTTTTTGCATAGGGAGGATCTGTTTCAACACCAAGTCTCCCTCATGGAATACTCTGGGGCGGACCTTCTTGTTGTAAGCCCGCATCATTCTCTTCTGGTACATTTGACCATGACAGATGGCTCTTAGTCGTTTTTCCTTAATAAGATTCAGTTGATCATATCGAGACTGAACCCATTCCACTTCATCTAACTTCAGTTCTGACAAAACACGGAGAGAAGGAATTTCAACTTCGAATGGGCAAGTCTGCTTCCATCCCATAAACCAATGAGAAAGGTGTTGCCCCGGTAGAAGTTCTAATTGATGTTCGATAGGCGTAAAGGGCAAGTGGTAACTTTTCGTGCCAATCCTTGTAAGTCTCAGTCATTTTCCCCACAATCTTCTTGATATTTTTATTCGCTGCCTCGACTGCGCCATTCATTTTCGGGCAATATGGCGATGAGTTATGATGCCTAATGTTGAACTGACTGCAGACTTTCGCTATTGCGCTATTGTTCAAGTTTAAAGCGTTGTCAGATACGATCCTTTCCGGCATACCATAGCGACATATGATCTCTTTCTTTAAAAACTTGCTAACCGTTGTCTTCATGACATTGGCATATGAAGTTGCCTCTACCCATTTGGTGAAGTACTCAATGACCACGAAGATGAAACGATGTCCATTAGAAGCTTTCGATGAGATCGGCCCAATGACGTCCATGCCCCACATTGAGAAAGGCCACGGAGAAGTCATAACATGAAGAGGTGAAGGAGGCACATGTATCTTGTCTCCATAAATCTGGCACTTGTGGCACTTCTTGGCGTAACGGATGCAGTCTCCTTCCATCGTGGACCAGTAATACCCAAATCTCATGATTTGTCTGGCCATTATAAACCCATTGGCATGCGTCCCACAGACACCTTCGTGGACTTCTTCCAGGATTTTCCTAGCCTCAACAGCATCGACACATCTTAACAACACCTGATCTTTTCTCTTTTTATACAGGATCTCTCCGTCTAAGACATAGTCATTGGCCAGTCTTTTCAATGTTCTCCTGTCATTTTCTGTTGCTTGATCAGGATATTCACGGCTCTTCACATACCGCAGAATATCATGATACCAAGGATGATCATCTCTCTCCTCTTCTTCATCGATATTGCAGCAGTGTGCCGGAGTCTCGCAGATGCTCATTTAAATGGGCTTCATACCCTCCTGATCATTTACTCTGATAATAGAAGCTAATGTGGCTAAGGCGTCAGCCATCTGATTTTCATCACACGGGAGGTAAAAGAATGTGATATCATCAAACTCCTCGATTAGCTCCAAAACTAACTTTCGGTAACTGATCAACTTGGGATCTCTTGTTTCCCATTCTCCTCTAAGCTAATATATTACCAACGCAGAGTCTCCATATACCTCTAGCAACTTGACTTTGCGGTCTATGGCAGCTCGGATTCCCATGATGCATGCTTCATATTCTGCCATGTTGTTTGTGCAATCAAAGTCCAACTTGCAAGTGAATGGATAATGTTCTCCCTTTGGGGATACCAGGACTGCCCCAACTCTATTACTAACGGCATTTGACGCTCCATCGAAGTTCAATTTCCAAGGATAACCTTTTAGGGTATCTTCCTCAGTCGCCGCTACAAATATCAGATCTTCATTAGGAAAATCGAAATTAAGAGGCTCATAATCATCTAGCGCCCAGCTGGCTAGAAAATCAGCTATTGCACTCCCCTTCACAGCCTTCTGGTTCACATAAATTATGTCAAATTCAGAGAGCAGAATTTGTCATCGGGCCATTCTTCCATTCAGAGCGGTCGACTCCATCATGTACTTCAGGGGTCCAGTTTAGAGATTAGCCAAGTCGTATAGTATAACATGTACTGCATCAACCTCCGAGTTGTCCAGACCAAAGCACAAAATAACTTATCAATTGGCGGGTATCTCATTTCACACTCAGTAAACTTCTTGCTGAGGTAGTATATAGCCCTTTTTTTCTTCCCTGTCTCGTCGTGTTGGCCGAGTGCACATCCCATTGAATTATCAAACACCGTCAAATACAAAATCAATGGTCTATCAGGACTGGGAGGCATTAACACTGGGGTATTGCACAAATATTGTTTAATCTTGTCAAATGCCCTTTGGCATTCATCGTCCCAAATGCTTGGATTGTGTTTCTTAAGAAGACGAAATATTGGATCACACTTCTCAGTCAATTGTGAAATAAACCGAGCGATGTAATTCAATCTTCCTAGAAAAACTCGGATTTCCTTCTGAGTGTGCGACGGAGGCAATTTTTGTACGACCTTGACTTTATCCGGATCTACTTCAATTCCTTTTTCACTAACCACGAAACTAAGTAGCTTCCCTGATCGAGCCCCGAAAGTACACTTGGCTAGATTGAGTTTCAGCTGAAATTTCCTCAACCTCAAGAATAGTTTCCTCAAAACCTGCACATGCTCCCCTTCCGTTCGAGACTTTACGATCATGTCGTCGACATAGACCTCAATCTCCTTGTGCATCATGTCGTAAAACAAGGTTACCATAGCCCTTTGGTATGTTGCTCCCGCATTCTTTAACCCAAATGGCATCACTTGGTAACAAAAAGTTCCCCATAAGGTTATGAAGGTGGTCTTTACCATGTTTTCAGGATGCATCTTTATTTGATTGTATCCTGAGAACCCGTCCATGAAAGAGAAAAATAAAAACCCCGCCGTGTTATCCACCAAGGTGTCGATGTGAGGCAGTGGAAAGTTGTCTTTCGGGCTGGCCTTGTTTAGGTCCCTGTAATCGACGTACATTCGTACTTTTCCATCCTTCTTAGGGACAGGGACAACGTTGGCTACCCATTCTGAGTAATTCACCACTCGTAAAAACCCAGCATCAAATTGCTTCTTGACTTCTTCCCTTATCTTTACCGCAACATCAGGTCTCATCCTTCGAAGCTTCTGCTGGACCGGCTTACAATCTCCTTTTATGGGGATACGGTGTACCGCAATGTCAGTACTCAACCCAGGCATGTCCTGATATGACCACGCGAAGACATCTTTGAACTCTAGCAGAAGTTTAATGAGGTCCTGCCTTGTTTCATTGGTTATGCAGGTGCCGATTTTCACTTCTTTCCCATCCTCTAGAAGCACATTTTTAATTGTCTCTTTATGAGGTAGAATCAGCTTCTCTTATCGCTCTACCATCCTTAACAAATCCGGGGATAAACTACAATCTTCGTCATCTGTAAAGTCCTGAGGTCCCTCTAGGCACATGTCTTGCTCATCAGGAAATTCTGGGTCTGTAACAGCGTTGTTCATGACATCGATATCTGGGGACCTATGGTAGGTATGAAAGAATATTCAATGAAAATGAATTTAAGAATGACTTAGTTATGCGTTATGATTATGAATGGAATGGAAAAGAATAAAAGAATAACTGTACGGTGTGAAAGAAAAATGCATTTTTATTGAAAGTAAAGATACTTTTCACAAAAGATTCTTATTGTTTCTAGGCTTGAAACAACAAGTGTGTTTTGAACATTACTCTATTTTAGTCCTAAAAACTAAGGAATTTCTTCCGCAGTCCAGTTGTCCAAAACACTCCCAGGCTCTTAAGGGCGAATACCCGCCAAATTTTCTTCCTTCGGATCCTCTTCAGACACGGCGTTGATGCTCAAAGCTCCCATCATATCCTCAGCCCGTTTCCTTATTCATATTATCCAGTCCTGAATAGACGATTCCTCTCGACACGAATGCATTAGGGGAAAAGTCATTGAACCTCACTCGATCTCAGTACCGTTCAATCGTGCCCTTCATATTACCCGTTTCCTTTCCAACTCCTCATTTTTCTGCTGGGCATCTGGTCTATGCCCCAAACCAAAGCGGTCATGTTTGTCAACCAATCCTGGCACTCTGATCGGCCCCTGGAGATATTTTTCGAGTCCCTTCCCAAATAATGCTCCTCTTCCTACTGTCAGCTGAAGGCCCATCCTTGTTACTTCGGGGATTTTGGGCACCGAGA
This sequence comes from Gossypium australe, assembly GCA_005393395.2. Classification (NCBI taxonomy): domain Eukaryota; kingdom Viridiplantae; phylum Streptophyta; class Magnoliopsida; order Malvales; family Malvaceae; genus Gossypium; species Gossypium australe. Next base: position 103,072,446 of record CM016620.1, read on the forward strand.
TCTTACTTCCTTCATTGATGAAAGTCGCATTTACGAACTCCAGCGATCGAAAAGAGCATTCTAATGCCTCATTATCATTTTCAATGTATGGTGCATCACTAGTAACGGATGCGATGATGTCCTCCTCTGCATTTATAGTTATTAACCGGCCCTCTGTCACCAACTTTAACTTTTGGTGTAATGATGATGGTACGGCTCCTGCTGAGTGGATCCAGGGCCTCCCCAATAGACAATTATACGAGGGCTTGATGTCCATCACGAGGAAATCTAACTCGTATGTATTTAGCCCGATAAGGAGAGGTATCTCAATCCTTCCCATTACTTTCCTTTCAGTGCCATCAAATGCTCTCACTATATTGTGGCATGATTTTATATGAGAGCTGTCTATGGGCAACCTATTCAGCGTAGATAAGGGCAAAACATTCAGTGCCGACCCGTTATCAATTAATACCCCCGATAGTGTGTACCCTTTACATCGGGTAGTGATGTGCAAAGCCTTGGTGGATCACATGCCTCCTGGTGGAATTTCATCATCACTGAAAGAGATGAAATTGTCTGCGCTTATATTACTAACAAGGCGGTCTAACTTGCTTACTGAAATGTCATCAGCAACATAAATCTGGTTCAGCACTTTCATTAGCGCGCTACGGTGTCCTTCTGAGTTTAAAAGTAAAGCCAGTACCGATATACGTGCTGGTTGCTAGTGTAACTGTTCCACAACACTGTACTCACTGTGCTTCAGGAACTTCAAAAACTCTTTAGCCTCATTCTCTATCACTGGTTCATTAACCGTTGACCCTGTTTTCTCTTCTTCCCCTCTGATCATAGAGGATTTTCTTTCAATGCATTTAGCTTCTGGGTTGGGCATGCTGGCCGAACTCTCTTTCCCAGAAACTGTCACAGTGCAATTGTAATTCCAAGGTACCCTCTTGTTATCCTTATAAGGAAAAGTTGCGGGTTTTTTAATTACAACCATCGGTGTATCCTTATAAGGAAAAGTTACGGGTTTTTGAATTTCGACCCTCGGTGCCATTTTCACTCCTGCTTCATCGACCCTTGGTCGTGTGATAATCACTATTAGGTGATTGACCTTAGGGATCCTTTCTGCAGGCCCACCCTCTGTGGCGCATACATCCTCTTCTTCAGAAAATTCAAAGAACTCCAGCTCTTTATTATCCATTAACCCTTGTACTAAGGTTCTGAATTCATTGCACTGCTGGATCTCATGGCCTTCCTTGTCATGGAACTCACAGTAGTTCCTTGCATCTCAAGATCTGTTCACATTCTCTTGCAGGACTAACCCCATTTTCTGCATTTCTTTCCAAACTTCCCTCAATGGGGTTCTGACCTCAGCAACTTCCTGCTTGGTTCTCCTCCCCCTGTTCTCAACTACCGCGTTTACCCCATTATCCTTATGATTGGGTAACGGATTTCCTCCGCCAGGAGCGTTATTGAACTTTACCATCCCCGCCTTGATAAGTCTCTCGACTAGCCTTTTGAATGAAGTACAATTTTCTATCGAGTGACCTACAACATCCGCATGGTATTCACACTGAGCGTTTGTGTCATACCATTTGGGATACGGAGGTTACAACGGCTTCAAGTAGAATGGGGCTACGGCGTGCGCATCGAACAAAGTTTTATACAACTCCTTATACGTCACAGGTATGGGAGTAAACTGCAACTTCTCGGTCTTCTGCCTCATGTTGGGCTCTTGTCTTGGTGGGGCCTGCTGGCCCGCAGTCACTGCTCTTAGTTGATAACAGTAATGGGTTTGGTATAACCCGAGCTTACATTACCCACTTCACTCTCCCTTTTCTTTGGAGCCGATCTTCTCATGCTCTCTCCAGCTTCTATTTTCCCACACCTTATTGCATTCTCTATCATTTCGCTGGACATCACTATGTCTGCGAAACTCTTAGTCGCGCTCCCTAACATATGATTGATGAAAGTTTCTTTTAGGGTATGAATGAAGAGCATGGTCATTTCTTTTTCTAGTAGCAGTGGCTGGACTTGCGTAGCGACCTCCCTCCACCTTTGGGCGTATTTCCTAAAACTCTCACCTGACTTCTTTTTCATGTTTTACAACGTGATCCTGTCAGGTGCTATATCAGTCACATGGCCGTAATGATTCATGAAGGCTTGTGCCAAATCTTTCCACGATTTGATTTGAGTACAACTGAGCTGATTGTACCACTTTGCTGTAGCTCCAGTCAGACTATCTTGGAAACAATGGATAAAAAACTGGTCGTTGTTGACATATCCCGTCATTCTCCAACAAAACATGGTAATATGGGCCTCAGGGCAACTGGTCCCGCTGTACTTTTCAAACTCCGGCATCTTGAACTTTGGAGGAAGTACTAGATTTGGGACTAGGCTCAGCTTCCTAGCATCCACCTCGCATTGGTAATCAGCACTTTCCAATGCTTTAAACTTCTCCTCCAACCATTTGCATCGATCCTCAAACTCTTTTGGGAGTTCTGCCCTCGTTTTTTTCCTCTTCTGCTGCATCATCGAGATCAGGGACCATCGACTTTGCCAAATTGTCTCCAAGGTTAGAGCTCGAGCCTGTCAAGAAATTTGCCGGCGTTGAGGTACCGGTTTGATATTGAGGTCTGATATTGACAGACACTCTCGGAGGTTGTTCTTGAGAATTTACCGGGGCTAAGCCTGGAGGATAAGCAGAATCTTCATTTTCATCTCCGGCATCGACCATAGGGCCCTTTCCTTTATCTTGCCCTCTAGTCAGCAAATGTGTCAACTGGCTCATCATACTTCTCTGGGATTCCATCATCTGATCCCTCATGTCTTGCTGGATCTTAGCCAACTGTTCCTGCAGTTGGTCTTGCATTTCCTTCTACATCTACTCTAACTTTTCTGTCCTTTGATCCATTGCTTTCGTTTTCCTTCGAGTGTAGTAGCGATGTTCCAGGATAAGTATAATATGACCTCTAGTTAATAGGGTTCTTTTATGGTATTTAATGCAAATGATGTGATGTAATGTAAATGCATGAAATGCAATGCAAATGAATGAATGCAAAAATAAGAGGAGTCAATTCTGATTCAATTTCTCTTAGAATACTTATTGAAAAAAAAATAAAATCCTTTACATAAAACAGAGTCACATATACGACCTAACCCTTATGCCCAAAGTTTTAACTTTCTCAAGAAGCGAAGCTAACTCTCGACCCCGGTTCGACTTTAACTCATATACTATACTTAACACATCAGCCTGAACTGCTAAAGTTTGTAAATGATCAGCCACTTCTCGAATCTGAGCCACAGCTTTGCCCATAAGGTAGTTTCTTTCTCTAGCTTGGTTCTGAGATCGTTGAAATTGTTCTTTCCATCGCTGGTTATCTGCCTCCAATAATTGGACCCAGAGCTCACTGTTTTGCAGCACCATTTCGAGCTCCACTACCTTTCCTTTCAACTCTTCAATCTGGCTTAGGCTTGATTCCAACTTCATCGTAGAGTTGCGACCTTGACAAAATGCCTTCTCTAATTCTGCTACTCGCGCTCTTAGCATCTTATTTTCGCTTTGGCTCTCACCCACAGTCTTTTTCAGTGCATCCTTTTGTGCTTGAGCCTCATGGAATCTCTTCTTCCACTGATCGACCTTGGTCTTCTCCTCGTTAATTTCTTGACGCCATTGTTCTAAGGTTTTACCCAACCCAGCAGTCCTCATGGATAAATGCAACTTTTTGTAGTCGGTCTTCAAGCTGTCCAAATCTTCTTCGGCCTTCTTTTTTCCTTTTCTCAGTTTCTCAGCCTCTGATTTCTGGACATCAATATCTAATCTCAAATGCACATTTTCCTCTTCCAGTTGTTCTATCTTCTTCCCTAACTCTGAATTTTTACTTTCAAAGTCTTGTTTCAGGATTTCCAACTCGGAAGGGACTACTTGCAGGTATTCCTCTATCGACCGAGTGCCATCCTGTGTCGGTCTAGAGATATTATCATTAATTCTCTGTCTCCGCCATGCATTATATTCGAGGGTCGCCATTGGGCCTACAGAAACTCTCTTCATTCGGTGAATCTGCTTCCAAGCATAAGCAATTTCTCTGATTTTCTTCTTATAATTATTCCCGCTATACGAGAATTCAAACTGAACTAGCCTATGCGTCATCGGTACAAGCTGTTTTGATTGGTATTGCCTTAGCACAAGCAAAGGAGCATACCCAACGACTCCCCAAATCCCTAGCGGAGGAACCCAATCATAACTCCCACACCGATAGAGGATTTCGTCGGGAATGAACCAACGAGCTCTCTATTCAACGTCCTTTTCCTGAAAATTCTGAAGCAGTGCGATCCAATTCTCTTCTGATATGTCATCTCTTCTGGGTGCGGCTGCCAACTCCTTTAATGGGGAGTACTTCACAGAAAAACGTGATAAGAAACTCTATCTACCTTCCAAAAATGGCTATGAAACTACGCCAACAATAGTTGCGCGCATCCCATGAATCACCCTTACCTGCTCTCCGACACGCGTTCAATGATCTAAACGTTTCGGCAAGAATCGTTGGTACTGGCGTAACCCCCTTGTCAAGACGATCGAATAAGTCAATAACTGCCTCATCTACATGTCTCAAAGCCTTAGGGAAAATTACCAAGCCGTAGATACCTAAGGCGAAAATGTCAACTTTCCTATTAATATCTGGATGTGCCACCATCAGGTCCCTCAAGCTCACCAAAGGAATGTATTTCCCTTCGCCCTTTTGCTGAATTCGTGCCATGACCCATTGTTCGCTCATCCCAGTGATACTCATCAGCTTCTTTACAAAAGTCGGTGCATTAGCGGCCTTGAAGTAAACCTTGTCGACCAGAGCCTTCTGATTGCGAAGCAAAGCCGTATATTCTTCCACTGTAGGCACCAAGTCCACTTCCCCAAACGTGAAACAGCTATAAGCAGGATTCCAATATTGAGTCATAGCCCGAAACAAGTGTCTGTCCACTTTGATGTTGAGTAAGTAGGGTAGATCACCATAATTATGGTAGAAAAGCTGCTTGGTTGCTTCATTCCAACAGGCCCATATATCTCTTAATTCTTGGAGCTCATTCTGTGTCACACTGATGCGAGTGAAGTCCAATAACTCTGATGTATACCCCTCGGTTAAACTATCCCCCTTCTCAAGTTGTGTCTTCTCCGACCATATACGCACGACCGCATTATCCTCTACTTTATCAAGGAATCCGTTCTCCATAACAAGCCTTCTAACTTAGTAATTAAAACAGGAATCGACGCCTTTTAAGTATGAAATGACATGCAAACATGGCCAAAATAAAACAGGTTAGTATCGAATAATAATAACCAAAGCAGGTAAAAGGACGTCAAACCACTGTATGGGTAACCACTAAGGTTTAGCATGGCTCTACCTAGGGTGGGCCCTTAAGGTTCACTATATATGGCTTAGTTCTAAAGGAAGGGTACCTGAACCAGCAGATTCCTCAATCCTCACCCATTATTGGCTCATACAGATCGAGTTCAGTTCAGGGGAATACATTTCTCTATGGCCATGCGGAGGTGAAAACCTCACGGAACCATAGGTACGGATATATCCCGGAAGCAGTCCCCTAGCCCATGCGGAGGTGAAAACCTCACGAAGGCATAGCTTCTCGCTCCCACTTAAGGGTGTGACCACAACGGTCATGCAATATGAATGCAAAAATATTCTATGTGTCTCAAACCAAAGCAGATATATGACGCGACACAGACTCATGCAAATGAAAAAATAAAATCAAAAAATTTATTTTCGATAAAAAGGACATTAATCAACCAATTTTACGGCTTGACTCTCTTATTGGTCTCCAATGGAGTCGCCAAGCTGTCGAAACCATTTTTTGTTTGAAAACGGGCCGACTTTTTAAAGGAAAACAGAGTCGTCACCAATCTTTTTTTGAAGTGCGATTAGGTCACTTTAGAAAACATTTTGGTCTACGAAACGGGCTCGAGAGTCGGTTACGCACGAGGAAGGATTAGCACCCTCGCAACGCCCAAAAATTAGTACCGTATTGATTGATTAATGTCCTTAATATCGAAAATTAGAAAAAATTTTAAAATATAAATCTTTAAAAAAGTTTGGATAACTCGCATTGGATATCGAAACTCTCTTGTTAAGAAAAGCCGAAATACCACATCCAGCACGATAGGACACGATGTTTCAAACCCTTGATACCAATATCATTTCATGATTTCCAAAATTTAGGTGTTGCAATTTGAAAAGGGTATTTCACGATTTGGACAAACTAAAAATCGAAACCCAGCACGATTGGGCACGATTCCTTGAATTTTCAATCATGAAATATTGCCTTCATTTCAGAAAATCCGGTCAAAATCTTTGAAGGATATTTGGTCATTTGAATGAATAGAAAATCGAGACCCAGCACGATTGGGCACGAATCTCTCGAACGTCCAAATACGAAACATTGCCTTATTTAAAAAAAAAAACACGATCAAAATCCTTAAAGGATATTTAGTGATCTAGGCGAGCGAAAAAATCGAAGCCCAGCACGATTGGGCACGATTTCTCGAACTTCCTAAGCACGAAATATTGCCTTTGTGAAAAACCTTTTTATGAGTTTTGGAAAAAATAAGAAAAACGTGGAAACATGAACCCGGTAATAATAAAGGAGAACAATAATGGTAATAATAATAATAATAATAATAATAATAATAATAATAATAATAATAATAATAATAATAATAATAAATAATATGTACATGTATAAATAATGACAAATAAAAAGATGACAATAATTCTAATGAATGTAACAAAAACATAGTAAAAGCAAATAAATATGACACTACAATATGAATATGATAATAGGATAGTAACAACAATAAGCAAAAACATATACCAATAAGAAAATAATAATAAAATTAGAATAATAGTATTAAAGAAAATCGTAGAAAAAGATATTAGTGATAGAGATATAAAGGAAAATATTAGTAATAAAATAATATAATGATAAATATAATAATAAGTATAGTATAGTAGTAATAGTACTAAATAATGAAAATAAAGATATAATAATAATATATAATAATAATCATAAATATAATAATGATAGATATAATAGTAATAACAAATATAAATATAGTAACAATCATATTTTAAAAAAATAGTGCTAATAAAAAAGTAATAGTAAGAAAAATATAATATATCATAAAAAAAAAGTAAGTAATAATACCTATAATAATAGTAAACATATGAAAGGATCTAGTTATAATTAGTAATACACATATGAAAAGAAAGAATAAAAACATTAGTAGTAATAAAAATATTAAAAAATAACTAATTTTAATAGTAGAATAGCAAAATAGTGAAAAAGGATTAAATTGGATCGAAAAAACAGAAGTTTTGCGGTAAAATCAGAAATAAAATAAGAGGGAAAGACCAGATTGTATTAAAAACAGGAGTCCAGGGCCAAATTTAAAAGTAAAAATAAAGTGGAATAGGACGTGATTAAAACAATGGCGCAAACAGGGGGACCGAAGGCGCAATTTACCCATAAAGGGTGAAAATGCACAAACCCGCCTGCAAAAGCAAGTGTTCACGTGGGCCTTCCCCCCTTTTACAACCCCATTCCCTTTTAATCTTTAAAATAAAAAAAAAACCATTTGCGTTCATTTCAGCATCCTGCTTCAAGAATCCAGAACCAAAATCCCCCCTTTTTTATTCTCTAGGGCTCGAGCCTTTCAACCTTCCATACGTCGCCGTATCCCTTCCGGTCAGGCAGCCTATCCCGTACCAGAACGAAAGCCCAGTAAGCCCCTGACTTTCCTCTTATTTTCGGATATTTTCTTTGAAAAAACTTAAAAAGAAACTATATAGAAAGATAGGGGATGCGAAAATCACCTTTGAAAATTGTTTCCTACTCGAACGTCTGTTTATTTTTACTAAAAATCTGCTTTAATCAACTGATTTTGTGTATTGGTCTCTGGCAATTGTGGGTGTATTGTTTCTGTTTTTTTATATCTGAATCTTTGTAAAAAAAAAAAGGTCCTTTTACAATCATTTGTATCCCCTTTTATATCTAAAAAAACTCCCTAAAAATAGAACAAAATCAAATCCTGAATCCTCTACTGTTATCTCCTATTTTGTGGGTACACTAGAGACGTGATGGAGCATGACGCTGAAGTGGTGAACGTGACCTTGTGGGCTGCTGGCGAAACGTGCGGCGTGACGATTCAACGAAGGGCGTACGGCGCGAGGGCTCTTACATTGACTTAGGGTTTCTGATTCTTATGTGGGTTTGGGCCGCATTTGTTTGGGCTGATTTGTAAAGAAATTGACCCTTTTTATCTTTGTTTAATCTGGTTTGGGCCCTGCGTTTAAAATTGGGTCTTACACTCTAATTATTGGCTATGCTTTCCTTTAAATAGGATGTCAACAAATTTAATGATATGGAAGCACTTACAGTAGAAATACATTAGGAAGAAAGGTAGAAGAACAGAAAAGAGAATTGGAGAAGCAGAATTAGTTCTGAGTTTTCAAATCCACTTTTCCTCCCTAAACCTACTTAAGAGGGACAAGAAATAACAATTTTGAGGATCAATTAAGCAAGCTGTTGGTTGACAGTTGTGCTTAAAACTACCGTTTCATTTAACGGATACAGACTTAAAACACACCATTTTGGTCACTAAACAAACTGACCAAAGCGCATTGTTTTACTTAAAATTAAAACATAAAAATTGCAACATTTAAACTAGGGAAACAAAAAGAAAACTAACAAACATAACAAAAATTTAAATACAAGCCCGTTAAACATTCTTCTTGTATCAGTTACCCCATCTTCAAAAAGGATCCTTGTCCTCAAGGATCAAACATTGGAAATTGTTGCTACAGATCCTGTAAATTCTCCCAAGTAGCATCCGTAGGGAAGGTATTGGCCCATTCCACTAAAACCTCAGTTGCAGCCTGTTCCCTTTCTTTACCGTCCTTTTACCCACCACTTGAATTGGCTCCTTCAGGCTCCATCTGTTCCTACCAGTGGCAGACTAACTTGTGCTAGGGCCTTCTCAATATGTTTCTTGAGTTGGAAAACATGGAAGGTAGGGTGAATCCGAGACCCCTCGCTAAAATCGATAATCGACCTTCCTAACTTGAGCTTCTACAGTATATGGACCAAATTATTTTGGAGAGAGCTTTCACCTGTCTTCTCATAGTGTGTCGTCGATAAGGTTGTAGCTTTAAGTATACATAATCCCCAACCTGAAACTCCCTATCACTCATTCTATGATCAGTTGTCTGTTTCATTCGGTCTTGAGCCCTCCTTAAATGAAACTTGAGAAACTGCCTTGTTGCCTCTCTTTGTTGGACACTACGATCCACAAGAGAAGTACCAGCTAAGTAGGGCAAATGGTGTGGTGGCTCTTGTCCATATAGAGCCTCATATAGTATGGATCTAATGGCTGAATAGTAGGTGGTGTTGTATCACCATTCAGCTAAGAGTAATCACAGGGACCAGTCTTAAGGCCTTTCACCAGTCATGCATCTCAAGTATCTTTTTAAGCAACGATTGAGAACCTTTATCTGACTATCTGTTTCAAGATGGTAGGCTGTGGACATGTGCAGGCTTGTGCCAAGCATCTTGAAGAGTTCTTCCAAAATTTATTAATGAACACTTTGTCTTGATCCGACACAATCGAATTAGGTGTGCCATGCAACTTGTAAATGTGACCAAGGTATGCTTGAGCCACTGTCAAAGCTGAGAATGGATAAGGCAAGGCCAAAAAATGGCCATACTTGGTCAGCCTGTCCACCACCACCAAAATGGTATTTTTCCCTTTTGAACTCAGTAAACCCTCTATGAAGTCTATGCTAACTACTGTTCAAGCTCGATTAGGCACTAGTAAAGGTTGTAAGAACCTTGGATGACATACATTGTCACATTTACCACTCTGACAAGAGCCACATTCCTTCACCCAATGCTTGATTTCCTTAGAGAGACTCTTCCAGTAAAGAAGCCCTGCCATTCTGTGTCTAGTATCATGAACCCCCGAATGACCTCCCACTACCCCTCCATGGAAATGTTGAAAAATTTGGGATGCAGGTGAGGTTGGTATTGCACTTCCAAACAAAGCTGTTGAAGCTTAGGATTAGTGAGACAAGAACCCATCACCTTAGTCCATATTTCTAACCAAACAATGCTGCTAGTGCACTAAAGTAGTTAACCTTTCTACACCCTTGGCCTTCAGGGTAAAGCATTAGCCACCACATTTTGAGTACCCTTTTGGTAGGTGACCACATAATCATAGCCAAACATCTTGGCCACCCATTTCTAGTGGTATGGAGTGATAACCTGCCTGTCATACAAAAACCTCAATCTCTTGTGGTCAGTTCTGATTTGAAATCCCCTTCCAACCAAGTAAGAATACCACTTGTTGACTGTCAATAGAACTGCTAACATTTCTTTGTCATAGATAGAAAGAGCTTGATATTTGACTCTCAAGGCCTTCTTGAAAAATGCAATTGGTCATTATTTGTGTTGTAGCACTGCCTCAATTCCTTTGCCACTAGCATCAATATCGATGCAAAACTCAGTTTGGAAATCAGGCAAGGCAAATATTGGCGCTTGGCAGATTGCATGCTTGAGTTGTTGAAAGGCTTCATTGGCTTCTTGAGACCAATTCCAACCTACGTCCTTCTTTAATAAGGTGTTTAGGGGCTTAGCTAGTATGCCATAATGTATAATGAATCGCCTATAGTAGTCAGACAACCTCAAAAATCCTCTGAGTTCCTTAATAGATATGGGTTGTAGTTCAAGTGAGCACTACATCTACTTTAGTGACATCCATATCTACTGACCCCATCGAGATTATATTGCCCAAATACTTAATTTCAGTGGTGCCAAAGCTGCACTTAGCCTTCTTAGCCTACAATTGATGCTCTTTCAAGAGTTGCAAAACTTCTCTGAGATGTGTAACATCCTGAAATTGGGCCTAGTAGAATTGGGCCGATTGGGCCATGGGTTTTAGGAAAAATTTGTATGGCATCTAGTTATTTGTGTTAGCTCGGGTATGAATTTTTGTGTGCTTAGTATATTTGTGTGAAGGCTTGGAAATATTAGGAAGCTAGAATAAATTTTAGTATGGTTTATTTAATGAAGTGGATTAAGTGAGCTTAGCACTTAAGTTAATTTAAGTGTTCATTTAAAGCATAAGAGGAGTAAGTGGCAAGTTGGTTAAGGCTCTTGAAAGGTTGCTTGAGGTTAGTGGTTCGAGTAGCATGTTTAGCATTTTGAGGTTTTTATTTCATGATAGCATTAATGGCCGGTCAACCTATGTTTATGATAGGTGGACTAATAACTTTTGGTAAGTTGAATTTATTTTTAAGGAAAGCATGGGAAAAAGGGATAAGATTCCTAAGGTTATGGTAGGATATCTTGAAGTTATGGTATTAAGAGGGGACAAAGGCATGAAGGGTGGAATGTGTTTTGGAAAGAAATCCTATGCCTTAATGCTTGAATGTGGACGACAATGTGGCTAAGGGGGGGATTTGGCCGAATATGCTAGTTGTTGGTAAGGCTTAGGAGTTGTTTTGGTCATTTCTAGCAATTGGTGCAAAAGTTTGCAAAACACTCTCTCTCAAACTCTTTTCTTTTTGGCCGAATTTTACCCTTTGATAAGCCTAATACTTTTTGACCATTTGGTCATTTTTGTTCAATATCTATTTTCTCCTTTTCATTCTCTCAAAACTAAAACCTTTATCAACATCTTGTTCTCCTATTTGTTTTGCTTAAGCACCAAAAAAAATCTCCTATACTCTCTTCTTGCCGAAACTCTATTTCTTTTCCATTATTTTCTTTTCTTTTTGTCCTATAGCCGAATATACCTCTTTGTTGTGCCGAAAATCTTTTTCTCCTATCTTGATCAACTTTGGCCGAATATTGAAGGTAACATAGATTTCCTCGGGACTTCTCTAGCAATCGGTTTTGGTAAGGTGGTAAGGGTTTATTTCAAAGGATTAATTCTTTTAATTTTTTCGTTTAAGCCGAAGGCTAATAAACCATAATGATGATGGTTGATTGTAGGGAAGTGAGGCCGATTCATTTAGGAGTGTGTTGGCTAGTGTTCGAAGGCTTTTGGGTAAGGTTTCGGGTTCACAAGGAACCCTTCTCAATTATTTTGGTTTGGTCGAATAGGCCATGTCATTAATGTCCCTTTTTTTGGCCGAATATAGGGGCAAGGAAAACTTGTGTGGACGATTTGTCTATTCGGGATTTAGGACTCTCGTTAGTATCAGGTGTGTACATACATACCTTATAACTTTTTAATATGCTAAGTGTTATTTTATGCCTAATCGATTTGTGTAGACATGGATGTAATACTATCATGGTATTAACAAAGATTCGGGTAAGTCCTTATTTGCTATGAGATTATTATTTGATGCTTTTGGGAAGCATGACACATTTGGTATGTGTATTATTGGATATATGGCAATGATAAATTTATTAATGATGTTAAATAAACCTTTCTGCATGATTTCAGTAAATATACATGATTGTTTGATATGGGTTGATGAGTGGAGGGGGCAGTGATATTCGTGTCGACGGACACCAGTGTTTTGGTAACACATTGTGACTACGGTCACCAGAGGTTTGGTACATCCAGAGGTTTGGCACCTCATAGCGACTTGTCCCTGTGGTTAACACCACCGTGGGTTGGCCCCACTTTTGAGATATGGGATCGACGCCAGTGATTTGGTATCACACGTGGGTTGGCCCCACAACTTGATGATTTGTGACTTCGGTCACCAGTGGTTTGGCACCACCAGTGGTTTGGCACCACCAGTGATTTGGTATCACATTCGTGTCTTCGGACACCAGAGGTTTGGCACCTCATAGCGACTTGTCCCTGTGGTTAACACCACCGTGGGTTGGCCCCACTTTTGAGATATGGGATCGTCGCCAGTGATTTGGTATCACACGTGGGTTGGCCCCACAGATGGATTATTCGTGACTACGGTCACCAGTGATTTGGTATCACAATTGTGTCTTTGGACACCAGTGGTTTGGCACCACCAGTGGTTTGGTACTACACGGGGTAGAAAAGGAGTTATGGATGGTTAGGTTGGGTGCATTATACATATATGTTGCTTTGTTATAATTTGTGTAAGTATGTGGTATTTACCGGAAGAGGGAATATGCACTGAGTCTTGGTGACTCACCTTCTCCCTTATCTTTTCAGGTGATTCGTGAGATGGCGGATAAGGAGCCGGATGAACTCGAGGAGGCCATGCAATAAAAGTTGGTTTTATATGAACTTCCATTTGGGTATTTTATTTTAATTTGGTTTTCATATTTTATGGATTTGTAATAAGGCCTGTTTAATTATGTTTTGAATTATTTATATGTTTTGGATTTGTTTTAAATTGGGCTTACAAATTACATGTTTGATAATAATTTGAGCATAAAGTTTTCTAAACTACAAAATGCGATGGTTTTTAAAACGTTACCATCGGGTAACATAAAACATTTGATAGTTTTAACAACTTAAGTGTTTTCGATAATTTAAAAGATTTTCAAAAATTAAGTTTCTACAATCAAATGCAAATGGTTTTCAAAGTAATAATTCGAGTTTTCTTAAAATGATATAACCTTTTCTAACTTATGATTTATTTACTTATTTTAAAGTTTTATGTAATTTCAAAGTAAATTTCAGTTTTAACTTATTTTCTACAAATAAAGAATTTCAAAGAGTTTTTCACAAAATTTAATTGTTAATTCGATTCTTTCAAAAATATTTTCCTTAGTGACATACCAAATTCGGTCGTGGCGTATTGACCGGGTTTGGGGTGTTACAAATTGGTATCAGAGCTAAGTTCAAAAGCTCGGCTGTGGTCCGAGGCCCAAAATGTTTTAAAGTATGGTTTTAAAATGTTATTGTTGAAGATTATATGGTTTGAAAGGCATGGCCCCGAGTCTCCGGCACCGATCCGCCCAAGTAAGTATCTCTAACTTTTTGTATGAATTATTTACTGTAGAAGGGTAGGAAGCATGGGACGTAGATAGCGATAAGTATTTTAAACTTTAGGACTAGTTTACCCCAACAAAATTCATAAGACTTTAATGGCCTAATTAAAATCAACCCGTGACCAAGTCGCCGAGTTAGGGTGTGGAAATCTTGGTGCGCATGTCTAGGATTGGATCCGGAAGAGCTTGGTACTTAAGCAGTCCTCGTGACTCACCTCCTTTTCGCGGGATTTCTACCTGGTGCGTAGCTTCGGTTCACCCTAACCAAGAGGACTCGGTCATAGGTAAAACCTTAAATAAAACCCGAAAGGGATTAGCCGTGTTTTAAGGAAAACTTCGGTTTTAAAATCATTAAATTATCTCTTTTAGATAGAAGGACAAATTTATCTACAAAATTTTCAAAATATTTTATTTACCAAAATTTCCAAAATGCCCTTAGTGGCAAAATTACGAAAATACCCTTGGTTTCTAAAATTTCCATATTACCCCAATTTTTATCAAACTTTTATTTTACAAAAGTACTCAAAAATGTTGTATTTCAAAATAATACCTTGACTTTGGAAATTTACAAAATTACCCCCGATTGACAAAATTACCAAAATACCCCTGGTTTTCAAAATTTTGTCATATCTTCAAATTGAGAATTTCTCAAAAATACCCTCAGTTTTAAAAATCACAAGATGTTTTGATTTATTAGAGTTTTAAAATTTTCTTCGGTTTATTACAAAAATACCCTGTAGGAAAAATGACGAAAATACCCCTGGGTTAGAAACGGACAGTAATGCCCGAAGAGTGCATAGCTATGGAAGGTATTAGGGAATGGATGTATTTTCTGTGTAAATAGGATAGAAGACTTAAAACCTTATTTGATCGAAAGAATCTCTATTAAACTCTTTTCATAAAATTTCTTCGTGGATAATCAAGTGAAACATGTACTAATTCATAAAAATTTCCTAATCTGATTAAAGCGCGATAGTTAGAATGAGCTTTAGAGGACGTGGCCGTCGTGGACGTGGAAGGGGTAGGATGACCGTGTCAGAACCTGTCGGGTCGGGTCAAGGATCTGAGAACGAGATACCGCCACCACCACCCCCAACCTTTGGAGCTGAGGAGCAGGATCAGACGGGTGATGACGCTGTGTCACAAGCGATGCTGCGGGTTCTGGAAAGGGTAGCTGGAATGGGTGGAGGTGGAGGAGCTCGGAAGTCGGTACCTGAGAGACTTAGAGCTAACGGAGCTGAATTTTTCCGAGGTGTGTCTGGTGTGGCGCCCAATACGGCTGAGTATTGGCTAGAATCGACCGAAAGAATCATGGATGAGACAGATTTGACAAATGAGGAGAAACTGAAAGGAGCGGTGTCGCTTCTCAAGGATGAGTCCTATCGATGGTGGCTCACGGTTCGAGATGGTGCTACGGCAGATGATCTTACTTGGGAGTATTTCAAAATTTCTTATCAGAAGAAGTATGTTGGCTCAAGCTACATTGATGCTCAGAGGAAAGCTTTTCTGGGGTTAGTACAAGGAAATAAGTCTGTGTCGGAGTATGAGGCGGAATTCTTGAGGTTAAGCCGCTATGCTCAGGGAATTGTGTCAACGGAGCATGATCGTTGTGTTCGCTTTGAAGACGGACTTAGGGATGAGTTAAGGTTGCTGATTGCTCCACAGCAGGAGCGTGAGTTTGCTGTATTGGTGGAGAAGGCCAAGGTAGCCGAAGGAGTCAAGGAGTCCGCGAGGCAAAGTTATGATAGGAATAAGCATAAGAGAGGTTTTGAATCATCTGGGTCGGACGAAGATTCTCAAAAAAGGGTTAGGTAGAATGGGCCGAATCAGTCTGGAAGGCCTGTTACTGCTAATCAGGGTCCAGCACGGTGTAACCGATGTGGGAAGTTTCATTGGGGCGAATGTTGGACCGGAGAAAAATGATGTTTCGAGTGTGGTTCACTGGATCATCGTGTGAGAGACTGTCCACGTAAGCAAGCTAGGAATCAGTCTGAAGGTCAAGGTCGTGCTCAGTTCAGAAAGGAGGGACCGCCACCGCAGAAGGGTCGTGATAATGGTAGAGGCGGTAATGGCTCTGATCGAGGTCGCGGAGCAGTTGGCAGAGGTGTTGGCAACACTGAGGCTAGGCAGCCTGGTTTGGTGTATGCTGTGAGGCGTCATAAGGAGGAGACGGACCGGACATCTTCACCAGTATATTCTTGATCATTGGATTTCTATATACCGCTTTGATTGTTAGTAGTGTTATTAAGATCAGAGTGCGCAGCAAGAGCGTAGTGTGGTGAGTTAGACTGTACGATTGATCGTTAGTAAGTAATTTCAGGGACGAAATTATTTTTAAGGAGGGTAGAACTGTAACATCCTGAAATTGGGCCTAGTAGAATTGGGCCGATTGGGCCATGGGTTTTAGGAAAAATTTGTATGGCATCTAGTTATTTGTGTTAGCTCGGGTATGAATTTTTGTGTGCTTAGTATATTTGTGTGAAGGCTTGGAAATATTAGGAAGCTAGAATAAATTTTAGTATGGTTTATTTAATGAAGTGGATTAAGTGAGCTTAGCACTTAAGTTAATTTAAGTGTTCATTTAAAGCATAAGAGGAGTAAGTGGAAAGTTGGTTAAGGCTCTTGAAAGGTTGCTTGAGGTTAGTGGTTCGAGTAGCATGTTTAGCATTTTGAGATTTTTATTTCATGATAGCATTAATGGCCGGTCAACCTATGTTTATGATAGGTGGACTAATAACTTTTGGTAAGTTGAATTTATTTTTAAGGAAAGCATGGGAAAAGGGATAAGATTCCTAAGGTTATGGTAGGATATCTTGAAGTTATGGTATTAAGAGGGGACAAAGGCATGAAGGGTGGAATGTGTTTTGGAAAGAAATCCTATGCCTTAATGCTTGAATGTGGACGGCAATGTGGCTAAGGGGGGGATTTGGCCGAATATGCTAGTTGTTGGTAAGGCTTAGGAGTTGTTTTGGTCATTTCTAGCAATTGGTGCAAAAGTTTGCAAAACACTCTCTCTCAAACTCTTTTCTCTTTGGTCGAATTTTACCTTTTGATAAGCCTAATACTTTTTGACCATTTGGTCATTTTTGTTCAATATCTATTTTCTCCTTTTCATTCTCTCAAAACTAAAACCTTCATCAACATCTTGTTCTCCTATTTGTTTTGCTTAAACACCAAAAAAAAATCTCCTATACTCTCTTCTTGCCGAAACTCTATTTCTTTTCCATTATTTTCTTTTCTTTTTGTCCTATAGCCGAATATACCTCTTTGTTGTGCTGAAAATCTTCTTCTCCTATCTTGATCAACTTTGGCCGAATATTGAAGGTAACATAGATTTCCTCGGGACTTCTCTAGCAATCGGTTTTGGTAAGGTGGTAAGGGTTTATTTCAAAGGATTAATTCTTTTAAGTTTTCGTTTAAGCCGAAGGCTAATAAACCATAATGATGATGGTTGATTGTAGGGAAGTGAGGCCGATTCATTTAGGAGTGTGTTGACTAGTGTTCGAAGGCTTTTGGGTAAGGTTTCGGGTTCACAAGGAACCCTTCTCAATTATTTTGGTTTGGCCGAATAGGCCATGTCATTAATGTCCATTTTTTGGCCGAATATAGGGGCAAGGAAAACTTGTGTGGACGATTTGTCTATTCGGGATTTAGGACTCTCGTTAGTATCAGGTGTGTACATACACACCTTATAACTTTTTAATATGCTAAGTGTTATTTTATGCCTAATCGATTTGTGTAGACATGGATGTAATACTATCATGGTATTAACAAAGATTCGGGTAAGTCCTTATTTGCTATGAGATTATTATTTGATGCTTTTGGGAAGCATGACACATTTGGTATGTGTATTATTGGATATATGGCAATGATAAATTTATTAATGATGTTAAATAAACCTTTCTGCATGATTTCAGTAAATATACATGATTGTTTGATATGGGTTGATGAGTGGAGGGGGCAGTGATATTCGTGTCGACGGACACCAGTGTTTTGGTAACACATTGTGACTACGGTCACCAGAGGTTTGGTACCTCCAGAGGTTTGGCACCTCATAGTGACTTGTCCCTGTGGTTAACACCACCGTGGGTTGGCCCCACTTTTGAGATATGGGATCGACGCCAGTGATTTGGTATCACACGTGGGTTGGCCTCACAACTTGATGATTTGTGACTTCGGTCACCAGTGGTTTGGCACCACCAGTGGTTTGGCACCACCAGTGATTTGGTATCACATTCGTGTCTTCAGACACCAGACGTTTGGCACCTCATAGCGACTTGTCCCTGTGGTTAACACCACCGTGGGTTGGCCCCACTTTTGAGATATGGGATCGTCGCCAGTGATTTGGTATCACACGTGGGTTGGCCCCACAGATGGATTATTCGTGACTACGGTCACCAGTGATTTGGTATCACAATTGTGTCTTTGGACACCAGTGGTTTGGCACCACCAGTGGTTTGGTACCACACGGGGTAGAAAAGGAGTTATGGATGGTTAGGTTGGGTGCATTATACATATATGTTGCTTTGTTATAATTTGTGTAAGTATGTGGTATTTACCGGGAGAGGGAATATGCACTGAGTCTTGGTGACTCACCTTCTCCCTTATCTTTTCAGGTGATTCGTGAGATGGCGGATAAGGAGCCGGATGAACTCGAGGAGGCCATGCAATAAAAGTTGGTTTTATATGAACTTCCATTTGGGTATTTTATTTTAATTTGGTTTTCATATTTTATGGATTTGTAATAAGGCCTGTTTAATTATGTTTTGAATTATTTATATTTTTTGGATTTGTTTTAAATTGGGCCTACAAATTACATGTTTGATAATAATTTGAGCATAAAGTTTTCTAAACTACAAAATGCGATGGTTTTTAAAACGTTACCATCGGGTAACATAAAACATTTGATAGTTTTAACAACTTAAGTGTTTTCGATAATTTAAAAGATTTTCAAAAATTAAGTTTCTACAATCAAATGCAAATGGTTTTCAAAGTAATAATTCGAGTTTTCTTAAAATGATATAACCTTTTCTAACTTATGATTTATTTACTTATTTTAAAGTTTTATGTAATTTCAAAGTAAATTTCAGTTTTAACTTATTTTCTACAAATAAAGAATTTCAAAGAGTTTTTCACAAAATTTAATTGTTAATTCGATTCTTTCAAAAATATTTTCCTTAGTGACATACCAAATTCGGTCGTGGCGTATTGACCGGGTTTGGGGTGTTACAAGATGTGCCATATAGGATGACTAATTTTCTGAATACACTAGAATATCATCAAAAAACACCCATACTGACTTCCTCTAAAGGGATTCGAAGACAACATTCATTAATGATTGGAAGCTAGAATAGGTGTTGGTTAAGCCAAATGGCATAATCGAGAACTCATAGTGGCCCTCATAAGTCCTAAATATGGATATCCTTCTCCCACATCCGGATTTGGTGATAACTAGACTGTAAATCAACCTTTGAAAAGTATAAAGCATATACCAATTCATCAAATAACTATTTTATAATAGGTATTGAGAACTTATCTTTGATTATGTAAGGGTTGTAACTGTCTCTAATAATGGCTGCTTGGAGCATTTCCTGAATCAATCTCTTCATTTCACACTTTTGGACTGTGGCGTAACAATATGGTCTGATCTTAACTACCAGACTCTCTTTAAGGGAATTCAATGGTCCTATAGTCTATGAGGAGGAAGTTCCTTAGGAGCCTGAAAAATATCTTCAAATTATGTGTTGAAGTTGTGCTTCAACTACTGCAAGATTTGGTCAAAATAAATTTTACTGATTTTTCTCATTTTTTAAACCATTTCATTTATTGTTCCTGATTTTTGGAGTTTGTTGATCATGAAATCTAGTACTTACTAGATTCTAGGATGTGGTTGTTATTTTTTCATGTATTTAAACAACACTTTAGCTCAATAAAAAAAGTGACTTTACCAACAATTATTTTTATCTTCTGTTTTCTCCTAGTATCTATATTTGTTTCTTTAAGTTATAACAAAATTTATTTCAATAAATTGGTATCAGAGCTATCTTCTTAAGAGACCTGTAATTAAGGAAAAATATTTTATCTTCCTTCTTCTTTTATAGATTCAGAGATCCCTTTCACTACACTTGCACCACCTGTTTTCAATGGTGAAGGTTACTATGTCTGAGCAACAATGATAGCCTCTAAGAAGCTGTGGAGTAGGACTACGAAGTTCTTCAATTACTTGCCAATTCAAATATGATACAAATCAAGAATTAAAAGGAAAGGAAACTAAGAAAATCAAAGGCAAGAGCTACGCATTTACTGCCACCTCATCTAAAATCTTTCTTAGAATCATAATAATGAAGTCAACCTTTGAAGTCTAGAATTTCTTAAATGAGTAGGAATGAAATGAAAAGATTAAAGGAATGAAAATGTTGAACCTGGTTAGAGAGTTTGAACTTCAGAAGATAAGGACTCCGAGACAGTGAAGGATTACTTTGAAAAATTACTTGGAATCGCAAACAAAGTGAGACTACTTGGATCTGAATTTCCTGATTCCAGATTAGTTCAAAAAATTCTTGTAATTGTTCTTGAAATATTTGAAGCTACCATCTCCTCGTTGGAAAACACTAAAGATCTGTCAAATGTTAGTTTGGCAAAATTGATGCATGCTTTGTAAGCACAAGAGTAGAAAAGCTCGTGAGATTTGAAGGGTCTGTTAAAAGTGCATTAGCTGCGAAAGCTCAGTACAATCGAGGAGGAAAGGGAAAGAAACATGAGAAAAACAAGAAGGGAAATTTAGGTTCTGATTCTTCCATTACAAGTACATGAACAAAATTTGATTTCCTTCATTATAAACATTGTGGAAGAAAGGTCATCCACCTTTCAAATGCTGGAGAAAGTCAGACCAATGATTTGCCGTAATTCGGTGTAGCAGGTTAAACTAATTTTCGCACTATAGGAGCTTGATGACAAGTGTTTTATTAAGTTTTAATTATGTTTTCTTAAAGTTTCTATTTAGTTAATAAAATGTGCAAACTGAGTTTTCTTAAAGTTTCTATTAAATATATTTTTCCAGAATAACAATTATACCGGTTTCTATTAAAGAAGAGAAAATTCTTGTTTTCACCCCAAAAATAAAAGAAAACTTATTCTATTCTGTGTTTTGCTTCAATTGGTTCGAGCTCACACTCGAAGCAATTCATGGTACAAGAATAGCAGTGAAGATCGTTTGGTTGAAAGTATAAAAACTTTAAGAATTTGCTTATCTGAAAACACAGGTATGATTTTGGTTCAAGGTTTATTGCTATAAATACCACAAATACGGTCGATTTTTAAAATTTTAATTTTTTGTTGTATAAGAAAACCGTTTTCAAACTAGATTTTTTCCAACAATGTCCAAGGTTGGATGTCTCTTCGCCAATACAAGTTATAAGGAGTACATTACTTGTTCTTGTATACCCTATGTGGAAACCAAAATCACTTGCGGATTTTCCATTGGTGTAACTTGATGACATACCCGTATAAGTTTTTTCAGCATAAAAAATTGATGTTTGGAAGTTAAAATCAAAATCATTCATAGAATGTCGTATCGGGGTTTCAAAGTTTGGGTTACCAACAAACCTCGGTTGTTGGATGGACCGTGTGCCAAAGTTAAAACCAGTTATGTCTTTCCATTGATGATTCTAGGATTTCATGATAGGATCTTTGTAACAATGTTGTGAACCCTTCGCACAATTGTGTGATTGGACTTTTTTCTTCTTGTTCCATATTGGCTTTAATTGGAATTGTTGTCGAACTTGGAGCACATTCATCGACGTCAACAAAGTGGGCATAGTATAGTTGATCCAGTAGAGCAATATGAATTGAGCATCGTCTCGATTCCATGTTGCCTCTGAGCTCAAATAAATCATATCTAATGGGGTTCAATGACATTAGATATTTATATTTCAAGTTTGAAATTTTTCTCCGGCTTGAACTTGCCACTTTCCTTCTAATTCTTGATTGAAGCTCGTGCAATTTTATACTCTAGTTGAAAGCCAATTCTATAAATTGGGTTGATGAAAAAATGACCCCAATTTCTGTGTCACAAATTTGATCGTCGTAATAAATAACGACTCTAATCTGTCTATCCGTCTTCAACCAAATAACTTGTTTCATATGTTTAAAACAAAAACATTATGTAGAAAAAAAAAAGTGTGAATTATCTGAAAACAACAACAATGAAACTTACTTGAACTAATTTAGTTTCTTGGGTCGATTTTTGAAATTCAAGTATTTAACATAAACAATCTCCTCCTTCTGCAAATCTCCTTATGAAAATAATCTATTCAAAATTTCAGTATGGAAGTTCTCCAATAGAATGGTGGCTCATTTTATAGCAAATACTACCCCCAGATATCAAACATAACTTTAAAATGTTGGAAAAGATTGGACATGACAAGTCTAAATAGTTTTAAAAAAATGCATCTTGTTAGAAGCGTTTTTAAAAAAAATTGGGATGTGATGAATGAATTTTATTCGGGATTCTTTGGCCCGCGAATCTTTGGTTTATGATTAGGGTTGAAAATGGGAGGGAAGAAAACGTGCCATGTAGGACGCGTTTTCAACTGACTTGGCTATCATGCAGGTTGAAAGCGCGACCTACAAGGCGCGCTTTTTGAGAACATTCTGCCACCTCAGCAAAAAACAAGTATTATAAGGCGCATTTTCTTCCCTCTCATTTTCAACCCTAACCCTAACCTATAAAAAAATTCCAAAACTTGAGAATCTAGAAATAATTTTTGGATTGGGCTCTCACATTGTTTTATTTTTTTTTTCAATTTTTTCCCCTTGGTTGCCTATATAAAGGGGGATTTTGCTCCCTTCTACCCCATCAACTCTTTCAACCATCGTCCTTTACAAAATAAATTTTTTTCTCCTAAATAGTTTTTTTGTTGAATGTTGAAATTTTTGGACAGAAAGATTTATTTCTGCTTGTGTTTGTGTTTGAGGGAGACAATGTGATAGTTTTAAGGTGTGTTTGAGTTCTTGGTGATGCGATGGCGCACGGAGACCCCTACAATTCATCTACGGCATGGGGATCAAACTATCACCTGATAAGCCCATTGCGTTGCAACTTAGGCTCCAATTCACGGTGGTTATACGATCACGAGTTGAAGTATAACTACGGCTCTCGATTGATGGTGGTTATGCAGTCACAGTTGAAGTATAACTCGGGAGCCTAGTTGATGGTGGTTATGTGGTCACGGGTTCAAGTTTCATTACACCCAAAGAGGATGCTTTATAAACCCTATACATAAGCTTGTGACCATATTCATAGGGAAAAACTAATGAGCTTTATTGTATAATCAACTTATTCTTTCTTTCCATATCTACCAAAGCAGTATCCTTAACCTTCCTGTTCAAAACCTGTGATAGAGTTGGGGGAAAGAGGACTTTCAGGGGAATGAGTGATTGTTACGATGGAGAGAAGCTGAAAGTCTTTTCTAGTCGACAGCGGTTGCTACGATTAAAGAAGTCATTAATAACTACAATCACAACTACCCCGACTCGAGTTTTAACTCTCTCTCCACCGTCATAATCACTCACCTCCTAAAAGTCCTTTTGCCCCCAACTTTGCCGCAAGTTGCAGATAATTAAGTTAAGGATACTTCTTTTGGTGGAGATAGAGAAAAGGAATAAGTTGATTATACTGGAAAATCCATTTTATTTTTCCCTATGATTATGGTCTCAAACTTATGTACGAGGTTTATGAAGCATCTTCTTCTGATATCATGAAACTTGAATTCGGGGTCGCATAACCACTATCAATTGGGCTTCTGAGTTATACTTCAACTCGTGACTGCGTAACCACTGTCAATTAGGAGCTATAGTTATACTTCAACCCATGACCGTATAAGCATCGTGAGCTCAGAGTCTGAGTTGCAATGCGATGGACTTCTAACGTGATGGTTCCATCTCGACATGATAGATAAAATGTATGGGTCTCCGAGTGCTATCGCATCATCGTGAACTCAAATATATCTTAAAACCATCACAATCACCAAACACAAAAAAAATGGAGAGAGAAACAAAAAACATGTCCAGTAGAGCATGTTTTTTGCCACCTAAGTTGAAAATGCATTTCTCTCCAAAATCAGTCTATTCTCCGAAATATCACAAAAATTGACCTAAAGCTCTTTTTTTTCAAATTACACATATACTTCAAATTTAACCAATTATTTCTTAATAATTTATTTTTTATTTCCATTTACATGAAAATCTAATTTTATCATCCTTTATGAGAATCACTTTCCAGAAATTTTTTTAAATTAAATATTAAAATCACAATTCAACTAATTAAATTATTGAAAAATGAGAAGTTTCTAACACACCAAATCCCCTCTAATACTTTTGATTCTATTTAGGGTAAATTACACCAATAGTCACTCAACTTTAGGGTAGCTAACAAAATAGTCACCTAGGTTTCATTTCAATCACCTAACTTTTAAAAAATAACAAAATAGTCACTAAAGTTATAAAAAAAGTGACAAAACAGTCACTAATTAATAATTTCCGTTAATATCTTAAAAGAACCGCTGATGTGACAAGTTAACTAGTTGATGTGGCTAATTAACTGGCCAGTTAAGACACTATCAGAAACCGTTAGTCAATGATTATTTTGTCCTTTTTTTTGTAACATTGGTGACTATTTTATTATTTTTCAAAAGTTGGCTACTATTTTGTTAGCTAGCCTTCTATTTATTATACTATAACCAACCTCTGGTTTTTTCCTGGAGGAACCGGTCGACTTCCCGTTGTCTTTTTTTCGCCTTGGCTTGCTAGTCTAATTCCTTGCTTGTCCTCGCCTTGTCTTTTTTTCTCTGTATATTGATCCTCTGTTTTCTTGGTGGGGATTTCTTTTCGGAGAAACAAAGAAATTAAGATCATCCAAGCTAAACAAATAGAACAGGTTCAACATGTTCATTTCATTGACAAAACAACGATTTGTTCAGATTCTAATAATTGTTGGTTTCTTGTACATAGTATTGATCAGTGTCGAGGTCCCGTTCGTGTTCTTAACCGAGTTCAGTAGTTTGTCTCAAGAATCGTTAACTCGGCTTCCCGGACTATCCCGCGAGGTTAATGTTCAAGAAAAAGACTCCCCGATTCGTCCCCTGAATTGGGTTTCCAAAAGCTCCCCTCCCCCAGCTCAATTTCTACATCATCTTCGACAACTCAAATATCAGGGTGGGTTCATTTCCAATTTGTCTTTTGATGCCAAAACCTTCGACCCGACTGCCAAAGACAGGTCTTTGGAGCTCCATAAGTCTGCAAAAGTCGCTTGGGAACTAGGGAGAAAGCTCTGGGAAGAACTCGAATCAAGGAATTTTGTAATTGACTCTATCGAGAACGTTAACAATGGATCCGAACGGTGTCCGTATTTAGTTTCTTTATCAGCGTCGGAGTTTTTGGACCATGGCAACGTCATGGAGCTGCCCTGCGGGCTTACTTTAGGGTCTTACGTAACGGTAGTGGGGAAACCGAGAGGAACACATCCGAGGACGAAATCAAAGGTTGCTTTTTCGCAGTTTATCATGGAACTGCAGGGGTTGAGGACGGAGGAGAGGGAGGAACCACCGCGAATTCTTCATTTTAATCCCAGGTTGAAAGGGGATTGGAATAGGAAGCCGGTAATTGAGCTAAACACTTGTTTTAGGATGCAGTGGGGATCTGCTTTACTTTGTGAGGGGTGGAAATCTGAGACTTATGATGAGACTGGTGATTTCACTTCTCCCTTTTCTCTTTTTTTAGCTTTTACTTGATTCAACTTGTATTTCAGTAACTTGTTTAGAGATGAAGTATTTAGTAGTTTTTAGCTTAATAGATTGTTATTTTGTACATGCAACTCATAGGAAACTGAATTGATTCACATACTAATAGGGGGAGAATTCGTTTTCATGATCAAAAGAATTTTGTTGAATTTGCTTTTTCAGTATTTGATTCTTACTTTGTTGATAGTTTGTAACATTTACCTTCTTGAAACTAGGAAATATTTTGTAAAGACCAGGTTTTAGGATTCGCTTACATCAAAGGTATTGTCCTCTTTAAGCATCCATCGGTCCTTCAAGAATTTGTCACATACAATGCAGGTGCACCTTCCATCAAACCAATCTAAGGTGACGTGGGGAAGACATCCTGGAACCTCGTTGTTACATATTTAATTCGTCTAGCGTTGGTTTTTTTTCTTAGAATTTTATGAATAGAATAATTATTTGGTCGTGGGCTGAGTCTAGAATTATCATATCCAACGGAAGTTCTTTGTCAATTCATTCATTAGAATTACATGATGAAAGGATAAGTTGCTATGTTGATTTGTAAATACAATTCCCGAATGTGTTTTTTTCCTCTTCTGTTTTTTTTTTTTTTAATTGCTGGATCATGGCATGCATGCTGGTGATATTTGAGTTTTGCTATTGCTTGTGACTTGTGATATTATAGTTAGCATGTTCGACTTATTCTGCTGTGAGGAAATATTAGTTTGCTGGGATTTGCTTTTTAAAATCTCCTTTCCAGATTTGATGGGGGTACCACTTTAACTTGGGTTTAATCAAAATATGGGCTATTTATGCATGCATATTAGAAGCAAACGGGAATCTTTAAACTCAAATTAAGTATCAAGGAGTTGTACTTTTGTGTCTGGGGGGCTATAGATTGCTCACAAAACCTTTTTAAAACCTATTATATTTGTTCTGCAATTAAATCATATACCTTCTGTGTAGACCTTTTTTTTCATATTTGTTTTTATTGGTCTTCTTTATTTTCACAATTCATTTTCATGGCACAGAAGTGTTTACTTCTTTATATCTGCAGTTGATGGTGAGGTCAAGTGTGAGAAATGGATTCGAGATGATAATAATTTCTCTGATGAGTCTAAGCTAACATGGTGGTTGCAACGATTAGTAGGCCAAAAAAAAAGTTTGACTGTTAACTGGCCCTTTCCATTTGCTGAGAACAAACTTTTTGTCCTTACCCTTAGTGCTGGCATGGAGGGATATCATGTTAATGTCGATGGGAGGCATATTACTTCCTTTCCTTATCGAACTGTGAGTTATATAATGTTATAATGTAAACTTGATAATAAACTTAATATTATCATCTTGATTCGTTCTTGATATGATTTGACAATGTTGCAGGGGTATACCCTAGAGGATGCCACTGGACTAACTTTGAATGGGGACATTGATGTCCATGCCGTTTTTGCATCATCTTTGCCTACATCACATCCTAGTGATGTTACTCAAAAGAATCTTGAGATGTCCAATCAATGGAAGGCTCCACCCCTTCCTGAGCAGCCTGTGGATCTTTTTATTGGTATACTTTCGGCAGGCAATCATTTTGCTGAGCGGATGGCTATAAGGAAGTCTTGGATGCAGCATAATCTTGTTAAATCTTCAATTGTGCATGTTCGTTTCTTTGTGGCAGTGGTAGGTTAAGACCATCCTAGCAATTCACGTTTAATGGTTTAAGCCTAGAATCCCGTACTCAACCACCATCTCTATGTGCTCGAACAGCATCCAAGAAAGGAGGTGAATGTGGAATTGAAAAACGAGACAGAATTTTTTGGAGATATTGTTATTGTGCCTTATATGGACAATTACGACCTTGTTGTCTTAAAAACTGTTGCCATCTGTGAATATGGGGTGAGTGAAATTTTTTCCCAGTTTGAAGAAATGATTAGTTAAACATTTTTTGAGATTATTTTAAGGGGTTTGCTTTTCACAGGCCCGCACAGTGTCTGCCAAGTTTATAATGAAATGTGATGATGACACGTTTGTGAGAGTAGATGCAGTTATGAATGAAGCAAAAAAAGTAAACGGGGATCGGAGCTTCTATATTGGTAACATCAACTATTACCATAAACCACTACGCTTTGGTAAATGGGCAGTAACATATGAGGTAGGGATTATCTTTCCTGTAGTTTATTTCAGTTTTTATGCATAGGTAAACAAATCAAAAGGGGATGAATGATTGTGGCTTGTAGGAAAGTCCAATCCATATCAGTTGCACAATTCTGCTATTTCTTCTGATATTTTCGCTCACTTACAGAATTTCTGTTATTGGTATATGGTAATCTAAGCCAATGCTTAATTTTGTGGGTTCCTTGGTAAGCAATTCATAGAGGATATATTCTTATTGGTCCGAGCCACGTATTCGACATTTCAGGAGTGGCCTGAAGAAAAGTATCCACCGAATGCAGATGGACCAGGATACATATTATCATCCGACATTGCACTCTTCATTGTTTTTGAGTTTGAAAGACACAATTTAAGCGTGAGTCAATGCTTTTCCCTTCTCTTCTTGATCTTCACCTGAAGATCTCGGTGTTTGACATGATATTTTTTTAATGTTTGAACAATTTTTACGAACCACAGTTGTTCAAGATGGAAGATGTGAGCATGGGAATGTGGGTGGAGAGATTCAACAGATTAAAACCTGTGGATTATGTGCACACCATTAAGTTCTGCCAGTTTGGATGCATAGAAGATTATTACACAGCTCACTACCAGTCACCAAGACAGATGATGTGCCTGTGGAAGAAGATTCAAAGGCAGGCTAAGCCTCAATGTTGCAATATGAGATAGTGTTTATAATTTGGTATATCCCTGGGATGTATAATACAGATTTTGCAGTCAATAGCCTCCATTTTTGTATATTATCTGGAGGTATTGGGTAAATAGAGCTACTAAGCCAGGCAAACAACAAATTATGCTATTATAAAACCAGTCTAAAGTCTATTTTAAGTAATCAACTTTTCATGAAATTACAATAATTGTTCAACTCCAATCTCACAACATTTTCTTTGAAAACGTTTTAGGAGTTGTGAAAAGGATGAAAAGCTCCTTTGAAACCTCATTTGATGATATTTCACCATTTGTTTACCTTCCCTGCATATTTCCCACGTTTGGAAAATGCAACTGAGAGCCAACAGTACTATCAGAGTCATCATCAGAAAGAATATTAGCAATGGAGACAACATTTCTACTTAGTTTTTCTTCTAATAAATCATCAATATTTGAAGAAGAGGAAGAAGAAGCAATAGTAGCTTCTTGAAGTTGCAATGAATATTCCAAGTTCCATAAAACTTCTCCCATGCTTGGTCTATCAACTCCATATTCAGCTAAACATTTCTCAGCAGTTTCTGCAAATTTTTTCAATGATCTTCCACTGATACTCCCTGCAATTTGGGGGTCAACAATTTTCTCAATCATCCCTTTTCTGTGCCACTGCATTGCCCATTCAGCCAAACTAATTTGATCCCTTGGAAGTCTGGGGCAAATAACTGCCCTTGCTGATAAAACCTCGAAAAGAACGACACCGAAAGAGTAAACATCAGATTTATCAGTAAGTTGTTGTCTTCTGAAGTATTCAGGATCGAGGTACCCAAAGCTACCCTTCACTGCAGTGCTAACATAGCCTTGCTCCATGGGGGCAGCTTTGGAGAGCCCAAAATCGGATACCTTAGCTACGAAGTTATCATCTAGGAGAATATTTGTGGTCTTTACATCGCGGTGGATGATCCCTATTGTTGCACCAGTGTGAAGATAATGCAATCCTCGTGCTGCACCAATGCAGATATCAAGCCGTTGTTTCCAAGACAAAGTCCGTTTGTCGTTCGAGCCATAGAGATGGTCGCGAAGCGGACCATTTGCCATATACTCGTAAACCAGTATCATCTCCGATTCCTCGTCACAAAAGCCTATAAGTGACACGAGATGTCGATGCCTGAGCTTTGAAAGCATTTCTATTTCATTCTGGAATTCGCTTATGCCTTGCTCTGATCCTTGGTCTCCTCTTTTTATTGCAACCTTGGTTCCATCTTCTAGGGCCCCGAGAAACACGTTTCCGAACCCACCAACGCCAATCACCGTCTTCTCATCAAAATTATGCGTTGCAGTTCGTAACTCATTCAAAGTGAAGAACCTGCCCAGACCCTGAATAGAATAATAACTTGAGTGTCCACTCTTGCTTTTTCTTGAGCCAAAGATGCTAGATTTCCAGGAGCTGCTCAAGGAATTCTTACGGCTACTGCCTTGGATTGGTAGAAGCCACGACGAGAAGCTGTTTCGTTTTTGCCAATCTGGAGGCCGTTTTTTCCACCGAACACAAACCATTCCGAGGAAGAACATGGCCAAGAAGGCCATAAAAATCCCTGAAATTGCAAGCACTTTGAGTTTCATAAATTTCCCATCGTATGAACCGTCAACAGCATATAAACCATCCAAGCTATCAGCAACGTTGTTTATCTTCATGATCTCCAAGCCATTGAGGATGGCATTAGGTAGGCCGCCAGTCGAGGCCGGACCAACTTGAACCACGATGGAACCATTTGTGATGGCAGAGGCATTAAGCACGAAATCGATGTAATATGCAGTGGCCAAGCCACCGGTTTCAGCTGAGAGATCGAGACTCGAAAACCCCATTAAGCTGTTTATATACACATCAAAATACAAATCATTGAGAGACTTGCTTACAATGTCACAAAAGTGCATCCTGATGAGATACGAAAAGCCTGCATCGACGTTCACCACCCAAGTGAGATTGAACTTCGGCTCCACGGTTTGAGCAGACGCCTCGGTTTTCATCCTTTGCGCGGTTTCGTACACCAAATATGGAGCAATTAACCAAGTTATCCATTTATCAGGCTGGTATTTGATATAAGAACCTCTCACAGCTTCAGTTCCTTGTGGGAACACATTGTATGGGGTATCAGGCATCCATGTCCTCGACAATGTATCGTATTTGGGAGTTAATATTGGTCCTCCCATATTCAACCGATACGACACTTCCAAAGCATAATTCGACAAGCCATTAACGGTCTCACCTTGCGGAACTGAAGATGCCGAATCAGAGATAAACTCATCAGGGACAGCCGCGATCTCGATGGCATTAACGAATGCATAAGAACCCTTTTTTGGCTCGAAAACGAGGGAGAAAAGTTCGATAGCATTAACAAGATATTCCTTGAAAACCACTTTAGAATCATCCCTCACAGAGAAATCATGTAAAAGGACGAATTTTTCAGTATGGACAGTGAAAACTGCAGTTTCAAGATCATAGTGAGGGTGATGAAGAGGGTAAAAGTAGAGACGAACCCAATGTTTCCCCGGTTTTGAGATGTAAAACGTATATGTTGAACGATGAAGGAAAACCCTTGCAGTTTTATACAAACCCTCCGTTGATGAAGGGATAGAATTGGAGAAGGCATCGCTGGGAATGTAATCCATGGAGGCTTTGACATCTTGGTTAGTTGATAGATAACTATGTGCTTGAGTATCTGACTTGAATATTCGTCCATCATCGAGCCTTGTTTCCGTAGAAGATCCACAATTAATAAGATAGATATCATATGGTTGATATGCTGATGGAGGTGAAGAAATGCTAACAGGAGAAGGAGCGGGTGCCAAAAGAACATATGCATGGTTTAACGTAAGGAGGTAAAGTGAAAGGGACAGAATACTTAGAGGCATAAATGATAGCATATTATGATCTTCCCCCATTTACGTAGCTAAAAGCACTAACGCAGCGGCGATGGTGGCGGTGGTGTTGGACATGCTAGTAGCTGGTGGGATGAATGGGCAAAGGAATTTGATAATTTGTACGTAAAAAAAAATGGTTAGTTTGTTGAAATCACGTTGGGGAGAAACGTGCAAAGCAGTAATGTGATGTTTAATGGTAACAAGTTTTTTTTTGTTTAGCTTATGTTGTTGTTTAATGACTTAAACAACAAATAAAGAGAAGAGAGATTAGATAAAAAGTACTGTAAGATTAACAAATCCCGAGCTAAGCGTTGGGCCTTCAAACCAAATTCTTCACCATCTTTTAACAAATAAACTGTATTCCCTTCAATTTTATTTAATCTGGATCCATTTCAGTTTGGATACTATTTTCCATTTTGGTTCTAATGTGTTGTGCCTACAAAAATTCTCCAACAGCAACCAGAAATGTGTTCATACTCAACTGCAGGAAATGTTGGGTTGTTAGATGAAAGGGATGGCTGGCGATCGTGAGATTAAAAAAAACGAAATTAATCCCAGTGATAATGAAAGTAAAAAAATTGGCCATATATTAAGGCTAGTTTGCAATATTTTTGAAAAGTGCTGTGAAAAAATACTTTTGAGAACTGCTTTTAAAATATCTTGTTTAAAATTCGAGTGTTTAGTATTGCGGTCAAAAAATGCTTTTGAGAAATAAAATATCTATTTTAGATATGATATTATAAAGTAACAAATATACATTTAAATAATGTTCAAATTAATTAATATTATGATATTTTAGCAAGAATATAAAAAATAATTTATTATAACTTATTGTTAATATTTTAATATATAATATTAATTTTAAATATTTTTAAGTAATTAATATTAATTATTTATTAAATTTAATTAGACATGGTATTCTAACGTTTTTGGGAGAAGACAAAAGTAAGGTTAAAAATGTAAATATCAGCCAAAAGCACTTTAGGCGGAGAAAAAGTTAAAAATTTCAACTTTTTCATCAGTCAAAAAGCACTTATTTTAAGTTAAATTTTTTTCTTAAATAATGTCTATTTGGTAATGATTTTAAGGGAAAAAGTACTTTTTATTGTAAAATCTCATTTGAGAAGCTAAGTAGAACGAGCCCTAAAATGAGTATATATAGGTAAAAATTATTAACACATATTTATATTAAATAATAAAATAATATTAACTTTAAATAATAGTTAAAAAATTAAAATTAGATATTAAAGTTATATTAATATTATAAAAATTATTAAATTTATATATTAAAGTCATTAAAGTTTACGAATCTTACATATGTTTCTTTTTTAACATCAGTCTCATTATAAATTCTTATCATATATGTTCTTTTTAATTCAATGCCTAGAACCACTTAGAGTCCCTCTTCAACCTATAAATAAGAGGATAATGCACTTTAATGCACTTAAACCCACATCAGGAGGCAACAATACCAATGTCAATTAAGCTAAAACTCAATTAGCACATACGCCTTCCTAAAAATGATAAAAAGAAAATCAAGAATCAATAACAAAATTACATCAACAAATAAAAAGGACGTTGACAAAAAGGTAAAGAAAAGGACAAACAAGGAAATTAAGCTGCAAACGTAACTTTAAGATTTGGACCGAAGCTTAAAAGGTCCAATGGAAAAAACTCCAGCATGTTTTACCAATCTCACCTCACTGGTGAGATCCAAATAGCACACTCAATTCCAGTTAAAGAAAAATTTGCATGGAAAGCTGTAAAACACATGTGCATTTGAATCCAAAAGGCCCTTAGTGTCAAAAAGGAAGATAGGTCAAGGTTACCATGGGGTGTGGCGTTGGATGAGGCTACGAGGGATAGTCAAGAAGACCCTATAGTTGGGGTGTGGCGTTGGATGAGGCTACGAGGGATAGTCAAGAAGACCCTATAGATGACTTGTGGACCCCCCATAATCCTTTGGGTCTATAGGATGTGTAACTGCGACGTTAGTAAGACATGAGCCAAAGGAAACCTTACGGGCCGATACTAAACACCAAGGGGACGACAAGGGGACCTTGAGAAGGCCTCTGGTCTCATTGGACGCCCCGAGGGGGAGGAACCATTGGAACTTAAGAGTATTACTTCGATGACTTCACATGGTAAGAAATCTTGGGGATGCTAAGAATGCTAGTGTGGACGGTTAATATGAACTCCTCTAGGATGAAAGAACCACTTACCTTGGCTTGACATTTCGTAGTAGAGAGAAACCTTGTGATGGTAACAAGGTTAAAATTGTAACACCCTCTTACCCAAGCTAGTAAGGAATGCTACATTTCAAGACAAATACCTATTCAAGAACCAAATTTATTATTCAAGCTCTTTTCATCTTTTATACATTTTTAAAGTCATTTTAAGCTTTATAGACCATTTTTAGGTTTTCTCTAAAGTTTGATTGCATCTAAGGTTCGTTCGGAACTCTTTCTGATAAAAAAGGACAAGGTAGAGGAAAACAAGACCAGTTTCGCAACATCATGGGGTTAGTATCTCGACACTAGATTCTCTGATGCTCATTTCATGACATCTTATGGTCAGTGTTGTGACCCTGAATCCTTTTATGCTAAACAACTCAAAACTTCTTTATGTTTGTATTAAGATCAATACCACATAATCCAACACATGTACCAATCAACTTAAACCCATATAATACATCAATTTATTAACAAATAATTCTTTAAATCATCATATAACAATTACTTACTTAATGTCCCAACAATTTCATTTAAACTTCTCTTACATATTAGCAATTTCATCATTTATATCAACTTCTTAGCATTACAACTCTTCTATTATTTTCCTCCTCCTCCTCCTTTCCATTTCACATCCTATATGTACATATATATATATAAGAACATTTGGCTTCTAGTATAGCATGCCTATATGTAATATTAATTATTCTTTAACTAATTACAAATATATTTGTCTACTTGAGTAACGATCACTAAATTATTTATATATTGGCCTATAGAATTCAAAATTAAGATTTGTTTATTGTTTTTTAAACTAGGCTCAATGAGATTTTTTACCATAAAAATTTCAGAATTTTTACATAAGCCAATTAATAAAGTTCTTTTCTTCACTTCTTCCCCTGTTCTACTGCTAGGCAGCTCTGACTCTTCAACACTAAAAATTATTTATTTTATCTTTCAGTACATAATTCCTATAATGTTTCTGCTTGTTGTTTCTCTTGAAAATAGTTTCGTTGAGATTTTAAACATATAAATGTTATCTCCAAATTTCATCTCCTAAATATTTTTGTACAATTTTTACTAACTTTTCAAATTCAGAATAGGGGAACCCGAAAGCAATTTGACATTATCTCACTTAAATTTATTTATCTCATTATCTACAATTCCACTGTTGACATTGTTTCTTCTATACAAAACTAGACTAAATAGGATTTTATTTCATATTTGATTCAACCTCTAACTCAATTTTTGAAATTTTTAGTTAATTCTCAAGGTTGAGCTACGGTTGCTATCCAGAAACTGTTTTAGTGAAAATTTTTACTTATCCATGATTCTTTGTATTAACTTTCAATTGAATGTATATAATCATTATACTTTTAATTATCATTCAATTTAGTCATATAAATTACTATGTTAGTAACATGGTCATTTCTTTACCTTAACATTTCTCAAGATACAAATCGTCTCTCTCTTTTTCTCATATAAGCTTAATGCCTTTATATATCATTCATTATAAAAATATTTTCTATTTTGATTAAGTCTACATATCATACATTCCAAGCACAACAAATCTAACTCAATTCTTTGAATACAAATAAAGTTAATATGAAAGTTTACCTCTTTTATCAAGAATTTCCTTCCCTTTTTCTTCTCTTTCAATTTTTTTCACTCTCATCTACTAATTTCTTACTTTTAAATTGATGAACATACTTTCTAGAATCTCTACTACATTTTTCTTCTACTATGGAAATTTCCAAAAAATTTGAGAGAAATAGTGAGATTACATGACAAGGGACCAAATTGTAAGAAAGACAAAGTTTCCTTTCTATTTATAATGATGGTGACGTTGGGATAAAGAAGAAAATTATTCATGTTTCTATAAAAATATATATTAATTAAATAATAATAAAATACCCTAACAAATTATATTTTGATACCATTTTCACTAATTATTATTATGATAATTCATGATAATTATCTTGATTGAGAAATGATCATTTGTCCTTGTAATATCTCAATATTCACTTTTGTGTCATTTCTCACTTTTGGTAAAGCTGCAATTTAGTCCCTCTTATTTTTCTACTTATTCAATTTAGTCCTAATTCTCAAATTATTTTACCCTTTAGTCTTTCCCCCTATTTGGGGTATTTACACTCTTGGTCTTTTAACTTTTCCATATTTATTTTTTTACCCCATAAATTTTGAATATTTACAATAAGACCACAACACTTTTCATGTTTTTATGATTCGTCCCTATCTTAAATTAATCTGTCATGTCATACTTCTTGATTCAACTTCTTTTGGTATCCAACAACCTTCACTTTATCAATCTTATACATTATTTCACTAAGGATCTATCACATTGTTTACAACCAAGGGGATTTTGGAATGTTACAAAAATATGCTTATAGTCTTTGTATTTCTAAGAATTTAGTCATTTTACTTTTTAAATTTCAAAGTTCAGCTCTAACTATTAATATTGTTAATTTTTTTTTTTTTGGGACTTCTTGACGACTTTTGGACTTCTTAAACCTTAAAATCGGTTTTAGAAACCTTAAATTAGGTTGTTTATTAGACTTCCTGAAAGCTAATTAATTTAAAAGCTTATACAAATCAGGATCAACTCGATTAGTTAAGAATAATAAATATTAATAATTCAGTACCAGAATGTGTTTTGACCGAATTTTAAAAGTTGAAATAGTTGATTTGTAATTAAAATAAAACTGTATATAAAAAATTACACTACTTAATGAAAACGATGATATCTCAAGCTACAGAACTTATAATCAGACCTCACGAGGCTATTAATGACTTAGGAGGTGATGTCTGTGGATGCATATGGAACACTTAAACTTGGGGGCAAAGGATTTCTTCGTTTGTAGTAAGCTTCTACTTCTGAGACAGTAAACCGAATCTGTTTCACATGAATTGTTTAAACTAGTATAGTTGATGGTGTTACTAAATCAACAAAAATTTTAATGTAATCACCCATAGATTTTTATTTAATTTATAATTTTTATAATATAGAATATTAATTTTATATTATATAAAAAACTAGTTAAAAAATCTAAAACACCAATGAAAGAAACCAATTTCAACCAACAAAATTCAATTATGATGAATTTGAACCAACACTATTCCATATTAATTACAATTCTCTTTTTTTTTTTTTTTATAATCCGATAAAATTCAATTATGATAGATTTAATTTTCTAAAAATTAAAAGTTGACTCAATTAGTCATAGTTATTGAAATTGAATCGAATTCACTGTATGAATTGATTGAGCTAAGAATATGTCAATATATTAATTCGGAATAAATGAAAGAATCGGTTGAACAGTAAATCAGTAAGAACCAATTGAATTGGAATAAAAATTAGTTGAAGTTACCAATTGAACCGAATTTTATAATTTCTAAAAAATTTTTATTTTTAAAATTTATATAAATTTGTTTTAAAATTTGTTATCGGTCACTATACTTTGCAAAAGTTGTGAATTTAATCTTTGAACTTTAATTTGATCATTTTTAGTCCCTATGCTTTTCAAAATTTTCAATTTTAGTTCTCATCAAATGATAACTATTAAATTCATTTAGTTAAATTTTATTATTTCCAAAATTTGATACAATAAACATTATTATATATGTAATGCCATGTCAGTTTGTTATTTTTAAATTATTACTCGCTAAAAATTCAGTTAAAGGAGTAACGACCGTCATTTACATCAAAATTTAAATTTCAAAAATTCAAAAAGTATAAAAATTTAAAATGATCTATAAGAGAATATGAAATAAATCTACAACTATGCATATAATATAAAACTAGTAATTGAATTTAACCGAACCGAAGTACGATGGATAACATCATTCGTTGAATTCCGAAAAACATAATTATATCCAATTCTACGCATTCGATAATCGTTTTGCTTCAGCAAAACCGCAGCGCAATTGGTGTGAAGAAGACTGATGATAGTTTAGAGTTACATTCTCAACAGATACAAAAATTAGAACTTATTGTTAAGAGTTTAAAAGCAAACAAATAATCATCACACTATTATTTTCACTACAACTGATATTAGCGAAATTGGGTTCAAAATATATTGATTTTACAACAAAAAAGAAGGGCTCCACACACCATCTTTTATTATGCGGCCCCAAAGAATATTGAATGGAATTTAAATTAATAAGGTAGAATATTGTGCGAAATGTATTGATAGAAAATTACGACTTATTGTACTCTACAACCGGGTGATTCTGCTCCCAGGTATATTAGACCCCTCCTTATCCTCTGCAAGATTTAAAAGAATTAACTGGTTAGCCCTTCTTAGACACTTCAAAGAAATTTAAATGTAAGGGAGCGGAACAACTAATTAACCAAAACCATCATGCTTCAATTTTTCAAATGCATATCCTCATTTTCCAAATATACAAAATTTAGTAAAGCAAACCTGGTTTTACCATATAAGATTAATAGTTGAAAATCATTACCTCTGCTGTGTCTCTGATTCGAAGGAGTTCTAATCTCTCTGAAGGCCTCCGATTAGACAGAGTAGCCAGCTGCACCAGTGGTAAAAGTTACCTTAAATTGTAACTAAATCCTAAACCATAATTATCTAAAAGAATGTTTGATGGGAGAAAGAATTGTACCCAGAAACTGAACCGTTCTGGATCTTGTGGATTGGGCATCATTGCTTCGACATTATAGATTGCCTCAAGCTTTCTTCGATCTGTGTCAAGTAATTCAAATCGACTTGCAGTAATAATAAAGAAAAATCTTTTAACCATAACATTTCAAACATCACTTAAAAACACCGAAGAAAGTGGATTATCAACAAGGTGAAAACCTATGTCACTTCGATAAGGGTACTAAGATATGATCCTCAAGAACCCTCCAAATACATAGAAATCATGGAAAAGATTAAGCATATCCAAATCAGACACGCATAGCATAGATAAAAGCATCGTTAAAAAAAAAAGAAGAACCTAAACCTTAATTTTGACACAAGTATTTGAACTTTTGCCCATCTTAATACATGATAAGGTAAAAGATCGCATAAATTGCCACAAAAAATAGGGCAGAAAATGACAAAAGCTCATAGCCCAATTTCCCATAAATGTGTATTTAAATGGATTGTACTGGAGAACTAACAATAATGAAATGACAAATTGAGTTCGGATTTTTAATTCTAAAAATATTATATGAAAAGAGTTTTACCACGTGTTGATGCTTTTACTGTACTTAACCATGACCGAGCATGTGCTGCTGCATTATTTGTTAACTCCTGCAACTGCAAGTATCAAAGAACATTTCACTAATTCTGAATATATACATAGTTTAAAATATAAAATCTAATATGAATAACACAACGTGAGTGTGTTTGTATCGAGACATTAAAGGTTATCATAATTTAATGCATAAAATGACATGACCTCATCCTAAAACCAATAGTAACAAATCAATATGTAAAATATATTTACTTTCAAATAGTGAAGAGTTAAAATAAGGCATCAAACAGTTATTAATTCATGTATCTAAAAGCTTTGCTAAGCAATACTCTAACCCCCAGCAGATGCTCTTCTATGTTACTTGGATTTGGGAGCAAATGTCATCTACCACTTTAATTCGGTATGTATAAGCATCAACCATTCCAAGCCCTAAACCTGCCATTACCATGAACTAAGACCACAACTGTCTCACCATGAGGCTACTGAAAAGAAGATGACGAACAATTACACTGCTACCTTACATACAAGCTCTATTAAATACAAATCCACACACCTTCGGAGGTAAAAAGTGGCTACTATTCCTCCCAAGATGCTTCCCTAATGTAAAAAGAGCAAACTGAAAAGTGGAAAATTTCACCCCCTTGCAGTCTATTGTTTTCTGTAATTTAATATTCTTTCTTCATTTTATCATTTCAGAAACTAATTAGATAAAATAATACAGGTGGGAAACAAGAACAGAGATAATATTACATCTTCTCTATCAGTTGCATCTCTTGGTGGAATGTCTTGTACCCACTCAACCTCTGCCATGCGATATCTGCATTTAAACATTGCAAATGTATGAAGTCTGACAACAAATTAAAGTAGGTATGAAAATTGGAAATTTTGATTAAAGGCATGCAATATACATGACCCAATGATGAGAAAACTAACCCATCTTGATCCCAGGATCTGAGGATGCGAAATCTCCGTCGACTTTCAATCTGCATACCATTTGGTTTATATAAATATGAATATGCTTCTATCATTTCTTTTTGCTAGAATATAATATGAACATTTATTAAGAGCAAGAAACTTCTAAAGAGTTCAGATCCAATCATCCAACAGAAGCATGGAAGAGGAGACTGTTCTGTCACAAGACCGAACCATCAATCGTTTCCCAAAAGAACAAAAAGCTCTGTATGAGACTGTTAATTTTACAGGCTCAGCTACTACCCAAATAATCTAGAGAATCAGAAAGATACAAATATATTATTCGATCAATCTTTGGAACAAAAAAAGAATCACGATTTCTTTCTGATTCTCATAACTAAAAGACCTTAATGATCCAGTACGCCTAAATCTATAGTAGTAATGTGTTATAAAAATGAAAAGACAATACTAGGAGACAAGTCTGCTGTTGTAGGACATGACTATCTAATCTAGCTGTCAAAAAGCAACATAGGAAGTGTTTCAACCTGCAGAAATTTCTAAAGCAGGCTGTAATATGTAAAACTCCATGTGTTTCCTTGGTGAATATATCCACGAGAGCCAAACTAGAATATAGTTTATGCTTCCAAGCACCCTTCAAATAGAAGCAATCAAAATTTTTCACCCTTTTTGGGAGAGTTGTAGAGGCTACAGAAGTTTGTATCTAGTAAAACACAATTGTAGCTTAGCTTTCCAAAACAATCAGCAGATTTCATGATTCCCCACGTAAATCCTGGCAAATGTGCAATGGCTGATTGGCTATGGTTATTGTTACATCAAATGAAAGGAAAGTGACTCTTAGAAAGCATCAAAAGGAAGGAAATGGCTTATCGTAGTTATATAAGTAAATACTCTTACAAATTTAGAAGAAAAAAGTTTGTCACGATGCAAGTAAGAACTAAAAACAGAAGGAACTTCAATTTTAAGAACTTGATAACTGAACCAAAGCTAGTAAGCAGCCAATATACAAATGCAGTCATCCGATTTGAAGCGATGCTCTCTTTTAGATGCATGAAAACTAATACAGCATTATTTGTTCATATATCCAAACATTACTTGTCCACAATGAGAAGTCATGAAACATTTATTTAACAACTTTTAAACATTTCTCCTATTGTGGACAACTTAAAACCCCATCTACAACCAAGCTAGAATTAACATCTTATTTATGGACTTAATTTTATTATTTTTAAAATTTATTCCTTACCAAGGTGAACAAGACTTTGGGATGGAGGAATGTACATAAATAAAAGTTGTATGTACACATAATGCAGAAAAAATGTCTTTGAACCAAAGGCAAACAAAAGTTGAAAATGCTTCACCTCCAAAACAAAGCGTCCATCAGGAAGAGGTTCACACCTACATATTTAGAGCATGTGACAAGAGCATGAGGTTAAAAAAACAAAATATTCTCCAGCATAACCAATGTAGCAAGGGTCATTAAAATAAATAATAATAAAAAAGGCCTACAAGTCACCTACTCTGTGATCTCCACTTCACAAGCAAAATCAGCAATTGCATCTGTAGCAGGATCACGGATGACCTACAAATATAATGGACCAACAAAACATAGGGAAAAAAATGTGAGGAATTTTTGGCCATTCAACATGCCTTAACAACAAGAAAGAACCAAAAAGAAAAGAGCCCACCATTCCCATCCTGTGATTCCCTTCCATTATTCTCCTGACCTGTTTCCAAGCAAATAAAAGTAAATCCAAATCCAAAAGCAACCCCTCTGAGGC
Source organism: Gossypium australe (assembly GCA_005393395.2). NCBI lineage: Eukaryota > Viridiplantae > Streptophyta > Magnoliopsida > Malvales > Malvaceae > Gossypium > Gossypium australe. The sequence continues at coordinate 103,114,092 of CM016620.1, forward strand.
ACAGGAACTAAATCAGCTTCAAATGACCTTGTGACTAAAATTGCTAACTTATACTTCCGCTAACCAAAACACGCATACAGCTTATTACCAAGTTGAGCATCTACCTAGAATGAAGGCTAGTGCTTTCCTCCAAAGGAGACTGGAAAAACAGACCAATTAAATATATCATAAAGAAACTACTACCAGGCTAACTAGGCAGTAAGCCTTGCCATATTAAAGATTATATAATTTTTGACAAATTTTTTTCTTCCAAATGGTTACATTCAGAGTTTTTCTCATATCTTTAAAATTGCCAAAATATGTTAAAAGGAAAAAGGCAATGGTTGTGAGACAGACAGAACTTGCTAGCAAACACAACACAACTTAAATTTAGAACAAAGGTAACTCTGCCAAATGGCTCATATGCATCAAAGACATTTTGCACTACCAACATGGTAACATGCCCATTTTTCTTGAAATTATAATAAACAGTTAAGATTAGAAAGTCTATGAAACTCACCATAAGTCTGTAGCGTGGTTCAAATATGTGGAGCGGAAACTTCTGACAAGGGATGACAACATCCATGACAAAAAGAGGAATCAGATCATTACCAAAATTTATCAGACTGTCCTGCTCTGACCTCCTTTCAGCATATTCTTGAGGGAAGATTCTTTGTATGATGTTGTTTAGTGTTACACTATAAAAAATGATTAATAATAGTCAAACAAATAGAAACTTTGGTAAAGCTGTATTGACACCTTTAACAGAATAAGCCAGCAAATTAGCAAACAGCAGAACAAAAAAAGTTCAGATAGAAGAAAATCCTGCGCTCATGGACCTTATGCGGATATGACCAGTAATTAAATATATGAGAAGAACAGCAGCCTCCACATAAAAGGGAAATATTAAACTAGTCATTACATAGAAGCATTAATGGTTGCTTCTCAACAAATTACATAAGCTAGCTGCAAACAGCATCAGAAGGAGTTCATGGTTACTTCTCATTATTCTAACAAAGGCACTTCAATCAATAACTGCAGGGGAGCAGCTTACCTGATAGCACATGTTCTAGGACTAATGAAGAGCACTGTTCGGCACAATGGACATTTGTTGCCTATCATTTTAGTACAACGTCAAGTAATAAAGAATGGTCATAAAAAATGTACTGATAGATTCATAATCAACAACTGCAAATACTCACTACGATCCATTGTCTGAAATAAACATGAACGACAGAAAGAATGCCCACAGGGTGTAGTTATAGGCTCATATAGTAACTTCAGACAAAGTGTACAATCAAAGTCATCAGTACGTTCCAGCCGATCATGGCCTCTAGTCCAAATCAAACTGGATGGCATTCTCTCTAAGTTCCGAAGAGAAGCCTGGAGAATATTACTATGCATTACCAGGAAAATTTTCATTCAGAATCACAGGTAAAATTTCTAATCAATAGATGTCAAATTTAAATATATTGTAAACTACCTGGAAGGATCAACTTGAAGGCCAGAAAGAATAATATCCCGTGCATTCTCATATCTTTCCAACTACATGGTAAAAACACCAATTGCTGAGAAAACATAGACAGCGTAGGCATATGCATGTGCATGGGTGAATTAAGCAAATTAGATGAAAATATAGAGGCCCATAGGACTTTTAGCCTGGACCTTCCCGTATGTGCATGTCTAAACTACATGGTCAAAACAAAAATAAAATGCTGCAGAAACCAAGACAGAATAGGCATATATGTGTATGCATGCGTAAATTAAGTATAACGAGATGTAAAGAAGAGGCCCTTATGACTTTATCCTGGACACTTTTTTATACGTCTTGTCCCAGAAAAAAAAATAATGCAATCTATCAATTACCAAAATGAGAGCATTGGCCTTTAGGATGTAGGACCTCACTGCATCATTCTGCAAGCTCATTAGCTTCTCAGCATCCTTAAGAGCAAGCTGAAATACATGCCAAAAAGTTCCACTCTTTCAGACTGTCCATAATGGTGATATAATCCAAAATACCAAAAGAAATGCAACAGGCATACTTCAGCTAGTGTGGTCATATCCAGCCCACTCAATGGTCTATATTCAGAAGCTGTCGGAGATCTGTGTTTCAGAAATAGACTAATCCTGTATTCTCAACCGTGATTGAGTAGGTAGGACACAACTTGTTAAAAGAATGCCAAACAATAACAGATAAAAATAAAAGGGAAATGTATATACATGCTTATTCTTGTATATTGTATCTATTTATGTAGACTTCTCTGGAACACAGTGATAATAACCATTGAAAAAACCTAACCTCATGTAGGCAGCACTTCTGTTACCAAGAATAATAGGATCACCAGGTTTCATATTACTGGCCCTTGTGTAATTGTTGATTGCCTATATGAAGTACACTATTGTCAGAAAGGGAATAATAATAATAACAACAATAACAACAACAATAAGAAGTAAAGAGATATAATTCTTATTAAAACTTAGCTATTGTTGTTTTAGTCAACAACACTGAGGACACTTCATGAGCAAACTTTTAATGTCATATATAAGCAGATTTTTATTCCAAATGATGATAAGAAAGAAGCCTAATGGAAGAAAAATAGAAGCCAACCCATGGTGCTTAACATATCTGCAGTTTATGTAACCGGAGATCTAAATGAAACTCAAATATAGGTTTTTTTTTTTGGGGGGGGGGGGGGGGGGTAAAACAGATATGAATAGTTTATTGTGGGCAATGGGCTCACCCCCCCCCCCCAATCCAACATAGCAATAATAATGCTAGATAGTCACAAGTTAAAGATTCTAGTCCAAGCAATTCTAACAATCTTCTTTATGAAAATTTAGAAAATCTATATTTTCTATAGCAGCAACTTGTAACTTTAGAGACGTGAGACATTCACAACAAGATACAGGCACAAGTCCATATTTCAACAATCATACCCAAAGACATGCAAAACTACATGAAAGCCCTTCAAAGTTCAAACTATTTGGTTTTGCATGTCCACTGTCAAGAACTGAAGAGATAAAAGTACCTTACTGGAGATATCTTTTAGTTTAAAATGCAAAGAAACTCAAAGAAGGAAACTACCATGCCAGATGAAATAAATTTTATTAACCATAAACAGGATGGAAGAAAGCAATTAAAATAAAATGAGTCATTAAGCAAAGAGAAATTTAACCTCTTCAAAACGATTCTCTCGGAATGCTTGATTTCCATTCTCCACATGATCATAAACATGACGATATCGGTCCCAAAACCCCACTCCTTCATTGGCCTACACGTCAGTCAATGTTAACTTAATTCACAAATATAGTCTTAAAACCAAAAACTCTCTGCAAATATGCACAATACCTACAGTATAATTTTCATAAATTGTATGAGAACACATAGATCAAACTAAAACCTCAACTCCTATATTTATCAAGGTCTGCCAACCAAATGCAAACATCAAAGGGGCAGATCATCACTTTTTTTATTTTTTGGCTATGGAGCAGTCATTACAGCCATTGTAACCTACAATAAACCTGTTTTCTTTTTACCAAAAGTTAATGTGTTAATAATGTTAAAACATATTTCCAGTTGAAAGTAACATATTCATAGAGTAAATAAACGAAATTTCAATTACTATGCTAGTTTCATAGGAATTTTCAGCAACCAAACAGACAGTAAAAGAGGAAACAAATAAATAAGACAGATACAATTTGTGTTCTTTTCACATATAGTTGTCAAGCTACCAAACAAATCTAAGATAACCACAATCAAAACAAACAATTTTAACGGACTAAATGAAAAAGAAAAGAATACAACTGTTTGATCTCCAAGAAAATGGAGGAAACTTAAAGTTCATTATTTCTTTCACTCTTAGCTCTCTAATTTCTAAAAAGTAAAAAGTATAAAAACTTTCAGAACAATAACACAACAGAAAATATACTCGTGGATTTTCAGACCTCATAAAAACAGATCAACTTCGTTTAATACTAAGATTTTACGCGCTGTTGTTCAAAATAAAAATAGTAAGTAAATTTTAACTTGCTTTATAACTCTAAATTCAGTCCTTAATAAAGAAAATAACTAAAAACTTTTCTGATTAGATCAAATTTAAATCAAAACATTGAAAAAACAAAAAAAAAAATGCAATGGTATTCAGTATTCATACTCTTTTTCCTACATTTTCTCAGTATCCAAACAATCATAAGAACTAAAAAAAGTACTCACCCAAACGTAGTCCTCCACATCATCAATTCCTTCCAAGATGATTCCGGAAGACGGTGCCGTTTCGCCGGACATTGTCACGAAACAAAAAGGAAATATACGGAAAAAAATTAAGTATCAACAGGGAAACTGAAATTTAACCAAATCCGAGGAGAAATTCCACTGCATCGCGTTTCGTTTTTCTAAGTATAAAATCTTCTCTGTTGTTTTTTTTTTTTAGAGGTTGAGAGTTCTTCAGTAACCCAGCCCCGGCATTTTTCTTTTCAGAAAGAATCTTCTTGACTAAGGGCCGGCTTTTATATGTAAAGGAGATTCAATCCAGTGTTTTAGTTTTATCATTTGATTGGTGGATCCACAGGAGAATCAACTATGTTGACTAAAAGGATTTGTACACGTGGGAGTATTTGATTGGGTGATTTTTTATTACTCTTGAGTTGATTGCGCTCTGTATATTGTGTGGACGCAAGTTAGTAGGTGAGAGAGAGAAAACGCTATTCTGTAGCGCGTGAGTCTACACCCCTGATTTTTGTCAGTGGTGGCTGCACATGCACCACTTAGATCCGATTCAATTACACAAAAATGTAAAAAGTAAAGGTTTATGAAGGTCCAAAAGCCCATCCATCCAATTTCGGATGAAAATACCATCAATCATTTTTTTATTTTTTATACAAGTAGAGGTGTATGACTACAAAGAATCTTAAATTTTATACCCATCCATTTCAAATCCACTGTCGTGTAAGTGGTGTAATTCACAAAATAAAATGGCGTAATTGTGCCATGTTTTATTTAACCCACCAATTTTATACTTTTTTTTAATTTACGTTATTCCTCAATTTACGATAACTAATTTTGTTAGAGCACATCAGCAATTAATTATTTTTTAATTTTTTAAAGTTTCAAAAACATAAAAAGTATAATTTTTTTTATATTTTTAAACTTTTAAAAAGTTAATTAATTACTAACGTGGACTACCGATTAGATGTACATTAGCAAAGTTAACGTTCTTTTTCATCTATTTTGGTTTGATTTAACAAACAACGCAGGTTTAAAGAGTAAAAGAGGCAAAAAATTAAATGGATGGCTACAATGATTTTTTTGTAAAGTTAGAGGGTCAAATAAATCATTATGTCTTATAATTAATATACTTGATTTGGTTTTGAAGTTAAATTATTATTTTTTTGGTATAATCATAAATGTCATAATCTAATTTATAGTATAAAATTAATCTTATTTAAGCCGGAAATAGTATTCAGGTGAAAAGCTTCTAACCGTGATGATTTTAGGATTCGAACTTGATTCAAATGACTAAGGAAACGATTTGAATTGAACCAATATTTATTTTTTAATTTTCTATTTTTATAATAATAAAATAAATATCATTTTTAATAAATAATTATTTGAAGATACTATAGTCAGCCCTCTCTATAACAGTCACCCGCTATCACAGCTAAGTTTTTAGAAGAATCAGTTTTTTTTATGTTTATTTAACCCTCTATAATAATTTTTCTCTTATAATTGCAACATCAAGTATGTTCTTTATTAAATTAGTTTTTTATAACCGTATAAGGTCTAAACTTTTAACTAAATTTATAGCTATTTCATATAAACAAGCCTATTAATTATCATTTATTAAATGAAAATAATCTTAATTAAAATATTATTTCAATAAAATGATTAAATTCCACATGAAGAAATCTATTAACCATATTTTATTAAATGAAAATTATCTTCAATTAGTGGAATTAAAAATATCAATTCAATAATTCATCAAAAAAAATATCAATTCAATAAATTATTAAGTTCTCTAATTAAATATTCAACTATGAATTTAGAATATCATAAACTTATAAATTGATTACTTCAATTTAGTAACTCATGATAAATTAATTAATTTAATTTGATAACTCATATTGATTAATTCAACTTGTTAGATTTAAGGACTTTATAATTAATCATATGAAATAATATAAAATAAAAGATAAATCAAAGTGACAGTACATTCACATGTTATAAGTCTTTCAATTTTGTTGATTTCATTCCTTTCTTTTTTTAATATAATTCACATTTTCTTTATTTGATGAAAATTCACAATATAAATTTTATTGTGAACTCACAACGATTATCTCTCTATAACAATATGCTATTATAAATGTATAATAATCACCTCTATAACAGACAAAATCTAAGCAGATTAATAGGGTTGTTAGAGAGAAAATTAACTGTATATATAATTATATTTTTAGACTTTAAAATTTTGATGAATCCAACCAATGGAATTTAGTTTGAATAGGGTTTGTTTGATCTATATACCGAAAGTTATAAAGCTTCTTCTCTCGACAGTTGGTAATTATTTTTACTAGATTTTTTGTTTTACAATAGTCAATTCTCTTTCTTATTTCCTCTATTATGTCTAATTTTGAATTTAATTTCGTTCATATATTATATTTTATAACATTAGCCCTAATAATTCAGGATAAAATGATTACGTGTGAAAATATTTCGATATGAGAAGTTAAAATAAATATTTTGATTGAAATAATTAAAGATGTTAAATTAAATTATATGTACTAAATCATAAATTTAAATATAATAAAGGAACATAACTAAAAAAATCTATGCATAAATCAATTATTTGTCATTTGATTTAATAAAATATAAAAGGAAGGTTGGTATGATTTTTTTTTTGAACTTTAGTTTTTATCCCTCTATTGTATTTAAATTTGATATTTAATCTTAATATTTTAAATTTTAATATAATTTTAGTTTAATATTATTAATTAATTCAAATATTAATATCTTTTAACTTTTTAATATAAAAGGATGTTAGAGACTAAAACGTCTTTTGAATTATTGGTAGATTAAAACAAAGTTAAATTTCAATTTTGACCTGTATGCTAAATGAGTTTTGGTTTAATTTTAAAATAGATTATTCAAAATTATTATGGTATTTTTCTAAATTTATTTATTTTCTTATAATATTAGTTTGGTTGAAATATTAATTAAAATATCGCATACACAGTGGATCAACTTGCAATAATAATTTCATATCTCAATGAAAAGATGCATCTAATATTATAAGTTCCAAGATTAACAACAAATGCTTTAGGTGAAGTATTCCATGAATTATTTATATTTGATTAATAACATGTTATAAAATAAAAGAAATTTAGCAATAAGTATAAAAAAACAAAAATTAATGGAGAAAAATAACTTTTGTTGATAAACTTTTCTTGTTCACTTAAATCACATATTTATAGTATAAGTGTGGCGTAAAATATAATGATAAAACTTACAAAACCAAATATATATAAATAAAAGAGATAAATGAATACATAATGATAAATAAGCTTGGATAAAGGAATTTAACTATCAAAATCTAAAAGGTTCAAAAGACTAAAATTTCGTATTTATATCAACTATCTAAACTACCAATTTTTGTCTCAGTTTATTAAAAAAATAATACCAATTAAGAATGTAACACATGACATATGATTATTAGATGCATACATTTTCTTGATAAAATGAAACAAAATTAATAATTTAAGTACTACCCTTTACCAAAAAAATTTTCTGAAGGGCAATTCAAATTTTAAAATATACTGAGTTGATGTAACTAAAAAAAGATAAATTCTCTCATATATTTCAAAATATTAACTAACGAGACTTTAATTATGTTGGCAAAAATTGATTATGGAATTTTAAGTGTCTAGATTCAAATTTTATTATGTATAAATTATATATTGGTTCTCCTCTAGATTTATTTAGTTAGTTAATTTGGGTAAAAATATTAAAATTTTCTGTTAATTTCATACAAAATATTTGGTGAAAAGGCCTCTCTATGGAGCAAATTGATCTCTTTCACAAAAAAAAAAAAAACGAACAAAGCAATTTAATTCCTATCAATTTTGAAAGTAAACAACTTAAAGCAATTAATCACGATTTTAATATTTTTTTATCAATTGTACATAATTTTGACCAGTATAATAATAAATTTAGCACTCAAAATTCACACATTCTATCAATTTGATTCGAATTTATCATAATGTATAAATGTTACAGGTTAAAATTGTTAAACCATGACCAAATTAACAGAACATGTAAACATCAATGGCTCAATTTGTTATCATATAAATCAAAATTATGTACAATTCATGGAGAACATTAACATCGTGATTAATTATCCTTAATTACTCACTTTTGAAATTGACAAGAATTAAACCGCTACAATCATTCTGAGAATGACCAACTTGCTCAATATTGAAATTAAGAGGGAGCAAAGAAGGATTTTTACCAAAAAGTTGTAACATAAACAAAGCAGGGAAAGCGTGGGGATATTGGTGGAAAGAGGGAAACAGTGTGAAGATCGGCAACCGTCGAGGCTAATAAGCCCACCATTATAACAAACACCAAATGCCAAAACAAGAGCTTAAATAAATATGCCTTTTCGGCTTTTGCTTTTAATATGTTCCGCTTTCATGTCTTCTTAAACAATACGTTGGTTGCTTATAAAAATAATTGGGGACTGATTAGTCGACGACTAAAGATTCTAAACTCAATCACTAAATCGAACTTCCTAACTATTTTATTAACTCAACTTATGTCATTTGTTTTTTTATTTGTACTCACACCACGTAACCATGATCTACTCCCATCCTTTATCCTTTTTTCCTTTTTTCTTTTGTTAAAATTATAATCCAATCTTTTTTTACGGATTTGGATGTTAATATTTTATTTACTATTTGCATTTAAATATTCTTTATTTAAACTTGTTTTTATTTTTGTGAAATAATGGGTTTGAATATTTGAAATTTCAAATCTATTATTTAATTTCATTCTAATTTTTTTCAACTTTAATCGCATTACAGGCTTGTATCATATCTTTTCTTTCTGATACAATGCCTAGAAATTACCCATAATCTATACTCACCCATTAAATATGGGAAGCACATTTAAATCCACGTCCTCTTACACTAGCAATAATGTCAATATCAATCGAATTAAGACTCATTCGGCCATTTTAACCTTTATTTTTTTTATTACTTTAATAGATTAATATATTTAACAAAATGAAATATATAACAAGTTATAATATATATATATATATATATATCATATTTTTAAAGTAATGATACAAATTTAAATTCAAAATTATAGAAATTATATATTCAATTTGTTCTCATCCCTAAACCAAATCCCAATCGCCCTAGATTTAGGGTGACCCAAAGTTAGTGCCATTAAACAAATATATTTATAAAAATGTGACTTGTGTTTTTATAAAATGTTCAATATAGTATTAACACTTTGAAAATGTCTAATATGATACCTAAATTATCAAATTGCATATTATTTGGTACTTATACTTTCATAAAATGTCTAATATGGTATTTGAACTATCAATTTGTATATTATTTGATAGTTGTACTTTCATAAAATATCTAATGTGATACTTATACTTTGAAAATATTTAATGTGATATATGAAGTATCAATATGTATATTATTATGGTATTTGAAGTTAACACATTTAGTAAATACTAAACCAATCAATGAAGATTCGACACGTGAATTTTTTCCTGAATCATCATCCCACGTGAATAATATAACATTATATAAAATAAAAAATAAAACAAAAAAATGGAATAGAATTAAATTAAATTAAAAAAATAACTAAAACTAAAAAACATAAATAACTTTAAAAAAGTCATTTTATTTGGTTGAGATTTTTCTTAGAAGAGATTTAAAGAGAAAAATAGTATTAGGTTTAGCCTAGCAATTTTTAACTCAAACTTTCTTCAAATTTTTAAAAGCTTTAAATTTTCCAAAATTTCTCAAATCCATACAAGGTAAAGTTTCCTAAAATTTATGTCTCTTGCATGATTAATTGAGGTTGAATGAGAGGTTGAATAACTTGATTATAATTTTGATTATAATGAGATTTTTCAAATTTTGCATTTGAAATGTTTGGATTCATTAAACTAAGAAAGTAAAGTTTTTGAAAGAAATTTTGAAGAAAATTAAGATCAAATTTCTACAATTAAGGTTTCATCTGAAAGAAACTTGATTTCAAATGAGAAGCTCTTTGGAGAATGACTTTAGTATTTACTTTAACGGAAAATATGACCTTTTTACTTACATAAATTTAGTATTTACTTATTTTTTATTAACTATACGTGGTTTAGGTTTAGTTATTTGTTTTTAAAATTTTAAATTTAGTTTAATCTTTTTATTTTATTTAGTTTTTCACCTAATGATATATTATCTATGTAGAATTGACGATTTTAAAAAAGAAAAGTTTCCACATGTTGAATTTTAATTAGCCCGTTTAGCATTCACTAATGGTGTTGACTCCAAGTACTATAATAATATACAAATCAATAGTTCAGTTATCATATTAGATATTTTCAAAATATAAGTATCATATTGGACATTTTATGAAAGTACGTGTACCAAATAATACAAAAATTAATAGTTCAAATATTACATTGGACATTTTATGAAAATACGGGTACAATATTTGATATTATCCCTAAAAATTTTATACTAAAAGTAAATGAGAGTTTGGTTGAATGGATAAAGTTAAGCTATTTTTTTTGTCAAAAAGTTAAGTTTTTTGTAAATTATAATGACGTGTGTTCAAATTTCATTGTATGTTGATTTAAAATGTTTTTTTTATAGATTTTATATGAAATATAAAAAGATAAAAAAAACCACCATAAAAAATAGGGTAAACTATATTAGTAATCACCCCACTATGTTTTTTTTATCACCTAACTATAAAAAGTTTAAAAAATGGTAACTCAATTGTGTTTTTTTTTTCTTTTTTGGTCTCTCAATTATGAAAAATTACAAAACGCTCATTCAACTATTTAATTTTATCTTTTTTAGCCACCTAACTATATTAGATTTTTAGGTGTTTTTATTTTTAAGTCAACCAACTGGTGACAAAAAAAGATAAAATTGAATAGTTGGGTGATCATTTTGTAACTTTTTATAGTTGGATGACAAAAAAAAATAGTTAAGTGATTACAAATGTAGTTTACCCTAAAAATATTAGTACTTTATAAAAAAGGATGGAGTTTTAATCATTACTTAACTAAATTAGTATCTGGTTAATACGTGAGCCATATGTTATATATAGTATAGATAATAAAATATTAAAAATTAAAATTAAAATTTAAAATTGAATATGTAAGAAAATAATTTGAGTTTGGCGAAAGAATGAGTGGTTTGTACGGGGTGTTGGCTGAGTAATAAATAGGCAGGCACGTTCCATGGATAATATCCACATTTTAACTTGAAAGAGTTGAAGACTACTTTAGCTTCTACTCCTTTGTGCTTGGGATAAGGTCCATACATCCATTAAATTTGGCTTTGATATAATATATAAAATAATTAAATAACATACCATCATGGTTAAAATTGGACTGAATTGATTAAAATAAATAGTTAGAACGAAAATCATTTAGTATACCGGTTTGAATAAAAGAGTTGGATCGATTTTTGAACAAACCATTAGAAATTGATTAAATCGAGACAAAAAATTACTTGAACCAATATTTAAATTTTTTAATTCTTTTAATAAATTATTTAATTGAAATTAGAACGATTTCCTTCTAAAAACATAAAAGCAAGGCATCAATATACTATATAATATGCATCAATTAAATACGAGTTTGACCTCCCTTACATGGATTTTCTTTATATTTAATTTCTGGTTTAAGTTGGGATTATGTAAAATTTTATCTTGATTTCAATTTGATTATATTAATTCCGATAATTATTCAAATATTATTATTTTAATGGTAACGTGTCGTTCCATTGTAATTCCAACTTTTACAACCGTAAGACAAGTAACTATGGAATTTGGTGGGATTCAAAGTTAGATCTGGATGGAGTTTAAGTATAATAACAACATCGTGTATATTTATTTAAACTTGGCTTAATTAAATAAGGTAGTAATGAAATGAACAACTGAAAAAAGAAAAAAAGTTAATGGCAGTTTCTCTATCGACCTTATCATCATTGGCCGCCGATGGATTTTGAAATTTGAATTTTTATTTCCATTTTTCCAATATTATTTTAATAAGGATAAAGGGATCAAATTTGAGATTTCCTATACTCCATCCTTATCAGGACACGTGGCAAGTGGCAAGATAGAAGGACGCCCAAACAGTAAATCGAGAGGTCATCCATAAGCCTTCCTCTCGAAGTAACCATCTGGATAAGTGCAAGTCATCTGTCACTCGAGTCCCCTAACCTTTATCGGGAATATGAAGTTCTTGGTCACCAAACACCACATAGGCTCATTTGCCCTATTCCATCAAGCCAAACTGAGTGACAAGGTTTGTCCCGTCACAACATTCTCTTCCTATTGAAGACATCCCCCTATGTGTCCCGTAATGATGATTAAATGACAAGGTCTAACATGTTAACACCATCTTACATGAGACCCTTGCCTATAAATACCTTTAGGAACGATGAAGAAGGGATCAACTTTACCAAGCCTCCATTCTGTCAACTTACCTTCAACTCTCAGCTTTTACACTCTCCTCACCTTCATTCTTCATAGCATTTGGCTCTCAGCCCCGACTGGGTAAACCGACCTTTGTAGAACCACTCTCTTATACGTACTCCTTCCTTGTTGTATCGCGGTATCAACAATTGGTGTGGTAAACGTGGATAACATAGCTTCGTAATCCCAAAGTGGCACCCTTACTGACCAAACCAACCAGTCAGATCAACTCCTCCACTCCACCCAACACTCTTATCCCATCCATTTCAAGAGTTTGCACTGGCCTGAACATCACTCAAATTCTTTCCTCTTCCACCCTTGTAGGAACCCTTTTTACAGTCCTCCTCTCCATTTTGGAGTAGCTGGTGAGAGCTTTAAAAGATCCCTTGGCTTCCAACCCTGTCATTCTTAATGCACTAATAGGAACTACCCCTTCAACTGCCTCGACTCCCCTAGTTTCGACAACAACTCAACGGTAGCCTAACGTATCTCCCCTGGGCTTTTTGACAACATAGCTCATTGTTCACAAGAGGTTGTAACTTGCCTCACAGCCATGCAACCTCCAACCGTGACTCCTGTCCTAGTGGAACAAAGTTCTCACCAACAAGCATAAAGTCCTCAACCCCATGACTTGAAAACCTAAGAGAAGTTGAAACATTTGGAAGAACAATTTTTTAGCAAGAACACAACTTCAAAATAAGTAGCTCATCGCTAAGTTAAGAGCTGCATGGGAAGTCTCAAGATGAGAAAAACTGAATCGTCAATAAGAAGAAAATCTAGAGAATATATAGACTTATCTCCCAAAACACATCATTTCAAAGAACAAAAGACATCCAATGGAAACTCACCACTTGTTTCAAAAAGCTATTGTTCACCATTATCACAACTCCCAAGGAACATAGCCCTTAGAGTACATTTATGGTAGATCTGAAAGGTTTCGATACAATGCTTCACCACAAAACAAGACCACCATCTGGAGCTAACAGATCAAAACATCTCAAGGAAGGCCACTTTATAATCATTTATTGACTTGAATGGAGGGAATGTTGTTATATCTCTATCTGCGCCAGGACACGTGGCATGATGGAAGGAGCCTAAATAGTAAACCAGTCACTAGTAAATCGGAAGGACGCCTAAATAGTAAACCAACCGCTAGCAAATCGAGAGGTTATCCATAAGTCTCCCTTCTAAAGTGACCATCTAGACAAGCGCAAGCCATCAGTCACTCAAGGCCCCTAACTGTCATCGGGAACATGAAGTTGTTGGTCACCAAACACCATGTGGGCTCAGCAGCCTTATCCCATCAAGTCAATATGAGATTATGTTGATTTATGTGCTACAAAACTTGTATATATTAAACCACTAAGTTATAAATACTCATCATTACAATTTGCTTTTGGTTAGGAGCTAACTATTTCCCATCTTAAATTTTTTGTATGTGCGATATTTGTTTCAATTGATCCACCACAATGCACAAAGATGAGTCATCATAGGAGGTTGAGAATGTACATTAATATGAGTCTTTTTATATTATTAAAAATTTTTGATCTATTAATTGGAGATTTAGTTATGACATTAATTGTCAATTATTATGAGATAAATTTTCCAACATTAGAGGGAGAGAATAAAAAGTTGAATTAATAAAATACTTGGAATGAATTATCATTATCTAATATCCTTGTACAAAGCAATGTGAACTAGAAGTTCAGCAGATAATTTATTTTACAAATAAACTTCCAAATGCATTTACTGACTTGATTAGAATTGTAACACCCCTAACCCGTATCCGTCGCCGGATTAGGGTTACGAGGCATTACCGACCTAAACACAGTTCAGTACAATGATTTAATACAAAACATGCTTTAAATTATAACAACTTCTTTTATTAGTTTTCGAACTCAAAGTCGACCTTCTACTCAATTATAAAAGTCAAATTCGTATATATTAAAACACTTAATCGAATGTAGTCAATCATGCTTTATTATTTATAATACATAAACAATACATACTTCGAAATTCAAACATGTCAATAATATCTATTTAATCGAATTGACAAATCAATTATCATGCATCAAAGTCATGTTACATATACTTTATAAAGCATAATTCAAATTCTATAACCATCAAATTTCATGACATTCGAATATCTAGCTTAAAAACAAGCATATATATATATATATATATATATATATATTTCTTTTATTTCATATACTAAGTATATATATATATACAGCATTCATTTGTGTGTATATATATATTCCATTAACTAATTATCAAACATGCCATTTAACAACACGTTTCAATACTATTTATCTCACTTAAATAAACAGCTAAAAGAAATCTAAATTATGCTCAAATCAGATCATAATAATGCAACCATTTCGAAATGCATTTTTGCCTATACCAAACATACCAAATTCAGACAGCATATATATACAAGGCATTAACTAACACATAAGTTCTAGCCAAAAACATATCAATTCATGCGCATTTCATACTTTAAAGCATCACCCAATATTATACCAATTTCCAACATCACATGATCAATCACCTAACCAACAAGACAACCACTGTAACATCCCGAAATTGGGCCTAGTAAGATTGGGCCCATTGGGCCTTGGGCATAGGAGTGTTTAAAATTTTTGAGAACAAGAGAATGACATCATTTCAAGTTGAACTTATTAAGAAGATGATTTTAGAAAGTTACGGGATTCTATAAAGTTTCGAGTTCAAGTTGGGCCTTAGTAAAATTTTGTGTTTAAGCCTATTAAGGAGAGATAGTAAGTGGCATCAAAGCTTATGGAAATAAAAGAGTAAATTGCTAGCATAAAATGAGCATATGGCAAGGAGGTTATGGCATCAAGTGAAGTACTTTGAGGGAAGAGGTTCAAATCCCATTGTGTGCAAATTTTGACTATTATTTTCGTACTTCCTTCCATGGTTGTAATTATGGTAGGGGAGATTTTTTTTTTTTTATATTTATTATTTTGGAAAGAGTCAAAAAGAAATATGGTATGGAGGTAAACATGGGATAGTGGAAAGAAAGAAACAAAAAGAAAAGGAGTAAAAAGGGGAATATGTTGGCATTTTTCAAGGGAGATGATTTGGAAAGTTTGAGTGGCCAAACTTTTGACTATTATTATCATGCATGTGGACGGTTTTGGGGAGGAAAGGGGCTGAATTTTGCTTTGTCTTTTGATAGAATTTTAGTGCTAGTTAGGCCAAAATCTATTTGGCACTATTTTGTGTTTTCTCCAAATATCTTCTTTTGCTATGTGCCGAAAGTTACAAGCCATTAGTGAGTTTAGTTTTTCTTCTCTTTTGTTTGGTCAAAACATTCATCTTTTGTTCATCTTTCATTGATAGCTGAATCACCTAGCATCCATCCAACCTCCCATTCTTTTCTTTTAACCATTATCATCCTAATTCTTCATCATTTCGTTCCCTATCGTGTAGGAAAACCTCATCTTGATCGAATCGGACTTTCAACAAGGTGAAGGAGCACAAGTGATTGTATTAACCAAATCGTTATCATCGACTCATCAAGTAAGTGGGGACGGGATTTCAGTAGCCAAAGGGGTAGGATCGAGGGAGATCACATAAGTGGTGTTGAAATCGGTGGAAAGCACAACTCGTTATTAAGGTGTGTAATCCCGTACCTTTCGTATATATGATTGAAATGGTGTGTAATATCACACTTCTCTGAAAGTTTGTATGAAATATGCTGTTAATCGGTGGAAATACCAAAGAAAACTAAAAACCGGCATCCTTAATCACTCGGGTGTGCGTATGATCGTAGTGGTAATCGTATTTCGTAATAAAACAGTTTCGGTTAGAAGCAGTGACGTGTTTTTGAAAAATCACTAAAAATAGGAGAAAAGGAATTAGAAAGTGAATAATATATCAAATTAAATCTTACTGTGTCTATTTTAAAATGGAAGAAATGGAGAAGGAAAAGGAATTTTATATTCTGAGATATCTTGATTTTAGTGAGACTGGTTCTGATTAACTTCGGGGTTCACTGATCTGTTTTGGAAAAATCATATAAAATTGTACAAAGTGAATTATGGGTTATAATTTATATGTATGGATTCCTTAGTGAGTCTATTTTCAAGAGAAACAAGTTGGAGTAGTATATGAAAACTGTACAGTGAGATAATTGAAATTAAGTTAAGAGAGGTCAGAATCGTTGGACAGTGAAACAAGGGAAAAATTAAGGAATAAACTGTACTAAATGGATAGGCTAAAAATTCTGGAAAAATTACAATAAGAAGATACATGAGTCTAGTTTCAAGGAAATTTTACGGATCTAGATTTCGAGTTTTCTAACTCGAGTTATAGCCAATTTAGTCAGTATGACGCAAATGGACAGTTTAAATTTGTATGCCCCAAATTACTAGTTAAGTTTTAGTTGCGAAATTACCCCGTTTGGGCCTAAAATGGATTTTGACCCAATAGTTCCGTAGAGACCCAAATAGAGTTCTGTATCACTCGAGGCGATAGTGAATCTTTGGAAACACCGTTAAATATGAAATTACCGAATTACCCTTGGAGGGTAAATTACCGAATTACCCTTAGAGGGTAAATTACCGAATTACCCTTGGTGGTTAAAACTACTGAATTACCCTTGTAGGGTAAATTACCAAATTACCCTTAGAGGGTAAAATTACCGAATTACCCTTGGTGGTTAAAACTACTGAATTACCCTTGGAGGGTAAATTACCGAATTACCCTTGGAGGGTAAATTACCGAATTACCCTTGGAGGGTATATTACCGAATTACCCTTGGTGGGTAAATTACCGAATTACCCTTGGTGGGTAAATTATCGAAATACCCTTGGGTTGTGAAATTACCAAAATACCCTTAGAGGGTAAATTACTAAAATACCCTTGGGTTACAAAATTACCGAAATACCCTTAGAGGGTAAATTACTGAAATACCCCTGGGTTGCAAAAATTACCGAAATATCCTTAGAGGGTAAATTACTGAAATGCCCTGGGTTGCAAAAATTACCGAAATACCCTTAGAGGGTAAATTACTGAAATACCCCTCGGTTGCAAAAAAATTACCGAAATACCCTTAGAGGGTAAATTACCGAAGTACCCCTGGGTTGCGAAATTACCGAAATACCCTTGGAGGGTAAGTTATCGAAATACCTTTGGGTTGCGAAATTATCGAAGTACCCGTGGAGGGTAAATTACTGAAATACCCCTGGGTTACAAAATTACCGAAGTACCCTTAGAGGGTAAATTACTGAAATACCCCTGGGTTGTAAAAATTACCGAAATACCCTTAGAGGGTAAATTACCGAAATACCCCTCGATTGCAAAAGTTACCGAAATACCCTTAGAGGGTAAATTACCGAAATACCCCTAGGTTGCAAAAATTACCGAAATACCTTTAGAGGGTAAATTACCGAAAATACCATTTATGGGCCAAATTGAAATATGTTACTATATGGGCCGATTGATATTTTGCTATGTGGGCCGTGTAATATTTGATATATGTGCCAAGTGTTAAAAGTGATAGTTTGGGCCTCACGTGTTTAATGGGCCAAATTTGCTAGATTGATTTATGGGCCAAACTTGCTAGATCGTTTAATGGGCCAAATTTGCTAGATTTATTAACGGACCAAAATTTGCTAGATCGATTAATGGGCCAAAATTTGCTAGATCGCTTAATGGGCCAACTTGTATTATGGGCCTTATAATGAAATTATTCTATGAATATTGTTATGCTTTGTATATGCATACATGATTGCATGGGTTGGGATAAAATTGAAGAGAAGTGCTAGTGGCTCTGCCACAATCTAGTTCGGTGACTCTGTCACAATCCAGTTCGGTGGCTCTGCCTCAATCTAGTTCGGTGACTCTGTCACAAATTGATAACTTGTAATATGGGCTTTTTGTTGAAATTTACCTTATGAATATATTGTTATGCATTATATATATATATATACACATGACTGCATGGGTTGGGATAATTGACGAAGAGAAGAAAGGCCTGTTGCCAAAATCTAGTTCGGTGGCTCTGCCACAAATATTTTAAATGGCTTAATGCCTCTAGTTCGGTGACTCTGTCACAATCTAGTTCGGTGGCTCTGCCACAAATATTTTAAATGGCTTAATGCCTCTAGTTCGATGACTCTGTCACAATCTATTTCGGTGGCTCTGCCACAAATATAATTTTAATTGGCTTAATGCCTGCTATTGGTGTGTTGGCGGGGTGGGTTGACTTGATCCCCACAGGTGTGATGGTTGGTACGGGTGGTGTGTAGCGGATGGAAATTAGGCTTGGTTGGGAATTGCATATCACATGCATATTATGTTCATGTTATTATGTTATAATTGTAAATGGGCTTTGGCCCAAAATATTGCTATGTGTGTTCCGACCCAGTGGATGATGGTAAGGGGATTACACACTGAGTTCTTGTAACTCACCCCCCCTTTCTCTCAACCTTTTCAGGTAATGCTCAGTGACGTGGACTTGGGCCCTGGATGACTCGGTGGAGACCATACTTCAGAAATGGTTTATTTGGACTTCAGACTTATTTCTTGTTTATTTTATTACTCTACTATTTGGGGTTAAATGTTGTAATAAGACCTAGGATTTTCTTTCAAAATGCTTCTGCAACTCTATTCCCAAACATCCCATTTTCGTAAATTGTTTATTTCAAATATGTTTTCACAACCAAAAGGTCTTTGAAGATAATTACGTTTTCAAGTAGATAACAATTGCTTAAGTGTTTTGGTTTTAACAAAGAGGCCGTAATTCTCGAACAAGTTTTTAACAATCTCAAAGATGGTTTAAAAAAAAAAAACTTCCATGTGACACGTCAAATTCGGGCTTAACTTCTAGGCCGGGTTTGGGGTGTTACAACCATAATAATTTGGTCAAATACATACGGTATCTCAAAACATATTTAACTTCTACCTATCATTAGTCCAATGTAAACACAGATTTTATACTATATTTATCTCACAAATGACCAAAGAAATTTCATTATAGCAAATTTACCGAATACATAATCAACCAATTACCAAAATCACATTTTAAACCATGAAACATATTCCCCAAAATGAGTTAAGTAACAAGGTCGAATACTCACCAACTTAAACACCATTTATAAGCCAATTCACAAAACAAATTATACATCAACACATAGGTCATTAATTAATCATATCAAATATCTGAATTCATTGACATAGCATAGTCATTCCATGGAAATTATAAACACATATCATAAGTCAAAGATGCATCCTTCATTTACCTCATTACTTAACCAAATTATAAGACCATCCATCTCAAGCATATATCAACATTATTTGACTTATAAGTCACTCATGTCATATTCGATCAAGCCATATAATAGCAAATTATACCAACTTTCATGACTTCATGCAATATACTTACCAAAACATATTTATACCATGACTGAAATCATACATACAAACATAAACATTGTTTCAAGCCATTTTCGCATAGCTTATATTTACATACCCCAAAATCAAGTATATTATCTAGTCTATACATGCCATAAGTTCGAAATCAAACTTAATAAAATACCAAAAATAGTCAATAGTGTGATAGACTTCTCTGACGATCCCCGAGCTTGTAACCAACTTCCAAAATCTATAAAACAAAGAGCAAACATACACACAATAAGCTTTCACATCTTAGTAAGTTATAAGCATTGAAAACATTTAATCCGGATTAAATCATTATTAACTCATGTACATTTCCAACTTAATCTCATATATCAAAACATATAAGTTTTGCATAAATTTTACTTTGACCGAATACTCGTTCAAATATTAATATAACTAATCATTATTTTCTACAATTCATATACATCAATAGGCCGGATTCACATATGTTCAAATATACCATCACATAATTCATATTACATATAACTTTATATCATGAATTCAAATATCCAACTTACCTTATTTTCATAACTTAGTATGAGTACATACCTGGGCCTTTCTAACTCGATTTTACACCCAATATTAACTTATCATTGCCCGTTGAACCATTCGGAATTAAAAATGATACTCGGAAAGTCGAACATATCGTACAATGCCAACGTCCTAGACATGGTCTTACATGTAATCACATAACGATGCCACTGTCCCAGACAGGGTCTTACACGTAAATCACAAGTCGATGCCAACGTCCCAGACGCAGTTTTACACGATAACACATAACGGAATCCTATGTCATGACATATGTATCCTAGCTATTCCTAAGGTTCATACGGGACTTTCGGACATCGTATCTCAATCGAATCGAACTCGTAAACATAGCTCCCAAGCTCAGCGACATTCAGCCAACACATATATATTTATCAAGAATTCAGTTCATCATATAAAATTTACTTATATTCAAAATTAAAAACATTTAAATGCTTATAAACTTACCTCGGATATCGACGGACGGAAATAAACGACTATTCGATTATTTTTGTTTTCCCCCGATCCAAATCTGTTTTCTTTGGTTCTTGATCTAGACATATTCAAATTAAACTTATTTAAACATCATTTTATTCAATTTAATCCAAAAACACATAAATAGGAAAATTACCATTTTACCCCTAGCATTTTACACTTTTTGCAATTTAGTCCCTATGGCATAAAACACAAAATATGCAAAATTTCATAATCCCATGCCTAGGCCGAATTTACCCCATGATCATACAAGTCCATATATTTCATTTATTTCACACTTTAGTCCCTTAATTTATTATTTTTACAATTTAGCCCTAATTACTCAAAATCATCAAAATTTCCAATACAAAACTTTTTAATCTATCACATATCTTTAATATTTTATCATCAAACAAAAAAAAAACACAAGCTACCATCAATGGAAAAACAAAAAATCATCATCAAATTCAAAAATTAGAACATGAGCTTTGTAGTACTCAAAGCAACGATCACAAAAACGTAGAAATTATAAAAAATCGAACAAATTACATACCTTAATTGAGCCTAATGAGTGCTGAGCCTAAAACCACATTCAAAGCTTTATTTTATTCTCCACTTTAGGCAGTTAGAAAGATGAACATGCAAACATTTCTTTAATGTTTTATTATATTACATTAATTTGCCAAATTACCATATTGACCTTTATAATTTAATATACACATTTTATATACAATGCACATAACCGTCCATTATTATAATTCATGGTATAATTGCACATAAACACCTTCCATTAAAAGAACAAAGTAATTTAACACTTTAACAAATAGTTAGCAACTTTTACCATTTACGCGATTTAGTCCTTTTATTAAATCGAACACTCAAACGAAAAAATTAAATCACGAAAATTTCACAGATATAAATTCACATAATATAAACACAGAAAATAATATCTAATTATTTTTCTGACTCAGATTTGTGGTCTCGAAACCACTTTCCAATTAGGGTCAAAATCGGATTGTTACAAGAATAACTAAGTGGTATACACCAACTAGTGTTTTGATTGGAATTGAAGTCCCAGTAGGACAACTTATTACAGTAAATGAAAATAATGCATGCCTGAAGCATAGTAGATTGATTGGTTCCAAAGATAAAAATCCTCACAAAAAGAGAAGGAGCAAAAATTCAAGATAGTCATATAGGGGAGCCGAGGGCTCTTGAAGAGACCCACGACATAACTAATTATAAAGTTCAAGAAAAAATTTAGGTACCTGAAAGTGAAAAAAAATGATGAAAATAAAGAGATCTCGATAAGTTATGTTAATATGAGAAAATATGGAATTGAAATGAAAAAATTGTTGATAATGTTCTTGCTTATAATGTTGCTATTGAAATTGTTGGAAAATCCAATTAAGAAAATGGTTTTTAGTTATAACGAAAGTTTGAAAATCGAGCCGGTTTGTAATATTTATAGCAATAAGTTTTTTACCAAATAGTACTTGTGCGATGGATTAGAGTCGATCCTAGCTTTCAAGCGAACAACCTTCTCTACTATCCTCGTACCTCGAATTGCGCTGAGTGTGGGCTCAAGCTGTGACACCCCCTACCCATATTCGTTGTCAGAATAAGGTACGATGCATTACCAGAGTACGATTTTTTTTATATAGCTCCTTTATAATTATCTAGCCTTCCCTGCAAATTTTGAGCCGAGACCGTTCCACATCAACCAATCCAATTTAATATATTTTCAAAATAATTTCATGCATATTTATAAGATAACTTCAACACATAAGCCATACCAATGGCTGACCTTACATTCATTTCATATTAACATTTATTTTATTAGCTTATACATGCCATTGATTTCCAAAATAAAGTTTCTTTAAATACCGAAATCTTGGGGTTGATAGTGTGATGAGTCTCCCACCGATCCGACCTCCGAGCTCTTAATACTACAAACAAGGGAAAAGGAAACAGAGTAAGCACTTTGTGCTTAGTAAGCCCATGCAACAAGAATTATACTTACCTAATATTTTCAATACAATGCAATAAACATTCATATATCCATTCAATGCATTATTACCCTAACATTCACAAACTCAACATTCAAGTTAGTCCATTAATTTCCATATATCAATAATATACACACCATAATTGATGAGCTCATCAATACCATGATTTCCATTTCTTTAATATTTTTTTTATATTTATCCCGTTAAATTACTCGGAATTTCGATGGATTTTCAGAGGTATACTTTAGTGTACAAATTCGAGTCCGTCAATTCATATTCATGTGTGCACATTTTCATTTCAGAGAGCACACTCCCGCGAACCTCATCTTTATAGCGGGATTACCAGTCCAGGCTAAATCCCCTACAACGACAATTACTCTAATGAGCTTGGATCTGAATTACCAGTCCAGGCTAAATTCAGACCCTAATTCGGATTACCCGTCTGGGCTAAATCCATTTTCCACATATTCTTCGGGAGGGCTATATCAAGATAGGATCACCCGTTCGGGCTAGATCATTTTTACCGTCAATTCCTTTTCAGAGATCCATCGAATTTTCCTTTCATTCAACCGAGATTTCTTTCCCTCGATACTTGTTCGTACACAAAATCTACTACTCCGGGACTTTTTCCTTTCCTTGATCTAGCTTTGTATTTAAGTTTTCCGGATCTATTAAATATCCAAGCTTCAAACTTTCAATTTTCCCTTTTCTTCTTTCTTTTCTCTTTTTCTTTCTTTGCTTCACGTTTGCTCTCTGTTCTTCTTTTTGTTTCTTTTCTCTTTTCTTTTATAGCACATATATATATTAGTTTATAATAATAATTATCTTTATAAAAAATCTCAGATTTTTATACAATACACCGCCTCAACTATACAAAATGGCTTAATTGCCATTTTGGTCCTTTATAATTTCTTTTAATCTATAATTTAACTTTTACTTCTATTTCAATTTAGTCTTTTTCATTTAATTACCTACCCAAACGTTTAAAATTTTCTAACAAATTTTAATACCACATTACTAACATTTTATAAATATTTATAAAAATATTTCCTATCATATTAATATTCATGCAAATATATTGAAATAAATTTCTCTTTAAATCGGATTTATGGTTGCGAAACTATTGTTCCGATAACCTTGAATTTAGGCCATTACACAAGCAACATGAACCAAACATAAAACAAGAATCAATTTTATTACTTTCAGTAGGAAAGTAACTCTCTCTATAGAATCCGATAAGTGTCATAATTCCTAGAAAGTATAATTTATTCTTAATTAATAAATTCTCACTACTTTCTGGCATAATAACGATGAAGACTTATGATTTTAGGTCAAATCAATGCCATCTATTTATAGGGAGAGATAAAAAAATCCTGGTTAAATGAGACTTAAACAAATAATATTATTTAAATCGAAAGCACTCCCTTGGTTTAACTAGGAGAGAGG